>CM061257.1:123647500-126147500 GCA_030848825.1 Tadarida brasiliensis
GCATCACACTGCATTCTCTGTTCACAATGCCATTAACTATGTAAGTAACAATATAATTTTTTGTATGTTTAGAAATTAAGGTGTATTATTTACAAATAACTCAAGAGTCAAAAAATACCTGTAAGGAATATTAGAAAATATTTATAATTTGACATTATTTAAATTGAACATAATTAAACTATATTATCAGAACTTGTGTGATATAGCTTAAGTGATACTTTGTGGAAATTTATAGACTTTAATGCTTATATTATAGGAATAAATGCTGAAAATAACTATATTCTTAAGAATTAGAAGAAGAATAAAAAAATACTCCCCAATTAAATTTAAAAGGAAATGAATATAAATTAATGAAACAGAAAACAAAAGTAAATCAGAGAGGAAACAGTGCAGCTAAAAATATGTTATATGAAAAGACTAACAAAATTGAAAACTGCTGGCAAGATTAATCAGGGGAAAGAGATCACAAAGCAATATCGAGTGCAAAAGAGAATGTTACTATACATGTTTCAAGAATGATCATCTTTAAGTTAATATAATTGAACGCTTAGATTAAAGGGACAGTGGACAACTTCATAGAAAAATATAGTTAACATTGGCTCAGGCAGGGATGCAAACTTGAATCATATTAAAATATAAAGGAAAAATGTTCTGACAAAAATACCAGCTCCATATAGGTTCTTGCCAAGTGATAATAGCAAGATTCTCATTAAGGAAACTTAATCTGTAATGGCACTGGGGATAGGATAGCTCTTTCAGTAATTGGGGTAGTTGGTTAATTAAGTGGAAAAAATTGAGTTGGACCACTACCTCATATTAATTAGAGAAATCCATGGGGCTGGATTATCGATCTAAATCTATACATAAGGTAAAACTGTAATACTATCTAAAGATAATAGAGTAGAATATTTTTATGACTTTCAGTAAGTGATATAAATGTATAAAACAGAGCAAAAAGAGTTGTATATATGACTACATCAAAACTAATAATTTCTTTCACCAACAGATACCATGAAGAGAGTGGGGATTAGTATTTAGCATATACGAAGTTCTGTCACACAGTGAAATAAAGACAAACACCATAATAGAAAACTGGGCGAAGGACTTGAATATTCATTTCATAGAAGAATAAACTCATATGGCCAATAAGCACAATATAAGATATTTAACCCCATGAGTAATCAGGAAAATCCACGTTAAAACCAAATGAGAAGACAATCCACTCCTCCTAGATTCTCAAAAATTAAAAGCCAAATGGTGTTGCTGTTCATGTAAATATGAAGCAACTGAGACACTTAAGCAGTGCTAGCGGTAATGGTAATTGCTACATCCACTAGAAAAAAAGTTGCCATTATTAAATAAAATTGAAGATGCACATCCATTATGATCCAGTATCTCTATTCCTAAGTATGTCTTAAGGCTCTCTACAGAGATATCAGGTGATGTATGTACGTGTTCATACAATACTGTTCATAATAACAACACCTAAATATCAACAGTAGGATAAATATTGGCATATTCATACAATAGAACACTATACAATACTAAAAATGAATGAATTACAGCTATGCTCAACAACTTGAATTATATCAGGAATATAATGTTGTAACCAAACCATAGAAGAATACATAGCATGGTTCCAGTTATATAAAGTTCAAGCACATGCAAAATGAAGTAATATATTGTTTAAGGATACAAATATTATACAAATCTAAAGGAAATGATAAATATAAAATATAGGGATGAGTGAATAACATGACAAACTCATGTTCCCAATGGGAAGGACACAAAGTAGGTATAAGAGGTAAGGGTAACTCTATACTTACTGTTTATTTGTACCTTAAACTTATTTTATAGAGTTATTAATATTTAAATAATCACTAATATTATATTTAATAGAACATAATTTATACACCTGGGTATGATAGACTCCAAGATGTATTAATTTATTTCAAGGGGTACAGACAATTTAATATTTTAACATTTTTCTAAGTATTACATTTACATGATTTTCTACGTTCATTTTTTGTTTATTGACCATGTTGTAAGAAATTTGAGAAGAGCATTGCCTTACCTTATATTTTTCTTTTTTTTATGTTACACTTTTTAAAAATTCATCTTTATTATTTAAAGTGTTACAGATGTCCTCCTTATTTCCCCTGTTGACACCCTCCTTCCAGGCCTTAACCGCACTGTTGTCTATGTCCATTTATTATGCATATATGCATATAAGTTCTTTGGTTTATCTCTTCTCAACCCCCTCCCCCAACACACACACCTCTTCCCTGTAAGTTTTATCAGTCTGTTCCATACTTCCACCTCTCTGCATCTGTTTTCTTCGCTAGCTTATTTTGTTCATTATAGTCCACAAATAAGTAAGATCATGTGATACTTGACTTTCTCTGAATGACTTATATTGCTTAGCATAGTGCTTTCCAGATGCCTCCATGCTGTCTCAAAGGGTAAGGGATTTTTTTCTTTACAGCTGCATAGTATTCCATTGTGTAAATGTACCACAGCTTTTTAAACCATTCATCTACTGATGGACTACATGTGGGTTGTTTCCAGATCTTAGCTATTATAAATAGTGCTGCTGTGAACACAGGGGTGCATATATTCTTTCTGATTGGTGTCTCAAGCTTCTCCAGATATATTTCTAAAAGTGGGATCGTTGTGTCAAATGGCAGCTCCATTTTTAAATTTTTGAGGAAACACCATATTGTTTTCCATAGTAGTTGCACCAGTCTGCGTTCTCACTGGCAGTGTGCTAGAGCACGGTTTTCTCCACATCCTTGCCACAACTTGTTTGATAATTTGTTGATGGTAGCCATTACGGCAGGTGTGAGGTGGAACCTTGTAGTCATTTAAATTTTCATCTCTCTGATGATCTGTGACGTTTAGCATCTTTTCATATGTTTCTTTGGCTATTTGCATGTCCTGTTTGGAGAGGTGTCTCTTCAGATCCTCTGCCCATTTTTTTTTTTTTTAATTTATTTTTGTTACAGATGTTTCTCCTTTTTTTCCCCATTGACACCCTCCTCCCCATCCCCCCACCCCGTCCCCAGCTTTGTTGTCCATGTCCATCAGTTATGCATACATGCGTATAAGTTCTGTGGTTTATCTCTTCCCTCCCCCCACCCCCTCTTCTGAAGGTTGTCAGTCTGTACCCTACTTCCATATCTCTGGGTCTACCCGGTTCCTCAGACTGTTATGTTTATTATATTCCACAAATAAGTGAGATCATATGATATTTGTCTTTCTCTGCTTGGTTTGTTTTGCTTAGATTGTTTGTCTTCCTTTTGTTGAATTGTATGAGTATTTTATATATTTTGGAAATTAACCCCTAATCCTGTATATCTTTGACAAGTGTGTTCTCCCATACAGTCGGTTCCCCTTTCATTTTGATGCTGGTTTCTTTTGCTGTGCAGAAGCTTTTTAGTTTGATGTAGTCCCATTTATTAATTTTTTTACTTTGTTTTGCCCTAGGTGATGTATAGGTGAAAGTTCTGCTATGTGTGAGATTTTGCTGCCTACATTTTCTTCTAGGATTTTTATGGTTTCATGACTTACATTTAAGTCTTTTATCCATTTTGAGTTTATTCTTGTGTATGGTATAACTTGGTGGTCTAGTTTCATTTTTTGCATGTACCTGTCCAATTTTCCCAGCACCATTTATTGAAGAGACTGTCTTTACTCCAGTGTATGCTCTTGCTTCCTTTGTTGAATTATAATTGAGCATAATATCTTGGGTCGATTTCTGGGTTCTCTATTCTGTTCTTTTGACCTATATGCCTGTTCTTGTGCCAGTATCAGGCTGTTTTGATTACAGTAGCTTTGTAGTATAACCTGATATCTGGTATTGTGATCCCACCTACTTTGTCCTTCTTTTTCAAGATTGCTGTGGCTATTCGGGGTCTTTTTTGGTTCCATAAAAACTTTTGGAGTATTTTTTCTAGATCTGTGAAGTATGCCGTTGGTATTTTAATAAGGATTGCATTGAACCAGTAAATTGCTTTGGGCATTGTGGACATTTTAATGATATTGATTCTTCTAATCCATGAACATAGTATATACTTCCACTTTTTTATATCTTCCTCTATTTATTTTTCAATGTCCTGTAGTTTTCTGAGAAAACAGATCTTTTACCTCCTTGGTTGAGTTTATTCCTAGGTATCATATTTATTTTGTTGCAATGGTAAAAGGGATTTTTTTTTTTTTTTTTTTTTTTTTTTTTTTAGTTTCTCCATCTGAGTGTTTATTATTGGTGTTTAAAAATGCAATGATTTCTGGAAGTTAATTTTTTATCCTGCTACTTTGCCAAATTCCTTTATTAAATCTAGTAGTTTTTTGGTGGAGTCTTTAGGGTTTTTTATGTACAATACCATAATGTCATCTGTGATAATGACAGTTTCACTTCCTCCTTTCCAATTTGGATGCCTACTGTTTTTTATTTTTGTCTGATCACTGTGGCTAAGACTTCTAGTACTATGTTGAATAAGTGTGGTGAAAGTAGACATCCCTGTCTTGTTCCTTTTCTTAAGGGAAATTCTTTTAGTTTTTGGCAATTAAGTATAATGTTGGCAGTAAATTTGTCATAAATGGCCTTTTACTATATTGAGGTATTATCCCTGTATTCCCAATTTGCTGAGTGTTTTTTGTCATAAATGGGTGCTGGATTTTGTCAAGTGCTTTTTCAGCATCTATTGATATGATCATATGATTTTTATCTTTCATTTTGTTTTGTGATTTATAACAATTATTGATTTGTAAATATTGTACCAGCCTCGCATCCCTGGGATAAATCCACTTATTCGTGGTGAATAATTTTTTTTTTTTTGATATATTGCTAGATCCAATTTGCTAATATTGTGTTATAAGATTTTGGCATCTATATTCATCAAGGATATTGGCCTATATATTTCTTTCTTTGTAGTGTCTTTATCTGGTTTTGGAATTAGAATTATGCTGGCCTCATAAAAAGAGCTTGAAATTATTCCTTTCTCTCGAATTTTTTGGAATAGTTTGAGGAGAATAGGTGTTAGTTCTTTTTGAATGTTTGGTAAAACCCCTGTGAAGCCATACCAAGTAGGGCTTATGTTTGCTGGGAGTTTATTAATAACTGCTTCAATTTCCTTAGTTATTGGTCTGTTCAGGTTCTCTAACTCTTCTTGGTTTAGTTTTGTAAGCTTGTATGTTTCTAGGAATTTGTCCATTTCATCTAGATTGTTCGATTTGCTGGCATATAATTATTCATAGTATTTTCTTAAAATATTTTGTATTTCTGTGGTGTCAGTTTTTACTTCACCTCTTTGGTTTCTGATTTTATTAATTTGGGTCCTCTTTCATTGTTTCTTGGTGAGTCTGGCTAAAGGTTCATCAATCTGGTTTACCTTTTTAAAAGAATCAGCTCTTGGTTTCATTGATCTTTTGTATTGTTGTTTTAGTCTCTGTCATTTAGTTTTGCTCTGATCATTATTATTTATTCCTGCTTACTGTGGGTTTTTGTTTTTGTTCTCTTTCTAATTCTTTAAGTTGTAGGATGGGATACTTTATTAGAAATTTTTCTTCTTTCTTTCAGTAGTCCTGTATTACTATGAATTTACCTCTCAGGACTTCTTTCTCTGTGTCCCATAAATTGTGTGTTCATTTTCATTTGTTTCCAGGAAGTTTTTATTTCTTCCTTGATCACACTGGTAACCTTTTATTGTTTAATAACATACTTTCTAGTCTCCATGTGTTTGAACGTTTTTGAGTGTTTTTATTGTAATTGATTTCTAGTTTTATGTGATTGTGATCCCAAAAGAAGCTTGATATGATTTCATTCTTCTTGAACTTGAAAAGCATGGTGGGGAACGTTTGGCCGGTGGACTGTATAGGCCTGTGAAATCATTTGGTCTTTCCCTTCAGGCAACTGCAGGCAGGACTTGAAATTCAATAATCTTCGAGTTTTTTTTTCATAGCAACATAAATTTATATTAAGTGAATTATAATAATAATGTAAATTTTGAGGGACAAGCAAGAAACATCCACTAAGGAATATATAGGACAAATAAAAGTACCTGATGGGACATACAAGTGTGCATCTCGTTGGCTGCCCGAGGCCTGTCTGCCTATATTGCGGTGACTCAGAAGACAGTCAGTGCCAGGCCATTTGGGAGTGTACACATTGTGAAACTGTTAATACACTTTGGCAAAACTACGTCGATGTGGTGAGGACGAGACAAGATGTAATGACATGATTCCTCGCAATGTTAATGACCTTGCCTCTGATGATTGACAGCATTGACTTCTTTGCCAATACAGATAATTCTAATCCAACCTTTATCCACATGTCCATGATCAACAATCCTGGCAAAAACTGAATCTCAGATGAAGATTAAGGAAATTGTAGTACACAGAAAAGACCTCAGGAATTGATGATACGAACATTGGATATGTTCCAAATCCAAGATGCAGGATTAGAAAGAGATCAAATCAAAAGAATCACATTGATGGTGACACAGAAACTGAATAGTTATTGAAACTTAAGTGGTGTGACATCCTACAAATGGTGACTACAGAGAAAGAAAAGTTGATGCAGAGTGTTGATCTTTCCAAGAAAAATAGACAAATAATTTTTTTTTTAAATCAAAGGCATACCTGTGTGCCTACTTTGTGGCAATACGTTAGTAGTAATGAAAAAAGCCAATGTGGAGCATCATTACAGCTCAAAACATGCTAAACTCAATGAATTGGGAGGCCAAATTCATCTGGATAAAATCAGTGTTCTTCAGCAGACTTTGGAATCACCACAAGCCACTTTCACTAGGCCTCGTGACAGAGACACCATTATTCAGATGAGTTAAGTAGTGAGTGAGCTAATCGCAAAGAAGCTGAGGCCTCGTGTAGAGGGAGAGTTTGTGAAAGAGTGCATGGTGGCTGCTGTGGAATTGTTAGCAACAGACAAAGTAAAATTGTTTCAGAGTGTTAGTTTGTCTCAGAGAACCATCTCAGTTCGGATTACTGATTTAGCACAAGATATTGAAAAACACTGAAGGGATTCTGCGGGAGATTTCCTATTTTTCTCTTTGGCTTGTGATGAGACAACAGACATAACACATTCTGCCCACCTGGTCATTTTTTTGTGTGGGGTAACTCCAGAGTTTGACACGGGAGAGGAACTGCTGGCACTGGAAGCCATGCATGGCACTACAAGAGGTGAGGACTTGTTTGAGAGACTTGTTTTATCAGTGAAAAACTTGAGCTAACATTTGAAAAGTTAAGTGGCCTTACTACAGATGGATCTCCAGTCATGGTTGGGTCCCAAAAAGGGTTCATTTCATTTGTCAAGAAAGAACTAAATGGTCTTGGTCTTGATCCAAGTGATTTAATTATATGCCACTTCATCATACAGCAAGAATGTCTCTGCACAGTTGTTGTGGCTCAACAATGTGATGTCAACAGTAGTGTCATACATATATTTTGTCAAAAGCAGAGGGTTTAGCAACCACCAGTGTAAGTAGTTATTGAATGATCTTGACTCTGAGTACGATGATCTTGTTTATCACTGAAGTGAGGCAACTGAGTCATGGGAACATGCTCGTGAGGTTTTACAAACTGCAGGGTGAAGTCAAGCAGTTCATGGAGATGAAGGGAAACCTGTCAGAGAACTCAATGATAGCAAGTGACTGTGTGATTTAGCATTCATGGAAGACATTACCAAGTACGTCTCAGAGCTGAATGTCAAACTTTAGGACCCCATCTGGCTTCTCAGTTCCCTGCTTTCAAACGTGAAATCATGTGAAACTAAATTAAGGCTGTGAAAAGTGCAACTCAAAAGAAATAACACGGGGCATTTCACCACTCTGGAAGAACAAAAGCCTTCTACGACACTTGAATATGCTGATGAATGTGCAAAACTAATTGAGACATTTAATGAAAGATTAAAGGAAGTGAAAAGTATACAAATGGAATTGAACATCTTTGCCACATCATTCAATGTGGAACCAGCTGATATGCCTGCTAACCTACAACACAAAATCATTTGGCTGCAAAGCAATGATGAGCTCAAAGCTAGGTACAAGTACCTCCCACTGTTTGAGTTCTATAAATGTTACATAAGCAGTGATGAATATCCCACTTTGAGGAGATGTACATTGAAATATGCATCTGTGTTCAGAACAACTTACTGCTGTGAGCAGTTCTTTTCAAAACTTACTATCACAAAGAGTCGACTGCGCTCCAGACTGACTGACGCAAACCTGGAAAAGCACTTGTGAGTAGCAACATTGTCAATACCAGCTAACATCACACGCCTCACCAAAGAGAAGCATTTCCAGCCATCACATTAGGGGTGAGTTAATTAAATATTTGACCAAATACAGTAGGCTAATTTTTAAGTTGATAATTTGGTATGGCCCGCAAATGATGTTATAAATATCCAAATGACTATTGGCAGAAACTGTTTCCCCACCCCTGTTGTAAAGACTTAATTTGTGTCCTAACATGTGGTTTCTCTTTGAGAATATCCTGTGTGCACTTGAGAAGAATGTATATTCTGCAGCTTTGGGATGAAATGTGCTGTAAATGTCAATTAAATCCATCTGTTCTAGAGTGTAGTTTAGGGTCTCTGTTTCCTTGTTGATTCTTTGTCTAGAAGATCTATCCAGTGATGTCAGTGGGGTGTTAAAGTCCCCTAGTATGATTGTATTGCCGGCAATCTCCCCCTTAAAGTCCTCCAGCAGTTTTATAATATATTTTGGTGTTCCTATGTTGGGTACATATATGTTTATCAGGGTTATAAACTTTTGATGGAGCAATCCTTTTAATGTTATGTTGTGTCCTTCTTTGTCTCTTATTCTGGCCTTCATTTTGAAGTCTATTTTATCAGATATGAGTATTGCTACTCTGGCTTTTATTTTGTTTCCATTTGCATGGAAAATTTTTTTCCATCCTCTCACTTTTGTCCTGTGTGAGTCTTTTGTTCTGAGGTGTGACTCTTTTGTAGACAGCATATATATAGATCATGTTTTCTTACCCAAGCAGCTACCTTCTGTCTTTTGATTGGAGTATTTATGTCATTTACATTTAAGGTTATTATTGATAGGTATTTATATGTTGCCATTTTTATTTTTTATGCTTGTATTCCTCTCTTTCTCTATTTGTTTTTGTTATTACAACAGTACCTTTAGCATTTCTTGCAATACTGCTTTGTTGATAATAAACTCGTTTTAGCCTTTTCTTTTTCTGCAGAGCTCTTTATTTCACCTTCAATTTTGAATGATAGCCTTGCTGGATAGAGTAGTCTTAGATTCAGTCCCTTGCTTTTCATTTACTTGTATACTTCATGCCACTCCTTTTTGGTTTGAAGTGTTTCTATTGAGAAGTCAGCTGACAGTCTAATGGGAGCTCCTCTGTAGGTCACTTTCTGTCTCTCTCTTGCTGCCTTTAAAATTCTTCCTTCGTCTTAACTTCTGCCATTTTAATTATGATGTATCTTGGTGTGGATCTTTTGGGGTTCATCTTGCTTGGGACTCTCTGTGTTTCCTGGATTTGAGTGACTTTTTCCTTCACCAGGTTAGGGAAGTTTTCTGTCATTATTTCTTCAAACAGGTTCTCTATTCTTTTCTTTGATTCTTCTTCTGGTACCCCTATGATGCATATGTTGTTATGTTCCATGTTGTCCCAAAGCTCCTGTAAACTCTCCTCCTTTTTAATTTTTTTTTTTTATATTTGCTGTTCTAATTGGCTGTTTTTTCTACCTTGTCTTTTAACTCGTTGATTCAGTCCTCCCCTTCTTCTAATCTACTGTTGAGTCCTTTCAGGGTATTCTTTATTTCAGCTATGTTATTCTTCATTTTCTCTTGATTCTTATGTATAGCTTCTGCTTCTTTTTTTCTTGCTGATGTAGAAGCTATGAATAAGAATCAAGAGGAAATGAAGAATGAGTTCCCACTGAGTTCTTTATAATTCCCCTTGAGTTTCTTGTAATACTAGTTGTTTGAGCACCCTTATAACCATTACTTTGAATTCTTTATCTGATGAATTGCTTGCCTCTATTTTGTTTAGTTCCTTTTCTGGCAATTCCTCCTCCTTCTTTTTTTTTTTTTTTTTTCCATTTGGGAGTTGTTTCTTAGTCTTACTATTTTATTGGTCTGGTGGTCTGGGGCCTGGTGAGGTGGGCTGGATTGCAGGGGCATATTGGTGTGTCCAGGGGTGTTAGGTCTCGGCGGGTTATGTGCACTGGAGCTCGAATCTGGTCCAGTCATCTGGGGGCACTAGTGGCTCTTGGTGGCAGTGGGGATAGTGGCTCTCAGCAGCTGCAGCAGTGGTGGGGCCTGTGGCTTATGGCAAGACCAGTGGCTGCTGTGTCTGCTCCAGCAGCTCTTGTTGATAGTGGCAACGCCAGCAGGTCTGGGAGGTCTCAGCCTCAGTGGCTGGGTTCCTGCAGCTCTCCGATGCTGTGGATTTTGTGACACTGGTGGACCTCTGCTGCTGGCAGGTCCTGCAGGAGTTGTGGCCCTCTGCTTCAGGCAGAGGCGGTGTGGCTGGGCGTGTATTTCTGTGACTTCCAGGCTCTGGTTCTTTGCCGTCCCTTGCAGCATCCTCCCAAGGAGGACCCTATGGATCCTCCAAAATAGTGCACTCTCTGATCCTGAATGGGACGGGGAGTGTACTTCTTCAGGGGCAGCTCCCTACACTCAGAGTGCCCAAACAGACTGCCCTGAGCTCTCCCACAGAGAGCAGATGCCCACCCACACTGACACCCACACACACTCTCTCTCACACACACTCACCCACTCACACTCTTGCTCTCATTTTGGTCCTGCCCATTGCCATGTTGCTAGTCTGTCCTTACCTTATATTTTTGTAACTTAAAACATATATGATGTCTACTTTTATAATTGCATTTGTGGATGTAATATTTTGTTTCAGAATATAACTACTTTGTTTTATTTATCAAACACTTAATAGTATTTATGTGCCAGGCACTATTCTAAGCACTTTAAAAATATTAACTCATGCTCTGGCCAGGTGACTCAATTGCTTGGAGCATTGTCTGGTACACCAAAAGGTTGCAGATTCTATCTCCAGTCTGGGCGTGTATGGGAGGCAACCAATGTTTCTCTGTCTCTCTCTCTTTTTCTCTTTCCATTTTCCTCTCTCCCTTCCTCTCTCTGAGATCAATAATAGAACCAGTATCCTTGTTTGAGGATTAAAAAATATATATACTTCATTGAATCTGGATTAAAACTCTATGAGGAAGATATTGTTATCATTTTACAGGTAAGAAAACGAGACAGAGAAGTTGTTGCCCAAGGTCACTGGTAAGTGGAGTCTATATTCAAACCTAGGTAGGCAGCCTGACTCCATACCATGCATTTAACCACAAGCTGTAAAAGACCCTATGAAGTAGATCTCCAAGGAGAATATGCCATCTTTTCAGTATTTTTCAACAGATGGGGTAACTGTTTTTGAAGATTGCAAGCATATTGTCAGATTATGATGAAATGATTATGTAATTCCCTTCCTTTCCTTTAAAAATGTTAAAATTGCCCTGGCTGGTTTGGGTCAGTGGTTAGAGCATTGGCCCAAGGATTTTAAGGGTTGCAGTCAAGGGCACATACCTGGGTTGCAGGTTTAATCCCTGGCCCCCCGTTGGGATGTGCGGGAGGCAGCCAGTCAATATGTCTCTCTCACATTGATGTTTCTCTCTCCCCCCCCCCCCCCACCTCCTTCCCTGTCTCTCTCTAAAAATCAATGGAAAAATATCCTCAGGTGAGGATTGACACAAAAAAAAATGTTAAAAGTAATATTGGTAAATGATGTATTTCTAGACATTGCTTAAATGTACTTTTAAATGCAGTTTGTTTTCGTATACTCATGAGATAAGTAGATAGGTAAAAAAGTACTTATTAATCTAATTGCAGATATGCCCATATACACAAATGATGATAGTGAACTTTCTTCTTCCAAAAATGGATTTATGAAATCATAATTAAAATGAGAAACTTTAAGTGTAGCATGTATAAATTTCAGAAAGCAATATTTGATTCAGGGATGAATCCTATAGTAAAATAGACTGTGAGTAGAGAAAATTGGGCAATTGCAAGTGATTTGTGAAGAAGCTAATAGTAGTATTTAAAAGTGAGCCCGGCTAGTGTGGCTCAATGGATTGAGCATTGTCCCATGGACTGTGAGAGGTCTTGGTTCAATACCTGGTCAGGGCACGTGCCCAGGTTGCGGGCTCGATCCCCACTTGGGGGCATGCAGGAGGCAGCCGATTGATGGTTCTCTCTCACATCGATGTTTCTGTCTCTCTCTCTCTCTAAAAATCAATAAAAGAAAAAAAAAGTTAAAAGAGGCCCCAGGGGTAAAGAGAGAAAAATCTGACTTATCCTTTAGAGCAGTGATTTTCAACCTTTTTCATCTCATAGCACAGACACACTAATTACTAAAATTCTGTGGCACACCAAAACATACATTTTTTGCTGATGTAACCAAAAAAATAGATGTAATTTTGATTCATTCATACTGGACAGCTATTGTTGTGTGTTGGCTGTTGTCTTTTTTTTTATTTGACAATCTAAAGGAAAAGAGGTGTCATTTTCTTGTTTTATTTTGTTAATCCTCACCTGAGGATATTTTTTCCATTGATTTTTAGATAGACTAGAAGGCAGGGAGGGAAGGAGAGAGAGAAACATTGATGTGAGAGAGACACATGGATTGGTTGCCTCCTGCATAACCCCGACTGGGGCCAGGGATCAAACCTGCAACCCAGGTATGTACGTACCATTGACCGGGCATCGAACCCGGAACCCTTCTGTCCATGGGCCGATGCTCTGACTGCTGAGCCAAACAAGCCAGAGCAAAGGTGTCATTTTTTTTTTTATTTGACAATCTTAGGGAAAAGACGTCAGTGTCCCTGACTAAACACTCAGATCTTGCTTGTTTTAAAAATTCTTTTGGCACACCAGTTGAAAATCCCTGCTTTAGAACATTAGTTCTTTACCCATTGATGGTCACACCCTTGAGAATCTTATCATCTTACCGGAATTCCCATATTAAGTCACGGATTTTATAACTATATGAAAGTCTTTCTGTGATCAACTCCTAACCCTATTTTCATTTAGAGCCTTTACTTTAGAGGTTCTTGAGAGATTTCATCCTATGGCTATATGCTCATGATATATGTATGTTGCCTATAAGAATTTCAGATTTTCTTTGCGTTGGTCTTTGTTAAGCTTCAAATAACTTAGCTTTCAGTCACACATGGTTTTATCAGCAGAACACAACTTTTACTGAGTTTTCCTTTTGAGCTGAAACTATGTAAGTTAACTTTTAGAGATTCTTCAAGAGACAGCATTTCTTACTTAATCTTAGAAAAGAAAAATAGGCCCTTCAAGTGAATTAGGTGTATACGTACTATATTGTAAGCAGTTATTTACTTTTTTTTTTTTTTTAAAAGAAAGCTCTTGCAGCTGAATAAAGACATTTTTAAAGAAGACATGTAAATGTACATCAGTTTATAGCTCTGACAGTCAGATAATTTAGGATTAACAAAGAATTCAGGGTAATCATGAAGTGTCCCATCAAAATCTAGTATTTGTTTGCCCACTTCTCTACTGGTGAGACTAAGCATATACTATATGGCATTTCATATTATTTTAGTTTAATCCATCTCAGCACAGCACGGGAGAGTAAATTACACCCCTGACAGATTTGGGAGTATAACCTTCATGAATTGTTCCCCAGAAAGTGAGAAATATTTCCTGATTATATGTTTTAAATTAATGCAAAATTGCTTTGTTACTCTATACTTTATTTGTATGTGTTAATTTTTTATTTATTATTATTATTATTATTTTTAATCCTCACCCGAGGACATTTTTACATTAATCTTCAGATAGAGCTGGAAGGAGAGAGGGAGGAAGAGAGAGAGAGAGAAACATTGATGTGAAAGAGACACATCGATTGGTTGCCACCCTCACAACCACAATTGGGGCTGGGGACGAACCGCAACTGAGGTATGTGCCATTGGCCGGAATCGAACCCGGGACTCTTTGGTCCTCAGGCGATGCTCTTACTACTAAGGCATACTGGCCAGGGCTGTGTGTGTTAATTTAAGGACCATAGAAATTTGTATTACATTTTTTCCCTTTAAAAATTGGATCAGAAGAGTCCTCTAGGATGATTATGTTATCTGATCAGTGCTTCAAGTCTCTATGTCCTCACCAACCACTAGGATGTCTTTCTTTCAAATGTCAAAATACTTAGGGATGTATTTTATGAATAATTAACTCACTAGTTTGGTATGGACTTGAAACTATTTGGAGGATAAACTATGACAATTTACAAGTCTTACTAGAGATACGATGCTGGATAAAGTTGTGATTCTGCACTTACAGATTTCACAGGCAAATGATGGAAGAGTCACAAAAACAAAAATTTGTAGTACAGTACAGTCACTATAATATAGAGAAATGAAAATGGAAAGAATTGACAAAGAAAGGATTAATGGAAGAGATAATATCTAAACTGCATATTAAAGGAGGAGAGAGAGATTGTGTGTGTGTGTCTGTGTGTGTGTGAGTGTGCACGCATGTGTGTGCGCACCCATGGCGGGAATTTAGGTGAGGAGGACACAGGAATGGAAGCAGAGGACCCATCTGGGGGAAGGCAGGAGCCAAAGGCACATTGGTGTGTTCTGGAAGTGCAAGTAGATGTGTGTTGTGTGGTAGGTGTATAAAAAAGGAGAGAGAGGTATGAAACCCAGATCATGAAAGTTTTTTATGCCTTTTTTAGGATCTTGAACTTCGTTTCTCATGGTATGCTTTGGGAAGTCATTCAAGAATTTTAAGCAGGGGCCTTTTGTATTTGTAGTTAAGTTTTATAGATTACTTGGTAGCTGTTGTGGATGATACATTTGAAAGGAAACAACAGATTGGAGGCCGAAAGGCCATTGGAAAGTAGTTGGCTTAATGAGAGCTGATGAGGGTTTAAACTAGGGCTGTGTTAACAGAAATGGAGAAGAGGGAACAAATTTCAGACACTTTATACATTTGTTGTTGGTACATAGTAATTCAGTAGGAGTTGATGTTTGGAAATGGCTAGTGGAAGAGAAATAGACAAATTTAACACCATAGTTTCTAGCTGCAGTGACTATATGGATCATAATGACACCAAAGAGTATACCTGAGTGTAAGGGTCAGCTTAGTAGCTAAGGAAGTCAGTTTTGATATTTTAGTCTGAGATAATAGTGAAATAACCAATGGGGAAGTCTAACAAGGCAATTTACTTTTTGAATCTGATGCTTGTGGGATGTAACTGGGGACTCTGGGCTGGAAAAATCAGTAGGTGAGAGGTGATTGAAACCATGGGCCCATATAGGGGGTTTATGTGGGCTGAGGAGAAAATAAGAGGGCAAAAGACAGGATATTGGGAAGCATCAGTTTTTCAGAGTAAAGCCGAGAAAAAGAAGCCCCACAAGGGAGAGAAGGAGCTAACCAAGAGCAAATGAAATAATCACTGAGCCGACCTGTGAATCCAACTGAGACTAGAAACTACACAGTTTTAGTGAAACAAATTGTTATACAGAGTTGTGATTTTCTTAGATGCCTTCTGTAGCCAAAATGAGTGATGGAGATCAGAGTGTAGCATTAATCTAGGATTGAGGTTATGAGTTTAGAGGGAAACTAATGTGTTGAAGTTAGAGCAGTTTAGATAATAAGCTGTGGCAAATGTTGCATAGTATGTGCTGTGCATTTTATATATATATATATATATATATATATGTATGTATATATGTATATGTGTGTTTGTGTGTGTATATATATATATATATATATATATGTGTGTGTGTGTGTTTATATATATATGCACTAATTTAATCCTCACCACAGAAGATTCTATGAGGGCAGGGAGGTATGTTTTGTTTGTTGTATTCTCAGCACCCAACATATAGAATGGGCTCAAATATTTGTTGAATAAATTAATGAATAATATAAGTACACATTATTTCCATTTACAGATGTAGAAACTGACCAAGGAAAGATTAAGTAATTTATTCTATTTAGTGGCAGAGCAGTAGGAAAGGAAGTGATCCTAGGAGAGGGCGTTGATAGAAAATTGAGGGATTTTAAGACTGGAGATCTCCATAAGGTGAAGTAGAAGTGAAGGTATGAAAGATACAGAAGAGGAGGAAGTATGGTCAGAGTAGAATGTGGAGTTTACAATTTTTTGAGGTGTAGTTGTTCTGGATGATGACAAAGGGTCAGGTCTTAGGGATGGAGTGGAGTAGAGAATGTTTATGTTGAAGTTCTGTGGGCACCTATGTAGATATTGAGAGATTCTAATAGAAGTTTAGGTAGAGGGGAAGACTGTGATCCAGTTCTCAATAAATGAGGAGCTATTATATGGAGGTACATAGATGAGGAAGCATAGATAATAAAATAGATAAATGTCATTGTCTTTCTTTGAGTTCCAGCTTGTTTTTTTAATTGAATTTATTGGGGTGACATAGGTTAATAAAACCATACAGGTTTCAAGTGTACAGCTCTAGAACACATAATCTACATATTTTAACATAGGTTAAAGTTAGATCTGGTTTGCTGAAAAGACAGGAATAAACTGGGTTTGCTGAATATGATTTATTTTTCCTCCTGAATATGGATGATCTTACTGGAAAACTTTAAAAATACTTGGAATATAAATACAAAAGTTTTAAGTTGTGCCTGCTATTCCAGCCATACTTAAGGTATGAATTCTAAATGTTACATTTCTTTTCTGCAAAAAGCCCCACTACACTTTTTTTAATATAGTAGTAGAGCACAAATTGTGTTTTTTGCAGCATGGCACACCTCTTGTTTGGTTGCTGCTGAGTACACATCCCAAGGATGTTATAAACAAAATGCACTTGTTCTAAATCTTCAGCTACTGCCCAGTGGTTTGGCATTTGTTCTCAGTTCCCTAGCTGATCTTTTACCCTCCCGCTCTCCCAAGTTTCTTTTTGAATGCTTTTGTTTCAAGAAGCTCTTGAGAACTTTCTTTCTACATTATATTGTGGCACAGAAAAAAGTAAAATTCATTTTAGCACTAAATTATAGTTAACATTTCAAGTTTAGCATTTTCACTGTTTTGATAACCTATGCAGTTGATCCTCTTTCATTTCTTTAGATATTTCTTTTGCTTTGAAAGGCTCTAATTTCTTTTCATATATTTTGATAGCATTGTGATTTCTGCCCTGAATATTTCCTTTCAAAAAATATAAAAATTTAGTAATTTATTATAGGATTGTGTTGAACCTAAAATTTCATTTATTTTATTAATTTAAAGCATTATAGACTTTTTTCAGTTTGTGGTTTCATAGTTATGCCTGCTTGTTCTTTTTTGTGTGTGTATGTGTGTGTGTGTGTGTGTGTGTGTGTGTGTGTATCCATGTGTGTCTTTCCCACAAATGAATATCATTCTATGAATAGCTCTTAGGAAATTCAAGGTAATCAAATATGTTATAAAATGTGTTTGTATAATGAAAATGTTGGAGGAGGTGCCTTTTAGAGCTGATGTACTATAGTTTTGTGGTTCTCTATGCTCTTCCCACTTAAGATCTTAGTAAGGAGCAGCTGAAATACAACTAAATGACCTTTCACACAGAACCCATGAAGGCCCAAGTATGATTTCACTTTCTCTTCCTTCTTTGTAAACCTAAATTCTTGCTTGTCAAATCAAATATGTGTTTAGATCTTTTTACTGAATGTCCTTGAGGAGAACAAAGCTTGGGGTCATCGTGGCATAATCCCATATTTATCTTATTCTTTTACAGAGGTTTGTTGAGGGGTGAAGGTAACAGTTGCAAGCTGAGTATAGGTGGACTTGCTGTCTTCTCCATACTTTTCCCAGTAACCTCACTGGGTCCTGTTGATTTCCATACATTAAAAGAAAGTAGGCTACATGTGTTGCTTGTTGGTATTTGTGGTCCAATTTGATCCAAGTACTTCTGTTATATAATAAGCACATTAACTGACAAATGAAGGCACTGTATTCAGAACTATCTCACTTTTCCTTTATCAGTAAACTAGATTAGATTGTCTCACAGTAGATAATATCATATGAGGTTTTTCTTGTATTCAAGTATACGTATGGTATAAATTAAATTATTTGTGCTTGGCCGGGTAGCCCAGTTGGTTGAGCATCATCCTATAAACCGAAAAAAAAAAAAAAAAAAAAAAGGTTGCCAGTTTGATTCCCAAAACCAGTCAGGGCACATACCTATGTTGCGAGTTCAATCCCCAGCTGGGGCGTGTACGGGAGGCAGTTGATAGATATTTATCTTGCACGTTGATCTCTCTCTCTTTTTCTCTCTCTCCCTCCCTTCCTCCCTCCTTCTCTTTTTAAATCAATAAAAATATCCTCTGGTGAGGATTTTAAAAAATTAGATTATTTATGTTTTTCTGTGTTAATTTTTGTAAATCTAGTAACTTTGCTAACTTGTAAACTCTTTAAGTACAAAATAACTTAAATATAAACTACCTTAAGAAGTATTTAATATTTATTATTTTAACTCTACACTAATGAAAATGGAAAATTCTTGGATTTATTTCTTTAAACTTTCTGATTTAGGTTCTGATAATCTATTTGAAAATCAGGAATATGTTTAGGCTCCTGTGGCTTTTAGTAGCAGAAGCTGCTATGTCTTTACTGGATATCATTGATTAGAAGCTGCAAATAGTCATTTATTGTTTTTTTTTTAATACTTTAAAAAAATTTTTTAAACTTATCTTTATTGTCCAATGTATTACAGATGTCCCCCCTTATATCCCCCCTTGACCTCCTCCTCCCTGCTCCTGCCACTCTTCGGCCTTCCCTACACTATTATCTGTGTCCATTGGTTATGCATATATGCATATAAGTTCTTTGGTTTATCTCTTCCCGCCCCCCACTTCCCTTTGAGGTTCATCATTCTAACAACCAATTTGTACCTCTTAATTCCTTTACCTTTTTCACCCATCTCCCCTCCCATATGGAAGTCAACAAAAAGTTCTCTGTATCTATGAGTCTGTTTCTGTTCTGCTTGCTCATTTTGTTTGTAGATTCAGTTGTTGATAGATATGTATTTATTGCCATTTTATTGTTCATATTTTGGTTCTTCTTCTTCAAGAAGACCCGTCAACATTTCATATAATACTGGTTTGTTGGTGATGAACTCCTTTAGCCTTTTCTTGTCTGGGAAACTCTAGATATGTCTATCAATTCTAAATGATAGCTTTGCAGGATAGAGTAATCTTGGTTGTAGGTTGTTGCTTTGCATCACTTTGAATATCTCTTGCCACTTCTTTCTGGCCTGCAAAGTTTCTTTTGAGAAATCAGCTGACAGTCTTATGGGAGCTCCCTTGTAGGTAACTAACTGCTTTTCTCTTGCTGCTTCTAAGATTCTTTCTTTTTCTTTAACCTTTTGCATTTTGATGATGATGTGTCATGGTGTAGACCTCTTTGGGTTCATCTTATTTGGGACTCTCGGTGCTTCCTGGACTTGTATGTCTGTTTCCTTCACCAAGTTAAGCAAGTTTTCTGTCATTATTTTTTCAAATAGGTTTTCAATTTCTTGCTCTCTCTCTTCTCCTTCTGGCGTGATGCAAATGTTGGTACGCTTGAAGTTGTCCAAGAGGCTCCTTACACTGTCTTTATTTTTTTGGATTCTTTCTTTGGAGCAGGTGTACTTTGCTTCCCTATATTCGAAATAGGTAGTTTCCTTCTTAGCTTTACCTATTCTACTATTCATTCCCTGTAAATTATTCTTTATTTCAGTTAGTGCATCCTTCATTTCTGACTGGACTTTTTTATGCTCTTGAGGTTCTCACTAAGCTCCTTGACATTTTGCATTCTTATAACCAGTGTTTTGAACTCTGCATCCGTTAGATTATCTCCATTTCATTTAGTTCTTTTCCTAGGGTTTTGTTCTCTTCTTTCATTTGGGACATGCTTCTTTGTCTCCTCATTTTGGCTGCCTCCCTGTGTTTGTTTCTATGTATTAGGTAGAGTTGCTATGTCTCCTAGGCATCCTAGGGTGGCCTATTATAGTAGGTGTCCTGTGGGGTCCATTGGCACAGACTCCCTGGTCACCCCTGCTGGGCTCTTAAGGTGCACGCCTCATGTGGACTGTCCGCCATTCTATTGTAATTGAGTCTTGATTGCTGTTGGCATGTCAATGGGAGGGATTTACTCAGGCTGATCAGCAAGGACTGGCTGTGATCACTGACCTCTGACTACCTTGGAGGATCAGCTGTGCAGGTCCCACCACACAGAATAAGACTTACTTCAGCAGGGCTCTGGTACCCACTGAGTCCACTCCTTGAGTGTGTCGCTTGTGGAGGTTGTTGGTGCTTTGACGTGGTCTGAAGCTGTCCACTGGGTGTGCTGGCTCTGGGTCAAGGTCAGCCTCTGCCTGTGTTCTACCTGGCATAAGCTGCAAAGAGGTCTACAGATGGCTGCTTCTTGTGCTGGTCTTGGAGGTGCCCAGGCAAAGCCAAGCTGTGAACCAAGGCTGGCTGCTTCTAGTGCCAGGCCTTGGGCCAGTTAGCTAGAGGTATGGGGGGCTCACTGAGGTCATGTGCTGTTTGTTTGAGAGAATTTAGGAAAATCTGAAGCAAGAGCCAAGCCAGGCCAATCCTATGGTAAAGCTGCTGGAAACAGCTTGGGTAGGCCTCAAAGTTGGGTTGGGCATGGTGTCAGGGAATCAGGAGGGCAGGGCAAACAGTGCAGCCAGGTTGCTGGAGTCCCAGATATAGCACAGGTCTGACTGCTCTGTGGGGGAAGGGCTCACCAAAGGAACAATGGCCTCCACCAGCACATCAGTCTGGAAGAAAGCTGCCTCTCCAGCTCTCGCCCCAGTGCCAAACAACTCAGTTGTTCTTCGTAAGTCTCTGGTGTCTTTCAAGCTGCCTCCCCCATGCTGGAACCTGGAGGGTACGAGTTCGAGTAAGTCTGTGTGCAGACCCTTTAAGAGGAACTGCGTGGGACTCAAGAAGGCTTAGCCTTCCTCAGCCTCAATTCCTGCTGGTTTTTACAGCCAGACGTTATGGGACTTCTTTTCCTGATACTGGAACCCTGAGCCGGGGTGCCTGATGTGGGTTGGGGACCTCTTGCTCCTCAGGGAGGACCTTCCTAGCTGAGGTGTCCCTCCTGATTTTTATCTGCCACATGTGGGTGTGGGACCAGCCCGTCCATGCCTCCATCCCTCCTACCAGTCTCAATGTGACTTCTTCAATTTTGTGGGTGTAGGACGGAATTTCAGGCTGTTCTGAATGATGGTTGTTCTGTAGTTGTGATTTTGATGTGGTTATGGAAGGAGGCGAATACTGCATTTACCTATGCTGCCATCTTGATTAGAAGTCTCCATTTATTGTTAAACTATAAGAAGGTTGCTGGGGACCATATGACAGAAGAACTAGTTATCTTTATAGTTTGTTCACTGTACTTCATACACTGTTTCAGAAGAAAAACTCTATTCAGTACCTTGAGTAAAAAGACCTTTACCTCCTTTTAGAGGAGGATTATGGGAAATTTCTAAAATGTAAAGGGATGTTAATTTACTTGTTCAGGGTTATTTTGAACATATTGAGCTGGAGTAGTGGAATGCTTAAGAACTTGATTTATTTTTTCTTATTTTGGTGAATCAATAGTTTAGTGATAAAAGCTTATACTCTTAACAGATTTAATAAAGACATTAATTTGACACATAAATTAATGAAAAGCATTACATAGAGGAGATGTTCAATAATTTGATATGGGAGAACATAGAAAACAAAAGTATTTCAAGATTTGTCTATATCGTAAGATACGACTAGAAGAAAGTAGATTTTTTCTATCAGAAGAACTTGCCTTAATTTTAATAATTTTGGGACAGGGAAGGGAGTTTGGGAGGTGGTTAAGCCCAGATTAACCACTAACATGCTAAATATCCACATCTATATGTATTTCACTAAACCACTTATGTTTTTGGAATTTCTATTGACTAGTCTTTTCATTTCTAGGGCTCTAAAGTCACTCGTTTATCCTGTTCTTTTTAGATGAAAATTAAAGCATATGTTGTGATAGATGAAAACAGGTTTTTGTGGGGGTTTGTATTATATAATAAATTTATTAGAAATGTTTAAATATAAATATTAATTTTACCTTTTAAAATTCTTTTAGTGACAGGAAGGTAGACTGATAACCTAAAATTATTTTTTCCTCTTAGTTTGTCACATTCTTTAGCTAATATGGTGAATCTAGACCCTGTGTGCTGTAAGTTGTACAATTGCACAAAACTACTTTCCAGAACCCTTGATTTTTCCCCATAAAGTTGTAAAGACAAGATAGAACAAAATTCTAGCACCTTTTAGTGGAGAGAAACTCTCTTATGGGTTATGAGGCTCATCTTTACTATGCAGAACATCTAGGGGACCAGTAGTCTAATAGGAGACTTAGCAAGGACAGCCTCATTTACTCATAGGAATTATCATGTTACAAGAGAAGTCAGCTTCTCTAGATCTTAAGGAGAGTTTTGAAAATGCTGGGAGAGCCTAGAAAACTTCTGTGCAGACTATCATTTTCTTTTACTCCAAGTGCCTTATCACTTTTGAAAATGATTTGAGTAAGACTGAGGTAAATGAAATATAGATTTTTAAAATGTAAAGGGATGTTAAAAAATCCATCTGATCTGGTTATTTTATAGATAAGAACTGAGAACCTCAAAAAGTTATGTGATTTCGTGTAGATCATAAAACTAGTTTGAAGCGGAAGCTACAATTTTCTTACTGGGTTTTTGGTTGGTTAAAAGTGTGAACAGTCATTGTTAAAATGTAAGGAGATTATAGTGGACCATATAACGAAAGAACTACTAGCTAACTTTACACTTTCTAACACCTTTTAGAGGTTCACTGTACCTCTTCCACTTTGTTTTAGAATTAAAAACTCTATTTAGTGACTTGTATGAGACTCTGTGACCTTCCTACAAACACAAATTATGAGAAATTTCTTGCTAACTTAGGTATTTCAGCTACTTCAGTTATTTCTAGGAACTGGATAATTTTTCAGAATACCATTTAGAGATACTTAATAGCATAAGAGTTGTTAATTTGTGGAAACCTCAGACCCAAAATAAAGGTAGAACAATGTAAATATAGTGCTTAAAATTTGAATGAAACAATACCTTTTTGGTTTTAGCAGTTACTCTTAACAATTTATCTTAACTTAGGTTGGTTTGGGAGGAATAATATTTATTTTGGCAAAAAATAAATACACATGTGAAACTTTTGTATATCCATTTTCTTTTCTCTTTTTGAAGTAGGTAAGGCATTTTAATGTTTTTATCTATTATGTCTTGATAAGTCAAAAACAGATCATTGTTGAAGAAAATAATGAAATAGTAACTCAAGTAGAAAAAAATCCTGTTTTAAGAAAATAAATGTATTTTTTTCCTCTCAATTTTTATTTGTTATTCTTTACTGTGTAAGAGAACTTAATAAATTTTGTCAGTTTACACATAATTCCTATTTCTCTCTCAGAGGTATAACCATAGATGTTCCATGATGTCATTTATCAGGTCTTTCACTATAGATTACAAAACAAATAAATGTGTTATCCAACCTTTAAAAAAGGACTTAAAAAAACTCACAAAAACACTTGAAAGATACTTATTCTATTTCTCAAAAGTAAAATGCTGTTCAGCTTTAAATAAGGAGGGTCTTGGGTGTTTTGGGACGAGGGTTAGGAAACTCAGTTTCTACTTTATGGGCCCAGCACGCTTCAGCTGCGCTACTCTGCTGGCCTCAATTTCTACTTTAAAGTGATTGATCAGATTTTTGTTCCATATAAAGTGCTAGAGAAAGAAAAATAATTGCTCACTACCAATTTAAAAAATATTAAAGCCAGTGTATTTCTTAGAGAAAGATCATTCTCTCTCCCCATAACCTCTTATTTAAAATAAGATTCCTCTCTTAGCTGTCAGTCTTAATGTGATAGAATCTTGCTCATTGGAATGCTAAAGATTCATCTGTTGAAAGCATTTTTTGGGCACATATTCATGAGTTTTTTTTAACTTGTCCCCCTCCACACACACACCTGTTAACATAAGAAGGTGTCTTTTGTAACACTACTGGAAAACTTTTGTAAACATTTCAGATTGCTCCATTATAGTTCATTTAGTCAGTGGATATACCATCTCTTCTTATTATTGGATAGGTGTTCTATTAAAAATTTTTTTCTTATTATAAATATTGGACATAAATATTGTCTGACAATTTATCTCAGGATAGGGTACAAAGAGTGGAATTATTGGAAAAACCCTTTTAATCTTCACGGTGTATATTGCTAAAGTACTTTCCAAAAGGCTTTATCAGTTTTTACTCTGGAATGTTTATTCCAGGATCCTTTCAGGAGGTTGGTGAGGATATGTAGCAGAGAGCACCAGATGGTATCAAGAAACATGGTTTCTAGTCCCTGCTAATACTAATTGTAGGTATCTGGGTTAGTAACACAACTTTTGTGGACCTCAGTTTCCTCACCATAAACTTAGATGAATTTTAAATACTCTCCCAGCTCTAATTCTTATTCTATTATAAATTGGGTTTAAAGAAGGAGGATCAGTACTGATATCTTACCTGGTGATTTGAAGGAAAGGAGAAGCAGGGAGAATTATATGTATCTAGAAGAGGGAGCAAACTAGACCAAATGAATAAGACATCTGGTTTACTCTTTGGGTATTTTATCTGAGAAAAAAATAGAGTCCAGTCAAATTATATCATATAAACACTTCTGTTGAGACTTAGGAATTTCAAACAATTTTAAATAGAGAATAAAAGTGTAAGTATAAGGAGACATGCAAGTAGCTCTTCAATAGAAGCTGTGTTTTGTGTGTGTTATAGGTTATAAAATGATCAAAGCCACACAAAAAAGTTTGTTGAAGATTTGCACATTCACACAAAAGGCAAAATATTTTAATATTTTTTAAGTAAATTATTTTGTGATGAGAAAGGAGACAAAAAGTTTGTATCAATCTCAAATATGTAGGAAAAGGTGACCCGGGCATACATTAAAACTGGTTATTTCTCTTTTAAGCATCGAGGATCTTATTTGTCTTTATTCAAAGAAGACTTAATTTCTATTAATACTTTATTCAACTAAACAGCTTTAATAGTTGTGAGAGAAATCTGACTCTAGCCTTCATTTTAGTTCATCAAGAACCAGGGTTACCTTCCAGTGACTTCTGTAAAAAAAAAAAAAAAAATCTCAATGGCACTGTCACCAGTGGAGAAAGGTTTTCTTGAACCAGTTTAAGGCATTGAATTGTTAAACAGATACAAATAACAGTAATAATAAAAATGTTGATAAATTAGCATGTTTGTAATTAGCTTTCTAAATTAAGAATAACAAAAAATAGTTTGTTAATTCTTAGTATCCTGTGATGAAAGTTATAAGCTGATTTTTGTGTGTTTTAAAAATTGACGTTTCCAGTCTTATTATAAAATTTTTCAATTATAAATGTAAATTGTTGTGTAAAATATAATTTATAGTGTTAAAATTTTTTCAGATAGAAAAAGTAAAAATGTTTGCTGAATAGTGATAGTTTTAAAACTTTATTAGTCTTTGAGTTTACTATTTAGAGTTCCCTGATAGATTGTTAGAGTTAGAAATAGTTGAGTTCATTGCTTGGCTGAATAAATAATTCACATGGCACAAAAGCAGCTTTTTCTTTCTCTCTAGTTCCTTTCTCCCCCATTATATTCGCTTTCTCTCTTTTAAAAGGATCCTTTACAGCCAAAGAGTAACTTTGTGTGAATGTGCAAGGGCTTGGGCATAGTTGCAACCTCAGTGTTAGCTGAATATCTGGGGTCACTTAACAAAAGGAAGAATCTGTCTTAAATCTGTCTGTATTTTTCATTAGCAACTGAAAAGATATATAGTCGTTACAAATTGTTAGGCCCTACCCGTATGATAAAGTTGCTTTGGGAATTTCTTTTAGTAAAATACATTTTTTGTTTTGAATCTAGTATTTTCATAGTGTCTACCTCAAAGCAAAATTGAGTTTTAAAATTAAGAAAGTCAATGACTTTTATCTAGTTCTTCAGAAAGCTTTTTACTAGATTAGATGATATTGTTAGTCTGGTAAAACATAATAATTTTTTAATTCTTTACATGGTATTTTAGAATTATTTTCTAGGAATTATGAAGATTATATTAAATATGTAGAATTCCATATTTTCTACCTTTTATTATAACACCAAATAGGAATTATGCCAGATTATTTTCTCTCTGCTATTTAAGTCATAAGAGACTCAGTATTTTATTGGATCAAAGCATTTGTCTCTCTAGTCTAGCCCAGTAGTCTCTTTGACAGTGATACCACTGGAAATGATGATTATCTTTTATAAATTAACCACATCCTTATTTTTTAAAATTAGTATCTGGTATCCTTAAGAGATTATTTAAAAATACTCTTTGAAATTTGTGTGTATTTAGTACATTGCATGGTATAACAATACTTTTATATTTATGTAACAGTAATATAAAGTAAGACACAAGACTATAATCCAGACTTCTGTTAAATGGAAATATCTATCAATTGATATTTTCTGCATCTCCATTGTACTGATACTTCACCAATATAATGTTTATCCTTGAAGAAATTTCTAAATAAGGTAAAATGTTATGTTTAGTATAATTCAGTGTTGTATATTTTATTGTATGCTATTCTTTATATGACAATAATCTATAATACATAGACTAATACATTTGATCTAGATGCTCTATTTTGATACAAGCAAACTCTTCTGCTACTTATTTGCTTTTCTTTTTTGAACTTCAAATGATGCCTTTTTATTTTCTTATAAGACTTAGTGAAAGTATATGCTTGTCTAACCACTATACTGCATACCTGAAACCAAAACAAAATAATATTGAAAGTAAAAAAAAAAAAAAGACAGTGATTCAGTCAGTACTAACTTTATCCATATAGTCATTGTTATTGTATAGTACATTTTTATTTTAAGTGCCGACCCATTTTTTTTTTTTTTTAATCAAAAGTTAGTGTAACCCTTAGTAATTATTAAAACAGGCTTTACACAGACTTTCACAGTTATATTTCAGTAGTCACAGAAACCAAATATTTTTGGTTTTTATTGGCTATTTAAGTGCTGACACTGGTATTGTTGAAATATATTTCTAAGGAGAACAGTGAGTATTTCATTTATCAATTGCTGCATAACAAACCATTTTAAGGTGTAGTGGCTTAAAACAACAGTAATTTATTCTCATCATTCTGAGGATTTGACTGGGTGAGTCTTCTGCAAACTATAGTCGGCTTCAGGTGCTAGGAAGGCAGGGCAGTCCAAATCGCCTCACTCATGTGACTGGCAATGAATGCAGGCTGCCAGCTGTGAGCACAGCTTGGCCTGGCTCCCAGATCCTTGTTTCTCCTTAACTTTGCTTTTCTGTGAAGTTAATTGGGCTTCCTTATAGTATGATAACTGGATTCCAAGAAGAAATGCAAAGGTGGAAGCTTCACCTCTTTTAAGGCCCAGATTTTGGAGTTACCTAGAGTCACTTCTGCCCATTTTATTGGTCAAAACAGGAAGGAGACTTGAATTGGGGTAGTGAACACACAATACAATACACAGATGATGTATTATAGAATTGTACACCTAAAACCTATACAATTTTTTAAAAATATGTTTTATTGATTTTTTTTAGAAAGAGAGGAAGGGAGAGAGAGAAAGAAACATCGATGTGGGAGAGAAACATCGATCGGCCGCCTCCTGCACGCCCCCCACTGGGGATTGAGCCTGCAGCCCGGGCATGTGCCCTGACCAGGAATCAAACCCAGACCTCTCAGTCCATAGGACGATGCTCAGTTCACTGAGCCACATTGACTGGGCTAAAACCTATATAGTTTTATTAACCAGTGTCACCCCATTAAATTGAATAAAAATAAAAATAAAAAATATATCTACAGCGACAAAACCAAATAAAATATTACCTTAAATTAACAGACAATTGAAAGAATGGAGGTAGACATAAGGAAGAACTTTTGAAAAGTAGTAATAATTGTTAGATATTAGAATAGTTTTTTCCCCAGGAGAATATTTTAAAGAATGAAACATGTAACTGCTCTAGATTATATGGGAATTGCTGAAAGTGAGAACAGGGAAAAGAAGTGGATTTAGTTTATTTATTCAAGTCTGTTTAAAAGTTAGGGGCAATGTTGTATTTCCTTTAGGAAAAATGAATGACATTGGAATCTTGTTCCATCTTCTTTTGTTGGGTTAATCCTTATCCGAGGATATTTTTCCATTGACTTTTAGATAGAGTGGAAGGAAGGGAGGGGAAGAGAGAGAAACATCAATATGAGAGAAACACATCCATTGGTTGCCTCCAGGAGGACCCCCACCGGGGCCAGGGATTGAACCTGCATCCCAGGTACATGTCCTTGGCCGGGAATCGAACCAGTGACCCTTTGGTCCAAGGGTTGATACTGTAACTGCTAAGCCAAACTGGCCAGGGCCCATCTTCTTATTTTAAAGCATCGACTTTATAAATTATTTTGGGGAGTAACTTTTAAGTTTTATGTAAAACAGTTTTTTTGGTTTTGGTATACAGCACACAGTGAGAACCTTTAAAATTACCTATTTGTATAGCTCTTAATTTCAGAACATGTTCATGCATATTACTTTACTTTCTTGATTCTAAGAGGTCATTATTTGTAAAACACCCCGTTTGATTTAATAACTTTTCTTTTTTTGGGGGAGAATCAAATACTTTTCTTGCGGAAGGCAGGAACATTCTATCTATCCTGTCTAAGGATTATTCTGAATTACTTTTAGCCATAGGCATTACAGCCACATGCTGCCCCTGACATCTGGTACTTTTAGGATTGATAGCATAATTCTGAGTCACATCCAGGAATTGTTTTGGCTTATTTTCCATTTCATATTTAATTAAACTTACATGTTTTTATTTTTACTAATTATATTGTATATCACTAGAAGTTAACTACTCTTGAAAGTTATCCAGAAGAATTTAACAGAAAGAATTTGGTACCTGCTCAGAATTATCACTTAGTAAACCTTTTAAACATAAATAAATGAACCACATGTCACAGGCAATTTTATATACATAATAACTTTTTATTCCAATGCTGCATTATAGTGATCTTTATAAAGACATTTCAAATAATTAGGGATTTATTAAAACTGAACTGTATATGGTTCCAGCAGTACAGATAACTGAGGTGACAGATGAAAGGCATGTTCTTTTTTTTAAAAGATTAAAAAAAATTATTTTTAGAAAGAGAGGGAGTGAGAGAAAAACATCGATGTGAGAGCAGAACATCAATCAGCTACCTCCTGCATGCCCCTTACTAGGGACTGAGTCCACGGTCCCGGGCATGTGCCTTAACCCGGAATGGAACCAGAAACCTTTCAGTGCATGGAAGGATACCCAACCAACTGAGCCATACCAGTCAGGATGAAAGACATATTCTTAGTCATGTCTAAGTTCATACATGGAAAGGCAGTGACAAGGTATTATAACCTGTGTAATGACTGGCAGGTGGTTTTTTTCTGTTGTTGTTGTTTTTGGATATCTACTATAAAATTTTTCTTGATTTAAAAAATGTTAAAGTGAAAAACATGCATTTTAGAGTTGAGAAAAGAGACTATTTGTTTTTTTAAATTTCCCTCCCAACAACTACATAAAGAAGACAGAGTAGGCATTGTTTAGTCTTCTGATTAAGGTAAAGAATATGAGTGTTTGATACTTAAGGTTACATAGTAAGTGGTAGGTTCAGGATTATAAACCAGGCCTTCAAGTCTTCCAGGTATATGTACTGTACTGTGCTACCTTTTCAACAATACGTTAGTAATAGGTTAACTTCAATTTAATGAGATTTATTTATTCAACATATATTTATTAAATGTTCTTTATGTCAGGCATTATGTTAAATGGTACTGTTAGACAGTCAGCAAGACAGATAAAGTCTGTGTCCTCATGTAACCAACAACTTTGCAAAATACTGAAACTAAACAAATAATTACAACTAAGATGAATGTTAAGGTAGAAGTTATAAGGTAATATGAAAGTATATAAGAAGCAAACCTAACCTGGCCTGGAATGGTGGGCAGTTTGACTGTCAAGTCAGGGAAGGACAAGAGAAATAACTTTTAGGCTGAGATGGAAAGAATCAGCATGAGTCAGAGTGTTGCAGGTAGCAGAAATAGTATCTGCAAAAGCAAAAGGAAGAATTGAAAGGATTCCAATGTGGCTGAGCTGTGAGAAGGAGAAATAAAGGTGGAGAGGAATGCAGGAAACCAATTATGTGATTTTGTTCAGGATTTTGGCTTTTAGGATATTGGGAAGCTATGGAAACGTTTTAAGCAAGGTGTAACGTGGTTAAATTTTCATTGGAAAAACAGGAATCTGACTGCAGTGAATGTAGAAGCCTATTTCTAGAAGCTGTTTCTGTAGACCAGGTTGAAGATTATTGATACAGTGGTGGAGTTGGAGAGAAGGATATAGATTTGAAATTTGGGAGGTAGACAAAGCCTAGGGATTTGACAGAATTATAAAACTAGTAGTGTTGTTATTCCATCTATAGAATTTGATTGCAAGTTCATCTCCAAAATTCTTTCAGTAACTTTTGCTTCATGTTAGGAAGTGACTATATTATAGAATATAATTTAGAAAGTATTGTTCCTTAAAAAAGAATTTGTGAATTTAGCTAATTCTTATTATGTGATAGATTTCATTAAATAGTATAGGGAGAACTTAGTTTCAAAACAGAACTTGACATCTTAATGTATATGGTAAAGCACATAAGCAATTTTGTGCATGCATGATTTGTACATATCTAGTGCATTTGGTTCGTATCTCTTATGATTTGAAAGCTTACTGAATATTTAGTATTTTCCTGTTCTTAGTGGATTGGTCAAAACTTAGATATAACCCATTTTGTTTCAAATAGCATTCTATTAAGAAACACTTTTTCCCCCATAAAAAAGAGGGAAATCTTAACCTTTTGCAACAGCATGGATGGACCTGGAGAATATTATGCTGGTGAAATAAGCCAGAGAAAGACAGATACCATATGATCTCACTTATATGTGGAATCTAATGAACAAAATAACTTAAACAAAATAGAAGCAGAAGCACAGATACATAGAACAGACTGACAGCTGCAGAAGGGAGGGGTTTGGGGGGGACTGGTTGAAAAATAGGTGAAGAGATTAAACAAACAATACACACACACACACACACACACACACACACACACAACAGTATGGTGATAGCCAGAGGGAAAGGAGGTGATAGGAAAGGTCAGTGGTAGGAGGTGAAAGAGGGCAAAGGAAGCATAAATGGGAATGGAAGGAGACTTGACTTTGGGCGATGGGCTGGACGGTGCAGTATGCAGCTGTTTTGTTGAGTTGTATACTTGAAACCTGTATGGTTTTGTTAATCACTGTCACCTAAATAAACTCAATAAAAAGAGAAACTTTTTCCTTTATTATAAGAATCTATTGCTGGATCTAGAAATAGATTTCTAGTAAATTAGAAGATTCAGGAGCAAAGAGTTTTAGAAGCATACCTCCTTGAATTCCTTATTAACTACTTTATTTACGTAGCCAACAGTATTTTTTGCATATGTATGGCATTATTAGTCTGTTTTATCTGGGGTAGCAGAGTCAAATATCTGAAAGGGCTTTGACTGTGAAGAATTGACCATTTAGGGAAGTAATATGGAGACTGGGATTCTAGAGAGTTTATGCATGTCTCAGTGGGGAGGGGGAGACCACTAATGTTCTGTTTCACCTGATTGTGGCCCTGTGAGTATTTAGGCTGATTGTTGTCAAATTTCTCAGTTTTGCGAAAGGATCCTGAAATAGATATTTATGTGAATTAGTTGGTAACTAATTCAAATGTTTTGAAAACACTCCATGACTGTAGGGCAAAATATGCCCATGGAATATAATTGGCCCATAGGCCTCCACTTCACAACCTCTGCTTTATAGAGGACTTTAACCACTATATAAAGGTATAAGGTCAAAATGATTTCTAGGCAAGATAAAATGTCAAAAGAAGGAAGGAAAGGAGGAAAGGAGATTTTTGAAAAAAGAACTACAAAACTTTCTAGGTTGTATTTTCAGTTTAAATTGAGTTCAAAGAGAAATTCACTGTTTGAGGAATAATTTTTATATGCTTAACAGTATATTTCTAGCAACTTCAACTATCTGAATGTGATAATTGGGAACTTAGAATGGGATGGGAGTATGCAGGGTATAGGAAGTAAATGAACTATACAGATGAGAGTCTCGTGGTTCTCTCTTAAACAGGAATAAAGTATAGCAGAAACAAGAGACAGTTGATATCAGAGAGAAATCAGACTGTATGAACATAGCAATCTGAATATATCATGGACACAAAAAAGCATTACTGCATTAAAAGCATAATTTGACTTTTATATTAATGATTAAGAAGAGGTCAAATTGTTTAGTGTACTCTGACATTTTAAATACTCCCCTCCCCAATAACACGAAAAATACACAGTCATTATAGGCAATTAAGAAAATACAGAAAAGTTATATAGCACTTTTCTTTAAAGCCAAGAACAGGTAAAATAGAGTTTGTAATTTTCTAAAAGTATTTAAATAGCTGTGCACTTACTAATTTCCTGATAACTATTTTCAAATTAGTTTAATTTAAATTTAAAAAGTATTAATTGGCTCACATAAGAAAGTACCAGAAAGTTAGTTAAGCCAGTGGCTCAATGATATTTTGAAGGACTTAGATTGTTTTTCTTCTCTAGTCTTTCTACCCAGTATTGCCATTTTCCCAACACTAGTTTACAGATGGCTACTGATTGGAATCAGGATTATGTGTTTTATTTCTCCTCCAGATCCAAAGAGAGAAGTAACTTCTCTTAATTTTCTTATAAGCAATCTAGCTGTGTTTTTCCCTTAAGCAGTTCCTCTTCACCCCAGCCCTCAGCTTGCTTCTCAGTGGCTTAAATTTGCCTAATTCTAAAATTCCTCCATTGGTAAAGAGGAATGGGTTTATCATAAAAATAGATTAGAGTAATTGTGGTCTACCTTTGTACCTCAGGGTCATTCAGCTTCCCCTAAGGAATATTTAATTTTGGGAGAGACTTGGATAGAAATCAAATCATGAATCATTATCAAAGAGGGAGCTTTGGATAGACACTCAATCTGGTGCACTTGCAGGTGTATGAAGAGTACATGTTATCTGAAATTTTTACTTCAATGAAACGCCACCTTCCTCTCTCAAGCCCGGAAAGTATAAGGTGAGTCCTTGGTGAATCTACTCTCTGTCTCCTGTGGTCTAGCACACTCATTAGCAAAACTTGTACATCTTCTGAATTGAGGATTTTTTTGTCCAAAAATTCTCTTGTCACTTAATGGACATCTGTCCGTAGAATAAACTATATGGGCCATAAATAGAGTTTGTTTAGGAAAATACAGTTTCTTAAATAAGCTTTACTTTTAAATAATATATATTCTTTTCCTCCTTTCCAAAGGATTTGTGTTCTCTAATCTCGATAGTAGTGTCATCCTTATTATCTGATTATAAAGGTGTTTAATTTATGAGGTTATTTATAAAGCAAAAATACTTACTTTTAAAGTTTTACAAACCTTTTTATAGAAAATGGTAATTACATGTTTATTTATTTATAATTTAATTTATTAGGGTACAAGTTTCAAGTGTACAACTCAATAAAACATTTGCATACTGCATCGTGCACTCATCACCCCAAGCAAAGTCTCTTTCCGTCCCCATTTCCCTCCCCTGTTTGCCTATCTCCACTACCTCCTATCCCCCTTTCCTCTGGCTGTTACCACACTGTTGTCTGTGTCTGTGTGTTATATATATATATATATATATATATATATATAGTTTTTTGCTTAATCCCTCCAGCCTCCCAACCCCACAGTTCCCTCTGACAACTGTCGTCTGATTCATCTAACCATGTCTCTGTTTCTGTTTTGTTCGTCAGTGTATTTTATTCATTGGATTCCACATATAAGTGAGATCATGTTATATTTGTCTTTCTCTGACTGGCTTATTTCACTTAGCATAATACTCTCCAGGTCACAAAGGGTAAGATTTCCTTTTTTGTTATGGCTGCATTGTATTCCTTTGTGTAAATTTACCATAGCTTCTTTATCCACTCATCTACTGATGGACACTTGGGCTGTTTCCAGATCTTGGCTATTGTAAATAACACTACAATGAACATAGGGTGCATATATTTCTTATAATTAGTGTTTCAGGATTCTTAGGATATATTCCCAGGAGTGGGATCACTAGGTCAAAAGACAGTTCCATTTTTGGGGAAACCCCATACTGTTTTCCACAGTGGCTGCATTAGTCTGCATTCCCACCAACAGAGCACAAGGGTTCCCCTTTCTCCACATCCTCATTAGCACTTATTGTTTGTTGGTTTATTGATGATAGCCATTCTGGCAGGTGTGAGGTAATATCTCATTGTGATTTTAATTTGCAGCTCTCTGATAGTTAGTGACATTGAACATTTTTCATATGTCTATTGGCCATCTGTAGACATCTCTTTGGAGAGGTGTCTGTTCAGGTCCTTTGCCCATTTTTTAATTGGATTGTTTGTCTTCCTGGTGTTCAGTTGTGTAAGTTCCTTATATATTTTGGAAATTAATTCCTTATCCGATGTGTCATTTGCAAATATATTCTCCCTAATTACATATTTTAAATACCTTATCATTTTGACTAAAATATTTAACCAGCTGGCCATATATTTCATTTTCTAAATGTTAGCCAAATATTTTAGTATCTGGGTCACAGAGTCATTACAAACAAATGTAGGCCAAAATGGTTTGTCCTTCTCAGTTGCCAGCCTAGTTCTCTGTTCAACCATTCTGACTTCATTATTTGAGTCTCTTTCAACTAAACTTTACTTATTTATGCACAGTACTATGTTAGTTCTTTGTATATAACTGGTCTTTTTTTTTTTTTCTTCCCTCCTGAATCAAGCAAGTTAACAAATAACTACCCTCTTGGCTGCTGTGTTTTAGAACTGTTGCTGTACAAAGGGTCACACATGTTAAATTACCTATTGCAGTGCTAATTATTGTGCGAAACCTTGTTTTAAATTGCTAGAGAGGCATGGAAACATGGAATAGACTGACGAATCTCAGAGGGGAGGGGTGGGGCGGGAAGAGATTAACCAAAGAACTATGCATATATGCATTGCCCATGGGCACAGACAATAGGATGGTGAAGGCCTGGGGCAGGGCAGAAACCAGGTGGAGGGGGCAATGGGAGATAAAAAGGGGAGACATTCGTAATACTCTCAACAATCAAGATTTAAAAATTATGCAAAGAAAATTGCTAGAGAAATTGTCTTTTGGTGCAGAAACTGTAACATTTCTTAAAGATTCAACCTGTATGTAATTTGGTATCGAGAGTCTCAAAATTCCTAAAGACGTCGCAAAAATTTTAAGTGTAAACTTGTTCTACCTTGTTATACTAGATGGTATAGCATTTTTCTTGACGTAAAATGAGAAGTCATAAGTGTTATGATACTGAGATAAAGGGAAGGGAGAGGGAAAGAAGAGGGGAGTAAATTGGAGCAACAAAAATTTTACCTTCACTTTTAAAGTACTGTAGGCTGCAAAATTCTATTTTTAAATACTGTTTTAAAGGGTTGTAGTTTACTGACAGCTTGTGTTAATATAGTTTTCCTTTTCTTAAAATTAAGAACTTTATACCTTTGGGAATTTGTAATGTTTTTTTGCTAAATTTTAAATACTTGATTTCATACAACTGTATCTTGTTTTGAAAGTATAAAATGAAAGCGTGTATACTTCTTGAAGAAAATTAATAATTTATTCATTTAGTACTATTGGACATTTAATTAACAAATTTTTCCAGATGAACAATGTTTACCTTCTTTGATTGCTAAAACATTTTATCTCAACCATTCTTATTGTAAGATACCTTAGAAAGCTTTGTATATTTTAATGACCTTGGATTGTTAATGAATGTTTGTTAATACAGTGTCTTAAGGGGCTACTGAGGTATGTCATAGAGCCATTTGTCCTTACATTTTTCAGTAGCTATTGTTGCTTTGAGATTTTTTGAATAGTGATTCTATTTTTCAAAGTTTGATGTTAATATGGGTACTAGCATACAGATAAGGGTATCTGAGTAAAGTAAAAGAAAGAAGTTTCTTATAGGTTACAGGCTCAAAGAGCACTTCAATGAGAAAAGTACTGGTGCTTTATGTTTACTTTTATTTCACTTAATGCCTACCTTCTGTCCCTGGAGCCTGCCCCCTTATGCCCTAGCCTTGAAAAAAAAAAAAAAAGGAGCATGGTACTTGGCAGTGTTCCAGATAATTATTGTATGAAAGATAACCAGATCATTCAATAGCTCCAGAATCTTAGGCAGGTTCACAACAATAAAATGGGTATTTAATACCTATTTCCCTGGGTTGTGATTGAGGATTAGAAATAATGGATCTTAAATCGAGGTATTTTAACACGTGGTTTCCTTTTCTTATGTTTTAAGATAAGTGACCCACTTAATTTGGAAATGACATTTGCCTATTTTAGCATGATACCAAGGATTAATGAGTCAATTGTCCCTAAAATACAGTAGTTTTTTTAAAAAGATCTTTTTATTCAGAAATAGATGGTGTATGACAAGATATTGTTGATTAATTTCATCATATGATTGAAATGTGGTAGAATATTTTTAAAGCCTGAAAAAATGCAAATTTAGATGGAAGAAAAAATAAAATTTGAAAAACATCTTTTTTTAGCCAAAAATACTAAATTGTGTTGAGATATTTTATTAATATCTCCAAAGAGTTTATAAGCTAGTAAGTGCTATTTTTTATTGCAAAGGTAAATGTTAACCTCTATGCCCATGTATACAATTTTTAAAAACCTAGAATCTCTGGGCCATTTTGCAATTTACCAGTGCCACAGCAGTTATGCATCCTATTACACTGAGCTTCAGTAACCTGAAACAATACTGCACAGATGCATGAATAAATCATATATTTATTGTTATAAAAATTTATAATTGTTCTTAACTTTTATGTTATCCATTTGTGGATCAGATTATAGGATATTGTTTATTTAATAAGTATACCAAATACATGTCTAATGCTATTAGGTTTTGATGGTACCAGAGGGAAAAAATTAAAACAGCATGGCCTCTGCCTTTAAGGAGCTGCCTCACAGTTACATGAACTACTACTTTGTTCACATAGTATAATGGAATTCTATAAAAACTGCCTATTTAAAACTTTCCAAAAAGGCCAGAGGGGTGGGGAGGGTGGGGTATAGGCAGGGTATGAATGAGAATCAAAGATACAGTTTAAAATATTTTTATGTTTAAGAATAATGATATGAAATTTAAAGTTAAGTCCATTGTAACAAAGCAAAGATTCTCATTTCCAAAGGAAATAAATGAGCTTTGTTTGTTACAGAGATTTGTTCTCAAGTACTTAATATGTTTATTTATACTGGATATAGCAAAGCTTTATTGTTGATCTGTTTTGTTAGACAAGCTGAATTTGTGAATATTTACATTGTAAACTGTATTGAAATACATTTGTATGCCCTACTAAATACAGGGAACATAATTGTTAAACTCTAGATTATTAGTAGTAAGAGGCATTCCATGTTTTAAATTGTTTTGCCTTTTCTTTCTTCCTCAGTAACACCTTTAAGGTCTTTTGATGTATCATAAAGAATAAGTTGTGAGCTCTTTGGCTCCAGCAAAGGAGAGCTAAATTGACTTGAAGATGTTTATACTTCCCCACCGCCTAGTCTTTGTTCAAATTGCTCTCTACCTTTGCTATTGCAGGTTTACTTCTCATCCTCTAGTCTGAGATCTCTAAGACTATCCTCAAGCCTATTTTTGACAGCTTCTGTTGTCTACCATCTCCTTCATCCTGAATTAACAGGGAAGAATAGAAAGTTGCCAGAAAAATCAGGCTTAAAATTTAAATCATCTGATATATTTTGTTCCTTATAGCCAATTGATTAAAATAATCCTTTAGATTCTTATCCCTGTGTGGGGTTTGACTGGCATAATATACCCTGTTATGCATACCATTGTCAAAACAGTCTTTCTGAGTACTAATTAGATTTTTGAGCAAAGAGGGAGAGAGAGGGGATCATCTTTCCCAGGATGCAAAATATATACTGTATAGTATATGTACTATCCTGAAATGCCTGTAGTGCTCCAAGTTTCTGCTTTCTTCTTACACTATTTTCTTTGACCTGAAATGTAGTTTCTTTTTACCTATAAAAAATCTTAGTTATTATAAAGTCTAGCAAATATTTTTTTCTCTTCTTGAAGTCTTACCTATCAACCCTAACTAAAATCCCTTCTCTGAGCTCCTAGCTCATACTACTCATTGAGGTGGAACAAGACTTCTATGATACTTGGAAGATGGTGAGAACTTATTTTCCCAATGAGATTCCAGTAGAGTTTCATATCTTGAACTTCTCCTTAGCAGAGTATAGCAAATATAGTGAGTATGCAAATATTTAATAATTGTTTTACTCATGAATTTTTTATAAAATTGCTTGGTACTCTCTACCCAAAGAAGGAATTAATTATATAAGCTTCTTTAACTGTTTGTTGAACCCAGGACCACTTACTTTTGAATTCCTAACTACTCTTGAGTACATAGTTGGGTCACTAGACAATAGCTGTTGGATTTGGGCATGGGTGTGTGAGTTTGGGAGAAAGAAGTAAATCTATTATTGGACTTTTAAAACAGTTGCCTTTTCTGTTTTAAAATAGTGTGCTTCTTGTTACTATATTCATAGGGTTGTATTGGCACAAGTATACTTACTTCCCTTCTCTTTAATACAGTATTTAAAACTGGTGTGATATTGAATTAGAATCTCTGGAAGTGTGGCCCTAGGACTCTGCATTTTAACTAAGCCTCACTTGAGGTGCTTATGAAAGTGCTGCTGGTGGTGGTAGTGATGTTAATAACGGTGGTAATCATGATAATGATTGTGATATTCTACTTTTGAAGGCTTTTATGTGCCCCAGTGGTGCACTCTTCTAGGCAGTTTACAACTATTAATTTACCTATGTTCATAGTAAGCCTATGTGGTAAGTTGCTGTTACAGTCATTTTTCAGGTGGAGAAACTAAGGCAGAGGTAAATTAACTTGTGACCAAAATAATTATCTTATAAACATGGTAAAAATCCATGAAAAGAGTGAGGCATATTTCTTTGGCTGATAAAAAAAACAAGGAACACTTTTTAAAGGATCACTGTGAATAATGTGAATGATAATAAATAAACTGGTTTTTATATACTGTATTTGTATATCAATGTGCCAGTTCCGGATGGTCTACCTCAACAACTAGACCTAAAATATACCCTATATTGCTTTTAGGAAGTCAGTCACAATTCTAGGTGAAAAAGTAGGTTCATACACGCAAACTTAGCACTTGAGGAAAACATTAAATTATTACAATTTCTAATAAAATTATATGCTTTTGAGACAACTGCCCTTATCTTAATGAATACATACACGTGTATTTATACACATACATATATGTTTACTATATATGTATATTTGCATATATATTATACTGAGAGACTACTTTGTGAACAAATGAAATATAAAACTCCTTAACCATATAGTTTTTGCTTTACTAAACATAAGATAAATTTTGATTTTTATATGATAAAATATTTTATTCTATTTTTAATAATGGATGGTATGAATATTTTATGCCCTTTGGCTCATAGACTAGACAGTAGGGTGTCGGGGGAATGTGCAATGGTTGTAATGGTGGTAGAGTAGAACTAATTTGTTCAGTGTCATTTGCCTGTTCAGAAGAGTTTTGGTGAGTGATTTTAGGTGTTGCTAATAAGTGCTCTGACTTTTGAAGCAGTAGAACTAAAAAGTATGTTACATTTTATTAGAAACATTTTATGAGTTATGACTGAATAGACAATGAAATCTATATTGAGTTAGTGGCCAACTTTTATCCTTGCAACTAGATCTAAACAGTGTTTCAACTATTTATTTGTATATTTCCCACAAAATTATCTGAATTTCTCTTGCTGCCCATTTATATATAGTTGGGATGAGTTATATTACCTGAAGCAATCAAGATAAAACCTTTTATTTCTTACACTACCCATGTAACATGCTTAAATTGTTAGACAATCTTATGAAAAATGGATAAAAATAGGCTGCTAGGACATGAAAGAAAAATAGATATGATGCCATAAAAAATGTTAGGATATTTTGTTTTTTAGGAAGTTTTGATAACATTTTATATAATCTTCAAACTCACTTTCTTAGTCTGTAAGAGCTGGATATGAGACTTAATGACTGTCTTACAGCTTATAAAAGAGGGGGAGGTATCAGGTTTAAATTAATCACACAACCTTTCCCTACTTTGTGAATTGGTTCTTCGCATTTTCTGGGGCTGATGATCTGAATATTTGAGATTAGCATGGAAGTTAAAAAGTTGAAATCTTTTTAATAAAATCATATCTCTTTCTGAGGCATATCTATTTATTTCCTTGAAGTTAAAAAAGCATTTGTTCTTAAGGGGTCTTGATTTTGCTGTTGACTTTGCTGTGTGATTTTCGACAAATAATGTCCTATTATTGGACCTGTTTCTCCATTTATAAAATGAAGGATAGTATTACATTATAAAACTTTTATAATAGATTAGTAGAATATATTTAAGATTATATACAAACACATAAACCCATTGATAAGTCATTTACTGCTCAGCATTGCTGGGATATGAAACTAGTTTTGTTGTGTAGGTGCATTATTGATCATTTTATTCACACTAGGGGAATCATTCTGTGCTTTTTGATTCATGATTTTGTTAACCTGATAGTGACTTTTCAGGGTTATTTTTTGTATTAAAAATTAAATTACTGCCATGATGATTGAAATCATTAGGATGAATGTCATGAACAAATTTAGAATTGCTTCTCTTATCCTGAAAGCCTGATTTATATATATTCATGCTCCTCTATAATTTAATTTGGCTAAGGAATTTATCTTTGCTTTTTTGATCTTCTTCCAGAGTGAGGACATAAATACTTTCATTGCCGCATTCTGTATTTAATTAATTTTTGCTTTATGGATTTCATCAGACTAAATAAAAATAAAATGTTTGTATATTTTCTGCTTTTTAAAATGCATCTTGATAAAACATCGTCTCAGATCAGCCCCACCTGTGACAAATACAGTCAAACAACTTAAGCTGCCCCAATGTACTTGTTTCTTTCTTGGAAATCTAACCATGAGCTGTTTTCCCCCATACTCCCTGTCAAGTTTTAGATTATAAACTCTTTTTTTTTCTTTCAATTTTTATTAATTTATTTTTGTTACAGACGTTTCTCCTTTCCCCCCCTCTAGACACCCTCCTCCCATCCCGCCCCCCACTCCTCCAGTATTGTTGTCTTTGTCCATTGGTTACACATACATGCATATAAATTCTTTGGTTTTAGATTATAAACTAAGGAGTTTAACTCTCTTAGTCTCTGAATAGTTTATAAATGTTATTGAAGATTTTGGATTCAAATTATTGGATAGAATGGAATAAACCTATTTCTAGGATATCAAACTGTTTGGAGTCAGTGTGATTAACTAAAAGACATAGCAGTTTTGCTAAGCTCTAGGTTTTGATCTAAAGTCAGTTTCTCTTGATTAACCATTAAGAGATTATTCACCTTATATTCTCTCTCATATAATACCATAGTATCAGGTTATTAATACGGGAAAGTCTGTTGGAATAGAAGTGCATATGGGTAGAAGTGCATGTGCATGTACACAAGTACTCCTGTATATGTATGAGATAGAGAGAGAGAGAGAGAGAGAGAGAGAGAGAGCGGGCACACAGAGTATATGAGAATTTGGGGTACATGTTATGTTTAGCATTTTAATTAGAATTTTATATAACTATGTGCACTGAATATTGGAGCTATTATAGTTGACGATCGGAAAGTTTTTAATCAGTGATATTTTAGGAAGATAAGAATATGTTTTCCTTTCTTTTCATGCTTTCATTTCAGCTCTGTTGTGTATTTGCCAAAGACTTAAATTCTCTAGAATACATAATTATTGAAATGGACTAACTTATAGATGGACAGAAATGATATTGAGGCTATAAGGTATATCTTAATATGTGGGAAATTTTTAATATGCAGAATATTTTTAAAGTATCAAAACAGAGACTGTAAAACTCAACTATCATAAAGCCTAATAGCCAAAAGTCATATATAGTTGACAGGTTTTAAAAAGATTAGCTATAAATAATAATTAAGAGAAAAAGAGCCTAAGTGGGTGCAGAAAAGGAGCTGAGCCATTTTGCATTATAATTAGAAGTCGGTAAGCATAAATTTTGTCTCAGTGCAAAGAAAAATCTTTGCAGGCAGGGCATGTTTCTTCAGTGTAACCTTGAACTCTGGTGATATGTGCTTCTAAAAGTAGTTGATAATGTAATAAATATTGTATGAATATAGATGATATTGTCAAAGTGTATCCAAATATTACTGTTAGTTTTAAGTCAGTGTTTACAGAATTTAAATTTGTGACTATAATATATTGATAGATACATAATTGTATAAATACCATCTTTATCATGTGTTAATTTTGGTTACAGAATAATAGAGTCAACTTTTTTTGGAAGTTTCAAAATTTACTTAAAAGTGTTCTTTGAATATATTATAATTTTAGAGGATTTTTGTTTGTTTAGTTTTGGTTTTATTTTATTCTAGCATTTATTCTTAAACGTAATATTATGACTGCTTGAAAAGAGGTAAATTAAAATCATTCACTTTGTTTTGAGCTTAGGGTCATTGCTCATTATCAGTTGGTGGGTGTGGAAACAACTTAATAAAGTTTGGGTAATTTAGTTTCAGTCTAAATTCTCAACTGGCAATTGGCCGAAAACTCCTATCTGAAGAAGTGAGCATCCAAATATCATTTTGTGATTTGGCTACTGTCTACTTGACATAGCAAGGCCCTATCAAGAAAAACTAATGGAGTGACTAACTATCAAAAGAAAATCAATGGTAAGAGTTTTCACTTAAATTATAATGTTTGTGTATGTGCGTGTGTGTGTGTGTGTGTGTGTGTGTGTGTGTGTGTAAAGCATACCAATTTATTATATTTGAATAAAGATTTTAGAACTTTTAAAATTTAGGACATAATTAATGCCAAATGTTTGAATTTATGTCTGTGACTTACATTTGTAATAAAATGTATGCAAAGAATGGTTTTATAGATAAGAGATTTTATATGCTTAACGTTGATAAAAATAGTAATAAAAATGTGAAAAATTAGTTATACAGTTCATTTTAGTTTAAGAACTTCAGTTCTTTGTAGTTTTGCTGTAGTTATTTATCTTTAAAAATAGCATATTATAGCCCTGGCCGGTTTGGCTCAGTGGTTCCCCACTAAGGGCACATACCTCAGTTGCAGTTTGTCCCCAGCCCCAGTTGGGGTCGTGTGGGTGGCAGCCACTTGATGTATCTCTCTCACATCGATGTTTCTCTCTCTCTCTCTTCCTCCCTCTCTCCCTCCCACTCTATCTGAAGATAAATGCAAAAATGTCCTCGAGTGAGGATTAAAAAAAAAATTGCATATTATTAATACTGCTTGAGTAAAGTTTAACTTAAAAAAAAATTTACACCAAACCAAATGTATCTATTAATTGCATAGATGCTTCTTACTTAAAGTAGATGTCATAACTTTTATAGTAGTCTGTTGATTTCTGTTTTGTTTTTACTCCCCTTAAAATTATAGAGGGGGGAAAGAAAGTATGTAATAATAATACCACTTAGTTTAATATTAGCTTTTTAAAAATGTATTATAGCTACTGTAACTCTGTGAAAATACTAAATTCTTAAGATTACCTAAAATAAAGTGAGATAGGTATTCATAATATAGCACAGTATCAGATTTTGGTGGTATAATCAGACAGTTCTCCCCTGCTTTACTCGTTTGCACTGAAAAAATAATTCAAATGTGGCTGCATTTTTATATGCTTCAAGTGATCTTAAACTTAATATTTTTATTCTAATTGTTTTTGGTTGCTACTTATCCCTTTATTTAGACATTGGTGTCCTATCAGATCCACAGTTAGTTAACTTTGGACAGGAGTGGAAACAGTAGCTTAAAAAGACTGAAATCTAAAATCGCTGTTTATCAGAGCTTATTCTAGTGTTTCCAGGGACATAGTAGCTTTGTGATAACTGGATAATGGGTGGTGAAGGTCAGATATAAGTAATAGATTGTGATTCTGTTGTCAGATTTATGATTTTTGAGATTGATGTAGTTTGAGTAATTTTTCTTGCTCTGTCAGAGATGTCTAAATGATGTTAATTGAATGTGACCATGTTCATAACTGTTTTCTAGCACTAAATAACAAACATATCAGGAAAAGCACATGTGACAAGTACCTAGCATAGCATCTGTTATCCTGTAAGCATTCAAATGTTGACAGTGAACTCAGTATTCTAGATGGCAACATTGGTCCTTCGATCCATTTATCTAGTAATTCAAATTTTTATGGATTGTCTGCCGTTTACCATTAATTCACCTCGGTGCTGAGGATAAAATGGTGTAATTAAAAACAGATATTTCCTAATTGCTCTTGAACTTACTTACAGTGTAGATGTTAATAACAATGTAGATAAAATTACACAGATAAATGTAAAATTATAACTAGAGCCAGTACTATGTAAAGATAAGTCACTATGAGTATAGAAGCAATATGGTTGGTGTGTAAATAAAGCATAGAACCCCCACATTTCTTTAAAGTGAATTGATAACTCATTTTTTTTGGACTTTTAAAGTTTATACTTCTATTTAATGAATATCTCCTAAGCAAGGCATGCTGAAAGACTAAATTCTAACCATGGATAAATATAGTTTTTTATGCTATTAGTTTGTTTTCTTAGATTTCTTATAACAAAGACTTGTCAAAATAACATTTGAGAATTTCACTTACGGGAGGGAATTCTTGTAGGATCCTTTTTAACATTTCAGGATTAAAGGCAATAAATGATAACCCTAATTTTTTCAGCTGAATTTAAGTTAATTGTAGGATGTTAACCATAAAATAAGTGCTATCCTCTCCTTAGCAACTATATTCCAGTCTAGTATCAAGATAATACACGGATTTATTTATCACTCATATCGTTGAGTTGTTACATGTAGACATTAAAACATTTTTAAAATTCATTTTTGAGAGAGAGAGGAAGGGAGAAGGAGAGAGAGAGAGAGAAACATTGACGTGAGAGAGAAACATCAATTAATTGGTTGCCTTCTGTCCCACTCTCGGACCAGGAATCCAGCTGCAACTCTTTGGTGCACAGAACAATGCTCCAAACAACTGAACCACACTAGTCAGGGCTATACAGACATTTTTAATGGTAGTATGATTTTCTTAATCAACTTTTATCCCTTTGAAAGAAAATATAGAATGTATGTTTTTTTTAATAAATTTATTTTAAAACATACATATTTATTAAATTAAAAAAATAAAATGGTAGAGCATTTGGATGCCTAAATATTTACATTTTTTTCTGTAGGACACAGAATCTTGTCTAAGGCAGGGAAATTAGTGAAGTTTAAAAAATAATGATGTTAATTGTTTTTATTTTTGTTATATCTGTCAACACTCTCATTGAAGACTAGCTTTTCTTTATTCATTTGAATAAACAAATTGAATCAAAGCATACAATCTCATAAGAAACTAAAATCAGAAAAGCTTCTTTTTATAATAGAAATGATCTTTCCCTAATTTACAACTAAAATATGTAAACCATTTAAATATTAAATAAATATGAATCTTTTTCAAATGGCAAAATCCAAATTAAGTCCATTGTTAACTTTTCCTCAGAATTATTATTTTGAATTTAATCTCTACAGTGACTTCTAAATATTTTCTGGCTATACTCAAAAGAAGGTCACCAACCTCACTTTTAAGTGTTCTGATTTGAAGATCTAAGCTCAGATACCTACACAGTTACACTTGTCAGGGCTGGGAGAAAGATGCCCTTCCTACATTTCCCAGAAGCAGTGCAATGCCATGACATGGTTTCTTTGACAGCTCTTTTTGAGTCTGTACTGTTAGTTGTTATTAGTCCATGATGTCAGGTGGAGAATTGGGTATTTAACCACATAAAGATATTTAAAACACATAGATATGTAAACATCATAGATGGAAAATGATACATAGATTTCTTTCATGAAAAGAATGAAAAATGACCCTTGTTTATAAGCAAACTAATATCTACCAATAGTTATCAATTTTTAACTATATAACTTTTCAGTATAGCAGACAATATAACATCTGATTGGGTTAGTGTATGTTGTAATATAATAACTTCTGGTTTTAGTTTGGGGGCTACTACTGTCAGAAGAAATGGTAATTAACAATTGTATGGAATTGCAAGTTTGAGAAAGGAATTTGTTTTATGTTAATCCTCATCCTTAATCCTCATCGGAGGATATTTTTTGCATTTTTTTAAGAGAAAGTAGAAGGGAGGGGGAGGGAGGGAGGAAGAGAGAGAAACAGATGTGAGAGAGACACATCTGTTGGTTGCCTCCCACATGTGCCCTACCAGGCTGGGATTGACCTGAAACCCAGGTAGGTGCCCTTGACTGGGAATTGAACCCGAGACCCTTCGGTGCGCAGGCTGACACTCTAACCACTGAGCCACCCCGGCCAAGGAAAGAAAGGAAAATTTTAATGAAAGTTATTGTTAATAGTTGTGGGACGTAAAAGAATGTTTTAAATTTAGTACAAGGAAGAAAATTTTAAATGTGGAAAATAAAATGGGCTGCCTTCCAAGGTTCATTCTTTTAAGAATCTGTGACAGAAGTTTATCAGGAAGGAATTCTGACTGATATAAATCACAGCATTATTTGAAGGAAACTTGTGGCACATCTTAAAAATTAATATATTCATAGTAATGATAAATTTATAAAATATTTTACTATTATATGATGTATTACTAGAAATATTAAGCTACTACTTATAGTGGAATCTTTGCTAAATAAACTTAAGAGATAAAAGAACAAATCCCATTTATTTATTCTGCAAATTTTTATTGACAGTCTGTTGTATGTCAGGCATTGCACACATTGGGGGCATAGTCACAGATAAGACTGATGGGATAATTATAGTCTGTCAAGGAAGAAGGATATTAAATAAGTCATTATAAAACGTATAGTGTCTCATGACATTATAATAACAAAGAAGTCCTTTCTTAAGGTTGCCTTGAAAATTGCTCATTATTTAATCAGTTTACTTTCCTCATGAAATGAGGTTATTTATTTTGACATAAGAATTGGACAAAATTCTTTGAGAATGGATCTTAGAAACTAGTAGAGACTGAAATAGTCTTTTTTTTTTTAAATATAGCTTATTTAAAACAAGAAACTGTTATAGAAAGGTCTTCAAGTTTCTGAGGTGTGAAGAAATGTGAATATAAGCAGAGCAAACTCATAATGCCTATCATGTATATTATACATTATACAGATCACTTAATGAAATTACATGTAACACTGTTATTTAATAATTTCTGAATTGTAGTGGTTAAGAAGTTGGTCTCTGGTGTCAAGCTAGTTGGGTTTGAGTATTAATTCTGACATAGCTTTGCAGTCTTAGGAAAGTTGTATAACTCCTCTGTGCTTCCGTTTCCTCATCTTTAAAATGGAGATCATAAGAGTACATGCCTTATAGAAAAATAAATTATTCGATGTATATGAAATGCTTAGAACAGTATCTAGCACACAGAAAGTGCTTATAGAAAGAGCTCTATATATTGTGTAGTTATCAATAACAGTCATGATAATAATTTCTTCATGTCAGAAATGTTCCATCTAATTCACAAAGTTGGACCAGTTGAAATAATTGCAGAATGGTGCTTCAGATATATATGTGTATGTATATACAACACACATTATATATGTGTATTATCTTTACTGTATTACTGCTAAAGATAATCTTTATCTTATCTTATGCAAAACAAAACCACTGAAATTCTCGCGGAAGCTTTGGGACCTCTTTAAGCAGTAATATAGCAGTTACTGAAAGGCCTCCATAGATTGCATATCGAGGACCAAGGTTATCTCAGCATTTAACCCAAAATTTAGTCTATCCCAGGCATCATGGAACTGATCCTTCTTGTTTAAGAAAGGAAATAGCAAAGATCTTCTCTTATTTATACCATGGAAGATAAGCCCAAACCAGTTTAGAGTAAGTTTGGGAATAAAATGACCATGTTGATGTTAAATATTTTTCTTGCAGAAACCTCAACAAAGGAAAGGATTCCTTCCTATAATAGGTCTACATTAGAGTTGTAAACTTAATCATAGATAACACTACTTATTATTTTACTTACCTTATTAGGAAACAACTGTCTCAAGCTGGTCATATATTACATTATCTACTTCTATATATAGTTTGTGTAAATATTTTTAAATTTGTAAAAAATATTTTTATCTATACTTTTACCACATGCTTTATGTGATAGCCTAGCACAATATTTTAAGAATTAAATAATTTTTGCTGAATAATTCTTGTTGAAAAACAATTTCAGGGTGAAATTATATTTGATATTTTCTTTGAACTATAATTCTATAGCTTGTGTGTGTGTGTGTGTGTGTGTGTGTGTGTGTATAGAATTTATTATTTGTGGATCAATTTAATTTAATGATCATAAATGCAACTTTATTGAATTGCTTTCAGGTGAAACATTTTTTATTAAATCATGAATTAGGTACTTTATATATAACCTAGTGTGTTTATTTTTGTTTGCAACACAGAACTATTTCTTTCACTGTAACTTACTAATAATAGTGTCATGGTAGCCTAAAAGAATTATGCTATTAATCTACTTAGGCCTTACCAAGACTAGAACCATGGAAATATCACTTATACATGAAGCAGAAAATCTGAAATCTAGTTTCTACCCTGCCACTAATAAATGGAAGGATTGTAGATAAATGAGCCAACTGAAATTATGAGGCCATCTTAGCATCTCAGTCTTCTCATTATATATGTATGTGGGTGTGTGCATATGTGTGCACATATGTATACACACATATATGTGTATATTTATCCAAAATTATTGCTCTAAACTGAAATAAAAACTAAGAATTCATTAAGTTTTTTAATGTCTAAATATGCCAAGTAAAGAATTCTATTCTAAAAAAGTATTTTACATGATGCCTTCAAATTAAAATACATTATTGATTTTTATATATATTTCAGGACTTCTCAAATATTCCTAGATAAATTATGTATTGTTCTTTAACTTCCAAGAGAAATGAAAATTCCTTTAGTCTGTCTAATGTAAAACTAATTTCCTTGTTATAAGATAAACATTTTTAATAAACATTTTCAACAGGTACCAATTATTTTTTTATATTTTTGGATGAATTTTTTATAAACCAGCTTTAAATAGCTACAGAAGTCTTAGCAACTCTTCTGTTTGCAACACTATGAGGGCATTTCTAGTTCTGCAAATAGTGTCATGAGTTCTCAGATTAATTTACTAATTCATTAAAAAGTAGACTATAGCCCTGGCCAGTTGGACTCAGCAGTCCGTGGATAGAAGAGTCATGGGTTCGATTCCCTGTCGAGGGCACATACCTTGGTTGCAGGTTCAATCCCTGGCCCTGGTCCGTGTAATACAGGATGCAACCAATTGATATGTCTCTCTCACATCGCTGTTTCTCTCTGTCTATCTCCCTCCCTCCCTCCCTCCCACTCTATATTTAAAAAAAAAAAAAAAATCAATGGAAAAGTATCCTCGTGCGGATTTTAAAAAAAAGATAGACTATAGCTTTTTAAGGGAAAAAATAAAGCAAGCATAATTTATGTATATTCTCCTCCTCCTCTTCTTCTTCCTCCTCTCTCTCTCTCTCTCTCTCTCTCTCTCTCTCTCTCTCTCTCTGCCTCTCTCTCTTTTATTTGCTTTAACAAATGATCTTCCTAAATTACTTAAACACCATTTACTCCTACTAAAGAGGAGAGGCACAATTGGGAGCTGCTATGTTATTCAGCTCTGCATTAGTGTTGTAGAGGTCTGTGCCCTGATAGGTTTCAAGTCAAATGAACATTGGGTGGAAAATGCTATATCTAGCTAACCATAAGAAGTTGGTTGGTCTGCCTATTGAACTATTAGGTGCTACTATAGTCTTAATTAGAATACTTTTTCATGTAAAAATTAAAGAGTTAAAGTAGATGCCTTTTATAGGCTTAATAGAAGATTTAAGAACACCTGTATTGCAAGCGACTACATTTTAAATGTTAAAACAAGGGCATTGGATGCAAACATTTTTTGGACACAGATAATAGTATTTAAATTTATGAATTATTTGGAGGAAGTATTAAAATGGCAACCATATGAAAAAAGATTGACACTTATAAGAAATAAAATTAACATTAAGAAAACTTTTTTCCAGGATTTATGATTTTTATAAGGGGAAGAATAAGCAATGACTGCTCTTTGGTGGAGGTACAGGTGGTGGAATATGCAAGGGGTGTAGGGAAGTGTTTCGGGTTTAAATGTATTTCTGCCATATACTTTATGTATTAGAAATTCGTTTAAATTTTTAAGAGGAGCATATAAATGCAAATATAACTGTTGATTTTAAACTTTTATCTGTCATTCATTTGAGTGCCTGAGTACCTGCCAAGTATAAAATATTGTACTGTTTTATACTTAGCATAGTAAGGCTGTAGCACTCTATCTCCTGTTACTTAGCTGAAACCAATCAGTCTTATTCAGAGAAAGGAATATCAGTTATTTAGAAAAGAGCCATTTGAGCCCTGGCCGGTTTGGCTCAGCGGTTAGAGCGTCGGCCTGCGGTCTGGAGAGACCCGGGTTCAGTTCCCGCTAAGGGCATGTACCTCGGTTGCAGTTTGTCCCCGGCCCTGGTTGGTCGTGCGGGTGGCAGCCACTCGATGTGGCCCTTTCACATCGATGTTTCTCTCTCTCTCCCTTCTACTCTGTCTGAACAAAAAAATAATAATAAAAAAATAAAAATTCAGTTTATGGGACTGCCAAAAATATAGAAAAGAGCCATTTGAAACATGGGACAATTTTTGAAAATGCCGACCCAAGTAATATGTACCATTAAAATCAGAAGGCAGCATGAGTTTATTGAGATATGAAGGAGGTAAGAAAATATAAAAATAAAATAATTTGCTTCACATTGGTTCAGTGTACTCTACAAACTGTCTTATCTTTTATTTGCTAGTTTATTTGGGGTACAAATTATTTTATTTTTATGAAATTTTGTTTCCTAAAGTACTGTTGGATTAAAATTTACAGACATTTTTCTTTACAAGTGTACATATACACAGTAACAATATGTGTAAGTCAAATTTAATTTTTAAATGAGTCATTTAGAATGTGGTCACATCTATTCCAATCACAGGGCAATCTGTTGTATCTTTCGCATCCTTTGTTTAGGTGATGAATGGTTGGATGTAGGAGGGTGGTAGGTAACAATTCTAGTTTTATTTATAGTAGTATATATTTGGATAAATAGATCATGTTCCAGGGGCCTGATTTTTAAAAAAAAAATTATTATGAAAAATTCAAACATACACAAAAGAAGAGAGACTTGTGTAGTAAATTCCCTATATCTATGGCCCAGATTTAACAGTTAGCAAAAATTTTCCACATTTGCTTCATCTACTACTTCCTTTTTCTCAAATATTTTAAAATAGATCCCAGACCTCATCTTCTAACTCCTACATTCTTCAGTATGCATTTCTTAAAAATATATATTTTCTTGTATACCCATACCTTGTCACATTAAACAAAATAAACAATAATTCTTTATCACTTGGTATTCTCTATTCAGTTCCCCTGCTGGATTAAAAATCTCATTTTACATGTGGGTTGTTCATTCAGAATCCAAACAAGATTCATACAGCATTTGATTGTTAGAACTGTTCAGTGATTAAAATGTTTTTTTCTTCCCCTTCACCATTCTACCTTTTCCCTCTTTCACCTCTGCCCTCCTTCTCTTCTCTTCCTCTTTCTTGTCCTTCCTGTTCATTACTTATTAAGAGAAACTGAGTAAGCTGTCCCATAGAAAATTTCCCATTCTGGATTTTTCTGTTGGCTTGCCTAGTTAACTTATTTCTTTCTCTAACCTCTAAATTTCCTGTAAATTAGAAGTTAGCTTACAACACTTACTAGACTCAAGTAAAGCGTTGATTTTAGTGTTGGGGGAGGGTTGACAGGAATAATTCATACATGGGGCTATTTTTTAATACTGCAACACATCAGGGAGCACAAAACATTTACTGTTACACTCTCAGCAGTGTTAAAATTGGTCAGTGGTGACAGTGCAGTCTCTCTACTGAGAGTTGTCTATCAACCTTTCCTTCATTTGCTAATTGTTCTCTGAATCAATTCTATCATTAGGGTTTGAAAGATAATGAATCAGCCACTCTTTCCACATTTATTAGTGGGAATTCATCTATAAAGAAGAAACTTTTCTCATAAACTATAGCTTTTTGATGTTTGTTAATTCTCACCTGAAGATCTTTTTTCCATTGATTTTTAGAGAGGAGTGAAAGGGAGGAAGGGAGGGGAGAGAGACAGAGAGAGAGAAACATTGATATAAGAGAGACATAGCGATTGGCTACCTCCCGCACATGGTTGGGGTGGGGATCGAACCTGCAATTCAGGTACATGCCCTTGATTGGGAATAGAACCCAAGACCCTTCAGTGCAGAGGCCAATGCTCTAACCACTGAGCACACTGGCCAGTATGAAACCTGGTGCTTTTAATATCTTTTAAATACCTAGGTTAATATCCAAGAGTAACTTTGCATACAAGGAGTACATAGCATTTAAGTACCTGTGTAATTATAGGATTTTTATAAAATATATTTATTTGATTTTTATGAACATTGTCAGTATTAGATTAGCTTTATATAGTCAACATGTACAGCGTTGATCAGATATGAGTTGAGCACTTTTTCCTGGTCTTACTTGGTCAGATATTCTGCTTTGTGATGAATCATTGGTAATGGCTCAGCTTGGACGGATAGGATTCTTTATTGGGTTAGCAGTTGAGCAACATCACCTAGCAGAGTAAAAGTGTTTAGGTGGGGATAATTTTCTATTGCTAGAATCATAAACTTAAATTCAGTGATGAAACAGTCAACATTTTTATTATATTTATTGGGATAACATTGGTTAATAACATTATATAAATTTTATGTGTACTACTTTGTAATATGACATATGTATACTGTAGTGTGCTCACCACCTGAAGTCTAGTCTCCTTCAGACACCATATATTTGACCACCTTTACCCTCTTTTGTCCTCCTCCCTCTCCCATTTCCCTCTGGTAACTACCATTTTGTTGTCTGTACCTATGAGTTTAGGGTTTTTGTTTGTTTGTTCCTTTTTGTTTTATATCCCATATATGAGTGAAATCATATCGTTCTTGTCTTTCTCTGTCTGACATTTCATTTAGCATAATACATTCAAGATCCATCCATGTTGTCACAAATGGCAGTATTTCATCTTTTCTGTGGCTGAATAGTATTCCATTACATACTACATGCACCACATCTTTTTATTATTAGTTTATTCAATAATCACCACTAACTTCATTTTATTTAATACTGTTAATGAACAAAAGCTGAAGAAAAATAAAACCATAATATTTTATTTTTAAGTGACATGATTGATTAAGAAAATATGGCAACTTTAAAACCATTTATAAACAACAAAAATTTAATAATTAAGTGCTGTATATACTATATCTTTATACCAGCTTAAAAAAAAAAAAAAAAAAAAAACAATAGGAGAAGAACCCACTCAGTATTGTAACAAACAAAATAAGTACTTAGCAATAAATTTGAGGAAGATATAAGACTTTTCCGAAAAAAAAACCACACATTAACATAATGGAAAACATTTTTTAAGATTCAGATAAATGGAGAGAAACTGTTTCTGAATCATGAAAATATTGGCAAATTATATGACTATAAGTAATTTATGGACATTTAGGTTTACTTCTAACTTTCAAAATTTCTAGTGATTTTTTTTTTTTTATAGGAATTCTACAGTGAGGGGAAGTTTCACCCTATTTATATCAGAAACATTTTTTAAAATCCTCACCTAAGGGTATATTTTCATTGATTTTTTTTTTTTTTTTTTTGAGAGAGAGAAAGAGTAACATCACTTGTTTGCCTCCTGTACGCTCCCTGACCAGGGATTGAACTGCAACCTTATGTATGTGCTCTGACCGGGAATTGAACCCACAACCTTTTTGGTGCATGGGACAGTGCTCCAACCAGCTGAGCCACCCAGCCATGACATATATCAGAAACATTTTAAAGCAACCATGTCTAAACTGTGGTAATGATACAGAAATAGATGTGTAACCCTATAGATACTAGAAGGGAACTCTCTTACCCCTCACAGATTTAAGTATAAATTTTATTTGAACCACTGACTTCTTGGTCAGTGAGAGTCAAGAGAAAGGCCCTTCATCCTGTGACTTATGTAAATTCCTGTGCCTGACTTACAACCTTAGGTTCTTTTGCCCCTGCTTGCATGCCACCCTGATTTCTCCTATTGTCAAATACAGATATGAAATCAGCCCCTTTACTAATTTCAAAAATTTACTTAGCATTATATGCGTTTAAAAACTGAGATTTTTCTTACTCTTTGAGTAAAACATTACTGTCCATATCCATGCTCTTTTTCTACTCACACACTTTCCTAAATTAATACAGTTGCTGTCTTAAGGGGAATTCTGAAAAGGAAACTTTCTCTCCATTTTGTAAAACATGGTTTACTGGAGCAGTATGAGGAATCCAAAATTAGTCCCATCTATATGCAACACCTTAATATATGATAAAATATTCTTTCCTAAAGGAAGGCTATTTACAGGATATTCACTCAGTAGTATTTAGGCAGTAGCATTCAGTGATATAACTGTAAGACCGATTAGACGAATAAATGTTTTCATTCTTTTGTATACAGCCATAGGAATTGAAAAGAAAACTAGCGTAGAAAATACTTTTTCATCTCATATTGAAAGCATTAGTAGAATTCACCAAGGTAAAGATGTACTTGAATATTAAAAATGTTTGTTGGACTAAAATATTATAATTAAAAGGATTACAGAAAGTTGTGGAAAATATCTACATCAACTGTTACAAAGAAAATACTAGCTATAACAATTTATATTATTGCAGAATATACACATTGAGAATCGAGATCCTAACATTTAAATGAGAAAAATATGACAGTTACGATTTGAAAATAAATATGAATAATAAAATATTAGGGAAAACATTTACTCATGCACTTCAAAGTTACAAAATAAATGACTTTGAGAAACAGTTTTTTCATTCTTTTAAAGGAGCCAAATTTTTAAAAAGATATCTAATATTGTCAAGATAAGCAGTGGTACCAAACTTTTAGGAAGAAATACAGGAATATATGATGAGACACACAGTGATGTTCAGATATTTCACTTATAGGAATTAAGATATAAATATTTTGCTAATTATAAAACATTTATGTACAAAATTGCTCAGTTTAGACTAATATAGAACATTAATATAAAATATTATATTGTTTTAAATTATTATTTTTGAAGATTCTAGAACAACTGTCCAATAGAACTTTCTGTGTTGATAAAAATATTCTGTAATTGATACTGTTCAGTAGTGGTAGCAATTAGCCACATCTGACTACTGAGCACTTGAAATAATGGCTTGGGCAACTGAGGAACTGAATGTTTAATTAAAAAAATTTTTTTTGTTTTCTTTATTGATTTTAGAGAGAGAGGAAGGGAAAGGGAGAGAGAGATAGAAACATCAATGAGCGAGAACATCGATTGGCCACCTCCTGCATGCCCCCCACTGGGAATCAGGCCCACAACCTGGGCATGTGCCCTGACCAGGAATCGAACCGGTGACCTCTTGGTGCATGGGTCAACACTCAACCACTGAGCTACACAAGCCGGGCCTGAATTTTAAATTTTATTTAACATTATTTAAATTTAAATACTCACATGGGGCTAGTAGCCACAGTATTGAACAGTTCAGTTCTAAAAATATGGAGAAATATTAAGTGTAAGTGAAAATAAATTAGTAAGTTTATATGCTGTGACTACAAGCATGTAAATGCCTATATGTACATATGGAAAATGATATAATTAAAATATTTATGTAAATATTGAAGGAAATGGACAATTTTTTTAAAATGCTATTTGAAAGAACAAGTAAAAATAATACAATACTACAGCACTGCACTGTTCAATATGGTGGCCACTAGCTGGATATGGCGATTTAAATTTAAATTAAGTAAAATTTAAAATTTAGACCCTCAGGGGGCTCTAAGAGACAACCTTATCACAAGAGTTAAAAGAATCCAGAGTGGAAAGCTTGTGTAAACAAGCCTTATTAATGTCTTTACTAATTTACTACCCAAACCCAAACTCTAGATTCCTCTCTAACAAATACCCAAACCTTGCTTAGGTTCCTTTCTAATGAACACTAATTTCCTTTTGTCCTGTCAATTTCTTAAATATATATTGTTTCTTTGTCTAAAAAATATAAAAATCTGCCTGGTTCACTCATCTCTTTGAGTCTCATTTTATGATCAAATCATCATGTTTTGATTTTCCTGTATACACATATTAAATTATTTTTTCTCCTGTTAAAAAAAAAATTTTAGTCTACACGCTAGTCTACACATTAGTCACATGGCTAATGTTCACTCTTCTTTTGGCAGAGTCTGTCCTGAACATTTCTACCATCATAAAAAGTTCTGTTGTTACCGTGCTGCAGAAATAACTGATGAAAGGAATATACTAGAACAAGTCATTGATCGTTTATTAGTCGATAATTTCTAAGGGCAGACATGAATTAAAACTGGAAATTGGATTCAGCAAAAAAGTGTACGGAACAGTATCATAAGACCCTACATTTGTGACCTAGGTCAGAACTTCATAAAGTATGGGTAGCAGATTAGTGCTGGTTATATCAGTCTGTCACTAAATGCTTACTCAATTTTAGTACTTGTTTATAAACTAATATATATATTTTTAAATTTATCTTTATTGTTGAAAGTATTACAGATACCCCCCTCCTTGCCCCCCATTGACCCCCCCTCCACGCTGCTCCCCCACCAGTCTAGGCTTTCACCACACCATTGCCCGTGTCCATGGGTTATGTATATATGCATATAAGTTCTTTAGTTACTACCCTCCCCCACCCCTTCCCTCTGAGATTCCTCATTCTGTTACACGCTTATATTTTTATAGCAAAGTGATATTTCTGTGTCATCCAAACACATCACTTATCTCACTGAGGAATAGACTGGTCTGATTATTAAAAATCTGCTTAGAGAGTTCTGTGTATATGTAGTATAAGCAATAGTCCATGAGCATGGGTCCACAGTGGAAATAAAAACAGTCCACTACAGGCAGTATGAGAAACATTGGTCAAAATGAAAAAGAGAAAATAGATTGCTCAGGGCAGTTTTGTAAGGAACTTAAATTAGTTGTTAGTATAGCTTAATAATCTGTACTTGCAAGTGAAATTAAAAATTGAACACTAAATCTCTGAATATGGTAAATTTAAGACTTCATCCCTCCTGCTAGTGGAAATGAGGCAAAAGATTCATTATCCACAAATGTGAATAAGAATTTCAAAGGAGTTCCTAGTCAGTGCCTCTATCTGGGGAATTTGTTTCCCTTTTCACCCTTCTGGCCCTGAGAGATTCAACCATCTTTTCCTTCCAGCAAGATTTCCAATTTTGTGTTTTTGTTTACCCTTTTTAATTTCCTTTCGGCATGTTGTTGCACTTAGATCTTTGGAACTATTTTCATCCCTTACCCCCAAAATTAGATTCAGAGGCTTGTAAGATGTCCGAAATAGGAAAATCGTTTTAAATTAAGTGAGCATCTAAAGTTTTATTTTAAGATCTCTTCTTTTTTTCACATTTTAAGCCTGATTCTCTGATACAAGATATTACATTGAATTATTTGTGAAATCTGGAAAGCTTTTTACTACTAACTGTAATCAAGGCATAATATGTCAGCTAAAGCATTATTTTAATGATAATGGGGTAAACATAAATTCTAAATTTACTGCCTGTTTTCTTATTGTGGTTTTGCCTCTACTTTACATGGTTGTTTATACTCTGAAATGAAATGCTCCATATATATACACAGTGTTCAGATTTTTTTTGAGGACTGATTCTACTTTGTAGAATTTGAGGTCAAATGGAATCAACTACTTTGTAACAGTTCTGATTCTAGTGGCCTTACATTTTTTATTAAAATATGTATATGTATACATACTCAGTCCTTTATCAATATTATTGATTTACCTGTTACTGATTTCAACATTTCTTCTTTTTCTCCCTAATTTATCAAATTTGGAAAGAGTTGGAAAACAGTTGGAGGAAATCACTCTCTATTTTTAATAGTCTATAAGTTACAGAAAAATAAATGAATAGTATTCAGCTTTTCTTGTTAAATTTTGTTTTTTTAAGATTGAAAAATGTATATATTTACTTAAAATAAATATGAAAATCATACTGATACATATTATCTTCTGATTTCAGTGTAATATTATGGTAATGATTTACTTTATTTAGGCAGAATTATAGATATAGATAACCATATTATCACTTGGTTTATGTAGACCTACTTTTCAAAAGATGAAATATAATTAATATTAAAATATTAAGACATGTTACATTTTTCTATCTGAATATTCTTATTCTTATATTTGATATTTGATAGTGTATTTTTAAGGTATAGTGTGTGATTTCCTGATCTTAAAATATTTCATTTCTTTTCTGAAGTTTGGGTTATAATATTTTCATAGCATTTTCTCATAAATATTTTATGATATAGCATTTTAAAAACATTATATTCTTTAATATTTACTATATGATTAAAGGTTGATACTGTTAATATTATTTTTATATAATTTCAGATTTCTCAGATCATTTATAGAGTTCTAATTGTTTCTTTGAATTTTATTTATTGACTGATTTTTCAAGAGAGAGAAAAACATTGATTTATTTTTCCACTTATTTGTGCATTAGTTGGTTGATTCTTGTATATGCCCTGACCCAGGATTGAACCCAAAACCTTGGTGTATCGGGCCCAACACTCTAACCAAATGAGCTACTTGGCCAGGGCTAATTGTTTTATGCAAGTTTTGACCTTGAGAAGTTTGACTAATTGGTTACTATTCTTTCTATTTATCACATTTTAGTACTTACTCTGTACCAGAAACTAGTTGAAGCTCTGTAAATAATTTTTTTTTAAACCAAGAAGAAACAAAAATCCATTTCCCCTGGGAGCTTACATTCCAGTAGGTTGCTTCATGTATGATTCTGTGACATTTAGCACAACTCAAAGGGCTACCTTTCTGTTGTGAAGAAATGGATATATTCAGTGTTTGGAAATTTAGAGATTTATCAAGAGAAAGGACAAAATTTCTTCTAGGTCTGTTTAACTCATTGCTTTTTAATGAGTTTAGCTTTACTAATTTTTTAATGGAATTTGAAACTGATAATTTGGCACCCCAAAATTCATCCATATTTTTCTCAACTTCCCAACTGATAGTTCAGTGCTGGGATAGAAGTTGAACTAGTTAGTCACTTTAGATTTTCGGCTTAAGAAGTAATATTAGAAGCATACAGTATTATTTTAGGAAGATACGTTTTTTTTGAAAGAAGAGAATGTGATTTTTGAATACTCATGATTTTATCTAATTTATTTTCTTCAGAACTTACTTTCTGTAATATGGATAGATAAACTTGAACCAAATGGTATAATCTCAGTATAATATTTTACTCTTCTCTCCTCCTTCAGGAAAATCTTAAACTTCCACCACAAGAAGATTAAAAAGAGGTTCCTCCTGCACCAAGAAAGATCTGCAGATCTTTTTCAGTGTTCTTGGAGGTGTGGGGTGTGAGAACTTGATCAGTTTGTGTCAACCACCTTGTTCTCTAAAGGTAAGCACGATGTAGTGAGTGCACACTCATGGGCCCAAGCTCCTAATGCAGGACTGGTTTTGGAATGCTCCATGGAGGGATTGAGACCTTCATACTTTCTCACAGAAGGGGCCTAGGCAGCCACTTGTGGGCAGGACATCACATACATCTATCAAGAGATGGTTTTCATTGTTTAGAAGTGAAGCATGTCCTTGAGATGTATGGATGTTTTTGTTTTGTTTTGTTTTAATCCCAATCATCATAAAACTTGTCTTTTAGTTCAGTGTGCATCTAAAATAAATTTAGTAAATTCTGTGGTTAATTCCTCATCAATTTGCATTCAAGAATTTTGAAACAGTGACAGCATTTAAGCAGTCTGGTGAGTTATTAGCTTAAATTGATATAACTAGCTTTGAAGAATTGCTTTTCATGATCTTTTTGAAGCTGTTTCTAACCTTAACTTCAAAGTAAGTCCATCAGACCATTTTTAATCTGTATTAAGCTTCAGAAAGTATAGAAGAAAAGGCCTTTTTAATCTTTACTAAGTATATGGTGATAAAATTCCTTATACCAGATCCTAATAGAAAAAAAAAAATCACTTAAAATCAGCAGCTTTTTTCCTGTCTTGCAACTTTTTCCTGTCTTTAGGAAATGAGAAATGTATACATTGATTCCACCAGGGAAACCCAGTGAAGGATAAATTAATGTCTCAACTTTACTTTTGAACTCTAACATCAGAAAACGTTATTGTTGTTTTGTACAATTTATTGACACCTCTCAAAATGACCAATTCTAACTTAAATTATCATTTGGTTATTTATTGACTATGAAAAACACGACCATGTCGATTTTGAAAATGTCATCAACATTAAAAGTAAATTAGTATTAGTTAGGAATAACTTTGGCTGTCACCAAGAGACTAAATGTCAAACAAAATGTTTCAGATTATAATCACCACCACGATACTGTGTTATTGACAATGAGGACTTAAAAGTGCTGATGAAGAAATTAAATCTTTCCAAATGATCTTGGAAACTTTAGTTCTACAAGATGTGAAATTCTTATGAAAAATTAAATTTTAGAGAAATCTGCTGTTTTTTTGTCTGGCAGCCCTCTCTTTGTTAGTGATAAATTTTGCCTTTTCAAAACAGTGGTTCTTCCAATATTTGTATAACAAAAGATATTAAGGAGTGAAAAACCCTTTGTGCTTACTGTTAGAATGAGAAAAACTACAACCTTTCTTGAAAAAACCTTGAGAACCAATTTACTTTTTTGTATGTTAATAGTTGGGGAGTTAGAACTAGTCTTGCTTATTGTAACTTCAGGCAACTTTAAAAGATTTAAATCTTCAAAATAGAGATGATATAAGTTATATTAGTGAAGAAATAAAGATTACTGGATATTTAGAAATAATTGCTCTATGTAATTTTTGAATTTTTATTTGTCAGAGCATGTTAAAGATTTTTAATCTTTACAATAGCATGAAATAGAATGGATGAATGCCTTTACCCTTTCAGCCATTTGAGAAAAAAATGGAATCAAAAGCTAAACCTACTGAAAATGTAAAGGGTGATATAAAAATAACTAAACAGATTATTTCTTACCTAAACTAAAGCTTTATTATAAATGAATAGTTTTAATCTAAAAATCCTGCCCCTTTTAAAAATGATCTTTGTCTTAGGATAGTATTAGCAACAATTTTGTAAAAAGAAAAAAATATTTCACCATTCTAAAAGTAGTGTTGTCATTTAAATCTGTTATGTAGCATGAATATATAAAATGGGGACCACTGGGATCTAAAATATCAAAAGTTAGATCTTTCCCAACAATTATTATTGATAACTTATGTCACCTCAACTTATAGTAGGCAGCAAAGTATTGTTCTGTGGTTTTGATAATATATTGGAGTGAAAACCCAACATAATGGTACTGAAGGAGTTTTCCATTGGAACTAGTATCTGGGAGATTTTTTTTATATATATATACCTAGACATACTTAATTATACACACATATACATATTAGTGCTTGTTTATTTTTAAAGGATTATAGCCAATCCATGGAAACAGTCCCTAGTAGAAATTAGTTTTGTTTGTGTGCTCATGTTTCCTACCTACTCTTAATAGCTAGAGGGAGGTGAGAGAGGCAGCCCTGTGTTTACCAATATTGATATTTTTAGGGAAGGAACAAGGAAATTCTAGTCCAACCCTCTCCTTATAGCCATGTAGACCAGCACTGTCCAGTAAAAATATAATGCAAGCCATATACAAGCTCCATATGTAATTTAATGTTCTTTTGTAGCCACGTTAAAAAAGTAAAAAGAAATAGGCAAAATTAATTTTAATTATATTTTATTTAACCTAATATATCTAAATATTATTTCAACATATAATCAGTATAAAAATTTATGAAATGTTTTACTTTTTCTCATACTAAGCATTGAAAATCTGGTGTATATTTCACGCTTAGAGAGCATTTCATATTGGACTAACTAACCACAGTTTAAGTGCTCATAGCCACATGTGGCTAGTAGCTACCTTATTAGACAATGCAGATATAGACCAAGAGTGGAACTCTCATTTTAGCATCATCCATGCTAAAGTCCATTGGGTATCCCTCTGAACTCCCCTGGTTAGAGTGTCCAGATTTAGCAGAGGACAAAAACAAAAAACAAAACAATAAAAACAAAAAACCGGGATGCCCAGTTTAATTTGAATTTCAGTTAAATAAATAATAGTTGAGTGTGATTGTTTCATGCTATATTTGGGACATACTTATAAAAAATTGTTTCACACAGATTCAACTAACTGATTGTTTTGTATTATATCTGGCGATTCTACCCTGGAAATTTGAACCAGAAGATAAAGAATCTCTTCCTCTGAGGAAGGATTTTGATAACCCTCTGAAAATCAATATGCAAACCAGAAACTGTGGCCCATTTCTTCCTAAATCTCTACGATGTTTAAGATAGAAGAAGGGGCTTATAAAGCACAGTTCTTACATATTTAAACATTTTAAATTAAATCATTATTTTAATATGTAAGGCTTATGAAATTTTATAAGTTAAATGAGTTTATAAAATATAAATTGTCTAGTAGCACATTACTAGTATCACATTTTATAAAAAACAATTCAGGTTTGGTATAATCTCAGTAGTTTTCAGGATCCTGGCTATTTCAAGTTATTTTCCTACCATTGGTTACTGCTACCGCTGTCACATAACTTTCAAGTTGGAAAGCATTAACACAAATTAATTATATTGCTGAATGCCAGGATAAGGCTTACTTTATAAGTATTTAAGTACTTGTAATTCTCTGCTCTGGTGTTGACTGTTGGATCCTGACCCAGTCATCAACCAGTCATTTCTTATACCAGTGTCTCTAATTCCTCCTAAGGCTCTTTTACAGATAAATAACTTCCCATTCTTATTCTTTTAACATTTTTTTAATGTTCAAATTTTAGTACTATTTTTGAAGCATGTAACAACTTATTTAGTAGTGGTTCTATCACTCTTAAGCTTTAGAGAAGAAACCATTTATAATTCGTGTTCTCTAAGGACAGTAATTACACCAGCTCCACACTCCTTCTCAGGGAAAACACTTGCCTTCATCAGGTGAATGACTAACTGTAGGTAACAGCTCTACTTCATTACTATATAGGTAGGTAGATCCAGCTGCCTGTGTGGTTTGGCAGTTTAGCAGTTCAGTTTAAGCCATGGCGCATTCCAAATCCATTCATGCTTAGGAGAATGTACCCAAGAGTGTGGATATGTTTATAATTACTGCATTTCCTTCAGAGAACAAGAATTACAGGTAAGTTTTTATTTTTTGGCAGTGATCCAACAATTATTTTTAAATAAGAAATGTAAAGATCTGAAAGTATTTCCCTTTTCTCAAAACAGTCACCTAAAAGTTCTCAAATATAGCCTACATTAAATAGTATTTTTCTTCCTCACTTTAAGAAGGAATTGAACCTGGTTGTAGTGGTGGGGTTGGGAGGAGACAACTTATTGTCATTTGTAAGCTGTGAATATTACATATTTCATGTCTGTAAATATCTTAGGTTTATGTAATAAGAATCTAATTTGCCTAACTTCTGATATTTAAGGTATGAATTATTTTGTCAAATTATCACCTACATCTATATTTAGATAAGGGGTTCAGCCTTTCCAAGCAAATACCTTTAACTGCAAAGATTAAATTAACGGATTGTTAGGGTTTTCACTTTTATTCGGAAAACTGACTTCCTTTTATTTAAAGGCTTTTAAACTTATTTCTGAAACCAAAATTTAAAGCGACAAAGTACTTTATATATACTCTAGCTTCTTTTTTTCCTAGTGATATTTGGATGAGCTTCACAGAGTCTATGAATCCCCTGAAATTATAATCAAATTTTATATGTATGTAATTTTTGCTGTAGCAGTGTCCATAATTTTTATTATATTCTTGAAGAATTTTATAACAGAAGAGTTGGTGAAACACCACTGATCAAGTCTAATGTAATTATTTTTCTGACAGAGAAACTGAATTTCAAAGAATATTAGTTATAATATTTAACTAATATTTGCTAACCTTATAACTAATAAATATTATATTAAGTTAGTTATATTATTTGAAAGTTAATACTTGTAAACACTAAAGTTTATTTCTAAAAAGCATTGTATGTACTCTTAGAAGGAAAAGGTTTTAACTTGAATTAATTAAACTTGAGAATACCAGCCTAAATGGGAGCAGTTAATTTGCTAATAGTTTCTTCTCATCTACTCTTTCCCAGATGGTACATAAAATAATGGCCTCTTACTAAAGTATGAAACTGTGATAAATTCTTGTAGATGGATTAAAAAAGAATTATCTATTACAATTTACACCCTATTTTTCTCTATTTAAAAACCACCTCCAAAAAGAATAACTAAAACCCAAGAAAATAGGTGAATAATATTATTTTTGTTATTTTCAGAGTATTAGAAAAGCAGTTAAATTGCCTATTAATAAACATTACACTGAACATTGTTGGGACACCTTCTGGTTCTGACCCCTCGTTAAAGAAATTCTATAGTAGATTGTACATATTTCAGTTTGTTTTTAAATGATAAGTATTTTAAGATCATTCTTTTTTATTATAAGATTATTGTAATATTACAGTAATACTTTAGAAATGATAAGTAAGCAAATTTTATATTAATTAAGGAAACTAATAATTTCTTTCTCAAAATAAAGGAAACATTTCCCTTTTCCTGGTAATAGCCAGTAAAGTCTGCCTAATTGAAGATTTAATTAATTTATACCACGAATGTAAGAATATAAATAAATTTGAGGAGTAATACACAAAAAGTAATTATTTCCAAAAAGAAATAGAAAAAAATGAGACAACTTAGGATACTACCTATATTATTTTATTTAAATTTAATTATTCTTAAAAATTCTAATATGTGTAGTATAAAGCTCGTTATAGAAAATGGCATTGATTTCCAAAAGAGATTATAGTTTTCTTTTCTCTTTTGGCATTATCACTCAAGGTGATTATCACTGATGTTCTTCTGCCTTTTAAGTAAGCCAGATACTGTTTTTCTATCCAGGAAAAATGGATTGTGAATGCCACTCATTAGGTCCCCATGTTAATTTCCAGGGGTAATTTTAACAAAAACCTCTAATTTTACTATTAATTCATGAAGTTATTTTATTTTTAAAATAGAAAAGCTTAAATTCTTCGTAGGAACCTTTGCAAATATTTATAAATTGATTTTTTAAAGTTGAGTTAGACAGATGTTAAATGTTCTTTTTGCAAACTGTAATAATTTACCTAACTCAGTCAATTTACTAAATAAGTGGTAGAGTCTTGGTTTTCATGGCAGATTAAAAATAACCAAGCCTCTGAACGTAGAGACATAGAAATTTATTTGTGATCAATTTTATTTCAGAATTGTTTAAAATAGAACTTTTCAAATAAAGTTTCAAATAAGAACTGTTAAAAGTGACTTCTCTGTGCCTACATGCATGAATGGTTTCTTTCTGTGTATAAACAATTCAGCATTTAACTCTTTATTTCATTTAAGTTCATGTATCAAACCTTTTTTTTTTTTTAGCAATTTCACTGCTTATACTGTAATACATAGACTTTGAAACTTTGCCATAACTTCCTGCTATGTTCTAGTATGGGAAATACATGTATTCAATCAGTCATCAAATATATAGAGAACTATGCAAATAGTGGCAAATAAAACACATTCCTTGTCCTCCTAGAATTTATAGTGTATTGAAAATGTGTGCTAGAGCAGCGCAAAGGGAAGATAGAGGGTATTGCTAATCTGGGGGTCAGAGACAACTTTCTTGCAAAACTGAAATTTTAACTGAACCCCAGGGCATTATTATGAGTTAGTCAACAAAATGGGAAGGCGGAATAAGCATGTATATAAAAGCCTAAAAGCTCTGAAGGAAGAAAGACATATTTAAGACAAAAGACTGGAGAGATGGGAAGATGGAAAGATGAGACTGCATGGTAAAATATTTTTTAAGTCCTTAGCTATTTGGCCTTTGGCCTTTAGTTAAGAGCAGTGGAAGATATTCATTGAACATTATTATATTTGTATATTTTTCTAAAACTAATATATTTTTTTCTAATAATGTACATCTACAAAATGAGCATATCGTAAATTGTCACAAGCTGAATACACCTGTGTGACCATCACCCAAATGAAGAAACAGAACATTATCAGCTTCCCAAAAGTTTCCTCTCATCTTTCCTTCCAGTCAGTCTTGCCCCACACCCTCTAAGTAAACTCTCACGTAACTTCTTACTGCATAGATGATATTGCCCATATTGTATTTTATGTAAACGGGAGCATGCAGTATATGCTTATTTGAGTGAAAGAAGCCAGACACAATATGATTATAAGATTCGTCCATATTATTGAGCATGGTTGCTGATCATGCTCATGGCTGTGTAGTGTTCCGTCATATGAATGTACCATGAGATTTATATTTTTCTGACATTTCTTTATCTGATGTGAAGTCAGTTAAGTCTCAGAGTAAGTCTGGGAGAGCGATGATGGCGTTTGAGCAAGTGTAGTGACAGTGAGGATGAAGAGAATTGGGCATCTTAGAGGGAGATTTAGGAGTTAGAATTTATAGGACACAGGATTAATTAGCTGAGGGAATGAGGAATACAGAAATAGCAAGGATAAATCAACAGGTTTCTGACTGGGCAGGAGTGGATGGAATGCCCTTTATTAAGTCCAAACACTGGAGAGGAATGGCTTATTGTTTGAGTTTTAGTAATAGAGGGAGATAATTAATTAATTCAATATATGATATATTTGAGGTACTTGTTAAACATTGCACAGGTCTGCTTTATACAACTAAATAACTGTTAGCTGAATGAATGCATGACTTTACATTCATTGATAACAAAGAGTTCCTCTACTATGGAAAGCTATAAATCTTGTCTTTCTTCTCACTGTCTATTCTTCACCTCTAAATCTTACCAGATAATCTTTTTCTAAATGTTTGTAGGAGTGGTTTGGTCACATCTTATGTTTTTTCTTTATGTGTATATATGTGTATGTATGCATGTGACATACACATGCATATACACACACACACACATGGTGAGGCAAAAGTAGGTTTACAGTTCATATGGAAAATAATTCAATAATTAATAAATAATACAAGAATAAACTCTGTTTCACATACTCACAACTGTAAACCTACCTTTGCTCCTCCTTATATAGTGTACTTCCTCTGAAGTAGTGCTAACTTTATATGCAAGCAGAGTTGCCTTCCTATATATATGATATACCTTCATACTTTAAAAATTATTTTTATCATTATAGTCTTTCCTTTAATTAACACAATAACCACACCTTAAATTTATTTAATTTATTTGAAATGATTATTAACCTAGTTACATGGCAAGACCTAAAGTGACTAAAATAAATGTTCATTACATTTTGGTAGGGGAAAGGAAAGAAAGATAATAATGAGTTAAAACCTGCAAGCCTGAGCACAGCCTAGGCAGCGTGCCCCAGGGAGATCCTGGGTGTCAGAGAGCAGGACGAAAGCACCTCCTTTAAAAGATGCCAGAGGGGTGGGATTGGAACTATGAACAAGGAACTTCGCCTACTTTACAATGCTGCCTGGGACTGGTGGCACACTTGGGAAGTTTTATGGGAAGAAAAATAATAGGTATAGTACTGAATAAAACAAATGCCTAGGACATAGAAGAATACTAAATAGACTTAACAGTTTACCTGGTTTATACCAATCAGTTATGATTCAGCACTGTATTTAGACCACAAAATTCTAACTAAAGTCAAGGCAGTTTATCATGTCCATGAAAAAAAACTGAGCAATTGTGTTCATGATTTTAAGTTAATAGAGTTTTATCCACCTTTGGCTCTGTCACTTACCAGATAGTACAGTTTTTTTCATTAAATATTTTATTTTGTGGAGTTTTTGTCCCATATTTTTGCCTATAATGGACATTGACATAGTGAAATCAGACTAGTACTTTCAGAAACCGTTTAAGTTAATTCATTTATTTAACATATACTTATGAAATGTACCTCATATTTATAATAGTGTTATAGCCTAAGGTGATGATGCAAAGAAGTAGTTCTGCCTTTTGTTACTCTCACTCTAATTGGGATACCCAGAATATACAAAAACATTGTGATAATACAAATTATTGTAGGAGTAACTAATTAAATAGTGTTGAAAAAGCAGGGACTCAAGGGGAAAGAACTTATGGTCTATGATATCAGAAGAAATTATGGAGGTGGTGGAATTTAATTTGGGTCTTGATGGACAGGTAGGACTTGAATAAATTTGGCAAGATCACTGCAGACAGGGGTAACATCATGAGAGCAAGTGCAGAAAAAAATATGGCATATACTGGACACAGTGAGAAATGAGCCATACTGCAGCAGAAAGCATAACCTGTTGTGTGGGGAGAAGTTTCATTAAGGTTTGACTATGTGTAAGCTTTGATTTACTCACAATTCACTAGACATAAGAGCACGGATTATTATCTTCATTTTTAGATTATCTATACATATAGTTCTACTTTACTTGTCATAATGTAATTATTTAGCTTTTTATCTTTATAGAAACCTTATGTGAAATTACCTGTAGGAGTGAACATGCTTGTGATTTTTAAGTTCAGAGAATCTTCACATAGGACCTGTAGATAATCTTTAGGGAGCCTTAGTCTCCCTGAAATTAAGGCTTAAAGTTTGGATGTATATTTTTTCTGGAGAAAGAGTCCATTGCCTTTATCAGAGTCTTAATGGATATGACAATCCAAAAGAACTTCATAAAACAGCTCTTGTTCTCCTGACTTAAAATATTTTTTTATCTAACTCCTTTGTGTATATATTTTTAATATAGGGGATAAAAATATCCCTATATTTTATAATGTTATAATGCTTTCTCTTTCTCTCACTAGTACAGTATTTAAGAGTTAATCCTGAAAAGTGTATCAGTTGGATTGATTATATAACCAGAGATAGTGTGTTTTTTTAATGAATTCCATGGCTTTCAATAAAAGAATATACCAAATAGCTTTTTTACTGGTTATGGTACTTCAAGTAGAAATTTCTTCCTATTTTTGGACAAACATATATCTCCTTGCTACAGAATATAAAACATTTAAAATAAATATCTAACTTCAATTGTGAAATATGATTCACCTGAATCATGTTTAATTTTTTTATACAACTGTTTAAAGCAGGAATGAACAAATTATAGCCCATGGTGACAAATCTAGTTCTAGGCCTGTTTTTGTATAGCCAATAAGGTAAGAATTGTTTTGACATTTAAAACTGGAAATTGTAAAGAAGAAGAAGATATGCAACAGAGACTGTATGTGGCCCTCAAAGCCTAAAATATTTACTGTCTGCCCTTGGTTTTGGTTTTTATGCCAACCCTTAGTGTAAAATAGTTCAGTTTTTAAACTCTCCCAAATACATGCTATTTTACCAGATGATGTATTGCTTGTGGATCGATATTTTTGAAGTTGGGCATATATTTGTATAATTCTAGCAAAGTTGATTAGGTAAGATAGTCTGTTTTCCATACTGAGTATTCAGCTAATCGTTCAGATTCTGGAGTTGGAAGTATACGAGCAAAATGCAAAATTAGTGATCCATTTCAAATATCTATGTGAATGTAAAAGTGGATTTTGTTCTTCATGAATGAATAATGTAGCAACCACAATACAGATCTGTTGATGAATATTAAAATACAGTCTTTAATCTTTACTTTTGATGATACCTCCTACCTAAAAAAGTATATGATATAAATAAAGCCAAAAGAAAATATACATTTAACTAATAAAGTGCTGGGCAAGGCAATTGCTAAAAAGGTATGTCATTCATGGGTTTGTTCAATATTTATACTTACTTTTGGAACTGTTAAATATATTTTTACTTTTTATATTATTTTTTTCTTTATTGATTTTAGAGAGAGGAAGGGAGAGGGAGAGACAGATAGAAACATTGATAAGAGAGAACATCGATTGGCCACCTCCTGCATGCCCCCCACAGAAGATTTTGGCCCACAACTTGGGCATGTGTCTTGACCGGGAATCGAACTGGCGACCTCTTGGTACATGGGTCGTCGCTCAACCCTTGAGCCACATCCGCCGCGCTACTTTTTATACTATTATTATTAATGCTTATGATACTGTGATTCTAACTTTCAGATAAATATTGAAATACATTTATTAATGGAAAATTATTATGTCATAATTTATGAATCTCATAAAATTTTGGCAATTCTGACTTCATTCTCCTGTATCTTTAATTTTTCGTTCACCACTAACTAGATCATTTCCATCAACATACAGATAATACTGTTTTTTTCTCCCATCATAAAAAAACATTCTTGTTCCCAATTTTCCCTTTAGTTACTGCCCTCCATCTTTCCATTTATAACTAATCTCTCTGAAAGAGTTTTCTGTACTTTCTAAATCCGGTTTCTGTGCTTTCTAAAGCCCTGCCACTGCATCAGAATTGCCCTTGTTACTGGCCCTCAGGCTGGCCACTTCTCAGTCCTCATCTTACTTGGCCTGGCAGCAGCATTGAATACTTTCTTTATTTGGCTTTCAGATACCACACTCCTAATTTTTTCTCCTACCTCTCTGCTGCTACTTGCAATCTCCTTTGTTGATTCCTTCTCACTTCTCCAACCTTTAAATTGGGAATGCTCCAGCATTTGGAATTTGGACCTCTATCCAATCATATTTACTCTAACCTCAGTCACTTTATCCAGTACCATAGCTTTAGATGTCCATTCATTTGCTGATGAGCAGAAGTCATTTAGTGTTTTCAGAATGCAATATAGTAAATTAAACTCCTTATCTTCCCCCACCAAAACTTTCTTCTCAGCTTTCCCCTTCTCAATAAATAGCAATTGCATTCTTTTGATCAGCAGTGGTGTTACCCTTGAGAGTTCTTCTCTCCACATCTGGTAATTTCCCACATCTCACCATATTGTCTTGTCTATACACTTAAAATATATCCAAAATTCAATCACTGATCACCCTTTCTACTGCTATATCTCTGATCAAGTCACCTTCATGTCTTACTTGTATTATTGCAAAAGGCTCCTATAATTGGTCTTTCTGTTTCTGCACTTGATTTACTTCAGTCCATTCTTAATACAGCAAGTAGAGTAATTATATTAAAAGTAAATCGTACTATGCCACTCCCCATTGACTTCTCATCTCAATCAGAATAAAAGCCTAAATCCTAGAGAAATGGCTGTATCCAGTGGACCTGTTATTCTCAGACCTCGACTACTTTTCTCCCCTCACTCGTTCTGCTCTAGTCATACTTGCTTCTTTGCTGTTCTTGGAACATGTCAGACAAATTGTGGCTTCAGAGGTTTTCCACTGGCTCTTTTTCTGCCTGCAACACTCTTTCCCTATTATCTGCATAGCTCATTCTCTCATCAATTTGGGATTTTTACTTAAATATCAACATAGGCTTCTTTAGCCACACAATCTAAAATTGCAAATTTCCTGTAAACACCCCCCATTCTCCTTTCCGTTATGTTTCTCTTCTTGAGGTCCTTATTACCATCTACCATCCCATTTATTTTACTTTTCCTATTTATTTTCTGGAATGTAAAGGCAAGAATTTTGTTAGGTTTGTCCACTGCTCTATCCTCAGCACATAGACATACAGTGCCTGGCTCATGTTAAACACTCAGTTGATATTTGCTGAATGGATGAATGCAGGTTTTTTTGTTTTGTTTTTTTTTTAAATAGTCCAGGCATTTTGAGAGTTATTGGATTATTTAGTAAGCACTCATATATTTCAGTAAACAACATACCTGGAAACTAAAAGTATTAGAAATACTTTTTTTGCCACCAAATATTGCAGCCTTTATTGAAAAGACAACACAAGTTGGCAAGCCTTGTGAGACAACAGGTAGACAGAATTCCCCTTTCAAGGGCCTCATTTATTTACATCAAATTTAACATTGTTAGCAGTTTACAGTCAGACAGCAGGGTAAGAGAATTAAATTAGAAAACAAAACATCTGAAAATATATTACAATAACAAGAACAAACACCTGACAATACCGGCAGCATGGCCCATGACTGATGTGTTTTCAGTTAAATCCCATGTTGTTGTACTATGTCCCCTTAGCAACACACATAGTGACAGACCCTCCAGACTTCACCCTTTGTGCATCTACCACACATGTAACTGCAGAGTGTGACCTTTCGTATAAATGTTAAACAAGTTTTAAAGTATCTGCAGCATATGTTTTAGGACAAAATGCTATCAAACCACCACAAAATATTTAAACTTATTTCTGCCAAGTTAACATAAAACCAGGGTTCCTCCACTGACAGTAGGGTCTACCCAAGAGATAGGGTTCTGATGGACTAACAACTCAGGCAGCCTGTTTACGGCAAACACACCAACCAGGGCACAGGTTCTATTCACCACACAGAATAATCTAATCTGAGTCCTCTTTCACTTTCCCTTCCTATCTTAGTGAGCCTAACAGCAGTGCATGTACATAACATGGACATAACATGTCTTCTCTGTGCAGGTCTGAGATGTGGGTGTTTTCAAACATATGCCCTAAGTAACTACAAGATGAGTACCACATACTGATATTATAACATGGAACTTGCTTCCTTGAACAGATGTTGGTTTTGATCATTTACGTTTTAATTTTATGTGTGTAATACTGAAAATAAATATTATTTGAAATTAAACTGATTACTGAGTATGCTAGAGTGTGGATTTTTTAAATAATAATTTTGTCATTAAAAGTGTTGGTCACTAGTGCAATAGCAAAAAAAAAATTTTTTTTTAGTTGTTAAAACTTTGTGTTTTGAAATAACTTAGATTTCCAGAAGAGTTGCAGAGCTATACAGAGACTATACCCTTCGGGATCCTTTTATGTTTTATAAGTTTACAAGCTTCAAAAAGCATAAAACAAATACAAATTTGTTTTACTAATAAATCTTTTGTTAGGTTATTGCTTTCAAAATATTTTTTAAAAACCATCACATAATTACTATTTTTCAAATTTCTATATTTTATTTTTTCTAATTTATTTTTGTTTACACTATTACAGATATTCCCTCCCCCCTCGGCTTTGCAGTCCCCCGCAACCCCCACTTCCCTCTGGCCAACACCAGACTGTTGTCTGTGTCTATGTGTCATGAATATATGTTATTTGGCTAATCCTTTCACCTTCTTTTATCCAGTCTCCCCTCACACCTTCCCTCTGACAGCTGTCAATCTGTTCCATGTATCCATGCCTCTGTTACTATTTTGTTCATCAGTTTATTTTGTTCATTAGATTCCTCATATAAGTGAGGTCATATTTATTTTCTGTCTTTGACTACATATGTAACTATTTTAAATAATTGTACTCATAGTATGCATTTTTGTTTCCTAATTATGACATCCATTTTTTCATGTTTCATTGTCTTTTATTTTTATTGAATTTATTAGGGTGACATTGGTTTACAAAAATATACAGGTTTCAAGTGTACCACTCAATAAAACATCATCAGCACACTGCATCGTGCATCTGTTGCCCCAAGCAAAGTCTCTTTCCATCCCCATTTCCCTGCTTTTGCCCATCTTACCCTACCCCCCACCCCCACTTCCCTCTGGCTATCACCACACTGTTGTCTGTGTCTATGTGTTTACATATTTGCTTAATCTGTTTACCTCCTTTTATACAGTTCGCCAAACCCCCTCCCTATTGACAGCTGTCAGTCTCTTCCATGGATCCATGCCTCTGTTTCTGTTTTGGCTGTCAGTTTATTTTGTTCATTGGATTCCACATTTCCACATATAAGTGAGATCATATGGTATTTGTCTTTCTCAGACTGGCTTATTTCACTTAGCATAATAATCTCCAGGTCTGTCCATGCTGTCGCAAAAGCTAAGATTTCTTTTTTGTTTTAACAGCTGAGTAGTATTTCATTTTAAATATACCACAGCTTTTTTATCCACTCCTCTACTGATGGGCACTTGGGCTGTTTCCAAATTGTGGCTATTGTAAATAACACTGCTATGAACATAAGGGTGCATATATTCTTTCAAATTTGTTTTTTTGCGGGGGAGTTTCTTTGGATGTATCCCTAGAAGTGGGATTGCCGGGTCCAAAAGACAGTTTTATTTTAATTTTTTTGAGGAAACTGTATACTGCTTTCCACAGCAGCTGCACTAGTCTGCATTCCCAACAGTGCATGAGGGTTCCCTTTTCTCCACATCCTCCCCAGCACTTGTTGATTTATTGATGGTAGGGTAGGCATTGTGACAAGTGTGAGGTGATATCTCATTTATGGTTTTAATTTGCACCTCTGATGATTAATGACCTTGAACATTTTTTCATATGTCTATTGGCTATGTGTATGTCTTCTTTGGAGAAGTGTCTATTCAGGTCATTACCCAATTTTTAATTGGATTTTTGTCTTTCTGGTGCTCACTTGTTTAAGTTCTTTATGCATTTGGTAAATTAAACCTTTATTAGATGTATTATTGGCAAATATATTCTCCCATATTGTGAGTTCCCTTTTCTTTTTATTGATGGTTTCTTTTGCTATGCAGAAGCTTTTGAGTTTGATTTAGTCCCATTTCTTTTTTTCCTTATTTTTCTTGCCTGAGGAGATAGATCAGCAAAAGTATTGCTACAAGAGATGTCTGAGATTTTACTGCCTGTGTTTCATTTTTAGGATTTTTATGGTTTTACAACTTACATTTTAAGTCTTTTATCCATTTTGAGTTTATTCTTGTGTATGGTGCAAGTTGAAGGACTAGTTTCATTTTTTTATTTTATTTATTTTTTTATCCTCACCAGAGGACATTTTTGCATTTATCTTCAGACAGAGCCGGAGGGAGAGAGGAAGGAAGAGAGAGAGAGAGAAACATTGACATGAGAGAGACACATCGAGTGGTTGCCACCCACACGACCCCAACCGGGGCTGGGGACAAACTGCAACCGAGGTATGTGTCCTTAGCGGGAACCGAACCCAGGTCTCTCTGGACCACGGGCCGACGCTCTAACCACTGAGCAAAACCAGCCAGGGCTAGTTTCATTTTTTTGCATTTATCTGTCCAGTGTTTCCAGCACCATTTATTGAAAAGACTGTCTTTACTCCATAGTATACTCTTGCCTCTTGTCAAATACTAATTGGCCATTAAAATGTGGATTAATTTCTGGCATCTGTTCTGTTCTATTGATGTATATGCCTGTTCTTATAAACAATGGCCTTATAGTTTAGTTTGATATTAGGTTGTGTGATACCTCCTTTGTTCTTCTTCAGTATTGCTGAGGCTATTTGAGGTCTTTTGGGGTTCTATATAAATTTTTGGAATATTTGCCCTGGCCAGTTTGGCTCAGCAGTTAGAGCGTCGGCCTGCGGTCTAGAGAGACCCGGGTTCGGTTCCCGCTAAGGGCACGTACCTCGGTTGCAGTTTGTCCCTGGCCCCTGGTTGGGTCGCGTGGGAGGCAGCCACTCGATGTGTCCCTTTCACATCAATGTTTCTCTCTCTATCTCTCTCTTCCTCTCTCTCCCTCCCACTCTGTCTGAACAAAAAATGGAAAAGTGTCCTCGGGTGAGGATTAAAAAAAAAAAAAATTTTTGGAATATTTGTTCTAGATCTGTGAAATATGCCATTGGTATTTTAATAGGAATTGTGATAATCTATACATTGGTAGTGTTGACATTTTAATGATGTTAATTCATCCAATTTATAAACTCTGTAAATGCTTCCACTTACTTGTATCTTCCTCAATTTCTCTTCAGTATGCTGAAGTTTTTCGAGTATAGGTCTTTTACCTCCTTGGTAATAAATTTATTCCTAGGTACCTTACTTTTTGTTGCAAGAGAAAATGGGATTGTTTTCTTAAGTGCTCTTTCTGATAGTTCATTACTGGTGTATAAAAATGCCACTTATGTTTGCTGAGGCCGGGTTAATCTGTTGGTTGGAGTGGCATCCTGTTCACCAAAAAGTTGCAGGTTCCATTCCCAGTCAGGGCACATACCTAGGTTGTGGGTTTGATCCTCACTCAGGGTGTGTAAAGGAGGCAACAGATTGATGTTTCTCTCTCACATTGATTTCTCTCTCTCTTCTCTACCTCTAAAAATAAATAAAAAAACATACCTTTGAACGAAGATTAAAATTATGCCACTGATTTATTGAATATTAATTTTGTATCCTTCTTTGTATTTATTAAATTATTTTTTTGGTGGAGTTGTTATAGGTTTTTTTGGTGTACGATGTCATATCATCTGCGAATAATGACAATTTTACTTACTCCTTTTCAATTTTGATGCCTTTTACCTCTTTTCTCCTCTGACTATTGTTGCTCAGCTTCCAGTACTATTTTGAATAAAAGTGGTGAAAGTGGACATCCCTGTCTTGTTCCTCATCTTAAAGGAAACAATTTTAGTTTTGGCCCATTAAATATGATGTTGGCTTTGGGTTTGTCATATATGGCTTTTATTATGTTGAGGTATGATCACTCTATTTCCTCTTTGCTGAGAGTTTTTATCAAAAATGGGTGCTGGATTTTGTCAAATGCTTTTTCTGCATTTATTGATATGATCATGTGATTTTAATCTTTTATCTTGTGATGTATCATGTTTATAGATTTGCAAATATTGTACCAACCTTGCATTCATGGAATAAATCTTATTTGGTCATACTGTATGATCCTTTTTAATGAATTGCTGGATCTGATTTGCTAATATTTGTTGAGGATTTTAGCATCCATTTCATCAGGGATATTGGCTTATAATTTTTTTTCTTTGTATTTTTCTGGTTTTGGAATTAGGGTAATGCTGGCCTCATAAAATGAGCTTGGAAGTCTTCCCTCCTCTTTAATTTTTTGTAATAGTTTGAGAAGGATAGGTGTTAAGTTTTCTTTGAATGTTTGGTAAAATTCACCTGTGAAGCCATCTGGTCCAGGACTTTTGTTTGCTGTTAGTTTTTTTATTTTTTATTCTTTTTCAATTTCATTATTTGTAATCAGTATATTCAGGTTTTCTGTTTCTTCCTGATTCAGTTTTAGAAGATTGTATATTTCTAGGAATTTATTCATTTCACCCAGCTTGTTCAATTTGTTGGCATATAGTTGTTCATAGTATTTTCTTACTATCCTTTATGTTTCTTTGGTGTCAGTTGTTACCTCTCCTCTTTCATTTTTTGATTTTTTTTTATCCTCTTTTGTTCTTGATGAGTTTGGTTAAAGGTTTGTCAATATTGTTTATCTTTTCAAAGAACCAGCTCTTGCTTTCATTGGTCTTTGTACTGTTTTTTTAAGACACGATGTCATTTACTTCCACTCTGATCTTTATTATTTATTTCCTTTTACTTTGAGTTTTGCATGTTCTTTTTTTGGTTCTTTTAGCTGTAGGGTTAGGTGCTTTATTTGCGGTTTTTCTTGCTTCTTGAGGTAGGCCTGTACTGATGTGTATTTACCTCTCAGGACTGCTTTCCCTATGTCCCATAGATTTTCTGTTGCTCTGTGTTCATTTTCATTTGTTTCCAGGTAACTTTTGATATCTTCCTTAATCACATTGTTAACCCATTCACTATTTAATAACATGTTATTTAGCCTCCATGTGTTTGAATGTTTTTAATTTTTTTATAGTTGATTTCTAGTTTCATACCATTGTAGTCAGAAAAGATGGTTGATATTATTTTAATCTTGAATTTATTAAGACTTATTTTGTGTCATAATATGTGATCTGTCTTTGAGAATGTACCATGTGCACTTGAGAAGAATGTATATTCTTTAGCTTTAGGATGAAATATTCTGTAAATGTCAATTAAATCCATCTGATCCGGTGTGTTATTTAAGGTCACTGTTGCCTTGTTGAATTTTTGTCTTGTAGATTTGTCCACTGATATCAGTGTGGTGTTAAAATCCTCTACTGACTGTATTGCTGTCAGTCTTTCCCCAAATGTCTCATTATTGTCTTTTTAAATGACAAAATAATAATCCATATTGCTGATGTTTATTATTAATAAATTATGCTCATCCTGTTGGAGGTTTCCATTCAGTATGGTAGAAATAAGAATGGAAAATAATGTATAAATGTGAGCAGTAGGAGTTGTCCTTTGATTAAATGTAGGGTAAGGATTTAAATAAATATTTTTTCACAATTGCACCAAATTATTATCCTGATTGGCTAAAGGATAATGATCCTAGGAAAAGAACAAAGGATGAACAAGAAGAATGATGTGAGTAAAAGGAGAGGATATTCTTGAAATGATAAGTTTATAGAACTGGATTGTCAGGAGAATTTGATTAATCATGTGGGGATCCTGAATAGCTGTTTATTTCTTTGATGTCAGTTTTCTCATCTGTGAGTTAAATACTGGACTACTAGATGATTGCTGAATCTCTTTCTAACTTTGGAACAACTGCTGTATCTTGTTTTATTTGAACTTCATTACCATTCTTCTGATTTTTTTTTTCTAGTGACAATTTATAAAACTTTCAGTTAATTAAAAAAAAATGAAAGGATACAGTCTGTTGGAAATTAAACTTTCCATAATACTGGAACACTTGACTTAACACAGGAGTTGTAGAACTACTGTGTCATTTTATCTTTCTCTGCCAGAAGCAACTTCTCATAGATTAAAATTGAGCAGGGAAGATGGGATTTAAGCCCAAACTTGGAAAAAGCTTTCTGGAATTTTCTTTAATAAATACTTTTCAGGTTCTTATTTTTATTAACTACCAGAAATCCCAAAAAATGATTCAGAAAAATGATTAAAAAAATGATTACGAATATAGTATCATTTAAATATATAGATAAATATAATAAATGTAATAAATATAATCTAGGGGAGCAATATCATGTAGAAGAAAAGAGCAGGCTTATGAATTAGTCAGCTTGTGTTCAAATATCAGTTTTACTACTCTACTAGGTATGTAACCTTAGGCAGATTGAAATGAAAAGCTTGATTTCAGAGGAGAATTTAATTTCTATGTAAAATTGAAATAGTAATACTGAGTTTGCAGAGTTGTCATCAGGATTAGAGAAAATGTTTGTAAAGTGTAATAGCCTGATATTTAGGAAACCATAACTTTTATCAGTTATGAGGAACCGTTATTGTTATAATATGTACTTAGTTTATTCTTTTTCAAAATTGTACCTGTATTTAAACACTTGTTCTAATTCCTGTTCTGTAATTAGGATCATATAGGATCATATGTGTGTATGTCTGTGTGTGTGTGTGTGTGTGTGTGTGTGTGTGTGTGTGTGTGAAAGACCATGGGATTTCTAATGTTCAACTTTTTGGTGGCTTAAATTATTTGGCAAAACTAAAGAATTATTTAAAAATTTTTATTCTAGCCCTGGCCGGTTATGCTCAGTGGTTAGAGCCTCCACCCACAGATTGAAGGGTTGTAGGTTTGATTCTTGGTTAAGGGCACGTACCTGGTGGGTTGCAGGTTCGATCCCCAGCCCAAGGTGAGGACCAGTTGATGTCTCTCTCTCTCTCTCTCTCTCTCCCTCCCTCCCTCCCTCCTTCTCTTTCCCCTCCCTCCCTTTCACTCTCTCTAAAAATCAGTGGAAAAATATCCTTGGCTGAGAATTAAAAAATAAAATAAAAATTCTTATTCTATACTTCAGGATCAACAAATCTCAGATGGACTAATGTCTATTTTTAAAGAAATGTTTATTCTATGTAAATACCTGTCATGTGCTCCTCTTGTAAAAATACTTGCTAGATTCAAACCATAGTGCAATAAAACCACTAGAAGTACACTTTTAGGGAATTTAGGTAATATAATGTAAAAAATGTTTTGTGATAGGAATCAGGAGAGCTAATTTTCTTCTTCTTAAAGAGTACTGATTGCTCCACAGCCTCTCGGCCAGTGCTCATCGCAGCTCAGGCTTGGACACCACACCATCTTGGAGGACTTACAAGGTCCTCCTCAGGAGGAGGCTGCAGGGAGAAACTGTGGCTTGGTGCCCAGCCTTGCTGACTCCTGGACTCTTGCATCCCTGGCCCAGACTCGCATGTCCACCATGGCCCTGGCCTGGACCTGCGTGCCCACCACAGACCTGGCCCTGCCCTAGACTCACACCATGGCCCCTCCTTGAACATACTACAGCTGCGAACACCACTGCCAACGCTGCCCTAGAGCCAAACCACATGGCCCCACCTCCAGAGGTCAAAGGCAGGAACTGCACTGAAGCCCAGGGAGTGGGCTGTAGCCTCCCCAACCTTGGGCATTGCTAGAACTGAGGATTAGATGGAGACTGAAGAAGCTGCAGATCTGTGGGTGAGACAGGAGTGCCTGAGACAGAGAGAAGTGGCCCAGAGGGTGCTGGCTGTGGAAACTGCCAAGGGGTAGGAGCCTGGGGCTGAAACCCCCAGAATGAGTAGCACTAGTGGCCCACCATCATCCAACTTGGGAAGTTTTCCCTGATCTATGTCAGCAGGAAGAGCCACGCAGTGAAACTCTGAGCTACTCTCCAGCGGAGGTAGCTGAAGGACACACCCAGCAGAACAGCTGCTTCTGATCCTCTATGCAGTGAACTGAGGCAAGAGGGAACACTCTGGGCTTGTAGTTTGTGCTCCTGCAGGTGGCAGCATTAGAAGGAAAAGAAGGGCCCGCTGCCCCTCCTACAAGCTGCAGGCACCACCCACAACACGAGTCTGATCAAACCATCCTGGCCAAGACTAGGATACCCCCATAGATCCTGTGGAGGAGCGGAGAACAGCTCAGAACAAGGACACTCAAGGTGTAAGACCTGAGGTAAAGCCAGCCTCTGAGCAAAGGAAGGCCCCACCCACAGGACTACTTGGGTTCCAACCTATCAGACCTCAGTCAGGTTGCCAAGGGCCAGGCAGGGTCAGTAACTCACATTGTCGTACACCAGGGAAGCCTCCCAGATGCACAGAATAGACACACCAAGGGGCCAGATTCAACAAGATCAAAGCAAAATCCAGTGAGCTCCACAAATAGCAGATCCAAAGGCTTTGTGTGGGTGTGTATTTTTTCCCTTTTTTCTTCTCTTTTTTTCTTGTATATTTCTTATTTCTTGCTTTCCTTTCATTCTAGTCGCTTTTTGTCTTTCTTTTTTCTTTATATTGTTATTATTAATTTTTCTAATTTTATTTTTCTCTTCTCTTTTCCCATTTTACTTTTCCTATTCTATATATATATTCTATACTCACCCTTGTGTTCACTGCAGCATTATTTACAATAATCAAAATTTGGAAACAGCCCAAGTGCCCATCAGTAGACGAGTGGAAAAAAAAAGCTGTGGTACATTTATACAATGGAGCACTATGTAGCCATAAAAAGGAAGGAAATCTTACCTTTTGTGACAGCATGGGTCGACTGGGAGATTATTATGTTAAATGAAATAAGCCAGTCAGAGAAAGACAAACACCATATAATCTCATACATATGTGGAATATAATGTACAAAATAAACTGATAAACAATACAGAAACAGAGGCATGGATACATGAAACAGAGTGACAGATGTCAGAGTGGAGGAGGGTTGAGGTACTAGATGAAAGAAGGTGAAGGGATTATTAGCTCAAGAACATATATACGTAATCCATAAACACAACAGTGTGGCAATGGCCAGAGGGAAGGGAATGATGGGCTAGGTGGAGGTTGGCAAAAAGTAAGGGGGAATGATGACATTTGTAATGGTGTCATCAATAAAAATAAAGTTAAAAAATAAGATTGATGGACTCTTCCCTCATTGTTTTTGATTTAGTAGGTCTGGGATGGGGTCCTAGAATTTCCAGTGCATTTCTAACAAGTTCCCATGTAGTGCTGATGCTGTTGTTCTATGGACTACATATCTTGAGAACCACTACACTTAACAGAGTAACGTTACTTTGCCCCTCAAACAATTAAAAATTAGTAATGTTTGAATTGCATGCATTGAGGATAATTTTGTGACTCTTTTTTTTTTATACTGTACAGACAAATAATGACTGGTACCAGGTAATTGGAACTAATTTCTTTTGTTATTTAAATACTAAAATCACTCCTTTATAGAGAAATTATTTGTATAAAATTAGGATGACTTTCATTTTTGTTTCTTGAATTTAAAAAATAACATTATTTTTCCCTGGCCAGGTGGCTCAGTTGGTTGGAGCATCATCCCGTTCACCAAAAGGTTGCAGGTTCAGTTCCAGTTGGGGCACATACCTAGTTTGAGGTTTGATCCCTGGTCAGGGCACATGTGAGAGGCAACTAATGGATGTTGTGCTCGCTCTCTCTCTCTCTCTCTCTCTCTCTCTCTCTCTCTCTCTCTCTCCCTTTCTCCCCCTCCCTCTGTCTCCCTTCCTCTCTCTGCAAATCAGATTTTATAAAATAGCATTATTTCTTACGTTAAGATGTGTTTTCTCTATTCCCACTTTACTGAGTATTTTTATCATGACTAGGTACTGGATTTTTATCAGATGCTTTTTCTGTATCTATTAATATGATCATGTGGTTTTTATCCTTTTTTTAAGTGGGATTTTGTGGAAATCCCACTTGATCATGGTGTATGACCTTTTAAATGTGGAATCTGTTGAACAAAATAAACAAAGTAGAGACAGATTCATTGATACAAAGAACAGACTTACAGCTGTCAGAGGGGAGGGGGTTGGGGCTGGGTGAGAAGGGTGAAAGAATTAAGCAGAGACAAAAAAGAAAGACTCATGGACACAGAAACAGTATGGTGATTGCCAGAGAGAAGGTGGGGGTGGGACGAGGTAGAAGAAGATAAAGTGGGGATGAATGGGGATCAAGGGGACTTGACTTGGGGTGGCAAACATACAATACAATATACAGATGATGTATTGTAGAATTGTAGACCTGAAACCTGTATAATTTTATTAACCAATGTCACCCCAATGAATTCAATTAAAAATAGCATTATTTCTGAGACTAATACAAAAAATCATTTTTATTCTTTTTCATAGCAGCACTATTTACAGTAGCTAAGATCTGAAAACAGCCCAAGTGCCCATCAGTAGATGAGTGGATAAAAAAGCTGTGGTATATTTACATAATGGAATACTATGTAGCTGTAAAAAAAAAAAAATTCTTACCCTTTTAGATGGCATGGAGGGACCTGGAGAGTATTATACCAAGCGAAATAATCCAGTCAGAGAAAGACAAGTGTCATATGATCTCACTTATCTGTGGAATATAATGAACAAAATAAACTGGCAAACAAAATAGATCCAGAGACATGAAAGCATAGAACAGACTGGCAAATCTCAGAGGGAAGAGGGGAGGGGCGACAGGAAGAGCTTAACCAAAGAACTTATATGCATATGCAAAACTCATGGACACAGTAATAGTGCAGTGAAGGCCTAGGGGAGGACACAGTATTAGTGCAGTGAAGGCCTAGGAGAGGACACAGTAATAGTGCAGTGAAGGCCTGGTAGAGGGGGTCAATGGGGGAAGAATACTTTTCAACAATAAATATAAAAAATACTTTCAACAATAAAGATATATATATTTTTAAATCATTTTTAAAACAGTTTAACTTCAGAATAGTAATCTGCTAGATCTGACAAAGTAATATAAACAGCATGTTATAGAATCTTGCTTTAAATGATACCTGATATTGTGGGTAGTAAAGATTGTTTACCAGTCTATTATTTATATTACATACCAGCTTTGCTTTTATAAAATTTATTTAAACACTTCAAAAAATACTTTAAGCCCTGGCTGGTTTGGTTCAGCGGTTAGAGCATCGGCCCACAGACCAGAGTCACAGGTTCGATTCCAGCCAAGGGCATGTACCTTGGTTGCATTTCGTCCCCGGCCCTGGTTGGGGTCATGCGTGAGGCAGCCAGTTGATGTGTCTCTCTCACATTGATGTTTCTCTCTCTCTCTTCCTCCCTCCCTCCCACTCTATCTGAAGATAAATGGGAAAGTATCCTCATGTGAGGATTAAAAATTAAAAACAAAAACTTTAAAACTAGATACTTCTTAACATCTCTTATGCTTTTGCTTTAAATAAAAACAGATTGATAATGCTAATGATATGGTAAAACTGTCATGTTTTCATGGAAATCACATTTTATATTTTGAAATAATAAAAATACCTTTCAAAAATATAGATGGAGAAGGTATAAAAGGCAAATTGCTCCTGAAAATTCACGTAGTCTTTAAAGAATTAATTTTGTAAGTGTTGACTATGAACAGACTGTTCTATATTTATTACATTAAAATTCCACTTAAGTTATAAAAGATTCAGTATATTATCCTTTCGAACATTTAAAAATAGTAAAACTTTTTAAGAGCAGGAACAGTGTGTTGGAAATAAATACATTTTATGATTGCAGTTATATTTGAAGATTGTATCTTAACACAGTAAATCATTGTTTCTCTGACTCTTGAATACTGTTCTTTTTTCACAACCTTTTGAATTTTTCTCTTCTTTTTTTAATTGTTCAATTATCTGTATTTTTTTTAAAATATAAATTTTACTCATCCAAAACAATTTAAAGTAGATTCTAAAACAAACATGTAGATAAGTATGATAGGTTCTTATGTACAGTCCTATTTATGGGAGCGCTAAGGATAAAAAGTGAAGTTAAAAATCACATGGTAAAAGGAATAGTTGTTCTGCCCACCAGCTATAAGATGGTCTATAGAAGTGCACATTAAATTGACTGTGAAAGTCTTAGAATTTCAAGGAAAGAAGAATCTAATACCTTGCATAGATCTCCTGTTGGCATCATTCACTTCTTTCACTTTGTAGTACATTTTATTTTCCAGACTCTGCTTCACATTCTGCTGTAGAACGGAAATAGTTGATTTCTAAGAATGAATAACAATGGATCTGTAGGGTTATATTAATTTACTCTGGTGCAGTTTTTCCTTATGCTCTTAAGCTGCCCCTATAGCTAGATAATTGCAGTATCCCACATGTTCTAACTTCATGAAAAGGAAGAAAATACTGGCTATTGCCCTATATTTTTTCCTGGCTAAAACAAAGGGTGACTTCAGTGGCTATCAAGATCTTTCCTGTTTTTGCTATATTTGGTCTCTTCCTACATTCTTCCCTCTGGCTCCTCAGCTCCTTTAGATGCCATCTTGCCCATTTGTTTCAACTTTGGACCTTCCATCTGGCACCCTCTTGTAGTAGTCATGCTCTTGTCTCTGATAGTGAAGGATTGTGAGCATCTTTGAAGATTCTTTTTTTTTTTTTATTTGTCGTGGAAACAACTATCCAGAGGTTTATTTTTTAACTTCATTTTTATTGTTTACACCATTACAGATGTCCCCATTCCTTCCCACACACACTTTGCACACCTCCATCCAGGTGCACCTCGACCCCCCTTCCCTCTGGCCATCACCACACTGTTGTCTGTGTCTATGGATTATGCATATATGTACTTTGGCTAATCTCTTCACCTTCTTTAAATCCTTTTTCATTATAGTGATTCTTGTTTCAGGGAGAATAAATTATTATTTATTTTTTAATAATAAATGTAGGCTTCTGCTTAATCTTCCTATATACATTTTTTTTTACTTGCCTATATATAGCATTTATCTATGCAAGTACAGGTAGTAATTTAGACTTGGAAGTCATTTTTAAAAATCTTGTTAACTAATTGATACTCTGGTTGATACTTTTGGTTAACAGCAGAATGCATACCCTTTACTTGAGAGGATTTGTTTTTAGTGTAGAAAAAAATAACAGATTTGTACATATTTTAAGTTTATATCTGCTTGCTTTCGCATATTATTTATTTTGCACTTTTTGTTTGTGTAGTTTTCTAGCAAGGCCATCATTTTTAAGCATATATTATATCCTGTTCTTATCCTACAAAGATTAGGTTATGATTAAAATAACTCAAACACCTCCCATAAACATTAGACCTTGCCTTTCATTGTGTTCAAACTGCATCTCTTTTTTTCTTATTTCATTCTGAAGATAGTAGCAGATTCAGAGAATGTACATGGTCTTTGCCAGTAAGCCATGTGGTGACTAAGATAGGTGAAGCCAGAGGTGATTGACATGAGAGGAAATAAGTTTTCAACAATATATTGGGTGAAAGGATGAAACAAAGTCAAGGTCACATAGGGAAAAAAGCAGGGCAGCTTCATGGGCATGTGACCTGTGTAGTCACACAGATCCCAGTACTCTGAAGGGCTCCTGCACTTGATTTAATGCTCTACTGTTGCCATCTTAAAATTTTAAAAAATTTTCCAACAGGGGTCCCTGCAATTTCATTTTGCATTGGATCTCCCAAATGATGTAGCTGATCCTGAAATAGATAAATAACAAGAGAAAAGGATGCAGAGATTTCTGCTGTCTCCTTGTTTCTTCATTCCTTTCCCCAAGGTAGCCAGAATGGGGAGCTATCAATTTATAAAATGATGAATTGTAGACTTTGAAAAATTGTGGAAAATTAGCCTAATTTGAAAGTGATTATGTAAGTATATATTTCAGTCACTTACCAGAGAATTGGGTAGGGAGATAAGAGCTTGTTAAAATGTTTGTTTGTTTTTTAAGTATCAAAGATGGTCAGATTTCTTATAGAGACTTTACCATGTCAATATATATGTAATATGCACAGTTTGAGAAGTAAACACAACTGAAAATACAGAATTTTATTTCTGAATTAATCTGATACATGTTTATGCAAACTACAGTAGTGTTTTCTTAACTCATAAATCCTGATGCTTTATATTCATACAGTACTTTATTATTTGGTAATTATTTCCTTCTAATATTGTTATCTTTATCACGATAATTGTTTTTTTGTTTTAACCTTTTTCCTAAAGTTTATTTTTAAAATATTTTGGAAATAAAAATTTAGAAATTTAAAATCTCAAACATCATTATTAGTTTCTTTTATTTGATAGCTACAGAGTGCTTACCTATTTAAAGTGGAAGGTATTGTCTATAGACTCTTTTTCTAGATCTCTTAGTTTATTCATTTCATTTATTGCATAACAAGCTAAAACATGAAACCACACTGGTGTACATTCTTTCACATGAGAGTTCTTTTAGTCTTAATAAACTGTGGAATAATGGGGTGGGGAAGAAGAGATTACTAAATTTATTAAGCATCCTTGCAAACTTAAGTGAGCCAATATAAGATTTCCTGAAATTTATAATTCCACATCACAGATCTCAGCCAGAATTAATTATATTTAAATCACATGATATACTATAAGACCTTACTTTTTTTTAGGAGCAAAATTGTGAAAAAGATAGGAGTGGGGAAAATAACAGACAATGCTCCATGTTTCTCTACAAATTTAGTAAAAGTATGTGCCCACTTTTATCAAGTGTCTAATAATGTAATTGAGAACTGACTGTTTAAAATCAGAGAAGAGCCCAGCCGGTGTGGCTCAGTGGTTGAGCATTGACCCATGCACCAAGAGGTTGCCGGTTTGATTCTCTGTCAGGGCACATACCCAGGTTGTGGACCCAATCCCCAGTGGGGGGGGGGGCATGCAGGAGGCGGCCAACTGATGTTCTCTCCCATCGATGTTTCTATCTCTCTCTCCCTCTCCCTTCCTTTCTCTCTAAAAATCAATAAAGAAAAAAAATTTTTTTAATAAAAATAAAACCAGAGAAGAAGGAAACACCAATATTTTCATTATAAGATGACTCCACTTGTGGGATTTCCGTTTTTAAATTGATAAAATACATTTCTTTAAGATTCCTTCCTGTGTGATTTTTAAGGACCCATTGGCTCAATTTTAGATCTCCTTAGCTTCAGTCTAAAATGTATTAGTCCTTAGGAAAGTGTCTCCTGGGTTTAAAGTATTCCAAAAGAACTATCAAGAAGCATCAGGCTGAAGGGTTAAGCAAGCAAGGCGTACTATTATCAGCCTAGTGAAGGTGTTGGAATTCTTCTATATCCTGGAAGTATAATTAAGAGAGAAAACCCCAACTTAAAGCTAACTGACTTACCCTACAGTTTCTCCCATTGCAAGAAGACAGTTTTAAAGAGTCATATTGTTAATAATTTTTAAAATCCATCAAGTCTAAATTATGGACAAGAATTATTTTATTTCATTTCTTTTTATCCTGAATTACAAGATTATATATTAAGACTATACAGAAAATAAACTACATTAGAAACATTAGTTCTGCACCTAGTTACACCTGACATTGTACAAGGTAGTAAATGACAAAATGAAGCTAAATGTAATTCTGCTCATCAGAAGCGTAAACTATTCAATATCAACATATACACAGAGAAGATATGCAAGTAACTGAACAAGTGGCATAAATAAAAAAATATATTGGTAAAGTGGTAAGTGCGTTTTGGGCTTCATAGGTAATAAACTTTTGTTTCTGTGGGATTGGCCTAGCAAAAAACAATGCATCTTTTATTTTAGCCTAGAAAAACTTGACACAGGAAGTGGAATTTTCGATGTTGTATAGATGATGGAAGAAATTGCTTTTGACAAACTGCAGTGAAAAGGGAAGAGAATATGTGATTTACAGAGAGAGGCTTTTAGGAATCAGAGGCTATAGATTTGTGGTGGTGTAGAAATAGAAAGCAAAACCTGGGCAAAAGGACTGAACATGTTTGTCAAAAGAAAGGAAAGGAACAAACAAATATAAAAGATGAGGAGAAAGCTGATGGAGTCAGGCTGGTGAGCTCAATGATAGTATTGTTCACTGATAGAAATTTCAATGGGTTTTCCTTCAGGGCAAAAAGTTTGAAAGAGATAAAATACAGTCTCTTAGATTTTCGTTTATAGTCTGTTAAATTTTTCACTGCTATTATAATAGAATACAGAGATGATTTGTATCTTTATACTTTTATTCCAAGTCTTATTATCTCTTTCTAATTTAAATTCTCTACACAATTCTCTGTCTCCCATGCTGGGTTGGGGGTCTGCAGTGTGGGTCATCTGGGCGGCGGGGGGGAGGGGGAGGAGAACAGATATGTACAGTGCCCCAGCCCCACAGAGTCCCACAATTTTCCCATGAGGAAGGGCCCAATGTTTACTAAAGGGCAGAACCCAGACCCTGGGTAGTAGAAGTTCTTGGCAGCCTGGCTAAGTGAGACACCCACACCCACCCCCAAAATTGTTTCTGTCTTTAAAGCAGAGATTTGTTTAAAACAGAGTTTGGTTTGTAAACTGAACATTTTAATAATTTTATAGTAGACTGAACATTTTTATAAGCTTATAGCAATTTTTAACTTGATATTCATAAACATAAAAGGTAGAATGTCTTGGTCTGTGTACCAATCTGTACTTTTTTCTGCCCCTATAACAACTCTCTTGGTTGCCTGCTATTGCATCAAAGCACGTCGATTGACACACACTTTTTCCTGCTATCACCTGGCAAAGCACTTCCGCCTTTTGAACTTTCCTTTTCTCTTAGTAACCTTATCCATGGACTAGTACAACAATTTTCAGACATTTTCATCTCATAACACACATAAACTAATCACTAAAATTCTGCAGCCCACCAAAAAATATATTTTTTGCAGATCTGACAAAAAAAAAATAGGTATAATTTTGATGCATTCACACCAGAGAGTGTTGGCTGTTGTCATTTTTTTTTATTTGACAATATAAAGGAAAAGAGGCCAGTGTCCCTGACAGAATAATCAGATATTACATGTTTTAAAAATTCTTATGGCACACTGATTGAAAATGGCTAATCTAGCAAATTGGGAGTCTTTTGCTTTGTTTTTTTAATCCTCACCCATTTATCTTCAGATAGAGTGGGAGGGAGGGAAAGAGAGACAGAGAAAAACATCAATGTGAGAGAGACATCGATTGGTTGCCTCCCACATGACCACAACCATGGCCGGGGACCGAACCGCAACCGAGGTACATGCTCTTGATGGGAATCAAACCTGCGACTCTAACCACTGAGCAAAACTGGCCAGGGCTGGGAGTCATTTTTTGTTTTATCTTTAACCTTTACCCTTTTCAGTCCTAGATATGATTTTTGCACATTACTTAATCTCTCTGTTCCTCTGTTTTTGTTTTGTTGTTTTTTTTGTTATTGTTATTTTGTATGGAAATAATAAAACTTTATTGCCACTTTAATTAAATGAGCTAATATGTGAAATCACCCAGCATAGTGCATGTCACATAATTGTTGAGTTTTATTACAGCAGATGTTATTTGTTTTTCCTCTTCTCAACTGGTACTAACTCTACTGAAAAGGTAATTTAGAGAAAAATGAATTGTGGTGTGTGCCAAAATTTTGGTTTGTATTTATACAGTAGGTTAGGTATAAATTTGTTCTCATTATAGAGAGGTATCAAGTGTTTTCTCTTTACCTTGTTTTTTGTTTTTGTTTTTGTTTTTTAAGGTTAATTGGGGCATAACCAAAAAAAAGCATCATTGTTTTACAAAGGACCTATCAAATTATACATCATAATTATCTTAAAATAAGTTTGAAAATTAGTGAGAGGTGTTGTTACATGAGACACCAGGTGGTTATACTTAGTTCTAAATTTAGGTATGGAATTATTTGCTTCTCATACTAAGGCTAGTCTCTAATTTCATATCTCCATCAATGATTTTAGAGATTGCAAGTTAGTGTTTTCATATCCATACCTGTAATAACTCATAGATTATCTGATCATAATATCCCTGTCGTGTATGGCACCATATTTGCTATAATATTTTTACCAAATTCTTACCTGTTATAACGATCTCTCTTCTGTCTTTCAAGATCCCTCAGCAAAGTAAAATTCAGTCCTCACTTGGTTATAAATAGCAGCTTTGTCAATTAGACTTTTTGATATATTAAATAAGAAGCACATGTCTAAAAGAATGATAAAAGCATTGTTCATACTTGATAAAGCTTAACTGTTGATGAGAGATTGGAACAAAAACATAGCATGAGTGGATTAGCTTCATTCACACAAAGGTTATTGAGAAACAGGAATCATGGATTTCATTCAATTCAGTTTTATCAGATCTACACTGTTCCTCAATCAAAATCACTTTACCTACCTTCATCATCCACTTTTCAAAGAACTTTGACTTGGTAGGTATTGCTAATGGTGAAATGCAGTGCCCTCAAGCCTCTCCTTGGGATAGAAAATCTGTTTCCAGTATAATGAGCTATTCAAGAAGAACAGGATTTTTATGAAAAGATGATATAGTCCTATAAAAATAGATTGACCTTGCTCATTTAATTCTGGAAACTTAAATGTCAAAATAATTCTTAAGAACCAACTGGTGTGATACAGGTGTATAAAAAAAATTATACTTTTGAGAAATAGTGCTAGGAATATTTAGTTCCTATATATTATATAAATTAATCAAGGATACCTTCATAATCCTTCTGCAGCTGCTATTAATAGTATGAGTATGAAGACCACTTGTATAGAAAAAAGTCTCCCTGGTCTTGGGTGTGGGGGAGCAAAGCTATTATGGTTGGTGGGATCATATCTCTTTTAAAGTGTTTTTGCTTACTTTTAATTTTTCTCAAGTGAAAAGTAGATTCTTCTTACTTAAAGTCTTTATTATTTTAAAAATAACACATCTCACCCTAGCTTAGTTGGTTGGAGCATCATCCCATGCACTGAAACTTTCCAGTTCAATTCCCAGGCAGGGTACATACCTGGGTTGTGGGTTTAATCCAAGTGAGGGCACGTATAGGAGGTAGCAAATCAATTTTTCTCTCATATATCGATGTGTCTCTTCCTGTCTGTGTGTCTCTCTCTTCCCCTCTCCCTAAAACGATGAAGAACACATCCCATCTTATCAGACTTAAGTCATCATTTTTCATTTATGTAATTCATTTCTGACATTAATAATGCCCTTTAGCCTGGCTGGTGTGGCTCAGTGGTTGAGTGTCAACCCATGCATCAACAGGTCGCCGGTTTGATTTCTGGTCAGGGCACATTCCCAGGTTGTGGGCCAAATCCCCAGTGGCTGGCATGCAGGAGACGGCCAGTCAATCGATGTTCTCTCTTATCGATGTTTCCATCTCTCTCTCCCTCTCCCTTCCTCTCTCTCTAAGATCAATAAAGAAAATAATAACAACAACAACAATAATAATAATAATGCCCTTTACTGAATACTTTGACGTACATTGGCAAATTTAAGAGATTTTAAATATAGAAATGTGAAAAATTTATTTGCATATAAATCTTATATTTGTTTTTTGTTTTTGTTGTTGTTGTTAATCCTCACCCGAAGATATTTTTTCCATTGATTTCTAGAGAGAGTGGAAGGAAAGGGCGAGAGGGGAGAGAGAGACACAGAGAGAGAAACATCGATGAGAGAGAGAGAGAGACATCAATTGGTTGCCTCCCACACAGGGCTCAGAATTGAACCCGCAACCCTTCGGTTAACCAGCCAATGCTCCAACCACTGAACCATACAGCCAGAGCTAAAACCTATATTTAGAATATTTTTTTATTTTTTTTTTTTGCCTTCTTAAGGATAATCTAGAAACACTAATACTGGTTAGTTATTTGGTTTATAAATGATTATTAGCAACAATGTTAATTTCCCTTATATTGTGAACAAAAAAGTTATTCAAAATTACCTTGTGTTTTAAGAGCTACTCACTTAGAAATTTACACTTAGAAATTTAAAAGGCTTCAGAATATGAACTATGTAATTGCTAATTAAGGCTGGAATTATTTATAATAATCTTAGGTGTAAATGGTAATGTCTTACTGGCTTTCTACTTTACCTTGTCATTGCTGGTATAAAAAATGTGTTGAAGTGTTTGACATTATTTTTTCTATTTAATTAGTTTATATCCTATGTAGAAGTATGATTATCTGAGGAGTGATATTTTTCCCCAGATGTTAAATATGGCATACTGTTTACTATTAACAAAAAGTGTCTTGACTAAATATTTTTGCTGTTCTTGATTGGTTATAATTTAATATTTTATATTTTTGGGATATCTAGCTTTCAGTATTTTTATAAGTGGGTTCTTAATCTTTTATCTTTTTGTGGTATAGAGTTCTGAGCCAAAATTGGTGTAATTAAATATGTTGAGCATTTTAGTTTTTGTATTTTACTATTATAGTAAAAAATAAAATAGCCTTTGCCACTACATGTAAGCTAATCATCAAGTGTGGCCAGCCCAGTTCCCACAATTAGTCTCAATTTTCACTGCCATGCATGCAGAAGTGGTCAGCCCCCCACAGCTTTACCACTTTTGGCTCCACTCCCATACAGATGCTTTCAGCTGGCCACCACCAATATACACTTCCACTCATGGCCATATCTGGCCCCTGCAATCCCCTGGCTCCCACTACTGAGTGTGTGCCTAGGGATGACTCCTGCAGCAGAGCAGTCACACACAGTTGACCTTGGTCTCTGCTGCTTATTCAAGCACATTCATTGCTGGAACTGTAGGCACTGCTGAGGACCCCACCAGCCCTCACAGTCACTGCTGACCCCATCGGCTGTCATCATCCAGGACCATGCAGTTGTCGATGTTACAGATACAGCTGCCAGGCCACAGGGTTCCCCCCCCCCCACTTGGAGTTGCCATATGCCTCTAATTTGACATCCTGTGTGCAGTTAGATCTGGCACAACTGTATACTCTTGCATACCTTTCAAGTGGTGCCCAGGCACCCAGCCTTCACATCTTCTGACAGGTGAAGATCTTTATGGAAGCCAGTACATGAAATGTAGAAAACGTGACTGCTTCTTCAAATGTACAGACATCAGTGCAAGGAAACAAGGAATACCAAAAATCAGGGAAACATGACACCCCCAAAGAATCTCAATCAACTTCCAATAACCTACCCCAAATATATGGAGATCCACAAATTGCCTGAAAAGAATTCAAAATAATTATCCTAAAGAAGCTCAGCAAGCTACAAGAGGACATTTATAAACAATTTAGTAAAATCAGGAAAATAATACAACAAAACCAAGTTCAACAAAGAGATAGAAAACAATATAAAGAACCAAACAAATTCTGGAACAGAAATTCTGGAGTTGAAGAATACAATAGCTTAACTAAAAAATTAAAAAAAAAAAAATGCAATTCAGAGCTTCAACAACAGACTCTCAAGCAGAAGAAATAATCAGTGAACTCGAAGTCAGATCATTTGAAATTATTTGATTGAAGGGGAGAAAAGAATGAAAAAGCCACCCTGGCTGGTTTGGCTCAGTGGTTGGAGCCTTGGCCTGCGGACCAGAGAGTCCCGAGTTTGGTTCTCACAAGGGGCATGTACCCAAAAAAAAGAATGAAAAATCCTATGTGGTTTATGGGATACTCTCAATCAGCAGTTCTCAACCTGTGGGTAGTAACCCCTTTGGGGGTCGAATAACCCTTTCACAGGGGATGCCCAAGACATAACAATAGCAAAATTACAGTTATGAAGTAGCAACGAAAATAATTTTATGGTTGGGGGTCACACCACAACATGAGGAACTGTATTAAAGGGTCGCAGCAATAGGAAGGTTGAGAACCACTGCTCTAAATGAACCAATATACTAATTATGGAAGTCTCAGAAGAAGAAAGGGGCAGGGAGCTTATTTAAACAAATGAGGACTGAGAACATCTCAAATCTGGGGAGATAAATAAATGTCCAGACACAAGAAGCTCACATGACTCCAAATAGATTGAACATAAAGATGACTACACCAAGGTACATTACAATTAAACTGTCAGAAGTCAAACAGAGAATTTTGAAATCAAGAGAAAGGTTATTCATCACATACAAAGGAACCCCCTTAAGACTGTCAGTGGCTTCCTCAACACAAACCTTTCAGGCCAGGAAAGAATGGGATGATATATTTCAAAGTACTGAAAGAAAACAATTACCAACCAAGAATAATGTACACTACAAAGGTATCCTTTAAAATGAGGGTGATAAAGCCTTTTCCAGAAAAACAAAAACAGAGGGAGTTTGTCACGACTAGACGTGCCATAAAAGAAATCAAGAAAGCATACATAGAAAACCCTAAAGACTCCATAAAAAATCCAGACTTAATAAATGAATTTGGCAAAGTAGCAGGATACAAAATTAACGTCAAGAAATCAACGGCATTCTTATACACCAATGATGAACTCACAGAAAGAAAAACAAAAAACAATCCCATTTACCATCATGGCAAAAAAGGTAAGATACCTAGGAATAAACTTAACCAAAGAAGTAAAGGACCTATTTGCAGAAAACTACAGGACATTGGAAAAAGAAATAGAGGAAGCTATAAAAAAGTAGAAGCACATACCTTGTTCATGGATTGGAAGAATTAACATAATTAAAATGTCCATATTACCCAAAGCAATCTATAGATTCAGTGCGATCCCCATCAAAATACCAATGACATATTTCACAGAACTAGAACAAATACTTCAAAAGTTCATATGGAACCAGAAAAGATCCCGAACAGCCACAGAAATCTTGAAAAAGAAGGACAAAGTAGGCGGGATCACAATACCGGTTTATCAGGTTATACTACAAAGCTACTGTAATCAAAACAGCCTGCTACTGGCACAAGAACAGGCATATAGACCAGTGGAACAGAACAGAGAACCCGGAAATTGACCCAAGACATTATGCTCAATTAATATTTGACAAAGGTATCAAGAGCATACAATGGAGTAAAGACAGCCTCTTTAATAAATGGTGTTGGGAAAATTGGACAGCTACATGCAAAAAAATGAAACTAGACCATCAACTTACACCATACACAAGAATAAACTCAAAATGGATAAAAGACTTAAATGTAACTCGTGAATCCATAAAAATCCTAAAAGAAAATGTAGGCAACAAAATTTCAGACATCATACGCAGCAGAATTTTCACTGATACAACACCTAAGGCAACAGAAACAAAGGAAAAAATGAACACGTGGGACTACATCAAACTAAAAAGCTTCTGCACAGCAAAAGAAACAACCATCAAAATGGAAAGGGACCCACTGTGTGGGAGAGCATAATTGCCAATGATATATCAGATAAGGGATTAATTTCTAAAATATATAGAGTGCTCATACATCTCAACAAACGGAAGACAAAGAATCCAATTAAAAAATAGGCAGAGGAACTAAATAGACACCTCTCCAAACAGGACATACAAATGGCCAAGAGACATATGAAGAAATGCTCAACATCACTAATCATCAGAGAGATGCAAATTAAAACAACAATGAGGTATTACCTCACACCTGTCAGAATAGCCGCCATCAACAAAGCATCAAACAACAAGTGTTGGCAAGGGTGTGGAGAAAAAGGGACTCTAGTACACTGCTGGTGGGAATGCAGACTGGTGCAGCCACTATGGAAAACACTATGGTGTTACCTCAGAAAATTAAAAATTGAATTACCATTTGACCCAGTGATCCCACTTCTAGGAATATACCCTAAGAAGCCTGAAACACCAATCAGAAAGAATATATATGTACCCCCATGTTCATAGCAGCACTATTTACAATAGCTAAGATCTGGAAACAGCCCAAGTGTCCATCAGTAGAGGAATGGATAAAAAAGCTGTGGTACATATACACAATGGAGTACTATGCAGCTGTAAGAAAGAAAGATCTCTTGTCCTTTGAGACGACCTGGAAGGACCTAGAGAGTATTATCCTAAGCAAAACAAGCCAAACTGAGAAAGACAAATATCACATGATCTCACTTATTTGTGGAATATAATGAACATAACAGTCTGAGGAACAGAGTGGACCCAGAGACGTGGAAGTAGGGTACAGACTGACAACCCTCAGAAGAAGGGGTGGGGAGGGGGGAGGGAAGAGAAAAACCACAGAACTTATATGCATGTACGCATAACCGATGGACATGGACAACAAAGCTGGGGATGGGATGGGGGGATGGGGAGGAGGGTTTCAATGGGGAAAAAAGAAGAAACATCTGTAACAAAAATAAAATTAAAAAAAAAAAAGCCCTGAAAAAAAAAAAAAAAGTTAGATATAAATTTAGGAGTGGTGAGGGTGTGGGAACACAGACATTCTCAAGCACTGTGAGTGGGAGTGTCAGCTGGTGTTCTCTTCATGGAAGGTCGTTGGGCTGTAGCTATCATGCCTTTTGACTCTGCTCTTTCACATCTAGAGTTCTATTCTAGGAATATTGACATTTGTGCAGAAAGAATTCTCAGTGGAGTTTTTTGCAATACTAACAGAAAGAAACTACTTAAATGTACATCTATTCCTTAATTACGGTGTAGCCACAGTGTAGAATTCTATGAAGCTGATCAAAAGAATGAATTTAGAATTATATTTACTGGTAGGGAAAGATCTCCAGTGTGTTAAGTGAAAAAATAGTACATAATTACTTCATTGATGTTAAAGTTATGTTTATAGTGTTCCTGTGTGTGTGTGTGAAATACAGATGGAAATGCATAGAGGGATGTCTCTGATACATGCATACTACACTGTTCACAGTGGTTACCCCTGGAGGGCAACAGAATTGAGTGGGGCACATGAAGGGAGGCTTCCTGTGTTATGATAGATGTTTTTGGATATTAGACTTATTACAAATGTCATGCATTATTTTATAATAATAAAAATCAAAAATAATGATTGAAACACACAAAAAAGAAATCATTAAGGGAGTTCTTCAGATGGAATTAAAACATGTTAAACAGCAACATGAAAACTTATGCAAGTATAAATCTAATTGATGAAGGTAAATATATAGACAAATACAGAATAATATAACACTGTAATGGTCTTGTGCAAATTGCCTGTAACCATCATATAAAAATTAAAATATAAAAAAAATTAATATAACCCCCAAAATTGGATGACAGATTCACAATATAAAAAAGTAGATTTTGATTTCGAGAACACAAAGTCTATGGGGTAAAAGCACAGAGCATTTGTATGCACTTGAACTTAAGTTGTTAGCAAATTAAAAGTGATGGTTTTAAGTACTAGATTTATATGAGCCTTAAAGTAACCACAAAGGGGAAACTTCTAGTAGATAGCCAAAGGTAAACAGAAAGGAATCAAACAAAATGATACCAAAAGAAAACAGCAAGAGAGGAACAAAAAGAACTACAAAACAAAACAACTAACAAAATGGAACTAGTAAGTTCTTACCTATCAATAATTACTTTAAATGTAAATGAATTAAACTCCTAATCAAAAGGCATACAGTGGCTGCTTGAATTTAAAAAAAAAATCTTGTGATATGCTGACTATAAGGAAGACACACTTTAGATATAAAGAAACATTTGTTGAAAGTAAAGGGATAGAAAAAGGCGTTCCATAATAATGGTAGTCAAAAGAGAGCAAGGATGGCTGTACTTATATGAGACAAAGTAGACTTTCAGTCAGAAATTGTTACTACAGACAAGATTATTGTATAATGATGAAATATCAACTCAACAGACAAATTAGGTGTAAACATATATGCACCCAACATCAGAACACTTAAATATGTAAAACAAGTATTGACAGATTAAAAGGAAAAATTTGACAGCATTAGAATAATAGTAAGAGACTTTAATACCCCACTTTCAGTAATGGATAGAACATCCAGGCAGAAAACCAATAGGAAAACAGCTGACTTGAACAACACTATAGATCAAATCGGCCTATCAATCATATATACAAAACTTTTCACCAAACAGCAGCAGAATGTACATTCTTCTCAAGCACACATGTAACATTCTTCGTGGTATCATGTTAGATCACAAAACATGTCTCAAGAAATTGAAGAAGATTGAAATAATATCAAATATCTTCTCAGATCATAGTGGAATGAAACTAAAAATCAGTAAGAGGAAGAAAACAAGAAAATTCACAGACAGATGGAACCTAAACAACACACTCTTGAACAACTGTTGAGTGAAAGAGGAAATCAAAAGGAAATTTAAAAAAATACCTTTAGAAAAAAGAAAGTGAAAATAACAATTTATCAAAACTTATGATATGCAGCAAAAGCAATACTAAGGAAAATGTATAGCAATAAATGCTTAACATTTTAAAAGAAGAAAAAACCCAATTAAACAACCTACATTTATAACTCAAGGACCTAGATAAATAAGAACAATCTACACCCAAAATTAACAGAAAGAATGAAATAATGAAGATTAGAGCAGAAATAAATGAAAAAGAGAATAAAAAACCAATACCAAAAAAAAATCAACAAATAAGAGTTGGTTTTTGAGGATAAACAAAATTGAAATAATATCAAATATCTTCTCAGACCATAGTGGGATGAAACTAAAAATCAGTAACAGAAAGAAAACAAGAAAATTCAGCTAGTTTAAGGAAAGGAGAGAGAAGACTAAAATAAATTAGAAATGAAAGAGGAAACATTACAACAAGTAATTCAAAAATAAAAATGATTATAAGGGGATAAGAAATCAGTGAATTCCTAGAGACATACAACCTACCAAGACTGAATCAAGAAGAAAAAGAAAGCCTGAAAAGACCAATAAGAAAGAGATTGAATCAGTAATATGCTAAGGACCAGATGGCTTTATGTGGGGAATCTACCAAACATTCAAAGAACTAATACCAACCCTTCTTAAACTCTTCTAAAAAGAAATAGAAGTAGAAGGAATACTCCTAAAATCATTTTATTAGACCAGCATCACCTTGATTCCAAAGCCAGACCCAAAAACAACATAAGAAAACTAAAGAAAGGCCTGATGATAAAAATAGATGCAGAAATCCTCAATAAATACTAGCAAATGGATTCCACAGCACACTGTCTGACTTCAAATAACATTGCAAATTTATAATAATCAAAACAGTTTGGTACTGGCATTAAAAACAGACATATGGACCAATGGAACTCAAAATAAACCTATGCATTTACAGTCAACTGATTTTTGACAATGGTTTCCAGAACACACTATAGGGAAAAGATAGTCTCTTCAACAAATGGTGTTGGGAAAACTGGATATCTAAATGCAAAAGAATTAAAGTGGACCTCTGTTTCACACCATCCACAAAAATCAACTCAAAATAAAAACTTAAATATAAGACCAGAAACTGTAAAACCCCTAGGAGGAAAACCTAGAGGAACCGCTTCTTTACATTGTGCTTGACAATAGTTTTGTGAATATGACACCAAAAGCACAGACAACAAAAGCGAAAAGTAGACAAGTGGAATTATATCAAACTAAAAAGCTTTGGCACAGCAGAGGAAAATAATCAAAATGAAAAGTCAAATTGCAGAATAAGAAAAAAAAATTTGTAAATCACATATCCAGTAAGGGGTTAATATCTAAAATATATAAAGAATTTATACAACTAAATACTCAAAATACTAATAACCCATTTAAAAATGGACAAAGGACTTATTGGCACTTTGCAAAAGAAAAAATTCAGACAGCTAATATGTATAGGTGCTCATCACATCTAATCACAAGGAAATGCAAACCAAAACAAAGAGATATCACTTTGTCCTGTCAGGATGGTTACTATCAAAAAGAAAAGATAGCTGTTGGAGAGGATGTGGAGGATGTGTACTGTTGGTGGGAATGTAAATTGGTACAACCTCAATGGAAAACAGTATGGATATTGCTGAAGAAATTAAAAATAAGTCTACCAGATGATCTAGCAGTCCCACTTCTGGTTATGTACCCAAAGGAAATGAAACCAGGATCTCAAAGAGATCCCATGCACTCACATGTTCAGTGCAGCATTATTCACAATAGCTAAGATATGGAAACAACTTAAATGTCCTTCAACAAATGAATGGATAAATGAAATGTGGAATGGAGAGAAAGAGAATGAATGAATATATGTATACACACACACAAAAAATGGAATATTTGTCAGGCTTAAAAATAAGGAAGTTCTGCCAATTTGAATGGTCTTGATGGAGCTGAAAGACAATTTATGCTAAGTGAAATAGGCAAGATACAGAAAGAAATAATGTGTGATCTCACATCTATGTGAAATCTAAAATAGTCTGACACATAGAATCAGAGTAGAATAGTGTTTGTCAGGGGCTAAGTTGGGAGGATGGGGTCATGGTCAAAGGGTACAAAGTTTCAGTTATGTAAAACAAGTAAGTTCTAGAGATTTAATATACACTATGGTGATGATAGTTAATAGTACTGTATTGTATACTTGAAATTTGCAAAGAGGATAGATTTTAAATCTCACCACACACACAAGCCCAAAAAAAGGCAACTATGTAGAGGTCATGCATATGTTAATTAGCTTGATTGTGGTTATCTTCTCACGATATGTACTTATCAAAACATCAAGTCATATACCTTAAATATATATAATTGTTGTATCAGATATCTCAATAAAGTTGTTAAGTATAAAGGGGGGATAAATGGTGATGGAAGGAGGCTTGACTTTGGGGTGAAACACACAATACACCTGAAACTAATGTAAATTGTAATTGGAAAAAACAACAACAAATGGAAAACAAGAAATCAAAAATGTTGAATTTAAGTTGTCAAGTCTTAAGTCATTTTTCCTATAAGATATTGAAGCAAATTTAAAAGTATGTTATTTGACTAAAGATTTAAAGTACCTTATGACCTAGGAGATATTACAGGTGTGCCTAAGTCTTATTTTTACAGTGCCAAAGAGAAACAACAAAAGCACATATTTGCCAAATAAAATGATTCAATGAAACAAACATTTTCTTGATTGTACCATAATAGCCTGAAAATTTCTATTTATAGTATTACTCTGATTAATGAAATCAGTCCCAGTGCAAACATTTGGGCAGTTAGAATATTTACAAAACCATTATTGTCTGAATTCTGCAACTGCTATCCTAGTCCTGGCTTTCATCTTTTTACACCTAGTTTATTATTTATCTTCCATGTTGGAACTCATGCCCACCCTGCTCAGATACATTCAGTAATGAATTTATTTGTTGCATATACATTTGAGGACTTACCATGTACCAAGCATTTATTTAAGCAATGTTTTTATATTTTACATTCCCAAGTTAGGAGTTTTAATAGTTTCTAATTGGTTACCAAATCAGAACTAAACTCAGCCTAGAAGTTGAAGTTTCTCAAGTCTCGTTCTTGCTGTTCAACACAGCAAGAATGGTAACATTTATTTTTAGCATAGTATGTGTCTGTTCCCACTTCTTGTCTTGATACCTCTTCATGGATATACTTCTCTTTACATTTTTTAAAAGCACAGCCAAGAGTACCTTGTAAGGTTTGAGGTTTTGGTTTATTTTAGTCATCTAATCTGGGTGATTCTTTTATTCTGGATCCTGAAAGCATCATCAGGAAATTATGTATTCTAGTTAATTAGTAGCCTATCGTAAGTTAACAATGCTAAGCACTCTTTATTTAGTCAGATTCACGTCATAAGAAAATATGCTTCTTTGATGATATAGAAGGCATTTATTTCACTTAGAATTGTAAATCTATAGGCATTCTGGTTAGTAGAAGATTCTAGGTTTTACATTTCCTATTTGCTGATGTTTCATCTGTTTGAAGCTATTGTAAATATTTTATATGTTTTATATTTTCAACTAGGTAGTAACCGTATCCCCCACTCTTAACACCTAATGTGGTACCTTCTACATTATAGGTTTTTATAAAATACTTGATTTCATTCTGTCAAAAATTTTTTTTATTGAGCATCTACTCTGTGCCAGGACATAGGACTCTAGGACTACAGCCATGGAAAGATAGTCTTTGCTCTTAGCCTGCTTATAGGCTAATGGAAGTGATAGGTGAACAGACAGGCCTAGCACAGTGTAAGTTCTGTAATAGAGGTAAATGCACAATAGTATGTGGTAGCAAGTTTGTTCTGAGGGTAGTAAGCAAATTTTTCCAGTGGAAGCATTTGGTCTCTGATAATCTCCTTAGTCCCCCAATACACCAAATGAACTTTATAATCAAAGTAGCAATGTATTTTTGTCGTGCAAATACAGCTGTAAAACAAATCCCCAGCATTTTCTCCCTCTGGAGTTCCTTCACTAAGCCTTTCCATATAGAAATTCTAGAGCTACCTGTGAGAGAAAGGGACAGCTAAACCAAAGCAAGTTAGAAGTCATTCTGAAGGAGACAAGGAGCAAGAGTATTTCTGTAATGAGAACATGAACAAAGGCCCAGTGGTAAAAAGAGAGCAAGGCAAGTTAGGGGAAGTAGTTCTCTAAGGCCAGGGCATAAATTTGGTTGGAAGATATTGATTAGGAGGGGATAGACATAATAGGAGCTAGGTTGTGAATGGCTTTACAGGCCATGTTAGGAAGTGGAATTCGTATCAAGAGGGCAATGGGAAGTCACTGCAAGGTTTTAAGCTAAAGAAAAGTGACATGATCATATTTTATTGTCCCAATTGTTCTGAGCCCAATTTAGGTTATTTTTCATATGTTTATTAATCAGATTTTTAAAAAATGTTACTCTATATTTTCTTAATCTTAAAAATATTAATTTAAAAAACATTTTAAATCCCTTAAATCAGTGATTTTAAAACTTGTTTTACTAGAAGTGGAATTTTTTTTATTTATTCTGGGTAGGATGTAAAGCTCTTTTTAATTAAAGTATAGTTGATACACAATATTATATTAGTTTCAAGTGTACAACACAGTAATATAGCATTTACGAAATTATGACCACAAGAAATCTAGTAACCATCTATCACCATACAAAGTTATTGCGGTATTATTAACTGTATTCCCTATGCTGTACATTATATCCTTTGACTTATTTAGAAGTTTGTACCTCTTAATCCCCTTCAACTTTTTGCCCATTTCCCCACTGCCCAACCCTCTGGCAACTATCAGTTTGTACTCTGTATCTATGAGTCTATTAGTTTAGTTTATTCATTTGTTTAGTTTTTTAGATCTCACATATAAGTGAAATGATATAATATTTAACTTTCTCTGACTTATTTCACTTAGCATAATACCCTCTGTATCCATCCATATTGTTGCAAATGGCAAGAGTTCATTCTTTTCTATAGATGAGTAATATTATATTATATATAGATATATACACATATATATGTATATGCACACACATATATATATGCCACATCATCATCTTTATCCATTCATCTATGGATGTACACCTAGGTTGTTTTTATATCATGGATGTCGTAAATAATACTGCAGTGAACGTAGGGGTGCATCTATCTTTTCGAATTAGTGTGTTTTTTTCCCTTCAGATAAATGCCCAGAACTGAAATTGCTGAATTGTATGGTAGTTCTATTTTTAATTTTTTTCGGAAACTCCATACTGTTTTCCATAGTGGCTGCACTAATTTATTATCCCACCAACAGTACACAAATGTTCTCTTTCATCCACATCTTTGCCAACACTTGCTTCTTGTCTTTTTGATGACAGCCATTTTGACAGGAGTGAGATGATATATCTTTGTGGTTTTTACTTGCATTTCCTTGAAGATCAGTGATGTTGAGCATGTTTTCGTGTATCTGTTCACCATCTTTATGTCTTTGGAGAAATGTCTATTCAGGTCTTCTTCCCATTTTTTAAATTGGATTTTGTGTTTTTGATGCTGAGCTTTATAAGTTCTTTATATATTTTGGTTATCAACCCCTTATCAGATATATCACTTGCAAATATCTTCTCCCATTAAGTAGGTTGCCTTTTAATTTTGTTGGTTTCTTTTTGCTGTTCAAAAGCTTTTTAGTTTAATGTAGTTTCATTTGTTTATTTTTTATTTTGTTGCTCTTGCCCAAGGAGACACATCCAAAAATATATATCTAAGATCATGTCAGAGATTACTATCTGTTTTCTTCTAGAAGTTCTATGGTTCAGGCTTAACTTTGTCTTTAATTCATTTTGAATTTATTTTTATATATGACATAAGAAAGTGCACCACTGTAATATTTTTGCATATAGCTGTCTAATTTTCCCAACACCATTTATTGATGACTTTCCCCCATTGTGTATTTTTACCTCCTTTTTTGTAAATTTAATTTATTATCTAAGCCTGGGTTTATTTCTGAGCTGTTTATTCTGTTTCATTGACCTATGTGTCTGTGTTTGTGTCAGTACCATACTGTTTTGATCACTGTAGCTTTGTAGTATAGTTTGAAATCAGGGAGAGTCAGGTCTTCAACTTCAATTTTATTTACCTCTTCTCTGGTCTTTATTTACTTTCTTCCTTGTACTAACTTTGGGCTTTCTTTGTTCTTTTTCTACTTCCTTTAGGTGTAAGGTTAGCTTATTTGAGATTTTTCTTGTTTCTTGAGGTAGGCCTGTATTGCTATAAACTGTCCCCTTAGAATGACTTTTGCTTCATCCCATAGATTTTGTAGCGTCATTTTCATTTGTCTCAAGGTATTGTTAAATTTTTTCTTTGATTTCTTCACTGACACATTAATTGTTTGGAAGTTGTTCAGCCTCCACATATGTTCTTTCCAGTTTTCCTCATACAATTAATTTCTGGTTTCATACCATTGTGGTTGGAAAAGAGAGTTGATATTATTTCAGTCTTCTTAAATTTATTGACTTGTTTTGTGGCATAACATGATTTATCCTGGAAAATGTACATGTGCACTTAAAAAATAGAATGTATATTCTCCTGTTTGGGAATGGAATGTTCTGTACATATCTATAAAGTCCATCTAGTCTAATGTGTCACTTATGGGAAGTATTTCCTTGTTGATTTTGTCTGGATATTCTATCTATGTAAGTAGGGTGATTTAAGTACTCTACTATTATTGTGTTACTGTCATTCTCTCCTTTTATGTCTGTTAATATTTACTATATGTATTTGCTGCTTCTGTGTTGGTGCATAGATGTTTACAAATGTTATATCCTCTTGTTGGGTGAACACAGGCTGGGGGTTCAGAACCCTCACTTTTTAGGGGGAAACCTCCGTGATTATCCCTCCCACTTGTGAGTCACCTCATAGGAGGTGGGGGGTAGGGTGGGTCCTTACTGGATTGAGTCTCTGTCCTTCCTACTGATCTCAATGTGGCTTTTTATTTATACCTGTAGTAGAAAATCCGCTAGTCTTCAGGACATTCTCAGAGATAGCTGTTCTATATGTAGTTGTAGTTTGTTTGTTTTTTAATCCTGAGGATATTTTTCTGTTTATCTTCAGACAGAGTGGAAGGGAGCTATTGTAAATATTTTATATGTTTTATATTTTTCTGTTTATCTTCAGACAGAGTGGAAGGGAGGGAGAGAGAGCAAAACATCAACATGAGAGGGGCACATCGGCTGGTTGCCTCCCACACAACCCCAACCAGGGCCAGGGTCTAACTGCAACAGAGCTACGTGCCCTTGACCAGAATCGAACCTGCAACTCATTGGTCTGCGGCCGACACTCCAACCACTGAGCCAAACTGGCCAGGGCTGTAGTTGTAGTTTTGGTGTCAGTGAGAAGAGTTGAGCTCAGGATCTTCGTACTCCACCATCTTGAACCAAAAGCCAGGAGCCTTGCTTTTGAGTGCCAATTTAGCTTGTCCTCAAAATGTTGTTTCTTGCAGTTGGAGCACTGTCCCTGCCATAAGTGGAATTCTTAAGAATTATTAAATGCCCCAGGTGGAGCGAGGGAGCCGGACGACCCCCCCCACCACGGGGGAACCCAGGCGGAGCCGGGGAGCCGGGCGACACCCCCACCACGGGGGAACCCAGGCGGAGCGGGGGAGCCGGGCGACCCCCACACCAACGGAGGAAGCCGGCAACACACAGGAGAACTGAGCAAACTGAACAACGAAATTGACCCACAGACATGGAGGGTGGAGTATGGGATGACGGGCCTCAGAGGAGGGGGGGAGGCGGGGGAAAGAGATAAATCACAGAGCCAATGTGCATGGGTGCATAACCAATGAACATAGACAACAGGGATGGGGAGGAGGAGAAGGGGAGGGGGAGGAGGGTGTCAATGGGGGAAAAAAAGGAAAAACATCTGTAACAAAAACAAATTAATAATAAAATAAATTGTAAAAAAAAATCTTAAGCAAGATAGCAGCTCCTCAGAACTGGCAACATTATAAAATACACTAATGGCAGGGGTATTGTTTCAGATAAGAGTGATTCTTGAGTGGATTGTGATTCTAGAAAAGGAAAAGGATAGTCACAGAAATTTGAATATGAGCTGTATATAAGCTAATATTATTGTATCAGTATTAAATTACTTAAGTAGGATAGTGCTGTTGGGGTTATATAAGAGAATGTGCTTTTCTTGGGAGATGCAAAATAAATATTTAGCTATTAAACTTACTTTCAATTGGTTTAGAAATATGCATAGAGAGATAAAGCATATGTAACAAAACATTAGTAATTTGTAAATCTAGATGGAGGGCTTACAAATTTTCATTGTTCAATTTTTTCAAATTTTCTATATGCTTCACATTTTTCAAAATAAAAAGTTGGGAGAAAAAAAAGAATTATTAAATGCTACACAGTAACTCAATATTTTAAAAAAGATAAAAGAAGTACTATGTTTTAAGTTCTGGTGGTGTTTGATGTTTATTATGTTGTGTTTTATGATAGGTGGTAGAGTGATAGGGGTGATGATCGTTGTCTTGGCTGCTTGCCTCTGCACTCCACTGAGGTTAGGAATTGCATTCTGGAGTGACATTATGTTACTAGGTAGGGCTCTGTGGTTCTAACGGTGGCAAATAGCTTTCATAATTTGTGGTTGGTAGTTGCCTTTGCCTTTACTTTTATGTGTTCAGCAAATATATACTAAGTATTCTTAATACTGGTGATGTTTCTCTAAGGGAAACAGACACAGTCCCTGACCTAATGGAATTTCTAGTGTAATGGAGAAGATGAATACTAAAAAACAATCATGCAATATAACTATAAGCTATGAGACAAATGCTGTATAGAAAGGGTAATTTATATTGGGAGATCTTTGAAGAAGTGACATTTAAGTAAACATTTCACCTGGGATCTGATATTTGAGTAGAGGCAAAGACAGAATGTTCCTGACAGAGAGTGTAACATGCATGAATGCTCTGAGGTGATAAGGTGAGTGGCAGGGATACAGCTGGAAAAGGAGGCAGAGGCCAGATTACGGAAAGCCAGGTTGACTTTGGCTTTTATTCTCAATAATAAGAACACACTAAAGGATGTTGAATAGGGAGTGAAATAAGATGATTTGTCTTAAAAAGATTAGTCTGGCTGATGTGTGGTAATTGGCTAAGAGAACAGCTAGACTGAATAAAGAGATATCAGTTAGGAGGATATTGCAGGAGGAGTATTCTTGTATCTGGCACACAGTAGGCACTTAGTAGATAGTTGTGGATTAGCTAGATGATGACTACAGGCATACCTTGGAGATATTGCAGGTTTGGTTTCAGACCACTGCAATAATATGAGTCATAATATTTTTTGCTGGTGGAGGGTATTGCCTCCAGTTTATAAAAACAAGGATCATCTATGAAGCACAGTGAAGCAAAGTGCAATAAAATAAGGTATACTTGTATATCACTGTCTCTGTTGTAACATCTCAAGTTATTTATTCTTTAACCATGAATTAAATTGAATATTATCAAGGAGTCACAAAGAGTGGTGCCAACTTGTATTAATTTTTCCTCATACAATTTCAGATATTTTGAACAGCTTCTTCACCTTAAAAAGTGTGAAGGTCATTTGTTCGTTCATTCACTCATTCATTCATTCATTCATTCATTCATTTATTCAACAATATTTGTTTCAGTGCTTAAAATGTGCCAGGTACTTGGCTGAGGGCTGACGATATAGAATCAGTGTATAAGATAGGCATGGTATCTTCCATCAAATAACTTAAAGTCTAGCTAATCAGATCCAAGCAAAGCAAACAGTATATTGGCCTCATGCCTATTAAATGTTATGGTGTGGGATTTTCCTGTCTGTCCCAACCTCAGTATCTAGAATGTCCTGGATTAACCATGAGAACCTCTTATCAATTAACTACACCTTTCCCCTACCTCCTCTTGGTTCTGATTTATACTACTAGGTTTCTACTTTGATTATCGTTACTGAAAATACAGCCCCTCATAAGCGTTAACACATATGTCAGGGACCTGACGACCTTAAGATTGAATCTCAATTCTTCTTTACTCTTAGAAGAGTTTTGACCTTGCTTAAGAGATTGCCCTTCTATCTATGAATAACATATTACCACAAATTTAGTGGTTTAAACAACACACATTTATCATCTCATAATTTCTTTGGGTCAGGAGTCCAGACACAGCTTACTTAACTGGGTCCTTTGCTCAGTGTTGCAGTGAAAGTGTCAGCTAAGCTGCATGAACTCTCATGTTTAGCTCAGGGTCTTCTTCCAGGCTCATTCGTATTATTGACAGAATTCACTTCCTTACTCTTACAGAAAGCCTGTCCCTTTCCATAGGCAGTTCACAACATGGTTCTTTGCTTTTTTAGTGACAGCAGAAGAGAGAGAGTCTCTGCTGCTTCAACTTTCTGAGCTCAGGGGAGACCTAAACCCTCTTTCAAAGGTTTTGCCTGATTAATTCAGGCCTTCTCAGGATTATCTCTTTTGATCAACACAAAGTCAACTGATTAGGGACCTTAATTACTTCTGCAAAATCCGTCTACATTTGTCATACAATTTAGTATTATAATGGGAGTGCTATCTCATCATATTTACAGCTCCCTTACACACTCAACAGAAGGGAATTATACAAAGGCATGGATCATTGGGAGTGGGTCATCTTAAAATTCTGCCTGCCTCACTTGCCTCTTTGTGAAATCTCTCACATCTTTTGGCTTCCAACAAGGCATGCTGTTCTTAGTCTCTTCATGTCTTTGATGGTTCCTTCTTCATTCTCTTCATCTATTCCATAAATGTTCAGGTTCCCAAGAACATCCCATTAACCATCTGACCTGTTTCTTAACGCTATACTTACTGCCTTTGTTTTCCACTAACTGAAGACCAATTTCCGTCTTCTAAAAATAAAGCTAAGAGCGGATTCTTTGTCCTCCAATTACTTGCTGAAGAACACCCTCATCAGATAACAAATATAACAAAAGCAATCTGTTATACTACTTTCTGCCATTCTTGGATCCATTTGTGGAGATAGGGGAGGATTCCTAGCTTAGGGAAGCATGATTGGTTACTGCCACTCAAGATAGGGTAGCTGTGCATGGATGGTGGAGGGAATCCTGAGGATGGTTGGGAAAACTGTACCAGATCAGCACATAGGTAGTTATGTCAGCAGGTTCTAGCTGAGGTAGCCACAGTAGCATGAAGAAGTATTGTCATGTTATACCAGGGTAACTAGAAGAGTATGATTGGGGTCATGTTTTTTATTAAGAGGGGCCAGACATGAATGGGTTGGGGCAACCATGTGGTATTAATTAATTATTTTAAATTATATGGCTAAAAACAAATACATTCTTATAATTTTGTTTTGTTTTGCTAATCCTCACCTGAGGATATTTTTTCATTGATTTTTAGATAGAGTGGAAGGGAGGGAGGGAAAGAGAGAGAGAGAAATGTCAATATGAGAGAGACCATATCAATTGGTTGCCTCCCGCATGACCCCCACCAGGGCTGGGGATCGAACCTGCAACCCAGGTACATACCCTTGACTGAGAATTGAACCCAAGACCCTCTGGTCCTCGGGCCTGTGCTCTAACCACTGAGCCAAACTGGCCAGGGCCATTCTTAATTTAAGTGTAGCATTTGCACATGAATTCAGCCTCTGTCCTTTGGCAAAATTGAGTACAGTATCTTGTATATAGCTTAAAGCCTTCAGTCTTCTGCAGTTTTCCTAATTTCGGAATAAGTTGTGAATTTGCTTGGAGGAAGCAGTTCCCTTTCCTCTTTCTGAAATGGCCTGCCTTCATCTCTCTTTTTTATCTGATTGATTTATCTATTAAAAACCAGCTTTGGAAAATGAAGCTTAGACATTACCTCTCTGCTAAAGCATTTTCATTTCTTGAAACCTGTTCCCAGTGTCCATCCTTGAGGAATTTAATCCTTCTTTTCTCTTTCTTCTCTACCATGTTGTAGGTGTTCATAGCAATTACATATGTCATAATGCATTATAACATTTATTTACATGTTTGTCTATAACACTAGTGAGATCTGTGGTCATAGAAATTGACTTATTCATTTTCTTAACCATAGTTCCTGACATATGACAGATTCTCAATAAATGTTTTAAATAAATGAATGAATTAGCATGAACTCAAATCAAAATATTTCCACCCACTTGACTTAGGTGACCAGATATGATTCTCTTCTATACAAACACTGACCCTGACAAATCTGTTTTACTTTGCTGCATGAATAGATATTTTAACTACTGGCAATCCTTTCTATTGTTAATTAATTTAGTTATTCTGGCCTAGAAATCTCTGTTACCCAACCCCTGACTGACCACCATGTTTTAAAGATGTTTTGGCTGGGACAAAGCCTTTATGTCTTGAAGCACCGTAAATCACTCCAGAAACTATAGGAAAAGTGAAGTGCTTGGCATAGAGTGCAGTAGTAGCTCATGAAATTCATTATAATTCTTTACATTTGTGTGAACTTGTGAGAATATGAAATAGAAGAATAAGAACTATCATCCCAGAATCTTTAGGTTTGAGGTATTAACCAGAGATCTTCAGAAATCCCCATATTTAGAAATGTACATTATATTTTTAAAGTTGTAAATGCAGAATAATTTTAAGGTTGTATAATATTTGGACTACTAAGGATAATAATTTTATATTCATGTTTAACAGAGAGCTAGTATTTTTAGATTATCATCTCTGAAGATCCTTGTATATTTTACTGTTGAAAAGCAGCATTAAAGATGGTACAGTAACATCCTTAGAATTATGGCCTTGGAAGAAATAGCTTCCATATCAGAAATGTACTTTTTAATATGAGAGTTAATTTCTATAAAATAGTTATGACTGTAGCACAGGAGTATAGAATTAAGGAGTATGCAATGCTTTATGTAGCTCTTCTTCTGGAATATGGGCAGAAATTAGTTTCATGGTTTTCTCTGTGGTCAACTATTTTCTGGTGGTATTTACCTTGTCAGAAGATATTTACCTGACTATAATTAACTAAAAGTTTTTGTTTAAATATATTTTATGGTTGGAAAACAGAGTCTAGAAGGTGACTAACTTTGTATTGTGCAAGAAATAATGTTTTTATGCTAACAGTTACAAAACCAGGTAAAGGAAATGAATAATCTAATAAAAGTTGTGATTTTTAATAGACGCTAAAACATGTTAATATCATACATACTTTTCTAACTTTTTTCCAAAGGTTTATGCAGTAGGTATGCTCCCCAAAATTTGTGTTTACTCTAAATGTAAATGCATAAGGATCAGTGTTTAAGTATCTAAGTTGTCAGAAACCTCTAATTTATCTCTTCCCCGAATGTTTTTATCTTTTAAGTTATCTATAAGCAGGCACACTTGTAAGAGGTAATGTAAAAACCCGGGAGAATAGGTTATATAGCTAATATGTACATCCAGAAAACTTCAAGATTAAAAACTTCATGAAGTCTGAAAACTTCATGGGAAATCTTTAATTAATTAAAAGTAAATCTGATTATAGTTACTTAGTATCAAATGTTCTTCAGTCACAGTCTTTTCATTCTGTTAGTCCTAAAGTTCTTAAATGAGGAATGCTGGCAGTGTGCTATACCTATTTCAACAGGTAATGAAGGTTCTGCCAGTTTCACAGTATTGTTCTGAGAATAATTGGGAGAGTTTAGATTTTTCTTAGAGATTCCATAAAGCTCAGCTGTTATAAAGGACACTTTATGCAAAGCCAAATTGTTACATTTGTTTTGTCATTTTTGTTTGTGTTGTTTATTTTGCTTGATTTCAGCTTATTATTTTAGATCCTTGCCTTATCCCCTTACTCTCAATTTTAATTTAATTTTTTTCTGAAAATTATTCTGCCACTCCATTAATACATTTTACTACTTCTAACACATGTTCTCATGAATTCATATTGAAGAAATACTTTAAGTTATTAGCTATATATAGTAATTAATAACCAGTGGCATAATCAATGAGACTATATTTTCCTTATAGTCTTTTCACCATGACTTTGCATAGCATTGTTTCAGATAGATCAACAAACTGGTTATTATATTTTACTTTTATTATACCATGAATTATGCCTAAGGTCTCAGTAATGTGAGTGAAATTTATTGGGGAAGTGTTTTTTTTTAAACTGCTATATTTAAATGGCATTGCAATTTAGTTATTCCACTGAATTCCCATAGAGTACATGCTTGACATAGTTAATAAAAGGTTTTGTTAGTTTTCTTTATACTGAACATTTGAGCAATACACAGTTCTGTTGTGTGCTAGGATTTGAATCCCTTATGTACAAGAATATTTATTACCTTCTTTGTTTCATTTTAGAATGACCTTATTTTAAAATGTATGAAGCTATTTATAATCGACTCTGTGGCAGTGATTAAAGAGGTGTGAATAATAGGTTATTGGAACTTGACAGCTCCTGGTTTGCTAAACTAGTGTTAGAACTTTATGCTGCTTAGATGTACTGTATTTTTCTAAGGTGGGAATTGTCCTTTGACATGTGGGTTTTTAGTATGATATATCTCATAGGTTTTTTTCTTTAAAGTTGTTAATCAGATCATGGGATTTTGCTGATTTATGTTTTAAACCTTCTTTAGTCTAATGAATCAACATTTTATGCTTATAATAATAATCTTAGTATAGGTTATCAATCAGACAATCAATATAGACAGGATTGGTCCTTAAAAATAGTATTGGTTTTTCTATCTGAAGCTTTCATATAAGATGAATACAGTCAGGTATAAATACATATTTAATCTTCACCTGAACACATGTTTTTTATTTATTTATTTTTAGAAAGAGGGGACGGGAGAGGGAGGGAGAGAAACATCGATGTGAGAGTGACACATCAATCAGTTGTCTCCTGCACATGCCCTGACCCCAATTGAACCCACAACCTGGGTATGTGCTCTGACCAGGAATGAACCCGCGACCTTGCAGTGTACATTCTAACCAACTTAACCATACTGGCCAGGGCTCAAGTTTATATTTTTTAATTGAAAAAATACCTTTCTTACAGAAAAATTTAAAACATTTGGTAGATTGATGTTAATATTTAGTAATTCTTACTTTGGAAGAATTTTAGTACTCCTGAAAAAATTTGAGATAGCACAATATATCCAAAAATGAAGAGTTGTATACTTGGTACATCAGCAAACCTTTATTACTTTTAAATACAAAGATCACAAAAACGAATTCAAATAAATTTAGATAATATTTTTAAGAATAAAAGAAAATATAGGCAAATATTTTAAAATTTTGAGTAATTTTAAGTAAACCAGTAATTAAGCTAATGATTTTTCACTGATAACTGTCATAGATTCATAGCAGTTTGTCATTGGTACCACCCTAAATTCAAGATTTAGTGTTAAGATGAATTTTAATATTCCAACCCAGTTATTCCTTACCAGCCAAGAGGTTAGGTTTCTAAAAAGAAAAAGGTTGGCAAAACTGCAGCAGAGAAAGTCAACCCTCACAGAAAACAAATTTAGGGAAATAATAAAAACAATCTGTTGATAATCTTCAATAAAGCTGAGAAATTTTATAATGTAAAAAAATTATCCAAAATAAACCACATTTCTCAGCATGACCAACCTCCTCTACTAAATATTTGACCCATTATTTGACCCATTTTCCTCAGTTGTGATCTGTAGCATCAGTCTCCCACAAATTTTGAATTATGACAGTTGTACTTATTTTTAAAGTTTTTAACCTATCTGGCTTGAAACTTACTTTTTCACTTGATTTTTCCTTTGTTTCATTTTTGCAAGTCTACAGATTGATTGTGTAACAGCTTGTATTTTGATGGGTACTTAAGAGCATATTTTTCAATAACTGAACATCTACCTACATATTGAAAATTTGGAATACAAATGTTTACCAAAGGATGGATTAATCGTTTGAAGGTATCAAAAAAAATATATATATACGCATATATATAAATACTCCAAAAATTCTGTGAAATTAAATGTGATGATAAACAAAGCACCTAGCAAGAGACTTGTATTTATTCTTGGAATGTCATAGTCCTTTGAAGAGAATTGCAATTGTTTTTAATCCTTACTTTCCTAATTACATGCTGTGCGAATTTAAGTAATTTGCTTTATTTCACTAAACTATGTATGCCTTTTCCTCAAAAAGTGATGGTATAATACCAACTCTTCCAGTCTCAGTGTCTTTCTGCAGATGTTCTGGTTAAAATGCTTTGTAATTTGTAGATTTCAATAGAATTTTAAAGTTTGAAGACATTTTGGTTGTATTCTTTGTCAACCTGAGATTTCAAGTTGAATATAAAATATGTGATCTAGAGAAAACTTGACTCCACTCCCCCAGGGTGAGTTGGGTTGACAGCTGTTCTTATTTAAGAGATGCTTGGGAAAAACAGGACAGTTTGGGGCCCTCCCTATTCTTCAACTTCTAGTTCAGTTTGGACTTCTGAGACACTTTTCTTGAAAGGTAGTTGTTGTCTTCATTCCAAAATCTTTAGAATCCTAAGATACTCTGATTATAGAGCCAGTATAACTTTATACAACTCTAGCATAGTGTAGAACTCTCGTGTTGTTTAGGAACTGGGGATGTCCTGTGATATGTTTCTAGTACATAAGCTAATCCCACCCATATCCTGTTTGTGACTAATTGGATAGATTCCTGGAAATTGTAGTGCCAGATTGTATGGCTCCTCTGCAACAAAAATCTCAGTGTTTATTTACTTTCTCCCTAAACAAACGTCTCTTGTAGGTGAGTCTATTTGCTTAAAAGGGCAAGATTACTTAGTAAGATAGATCCTTACTTATGTCTCCAAAATCATGCTTTGGAGAGCACTTCCCATTGATCTGGATATAAGATATATTTAAAGTACAAATGCAGTCTTGGCCGGTTTGGCTCAGCGGTTAGAGCATCAACCCGAAGACCAGTGAGTTGCAGGTTTGATTCCAGTCAAGGGCACGTACCTCGGTTGTGGTTTGTCCCTGGCCCTGGATGGGGTCGTGCAGGAGGCAGCCGGTTGATGTGTTTCTCTCACATCAATGTTTCTCTCTCTCTCTCTCTCTCTCTTCCACTCTATCTGAAGATAATTGGAAAAATATCCTCGGGTGAGGATTTAAAAAGTAAATAAATAAATAAATAAATAGATAAAGTACAAATGCAGGGCTAGCATCTTTCTGTATCACTAAAGAAATAGGTTTTGAATTGTACACTTCTTCCTATGAATATAGAAGAGAGATTTTTGGGAAAAGAATCTCTTAATTATCTAAATTTTTAAGAATAGGAAAATAGAATTAGCAGTATTGCAATCTGTTGCTTTTCAATTCTGTTTGCAAAATGTCAAAACATATGGTTAAAAACATGCATTTACAGAAAATATTTCTGTTATATCTCAAGGATATATGTATAGTCATGTGTCGCTTAGCAATGGAGATACATTCTGAGAAATGCATCGTTATGTTATTTTGTTGTATGGGAACATTATGGAGTGTGTGCAGTTACACAAACCTAGAAGGTATAGCCTACTACACATTTAGGCTATATGGTATAACTTATTACTCCTGAACTAAAACCAGTAGAGCATGTTACTATAATGAATACTGTAAGCAGTTGTAACATAAAGTATTTGTATATTCAAACATATTTTAACAAAGGAAAGGTATAGAAAACATATGGTATAAGATTTTTTAATTGTGCACCTGTATAGGGCACTTACCATGAATGGAGCTTGCAAACTGAAAGTTGGTCAGGGTGAATTAGTGAGTGGTGAGTGAAGGTAAAGGCCTAGGACATTACTGTACACTACTGTAGACTTTATAAACACTGTCCTACAAGCGCTCCCCCTGCTTCTTTTCTTCAGGGTCAGAAACAGAACATCAAAGCTGTCAGTGCTGCTCCACGAATAGGGATTTGGGCTGGATTGATTAGAAATATCAAGGAGAAACTGGCTGGGTAAGGTGTAGATCACCATAGTAATGACTGTCAGGAGGGAGTGAAAGGTGGCCTGAGGATCAGTAGGAATAAGAAACCAAGACGGAGAGATAAAGGAACATCAGGGATTGTCATGGCAATGTGGTTTTGGCTATTGCATGTTGGAGCAGTGGTCAGATTAAGGAACTTTGTGGTATTCATTAAAAAGGGTGTTTAACACAGAGAAAGTGTAAATCTAAGCCACATTATTTTGACTTTGAAAATTCATTTTTTGTTCCATTTCATTTTATCTGGCACAAAGAGCTCTCTCTGTAATGGAATTGCTGGAGGAAATAAAACTTATCTATGCTTTACATCATTGCAACCTGAAAATATTTCCAAAGTACAGGGACAGACTTGTACTGTACTACCACTGAGAGCTTTTCCTAAAGTAGCAGTGGCACTTAATATTTGCTAAGGTAGTTCCTGTGTACCTGTGTCCTTATATAGGATGTTAGGTCCTCAACAAAGGACTCATAACAATGTACTCTGGAGACCATTAAGCTAGATCTGGGAGGGCTGTAGCACCCTCTGAATATGTAGTGCTGAGGGGACAGTCTCCTCTGCTGAAACAGGTCAGTGGCTGACTGACTAGGATGTAATCTGCACTCAAAATTAAGATGCTGTGAGTGAGAGGGAATCTATTGCCAAGTCCCACAGATAATACTCCTGTCAGGAAAAAAATTCCTCTTGAACCACACGTTCTTCCATTTCTTACAGGAAATTCGGCTTCACTATACTCTTATGGGACCACTGTCTCTTGACCAAAATGTCATTATGTGTCATTACTATAATAGTGCTGCCACTTAACCAAATCATGTGATTAAGGACACAAGTGCTGTATCAATATACTGAGTATAAGTGCTAAATTCATCACTTATTAAAGAATTCTAATGCATGTGGTACATCAAAACAAAACTCCCTTCTATCTAATTGCTCTATCCTCACCCATAATTAGTATATTAATAAAGACCGTTTTAGTTGTAAGTTTCAGAAACCCAACTCAATCACTAGACATAAGCCAAAAAGGGTATATTAATAAAGACCATTTTAGTTGTAAGTTTCAGAAACCCAACTCAATCACTAGACATAAACCAAAAGGGGAGGAGGGTAGAGAATAGATTTTATTGATTCGCATAACTGAAAAGTACAGTAAGTTGTGGCTTCAAATTTTGATCAATCCAGGGGCTCAAACTATATCATCAAGACTTAATCTCAGTCTCTTTCTTTGTCAATCTCTGTCTCTCTCCTAGATCTCTCTCTCTCCCTCCCTCCCTCTCTAATTCTCTCTCTCTTTCCTCATCCCTATCTGAGAGATAAAGGACTTGAACTGGTTGCTTTATAAGTCAATGAATCTGTTAAAGACTACTATAGACAGAATTCTGACTTAAGGGGAAGAGTCTCATAGAATTTTGAGATTCTGTTTTTGATGCTCTTAGTATGAAATTGCATATGGTTTTGGAATTGAAATCTTTTAGTTTTCTTATTTAAACTTGTGAATGATATTTGAAATAATAGGCTATTTAAAAAGTTTTACTGTAGATAACTATAATGAATCAAGATGAAATGCTTGTAAGTATGTGTGTGTCCTGAGGAAACAGTGTGTGTGTGTGTGTGTGTGTGTGTGTGTGTGTGTGTGTGTATGTGTAGTGTTTAGGGTCATTTATTAATCATTTACTATATGTCATTTGCTGTGCTAAGCAGTTTACATAAATTGCCTAATTCTAGCCTTAAAACAGTCTTTTATTTATTTATTTATTTATTATTAATTTATTTTTGTTTCTCCTTTTTTCCCCATTGACACCCTCCTCCCGATCCTGCCCATACCTCACAGCATTATTGTCTATGTACATTGGTTATGCATATATGAATATAAGTTCTTTGGTTTATCTCTTCCCTTCCCCCACCCACCTCCTCTGAGATCTGTCAGTCTGAACCCTACTTCTAAGTCTCTGGGTCTATTTTGTTCATCTGCTTATTTTGTTCATTATATTCCACAAATAAGTGAGATCATGTGATATTTGTCTTTCTCTGATTGGCTTGTTTCGCTTAGCATAATACTTTCCAGGTCCCTCCATGCCATCTCAAAGGATAAGAGATCTTTCTTTCTTACAGCTGCATAGTACTCCATTGTGTACATGTACCACAGCTTTTTTATCCACTCATCTGTTGATGGACACTTGGGCTGTTTCCAGATCTTAGCAATTGTAAATAGTGCTGCTATGAACATATATTCTTTCTGATTGGTGTTTCAGGCTTCTTAGGATATACTCCTAGAAGTGGAATCATTGGGTCAAATGGCAGTTCCATTTTTAATTTTTTGAGGAAACACCATATTGTTTTCCATAGTGGCTGCAGCAGTGTGCATTCCCACCAGTGTGTATTATAGTCTTCTTTTCTCCACGCCCTCGCCAGCACTTGTTTGATGATTTGTTGATGGCAGCCATTCTGGCACGTGTGAGGTAACACCTCATAGTAGTTTTAATTTGCATCTGTCTGATGATTAGTGACGTTGAGCATTTTTTCATATGTCTCTTGGCCATTTGTATGTCCTGTTTGGAGAGGTGTCTGGTTAGGTCCTCTGCCAATTTTTTAATTGGATTCTTTGTCTTCCTTTTGTTGAGTTATATGAGTACTCTATATATTTTGGAAATTAACCCCTTATCTGATGTGTCGTTGTTAATTAGGCTCTCTCATATAGTGGGTTCCCTTTCCATTTTGATGCTTGTTTCTTTTACTGCACAGAAGCTTTTTAGTATGATGTAGTCCTGTTTATTAATTTTTTCCTTTTGTTCTCTTGCCTTAGGGGTTGTATCCGTGAAAATTCTGCTGTGTGTAATGTCTGAAATTTTGTTGCTTATATTTTATTCTAGAATTTTTATGGATTCAATGTCACATTTAAGTCTTTTATCCATTTTGAGTTTATTCTTCTGTATGGTGTAAGTTGGTGGTCTAGTTTCGTTTTTTTTGCATATAGCTGTCTAATTTTCCCAACACCATTTATTAAAGAGGCTGTCTTTACTCCATTGTATGCCTTTGCCACCTCTGTCAAATATTAATTGAGCATAATGTCTTGGGTCAATTTCTGGGTTCTCTGTTCTATTCCATTGATCTATATGCCTGTTTTTGTGCCAGTACCAGGTTGTTTTAAAACAGGCATCGTCTCATACACCAGTGGTTATCATTATCATGTTATGTGTAAGAAAATTTACCCAAGAATAACCAGCCATCTAGTGTGTGACCCATAATTTGAATTCAAATCAGACTGACTCTAAAGCCTCTGTTACATTCTTACATTATATCTTTGTGGCTTCTATTAACAAAGCATGTCCTTATTCAAGTCAAATACAACCTTTTAATATAGTATCCTAAATTGTTACTATTTACAGACATGACTTGAACTTACTAAAAATTATCTTTTTTTTCAGTGTAATTATTTAAATGGCCATATGACTTTAAACTAACTAAATGTCCTAATTTTGTTATGTTAAAATTTAACAAAACAATTTGAACCATAATATCTGATTTTTAAAAAGTTCTACCACTACAAATATACTGTAAAATTTATCCTTACCTATTGATTAGTCACTTGAAACATAAATTGCTGCACAGGCACACACATAATTTATATGGAAAATAAAAGTTTATGAAAATGTGTTCTTATTTATATCATAAGCCTTTCTAGTTAGAGAAACATTGTTTAGAATGAACTTAAATAACAAGACAAAATTGAAAACAGGCTCTAGAAGCTAGCATAATATAAAGTTTACAGTTCACAAAAGTTATTGTATTTAAATAGCAATTATCTTTATTTGCTTTTATTGAATAAATAAATTTCTGTGATTCAAATTATGATACACATTCTTTTGCAGAGTAAGGGTGATTTTGTAAGGCCCAAATCAGTACCTACATCATACTGCGTAAATAATATATTAGTTTTATGGATCATGTTTTCACTTCTCTCACCCAAAAAGTAGATTTAGGAAGAAATATTTTCTTTTTTCCAAAAGGAATCTTTAGGGGATAATGCAGAGGTCTTTTGTATATATACAAGTAGCTAATCTTTCACCTTGTTCCAGGTTACATATCTTGGTTGTTGACCAGAAAAGTACCTGCCCAAAAGCCCATGTATCTCTCCTGTTATTCTTCTTCCTATAAATGTGGTCTTGCATGCCAGGAAACTAAACTGGAAATAAGAAGCAACATTCACTATTCTATAAACCTCTAACTACTGTATGAGGAACAACAGGGCAAATAGAACACTACAGTCTGGCCTTAGCTCTTTGGTACTTCAAAGTATTTCTACCTACCAATTATTTTCATAGGTAAAAATCTTAGAAGTGTAATTAAACAAAATTTATTTTATAGTTTAATTTTAACAAACTTCTATATATTGCATTCATTATTTTTAGTAGAATATAAGGATTATAAAATCAAAATAGTAGGTGCTAAGCCCTGGCCTGGTGGGTAAGTGGGTTGTAGCATCGTCTCATACACCAAATGGTTGCATGTTCGATTCCCAGTCAGGGCACACACCTGGGTTTAGGGGTTTGATCTCCAGTCAGGGCACGTAGAGGAGGCAACTTTGATATTTCTCTCTCACATCACTGTTTCTCTCTTTCTTCTCTTCCTTCCTCTCTCTATCTAATCAGTAAAAGAATACATCCTCAGGTGAGATAGATAGATAGATAGATAGATAGATAGATAGATAGATAGATAGATAAATAGAACAAACAATAGGTGCTAAAATTTTTAAAGGTTAGGAATCCTACAAGCTATATGGGAATAAATCATTCTGTAAACCCTAGGTAATATTAATTCATTCAAACCAAGTTTAATTATTTTATTTTTTATAGATTTAATGTAACTTTCAAAATATTGCTTTCAGCTACAGGTACAGAAGTGTTTGGCGAACTTGAAAGTCATAATTAGTAGTCCATGATTATGAATATAAGACCTGTTTAATATGGTTCTAGTACTTTCACTGTAGCATTGTTGCCATAGACATTTTTGCTGCATAACTAATTGGCTGTAAGGTAATTTTGCTGTAAATTTGACAGTTTGAGGGGGGTTTTTTAGTTTGGTTTCATTTCTCCACTGACGAATCAGCTGCCTGCAGACTTAATAATTTAAGCTACATCTCAGTTTGGTTTCATTTCTCCATTGGTGAAGTTTTTGCAGTTACTTCCATTTTTACATGATATTTAAATCTTAGCTAGTCCTCATACTGTGACTAGTAGATATAGTGGTAATGGTGCTGGTCTTAAAACAGCATTTCTTCCAAATGATGATGATTTGCCCTAAGAGTTGGTTACTTATTTTGGAACACAGTATGTTTGGAAAAGAAAGAGAGGCCGAAATCTCTCTTTGAAGATACAGAGTTGAACCCACATCTCCCACAGAACAAAGTGCTTAGATATATTACACAAAATAAAATTAGTTATTTATGCAGTATTGCCATGAGTCTACACACATTTTAAATAGTCTTTTTAATAGTGTTACTCATTTTTCATGTTTCATTATGTTCTTTTTAATGTCCCTCTTTCATTTGTCATGATTTTATCTTTTTTACAGCAAAACTGCCTTATGACCAGTTAGCTATGTGGCAAAAATGTTTGCAGCATGAATGCTTGTGGTAAAGATGTCTGCAGCAAAGATACTTGCAGCGAAAATAGCAGACACAGTTTATTTGAACCAATAGATAATAAAAGGAAAGATTGTCTTTAAATCCTCATTTATGAAACTGTGAAATAAAAGCAACATAAATTTACTGACAAAATAGTTTATTATAAATACAGTTGAACAGAAAAAGTTGAGATCCAGTGGTTGTGAATTTGGACAGGAATATGAATATATATCATAATAAACATAATCACATAGTATCTGTCTTATGTAAAACCCTGAATAAATATTTATCAATTTAATATTCAATTCAGCAGGTTTTTTATTTTCAGCATATTTATTCCTAATAATGTGTGTGTGTGTGTATATATATATATATATATATATATGGCATTTTATGGCATACCATATTATGTCATATATACATAAATATAGATATCAGTGTTCTAGTCCCTGCCCTCAAAAGGCATATATTCTTTTTTTATTTAATTAATTTATGTTACAGATGTTTCTCCTTTTCCCCCATTGACACCCTCCTCCCGATCCTCCCACCCCACCTCATTCCCAGCATTTTTGTCTATGTCTATGGTTACTCATAAATGCATATAAGTTCTGTAGTTTATCTTTTCTCTCCCCCGCCCCCCTCTTCTGAGGTTTGTCAGTCTGTACCCTACTTCTATGTCTCTGGGACTATTTTGTTCATTACATTCCACAAATAAGTGAGATCATGCGATTGGCTTGTTTCGCTTAGGATAATACTCTCCAGGTCCCTCCATGTCATGTCAAAGGATAAGAGATCTTCTTTCTTACAGCTGCACAGTATTCCATTGTGTATATACAGCTTTTTTTATCCACTCATCTATTGATGGACACTTGGGCTGTTTCCAGATCTTAGTAATTGTAAATAGTGCTGCTATGAACATAGGGGTATATATATTCCTTCTGATTGGAGTTTCATGCTTCTTAGGATATATTCCTAGAAGTGGGATTACTGGGTCAAATGGCAGTTCCATTTTTAATTTTTTGAGGAAACACCATATTGTTTTCCATAGTGGCTGCACCAGTCTGCATTCCCACCAGCAGTGTACTTGAGTCCTCTTTTCTCCACACCCTCGCCTTTGTATTTTCTGTGGTGTCAGTTGTTACTTCTCCTCTTTCATTTCTGATTTTGTTTATTCGGGTCCTCTCTTTTTGTTTCTTGCTGAGTCTGGCTAAAGGTCCATCAATCTTGTTTATCTTTTCAAAGAACCAGCTCTTTGTTTCATTGATCTTTTGAGTTGTTTTTTAGTTTCTATGTCATTTATTTATGCTCTGACCTTTACTATTTTTTTTCCTTCTACTTGCTCTGGGTTTTTCTTTTTGTTTACTTTCTAGTTCTCTAAGTTGTAGGGTTAGAAACTCAATTAGGAATTTTTCTTGTTTCTTGAGGTAGGCCTGTAGTGCTATGAACTTCCCTGTCAGGACTGCTTTTGCTGTGTCCCATAGATTTTGTTTTGCTGTGTGTTCATTTTCAATGATTTCCAGGAAGTTTTTAATTTTTCCCTTGATATTCCTGGTAGCCAATTCGTTGTTTAATAACATGCTTTTTAGCTTCCAAGTGTTTGAATGTTTTTGTGTGTTTTTGTTGTAATGTATTTCTAGTTTCGTGCCATTCTGATCTGAGAAGATGCTTGCTATGATTTCAATCTTCTTGAATTTGTAGAGACTTACTTTGTGTCCTAACATGTGGTCTATCTTCGAGACTATCCCGTGTGCACTGGAGAAGAATGTATATTTTGCAGCTTTGGAGTGAAATGTTCTGTAAATATCAATTAAGTCCAAGTGATCAAGTTCGTCATTTAAGGACTCTGTGTCCTTGTTAATTTTTTGTCTGGACGATCCATCCAGTGGTGTCAGTGGGGTGTTAAAAGTCACCCACTATGATTGTGTTGCTATTGATCTCTCCCTTGAAGTCCTCCAGAAATTGTTTAATATATTTTGGTGCTCCCGTATTTGGTGAGTATATGTTTACCAGGGTTATATCCTCTTATAGGATTGATCCTTTTAATATTATGTATTGACCTTCTTTGTCTGTTATTATGGCCCTTGTTTTGAAGTCTGTCTTATCAGATACGAGTCTTGCTACACCAGTTTTTTTTTTTTTTGGTTTTTTTTTCATTTCCATTTGCTTGTAAAATTTTTTTCCATTTCTTCACTTTCATCCTGTGTGAGTATTTTGTTGTGAGGTGGGTCTCTTGTAGATAGCATATATATGGGTCGTGTTTTCTTATCCAGTCAGCTACCCTATGTCTTTTGATTGGAGCATTTAAGCCATTTACATTTAAGTTTATTATTGATAGACACTTATTAGTCACCATTTTTATTTTATGCCTGTGTTCTTTTCTCTCTCTCTTTCTTCTTCTTACAGCAGTCCCTTCAGCATTTCTTGCAGGGCTAGTTTGGTGGTCATAAATTCCTTTAGCTTCTTTTTGTGTGTGTGAGGCTCTTTATTTCTCCTTTAATTTTGAATGATAGCCTGGCTGGATAGAGTAATCTTGGATTCCGACCCTTGCCTTTCATTACTTTGTATACTTCATGCCACTCCCTTCCGGCCTGCGGTGTTTCTATTGAGAAATCTGCTGACAGTCTAATGGGAGCTTCCTTGTAGGTAACTTTCTGTCTCTCTTTTGCTTCCTTTAAGATTCTTTCTTTGTCTTTAATGTTTGCCATTTTTATTATGATGTGTCTAGGTGTGGGTCTTTTTGGGTTCATCTTGCTTGGGACTCTCTGTGTTTCCTGGACTTGTATGACTTTTTTTTTCACCAATTTGGGGAGATTTTCTGTCGTTATTTCTTCAAACAGATTCTCTATTCCTTTCTCTGATTCTTCTCCTTCAGGTACCCCTGTGATGTGAATGTTGTTACGTTTGGTATTGTCCCAAAGCTCCCTTAAACTCTCCTGCTGTTTTTAATTTTTTTTCTCCCCATTTGCTGCTCTATTTGGGTGTTTTTTCTACCTTGTCTTCTAACTCGCTAATTCTGTCTTCAGCTTCTTCTAATCTACTATTGAATCCTTCTAACGTATTTTTCCTATCAGCTCTGTCATTCTTTATTTCCTCTTGACTTTTATTCATAGCTTCTACCTCTTTTTTTAAGCTGATGTAGTTCCCACTGAGCTTTTCATAATTCTTATTAAGTTGCTTGTAGTTCTCGCTAAATTGTTTGAGCATCCTTAAAATCATTGCTTTGAATTCTTTATGTGACAAATTGCTTTCTTCCATTTCCTGTAGTTCTTTTTCTGGTCATTCCTCCTTTTCTTTCATTTGGGTGTTGTTTCTTTGTCTCACCATTTTAGCAGTCAGGCATATATTCTTTTTAAATAGTTAAAACAGTTACAATAAAATACTGAAAGAATTATACCAGTGACATTTGATAAAGTGCTAATTAACTTCTCCCCAATAATTGTATAGACGAACACTTTCCAGAAGAATTTTTTGTGATGACACAGATGTTCTATATCTATTCTAAGAGTCATATGGCTACATTTAGTTACTGAGTTCCTGAAATATGTTTAGTATGAATGAGTACCTGAAGTTTGTATATTATTTGTAATTTTAATTAAAACAAATGTGAACAGATACATGTAATTTGTGACTACCCCATTAAATAGCACAATTCACAAATTTTTTTATCTCATGATATCTTTATACTCTTAAAATTGCTTGAAGACCCCAAAGTGCTTTTGATCATACAGTTTATATTTATTAATATATAAATAATACTTACTATTTATTAATAAAGCCAAGAAACTTTAAAAATACTTATTAATTGATTCTTAATAAACATAAAAGCACCTGGATTCTCATATCATCTCTGCATTCAATCTGTTGTAATTTATTTTGGTCAAAATACATTAAAACCTAGCCTCATACAGATATGTAGTTTGGATTAGCCTTTTTAGGTAATAGTGGGTATTCTTTGTTTACTACACTAAACTAATCAAGTAGCAGGTCTTAAAGGGCCATGTGAAATATGAAATCATATGATGAATTTCATAGTTTGTTACACTGAAATCCATTGGTCTGTCTTGAAGTTTAAGTGGATCTTACCCATTCATGAATTTGTCACATCATACATTAATCATTTGAAATATATTGGCTCACTGAGTTGTATAGATCTTCAGAACGTTGATACATTTCATTTTACCATAACGAAAGAAAATCACCAATATTGACACCAGTCTCTTCAGAAAAGTATTTAAAATTGTGAAGTTGTAAAACTCAGAGTGGCAGTAACATGTTTTCCAAAATTCTAATTTACACCTGAAAGCTCAAATTTTATCATTGACAACAAATTGGTCTTTTGTTTTTCTTGAAGTGACAGGCAGGCTTACTTAGTTTATTTTTAAGAAAATGTGTACTAAATACTCAAGTCTGAAAAACCATAGTTAGTAATTTGTTCTTTTAAGTAAAATTGGTATACCATGAAAAAAGCAGTTAGTTTAGCTGGCAACTCAAAACTATTGCACACTTCAATAGCCAGCGGAAGTGTTTTATGTGTGCATTTTACTATGTCACACAGAATATTAAAAAGACATGTACTAATGGGTCAAGATTTAGTAAGGTACTTTTTACTACTTTATTAGGGCATTCCTAAGTGAAATTGGCATGTTTTTATGGAAATAAGTAGCAATGAAGGATGCCATTGTCTTTAATTGTGCTAAGGCACTAATAGTTTCACCAGCCATTGCATTTACATCAGTACAAATGTCAAAAATGTGAAATAGGCAAATAATGTAACGCCTTAGTATAATATAAAAATGCATTTGACCTTGCTGGTATAGACAATAAGGGAGGAGAGAATAAGGGAGCCAGAATAAGTAAGGAAAGACTTCATTTCATGATAGATATCAGTGTCACATGAATGCTCTGGTTTGTTTCTTCTCTTTTACTTGCTTTTTTTCCTATAAAAATAAAAGGAAAGTATTTAGCATGCTAAAAATTGTTTAACCATGTTTATATTTTACTTTTAAATCATTCATTGATTCAACAAGTATTTATTAAGTGCCTAGTAGGCATAATTTATTTTTATTCTTGAGAAATAGGAAATATATAGTATTTATGATAATTATGTCAATAAAAGCATCTATGCTCCCACTGTTTACAGAGCACTTCCTTGATGCTAGGTCTTTGTTTATATACGTTTAAATGCATTAATTTAATCTCCATGGCAACCTCAAGATGTAGATTTTTATAGAAAGTCCACTGGATTTTGTGCTAGGTTCAAACTTTTTTTGTGTAACTAGACAAATTACTTAGCTACTCTGAATTTCAAGTTTAAAATATGGGGCTGAGACTTATCTTCAGATTCGTTCCAGGTTTAAAATTTAAACATACATTTAACATACATTTTATAGCAGGGTAATCTTTTATTGACACATTACCAGAATATCCCACACTTTATTACAAAGCCCTTAAAACAATTACAAAATCATTATAACATAAACTTTTTGAAATCTTATGTTTCTTTCACATTAAAATTTGATTCAGTACATTTTTCACAGCGCTTAATCCTTTATTGACATATTTTTAGAACAATTTATTCTTGACCAAAGATGTAATGATAAGAATGTGAATATAATGAAAAACATCAGGAGATATGGACATTATTTTAGAGATGCAGAAGCACAAAGGTTAGAACAAGAGTCAGGACAAGTCAAGAGCATCACCAAAGCAGTAGTGTTTTTAATCTGTTCATTAATTCAACAAATATCTTGAGTGCCTTTGATAGGCCCTATAATACTCGGAACTGAGATTACTAGAGTGAACAAGACAATGTTCTTTTCCTCACAGAGTTTACTTTTTAATTTTTTTTATTGAATTTATTGGAGTAGCATTGATTCGCAAAACCATATAGGTTTCAAGTGTACAACTCAACATCATCTTCACACTGCATTGTGTGCCCATTGCCCCAAGCAAAGTCTCTTTCTGTCTCTATTTTCCATTTTCCCATATTCACCTAGCCCCCACTCTTCTTTCCCTCTAGCTATCACCATACTGTTGTCTGTGTCTATGTGTTATGTATATGTGTTTTGTTTTTTTTTAAATCCGGGTCCCACTCTGAGAGCTGTCAGTCTGTTCCATGTATCCATGCCTCTATTTCTATTTTGTTCATAAGTTTATTTTGTTCACTAGATTCCACATAGAAGTGAGATCATGTGGTATTTGTCTTTCTCTGACTGGCTTATTTCACTTAGCATAATACTCTGCAGGTCTATCCATGCTGTAGCATAAGGTTTTAGTGGGGAAGTATAGCAGGTAGAATAATGGCTTCCCAAAGATGTCCATGTCCTAACCCCCAGACCTGTGAATATTTTACATTACATGACAAAGGAGAATTAAAACAGCAGAAGAAATTCAGGTTGCTATTTAGCTGATCTTAAAATAGGGAGATTATTTTGGGTTATCCAGTTGGGCCCAATGTAAGGTAGAAGCGAGAGGTACAAGAAAAAGTTCAGTGTCAGAGTAATGTGATGTGAGAAATTCTAAACTGGCCAATGCTGGCTTTGAAGATGGAAGGGGTCATGTACTAATGAATGCATTCAGCCACTAGAAGATAGAAGAGGCAAGAAAATAGGCTCTGCTAGAACCTCCAGAAAGAACACAGCTCTGCCAACACCTTGATTTTAGGTCATTGAGACCTGTTTTAAACTTCTGACGTCAAGAACTGTAAAATAACAACTGTTGAATGACCTTGGAGTAGAGACATGAGGAAAAGAAAGAGCCAGTTATAGAAGGATCTGGGAACAGAGCATTCCAGGCAGAAGAAGGACAAGTATAAGGGCTTAGAGTGGAGTAAGGCTTTTCACATACAAAGAACAAAAAGACCATTTAGTGAGAATGTATAAGAAGAGTGGAGAAGAAGGTGAGGGCCTGAACATGTAGAGCTTTGTAGGCCATTATAGAACATTGGAAAGCCACTGAAAGTTTTCAAGAAAGAAGGTGACATATTCTACTTTATGTTTTGAAAAGATCACTCTGGCTGCTATGTGGTAAATGGAGACAAGGGACCAATGAGATAGATATTCTAGTAGTCCAGAGGTGACAGTTTGAAATGGACTAGTGGCATGGAGATAGAAAGATATAGCCCAGAATTTGTTGATGGGTTGGATATGAGTTCTGAGAGATGCATAGAAATTTGGCAGTAGAGAGAAAGAGCAAAGGGGAAGCATAAAAGTACAGTGATGTCTAAGGAATAGACTATATTAAGCAGAATATATAAATAAAAAAGTAATTGAGGCCATAATATTCACAGTCTTAGGGACCCTTATTTGCCATGCATTGGAATTTGGAATGCATGGTGTATGCAATGCAGAGCCACCAGAATTTTAAATTAAAGGAATAAATCTCTGAACTGAGGTTTTATAGTTATATATGTCTTCCACTGTCATTCTGATGTAAAGATGAATAATAAGGGTATTTTCAATTTCATTTTCTTAGAATCTGAGTTCAGAAAAATTAAAGTACTTGTCAATGAAGTGTTTAATAATTTATTGTGAACCTCTTTTTGGTTTGTTTTTGTTTGTTTTTGAGGATTATTTACTCATTTGTTGGCTCTAATATTTCGCTTGCTTTGGAGAGGCAGTATATTTAGAGCATGGTCTCCAGAGCCACATGTTTGGTTGGAATCCTGGCTCCAGTACTAACTGGTTCACCTTTGGCAAGTTATGTAACCCCTCTACCTCTCAGTTTTCTTATCTATATAATGATAATAATAGTTCTTCATGTGGCTCTCGTAAGGATTAACTAATTCATAACTGTACTGCATGTAAAACATTGAATACTTGGTAAGTACTTACTTCATGGAGCAAGGTGCAAAACTATAAGCAGTATTGATTTAACTCTTTTTACCAGCAGTAGAAATTCAGTAGGTCATAATTTCTTTAAAATGCTTTGAAAATACCCCTTTCTCTGTTTCTTTGTATGGTATTAAAATTTCCAACTTATGTGTGATTTTCTAATGATGTCCACTTCTTTCACCACTAAGGTAAAATATATATGAAAGTGTAAGTGTGGTTAGTTCATATGATCCTGTAGTTTATTGGATGCTATTTATTTTCTGAATAAATTCTGTCCAAAGATGGTTACCATTCCAATTGCTTCTCAGATAAGTCAGGTAAAACAAAGCACTCAGAATTCTTTGGCACTACAATTCAAGTCCACTTAACTTCCCAACAAATCACACATTAAAAAACCCAAAGTATTCAAAATTTTCTTTCTTTGGTGTATTAGCAAGGCATAAAATAGAAAGTAGATACCATGAAGTTTGGAATCCTATAGTATTTATTTTCTGCATAACTCTCAATTTGGCATTTAATTATTTACTGTCATATTTCTCTCTATATAATTTAACTATACCACTCATAATTCATAAATATTTCATGTATCTCTGAAGCAGGACTATTATATGTCTTTAGAACACTTAAGTCAAAGGAACTAAATTTTTCATTCTAATTTGATAATACAAGCTTGTAACATGTTACAATGTTTGGAAGGTCTCAGTAAAACTAAACTCTAGTTACCTATAAATTGTTTGTCTTTAATGCTTCATTAAGAAATAAATTAAAATTAAAATTATATTAGTATGATTCTTGTTATTCCATGTCTAAACTGAAGAAATTGGTATCCTTGTATTGAAATTGGGACCTCAGGAAGGCTTTGAAAGAGGAGGTCCCCTAGTTGGGTACCATGAAGTCATAATTGGATTATTGTGTGCGGCCACTCCCCTGGAAGCAAAAGAGGGACCGTCCATTCCTTAGACTAACTACATCCTTGGGGTTCTTGACCTGTTTCTTTTCACTTGTCCTGTGGTTTCCTTTCCCATTGTGAACACTGGTGTCCAGCACATGACCAACAGTTTCAAATAATCAACACTGTATTTCTAGCTTAAAGAAATCTGAAAAACCCAAGTGATGGGAATTAAAATAAAATTCATGTCCTCTCCAATTATCATTATTTTTCATAACCAGTTCAGCTCTGAATCAGTTTCAAAACCAATCAGGGAAAAAAGTACCTGCTGGGACTGGTAAATGACAAAATATTTCTTAAAACTGTTTTGTAAGTTGAGAAAAACTTAGAATCATACCAACTCCTATAGTAGAGGTTATTAAACATATGATTGTGAGTATAGGTGTATATGTGTTCTGAGCTGTATTTGGGAGTATTAGTTGCCTTTCACAAGAAAAGTATATGGGGGTCTGTGCAGTGTGTGTGCCCTCAGAACTAGTAGGAAGGAGCAGAAGTCACTTTTCATTTTGGCTAATTTCATACTTTATGTAGTTATGAATAGAAAGGGTGAATGTTATTCATATTTTAAGACAAACTGCTATCTTTCATATGTAAGAAAAATACATCTTATTATTTTCTAATAACTTAAATTGTTTTACTTCAAAATCTATAAGATGTGTACTTACAACATAGTATATATTTTCTTCTTAAATGTAATTTTAACTCTTAATTATTTGTAGAATTTCATTTCTTTTTTTTATTATTTATTTTATTATTAATTTGTTTTTGTTACAGATGTTTTTCCTTTTTTTCCCCCATTGACACCCTCCTCCCCCTCCCCTTCTCCTCCTCCCCATCCCTGTTGTCCATGTCCATTGGTTATGCACCCATGCACATAGTATGCTCTGTGATTTATCTCTTTCCCACGCCTCCCCCCCTCCTCTGAGGCCCGTCATCCCATACTCCACCCTCCATGTCTCTGGGTCAATTTCGTTGTTTAGTTTGCTCAGTTCTCCTGTGTGTTGCCGGCTTCCTCCGTTGGTGGGGGGGTCGCCCGGCTCCCCCGCTCCGCCTGGGTTCCCCCGCGGTGGGGCGTAGAATTTCATTTCAATATATTGATTGTTGTTTCTAAGAATAACCCCTATTCTACTTTTACAGAAATTCAAATAACAAAAATATTAAGATAATGCTTCCCCTAATTCCAGTTCAGTTTTCTGCAGTTCACCACTAGCAACAGTATGCTGAATATTATTTCAGACTCTTTTCTTGAACATTTAAAATTTACCTTTTAAAAATTTTGTAAGTAATGTAAACTTTTAAACAATATAGAAGAAATAAAAAAAATTTTAAAGTCTCTCTTTCATTACCTCTTTCTTCAGTGTCCATCTAGACATTATATTTGATTATTCAGGTATGTATATGTATACTGTATGTCTTCAGTTTCTGCAAGAATGGAACAAACTATTTTTGGAGGATTTCTCTCTATATCAGTACAAAGGGATATATCTTGGGTGGCTACTTAGGTCTTTTGTAATTAAAAACAAGTTCGCAGATAAACATATGTATGTATTTGCACACATATGTAAGTTAATTGGTAGGGTAAATGCCAAGAAATTGCTGGGTCAACGGGTAAACATTTAAAATTTTGACAAATATTGCCATATTAACACAACAACATGTAAGAGTATACTTGTTTCCCTAATCCTTGAATATACCATGCATTGTTGGTATTTTTTATGCTTTATATCACTTATGCTTTAATATCACTTTAAATGATGTAATTAGTAACAAACATCATTTACTTAGTAATTAGTACTTATGAGCAGTGTTCTACATGCAGGCGGCACAGCAGTGAACAAAACAGAAAAAAATCCTACCCACATGGAGTTTACGTTCTAGTGAGAGGAAACAATAAAATGTAAAGTAAAATATTATGGCAGTTGTTGATAAGTATTTTAAAAATAAGTAGATCACAGAGAGAGTGGGGTGTGCTCTTGTGGTGGAGGAGGTCTATAAATTTAAATACGGTGGTCATAAAAGACTTCATCTAAGGAGGTGAAATTGAGCCATTCATGAAGAACATTCTAGGTGGAGCAACATGAAGTATAAAACCTTGAGACGAGGCAAGTGTATCTGGAGTGGAGTAAGCAACTATATAGTAGTAGAAGATCAAGTCTGAGAGAAAATGGATGAATGTGAAACAGCTTATGAAGGGCCTTTGGATTACAGCAAATAAGATGGTAAACCATTAGATGGTTTGCTCAGGAGAGTGAAAATAATCTCTCTAATGCTTTAGAAGGATTACTTCAGCTTCTGTATTGAGAACTGACTATAGAAAGGCAAAGGTGGAAACAAGGAGACCCGAAAGGAGAATTACAATATTGTGGGTGAGAGATGACAGTGGTTTAGAGCAGGGAGGTGGTGGTGGAGAGTTAACTGTAAGTGGTCAAATTCTGAATAAATTTTAAGGTATTTTTCTCTAGATTAGATGTGGAGTATGAGAGCAAAAAAAGCGGTGGGAGTGGGGGGTGGGGGGAGTCAAAACTGACACCAAGATTTGCAGCCTGAGCAACTGAAAGAATGGAATTGCCATTTACAGAAATGGAAAAGATTATGAGAAGATCCAGAGTTGACTTTTTGGATATGGCATTTTTGCCCAATAGACATCCAAGTGGAGATGTCACGTAGGCAATTGGTTATACAAGTCTGGACTTCAGCAGAGGAGCCATCAAATGGTATTTAGAGCCGTGAGAAATACTGAGATCTGGAAGATGAAGAAAAAAAAAACAAAAGCAGCAGCTAGTGAGTTAGGAGGAAAACCTAGAGAGTCAAGAGAAGAGATTGTTTTAAAAAAGATAAAGTGATTCAGGATTATGTCAAATGCTGCTAGTAGGTCAAATAAGATGAGGACTGATAATTGCCATTGTATTTAACAATGTAAAGGTCCTTCCCAACCATGATAAGAACAATTTTGTGACTGGAGTGGGTTTAAGAGAGTAGGAAGAAACAAACTGTAGGCAAGTGTACTTGGAGACAGGTGTAGGCAAATTTTAAAGAAGCTTTGCAGGAAAGGGGTATGGATTTTGGAAACGTGAGATTTAATCAGAATAGGGGTTTAGCTAGAATAGGGTTTTGAAGTCAGAGAAAGGCAGGAGAGTTGAGAGTGCAGGCAAGATGTGACAAAGTAATTTTTTTAAAAAATTTAATGAGGTTGAGCATCTCGTTACATGTTTATTGGCCATTCATAGTTTTGTGTATATGAATATGCGAATTGCCTTTTTGTGTATTCTTTCTGGGTGGTTCATCTTTTTCTCATGGATGTTTAAGAATTCTCTGTACAATAAAGAAATCAGCCTTTGGTATCGTGTACTGCAAATATTTTTCACAGTTTGTCATTTGACTTTCACTTTAATTTTTTCTATATACAATCATGGATTCCATGTCATGCTTATAACACGCTTATTCCAAGATTGTAAAATTATTTGCCTATACTTTCTTCTATTACTTTTATGGTTTATTATTTTTAATTAAAATATTTGATTCATATAAATTTCATTTTGGTTAAAGTTATGAGGTGGGAATCTGATTAGCAAGATCTACTTCTGGCTTCTAATCAAGTCCGTTGATTGTCTGCCTATCCCTACACCAGTATAAATCTGTTCCCATGTGTATAGTTTTGAGATGCATTTTCTATCTGGTATGGCTAGGCCATGTTCTCCTGCCACCACCATTACCATTATTTTTCTGAATATTTTTAGGTTTGTTTTCCCACAAAATAATAGTAACAGTATGTATTGAGCACTTATGTACAGTACTGTGCTAATCTTTTAGCATATAGAATTATTTTTTTTATGATAAAAATAAAGACATACTATTATCTCCATCTTAGAGATGAGGAAACTGAAACATGAGAAGGTTAAGTAATATGCCCAAGGTGACATAGCTAGTAAGTGGTAAAACTGTGATTTAAACTAGGCATTCTGGCTTCAGAGATGGTGGTGTTCTTACCTCTCCTTATAGACTTCAGAATCATTTAGTCTAAATCATTTAGATTTAGAATCTAAAACATCACATTAGTATTTGGATTAGAATTGCATTGAATTTATAGATTATTTTAGGTAGAATTGACATCTTTACAATATGAAATCATTCTATCCAATAAAGGTATGTCTTCATTTGTTCAAATTTTCTTTTATGACCCTCAGTAGAGTGGTAAAGTTTTCTTTATATAGGTCCTTCATGTTTTATTTTGTTTTTTCCTTTATGTATTATCCTTTGAGTTATTACTAATAGAATTTTTTCCTCTTGTTACTTTTAGCGGAGTATTGTTGATTTATTGGAAAGCTATTGATTTTTTTCTGTTAAATTCATAATTAGTCATTTATCAGATTTTCTAATTGCTAGTAGTTTTGTAGTGATTTTTCTTGAACTTTTCAGAAACATCATCATATCACTTGTAAATTATAATTTTGCTTTCTCTTTTCTAATATTTATGCTTTGTTTTTTTAAATTAGCTTATTCTTTTAGAATACTATTTAATAATGATGACAGTAAGCACTTTATCTTATAAATGCCTATGATACATAATAATTTATCATGATAGTGACTTCAGTTTTATTTTTATAGAAAAGTGTTAGCAAGGAATAGCAAATTTTATCAGAAGTCTTTCAGTGTCTATATAAGTTACATTGTTTCTCCTTTTACTGTGTTAATATATAGTGCAGTGGTTTTCAACTGGTGGGCCACAAGAATTTTTAAAACATTCAATACCTGACTATTTAGTCAGGGGCACTGACCTCTTTTGCCTTGGATTGTCAAATTAAAAAAAAAAAAAGACAACAGCCAACACAATAGCCATCCAGTGTGAATGAATAAAAATTAAACCTATTTTTTGTCAGATCGGCAAAAAATACATTTGTTTGGTATGCCACAGAATTGTAGTAATTAGTTTGTGCCATGAAATGAAAAAGTTTGAAAATCGCCGATACAGTGAACTCTCTTATATATTTCTTAATGTTGAATAATTCTTGCTTTATTTTAATGTCTTACCGGATTTAGTCTTTTATTTAGGATTTTTACATTAGTGATCACCAGTGAGACTGAATTCATGAGTGTGTGTGTGCATGTGTGTGCTCTTTCTCAAATTTTACTTTACTGCTATTATGCTGGCTTCATAGAAAGGATTTAGGCTCTTTTAATTTTCTCTTTAAAAGGCAATAGAATTATCAGTCATTTGAAGATAATGAAGAAATTCAGCTGGCAAAACATTGGTACTTTTTGAGTTGTTAACTGTTCAGTAGCTTCCTAAGTTTACTCTATGGTCTGTCTACCTTTGATATCTTTCCTATAATTTTATAAATTCCATAAAATAATAAATGTAGTTATAATCATTTACATTTGCCTAGAAAGTTATTACATCCTGGTTTTCAAACATATTTGCTCTGTGCAAAAATATTTTTATAAAGTCTCTACATTCCTTTGTAGTTATTTCTCTATTTGCATTTTAATATTGAATAGTTCTACCAGTCATTTTTTTTCTGGAATTAAGTGGGTTGGCATTGTATCTATTTAATTGATTCTTTAAAGATCATGTTGTTGGATTAATTTATTAATTATATGGCTTCTCTACTTTCAGATTCAGTTTTTGCATTTGTATTTTTAATTTCATCTTCACACTTTACTTGTGTTTTGTCATACTGCCTGCATTCCAAAACTAACAAGCCATATAAATGAAAAAGCATCCTTTTTATAAAAAGATGTAGATTGTACCTATGAAGGAAATATTAGTTATTAATACTTTAGTGTGAATTATCTCAGTCCATATACTTTCCTCCTACACACAAAAGAATCACCTGTTCCTAGAACTGCATTTAGTTGAATCTAAGAACTTTGCTATTTAACTGTTTCATGTACCTCTTTATGAATTATACTAACACTGGCTGAAATTAGCTCACTGAGTAAGTGGGAGTTTTGATAAGGCAGGGAAAGGACAAGATAATTTGGGATGGCTCTTGTTGGGGGCATATAGACAGAGGACCAATGGAGAATGGGGGAAAGGCCAGAACAAGAACTGAGAGAATACCAAAAACAAATCCCATAAATACTTAGTAATTTTTGTGTACTTAGAGAGGGGAGAAAGAAAATAAGAACTGGGATTCTGTGCATGATGGCAACCCTCTCCCCAATGTGTCCTTAACCACTATCTGGTGATGATAGGACAGCATTGAAAATGTTACCATTTTTTATTGACATTTAAATTCATATTGTGAATGATAAATTATACTTAAACATTTTAAAACTGTTTACCTTTTCTATTTTCCTTTATCTTTACTCTCTTGAAACTTTATTATTTTAATTACAACTCATAACCAGCCCCAGCCAGATGGCTCAGTTGGTTGGAGCATCATCCAATGCACCAAAAAGATTGCAGTTTCAAGGGTTGACTCTAGGTCAGGGCACATACCTGGGTTGCAAGTTCGATCTCCAGTTGGGGCACAGATGGGAGGCAACTGATCGATGTCCTCTCTCTCTCTCTCTCTCTCTCTCTCTCTCTCTCTCTCTCTCTCTCAAATCAGTAACTATATCCTTGGGTGAGAATTGTTTTTTAATTAAAAAAAAAAAAAACACCTCAGGACCAAAGGTTGATTATCACCTGTGATTAAGAATATACATCTGTAATATTTTCAACAATAAAAAATAAATAAATAAATATTAATAAAGAGTATGCTGCTCTTTAGACAAATTATATTTTGTTGTATTTTTTAGCCAAAGGTTAAACAGTATAAAGTTATGGTAATAGATGTGCAGACAATTGAAATAACTGACACTCTCGTTGGCTATTAGAATTTATCAAGGGCTTGCATTACTTTCTGTGCTTTTGGTGCTGGGACCCTGTTTTTATTTTTTTATTTTTTTTTATCCTCACCCGAAGACATTTTTTGCATTTATCTTCAGATAGAGTGGGAGGGCGGGAGGGAGGAAGACAGAGAGAGAAACATCGATGTGAGAGAGACACATCGAGCAGTTGCCACCCACACGTCCCAACTGGGGCCGGGGACAAACTGCAACCGAGGTACCTGCCCTTAGCAGGAACCAAACCCGGGACTCTCTGGTCTGCAGGCCAATGCTCTAACCGCTGAGCCAAACCAGCCAGAGCCTGGGACCCTGTTTTTAAAATTAGCTCTGTAGATCCACGGAAGGATAGATTCAGAAACACAAGGAAGCTTGCCTATTATCTAACTTACGATAATCAATATAAGTGATTTTCACTGTTTTTTTTTCTGTCAGCTAAGTGACTGTGAAGCAGAAGACAGTGAGAAGCCTTAGAAAATAGTTATTGGTCTTTTTTCCATCTTAGCCAATAACATGTGCTTTTTAAAAATTTTTTCAAGTTTATATCACACACTCAAAAACATGCTTTGGGAAAATTCACAAGATAACTATAAAATATATGCAATGTCTGTGGTTTGGATACCTGACTTATAATCTTTCATACCACAATGGCAGCTTATACTGGGGGACTGGAAGGAGTTTTGCTAAAGCCCTAGAAAGTGACAGGTGTATTTGAATCATAAAAGATATATCTTAAAGTCTAATTATTGGAAAATGTGAAGCCCCAAATACTCTGTGTATATGTTAAATATACAGTCTAGGGTCAACCAAACAACCTATAAGTAACAAAATTGATCATTATAAAACTAAACTACAGTATTAAAAGCAATAACAGCACCAATATAAAACCATGGTCAACTCAAGATACTAAAGAAACACTAAAACCTCCCTTCACAAAATAGTAGGAATTTCAACTATCCGTGCATAGTGAGAACTCTGCAATGAGCCAGTGTGGTGGCCAGATCTCATGGAATACAGAATTGATTGATACTCAGTAAATACTAAATATTGTCTAATGTGTGTAGCATATAAATGACTACATACCATAGCAACTTTAAATGGCTTTAGTAAGTCATTTAGTAGGTTACTAATAAGGAGCCTTGAAAGTAAAAATGAAAGTTAATAGCATGGTACATTATTTGCCAGTATTATTCCTAAAAAATTATATATATGCACATACACATACATATATATTTGCATCTTACTCTCAGTTAAGGGCTTATCAAGAAACCCTTGTTCCAACTCTAGACCATCCTTTGAGAATCATTCTCTTTACCTACGCAGTTTCACAATTTGCCCTGCTCATAATGTGGCTGGAGTACAAGGAATTCCCTGTGTTTCCATATCTATCTACTTAATAAGTTTTCCCTTTGACTCTGCAATTCCACCCCTACTGACAAATGTATTTAAGGAATGGCCAAAGATATATTTATAAGAATATTTATTATGACATTGTTACCAATGCTTAAACACTGGAAAGAAACTGAATTTTATGAATAGGTGATTACTTAAATTATATTTGTACAATGAAATGCTGGGTAGTCACCCAGAAAAAAATTATAAAGTTCCACGCATACATTTAAAAGTTTCCAAAATATGTTATTAAGTGTTAGAAAACTAAGTGGCAAAGTGTATAATGTGATCCCATATATATGTATTAAAAATAGATTTATATTAAATATAAGATATGTGTATAAGGTGAGATCTGTGTTACACTTAAATAGGACAAGGTATATAAAATGATCAGTAGCATGCCTACTTAGTGTATAAATTAATTGATAAAATTTGCTGTTGTTGCCTTTAAAGAGAGAATTGAAGGAAAGATTAGGGGGTTGGGCTTTTACTAATCTTACATGTTATGTATTGTCTTACTTTTTTTTCCAATGAACATGTATTACTTTTATAATAATACTAGAGAGAAAATGACTTTCTCTTGGGAAAAAATTTGGAAAATGTATTTACAGTAAAGTATTAATGATTATGACACAAGATATTGAAGAAATCCTCACATGGGCAAAAGGGCAACTCACTAGTCTTTTGGACAGAGAGTTCTTCCCAAGGAATGTAAGAGCAGCTTTGGAGATTTTTGGTTATTTGTACTCACCTCAACATATACATTATTGTATTTCTTCTTTCATGGCCTCTGTGTGTGTATGTGTGTGTTTATATAGGAAGGGGGATATATATGCATATCATTTAAGCATTTAGGTGAATATCTTCTATCAAGAATGGTTGGAAAACTGAAGGAAGAAATGGAAAGAACTAGAAGTAATCGTTGCTTAGTTATCTAAACAAAAGAAAGCTTCCTTTTTTTCTCCCTTCCCCTCGATCTATCTTAGTGAGTAAGAATCTTCCTGCAAATAGTTGAAAAGAGTTATTCCAGTGACCATACCCAATGAGGTACTAAATAATTTATTGCATTACAGTGATTATTACAAGGACTCTGAAGAAAAAATACTGACTATATTACATTATTTTTTTAGAGAATTTTATTCTCAATTATTACTCATGATTCTGTGAGCTGTAGTCATTCAACATAGTTATATATCCTTATAATGCTGGTATTTAATTTTTTTTGAAATTCATTAAAAATATGGGAAGGTACTCATTTGAAAACCTCTGAATGGCAATTATTTTTTAGAATGACAGACTCACATATAAATGTTACTTAAATCATGCCTTAATTATGTAGAAATTTTGCTAAATTGGTTGATTCTTTCTAAAGCCAGGAATGATTAATATGAAATGCATGGGCTTAATTGATAATTTGAAAATACTTTTTCTTATGGTAAATTTGATGATGTATTGCTGTTTTATTAGAGGAGTTGAACTCTTTTCTTAAACTGTATTGCTTTAAAGATTTGAAGGACTAATTGCACATGAGCAGTATCATATAGAATAACTTGTTATGATTGGAGAGGATAGGATGTTTAATGTAGTGTTGAAGAGCACAGATTATGAAACCAGAATGCTAGGATTCAAGTCCTGGTCCTGCCACTTCCTATGGATGATCTTGAACAAGTTACTTGCCTTCCTTGTGTCTTGGTTTCCACTTCTGTAAAACCATGATATAAGTAGCAGATGGTAGACAGTTACTCTATTTCATAGTGTTGCTGTAAGGTTGTTGTAAGAATTAAATGAGTTACTATTTATAAATCACTTGTACATATATTAAGTATTCAGTAAGTATAGCTACTAAAGGAAATATTGAATCACAATCTGTTGCGAGTACTTTTAAAAATTTATTTTTACTGAAGTGTAAAAACTGATTTTGATTATTTGTTTCTTATTTGTATTACAGTTACAAATTATAATACTGTGGTAGAAACAAATTCAGATTCAGATGATGAAGACAAACTCCATATTGTGGAAGAAGAAAGTATTACAGATGCAGCAGATTGTGAAGGTGGTATGCCAGAAGATGACCTGCCAACAGACCAGACAGTGTTACCAGGGAGCAGCGAAAGGGAAGGGAATGCAAAGAGCTGCTGGGAGGATGATGGCAAGTTTAATTTTGTTTTGTAATATTCTATTATCTTGATTCTTTTAAAAAATATATTAACTTAAAAGATAAATTGGATGAATTTCTGAAATGAACTAAATTTATTTGTCTATTAATCAACAGAAGCTATTTTTCTATTTACCAAAAAGTAGATTATGAAGCAGAATAATAAAGTTGTTATGACCAAATGTACAATGCATATAATATTGAATTCTAGTAGATTTTTAAAAAAGGATCAAGCTTTCCATGTGCTGTTGATATAATCAAACCTATATTTTTATTTATTTATTTATTTTAATCCTCACCTGAGGACATTTTTTTATTTTTTTGTTCAGATAGAGTGGGAGGGAGAGAGAGGAAGAGAGAGAGAGAGAGAAACATCGACGTGAAAGGGACACATCGAGTGGCTGCCACCCACACGACCAACCAGGGCAGGGGACAAACTGCAACCGAGGTACATGCCCTTGGCGGGAACTGAACCCAGATCTCTCTGTACCGCAGGCCGACACTCTAACCGCTGAGCCAAACCGGCCAGGGCTAATCAAACCTATATTTAATTTCATATTGTGACCTCTAATGAAGAATCTACTTAGAAACCAACAAATTATATTTTGGTGCAGTAAAATTATAAGAATTTAATGTGCAAAAATCTCAAACACAAATAAATCATTGGTATATTTTTTGTGTTTGTAAGCCAGTCTGCCTGGCTTTCTCCCCCTCCCTCCTTCCCTCTCTCTCTCTCTTTCTTCCCCTCTCCATGTATACGTGTGTGTGTGTGTGTGTGTGTGTGTGTGTGTGTAATGTCCAAATTTGAGAGAGGATGAGTAGTCCGAGAAGAGTTTCTGAGTGAAACAGTGTTCTTGAGTTACAAAACATCAGTAGAAGTAATTAGGTAAAGACAAGGAATAGAAGGTGCTTCAAGCAGAAGACACAACATACATGAAACCATAGAGGTTTGAACAAATGTGGAAGGTTTGGTTGATTGTATGTAGAAGATAACTAATGGGGAGGGACTGACATAACTCTCAGGTTTCTGGAAAATAGCACCCAGAAAAGTTAACTTGTTTGTTTATTATCACAACTGGTTAATGGCAGAGATATTAACCTGTTAAACTTTAATAATTGCCCTGGCCGGTTTGGCTCAGCAATTAGAGCATCGGCCCGCGGACCAGACAATCCCAGGTTCAGTTCCCACTAAGGGCACATACCTTGGTTGCAGTTTGTCCCCGGCCCCAGTTGGGGTTGTGTGGGTAGCAGCCAATCGATGTGTCTCTCTCTCACGTCGATGTTTCTCTCTCTCTCTCTCTCTCTCTCTCTCTCTCTCTCTCTCTCTCTCTCTCTCTCTTCCTCTCTCTCTCCCTCCCGCTCTATCTGAAGATAAATGCAAAAATGTCCTTGGGTGAAGATAAAAAAACAACAACAACAACAAAAAAAACTTTAATATTGATCTCAAAACTTTTGGAAGCAAGGGTTTCTTATGTATTTCTTATCTGTAGCGAGAATTGATCCATCAGTGTAGTTGACCCAAAATCTTAATGTGGAAGCAATAAGGAAATGATTTGTGTGGGAAAGGGGGAGATAAGGAGAATGAGATAGATGGAAATAAAATGATGAAAAATCATTGAAGAGGTTCTGTTTCTGAAAATATATTGGGATAGATTATTTGGACTGTCTCACTGAAAATAACTAATGTCAGTCTAATTGCCTGATGTTATATTTAAAAATAAATCAATCTTCTTGAAAGATTTAAAGAGCTAACTAGACTGTAGGACAACAACAGATCAAAATCTAAGTCAAGACAGGAACCCGTAGAGGTAAGCAGAGAGAGCACAGCATAGAAGACTCTTTGACCTTAAGGACATTTGCTTAACCAAGGTAATGAAAGATATGGTTTTCAGACCTCTGAGAAGAAACAAAGCCTTGGACCACCAAAATGTTTAATTACAGATTCTCCCCTAGTATGGGTTACACCTTGACTATATGATGAACTAAAAGCAAACCATCTGTCATCCCTACCATTCTCAGGAGTTAGCAGACAAAATTACCTTAGTTAGGGATTGGGGGAGTGGAGAATTGTCTCTGAGAAATAGTAACCATGAAGTGTCTAGCATTGGTTTACACCTCAAATTCACATTACTGGATAGCCTGATGAATCTCAAGCCATGATTGAATTTAAATTGGAACTGATGCTAATATCCATAAGCACCAAGAAGAAGCAAATACACATCTTCCTTTGGAGGAACATACCTTCATGCTAACACTATAGAATAAATAACTTAGCAAGAAGACACCAACATGAGTGAAAATTACTAGGAACAAAAGGAAGCAGAAACTGCCCCATAAAGATACTAATTACTAGAGTTATCTGAGACAGATTATAAAATGACTCATGTTTAAAGAAAAAGTAGACAAATTTGAAATTATCCGCTCTCATAGAATAAAATATACCAACAGATTGTGAAAGAACCAAATGAAACTTCTAAAAATGAAAAAAAAAATGAAAATAAAAAGTCAGTTTCAAAGGATGGATTTAATAGCAAAGTAAACTTTTAAGTGTACATTTCTATGATACATGATCTGTGTATTGCATTGTGTGCCCACCACCCAAAGTCAAATCGTCTTCCATCACCATATATTTGGTCCCTTTTACCCTTTACTGCCCCCACCCTTCTTCCCTCTGGAACCACCATACTATTTTTTGTATCTTTGATTTTTCAGTTTCATATCTTATATATGAGTGAAATCATATGATTCTTGGCTTTCTCTTGACTTATTTCACTTAGCATAATATTCTTAAGGTGCATCCATATTGTCACAAATGGCAGTATTTCATCTTTTCTTATGGCTGAAAAGATTACATACTGTATGATTATATGTATATGACATTTTTATTTATTTATTTATTTATTTTTAATTAATTTATTTTTGTTACAGATGTTTCTCCTTTTTCCCCCATTGACACCCTCCTCCCCATCCCCAGCATTGTTGTCCATGTCCATCAGTTATGCGTACATAAATATAAGTTCTGTGGTTTATCTCTTCCCTCCCCCCCACCCCCTCTTCTGAGGGTTGTCAGTCTGTACCCTACATCCACGTCTCTGGGTCTACTCTGTTCCTCAGACTGTTATGTTCATTATATTCCACAAATAAGTGAGATCATGTGATATTTGTCTTTCTCTGCTTGGCTTGTTTCGCGTAAGATAATACTCTCCAGGTCCCTCCATGTCATCTCAAAGAACAAGAGATCTTTCTTTCTTACAGCTGCATAGTACTCCATTGTGTATATGTACCACAGCTTTTTTATCTATTCTTCTACTGATGGACACTTGGGCTGTTTCCAGACCTTAGCTATTGTAAATAGTGCTGCTATGAACATAGGGGTACATGTATTCTTTCTGGTTGGTGTTTCAGGTTTCTTAGGGTATATTCCTAGAAGTGGGATCACTGGGTCAAATGGCAGTTCAATTTTTAACTTTTTGAGGTGACACCATAATGTTTTCCACGGATGCTGCACCAGTCTGCATTCCCACCAGCAGTGTACTAGAGTCCCCTTTTCTCCACACCCTCACCAACACTTATTGTTTGATGATTTGTTGATGGCAGCCATTCTGACAGGTGTGAGGTGATACCTCATTGTTGTTTTAATTTGCATCTCTCTGATGATTAGTGACTTTGAGCATGTATATGACAGTTTTAAAAAAACAGACTATGTGCTAGATAACAAATCAGTGGTTGCCAGGGGCTAGAATAGGGGAGAGTGTGACTATAAAGGGATAGAACTGGGGAGTTTGGGGGGATGATGTAACTGTTTTGAGTCCTGATTTTGGTGGTGGTTACATGAATCTATACATGTATTAAAATTAATAGAATGTACACCAAAATTAAAAAAACAGTAAAATTTTCTGTATGAAAATTATATATGTATATACATGTGTATGTATGTATTTCTTCTTTCTTCTCCAAAGAAAACTCTAGCCCAGATGACACCACTGGTAAGTTCTACACATTCAAGGAACTAATAATTCCAATTTTAGACAGTTCTTCCAAAGACAAATATAAGAGGAAATATTCCTCAACTTTTTTAATGAGGCTGCCATAATCTTAATACCAAACCAGATAAGCATAAGAAAGGGAAATTACAGACTCATACAGAACACAGACACAAAAATCCCAAACAAAATATTAGCTATACATTATACAGAGGTGGGTAAAAGTAGGTTTACAGTTGTAATACAAATAATATAATAAATAATACAAAAAACTGTTTTGCATACTCAGGACTATAAACCTACATATATGTGTGTGTGTGTTGAATGCAAAGTCAAAATAAATTTAAACAAGTTTTAAAATACAGTTTAACAAACTTGAAAACAATCAAATATTCATCTCAGCAGACACAGAAAAAACTTTTAGTAAAATGCAGTAGTTAGGAATGGACAACATAAAAGTTAGCAAACTAGAAACAGAGGTGTACTTCCTTGATCTAATGAAGTGTGTTGTGTCTATGTAAAATCTATCACAGACATCATACTGAATGATAAAAATGCTGACAACTTTTTTTTTTTTTTTTTGAGATCAGGAGCAAGGTATGTCTAAACAAAAGAAAATGATAAAAGGAGTCTTGGAACTTCAGGAAGGAAGAAAAAACTCTCCATTTAAAGATACATTTCTTTCATAAATAAACTACATTTATAAAGCTATGTAAAGGGCTAATTCTAGACTTTTCCTCACCTAATTTAAAAATAAAATTAAAAGTTTAAACGTGTCATACCATGTTCAAAAACAATCTTGTCTGACCAAGTAGAGTAAACCAGTAGACACAAAACTATTTCTTTGATAAACAATTTTGACCAAAGTAAAAAATCAGTCTCAGCCACTGAAAACCACAAATGAAGATAATTCTGGCATTCCAACAGGTAAAAAGTGTCCTTTTTCATTGTTGGAGTTTAAAATACCTTTGTGAAAATGTATACAGAAGTTCAGCAGCACTGCCCAGTAATGCAAGGCAACCAAGTAGAATATTGGACCAGAGTCCTCGGTAAATTAAATTCATGAATATCAAGGTTAGTAATTCTCTTATTTATTGATTGATTTTGAGAGAGAGAGAGACATCAGTTTGTTGTTCCACTTATTTATGCACTCATTGGTTGATTCTTGTATGTACCCTGATGAGGGATTGAACCTACAACCTTGGTATGCCAGGACAACATTCTTACCAGCTGAGCTACCCGGCCAGAGCTAAGTTAGTAATTCTTAATAGCTCACTTAGTTGGTTACCATTAAGTGGCCCTTAGTCATGCATTCAAATGAAAATTTATGGCTTCAGATCCAAACACAGAACTTCTGTCTTGAGTTGCTTTGTGGCACCTCAAGGTGATTCTTGTAGCTGAATTTGGAAAATTATCTATCAAATTGGACATGATTGACCAAACCAAGCTGATCCTGAAGCAGAATCAGAAATCTTGAATTACAAGAGGAGTTTACTCTAAGGAGCAGTCAACCTACTGGGTAGAGCTTCACTCTATTCAGTTATTTTCAGGTTCTATTCTTGCATGGGAACTTCCTCCACTGCTGTTCTTTTGATCTTTAGTTTTGTGTGTGTCCTATTAAACTACTACCCAAAAAAATAAATAAAGAAAGAAAACCTGTAGGGTGTCTTGATCTTATCACTATTATAACTGATAATTGCAAGAAGATATACAGATATAAAATATCCTGCTATTGAATACAAGAGATAGCAGTGTTTGGTTAGAAAGTAGAGTAGTAGCTGCAGCTTAGGTTTTTCAGTAGGAAGCTTAGAAGGACAGTTGTTTAATCAAGTTTCTCATCTAGTTACTTGAGAATGAGCAGGTAGTAACACCATCTGTGACAATTATTTTATTTTAAAGACTTTTAAGGGAAAACAATAAAGAAGGAAGGAGTCAGTGGCATTTAGCTGTGCTAGAGACCAGCACATAAAACTGATATTCATACATCTGTAGCATAGTGTAAATCAAGGGACTGAAGTCCATTGAAAAATTTAATATGCAATTGAAATGTTAATTATATAATAAATACCTTTAAAAAGTTATTCTTTTCTGTGAATGAAATCTCAAGTTAGGATCAAATTCTTAGAAAATGGATTATATAGAAGCAATGTTTTTACTGTAGATATTAAATAAACTAGGACATGTTCATAACCAAAAATAAAAAAATTTAAGTTAAGTCCTATTGTCTTAAAATACTTTCAACTTTAAATTTTCCTTGTAGGGAAGATAGTATAAATTGGCAGTGTTCCAACATATCTATCCTCATCTTACAAGAGCTTCTTGTGGTTCAGCCAGAAAATGCTCATGCCTGTGTCAGTTAAACACTTTAAAATATATGCACTCTTACTTTTAAGACACTTGTTTTATAGGCCCCCTCATATTTTAGTTTTTAAAATTAGATAAAACTAATCCAATAAGAAAAATATTGTTTAATATGTTACCTATTTCTTTTTTCTTCTTTCTTTTTTTAGTACTCACCCCAGGATATTTTTCCATTGATTTTTTAAGATAGAGTGGGAGGGAGGGAAGGAGTAAGGAAAAGAGGGAGAGAGAGAAACGTTGATGTGAGAGAGACACATTGATTGCATCCCACATAACCCCTACTGGGGCCAGGGATCAACCAAGGTATGTGCCCTTGGCTCGGAATTGAACCCATGACTCTGGTCTGTGGGCTGATGCTCTCACTGCTGAGCCAAACTGGCTATGGCTGTTAGCTATTTCTTAATGTTTTGAAATTGATGAATTTAAAAATGATCCCAAGTAATAGTAACTTAAACATTTTTTTGGCTTGAAGTTTCTTTAACTCTTGAGAAATTTACATGTTTAGAAAAATGCAATGAAAACATCTTTATGATAAACATATTTAAAATTCTGATCTTGTAGTTCATAGCAATAAGGCTTTTGGGGGCACAAGTTGTAATAAAACACTAAATAATCTATAAAGAATTCTTTATTACTCTATAATTCAGCTTTGAGCCAAATTATAATCATCTGTCAAGATTCAGTTTAAACTACCCTTTGGAAACTTTTTCAACCAAAGGTATTATATAATGTAGAAAAAGCTCAGGATAGGTTTTTAGTCTTCACTGTACCTCTCTCTCTCTCTCTCTCTCTCTCTCTCTCTCTCTCTCTCTCTCTCTCTCTCTCTTCTCTCTCTTTCTCTTTTTTTTTTTCAATTAACTTCAATATGATTTTGTAATAGTTTCAGGTGAACAGCATAGTGGTTAGACAATCATATACTTTCCAAAGTGTTTTCCCCAATATTTCCAGTACCTATTAGGCACCATGCATAGTTATTGACTACATTTCCTATGCTGTACTTTACATCCTTATGACCGCTTTGTAGCTACCAGTCTATACTTCTTTAAAACATTTTTTTCTTTATTCATTTTAGTGAGAGAGGAAGTGAGAGAGAGAGAGAGAGATAGAAACATCAATGAGAGAGAACATTGATTGGTCGCCTCCTGCATGCCCCCTACTAGGGATTTGGCCCACAACCTGGGCATGTGCCCTGACCGGGAATCAAACCAGCACCTCTTGGTGCGTGGGTCGATGCTCAAATATTGAGCCACACCAGTCAGTTGGGCAGCAATCTGTACTTCTTAATCCCTTCACCTTTGAGTTCCAATTCTGCATCTATAAAATGAAAAGACTAAGCCAGATGATTGCAGAGCTATTTTTTTAGCTCTACTTATAAGAGGATCCAATTCAATTTTCACTTACTATGCAACACTAATATTTAAGTACCTCTCAGTATCTCAGTATTAAGAGATAGCACTAATGAAGGAGTTTTGGGCTTTCCTCACACAGCTGAACATCAGTTGTAACACTCTTCCCTTTTTAAACTAATCAAATCTACTACCTAGAGTACAGTGTGTACAGTTCTTTTTGCCATCCTTACAGTGTACATTCAAAATATTATTTTTCAAAGTTACTTAGGTTATTTTTTGTCTTCCTTACCCCTTCAATATGTTAAATAATTTATTTATAATACAGTTATATGTATATGTTATAGTTTGTATTTCATTTTTTATTCTCCCTGTCTGCTGAGTGATTTGTTATGTGCATGCGTGCGTGTGTGTGTGCGCGTGTGTGTGTGTGTGTATGGGAAACATTGTATAGGTAAGCTATACAAAAAAGGTCTGCTCAGGAAAGTATCACATCCCCCCCCATGACTACTACCCTATCCCCATTTTCTCTCTAATTGATAAATTTTTTCTCACAGAGATATGGGTTATTATGAAACTACTTTATGTATGTACAGGAATTGAACAAATAAGTAAATATATTGAGGATAATGAGACCCAGATTTATTATTTTCATAGAAAGAAGATACAAATAAAGGAAAGGGAGGAGGCTAGAACAAACCCTGGTGTTCAGTTGGATTCAGAGGTACCAGTATGAACTCATGGTTCTTGGTGTATATATAGACCCATAGATAACATAAAAATATAGATAGAATATATGTAGTGTACATACATATATTTCCTAGCTCTGTCAGCTGAGAAGGCATGGAAGCAGTGACACCAGTAGGAATGAGAATACCTAGTGCCCAGGTCTGGGATTCAAATACTATTCTCCAATAGAATACCAAAGATCCTTGCATAAATGACTGATTCTAGAACAGAGGTAGGGAAAATATTAGATAAGCCTGGAACCCAGGAAGCACAGAGGGCCCCAAACAAGAAGAAACCAAAAAGGCCCACACCAAGACACACCATAATTAAAATGCCAAAGCTAAAAGACAAATCTTAAAAGCAACAAGAGAGAAGCAGTTAGTTACCTACAAGAGAGCTCCCATAAGTCTGTCAGCTGATTTCTCAACAGAAATATTTCAGGCCAGAAGAGATTGGCACAAAATATTCAAAGTGATGTAAAGCAAGGACCCACAACCAAGACTACACTACCCAGCAAGGTTATCATTTAGAACCAAAGGACAGATAAAGAGCTTTCCAAGAAATAATAAAGTAAAGGAATTCATCACCCACAAACCAGTATTACAAGACATGTTAAAGGGATTTCTTGAAGAAGGAAAGAAAGATAAAAAGTATGAATAATAAAATGGCAATAAATTACATACTTATCAATAATTACTTTAAATGTGAACAGATTAAATATTCCAATCAAAAGATATAAGGTGGCCAAGTGGATAAAAAAAAATAAGACCCATACATATACTGCCTATAAGAGATCCACTTCAGATTGAAAGACACACATAGACTGAAAGTTAATAAAGGGATGAAAAAAATATTTCACACAAATATAAAGTAAAAGGCTGGGGTCGCAATACTTACATTAGACAAAATAGATGTTAAAGGCCATATAATAAGAGACAGAGAAATATCCAGCAACTCCACTTCTGGGTATTTATCCAAAGAAACCCAAAACACTAATTTGAAAAGATATATACATCTCTATGTTCATTGCAGCATTATTTACAATGGCCAAGATATTGGAGCAACCTATGTGTCCATTGATACATGAATTGAAGAAGTGGTGCATATATACCACGGAATATGACTCAGCCATAACAAAGAATGGAATTTTGCCATCTGCAACACATAGGTGGATATGAAGGGTATTATGCTAAAGGAAGTTAAGTCAGACAGAGAAAGACAAATACCGTGATTTCACGGAAGATGATTTGATTTTTGGTGATGGGCACACAATGCAATATATAGACCATGTAACATAGAAATGTATACTTGAAACTTATATAATCTTATTAACCAATGTCACACCAATAAATTTTAATAAATAAAAATTGGAATTTATTACAAAAAGAAAAAAATAAGTGAACAAACAAAACAGAAACAAACTCATAAATAACAAGAACATTTTGATGATTGACAGATGGAACGGGAGTTTGGGGGATGGGTGAAAAGGAGGAAGGGAAAGTCCAGCTGGTGTGGCTCTGGTTGAGTGTTGACACATGCACCAAGAGGTCACCAGTTCGATTCCTGGTGAGGACACACACCCAGGTTGTGGGCCCGATCCCCAGTGGGGGGCATGCAGGAAATGGCCAATTCATGTTCTCTCTCATCAATGTTTCTATCTCTTCCTCTCACTTCTTCTCTCTCTAAAATCAATAAAGGGGGGAGGGGAGGAGGAAGGGATTAAGATGCATAAATTGCCAGTAACAAAAAGAGTCACAGGAATATGAAGTAGAGCACAGGGAATATAGGAATATAGTCAATAATAACTATGTATGGTGCCAAATGGGTACTAGACTATTCAGGGTGATCATTTTGTAAGTTATATAAATGTCTATTCACTATGTTGTACACCTGAAACTAATATAATATTGTATGTCAAATGTAATTGAAAAGTAAAAAGAATATTTAAAAAAAAATAAGGTAAGCCTAGAACAATAAGAAAGTACTAAAAACAAAATTATAATGGTGTGTCAAAAGAGCCAACTTGAAGGAGCTCCCAATAGTTAAATTAGGAACAATTTTAGCAACAAAATAACAATAGTATTTGACTATAATATATGGAATAAAATAAATATCCATGCATCCATATTAATATAAATAAATATATGGGAAGAGGGGAAAGTTCTTCCTTATAGTAAAATTCCAGTCATAAATTAAGAAGTAATGGGAAGAGGAGAAAAAAATGGCAACAGATTGAATGGAAGCTACACTGACCTTCCCCAGGACCAGTCTGGAATTACAACTAAAATATAGAAAAATTAGCCAGAATAACCAACTGAAGACCAACTGGAGAGAACATGTATAACCAATGATGTAAAGAGGAGCCAACATCAACTCTGGTATGAATTGCAGAGGCATGAGAGGCAGCTGACGTTCCAGAGGGATATCTCAACTAATGGGGGATTCCCCCTGAGAAGTCTTGGGTCTAAACCCCAAGCTGTGCACCCCGGCCCAGAGTGACAGAACCAGGAAAGGTGCCCACATAACACCTGGCTGTGAAAAGCACCAGAGGTTCTATCTGGCAGGAAGAGACAACTGGAAACAGGGACACCCTTTTGAAGGACCAGCACACCAAAATCATCTACAGCCACTCACCTTGGACTCTGGAAGAGGGAGGGCTGAGTGTACTAGAGCTGCCTGAGTAGAGTCTGGGATTTGGGGCTTTGGGGAGCAAGCTAGGAAGGCAGACACCAGGAGCTCTCTGCTGAGTCATTCCCCCACGCTACAGTAGCCATCTTTCACAGGCACAGTGTTCCCATCAAAGCAGCTTTATCCCGGGGAAAAACATTTGCCCCACCTGTTGGAATTTTTCTCACCCTGCCTGCTGGATGGAGTTTACATCTAGTGGAGGATTATTGCCTGAGAGTTTTTAAGTGACTAAGGTTAACAGCCGGCCTGCAGGCAGAGACAGATCTCTGGATGCTTTGAATCTTTGCCTGGCCTGCGACTTAACTCTGCCCCGGGAGAGTGAAACCAGACCTTGGTGTTCAGCTTGGTCTGGTCCACACACATCCAACTTCAGCAGAGGGAGCCACATATTGTGGATCACTGATATCCACATGGAGATTTTGGCAAGCTCCAAACCTTGATGAGGTGAATTGTGGAATAAGCAACTGCACAGCAGCCTGCTTCCTGTGTTAGGGGTTGAGCATCACTGTAAGCCAGCCAGAGGGTTGATCCCACTCAGGAATGGGCCAATAGCAATCAAGAATTCATCACAACAGGAGAGCCCACACAAAGCACACAAGGAACATAATTAGAGCATCCAGGTCTGATGATCAGGGAGACTGTGCCATTGGGTCCCACAGGTCGCCTATGACATAATATTACCTTACCCAGACTGGGAGTTGTAGCATATGTACCAAATACATAGAAACAAACCAAAACAGGTAACCTAAGGGGTGAAACAAAGAAACAAGCCTCAAATGAAAGAACAAGAGAATTCACCAGAAGACGGGCTAAATGAAATGGAGATAAGCAAGCTATCAGATATAGAGTTCAAGGTAATGATTATGAGGAAACAGACCAATCAAAAATCAAGAATGACATAGCAGATAAAGAACGCAGTCAAAGGAATACACAGCAGATGAGAGGAAGTCAAGGATCAGATCAGCGAATTAGAAGACAGGGTAGAAAAAAATCACTCAATCAGAGAGCCAGAAAGAAAAAGAAAAAACAATTAAAAAACAGGAGGATAGTTTAAGAGAGTTGGTGGACAACATGAAACATAACAACAGCTGCATCATAGGAGTACCAGAAGAAGAAGAAAGTGAGCAAGGATTAGAGAACCTGTTTGAAGAAATAGTGGCAGAAAACTAACTTGGTGAAGTAAAAAAGCATACAAGTTCAGGAAACAGTCCCAGGCAAGAAGAACTCCAAAGAGGCCCATGCCAAGACACATCATAAATAAAATGCCAGAAATTAAAGACAAAGAGAGAATCTCAAAGGCAACAAAAGAAAAGCAACAGGTTACCTACAAATGAGCTCCCATAAGACTGTCAGCTGACTGTTCAACAGACACTACAGACCAAAAGGGAATGGCATGAAATATTCAAGGTAATGAAGAACAAGGATCTGAAACCAACACCACTCTATCCAACAAGGCTATCATTCAAAATAGAAGGTGAAATAAAGAGCTTCCCAGAACAAAAAAAAAAAAGGAAAAAGGCTAAAGGAATGTATTACTACCAAAACAGCATTGCAAGAAATGTTAAAGGGACTGCTGTAAGAAAAAGAAGAAATAGAGAAACATAGGCATATGAATAAAAATAGAAATTAATAAGTACCTATCAACAATAACCATACATATAAATGGATTAACTGTTCCAATGAAAACACACGGTAGTATGGGTAGGAAAACATGACTCATATATTTGCTGTCTACAAGAGACCTGCCTCAGAACAAAAGACTCACACAGGATGAAAGTAAAGGGATGGAAATAAATTTTCCATGAAAATGGAAACAAAAAATAAAACCTAGGGTAGCAGTACTCATATCTGATAAAATAGACTTCAAAATAAAGGCCATAATAGGGAGCAAAGAAGGCCACTATGTAATATTAAAAGGATTGATCCAATAAGAGGATATAGCCCTGATAAATATTTATACACCCAATATAGGAGCACCAACATTTATATAAAAACTGCTGGAGCACTTTAAGGGAGAGATTGAAATTAATACGGTCATAGTAGGGGACTTTAATACCCCACTTACATCACTAGATAGATCTTCTAGACAAAAAATTAATAAGGAAACAGAGATCCTAAATGACACACTAAGTAAGGTGGATTTTATTATTTAAAAACTTTCAGCAAAATGGGAATAGAGGGATCATACTTCAACATAATAAAGGCCATATATGACAAACCTACAGCCAGCAACATCCTCACTGGGCAAAAACTAAAAGAAATTAAGAAAAGGAACAAGACAGGGATATCTGCTTTTGTCACTCTTATGCAACAAAGTACTGAAAGTCTTAGCCACAGAAATCAGACAACACAAAACAATAAAAGGCATCCAAATTGGAAAGGAGGAAGTGAAACTGTCATTATTTGCAGATGACATGATATTGTACATAGAAAACCCTAAAGTTTCTACCAAAAAACTACTAGATTTAATAAATTAATTCAACAAAGTAGTAGGATATAAATTTAACATCCAGAAACCAATAGCATATTTATATACCAATAATGAACTATCAGAAAGAGAAACTAAAAAGACAATATAATTTACCATTGCAACAACAAAAAATTAAGATAACTAGGAATAAAATTAACCAAGGAGGTAAAAGACCTGTTCTCAGAAAACTACAAACTACAGGACATTGAAAAAGAAATAGAGGAAGATATAAAAAGATGGAAGCATATATCATGTTCATGGATTGCAAGAATGAACATTATTAAAATATCCATACCACCCAAAACAATCTACAGGTTCACTGCAATCCCAATTAAAATACAAATGGCATATTTTACAGATCTAGGACAAAAATTCCAAAAGTTTATATGGAATCAAAATAGACCCCAATAGCCGCAGCAATCTTGAAAAAGAAGTACGAAGTTGGAGGGATCACAATACCGGATATCAAGTTACACTACAAAGCCATTGTAATCAAAACAGCCTGATACTGGTAAAAGAAGAGGCATATAGATCAGTGGAATGGAACAGAGAACCCAGAAATTGACCCAAGACATGCTCAATTAATATCTGACAAAGGAGGCAAGAGCATACAATATAGTAAGACAGGACAGTCTCTTCAATAAATGATGTTGGGAAAATGGCACAGGTACATGCAAAAAAATGAAACTAGACCCCAAACTTACACCATACACAAGAAAAAAACTCAAAACAGGTAAAAGACTTAAACATAAGTCATGAAACCATAAAAATCCTAGAAGGAAATATAGGCAGCAAAATGTCAGACATCACACACGTAGCAGAATTTTCACCAATACATCGCCTAGGGCAAGAGAAACAAAGGGAAAAATTAACAAGTGGGACTACATCAAACTAAAAAGTTTCTGCACAGCAAAAGAAAGCAGCATCAAAATAAAAAGGGAACCCAGTGTATGGGAGAACATATTTGCCAATTATACATCAGATAAGGGGTTAATATCCAAAATGTATAGAGTACTCATACAACTAAACAAAAGGAAGACAACCTAATTAAAAATTGGCAGAGGACCTGAATAGACACTTCTCCAAGGAGGACATACAAATGGCCAAGGGACATATGAAAAAATGCTCAGTGACACTAATCATCAGAGAGATGCAAATTGAAACAACTATATGGTATCACCTCACACCTGCCAGAATGGCTACCATCAACAAATCATCAAACAAGTGCTGGCCAGGATTTGGAGAAAAGAGTACTGTAGTACACTGCTAGTGGGGATGCAGACTGGTTAAGCCACTGTGGAAAACAATATGGTGTTCTCTCAATACATTGTAAATGAAACTTCCATTTGACCCAGTGATCCCACTTCTGGAATATATCCTAAGAAGCCTGAAACACCAGTCAAAAGGAGTATATGCAACCATATGTTCATAGCAGTGCTATTTATAATTAAGATCTGGAAACAGCCCAAGTGTCCATCAGTAAATGAGTGGATAAAAAAATGTATGGTCTATTTACACAATGGAATACTATGCAGCTGTAAGAAAGAAAGATCTCTTACCCTTTGAGACAACATGGAGAGACCTGGAGAGTATTATGCTAAGTGAAATAAGCCAATCAGAGAAGGATATGACCTCACTTATTTGTGGAATGTAATGAACAAAATAAGCTGATGAACAAAATAGATCCAGAGACATAGAAGCAGGGAACAGACTGACAACCTCAGAGGGAAGTGGGGGTAGGGGATGGGAAGAGATAAAGCAGTGTGGTCAAGGCAGTGAGAGGGGCGGGAGTGGGGAAGAGGATGTCAATGGGGAGAAAAAAGGAGGGACATCTGTAATTCTTTCAACAATAAAGATTATTTTAAAAAGAAGAAGTAATAGGGAAATGGAAAATCACCACTTAGCAACCATCAATGGATGCTAAAATTAGTGGCTGAAAGTATAAGAAGAAAAAAAGTATATTTACAAAATCTCATAGTATTTCCCCACCAGCTAATTATGAATTATAAAGAAAGACATAATAACTAGTATAAGAAACCTGGCAGACACTACTTTAAACCATATGGTCAAGGTTAATGTCATCAGTTACAAGACATAGTGACATCATATATCACTTGTGTGATAGATTTTTTAATTGAATTTACTGGGGTGACATTGGTTAATAAAATTACATAGGTTTCAGGTATACAGTACATTATCTGTATATTGTATTGTGTGTTTAACACCCCAAGTCAAGTCCCCTTCCATCACCATTTACCCCCTTTGCCCTCTTCTACCTTCCCCAACTCCCCCTTTCTTCTGGCAATCATCATACTGTTGCTTGTGACCATGAGTTTTTCTGTTCTTTGCTTAATTTCTACACCCTTCTCACCTAGCGCCCATCCCCATCTTCTCTGACAGCTTTCAGTCTGTTCCATGTATCCATGAGTGTGTCTCCACTTTGTTAACTTTATTCATTGGATTCCACATATAAGTGAAATGATACGGTACTTGTCTTTCTCTCATTGGCTTATTTCACTTAGCATAATACTCTCCAGGTCCATCCATGCTGTCACAAAAGGTAAGATCTCATTTATTTATTTATTTATTTATTTATTTATTTATTTATTTATTTATTTATTTATTTATTTATTTTTATGGCTGAGTAGTACCCCATTGTGTAAATGTACCACAATTTTTTTATCCATTATCTATTGATGGGCACTTGGGCTGTTTCCAAATCATACCTATTGTAAATAATGCTGCAATGAACGTATGGATGCATATTTTCTTTCAAATTACTGTTTCAGGTTTCTTTGGCTACATTCCTAGAAGTGGAATTGCTGGGCCATAAGACAGTTCCATTTTTAGTTTTTTAAAACTCCATACAGCTTTCCACATTGGCTGCACCAGTCTGCATTCCCACCAACAGTGCACGAGGGTTCCCTTTTCTGTACATCCTTGCCAACACTTGTTTGTTGATTTATTAATGATAGCCATTCTGATAGGTGTGAGATGGTATTTCATTGTGGTTTTAATTTGCATTTCTCTGATGATTAATGACACTGAGCATGCTTTCATATGTCTGTTGGCCATCTATATGTCTTCTTTGAAAAGCTGTCTATTTAGGTCCTTTGCCCATTTCTTAATTGGATTGTTTGGGAGTTTTTATTATTGTAATTATTTATTATTGTATTATTATAAGTTCCTTATAAATTTTGGATATTAAGCCCTTATCAAACGAATTGGCGAATATATTCTCCCAGTTAGTGGGTTGTCTTTTCATTTTGTTGATGGTTTCCTTTGCTGTGCAAACATTTTTTAGTTTGATGAAGTCCCATTTGTTTATTTTTTCTTTGTTTTCTTTCTCAAAGACAATATATCAGAGAAAATATGGCTACTATCAGAAAAAAAAATATTGCTATGAGAAATGTCCAAGATTTTACTGATTTTTATGGTTTCAAGTCTAACATTTAAGTCTTTAATCCATTTTCAGTGTATTCTTGTGTATAAGAAGGTGATCTACTTTCATGTTTTTGCATGTATCTGTACAGTTTTTCTAGCACCATTTATTGAGTAGACTATCTTCACCCCATTGTATGCTTTTGGCTCTTTTGTCAAATGTTAATAGATTATAAAGGTGTGGGTTTCTTTCTGGGCTCACTATTCGGTTCCATTGATCTCTGTGTCTTTTTATGCCAGTACTATGCTGTTTTGATTACCGTGGCCTTGTAATATAGTTTAATATCAGGTAGCATGATTCTTCCAGCTTTGCTCTTCTTTCTCAAGAATGCTGTGGCTATTCAAGGTCTTTTGGGGTTTTATATAAATTTTTGGAATATTTGTTCTAGTTCTGTCAGATACACCATTGGTATCTTAATAGGAATTGCATTGGATCTATAGATTGCTTTGGGTAGTATGGACATTTTAATGATGTTAATTCTTGCTGTTTATGAACATGGTATATGCTTCCACTTATTTGTATCTTCTTCAGTTTTTTTCTTCAGTGTCATAATTTTCAAGGAGATGTCTTTTATGTCCTTGGTTAAATTTATATCTAGGTATTTTATTTTTTGAATTAATTGTAAATGGGATTGGTTTCTTAGTTTCTTTTTTTGATATTTCATTACTGCTGTATAAAAATGCAACTGAATTCTGGATATTTATTTTGTGTCCTGCTATTATACTGACTTCATTTATCAGATCTAGTAGTTTTTTTGTGGAATGTTTACGATTGTCTGTATATAGCATCATGTCATCTGCAAATAATGATGTTTCACTTCTTTCTTACCAATTTGAATGCCTTTTATATCTTCTTATTGTCTAATTTCTGAGTTTAGGACTTCCAGTACTATGTTGAATAGAGTGGTAAAAGCAGACATCCCTCTCTTTTTCCTGATGTTAAGGAAAATACTTTCAGTTTTTGTGGCCATTAAGTATGATGTAGGCTGTGGGTTTGTTGTATATGGCCTTTATGATGTTGAGGTATGTTCCGTCTATTCCCACTTTGTTGAGAGTTTTTATCATAAATGGGTGCTGGATTTTATCAAATGCTTTTTTCTACATCTATTGATGTGCTCAGGTGGTTTTTATCTTTTATTTTGTGTGTGTTGTATCACATTTATTGATTTGTGGACATTGTACCAACCTTTTTTCCCCAGAATAAATCCCACTTGATGATGGTATATGACCTTTTTAATATATTGTTGGATCCAATTTGCTAATATTTTGTTGAGGATTTTAACATCTATGGTTTTCAGGGATATTGGCCTGTAATTTTTTTTCTTTGTCATGTCTTTATCTGGTTTTAGAATAGGATAAATGTTGGCCTCATAAAATGAGTTTTGGAGTCTTTCTTCCTCTGGAGTTTTTTAGAGTAGTTTGAGAATGATAGGTGTTAATTCTTCTTTGAATGTTTAGTAAAATTCACCTGTGAAGTCATCCAGTTCAGGACTTTGGTTTGTTGGAATTTTTTTTTTAATTACTGCTTCAGTTTTACTAGTTGTAATCTGTTTATTCAGATTCTCTAATTCTTTCTGATTCAGTTTTGGAAAATTGAATGTTTCTAGGAATTCATCCATTTCATTTAGATTGCCCATTTTGTTGGCATATAATTTTTCGTAATATTTTCTTACAATCTTTTGTAGTTCATTGATGTCAGTTATTACTTCTTTCTTATTTCTGATTTTATTTATTTGGGTCCTTTTTTTTTTTTTCTTTGATGAGTCTTTTTGAAGGTTTGCCTATCTTGTTTATCATTTCAAAGAACCAGCTCTTGGTTTCATTGATCTTTTCTATTGTTTTTTAAACATGATTTTATTTACTTCTGCTCTGGTCGTTAGTATTTCCTTCCTTTTACTCATTTTGGGCTTTGTTTGTTGTTCTTTCTCCAGTTTCTTTAACCTATATCCCATTTTCCCCGGGAATACTTGCCAGTGGCACTTGAGGCTGCAGCATTTACCCCAAGATAATTAACGGATTACAGTCCTAACCTTACCTCCAAAATTTGCCACTGATCATCATATACATTTCTGTTACATTAGTATTAGAGACAAGTTCTGTTTAGAAATAACCCCAAGAACACTTTTATATTTTATTTTCACATTGAAAGCTAGTCAGATATGCTTCAGCCTCAAAGAGCGTGTTTATGTAAAATTAAATGAATGCTGGCAGCGAACTGAATTTTTTTTCTAAACAGGAAATCAGTTAAGTGTAAAGTTAGATAGTCAATTTGAGATTTTTTTTGTTTGTTTGTTTCTTGAGGTAGGCATGTAATGCTATGGATTTCCCTCTTAGGAGTGCTTTCACTGTGTCCCATTGATTCTGTGTTGTTGTGTTCTCATTTTCATTTGTTTCCAGGTATCTTTTGATTTCTTCCTTAATCTCATTTTAACCCATTCATTATTTGGTAACATGTTATTTAGCCTCCATTTCTTCATGTGTTTCTCAGTTTTCTTCTTGTGATTGATTTCAAGATTCATAACATTATGTTCAGAGAATATTCTAGATATGATTTCAATCTTCTTAAATTTATTGACTTGTTTTGTGTCCTAACATGTGGTCTGTCCTAGAAAATGTTCCATGTGCACTTGAAAAGAATGTGTGTTCTGCTGCATGGGGGTAAAATGTTCTGAATATATTAATTAAATCCATCTGATCTAGTGTACAAATTTAAGGCCACAATTTCTTGTCGATTTTCTGTCTGGAAGATCTGTGCATTGATTTCAATGTAGTGTTAAAGTCCCCTACTATGACTGTATTACTGTCAGTCTCTTCCTTTTATGTACATCAAGATTTGTTTTACATGTTTAGGTGCTCCTATGTTGGATGCATAAATGTTCACATGGGTTGTATTCTTTTGCTGGATTGCTCCCTTTGTCATTATGTAGTGTCCTTTTTTGTCTCTTCCTATAGCCTTGTATTAAAGTATGTTTTTTCAGATGTAAGATTGCTACCCAATCCTTTTTTCCCCTTTCGATTTGCATGAAATATCTTTTTCCTTCCTTTTACTTATAGTCTGTGTGTATCCTTCATTCTGAGTTGGGTCTTTTGTAGACAGCGTATATAAAGGTCTCATTTTCTTATACATTTAGCTAGCCTGTGTCTTTATATTGGAGCATTTAAGCCATTTACATTTAAAGTGATTTTTGAGAGGTGCAAATGTATTGCCATTCTATATTTTTAACTGTGTTACTGTTGTTGTTCTACTTTTTTATCTTCTTCCTTCTTCTCTTCTTTGTCTTCTTCTTCTCTTTCTTCCCCTCCCCCTCTCCCTTCTCCTGCCTTTAATATTTCTTGTAATACTGGTTTGGTGGTAACAAAATCCTTTAGCTTTTTCTTGTTTGGGAAGGTCTTCAATATTTCTCCTTCAATATTAAATGATACCCTTGCTGGTAAAGGAGTCTTGATTGTAGATCCTTGCTTTCCATCATTTTCAATTTTTTAAATTATCTTTATTGTTGAGAGTATTACAGATGTTACCCCCTTTTTCCCCCCATTTCCCCACTGCACCTGGCTTTGCCCTGCCCCAGGCCTTCACCACCCTTCTGGCCTGAAATGTTTGTTGAGAAATCAGCTGACAGTCTTATGGGAGCTCTCTTGTAGGTAACTGTCTTTCTCTTGTGGCTTTTAAGATTATATCTTTGTCTTTAACCTTTGCTATTTTAATTATGATGTGTCTTGGTGTAGGCCTCTTTGGGTTCATCTTGTTTGGAACTCTCTGTGCTTCCTATATATATGAATTTTTCCTTCACCAGGTTAGGGAAGTTTTTGGTTATTATTTCTTCAAACAGGTTCTCAATCCCTTACTCGCTCTCTTCTCCTTCTGGTATCCCTATGATGGAGATGTTGTTATGCTTCATGTTGTCCCAAAAGTCCCTTAAACTGTCCTCATTTTTTAAAATTATTTTTTCTTTTTGCTGCTTTGATTGGGTGTTTTTTAACCTTGTCTTCAAAATCACTGATTTTATCCTTGGCTTTATCCAGCTTCCTTTTAATTCCTTCCAGTTTATTCTTGATGTCAGATATTGTATATTCTTTATCTTGACTGGTCCTTTTTTATGTCTTCTATGTCCTTTTTCATGCTATTGTAGTTCTCACTAAGATCCTTGAGCATGCTTACAACCATTACTTTGAACTCAATAGCTGATAAATTGCTCATCTCCATTTTATTTAACTCTTTCTCTAGTGAGTCCTCCTGTTCTTTCTTTTGGGGCCTGTTTCTTTGTCTCCCCATTTCGGCTATCTTTTTGTTTGTTTCTATTTATTATATAAATGTGCAATGAGTCCCAGTCTTTGTGAGGTGGCCTTATGTAGTAGCAGTCCTGTGAGACCTAGTGGTGCAGTCTTCTTGATCACCTGAGCTGGGTGCTCTGGGAACGTCCCTTTGTGGGTTATGTGGGCCTTCTATTGTATTTGAATCTTGACCCATTTGTAGATGGGATCAACCTGCAGGCTTGCTAACTGTGTAAGAGCTTCTATGCAGGTGCTCACCACACTAAGTGCAATTCACCTCAGCAGGGTTTGGTGCCTGTCAAAATCTCCCTTTGGATATGCTGCCTGTGAAGCTTATTAGATCCTTCTCTGATGTTGTCTGAAAGTGGCCACTGGATTTGTTGGTTCTGGGCCTCTTGGAAGGGACTCTGGTGCAGGCCAATGTCAGATGCTGTTTGTGTCTGATCCTCACAACCTGTTTGGAGCTATAACAATCCAGAGTTTGTGGCAGCCTTTGCTGGGCTTGGGTGCATGTGGGAATGTCCAAGCTCCACACCAAGGCCTGCATTTTCTAGCACCAGGCCTGGGCGCAGGTCCCCAAAAGTCCCAAGGCACCCTGAAATCTGTCTCTGCCTGCCTCCTCCTGCCAGCTTCCTGTTAGGCTCAGTCACTGAAAGAGCCTCTGGCAGAGTCAGGAGGATGGGGCATGTGGATCTTCTGTGAGTGGGAGGTGCCATTCAGGCTTCAGGTTAGGTGGTAAGTGTGGTCCCTACCCCAAAGCCACAAGATTCAATCTGTCCCAGATTTTGCCCCAACCTCAGCAGAGTGGAGCCACTAGTAGTCAGGCAGGTGGGGCCTCTGGACACCAGAGGTTGGGTCTGCCAGAAGCTGGGAGTGTGGTTCTATCAGATCTTCCATAAGGGGAATGCACCGGTCAGGTTCACTGGAAAGTGGGGGAGTGGCCTCCCCACCCCAAAGCCCAACAACTCAGTCACTGACACCCCCTGAGTCTGCCCAGACCTCTACACCTTGGCCAGGTCAGCTGATTCTTCAGGGCCTAAGTCCATAGGGTGGGGTGAGAGGGAGTCCAGAGGGTGAGGCAATTTCTTTTTCCCAGGCTGATGCCACTTGTAGGGGATTGCTCCACCCAAGAAAGACGGCATGTGCTATATCAGAAAATGACTCAGCATGGGGATCCTGGCAGTTGTTCCCCTAGCTCCCTCCCCAGAGCCACAAACTCTAGACTTCCCTCAGGTTACCCTAGTTTGTTCCGCCCCTCCTTTGCCAGAGCTCAGGGTGAGTGGCTATGAATGAAATTGTGTGTGTTGGCCCTTTAAGAGGGTGCCTATGTCTCCAGCACACTCTTGTCTCTCCCTCGTGGACAGAAACCCCACTTCTTTTCACAGCCAGATGTTATGTGGTTGCCTCTTCACAGCTCTGGTACTCTGGCCTGGGGAGCCAGCTTGGGGTTTAGGCCCCACACTTCTCAGGGGAAATCCACCCAACCCACCCTCCCACAGCTGAGCTATCCCTCCGGAACCTCAGCTGCCACCCATAGCAATGGAGCCAGCCCTTTTCGCATCTTCAACCTTTCTACCAGTCTCAGTGTGGCTTCTTCTGTAAATCCTTGGTTATAAGACTCCTCTTCAATCTAGTCTTCAGTTGGTTATTCAGGATGATTGTTCTTCAATTGTAATTCCCTTTTGGTCCTGGGAAAAGTTGAGTGTAGCTTCTGACTACTCTGCCACAATCTTGAAATTCCTGGTGTGATAATTTAACAAAGGCACATCACTTAAGTGTTCTTGCTCAAAATACATTTTCTCAATCCAATCTTTAGACAGTATCAGAGAAATCAGATTGAGGGCATCCTACAAAATAAGTGGCCAGTACTCTTCTAAAGTGTCAATGTCAAATTTTGGAAGAGACTATGGAGACATGACAACTAAATAAACTATGGGATCCAGAAAAAAGAAAAAACCCTTCAAAATCAGTGGGAAAACTGGCAAAAATGAGCTACATTTGTTAATAGTATTGTATTAATGTTAATGTAATGGTTTCCATAATAGTACTGTGATTAAGTCAGACATTCTCATTAAGGAAAGCTGGTTGAAAGGTTTACAGGAATTCTCTATTACATTTACAACCTTTTTGTAAGTCTAAAATTTTTTTTTTAATCCTCACCCGCGGACATTTTTGCATTTATCTTCAGATAGAGCGGGAGGGAGAGAGGGAAGAAGAGAGAGAGAGAAACATTGATGTGAGAGAGACACATCAGTTGGCTGCCACCCACACGACCCCAACTGGGGCAGGGGATAATCTGCAACCGAGGTACATGCCCTTAGCGGGAACTGAATCCAGGTCTCTCTGGTCCCCAGGCTGACGCTCTAACTGCTGAGCCAAACCGGCCAGGGCTAAAATTATTTTAAATTAAAAAGTTTTTAAAATCCTAATTGAAATGAAGCAAAACCCCCTTTTGTTGAGTTTCATTAGTATGTCTGAAAAACATTGGGGTTTTCAAAAATATTGTCCTTGATAAATAGTAATGAAACAAAAGGAAGAATGCTGAAACAGTTATTCAGCTTACAGAGTGCATATGCTGTAGGTCTCTGGCCTGCTTCCCATTCCTTAGCTCTTCTAACAGAATGTCTGACATCTGCTCCCCAGGGGACTCAGACAGGGTCTTCAGGGTCCTTTTGATCTCCCTCCACATTGCAGAGCTGGTCTCAATAACTTGAACTTTGGGGGAAAGAATGAATTGGGCTAATTCTGCCTTTCATTAGGACTTTTCTGGTCAGGTCTAGTTTAGTTTTGAGAGACATGCCTCTTTTTTGAAAAGCTGGAGAACTGGGAAGGCTGACAATAAATGAATATTCAGTTGCAATTCTCACTTTTACATATTAGCTAAGCAAAATAATACTGAGTAAATGTACCTATATAGGCCTAGAGCTAATTGTTTTTCCATACTGTTTTTCATTTTTATAACAACTTTATATGAGAGATATTAGCTCCCTTTTGTAAATAAGGATACTGAAGCTCAAAAAGGTTAGATATCTTGCCAAGATGACACATTAAATACAAAGTCCAATATTCAAACCCAAGTGTCTTTGACTTCAAAGCATACTCTTATTTTCTTTTACTTACAAGTCCAACAGAATTATATATCTACACACATACACACACACACACACACACACACACACTCTGAATATAACATTGTTACATAAAGTACACATATAGAGCAATAAGGAGGTGCTTCTATAAGTGCCGAACTCTTCTCTATTTTATGCTCTCCTCCAAATGTTAATTTTATTTTAAATTTCTATTTTTATATTTTATATTTCTGTTTATATTTCTTTTTTTTATCCTCACTCAAGGATATGTTTATTGATTTTACAGAGAGAAGAAGGGAGAGAGAAAGAGAGAGAAACATCAATATGAGAGAGAAACATCAATCAATTTCCTCTTGTCTGCTCCCTGACTGACTGGAATCGAACCCGCAACCTTTTAGTATATGGAACGACACTCCAACCAACTGAGCCACCTGGCCAGGGATACTTATATTTCATTTTTATATTTTAAATTTAAAAGCCTCAAATTCCTTATTTCATAGGCAAGTTATAGATCCCTCTAGATTATAAACATCTTAAAAGCAGTTACCATGCCCTGTACTCCTTTTGAATTTTCTATGGCCCCCAGCAAGAATCCTTTTGAATTCTAGCCCCCAGGCTAGAATCCAGTACTTACTAGAAGATTAGTGGTTTTCAGATTTAATAGTGTCTGATAAAATTAAAACAGCAAAAAGGAAACAATATTGAATACTTCTTAGCCAGGAAATGGCTGTTACTCTCATTTTTCTCCTTGCTCTAAACTTATTTAACCACTTTATTGGTTTTTCTATTGCTGCCATAACAAATTACTATAACACTTAATAGCTTAAACAACACTCATTTATTATTATACAGTCCTGTAGGTCATAAGTCCTTTGCAGATCTCACTAGACGAAAATTTAAGTGGTAAACGAGTGTCATTTTTTTCTGGAGATGGTAAAAGAGGATCTCTTTGTTCATTTGGTGGTTGGCAAATTTCAGTTTCTTTTGATTGCAGGAGCAAGGACCCTACAGACAGTTCCATCACCAAAGAACTCCTTCATGCTACCCCTTTTTAGTCACACCTTCCTCCCACCACAAACCTGGCAACCATGATCTATTCTCTGTCACTATAACTTGTCTTTTTGAGAATGCCACATGAAACATTCATATCTGGCTTCTTTCATGCAGCATGTCTTTGAGATTTATTCAAGTTGTTGCATCAGTAGTTTGACACTTTATGGCTGAGGATTATTCCATTTTTTGGATACACCACAGTTTATTTAGCTATTCATCCACTGAAAGACATTTGGGTTGTTTCCAGTTTATGGAGTTTATGAATAGAACTGCTATTAACATTTGTGTATATGTGAGCTTTTTTAAAACATGGTTTTCATTTCTCTAGGGTAAATACCTAGAAGTGGTATTGTTGAGTAATATGTTAAGTGTATTTAATGTTTTAAGAAAATACCAAACTGTTTTCCAGGGTGGCTGTACCATGCCACCAGTAATGTATGAAAGATTCACTTCCTCTACATCCTTACCAGTATTTGATTTTGCCAGTTGTTTTTTACTTCAGCCATTCTAATAGGTGTTTTTTATACTAATAGGTGTTTTTTAATTTCCATTTCCCTAATGGCTGGTGAATTTAAACATCTTTTTCATGTGCTTATTTGCCATCTGTATATCTTCAGTGAAGTGTCTGTTCATGTCTTTTGTACATTTTCTAATCAGGTTATTTGTTTTATTATTGTTTTTAGCATTTCTTATAGTTGTAGTTAATATTTTCTCCCAGTCTGTAGTTTGTCTTTTCATTCTCTTACCCTAGTTTTTGACAGAGCAAAACTTAGATTTTTATTAGGTCCATTTTATCAGTTTTTCCTTTTTATCTATTATGCTTTTGGTGACATGTTCAAGAACTCTTTCCTTAACCACAAATCACTAGAATTTTCTCTTTTGTGTCCTTCACTTTTTTTTAATTAGATCTATAATCCATTTTGAGTTAATTTTTTATAAGATAGAAGATTGAGGTGAGATTCACTTTTTTTTTAATATAATGTCCAATTGTTTCCACACTGATGAAAAGGTTATCCTTTCTCTATTGAATTGCCTTTGTATCTTTGTCAGAAATTGTCCATATTTGTGGAGGTTATTTCTGGACTCTGTTCTGTTGATCTGTGTGTCTGTCCTTTTGCCAATACCACATCTTATTACTGTAACTTAGTAGTAAGTGTTGAAATTAGGTAATGTTATTTCAATATTTTCTTTTTAAAAAGTTGTTTTGACTATTGTAGTTTCTTTGCCTTTCCATGTGAATTCTAGAATAATCTTATCTATAGAAAGAAAATCCTGCTGGGATTTTTATTTAAATTTTGTTCAATCTATAGATCAGTTTGGGGAGAACTAACATCTTTATTATGTTGAGGAGTCACCCAATTAATGAATGTGGTATGTCTATTTATTTAGATCTTCTTTCATTATTTTTGTGCTTATGAGGAAAACTTTTATTTTTTCAAGTTTTATTGAGACATATAACACTGTGTAAGTTTATTATATACAATGTGATTTAATGTATGTTTGTATGATTAAATTACTACAATAAGGTTAATTAACACATTCATTGCCTCACATAGTTACTGTTTTGTGTGTGTGTGTGTGTGTGTGTGTGTGGTGAGAACATTTAAAATCTACTCTCTTAGAATTTTCAACTACACAATATAGTATTGTTAACTACATTCACCATGCTGTGCATTAGGTTCCTAGAACTTATTATCTTGCAACTGGAAGTTTGTACCCTTTGATTGCCATTTTGCCACCCCCTGGCCCCTGGCAACCAACAATCTACTTTCTGTTTCTATGAGTGAAGTTTTTTAAGATTTTGCATATAAGGGGATGAAGGAGATGTTACATTATTTGTCTTTCTCTGTTATTCACCTAGCATAATGCCCTCAAGGTTCATCCATGTTGTTGAAAATTGCAGAATTTGCTTCTTTTTGATAAGTGAAAAATATTTCATTACACACACACACACACACACACACAACATTTTCTTTATTCATCATCAGTGGACATTTTGGTTGTTTCCATATCATGGCCATTGTGAATAATGCTGCAGTGAAAGTGGAAGTGCAGATATTTCAGATGTTCATTTTTTTTTTCCTTCAGATATATATGCAGAAGTATGATTGCTGGATCATATGGTAGTTCTATTATTTTCTTTTTTTATCCTCACCTGAGGACATTTTTCCATTTTTGTTCAGATAGAGTGGGAGGGAGAGAGAGGAAGAGAGAGAGAGAGAGAACATCGACATGAAAGGGGCATATCGAGTGGCTGCCTCCCACACGACCCAACTAGGGCTGGGGACAAACTGCAACCGAGGTACGTGCCCTTAGCGGGAACCAAACCCGAGCCCCTCTGGATCGCAGGCCGACGCTCTAACCGCTGAGCCGAACCGGCCAGGGCTGTAGTTGTATTTTTTTTTAATTTACTTTTAAATTACAGTTGACATACAATGTTGTATTAATTTTAGGTGTACAATATAGTGATTAGACATTTATATTCATGCATCCATATTTATATAAATACTTAAATAAGTATATGGGGAGAGGGGAAGAACTAACTAAAATGATGGTTCTATTTTTAATATTTTGAGGAACTTCCATACTGTTTTTCATAGTGGCTGCACCAATTTGCAATCCCACCAACAGTGCACAAGGGTTCCTTTTTCTCCACATCTTCAACAGCATTTGTAAGCTCTTGTCTTTTTAATAATAGTCATTGTGACAGGTGTGAGGTGATATATCTCAGTGTGGTTTTGATTTGCATTTTCCTAATGATAAGTAATATTAAACACATTTTCATGTACATGTAGGCCATTTGTATATCTTCTTTGGAAAAATGTCTATTGCCAATTTTTAAATTGGTTATTTGTTTTGTTTTGTTTTGTTTTTTTGCTTTCAAGTTGTTCCTTATATGTTTTGAATATTAACCCCTTTTCAGATATCTGGTTTCCAGACATTTTCTTCCAACCCATAGGTTGCATTTTTATTTTGTTGATTGTTTCTTTTGCTGTGAAGAAGCTTTTTACTTTATAGTCCCACTTGTTTATTTTCATTTTGTTGTCTGTGCTTTTGATGTCATATCAAAAATAATAAAAATTAATACCAAGACCAGTGTCAAGGAACTTTTCCCCATGTTTTCTTCTAGGATTTTTATGGTTTCATATTATATTGAAAACTACAATACATTTCAAGTTAATTTTTGTGAGTTGTGTGAGATAGGAGTTCAATTTTATTCCTTTACATGTGAATATCCAATTTTCCCAACACCATTTATTTCCCCCCATTGAATATTCATGGCTCCATTGTCAAATATTAGTTGACCAATATATTCAAGAGTTTATTTCTGGGGTCTCTATTCTTTTCCATTAGTCTGTGTGTCTGTTTTTATGCCAATACCATACTATTTTGATTACTATAGCCTTGTGGTATAGTTTGAAATCAGGAAGTGTGATACCTCCTGCATTGTTCTTATTTCTCAAGATTGCTTTGGCTGTTCAGGGTCTTTTGTGGTGCCATATAAATTTAGGATTTTTTTTCTATTTCTTTAAAAAAATACCATTGAAATTTTGATAAGGATTGCATTGAATCTATAGATAACTATGAGTAGTATGGACATTTTAACAATATGAATTTTTCAAAAATTCATGAACACAAGATATCTTTATATGTATTTGTGTCTTCAGTTTCTTTCATTAATGTCTTACAGTTTTTAATATAAAAATCTTTCACCTCCTTGTTAAATTTTTATGTATTTTATAGTTTTTGTATTTTATAGTTTTTGAGGCTATTGTAAATGAGACTGTTTTATTTCTCCTTCAGGTAGTTCATTAGTGTGTAAAAATGCAGCTGATTTTTTGGATGTTGGTGTTTTTTCATCCTGCCACAGATCTTTGTTCAGTGTTTTGTATTTTCAAAATACAGATCACGAACATGTTTTGTGAGTTTTATGTCTATGTATTCGTTTTTGGAAGAAGAAACTGTTGCAAATGTTTTGTTTTTAATTTAGTTTCCATTTGTTCATTGCTGTTATATAGTAAGCAACATGATTGATTTTTGTGTATTGACCTTAGATCCTGTGGACTTGGTAGTTCTAGGAACTTATGTAGATTTGCTTGGGAATTCTATGTAGACAATCTTCTCAAATAGGGACAGTTTGATTTCTTCCTTTCTAACCTGTATACCTTATATTTTTATTGACTTATTACAAGTTGTCAGGAGTGGTGCAAGTGGAGGTTTTCCTTTTGCCCAATTTTAGAAGGTAAGTATTCAGTCTTTGACCTTTAAGAATAATGTTAGCTTTAGGTTTGTTGTTTCTATTCCTAGTTTGCTGAGAGTTTTCATCCTGAACAGATGTTGAAGTTTTTTCAAATTTAAATGCTTTTTCTCCTCACTTGATATGATTGAATGGTTTTGCTTCTTTAGCCTGTTAATACAGTGAAGTGCATCATTAATGGATTTTCAGATATTGAACCACCCTTGGATTCCCTGGAAAGCCCTACTTAGTCATTTTTTTTCATATATTGCTGAATTTGACTTGGTAGTATTTTGTTGAAGATTTTTGTGTTAATGTTCATGAGAGATATCAGTATATAATTTTCTCTTTTTTGTACTGTTGTTATATGGTTTTGGTATCAGGGTAATCCTCACCCTATAAAATGAATTGAAAAGTATTCTTTTTTCTTTTATTTTATTAAAAACACTTTAGTGCTATTTCTTCTTTTAATGTCTAGACCTGGAGTTTTGTTTTGTTTGGTTAGGGTTTAAAGAGAAGGTTTTAAGCTACAAATTCAGTTTTTAAAGTAGTTATAGGAATATTTAGGTTAGCCATTTTATCTTGGATAAGTTTTAGTAGTTTCTAGTTTTTGAGGAATTGGTCCATTTCGAAGTTTTCAAATTTATGTGTATAAAGATATGAACCTTACAAACTTGCTTTTAGGAAAATAGCTAACAGTTACATAGCACTTATAAGGGCATACTATATTAATTGATTTAATCCTCATAACCTACCCTAAGAGGTACTGTTATTAATCCTCCTGATTTATATTTTGTAAACTGATTACATACTGTATAGTGGACATATAAAAATTTTAAGTGTAAGTAGTTACAAACAGTGTAATTTCTGATGTATTGAAAACACTGACTTTTTATTTTTATTTATTCATTTTTTTCTTTTTTATTAAATTTATTGGGGTGACATTGATTAATAAGATTACACAAGTTTCAAGTGTTTATTTCTATGATACATGATCTATGTATAGTGTGGTAGTAAAGGATAAAGAGTATCAAACATACGGTGATAGATGCGTCAACTTGGGGTGGTGGGCAAACACTGACATTTTTAACATAATTCTCAAATGTGAAATCCATAGTAGTTTAATACGTACTGTCAGTCACTTTTTAAAATATGAATTAACTATTAACTCTTCTTTAAGAATCAGAAATGCATATTATAATGTTTACTATTTGAACTCACAGTAGCCCCTTATTATTTTTTAATATCTAATATTCCTTTTTCATTTCTAATATTAGTAATTTGTGGTATTTCTCTTTTTTTGTCAGTATTACTACATATTTGTCAATTTCATTGATCTTTTCAAAGAATCCGCTTTTTGTTTCATTATTTTTTCTCTTTTAAGTTTTTTATTGTTTTCTGCTCTTTATTACTTCCTTCTGTTTGCATTGGGTTTATTTTACTCTTTTTTTATGTTTTAACACAGAAGCTTAGAATTTTGATTTGAGACTTTCTTTTATACCATAAACATTTAATACTATAAATTACTCTTTAAGCAGTGCTTTTGGCACATCCCACATATTTTGATATGTTGTATTTTTTAAATCCTCACTTGAAGATATTTTTCCATTTGCTTTCAGATAGAGTTGGAGGGAGGGGGAGAGAGAGAGATAGAAAAAGAGAAACACCGATGTGAGAGAGACACATGGTTTGGTTGCCTCCTGCACAACCTGACCAGGGCTTGGGACCAAACCAAGTTTCATGCCCTTGACTGGAATCGAACTTGTAACTCTTTGGTCTGTGGGCCCATGCTCTAACCACTGAGCAAAACTGGCCAGGGTGATATGTTGTTTTTCATTTTCCTCTTTGATCCAGAGATTCTTTAGAAGTGTCTTAATTCCCATAGTGGAGATTTTCTTATCTTTATGCTCTTGATATCTACTTTAAATTCATGATAGTGAGAGAATATACTTTATAATGATTTTATTTATTTTGAAATTTTTAAGTTTTGTTGTATGATCCTAGATGTGATCTGTCTTCATGAATGTACTATGTGCCTTTGAAAAGAATGTGTATTCTGCAATTGTTGGGTAGACTGTTCTGTATTTGTCAATTGGATATGGTACTTGCTAGTGTTACCTAGTTCGTATCCTTGCTGACTTTCTGTTTTCTTGTTTTATCAATTAATGTGAGAAGAGTATTGAAGTCTCCAGTTATAATCATGGATTTGCCTCTACACTCTGTTCTGTCAGTCATGTATTTTGAAGCTCTTTTACTGGATGCATACCCACTTAAGATTATGTCTTCTTGGTGAATTGGCCTTTATCATTATGTAATGTTTCTCTGTATCTCTGGTCATTTTCTTAGTGCCAAAGTCTACTTTAATATTAAAATATTCACCCTATTTAATATTAAAATAATCACCCTAGCACTCTTTTAATTAGTGTTTCATTGGTATATATTTTTACATCCTTTCACTTTTAACCTACCCATATTATTAGATATGAAATAACATTTTTGTAGAGAGCTGTGGATGAAACTTGTTTTTTTAAATCTATTCAGGAAATTTCTGTCCCTTAATTGGCTTTTTTAGACTATTTACATTTAATGTAACTTTTGATGTTTGTATTTACCATTGTATAGTATTTGTTTTGTTTGTTCCCTCTGCTTTTCATTCTTCTGTTTCTCCTTTCCTGCCCTGTTTTGGGTCATTTGAATATGTTTTCGTATTCCATTTTTTACTGTCTTTATATGGATTTTTTAGTAGTTGCTTTATTGATTAGAATGTACATATGTACTTACATTTTCAGTCTACATAGAACTAATATTTTACCACTCCAGGTGAAATATAGAAACCTTACCCCCCATATGAGTCCATTACCCTCACTCCTTTATGTTGTACTTGTCACATGGACTACGTAATTTCTCTTATTCTCTTTCATTCCTGACATTTCAAGTTTCCCTCTAATACCATTTTCCCTTCTTTCTGATGATCTTCCTTTAGTAGTTCTTTTAGACCAGGTCTACTGGCAATGAACTCTGTTAGTTTTCCTTCATCTGAGAATGTCTTTATTTTATCTTTGTTTTTAAAGTGTAGTGTATTTTCACTTGATATAGAATTTTGGGTTGATAGCCATTTATCTTTTAACACTAAAAATGTTTCACTTCTTTATGGAATCCTTGATTTCTAATGATAAATCTGCTGTCTTTTTTTTTATTCTAAGTATGATTTTATTTCTGCCTTTATTTTTTATTTTTATTTTTTAAAGTTTTGTGATATGTTGATTATATATATATCCTTCTGAGGATATGTTTTTATTAATTTTAGAGAGAGAGGAAGGGAGAAAAAGAGAGAGAAACATCCATGTGAAAGAGAAACATGGATCAGTTGCCTCCCATAAGCGCTCCAACTGGGGAATCAAACCCACAACCAAGGTATGTGCCCTGACCGGAAATGAGACACACAACATTTTTGTGTATGGGATGACATTCCAACCAACTCAGCCCTCAGCCAGGGCTATGTTTTGTTTGTTTGTTTGTTTACACTATTACTTATATCTCCATTTTCCCCCCTTTGCCCACCTCCATCCAGCCCTCTCCCCCTCTTCCCTGTGGCCAACACTACATTGTTGTCTGTGTCTGCTGTCTTTAAATCATTGTGTTTTTTTTTTTATAGTTATGTATCGTTTTCTCTGGCTCTTTTCAGGATTTTTTTTGCTTTAGTTTTCAGAGTTTGATCGATGATTTGGGCCTAGATTTTGGAGGCTTTATCATGTCTGAGATTCAGTTATCTTCTTGAATCTGTTGATTTGCATCTTTTATTAAATTGGGGGAATTTTTAAGGATTTGGTTTTTGTATAGTATTCCTACAGCAGGGACTGTAGGGTGGGAAGAGCAAAGAACAGGGTCAAAGAAGACCCAAAATCAGAGAGATATGAACTGATCTTTAAAGAACCAGATGAGAAGAAGTTATTCAGATGGAAGGGGTAATGGATCCTAAATATAGGAAACAACTTGAGGAAAGTCAGGTACAAATAAATATGTATGGCATGTGTGGATGTGTGTTTTAGAGGAAGACATGAAATCAGGAAAGGAAAATCTGATTCAGTTAGCCACTTACTATGCGTTATTAGAGATTGCTGTAAAATATTCCCACAAGCATGGTGAGAAATGATTGGAAAGAATTGGTATGAATTTCAAAAATACAAGTTTTAGAGTTTAGTACATGTGCTATACTAAATAATCAGTCTTGTATTTTGGGCTGTTCTATCCTGCCATTGAATGTAAGTCTTCTGGATTTTTTATTTATTTATTTATTTTTCTTTATTGATTTTAGAGAGAAGGGAAGGGAGAGGGGGAGAAAGAGAGAGAGAGAAACATCGATGAGAGAGAACATCGATTGGCCGCCTCCTGTATGCCCCCCACTGGGGATTTGGCCCACAAACTGGGCATGTGTCCTGACCAGGAATCGAACTGGTGACCTTTTGGGTCAACGCTCAACCACTGAGCCACACCAGCCAGGCTGGATTTTTAATTAAAATGAATTGCGTTTGCCATCTTTTTTTTTTTTTTTTTTTACTTACTAGGAATTTAATTTTAATACAAAATGAACAAACACTACCTCTGTTTATCTAAATTTGTTGTATTTTCCCTTGACTTCTTAAATTAAACATTTAATTTTGAGATCATTATAGATTCAAAAATAATTCACAAGTAGTGTTTGATTCACATATAATACAGACATCCTATGTACCTCTTAGTTTCCCCCAGTGGTAACTAATCTTACAAAACTATAGTACAATATCACAACCAGAATATTGACAATGATACAGGCAAGATACAGAACAATTGCATCACCACAGGGCTCCCTAGTTGCCTTTTATACAACCACCCTTCCCTCTGCCCCATCCCTAACCCCTACCACTAATCTGTTCTTCATTTTTATAATTTTGTCATTTCAGGAATATTATATAAATGGAATAATACTGTATGTAACACTTTTTGGATTAGCTTTTTTTTTCCACTTTCCACAATTTCTTGGAGATTCATCTAAGTTGTATGCATGAGTAGTTTGTTCCTTTTTATTGCTGAGTAGTATTTCATGACTTACTTTTCAGCTGTATTTTGCCATTATTTGAAAAAAACTGTCTTGTTATCAGGAGTTTTTATCATCTATATATTTGCTTTGGAATTTAGACTAAAAGCAAAACCTTAGGAGTATCCCAAATTGCATGTAAGTTAGTCATTCATAATGTGTTGACATTATTATGACTTACAGGAAAGAAAATCTTATGTACAAGTGTACTCCACTACTTTTCTCCTTTTATATTTCTTAAACTAGAAGATCAATCCACATGAGGGAGAATGCTGCCTGAAAAATATTTAGAACAGCCCCTGTTCCAGAATATCTTCATGCTAGTCTGAGCAGGAAAGAGCCTGCTCCTGGATAGCACTTGGCATGAGAGAAGTATTTTCACATTACAGGCGAGCATTAAGATTTTTCTGTTTTTCTTTAGTCAACATGGTTTTAGTTATTGAACCAAAATTCTAGCCCCAATAATGAGAGAAATAATGGAGACTTCCATTCTTTTGTGGTAAATAAGTCTGGGTCCAAATTCTGAACTATGTTAAATGCTCATCCAAGGAAGGAGCCTAGATTTTATTCCAAGCAGAAATGAAGGAATGAAGAAATGAATAAATAATTGTATTGCAGACAGTGTTTAAAGCTGTAATATAACTGTAAGTAAAATATTGATAATCTCCAAAATATGATTTTAACCCTTAATATCTGTTATCTTCCACCTTAACAAGAAGTAACTATGACGGTCTTAATTTCTATTTAAGAAAAAGTAGAGGGTATAGATATATAATAATAATAATATATTACTATCATATAATTACCCAATTATCATACTATTTATTATTTTAGTTTGAGTAGATGCTTTGGAGAAAGGGAAAAGGATGTTAGAGATTTTCAGACACTTAGCAAAACACTAATGCTTATCTAACAGTATTGGAAACACTTCACCAGGGATTTTTTAAGTTTTCATTTTGCCTATGGCAATTATAAAATGAGAATGCATAAGTTGATATCATTATTATATACTTTATATAGTCTTTTTTATGCTGATCTAAAGAGCTTTGCTCATGTTTTAACTATTTTTTTCACACACTGATCATCTTTAAGTATTAATATAAAAATTAATGCATGCCCTGGCTGGGTAGCTAAGTTGGTTAGAGCATTGTCCAATATTCCAAGGTTGTGGGTTCGATCCCCTCCCCAGTCAGGGCACAATACAAGAATCAACCAATGAATGCATAAATAAGTGGAACAACAAATAGATGTTTCTTTCTCTCTCTCTCTCTCTCTGTCTCTCTCCCTCCCTCTCTTCTTCCCTACTTCTCTATCCCTCCCTCCCTCCTTCTCTCCCTTCCCTCCCTTCCTCTCTAAAAATCAGTAAATAAAAAAATTGTTTAAAAAAGTTAATGAGTAGAGAAAATCTGCTGAGCAAATCCACATGATAATCCAAGGCACTTAAAGAAATACATGCTTTAATGTGAGCAAAGATTTTACTTGATTAGTGTTCTGTTTCTCAATTCAATTATCAAACTTAGGGGAAATCTAAATCAGAGTTTTTGACTGACATATTCAGTGGGATGTGATTGGGGTGCAGATGACTACATGATGTTGTATTATAACTTCATAAGTATTCTGATAATAATTATGATATACACTCTGCTACTTGTTTTCAAAAAAGCAGTTTTCAACTCCTTTATGTCTTTCTTATCTACACATGTTCTTAATAAATTATTATAATAAACAAAATGTACCTGAATATATAAAACATACTTTTTGCTTGCCAAAATAATTTGCATATTGACTCTCTGATCTTACTCTGTGTAAAGACTAGAATCAGCCTACTTGGTTTGCTTAGATAGCACTAACCAAGTAAACATATAGGTGGCAGAGGAGGATAATAGACACCTAGAAATGTATATCAGTACCACTGGTATTATTACTACTATTTATCAGTAATTAGAATAATGAATAGAGTGAAGGAAAAAGTATAGTGCCTTGGTGTTTACTCTGGGCACAATAAAATTTGGTCCAGTCTTCTTTCTAGTGGTCTGGTACTCCAGATAGACAAGCAAGGATGTAGTGGAGGTTTTAGAGCCATTCAGACCTGCATTCAAATTCCACTCCTGCCACCTAAAGCTGCATGTCCTTGGGCACGTTATTTAACCTTCTGAAGCCTCAAGTTTTGTTTTGTTTCTTAACTTATAAAATAGGTAGTTATGAAAGTTGAAGGAAATAAGTTTATAGAGCATCTAGCACAGTGCCTAGAACATAGAAATTGGTGCTTTGGGGAAGAAATGCAAAAAGGAATTCTACTACCTGTCAGAGCCCCTCTTCTAAAAAAAATACTAACATCCCACTATGCTTAAAATTTAATATATTTATAATTTCAGAATTATATATAAATCTTGACTAATTTTGCTTTTTAAAATTTTTATGAGTTTGGTAAAACTATGTTTAATTTCTCTGAAGCTTAATTTTTTTTCTCAAAGCTTTACTTTTTCAAGGACAAATTACTATATTTATAAAAGGAAAAAAATCCAAATTTAAATATAATCTAAAATTTTTCTTTTCATATTTCTAGGAGTTAAAGTGTTTGTGACATGTTGATCTATTTTAATCCTTTGCTCTTTGATTTTTAGGAAAGGAAGGACAAGAAATCCTGGGGCCTGAAGCTCAGGCAGATGAAGCAGGATGTACAGGTACTCTCTTGCTGGTTCCTTTCATACTATAGACTTTGAACAAGGTCTTTTGTGGCACTTGTTTTTGCATTTGTGAGTCCTGAATTTAGTCTTTTTTTCCTCTTTTATCTTGCCCTCCTTAAATGTTTTAAGTAGCTAGGCATATTGGGTACTATATAAAAAGTTAGAAGTGTGTGTTCTTTAAATACAATTGTAAACTTACAGATTCATATATTAGAGCAGATTTTCATCTTATATGGATGGCAGATGATCTACAGATAATCAAAAAATAGGTGTTTGAGTAGTGATTCAAACTTCTATCAGATTTTTTACCAAGATTATAGAAATGCATAACTAACTATTTTGAGTTTCGTTATTAGTTACCAGGGTCTGCATTGAATTGCTCAAAAGACAGAAAGCAGAATAGGAAAGAATAAGCAAATATCATGGATTATTTATAAACTAGATGATAATCATTAATATTGATAAGCTAAATGAACATGTCCCAGCAAACAAGAGAATCAAAATTTTTTCTTGTGATTTCTGTGAATGAAAAAGGTCAAAATGAAGTTAAATTATATACTTCTATGTGACTAAAAGTACATACTCCCTGAGACTTAAGGCTATTCCTCTATAATGAATTCAAATCAGACTTAAGAAGCAAAAGAGTAATTGCAAAATTTAAATCCAGATCTGATATGTGTGATAATACTGGGTAAATTGTGTCACATAAGTCAGCTGGAACTCTTAGTATATAAACTTTAAATATGAATTCCAAATTATTAAATCATTTCCTTAAAGTAGTATAAATGTATTTTATATATTGAACCATAAATTAGATATTTCTACCATCTGGTTTAGTTAAAATTTTGTTTTTTCTTCTCTTCCTTGTTTTGACATGTATAGTTTTTTTTCTTTGCAGTGCATTTTAGGACTACTTCATATATCCTTATAAATTACCTTTAATTATGTAAGATGAGGATGTTTCATGGTAATTTGTCAAAATTGATTGTCATCTATAATATAAACATTAGCACTCCTATATTTGTCAGTCAGTTCTATAAAACACAGAGTGAATCTTTATGCTGTTATTAAAAGTGTATTCCAGATTAATTAATAATGGAATATGTGATAATTTATGGTGCCTGTAGCCTAAGATTTAATATTCTGCCTTTAACTTGGTTGTGTCTAACTTGCATAAATAATGTATTCAGGCATGCATGTTATCAAATATTTGTCATGCTAACTTACACATTATATAAAATATTTAATTTGGATGTTTGTTATTAGTGAAATAGTGTTAATGAACACACAAAAAAACTGCTGTTTATTACTTTTTTACTTAATGTTAAACTTTGATGACTTATATTACCAGAATTATTGAAGATTGTTTGCCCTTTTAGGCAAAATACTATCAAAAAAGACATTCATAGTTCTAGGTTTACGGTATTTTACCTAATAGTTTGCTCTTCACTACAAAAATGAATGAATTCTTTCAGTGTGAAGTACTGAGTAGTACATAATTTCCCCCCCAAAAACATCACATTTGGAAGGTGGAGTATACCTTTTATTAACCACAGTTGCCACTAAAAGGTAAGGTCTTCCCCACCCACAAGAAGATGATCCCTGCTACATTTTTTTCCCTACAACATGGGGAATTAGGAGTAAGCAAACATTTACTAAAGCTCTCATTTGTACAGTTTTAAGGAAAGAAGGATAGAATTAGACATTTGAAGCTTTTGAGCAGGTCAACATTAAAATTATGTGTTGCCTTTGCTTTTGTTACTTCCTTGACTTCTAGGGAATAATATGCTGACAAAAACATTGTACAGAGGTTTCATCATTTGTTCAGAACTTTGTCAGATCCTTTCTGTAGCTGACTTCCTCTTGCAAATCATGAAGTTAAGAGAGCTATAGTTTCAGCTTAGTATTCAGAGAGTAAAAAAGGGGGGAGAGTTAGAGGGTAAAGTGGAAGATTTGACTTTGGGTAGTAAACACACAGTGTAATATACAGATGATGTATCATAGAATTGTACACTTGAAACTTAAATAATTTTATTAACCAATGTCTCCTCAATAAATTTAATTTTAAAAGAAAAAAAAGGTTACCTTAAAACATCTTTTGTTCCTTAAAAATGTTAATATAGTTAATAGTTTTTATACAGTTAATAGTTGTGTTTATATAGTTAATAGTTTCACAAATTGAAGGTAAAGATAAGACACCTAAGAATGTTTTATTTTGATGGTAATAAAATGTCAATAGCTAAATAAAACTTTTTATTCTTTAAGTTAAATGTTTGTCTCTCTATTATTGCTTTAATTTATTATTATAACCCTGTAATTCTACACTTTGACAAATGATTCTAGAATTTATCCTAAAATTCTATACTTTGTCAATCAGCTCTGAGCTTTGTTATATCGAGAACAAATTATTATTATATGTTTCTGTGTATTTGCTCCTCTCTCTAGTATTCAAATACATAAGTGTATCAGTCTTAAGACTAGGAATGTTGCTTTATAATTGACCTATTCACAATGTGCGCTCTCCAGCACTGTAAATTTTATGTGTAAAACTGTAGAATTTCTGGTCTGTGCTTGAAATTGGCTTGGTAAATGTGGGTTCATAGAGACAGTGTAGTTTAGTTGGAAAGAGCCCAGAATTTGAAATGACATGTAAGACCCAATTGCCTGTTCTAATAGCAATACTTTTTTTTTATTGTGTGATTTTGGAGAAGTTATCTAACTTTTCTGACCTTAACTATTTTCTCTGAGAAAAATTTTAATTGAGAAATTACAATGTTCACCTTACAGGGCTACTCTGAGGAAAATATGTAAAAATTACATTACATATGCCTGGTAACAATTACATTACATATGCCTGGTATAATAATAAGCACATGCTATATGAATTAATTTAATTCTCACAACAACCATAAGAAGTACTGTTATTATTCTCCAAGTTTTATATTATATGAACTGTTATATCATAATGTTTACTGTCTCACAAATTATACCATAATGTTTACTCCTTGAATTCATATTTCCATTCTACACAGCCTATAGAACTTGATAGTAACATAGTATATATTTCCTATTTGAAAATATTTTTAATTAACTGTCATTTCTTTACAAGAAAACATATATATACATTGAAATTTAAGTTTCCCTTTAATTTAGGAACCAGAAGGCTCATAAGATTTTTAAAAAATTATAGCTTGATTTATTATATAAATATCAGTACGTGTACTACATAGTTGATAACAACATAAATATATTACAAATTTTAATAAGTAGTTATTAAAGAAAATATTACTGGAAATTAAATAAAAAACTGAATTATTCTTCAATTAGTTCATATATCAATTAGTTCATATATCAGTTAGTTCATATATCATATTCTTCAATTACTTCATATATCATATATTGAAGAAAACTGAATTATTCTTCAATTAGTTCATATATCAATTAGTTCAATATATTAATGATACTCATGTCTAGAAGAAAAGATGTTAAGCATTAATATATTTCTATTTCTTGTTTAGTACTGAGATAACCTTACTCTCCTAAATAAAAAGATGAAATACATTTTTGTCATAACTGATTTATTTAATTCTTCACACATCTTGAAAATTATATGCAAAGTTATGGTTATATATCAGTAAAAATATTTCTCATGTCTAAAATTCAAAGCCACCTAATTTGCTAAAGGATTTGTTTCATGGTCATTAGAATCATTCAGGCCTTCATTTTCTGGGACATATACCAAATGGACTAAGGATATTTGGTTTGGGATCTTGTTATTCTTTTATCTCCCCACTTAAAGGGAACTTGTTTAATATATTCAGAAATTATTGAGGAAATTAAAATGTTGTTAACTTTAGTAACTTCTTCCAATACATTTTTAAAAATTTATCTTTATTGTTGAAAGTATTACAGTTGTCCCTCCTTTTTTCACCCATTATTACCCTCCTCCCCGCTCCTGCTTCCTCCTGCCTTTCCAATTCATTTATACATATATATATATATATATATATATATATATATATATATATATTTTAATCTTACCACATGAACTAACTATATTTTTATCAATACCTTATAACTAGAAACTTAGTTTATTTAATATCTGGAATTCTAGCAGAAAAAAAAAGTGTCTCTTCATTTTTCTAATTCAAATAAATGTGTCAATATACATTTTGAGGACAAATCTAGAGAGTATTATGCTATTATGCTCAGTGAAATAAGCCAGTCAGAGAAAGATAAATACCATATGATTTCACTTATATGTGGAATCTAATGAACAAAATTGAAACAGACCCATAGACACAGAGAACAGACTGACAGCTGTCAGAGGGGAGGTATGTTGGGGGATTGGGTCAACAGTATGGTGATTACCAGAGGGAAAAGGGGGTGGGGCAGGTAGAAGATGGTAAAAGGGGGATAAATGGTGATGGAAAGAGACTTGACTCTGGGTAGTAAAACACAACACAATATACAGATGATGTATTTTATAGATTGTACACTTGAAACCTATATAATTTTATTAACCATTGTCACCCTAGTAAATTCAATAATTTTTTAAAATTTCCTCTATGAGGAATTTATAAATTATAATAATGAGGAATATATAAAATATAATTAGATGTATATTTTAAATATAGATTATCCAGCCTGGCTCGTGTGGGTCGTGGTTGAGTGTCAACCCATGTACCAAGAGGTCACTGGTTCCATTCCTGGTCAGGGCACATGCCTGCATTGTGGGCTCGATCCTCAGTGGGGAACATGCAGGAGGCAGCCAATCGATGTTTCCCTCTCATTGATGTTTCTCTCTCTCTCTTCTCCCTTCCTCTCTCTCTAAAAATAAATAAATATAGATTATTCAAATAGTGAGGTTAAGATTATTTAGATCTAATTTTTATAAATTATAAAAATATTTGTCTCTAAATGAGTACATTTAGAACGAATCTGTGCATACGTAAGCTTTTAACTTATTGAAGATGCAAGGTTCATGTTTAAAATACAGACTGTATAATTCTGAAAAGTGTATACTGTTTAAAAACTCAATTCCAGCATATGCATGTGTGCGTTTGTGTGTATGTGTGTATGTATATATAGTTACTAGGATATAGAAAATATAAATATTTTATAAGTGAAGACTGTTTAATTAAAATAATATTTTGTAATATAATTTGATAAAAATATTTAAGTATCTTGTTAAATCTGCATGAATCTGTAAGAAATCACATAAAATACAAATTTTATTATGAGTTATTTCTAGTTTAACTTGAAAATTTAAAGTTACATCAAAAAGACTCAATGATACTGACTTTACTGCTTTAGCTGTTCAAGAATAATTATTGTTTCAGCTAATGACAGATGTTGAGAATGATTTTTGAGAATACTCTTTGCTCTCACCAGGCTCCTGAAAAAACAACGTATTTTTTTAATTATATGGAATGGAACAGGTGATGTCATTAAAGGAAAATTACTCTCACTCTCTCTGCCTGTATTATTATATAACTTGATTTCAGAGCTTCCTAACTAGGACTACAATATCCCCATTTCAATTGCTGTGCTTTACCCAGATAGATATCCATGTAAACAGGAAAAACTGGAAGGCTTATCATGGTTTTATGTTGTCTTGACTAAGCAATAAGAAGGTTTACCCCAATCAGTATTTTGAAATTTTTTTCTTTGACAACCTGGAAGATTTTATGCCCCGGGGCAATGTATCATATTATATACTGTGTCCATGGAGGGATATGCCTTTTTTTCTGTGAAAAGTGGAAGAAAGAGAGAAAAATGAACATTTAGAATTCTAAGAAAGAGCATATATGGAAGTTGAGGATCTGGAAATAGATTCCCTTAAAACCAACAGTATCAGCTTACCTCTTAAAGTGTCTTCACTTACCCCTGGATCTAGTAACCCCAGTTTGGTGACTACTGGCAGTGTATAGCAGATGCTAAATAATTGATAGCTATTGGCTGTATTAAAAAGGACAGGGGAAAAAGGATGGCTCACTGTTATTACCATGTCATTGGCTCAGAGATTTTAAACAGCAGCCACCCTAAGGAGTTTAGTTACTAATACTGTGCAGGAGATTTAGCAAGATTGTTTTAATGACTGCTGAACAAAAAAGATGCCCATACATCACCATTTTAATTTGGCCCAATTTTAGTCTTGCTGGGAAGTGTTTTACAAATTTAGAATTGAAAAGTCAGTCAGAAGTGCATAAAGAAGTCAACCAGGAGACATTTGGGAGCCATCCTAACCCATTACAGTTACCACCAGTGTGGAGCAGACAGATCACTCTCTTCTGTGAAGCCAGTGTAGGTAATGGAGGAAAACCCTGGTGCAGCAGTGCTGTTTAGAAACTCAGCAGCACTCTGGACTACCTTCTCAAGATGGAAACATTCTATTATCTCTTTTACTTTTTGTAATCCTCACCCAGGGGCATGCTTATTGATTTTTAAAGAGAAGGGAAGGGAGAGAAGAGAGAGAAACATTGATCAGTTGCCTTCCTGTAAGCGCCCTGACTGGGGATTGAACCCTCAACCTAGGTATGTGCCCTGACAGGGAATTGAACCTACAACCTTTCAGTGTATGTGGGCAGTAAGGGTCATCCTAGTTTCCACTCCAACCAACTGAACTACCCAGGCAGGGCCATTCTATTATCTCTTGAACCTTTTTTAACTCAAGAAAAAAATGCCTCTACCTTACTGCCATAGTTAAACATTTATTCAGGCAGAAATAGTGCAAGAATAGCCCAGTTTGTATATGAATACTAGAGGAGACAAGAAGCAATTTTATCGATTTGATACTTTGACTCTTATTAGAACTCTTTCTTGACTATAGAAAACTATTAAAGCTATTTTCTAAGAAATCACATAACTATATTTCAGAGTGGTTTATATTGAGAGTGATTCACATTTAAGGTACAACTCTTAAGTAAATGATACAGTTGATTGTTTGGAAAAACTAAGGTTTGTGAACTAAGGTTTTCTCTTTTCCTTTTTCCCTTGTTTTAATATTGACTGAGAAACCAGGAATTCAGCCAATTGTATTAACCTTCTCCATGTCTTATTTATCATTAAAATGGAATAGTAGTACAATTCTGAAGCTTAAAGGGAATATTGTGAAAATCTCAAAACTTTTATAACACTTTAAATTTATTTTTTAAATGACTTCTTAATCAATTATAATAGAATGAGTGAATTTAGTTTTTAATATTCAGTAAATATTTTCTGTAAATTTAGAACAATCTCATATTCTCTCAAGATAAAGAATTCCTCATTTAGAATAACTTTGTAACAACTTGGTGGTGAAATTGCTATTTATAAAGTATGCATTTCTTTTAGTAAAAGATGATGACTGCGACTCAGATGCAGAAAATGAACAAAACCATGATCCTAGTGTTGAAGAGTTCCTGCAGCAACAAGACACTGCAGTCATTTACCCGGAGGCACCAGAAGAGGACCAGAGGCAGGGCACACCAGAAGCCAGTGGTCATGATGAAAATGGTAAATGGAACTTTATCATTGTTTTTGTTTTCATCCTTAAAGGATTATTTCTATTACTCTACTGTAGGAACCTACTGTCCTACTATAGGGAACATTTTTGAAAACCAAAATTGATTGCAGGTGGCTGTAGAGACTAATCTCTTCAATTAATGGAACATTGTCCATGATAACAGTATAGTATTATATTAGTGGCATCTAATGTATATAGTGGTAATGCCACTGCATAAGAAATGCTTAGACCAGTGCCTGGACATTGATTTCCATCCACTAACATGGCATCAAGTCGTAGAAGTGGAAACTAAGATGACCCTTACTGCCCAATGATTCTTTTCTACTGTTCTTCTAGCAAGCAAAGCATGGTTGTCTGGTTCAAAACATCTGGAGACAAATGGTTTCTCTGTCTGCTTTAGTTCACTCTGATATGAACAGCCACTGTATAAAGAGTAACAAAATGTAATAATAAAGTGTTCATAATCTCCTGAAAAGAAATAGGCTGTCATTCTGCCCTTCCATGCACTAGAAACAGATGAAAATTGCTTGCTAAGAAATTTTATGCAAGACCTGTACCAAATACTAGGAAGTTACTTAGAATGTTTAAGGATACTTCAAGTTTTAAGATCCCAATCTGGTTTGATTTTCCCACTTTAATGGATATATTTAGTTTAAATTCAAATAATCAACTTTTTTTAAAATAATTTTTTTCCTTTATTGGTTTTAGAGAGAGAGGAAGTGAGAGGGAGAGAGAGACAGAGACATCGATGAGAGAGAACATCGACTGGCCGCCTCCTGCATGCTCCCTACTGGGGATTGGGCCCACAACCTGGGCATGTGTCCTGACCAGGAATTGAATCGGCGACCTCCTGGCGCATGGGTCGACGCTCAACCACTGAGCCACACCAGCCGAAACAAATAATCAATTTTTAAGGCTTTTTTTAAGAGCAGTTGTGTGTATACAACAAAATTGAGACAGAGAGAGAAATGTCCCATATACCCTTTCTCCCCACACATGCACAGGCCTTTCCTGTTATCAACATAACTCACCAGAATGGTACTTTTTTTTTTTAACCAAGGATGAACCTACATTTGCACATCATAATTATTACAAGTTACCTTAGGGTTTACTCTTGGTGTTTTACATTCTATGGGTTCGGACTAATGTATAATGACATGTATCTATCATTATAATATTATACAGAGTAGTTTCACTGCCCTAAAAATTCTCTGTGCTCTGCCTATTCATCTTTCCCCCCACTCCCCTACCCCTGAAAACCACTGATCTTACGTCTCCATAGCCTTGTCCTTTCCAGAATGTCATATACTAGAATCATGTAATATGTAGCCTTTTCAAATTGACTTTTTTTCACTTAGAAATCTGCATATAAGATTCTTCCATGTATTTCTGTGGCTTGATAGCTCATTTCTTTTGTGTTGAATAATATTCCATTGTCTGGATGCATCACAGTTCATTAATCCATTCACTTACTGAAGGACACCTTCCAAATTTTGGCAACTATGAATAAAACTGCTATAAACATCTGTGTACAGATTTTTGTGTGAACATAGTTTTCAGTTCCTTTTAGTGAATAAGAAGGAGCCCAATTGATGGATTTGTATGGTAAGAATATGTTCAGTTTTATAAGAAACTGCCAAATTGTCTTCCAAAGTGGCTATACCAGTTTTCATTCCTACCAGCAATGAATGAGATTTCCTATTGCTTCACATCCTTGCCAGTATTTGGTATTGTCAATGTTCTGGATTTTGGCTGTTCTAATAGGTGTGTAGTGGTTTCTTGTTTTAATTTGCGTGTCCCTGATGACATATTATGTGAAGCATCTTTCCATATTTAACTGCCATCTGTACGTATTCTTTGGTAAGCTATCTGTTAAGGTCTTTGCCCATTTTTAATTGAGTTATTTGATTTTTTTTTATTGAGTTTTAAGAGTTCTTTGCATATTTTGGGTAGCAATCCTTTATCAGCTAGGCTTTTTACAAATATTTTTCCAGTCTGTGGCTCATCTTCTTTTTTTTTTTTTTTTAATGTTTTTATTGACTTTTTATAGAGAGAGAAAAGGAGAGAGAGATAGAAACATCCATGTGAGAGAAACATCAATCTGCTGCCTCCTGAACACCCCCTACTGGAGCTTAAGCCCAAACCTCGGGCATGTGCCCTGTCCAGGAATCAAACTGGGACCTCTCAGTCCATGGGACAACGCTCAATCCACTGAGCCACACCAGCCGGGCTGTGGCTCATCTTCCAGTTCTCTTGATATTATTTTTCTCAGGGCAGAAGTATTTAATTTTAATGAAATGTAGCTAATTAGTTACTTCTTTCATGAATTGTACCTTTGGTGTTGTATCTAAAAAGGCATCAACCATATCCATGGTCATATAGGTTTTCTTCTGTTATCTTCTAGGAGTTGTACAGTTTTGCATTTTACAGTTAGGTCGGTGATCCATTTTGAGTTCAATCTTGTGAATGGTGTGAAGGTCTGTGTCTAGATTATTATTATTTTTTGCATGAGGATGTTTAGTTGTTCTATTACCATTTGTTGAAAAACTTTTTGCTTTATTGTACTGCCTTTGCTCCTTTGTCAAAGATCAGTTGACTATATTTATGGCGATCTATTTCTGGGCTCTCTGTTCTGCTTCATTTATCCATTTGTCTATACTACACTGTCTTGATTATTATAGCTTTATAGTAAGTCTTGAAGTTGTATAGTGTCAATCCTTTTACTTTATTCTTCAATCTTGTATTTGGTATTCTGGATCTTTTGGCTCTCCATGTACACTTTAGTGTGTTTCTAAAATCCATAAAAAACTCTCTAGAATATTTATTGGTATTTCATTGAATCTATAGATCAAGTTGGGAAGAAATGATATCTTAACAATATTGAGTCTCCTTATGTATGAAGTTGGAATATCACTCCATTTATTTAGTTCTTTAATTTTGTTCATCAGAGTTTTGTAGTTTTCCTCATGTAAATCACATACATATTTTTGTTAGGTTTATACCTAAGTATTTCAACTTTTGGGTGCTAATGTAAATGATATTGTATCACTCAACTTTTAAATTTTTGAAGGAAATTGAGAAAAATGGTGTAGAAAACAAAATAAACTTTATTGCGAAGAGTCAACTGTACCTTCCTCAAATGAGGCATAAGCTATGAAAAAGAGAAGAAACTGAAGTTTTACTCCAGAATAGATAAATTTTCTGTAACTAAATCGGTGACAAAGGAAATAGAAGTAGGGTATTCCAGAACAGTTTCCTTCAGTTTGCCAAAAGTTCACATTTATGAACACTGTAGATTATTGCCCCAGGGAACACTGCATTTCAGCTTAATGATGATCAGTATTTGTATATTCGGAGAATCTACAGTTTTTGGCATCATAATCCTATAAGGCCCTACTGTTTCCACTTTCATTGCTTGGTTGTTTTTTCTCTTAAAGAAAATGTATTAGCATTTCACCTGTAGAAGCCATAGTTTAAAATAAATATGAAAGGGAAATAGAAACTTTTTAAACCCATTTGTACATGTGTGTAATTTTTATGTAACAAAATAGTTTTCAAAAAGCTTCAGTAAAAAAAACAAACAATTAAAACTAAAGAAATGTTCCACTGCATAGATCAAATAAGGTTAAACCTTGTAAAGTTCAGTTCAAATCAACACCGTAAAATCCAAAAAAAATTGGGACCCTAACCATTCTGGTTTAGTAAAACATTTAAATTGTAGAATGTGTCTTTTGGGGGGCTGAAGGGGCATTTAGTGGTTTCTTCTTTTTTTTTTTTTTGGTTAATCCTCACCTGAGGATATTTTTTCCATAGATTTTTAGAGAGTGGAAGGGAAGGAGAAGGGGGTAGAGAGAGAGAGAGAGAGAGAGAGAGAGAGAGAGAGATACATAGATGGGAGAGAGACACATTGATCAGTTGCCTCCCACATATGCCCCAATCAGGGTGGGGATTGAACCACAATCCAGGTATGTGCCCTTGACCAGGAATCGAACCTGCAATCTTTTGGTGCATGGACCTACTCTAATCACTGAGCCTCGCTGGCCAGGGCTAGAATATGTTTTTAATTCAGGTATTCCTTACTTTTACATATATAGTATAATTTATATACTGCTAATAAAGTATTTCACAGTAGATATTCTATCACACCAGTAGCATCTGTTTAAATATAAAAAGTTATCTTCAGAAATTCTTAAATTTTTAGCAGATTAAACATGCCCTCCCTGGACTTCCTAAGTTGTAAACAGGCAAACTTTATTCCAATAGATTAATTACCACAAAATCTGAATTAGTAGGGAGCAAATCAAGATTTTTCAAAGGTTTTACATCAAATAATGCTATCAGTCTGAAATGTTATGCTACCTACCAAAGAAAGAGGAAGATACAAAAAGTTATTTTAATTTTTTAAGTAAATGTATTCATGGTCACAGATACATAAAGTAATTATAGAAAGTTCAAAAAATAATCAGATAAGTTGTTGTTTTAGTAATATTCAATTGCTACCTTAAATTTTTTATAGGAATTCTAAAAAACAGTTTTTTCCTTGCATGACAAGCCATTATTGCTAAAAAGTAATTTTTTAAAAAGCAATACAATATTTTCAAAAATAGAAATAGAAGCTTTACTTAACTTTTAAACCTGCATTCTACAACTTGGTTATTATGTCAAATATGCAGATTTACTTTTCATTGTTTTATGCCAGTGACCTAAAAGAATAAATTCAAATTTTATATATATGAGAATATTCAATAGATATTGATTTATGAAAGTAATTACTTGCTGTTAAAAAATATAAGCAACCAGTCATTTTACAAAATATTAGTATTTTATTTATTAATTGGTGGGATTAATCATGAAGGCAAAATAGAAAATAGAAGATAATGAGAGCAGACAGCTCTGTGACACTGGAGTATGAGCAGTTTGAGTTTGAGTGATGAAAATCATTGTGATTGTGGTGCCAATACTGAACACCTACAATGGTGGACTCTGACTTTTGCCATTGTAAATAGGATGGACAAGGCAGTCTGGCAAGGAAAATGTGTCAAATGTTGACTTCCCACTGGCCTGTACAAATAGGAAATTCATACTAGACAAAGCATAATATGATTTCTAAAGAATTTCTTCATGCAACTAATCTAGTCCCCAAAGAAGTGGGTCATGTTAGAGTCATCACCAACAGAAAACTCTGGTTCCATTTGCTTTGCTAACAAAAGATGCCATCCTAAACTTTGGGGGTTTTGGTTTTTTTATTTTAAATATTTTAAATAAAATAGTCATATTTATATTTTGATACATATTTTAGCATATTTATCTAGCTTTTTAGAGTTAAGTCTTAGTCTATTATTTGCAGGCTGGTCCTTGAGCAAGATATTTAATTTATATAAATTTGAATTTCAGTAAAGCTTATATATGTTTATGAAGCATTTGGCTATTGTTATGAGATTTTCTTTGGTGGTCTATTTTTCTATAAGAAAATCAAAATGAAGGTAGAGATGATATTAGGAACTCATTGCTTTGAAGAAATAAATCAAATGTGGAAAACTACTCTTAGTTAAATAATATTAATTGACAAAGTAGAATTGCATTTTAGGATTATCAGATTAGATGGTTCCAAAATGACATAGAATTTATTTGGTGAACCCCAGTTTATGCATAATGCCTTTATTTTCTGAAAGCTATTCTATATTTATTTATCCTATAAAATTATACAGAAAATTTGTCAGTGTATTTCAGTAGGGAAAAGAACATGAATAATCGTGCATGAGAGGTCTTTATGGGTCAAGCCTAGATCTGGCTCCCACTACTGCTTACCCCCCTCCTGCATTCTTTTGGTCTAAACTCAAGTGATATGGCTGCCTAACTGCAACAAGTCTTAGACAGCTAGTTTAGCTATGTACTACTTACTCTCTGATGACAGTAAGTGTCATTTTCAAATTTGAAAGAATGAGCATTAAATAAATAATGACTTGTTACCTATAGAAAGATTCTGTTATGGTATACAAGTCCATTAATATGTATACATGTACAAATGTGTAACCTACATTCTGATTTTACTTTTGTTTGTTGTTTTTGTCTAATTGACCATACAAAAGAAGAAAAGAATTGGGGTTTTAGTAAAAAAAATACAGGACCTTAAAGTCAGACAGCACACATTTGAATCCTGACTTCATCATTTACTGGCTGTGTGACTTTTAAGTTATTTAATCTTTCTGAGCCTTATGTTTTTACTTTTATAAAATAGATGACTATCATTGTATTGTTTTGAGGATCAAATATAAACTGGGTAGCATAATATCTGGCACATAGCATATGGAGTACTCAGTGATAGCTTTGATAGTGTATTTTTTTAATTTTATTTTTCAATTACAGTTGACATTTCAATATTATTTTATATGAGTTTCAGGTATACAGTATAGTGGTTACACAATTATATAATTTAAAAATGTTTTTTGAATTTTTAAAATTTTAAATATGTGATCTTTCTTTTACAGGAACACCAGATGCATTTTCCCAATTACTCACCTGCCCATATTGTGATAGAGGCTATAAACGCTTTACCTCTCTGAAAGAACACATTAAATATCGCCATGAAAAGAATGAAGATAACTTTAGTTGCTCCCTGTGCAGTTACACCTTTGCATACAGAACCCAACTTGAACGTCACATGACATCACATAAATCAGGAAGAGATCAAGTAAGTGAAATGACTGAGATCACTAGTTCTTCAAATTTTGAGAATTCATCCCTCCATAGACGGCAAGGGTTTTAATATACTTAAAAGTTAAAAAGATGTACTAGACAGTGTTTTGTCTATAGACTTATAAAAATGAAAGTGATTATTTATTTGAATTATCTGGTCATTTCTGAGTTAAAAATCACATGTGAACATGATTTTAGAGGTAACTAAGTTTTTTTTTTTTCAGATAACATCCATTTCATCTCAACTTAGTTATTTTACTATATATACTAAACATACTACAACAGATATATATATGCTATATACACTATAACAACTATAAATATATACTATAACAAATATTTCTCTTATGTTTAGAACTGGATTTCATAATGCATTGTACTAAAATGTTCAGTGTAGGAAAATAAATATTGGTTACATAAACCCCATGACTTACTGCTGACCAAATTTAAAAGAAAATCAAATAATAATAAAGTTTCATTTTTTTTTTTTTTTGTTAACCAATGACTATTTATTCTCAGTATAAGCTACAGTAGATAAGAAAATTGCTTCCCCTAAGAATCTAAAGTTTAGATTCTAATGCATTTTTATTCTGAAGACTCAATTTTCATATGGTTTATTCTACTTCTATGTCACTTTACCTCAATTTCTAGAGGTATAAACCAAGACTACTCTGTAAGTATAAGTTACATGTAAATTGTTGGCTCCATACTTAAGGATTAAAGTCAAAGAATCTTGCCAATTATTCTTTTATCAGGTCTTGATAACTATCAACTATAAATAATCAACTGAATATCTCATTAAATCTAACTTAAAAAATCAAATAAATATTCCACTGCATGGGGTATGTCAAGGCTATCTGTTGTGATTGGGGAACATGTCCATTTTCTTATATCAAAGAAAATAATCTATATAAATGAGTCCCTATGAACTTTGCCCTAGGAATGTATCTAATGTAAGTCATATATCCCACAGAGAACAAAATAGACCCTTGCTAAGATGATGGCCAAATAAAAAAACAAAAAGAGAATTTTGGAAAAAGAATGATTGAACATGGTCAGCTTATCTTCTCAGGACTTGAGCAACGAGGGGTTTGGGGACTGACAAATCAGGAACTACGGGACCAAGATTGCCTTAGATAGGTTAATGGTTCAGTCTCTGAATGAGCACTTGAAATGGGAGAGAGTACCAAAACAAGGAGAATACTGATGCAGAGAAGGAATTACTGAAGACAAACGCCATCTATTTACCATCTTCCCCTATTACAGTCTTTTTTTTAATTCCTCACCTGAGGATATTTTTCCATTTATCTTCAGATAGAGTGGGAGGGAGAGAGAGAGAAAGAGAGAGAGAGAAACATCGATGTGAGAGAGACACATTGACTGGCTGCCTCTCACACAACCCCGACCAGGGCCGAGGACGAACCGCAACTGAGGTACGTGCCCTTGACCATAATCGAACCCATGACTCTTTGGTCTGTGGGCCGATGCTTCAACCGCTTAGCCAAACCAACCAGGGTCCTATTATAGTCTTTTTAGGGACAATTCAGACGAGTGCTCTTTCCATCTTAGAGTCCTGATGGAACTACAGTATAGATAGGCCTTGGGAAAAGAGCTTATTCACATGACAGTTGGGAAGGAAATCCATCTTGCAATTACTGCCCCCATCCTCTCTATACCAGGGGCCTTTGTCAAAGGAAAAGATCTCCAAAGGACAGATAGAGCTGATAATAAAAGCAGGAGATGCCATTGTAAAAGCAAATCATAAGATCTCTGATGAGCATGAAACCCCCTTTTTGATGCTTTTTCTGATGGGTGCAAAGGTAGTAGATGTTATATATGAAGTGTGTGGTCAGACTAAGGTCAGAGAGGAGTTGTGATAAATGTGGGGACCAATAAAATGAGGAAGTAAAATATGGAAGTTAAAAGGTCTGAGCTGGCGGGAGATCACATCCACAACGCAAGGCCAGTGTAGAGCAAAATGGCTTTATTGCATATGCCTGGGTGCAGGCAGGCTGAGCCGAGAAGGGGTCAGCCTCAAATTAGGGTTAGAGTGTCAGTTATATATGCCTACTTTCAGCTTCCAGCAGTTCCTGCTAATGTACTTTATCTGGCCCATTGTCCGCCTTGCAGTAGGCTGGCCTGGTATCTCGTCTGGCATCTGCTGGGTTATCCATTTCCTTGCTAGGTTATCCATTGCCTTGCAGACAATCCAGATAAACCTTATCTGTACTCAATAGAACGTTGAGCAAAGGTCATGCAAGCAACACAATTTCTACAGTTTCTGCCTTTTGCAAACTTTTACCTTTACCCTTTAAAACATTACTAACCCTATCAGAAGCCTTGGAAACAATTTAGGTTATGAGGCAACAAACTAAAGGGTAGAAATATCTAGCATGCAGGCCTTTGAAAATCATGCTACAATTTAAAGGTAAGCATTTCCATGTCTTATTAATTTATTCATTCAACAAATATTTGCATTACTATTATGTGTCAGGCCCTGTTCCTAGGTGTTACAATAATGAAAAAGACGAGCAAAGTCCCTGAGAGTAGGGGACATATACAGGGTGGGGCAAAAGTAGGTTTACTGTGTGAGTAAGCAAAATACAGAGTTTATTCTTGTATTATTATTTATTAATTATTGTATTTTCCATATGAACAATTGTAGGCCTACTTTTGCACCACCCTGTATTAATAGGTGATATAAAACAGATATAATTTATAAAAACAGGGCCATAGTCGGTTTTGCTCAGTGGTTAGAGCGTTGGTCTGCGGACCAAAGAGTCAAGGGCATGTACTTCAGTTGCAGTTCGTTCCTAGCCCTGGTCCGGGTCATGCAGGAGGCAACCAATCAATGTGTCTCTCTCTCGTCGATGTTTCTTTTTCTCTCTCTCCCTCCCTCCCTCCCTCCCACTGTATCTGAAGATAAATGGAAAAATATCCTCAGGTGAGGATTACACACACACACACACACACACACACACACCGGTAGTATGAAGAAAAATAGAGTAAGAGGATAGAAAGTGATGAAAACTGCTATTTGTTTAGAGGGTAGGGAGACCTTTCTGAGAATGTGCCATCTGAACTAAGACCTGAATGAAATGAAGAAGCCAATTATGGAATGATTGGGGGAAGGGCATCCCATTCAAAGGGAATAGACTGAAAGCGTGAAAAGGCCTTGAGGCAGAAACTTGCCTGACATTACCAAAGAACAGCCTGGAGGCCAGTGTGAACAAAGGGGAGAAAGAAGGTGAGGCCAGGAGGTGTGGAGGAACAGATGATGTAGCTCCTTGTATAGGCCATGATAAAGACTTGATTTTATCCCAAAGTGTGATAGGAAAGCCTTTGAAGGATATTGAATTTTGACTTTATTTTTTTTTTCAAGGGAACACTAGCTATTGGGTAGAGAATAGGTCAAGAGAAACAAAAATGAAAGCAGGGAGATCACTTAGATGCTATTGCTATAAGCCAGGCCAGGGGTGGTTGGTGGCTTTAAACTCGGTGGTGGTGACAGACATCGCCTAATGAGGAATATTGGATTCAGAATGTATTCATGATGGATTCAGAATGTATTCTGATGGAATGGGTAAGGATATAAGAAAAAGAGAGGGTTCAAGGATTACTCCAAAGTTCAGGGCCTAAGCAATAATCAAATAAATGAGGGTGTTATTCACAAAGATAGGAAACACTAGAGGAGGAGCTGATTTTCAGGAGAGAAATTAAGAGTTTAGTGTTGGTCACGTTAACAGATGCCTATTACTTTCCAATATCAAGGAAGCAGCTGGCAATAAGAGTCTGAAGTGGAGGAGAGAGATCTAAAAATATAAATTTGGGAACTGTCACCATATGTTCTGTATGTAAAGCCATGGGTATGAATGAATAGGGCCTGGTAAGTACTCATTTTCTTTCCGTACTACAGGAAAGACACAAGAAAGGAGGTTCCAGTTAGGGTGAGCATGAGGCAAATAGTACTTGAGTTAGGCTTTTGAAAGATAGATAGAATCTTAAAAGTCATAATTAAAGGGAAATAGCCAAGAAATAAGAAATAGTATAAACCAAAGCAAGGGGAGAGAGAAGAGCAATGTATGTGCAGAAAACAGACTCACTAAATGACTGAGGCAGAAACTTTTAGAGAACTGGTAAAGAATAAGCCTGCAAACTCAGAGGCCATTATGAACTTGGAATCTATAGACTCAGAATCTGTACTCAGGGGTTTATGGGAATCCTTTAGAGGTTTATGAGCAGGGTTCGATTTAATTCAAGCAGTGTTTGGGTGGGGTGGGAAGGGGTATTGTTTTTTACTTAGAAAGCTTTATAACCCAAAGCAAGATATGGGAGATAGATGGTTTAAGAAAAGGTTGCAATTTTGAAACAAGAAGTCTTCTGTACACCTCCAGGCAGTAGCTGTGAAGGAAGTAGCTGTGTCTCAGAAATCTTGTTTCCATAGATTCATAACACTTTTGGATCCTGAGCCCCAATATTCACAAAGTTATGCATTTTTCAAGCTCAGAGTAATTCAAGCAGTGTTTTTCTAAAATTAAGGGTGTAGAATGTATTAGAAATATATAAAGTGGAGATTTGATAAACTAATCAGAAAGCTATTGTAATAGTCCATATTTGGCTGGAAAAGATGGGCATATTTTTTTAAATCATCAAATTAAAGTATGCCTGGCCGGTGTGACTCAGTGGTTGAGCGTTGACCCATGCACCAAGAGGTCGCCGGTTCCATCCCAGTCAGGGCACATGCCCATGTTGTGGGCCAAATCCCCTATAGGGGACATGCAGGAGGCAGCCAGTGGATGTTCTCTCTCATCAATGTTTCTCTCTCTCCCCCTCCCTCCCATCTAAAATCAATAAAGAAAAAAAATTAAAGTACTATTTAAAAATATCAAACATATAAGAGACAGGATAAAATACTGGAAAAAGCCTGGCCTTATCTCCTATTCAGGAGACCTTGTTCATCTATTGAGTAACTGCATTAGACAGATTACTATTCTTGACCTCAGTTTCTTTATCTATACATTAGAGTGAAGATAAGATAATCTCTCCCATTCCTAGTAAAGTATATATTATTTTTGCTAAGTACTATATTGCTTAATAAAGTATGATTCTGATACTTTAAATTAAAAAGTGGAGATTTTTCTCTGTCAAAATCTGTTTCATCTATCACCCTCCTTTTTGGTAATATTTCAAGTGTTAGGTTTTTGTGACTGCTGTAATTTGAGGCCTTTAAGAAACAAAATCATCACCAGAACAATACTTTTAGCAGATTGGATGTTCTTAATGTCTAGAGCTTTTTTTGCTTTATAAATAAAATACCAATTCTTTCTTACAGAGACATGTGACGCAGTCTGGAGGAAATCGTAAATTCAAGTGCACTGAATGTGGAAAAGCTTTCAAATACAAACATCATCTAAAAGAGCACTTAAGAATCCACAGTGGTAAATATTTGTTCTTTCACACCTTGAATATTTTAGCATATGTGGAAATAAATATTATAACGTGATCTACACACATTACAAACTCCTTGCTTTTCTTTTAGTATACAGACAAATCTGGAGAAATTTTCTGGTTATAAATGGTATTTTATTGAAGTTTTAATCTTTGACTAAAGTATATCAAGTTAATATAATATGACACACAAAAAATTTTATTATCAGAATACAATATGTCTTAATAAGAAGTACAACCTAAAAACACTTCAGCTTTCTGATGAATGTTAATTTCATGGCCTCTTTTGCACAGTTAACAAGATAACGAAAAAAGGTATTTGCAAAAGGAAATGAGGACATGAAGATGTTGTTTACAAGACAGGAGAAATAGAATGCCAGATAGGAAATGCTGAGGGGTCATGTGGAGTCAGCAAGGGAAAGCAGCATGAGGGCAGAGGGAACTGCAGTATTAATGAGAACTGAAAAGAAAAATGGGTTCCCCATCATTTCACCTTACTATTCCACATCATTTCTAAATCATTACTTACAAAATGAATAGTATTATGTGGTAAATGTATTATGTCTCTTTTAGAAACATAAAAACAAAGATAGCTATATTTGCATTGCTTCATAGGCTCTACTTGAACAAAAGCTGTAGAGAAAAGTTAGCACCCCACATTGCACTGTGAAATCTGTTAGTCTTCTGATTAATTTTGATATGCTATTTTAGATTTAAGTAATTTTAATGAAAAAAAAGTATTAGCTGATGAATGGGAATTATTGTATCTGTACATTACTTATGTTGTGAAAATTATTGTATTAACATTTACATTTTGCAAATATCCTACAAAAAGAATACAGTTGGATGGCTTTGTGAGGGGTGGTTTGTAATACCTACATTTTATTTTGGAACTTCAAAGGTTCTGTAAGTTTTACTGAGTCACCCATTGGGGACTAATTAAAGTTAAAATTATCACTTAAAAATGCTCAAACCAAGATTCTTACAAAAACATTTGTTTTCACAAATTAATATTTCTGGAAAGTAGAGGTTGTCTTTTGCAGCCTGCCACAGGGTCCTATTTCTTAGCTCCTGTTTTCATCAATAATATATTTTTAATAACCTCTCTACCAGAGATGCTTTGAAGTTATTGATAGAGTTACAGCTAATTTGGGAAAGCTTTTTTAAATGTTGAAATGGGGTAGAGGAAGGAAAATAAAGTTTAGAGTAAGATTCATGTACAAAGTGAGTGTTATATGGTCCTATTACAGTTGTGTAGCAGAATTTATCAAATCTATAGATGATACAAAGCTGGGAGGCATGGCTCATATCAAAGATTAAAATACAGATCTGAAAGCAAGTTGATATTTAATCACAGGATCCTGTATTGATCTTCAACAGTCAGCCTCAATCAAGTAGTAAGTAGGGAGCTACTGTCCGTAGTATCTACAGAAAAATTTTAGGAGTTTGGATGGTCAAGAGCTTTATCTAAGCTAACAATGTACTGCTGCTGCTTAAAAAGCTAATGCAGCCCTGGCCCGTGTGACTCAGTTGGTTGGGCGTCATCTCCGTGCACGAAAAGGTTGCTGGGATTCCCGTTCAGGGCACATGCAGGGGTTGTAGGCTCCTTCCTACAGGTAAGGGGCTTGCAGGAGGCAGCTGATTGATGTTTCACTCTCACATCAATATTTCTCTCTCCCTTTCTCTCTCTCCCTGTCACTTCTTCTCTCTAAAAATCTATTTAAAAATATTTTAAAAATAAAAAGCTATGTCATGGAGCACAGGACTCTGCACTGTTCATTTTTTACACATTAATATCTGTCTTGTTCTTAAAATTATTTAATATGAGGCTTGTATACCTTTAATACAGAAGAGACTTGAATTTAAAACATATAAGGAAAATAAAGTTAAGAAAGTAAAACAGGCATGAGATAAATGTGAAAAAAATGAATACTATGAAATCCCTTGCACATCCTGGAAGTGGACCACAAATTAGACTCGAAGGGTTAGGAGGTAAGAAAACTGCAACCAGTAACCAACACCAGAGTGTCTGTGAGTAAAAAGACTCTGTTGCTAGAAAAAGCACACCTTTTCCTAATACTAAGTCTATAGAGAAACTTGTTCCTTGAAACATAATAAAGAAGGAAGAGCAAAATACAATTTATATCATCCTCAGAAATATACTTAATACAGTGGAGAATTTGATAGGGTTTTCTTTTTAAAATAAGATTCTTCAACACAGTCCAGTGATATTTTACTAAAGTGAAATTAGGAAAAAACATTTCTTCAAGGTGGCTACTTGAACAATCTAAGTCTGCAGCTCTCTGATGGCCTGCTTTAGCCAAAGGAAAATACTGAACAGGGGTACTCAGTGTTATCCCAGGACTGGTAGCAATCTTGCAAGCTAGTTGTTACCAGTTCTTTAAATACAGAAATTGAGATGAAGCATTTAAAAACTGTTATATATCAAGACAATGCTGTGACAATTTCATTCTGTTTTACACAATATTGGTCCACAGAAGTTTGGAAATTTAAAACAAAAAATGGAAAGGAAAAAGTAGTCCTTCACTATAGTGTTTAAAGCACTGTTTAAAGTATGTAATAATAGATGACTGCATATCCTTCAGTAAGCCTCTGTAATTCTTTTTTCTCAGTTGAGTTTTTAAAAGGTATTAAGGATCATGGTCCGCAATTATACTCCCTAAAATTATACTGATTGTTGCTATCTTCTGATACCCATAAAATGAGCCTTCTGCAGAGTCATGTGTCAGCCATCATTTGAACTCTGCTTGTGGGAATTAAGCTATAATGAGGAGGAGGTCACCACACCTCCACTCAAAGGTGAGACAAAATAGTACCAGCACATGATCTATGAGCCTCCCCCAGAAAATCATTTAGGTTTGTTCTATGGCCTTATATAAATTTTAACCTGTAAAATTTTTACATCAGATGCTTCCAAACACCTACCTCAGCCATTAAAAAAAACAAAAAACAAAAAACATCTCAATATTCATAGCACATCTGACTTTGAGCAGCACAACTTCCTGATGTCATCTCCAGGGTTTAGTAGTTGCAAACACTAACCTAAATAGATAAATTAAGTGATGTACTTTAGCTATACACCATAAAGCTATTATGTTAGAAAGTAGGGGTTTTCTAACAAACATAGTGACTTTTGCTTTAGAATAATTTTCTACAGACTTTCTTTCTAACAAAATATTAGAGTAATTCCCAACAATCATGATAAGTAGCATGTATTGAACACTTCACCATGTACAGCCAACTTCTAGTTATTTGTATGTATTAACTTATATTGTCCTTACAATAACCCTATGAGGTAGATGCTACTATCTCTTCCTTTTTTTACTGATGAGAAAAATAGAATCTTTGAGAGCTTAATTAATTTGTCCATAGTCAAGTCAACTAATGCATGGCAGAGCTGTGCTCGGATGTAGGCATCCTGACTCCAAAGCCATTGTGCTTCTCTGCCTTCCTGTTTGTAAAGATAAGAGAAACTATATTATAGATGCTTATTTTCCTACTGAGCAAGAGAATCAAGAGAGTAAGAGAATAAACATACGGCTCATCAGAAATTGTTATCAAATAATTTTAAAAAGAGATATGCTAGACCATATCCCGTTGTTTTACCACTCCTGGAAATTTTTATCTGATGCAATTCAGGCATTGCATTTCATTTCAGGCATTACATTTCAGGCATCCTATTGGAAAGATATTGATAAACTGGAGAATTTCCAGAGGAGAGTTAACAAGTGGGCAAGGGTTCTAAAAGCCATGTCCCATGAGTGTTTGAAGGACCTGGATAAGTTTAACCTATGCAAGGGTAGTTTAAAGATGTACATATGAATATTCTTTATCAGTTTGAAAATCTGGCTTGTAGAAGAAGAGTCAGGCTTGTTGTATGTGGCATCAGAAGGGCAAACTAGCACAGATAAGTAAATAGGCATTATACCAAACCGACTGAACCTGTATATCAGTAGAAATGCTTTTGAAAATAATCACTAACATTTGGTGAGAGCACACTGAGTTTCACTGTATTATCTCATATAAATGCCATAACAAGCCAGTGAGAGTATATTTACATTTATTTACACACCAAAACACTGAGACTTGGAAAGGTTAAGAAAATAGTATGTGACAGACCTAGGATCTGAACCCATATCAGGACCATACTAGACCATCTTCATAGAGTTGCCCAGCAGCAATAACCTCCTCTTAATAAAGGAGTTTCAGCAGAGAATAGCCAATGTCAAGGATGATATAAAATGAACTCTTCATTGATAAGGAGGCTGTACTAGGGGACTTCTTAGATTCCTTCCAATTCTAATATCTGATTCTTCAAGTAATCAAATTTCTAAAAATATATAACTTTTTTTAAACTTTACAACATTGAAGTCACATAACTAGGAGAGCTTTCATCGACTTTCTCACTGCTTTTATTTTCATTCACTTTGATTTTTAAAAAGGAAGAGGGAGAGAATGACCTTTATTTTGATATTGAGTGGATAAATCAGCATCACTACATTTCATAATTCTATTGTTAGCCATCTATCAATCTTTAAAAAGGTTTAATATGCATCTCTGTGACCTGCACTGCAATAAGTGCAAGGAATAAATGGCACACAGAACCCAGAGGTTCTATCTTATTTCTGAAACTAATAGTCTGTAACCTTTAACTTATAAATTAATGAACTATAGCTATAAATGAAAATGTGAAAAATTAGGGTTGTATGAAATAGTCCATTTAGTGCTTCTCAAATTTTTCTACCAAAGTATCCCTAATAGCCAAGGAGAATAAATGCCTTGTATCCCTGGAAGGTCTAGGGAAGCAACTTGAAAAGAGGCCTCTACAAGCAAGAAGCTTCTTTGACATTGTGTTTTTTTCCTAACAATTCACACAAATGTTGCATTTGTGCAACATAGTATAATTTATGTGTTAATATAAAAATAATAGCCCAGGCCAGTGTGGCTCACTGGTTGAGCATCGATCCATGCACCAAGAGGTCACCGGTTCGATTCCTGGTCAGGACACATGCCCAGGTTGTGGGCCCAATCCCCAGTGAGGGGCATGCAGGAGGCAGCCAATCATTCTCTCTCATCGATGGTTCTCTCTCTCTCTCTTTCTCTCTCTCTCCCTCCCTCCCTCTCTCTAAAATCAAAAAAGAAAAAATATTTAAAATAATAATAATAATATTTTAAGTTGCCATAACATCACTGTCACTAAAATTGAAACTCCAAGATGTTTTGCCATACCCATTAGAACATTGCCTTATGCACCAGGAGTATATACATCCCAGTTTAATAAGCCAAGGCTTATAGAAATATATTTACAGTTTTATTCCCATTGAGAAAGATCTTTACAAGGAAAACTTATAGATATGGGAAAGATATTTATATGATTCATATAATCAGAGATATTCATACTTAATAAGTTTTATGGGATATTTCACCTTTCTTTCCTCTAATAGTTTCTCCTACAGGTGGTTAAGTAGATTGAAATATAGAAAACTATGTACATTGGTGAAACAGAATAAGAAAAAAAATACTTGGAAGAGTAGGTTGTAATATATTTTGTGTATTTGAGAATGATTGAAGTTTTAAATGTTAGCAGAAATATTACACACATACACAGAGAAGATTCCCTTATTGGTTAGCACATGTAATTGAGACTAATGTTTTACTAATGTTTATAACATTTATGTGGATTTTGAACTTAAAATGGTGATTCTAAATAAAATTGTATCACAAGCATATGTGGTAACCCCTTTTAAAATTGATGTTGTTTGTTTTAAGGAAAATGTGGATACATAAAAATATATAAATATATATATATTTTGTTGTTGTTGCTGTTTAGGAGAGAAGCCATATGAATGCCCAAACTGCAAGAAACGTTTTTCTCATTCTGGTTCCTATAGCTCACACATAAGCAGTAAGAAATGTATCAGCTTGATGCCTGTGAATGGGCGACCAAGAACAGGACTCAAGACATCTCAGTGTTCCTCACCATCTCTTTCAGCATCACCAGGCAGTCCCACACGACCACAGATACGGCAAAAGATAGAGAATAAACCCCTTCAAGAGCAACTTTCTGTAAACCAAATTAAAACTGAACCTGTGGATTATGAATTTAAACCCATAGTGGTTGCTTCAGGAATCAACTGTTCAACCCCTTTACAAAATGGGGTTTTTAGTGGTGGTGGCCCATTACAGGCAACCAGTTCTCCTCAGGGTGTGGTGCAAGCTGTTGTTCTGCCAACAGTTGGTTTGGTGTCTCCCATAAGTATCAATTTAAGTGATATTCAGAATGTACTTAAAGTGGCAGTAGATGGTAATGTAATAAGGCAAGTTTTGGAGAACAATCAAGCCAATCTTGCATCCAAAGAACAAGAAACAATCAGTGCTTCATCCATACAGCAAGGTGGCCATTCTGTTATTTCAGCCATCAGTCTTCCTTTGGTTGATCAAGATGGAACAACCAAAATTATCATTAACTACAGTCTTGAGCAGCCTAGCCAACTTCAAGTTGTTCCTCAAAATTTAAAAAAAGAAAATCCTGTCCCAACAAATAGTTGCAAAAGTGAAAAGTTACCAGAAGATCTTACTGTTAAATCTGAGAAGGACAAAAGCTTCGAAGGAGGAGTGAATGATAGCACTTGCCTTCTGTGTGATGATTGTCCTGGAGATATTAATGCACTTCCAGAATTAAAGCACTATAACCTAAAGCAGCCTGCTCAGCCTCCTCCACTTCCTACACTGGAAGCTGAGAAGCCTGAGTCCTCTGCTTCATCAGGTTCTGGAGATGGCAATTTGTCTCCCAGTCAGCCACCATTAAAGAACCTCTTGTCTCTTCTAAAAGCTTATTATGCTTTGAATGCACAACCAAGTGCAGAAGAGCTCTCAAAAATAGCTGATTCAGTAAACCTACCACTGGATGTAGTAAAAAAGTGGTTCGAAAAGATGCAAGCTGGACAGATTTCAGTGCAGTCTTCTGAACCATCTTCTCCTGAAACAGGCAAAGTAAATATCTCTGCAAAGAATGATGATCAGCCTCAATCTTCAAATGCAAATGAATCCCAGGACAGCACAGTAAATTTACAAAGTCCTCTGAAGATAACTAACTCTCCAGTTTTACCAGTAGGATCAACCATCAATGGTTCCAGGAGTGTTACATCCTCCCCATCACCTCTAAACCTTTCTTCATCCAGAAATACACAGGGTTACTTGTACACAGCAGAAGGTGCACAAGAAGAGCCACAAGTAGAACCTCTTGATCTTTCACTACCAAAGCAACAGGGAGAATTATTGGAAAGGTCAACTATCACTAGTGTTTACCACAACAGTGTTTATTCTGTCCAAGAAGAACCCTTGAACTTGTCTTGTGCAAAAAAGGAGCCACAAAAGGACAGTTGTATTACAGACTCAGAACCAGTTGTAAATGTAATCCCACCAAGTGCCAACCCCATAAATATTGCTATACCTACAGTCACTGCCCAGTTACCCACAATCGTGGCCATTGCTGACCAGAACAGTGTTCCATGCTTGCGAGCACTAGCTGCCAATAAGCAGACTATTCTGATTCCCCAGGTGGCTTACACATACTCTACTACAGTCAGCCCTGCAGTCCAGGAAACACCCTTGAAAGTGATCCAGCCAAGTGGAAATCAGGTAAAAAAAAGGGGGGGGGGGGTCTCCCATCCTGCATCTGTTTAGTAAAATGCTAGTTTGACTTAACTTCTTTTTAAAATTTATCAATATTACAAATTTATTTTAACAAACACCAGTCAGGATTTGGGGGAAATGTGATATTTTTTTGAACATTTATGTCGAAAATTTTAAGTTTAGAAATATTGTACATTTTGGACTGAACAAAAAATAAGTGGAAAATGAATTTTTTTATAGAACCATGAAGGTTGTTACAAACTGTCATTTTAAAAAGATAAATTTTTTATCCATTCATCCACTAATGGACACTTGGGCTGTTTCCAGATCTTAGCTATTGTAAATAGTGCTGCTATGAACATGGGGGTACATATATTCTTTCTGGTTGGTGTTTCAGGTTTCTTAGGGTATATTCCTAGAAGTGGGATCACTGGGTCAAATGGCAGTTCAATTTTTAACTTTTTTAGGTAACACCATAGTGTTTTCCACGGTGGCTGCACCAGTCTGCATTCCCACCAGCAGTGTACTAGAGTCCCCTTTTCTCCACACCCTCGCCAGCACTTGTTGTTTGATGCTTTGTTAATGGCGGCCATTCTGACAGGTGTGAGGTGATACCTCATAGTTGTTTTAATTTGCATCTCTCTGATGATTAGTGGCATTGAGCATTTGGTACATATACACAATGGAGTACTATGCAGCTGTAAGAAAGAAAGATCTCTTGTCCTTTGAGACGACATGGAGGGACCTGGAGAGTATTATCCTAAGCGAAACAAGCCAAGCAGAGAATGACAAATATCACATGATCTCACTTATTTGTGGAATATAATGAACATAACAGTCTGAGGAACAGGGTAGACCCAGAGACATGGATGTAGGGTACAGACTGACAACCCTCAGAAGAGGGGGTGGGGGGGAGGGAAGAGATAAACCACAGAACTTATATGCATGTACGCATAACTGATGGACATGGACAACAATGCTGGGGATGGGGCAGGGGGGATGAGGAGGAGGGTGTCAGTGGGGGAAAAAGGAGAAACATCTGTAACAAAAACAAATTAATAAAAAAATTAAATTAAAAAAATCATAAGCTAAAATACACAAGGATACAAGGAAATCTCTTACTTTGAAATGTAATTATTAAAACAGATTTTTTTTAAAGGATAAATTTTTGCTTTAACTTTTGTAGCATTGTGTCTTTAGTTGTTTCCTAATCCAAGGTATAGTTATCAAATAAAGTTTAAAGTGTTCTTTATTCTACTGTGAAAAATGATTGATAAGTCTCAGCTAAAGACTTGACTATTTGAAGCTAGAGACAAAAAAACAATTGGAATACTCACTCACTGGATTTCTGTTTTTATAATAATTTCTTCCTTGATTATGATCATTAATAAATGAAAATATGTTCCCATTCACAGACATTTCACACCAGGAAAACTTAGCTAACACTTTTTATGTGTGAACACCCCTGTTTATAAAAGGATTTAGTTGTTTTAAAAATTAAATATACTAAGAATTCATCTAGTGAATTTACTGATCATTTTATGATCTGTAACTAAACAGTGTTCAGTCATAATTAATATATATGAGAAAATATGGTTGTGAATCAATATATGCTTTTTTTTTTAACTTTCTCCCAAAATTCATGGTAGTTCTGGATAGAAACATTTTGTATGACTGTGATATATTTCATTGTCCAGGCTTTTGCTGTCACTAACATGTCTCTCCATTTTTTTCTATCCATTTTTCATTGAGTCAAATGATTTGCTCCTTTATCCAAATATTTACTATAAGTAGGTACAACTAAAATAATTACAATATCCTGATCAAATGTGGTTAATGCTTTTTCCCCTTAAATATTTGCTACCAATGGGTTTTCTGTAATTGTGATAACTCTTGAAAAAAAAATTCACATTACCAGTGAATTCATCTAAATTTTTAGTGTATAGAACACCATGCACTCCTTTGAATAAAAGAGGGGGAACCACTAACATTTCACTTAATTATGACCAGATCAAATAGCAGTGCAAGTGGAGTCAACTTCCTTAGCACCCACCGGCAGCGCAGAAGTGACCCGGGCAGATGGCTGCACCTCTCCTACCTTACAAAGCCATAAGAAATGTTGTGGAAAACCTTTAAACTTTTAGAAAATATGTGGGTTTAGCGACAATAGAATGGAAGACTTTAGAAAAGACGAGGATCCCAGGGGACCCAATTCCTCTGCAGGCTCCCTGTAGCATTATACTACCTACTCAAGGACCTCCTGCTCAAAATTATCTCCCTGAGACTGCCTTTTTTACTATGCTGAAATCCTAAAGATTCGTTTTGACTAACAACTATTCTTGTTTTAAAATATTCCTGCATAATTTTTTATCTTGCTCCTTAGAAAATGGTAGAGTAAACTTCTCTCTTTTCAAGGAGACCGTAGAGGTTAGTTCATAGGACTCTGAAGCTCTAGAAGATACAGTTGGAAGACCACCTTTAACAACATAATCTTAATTTTTGCTTAGTGAAGCCCAGAATGATAAAATGAAGGTAAAGGATACAGTTATATATTAGTGATTATTTAACAAACTCATAAGTTAAAACTTCCTGCAAATTTCCTGTGAAGTATTGATTCACAGGGAACTTAAGTAAATTTTGTTACCACACATTTTACATTTTTTCTTTTTAGTGTCCTTTCCTTTCAGTACCAGTTGACCATATGTCTATATGTCTTTGTTACAGTTGTGACTGTATTACCCCCAGTCTTACTTTAGTCTACATCAGCCCTCACCTCTAATCTAATCCCACCATTGGAGCCCATTTGCAGTGATGAGCAGTGTGCTTTCTTTGGTCAAGTTGTTGAAAGTATAAATCAAAGTAGTTCTTTAACCTATACTTTTACTTATGTCTCTTGTATCTTTTAAATTTAAATTTTCTTACTCCTTTTTTCCCTTTAGGATGAAAGGCAAGACACTAGCTCAGAAGGAGTATCAAATGTAGAGGATCAGAATGACTCTGATTCTACACCACCCAAAAAGAAAATGCGGAAGACAGAAAATGGAATGTATGCTTGTGATTTGTGTGATAAAATATTCCAAAAGAGTAGCTCACTATTGAGACATAAATATGAACACACAGGTATGTTGATGAACTTGACAGTTTTTGAAAAATGAGTTGATAACCCTTTCCACAATCTGAAGTGTCTTCAAAAGCTTAATGAGGATTTTATTTGCTTAAAACCACCATTTTATTTCATAGTGGTCTTCTCTTTTTGCAGGTAAAAGACCCCACGAATGTGGAATCTGTAAAAAGGCATTTAAACACAAACATCATTTGATTGAACACATGCGATTACATTCTGGAGAAAAGCCCTATCAATGTGACAAATGTGGAAAGCGTTTCTCACACTCTGGGTCTTATTCTCAGCACATGAATCATCGCTACTCCTATTGCAAGAGAGAAGCAGAGGAACGTGACAGCATGGAGCAGGAAGAAGCAGGACCCGAGGTCCTAATGAGTGAGCATGTTGGTGCGAGGGCATCTCCCTCACAGGTCGACTCAGATGAGAGAGAGAGTTTGACAAGGGAAGAGGATGAAGACAGTGAAAAAGAGGAAGAGGAGGAGGAGGATAAAGAGATGGAAGAACTGCAGGAAGAAAAAGAATGTGAAAAAACACAAGTGGATGAGGAGGAGGAGGAGGAAGAAGAAGAGATGGAGGAGGAGGAAGGAGAAGAGGCAGAGAATGAGGGAGAAGGAACAAAAACTGAAGGTGCCATGAAGGATGATGGAGCTGTAAATCAAGTGAGCAGCTTAGAACAGAAAGTAAGTGAGGATAGTGAGCAAGTGTCTGAAGAAAAAACAAATGAAGCCTAATAGTTTTTTTAGAAGGAAAATAAATTCTAATTGGTAATGAAGTTTGTTCTATATTATACATGCTTTTCATGGAAACACAGTAACCTGTATACTGTGCTTTCTTTCACTACTGTGTAAAGTAAAAATTAAAAAAATACAAAATACAAAAAAATATTTAAAAAAACACAAAAAAATCCAGGTGTGCCTGAACCTCAGACCTAGTAATTTTTTGTGCATTTTTCAAAGTTAAGGACAAGTTTGTAACATGAAGCAGATTAGAAAACTTTAATGACTCAGAAAGCAAAGATTTAACAGGTTAAAGAAAACTGATTAAACATCTGGCATTGTTTCATTTTATCAGTATTAATTATCACTCTTATGTTGGTTTATTCTTAAGCTGTACAATTGGGAGAAATTTTATAATTTTTTATTGGTAAACATATACTGAATCGCTTCAGTATTTTATTATGTTTTTTTTTTTTAATGTAAGAACTTCTGCACTACAAAATTCCCTTCACAGAGAAGTATAATGCAGTTCCAAATTGTGCTTAACTACCTTTTATAAATTCAATCTAGAAGGTAGTAATTTCTAATATTTAGATGTCAGAGTAGAGTGTATTCTCATTTAAAGTGTATTGTTAGCCTTAAGAAAGCAGCTGATAGAAGAACTGAAGTTTCTTACTCATGTGGTTTAAAATGGAGTTCAAGAGATTGTCATTGCGTTCTGATTGCAGGGACTAACAGTGTTAATACTGGTAGGGACAGCAGAGTCTTCAGAATCAGTGTTTGTAATTGTGTTTGAGTATGTGGTAACAAATATGAAGGATATGATATGAAGCTTTGTATCTCCTTTGGCCTTAAGCAAGACCTGTGTGCTGTAAGTGCCATTTATCAGTATTCCAGGCTCTAACCCGCCTTCGTTCAATGTGTGGCCTACAATAACTAGCATTTGTTGATTTGTTTGTTTTATCAAAATTCCAAAATAAAACTTAAAACCACTGACTCTGTCAGAGAAACTGAAACACTGGGACATTTCATCTTTTAATTCCTCAGTATTCATTTTGCGTTAATTGACTTTCAGAATTTCTCTACAGAAATGAAAGGGAAATTTTCTAATCTGCTTTATCCATGTACTTGCATTTCTGACATGGACATGCCATTGTTATTTGGCTCATAACTATTTCCAAATGTTAGTTATTATGGACCCAGTTTATTAACAACATTAGATGATTTTTACCTATCAGTATTATTTTATTTCTTTTAGTTTATAGATCTGTGCAACATTTTTGTACTGTATGTCTTCAAATCTGGCAGTATTAATACCCTTCTTACTGACATATGTACTTTTAGTTTTAGAAAACTTTTATATTTATGTGTCTTATTTTTATATTTCTTTATTTATTACACAGTGTAGTGTATAATACTGTAGTTTGTATTAATACAATAATATATTTTAGTATGAAAATTTGGAAAGTTGATAAGATTTAAAGTAGAGATGCAATTGGTTCTCTTGCATTGAGATTTGATTTAACAGTGTTATGTTAACATTTATACTTGCCTTGGGACTGTAGAACAGAATTTAAATGGGAATGTATTCGTTTTACAACTACAATCAAGTCATTTTACCTTTACCCAGTTTTTAATATAAAACTCTTAAATTTTGAAATTCACTGTGTGACTAATAGCATGATGCTCTGCAGTTTTATTAAGAGATTAGCCTAACCATAAAACTCTCATTTCCTTAGTAAGCCAAATTAGGATAACCCTATATAAACAGTGTTGGGAACAATGTTTAACATTTTGTGCCAATTTGTTCCTGTATTCATGTATGTAAGTTACAAATCTGACTTCATTTTTAAGTTCCTTGTTACACCATGATCATTTTCTAGTTTTTTACCAGACTCCCCCATCTCACAATAAAATGCATCAACAAGCCTGACCTGCTGTCATCTTTTAATCCTTATCAAGATTTTCTTTGAAAAACTCTCTGTGAAATGGGGTATTACACTGTCATCTTCACTTGATTTGTCTTGGGCTGAGTTTGGGTAACAAACTAAAAGTTTTAGACATTTATCACTAAATTATGGGTTTTCTTGGGGCTGTTTCTGGGAAGGTCAGAGTTGACACCGAAAGGCCGCCTCAGAGGTTGCTCCCTGTTTCTTAAATCCTGAACTCTTTATCCCAGGACTTCTCATCCCTCAGGTCACTCCAGGGGAAGCATGGGTTTTAGGATTCCTTTCCTCTGAACTCCCATTGTCCCTGCACCTTTCTTACCATAGTTCTTAGGCAGTTATTCATATTTCTTCCCCACCAGGAACAGAGACCATGTCTGCCATAGTTACTCTCACATCCCCTATGCCTTGCAGAGAACCTGACACCAGCAGGTGCAACATTGAATGAAAATATAATTTGCATGTTAACATAGCTCAGCTATGTTTTCACTAGTCTTCTAATCTGAGAATATATATGTTAAATAATTCCAACAATGTAATAATATTCTTACTCAGGTCCTACTAAACACTAGACAAAATAGACAAGTACTAAATTATACCTTCTTTTTCTATTGTCATACTGTTCTGATTTGAGAGTTATTTTTAGGTGTATTTCTGGTGTTTAACTTCATGGTACATGACACAAGCATTCAAGGCCTATAGACATGACTGCCTCCCATAGAGATGATAGACCAATTTTAGTAGACTCTCTTTATTTTAGGTCCCAGTTCCCTTTTTATAGCCTCACACAACTAGCTGCTCCTTAAAGTCAGGTTGCTTCATTTCTGTTGTTACTGAGAACAGCTATCCAATAAACAAATTCATTGTATAGGGTTAGGAAATAAGAAATTACCCTTCTTACGAGGCATTCATACTGTAATCACTGTAATAAGAAGCTCAGAGAAGGCAGTGCTTGATACACATGGATAAATGGCTAATATAGAAATCTAGGCATTATCAGAAAAGTTTTGAAAAGTAAAACATGAACACTTCCCAGTATTCCCTCAAACTGCAAAACAACAGTGCCATATGTTATTTACTTGTGCCATGCAGAGGCGCTTCACTGCTATTATCAAACTTAATGTTCACAAAAGCTGTACAGAATTTAAAGACTATGTGCCCATGAACACATGAAATTTAACACAGGCCTATCTGACTCTTAAGATTCACGCTCTTAACTAGCCTATATCACATCTCATGTAAAAAATGTCCTACACTATCTACATATAAGCTCTAACCTGGCCTCAAAGAATATGAGTAGAAAATGTCAGCAAGACTAATATACATTTCATAACATGGTGAAAAAGAAAAGGGAGGGCATGAGGTTTTTCAAACCTGTGTGCAAAGTTAAGATTTGCCTTGAAAACATGAAAATGTAAACTTAGAACACATTTTTTCTCTTAAGATCAATAGGAGAGTCCAGCCGGTGTGGCTCAGTTGTTGAGTGTCATCCTATGCACCAAGAGGTCGCCGGTTCAATTCCTGGTCAAGGCACATAACCGGGTTGTGGGCCCGATCCTCAGTGGGGGGCATGCAGGAGGCGGCCAATCGATGTTCTCTCTCATCGATGTTTCTCTCTCCCTCTCCCTTCCTCTCTCTCTAAAAGAAATCAATAAAGAAAAGAAAGAAAAATCTCTCCTCTTAAAAAAAAAAATCAGTAGGAGCATATATTAGGACAATCACAATATGGACTTTGTCTCTGAACCTAAAAATAAAAAAAGTAGAAGCTCCTCTGCTCTAGTGAATATACATTCCATTCAACAACATTTTTCCCCCAATAACACATGGGACCTTCATAAAGAGAAACCATATTATGAGCCTTTAACTCTCAAATTGAAAAGAATTACAAAGTGTTTTCTCTGAATACAAAAAAAAAATTGAACTAGCAGAAATATATTTGGAAATTCCCCCACCAAAAAAAAAAAATTATTAGAAATTGACAACACATTTCTAAGTAAACCATGGGTAAAAATTAAGGTCATAATTATAAAATGTGAATTAAATGAAAATGCAACATATCAAACCTTGTGTGCAACAAAAGCAGTGCATTGTAAGGACATTTGTAACATGAAATGCTTATTTTAGAAACACATAGAAGATTCAATCATCTAAGCTTCCACCTTAAGAAACTGGAAAAAGAATAAAATTAAACCCAAACCAAGCAGAAAGGAGGCAATAATAGAAGACAAATCAATGGCATAGAAAACAGAAAAACAACGGAGTAAAACAATGAAATCAGAACCTGATTCTTTAAAAAGATTAGTAAAATTAATAAACATCTAGCCAAACAACTTTGATGCAAATGACACATTTCTTGAAAGACCCAGAATACAAAAACTCACTAAAGAAATAGATAACCTGAATAGTTAAATATCAAAAAAATTAAATTTCTAGTTCAAAATCCTCCCTCAAAGAAAACTCCAGGCTCAGATGGTTTCACTGGTGAGTTCTAAACATTTAAGGAAGGTAAGAACCAATTCTACACATACTCATCCAGAAAAAAAAGAGAATACTTCCCACCTTAGTCTGTAAAGCCAGCATTAACCTTATACCAAAACCAGATAATGACATTACAAGAAACAAAGACTATACACCAATATTTCTCATGAATATAGATGCAAAATCGTTAACAAAATATTAGGAAATCTTGGGTATTTACCCAAGGCAAATGAAAACGTGTCCGTTCAAAGACTTGTATTAATATGTCCATAGCACTTTTAGTTATTATAGCCAACCTGGAAATAACCCAAATGTCTATCAGCCAGTGAATGAATAAACAAATTATGGTGTTTCCATACAATGAAATACCACACAGCAATAAATAAACACATAACAACATGGATGATCTCAAAAGCAGATATACCAAGTATTACATGATTGTGTGATGGCTCCACAGGTGTATACATTTGTAAAAATTATCCTTTTTGATGTTAACCTCATATAACCTCCATTTCTTTTTTAATTAAAAGAAAATCAAAATAACAAGTAATGAACACCAGCCTTGTGTTCTAAGTATAAATTTGAGTTATGTTGCCATTGTTTTTGTATAGTGATTCAGTACCTCTGCTATTGGAATAGGTGTCTTTTTCTTGGTCTCAGAATATTTGAAGTTGGGAAGGGAAATGTTCCTTGAATGAAGACATATTTGGGACAAATTACAATTAGATTTTTCCAAAATCATCTGTATGTTCAGAAAATGCTGTATTCTATTATTATTTGTGGGCTTGTGTATTTTTTTATTGTGGTAAAAATACCCAACATAAAATTTACCATTTTAACCATTTTTAAATGTACATTTCCGTGGCATTAAGTACCTTCACAATGTTGTACAACCATCACCACTATCCATTTTCATCATCCCAAATATAAACTGTACCCATTATTCAATCATTCTCTATCTCCCCAGCTCTTGTTAACCTCTATTATATTTTCTTTCTCTATGAATTTTTCTACTCTAAATATCTCATATAAGTGGAATCATGCAGTATTTGTCCTTTTGTGTCTGGCTTTTTTCACTTAGCATAAAGTCCTCAAGGTTTATCCATGTCATAGTATATATCAAAATTTCCTTCTTTTTTAAAGCTAAATAATATTCCATTTATGTGTATGCCACATCATGTTTATCCATTCATCTGTTAATGGGTATTTGGTTGTTCCCACCTTTTGGCTATTGTGAATAATGCTTCTATTAATATTGATGTGGAAGCATCCGAGTCCTGCTTTCAATTATTGTGGGTGTACACATTGAAGTGGAGTTGCTGTATCATATGGTAATTTGATGTTCCAGTTTTTGAGGAGCTGCCAAACTGTCTTCCACAGTGGTGCACCATTTTATATTCCAACATCAATGCACAAGTGTTCCAATTTCTCCACATCCTTGCCAATACTTGTTATTTTGTTTTTGTTTTTCTATAATAACCATTCTTATGGATGTGAGATGGTATCTCATAATGGTTTTGATTTGCCTTGACTCTTGATTTCCTTGCCCTTACCCCAAACACGCTTCTCCCCAGCCATCCCCATCCCAATAAAAAACAAAAACAACAGTTTTAATTTTGTGTTATTGCCATAGGCTCCGTTATTTACTTACAGACACAAACATTTAGCAAGGTAAAAGCAAGATAAAAATCAAGACCTACTAGAAACTATAGCTGTCATTGAATTCACTCAGTATTTATTGAAATTAAATTGAAAGGTAGCATGCTTAGTGTTAAGGGCAGACCAAACTGCCATGTTCCCATTCCAACTTAGACAATGATGCACCTGACAGCTACATGATCCTGGGCAATTTATCTAACATGTCAGAATCTCAGTTTCCTCCCTGGTGAAATGGAGATGATGTTAATAGAACCCACTTTAAAAGGTTACAATGATTGAGTTCATACATTGAAAGCACTTAGAACAGTGCTGGGCACATTGTTGGTACTGAATGTTAGCTCTTATTATCTATGTGAGGTATGTATTGTGAAAGATAAAACGTGTGGAAATACCTTAGTGTACTACAGGATACTGTCATGCACACACAGAAGTAAAATGCAAGGCACCATAAGGAAACTGCCCCTCCTTTCCCATGTTTCTCCATCACTTGGGTCTTTCTCTTCATTTATACAATCAAATCGCTTTAGTACATCTTATCCTATCACAAAGAAATCTCTGGTTTCTTCCAGTCAGATAGACCTATGTTTCAATCTAGAATTTTAGGAATCACCTCAGATTCTTCATATTTAAAATGTATTTAATATTCTCCCTCATGAGGATTAAATGTGTACAAATGTTTTAAGCATGTGTCACATACAGTAGGTGCTTAATAAATAGATTTCCTCTCCTGACTATTCATCTTTACATGCTGCCTGATTAATCTTCCTTAAGGACTGCTCTGATTGCAGCTCTTTATTCATGTTTGACCACTACCTATGTAGTAAAAGCCAAATTTCTTAGCCTATACACCTTATTTCCACAAATGATACTAGTAGCTAATATTTATTGACCACTTACTTTGTGTTAGACACTGGGCTAAGTGTAATACAATTATTAACTCTTTAATCCTCATAGCAATACTTTGAGATAGGTCCTGTAGTATAATAAAAAAAACATATTTATATAGAGTTTGTGAGAACAGAGCAGAGTAGGAAGACAGAGTAGGAATATGTCTCCCCACGTAGACAACAATTGCTTTGGCAGTATATGTTCAATGTAATTATTTGGGGCCTCTGGAATTTATTGAAGTCTTCTAACTTTCAGAGGATGACTTGAACAGTAAATTGCAGTTAATTTCAGTCAGTTTACCTCTTAGCACAGTAACAGCTAACCATCCACCAGCCCCATCCCTGTGAAAGGCAGCTGTATGTATATTCCTGGAATATCTTGTACACAACTTGCAGAATCCAAAGTGTGCAAAAAGGACCCTGGCTTCCAAATATCAGAGATCTGTGTTCTGATCATTGATTATTTCTTCTGATCATAGAGGTGCATACAAAAAGGTAGGCAGTCATTTTTGCACCTCCTCCCATTGTTACAAGCCATTTTTCTTCTGGATTAAGTGACTTCCAACCTGCCCTTTATATTTCATTTCTGATTTTGGGCGTTATATATTAGGAAATTCAAAAACAAGTAATATATGGGGAACATTAGAAAGTGACTACCCCAACCCAGGGAAAGGCTCAGAAAAGACTCCAGAAAACCATAAGTTTACAACTCAGGCTAATCCTTGCCACAGAGACAGCCTACAACTAAAAATGAAAATAAAAATAAACAGCAAACTCAGGGAACAAGAGAATCTGATTTCCAGAACTACCACATTATTAGACTCAAATGTCCAGTGTTCAACAATAACAAAAAAATATCACAGGGCATACATACAAAGAAATATTAATTAAATCAAAACTAATAATATTAATTATTAATATTAATATTAATATTATAACCTCCCAACAAACAAAAGTCTTGGATGGGTTAGTGTCACACATGAATTTTACCAAATATTCAAAGAAGCAATAAAACCTACCCTTCTTAAGCTATTCTAAAAATTCAAAAGTAGGGAAGATTCTGAAGCTCATTTTATGAGGACAGCATTATCCCATTCCAAAACCAGATAAAGACATGACAAAGAAAGAAAAGTATAGGCCTATATTCCTGATAAACACTGATGCTAAAATGATCAACAAAATATTAGCAAAGTAGACCCAGCAATACATTAACAAGGTCATACACCATGATCAAGTGGGATTTATTCAGTAATGCAAGGTTGGTACAATATCTGCAAATCAAAATGTGATACACCACATCAACAAAATGAAGGATTAAAACCACATGATCATATAAATAGATGCAGAAAAAATCATTTGATAAAATCCAGCACCCATTTATGATAAAAACTCTCAGCAGAGTGGGAAAAGAAGGAACAAGCCTCAATGTAATAAAGGCCATATATAACAAACCCACAGCCAACATCATACTCAATGGGCAAAAACCACAAGGGTTTCCCTTAATATTGGGAACAAGACAGGGATGTCTGCTTTTACCACTCTTATTTAACATAGTACTGAAAGTCTTAGCCAGAGCAATCAGATAAGAATAAGAAATAAAATGCATCCAAATTGGAAAGAGAAAAGTAAAATTGTCATTATTTGCAGAAGATATGATAATGTATATAGAAAACCCTAACCCACAAAAAAACTAGAACTAATAAGTCAGTAAAATGGCAGGATACAATTAATATTTAGAAATTAGTTGTATTTTTATACACCAATAATGCACTATCAAAAAGTGAAACCAAAAAAAAAAAAAATCCCATTTACAATTGTATCAAAAATAAATAAAATATCTAGGAATAAATCTAACCAAGGAGGTAAAAGATAGGTACTCAGAAAATTTTAAGATTCTAAAGAAAGAAATTAAAGGAGAAACAAATAAATGGAAGCCTGCAGTGTGCTCATGGATAGAAAAAATTAATATCATTTAAATGTTCATATTACCCAGAGTAAACTATAGATTCAATGTAATTCTTATCAAAATACCGATGATGAATTTCACAGAACTGGAAAAATAATCCAAAAATTTACATGGAACCACAAAAGACCCCAAATATCCACAGCAATCTTGAGAGAGAAGAAAGTTGCAGGTATCACACTATCTGATATTAAACTGTACTACAAGGCCATAGTAATAAAAACAGTATAGTACTGGCATAAAAACAAACATATATAGATCAGTGGAACAGAAAAGAGATCCCAGAAATAAATCCATGACTTTATGTTCAATTAATATTTGACAAAGGAGGCCAGAACATACAATGAGGTAAAGACAGTCTCTTCAATAAATGGTGCTGGGAAAATTGTGGACCAATACATGAAAAAACTGAAACTAGACCACCTTCTTACACCATACACAAGAATAAACTCAAAATGGATTAAAGTCTTAAGTGTAAGACTCAAAACCATAAAACTCCTAGAAGAAAACATAAAGCAGTAAAATCTTGGACATTTCTCTTAGCTACATTTTTTTTCTGATATATCTTTTTGAGCAAAGGAAACAAACAAAAATAAACAAATGGAACTACATCAAACTAAAAAGCTTTTGCACAGCAAAGGAAACCATCAACAAAATGAAAAGACAACCTATGGATACATCTGATAAGTGGTTAATATCCAAAATTTATAAAGAACTCATACAACTAAACACCAAGACAACTTATAATCCAATTTAAAATGGGAAAAGGACCTGAATAGACACCTCTCCAAAGAGGACATACAGATGGCCAATAGGCAAATGAAAAGATGTTCAACATCTATAATCATCAGAGAAATGCAGAGTAAAAAACCACAATGAGATATCTCCTCAAACCTGTAAGAATGGCTTTCATCAACAAATCAACAAACAAGTGTTGGTCAGGATGTGGAAAAAGGGGAATCCTGGCGCACTGTTGGTGGGAATGCAGATTGGTGTAGTCACTATGGAAAACAGTATGGATGTTCCTAAAAAAAAATAAATAAAAATAAAAATGGAACTACCTTATGACCCAGCAATTCCTCTCTGGGTATATCTTTAAAGAAACCTCAAACACTAATTTGAAACAATATGTGCACACCTATGTTCTATGCAGAATTATTTGCAATATCCAAGATATGGAAGCAACTCAAGTGCGCATCAGTAGATGAGTGGATAAAAAATTGGTGTTACATATATACAATGGGATATTACTTGGCCAGAAAAAAGAATGAAATCTTACCATTTGCAACAGCAAATCAACAAAATAACTTTACAACTTAGGGAACTAGAAAAATAAGAACAAACGAAACCCCAAGCTAGAAGAAGGAAGGAAATAATAAAGATTAAAGTAGATATAAATGAAATGGAAAATAGAATAAAAATAGAGAAATATTAATGAAATAAAAAATTGGTTCTTGCCCTGGCCAGTTTTTCTCAGTGGTTAGAACATCAGCCTGTGGACTGAAGGGTTGTGGGTTCTTTTCCTGGTCAAGGGCATGTACCTGGGTTGCAGGTTCAATCCCCCGCCCTAGTCTGGGTCATGTGGGAGGCAACCAATCAATGTGTCTCTCTCACATCAATGTTTCTCTCTCTCTCAAGGCTTTTCTTTTGAGATCGGGAATAAGACAATGATGCCCACTTTCACCACTTCTATTCAATATAGTACTGGAAGTTTTAGCCAGGGCAGTTAGGCAAGAAATAGAAATAAAAGGAATCCAAATTGAAAAGGAAGAAGTAAAATGATCTCTGTTTACAGATGACATGATCTTATGTGTAAAACACTCTAAAGATTTTACAAAAAAATACTGTTAGAGGTAATAAATGAATTCAGCAAAGTAGCAGGATACAATGAAAACTACAAAAAATTGCTGAAATAAAGAAATAAAAGGAGAGAGATAAATGGAAATGTATTCCATGTTCATGGATTTGGAAAACTTAATATTGTTAAAATGTCCATATTACCCAAAGTGATATACAGATTTAATGCAATCCCTATCAAAATCCCAATGATATTTTTTGCAGAAATAAAAAAAAACAAAACTAAAATTTATATGGAATCTCAAGAGACCCCAAAAAGCCAAAACAATCTTGAAAAATAACAAAACTGGAGGATTCACACTTTCTGATTTCAAAACTCACTACATAGCTACAGTAAACAAAACAGTGTGGTAGTGACATAAAGTCTGACATATAGACCAGTGGAATAGGATAGGGAGCCTAGAACTACTCTCATATATATGGTCAAGTCATTTTTGACAAGGGTGCCAAAATCATTCAACTGAGGAAAGGACATCCTTTTCAACAAATGATGCTGGGAAAACTGGATAACCACATGCAAAAAGAATAAAATTGGACCCTTCCCTACCACCATATACAAAAATTAACAAAATGGATCAGAGACCTAACTGTGAGACCTAAAACAATAAAAATCTCAGAAGAAAAAAACAACATAAAACCAAAGCATCTTGACATTGAATTTGGCAATGATGTCTTGGATATCATACCAAAGATACTGATAAAGAAAATATAGGTAAGTTGGACCTCATAAAAACTTAAAAGTTTTGTGCAATAAATGATACCATTTTAAAAAAGGTATTTGAATAGCTAATAAGCACATGAAAAGACGCTTAACATCACTAAACATTAGAGAAGTGCACATCAAAACTACAATGATATACCACCTCACACCCATTAGGATGGCTACTAGTAAAAATAAAAAAATACAAGTTTGGTAAGGATGTAGAGAAATTGGAACCCTGTGCACTGTTGGTGGGGATGCGAAATGGTATAGCTGCAATGAAAAACAGTATGTTGGTTCCTCAAAAACAAATCAACATAGAATTAGTAAATGATACAGCAATTTCATTTGGAGCATACATTCAAAAGAATTAAAAGCAAGATCTTGAAGAGATATTTGCACACCCATGTTCACAGCAGCATTATTCACAATAGCTAAAACATGGAAGTAGCACAAGTGCCCATCAACAGAGGAATGAATAAGCAAAATATGGTAAAATACATACAAGGGAATATTATTTAACCTTAAAAAGGAAAGAAATTCTGCAATATGCTACATCATGGATGAACCTCGACGATATTATGCAAAGTGAAATGAGGCAGTCACAAAAAAAAAAAAAATGTGATACCACTTATATAAGGTACTTAGATTAGTCAAAATCATAAAGACAGAAAGTATAATGGTGGATGTCAGGGAGCGCGAGAGAGGAGAATGAGGAGCTGTTTAATGGGTATAGAGTTTCAGTTTTATGAGATGAGAAGAGTTATGGGGATAGATGGTGGTGATGGTTGCACAACAATGTCAATGCATTGAATGCCAATAAACTGTACACTTAAAAATGGTTAAGATGATACATTTTATGTTATGTGTATTTTATATAAACATTATTACTCCTGCATCATAAGCGTGTCTTTTACTATTCATAACAAGCCTCTTAACCATACCTGTGTTTATGCTAACAAGGTGGCCCTTAGAAAGTTTCAAGGGAGGGGCTGGTCAAGCCCAAAAGATCATGCATATGATTAGAAAGTTGGAACTTTCAGCCAGGAAGAGGAGTGGGTCTGAAAATTGAGTTCAGTCACCAATGGCAAATGACGTGATCAAACATGCCCATGTAATGAGGCCTTAATGGAAACTCTTGAACAATGAGGCTTGGGGAGCTTCTAACTTGGTGAACATATCCATGTGTTGGGAGAGTAACATGCTTGGAGAAGGCATGGAACTCTGCACTCCACCCCCCCATACCTTGTTTTAAGCATCTCTCCTATTTGGCTGTTCTTGAGTTGTATCCTTCATAATAAATTGGCAATTGTAAGTTAAGTACTATTCTGAGTTCTGTGAGTCATTGATTTATTGAACCTGAGAGGAGAAATTGTGGAAAACCCTGAATTTACAGCCATCTGAGCAGAAGTGCAGGTAGCCTGGGGACTTCATCAGCAACAGATATCTTATGTAGGGACAGTCACTTAAGTAGGACTGAGCCCTCAACTTTGGAGTCTGTGATAACTCTGAGTGGTTAGTGTAAGGATTGAATTGAATGATAAATCTAATTGGAAGGAAGAGGTAAGATGTCTGAAGCCTAAGGAAGTTCCATCCACTTGCTCCCAGCACAGGACTAGACTTGGGGCTAAACTGCAGAACATTTGACTTGAAAAATCACCTGAAAATAGCTGATTGAAAATACTGCGAGTGGGGAGCGCATAGTGGGGACTGGAGAAGACATGGAGTGGGTGAGCCAACTCAGGAAGCTGCTGCAGTGCAGCTGGGAAGCTGGAGGGAAGGTGAGGCAGCGCAGCTCCTGCCCCCTGGGAGCAGGGTGACTCAGCCCCACACAGGGATCCCCAAACAAGCAACAGAGAAGGGAAGGGGAGCCCATGTAACATCGGAGAGTGGGAATCAGAGGCAATTCGGCCCATCAGGGGCACTCAGACAGCACTATTCCAGGATAAAAGCAAGTGCTTGGTTACAACACCAGCCTGGGAAGCTCACTCTGATTGTGATCAGTGGGAGGGGCCACAAAGCAGAACTCCGGACCTGCAGAGGGGTCTGAATGGATCGCCCAGCAGTGAATCAGAGGGGCCAATTATTCACTGAAAGAACTCTGACGGGGTTAATCAGTGTGCCCAGGGAAAGAAGCACAATCCTCCCCACCTTGAGCAAAAAGGAGGCATCCTTTCCCCTACCTGTGGAACAGCTCTGGGCTGGAAATTGGCACCCCAGTGGCTGGGCCTGGGGATTCAAATGCCTGGGCAGGTGGGAGCCTGGGCAGAAGCCCCACCCAGCAAGAGCTGTGCTGAAAGATTAGTAAGCCAAGCAGTGTGGCTTTTTTATCCTTTTTGTTTTCTATCTTCCCTTGCTTGGGGTGGCAACCAGAGAGTGCCAGCAACCCAGGCAGAGCTGAGGCATTGGAAAGAGAGGAAGTGACTTCCGGCCCCTCCTACAAGCTACAGGTACCACACCCAGTGCAAATCTGTTTAAACCATCCTGACCGGATCTGATACCCTGCAGAGCCAGTACCTTGCGGGAAGGGAAAACAGCCCAGAACAAGTACATTCAAGCTACAAGCCCTGAAGCAGACCCAGCCTCTGGTCTAGGGAAGCCCCACTCACCAAACTACTTGGGGTCCCACCCAGCAGAGCTTCAGCCAGGTGGCCCAGGGCCAGGAAAGGACAACAACTTATATTGGCCTGCACCAGAGAACTGCCAAAGAGGGAGGGACCCATACACCAAGGGGCCAGATCCAACAACATCTGGGCAAAATCCAATGAGCTACACAAATAGAAGATCCAAGGTGGGGTTTTTTGTTTGTTTGTTTTTTGGTATTGTGGTTGTTTTTGTGTGTGAGTGGGTGTTTATTTTTAATTCAATTTTTTTCTTTATATATATACATATATATTTTTAATCCTCATCCAATGATATTTTTCTATCTTCAGATAGAGAAGGAGGGAGAGAAAGGGAGAGAAAGGAAGAGAGAGAGAAATAACAACATGAGAGGGATACATTGACTGGTTGCCTCCTGCATGACCCCAACAAGGGCCAGGGACGAACTGCAACTGAGGTATGTGCCCTTGGCCAAAATTGAACCCGTGACTCATTGGTCTGTGGGCTGATGCTCTACCAATGAGCCAAACCAGCCAGGGCTTTTCTTATTTTCTTTTCCCATTTTTTATTTTCTTATTACATATTTTATTTTATTTTAGTTTATTTAACATTATTACTTTCTAAAAGTATTATTATTATTTCATATATTATTTTCTACCTTTCATTTTTTTTAGATTTAGCCTAATTCTAGCCTCTGCCCTCTTTGCTTTCATATTCTCCCCCACCCCCGCCTCTACTTCTTTTGTTATCACACCTTCTAATATTCTTTCTGTGTGTGTATCTTTTCTGTTTGTTTGTCTTTTAACCTTGTTGTTGAAGCTATTGCTTTTATCATTGTTGTTGCTGATATTTTTTCAGATTCTTTTTGGTTTGGTCTGGTTTTGCCTTGCCCTCTTTGCTTGCCACCCCCTTCCCCCCCGTAATTCTTTTGGTCTCACACCTTCTAGTATTCTTTGTGTGTGTGTGTTTTGTTTGGTTGGTTGTCTTTTAAACTTTTGGTTGAGATATTGCTTTTATTATTGTTGTTGCTGATATTTTGGGGGGGGTTCTTTCGGGTTTGTCTACTTTTACATTGTTTTGTTCTGTCAGTATTTATATAACAGTTGGCATAACAGGGTCAGGGTTGAGACTCACAGTCAACAACCCTGAGGGCTGAGACCATCCACAAATTGCTGGACAACAGCAATCAAGACCTAAATTCAACAGGAGACCCCACACAACCCACACAAAGTTCATTCCTAGAGCACCCAGCTTAGAAGATCAAGGGGACTACTCCACTGGGTCCAACAAGAAAGCCACCACACCAAGACTGGGAGGCATAGCACTCTTATCTGATGCACATCGACCTGCCTACATATTCCAGTGCACCTCACCTGGCCCCAAACTCCCAGACTGCTAAAATGGTGACACAAAAAAACAACCCCCAAATGAAAGAAAAGGAGGAATCACCAGAAAAGAAACTAAATTAAATGGAGGCAAGCAGTATGTCAGATAAAAAATTCAAAGTAATAGTTTTAAGGGTGCTCAAACCACTTAGTAAGAATTACTAAGTCACCAAAGCAACTTAATAAGAATTATAAAGAACTGTGGGAACTACATCAGCATAAAAAAAGAGGTAGGAGCTATGAATAAAAGTCAAATGGAAATGAATAATGTCATAACTGAAATAACAAATACCCTGGAAGGATTCAATAGTAGATTAGAAGAAGCTGAAGAATGAATAAGCAAGTTAGGAGACAAGGTAGGAAAAAAAAAAAAAAACACCACAATTAGAGCAGCAAATGGAAAAATAAAAAACTAAAAAGCAGGAGAACAGTTTAAAGGAACTTTGGAACAGTAAAATATGTAACAACAGTCACATAATAAGGGTACCAGAAGGAGAAGAATCAGAGAAAGAAATAGAGAACCTGTTTGAAGAAATAATGACAGAAAACTTTCCTACCTTGGTGAAGGAAAATGTAACACAAGTCCAGGAAACACAGAGTCCCAATCAAGATGAACCTAAAAAGACCCACACCTAGACACATTATAATTAAAATGGTAAATGTTAAAGGCAAAGAAAGAATATTAAAGGCAGCAAGAGAGAGACAGAAAGTTACCTCATTAGACCGTCAGCTGATTTCCCAGTAGAAACAATGCAGGCCAGAAGGGAGCAGTATGAAGTATAAAAAGTAACAAAAAGCAAGGGACTGAATCCAAGACTATTCTATCCAGCAAGGCTATCATTTAAAATTGAAAGTGAAATAAAGAGCTTTGCAGACCAAAAAAAAAGAAAGAAAAGAAAAGAAAAGTAAAAGCTAAAGGAGCTTACTACCACCAAACCAGCACTGCAAGAAATTTTAAAGGGACTGTTTTAATAAGAAGATGAAATAGGGAGGGAGGGAGGAATGCACGCATAAAAAAGAAAAAAGGAAACAAATAAGTACCTACTAATAATAACTTCAAATGTAAATGGATTAAATGCTCAAATCAAAACATAGGTAGCTGATTGGATAAGAAAACATGATCAATATATATGCTGTCCACAAGAGAATAAAAGACTCACATGGATGAAAAGTAAAGGGATGGAAAACACTTTTCCATGTAAATGGAAACAATGAGAAGAAAAAAAGCTTGGGTAACAATACTAATATCTGATTTTTTTTTAAAATGACTTCAAAATTAAGGCTATAATAGGAGACAAAGATCACTACCTAATATGAAAGGGAATGATCCAACAAGAAGATGTAACACTGGTAAACATATATGCACCCAATATAGGAGCACCAAATATATTTAAAAACTTTTGGAGGATGTCAAGGGAAAGATTGACAGTAATACAATCATAATAGGGGACTTTAACACCCAACTGACATCACTGGATAGAATTTCTAGACAAAAAAATTAATAAGGAAACAAAGACTCTAAATGATGCACTAGATCAGAAGGATTTAATTGATATTTACAGAACATTTCACCCCACGCTACAGAATTACATTCTTCTCAAGTGCACACAGGACAATCTCAAAAACAGACCACATGTTAGGACAGAAACAAAGTCTCTACAAGTTCATGAAGATTGAAATCATATCAAACATCTCAGATCACAAAGGCATAAAACTAGAAGTCAATTACAATAAAAGCACTAAAAAACATTCAAACACACAAAGGCTAAATAGCATGTAATTAAATAATAACTTTAATTTTTATCAGTGAGCTCAAGAAAGAAATAAAAAACTTCCTAGAAACTAATGAAAACGAACACAACAATACTAAATCCATGGGATACAGTGAATGCAGTCCTAAGAGGGAAGTTCATAGCACTACAGACCTACCTCAAGAAACAAGAAACATTTCTAATAAACTATCTAAACCTACAACTTAAAGAATTAGAAAGTGGACAAAAAGAAAAAGTAGAAGGAAGAAAATAATAAGATCAGTACAGAAATAAATGACACTGAAACTAAATAAACAATAAAAAAGATCAATAAAACCAAGAACTGGTTCTTTGAAAAGATAAACAAGATGGATGAACTTGTGGCCAGATTCACCAAGAAACAAACAGAGAGGACCCATATAAACAAAATCAAAAATGAAAGAAAACTAACAACTGACACAACAGAAATACAAAGAATTGTTGGAAAATACTGTGAACATTATAAGCCAACAAACTGGACAACCTAGGCAAAATGGACAAATTCCTAGAATCATACAAACTTCCAAAACTAAGCCAGGAAGAGCCAGAAAACCTAAACAGACCAATACCAACTAAGGAAATTGAAGCTATAATCAATAAACTCCTAGCAAACAAAAGACCTGGTCGGCATGGGTGAACAGGGGAGTTTTATCAAACTTTCAAAGAAGAACTAATACCCATTCTCCTCCAACTAGTCCAAAAAATTCAAGAGGAAGGAAGACTTCCAAGCCCTTTCTATGAAGCCAGCATAATTCTAATTCCAAAACCAGATAAAGATACCACAAATAAAGAAAATTACAGGCCAATGTGCCTGATTAACATAGACTCCAAAATCCTCAACAAAACATTAGCAAATCAGTTCTAGAAATATATTTTTAAAAGTTTTCACCACAACCAAGTAGGATTTATCCAGTGGATGCAAGGCTAGAACGATATTTGCAAATCAATAAATATGATACACCACATAAACCAAATTAAATATAAAAACCATATGATCATATCAATAGATGCAGAAAAAGCATTTGACAAAATCCAGCATGAATTTTTTATAAAGGCTCTCAGCAAAGAGGGAATAAAGGGATCATGTCTCAACATAATAAAGGCCATATATGACAAACCTACAGCCAATGTCATACTCAATGGGCAAAAATTAAAACAATTTCCCTTAAGAACAGGAATACGACAGGGATATCCACTTTTGCCACTCTTATTTAAAATAGAACTGGAAGTCTTAGCCACAGCAATTAGACAAGAAGAAAAAATAAAAAGCATCCAAATTGGAAAGGAGGAAGTGAAACTGTCATTATTCGCAGATGACATGATATTGTACACAGAAAACCCCAAAGAGTCCACCAAAACACAACTAGATTTAATAAATGAATTCATCTATATATCATGATACAAAATTAACATCCAGAAATAGATGGCATTTTTATACACCAATAACAAACACTTAAAAAAAGAAAATAAAAGAATAATCACATTTACCATTTCAAAAAAAAAAAAAAAATTAAGATACCTAGAAATAAATTTAACCAAGGAAGTAAAAGACCTGTTCTCAGAAAATTATAGGATTGAAAAAAGAAATAAAGAAATATATATATAAATATATATATAAATATATATAAATAAATATATATATCATATACCATCTATAAAAATAATATATATATATATCATATACTATCTCTATATTATATACCAACATATATATATTATATTATATACCATGTTCATGGATTGGAAGAATCAACATCATTAAAATGTCCACACTTGAGATTCCAAAATGGAGGCGGAGTGAATGGAAGCTACACAGACCATTTCCCAGGACCAAACTGGAATTACAACTAAAATTAAGACATTTCATTGGGAAAAACCAACAGACAAGCAGCTGGAGAGGACCCATATAACCACGGACAGAAAGAGGACACTAACTCAAGCCTGGTAAGAAATGCAGAGGCATGAGAGGATGGGCTGGGAGCCCACGGACAGCAGCTGTTTTAGCTGTAAGCAGATCCCTCGAAATTAACATCCCAAGCCAGCTCCACAACTGCAGAGGGCCGAGACAGAGTACTAAATTAGCTACAGCCACTCACTTTGGGCTCTGGTAGAAGGAGGGCAGACTGGACTGGAACTGTGTGGAGAGACTTGAGAGCTTGAAGAACTGGGATGGCAATGGGAGTTTGGTGCTGAATCACTTCCTCACAGGACAGTAGCCATCTTACTCAAAGAGCCCATTCCCAGAGCCCCAGGGAGAAGCAGCAGTCCCTCCCTCAGGAATTTAACACCACCCAGCCAGGCCAAGAAATGCAATTTGAGGAGCATTAACATCCAGAAAGCATCTGCCCCACCTGCTGGGAATCCTCTTACCCTGAACACCTGAGGAACTTTTTCATCGAATTGAGGGCGACAACACAAGGCTCATCAAGTAATTGAGACTATTAGCCTCCAGGCAAAAAGCTAGAGGATAACTGAACCTTTCCTGGGCTTTCAAATCTACCCAGAAAACTAAGACATAACAGAGGTGTTTAGCATGGGTCCTCACACACTCATCAAAGCCAGTAGAGGGAACCACAACCAGTGGAACACCAACTCCCACAAGGAAACTTTGGCAGGCTCCAAAACCCGCTGAGACAGCCAAAATGGTGAAACAAAGAAATAAATCCCAAATGAAAGAACAAGATAATATGACAGAAGATGAAATAAATGAAAGGGAATTGAGCAAGATATCAGAGGGAGAGTTCAGAGGAATAATCATGAGGAAGCTCAACAGCATAAGTAAAGATATAGAAGCACTGAAAACCAACCACTTGGAAATGAACAATGACATAGCAGAAATAAAGAACACATTGGAAGGAATTACCAGCAGAGTAGAGGAAGAGGAGGACTGGATCAGTGAATTAGAAGACAGGGTAGAAAAAATTACCCAATCAGAAAACCAAAAAGAAAAAACAATTATAAAACAGGAAGACAGCTTAAAAGAACTGTGGGACAATATGAAACATAACAACATCCACATCATAGGAGTTCCAGATGAAGAAGAAAATGAGCAAGGGTTGGAGAATATATTTGAAGATATAATGACAGAAAACTTCTATAACTTGGTGAAGGAAAAAGGCATTCAAGTTTAAGAAGCACAGAGAGCCCGAGGTAAGAAGAACCCAAACAGACACACACCAAGACACATAATAATTAAAATGCCAAAAATTAAAGACAAAGAGAGAATCCTAAAGGCAGAAAGAGATAAGAAATAGGTTACCTACAAGGGAACCCCCATAAGGCTATCAGCTGACTTCTCAACAGAAACACTCCAAGCCAGAAGGAATGGCATGAAGTAATCAAGGTAATGAAAACAAGGATCTGAATTCAAGATGACTCTAGCCAGCCAGCCCATAATTCAAAATAGAAGGTGAAATAAAGAGCTTCCAAGACAAAAAAAGGTTAAGGGAATATACTAGAACCAAACCAGAACTGCAAGAAATGTTAAAAGGACTGCTGTAATAAGCAGAAGAAATAGGACGAAAAATATAACCACAATAAACAAAAACGGCAATAAATAAGTACATATCAATAATAACCTTCCATGTAAATGGACTGAATGCTCCCATCAAAAGACAAAGAGTAGCTGATTGGATAAGAAAGTATGACTCATATATATGTTGTTTACAAGAGATCCACCTCACAACAGAAGACTCACATAGGTTGAAAGTGAAGGGATGGAAAAAAAATTCCAAGCAAACGGAAAGGAAAAAAAGCTGGGTGGCAATACTCATATCTGATAAAATAGACTTCAAAATGAAGGCCATAACTGGAGACAAAGAATGCCACTACATAATATTGAAAGGATCTATCCAACAGGAAGATATAACCTTGGGAAACCTATATGCACCCAATATAGGAGCACCAAAATATCTTTTAAAACTTCTGGAGGACTTCAAAGGAGAAATCGACAGCAATACAATCATAGCAGAGGACTTCAACACCCCACTAACATCACTGAATGGATCCTCTAGACAAAAAATTAACAAGGATACAGAGACTTGAAATGATTCACTAGATCAAATGGATTTAATAGATATCTACAGAGAATTACACCCTCAAACTGCAGAATTCACATTCTTCTCAAGTGCACATGGGACATTCTCAAAGACAGACCACATGTTAAGACAAAAAGTAAGTCGCTGCAAGTTCAAAAAGATTGAAATCATATCAAGCATCTTCTCAGATCACAATGGCATGAAACTAGAAATCAATTTAAACAAAAACATTTAAACACATGGAGGCTAAACAGCATATTTTAAAACAATGAATGGGTTACCAAAGAGATCAAAGGAGAAATTAAAAACTTCCTGGACTCCAGTGAAAATGAACACACAACAACATAAAATCTATGGGACACAGTGAAAGCAGTCCTGAGAGGGAAGTTCATAGCACTACAGGCCTACCCCAGAAAACAAAAAAAAAAATTTCTAATTGACTATCTAACCCTACAACTTAAAGAATTAGAAAGTAAACAAAAAGAAAAAACCCAGAGCAAGTAGAAGGAAAGTAATAGTAAAGATCAGAACAGAAATAAACAATATAAAGACTAAAAAACAATTCAAAAAAATCAATGAAACAAAGAGCTTGTTCTTTGAAAAGATGAACAAGATTGATGGACCCTCAGCTAGACTCACCAAGAAACAAAGAGAGAGAACCCAAATAAACAAAATCAGAAACAAAAGAGGAGAAGTAACAACTGACACCACAAAAATACAAAGGATTGTTAAAAAATAGTATGAACAATTATACGCCAGCAAATTGGACAATCTAGGTGAAATGGACGAATTTCAAGAAACACAGTCTCCCCAAACGGAACCAGGAAGAGATAGAAAACTTGAACAGACCAATAACAACTAAGGAAATTGAAGATGTAATCAAGAATCTCCTAGCAAACAAAAGCCCAGGCTGAGAGCCTTCATGGGGGAGTTTTACTGAGCATTCAAAGAAGAACTAACACCCATTATCCTCAAACTATTCCACAAAATTCAAGAAGAAGGAAGACTTCAAACTCATTTATGAAGCCAGCATAATTCTAATTCCAAAACCAGATAAAGACACTACAAAGAAAGAAAACTACAGGCCAATATCCCTGATGAACATAGGTGCCAAAATCCTTAACAAAATATTAGTAAATCAGATCCAGCAGTACATTAAAAAAATTATTCACCATCATCAAGTGGGATTCATCCCAGGGATGCAAGACTGGTACAATATTCGCAAATCAATAAATGTGATACACCACATTAAAAAAATGAAAGATAAAAACCATATGATCTTATCAATAAATGCTGAAAAAGCATTGACAAAATCCAGCACCCATTTCTGATAAAAAAGCTCAGCAATCCACAGAGGGATCATATCTCGACATAATAAAGGCCATATATGAAAAACCTACAGCCAACATCATACTCAATGGGCAAAAATTAAAAGCATTTCCCTTAAGAACAGGAACAGGGATGCCCACTTTTGCCACTCTTATTTAACATAGTACTTTAAGTCTTAGCCATAGCAATCAGACAAGAAGAAAAAATAAAAGGGATCCAAATTGGAAAGAAGGAAGTGATACTGTCATTATTTGCAGATGACATGATATTGTACATAGAATACCCTAAACGCTCTATCAGAAATCTCCTAGATTTAATAAATGAATTTGGTAAAGTAGCAGGATACAAAATTAACATCAAGAAATCAACAGAATTCTTATACACCAATAATGAACTCACAGAAAGAGAAACTAAAAACGAATCTCGTTTACCATTGTGGCAAAAAAATTAGGATACCTAGGAATAAACTTAATCAAAGAAGTAAAGGACCTATTTGCAGAACACTACGGGACATTGAAAAAAGAAATAGAGGAACATATAAAAAAGTGGAAGCACATACTTTGTTCATGGACTGGAAGAATTAACATCATTAAAATGTCCATATTACCCAAAGCAATCTATAGAGTCAATGCAATCCCCGTTAAAATACCAACGACATATTTCACGGAACTAGAACAAATACTTCAAAAGATCATATGGAACCAAACAAGACCCCAAATAGCTGCAGCAACCTTGAAAAAGAAGTACAAAGTTGCAGGGATCACAATACTGGATATTAGGTTATACTACAAAGCCACTTTAATCAAAACAGCCTGGTACTGGCACAAGAACAGGCATATAGATCAATGGAATAGAACAGAGAACTTAGAAATTAACCCAAGACATTATGCTCAATTAATATTTGACAATTGTGGCAAGAGCATACAGTGGAGTAAAGACAGCCTCTTTAATAAATGGTGTTGGGAATATTGGACCACTACATGCAAAAAAATGAAACTAGACCATCAACTTACACCATACACAAGAATAAATGCAAAATGGATAAAAGACTTAAATGTGACTTGTGAATCCATAAAAATCCTAGAAGAAATTGTAGGCAACAAACTTTCAGACATCACACACAGCAGAATTTTGACTAATACAATGCCTAAGGCAAGAGAAACAAAGGAAAAAATGTATACTTGGGACTACATCAAACTCAAAAGCTTCTGCACAGCAAAATAAACAACCATCAAAATGGAAAGGGAACCCACTATATGGGAGAGCATAATTGCCATTGATACATCAGATAAGGGGTTAATTTCCAAAATATTTAGAGTACTCATAAAACTCAACAAAAGGAAGACAAAGAACCCAATTAATAAATGGGCAGAGGACATAAGTAGACACCTGTCTACTAAGTAGACAGGACATACAAATGGCCAAGAGACGTGTGAAAAAATGCTCAGTGTCACTAATCATTAGAGAGATGCAAATTAAAACAACTATGCGGTATCATCTCACACCTGACAGAATGGCTGCCATCAACAAATCATCAAACAACAGGTGCTGGTGAGGCTGTGGAGAAAAGTGGACCCTCGTACACTGCTGGTGGGAATGCAGCCACTATGGAAAACAATATGGTGTTTCCTCAAAAAGTTAAAAATTGAACTGCATTTGACCCAGTGATCCTACTTCTAGGAATATATCCCAAGAAGCCTGAAACACCAATAAAAAACAATATGTGTACCCCTATGTTCATAGCGGCACTATTTACAATAGCTAAGATCTGGAAACAGCCCAAGTGTCCATCAATAGATGAGTGGATAAAAAAGCTGTGGTAAATATACACAATGGAACACTATGTAGCTGTAAGAAAGAAAGATCTCGTACCCTTTGAGACCACATGGAGGGACCTGGAGAGTATTATGCTAAGCGAAATAAGCCAATCTGAGAAAGACAAATACCACATGATCTCACTTATTTGTGGAATATAATGAAAAAAACAAGCTGATGAACAAAACAGACCCAGAGACATAGAAAGGAGTATGGTTCAGACTGACAAACCTCAGAGGAGGGGGCTGGGGGCGAGGATTATGATAAACCAAAGAACTTATATGCATGTATGCGTAACCAATGGACATAGAGAATAATGCTGGGAGTGGGGCAGGATAGGGAGGAGGGTGTCTGCAGGGGGAAAACAGAGAAACATCTGTAACAAAAATAAATTAATTAAGAAAAAAAATAAACAAAAAAAAAAACGCCACAGAGTTTGGTCTTAATGTGATTAGATAATAAATGGAATTTTGGCCCAAAAATAAAAAATAAAATGTCCACACTACCTAAAGAAATCTATAGATTTAATGCAATCCCCATTAAAATACCAATGGCATATTTCACAGATCTAGAACAAATACTCCAAAAGTTTATATGAAACCACAAAAGACCCCAAATAGCCACAGCAATCTTGATAAAAAAGAACAGTGTTGGAAGAATCACAATACCAGATATTAGGTTGCACTACAAAGCCATTGTAATCAAAACAGCCTGATACTGGCAGCAAAACAGGCATATAGATCAATAGAACAGAAAAGAAAACTCAGAAATTGACCAAAAATATGTTCAATTAATATTTGACAAAAGTGGCAAGAGCATACAATGGAGTAAAGACAGTCTTTGCAATAAATAGTGTTGGGAAAATTGGACAGGTACATGGAAAAAATATGAAACTAGACCACCAACTTACACCACACACGAGAATAAATTCAAAATGGATAAAAGACTTAAATATAAGTCGTGAAACCATAAAAATCCTATAAGAAAATGTAGGCAGCACAAAATCAGACAAAAAAGCAGAATTTTCAGCAGTACATCACCTAGGGCAAGAGTAACAAAGGAAAAAAAAAAATAAACAAATGGGACTGCATCAACGAAAAAGTTTCTGTATGGCAAAAAAAAACACCATCAAAATGAAAAGTGAAACCACTGTATAGGAGGATATATTTACCAATGATACATTGGATACGGGGTTAATTTCCAAAATATAGAAAGTACTCATACAACTCAACAAAAGGAAGACAAACATTCCAATTAAAAAATGGGCAGAGGAACTAAATAGACACTTCTCCAAAGAGGACATACAAATGGCCAAGAGACATATGAAAAAATGCTCAACGTCACTAACATCAGAGAGATGCAAATTAAAACGACTATGAGGTATCACCTCACACCTGTCAGAATGACTGTCATCAACAAATCATCAAACAACAGGTGCTGGCGAGGGTGTGGAGAAAAGAGTACTCTAGTACACTGCTGGTGGGAATGCAGACTGGTGCAGCCACTATGGAAAACAATGTGATGTTTCCTCAAAATATTAAAAATGGAACTGCCATTTGACATAATCATCCCACTTTTAGGAATATATCCTAAGAAGCCTTAAACACCAATCAGAAAGAATGTATGTACCCCTATGTTCCTAGAAGCCCTATTTACAATAGCTAAGATCTGGAAACAGCCCAAGTGTTCATCAGTAGGTGAGTGGATAAAAAAGGTGTGGTACGTTTACACAATGGAATACTATACAGGTATAAGAAAGATCTCTTACCCTTTGAGATGACATGGAGGGACCTGGAAAGTATTATGCTGAGCGAAATAAGCCAGTCAAAGACAAATATCACATGATCTCACTTACTTGTGGACTATAATGAACAAAATAAGCTGATGAACAAAATAGATCCGGAGAGGTGGGAGTAGGGAACAGACTGATAAACCTCAGAGGGAAGGGGGATTGGGGTGGGGGTGGGGGGTAGGGGTAAGCCAAAGAATTTATATGCATGCGTGCATAACCAATGGACATAGACAACAATGCTGGGGGGTGGTTAAGAAGAAGGGTGTCTGGGGTGAGGGGAAGGAGAAACATCTGTAACAAAAATAAATTAATAAAAACAATACCATAACTATCCCCATTTTAAAGATAAGGAAATTGAAACAAAGAGATGTTAAGTGACTTATCCAAGTTAAGGAAGCTGCCTGGATATTAGACCAGCTACCTGACTCCAGAATCCATGCTTATATCCTATAAGGGCTGACCTATGTCTGAAGTTCCAAACAAATGAAACACTCCCAGTTGTACCTAGATATTTGCATACTTTCCTGCTTCTGAGTTTTTGCTCAAGCTACACCTCTTATCTGTAACACTCTTCTCTCCTAATTCCATGTACTAACACTCCATCAAGGTCAAGCACCAGTGCCAGCTCCTGCAGTCTCCCCCATTCCCTGCTGCAACCACGGGAGTGCACCTCAAACACCTGCAGTGACAGGGATGGAACTGACCCCTAAACAATGGCTGCACTCTGATTTTCATTGTTATACTTGTGCAGAGGCCACAGTGCTGGTGGGCTGCTATCAGCCAGTGACAGAGTGTGACAGGAGCACTAAGGCAGGCCTGTTCCTGGGAGGCTTTGGACAGCTCTGATGCTGGCTTTGGCTGAAGAACTCTAAAGGCTTGGCCAAGCTTCCTTGGACTGCGCAGGTGCACACACACACACACACACACACACACACACTCACACTCAGCTCTCAATCCCCTCTTCCCTGCATTCAGGTTCTGGCTCACATGGTGGCTTCATGGCTCTTCCAGGTTTCCTTAGCTTCCTTTCCACTCTCATAACTGGTACCTCTTAACTGAACCCTTGCACATTTAGTCCTGACTTGCAGTCTGCTTCCTGAAGAACCCAGGCTGCCATATTTCCCTAGGTTGAAATCATGTTTTTCATCTTCCGAGCCTCCGTAGCCTCTTATCAGCACCTCTCTTGTGGCACTTAAAAGTATGTAATCTTCTCCCAAGGCTTTCAGTCTGAGTCATTTTTATCCTTTTCTACACTTAGTAGATGGTTAATATATATTAGTTCACTAGATGAATAAATAAGGATGTGAGAATAGGGAAACATTTTTCACTGTGAGTTCCCTGGGATGTCAATGTGTTATCTGGGGGCGAAACAGAATTCCATGGTTAAGTAAGTTTAGGAACTGCTGAACAGAACAAAAAAGAACAAATAGCTTTACTGTATGACTTCTCAGAGCATTTAAGGTGCTGTTTTTGTCTTGTGACTCCCTGGGAAGCAGAGGATCATAGGCTTGGTGTTGTGAGAAACCCAGTTTGGGAAACATAATTAGGAAGACCTGGTAAAGCTTCCAGAAGGCACGGTGCATCTAGGCTGGTTCTGAAAGAACTGCAAGGGTGTCAGTACTCCAAGATGGAAGAAAGAAAAAAGGACTTTCTAGGCAGCACTTCATAAACTACAGAGGCAGGAAGGCACGAGGCACATTCAGGGAAGAGCACGTGGACTGTTTACATATAAGGTTGCTGTAGGAGAATGAAGGGTGGCAGGCCAGGAAGCGAGGTGGAGGACGAGCTATGTTTCAGACTATGATGGTTGGCCTTTGTATGATGCTTGAAGATTTCTGCACCAGGAAATGATGGAATAAATGGTGACAAAGGGAATCACTAGTTTTGATTAGAAAGACATGCTGCATGTGAAATGGTTTGCCAAGAAGAATTCCATATGCTGCAAAATCAAACGAAGCAATCTCAGGTTTTATAAACAAATAAATTTGTTTGTCACATTACTAAATCGATGGTCATAATAAGGCTCTGTCATGCTTAATGTTCTAGTTTGCAAAGTTGTCATGGGAAAAATCTATTAAAATCCTATTAGGATGAACAAATTATTTTGCATCAACTTCTTTGGAACAGAAGCTGTAAATCACGTCCGCTCTATTTCTTGGCTCTTTTTTGGCTCTGATTTGTAGTCTACACTCACACGTGCAGGGCAGCTGAAGTTTGTATTCTGTAAGCAAACCTGAAGCTTTCTTACTTCAAGAGATATTTAGTGCTGATGGATATTATCTTTCAACCAAAACGCTGGTATGTGTCACGATGCAGACGGAAGTGCCAACATGCGAACACCACTTCCTCACCGGGTCACGGTGCACTGCTGCTGAGTTTGTGCTCTTGGGAAGGCTGCTTGTTGCAGATTTGAAAATTTCCTAATCAGCACCTTTGCGCTCAAATGAAAAGCAAGTGCTATTTTGTAAGTTAAAAATATATTAATCTTCAATAGTAAATGATGGGAACATTGAATACATTTTACTCCAGATCTAACATGTCCTTTGGATTATATCATCCCAAAGAGTCATTCTAAATTTAAATTATTTTTAGCTTTAAACTACAACATTTTGAGTTTTAATTATTTCAAATCAATGTAAAAGCAAATTCAAACTCTTCCAAGGACAATATTTGTTATGGCATTTGTAGTAAGTGAAAGAAGGTTGTTTCCTGAGGGTAATGATCAGTTCTTAAAATATGGCTTTGCAGTTATACTTTTCAGGAAGCAAGTAAGATTTATATTTTTCCATTTGTCTTTTGCTCTTTTACAACTTTAATGCATACCCTTTGTAGTTCATAACCTAGGACCTTTTCTCAACACTTCTCTGTCTAAATGTATAGCCATCCCCACTGTTTCAGATTTGACTACAGGAATCCCTGAATGTATTTACTTAGTCTTTCTCTTCATTTAATCAGATTGACTCCCTGTCCTAGGACCTTTGCTCATGCTGTTTCCTCTATATCAAGTGCTGTTCTTTTTCTTCTTCACCAGGTTAGCTTCTATCACTTACTCAGAGAAACCTTACTTGACTGTCATAATTGAGTAGTGCTTCTTGTGTCATCTCTCATCACCTTTCTACACTCCTTAGAACTTACCACCACTGTAGTTTCTGTTTTTGTGTGACTATTTGATAGTAGCCTGATTTCCTCTGGGCCCTAATCTCCCTAAGTTCTGGGGATGGGTGGTGAAATAAAGGATCTGGTATATTTTTTTCTATTATATAGTATATGAAATTATATTTAATGTATATACTTTAAACACTTTAATATGACTTCCAAGAAGTCTGATTTTAAAAATTCCCAAAGAAAACTGAAAAGAGAGCAAAACTACCAAAACATGGGAAATGTTTCACTGATTTTTAAACACTGAATCTGCTTTGGCCAGTAGAAACAAATTAGAAGATGATTCTATCTAATCAGGTAGACATACCTCTGGCACAACTGGTCAAGAAAAAAAGGTGAAGGGGAATAAGAAGTATAAACTTCCAGTTATAAAATAAATAAGGCACAGGGATGTAATGTATAGCATAGGGAATAGAGGCAATAATATCGTAATAAATCTGCAGTGACAGATGGTTATTAGACTTATCATGGTGATCACATCATGAGGTATATAACTGTCAAATCTATGTTGTACACCTGAAACTAAAATAATATTGTATGCCAACTATACTATAATAAAGTTTTTTAAAAATTAAAACTGCATAAAAAAGAAAAAAGAGATGATGCAAATAAAATAAATGTTGAATTAAAGGATGATTATGATACAACAAAGATATAACAATAAAAATATTAAAAACTCAGCCTTAACAAATGTAGAAAAATCTAGACAAAATTAGTAAATTTCTGGAACAATATAAAATTGTAAAAAAAATGGGTATGGGCAAAAGGAGTGGAGGGGTCAAAGGATACAAACTTCCAGTTATAAAATAAATAAGTCCTGGGGATGTAATGGACTGCATGGTGACTATAGTTAATAATACTGTATTGGATATTTGAAAGTTGTTAAGAGAATAGATCTTAAAAGTTTTCATCACAGGAAAAAAAAATGTGTATGACTATGTATAATGACAGATGTTAACTAAACTTGCTATATGGTGAACATTTCACAATATATACAAACATCAAATCATTATGTTGTACACCTGAGACTAATACAAAGTTATATGTCAATTATACTGTAACAACAACAACAAAAGACTTAAAAAATGGAACAAGAGCCCTGGCCGGTTTGGCTCAGTGGTTAGAGCGTCGGCCTGCGGACCAGAGAGTCCCGGGTTCGGTTCCTGCTAAGGGCACGTACCTTGGTTGCAGTTTGTCCCCGGCCCTGGTTGGGGTCGGGTAGGTGGCAACCAGTTGATGTGTCTCTCTCACGTTGATGTTTCTCTCTCTCTCTTCCTCCTTCTCTCCCTCCCGCTCTATCTGAAGATAAATGCAAAAATGTCCTCAGGTGAGGATTAAAAAAAAATGGCACAAGAAGAAAGTAAAATATTGAATTGACCAATAATTTTTAGGGAAATTGAATTAAATGTTCCAAAAATACCCTGACCAAAAGGGCTATGGATTGAATGTTGGTGTCCTCCCAAAATTCTTATGTTGAAACCTAATCCCCAATGTGATGGTGTTATGAGGTAGGATCTTTGGGAGGTGATTAAGTCATGAGTGTGGAGCCCTCATGTATGGAATTGGTGCTCTTATAAAAGACACCCCAGAGAGCTCTCTCACTCTCTTTCTGCCATGTGAGAGTACAGCAAGAAGATGGCCTTCCATGAGCCAGGAAGTAGGTCCTCACCAGACACTGAACCTACGGACACAGTGACCTTGGAACTTCCCACCCTCCAGAACTAAGAAATAAATGTTGTTTAAGCAACCCAGTCTATGGTATTTTTATTATAGCAGCTTGAACCGATTATGACAGGTATTATGGGTGCATTCTATCAAACTTCCAAGGAATAGATAATCCCTCTAGTTTGCTTGATTCTAAAATTGAATAAGGAGAGTACAAGAAAAGTAACAGTTCTTTCTAGTTATGAACCCTAAACAAAATATTATCTAACCAAATCCAATAGGTGTTGATGACACAGCAGTATCAATAGAAGTTTATCCTGGAAATTCAAGAATAAGTTACCATAAAAAAAAGCAGTCACATTAAAGGCTAATGCACTAAGGACTAAAGGCAAAAATCATGTTATAATGACAATAAATGCAGAAAAGTACTACAGAATATTCAACATCTATTGTTTTCTTTTTTAATTTCAGAAAGCTAGGAATATAAGAGTACTCTCTTACTTTGACAAAATCTAAATACCAAAAAATAAAAATAAAAATAAATAAACATACTTAGTCAACAAAACATCATACTTAATAAAAAATCTTAAAGTTTGGAAATGCCTACCATGGTGATTACTATTTAATATAAATCTAGAGGTACTGGCACTCACTATGAGACAAGAAAAGGAAATAAGAGCTAAAATAATTCAAATAGAAGAAATAAAATTATCTTTATTTGCAGATTTGATAGTTTACATGGAAAACCCAATAGGACCATTAGATGAATCACTACAAATAATAAGAGAGTTTATCAATATTCCAAGATAAAATATCAACTCATAAAAATGAAAATAATGTGTTTTTACCTATGATGGCCAACTTAGAAATAAAATAGATAATAAGATATCATTCATAATAGTTACAAAAACTATAATGAACCTAGAAATTAATCTAATAAATAATGTAAACAATTAAATATTATTAGTTTATACAAAAGAACAGTCAAATAAATAGTGTTCATAAATGGATGACTTAATATTATAATTGATATTATATAATATCTAATAATTGATATTAGAGTATAATATCAAGTATTCTCTATTTTTCTGTAAATTGAATGCAATGCCTAACAAAATTATGGCTAGACTTTTTCAGAAGTGGATTATTTGAGAGGTTCAAAGACTATACTATAAAATGTTTATGGAAAAGTTAAAATATACAAATAAGAAAGTCAATTTTGAAAAAGAAGAGCAAAGAGTTGGGAAATCCACTTGGCCAGTGTGGCTCAGTGGATTGAGCGATGTCTCATGGACTGAGAGGTCCAGGTTCAATTCCCAGTCAGGGCACATGCCAGGGTTTCTGGCTCAATCCTCAGTAGGGGGTGGGAGGGTGCAGGAAGCAGCTGATCAATGTCTCTGTCTCAAATTGATGTTTCTACCTCTTTCTCCCTTTCTCTCTCTCTAAAAAATCAATAAAAACATAATAGAAAAAAGAAGAGTTGGGAAATCCATCCTATTGGATATTGTCACAATACAAAAAGTATAGTAATAAAATATGGTGGTGGTACAGATACATGCTAATAGATGAAGGGAGCAGAAAAGAGAGCTCAGAAACATATATAATTGGTCCTATTACTTGTGGATTCCATATTTGTGAAATTGCCTATTAGCTAAAATGTTTTTGTAACCTCCAAATCAATATTGACAACACATTAAGGGTCATTTTGGAGCACGTGCAGAGTGCTGACGATTTTGAGTTGCTGTATGTGCATGGTGCCCGCTGAAGCCAAAGAGGGTAACACTCTGCCTTCTTGTCTCAACTTTCATATTGTTAGTGAGTATCATGTTATGGTCTATCTAGTGCCGTGTTTTTCACATTTTTGTGCTTTCTGTTGGTGACTTCAGTGTTTAAGATGGCCCCCGAGCATAGTGCTGAAGTACCATCCAGTATTCCTGAGCAATAAAGTTGTGATGTGCCTTATGAAGAAAAATATGTGTTAGGTAAGCTTCCTTCAGGCATGAGTTATAATGCTGTTGGCCGTGAGTTCAATGTTAAGAAATCAACAATAGAGTACATCCAGGAAAAGGAAAAGGAAATTCACTAATCTGTACATGAGGCTGCTTGGTAGAGTGTTAAATTAACACATAGAGGGTGTGGTCAAGTTATGGAAGAAGTGAAAGGCAGCTACATTTGAGGATTCATGAGATGAAGACCCACGAGAAAAGAATAGTGGACAGCACTGTAGTGAGGATAAAAACTAAAGAAATTTACAATCATGTTATCCAGGGTCTGGAAAGTGCTAAACACTTCTTGGCCGGTGCTGGCTGGCTCACAAGTTTCAAAAGGTGAGACAGCAAGAAAAACGTTGAACTGGCTGGAGGGGAAGATTCTGCAGATCAGGAGGTTTGAAGAATTTTAAAATTACTTGTCGAGTGTTACACAGGAAAGGGTTATATGTGGAAGAGTAAGTTTTCAATGCTGATGAGACTGGCTTGTTTTACAAGGATGTTGGCAAATGAACCTGAAGAGCTCAAGTGGCCCCCAAAGCCCTGGCTTTAAATCATTCAAAGATTGAAATTATTTCTGAGAAATATCTGTTAAATACGGAGTCTTTAAACAGAAACACACATAAAACAACGTTGTGTGTTGATTAGTTGATGAAAATGTTGTGAATAGAGGCTCAAAGTAATTTCACCTTGTATTTTCCCTAAGAACAATGGTTTCCTATTCACTAATTTTGTGTTACTAAGATAGCAGAAGATAACTTCATGAATTATGAGAACCCACTGTGTGTGTGTGTGTTGTTAAAATAGTTAAATGAAAAGGCAATAGTTAATAGATGCCTCAGGGTTAAGAAATCGCTAAGTTTAACCAATCACAAACAGCCAACTATGCTTTAAGCTATAGCCAATCAAATAATTTTCTTTCTTTGCTTTGCACTTTTTATAAGTCTTTATGGTTCCTGTTTACAAAGTGCCCCTAGCCACTTCCTGGTGGGTGCTGTCCAATTCCAATCGATGTTTCCTCAAATAAACTCTTTAAATGTTCAATTTGCCTCAGTTTATCTTTTAATAGAGTGTATGGGTGCGCATGTGACATATGATAAAGTCAGCACCACAGATGAATCAGAAAAGGGCAGATTCTTTAGTAGGTGGTGGTGAGAAAACTGATTCACCACATGGAAAAATAAAATTCCTGTTCATATCATTTATAAAAATTGATACTAGAGGAATTAAAGACCACTGAATCGGGGAGGGGAGACAATCAGGCTAATGAAAGAAAATGTAAAAGAATATCTTTGTGAGATATAAATGTAGAGGCAGAAAAGGATTTCTTAAACGAGAGCCCAAAAAATAAACCCTAAATTAAAAATTGAATATTTGACTACATAAAATTAGATTTCTTTTTCACAAAAGATACCCTAATTAGAGTTAATTAACACATAACCAACTAGAAGATATTTTATATCTAAAATTGACATGTCTAGAACATACAAAAATATCCCTGTAACTCAAAACGAAGAAACAACAGAAAAGTTGTCTGATAGAAAAGTTTGGAATAGGCACTTTACAAATGGAAAATCCAAATGACGAAGAAACATATGAAGAGATGCATAAACTCATAATTAAAGAAATGCAAATGAAAACAATGAGATGTTATTCATCCAACTAGGGGGGGAGTTAAGGTGGATTAAATCAGATCATAGTGAGAATGTGAAAAAAACAACAACAGGAACCCTCCTGTACTAATGATGGGAAAATAAACTGGTGCCACCATCCTGCCTTACATAGTGAAATTAAATCTGCCCATCTCATTGACCCAGCAGTCCCACCACTGCGTATATAACCCAGAGAAGTTCTCACATAGTCCATTTCCACTGGTAGGTGGGAGACAGTTTTCAGTATTGCTTGTGGTATCAGAAAGCTCCAAAATAAAAGTGTCTATCACTATGAGAATAAACAAGAAACCATGTGGATTGCATACTGTTGAGTTCTGTGCAGTACTAAAAGCTATAAAGTTCATCTGCATACAGTAACAGGAGGAGGTCTATAAAACATGTTGTTCAGTGGGAAAAAAGAAATAGAATGAGAAATAAACATATATATTTTTAAAGATGAATATATAAAATCTGAAAACATAAACAATATTTTACTTTTCTGCATATGAAGCCCCGTCAATGACTTCTGGAGTATAATAAATGCCAGATTTTGACCTCTCACAGAGCATTTATCAGTATAAAGCAGAGACACAAATTGTCAGAACCAGCACACCACAGACACATATGTAGGGGTTGATAAAATGCTGTGGGGAGAGGAGGCAAGAGAGGCTTATGTGCACCTGAACCCTTCAAAGAGGTATTTGGTAGGGCACCCACTCCACCAGTGCATTAAGGAGTCTACCTGCAGCCTGACCACCCCCTCCCACTGGCCCCAGCCTCAGCTTCAGCATCCTTCCTAGTACCAACAGCTGTCCACCTTGCTGCAGACACAGTGGCCACTGGTGTTGATCAGAGTCCCATTCCTACTGTGGCAGCCCATAAAAATTACCTGAATTTCTTCATCAGTACACAATTTAAAAGGGCCTCCCTCTTTGAATAACCCCCACAGAATCATTCCAGCCTCCTATGATATGGCCAAGTTGTATAGACCAGAACATCAGGCTCTGTAAAAATGCCAGCTTCTCATGTGTGGGGAGAATGCTGGCTTGAATATCTCTGCTCTGGGCAAAATTGTCTTGCCTTGGAGGAGCACTGATATCTTCTTTCATTTAATTCTAGAGTTAAGGGTTGTGAATCAGCTCTGTGCCAGAGGTCTGCAGCAGGACCCGAACCACAGCAGCTGCACAGCAGCTCAGTGTAACACAACACACCCAGGCTGGGCCTGGTCACTGTCCGTCCACTGGACTACCAGCGCCAAACAGTCAAGGAGTGGCACCAGAAACCAATGCCTTGTCTGTGTTCTCACATGAAAGGACCTGCTCCTTGAACAGGTCTTTAAAAATAGGTCAGCCTTGCCCACCTGCGACGACTTCTGCAACTTCTACTGGAAGGCAAGGGGCCGAAACGACTTGTTCAGGGTGAACTAAATACATATCAAACCAGGTAGAGTAGGTGGTCAGCCAGGCCTGGCTTGAGGAACAGGTCACCTTCCTCTAATCTTGGTTGGTGAGCACCCCGGGTGGAGAATCGCCTTAGGTTCTCACTTAGCAGCACGGTCCTGGGCACTTCACCCTCAGTGTGACCCTGTTCCAAGCGGGGAAGGATGAGAGACCCAGTGGGAGAGTCTGCCTGTGTGAGGGGGTTTGAAGGACCCTGAGCATCTGGGCTATTGGACCCATGGCACAAAAGAGTACTGGATATTTTGAAATGAAATCACCCATGAGTCATCAGCTGCACTCAGGGTTTTTTAAATTTTAGGTCTCTGCTTAGGCTGAACATGACCTGAGCTCCCATGGTGGGGCATTTAGGCAAAGGTCTCAAGACTTTCCAGCTGGGATGGGGCTCAGGAGAACCAACGGCTGCTGCTCACACCCTAGTTCAAGTTACAGAGGCTTTGAGGCATACTACTGCCCCTACCCCCATCCCACCTCCTACCTCTGGCAGCCCTGCCTGGTGCTATGTGACCCACTCAACACCAGAGGGAGAGGAATTGTGGGGGTGGGTACTGGGATTTGAAACTTCAAGGAGGGCATGAAGTAGAGTCAGCGTGACCTTCTTCAAGACTGTTACCCTCTCCATACCTCAGTGTCCTGCTCTGTGCTCTCCGTGGGGAGGAATCTTCATACTGAAATGAGAACATCCTCATGAAAGCAATTTAAAATGATATAACATAACAGAAATATAAACTACTCTGAGGTCTTTCAGGCCTAAAACATATGTTTCTGTGAAATCCAGACTCCGAAGGGCCAGTGACTTGATGACTTGGTAGAGGGGCATGATTTATTTGAGCAGGGGGCAGAAGAAGCTGGGTGGCAACAGGCCATCTTCCCAACGACACAAGCACATGGCCATCACAAGGGGCAATGAGGGCACATGAGGAAATATAAGCACATCACAAAAATAAAGAGATCCTCAGGATCTGAGACACCTCCTCTGGAAGCTGAGGATATTTTCCTTTTGGCTTGTTCAATCCTAAGATCTAAGAATCCATCATCAATTGTTCTAACACAGAAAACTGCAGGACCGCAGAAGCCAAAACGCTGTGGTTGCCCTTGCTGTGGTCCAGTGGTCAGGGGTAAAGGCAGAGCTCCAGCCGAGATGGCAAAGACATCCATCCTTCCGCCAGGCTGTTTTTGTAGGGAGCCTCACCCAGGGCAATCCCTGCCCATGAGGGACACTTGAGCACCTACAATAACTGTACCCCCAGTGAAGACAGCAATCACACACTGAGTTATTTCAGTGGAGAAGAGCCTACTGGGAGAGGCGGAGGCAGTAGATGGTTTCCAACAAGGGAAATCAATGAGGCCATGGACACCTGCTCACCCCCCCCCCCCCCAGGGCAGGGCTGCCCAGCTGGAAAGGCCCAGAAGGCTCTTAGCCCCAGGAAGTAGACTGTCCCTATTGCTTTTGTTTTTTTACGAGCCTTTTCTCTGAGCTCTTGGAAAGAGTTGACTGAATTTATCCAGATTTTGACTTCTCACAACACCTACATTTGGTTTGTATCTTGTGTCCTTATCTTGAAAAGAATCATGTGGTCACTCTTTTTAGTTCACTGACTTTTTTCCAGCCACATCGCTGATTACTTTCACAGAGCCGCCGCAGGACAACGATGAAAAGGAATTTGGCTGCCCAGTTCATTTCTCCATTTCTCTTAGTCATTTCTCCTCTGGGGCGAACCGGGCACGATGAATGGCTCCAGCTGGCTCGGGAGCAGAGATGCCAGGCCCAGGGGCTTGTGCTCAGCTGAGGTCTCGGAGTCCCTCACTCAGTCACTCAGTTCCTAGATTTATCCAGAAAAAGCACTTTCCTGTTAGTCCGTGGAATGTTATATAAGTGTAACATTTCATCTGCATCAGCTCCTGAGGCCTTGGCATTAGATTGACTTAATGTTTCAGGAACAGAACACAATCCATTTAGGGTACCAGGAATATCTCAAAAATGTCCTTTCTTCCCGTTCCAGCTGCACCATGATGACATTTACACAAAATGAGATAAGATAATAACATTTTTTGAGAACACTGATTCTCCAGCTCTGTGCCCCAGAATGAAATTAGCACAATTTAATTACACATGACAAATGGCTGGGCCCATTTCTGTGGTCTACGGCAATCGCTCCCTGCCTCCACCCAGCCCCAGGAGACCACCCTGTGGGGCCAGCATGTGGACATGTCTCCCTCAGAGCCACCCCCAAAAGGGAGCCAGCTGTGATCCAGCCTTCCTCTGCTGTTTCTTTATCTTGGTAGCTGTTGCTAGAGCTAGCTGGTGGGTTTCAATTGCCTGGAGCAGAGCTGGTGATACAGAAATAAAAAGCCCCAGATAGCTGCCAGGGTGCAGGGCTTCTGGCCCACTCCTCCAAAGCACACAGGCCTCCACTGGCACAGTGATTGCCTGCCACAGTCTGCAGCCTCCTGGTCTGGCACACAGCCCTGGGAAGCCAAAGGGCAAACACACAGCTACCACCCCCCTCCAAAATCCTGCCCAGGGGTTGAGCCATGGGGACCCATCCTGCTTAAAGGTCTGGCCACTTTTGATCCCCTGTCACTGAAGACACTGGGTTCTTGAGCACAGATTTTGCACTTTCTGGCCAGGCCCTGCAAGTGCTAGGGATTCAGAAATAAGAAGACACAGTGCCCCTCACACTCAGTTACCCAAAATGACGAGTTAGGCCCTACTCTTGCCCCACAACAATCCAGAGCTACCATGCAGGGCTTCATTTCCCTCCTTTTCCAAATTCAGAAATACCTTTAGGTGCAACAGATTTCTGAGTTGCTGAGCAAAACATACAAGACAGCACTGACTGGCCTCTGTCTTCACAAAGTCTGAACTTTCTAAAATGTGAGAAAAGCAACGGCTAAATCTAAGCTCCTCAATAACAAAGAGAAGGTTGATGGGAATGAGGTGTCCTCAGACAGGGAAAGTCACTAGCAGATAAAACGGGGGCACTCAGGAGCTGTGGGGCTGGCCCCGATCCTGGCTCTGCAGGCCAATGAGCTGACCACTACACCCAGGTTGAGGAAATCTGAGAAACTTTAGGACCCAAGTAGGTCTGACAGGCCCAAGTGAGGATGGCAGTTCACTGAATTGTAGTTATTCAAAATTAGTAACTTTGATTTGTCTGGGACAATGATGGCAGTGGTTTCATTGAAAGACCAAGATGCACGACATCCCCAGAGGTGGAAAAACTGCCCTCCTATCTTCAATTGTGTGGGTCATTTTCTCCTGTTGACTGTGAGTAAAATTGCTTAGACAATGGTCAGTTGATGTCATCTGCCCAGGACACAATTGTATGTGTGGGGGAGGTGGTGGGCTAGGGTTACATCCTTCCAAAAGGTAGAAACCTTGGCAGTGGAGATTCCAGGAATCTAGGAAGCACCAAGTGATTCCTGAGGGGGTATGGCTGCCTCAGGCTGACCTAAAGATAGACACCACCCTCCCCACCCCCCAGATTGAACACGAGCAACAGAACAGGGTGCCAGTCAAGGTGCTAAGCACGTAAAAGAATTAGCCAGCTTTTCCCAAAGTCCCTCCCCTTTCCCTGTTGAGCAGGAGTGGGAAACCTTTTTCTGCCAAAGGCCATTTGGATATTTATAACATCATTCGAGAACCATACAAAATTATCAACTTAAAAATTAGCCAGCTATATTTGCTCAAACATTTAATTAACTCACCCCTAATGTGATGGCTGGAACTGCTTCTCTTTGGTGAGGCGTGTGCTGTTAGCTGGTATTGATGATGTTGCTGCTCGAAACTGCTTTACCAGGTTTGCACTGGTCAGTCTGGAGCGCAGTTGACTCTTTGTGATGATAAGTTTGAAAAGAACTGCTCGCAGCAGTAAGTTGTTCTGAACACAGATGCATAGGTCAATGCATGTCTCCTCAAAGTTGGAAATTCATCGTTGCTTATGGAATGTTTATAGAACTGAAGTAGTGGGAGGTGGTTGTACCTAGCTTTCAGCTCATCATCGCTTTGCAGCTGAAGGATTTCGTGTTGTAGGTTATCAGGCACATCAGCTGGTTCCACATTGAACAGTGTAGCAAAGATGTTCAGTTCCATTTGTTGACTTTTCATGTCCTTGAATCTTTCATTAAATGCCTCAATTAGTTTTCACATTCACCAGCATATTCAAGTGTCATAGAAGACTTTTGTCCTTCCAGAGTGGGGAAATGCACTGTTATTCCTTTCTAGTTGCACTTTCCACCGTCTTAATTTAGCTTCAAATGATTTCACATTTGAGAGCAGGGAGCTGAGAAGCTGGTTGGGGCCCTGCAGCTTGACGCTCAGCTCTGAGAGGTACTTGGTAATGTCCACCATGAAGGCTAAATCACACAGCCACTTGCTATCATTGAGTTCCCTGACAGGTTTTCCCTTCATCTCCATGAACTGCTTGACTTCATCCTGCAGTTTGTAAAACCTCATGAGCATGTTCCCGAGACTCAGCCACCGCACTTCACAGTGATAAACAAGGAGTCAAGGTCATTCAGTAACTGCTTAAACTGGCGGCTGTTAAACCCTCTGCTTTTGACAAAATTTATGCATGACACTACTGTTGACATCACATTGTTGAGCGGCAATGACTGTGCAGAGACTTTCTTGGTGTATGATGCAGTGGCATATAATTAAATCACTTGGATCAAGACTGGGACGATTCAGTTCTTCCTTGACAAATGCAATGAACCCTTTTTGTGAGCTAACCATGGCTGGAGCTCCGTCTGTAGTAAGGCCACTTAACTTTTCAAATGTTGGCTCAAGTTTTTTCATTGCTAAAACAAGTGTCTCAAACAAGTCCTCACCTCTGGTAGTGCCATGCATGGCTTCCAGTGACAGCCGTTCCTCTCGCATGTCAAACTCTGCAGTTATCCCACAAACAAAAACGGCCAGGTGGGCAGTATTTGTTATGTCCTTTGTCTCGTCACAAGCCAGAGAGAAAAAACTGGAAATCTCCTGCAGAATCCTTCAGTGTTTTTTCAATATCCTGTGCTTAGTCATTAATCCGATCTGAGATGGTTCTCAGAGACAAACATTCTGAAACAATTTTGCTTTGTCTGGTGCTAACAATTCCACAGCAGCCACCATGCACTCTTTCACAAACTCTCCCTCTACACGAGGCCTCAGCTTCTTTGCGATTAGCTCGCTCACTACATAACTCATCTGAAGAACGTTGTCTCTGTCACAAGGAGGCCTAGTGAGAGCGGCTTGTTGTGATTCTAAACTCCGCTGAAGAGCATTGATTTTATCCAGACACATTTGGGCTCCCAATTCATTGCATTTAGCATGTTTTGAGCTGTGATGACGCTCCAGATTGGCTTTTTTCATTACTGCTAACACATTGCCACAAACAAGGCACACAGGTTTGCCTTTGACTTCAACAAAAAATAATCATTTGTCCATTTCTCTTGGAAAGGTCAACACTCTGTATCAATTTTTCTTGTCTTTGTAGTCACCATTTGTAGGATGTCACACGACTTAAGTGTTAATAACTATCCAGTGATGTGATTATTTTGCTTTGATCACTGTTCTAATTCTGCATCTTGGATTTGGAACATATCCAATATTCATATCATCAACTCTTGAGGTCTTTTCTGTGGACTGTAATTTCCTTAATCTTCACTTGAGATTCAGTTTTTGTGAGGATTGTTGATTGTGGATGTGTGGATAAAGGTTGGATTGGAGTTATTGTCTGTGCTGACAAAGAAGTCAACAAAATTGTTGTCAGTCATAGGAGGCAAGGTCATTAATGTCACAAGGGGTCATCTCATCACATCTCATCTCATCATCACCGGATCACTGTAGTTTCAGTACAGTGTGTTAACACTTTCCAACATGTACACTCCCAGCCTGCCTGGCACTGACTGGCCTCTGAGTCACCGCAATACAGGCAGATGGGCCTCGGGCAGCCGATGAGAAGCATATGCATCTGTCCCGTCATGTACTCATATGTGTCCTGTTTATCCCGTAATGGATGTTTTTTGCTTGTCCCTCACAATTTATGTTATTGTTATAATTTCCTTAACATAAATTTATGTTGCTATGAAAAAAGCTACTAGATTTATTGAATTTGGAGTCCTGCTTGCAGTTGCCTTGGCAGGGCCAGACCAAATGATTTCATTGGCCATATACAGCCCGCAGGCTGGACGTTCCCCACCCCTGCTGTAGAAACAGAAAGGAACACGGGGGTGGGGGGGGGGCATCAGGTCTGTGAAGGAGAAACAGAAGCACAGTTGGTTTTGGAGGAGAAGCAAGGATTTGGGAGATGGGTCAGTTCTGAGCTCAGTGGTCCACTTTGTCACTCACAAGCTATAGGGGTTTAGTTCTCAGTCCCCAGCCTGTGAAACAGGACTGAAAGCTGAGAGGATTAGAGGAAACAATATACTCAAGCATGCAGGCCCTCCCTACCTTGGCCAGCTGTGTTGGGCAGAATTTGTCATCAAGACCTACCCAGCCTAGCTCTGCACTGCTGGGTGTGACTGGTGTGCACAGAATATCCAGGAAGAGGAGAAGCAGGAAGGAGCAGGGCCTATTTCTCCACCCCAGGCTGTGGCCCCTTGCCTCCTCAAGCCCAGCAAGCCCTCCTCCCCCACCCCCTCCCACCTTCACCCTCTAGGCTGTGTGGCCTGGCCATCGCAGGGCTTCACCAGGCTGCACACTGGAAAAAGCAAAGGACAACTCAAGCCCAAACCCCAGAGATGCTGGCCAGATTCAGGACTTTAAGCAGTGGAGACAGCTTGGGGTCCTGGGCAGTGGGTTCTAGCCCTCAGACCCTGCCCCAGCCTTCCTCAGACAACTTGGCCAAGTGGAGCAGCACCCTGAACTAGGTTTTCTTGTCTGCTGGATGATGGAGAATTAGGCATTTAGGCATATTCCATGGAAGGTCAGTGGAGTCCGATGCTCGCCTGAACCCCTCCCTGACTGTGATTCAGGGACCAAGCTCAGTGCTGTGCCTTCCCCTAGGGTTGGGACCTTCCTCCTATAGCCCTTGAGGGGCTAGGAGGGTCACATCACTCTGTGGGGCACCCAGGCCCGTACTCCTCACCATAGTAATCTACACTGTAGCCTCATAGCCTACAGAAAGAAATAATTAAGGTTATGTGTACAGTTGTTTCTTGCAACATTATTTACAGTGACAATAAAAGGAAATAACCCATATATTCAATTTGGCAACAATAAAAAGAATAAGAGTGCATTCAGCTATGAAATCCACACTCTGAGCTATTAGGCAGTTATTAAAAAGAACAGGTTAAAGCCATATATAATTACTGATAAGCAGATTTGTTATTGAAAACAAACCAATTATAGAAAATATTTCATCTTGAAAATGCACAGTTCATTTTAAAAATATAAAAATGGGTGGGGAGACAGAAAGATTTGTATATTTTTAAATGACTCTCAAAAAAGGCATGAAATTATACATCAAACTATTCATATTATTTCCCTCAGGACCATAGTTTTCCTTTATACATCTTTGTATTGCTCCATGTGTTGTAAGCAAATGTTTTGAAATTTAAAAAATCAATATAGTAGGAAAGTTTAATGAAGAAAAATGTGTCTGAAGCTGATTGCTGCTCCCTCAATAGTCACTCCTTCTTGCACAATAATAGATGTGCCAATATTTAGCTGGGTCTGTGGCCCCATATCTTCACCTTCCTGTGGCCAGGTGACTGTGCCCAATGGACTGTAAAGAAGGGATGTGTGCAACATCTGAGACAAGATCCCTGAAAGGAAGGGGCTGTGCCCCTGCTTCCTACATGCTCCATTCTGCTCTGGGGCATGGGTGTGATGGCCGTGGCTCACCTTGGATCTTGAGGCTCAGACCCATGCTCTCAGGAAGGCTGAGCAGACAGCCTGGAGAGCCTGGTTGAGGGATGATGGAAGAGCCATTATAGTACCTTGAGGTGCCTTCATCCTGACTTTTACATCAGAGGGAAAGAAACTTTTACTTTGTTTGAGCCATTGTTATTTGGGGTTTCTTTTACATGCAACCCAGTCAATCTTCCATCATATAAGAAACAGAAGAATTAGACTTCTTCCTGGTCATCAGAGATTCTGCTTGTGATGCCACATCCAGAGCCAGATGGGGACACATTCAGGAACTTGACATTTTGTCAGGGAACAGGAAGAAGATGTGTTCAGTAGGTGAGAGAGAAGCATGAAGCTCAGGGCTGCTCAGAGAACCACTAAGAGTCACACAGCTGGTGGCAGGCACACCAGGCCTGGGATGCAGACTTCTGCTTCTGAACTAGCACCTGGCCCTGAGCTGCCTTCAGTTCCACCTGCAGGACCTCCCTGGTAGAGAGGCCTGGTGACCTCAGGGATGCCTGGACACTAGGAAAGACTCTGCAAGAGGAGCAGTCCTGGGCATGAACACGCTGCTCTGTCTTCCTAATTTGAGTCCAGATTGGGCTGGAACCCTTGTGTACCTCCTTTCCCTTTCTTCTCTGGGAAGAACCAAGCATTTCACCAACAGCTTAGTGCCTTGACTACTGAGGTGAGATCATCTGGAAGGAAAAGCAGTCCTGGGGTGAGTTTGAGCAAAAACTGAGTTTTAGGTGCTCTATGTGAAGCCCCTCAACTACAAGTCACCCCTGCCATGGTTAAGGCATAGACCCTTGTCCAGGGAAAAGTACTTGCTTGGATGCTGGAGGAAAAGCGTTGCTTCCTGCTCAAGGGTGACGTTTTGGGGAGCTCTTTATTGTCGCTGGGTTTCTGGAGTGACAGTGCAAGAAGAGAGAGAAGCCTTCTCATCTGTTGCACAAAGGCCCAGAACCAGAACCACACCTCCTGGCCTGTGTTAGTCAAGAAATGTGACCTCGAAATGCTCATTGTCAATATTTTCTGACTGTAAGATTTTGTTTAAACTTCCAAATTCTCTGGAAAGAATCTGATTTACACAATGCCATTTGGTTCCTCCAGGATCGTATATCCACCCCACATGGATGGCAGAACTCTTTGAGGGCTTTCCAAAGGAAGAAAGAGGAAGTGTTGAATTCTACAAGGCAGGCAGCTCTGTGGGGCTGCACGGGAGTGCCAGATGGAGAACGCCAACATGCCCTTCCCCCTTCTGTTATCACTGGTAGCTTCTCGGAGGGCACTGGGTAGGCAAAATGGGGTTCAGATCTGCCTTTTGGACAAAGTATAAAACCTCGATCTTTTGTATCCAACTCATTTGCCATTTGTCAGTTTGAACAGGGGCTGTGCTGTTTAGCGCTATGCCGTATCCCCCTCTCAAAACACAAATTAAGGACATAGAAAAGATCGTGATCATGTTCAGTCTGTTGGTTTTTTTTATTATTTTCTTTATTTTTTATTTTATTTTATTTTTTCCATCACCATTTATCCCATTTAGTCTGTTAAAAAAACAAAACACTAAATCTTCAAGCTCTTATTTGAATATCAGCAATTAATATGCTAATTACAAACTGTGCTTATAGCAAGGCTAACAAGAATTCATTAACCATTACATCTTGTTTTAATTACTTGAAAGTATTAAGATGACTGATTTTGGAATCTTACTTGGTTTTATCACTCATCTGAGACTGGACTCTTCTCCTCTCCTGCCCCCACCCCCTTCCTAGTTAGTCCCAGTTACAGATATTAAGACTGTACATTTTTAACATCATTCCAGAGATTCCATCGAATAAACTGGGGCCTGGGTGTGTCTTTTGGGTAGGAAGAGAGGACTAAATCTGGATTTTCATAACATCTCATTCTATAAGGAGCTGCCATGCTGGGCCCCACTCATCAGTATAGGTTGTCTTTCTTTGTGTTCATACACTCAAATATTAGATAGGTCAATTCATGCCGAGAAACTTCATGCTGAGAAAGCAAACACCCTGCAGACATGGCCATTGCAACCAGCTGCTCAGAGCTCTGGGATCCAAGATAAATCTGAAAGGTACAGACTCCTTCAAGGACACTCCATTTCTCAGCTACTGTTTATTAGCCAAGTCCAGCCAGGATTCGTTTTCTATGTTGCATAACTAATTACCACAAACTCAAGCTTAAAACAATATGCATTTGTTATCTTACAGTGTCTGTGGATCAGGAGTCTTGCCTGAGTCCTCCATTTGGTGTCTCACGAGACTGTAATCAAGGTGTCGGCCGAGCAGCATCATCACCTGGAGGCGTGACTAAGGGAAAATCTGCTTCCAAGCTCCTTCAAGTTGTTAGCAGAATTCAGTTATTTGTATGACTGAGGGCCCAGCTATGTACTGGCTGGTGACTGGAGGCCACCCTTGGGTTCCAGAGACTGCCCACAGTTCCTTAACTGTAAGTTTATCCAACATGGCTATAGCTGTCATTAAGCTCATAAGGAATGTCTCTTGCCCAGTTTGCCAACAAGCAATCATAGAATGTGACCTGATCATGGGAGTAACTTTCCATTATCTTTGTCATATTCTGTTAGATAAAACCACAGGTCCTGCTCCCACTTAAGGAGAGGAGATTGTACAACATCATGTATGCCTGGAGGTGGGGGGTCACAGACACCACCCTAAAGTTTCTCCACCTCACAATCTTTAGAATTTGTTTTTGAGAAGAGTCTGCAAAAATACTCCTATAGCATTTGGAAAAAGTACACTAGAAAAAAGAAGAGGCCAGTGAGAACACATTATTAGGTTAAGCAGTAGATAACAAGGCCCCCAGAACTCACCTTACTTCAGCCCTGCTCAGGGCACTCTGGTTTATGTGAAGTGGAATAGTTGGGGTGTATGAAAGTGTTTGCCTATTTCACATACAAAGAAGTATAGACCATTAGAGCTCAATAGACATGTATTATCATGTACTTAAGGCTCCTCATTTTGAAAATTGTGATAAAATTAAGACCAGGGAGGTTAAGTGACTGTTCTTGAACAACACGGGAAGCTGTGGCAGATCTGCTATTGGAAGTGTGTTTCAGTCAACCAACTTCAATGGCATCTATCATGGTCCAGACTAGTGCTAGACACTGGGGACCAGGAGACAAAGCAGGCCCTGGCTAGAGGCATTGCTGTCCTGGGCCATCAGTCAAGCCCTTCCATATCACCACATTGCCCCTGCTTTGCCTTTTAAGAAGATACTTGTACTGGTTCCATCTGGCTCTTGCCCAGACATTCCAAAGAAAGCCAATGAAAATATATTCCCTAGAAGCCACACAGCATGACCAGGCAGTCAGGCAGCCATATTCAAAGCTAGGAACTGTGGGAAATGCTAATGTGCAGGGCACAGTTCTCAGAGTCCAGCCAGGAAGGCCACACTAAGGACAAAATCTTGGGAACACAGACCAAATGCAGTTTTGCTGTTCAGGGGAAGATATGACTTGTCAGTGTTAGGGAGTTCAGGGACAGCTTCTTGAAAGAGATGGAGTTCAAGATAGCCCTAGGAGGGGCTAGATTGAGATTGAGACAGGAAAGGAGGAAAAGGAAAACAGCATGGGGGTATCTGCTGGGGGCATTATCTGGCTGCAGTGGGAAGAGTGAGGGTGGAGGTAGAAGGATAAGTTGGTATCTGATTATAAATTGTAAAGTATTTAGCTTTTACCCTGAAAGCAATGGGGTACCACTGAAATATCACTAATAGTATAACAACATTATCAAAGCCCTACTTTGGGATGATTAATCTAGCTATATAAACAGAATTATTATTTATTTCCTAACTTATAACCTGTCTCATTTAAAATACTATTGAAGGCATTGGATAGTCATATTACACTAAAAAAGGAGGAAGCGAGACCCTGAGGTAGGGAGGACAGTTAAGAAGCTGCTATGTGGGGGATTCCAAGATAGCTGCAGAATATGTAGAGGCTGCACCCACCTGCTCCTGTCCTCAAACCAGATTTACAGCTAAATTACAGAGTTATCAACCTGAACAACCAACTGAAGAATAGCTGAACCAAAATACTATAACCAAAGATTACAGAAGAAACCACATAGAGACTGGTAAGAAGGGTGGAGATGTGGAAAAGGATAGACCCCGCATGCAGGTGTGGTGGCAGCTGAGAAGTCAGAGGGCTATTGCAGTTTCAGAACTCCCTTCCTCCTAGAAGCATGAGGTTTCAACTCCACACAGGGATCCCCAACCCCGAGCAATAGAGTAGGGAAGAGGAGCCTGCGTAACATCTGACAGTGAAAATCAGTGGGGATTCAGTTGAACTGGAAGACTCAGTCTGCACCTTCCTAGGAAAGAGCACTCCTGTTGTTACAGCACCAGCCTAGGGAGTTCACAGTCCAGACTCTGACTGCTGGTGAGGCCACACTGCCATACTCAGGTCCTACAGAGGAGTCTGCTGGCTAAACCTGACAGTGACTTTAAGGGGCCCTCTATTTTCTGGAGAAGCTTGTGGTGGAGACCCAGACAGTGACTAAATTGTGTGGCTTTGGAAAGAGGGCCAGTTTCTCCCACCTCAAGCACAGAGATGATGCCCCTCCCCCACATGGCCTGCACCTCTTGGCTTGCCCTGCCCTGCTGAGTTCGGTGGCTCAGAGCTCAGTCTTTTGGACCTGTCCTGCTGAGACCAGCCTTTGAAGAGATCAGAGTACAGCGCAGGGCTGAACCCAAAGAGACCCACACAAAGACGCATTATAAATACAATGAAAGGTTAAAGACAATGAGAGAATCTTAAACGCAGCAAGAGAGAGACAATTACCTACACGGGAGTTTCCATAAGACAGTCAGCTGATTTCTCAACAGAAAAATTTCAGGCCAGGAGGGATTGGCATAAAGTATTCAAAGTCATGAAAAACAAGAATCTGCAACCAAGATTACTCTCTCCAACAAGGATATCATATAAAATTGAAGGTGAAATAAAAAGCTTCCCAGACCAAAAAAGGTTAAAGGGACTGCTTTTATCACCAAACAAGCACTGCAAAAAATGTTAAAGGGACTGTTTTAAGATGAAGGAATAGAGAGTGAGATGAGTATAGGTACAAAGAAAAAATGGCAATAAATAAGTACCTATCAATAATAACCTTAAGTGTAAATCAATTAAATGTTCCAATCAAAAGGCATAGGGTAGCTGAATGGATAAGAAAATATAACCTGTATAGATGATGTCTACCAGAGACCCTCCTCAGAAGTAAAGATTCACACAGACTAAAAGTAAAGGGATGGAAAAAATATTCCATGAAAATGGAAAAAAAATAGAAGCTGGAGTAGCAATATTTATATATGACAAACTAGACTTCAAAACAAGAGCCACAGCAAGAGACAAAGAGGGTCACAACATAGTACTAAAAGGATCAATAAGGCAAGAGAATATAACTGTTGTAAACATACATACATCCAATATTAGAGCGCCTAAATCTATAAAGAAAATTTTGGTGGACTTTAAGGGAGAGATTGACAGCAAAGCAGTCATAATAGGAGATTTAACAGTTCACTGTCATCAATGAATAGATCTATCAGAAAAAAAACAATCAATAAGGAAATAACAACCTTAAACAACACAATAGATCAGATGGATTTAATTGATAATTTACAAACATTTCATCCGAAAGTGCAGAATATACATTCTTCTCAAGTGTCATGGAACAATCTCAAAGGTAGACCACATGTTAGCACACAAAAAATTCTCTATAAATTCAAGAAGATTAAAATCATGTTAAGCATCTTCTCAGATCTAACCAAACTGTATAACCTGGGCAAAATTGAAAAATTCCTAGAAACATACACTCTTCCAAAACTGAACCAGGAAGAATCAGAAAACCTGAATAGGCCAATAACAACTAATGAAATTGAAGCACTAATAATAATAATAATAATAATAAATTCCCAACAAATAAAAGTCCTGGACCAGATGGCTTCAGAGGTGAATTTTGCCAAACATTCAAAGAAAAACTAACACATATCCTCCTCAAACTATTCCAAATGATTCAAGAGGAAGGAAGACTTCCAAGCATTTTTTATGAAGCTAGTATTATCCTAATTCCCAAACCAGATAAAAATACTACAAAGGAAGAAAATTACAGGCCAATGTCTGTAATGAACATAGATGCTAAAATTCTCAACAAAATATTAACAAACAAGATCCAGCAATACATTAAAAAGATCATACACCATGACCAACTGGGATTTATCCTGCAGAAGCAAGGTTGGTATAATATCCCAAAATCAATAAACGTGATACACCACATAAACAAAATAAAGAATAAAAATTACATGATCAGAGGGGACAAGATGGCTGTGATATAACAAGACACTGCATGCCCTTTCTCCCAGCCAAGGATTGGATTTAGAGCTAAAATACTGAACAGTCAGCTTGAAAAAACAAGAGATGTATAGCTGGTTGGACATATTTTGTTTAAGGAGCACGGAAGAAACAATGTACAAACTCATAGAGGTAGGGAGTTGCAGAAAGGGGCAGCCCCTCTGGAGCTAGTGCTTGGCTGAGAGGCCCAAGTGATATTGCTACAAAGATCCCTCCCCTTGGGAGTGTGGGTTTGCATCCCCATTCAGGGATTCCAAACCTAGAGCAGCAGACTGAAAGGAGAGCCCATGTAGCATTGGGCAGAGGCATCCACAGGAACTCTATCTGACTGGGAGGCTGGGTGTGTACCTTCCCAGTGAAAGAGCACACCAAATGTTGGAAGCCCCAAGCAGGAGAGCTTCACCCCAGGCTCTGACCGCTGGAAATGCTGCACTTCAGTATTTGGCTCCCAAAAAGAGAGGGTCCTGAGGGCTACACAGGGTCTTTGAGGGACCTTTTGTGTTCCTGAAAGGCAATGTGCAGAGCCCCAAATAACTAAACTGTGTTGGAAGGGAGAGAGGAGTCTCCCATCTCAAGTTCAGGATTGGAACCCCTCCCCCCACTTGTGGAGCCATGTGATCTGCTCAATCCCATGGAGTTGGCAGCAGGGCAGATTGGGGGTTTTTGACCCACAATGGGGAGAGTTGGGATCATGAATGCAGCTGGGATTCCATAACCCAGCTTTACTGAGACCAGCTGTGCAGAGAGACTGGAGTCCTGCACAGGACTGACTTTGAAAACCCCTCTGCTTGGACCTGTGGCACAAGGGCACCAGGTCCTTGAAGATCAGGGGTTTTTTTTGGACATCATCCCATGGCATCACCCAGGAAAACTTATATTGGGGAGACAGACAAGCAAGAGTTGGGCTTTGTGACTGCATTGTGGGGAGGCTGATCTGAGCACCCTGTGAGTTCAGCCAGCCAGTTCCAAGAAAGAGGGGTGGAGTATGTCTTCCCCTCCTGCAGGCTAGGAATACCACTCCAAATAGGAAAGGGCTCTCTGAATCCCCAGATACCCCTGCTGGGCACAGTTCGAGAGAGTCAGGAGAATAGCTCAGAGCAGGACATTCCAAGAGTAAGAGCCTCAGAGGCTATTGTCTAGGACCAGGAGGAAATATTTAGCCCCCTCCTGTGGGCTGGACAGGCAGCATTCTCAACCACAGACTCTTTTGATCAATCCCACTGAACCCAGGACAGCTGAAACTTCTACAGAAAAGGCAGCAAGCTGTATCCAACCTGAACCTGGCCCAGGCCACCTAAGGGGAAACTAGAGTTGGAAGATATGCTAGAGATTGAGGAGTGTGGCTTTGAAGAAGAGATTAATTTCCCCTCATTGAATGCCTAATGATGTAATCTCTAAGCAGGGGGCCCACTAGCCCTACCTCTGCTAGCCTGGCCCCATCCTAAAGACTCTCTTTGGATGACACTGGAGGAAGACTGAGCAACCTCAGAGGGGAGGCAGACTACCTGACAGGTGGAGGTGGTCCACAGAAAGCCTTAGACGAACTACAGCTACAACAGGATGCCAAGAGCCAAACTTGGACAGTTCCTGACATTATCTGACAAAAAAGTACCTCCTGGGAGGCCTGAAATCAGCATACAAAACAGTGAGCCTCAAACAACGTAATTTGCCTAGATGAACTTCACTTGGCTGGCTTTTATTGTTGTTATTTCTATATTGCTTTGGTGTTATTATTATTGTTGTTGTTAATATATTTGCTCTTTGCTCTCTTGTTTCTTTCATATCTCTTATTTTCCTAATTCCCTTTCTTACTCTATCTTTTTTCCTTTTATTGTTTCCATTTTTTCTTTTGTTTTACCTTTCTCTTTCTTCTTATTACCTTTGCATGACTTTTTATTCTTTCTTCCCTCTCTTCCTGTCTTCCTTCTTTACCATTTTTCTTTCCTACTCTCTACTCTTTTTTTTTGCTCTCCCTTCTTTCCTTTCAGAACATTTTTATCTGCCCCCTTTCTCTTCCAATATTCTCTTTATTTTTTATTTTACTCTTAATAATATTATCTTTCTTTTCTGTTTTTTGTTTTGTTTTGTTATTGTTATTCTCTTTTGTCTTTTCTAACTCTTTTGTTTTTATTTTTGCTGTTGTCATCAGGATCTTTTGTATATTTCTGTTTGTTCTCAGTTTGTTTGTTTTGCCCTGTCAGCATCTGTACAACAGCTCTTACAATGTGATTGTGGCTGAGCCTTACAGTTAGCCAGTCTGAGAAAAGAGCCCACCCATGAATGGGACAACAACAGTCAAGACTCAATTACAACAGGAGAGCCCAAATCATACACCAAAGGGTCACTCCTAGACCATACAGCTCAGTAGTCTAAAGAGACCACACCACTGGGTCCCACAGGACATTTACTACAAAAACCAAGTATATCTAATATATAGATACAAACACAAAAAGGCAGGTAAAATTGGGAGATAAAGACACAACCTCCAAATTAAAGAAAAGGAGGAATTATCAGAGAAAGATCTAAATAAGATGGAGACAAACAAGTTATCCGACATGGAGTTCACAGTAATGGTTATAAAGATGCTCAAGGAACTTAGTGAAAACTATAAGGAGCTCAATAGGCACTACAAGGAACTTAGTGGGAACTACACTGGCATGAAGAAAGTCATATAAATTATGAATAAGAACCAGGCAGAAATAAAGAATATTATATCTGACATTAAGAATATGTAAGAAGGAATTAAAAGCAGTCTCAAAAAAGCAGAAGATTGAATAAGTGAATTAGAAGATAAGGTAGAGCCCTGGCCAGTTTTGCTCAGTGGTTAGAGCATCAGCCCAGGGACCAAAGAGTTGCAGGTTTGATTCTGGTCAAGGGCATGTACCTGCAGTTCGTCCCCAGCCCTGGTCAGGGTTATGCAAGAGGCAACCAGTCAATGTGTCCCTCTCATGTTGATGTTTCTCTCCTCCCCCTCTTCTTTTCCTCTCTCTCCCTCGCTACCACTCTATCTGAAGATAAATGGAAAAATATCCTCGGGTGAGGATTAAAAAAAAAAAAGAAGATAAGGTAGAAAAAAAAATACTCAATCAGAGTAGCAAAAAGAAAAAATAATTAAAATAATTGAAAAGCATGAGGATAGTTTAAGGGAATTTGGGGACAATATGAAACAGAACAACATCCACATAATAGGGGTACCGGAAGGAGAAGAAAGTGAACAAGGCATAGAGAACCTGTTTGAAGAAATAATGACAGAAAATTTTCCTAAGTTGGTGAAGGAAAAAGTTACACAAGTTCAAGAAGCACAGAGGGCACCAATCATGATAAACCTAAACAGACCCACTACAAGACATATCATAATCAAAATGGCAAATGTTTAAGATAAAGAGAGAATCTTAAGGGCAGCAAGAGAGAGACAGTCAGTGGAGCCACATAAAGCTGTCAGCAGATTTCTCAACAGAAACACTACACCTCCTAAAGTTATGTCATGAAGTATTTGAGGTAATAAAAAGCAAAGATATAAAAACAAGACTATTCTATCCAGCAACACTATCATTTGAAATAGAAGGTGAAATAAAGTGCTTCCCAGATAAAAATAAAAAAAAGGCTAAAGGAGTTTACCACCACCAAACCTGCAATGCAGGCAATATTAAAGAGACTGCTGTATAAAAAAGAAATAGAGCAAGAAAGGATCATAGCCATAAAGAATTAAAATGACAATAAATAAGTATGGCAAATAATAAGTATGTAAATGGATTAAATGCTCCAATCAAAAGACATGGGGTAGCTGAATGGATAAGAAAACATGACCCATATATATGATGTCTACAAGAGACCCACCTTAGAACAAAATACTCACACAGAATGAAAGTGAAGATATGGGAAAAAATTTCCATGCAAATGGAAACAAACAAACAAAAAAACCAGGGGTAGGAATACTTATATCTGACAAAGTAGACTTCAAAGCAAAGGCCATAACAAGACACAAAGAAGGCCACTACATAATACTAAAAGGATCAATCCAACAAGAGGGTATATCCCTGGTAAACATATATGCCCCCAATATAGGAGCACCTAAATATATGAAAAAGCTATTGGAGGACTTTAAGGGAGAGACCGACTTTAACACCCCACTGACATCACTGGCTGAATCTTCCAGACAAAAAATCAACAAGAAAAAAGTTACTTTAAATAACACACTAGATCAGATGGATTTCATTGACATATACAGAACATTTCACCCTAAGGCTGCAGAATATACATTCTTCTCAAATGTACTTGGGACATTCTCAAAGATAGACCACATGGTAGGACACACAAAAAGTCTCTACAAGTTCAAGAAGATTGAAATCGTATCAAGAATTCTCTCAGATAACAATGGCATAAAACTAGAAATCAACTACAATAAAAACACTTAAAAGCATTCAAACACTTAGAGAGTAAATAGCATGTTATTGAATAATGAAAGGATTACCAATACGATCAAGGACAAAATAAAAAACTTCCAGGAAATAAACAAAAATGAACACCTAACAACTCAAATTTATTGGACACTGCAAAAGCAGTCATGAGAGGAAAGTTCATAGCATTACAGGCTTACCTCAAGACACAAGAAAAATCTCTTACTAATCTATAGCCATACAACTAAAAGAATTGGAAAGAGAACAACATGAAAAGCCCCGAAAGTAGATGGAAGAAAATAGTAAGATCAGAGCAAAACTAAACAACATGAAAACTAAAAAAGGAATACAAAACATCAATGAAACCAAGAGCTGGTTCTTTGAAAAGATAAACAAGATTAATGAACCTCTCACCAGACTCATCAAGAACAAAGAGAGAGGACCCAAATAAATAAAATCAGAAATGAAAGAGATAAAGTAAAAACTGACATCACAGGAATACAAAGGATTGTAAGAAAATACTATGAACAACTGTATGTTAACAAATTGGACACCTGGAAGAAATGGAAAAATTCCTAGAATCATACAATCTTTCAAAACTCAATGAGAAAGTATTAAAAAACCTGATTAGACCAATAACAACTAATGAAATTGAAGCAGTAATTTAAAAAAACAAAAAAACTCCCAGCAAACAAAAGCCCTGGTCCAGATGGCTTCACAGGTGAATTTTACCCAACATTCAAAGAAGAACTAACACCTATCCTCCTCAAACTATTCCAAAAAATTCAAGAGGAGGGAAGACTTCCAAGCTCTTTTGAGAAGTGCAGCATTATCCTAATCCCAAAACAAGATAAAGAAACTACAAAGAAAGAAAATTACAGACCAATATCCCTGATGAACATAGATGTTAACATCCTCAACAAAATATTAGCAAATAGGATCTAGAAATACATTAAAAAGATTACACACTATGACTAATTGGGATTTATTCCTGGGATGCAAGGTTATTACAATATTTGCAAATCAATTAATGTGATACATCAATTTAACAATATGAAGGGGGAAAAGCACATGATTATATCAATAGATACAGAAAAAGCATTCGACAAAATCCAGCACCCATTTTTTACAAAAACTCTCAGCAAAGTGGAAATAAAGGGATCATACCTCAATATAAAAGAGGCCATATATGACAAACCTAAAGCCAACATCATATTCAATGGGAAAAAACTAAAAGAGTTTCCTTTAAGATCAGGAACAAGAGAGTGATGTTAGCATTCACTACTCTTATTCAACATAGTACTGGAAGTCTTCGCCACAGCAATCAGACAAGAAGAAAAAATAAAAGGCATCCAAATTGGAAAGGAGGAAGTAAAACTGTCATTATTCACAGATGACATGATATTGTACAAAGAAAACCCTACAGAATCAACCAAAAAACTGCTAGAGTTAATAAATGAATTTGGCAAAGTAGCAGGTTACAAATTAACATCAAGAAATCGATGGCCTTTTCATACACCAGTAATGATCTCTCTGAAAGAGAAACTAAAAAACAACAATAACAACAATCCATTTTACCATTGCAGCAACAACAAAAAGTAGTGTACCTAGGAAAAAACTTAATCAAGGAGGTAAAAGACCTGTACTTGGAAAACTATAGGACATTGAAAATGTAAATAGAGGAAGCTACAAACAAATGAAAGTATATTCTGTGTTCACAGATTGGATGAATTAACAATGCCCATACTACCCAATGCAATCTATATCAAAATACCAGTGGCATAATTCCCAGATATAGAATAAATAATCCAAAAATTTATATGGAACCAAAATAGACCCTGAATAGCTGCAGCAATCTTGAGAAAAAAGAACAAAGTTGGAGGTATCACAATACTGGATATCAAATTATACTACAAAGCTATTATAATCCAAACAGGCATATAGATCAATGAAACAGAACAGAGAAGCCAGAAATTGACCCAAGCTATTATGTTCAATTAATATTTAACAAAGGAGGCAAGAGCATACAATAGAGTAAAGACAGTCTCAATAAATGGTGGTGGGAAAATTGGACAGGTACATGCAAAAAAGTGAAACTAGACCACCAACTTACATTATACACAAGAATAAACTAAAAATGGATAAAAGATTTCATTGTAAATCATGAAACCATAAAAATCTTAGAAGAAAACATAGGTAGTAAAATCTCAGACATCTCACATAGCAGAATTTTGTCAGATACATCTCCTAGGGCAAGAGAAACAAAGGAAAAAATAAACACTTGGGACTACATCAAAGTAAAAAAACTTCTGCACAGCAAAAGAAACCATCCTCAAAATGCAAAGGGAGCCCACTGTATGGGAGAACATATTTGCCAATGATACATCAGATGAGGGCTTAATTTCCAAAATGTATAAAGAACTCATACAACTCAACCAAAGTAAGACAAATAATCAAATTTTAAACAATGGGCAAAGGAGGATCTAAATAGATACCTCTCCAAAGAAGATATACATATGGCCAAGAGACATATGAAAAAGTGTTCAAAGTCACTAATCATCAGAGAGATGCAAATTAAAATGACAATGAGGTGTCACTTCACACCTACCAGATTGGCTACCATCAATAAATCAACAAAAAACAAATGCTGGCTAGGATGTGGGGAAAAGAGAACCCTTGTGCACTGTTGGTGGGAATGCAGACTGGTGCAGCCACTTTGGAAAACAGTATGGAGTTTCCTCAAAAAATTAAAAATGGCCCTGGCCGGTTTGGCTCAGAGGTTGGAGTGCTGGCCTGTGGACCAGAGAGTCCCAGGTTCGGCTCCCGCTAGGGGCACGTACCCCCCCCCCAAAAAAAATTAAAATTAAAAATGGAACTGCCTTTTGACCCATTGATCCCACTTCTGGGAATATATCCTAAGAATCCAAAAACACCAATTTGAAATAATATGTGCACCCCTATACTTATAGCAGTGTTATTTATAGTAGCCAAGATCTGGAAACAACCCAAGTGCCCATCAGTAGATGAGTGGATAAAAAAGGTGTGGTACATTTACACAATGTAATACTATGCAGCCATAAAAATATAATTAAATTTTACCTTTTTCAATAGCATGGATGGATGTGGAGATTATTATGCTAAATGAAATAAACCAATCAGAGAAAGACAAATGCCATATGATTTCACTTACATGTAGAATCGAATGAGCAAAATAAACTGACAAACAAAAAAGAAATAGAGACATGGAACAGACTGAAATCTATCAGAGAGGGTGGGGAAGGGGGAATGGATGAAAGGAGGGGAAAGGATTAGCTAAAGAATATATATGCATAACTCATAGATACTGACAACAGTGTGGTGTTGACCATAGGGAGTGGGGGACGAGGCTTAGGTGGAGGTGGGCAAAGGAGGGGAAAATGGGGAAATCTACAATAGTGTAAACAATAAAAATAAAGTTAAGAAAAGGTAGCTGCTACATATTTTTATTGTAGTAAATACACAAAACATAACATTTATCATTTAACCATTATTTATTTAATTCTCACCTGAGGATTTTTGTTTGTTTGTTTTTTTATTCATCTGAGAGAGAGAGAGAGAGAGAGAGAGAGAGAGAGAGAGAGAGAGAGAAAGAGAGAGAGAAACATCAAAGTGAAAGAGAAACATCAATTGGTGGCCTTCCATATGCACTCTAACCTGGGATCAAACCTGCGATCTAGGTTAGTGCCTTGACCAGGAATCAAACCCATAACCTTTTTTGATATATGGGATAATACTTCAAACAACTAAGCCACCCGGCCAGAGCTCATCTTCACCATTTTTAAGTGTACAATTTAGTGGCATTAACTGTATTCACAGTGTTGTACAACCACCACCACTACCCATTTCCAGACATTTTTTTTTTTTTTTTTGGTATGTGCCCCTAGTGGGAACTGAACCCAGGACTCTCTGGTCCGCAGGCTGACACTCCAACCACTGAGCCAAACCGGCCAAGGCCATTTCCAGACATTTTTATCATCCTAAACAGAAACACTGTACCCATGAAACCAGTTATTTTCATCTCATGGCACACATAAACTAATTACTAGTATTCTGTGACACACCAAAAATATATTTTTTTGTCAATCTGACAAAAAAATGTATAACTTTAATTGATTTACAAAAAAAAAAAATAGTAATGACCTACCCTTTTTGCTCCAAAGTAACTTTAAAAAAAATCAGATGCCTATATTTGTATATAAGGATTTCTGATAACAAGAATTAACCAATCAGATGCAACCTTATTATGTAAACCAGCATTTAAGGAAAACGAGCTACTGTTATGGAAGGCATTATGTTATATATTGGAGGCAAAGAGAAATATGTTTGACACTCACCTTATTTACTGGAGATGCCTCTAGGTATTCCCACTTTCAATTTTAACTGTAAATGGACAAGAACAGTAGCAACCATGCTCTGATACGGGCATGGGGATCAGAGTCTCAAATCCCTCATAGATGAGATTTGGATCACCCCAATCAAGTAGGTCACCTTAACCAACACAAGTTCCAGCTAAGGGGGAGGGTAAATGAATGTTAAAGAAAGAAGACAGTAAGTTTCAGTTGGCCTTAGGACCAATGGTAGAAGCAGACTGTATTTTATCCCTCTGACCTTTAAGTTTTCCTAGAAATTGTGACCAACCAGAATCTGAAGAAGTTGTGTCTCCATGCAGTGAAAATGTGAGAAGTGACTCTGAGCAATGCCGAGTGGACTGTAGTGGACACTGTCCCCAGTCCAAATCCCCTTTACTGAGTCAGTGTATCTACCTGTTGTGAAAATTGGCTGCTCATGGTTCACAGATGCCCCCTTCTCCAGATAACTTCTTTTTGGCAAAAGGGAGCTGCCTTGCCCAGGAGGTTCTGCTCCCCTGACAGCAATAATCCATAACCAATGACTGAATGACAGGGAAGTATAAAAGTTAAACCCCTTGATTCAGGGTGGAAGCACCTATGTGATACATTTCATCCTCCACAGCTCTCTGTAGGATGAAACTAGACTCCAGTTGAGATCTCATCCATGCTTTGTTCTGTCCCTGCCCTATCCTCCTTTCCATCACTCCCTGTTTCTTGGGAATGCTCCCTCAATTAATCTCATGCACTCATATCTTGTCTCAGATTCTTCTTCTAAGGAATTCAATAGAGGACAGGAAGGGAAGAAGATGAATTCAGTTTACAACATACTGAGTATGAGATGCCCACGCGACATTCAAATAGAGCTAATTATCATTTTAATCATAGCAAAGCTTTATAGAAATCTTACCATGTACTAAGGCACTGAGTCTAAGCTTGCTTTACTAAGTTTCCTAACAACCCTATGAGATAAATATTATTATACTCATTTTAAAGATGAGGAGAGAGGCACAGAGAGATTAAAAAAGTAACTTGATCATGGTCACTGTACTGATAAGGATTCTCCAGAGAAACAGAACGATAGGAGATACCCTATCTATTATCTATCTATCTATCTATCTATCTATCTATCTATCTATCTATCTATCTATCTGTCATCTACCTACCATATCTATATGTGAAATTTATTATAAACAATGGGCTCACATGATTATAGGGGCTGAGAAGTCCCAAGATCTGCAGTCAGTAGGCTGGAGACCCAAGAGAAACAATTACGTTGTTCTAGTCTGAGTCTGAAGCTCTGAGACTCAGGAGGGCTGATGGTATAAGTTTCAAACCAAAAGCCAGCAGTCTCAAAACTCAAGAATAGCCGATATTTCAGTTTGAGTCCAAAAGCAGTAAGAGACTGGTGTCCCAGCTCAATCAATCAGGCAGGAAGCGTTCCCTCTTAGAGGGCAGAGGATAGTCCTTTTTGTTTTCTTCAGGCCTTCAATTGATTGGATGAGGCCCACCCACATAAGGAGGGCAATCTGCTTTACTCTGTATATTCAAATATTAATTTTGTCCAGAAACACCTTCACAGACACCCAATATAATATTTAATGAAATATCTGGGCCCAATCAAGTTGACACATAAAACTTGCCATCATAGTCATCAAGCTGGTAAATGGTGGATCCAAGATAAGAACTCCATGGTTAGATGGATATGAAGATCTTCAGTTAAGGAGAGGTATCTGGGGCAGAAATAGAGAGAGACTGGGGAGTCATTGGCACATTGGTGAGAACTAAAGATATAGGAATAAATGAGATAATGAGGAAGAAGACATGGTTTAAAAAGAGATGGCCTAGAAAAGCAATATTCAACCAGTGTGCTGCAAGAATTTTTAAAACGTGCACTACCTGACTATTTAGTCAGGGACACTGTCCTCTGTTCCCTTAGATTGTCAAATAAAAAATGACAACAGCCAAAACAATAGTCATCTGATGTGAATGCCCTGTCTTGAACCATAAATATATAGGTCATATAATAAAGTTGCATCTTACTGGTCACATTACATAATAAGATAGCATCTGATTGGTTAATTCTTGGTACCAGAAATCCTTATATACAAGTATAGGCACCTGATTTTTTATTTTAATATTTTTTAAACTTTTTTATCAAATTTATTGAGGTGACATTGGTTAATAAAATTATATAGATTTTAGGTGTACAATTCTATAATACATCATCTGTATATTGTATTGTGCATTCACAACCCCAAGTTAAGTCTCTTTCCTCACCATTTATCCCCATATGCCTTCTACCTTCCTCATCCCTCCTGTCTCTCTGGTAATCACCAGACTATTGTCTGTGTCTATGAGTTTTATTTTGTTTTTGTTTTGCTTAATCCCTTCACCTTTTTCATCCAACCTCATAATCCAGCCCTCTGACAGCTGTCAGTCTTTTCTCTATCTATGAGTCTGTTTCAATTTTGTTTGTTAGTTTATTTTGTTCATTAGATTCCATATATGAGTGAAATCATATGGTACTTGTCTTTCTCTGACTGGCTTATTTCACTTAGCATAATGTTCTCCAGGTCCATCCATGCTTTTGCAAAGGGTAAGATTTCCTTCTTTTTTTATGGCCAAGTAATATTCCATTGTGTAAGTGTACCATATCTTTTTATCCACTCATCTACTGATGGACACTTGGGCTGCTTCCAAATCTTGGCTATTGTAAATAACACTGCAATAAACATAAGGGTGCATATATTCTTTCAAATTGGTGTTTTGGGTTTCTTTGAATATATTCCCAGAAGTGGAATTGCTGGGTCATAAGGCAGTTTCATTTTTAATTTTTTGATGTAGCTCCATACTGCTTTCTACAGTGACTGCATCAATCTGTATTCCCACCAACAGTGCATAAGGATTCTCTCTTCTCCACATCCTCACTAGCACCTCTTATTTGTTGATTTATTGATGATAGTCATTCTGACAGGTGTGAGGTGATATCTCATTGTGATTTTACTTTCAGTTTCTCTGATGATTACTCATGTTGAGCATATTTTCATTTGTCTATTGGACATCTGTATCTCCTCTTTAGAGATGTGTCTATTCAGGTCCTTTGTCCATTTCTTAATTGGAGTGTTTGTTATTTTGGTGCTGAATTCTATATGTTCTTTATACATTTTGGATATTAAGCCATTGTTAGATGTATCACTGGCAAATATGTTCTCCCATTCAGTGGGTTGTCTTTTTATTTCGTAGATGGTTTACTTTGCTGTGAAAAAATACTTTAGTTTGATATATTCCCATTTGTTTATTTTTTTAACCTGTTTTCCTTGCCTGAGGCAATATATCAGAAAAAATATTACTACATGAAATGTTTTGAGATTTTACTGTCTATGTTTATTTTTTTTAGGAGTTTTATGGTTTCAATTCTTACATTTAAGATTTTAAGCTATTTCGAGTTTATTCTTGTGTATGGTATAAGAAGGTGGTCTAGTTTCATTTTTTACATGTATCAATTTTACCAACCCATTTACTGAAAAAAAATCTTTACCCCATTGTCAAATCTTTACCTTCATTGTCAGTGATTGACTGATTATAAAGGTGTGGGTTTATTTCTGGGCTCTCTATTCTTTTCCATTGATCTCTAAATCTGTTTTTATTCCAGTACCATGATGTTTTGACTGTAGTATAGTCTGATATCAGGTACAGTGATATCTACAACTTTGTTCTTCTTTCTCAAGATTGCTGTGGCTATTTGGGGTCTTTTGTGGTTCCATATAAAATTTTGGATTATTTGTTCTAGTTCTGTGATACACTATTGGTATCTTGATAGGAATTGTGTTGAATCTATAGATTCTCAGGGGTGGGACCGTCCAGCCCACAGGCCTTCAAAATCAATACCAGCTAACATCACATGTCTCATCAAATTAGCCTGACCAAATATGGCAGGCTCATTTTTAAGCTGATAATTTTGTATGGCCTATGAATAATATAAATATTCAAATGGCCCTTGGCACAAAAAAGGTTCCCCACCCCTGTTATGTAGTATGGACATTGTAATGATGTAAATTCTTGCTATCCATGAACATGGTATATGCTTCCACTTATATGTATATTTTTCCATTTCTTTCTTCAGTGTCTTATAATTCTTTCAGTATAGGTCTTTTATATCCTTGTTTAAATTTATTCTTAGGGATGGTATTTTATTTTTAATTCAATTGTAAATGGGACTGTTTTCTTAGTTTCTCTTTCTGATAGTTTATTATTGGTGTATAAACATGTAACTGATTTCTCAATATTTGTTTTTATCGTGCTGCACTACTGAATTCATTTATCAGTTCTAGCAGTTTTTTGCTTGCTTATTTTTTTGGTGTGTGTGTGTTTTTTGGTGGAATCTTTAGGGTTCTTTATATACAGTAACATGCTATCTGTAAATAATGACAGTTTTAATTCTTCCTTTCCAATTTGGATGCCTTTTATTTCTTCTTCTTTTCTGATTGCTGTGGCTAGGGCTTCCAGATCTATGTTGAACAAGAGTGGTGAAAGAAGACATCCCTGTCTTGTTCCTAATATTAAGGAAAATGCTTATTGTTTTTGCCCATTGAGTGTAATGCTGGCTGTAGGTTTGTCATATGTGGCTTTTTTATATTGAGGTTTGTTTCCTCTATTCCCATTTTTGCTAAGAGTTTTTATGATAAATTGGTGCTGGATTTTATCAAATGCTTTTTCTGCATCTATTGATATGATCATGGGGTTTTTATCCTTATTTTGTTTATGTGGTGTATTCCATTTACTGATTTGAGACTATTGCATCAACCTTGCATCCCCAGAATATTCCACTTGATCATGGTGTATGATTTTTATAACGTGTTGCTGGATCTGATTTGCTTTTTTTTTTTTTTTTTTTTAGTATTTTAGCATCTATGTTTATCAGGAATATTGGCCTATAATTTTCTTTCTTTGTCATGTCTTCACCTAGTTTTGGAATTAGGATGATGCTGGCCTTGTAAATAGAGGTTGGAAATATTCCCTTCTCTTGAATTTTTGGAATAGTTTGAGAAGGATAGGTGTTAGTTCTCTTTTGAATGTTTGGTAAAATTAACCTGTGAAGCCATTCAGACAAGGACTTTTGTTTGTTTGGAGGTTTTTGGGTTTTTTTATTACTGCTTCAATTTCACTAATTGTAATCTGTCTGTCCAGGTTCTCTAATTCTTCCTAATTCAGCTTGGGAAGATTATGTTTTTAGGAATTTATCCATTTTGCCCAGGTTGTCCATTTTGTTGGCAAATAGTTATTCATTCTTACAATTCTTTGTGTTTCTGTGGTGTCTGTTGTTACTTCTCTTCTTTCATTTACGATTTTATTTATTTGGGTTCTCTTTTTTTCTTGATGTGTCTGGTTAAAGGTTTGTCTATCTTTTTACCTTTGCAAAATACCAGCTCTTGGTTTCATTGATCGTTTGTATTTTTTTTTTTAGACTCTATTTTCTTTATTTTTGTTCTGATCTTGATCATTTTCTTTATTTCACTCAGTTTGAGCTTTGCTTGTTTTTTTCTTTAAGTGTAAAATTAAATCAATTGAGATTTTTCTTGCTTCTTAGAGTAGGCCTGTAATGCTATGAATTTCCCTCTTAGAACTGTTCTCTCTGTGTTGCATAGATTTTAGGTTGCTGTGTTCTCATTTTCATTTGTTTTAAGATTTTTTAAAAAAATTTCTTCTTTGATTTCATTGTTAATCCATTTATTATTTAGTAACATGCTATTTAGCTTCTATGTCTTTGTGTGTTTTTCTGGTTTGTTTTTTTTTTCTTGTGATTTATTTCTAGTTTCATACCATTATGTTCAGAAAATATGCTTAATATGATTTCAATCTTCTTAAATTTATTGAGATTTGTTTTGTGTTCTAACATGTGGTCTGTCCTAGAAAATGTTTCATGTGCATTTGAAATTAATGTGTATTCTGCTGCTTTTTGGGAAAATGCTCTGAAGATATCAATTAAATCAATTTGATCTAGTATGTTTATTTAAGGCCACTCTTTCCATGTTGATTTTTTCTGTATGGAAAGATTTATTTATTGATGTTAATGGGGTTTTAAAATCTCCTACTATGACTGTATTACCATTGATCTCTCCCTTTATGTCCATCAATATTTGCTTTAAGTATTTAAGTGTTCCTATGCTGAGTGCATAAATGTTTACAAGGTTATATCCTCCTGTTGGATTGCACCCCTTGTCATTATGTAGTGTCCTTTGTTTTTTACTATAGCCTTTGTTTTAAAGTTTATTTTTTTGGATGTAAGTATTGCTACCCCCAGCCTTTTTTTCCTTTTCATTTGTATAAAATATCTTTTTCCATCCCTGTACTTTTAGTCTGTGTGTAGCTTTCATTCTGAGTTGGTTCTCTTGTAGACAGCATATATATGGGTCTTGTTTCCTTATACATTCAGCTACCCTATGTTTTTTGATTGGTGCATTTAAGCCATTTACATTTAAAGTCATTATTGAGAGGTACAAATTTATTGCCATTCTATTTTTTTAACTATGTTCTTCTGTTTCTCCTCCTCCTCCTCCTCCTTCCTCTTTTTCTTCTTCAAGAAGGCCCTTTAACATTTCTTATAATACTGGGTTGGTGGTAACAAACTCCTTTAGCTTTTTCTTGTCTGAGAAGGTCTTTATTTCTCCTTCAATTTTAAATTATATCCTAGGTGGTAAAGTAGTCTTAGTTGTAGGTCCTTGCTTTTCATCACTTTGAATATTTCATGCCAATCTCTTCTGGCTTGAAATGTTTCTGTTGAGAAATCATCTGACAGTCTTATGGGGGCTCCTTTGTAGGTAACTAACTGTCTTTCTTTGTGGCTTTTCAGATTCTCTGTTTGTCTTTAGCCTTTGCCATTTTAATTATGATGTGTTTTGGTGTGGCCCTCTTTGGGTTCATCTTGTTTGGGACTCTCTGCACTTCCTGAACTTGTGTGTCTTTTTCCCTCACCAGGTTAGGGATGTTTTCTGTTATTATTTCTTCAAATACATTTTCGGTTTTCTTGCTCTGTCTCTTCTCCTTTGGTACCCCTATGATGTGGATGTTGTTACACTACATATTATTCCAAAGGTCCCTTAAACTATTCTCATTTAAAAAATGTTTTTATCTTTTTGCTGTTCTGATTGGGTGTTTATTTCTATCTTGTCTTCCAAATCACTGATTCAATCCACTGCTTTATCCAACCTACTGTTTATTTCTTCCAATGTATTCTTCATTTCAAATATTGTATTTTTCATTCCTAACTGCTTTTTAATGGTTTCTATGTCCTTTTCACTGTTGTTGAGCATCCTTATAACTATTGATTTGAATTCTATATCTGATAAGTTGATTGCCTCCATTTCATTTAGCTCTTTTTCTGGAGATTTCTCCTGTTCTTTTATTTGGGGCATGTTTCTCTGTCTCCCCAATTTGGCTGCCTCTTTGTGTTTGTATCTATGTGTTAGATTGATATGCTATGACTCTTAGTCTTGGTAGAGTAGCCTTATGTAGTACGTGAACTGTGGGATCCAGTGGTAGGCACCTGGTTTTTAAAAAGGTCACTTTGGAGCAAAAAGGGTAGGTAATTATTATTATTATTGTATTTTTGTAAATGAATCAAAATTATACCTATTTCCCCCCCCCAAATCAGCAAAAAATATAATATAATTTTGATGTGCCACAGAGTTTTAGTAATTAGTTTGTGTGTGGCATGAGATGAAAAAGGTTGAAAATTGCTGAGCCAGACACTAGGACAAAATGGTCAGAGAGACAGAAGGAAATCCAGGAGAGAAGGGAATGGATGTTGTGAGGAAGAAGGGTTTGTGATGAAATTAAATAGAACTCATGTATGGGGATGGCTACAGTGTCCTGGGGACAGAGTGACCTTAGTGAGACTCAATCTAGGGGAGGTGGAAGCTTGACTACAATGATTGAGGAAACAAAGAGAAGAAAATAAGGCAATCTTTTAGGTGTGTACAAGTTTTAAAAAGAGTTTATCTGTGAAGGGGAGGTGAGAGAAGGCTGGGAATTAGAGGTAGACATTAGGAAATGTTCATTAGTTTGTTTTTCAGATGGAGAGACTTCAGCATTTTGAATTAGCGGGACTTGGGACCAGCCTGGCTACCCATCTTTCCACGGAAGGAATCTCCGAGAAATGAGATAAGCCTAGGATTTGCTTCTGTGTCCTACTCTGCCACTCATTCTCTCCTCAGGCAAATTATTTTTCCTCTCCAGGCTTCATTTGTATAATATTTTACTTCAAAATGCTGTTGAGGTTAAGTCAGGCATGCATGTGGAGGCACTCTACCAATATTAATCATTATTTCCAAGTATGGAAGGCAAAGGATATGGATGAACTAAAGACACTTCCAAACTTTTCAATCCTGAGAGTCTGGGAAATAGCAGTGGACATTCGAATCAGAGAAATCCTGGCAGGAAAAGTATTGAAGAAGGAAAAATAACAAGGATAGTTTATGCAGGCTGATACTGGGGTTGTGGCAATACTTAACAGTTATGTGGATTCAGAGACCAGATGGAGAGAAATCAGGGATGAAGAGAGAGTGCTGGCACTCCTCAGTCCAGAGGTGAGCCATGGGTCAACATGAAGTTGTATAGTTTGGCAGAGTCACACAAGAACACCCATAACTGCCATGCACTCAGCAGTTACTTTGTAGCAGGCTCTTAACCTAAAATATCTTCAACTCTTACCCTGGCCAGTTTGGCTCAGCGGTTAGAGCATCGGCCTACGGTCCAGAGAGACCCAAGTTCGGTTCCCACTAAGGGCGTGTACCTTGATTGCACTTTGTTCCCAGAGCTGGTTGGGTCGTGCGGGAGGCAGCCACTCGATGTGTCCCTTTCATGTCGATGTTCTCTCTCTCTCTCTCTCTCTCTCTCTCTCTCTCTCTCTCTCTCTCTCTCTCTCTCTTCCTCTCTCTCCTTCCCACTCTATCTGAACAAAAAATGGAAAAATGTCCTCGGGTAAGGATAAAAAAAAAAAACTTCAACTCTCATGATTATCTGCATTTTAGAGTGGAGAAAATTGAGACTCAGAGAGGTCACCCAACTAATAAATGATGCAGCCCAGAATCAAACACAGCCAGTCTGGCTCCCAAACCTGCATTCTTTCCACTACCTCATGCTGCTCCAGAGGATGGAGTCTGAGGGGAGAACTATGTTTAAGAGACAAAAGAAAACAGCTCATTGGACAGAAGAATGTTCAGAGAGTGAGATTTTATGGACGCCAAGAAAGGATAGAGTTTCAAGATGGTGCAACCAGCAAACAATTCCAGACACTTCAAAGAGAGCAAGGAGAATGAGAGCTAAGAAAGTCTACTAGATTTAGTGAACAAAAGGTTACTGGTAACTGTGGATGATTGGGGTGGAGGGCTGTGTCAATAAAAATAAGGTGTCTGCACAGGTCAGGACCTCATTCCCTCACGTCCTTGCAATAGTGCTGATGGAGAAACTTTTACAGGAATCAATTCAACCAGTGTCTGATGTTCACTGCATGTGGCTAATCAGGGAAATAGAAGCCAAAGCCCTTGTCCTCACATAGCTCACAACTTAATTGGATACACCAGCTTAAAAATGACAATCAGAGACTATACAGACTGGAGGGAATACATGTCTGTCCAAGATTCCTCCCATTGCCCTAACTCCCATCAACTTCTGGACAGGTGGGACCTGAGCTCCCAAGAGAGCTGTGCAGCCATCTGTGTGGCATGTGTGTGTGATGGCAGTGGAAGCCACAGTGGAACATTGACTGCCTAGAAGCATGTGCAGCTGGAGAAAAGAAGGGGTACAGGACAGAACTCTAAGTAGCATGAGCATTAGGGGATAGGCAGGAAAAAAGTGGACCCCTAATGACACTGAGAGGGAGTGGCCAGAGCAAACAAAAATGTAGAAAAGAAAGATGGAAACTGAGGCTATAAGTTCCTTATTCAAGTACCTCATTTCACCTGGAGCCAGTGGCGATGCTTCTTTATTCCCTTCACCTGCTCAGTCCTCTTCTTAATGACCATCTCAACTAACTTACCACTTCTTTCCCATTCCTTCCAGCAACATATTCAGCCTTATCTCCTCTTCTCTGCCTCATTTTCTAAAATCCACAAGCCAGTGAGTGTCATCTGGGCAAGGGAAGCAAGGCTCTGGACTCTTCCTTCCTGTTCCACTTCCTGCTGCCTCTCACCTGCTGCAGGTCAGGAGAGGACAAGCAGAATTCCCCTGCTGGACCAGCCACAGGCTGGGGCACCCTTGCAGAGATCAGCTGCCTGAAATGCCAGCTTTATCACCAATTCCTTTGGTGCAGAATGATTCTCTACTTTGGCTCCTGTCGTAAAATTTAAATATTCCTGGAAGTGTGACAGATTTTGTTTCTAACACTATAAGTAAATCACTGAGAAGACCTTTTTGATGTGTCTTGGAGAATTAAATACCTCAGGAGTCTTGGGCAGCAGGGGCTGGCACCAAGGGAAGAGGAAGGGAAGGTGGAAGTGATGATGAAAATTTTAACCCATCATGTGCTTTTGTCCTGGATTAACTTCATCCCTTGGCTTGGGTTCAGGTTTAAGAGTAATCATTTGTAAATGAGACTGTAGGTTCTCCAGCTATGTCCCCTTGCCCTACCTGCAGAGATTTTCCAAATAACAGTGAAGAAAGTCAGAAGATCTTATGCCCTGTAGAAACTAATGAGGGTCAATTCTGAGGAATGTTCTACTATGGTCTCTCAGAGGGTCCCCAGAGGATTGAGCCCCTGTTGACCACAGCCGTAACTGGTTCATTGGTGCATCATTTTTTCATGACTGCTTCTTGGATCACCTCTGAAAAAAGCTAATTACACCCAGATTCTTGTTTCACATACTGCTTTAGGGAAAATATAAACTAAGACATCGTATTTAATGGATCTGTCCCTGTTGTTCCCAACACCAACAGAGGAAAAAAAAATAAAGCCTACTGGCTCTTAAAATATCCATAGACCCAAAATTTAGAAATGTGCTTCAAAGTTTTAAATGCCCATATCCTTCAATCCAGTTATTGTACTTCTGAAGTTTACCTTAAGAAAACTAACAGAGTGTACAAAAATGTACATATATAAGGATGCTTATCACCAAAATGAAGAGTATAAATTGGGAAGCAACTTAAATTTCCAGCAATAGCAAGTTGGTTAATAAATTATAGTAATCCTATGCTGCCACTAGAGATAATGATACAGTTTTTTCTCCATCTTTCCATGTCTGTGGTAAGTTAAGTGAAAATGCAGGGGAGAAAACATCCTGTGTTGTATAATCTACTTCTGCAAATATACTTCTATCCACACATGAACATGTGTGCAGAAAGAAAGAATCTGAAAGAATGACAACACAATGTTAACAGAGGTTATTTTGGGGTGGAAGAATTGGGAACTAGGCATCATTTTCATTATACCTTTCTGAATTGGAGAAAATTATAATTTTTTCATGATTAAAACAAACTTCAAAAAAAATGTAAAAAGAAAGCAATGGCCTCAATCACAGAGAACTGAATTCCATAGCTCAAACTTCTCTTCTCCCAGCAGGCGCTTTGGTCTCTCTTCCCACCTAGGGGGACAGGAACAGACACACAGAAGGGAACCCTCCCACTTAGCCCAGCCTAAGGCTCCACAGTGGCTGTTCTAAGCAAGTCAGCAAATCCATCTGGTAACTGGCAGCAATGGGAGAGCACGGCACGCCATGTGTCCAGCATATGTGGCCCCATCTGACTCAGGAAACACACACAGCCCTGCATCCATGCGTAGGTCTCTTGTCAGGCTCGGTCGCGCCCCCCACTCGCCGGACCCATCCCACCACCCCACCCCGCGCCTGCCTGGAGTCCCATCTGGCACTCAGCAGACCCCCTTCCAATTTGCTGCACATTCGGGAGCTCGTTATTCCCACGGGAAGAACTCGTTGCTATGGCGATGTGAGCCTCCCAACCCTGAGACCCGCCCCAGAGGCCAAATCCCTCCTGGCTCAGCCTGCCTGGCTTCCCTGGCTCAGAGGTGGCTCTGGGCCGCCCTGCCCAGAGAGTGGAGGGTTTAGGCTCCAGATCGTTTGCGCTGGGGGTGGGGTGGTGGTGGAGAGGGCAGCAATTAAGGACACTAGGTCAGAGGGAAGAGTAAGAAAAAAATGGGTAAGAAAGTTTTATTAAAAGTCCCCGCCACTCTGCCCTTTCCCTCACCCGCAGGGACTCCTAAGTCCAAAGCAGCCTCTGCTTCTGGGAGGGAATGTCAGACATTCTGCTTTCCTCTCAAAGGTTTCCAAGAACCCCGGGGCATTTTTTTCAAAGTTTCTGGAACGAAGCACATAGAATGAAGCTTTAACCTCTCCCGTTCCTTCAACCTGGGACTAAAACAGGAAGGGTGGAAGGGGTGGAGAGCGAAGCGACTGGTGGGGCCCTGTGACAGTGGGTGGACCTGGCTCGGCCGGGAGTCTCGGAGCAGAGCCTAGCAGGGGACGAGTCTGCGGGGACCTGCAAGAGTCGCCGCGCCCAGCGGGAGGAGGAGCCCAGACACTGGTTGGGGGCGGGGCGGGGGCGGTCCTGTGCCTCTGCCCCGGGCTGGGGCCACGCCCGATCCCCCCAGGCCCCGCCCACTCCCGAAAGCCCTCTGGAATCCTTAGGAAGCACCAAAATCAGACCTCAGCAAACGGAGCAAACCATGTCTCCAGTACCTCACCCCAGGGTGGCTGCCCGGGAAAAAGCTCAAAGCACATCACTGACTGGCCTGGAAAGCCATTAATCTCTGCTCCATCATCAGCAGCTCTTTGATTATTTGAGTCTCCAGGCTTTGGAGCCTCCAACCATTTACCACACTGTAAATCCGCGGGTGCCTGCTGTCTCAGAGCAGCACGCATGCGTACAGCCAGAGGCATCCCCTTTTCTCAGCCTTCTTCCCTCCTCCTGCTGCCTCCCCACACCTCAAGCCTTAGGGATTTGTGGTTGCAATGAACCCTAGATTTTTTCCAAGGGTCTTGTCTTTCCCCCTTCAGCCTCTCTATGCATCCACCCACTCTGAACCTGACATTTGCCTTTAAGTATACTCTCCCTCCCTTCAGTGTCCACACACACACACACACACACACACACACCCTTCCCTTTCCCTCTGTCATCGGTCAAGTGAGATGTTAGCTCACCCAATAGGCAAGAACACAGACATCTGCCCACTCAGCCCAGGAGAGGAGGCTGCAGCAGGCAGCAGGCCCATGAGGAAATAGTGCTTTTGACAACCCAAGTCATCATGTTTCATGAGTGAACCAAATGTAGAAAGGATTAACTGTTTCACCCAATAAGCCCACATCTGTAGTTACAATCTGACTGGGATAAAATTACCCTGGTTATTAATCCTTGTGCTTTATGGTATAAGCTGATCACCAGCTGGGATCAAGAATAATTCTGCCCAGGTCCCGACTGCCTACTTCCCCATCCTCATCTGCCCCATCTCCTGGGTATATTGTTGTCCATTTAGTTCTTCGAACAAGTTCATGGCCACCAATGGAGGCTCCTTAGATAGGACAGCTCCATCAAGTGAGTATGTACTGAGAATCAACTATGTGCAAAACATTGTTGGTCTGTACTGTGGTAGAAACAGAGACAATTCCGGAATGACCTTGTCTTTTTATTCCATGAAAGCTGAAGTGGGTGGTCATAACTATAACTGATTTCTGGAACTTCCTGCCCTGAGGCACCCTGGGTGTATCAGATAGCCTTGAGGAACCCGGTTTGGATATGGGCAGCATTTCCACACTTGCTGCCAACAAGGAATGGAGCCACTTCCTCCAGCCTCCACTTATATGGTTTCTACCTGCAGTGAGCCAGTAAAACAGGGCAGGGTAGCTTTGTTTCTGTCTCTTATCCTTTCTCTTTAGACCCCAAATCTTCACGCCCTGGATACTTCCAAGACTTCCATTTCCCATGGTGGGGCCAGAAGAGAAGGAGATTGAGAGCCAGGGTTTATTCTTTCTAGATCATCAGGCCTGGGGCTATGACCAACAAAGAAAAGACATCCCTGAGAAGCCACGTTCCCCAGCACGTGGCCCAGTATGGACTGAAACAAGTGATTCAGCATCCAAATTGAGACCTCTCAATAATGAGATGTGCCACTGATAATTACATGGAACTTCCTGAGCAAACCAGGTTGTGTTCACCTTACCTGAGGGATCATCTCCATTGGGAAGGGCCATCAGAAGAGGCACCATTGAAGCACAAGAGTTGGTTAGCTCCACCCTGATGACTTCTCTGTTCTCATCAGCCCTTGGTCCCCTTCTGTGGACATGTCTTCACCTATCTCAGCCCTTCTCCTTACCTCAGCTCTTTTGCTTTCTATACCTGAAGCATCTATATATCCATTCTCCAACCTTGGATCAGCCCAGCTATCTGTTTTCACTGGTGCTATTTTTAGTGTAGGTAGCTAGATATTAATAAAGGAAGGGAGAAAAGAGAACCAGACATTAAGAAGCCTTATCAACTAGGGAGCTGAATCAGACAGCAAGACTGATTAAGTCTGGATGTTACAGCTTCACACACACCAGGGGATCAAAGCATTGTCCTGTCAAGGGGATTAACACCCCTGTCTCCCCCATGTAGGCAGTAAGGACCAGTTTTTCAATCTCCCCAGAGTACAACTGGTCCATTTGGTGGGACTATGGGGTTGGGGGTTGGGGGGGGATAAAAGGGAGGTAAGCACATGCGCAGTAGGAGCCAAGATGGCGACCATAAAGGCCTATCTGTTTAGCCTGGGAAAGGATCAGATTAGATAAGGGACACAGAACCCTGGAAGATCTAGAAAATGGGTTGATTAGGGGGAGAGTCCAACACTGTCCTATGAAGGACTGAGAAGTTCATTGCTTAGTTTAAAAGAGCACCTGATCCTTCCCAAGCCCAAGATAATATAATCCAAGCTTAACGATCTCTCTGTCTTTCTTGCTCGGTAACATACACTAGCCCTGTTCGTTCACATCTGTCCATAGCAGCCATGCAAGTCTAGCAGCCAAGTGGACTCCAAATGAAGGCTCTAAGTGCAAGTCTGGGTTCAGCAATGCAGCACCAGCCAGAGCATAGCCGGGAACAGAGACTATGCTAGCTGAGACAGAACAGAGACAGAGGTTGAGCTCGACTAAACTTTAGCATAGCACAGAATTTCTGGACACTGGCCCTATTTCTGGCTTGATGAAGACAAGACCGGGCTTTTCCCACAGTGAGACGGATGGAGATGAGACACCAGGAACCTGAAGGCAGGTTCTATTTCCACCCCAATAAATCTTACCACTACACCTTATCCTCCCATACGTTGGTCCTCAGAAATGTTTTTCTTGTGACTCCAGGAAAGGATCCCCTTTCCACTGGCAACACTATGTCCAGGATGCTGGAAGATAATAAATATTGTCATCAATAATGTTTGTCAAGAGAATAAATCTGGGTTGACCCCATGACACAATTGTGCTTTCTACCCTTGAATGCTTCTCAATATTGCTCAGTTGTTCTGTTGGCCCTCTCACTTCACATGGTAGCTTTCTAAACCTTTAGTAGCTGGACTCTTCATCTATTCCCGAATTCTTGGCAAAGGTCCTAACTTTGCCAAGAACAAAAAACAAAAACAAAATAAACTTGAGATGTATGAACCTCTCAGATTTTCCAAATTCTCCTCCACCTTCAAACTACATGTACAGTACTAATTTACACCTTTGTTCAATGAAAACTGCCCCTTTTTCCACTCTATCTGTGTGGTCCCATGTATGTTGATAAGTGCTTACATGGGACCTCCTCCCCAAAGCCTAGCCACAATTTATTGACCCACAGTTGGGCTCCTAAAGACTCAAGATGGACCAGTAAGAGCCTTTCCCTAGAATTTTAGGCTTGAGGCCAAGAGGTTTAGTCCAGTCTCTCCCCCATGGCTGCATCTGTCAGTATTGTTTCCCCTCCACATGGAAGAAGCTGAGGACCTGCAAGGCTGAGAGAAGAATTGGATAGATGGAAAAGATCTGAGAACAATAGGAAGTGTCCTGGTTTTGGATGTTCCTGAGGCCCAGCTATGCTCTGTCTCCTCCCCCCCCCCTTTTTAATTAACAGACTTAAATTGGTTTCCCTCACTTACTATCAAAGACCTCTTCTGTAATGCAATGTAACGTCAACATTTACCTGTGTTTCTGAGGGAAAAGTTCCCTTCCTCCCGCCTCTGGGAAATTCCTTCTCCTACACTTTTGGTTCAGTCCCCACCCTGGCCATCCTTGTTTCATCACTTGTACCACTTCTCTTGAATCTTCAGTCATTTCAGCTACAAATATGCTCATCTCCCTATCCAGAAAGAAAATAAACCAACAAAAGCTTTCTTTCATCCAGCTCCTCCTCAAGAGACCCTTTACACGCTCGACCTCCATGTTCTCACTTCCTACTTAGTAGCAATCTACTGCTGCAGCCCAGCTCGCTCTCACTTTCCCTCTTTCCTGATGAACAGTGCACTGCAAACTATGCCCAATTTCTAGTGTTCATGCCTCTTGGCTCCAGCACTTGGCATCAGCAACCACCTCTTCTGTCTTGAAACTCACACTTTGCTTAATGGTTTTCTTCCTGGTTCATGCTCTGACAGAGAGAAGTTTGGCCTGCTGAAGCTGTACCAGAATCTAAAGGTACTAAGTATCTAAGGCTCAGATACTTTTCAACCTTCCTCTCACCCCATAACAATGCAACTGGCCTGTGCCCTGTTTCCTGGTGCACCGCTAAGTGAGGAATGACTCATCTAATGAGATAATTGAAGCTGAGGCATTAATGAGTAAACTATTTTGCTATTTTGATAACAGCTCCCAAAGACAGCTCAGTGTCTCTCAAATGTGGATAGTGGGAGGGGATGGTGGGGAGCATGGATGGGGGCAGAAGTGGGGTTAGGGATATATAATTAAGGGTCTAAACGTTTGTATGACCTATTTAAGTTTTGTATTTTCACTTTGATGTTGATCAGTGCTTGATTGTAAGTTTTACTGTTCCATTGGAACAAAATAATCATCAACTTTTAATGCAATATTTATAAAGTGGATTTTATTCTTAATGTTTCAGAAAATGTCTGCTTCTAAAGTGAGTCTCTTTGTTCCTCAGATTGGGATGTACTGATTCAAGGAATAAGCAATTTTGCAATTCGAGTGTTGTCTATGTCATGAGCAGTTCCAAAGAGAGAGACAGAACTGTCAGACTGGTGTCTTGCCTTCAAAACTCATAGGCTCATTATGAAAACAATACAGTTCCACTTAAAATAAATAAATAAATACATTTCCAGGTTGGAAAACATGTGCAGATAGGGAGAGAGGTCATGGAATTTTTGTGCCCCTTCCCCATACCTTGCCTTATGCATCTTTCCTATCTGGCTGTTTCTGAGTTGTATTCTTTTTTTTACATAGTTTGTTGATTTTTAGAGAGAAAGGAAGGGAAAGGAAGAGAGAGAGAAAAAAACACTGATGTCAGATTGGATCACCAATTGGCTGCCTCCTGCATGTCCCCTACTGGGGTTTGAGCCCGCAACCTGGGCATGTGCCCTTGACCAGCAATCAAACCAGCAACATCCTGGCATGCGATAACCCCCAACCAACTGAGCCACACCAGCCAGGGCTGAGTTGTATTGTTTTATAATAAGCCAGTTATCTAGTAAGTAAAATAAAATAAAAATTAAGTAAATACAAGCATGAAGTAACAATGTGAGACATGTCACAAAGCAGTGTGTTATTAAGTAATATGGCAATACCTTCTATGGGGATCAGAGGCAAATGGGAGTCATCAATGGAGGTTTCCTGAGTGGGAAGAGGGTTTGATGGTGCTGCTGGTCTGAGACTTGAGCAGGACCTTAGATAAAAGTGGGTGTTATGTAACCAGAGAAGAAAGAGGGAGATTCTAGATGAGAAGGAAGTCCAAGAGCCTACAAAGTTCTAAGCATGAGAACAGGCTGGACTGAATGGAGGGTTCTTGGGGGGACACAGTGGACAATGCTTGGTCATCCTCTGTCAAACTGAGCCATCAACATAGCAAGGATACCAACAATTTTTGTTTTAAGAACTTACTATTTGATGTATTTTTAAAAATACTATTTGATGTATTTTTTAAAAACATCAAAGTCATTATGAGAAAAATCAGGACTTCCTTATACTTAAGTTATGGTTTTTAACAATGTTTTATATTTACTTCTATGGAGGATAGAGATGAGACACCATAATCATATTAATACTTAGGTATTAATACAGCCCATTATGAGAAGGTAAAGCTGGGGCCATATTTTGGAAGACTTGAATTCCAAGTGAGGCAGTCAGATTCTGAATGTCTTGATGTCCAAAGGGCTTCAAGGGTAATAGCAACCTGAAGTTCTCTGGATCTCTAGAGAAAATATTTCTGAGGTTACACACCTAGTTTAATACTGGGTTTCAGATCTTTCATTCCATGGTGCAAATGTATAAGGGTACACACATGAGGGGTTTCTTTATCACAATGATCATATGTCTCTTTGTTTCATTACCATTGTTGATTGGCCTTGGTTGGAAGAGATAATGTCCCCTTGAATGCAAAGTTGTTTCTCATAAAACAACTGGTGATATTTATTGCTTTCATTAACTTGACAGTCTGCAGATAATATTGATGCCATTTGTACAACTTTTTTCATTCCTCCAGAGGGACACTACTTTGCTGCTTATACCCATATGATGCCCTGAATCATAGATCTCTCTGAAATGAGTGAATGAATGCATGAATGAGTAATTAGGGAGGATTCATGCCAAGAAATGGTATCCCAAAACTGGTATTAAGAGGGAAGTTGGAATAGATGATTGCTGAGGTCTCCTTCAAGAACTCTCCTTGTACTGTGGATGGGTTGGGGGAGGACATTCAGTTTTCTCATAGTGTCTAAAGAGAGACCCACTTTCTGTCCTTTCCCTAGAGCTTTCTTTAAAAAATCATATCACCTTTCTCAGTAGTGTATTTCAGTTCTTCAAGCCTCAGTGAAAAACATTCTTTCTCTTGGCCAACTCCCTTAAACGTGGATCTGTCTAATTCTTTAATGAAAACAGCTCTTCTCAGATCAGGGTAAGAGTGTTGCTAGAGCCAGTCTAGGATTAAAGTCCACAGGAGGACTTGGTGAGGAGGAGGATGAGACATTTATGGAAACACAACTCAGGGTGATGGGGATCTGCAAAAGGCTGAGAGGAGCCCCAGGGATAGGCTCATCAGGAGTAATTACATTGAACACCACCGATTTCCCGGCCAGCCTCACTGCCCAGAGCACGAACAAAGGTGGATTGCTTCCATTATCTGGGCATCTTGATGAATGGGCGCTGCACATGCTCTGGGGAAGATGGGAGGAAATGAGCCACAGATTAATAACTTGTAGCATCACTGAATGAGGGTGTTTAGAACCTGTGGGAGCCAGAGGGACAACAGGTACACAAAAGCAGAGAGGAAGACTGAAAGTAATCAGGCCATAATTAGAAAAAAGGGGGATTTGGCAAATATAATACTGAGACCCACCCACCTCCTTTAGGTAGTGATTTGCATAAAGATAGTGACAATTAAAGAAGCCCAAGTAGGAATGGACAGTGGAATTCAGTCCTGGGCGGTGCCCAGCCTAATGCGTGGCCCAGGGCTAGGGTCCCAAAGGTAACCCCAAATGAGAAAAGGCAGGTCTCAAAGGCAAAAGGAGAGAGATGCCACAAAATGGGGTGAGGAAAGGAGAAAACTAATGAAAGCAACTTCCTAAAGGTTTCTAGGGGAAGATAAGACAATGTACAATTCCCAGCCTTTCTTGGAATTTTAACAACTGCTCTTTATTAGTGGAATCTCAGTACTTCTCTGTCCCCAAATTACTATGGGGAATGTGTGGGTGTGTTTAAATAAAGAGAAATATTTTTTTCTTAAGAAATGCTTTATTTTGTCTGTCCAGCATTTTTGTGTGGTATGTCAGAGATATTTGCTGAGTGAATAATGACAGCTAACATTTATTGTGCTTCTACTATATCAGGCAATATACTAAGTGTTTTATGTGAATAATTGGATCCAAGTGATCATGCTGTGAGGTTGTTTTAATCTCTCTTTTATGCATGAAAAAAACTGAAGCTCAAATAAGTGAAGTAACTTGTTTAGCCAGTAAGTGACATATATGTTGAATGGAAGGAAAGAAGGGAGAGAGAGAAAAGAAGCAAGAAGGAGGGAGGAAGGCACATCTTAAAAAAGGGCTGTGAGAAATCTCAGAGAATTTCTTTTGAAAATCATTTATCTTAATAAAAAATGTGTCTGGCACAGGGATCCACTTTAGCTCCTCTTTACCACGAGGTGGTGAGTCCTGCCAAGGGCTGTGAAAACTAGCACAGCCTCACATGGGACTGAAAGAAAATAAACGACAGGGCAGGATTGTAAATGAACATAGAAACCATGACAAAAGCAATCCTAGTTCTTTGGGCTGCTGACTGCTGCATCCTTCAGCCGTAGCATGGAGACGATGGGATGGGGGTGGCGGGGGGCGGTTGGGGGCTCGTTGTCCAGGATGCTGATTATCCAGAAATGATTGTGAACCTCATACAAGCAGGTGTGATTCAGAAAAATAACAATAAAAACCACCAAAGAACTGAGGGAAACATGAGCAGGAAAATAAAGGTTAGATGACCTCACAGAAGTGCACACTAAATGCTCTCCCTCGGGTGCAGTGAGACAGGACACAATTTGGACTGTGAACTACCTAGCAGCCTAAGCAATGAGGGAAATAATCAGTTGCAAGAGCCATGGTATCCACAGGACAAAAACAAACACATGATTTAGAGGAAGCACAGCTTTTTCTGATGTTGAAACCTCAGATATTTTTGTCCTGGCAACATCCTGCAGTGTTACAATCAGTAGACATGTCCTTGGACTCCATGCTGGCCGTTTCAGACCGTTAGCAGCAGCAACAGCAGCATTCTCTGAGGGCAGGAACCCTCAGAGGCACTGCAGTACCCCACTGGACAGAAAGGGACTTCATTGCTACTACTGTTCCTGTCACTTCCGGGAGCCAAATCCCAGAATAATAGAAGCAGTGGTAGGCTTCAAAATGCCATCCCAAGAGTGCCACTGTTGGAAATCTTGCTCCCAAAAGGTAGTACCTGAGTCAGAGACCCCCTAGGGAAGGAAAGGGTCCAGTCACCTGAGAGTCCTAAACAAACCAGAGAATAACCCATGGAGAGAACAGGTATAAAAGGGCAAATGCTTCCGAGGTATCAGAAAATGCAAATGAAGGGCAAGCTGTGGCCATGGGTTGTCCTCCTAGCTCCTGCCCAGAGGGGCACTGGGACCAGGAATGCAACCCTCGGCGGCCAGTTCATGGTTACATGATCGCCTATGTTTTACAGCTGCTGGGTGGGGTCCCACAGATGTTAAAGACCAGATTTTAACTTTGATTCAATAACACAGGCTGAACATTTTTTGTGTACCCAGGACTACTGGGCAAGCCACATGTTCTGCCCCACTGACATCTCTGAGGCTGGCATTTTTATCATTCACATTTCAGATTAGAAAGCTGAGGCTCAAGGAGGGAGAGGCATGAGGAATATACCTTGGTGGGTATCACACCGCTGCAATATACTAGTGATTATGTCACTGCAATTCCTTCTGCTACTATTGTTGAGGCAGCTGCTGTTGTAGCGACAGGGTCATCACATCTCATTTCCCCAGGCTGGTAAAGACAAGCTTGGCTGTGACTCCTTTTTACTGCACTCTCCCAATTCAAAAGAAAAAAGGACTTGGCAAGTCATAAACAGGCTTTCCCCGCCTCAAAACAAACAAACAAAACTAGATCACTAGATCATGAAAGTGTCCTGAATTACTATGCCAAAATGACTTTGCCCTCCTTTACTCTCCCTCCTACCTTCCAGTCCAAATATTTGTGAAGTATTTTCCGTGTTCACTTCCCAGGCCTGAGGGGTTCAAAGGTGAACTTAACACAGTCCCTGTGCTCAGGAGCTCATCTGCTATTGAGGAGACGAGCAGTCGGGGTTTCCACACACCGGCAGAAAGTGCTGCGCAGGGAACTGAGGGACCACAGAGAAAGAGCCCCTTGGGGAGGTGAGTATAGAGTGAAGGCTTCACCCGCCTGAGAAGTTAAACATGAAGAAAGGGGAGGGGAAGGAGGATGCAGATGCTGAGCGTACTGTGTGAGAGGGGGCCTGGCCAGGGAGCTGCTGCAGCCAAGGTGTGGGACCCAGGGGGTTGGGCTGGGTCCCAGTGGAGGACAAAATATCTACAGACATTTTTGGTTGATGCAACTTAGCTCATGTGTGTGTGATGGGAAGGGAGGGTACTGGTATATACTAAAAGAGTCAGAAGATGTTGCTAATAACTCTACAAAGCACAGGACAGTCCCCTACATCAACGAGCTATCCAGCTTAGAGTGTCTGAAGTTGAGAATCCTTGTACCATAGTCATGAGGAACTGGGGGGAGGTGGCCAGGTGACCTACCCTGAGAGGCACCTGGTGCATTTAAAAAATACTACAATGCCCTCTGACACCCTCTCAGCAGCCCTAGGTAAGGCTGCTTCTCCAAAGCTCAGTCAGCAGGGAATGGTGAGCCTGTACTCCAGCGACACAGCAAACTGCGGCATCCCTCCCCAGGAAGGGCCGAAGCTGACCCAGCAGGGGCAGTGGACCTCCCCCGACCTACCCACACTCTCTGACCCAGTTTCCCTTGTGGCTGATGGCACAGGGATGAAAGATGGTGGCCCTAGTCTGTGGTGCTGAACTAACATAATAAATATGAAACTTGTGGTTCACCTCTCCCAGAGACAAATTCAAAATGTGGTAAAAGCTACGTGGCAATATTACTTGGAGCAGGAAGAAAACAGAAATCACCTAAATGTCCAAAACAACATGTGGGAATATTATCCATTTCCTGGAATATTAATCTTTCATTTCAAATGATAACTGTTAAGATTATACAACAACATCTAAAATTCTTATGAAAAAATGTTAAAGGAGAGCCCTGGCTGGGTGGCTCAGGTGGTTGGAGCGTTGTTCCGTACACCAAAGGTTTTGGGCCGATTCCTGGTCAGGGCACATGCCTAGGTTGCTGTGCGCTTCAATTCATAGTTGGGGCACGGAAGGGAGGCAACTGATCGATGTCTCTCTCTCACATTGATATCTCTCCCTCTCTCTCCCTTCTGCTGTCTCTAAAATCAATGGAAGCATATCCTTGAATAAGGTTTTTTTTTTATTTGTTTGTTTGTTTTAAGTTTTAAAGGAGAAAAGGAGGGCAAAACTTGAATGGAGAACTTAAATTACAATTGTTTTCAATTAGCATTTGTGTATGAAAAAGTCTAAGTAGAATTACTCCCAAATGGTCTGCAGCTCTCTAAGGTGAGCTCATGGACGAAGTTTTTCCCCTTCTCTGTTTTCTAAAGGTTCTGTACTGTGGTTATGATTACTTTCATAATGAATATGTCTGTACACACATGTGCATGCATGCCAGTATGTGTGCTACGTGGGGTGCTTGGGTTCTGAGTTCTCCACATTCTGGAAGGGTACAGGTGGAGGGACGGCAGAGGGGAAGGGAGATCTGGGCTTAGCAAATGCTCGTCACTCAGTGGAGAGGTGATCAGGGAGTCATAGCAAGAGATAGCCTGCTATGCCACCCTTGGGGATCATGCTTGGGCTGACATCCCCAAGACTCGATTTTTTTCCTTGCAGAGACAGCTTTGAAGCAGACATAGAGCTTAATCCCCATCTGGGCTCCATGACACCCAGTAAAATAAACCAGTAAAAAAGAAAAAAAAAACAAAAAACAGTATTCGATTTCACAGACACTGCTGAAAACACACCAGGCAAGTCCTGAATTCCTATGGCCCTTGACTGTCTACCATAGGCGCCTGTGGCCCCAATCCTGGGCGAGAAGAGAAAAACCCGCAGCGAGCTGGTGAGTGCTCTGCATGCTGGCTGATCCCCTTTCTGCAGGCAGCACCGCGTTGGGGGGGGGGGGGGGACAAGGTGAATGGCGAAGGCCCTTTGCTTTAAGTTGGGTTGGCAGTTCTGCAAAGGAGAAAGTGGGATGCCAGCCTCCAGGTCCAGCCTCGAGGTCCAGCCCCATCATGTCGCCATGAACTGGACAGGCAGTGGGGCCCTGGAGCCCTGGCCACCTGTCTCCCTCCCCTTCTCCCTCCTCGCCCTCTGGGCCTCTCTGTGGTTCCCAGGGGATCCCTGTGTGCCTCAGTCCTTACTTTCACTTCCCTCTCTGTTCTCGCTGACCAGCCATGTGCCTTGCTGATTACCAGTGTCTTGCACCCTGTGGACTTCCTGCGCTTGTTTTCTGGTGCCCACACCACTGGCCTGGTAACTGCTCCAGACCCAAATTCATCCCTCCTCAGAGGAAGGTCTACTGGGAAAAGAAAGCATAAAATAAGGTAAAGGGAGAAAGAGGCAGGAGATAAGGAGAAGGGAAAAGAGGGCAGAGGAAGAAAGGAAAATGATTTGGATCTGTGGAAAGAAATATCCTTCCTTGCCCAAGTTTTGGAGCCAAGCACTGCTTCCCCACTCTCGGGGTGTGGGACAGAAAGGAGCAGGGGGAGGGGAAGAGGGAAAATGTCCTCCACCTAAATGCACCCTGAGTTTGAGTCCCTCAGTGACTCTAAATGGCAAGAGGAGGGGCTGAGAGGGAGCCACCCGCACAGCCACCCACTGGTGACACAGCAGGCCCAAAGAGGACACAGGCCACACCCAGTACTCCAGGAACTCGGGGCCTGGATTCTGAAGCACATTCAGGGTGTGTTAGTCTTACCACAAACCAGAACTATGTTCCCTTTTGAAATGGTTGGCTCCACATCTGCTTGAAAATCCCCTGGTGGTTGGAGACAAATGATCAAGTCCGGCTGTGCTAACAGGCCCATTTTGGAGCCAGGCAATAGGTGTGACTGATGTGGGCCCGAGGCTCTATCCTGGGGTCCATCAATCACCACCTCTCAGTGGAATTCCCTAGGGGCCACTGGGCCTCTCTGACAATATTGTTTATATTAGAATATGATTGTGAAACTTCCAGAAAAAAAGAGGAGTGGCAGAAAAAACGCCCCTGGGCCCCATGAGCCTCCTTGCACAAGGGGAACCCGAATCTCCTCAAGGCCCTATCCTGGGCTGAACCAGGTCTCTGTCCCTGAGGAGACACTGCCCTGCCTCTGCCCAGGAACATCCCCTAAAGTGGGAGCAGGAGCCCCCTCAGAAAGGGAAGAAGGAAGAGGGTCACCTAACTGTCTCCACATGACTCTCACAGTGTGGTTTCTACTGGGGCTAACAGCCCACCCCCGCCTTGGAAATCATGTGAATTCAGCCAAAGGCACCTGTTGACAAGGACATATTTTTCATTTTTACCTCAGACTCTCACAGCTAAAATGGGTTTGCCCAGCATGGTGAGGGGGTGCGATGCTTTGCTCTCGGCCAGAACAGCTGGGAGTGTCATAGCTCTGAACTCAGGAGCATTTGGGGAGCCCCAAAGACAGGAGAAAATCCCAGCCATGGAGGCCCACAGACATGGGGCGCTCCCAGCTGCTGCAGCTGACAAGCTTGGCTAAAGAAGGATTATGCACCTGTTTAATCTGGAGAGAAAGACTGCAAGTTATGGCTGTTTTGTTCTAACACGCCCCATTAAATATTCCTGGAATCCAAATGCAAAAGGGAAAAATAAACCGCTTTGAAGTTCCAGGCAAGGGGTGATGTGACAGGAGTGGGGTCCAGATACAGCTGGACAGTCTAGGCAGGGCTGGTTCCTCCCCTAACTGAATGGGGCTTGGGACAGGCAGGGTGTCACCTCCCCATGTCCCCCCTCATCCCCCCATCTCCCCAGCCCTTTAATTGGGTGTGTCAGGGCATCAGTTGGCCCTGGGATCTGCAGGAAGTGCAGGGAGAGAAGAGTGGTGTCTCAGGTTGCAGCTGCCGCCTACGTTGGAAGGCGGATGAAAGAGCCTTCCACCAGGGTGAGTGTGGTGAGGTGATTTCCTCAGAGCTCAGGCCACCCTGAGTGTTTAGTCAAGCAAATGCATCATACATAGTACTCACAAGGCTTTCACTGCTCTAAGTGCTGTAGGTGTATTAACTCATTTAATCCTCACAACAAACCTGCAGCGTGGGTACCATCATTGCCTCATATTATAGATAAGTAAACCAAGCCACGGAGAGATAAAGTTGCTTTCCCAAGGTACTCAGGAAAGAAGCAGCAGGACTAGGATTTGAATCCAAAATCTAACTTCCGAGTCTCTGCTCCTAACCAGGATGTGCCAATGTATCTTTAACTGCATTTAATAACCATCTGTTCCACCCAAGAGGAGTTTGGCAGACCACACCCTGCCCATTGCTAGCTCTCACCCCCTGGAAGTTTCCCCAAAGTCTGTGACTGGCTTTCTCTCTGGGTTGGAGCCCTCCCACACACTTGGACACCCCTTCCCAGCCCATGGCCTGACAAAACCATCCCAGAGTTTGTTTCTGTGCTGTTCCCTCCTCCGGAAAAAGAAGAGTTTACAAAGCTTGAATGCCATTAAAAAGCAAACACAGGAACACTATTCCAGGGACTCCCACTAACCAGTCCCAAGGTTTACTACAATCCATGAGTAACTGAGGTCTTAAGCCCCTGCAGCCCCTGAGCCAGGGGTATTGTTCCTCTTACCTCCCTGGGAACCAGACACCACCCCCTACAGTTCCTACGGCTGTCTGCCTTTCCCTGAGGCCAGAGCTAGTCTTCTCTCATCAGAACCCTGGGGAAAGGCCTCCTGGACCCAAACTCACCTTCACCATCTGCAGAAAATGTCTGTATTACTGAAATCTCAGGAATATGTCTCTCTCTATCTCCACATGACTCATCCAGCCTCCTCATTGTTACCAAGACTATTGTTCCAGAACACAAATCAGATTAAGTCTCTCTCCTGATTAAAATAGTTTTAAATCTGATGGGGCCAGCTGCCCACAAGATACAATGCTAATGTCTTATGAGGCCCTCTACAGTCCAGTCCAGACCGCTTGCCTCTGTCTACTTCCTCTGTCTACTTTATTGAGTCAGAACAGAGACTATCACTGATTCCAGGCATTGATTATGTCATTTTTCCTGCTTAATGACTCCTCTTCCAGGTATACATTTCTTACTCATCCCTCAAAATCTTATTCAAACATCTCCTTCTAGGGCTATACTCAACCACCTTTCCCCAAGGATGAAAGAAAGAAAGAAAGAAAGAAAGAAAGAAAGAAAGAAAGAAAGAAAGAAAGAAAGAAAGAAAGAAAGAAAGAAAGAAAGAAAGAAAGAAAGAAAGAAAGGAAAGAAAGAAGGAAGGAAGGAAGGAAGGAAGGAAGGAAGGAAGGAAGGAAGGAAGGAAGGAAGGAAAGGAAGGAAGGAAGGAAGGAAGGAAGGAAAGGAAGGAAGGAAGGAAGGAAGGAAGGAAGGAAGGAAGGAAGGAAGGAAGGAAGGAGGGAGGGAGGGAGAGGAAACAAAGCAGCATACTTTTATATCCACTGTGTCATTTTTCCCCACTATAATGAGCTGCTTAAGAGAAGGTGGCTCATCTTTATTTCTAGCACCAGGTACCAACAATGCTGTCAAAATGCAAGTATTTAGAAGAGAGAATACATTGAGCCAATAATATCCATTAACCTAACAATATGAATGCATTTCTTGAGTTAGCTCTAGCACAGAAAGCATTCTGAGAGACTGACTATTGCATGTGGGAGTTTTCATGTGACATGCAGGAGACCTACACTCTGAGATAGTATTGCCCAAGGAGGCCAGAGAGGCAGGCATGGGATCTGGGGCCCCTGAAGGGGCACAGGGACCTGGCAGGCTTGAGGGCTTCACAGATGGGTGGAAACTAAACTTTCTTAGCCTCATGGTTTTCTCCAGGCCAGCCTTGCCCAAAGGAACTCGTTCTGCCTCCTAGACTCTGCCTCTCCCACTGAGGCTTAATCCTGGCCACTAGCATCCCTCTCCTGGCTGTACAGAAAGCAGTGCCTGGGCACCCCCTTTCACTCCATCACAGGTAACTCTGGTCATCTCCATTTCCATCTTTGTCCATGGGCAGTATCTGCCCCTCCCTGCTGCCTCCACACCAGGTCCCTATGATCTTTAGGTCATTGCAGCTGCCTATGTGGAAGAACCATAGTGCGATAAGAAATACTAGGTTTGCAGTCAAGTCAATCTGAGTTTAAATTCTGACTCAGCCCATCTAAGTTTCCTCATCTACAAAGAGGTAGTGATGAACTATTTCTGAGGATAGGTGTGAAAAGTAGAGATAACACATGTAGAATATCAACTAGCAAACAGTAGTTGCTCAATACATGGTAGCTCTGGGTCCAATGCCTCACCCCCCTTGCTCTTCCCTTCATGTTGGTGAATAGCAGTTAACTACCATGTTAGGTTTATGGGCTCCTGTGCATATGGGCTCATGTGGGGTACGTCCAAGTCACCTGTGAGCCATGGCATGCAAGGCATGAACATGCAAGATGCTGAGCAGTCCTGAGCAGGGCAGAGTACAAGACCATTTTTGTAAGAAAAAAAACAAAGTTATACATATAAATGAATATGCCTAGAAAATATTTAGAAGCATACATTTCAAAGTATTAACAGTCATGGGACTATAAGAATTTTTTTCTTTGTGTTATGTGTTTATCTACCGATTATCCCATAATGAGTGTGCATTGAGTAACAATAAGAAAAAAATTAAACCACATGTGGTAGAAATCTGCATGTAAAGTGGGCCTTAGATTTAAAGCATCATCTGGGATTTGCATGTCAAGAAATCATGGTTTACAACTGCAGATGGCCATAGGCTCCATATGGAAGAAATTAAGGTAGTTGAGCATGGCCCCACCCTAAGGAAGTCTCTGGTGTAGAGAAGGTAAAAGCCACTCCCAAAATAGAGGCTTCCCAATAGCTACTACATAATAAAAGAGTTTGTAAATTTGACAGCATTATCACTTAAAATAAATTACCCATTGGATATGTTGTTATTTTGGATTTTTATTTTCAAAATTAAGTTACATTTTTAACTAATTTGCTGAGTTCTATGTTTTAAAAAAACACTCTAGAAACATTTGTAAGACCAACCCATTTCTGCAGTTCAAACTCACATTTCTCTGAATCTTTCTACTTGAAAAATTTTCACATTAGTTGGTTTTCTTACAGCAAGAAAGGCCTCCACACACTAATAGAAACTGGTTCTATCAGGAAAAATGCCACCAACATTTATTTCAGGATAGAATTCCAAGGCTATACCTCCTTCTTTGGCATTCACATGCTGGAATGCACCACAGCAAGGGAGGTAAAGACATTTATGTGTCTATGGAAAGCATATAGAGCAATTTTATGGGGTGGTTTCTCATCAGGCTTGTTTAGAGTCAGGGCAATATACAAATTAACTCTTGATAGCATTTTCTGTTTTAGAAGTCTATCAAATTTATTGTAAAGATGGGGTTTTATTGTTTTGTTTTGTTTTTGTAGTTCCCCATCTCTTCATGAAGAATAGATTAGAGAAACATTTGGCCTGGATCATTTTAACACAAAAAGCAGCCATGTCAAGGTACAAATTATTTAAAATAAGAGTTATAAATAATAAAAATAATCTCAAGTGGCAAAGTGATCCTCAATCTATGACTACCTAAACATCTACTTACAAATGAAAATTTTGCAGTGTAAAGTAGTTTTAGGGTTGGTTAATTCAACTGTACAATTACATCATCAATAATTCAGATTCTTTCAGTCTTTCTACTCGGCTATCTGTGACATTTTGTTCTTCTCATTGTCACAGGATGACTGCAACAATTTAGAATCATCAAATCCTCAAATAGGAAGATACAAAAGCCTATTCCTGAATCAATCATTGATGAAAATAATGAATTTATCATGATTGGCTGGAGAAGAAGGGCTTCTTCTTCAAAACAATGGTCTTACATTTTAACAACATCAGAGATTGGGAAGAAAATAGGAAGGAAAGGCTAGATAGTGGGTAGTCTACTATCAAGAGCTGTCACTAAAGCAGACATAAGATTTATAATTGACAACACTAAGTGCTAGAAGACAACAGAGAAATTCATTTATAGTTCTGGGAGAGAAATATTTTGAACCTGAAAATCTATACCCAGCCAAACTATTAATCAAATAGGAAATAAAAATTAATACAATTCCAGGTAGGAAGGAATCAGAAAGTTTATCTTCCATAAACCTTTCTAAAAATTAAAAAAGCATTTGAAGGTGTGTTCTCTCACAGAAAGTAGAAATCCAAGAAAGAGGAATATCTGTGACCCAGGAAAAGTAGAATTAACCCAGGAGAGCAATGAAAATAATCTTAGCTTGAAAATCTGCAGCAGACCTGGGAAACAATAAGTCAAAATGAAAATGAGATGTATCAAAAAAACTTCACAATCTATGTCTTCAAAATGCAAGTGGATTCCATTACAAAATTCTATGATTAGAAACCAAAAATTTTTTAATCAGATAAAAGCATATCAATATGTCAACAATAACAACAAATGAAACAACTAGAAACTTTAGGTAAAATAAATAACTATACAACATCATAGTCCAATTATGAAGCAGAATAAAAAGTGGCATGACATTGACAAAATTGGTGTAATTGTAAAAATAATCCATTTAGCCATAAGGCTTCCTTCCAGTGGTCCAATGCAGTGGAATAGGAGTACATTTATTTCCTTTGCAATGGATCTAGTCATACTTTATGAGGTTCATTAATAGATGATATTTATATAATTATAATTTTGCAAATGCTGGCTTTGGTTTATAGTTTTATGATCAGTCTACAGACAAAGTAAGGAAGATTAATTATACTCACAGTACCAAATGTCAAGTTAACAAATCTTGAAGATGTGTAAAAGTAATGTTAGAGCTGACAGAAATTGAGAGGGTTGAAGAAAAAAGTAGAAGGAAAATGAAGATGTGCTAATTTCTCATTTATTTGAGGAAAGAAATTAATAAATATGATCTGAATTTCATGGATTTAGAAGTAAAGATTTAACAATGACCAAACTAGTAGCAATGAACACCCAAATGCGCAAACTGTGATCTCCAAATAGTATTTCCTACGAACAGCAACCAGAACTCCTTGGAGAAATGTTAATCCAGGTCTTGGGCAGAAAATGAGTCACATGAGCCTGGAACATCTATCTACTCATACTAGAAAATGAGGAAAGTAACAAAGACCCTTAGAATTGGGTCAAAAAAATTCAGGAGCAAATTTGAAGAGGCTTTCCCTGGCCAAAGACAGGACAATTTGAACATCATAAGAATTTAAATGCAATGACTTGAAACACATTAAGTAAGGGTTCAACATAGTCCTGAAAGAAAAAGAAACTCAGTGGTAACCATTAGAGGATACCAGTATCTCAACTCATCATTTTCAAAACTAATAATTAAACAAGTTTTACCATATTTAAAAGAGATAAGAAATTATTTGTTGTTGTGTTTTTTTTTTTTTTTTTTTTCTGTACCTTAGGATAGGCAAATAGCCAAAGGGGAAATTTCTTTATTAAATTTATTGGGGTGACATTGGTTAATAAAATTATATAGGTTTCAAGTGTACAATTCTATGACACATCATCTGTATATTGCATTGTGTGCACACCACTCAAAGTCCAATCTTCTTCACTTATCATATATTTGGCCCCCTTTACCCTTTATTCACCCTGCACTCCCCTTCTCTCTGGTAACCACCATACAGTTGTCTGAGTCTATGAGTTTTTGTTTATATTTCTTGTTTGTTCATTTGTTGCTTTCAGTTTTATATCCTACATATAAGTGAAATCATACGGTTCTTAATTTTTTCTGTTTGACTTATTTCACTTAGCATGATATTCTCAAGATTCATCCATGTTGTCTCAAATGGTAGTATTTCATCTTTTCTTATGGCTGAGTAGTATTCCATTGTATATATGTACCGCATCTTCTTTGTTTAATCATCTGGCAAAGGACACTTCGGTATCTCTTTTCTTTTCTTTTCTTTCTTTCTTTCTTTCTTTCTTTCTTTCTTTCTTTCTTTCTTTCTTTCTTTCTTTCTTTCTTTCTTTCTTTCTTTAAAATCCTCACTCAAGGATCTTTTTCCATTTATCTTCAGGTACAGTGGAAGGGAGAGAGACAGAAAGAGAGATACACATTGATTGGTTCCTCCCACACGACCCAGACCAAAGCCAGGGACCAAACCACAACCGAGGTACATGCCCTTGACCAGAATCAAACCCGCAACTCTTTGGTCCACAGGCCTATGCTCTAGTCACTGAGCAAAAATGGCCAGGGCTGGTTTTTCTTTTTACTAAGCATTCCAACTACCACGAGAATAAGGACTGAGAGACCATCATTACCCCTAATGAATGAAAGGATCTAGACAATGGTCATCAATGGCTGCTGAAATTATCTTAAAATGATATAACCACACATGATGTAGTACCTGGTGGAAGTTAACAAAACTATGTATGAAATGTTCTTACCAGAAAATCAAATCTCAATATGAGCAAGTCTCTAGATCTTATTACCAATTTACAGGAAAAAAAAATGTTAAATGACACCATGGAGATACAATCATCAAAATCTAGACAGTGGAAACTCTACAAGTTTAACAACCCAGTTTCTTCAACAATTTACACTGCAATGGGAAGAAAAAGAGGGGTGAAGAATCTATAGATTAAAAGAGGCTAAAGAGACATGTCAACCAATTGCAATGTAAGAACTTTATTTGGATCCTCATTTGAACAAACTGAGAAAAAATGAGACTAAAATGTCCACATTAACTGGCTATTAAGGAATCATTGTTCATTGTTTTAGGTGTGGTAATGGCATTGCAGTTATGTTGTGTTTATTTGGATCCTTATTTTTAAGAAATACATAGATAAAATGATACAATGTCTAAGATTTGTTTCAAAATAATGGGTAGAAGGGAATGAGTGGGAATATGGATGAAACCAGACTGACTCTGAGTTCACAAGAGAAACTAGGTGCTAGGTACATGGGGGTTTACACTATTCTTCTCTCTATTTTTGTATAAGTTTAAACTTTTTCATATTAAAAATATCTTAGACTATAAAAGTTTAAGTGTGTTATTTAAAGCTAAAAATTAACCACTAGAAAATCCAAAAATCAGGAGACCAAGGCAGAGGGTTGATGGGAGTTAGTGGAAGTACACGCAATCCTTCATCCATCCTTGAGAGGAGGCCTCAAGCACTATCTACAGTGGGAGGATTGAGGCACAGAGATAACACAGGTGATTTAGAATTATAGACATAACCACTAGGAACACTTTAAAGTATTTATTAGGAGGAGGGAGAGAGAGAAAGAAAGATGTTTTATTCTCATCTTATACACTTTTGTATTCAATGATGCTTGTAACTTGTGCACATATTACTTTTTTATTGTGGTAAAATACACATAACAAAATTTATCATTTTGACCAATTTAAGTGCGTAGTTCACTAGGCATACAAATGACCTTAAGTACATTCACATTATTGTACAACCATCTCTACTAATATTTTCAGAACATTTTCATCATTCCAAACAGAAATCCATTAAACGATAATAACTCATTAACCTCTTCTCCCTAGCCTTTGTTAACCACTCTGCTAGAGGTGAAATTGCTGGATGATATGGTAATTCTATGTTTAACTTTTTGAGGAACTTCCAAACTGTTTCCACAACATTTTACATTTTCACCAACAATGCACAAGGATTTTTATTTCCCAGATCCTTGCCAACATTTGCTATTGTGCTTTAGATAGTAGCCATTCTAATGGATGTGTAATGGTGTCGAACTGTGATTTTGATTTGCATTTCCCTAATGACTAGTGATGTTGGGCATCTTTTCACCTGTTTATTGGCCATTACATATCTTCATTGGATAAAAGACTACTAAAGTTCTCTTTTCAATGTTTGAAGTGAGTTGTTTGTTTTTTGTTGTTGAGTTGTAGAAGTTCCATGGGTTGTCTTTTCACTCTGTTGACTGTGTTCTTTGATACACAAAGGTTTTAATTTTGAGGAAGTCCAGTTTATCTATTTTTCCTGTTGTTGCCTGTGCTTTTGGTGTCACATCCAAGAAATTATTGCCAAATCCAATATCATGGTGCTTTTCCCCTATGTTTTCTTCTAAGAGTTTTATAGTTTCACATTTTATTTTTAGATCTTTAATCCGTTTTGAGTTATTTTTATATATGGTTTATAGTAAAAACACATATATTATTTTTAAGTTTAAAAATAAACATTTATGAAAATAAGACAAAATTATTTTTTAATGTTATTTTTAAATCCTCACCCGAGGATATTTTTCCATTTATTTTCAAATAGAGTGGGAGGGAGGGGGAGAGAGAGAGAGAGAGAGAGAGAGAGAGAGAGAGAGAGAGAAACACCGACATGAGAGAGACACATTGACTGGTTGCCTCCTGCATGACCCTGACCAGAGCCAGGGACCAAACCACAACCAAGGTATGGGCCCTTGACCGGAATCAAACCCATAACTCTTTGGTCAGCAGGCCAACGCTCTAACTGCTGAGTCAAACTGGCCAGGGCAAGACAAAATTATTTTTAAATGCTGTGGATAATTCAACAGGATGATAGTTATCATTTTTTGTTGTTGTTGTTGTTAATCCTCACCCAAGGATATTTTTCCATTGATTTTTCAATAGAGTGGAAGAAAAGGAGGAAGAGAGAGAGACACATAGATTTGTTGCCTTACACAGGATCCCAACCAGGACCAGGGATCGAACCTGCAACCCAGGTATGTGCCCTTGACCAGGAATCGAACCCACAACCCTTTGGTCCATGGGCTAACGTTCTAACTGCTGAGCCAAACCGGCCAGGGCAGATAGTTATCTTTTTAAAATTATCCTTGAATTGTTACTTTTTTAATTGTCAGAAATGCATAGCTTTGAAAATCACATTGTTCTACCTTTCCTCTTAAAGTTTTGCAATAGCCTTTGGTTGAATGGTGTTGAAAAATCCAAAAAACCACTGACTTTAAGGTCAGCAATGACTCTTTTCCACAGTGCTCTGGAAAAATCTCAGCCCTTGACAAAAGCAGGTGGTTTTCAGCCTGTTTGCTTCCAGGAAAGTTCAGCTTCTCATTTGATTCATGAGGAGAGATGAGAGTAGATTCTGTAAGCTTAGTGAATTGTGCAAAGTAGGTGATCAATGAAGTCTATTCAGTGTTTACCTGGATGGTTTGTAAACTATAAAATTCCTGGGACTGAGAACATCCCAATGACTATTGTGGTGAGCTGGTGAACAGCCACCTATGTAACAGAACACACACAGGGAAGACAGGAGTGAGATCAGCATCTCACTTTTGGCAGGTCTCCCAGCTCAGGGAATGAATGACTTTGCAAGTGTGTCCAAATTTTCAGTTCTCTCCTCCCCCTTGCAGTCTCTGAACCTGGACATTTAGTTTTACCTGGCATGGGGAAGATACCAGTGCCCCCACATTAGCACCATACATACAAGGCCTTTTCTGTGAAAACGTCAAATCTCCATATACCTGCCCATGAAATGCAACAAGAGCTACTTTTTGGTAAGCACTTAATTGATTCTATATTACTATGCCATCTAATTTTAAGAATAAACTGGGAAGGTAGATATTTTAGTCCTATTTTACAGATAAGCACACTTGAGGCTTAATCAGCATATTTAAGGTTAGACAGGTAGAATTCAAACCCAAGTATGTCTTCCCTGAAGACTCTTCTTTGAACCACCACAGTCCATGATTTCTAGCTTGTATTTCACTGCCCTCATTCTTCAACACTGTCAGATTATCTCAGAGAACAGCAGTTACAAAGACCTCTAGTCATTCCTGAGTTTAGCTTGGTGGGCCTCCTCTACTCACGTAGCAATGAGGGGAAGCAAGGTCACAAGAGAAGGTCTTCAATCTATTAACTGCCCCCCACCCCGTTTCTGTTGACTCCCCTCTACTTTCACCCTTCAGACTGCCCTTGGTAGTGGGACATGGTAAAGAACAGAAATAACATGAAAAGATTCAGGAGACCCTGTTCCAAAGTCCTCTCAGCTGAAGTCCCTCAGCAAAGCTTTAAAACTCAGAAGATGCAATAATTGTCTCTGAGAAGACTGATCAGTGGTATCCTGCTTGCTGCAATGCAATCACTACAAGAAAAAGAGGGCTTCTATTCAACTATCCCTGAAAAAAATTTTTTAAAAAAGAAACATAGCAATAATCCCTTAAAACCTCTTAAATTCTAAAAAGGAAATATAATTATGAAGGAGATATACATTTTATTTGTGATAGCTTGAAAGAATGATTCTGGGAGGTCAAATTTATGATACAACAGAGTTTCATTTTGTTGGCTGTGTGTATTCTTAGATTATAATCCAGCTCTTTCTATACCAATATGGCAATTATTTTAAGGCTCAAAGGAAGGCATGAATAAATAAAAGGGGAGAGACCAAGGGTTTTAGTTTTTGATTGTTGCCAGGCTAAGTGGCTTTGGGAAAGCTACTTAAGATCACTGGACATTATTTTTAATTAGTTAATTCATTCTTTCATTCATTGAGACAGTCAGTATTTATTAGGCACCTTTTGTTCTAAAATGTACTGTGTATTTTAAGTTATAGAGATGACACAGAGAGGACAATGCCATTGAAAGAAGAATTTATTACTTATACTTCCCAAGAGAAAGGGATGTACCACTCCAAGTAGGGTCACAGGGGAAGTATCAGGATGGTCAGAAAGAAGATGACAGGAGTGTGGAGAAAGCCTGAGTCAGGGCCCTCTCCTGGGCCTTCTGCAGGAAAGGCAGCAAGGCAGAGCAGGTAAAGAGCTTAGGATTGACTCGATTAAACAATTCCAGTGGGCTTTGGGCAATAGAGACGGTTTCTAGTGGGCTTGTGCCTGGACCTGAGATGTTTTAGGGCAGAGGAAATATTGTCTTAGTGTATGAGAGGAAGTGATCGGCGCTACAGACTTGGGGTTATTTGGTTGGCATATGAAAGATATGCTATTGGTCAAACCCTTTGCTAGCTCTAAGAATTGTCTAGTCCTGGTAAGGGCAGTCTCTCCTGGGGTCTGTAAGACCCCCAAATGCCAGAGTATCAAGAATGCAGAAAAATAAGAAAATATAGTTAATAGGCATGATATCATCAAGATGGCAGAATAAAGGTTTTCAGCACTTGTCCCTCACAGAAACATCCATGTGAACCACATTCCTTACCTTCAAGAGAGTTAAGAAATCCAGGTAAGAGTTTGAAGCACCTGAGTAGAAAACAGAAATTTTAAAATGATGCATTGAAGAGGGTAGAAAGGACAGTTTCACATTAACCCACATGCTACGGTCTGAAAGCTTGTGTTCTGCTCAAATTCACATGTTGAAACCTAGTGCCCATTGTTGTAGTGTTAGGACATGGGTCCTTTGGGAGGCAAAGCCCTCATGAATGAGATTAGGAGGTCAAAGAAGTCTCCCTTGCCCTTTCTGTGAGGACACAGCGCAAGTCAGTATTCTGCAATGTGGAAGAGGGCCTTCATCAAGACCTGACCATGCCCTGTCCAGTGTGGCTTAGTTGGTTGAGCATTTCCCATACACCAAAAAGGTCGCCAGTTTGATTCCTAGTCAGAGCACATGCCCAAGTTGCAGGTTTGATCCCTGTGATCCTTGTGTGTGGTAGGCAACAATAGATGTTTCCCTCTCTCTCTCTCTCCCCCTCCTTCTTCATTCATCTTTCTCTAAAATCAATAAAAATGTATTAAAAAATAAAAATGAAAAAGACCTGACTGAGCTGGCACCCTGATCTTGAACTTTCCAGCCCCTAGAACTGTGAGAAATAAATTTCTCTATTTATAATCACTGAGTCTGTAATATTTTGTTAAAACAGCCTAAATGAACTAAAACACTGTGTCACCCCTCTCCCAACTCCTTACAGTGCAGGATGGAGAAGGTGACCCACTGTGTGGAGGAAGTAAAGTGAAGTAAGCACCCGTATTTGCTGTAGACCACAGCATCAAGTTACCCTAGTGAACCCTGGCACCAGATCCACCTCTGCAGCTCCAGGCTCTGGGCCACCCCTAATGCGAGGCCAGACCAAGGGCCCCAGGTTCCAAGTCCACCACCATGGAGAGGTTCCAGGCCACCCCCAGCACCAGTCAACCTGCATGGTCCCAGGTACTAGGTCTGTTCCAGTGGAGCCTAGTGTGCCAAAACACCCCCTACAGACTCAAGACCAGGTTTATTCCTGTGTATCCAGGCATCATGTTAAGACCAGTACCAAGCTAGCCCCTGAGGAGTCAGGCTCAAAGCCCATTCTAGCATAGGTGGGCCTCACAGACACAGGTTCCAGGACCACCTCTGGAAACAAGTCTCTAGGCACACCCCTGTGAACCCCAGCACAAGGCTCAGCCCCATGGACTTGGGCTCCAGGTCCACAACTGCAGTCCTCATCTCTAGGCCCATCCCCGTATGTACTCTGGTTTCAGTTGCACCTCTGTGGACCAAGGCACACTGACCCAGCCATAAGGCCAGCCTCTCAGACCCAAGGACTCTAGTAGTAAGCGAGTCTATAAACCCCACCAGCTGGCCTGCCCAGAATCTGTGGACAGACTGACTGGTTACAAACTTTCCCTGCCAAAGCCAGTTTGTAAATACTGAAAGAGGTGACAACTTCAAATGCACAAACGTCAACATAAGGCAACAAGGATAATGAATAATCAGAGAAACATGATACCACCACAGGAACAGATTAAAATACTATTAGCTGATCCTAAAGTAATGGAAACTTACTAACTACCTGGCAAAGAATTCAAAAAAATTGTCTAGCCCTGGCTAGTTTGGCTCAGTGGTTAGAGCGTTGGCCTGTGGACCAGAGAGTCCTGGGTTTGGTTCCCACTAAGGGCACGTACCTCAGTTGCAGTTTGTCCCCAGCCCTGGTTGGGGTCGTGTGGGTCGCAATCACTCAATGTGTCTCTCTCACATCAATGTTTCTCTCTCTCTCTTCCCTCCATTCTCCCTCCTGCTCTATCTGAAGATAAATGCAAAAATGTCCTCAGGTGAGGATTAAAAAATAAAAATAAAAAAATTGTCTAAAGACATTGAATGAGCTACCAGAGAACATAGATAAAGAATTAAATCAGGGAAACAATACATGAAAAAAAAAAGAGAAAAGTTAAACAAATATACAGAAACCATAAAAGAACCAAGAAATTTTTGGAGCTGAAGAACACAATGACTGAACTGAAAATTTCAATAGAGAGCTTCAACAACAGACTCAATCAAGCAGAAAAAAGAATCACTGAGCTAAGACAAGTTACTTGAAATTACCCAGTCAGAGAAACAAAAAGAAAAAAAGAATAAGAAAAAGTAAAGAAAGCCTATGGGAATTATGGAAAACCAGCAATGAAACAATATACGCATTAAAGTCTCAGGAGAAGCAGAGGAAAACAAAAGGATAGAAAATGTTTTTTTAAAAATAATAATGACAGAAAACTCCCCAAATCATGAGAAACCTTGGATGCCAGGAGTGAGTGGGAGGATACAGTGTTAAAAGAAAAACTGACAACCAAGATTACTATACCAAGCAAAGCTGTCCTTCAGAAATGAAGATACTTCCCAAACCAATAAAATAATAACAATTTTTTAAAAGTTCAGTAAGTTCATCACCAATAGACATCCTTATAAGAAATGCTAATGGGATTTCTTCAAGTTGAAATGAAAGGACACTAAAAACATGAACACATATGAAAGTATAAAACTCACTGTCAAGGTAAGTATAGTCAAATTCAAATATGCTAATACTGTAATAGTGGTACATAAATCATTTTTAACTCTAGTATAAAAGTTAAGAAGATGGTGGCGGGAGTGACCAGAGCGAGGGTGAGTGTGTGAGAGAGTGAGCGAGTGTGAGTGGACGTGAGTGTGGATACCAACCTTGAGCAGTGCAGAAACATGAGGCAGAAAGTTCCTGTGCTATAGACAGAAAGCAGCTAGCAACCAAGGTAAGTGGCTTATCAGTAAGCTTCTCCCTGCGTGGCTAGGAGGCCCCACCATTTTGGAAGATCCCTGGTTTTCTCTGGGAGGAGGCAGTGGGAGAGGCTAGGGCTGAGTGACATGAGACCACCAGAGCGCCTTGCACCATCGGTCCAGTGGACTCCATTGTGTCAACACGGACCAGTGCATGGTAGCGGCGCTGTGAAGGAGCCTGCTGCAGTAGCCACAACCAGCCAGGAGCCGAGCACCTTCCCCCACAACAGCAGTGATTGGTCGGGAGTGGAGCCCCACCTGCAACAGCAGCTGAGGCTTGGGAGCGGACATCCATCCCCAGGCAGCAGCAGCACAGATTGGAAGCTGAGACCCATTCCCAGAGGCATCAGCAGAGGCTAATCAGGAGTGGTGCTCCAGCCCAAGCAGCAGCAAGACTCAGGCAGCTGAGACCTGCCCCTGACAACTGCAGCAGTGGATTTGGAATGGAGCTGCTTCCCCTGGCAGCAGCAAAGTCCTGGGAGCAGAGCATCCTCAGCCCCCAACAGCTGCAGAGGATTGGGAGCTGAGACCACACCATGGCAACAGCAGCAGCACTAGCCGTGCAAACTGGGAGCTGACACTAAACCCAAGCAGTGACTGATCAGAAGCTGAGCCCCACCAGGCAGCAGCGTACCCCAGCAGGACACCAGTGGGACCCACACACCCCAGCAGTGCACTAGCTGGACCCATACACCCTAGGCAATAACAGCACAGATGAGCACCTGAGAGCCATCCCCAGTGGCATCAGCAGAGGCTGATCAGGAGCGGTGCCCCAGCCCAAGAAGCAGCAAGACTTGGGGAGCCGAGAACTGCACGACAGACCAATACCAGCCACCAGTTGTCAATCCTCCAGGATGCACAGCAGGCAAGAGGAGCCATACACCAAAGCAGTCTGGGAGGCACAGCAGCCTTATTTGATACACACCGACATGCCTACACATTCCAACATCCTTCACCGGGCCTAGAACTACCACATTGCTAAAATGGTGAAACAAAGAAACAACACCCAAATGAAAGAAAAAGAGGAATCACCAGAAAAGGAACTACAGGAATTGGAAGAAAGCAATTTGTCACATAAAGAATTCAAAGCAATGATTTTAAGGGTGCTCAAACAATTTAGTGAGAACTACAAGAAACTTAATAAGAATTATGAAGAGCTCAGTGGGAACCACGTAAGCTTAAAAAAAGAGGTAGAAGCTATGCATAAAAATCAACAGGAAATAAAGAATGACATAGCTTTTATGAAAAATACCTTAGAAGGGTTCAATAGTAGATTAGAAGAAGCTGAAGACAGAATCAGTGAGTTAGAAGACAAGGTAGAAAAAAACACCCAAATAGAGCAGCAAATGGGGAAAAAAATTAAAAAGCAGCAGAAGAGTTTAAGGGAGCTTTGGGACAGTACAAAACGTAACAATATTAGAATCATAGGGGTACTGGAAGGAGAAGAATCAGAGAAAGGAATAGAGAACCTGTTTGAAGAAATAATGACAGAAAACTTCCCAAAACTGGTGAAGGAAAAAGTCACACAAGTCAAAGGAACACAGAGAGTCCCAAGCAAAATGAACCCCAAAAGACCCACAGCTAGACACGTCATAATAAAAATGGCAAACATTGAAGACAAAGAAAGAATCTTAAAGGAAGCAAAAGAGAGACAGAAAATTACCTACAAGGGAGCTCCCATTAGACTGTCAGCTGATTTCTCAATAGAAACTCTGCAGGCCAGAAGGGAATAGCATGAAGTGTACAAAGTTATACAAGGCAAGGGTCTGAATCCAAGACTGCTCTATCCAGAAAAGCCATCATTCAAAATTGAAGGAGAAATAAAGAGCTTCACAGACAAAAAAAAAAAAGCTAAAGGAATTTATCACCACCAAACCAGCACTGCAAGAAATGCTGAAGGGACTGTTGTAAGAAGAAGAAACAGCGAGAGAGAGAGAGAGAGAGAGAGAGAGAGAGAGAGAGAGAGAGAGAGAGAGAGAAACACAGGCATAAAATAAAAATGGCAGCTAATAACTATCTATCAATAATAACCTTAAATGTAAATGGCTTAAGTGCTCTAATCAAAAGACATAGGGTAGCTGATTGGATAAGAAAACATGACCCATATATAAGCTGTCTACAAGAAACCTACCTCACAACAAAAGACTCACACAGGATGAAAGTAAAGGGATGGAAAAAAATTTTTCCAAGCAAATGGAAATGAAAAGAAAGCAAGTGTAGCAATACTTATATTTGATAAGATAGACTTCAAAACAAGGGCCATAATAAGAGTCAAAGAAGGTCACTACATAATATTAAAAGGATCATTCCAACAAGAGAATATAACCCCGGTAAACATATACGCACCAAATACGGGAGCACCAAAATATATTTAAAAACTTCTGGAGGTCTTCAAGGGAGAGATCAACAGCAATACAATCATAGGGGGTGACTTCAACACCCCACTGACACCACTGGAAAGATCTTCTAGACAAAAAATTAACAAGAACACAGAGTCCTTAAAACATGAACTAGATCAATTGGACTTAATTGATATTTATATAACATTTCACCCCAAAGATGAAGAGTATACATTCTTCTCAAGGGCAAACGGGACATTCTCAAAGATAGACCGCATGTTAGGACACAAAGTAAGTCTCTATAAATTCAAGAAGATTGAAATCATATCAAGCATCTTCTCAGATCACAATGGCATGAAACTAGAACTCAATTACAACAAAAACATTCTAACACTTTGAGGCTAGATAGCATGTTATTAAATAATGAGTGGGTTACCAATGAGATCAAGGAAGAAATTAAAAACTTCTTGGAAACCAATGAAAACGAACACACAACAACACAAAATCTATGGGACGCAGAGAAAGCAGTCCTGAGAGGGAAGTTCATAGCACTACAGGCCTACCTCAAGAAACAAGAAAAATTCCTAATTGACTTTCTAACCCTACAACTTAAAGAACTAGAAAGTAAACAAAAAGAAAAACCCAGAGAAAGTAGAAGGAAAGAAATAGTAAAGATCAGAGCAGAAATAAATGACATAGAGAACTAAAAAACAACTCAAAAGATCAATGAAATAAAGAGCTGGTTCTTTGAAAAGATAAACAAGATTGATGGACCTTTAGCCAGACTCAACAAGAAACAAAAAGAGAGGACCCGAATAAACAAAATCAGAAATGAAAGAGGAGAAGTAACAACTGACACCACAGAAATACAAAGGATCATCAAAACATACTATGAACAATTATATGCCAACAAATTGAGCAATCTAGGCAAAATGGACAAATTTCTAGAAACACATAGTCTCCCAAAACTGAACCAGGAAGAGATAGAAAACTTGAATAGACCAATAACTACTAAGGAAATTGAAGATGTAATCAAGACTCTCCCAGCAAATAAAAGCCTGGGCCCGAAAGGCTTCATGGGGGAGTTTTACCAAACATTCAAAGAAGATCTAATACCCATTCTCCTCAAACTATTCCAAAAAATCCAAGAAGACAAAATACTTCCAAATTGATTTTATGAGGCAAACATAATCCTAATTCCAAAACCAGATAAAGACACTACAAAGAAAGAAAACTACAGGCCAATATCCCTGATGAACATAGATGCAAAAATCCTTAACAAAATATTAGCAAATCGGATCCAGCTATACATCAAAAAAATTATTCAACAGGACCAAGTGGGATTCATCCCAGGGATGCAAGGCTGGTACAATATTTGTAAATCAATAAATGTGATACATCACATAAACAAAATGAAGGATAAAAACCATATGATCATATCAATAGATGCTGAAAAAGCATTTGCCAAAATCCAGCACCCATTTCTGATAAAAACACTCAGCAATGTGAGAATAGAGGGATCATATGTCAACATAATAAAGGCCATATATGAAAATCCCACAGCCAACATCATACTCAATGGGCAAAAACTAAAAGCATTTCCCTTAAGAATGGGAACAAGATAGTGATGCCCACTTTCACCACTCTTATTTAACATAGTACTGGAAGTCTTAGCCACAGCAATTAAACATGAAAAAATAAATAAATAAAAGGGATCCAAATTGGAAAGGAGTAAGTGAAACTGTCATTATTTGCAGATAACATGATATTGTACATAGAAAACCCCAAAGACTCCATGGTAAATCTACTAGATTTAATAAATGAATTTGGCAAAGTAGAAAGGTACAAAATTAACGTCAAAAAATTGACGGCATTCTTATACACCAATGATGAACTCACAGAAAGAGAAACTAAAAAACAATCCCATTTACCATCGTGGCAAAAAAATTAAGACACCTAGGAATAAACCTAGCCAAATAATTAAAGGACCTCTTGACAGAAAATTACAGGTCATTGAAAAAAGAAATAGAGGAAGATATAAAGAAGTGGAAGCATATCCTTGTTCATGCATTGCAAGAATTAACATTATTAAAATGTCCGTACTACCTAAAACAATCTATAGATTCAATGCAATTCCCATCAAAATATCGACATATTTCACAGAATTAGAACAAATACTCCAAAAGTTTATATGGAACCAAACAAGACCCCGAATAGCCACAGCAATCTTGAAAAAGAAGAACAAAGTAGGAGGGATCACAATACCAGATATCAGGTTGTACTATAAAGCCACTATTATCAAAACTGCCTGGTACTGGCACAAGTACAGGCACATAGATCAATGGAACAGAACAGAGAACCCAGAAATTGACCCAAGACAATATGCCCAATTAATATTTGACAAAGATGGTAAGAGCATACAGTGGAGTCAAGACAGCCTCTTCAATAAATGGTGTTGGGAAAATTGGACAGCTACATGCAAAAAAAATGAAGATAGACAACCAACTTACACCATACACAAGAATAAAATAAAAATGGATAAAAGACTTAAATGTGACTCAAGAATCCATAAAAATCCTAGAAGAAATTGTAGGCAACAAACTTTCAGACAATACACACAGCAGAATTTTCACTGATACAATGCCTAAGGCAAGAGAAACAAAGGAAAAAATGAACACATGGGACTACATCACACTCAAAAGCTTCTGCACAGCAAAAGAAACAGCCATCAAAATGGAAAGGGAACCCACTATATGGGAGAGCATAATTGCCAACGATACATCAGATAAGGGGTTAATTTCCAAAATATATAGAGTACTCATACAACTCAACAAAAGGAAGACAAAGAACCCAATTTAAAAAATGAGCAGAAGACCTAAAGAGACACCTCTCCAAACAGAACATACAAATGGCCAAGAGACATGAAAAAATGTTCAACGTCACTAATCATCAGAGAGATGCAAATTAAAACAACTATGAGGTATCACCTCACATGTGACAGAATGGCTGTCATCAACAAATCATCAAATAACAATTGCTGGTGAGGGTGTGGAGAAAAGGGGACTCTAGTACACATTGGTGGGAATGCAGACTGGTGCAGCTACTATGGAAAACACTATGGTGTTACCTCAAAAACTTAAGAATTAAACTGCCATTTGACCCATTGATCCTACTTCTAGGAATATACCCTAAGAAGCCTGAAACACCAATCAAAAAGAATATATGTACCCCTATGTTCATAGCAGCACTATTTACAATCCCTGAGATCTGGAAACAGCCAAGTGTCCATCAATGGATGAGTGGATAAAAAAGCTGTGGTACATACACACAATGGAATACTATGCAGCTGTAAGAAAAAAAGATCTCTTATCCTTTGAGAAGACATGGAGGGAACTAGAGAGTATTATCCTAAGTGAAATAAGCCAATTAGAGAAAGACAAATACCTCATGATCTCACTTATTTGTGGAATATAATGAACAAAACAAACTGATGAACAAAATAGACCCAGAGACATAGAAGTAGGGTACAGACTGACAGACCTCAGAAGAAGGGGTTGGGGGGAGGGAAGAGATAAACTAAAGAACTTATATGCATAACTTGTATGCATAACCAATGGACATAGACAATAATGCTGAGGATGGGGTGGGGTGGGGGGATCGGGAGGAGGGTGTCAGTAGGGGAAAAATAGAAACATCTGTAACAAAATTAAATTAATAAAAATAATTTTAAAATAAAAATTAAAAAATAAAAGTTAAAAGAACATATTTTTAAAATTCTATGGCTACTATAATTTGTTAATAGGTATACAATATTAGATATAAAGTATGACACAAACATAAAATGTGGGAGGAGGAGAAGTAAAAATGTGGAGTCTTGTATGCAGTTGAAGTTATCAACTTTAAACAGACTGTTGTAACTATAAAATGTTTCATGTAAGTTCCATGGTAATCATAAAGAAGAAAACCTATAGTAAACTCACAAACGATATAGAGAGATAAGTTAAACACATTACTACAAAAAAAAAAAAATCAAATCACAAAGGAAGATAGTAAGATAGAACGAAAGGAATTACAAAGCAACCAGAAAAATTAACAAAATTACAATAGTAACCCTTTATCCAATCAGAAGACATAGAGTGGCTGAATGGATGACAAAGCACAGTTAAACTATATGCTGCTTACAAGAGACTCATTTTACTTGTAAGTACACACATAGGCTGAAAGTAAAGTGATATAAGATGTTCCATGCAAATAGTAACCATAACAGAGCAGGAGTGGCTATACTTATACCAAGGCAAAATAGATTTTAGTCAAAACACTGTCACCAGAGACAAAGAAGGTCATTATATGATGATAAAGAGGTCAATTAATTAAGAAGTTATAACAATTGTAAATATATATGTATGCAACTTTGGAGTATCTGAATATACAAAACAAATATTAATAGAACTTAAATGAGAAATAGACAGCAATACAATAAAAGAAGGGGACTTCAGTATCCTATTTGAACAATGGATAGATCATTCAGACAGAAAATCAGTAAGGAAACATTGGACTTTGAAGTATATTTTAGGCCAAATGGACCTAACAGATATAAACAGAACATTCCATCCAACAGCAGTAGAATACACATTTTTTAAAAATGCACACAGAATATTCTCCAGAATAGATTATATGTTAAGCCACAAACAAGTCTTTAACAAATTTAAGAAGGTTGAAATCATATAAAGTATCTTTTATGAATACAAATGATATGAAACTAAAAATCAGTAACAGGAGAAAAATTGGAAAAATTACAAATATTTGGAAATTAAAAGCACACTCCTGAACAAGAGTGGGTCAAAGAAGAAATCAAACAAAAATCAAAATTATCTTGAAACAAACAAAAATGGGACACAACACAGAAAATCTATGGGAAGCAGTAAAAGCTGCTTTAAAAGGGAAGTTTATAGAAATAAATGCTTACATTACAAAAATAAAAAGATCTCAAATAAAAACTTAACTTTATACTGCAAAGAATTGGGGGGAAAAACAAAGCTCAAAGTTAGCAGAAGAAAGGAACTGATAAAGATCAGAGCAGAAATAAAGGAATTAGAAGTTAAAAAAAAAACAATTTAAAACATCAATAAAACTAAGAGTGGTTTTTCATAAAGATAAAATTACCAAATATTTAGCTAGACCAATAAAAAGGAGATAAGACTCAAATAAATTATAAATGAAAGAGGAGCCTGGCTGGTGTGGCTCAGGGGTTGAGCATTGACCCATGCACCAAGAGGTCGCTGGTTCAATTCCTGGTCAGGGCATATGCCCAGTGGTCCTGATCCCCAGTGGGGGGCATGCAAGATGTGACCAATCGATGTTCTCTCTCATTGATATTTCTATCTCTCTCTCCCTCTCCCTTCCTCTCTCTCTAAAGTCAATAAAGAAAAAATATTTTAAAAATACACAAATAAATGAAAGGAGATATACCACAGGAATACAAAGGATCATAAGAGACTACCATGAACAATTATATGCCAACAAGTTGAATAATCTAGAAAAATTAAAAATTACTAGAAATCTACAGCCTACCAAGGCAGAATTATAAAGAAATAGAAATTTTTGAACAGAGCGATTACAAGTAAGGAAATTGATTCAGTAATCAAAAACCTCCTAACAAGCAAAAGCACAGGCCCTGATGGGTTCATAGGTGAATTGTACCAAATTTTTAAAGAAGAATTAATGCCAATCCTTCTCAAACTCTTCCAAAAATTAAAGAGGAAAGAACATCCCTAAACTCATTTTATAAGGCCAGTATTCATACCAATGGTAAACAAGGATACTATCAGAAAAGACAATATATAGGCCAGTATCCCTGATGAGCATAAATGCAAAAATTCTCAACAAAATGCTATCAAATCAAATTCAACAGCGCATTAAAAGGATTATATATCATGATCAAGTGGGTTTTATCCCTGGGACTCAAGGATGTCTCAATATATGCAAATCAATAAGTGTGATATACCACATTATCAGAATGAAGAATAAATTAAGAATGATCATATGATTATCTTAATTGATGCAGAAAAAAGCATCTCACAAAACTCAACACTCTTTCAATGATAAAAAACAACAACACCTCAACAATTGAGATATAGAAAGAATGTACCTCAACATAATAAAGGCTATATATGACAAGCCTTCAGGGAACATCATATTCAATGGTGAAAAGTTGAAAGTTTGTCCTCTAAAATCAGTAACAAGACAAAGATGCCCACTCTTACTACTTCTGTTCAACAAATATTGGAAGTTCTACCCAGAGAAATAAAGCAAGAAAAAATAGAAATAAAAAGACATCCAAATTGGAAAGGAAAAGGTAAAATTGTCTCTGTTTGCAGATGACATGATCTTGTATATAGAAAACCCTAAAGACTCCACCAAAAAACTGTAGAACAAATTCAGTAAAGTTGCAGAATAAAAACTAAAAAAAATCAACATACAAAAATCAGTTGTGTTCTATACACTAACAATATAATATTTGAAAAAAAATTAAGAAAAGAATCTCATTTACAATAACATCAAAAATTTTAAATACTTAGGAATAAATATAACCAATAGGGTGAGCAATCTGTACAATAAAAACTATAAAACATTGATGAAAGGAATTGAAAAAGATAAAAAATGTCCCAAGTTCGTGAATTGGAAAAATTAATTAAAATTTTAAAATATTATACTACCCAAAGTGGTCTATAAATCCAATGCAATTCCTATCAAAATTCCAATGACACTTTTCACAGAAATAGAAAAATCAATCCTAAAATTCATATAGACTCACAAACACCCTGAATAGCCAAAGCAATTTTGAGCAAGAAAAAAAAAAGCTGGAGGCATCACACCACCTGGTTTCAAAACATAGTACAAAGCTATAATAATCCAAATGGCAAGGTATTAGCATAAAAACAAATATATGGAGCCCAGAAATAAATCTGCATATTTATGGTTAATTGATCTTTAACAAAAATGCCAATAACACACAAGGGAGAAAAGGATAGGCTCTTCAACAAATGGTGATTGGAAAACTGGATATCAACAAGTAGAAGAATAAAACTGGACCCTAGTCTCACACCATGTACAAAAATAAACTCAAAATGAATTTAAACTTAGATGTAGGACACTAAATTATAACATTAGTAGGAAAAAACTTATTGACATTGTTCTGGACAACGATGTTTCAATATGACTACAAAGCATGAGCAACAAAAGCAAAAATAAACATGGTATTGCATCAAACTAGAAAGTTTCTGCACAGCAAAGGAAACAATCAAGAAAGTGAAGAGAGAGCCTATGGAATATGAGAAAATATTTGCAATCCATACATCTGATGAGGCGTTAATACTCAAAATGCATAAAGAATACAAATAACTTAATAGCAAGAAAAAAATGACTTGATTAAAAATTGGGCAAGGGTCCTGAATAGATATTTCCCAAAAGAAGATATTCAAATGGCCAAAAAGACATATGAAAAAATGCTCAACATCACTAACCACTGGGTAAACGCAAATCAAAACAAAAATATATCACCTACATCTCTGAGAATGGTTACTATCAGAAGTCAAAAGATAACAAGTGTTGGCAAGGATGTGGAGAAAATGAGCCCTTGCATACTGTTGGTAGGAATGTAAATTGGTATAGCCATTATGGAAAATGGTATGGATATTCCTCAGAAAATTAAAAACAGAACTATCCTATGATTCAGCAATTCCACTTCTGGGTATATTTCCAAAGGACACAAACTCACTATCTTGAAAAGCTATCTGCACTATCATGTTCACTGCAATATTATTCACTATAGCTAAGACATAGAAACAACCCAAGTGAAAATTGATGGATGAACAGATTAAAAAAAAAAAAGTGGTATAGATATACAATGAAGTATTATACAGCCATAAAAAGGAACGAAATTCTGTCATTTGCAACATCACATATGAATCTGGAGAACATTATGTTAAGTAAAATTAACCATGCACAGAAAGACAAATACTGCTTGATCTCATTTATATGTGGAATCTAAAAAAGTCAAACTTGCCCAGCCAGTGTGGCTCAGTGGACTGAGAATTGTTCCATGGACTGATAGGTCCGAGTTTGATTCCAGGTCAGGGCACATGCCCGGGTTGTGGGCTAGATCCCCAGTAGGGGGTGTGCAGGAGGCAGTCAATCAATATTTCTCTCTCACATCAATGTTTCTAGCTCTCTCCCTTCCTCTCTCTCTAAAAAAATCAATAAAAATATATTTTAAAAAATAAAATAATAAGCCCTGGCCGGATTGGTGCAGTGGTTAGAGCATTGGCTGTGGATCAACGAGTCACGGGTTCAATTCTGGTCAAGGGCATGTACCTCGATTTCGGTTCATCTGGGCCCTGGTCAGGGTCATGTGGGAGGCAGCCAGTCAATGTGTCTCTCTCACATCGATATTTCTCTCTCTCTCTCTCTCTCTCTCTCTCTCTCTCTCTCTCTCTCTCTCTCTCTCTCTCCCTCCCTTCCACTCTATCTGAAGATAAATGGAGAAATATCTTCAGGTGAGGATAATAATAATAATAATAATAAAATAAAATAATAAAAATTAAAAAGTCAAACTCATAAAAGCAGAGAGGAGAATGCTGGTTGTCATGGGCTGGCAGATGGGTGGTAGAGAAAATAAGGAGATGTTGGTCAAAGGGTACAAAGTTTCACTTATGCCAGATGAGTCAGTTCTCAGGATCTAATGTACAGTATGGTGACTGTATGCTTGAAATTTTCTAAGAGAGTAAATCTTAAATATTCTCACCACACACACAAAAATGTAATTATGTAAAATGATGGATAAACATATTAGCTTGATTATGGTAATTATTTCCCTATGTATCAAAATATCACTTTGTACACCTTAAATATATATATATATATTATTTGTCAATCATACCTCAGAAAAGCTGGGGAGGGGAAAATATAGTTAGTAATATAATCAGCCCAGTGATAATGGAAGCCAAATAGACATAGACAAAGAGAATGTAAGAAAGCAATTAGAACCCCTTCTATATTTTATTCTTTGTGTTAGGTCCTGAAAATGTAGTGGTGAGCAAAACCAGCATGTTTACCTTTATGGAACATTTAGTCTAATTTTAAAATAAGGACATTGAATTAGGTAATCTCTAAATCCTGTAACTAAACTCACTGAATAACATTTACATGGTGGGGGCATCATGTCTACCTGTTCTTTGCTACTAAGCCCTTGGTCAGGATGTAATTCTTAATTATAACATTGCTTCAGCAGGGGAAAGGATTTTCTTTAAGCAGCCAGCTTCATACTAGTTTAGAAGGATGCACCATGGAAATGAGTGGAACTAGTGTCCCTTGGCCACACACACTAGCTTTTCACGGACTCAGAGCTGCAGAGGAGGTACAGAGGTCTGTGCAGAGCAGCCTTTCTGGCAGGGCAGGGGGAAGGGAGAGATCTGGGCCCCTCTCAATGCCTCACAGCGGGACCAGAGGGTGCCCCTGCCCCACCCCATGCCTGAGGACCGAATCTCCCTGGGCATGACTGCAATGTCATTGGCATTGAAAACCAGAAGTAGATGGCAGGGGTAACAAGATTTCATGCTTCAGTCAGGAAGATGGAAGAGAGCCACAATGCATTTCCTTTCTATCAGTTTTACTTCTTAATATATCACAAACTTATCCATTTTCCTTTCTTTCATTCATGGCCATTTTTTTAAAATTCCAAAATGATTTTTTTTAATTTAACTAGTTTATTTTTGTTACAGATGTTTCTCCTTTTTCTCCATTGACGCCCTTCTCCTGTTCCCTCCCCCCGCCCCCAGCATTATTGTCTATGTCCATTGGTTATGCATACATGCATAAGTTCTTTGATTTATCTCTTCCCTCCCCCCCACCCCTTCCTCTGAAGTTTGTCAGTCTGTACCCTATTTCCATGTCTCTGGGTCTATTTTGTTCATCACCTTATTTTGTTCATTATATTCCACAAATAAGTGAGATCATGTGAAACTTGTCTTTCTCTGACTGGCTTATTTCACTTAGCATAATACTCTCCAGGTCCCTCCATGTCATCTCAAACGATAAGAGATTTTTCTTTCTTACAGCTGTATAGTATTCCATTGTGTATATGTACCACAGCTTTTTTATCCACTCATCCATTAATGGACACTTGGGCTGCTTCCAGATCTTAGCAATCATAAATAGTGCTGCTATGAACATAGGGGTACATATATTCTTTCTGATTGGTGTTTCAGGCTTCTAGGGATATATTCCTAGAAGTGGGATCAATAGGTTTTAACCCAAGCTGCCCTCATCTCTTACGTGGACTACTACAGTTGTCCCCTTGTAGTTAACTAGTTATTAGTAACAGAAAAGGAGCAAAGAGAAGGCCAGACATTATAGGCATATTCTCTACAAAACACTGAAGGAGCAAACCACATAGGAAAGATAGACTCATGCCCAGTAAAGTTGGGGTGACATAGGGAAGATACTTGCCTGTCAACCACACCTGGGAACAGAGATGTTCGGCCAGAATGGGTGTGGCCACTGCAAGTGCATGATGATTTGGAATACATAATTCCCTGAACAAAGGAGCTCACTGTCTTGTGGTTTTGGGACTCGTGTTGCTTGGGGTGCACTCTCTTGATTCTCTCGCATTCGCCACTGTGGCCCACAGCCATGTGGACCCCACATGCAATGGACTAATGGACTGCAGTGGGGAAATACAAGCTAAACTAGCCTGATGCTGAACAGGACCCGGCTCCAACATGGAAAGGAAACTCTGGACACTGGCTTTGATGTTAGCTCTACTGAAGCCCCAGCTACACTTCTTTTATAACTAAACTAAGGGAAATGGGACTTTAAAAATCCAGGGGTATAAAAGTCCATGGAAATAAAGCTTTCTACTATATTTCATCCTCCTGTGGAGGTCTCTGGAAATTCTTATTTAAGCAGTACCTCAAGAAGCCCATTCCCACTAGCAACCAGGGGAGATGAGGCCCTCTCTTCTGATGACACCCTCACCGGTCTCCCTGCCTCTACCTCCTACAACACTTTTTCCAAATGATTTCTTCTTTAATCATAAATTAATTCAAAATGTTTTAATATTTCCAATTACATGGAAAATTGGGAGATGTTTATCCTGTCATTTGTTCTCTCATTTCATTGCACCACATTCAGAGACCACTGGAGAGTTCTGGAGTGTTAGTATTTCTCGGGTATTTTGGTGGCCTCATATGTGATCAGTTTTTTTAAATGCTCCATATATGCTTGAAGAAAAAAGTTTATTTTTTAATTATTGGGTAAAGGATTTTATTTATATATCTATTAATGATGTTGTTGAAATACTCTATTGTTACAAATTTGTTGTCATTCTGCCAGTTTGTGAGAGAAATACTGTAAATTCTTCCATTATGAAGGTGGATCTGTCATATTTGCTTTGTAACTCTGACAATTTTTGCTTTAGATATTTGAAAGCTATGTTGCTAGGTGAATATAGATGTGTAAAAATTCCAAATTTTTATATTTTCCTGGTGAACTGCACTCTTTACCACTGGGTGACTACCTCTCTGAGACCTCTCAGTCTTGCAGCCTGCTCTGCCTCGGTCCCAGCACTTTTGCCCTCATGCCCTGGTGCTTCCTGATACAGGTGACTTAGACTGGGACTACCTCTGCCTTGAGCACCTGTCAGTCCAGGAAGGGTAGACAAATACACTGACAAATCAACAAACCCAAACAAGTACACAAATAACGTAAGTAGTGAGCATTTTCAGGTGTCTTAAAATAGAGTGTATTGATTATGATGAGTCAATGTAGGTTCATCAATTGTAACAAATGTACCACTCTAATGAGAGATATTGATAATGGGGAGGCTATGCATGTGTGGGGACAGGGGGTATATGGGAAATCTCTGTACCTTCTGCTCAATTATGCCATAACCTAAAAATAAAGTCTAATAAAATATAATATATCAATAGAGAATTTAAAGTATAGTAAGGCCAGTAGACCAGATTATGGTTGCCATAGAAATGATAATTTATCACATTTCTCAAAAGGAGGAGTCTTGCTATGCTATGGGAGGCCATGGGTGCACATAAAGAAGCACAGGTCAGTCAGGAGGCAGAGGGGGCAAAGGGAAGTGTGGGCAAGAAGAGCCTTTACTGTGGTTTCCATGGGTAAGGATGGGTGAAGCAGTTTAGGATGGGCTAATTTGAATAATTTCAGCAAGCTCTGTGCATAGGTGCTGTCACTAGTTGTCTGGTACCTGACCCTGGGGGCATTAGGGCAGATAGATAGTAGCCTGAGTGGAATATGAAAGCTTGATAAAGGAGGCGGTTGGGTGTGTGGGCTCGGGATTTGTTAGTTTGCACTTGAAGAGTGTGCTTGTGATGTTTACTATCTCCAGGAACTGGGAGGGACAGCCCTGGATCAGCAAGAACCCAGAAGTCAAAGCATCGGAATACAGAAAAAAGAGAGATGTGATTAATACAATGGAGCACTTGATATATGCCAGGCTTTACGTTACCTAAGCCCCAACGACTCCAGCAGGTTAAAGATGAGGAAACAGGCCCAGAGACATGAAGCAAACTTTCCAAGGCCACAGAGCTAGTCAGACATCTGGTCTGACTCCAAAAGAAGTTTTCTGAGTAAATTCCAAAGAAGTTGCAACATTAATTCTACCAAAGAAGGGGTGTGACTCGTATTGCAGATCTTGACCTTGACCTTGACCACCTGGGCAGTCCCTGTCCCTTTTCTGATCATCATCTGGATACTTCCTTGTCTTGCTGGGACTGTATGACTCAGGCCCTGCTCCTGGTTTCTTACTGCAGGCCACCCAAAGGCCTGCCTAAGTAAGATTTCCACCCACAAAGCCAGTGAGCAATGAGGTTGGGGTTCCTTTGGTCAAGCAGAGAACCAAACGGACAAGCCAAGTTCCAGGCCCCACAAGGTTCCCTATAGCTATACTCATCCCACTGGTGCACTCAGAGCAGCACTGGCCGGCTTGTTTGAATTCTACCAGAGCACCATAATGAGCTCACAGTCCCATTAGCTCTGGGCACTACAGATTTTACAGCCATCCATATCTCCTTTCCCCCTCTTCACACCACTTCTTTCCCAGGCACCTGCACACAGTGGCCCAGAGCAAGGTTTCCCCAGCCCCCACTCGCACCATAGCCCTGGCCCTGCTGAGGAGCAGGTGGGTAGTTTATGAAGCATTTATCCTCAGATGCCATAGCTCAGGCTCAGAAATACACTGTCAGAGGCTGGCCGTGGCTAGTTAGCCAGTGCTGCACCACAGGGCCGTTTAAGTCTGGAAAGACTGGGTGAGGAGAAGCCTGGCACCAGTGAGAAGGGAAGTGAGCATTTATAACATCAGCCCTTATCTGCCACTCTTACTCCTCCAGAGGCTAAAGATGCCTCTCCTCAACCCACCCCTCACCTCAGCCAGGACCTGCATTGTCCATGCTCTGCCCTTCCCATTCCAGTTCAACTATCTTACTGGGAAGAGCAGATCCCATCTTTTAGGACTAATCCAAGTTGCCTGATTTTCAATGATGGACCTGAAAGAGACCTTGGAAATAATAAAACTGAATTTTCTGGTTTTATAAACAAGGAAACTGAGGTGTGGAGTGTTAAAGCCTGGTCCAAGGTAAGAGATGGAGTGGGTGGCACAGATGGTGCAAAACTGCCAAATCAGGGTGGCCCAGATTGCACAATAACAGATGCAGTGAATGACAGTGGATCTGTTGGGTGCAGAAAGAGTGAGAGATCACTAAGATTATTGTCATTTTGAGCCACTGAGTGTTTGGGGCGTTTGTAGATAATTAGTATATCTGGGATCAGTGTATTTGAAAACCCTCACAAAATCAGAATGTTCCCTTTCTCCTGGTGTATATATTCTGGAAAGAGCTACAAGCTTTTGTGGGAAGGACTCGAGGAATGTCTGCTCCACATGCTTCTTGTTTCAGGTCCTTCCTCGAGGAAACTTGCCTCCTCTTATATTGGTCTCCGGGTCTGAGAACAGGCTCTCAGTCCTGGACATTGAGACAGGGAGAGTCATTTTTGGTGTGGCTCACACCAACCTTCTGCTCAGTTTCTTGTGATCTCATTTAGTCTAAGTTAAGCATTACCCAATTGGTTTCCTGTCTGTCTCGTCACTAGGAACTCCATGGTCCATTCGCCATTGCCATGGGGTCAGTGCTCCCAGGCTATTCTGTTCTTGCTATCCATATGGTAGTTATTTGCCCCTGATGTTTAAGTGCTGCTACCTGGACTCAGAAGTGTGGACTTCTGTCATATGTGTTGATATGGGGAATCCAGTTCCATAACAGTATCTCCTCCCATCAACCATGGCCCAAAGGACAATCACCAATGAGCCTCTCAGTGGTTCCCAGCCCTCTTGGTCTTATATAATAAGTCCATTTTAACACTGGCACCACTCTAAAGAATGTTGACTCTTCTTCAATACCATACCAAGACATTTCCACCACCTCCACCTCACTGACTGTGGCTCATCCTTGTTTTGAGCTTTAAGAAGCTGTTCCAGGAGGGTATAGGACCTGCTTTGGGAGCCCTTGCCTGGTTGTTAATTCCTGAGTCATGGAAGTATGGCACTAGCAATAAAATCCTCCCTGCCCAGCCTTATATTCCTTCCTCCCTGGTCCTCACAGCCTCCTCCCACGATTCAGTCCCAAGTACATCCTACCCAGTCTTGGCCAGCATCTGTTAGGCAGGCCCTACAGCAATTGGGATCATACTCTTTTCTACCAGCAGCAGGGACAGTGCTGCCCTGCTCAGGCCAGGCTGTGTCTGGACCTTAGTTCCTGGCTAGAAGCCATGATGGAAGGCAGGAGAGTTCTTGCAGAAAATACAAATCACCTTGCAAGTCATCTGTCCTAGGCAAGTCCTTTGTATGGTCTGCAGGCAGCGGGAGAGTGCTCTCCCCTTGCCATGAGGAGGACACCATTCCTGCCAGTCCTGAGGGCTTGAGGGATCAAGTTCATCCACTGAAAGGCTCTATCACAGGTCTCTGGTTTCTGCTCCGTCCCTAACAGGGTCCTGAGTTTAGCAGAGGAGACCTGCCAAGACTTGTACCTCCACCATCTTTACAGTTAAATTTGTGACTAGATTTTAGCATCTCCCTCTGGCTAGGATATGAGGAACTCTTTAAGGACTTCCATGAATGGCCTCTAGCTTTCACATTGTGCCCTGAGTTGATAATAACAAACCTGAGTTTGTTATTTTCTTTCTTCTGGGTTTCTATGGCAGCTATAATCCATCCTTAAAATGGTTATTACCCCTATATCTTCAATCACTAGAGCTACTGCATAAGCCACTGCATCTGCCCTTCTGCCTGTAGCCCATCTTGAGCCACACCAGGTAAGTATGGCTTGATCATGGCCATCATAAATGTGATTCCACAGCATCCTGGAAGTGATCACCATCAGCCAGTAAGTGATGCAACTCCAGAATCCAATCCTGAGGTTCTGCTTCTGAAGACTCTCCTGGCACCAATGGTCTTAGGCTGGTTCCCCCACAAGCAGACCTGGAGACAAAGATTGGTGCAAGTAATTTATTTGGCAGGTAGTCAGTCCAGAAACATCAACATAAGAGTGGGAGGTGAGATGGGGAGTGGAAGGAAGCTGCTATGGTATATTCAGAGCAATTGACCATTACAGGCAACTGGGGCTCCATCTTGTTGGAGATCTCTGGAAGATAGTGTGAGGCAGGCTTCAGGATCCTTATCTGCTGATAAAAGCTGAAGCATTGATCCCCCATCTCTGGCTCATTCCTGGGGTGTCATCCCAGTCTACCTCATAGGCAACTGAGAGAAAACCCTTGGGAAGGTGTGTTCAGTAGGCTGCTGTTAGCAAAAATTAGAACCAGCGCAATACTAAAAGGTAGAGCAGGACAATGACAGCATCTGTTACAGCCAATGTGTGCATTTAACTGAGCTGAGGCATGTGTCAGCCTGACAGGGACATATTAGCAAGACAACACAAGACAGGCATTGCGATAAAAGTATCAACTGAAGATCGCTCACAATCAGGCAGCAGAGAGCATGCTATCCAAGGAAATGAGGACCAGCACAGTAAACTGTGATAGGAAAGCAACACTGAAAAGGCAGAGCCATGCCCCATGTCAAGGGGGGCTACAGTGGTGACCCTGAGCATTCGGGTACTTTATGTGTGAAGAGGAATGTCAGAGAATGCCCAGAGGAAAGGGGGAAAGTGTCAAATAGGCATTATTCATCTCCTAGCATTGCCAAGGACCAGCCTTGGATGGAAGACAATGGTAAACTGATAAGTTAGCTTTTATGAAGAGGTTCCATACTTAATCACATCAGCTGAGCACATGATTTGGAGAGATCTCATTAGAAAAGAAACCAATGTCTATACTACAAAAGCCAGTAGCGGTTCCCAACAATATCAAAACTTTTCATTTCAGGCAATTCACTGAGAAATCAACTGGTTCAGTAGGAGAATAAATAGAACCGTAGTTAAACTGTCTTGGTGATAGACCAAATAGCTAGGAATTATTCCTAAGAAGAAGGTTCTCCATTTTCCCACCAGCTCCTTTGACACTGGCTGACCCAGGTTCTTTGGCTAGTATTAACTCAGGGCTACCTCCCAGCACAAGGAGGTGCCACTTGTTTGTCCGTGGAACAAACCAACTGGTAAACAGTTGCCAGTGAAGCACCACACAGAAGTCAAGGCCAAGGGTAGAGTCTTGGGTGATCATCCTTTACTGTCAGCTTCTGTCTTTGACCTTCAAGACAGAGCACTAGAAAGACATTGTTCTAGAATACAATTCTCCAAGGAGACTTGACTAATCCTTGACTCATAATCACAAAGGTACTGGCAAGACAGGCTATATAATTTGTGGGGCTAAATGCAAAATTAAAACATGGAGTCCCTTGTTTAAAAATTATTAATAATTTCAAGACAGCAACAACAGATTATTAAACCAAGTGGAGGTCCTGTGTGAATGCACAGGGCTCATGCCCACAAAGTCAGCCTCGGTAATTGGCAACAAGGTAGGGTACAGAAAAGGGCACTGGGCTGGGAGGCAGTAGCTCCAGATTTGCTCCTCACCCTGCCATGTGCTTGCTGTGTGACTATAGGTGAGTCATTTAGTTTCTTTGGGTTGTCTGAAAATTCGAGACAAAGAACAAAGATATGAGGAAAATTCAAGGTTTTAAATCACTATTCATAACATGAATCTTTTAGGAATCAATATATTTCTATAAATATGTATATACTTAGCCCTGAGAAAGCTTTATTTTCAGCAAACATCCATTCCTTACCTGCCTCCTGCTTGCCACTATGCCAGACTCTAGGGATAAAGATTAGGGACATTCACTTCCTTATGGGACCCACACCTTCCAAATTCCCATACCCAGAGGTGGGACCACAACATAAATAAGCAGAGTATACCCACCAATAGTGCCTTTCAGAGGTGTTGTTCTGAAATATTATTTCAATCTTGAAATCTGTCCTTCTGAAATTGCCTTTAGCATCAATGATAAACTGCCAAGAAAGTCGACCCCATTGCACTACAGTCACTCCGATCTTTGGACCACTTACTGTATTTGCTTGATTATCCACCTTGTTTGATAGTTTTAGGTCAGAATGATTTGGGGCCATTTCAAAAATTTAAACCCATCCTCAGAGAATTTTAAAAACATAGAATTTGCTTAGTATTTTACATTTTGTAAATTAAATTTTACAAACATTTTCTTGGTTCATCAGGACAATAGAAGAAAGTATTATTTTTATCCCCATTTAATGTATGAGATTTTGTCTCTAATAAAATAGACAAAGGAATACATAATTTTCCCAAAATCAATTCTTAGAAAATGCCAAAAAAATGTTTTGAGACATGGCAACATCACTGGCATAAATATACAGTGTCTTAATATGATAACTTCAAAAGAGGAACCACTGACAAGAGTCTGGTTGACTAAAATAGTTACATTGTTGTAACCACACTTACACATTAACAGTCCATGAGGTGTGGGCACACATGCAATGCACTGGAGCAGCTGTTTTGAAATAATAGAATTCTTACTTCAAGTGAAATATAACACAGAAGTCCAATATGTTATACAAAACTTAGGCTAATTGGATTAAAATGAGGTAGGGTGGCCTCATCAGCCTGGTCACTACCTGCTTGCCCTGGTCCTGGGAACCCTAGGGCCCTCATAGCCCAATTAGAAAATCAGTAACTTCAAGCAAACTGTAGAAAAATTAATTCTAAAATGTTGTTTGACTAGGGAAAGTAGCTTGTTGAATCAAAGTGGGAAAAAGGCAACCAATGAAGAGAAGCAATAATTCATTAATGGGAAAAATGCAACTGATTAAAATAAGATTATTTGAAGATTAATTATATTTACATCTCTGGAGTGCAGAAAGTATAGGTGAAATTTGTTTGAAAACATCCACAAATATTCCCACCCACACTTATACAACATCAGGGGTCATAGCAGAGGGATTGTGTGAGTCGCCTCAGAAACATGATTCACATTAAGAAACAGTGGCATACAGCTCATGGAAATTGTGAAGCAAATCATTTCCTGTTTTCCATATAAAGCCTCAAGGGTGAAAGGGGTGGGGCAGGTGGCCTCAGCAGCACAGATTCGAGTGGTCTCTAGTGGTTCCTTTGGTGGGGTCTTTTTCCAATGCAGTGAGGAATTGGTGACACTCTGGTGCACCCAGGACCTCAGAGGCCCCACTATGCATGTGAGTCTCTGGAGACAAGCATTCTTTAATTGACTTTTGTGAAAACAGCAGCATTTCAGATAGACTGGGAATAGAAATCAAGACCCAGTAAACCTTAAGAGACACAGACATTCAATTAGAATCATAAGATTAATTTGAAAGAGTGCCCCAGTTGGGGTGTGGAGTGAGGCAGGGATAGTTCAGTTCTTAGAACTTAGCACAGGAGCAAAAATGTTGGCTAATTTGCCTGCAATGCTTTATGATCCCAGGTGATAAAATAATGCAAATAAGAGTAACCCAATATCGAGTACTTACCTTGGGCTTACTGTGCCATTCCTTCCTTTAATCTTCACAAAAGCCAGGTGCTTAGTCCCATTTTACTATTAGCCAAGGAGCCTGCGATCCTAAGGAGACTGAGTGGCCTAACTTACAGGCAGTAAGTGGCAGGGCTTTGATGCTTATCCAGTTCTTCTGATTCCTGGGTCTTGTTCTTGGCTTCTGCACCATGCTGCTTGCTGCCCTGAACAGGCAGACCCCAACAGTTTATCTATTTTATTGTGGGAAGTGGAGAGTAGCTGAGTAGGAAAACAACCTTCCCAACTCCTAAGCTCTGAGACCCTATACACCCCAGGCATGAGGACGCAGGTGGGGGCGTGGATCAGACCACCTAATCATCCTGCTCACAAACCTTCTCACTCTCTGCATCCATAGGAACCCTGGAGAAGCATGTGAGGGTGACCAGGCATGGTGGGCCCCAGGGAAGCTACAGTGGACCCCACTGGCTTCTCTCTAGCCCCCTAGGTCACCTCCCTTCTGGCTATTAACCTCTTGGCCCTTTCCAGAACACACTGCAAAGCAAATAGCCACAGAATTTTCTGTGAACACATAGGTTTTACTGCTCTCTTCCTGCTTTCAGGATTTTGAATACATTTATGTTTCTTGCAAATGTAAAAGATAAGGCACGGAATGCAGCTCTTATCCCCGCTCTCCTTTCCTCCAATTTTTAGTCCTCTTAATACAGGAATGGGCCAGACTCCACCCATTACAGCTGAATGTGCTATCATAAAAATCTGAAAAAATCCAAACTATCTTGCCAATACCCTCAAAAATTGAGACTTTCCACAGGGAGTGGAGAATGTTCTGCATTCTACTTTAGGTGTAAAAAAATATGTAATGGGGGCAGGAAAAATAGTTAAACAAAACACTCATTCCTGTTAGAAAAGTAAAAAAAAAAAAAAAATTAATAGCAGCTTTTGGGTTTCAGGTCAAAGCAATATTGTGAGTTTACCGTTCAAATCTCCTCCTGCTTTCCAAGTATGGCAGTTATAAATAATTTTTTCTTTATATAAAAAAGACAGGGCCATAATTAGAACCAAAATAAACATAACCAAGGACTGGAAATTGAACATACACACAATGGCAAGTGTTGATTCACAGGTCTGTGGGGCTGCAGGAGGAGAAGGACAGAGCTCAGTTATGGAGGGAAGTGGGACTGAAAACTGCAGGTCCCACTTTCCCAGTGGGAAATCGAGCCTGGTCCCTGAGGGAGTGAGGCAGGAAGGGCAGAGCATGGCTGGGGAGGAGCACAGAAGGGCTCCTTGGTGAATCTATCACCAAGGAACTGAGTCCCAGGTCAGGAACACAAGCCATATCATGTGGGTGGGAGAAGGCAACCACAAAACCACGGAGCGAGAACTCAGAAATTTCCCAACCCCGATGGCCCTGCACACCAAAGTTCTAAAAGATGCAGGAAAGTGCTCCCACAAACTCAATAATCAGTAGAGAAATCTACTCTCTGTGAATTTACATAATAGAGACAACCTCAAAACGAATTTCAAATGAGCATGTTTAAGCCCTTGAAGGCCACCAAAAATAGTAACAAGACTTTGTGCAACAAAACTAGGAAGCAATGAAACAAGAAAATATAAATAGGAAAAAGAATCAATTAGAAATCTTGGAAAAGAGAAATACAATAATAGAAATAGCAGTTTATACAGGTATCCTCAGTTCAGTACACATTCACTAATCTTTCACACACAATTACATGTTCAGAATGTGAGCCAAAGATGCTTGGACATTAAAGAGAGTCTCAAGTGAGTGGGATGGATAAAGGGGGACAGGGAAGGAGAGGAAGAATGAGAAACAGAAACAGGGGAAAGAGGTAAAATACTGAAGGTGGTGGCACCTTGGAGTCTCCCCTCCCCCACCCCAGCATTATTTAACCTTCCTGGAGCTCCACAGCCTTACCTACACAATGAGGGTAATAATAACCACTACAGTGCTGTGGCGAACGTGGTGGACATTTATGTAACGTATTCTACGCTTAGTAAAAGCAGCTTATTAAAGAAGAAAAGTATATCAACACTTTTTAAAAATTCTATTTATTTTTTTTAAGATTTTTTTATTGAGTTTTAGAGAAAGAGGAAGGGAGAGGGAAAGAGAAAGAGAGAGAGAGAGAGAGAGAGAGAGAGAGAGAGAGAGAGAAACATCAATGTGAGAGCTGCCTCCTGCATGCCCCCTACTGGGGATTGAGCCTGCAACCCAGACATGTGCTCTGACCCGGAATTAAACTAGCAACCTTTTGATGCATGGGATGATGCCCAACCAACTGAGCCACACCAGCTAGGGCTAAAATTTGTATTTTTAATAATAAAAAGATATTATTACACATCACCTTCCTTTATTATCAGAATAGTGGATTCTCTGGTATTCTGGTCATAGAAATTTCCTTTAGATAGGTCGTTTCTGACTCTTATTAATAGAGGCTTTTCTTGGCAACTGCCTGAAAGTGCTTTCCTTCACTTTCAGAAGCTGCCATTCCACACAGCTTGAGTGAATCAGAATCAGATGACCACACTGAAATTTCACTGGCTCACTTGACAGAAGAAAAATGTTTCAAAGTAACTTAATCCTTTTACTCCTAAGTCTTCCTTCTAAGTGCTCTCTCTAAATTCAATAAAAACTTATCTGTGTTAATAAATGTCTATGTTTGCTCCAGGCTGGGAGTTTGTTTCGTCTGGTGTACACCCATCATCTAATCAACAAGACGTCTGTGTCTGCTCCCACACCCATGGCATTGTGGTTGGCTGTGGGCAAGGGCTCATTTCCAGTAGGGGATGCCCTCTGCTCTCAGGAAAAGAGAGTCTGAAGAAATACCTGTGCATGATTGCCTAGAGCTATGTCAGCAACCTTAGGGACAGCAGGGTCAATTCAAAGAATTCTATATACCCAGGTGGCCTTGGTGTCTTAACCAGAGGAACAGCCTTAATCTAAAGGACATAACCTGGTAATCTTTCTCTTTCTTTATTTATCTGCAATTCCTTAAAAATTATAGAATATTTCAGCCTGGCTGGTGTGACTCAGTGGTTGAGCGTCGACCCATATACCAAGAAGACACCAGTTTGATTCCCGGTCAGGACAAATGCCCAAGTTGTGGGCCTCATCCCCAGTGGGGGGCATGCAGGAGGCAGCCAATCAATTTTCACTCTCATTGATATCTTTTTTTCTCTCCCTCTCCCTTCCTCTCTCTCTAAAATCAATAAAGAAAAATTATTTTTTTAAAAATATTAAAAATTATAGAATATTTCAGACATCTGAGATAATAGATGGTTAACATTTTGCCAAGTTTATATCGTCAACCAACCTCTCTAAGAAATAAAATGTTACTGATATGACTAAAGCCCCACACTAAAACGCACCTTCTCTCCAGAGATAGCTATTATCTTGAAGTTAACATTCATGTTTTATTTAATTTTTTTACTATATACCCATTAAGTAGTCATAAACTTTGTATTATCATTTGTATTGTAAAACTTACATGAATGTTATCCATATCCTTTTGCATCTTGCTTTTTTCACTCAGTCTATGTATTTGCAATTTCACTCATTTATTTTTTTATACAAATAATTGTAGAGTTCCTATAATAAATCACATACTGCTTTAGGTAGTAGGGTGGTAGAATTGAAAAAAAAAAAAAAGGACAGGGATATAAAACTCCTACCCTTGGGAGACAGACAATAAAACAGATAAATAAGTAAATTGCATACTATAATATATGCAAAATATGGTATATATGAAAAATATACTATGGCAACAGTAAGTCCTAAGGGGAATATTTAAGGAAAAGGGGGATAAGAAGTGTGTGTGTGCCGGGGGTGGGGGGGGGGGGAGTGAAGGAGTTTGGCAATTTAGACAGAGCACATGTTCAGGCGAAACATTGTGTGGTATTATCCCTGGTGAGATGACAACTCTTACATGGAGGGCTGACCCCAGTGCACATCCTTGCTCACAGCTTCTTTGGGAATTGCTGAGTCATAGCATATGCACACCTTCAAACTCATGTGCACCCCACTTCCCTCTGAGACTGTATTAATATATATTATTCATCAGCAGGGATTGGAATTTCCATTCTTGCAAGTTCTTATAAGATTTTCCATTCTTGTAAGCTCTTCTAAAATTTGCCTCTCTGAATGGTATACTTGTTGCCATTTTAATTTTTATTTCCCAGATTATTACTATGGCTGAGATCACCATATTGGCCATTTTGATTTCCTTTCTGGAATTGTCTGTTCACATCCTTTGCTCTATTTTCTGTGGGGGTGTTTGTCTTAATTTTATTCATTTATATGATTCCTTTATATAGTGTGGATAATCCTTTGTCACTTACAAGGATTGCAGATATATTCTCCCTCTCAGTGGTGTGTCTTTTTACTTTCTTTATATCTTTTGTGATGTAGAACCAACACTAATACAATCAAATGATCAAAGCTGTCCTTTTTCATTTGTTCTTTTTTTTTTTAATCCTCATCTCAGGACATGCTTATTGATTTTAGAGAGAGGGAAAGGGAGACACAGAGAGGGAAGAGAGACTGAGATAGAAACATCTATGTGAGAGAGAAGCATGGATCAGTTGCCTTCCCATAAGCATCCTAGGTATGTGCTCTGACCAGGAATGGAACTCAAAACCTTTTGGTGTATGGGACAATGTTCCAACCAATGGAGCCACCAGGCCAGGGTTGTTCTTTTGCTTTTTGAGAACAGCTTTCTTACCCTAATGTTATGAAAATATTCTGCTATGTTTCTTTCTAAATTTTATAGCTTTTTATACATCTGTAATTTGTGAATAAAGTAAGATAAAAACCATTTTTCTTTTTTTTCTGTAGAGAGCCAGCCAATTTTCCCAGCACTGATTATTGAATGGCCCATGTATTCTCTTTTGATTGCTAATGAGACCTCCGTCAAATGCCAAGTTACCAAATATGGGATCTTTTTCTGAGTTGATAATCTGTCTGGTCTGTGCATCTGTCCCTTATCAGTTCTACTGTCTTTATCATCATAGCTTTATAATAAGTCTACAATTACAATAACCCCCTATACCTCCCCATCATTAGTCTTCGGCAAAACTACTTTTGCTATTCTTGGCCTTTCCTAGTATCAATTTGGAAAATTCTCAGTCAAGAGTAGAATTGCATTGCATTTACAAATTAATTTAGGAGAACTATTAACTTTACAATATTAAGACTTTCCACCATGAAGATATCTCTTCACTTGTTTATTTAAAAAAACTTTTTTAATCCTTACCTGAGGACATTATTGATTTTAGATAGAGGGAGGGAGAGAGAGAGAGAGAAATGTGAGAGAGAAACATCAATTGGTTGCTTTCCCATACACACACAGAACAGGAACGGAACTTGAAACCTAGGTATGTGCCCTGACCAGGAATCAACCCTGAAACTTTTTGATGTATGGGACCTTGCTCCAACCAACTGAACTACACTGACCAGGGCTCTCTTCACTTATTTAGGTCTTGTTTAATGTCTTTCAATAAATTTTATAATCTTCATTAAAACCTATCATTTTTGTCACAATATATTCTACTGCAATTGTTTTTCTATAGAAAATGGTGTCTGTAGTTGCATTTACTAATTTATTGCTGGTGTATAGAAGAACTGTTATATTTTATACATTGGTCTTATATCTAGCAAACTTCCTGAATTCTCCTATTAGTTTATCTGCAGTTAAGTTAGCTTATTAAGTTAGCAGATAAACACATTATCTTGAAATATTACTAATTAAGTTTTTTTTAATCATCATAGTTCTTTTTCTTATTTCTAGAATTTCACAATTAATATTAAATAGACGTTTTCATAGATGTCCTATCTTGATACTGATTTAAGAAGGAATGCTTCCAATGTTTTATAAGTAAATATAATGTTTACTGTAGATTTTTGGTAGGTTATTAGGTTAAGGAAATTTTCTTCTATTCATCATTTACTAAGGATTTTCATTAGAAATGAGTTTTGAATTACATAAAAATTATTTTCTGCATTTATTGAAATGATGCCATTATTTTCTCCTTTAATGTGTTAATGTGGTGAGTTACTCTTGTATTCTGGGAAAATTCCAGAATTTGGTAATAATATATTTTGCTTATTGTTGGGTTTATTTTGCTAATATTTCATTTAGAATTTTGTATAAATTTTCATAAGTGAGATTGTACAATGATTTTCCTTTTTGGTAATTCTTTTAGTGAACGTCTACAAGTGGCAAATTCTCCAAGTTATTTGTAAACTAAAACTGCCTTTATTTTCCCTTACTCTTGAGTAATATAACTCTAACAAGATATTCTATTGTTTTCTGATCTCTACTGTTGGAAATGGGAACTTTGCTATCATTCTAATCATTGATAGTTTGTGGTCTCTTATCCCTCGTTACTGCAGGTTGTCTCTTTTCATTTAGAGTTTAAATAGTTTTACTAGGAAGTTTCTAGGTGTGGATTTTTTTTACACTTATCCAGCTTGGGATTCCTCAGGATTCTTCCACTTGAGGGTCCATGTCTTTAATCAGTTCAGAATAAACATCCCTTTTTCTTCAAATATTTTCTCTGATCTTTTCTATTTTCTCCTTCTGTAACTCTTATTAGATTTGTATTGGAATATTTTATTTTCTTAAACTCTCTTTCATAATTCCCATCTTCCCTCTCTCTGCTGAATTTTAGGTAATATCCTCTAATCTTTAGTTCAGGAATTATCTCCTCAAGTGTGCTGATGTGTTATGTAATCTATCCATTGAGTTTTTTCATTCAATGAGTACATTTCTCATTTCTAGAAGGTTTATTTATTTTTCAAAACTTCTCTTCTTTATTTATAGTGTCTTGATCTTTCTTCTAGAGTTTGATTCCTTCTATTAGGTTTTAAAACACTTTTAGCATACTTTTCCCCTCTCTGGTTGAGCTTCTATTATCTCAAGTTTATGGAATTTGAATCTGTTTGTTGTGTCTGCTGACTCTTGCTCACAGTGAAATATTGCATTGTATGTTTTCTAATTTTTTAAACTCATGAGCTCATCTTTAATGAGGCTTATTTTCTGAGAAAATACAGTGAGGCTTGTGTTGTTGGAGTGTCACTTCATGGTGATTCAGGATCATAGGCGTTCCGGGGGTATCCACTGTGGGACATGTTGTTATGTTTTCTTCTCTATTAGGAGTTTCCTGAGCCATGCGGATACTTGCATGTTTTCTGTGTGGATGAAAGACATGTTTTGGACCCAAAACCCAAGAGCAAGCCCAGGGCTTAATTTTCTCTAGGGAGATTGTTTCCCTAAACACAAGCTAAAACAGCGTCTTTGTCTTCTCACTGTGCCAAGAAACAGATTTCTCATACTCCCCCTTTCCACTGAGAGTTCAGCCCTTCAAAAGTCCTGATTTACACTTCCCAGGATTCCAAGATTGTGTCTCTACCCTCAGATGAGTGTTAAAACCTAAGTCCCTCATTTTACTAGGACCACATATAAACTCCCAGGTCAGTTCATGGACATAATACTTTGATTTTCAGTCTCCTCATTTCAAATAGTCATGATTTCAGCTATGAAATTTTTAAGGATTTACATATCCAAAATTTCTCTGTGTTTGAGGCAGGAGGGATTGATTTCAAGTTTCTTAGACCAGTGTCTTTCTGGAAGTAAAATCTCCTTCTCCATCTATTTATGTGGCCACCTCCCTAGAAATATAATTTCAGAATAAGCTGTGACTGTTTGGTTATACAGCTCCAAAACACTTCAGTTAGGTTGAAAAATTTGTCCAATAAAACAAATATTTTTGTCTACAAAACATCTACAAAAGTGTCAAATATCCAGATATATATGTCCAATTCATCTGCTATTTCAAAATATAATAAACTTACTTTATTAAGCACATTGCTATTTCACAAATTCAGGGATCCTGTGGATATAATCCTGTCCCTTATTTTCTGAGACTAATTATATTAGAGTACATGATTTTCGTTCTATCGCATGGATATATAATGCTATAGTTTTCTTTCTTGTTGTTGTTGGTATTCTAGTTTCCCGCCCCCCCAACACAGTATTGAAGTTTACAAGTATTTATTAAATTTCTGCCTGAGGGTGAAAAGAAAAAAAATCACTCTGTCCTTTAGGGATAGTATAATTGAGTTACATTTATTTGTTCATTCCTTCATACAATACTTTTTTATTGAGCACACACCCTGTTCCTGGGGAAACAGTGATAAACAACACAGAGCTCCTAGCCCCGTGAAACAGACCATTTAATGGGACACAAATGATCACACAAGTAACATATAATAGAAATTGTAATAAATGTTATGTAGAAAATGTATAAGTGCTATGATGGAATATCATACATAGTCTCAATTTGTCTGGGAAGGCATCTCTTAGGAGTGACTTAAGCTGTGACCTGAAGGATACAGGCAAAGAATGAGGAAAAGAAAGTTCCAGACAAAGGAACTATGAAAGATTCTGAGAAAGGTCCTGAGGTGGAAGCAGCTCAGAGGTCTAAGGAACACAAAGACTGCCAATGTGACTGGAGATGTCAGCAGGAGCCCGGTGTGTAAATAAGGCTGGAGAAGGAAGCAGGCATCGAATAAGGTCTGAATAGCACATGGTTTAGATTTTTTATTTTGGATTTTTTCTAAGTGCAATACCTCACTACTGAAGTGTTGAAGCAGAGGAATAACATAAAAAGATCCTTGACTGGTGGGTGGGAAAGTGTTGGGGAAGCATGACTTGGAAGGAAACAGATGAGTTAAGAGCTTAGTCTAGATAAGAGGGAATGGTGGTGTAGAAGGAGGAGGTGAGAGTGGCAATAGAGAGAAATATATGAACATATGTTTTAGAGCTGTTATTTGGTGATGCATATGGGTAGTGCAAAAGAAGAAAGCATCAAGCCAGACTCTGGCACAAGTGACTGGGTATATGGAAGTGCCATTTATTCAGATAGGGAAGCCTGGAGAAGAACCCAGTTTGTGGGGAGGAGTAGTTGATTTTTGGATCTGTTAACTTTGAGATGTCTACGAGACATGTAAGTAGAGATGTCAAATGGACAGTAGGACATCTATGTCTAGAGTACAGACGAGCTAGGTGAAGGTGTAAAAGTGAGAGTTGATGGTATATGTTGGTATATAAAACCATGGAAATGATTAAGATTATGCAATGAGAGACTGCACAGAAAGAGGGCAGGAGCCTTGGTCAGGTAGAAGACAAGGAATCAATTAAAAAAAAAAAAAAAGACTCAGTAGAATTATATCAAATGAGGAGAAAGAAAGAGAGCCTGGTGTCATGAAATCCAACAGTAGAGAGGGTTTAAGGATGAAATAGTGGTCAACTGAGTCAAATACTTCTAAAGGTCAAGTAAGATAAAAACTAAGAGGTGGCCATTGGGTAGTGTGGGTGCCATGGGTGAGTCTAGCAAAAGCATTCAGGTAAAGAAAAAGATGTAGAAGCCAGAGTGAAATGGGTTCAAGTTGTCTGTGGGAAATGAGGAGGCAAAGATAGCATGGGTAGTCAACCTCCCTGGAAGAGTCAGGGAGGGCTGTAGAGATAGATAAAATTCAATTCAAGAAAACTAGAAGTGAAGAGAACACCAGACAGATTATTGTTAAAAGTTTGGGGAAAGAAGATTCAAACAGAGGCTGGAATAGGTAGGGAGAACTTCCTGATGAGAGTTAGCTCTCAAATAATGAGCAGGACTTGGACAAATAGAGAGGAGAGGAGGCTTTTCTGCCTGGGAACCAGTGTAATTAAAGGCAAGTGACCAGGGGTGTTCAGAGGATGATGGGGAGCAAGGAGAAACCATTGTGAAGGTGGCTTATGCCTGGAGGAACTACAAAATAAAACTGGATGAGAATGGTTGAGTATATTTAGTTTTTAAATCGGCCCACTTTTTCTGAAAAACACATTCCCTACCTTTATATTTTTTAATCTTTATTGTTGAAAATATTACAGATGTCCCCTTTTTTCCTTCATTGAACCCTTCCACCCCACTCCCCCGCCCCCAAGCCTTCACCGCACCATTGTTTGTGTCCATGGGTTAGGCAAACATGCATATAAGTTCTTTGGTTAATCTCTCCCCCCACCCCCCGCACCCAACCCCTTTCCTCTGAAATTTGTCAGTCTGTTCCATGCTTCCACGTCTCTGGATCTATTTTCTTCATCAGTTTATTTTGTTCATTAGATTCCACATATAAGTGAGATCATATGATACTTGTCTTTTTGTGACTGGCTTATTTTGCTTAACATAAGACTCTCCAGGTCCCTCCATGCTGTCTCAAAGGTTAAGAGATCTTTCTTTTTTTATAACTGTATAGTATTCTACTGTGTATATGTACCACAGCTTGGTTATCCACTCATCTTGGACACTTGGGCTGTTTCCAAATCTTAGCTATTATAAATAATGCTGCTATGAACATAGGGGTGCCTATATTCTTTCTGATTGGTGTTTCAGGATTTTAGGATATATTCCTAGAGGTGGAATCATTGGGTCAAATGGCAGTTCCATTTTTAATTTTTTGAGGAAACTTCATACTGTTTTCCATAGTGGCTGCACCAGTCTGCACTTCCACCAACACTGCATTAGGGTTCCCTTTTCTCTACTTCCTGGCCAGCACTTGTCATTTGTTGATTTGTTGATGGTAGTCATTCTGGCAGCTGTGAGGTGATACCTCATAATCATTTTAATTTGCATCTCTCTGATGATTAGTGACTTTGAGCACTTTTTCACATTTATTGGCCATCCGTATGTCCTCGTTGGAAAGTGTCTATTTATGTCCTTTGCCCATTTTTTAATTGGATTTTTTGTCTTCCTTTTAAGTTGTATGAGTTCTTTATATATTTTGGAAATTAACTTCTTATCAGATGTATTATTGGCAAATATGTTCTCCCGTACAGTGGGATCTAATTTAATTTTGTTGATGGTTTATTTTGCTGTGCAAAAGCTGTTTATTTTGATGTAGTCCCATGTGTTTATTTTTCCTTTGTATCTCTTGCCCGAGTGAAAATTCTGCTAAGTAAGATGTCTGAGATTTTTCTGCCTATGGTTTCTTGCAGGATTTTTAAGGTTTTATGACTTACATCTAAGTTTTTTATCCATTTTGAGTTTATTCTTGTGTATGGTGTAAGTAGGTGGTCTAGTTCCTTTTTTTGGCATGTACCTGTCCAGTTTTCACACCACCATTTACTGAAGAAATGGTCCTTACTCCATTGTATGCTCGTCCCTTTTCTGTCAAATATTAATTGAGCATAATGTCTTGGGTCGATTTCTGGGTTCTCTGTTCTGTTCCATTGATCTATATGATATTGTAGTGCCAGTATCAGGCTGTTTTGATTACAATGGCTTTGTAGTATAATCTGATATCCAGTATTGTGATTCCTCTTACTTTATTCTTTCTCAAAATTGTTGCAGCCATCCAGGGTCTTTTTTGGTTCCATATAAATATTTGGAGTATTTGTTCTAGATCTTTGAACTACGTCATTGATATTTTAATAGGCACTGGATCTATAGGTTGCTTTATGTAGTATAAACATTTTAATGATGTTAATTTTTCCAGTTCATGAACACAGAATATGCTTCCATTTGTTTATATCTTCATCTACTTCTTTTTTCAATGTCCTGTAGTTTTCTGAGGATAGTTCTTTTACCTCCCTGGTTAAGTTTCTTCCTAGGTATCTTATTTTTTTGTTGTTGTTGTTGCAATGGTAAATGGGATATTTTTGTTGTTGTTTTCCTTTCTGAGTGATCATTATTGGTGTATAAAAATGCCATCAATGGTGGAGTGAATGGAAGCTACACAGACGATCTCCCAGGAACAAACGGGAATTACAACTAAAATAAAGACAAATCGTTGGGAAAAAGCAACAGAAAAGCAGTGGGAGAGGATCATACAACCAGGGACACTGAATGAGCCTGGTAGGATCTGCGGAGGTGCGTGAGGGTGGCAGGCTGGGAGCCCACAGACAGCAGCAGCCTTAGCTGTAAGCAGCGGAGGTGCCTGCCCTTGGGGTTAAGAGCCCAAGCTGCTCCACAGCTTGGAGGGCTGGGACAGAGCGCTAAATAGCTGCAGCCACTCACCTGGGGCTCCGGCAGAGGGAGGGCGGACTGGACTGGAACTCCGTGGGGACACCTGGGATTTGGAGGGCGCTGAGCCGTGGCCACAAAGGATGGGTGGCCAACTTGTTCCTCTTGGTTACACAGAAGGGCAGCCAAGTTTGCTCCTTCCTGGAGCTGTGGCAGCCCCTCCCTTGGAGATTCTCAGGTGAGGTAAAGAAATGCAAATTGAGGCTCATTAACAACCAGCATCGGCCCCACCCTCGGGAAATCCTCTTACACTATAAACACCTGAGGGAGTTTCTCATTCAACTGAGATCCTAAGGCTTTTCAAGTAACTGAGGCTAATAGCCTCCAGGCAAAAAGCTAGAGCATAACTGACCCTTTCCTGAGCTTGCAAATCTACCTAGGAAAGTGAGACTTGACAATGGTGTTTAAGGAGGGCCCTCCACGCTCATCCAAACTCAGCAGAGGGAGCCAAAAATAGAAGAACACCAACACCCACAGGAAAAATTGGGCAGGCTCCAAAACCCACTGAGATAGCAAAAATGGTGAAACAAAGAAACAGATCCCAAATGAAAGAACAAGAGAACTCTACTGAAGATGAGATAAATGAAATGCAGTTAAGCAAAATATCAGAGGTAGAGTTCAGAGCCATGATCTTGAGGAAACTAAACTGCATGAGTAAGGACATCAACACCATGAGTAAAGATACAGAAACACTGAAAACCAACCAAGTGGAAATGAAGAATGACATAGCAGAAATAAAGAACACATTGGAAGGACTGACCAGCAGAGTAGAGGAAGCTGAGGACCGGATCAATGAATTAGAAGTCAGAGTAGAAAAAATCAATCAATCAGAAAACCAAAAGGAAAAAAACAGTTAAAAAAACAGGAAGATAGCTTAAGAGAACTATGGGACAACTGGAAACGTAATAACATTCGCATCATAGGAGTCCCCGAAGAAGAAGAAAATGAGTGAGGGTTAGAGAATATATTTGAAGAAATAGTGACAGAAAACGTTCCTAACCTGGTGAAGGAAGAAGGCATTCAAGTTCAAGAAGCACAGAGAGTCCCAAGTAAGAAGAACCCAAACAGGCCCACACCAAGACACATAATAATTAAAATGCCAAAATTTAAAGACAAAGAGAGAATCCTAAAGGCAGCAAGAGCTAAGCAACAGATTACCTACAAAGGAACCCCCATAAGGCTATCATCTGACTTCTCAACAGAAACACTACAGGCCAGAAGGGAATGGCATGAAATAATCAAGGTCAGGAAAAACAAGGATCTGATTCCAAGACTACTCTACCCAGCAAGGCGATCATTCAAAATAGAAGGTCAAATAAAGAGCTTCCCAGAAAAAAAAAAGGCTAAGGGAATATATTAGCATGAAACCAGCATTGCAAGAAATGTTAAAAGGACTGCTGTAATTAGTAGAAGAAATAGGAAGAAAAATATAACCACACTGAACAAAAATGGCAATAAATAAGTACATATCAATAATCACCTTAAATGTAAATGGATTGAATGCTCCGATAAAAATACACGGAGTAGCTGACTGGATAAGAAAGCATGATTCACATATATGTTGTCTACAAGAGACCCACCTCACAACAAAAGACTCACATAGGTTGAAAGTAAAGGGATGGAAAAAATCTTCCAAGCAAACAGAAAGGAAAAAAAAGCTGGGGTAGCAATACTCATATCTGATAAATTAGATTTGAAATTGAAGACCATAACTAGAGACAAAGAAGGTCACTACATAATATTGAAAGGATCTATCCAACAGGAAGATATAACCTTGGTAAACATATATGCACCCAATATAGGAGCACCAAAATATATTAAAAATCTTCTGGAGGACTTCAAAGGAGAAATTGACTGCAATACAATCATAGCAGGAGACTTCGACACCCCACTGACATCACTGGATAGATCATCTAGACAAAAAATTAACATGGAAACAGATATTCTAAATGAAGCATTAGATCAAATGGATTTAATAGATATACACAGAGAATTACACCCCAAAACTGCAGAATTCACATACTTCTCAAGTGCATATGGGACATTCTCAAAGATAGACCACATGTTAGGACACAAAGGAAGTCTCTACAAGTTCAAGAAGATTTAAATCATATCAAGCATCTTCTCAGATCACAATGGCATGAAACTAGAAATGAATTGCAACAAGAACATGCAAAGATATTTGAACATTTGGAGGGTAAATAGCATGTTATTGAACAATGGATGGGTTACCATGGAGATCAAGGAAGAAATTAAAAACTTCCTGGAAACCAATGAAAATGAACACACAACAACACAAAATCTATGGGATGCAGCGAAAGCAGTTCTGAGAGGGAAGTTCATAGCACTACAGGCCCACCTCAGAAAGAAGAAATATTTCTAATTGACTACCTAACCTCACAACTTAAAGAACTAGAAAGCAAACAAAAAGAAAACCCTAGATCAAGTAGAAGGAAGGAAATAGTAAAGGTCAGAGCAGAAACAAACGACATGGAGACCAAAAAAACAATTCAAAGGATCAATGAAACAAAGCTGTTTTTTTGAAAAGATAAACAAGATTGATGGACCCTTAGCTAGACTCACCAAGAAACATAGAGAGAGAACCCAAATACACAAAATCAGAAATGAAAGAGGAGAAGTAACAACTGACACCACGGAAATACAAGGGATCGTTAACAAATACTATGAACATTTATATGGCAACAAATTCGACAATCTAAGTGAAACGGACAAATTTCTAGAAACACATAGTCTCCCAAAACTGAACCGGGAAGAGATACAAAACTTGAACAGGCCAATAACAACGAAGGAAATTGAAGATGTAATCAAGACCCTCCCAGCAAACAAAAGCCCAGGCCCTGACGGATTCACTGGGGAGTTTTACCGAACATTCAAAGAGCTAACACCCACTCTCCTCAAACTATTCCAAAAAATTCAAGAAGAAGGAAGACTTCCAAACTCCTTTTATGAAGCCAGCGTAATTCTAATTCCAAAACCAGAAAAAGACACTACAAAGAAAGAAAACTACAGGCCAATATCCCTGATGAACATAGATGCCAAAATCCTTAACAAAATACTAGCAAATCAGATCCAGCAATACATCAAAAAAATTATTCACCATGACCAAGTGGGATTCATCCCAGGGGTGCAAGGCTGGTACAATATTTGCAAACCAATAAATGTGATACATCACATAAACAAAATGAAAGATAAAAACCACATGATCATATCAATAGATGCTGAAAAAGCATTTGACAAAATCCAGCACCCATTTCTGATAAAAACGCTCAGCAATTTGGGAATAGAAAGATCATATCTCAACATTATAAAGGCCATATATGAAAGACCTACAGCCGACATCATACTCAATGGACAAAAACTAAAACATTTCCCTTAAGAACAGGAACAAGACAGGGATGCCCACTTTCACCACTCTTATTTAACATAGTACTGGAAGTCTTAGCCACAGCAATCATACATGAAGAAATAATAAAAAGGATCCAAATTGGAAAGGAGGAAGTGAAACTGTCATTATTCGTAGATGACATGATATTATACATAGAAAACCCTAAAGACTCCATCAAAAATCTACTAGACTTAATAAATGAATTTGGCAATTAACAGGATACAAAATTAACATCAAGAAATCGATGGCATTCTTATACACCAATGATGAACTCACAGAAAGAGAAACTAAAAAAAACAATCTCATTTGCCATCACGGCAAAAAAATTAAGATACCTAGGAATAAACTTAACAAAAGAAATAAAGGACCTATTTGCAGAAAACTACAGGACATTGAAAAAAGAAATAGAGGAAGCTATAAAAAAGTGGAAGCACATACCTTGTTCATGGATTGGAAGAATTAACATCATTAAAATGTCCATACTACCTAAAGCAATCTATAGATTTAATGCAATCCCCATCAAAATACCAACAACATATTTCACAGAACTAGAACAAATGCTTCAGAAGTTCATATGGAACTACAAAAGACCCTGAATAGTTACAGTAATCTTGAAAAAGAAGGACAAAGTAGACAGGATCACAATACCAGACATCAGGTTATACTACAAAGCTACTGTAATCAAAACAGCCTAGTAGTGGCACAAGAACAGGCACATAGATTAATGGAATAGAACAGAGAACCCAGAAATTGCCCCAAAACATTATGCTCATTTAATATTCGACAGAGGTGGCAAGAGTATACAATGGAGTAAACACAGCCTCTTTAATAAATGGTGCTGGGAAAATTGGACAGCTACATGCAAAGAAATGAAACTAGACCACCAACTTACACCATACACAAGAATAAACTCAAAATGGATAAAAGACTTCAATGTGACTCATGAATCCATAAAAATCCTAGAAGAAAATGTAGGCAACGAAATTTCAGACATCATATGCAGCAGAATTTTCACTGATATATCACCTAAGGCAACAGAAACAAAGGAAAAAATGAACACATGGGACTACATCAAACTCAAAAGCTTCTGCACAGCAAAAGAAACAACCATGAAAGTGGAAAGGCAACCCACTGTATGGGAGAGCATAATTGCCAATGATATATCAGATAAGGGATTAATTTCCAAAATATATAGAGTGCTCATACAATTTAACAAAAGGAAGACGAAGAACCCAATTAAAAATTGGGCAGAGGAACTAAAGAGACACCTCTCCAAACAGGACATACAAATGGCCAAGAGACATATGAAGAAATGCTCAACATCACTAATCATCAGAGAGATGTAAATTAAAACAACAATGAGGTATCACCTCACACCTGTCAGAATAGCCGCCATCAACAAAGCATCAAACAACAAGTGTTGGTGAGGGTGTGGAGAAAAGGGGACCCTAGTACACTGTTGGTGGGAATGCAGACTGGTGCAGCCACTATGGAAAACACTATGGTGTTACCTCAAAAAATTAAAAATTTAATTACCATTTGACCCAGTCATCCCACTCCTAGGAATATACCCTAAGAAGCCTGAAACACCAATCAGAAAGAATATATGTACCCTCATGATCATAGCAGTGCTATTTACAATTGCTAAGATCTGGAAACAGCCCAAGTACCATCAGTAGATGAATGGATAAAAAAGCTGTGGTACATATAAACAAAGGAGTACTATGCAGCTGTAAGAAAGAAAGATCTCTTATCCTTTGCGACGACATGGGAGGACCTGGAAACTATTATCCTAAGTGAAACAAGCCAAGCAGAGAAAGACAAATATCATATAATCTCACTTATTTCTGGAATATAATGAACATAACAGTGTGAGGAACAGGGTAATCCCAGAGACGTGGAAGTAGGGTACAGACTGACAATTGCCAGAAGAGGAGGTGGGCGAGGGGAGTGATGAACCACAGAACTTGTACTCATAACCAATGGACATGGACAACAAAACTGGGGATGGGGCAGGGAGGGAGAGGGAGGAGGGTGACAATGGGGGAAAAAGGAGAAACATCTGTAACAAAAATAAATTAATAAAAAAAATGCCATCAATTTCTGGATATTAATTTTGTATCCTGCTACTTTGCTGAATTCATTTATTAAATCTAGTAGTTTTTTGGTGCACTCTTTAGAGTTTTCTATGTACAATGTCATGTCATCTACAAATAATGACAGTTTCACTTCCTCCTTTCCAATGTTGATGTCTTTTATTTTTTTTCTTGTTTGATGGCTGTGGCTAAGACTTCCAGTACTGTGTTGAATAAGAGTGGTGAAAACAGACACCCTGTCTTGTTCCTGTTCTTAAGGAAAACACTTTTAGTTTTTGTCCATTAAGTATGATGTTGGCTGTTGGTTTGTCGTATATGGCCTTTATTATGTTGAGGTATGACCCCTCTATTCTCATTTTACTGAGTTTTTATCAAAAGTGGATGCTGGGTTTTGTCAAATGTTTTTTCTGCATCTATTGATATGATTATATGATTTTTATCTTTCATTTTACCAATGTGATGTATCACGTTTATTGATTTGCGAACATTGTACCAGCCTTGCATCACCAAAATAAATCCCACTTGGTCATGATTTATGATCTTTTTTAATGTATTGCTAGATCTCCTAATATTTTGTGGAGGATTTTGGCATTTATATTCATCAGGCATATTAGCCTGTAATTTTCTTTCTTTGTATCATCTTTATCTGGTTTTGGAATATGCATAATGCTGGCATCCTAAAAAGAGCTTTGAAGTCTTCCTTCCTTTTGAATTTGTTGGAATAGTTTGAGGAAGATAGGTATTAGTTCTTCTTTGAATGTTTGGTAAAACTCCCCTGAGAAGGTGTTCAGTCCAGGACTTTTGTTTGCTGGGAGTTTTTTGGTTTTGGTTTATTATTGCTTCAATTTCATTAGTTGTTATTGGTCTATTCATGTGTTCTGATTCTTCCTGATTCAGTTTTGGAAGAGTGTATGTTCCTAGGAATTTATCCATTTCACCAATGTTGTCCAATTTGTTGGCACATAGTTGCTTGTAATATTCTTTTACTAGCCCTGGGCCCAGGAGCAGGTCAGGAAAAGACTCAAAGCACCCAGAGATCTGCCTCTACCTGCAGGTTGACTGTTAGTCTCAGTCACTGAACGAGACTAACAGGTTGTAGTCTGCAACATAGTGTAAATCCCACAGGGTGAGGCAAGAGGGTTTCCAAAGAGTGTCGCTATTACTTTCCCCCAGGCTAAAGCTGCCTGGATGGTAAAGGTCTGCTTGAGAATGATGGCTTCTGCAGCATGGGGGAATGACTCTGCACAGGGATCCTGGAAGCAGTCTTCTCAGATCTCTCCCCAGAGTCAATAACCCCAGACTCTCCTCATGCAGCTCTAGTCCACTCTGCCCTCCCTCGGCCAGAGCCCAATGTGAGTGGCTACAAACAAAATTTAGTGCATTGAACTTTTAAGGGGTGCTTGTGTTTCTAGCCATCAATCCCTGTTGAACAGAACTTCTGGTGCTTTACACAGCCAGATGTTATGTGGGCACCTTTCCCAGTTCTGTTACTCTGGGCTAGGGAGCCCAGCTTGGGGTTAAACCCGAGACTTCTGAGGGGAAACCCCCTCAGCTGAGATATCCCTCCAGTACTTCAGCTGCTGTCTATGGGAGCCCAGCCAGACCTCTCACACCTCCACACTTCCTACCAGTCTCAATTCGGGCTCCTCTTTACATCCTTGGTTATAAGGGTTCTCTTAAGCTATTCTTCAGTTGGTTCTTCAGAATGATTTTTCTAATTTAGTTGTAATTCCAGTTTGGTCCTTGGAAAAGGTTAGTGTAGCTTCCACTTAATCTGCCACCATCTTGGAATCTAGCCACACTCCCTGCCTTTAGATGCATCTCCCCTGCATTTCACCCATGAGGCCATGGAGGGGCTGCCATCATAGTTCTCACTCCCACCCACCAGGGACCTGTGAACCAAACCAGGCCTGTCAGGCACACCCTCCCCACCCTAACCCCCGAGGGCTCTTTCTGGCAGAAGCTACAGAAATGTTCTTGTGTAGAGAATAAAATCAGCCTTCAGAAAGCAGTAAAGACAAGAGAAAGTCAACGAGCACAGTCCATGGCACCAGAGACCACCTAGGGTCCACTTGCACTGCTGTCCTTCCTGTTGTTTGAGTATACGAAGCTCCCCAATATATCCTTTCCCCTTTAGGTCTCTTCTGTTCCAGTGAATATAACTTGCTATCAGGATTTCCAAGCACACAACAAGATGGCCCCAGAGAACATGAATGCCTACCATAGGTTTGGCTGTGATCTGGTACCTGCCCAACCACCTATGAGGTCGCAGGACCCCCTACCAAGAACCAGACAAATACCCCACATCTCAGAAATAGTCCATCCTTACTTGTTAGTAACAACTTTTGAAATCTCTAGCTTTTGCTGGTTAATAAATTATGGTTAATTCCATTAATATCATTTTCAAATGACATCAAAACCCTCTTCCCAAGCCTCAATGATTAGCTCCTGTCAGAATCAAGACACCAAGACTCACTGATCTGAGCCAGTATGAAAGCTCTTAAGAACAGAGGAATATAGAGATTGTTGGTGCAATCACCTGAAGTCTTGTACCTACAGCCTGGAGGTCTGGCAGCCATAAGCCCACAGAGGGAGATATACTGCAGGTTTACAAGATGATGGAGGGAAGAAGATGGTGGGAAGACCAGTTCCCTTGCCAAAAAAGTGACAGGGAGGCATTTCCCAGCCTCACAGGCTGTCACCCATTCTCTGCTCAGGTTTTGATGCCTTATTTGGATTGCAAATGTACACACACCTCAAAGGGTCCCCACTGGCTGAGATGTCAGGCGGCATTTGTTATTCCAGTTCACTTTTATAAAGAAACCACAATACTCTGGTTCTTAGTTAGGGTCTATGAAAGGTGATTTCTTGTACGTGGGGTTTCCATAGCCAATGCGAACTCCCTGAATTCACAATATATTCAAGAATTAGACCCAGGGGTCAGGCCTCTTTGGAGGGCCACAATTTGTAAGGACTCTGTAAATGTCTAATGTTGGAGTGAACTCCCCCTTATTATAAAGACAGTTACCTCATAGATTTTCATAACTTGGAAAACATTCATGAGATAGTATGTGAAAAATTCGGGTTGTAAAACTGTACAGAGCAATCCCATTTCTATAAATAAACATATGCCTATCTACACACATGTTGTGAGTGTGTATGTGTATGTGCATACCTACATTTAAAAGATCCTGAAGTGATACACACCAAAATGTTAACAGTGGTTATCTTGCAGCGGAGAGGAAGGGGGCTTGTAGGTGACTACTTTATTTCCTTTTCTTTACTTAACCCCATTTTTCCACAATAAACACATATTACTTGGAGAATTTTTTAATGTTAATTTTAAAGAACATCTGGTAGATTTCTTATAAAGAAGTATTGAAAGCCCACAGTTCAGGTCTGTGGTGGGGAAGGGCTAGTTTAGGAGAGATGCATATACTGTTTGCCGTTGTTTGTTGGTATATTGCTTTATTGCAATAAATACCAGTAGGACATGACATGCCCAAATGGTGTCTGATAATACCACATTATCCACAAATTTGCAGAAAGGATGGTTCTCTGGGTTGTCATTCTCATTTGACTAACCATAAATAAACCCACTAGGTAATAGCCGACTGGTACTAGCGCATGTAATATCTCCATAATCAGGTTTTTATACTCAGTCCAGATAACTATATGCTCACCACTTGCTGTCTAAGGTTTGGTAGAAGCTATTTAATCACAATGCTACAACAAACCACTTTTCAGCCCCAGTAGATGAAATCCCCAATTAAGCCAAGATGCCTATTTGTACTCTAAACACTTATTAATAGTTCCTTAAAGATTTTCAGCCCCACATTCAGCCTACTGGCTCTCTCCTAGGACTTTAAGAATTGAAAAAACCTTAAATGGATTTCTTCCTCAGCTGAACTCACTGTAGTAGAAATACATGCACACACAATCACACATCTATTACACACACACAAAAGTATATGTATCTGCCTAGAGCTTAAGAGCATGTATTCTGGAGTCAAATAGTGTTCAGTGGATCAGCTTTAGTGGCATGCGCTTATTTATCACAATGATCCTATGAGGGTGGTCATATTATCCTCTACTGTACAGATGGAGAAACTGAGGCTCACAGAAGTTAAGGAACTTGCTCAAAGTCACACAGAGAGTAACTAAAAACTGGAAACTGAGCTCACGGTTACCTGACTCCACAACCTGTGTTTTTCATCTCCTGCCAGGTTATTTCCACCACTCCTACCAGGATGTGTCTGTGGGTTTGTGTACAACTTAAAAATCTATGTCACCATGTTGTTTGAGATGTCTATGGTTTTGTTCCCCAGCAAACTCTTCCCAGGCACAGATTAGACTGTCTGTCTGTCTTTCCCCTTTTGTCGTACTTTCCCTCCTCCCACTTTCCACCAGTGTGCTTCCTGAAATAACCGCTTGCAATGGGACTAATGAGAGTTTCAGACCCTGCTGGGGCTTCAGGAGCACCCCTTCCAGGCAGCTACACAGGTGGGTGCTCACTCACTGCTCTGAGTCATGAGGGATCAATGTCTCCTTTAGAGAGTCTGAGTCGAGGGCACTCTCTTGTTTGTTAGGAAGGGGAAAGGTTCAGCAATCTTGCCTAAACATCCTTGCAAACAACAGCTGAAATTGCCCTTGGAGAGGCTAAGGGTGTGGCCATTTTAAAGGGGATCCAAGGAGTTCAAGTGACTTGGCTTCCCTGCCCTTAGTCTACTTCATAGGGTGGTTATGAAATGCTGAGGAGGTTTCCTGGATCATGGCAAAACATAATGTGTGACTCCTGTGAAGGTGACCATCATGTAGCCATTTTATAGAAGTTGGCCACCATGGTGGCCATTTTTAGGGACTACCAAAGCTCCTGAAGGGCAAGGCCAACCAGAACCTGCAAACATGGGAGAAACGGGAGAGGGCAGGAGAGGGGGCAGAGAAGCTGGAAGGGAGTCCTTGGGGACACTCATTTTCTCATCTGAAAAATTAGGGTAATCATATACATGGGATACACGCTGCATAGAACCTGGTGCATGGTGATCTGTCCAAGAATCTCTAATCAACCAAATACAACTTGATTTTTAAATCTAAACATAAATCTCAAGACCCAAATATTAGCTTTGCCAGCTGCCCCCTGCCAGCAGGTTTACTTGTACAAACAAATCATGTTCCTCTAGTAAGGAGGATCAAGTTGACACATGCCATTGTTCAGAAGGCAATTACCGTAATGAGAGAAAGCAAACTGAATGGAGGGCTAATCCAGCTGCTATGTTGATAAAGCATAATAAAGGTGGCCGCTATGGAGCACAACCCAGAGTTAATTTGCACTTTTCACCATAAGCCTGAACTGCGTCCACCACAAATACCCTCATAACTAAACAGGACCTAATTACTCATGTTAATTACCCAGCCCTGGGTCAGATTGGTTACAGATAGCCAAGGGCTAACTGCAGAGATTCTTCCTTGAATGTTGTACAGAGACTAAGTTTGCGTATGTAAATCTTTGTGATCCGTTCTCACCATCTTTAAGATACATTCTTTGCACAGATGAGAATAATTCCGCAGATGAGCACAGCAACTTCCCACTTCTTCATTCTTATCTTCTAAGATTCTTCAGCCCAAAATATTTTCTTTTCTGCACAGAACATTATAACAGTGAAAACTTTAGCAAAAATAAGTTAATAGTTGAATGAATAATTAATTAACTAAAAGCTATGCACTGTTTGATTTTATTTATAAAACATTCTGGAAAATGCAAAACTATAGAGACAGAGGGCAGATCAGTGGTTGCCAGGGTAAAGGAAAGGGCTGACTACAAAGGAAACTTGGGGGATAATAGACCTCTTCTCTACAGATTGTGGCAACAGATATACAGTACTATGCAGTTGTCTAAACCCATAAAACTGTACACCACAAAGAGCAAATTTTACTGTATCTACTGTATGTAACTTAAAAATAGATTTAAAAGGAGAACAATACAACTTGTACACGCTCTCTGACAGTTTTTCTTGTTAATTTGTCTTTATCATTAGAAATTCCTAAGATTTCTTTTTTTGACAAAGGAAATCTTGGAAATTCTAACAAAAATGGGGGTCAGGGAAACAATTGCTTGTTTCACTGATTTGCAATAAATGCCCTGTCTGTTGTTTTTGAAACAACTGAGCAGGTGTGGATTATTTTCCCTAGGAATGCTAAACTAGTGTCTATGAAAACAGAGTGTAGCAAAGGCTTGAACAATTTTCCAGTGAGATCAGTCAGGTCTTAATCTCCATGACGCCAAAATACTTGGCTGCAAAGTGGGAAGTTCAGTCAATTACCCAGCTGTTTCGTCTCTGTGTGTCCCCCAATCTATGTGACTGCTCAGAGACAGGTTTCAGATTGTTTGGCTGGTGCCAAGGAGACGCCATCACAGTTGGCAGCTTTCCCCAATGACAAATTTTCTTTACACTTCCTCAACTCCCTTCCCTAGGGCAGCTACAGCCTGAAGCTCTTTGTTATCTCATTTCATCAACAGTTGCTTTAAAAAGACAAATCAGTGACTTTATGAAGAGTTATAAGACACATATTTCTCTTCTTCTCCTTGGAGTCCACATAACAACTCCTTAAAATTGCTGATGCAAGAAGGCAGCCTTAAATATCACAAAGGTCATTCATTATCACAGCAACCTAAAAACTTACATTTCCAAAATAATCACACCACAACTGATGGACAGTGTTACATTCATTTGTAATGGTAAGCAGTAAGTTAAATATTCTTCAGGTTACAAGAATGATGATAACATCTGAATAGTTTGTTATCAAAACTAGGGTTTGTTAACAAAAGAGGGGTTTGTCTGATTATGGCTGACAGATATATATAAGAAGGCAAGTAATTTGGCTTAAAGACTTTTTTTTCTTATTGGGAATATGATAATGAGATAAAATTAGATCTTAAGACACTTGCATGTGTATGCCTTTTAAATTATATGCCTATCTTTGCTGCAGAAGTAAGAAGAAAGTAAGTAGTCTTAGAAATTGAGGGGAAGGTCGTATCATGGCAGTAAACCCTTAAACTCCATTTGTGGAACCACAGACTCTCAGGTTAGCAGAGGCCTTAAGAGTGGCTCTGATTAGCTTTTCTTGACAAGAAAACACTCAAGACAAGAGAACACTCAGCTTAGTTCAAGACAATGGAGTTTATTGTAAGAAAACACATGAACTCCATCTGAAGCTGAAAAACTTTGAGGAACCAAGACAGCTCTGGGCCAGCCATTTCACTTGTCTCTCTCAGGCCATATGCTTTCTCTCTCAAGGTATCTCTGCCTCGGCACACTCCATCTCACCCTCTTAAAATGAACTCTTTTTAATTGTCTCACACTTTTAATTTGTTCATGGTCCTTTATGACTTTTCAACCTCTCCCTAGTATCAAAACCATTGCAAACTTGCTGGTTCACACTGTATTTCTTGTTTTTTAAAGCCAAGAGAGAAAATTTGATTGGTTCTGTGCATTTTTCCATACCAAGCCCAAATGTGTGTCACTGTCAGCCTGTGAATTGACAACCCTGGGATCAGGTGTCAACCTTAACTGCTCAACCCAAGGTGGGGCAACATGGTACAAAACCCAGCCATCTTGGCAGCAGGGGCTCTGGGTGGGCAGTTCCCATTAGAAAGAAAGGGCTGGTAGGATTGTAGGGGGTTATGCCCTCATCTAATAGTTCAGTTTCCTCTACATTAGGGGTTTCAAAGTCCAGTGGCTGATGGAAATGAGTCAGACTTGCCTAGTCAAGAGTATGCATTGTGTGAGTGGGAAAGACTTTGGGGGACTGGAGAATACAGCCTGGTGCAAAGAGAATGAGAAAACTAGCTCCAGTTGATTGACTGACAGGCAGAAAACAGAGCCTAGTGTTGACAGACCTTCTAATTTTTCAACAGAAACCAGAAGACTGATTTTATATAAAAATCTCCCAAACTTTAATGGTTGCTCAAACTTTTTGAACAATGTGAGTTAACCAAAATATTCCCTTTCCTCCTCCACCTTTCAATCAACTGATGACCCTCAGTCTCTATTCCCTCCTAAACACAAAACAATGAGGAAGACATCCCATATTTAAAGGAAGCCCATTCTGTCTTCCAACAGTTCTGGTCATTTAAATTCCTTCATATATTTGGCCCTGGCTATTTAACTCAGAGGTTGGAGCATTAGCCCACAGACGGAAGGGCTGCAGGTTCAATTCTGGTCAAGGGCACATACCTCGGTTGCGGGTTCCATCCCGGGCCCTGGTCAGGGTTGTTTGGGAGACAGCCAACTGATGTGTCTCTCTCACGTTGATGTTTCTCTCTCTCTCTCTCTCTCTCTCTCTCTCTCTCTCTCTCTCTCTCTCTCTCTTTCTCTCTCTCTCTCTCCCCCTCCCTCTCTTCCACTCTACCTAAAAAAAAAAAAAAAAGCAGTGGAGCCCGGCCGGTGTGGCTCAGTGGCTGAGCATTGACCCATGCACCGAGAGGTCACCAGTTCAATTCCCTGTCAGGGCACATGCCCAGGTTGCGGGCTCAGACCCCAGTATGGGGCGTGCAGGGGGCAGCCGATTGATGTTTCTCTCATTGGTGTTTCTAGCTCTCTTCTCCCTCTCCCTTCTTCTCTATCTAAAAAAAAAATTATATATATATATATATATATATATATATATATATATATATTTTTTAAATCAATGGAAAAAATATCCTCAAGTAAGGATTAAAAATAAATTAAATTAAATACAATTGCTTCATATATTTGAATCAGAATCTGTCTCCTCACAAGCTGTCCCTTATGATGCAAAGGGAACAAATTGAAAGCCCTTCCATCTGATAGCCAAATGTGCACTTGAAGACAATTCCCACAGCACAACTACTTCTTATTCCCTTTCTTCAGAAGTATCTCATGTGATTCATTCTCTTCACCATCCTGCATGCCCTGCTCTGAGCACAACCGTCGCGTAATGTCTCCCTCAGATGTTGGTAGTTAGGGTCAAAGGTCAGACTATCAGCACAGCATTATCACAGGACTGCTTCACTTCTCTCACTTGAGACAGTATACTTCTATTAATGTAATTTAAGATTCTTATTGATGGCAAGTTCATACTTTTGAATCAGACTGCATTTAAAGTAAACGTAAGTGCTTAAAGTGTTTTGTTTGTTTGTTTTTCATATGCACACTGATTTTTATCCCCTTGCCTTTCTGAAGTTGGGTTCTCACAAGCTGAGTAAATTCATTGTCTCTACTAAATCTCATCTTGTTAGGTTTCACCCAGCCCAGCAGCATCTCCTTTAGGCCCTACTGTTGTTGCTGCTGTCATCCAAACTATTGACTTGTCTACTATTTTTTATTTATACTCCAAGAAGCAATACCAAAAAGCATACCACATATCAGTCTATATTTTAGATATGCTTCTTTCTTTCTTTATTTTGTCATTATAGTGTCAAAATTTTCTTTTACTCTGAGATGTCTTCTGATAATTCTTCCCTTTTACCTATCTGGCCTTTTGAAGATTTGAAATCTGTATTTCTAAAGTTGAGGGCACATATCTGGCTACGTTCTGTATCTCTGCATAGTCAAACACAATGACATCATTTTCTCCTCAGGTTGTCATCATTTCTGCATCTCCAATCAACTCTTCTTTGTTGAACAGAATTAGGTCCACAGCAAGTTTCCCTCATTTTTCCTCTGACTTCTGAGAACTAAAACAGTCAGCATGATCTGCTTCTAGCCATGATGGAGCGGATGATATCAGATGAATCCCCCACTGAGAACAACTATAAAAGCTGGATAGAATACAAAGGCTAACTGTTGGAAAGCACTGGAGAGCAACCAAGTCATCCAGGGCTTTAAAGGGGCCAAGAGCCTGAAGACTTGGGAATATGCATTGAAATGTGCCTAATATTCTGTGCACAACTTCCCCCAAGGCACTTTCTGACTTCTCAGTTGTGCATATGTAGGCCTAATGTGGAAGGTTGGGTCCCCTCGGACAGAGATTAGTAAGCACTGGGCTCATTAGGGAATGTTTTAGGATCAACCTCTGTGGAAAGGAGAGGAAAGAGGCAGAATTGTGTTGCAGGCCCACCCTCTGCTGACCCCATGGGGAGCTCTAGAGCTAGAACAAACCTTCCAGGTTGTCCTGAATTGCTGCACAGCAGCATATCTTTATACCCCCAAGTCAAGAAATAATTGGGTGCAGGTTGCCCCTGGAAAGAGGTGAACCTTAGGGGAAGCAGTTTTCTTCAGCAGAGACAACCACCAAAGAGGGCTGACAATTGAAGGCTGCCTCTGACAAGAAGCTGGGGGACTGCATCTTTCACTCCTGAAGGGGCATCTGGCATCACAGTACCCATCACACCTAGAGCTAAGAAACCAAGCAGAAATGAGCTTCTAAGAAGTTTAAAAGTTAAGCATTAATTTCAGCAGTCTTACAGTCCTTGAGAGACAAAAATTGGAGTTTAGAATGTACCAAGAAGGAAGTACACTGACAAACACCCAAACTTCCAGTTGAGAATGTGTAAGAGTTACCCATAGGAATAAGAGAAAACCTGAAATGAGTAACCAGCTTTTGAGCAGATCAAAGTGATCAGCAAGTCCTCTACCAGGTGACCATAAGAAAACTAAATCCTCTTTGAAGGAAGATAACATCATCCAAAGTCTCTATAAATTTTCACGCACATTGTTCAACATTCACTTAAAAATTATTAAACATGTCAGGGGACAGCAACAAATAGAAGAAAAGGGAGATATAAAGAGATAAAAAAAAGTAAATAGAAACAGACTGAGGTGATGCAGATATTAAAGTTAGACATGGAATTTTAATAGGATGATCAACAGTTCAAGAAAATAATGGAAAAGATGGAGAATTTCACCACAGAACTGAAACCCATAAGAAGGAATCAAATAGAACTCCTAGAATAGAAAGATACAATAATAAAAATTAAGAATTCAATAGGTTAGTTTAAATAATGATAGCATGGCAGAAAAGTTCAGCAACTTGGAAGAGGGATGAGTAAAAAATATTCAGGATGAAGCAGCACAGAGAGGAGAAAAAATGCCTTTTCCAATTTAACAGACATATGAGAAACAGTAAAAAAAATTATCCAAAATATGTGAAATCAGGCTCCTAGATGGACAGATAGGAGAAAATAGAGAAGAAGCAATATTTGAAGAACTAGAAGCTGGAAATTCTTCCAAATGGGCAGATTTAGAAAGACTGAGTTATTCCACATTAGAGGACACTTACAGAACCAGGTGCTGCGGCCTTGTCACCTATAGTAGCAAACAGTCATTGAGTTCTCAAGATGCCACTGGGGAAAGTGCTTAGGTCTACAGAAGTCATCTCACTATGCTCCTTACATCATCAGCAGATGAGGAACCTCAGGCTGGAGGTGAATTCTTCATCTAAGGTCACAGGCCACTGTACCTGGGACTCATCCCAGCTCTGCTGGACTTCCCTCCCCTGCCATGAACCTCTCTATTGTCCTCTTTCTGGGAGCAGCACCCTTATTAGTTCCACTGCTAATATCTTGCTTAGATAATCCCCATGGAGAAAATGGGAATTCTCATGGAGTGAGGAGGTTTGGGAGTAAACTTTAGAATGTATTCTGGAGGACAGAAAATCTGGCTGGGTACCCCAGGGGCAGACACAAGGCCCAGGGAAGATGAGAGTTGAGGAAAGAGAGAGCAGAAGATGGGAGGAGGTTCCAGAAGGAGGGATGGAGGTGCTTAATGTCCAATCCTTCCCATGTTTTGGGGGACTTTTTTCTGACAGCTGGTTTTGTGCTCAGGAAGAAGCAACTCCATACTGCCAGATCCTCCCTCCAGCCTGACCTCCTCACCCCTCTAACACTCAGAACGCTGCTATGGTCTGATTCAGCCACATTATGGGTTAACTAGGTTTTTATGAGTTGACCTGGGGACTCACCCTCCATTGTTTAACACAGGGCGTTGTGTTCTGACGAGACAGAGAGAGAATCCTGCAGGTTGCAGGTGGGTGGTATGGCCCAGGAAGCATAGGATCAGATCGGAAACAGAGGTGGGGTTCCGATGGATGTTAAAGGCAGGCAAAGAAAAGCAGCTATGCAGGTATAAGGTCGAATGGATTGGAAAGGGCACGGAGCCTGTTTTCTCACCTTTGGGAAGCTTGCAAGTTGTCCTCTTCGGGTTGCAGGGCTGTCTTCGCGGTTTCTGAAATGTGTGGGCGGGGTTCTGATTGTGTCTGGAGTCCATGGCAGCACTTTGCTCTGCTGTTGAATGAACTGCAGAGGCTGCCGCTGGCCCTCTGGCCTCTCTCCACCCTGCCCAGGAGTTCAGCTACTCCCACGCATGCTCACCGCAGCCAAGCGTCCTGGTCAGGTTAGTGCAGCTCCACAAATATTTATAAAGCCAGTCAGGTGCCAGGCCCTGAACCACACACTGAGGAGAGAGCAGAGTGAACGTAGCCAGGCGTTGGAGTCCTGAGTCCCATGGAAAGTGCTCTGCCAGGTGGGCAGGGGGAGGGGGGGACAAGCAGTGGGCCCAAGGGAGGGGCTAGAGCAGAAAGGAACTTGATGGAACACTTCATAGGGGGAAGCCCAGAGTCTCCAAGCTCAGGGACCTAGGGACCAGAGCCCTGCTCCTCCTCCTGAGAAACATGCAGTGCAGTGGTTCAGCACCTGAGCTTGGAGGGAGGAGAGAAGGGCCAGACTGAGTCTAGCTCTCAACCAGGAATTTGAGTTTGGGGCCTCCTCTTTTCTGTCTCAGTGTCCTAATCATTAAAATGGAGGTAACCTATTGTCAGTTCTGCCACAATATAACAAATGTGTTCCTAAAAATCATTGCTCTACACAAAAACCACACAATAAAAATCTAAGAGCTTATGGGGGAAATGATGCTAAGGCCATGATGCCCAAAACCTTTATAAGTGACACATAAAATAAGATAGGAGCCTGGCCTGTGTGGCTCAGTTGGTTGAGCATGGTCCCATGCACCAAAAGGTCCTCGTTCAATTCTGGGTCAGGGCACATGCGGGGGTGCCTGCGCCATCCCCAGTAGGGGGCATGCAGGAGGCAGCCCATCCGTCTTTCTCTCTCATCCATGTTTCTATCTCTCTCTGAAATCAATAAAAACATGTTTAAAAAAGAAAAAATTAAGATAGGAACCTAAGAAAAATGATAGCACTGTTTTACACATGTTTAATGGCGAAGAATACGTAACTACCACCGATTAGTCTGGTGCTTTACCTTGAACAAGACCTGAAGTTTGCTTGTGGATGTTGGTGTTGGTGTGTTATGGAGTAAGAAGTGGGATAAGGAGGTGGTGGTGGTGGAGATGATGTGCCTTGATGAAGAGAAACTCCCTTGAGAACACAGTTTGAGAACTCAGCAGCAGGCTCTGCTACATTCTGTGACCAGGAGGAAAAACTGCACACTCTCCCTGTCCCATTAACTCAAATATTATCATGGGAATACGTCCACCCACCACTGCTGCAGACCTCATCAACTTACTTATTGTACTCTGCAGATCAGAAATTTGGGCAGGGCTCAGCTGAGTGATTCTTCTGTTCCTTGTGGCATCAACAGAGGTCACTAGGTATTAATCAGATAGAAGATGGGCTGGTCTGTTGCATTGGCAGGGGTGGATGGAAGGCTAGGTCTAGCTGGAACTGCCAGTCAGAAGCACCTATGTGTCACCTTTCCAGGGCAGTCAGACTGCTTACAGGTTCTAAGAGCTAGGAATTCAGTGTTGCAAGGCTTCCTCTACATAGTCTTGGAAGTTCCAGAGCATCATTTCCACAGCACCCTACTGGTCAAGGAGTCAGAGTCTATGTCTTAGGGGGAGGAGTGGCAAAGCACCAGGGGCCACCATTAATCTACCATGCTGCCTTTGAAAACCCAGCTCTGGCATCATTACCAGAACACTGGACTGGAGTTTTCTGCTGTGGACAACACTCCTGGGTGCTCCTACCATGTACTGTGCATATTTCTCCCATGACATGTGCCACCCTTCACTGTACACATTGATTTATCTAGAGTTGCCCATGGGTCGCACACTCCTGTGGAATAGGGACTAAGTTTCATTCAGTTTTGGATCTGGAGGGTCCTTGTATGGTGTCTGGCACTGGAAAGGCCTATGGTAAAGCTTGAGTAGATGGATGAATGAATAAACTAACGAACAAATGAAAAAGGACAACTTCTACCTCTGTTCAAAAATTTTTACCTCCAGAGCAGGAACCATGGCAATTCCCTTGTATCCCCAACATATAACATACTTCCTCATACTTAGTTGATACTTAATGAATGTTTGTTGAAAACCCAACCACATATGTGCACATACTTGGGTGGCACTCTCCAGCCACAGTGAGAGACCTGGTGCTGTGGCCCCAGCAGGGTGAGAAGAATATCTCCAGCTAGAGCCTGAAGCTGGGGCAGGGAGCTAAAATCAAAACCTGAGTATTGGGACTTCTGGTTACAGTGGACAGGGCCAGGGATTAGAGCAGGTTGTCCCTGAGAGCACCGAGAGAGGGACAATGAAAGCTGGATGGGGGTTGGGTGAGAATGGAAGTTAGCACTCCTGTTGCTGAGCCTGTCAGTGGGGAGAGTGCCAGTGAACCCACACAAAGTGCCACTATTTATCAAATTGTTCCCCCTATAGACCTTCCTACTGACACACTGACTACACCCAGCACAAAAGAAAAAGAGCTTTGGGTTCAGTTCAAGTGAGAGAGCCTTGGAAAGAGGGGAACTGGCCACAGAAAATAAGCATTGAATAATGTGTAGCCAGCCGTTCATTACCATGAGCAGATATTGACGATGTGACTATTTTAAGTCTAATTTAATTTAGCACTTGGATTAGGGGAGTGCTATTTATAAAGCGTGATACTGACTGCAGCCTCAGTCTTGGAGCAGGTGGGAGTTTATGCAGCCTCTGCGTGTATGGGCCTGCAGGGCTCCCAGGTCAGGCTCCACACACAGGAGGACCAGGCCCCGCCCCAGACAGTTAGCTCTGAGCACACAGAAGCCTATCTCTGCTTGAGCTCATTGAATCAGGCTTCAAGCCTTGCTTGCTGAGGTCTCTGAGTGGTCACAATTTGTCCTGTGCTGGGAGACCCAGGGCTCTGTCTTGCCTGGCCTAACCTTCAGGAAGTGGTTTGTGCTATTGGGTGACCCCCTTTCTCACACAGTGGTATCTTCCACTGGCCACAAAGAAACTGTGCCCACATGTCTCCCTGAACTGGAGCAGTGACTGAGCTGAACTGTGTGACAGGCCCCAGTTTCACTCCTGGAAACCCAAGCTTGGGCTTCCCAGGAAGTCCAGGTTGCCCATGGGGATTTTTCCAGAAATCATTGAAGATGCACACCCTGACCTGAGATGCAGCTGCTGTGACCAGAGTCCAGCGGAGCAGAGCCACAGGCCTGGTTGGAGAAGGGACAAGGTCTGCAGAATCACACCAGGCAGCCAGGGGTCAGCAGGCCAGCAGTGGACGATTTCTTCAAACAGAAGCAAAGAACACACAAATCAGGGCAGGGTACGCAAACCAGACAGACAACTGTGCTGGAGGTGGCAGTGTGACATGGAGCCAATTCCAGAGGGGCCTGGGAAGGGCAAGGAACTCAGGTATGAGGTCCTTTCCAAGCCTTCCTTAGTGCAGCTGTAAATCTAGAGGTTACCTGAGAGCTCATCCCACCTCCACTCTGCAGTTAGAGACTTCAGACACTGATTAGATGGACACAGGCACCTCCAGGGGGAACTCAGCACCACATGCAATGTTTGGGCTGTAAATTAGGCCAGCACAACAAGCTTCTGGAAAACAATGAGCAGGGCTGATACCTGGCAAGCAGCATATCATTTCCCAAGCCTTCCTGTCACCCCTCCAGTTAGCGCTGTGCCTCCCAATCTGGGCCTGGAGATGGTGACACATTTTAAATTGGACCTGTCCCTTTTCTGTTTGCTCACAGGGGACCCAACCTTGCCTTCTGTTTGGTGACATGGTAACAAGGGTTGCCAGACTTACAGGCCTGACAACCAGATTCTGAGGAGTGTGACTGGGCCTCCAGAGAGTCCAGTGCTGCTTTAGTGGTCCCAGGACAGGGGTGACAGGGATGAGAAAACTTTCAGGGTATAGCAATTCCGAATGAAGCTCTCTTTTGCCCAGGAGAAATGCAAGCTACTGAAGTTTATTTTTCCTTTGTCATCTTTGATTTGTTACCTGGTGAAGATGAGAGTGGAGGGAGACAGTTTTTGAAGGGCTTTTTATTTGTCATTAAGACAGGTAAGTGGCCCATCTTTCTGAGTGCACACTACGACACCACACTACTCAGTAGCCCAGTTCCCAGAGGGGTACCTTGGCATGCCCAGTTCTTGATCTTTGAGGATTGGGGACATGTAGGCCTGATCTCCTCAGCTTCTGTCTGGTCCCCATTATTCCAGAAAAGCAGATGTGGGACAAAGGCTGGGTTCTCTGGAGGCTGCAGACTTGCAGACTTTCTCAGAAATGTTTCTTAACTGCTGACAGGCAGAATGCCTGCTTTGCTATTTCCCTCATTTCCAATGCTTGCTTCTAAAGGAGAATGACATCCTCTCTATATCTTGCAAGGGGGAGATGGGCTAAGAGGTGTGGAGAGTACTTCCAAACCTGCTACTTCTTCTCCTCTGGGAGCAGGTAGCAACCACCCTCCTAGCCAGCATTTACCCCCAAGGGAAATGTCCTTCCCATTGGCTTACATCTTTTTTCTCCTGTCATGTGGCAACAGTATTTTCTAACACAGGATGCACCCCCTCACTCTAGGAGAGATTTATAGAGACCAGTACGGGTTCTTCTTCCCTCTGTGGGAATGGCTGGCCCAGAGCTCTCTGTGATGTTCCTATAATGGCTGGGTCCTTCGCTGAACAATGGTCCTGTGTATTTGCAGGCCCCACCCCCTTCCTCCCATCTCTCTTCCCTACAGAAAGCCTCTTTTCTCTCTGTCTCTCATCTTTTGAGTTTATACCTCAGGGGGGCTGTGACTGGGCCCCCAGGCTTGAGACACAGATCAATGGGAATCAGTGAGTTCAGAGTATGAGAATGGAGTGCATGTGAGTGAGAAAGAGATACAGACAGAGTTTGCACACATCCTACCATTGTGTCTTGCTACTTTAGACTCTTCAACCAGCTATAAAAAATTTTAGAATAACAGATCCATGCTAACATTATATAATAATAGCAATTTAATGATAACAAATACAACTTGGGCCATTAAGAAACATCCTCAGGCCAAGAAATGTTAATACATATAAAGCTTACTATGTACCAGGAACCGTTCTAAGTACTTTATATACGTGAAGACATATTACGTAAACTTGCCCTGATCCTACAGGTTAGTGCTGTTACTATTTATCCCACTTTTTATTGAGGAACCTACAGAAAGGTCTGAGACAAGATGGCAGAAGGAGCCTTCCAAGTTTCTAAGGAATTGTAAGCTGTTCAGGATCTTTTGGGGCAATTTACAAAGCAGGGTGTGACATCTGGGCTGTCTAAGTGATTTGCCATGTGCTTAAGCGAAGTCCTCATTTTTTCCAAGGGTCCCGCACTGATTGAAGCCATTTTGTGTATGACCACAGAAAAGTAAGGGAAGAGAGTGACACTGGTTAAAGGCCTAGCTCAGAGGTGGATTGTCGACAGGAAAAAGAGTTCCATGGCCAGTGAAGACTAGGAAATGCTAAGCTAAATGGACTACAAGTTTCTTGATTATATAACTTCTCAGAGCTTTGATTATACTAACATGTACTGTGACTCTTGTAGAAGGAAATAGAGAATGAAACATTTCCTCACCTTATCAGACCACTTTGTGAGGAGACACTCATGGGACCAGAATTCCATGGAATGAATATACTTTGGGAAACATTGGCTGACATAGTCAAACTTTCTACTTTTAAGGTTAGTGTTGGTGTCAAACTTTCTGCTTTTAAGGTTAGTGTTGGTCCAATTTGGCCTGGAACTAGAGGTATCTCTCTGCTTGTCTGTGAAGACCAATAAGATTTGGACCTATGATTTGAGAGACATAGCAGTACAGGAGATCTCAGCACCTGCTGTGTCTGGTGAGGTCCCCTCCCCATGCCCTGACCTTTGGGCCCGTGTACCTAGAAGACAGGTTCTGGTTATCAATGACACCCCAGAAGGAAAATGCCAAGCTTCTCTATTTTTCTGCACAGTGCCACCTCACCAGCAAATGGATGACAAACTTATTGATTTCCTTTATTTAGGGGCCCAGATGATTCAAGAATCCCATGTGTGCTTGCAGGAGAGACTGGCTGTGTGACCGTCAGCTGTGTTTCCCCACCCAGCAGCACTATTGGGGGAATTACTGACCATGAACTTCAAGAGACATAACTACTTCACTGAGAGGAGAGTCATTCATGGGGAGCAAGCAGGACATGAGAGTGAGTCCAAAAGGACCCCACTGGGAGCTAGCAGAAAGAAAACTTGAGGTAGGGGGCTGGTCTCTCACTGTCAGTAGCTCCAAAAATCAATTATGCCCATAACTGTACATTGAAGCCTTCCCAATAAATGCCCATGCCTATCCCCTGGAATCTTCCTTTACAATGAATGTTCTCACAGCCAACCTATTCTTATTGCCTCTCCACGGTACACACTTATTCCTTTCTGACTAAACTGATTTTGCTACTTCTATTCTTGCTCACCGCCTGGACCCACTGCAAGATTAATCTTCCTAAAACATTATTTTCACCATGTTCACTTTTCTCCTCAGACATTTTGAATGCCAATTTGAATATGGCTCCACACCATTTGTCTTGCCTTATTCCCACTGTATTGCTGCACCAGGCTTCTGCTCCAGGGCAGTATTGCTCCCCTTTCCAAAACATTTATTCACAAAGATATATGCATCCTTATGAGCACTGCAGCATCATGCACAGTGGGCAAGACATGGAAACAACCAAACTGTCCTTCAATAGATGATTGGATAAAGAAGATGTGGTACATAGATACAGTGAAATACTACTCATTTGTGACAACATAGATTGATGTTCAGAATATCATGCTAAGTGTAATAAGTCAGACAGAAAAAGCCAAGAACCATATGATTTCATGCATATGTGGGATATAAAACTAAAAGCAACAAATGAACAAACAATACAAACAAACAAAAACTCAGTAATATGGCAGTTACCAGAGGGAAAGGGTTGTGGGTGGGTAGAAAAGGGGAAAGGGGTCAAATATATGGTGATGGAAAGAGATTTAACTTTGGCTGGTAAACACACAATGAAATATACCAATAATGTATTACAGAATTATATACTTGAAACCTATATAATTTTATTAGCCAGTGCGCCTCCAATAAATTTAATTTTAAAAATTGCATATCCACAGAACTCTCTGGGTACATTCCCCCACAGTCAACTTTGTTGATGTCAATTTCTGGCCTTGTGTCCTTTCCAGAGTGATGTCAGCAGGAATGATGGAGTAAAGGCCTCTGAAAATTTTCTCTGTAAGAGCAATGAGAATAGTGGCAAAAATAATCAGAATCAACTTTTTCCAAACTCAGATAATTATCCAAAGGCTTGCAGCAATTGGGGAGTGTTTACCAAAAGTAAAGAAGGCAGAATCTCAATAAGAACAGTGAGCTTTATAGTGGTTTAACGTGCCTTATTCTCATTCCCTACTCCCTGGTTCCACAGTAGCCTTAAAAACCAGCCCCTGCAATCACCAGCAGCCAGGCAAGCAGCAGCCCAGTAGGGAGGGTTAAAGCATTGTCATACCTGTCTGGTGGCTTCCTGGAAGACCCCTCTGGCAAGACTTGTCTTTACTTGACCTAACTAGGAGGAGTTCACCCGGTGCAGCCTATTCTTTTGCCTCCTTTGGTGTTCCTTGAACCAACCAGGGCTATTACTACTGCCTAGAGTGTCCTTGGCTCTGGAATCCAGATGTATCACTCCCCACATCCTTTAAGTCGCCTTCTCAAGGAGGCTTTACCTGTTGACACTATTGTAAATTGCAACCCACCCACAGGCACTTCCTATTTCTGTTCCCAGCTTCACTTGTCTCTAGAGCACTTATCTCCGTCTAACATACTATATATTTCATTTATTTATTAGGCTTATCATATATCTTTCCCACTAGAATGTAAGCCAACATAAAGATGGGAGTTTCTTTGTTTCTTTGGTGCTGTATCTTCAGCACCTAGAACAGTACCTGGTGCAAAATAAGTGCTCAATATGTATTTGGTGAATGAATAAGCAAATGAAGCTTTGGAAAAGAAAACTTTGGCAGAAATGCTGCACATCTTGTTAAATTTAGCCTGTTGGTGCTTGATAATTAATTGTAATACTGAAAAGGAGTGGGAACTTATTTGCAGGTGAAACTGGTCAGTGAGTCTTTAATAAACTCTCCCAGGGCTATGCTAATGTTTTGCTTCCATTAACACCTCCATGCTGGGTACACAACACTTTTTTGTTGATTTATTTGAGCCCAAAGCCTGGCTTTTCTCCAGAAAGTCGGAAGAATACAGAGCCTGCAGAAGTCCCCATGACTCACTGAAGGTAGAAGAGAGCGATTATGTCTAAAGGATGGTGATTGTTTTTGTTTGTCTGGTTTTTTGTTTTGTTTTTTACAAACAAGCACTTCAGAAGTGACACCCCAAATAAAAATGTCCCCTTGGAGGACAGCACACACTCCAGCAACAGTAACTTTGCTTCTAGAAAAATTTTCAGGGTCAGGATAGTTTTAAAAAATCTTACACCATAAAAAATTTTCACTTTTAGAAGGAGAGCTTGTCTTTGTTTTTGTTTTTTTATTTCTAATGCAGTTTTTTAAAATTATTTTTTCCATCTCCATTATCCCCTCTATGCCCTCTTCCACCTCCTCCCACCTCCTCCCACAATCACCACACTGTTGTGCATGTCCATGAGTTCTCTCTCTCTCTCTCTCTTTTTTTTTTTTGCTCAATCCCTCCACCCCGCAACACCCCATCTTCCATCAGAGCTGCCTGCCTGCTCTCTATCTATGAGTCTCTCTTTTTTGCTTGGTAGTTCAGTTGGTTCATCAAATTCCACATATGAGTGAAATCATATGCTATTCACCTTTCTTTGACTGGACTGTTTCACTCACCATAATGTTTTTCAGGTCCATCCATGCTGTCGCAAAAAGTAAAATATTCTTCCTTTTACAGCAGAGTAATATTCCATTGTGTAAATATACCACAACTTTTTTATCCATTCTTTTACTGATGAACACAGGCTTCCTTCCAAATCTTGGCTATTGTAAATAACGCACAATGAATATAGAGATACACATATTCTTTCAGATTAGTTTTTTGGGCTTCTTCAGTTAAATTCCCAGAAGTGGAATTCGCTGGGTTATAAGGAAATTTTATTTTTAATTTTTTTAGGTAACTCCATACTGCTTTCCACAGTGGCTGCACCAATCTGCATTCCCACCAACATTGCACAAGGGTTCCCTTTTCTCCACATCCTTGCCAACACTTGTTTGTCAATTTATTGTTGATAGCCATTCTGACAGGTGTGAGGTGACATCGCATTGTGGTTTTAATTTGTATTTCTCTGATGATTAGTGACATTAAGCATTTTTTCATGTCTATTGGTCAGCTGTATGTCCTCTTTGGAGAAGTGTCTATTCAGGTCTTTTGCCCATTTTTTCATTGGATTGTTTTATTGGTGTTGTTTTATAACTTCTTTATACATTTTGGATATTAATCCTTTATCAGATGTATCCTTGGTGAATATGTTAGAAGAGCTTGTTTTTGCAAATGACCCAAAGTCTCTTAAAACAAAATCCAGTGAGTAAAATGGCTGAGCCCTTTGAAACATATAGAATGGGTCAAGTGTGTGATGTGAGCTGAAGGCTGAGAGCTCACTTCCTGGCTAGCAGTCTCTGCTCCCATCTTGGTGAACTGTCCACTGGACCGCTGGGGCACCGATGGCAGCCACGCCTAACTATGCTCCTGTTACTTTAGGATAGAAGGTCTTGGGAGGAAGAGGGACACATAATTGAGGATGACACCCTGAGTCCAGGTGGGCTTTGAGGGAGGGAAGGGTGGCAAGGTCTTTTGACAAGCCTCAGCAAGAGCTGTTGGTGGAAAACCTGTTGGATTCTGAATTTTTAAAAAACAGAGTGTTTTGTAATTGCTAGTAACTTCCTGATTGGTCCAGCAGAGTTCAAAGAAACAAGCTCAGACCATTTCTCTGTGTGGTTGACCATATCACTGGGTGCAGACAAGGACAAGGTGATCCAGGTACCACTTCCCTCACCACGATCTCACATCCTATATTTTTTATTCCTGCTCTGTATTTCTAGGATCCTGACAGTCTCTCCAAAAAATGCCTGAGAACTGAGTAGGATGCTGGGGAAATGGATTCCCAGGCTGCAATAAAAACTGTCCCAAAATTATAGTGGACAGAGGAGTGCTAAGACTTTCTGTCTCTCCCTTCTCAGACTCTTTTCTTAAAAGATTGGGCCTTTGGACCAAGATGGAGTAGACACACTCTTCTCTGTTCTTCTTATTAAGTACAAATAAAAACCTTAGAATAAATATGTATTTGTATTTATATATTTATATTTATTAAAATATAAATTTAATATTTATAAAATAAATAAATATATTTATATATTTACATATATCTCTCAAACATACTCTGAGAGGTATGGAGAACACAGACTAGTCAGGGATCTCAGGACTCAAGGAACAACATGGCACTGGGTTGTATTTCCTTTCACCTGCTATATATTATCCTGGGTTGCCAGAGATGCTGGCAACCTAGAAACATCAATGGGAGCAATAAAAAATAAAACAGACCCAAGAAAAACCTGCCTTCCCACCCTAGCCGGGGTAGTTCAGTTGGTTGGGCATTGTCTCATGCACCAAAAGTTGTCAGTTCGATTCCCTATCAGGGCACATGCCTGGGTTGTGGGTTTGATCACTGGTAGGGAGTGTGTGGGAAACAGCCAATAGATGTTTCACTCTCATATTGATGTCTCTCTCTCTCTCTCTCTCCCCCCTACCACTCCCTTCCTCTCTCTCTAAACATCAATTTAAAAACATCTTTTTAAAAAAAAGGAGAAGAAAGAAGGAAAACCCTGACCTCCCTAGGCAAAGGACCAGAAAAGGGACAACCTAGCAAAATGAAACACTTTTAGACAATAATGACCCTACCCCCAGCCAAACACTAAGAGAAAATATGCAGTCACACTATTACTCCATCTGCAAAAGCAGAATGAGAAGCCTCAATTTCCATCTTTCCAGGCTATAATGAGGCACTCTTTCCTCTCCTGCCCAATAGGTGGTGTCAGAAAAGACTGAATAGGGATCTGAAATTTTCAGTACTGACCAAGCAGTTATGAACCTTCTGCCCCAGGGCCAGTGGAGACCATTTAGGGACCCTGGACTTCCACACCTATCCAGTGACAACAAGGTGCCTCCTCCCCCTCCCCAGTGTCAGAGGAAGGTGGATGGGAAACCACAATCTTTATCACCATCCAGAGTTCTGCCTTGCACTGGCCCATGTGGTATCAGTGGGAGCTTTCTAAAAAAGAAGATTTAAATGAAATGCAGAGTCTTATAACATGATACCCAGGTGCAGGACACAAACAAAAAATCACTCACCAAACCAAGAACCAGGAAAATCACAATGAATAAGAAAAGATATTCAAGAGACACTGATACCAAAATGATACAGATGTTAGAATCATCTGACAAGGAATCTAAAGCAGTCATCATAAAAATGCTCCAAGAGCAATTAAAAACACATTTAAAAAAATCTCAGCCAAGAAATAGAAGATGTATTGGAGCACTAAATGGAAATTTTAGGACTGAAAAAATATGAAAACAAAAAACTTAAAAACTTAGTGGATGGGCTCAGGAACAGAATAGAGAGGACAAAGGAAAGGATAAGTAAATGTGAAAATAGAAAAATAGAAATTATCCAGTCTGAACAATTGAGAAAATAGATTGAAATAAACAAACAGAGCCTTAGGGACCTGTGGAGATATAATGTAAGATCTAACATTCATGTAATCAGAGTCTCAGAAGGAGAGGAGAAGAGGAGGAAGGCTGAAAAAGCATTTGAAGAAATATGGCTGGATATTTCCAAAATTTAACAAAAGACATAAACTTACAGATCCAAGAAGCTGAATGAACTCCAGACAGCATAAGCCCAAAGTAAACCACACCAAGACACATCATAGTCAAACTTCTGAAGACAGAAAAAATTTTAAAAGTAGTAAGAGAGAAACAAACAATACTTTACTATTAGGGGAAAAAGATTTTGAATGACAGCAATTTCTCATCGGAAACCATGGAGGCCAGAAGGAAGTGGCACAACATTTTCCAAGTGCTGAAAGAAAATAACTGTGAATCCAGAATTCTGTATCCAGTGAAAATATCCTCCACAGGTAAAGAGGATATCAAGACATTTTGAGATGAAGGAATACTAAGAGAATCTGTGGCCTGCAGACATTCTCTGAAATAGCTAAAGGAACTTCTTAAACATTAAAAAAAAAATGATAAAAGAAGAATTCTTTTGGAACATTTGGAAAGAAGAAAGACCAATGGAAAGAATATAGATAAGATAAATACAACAGACTTCTCTTGAGATTTTTAAATTGCGTTTGGTTGAAACAAAAGTTAGAACATTGTTTGATATGGTTCTGGATGTTTATAGGAAGGGGAGATTTAAAATGGCAGCAGAGTGAATGGAAGCTACACAGAACGTCTCCCAGGACCAAACTGGAATTACAACTAAAATAAAGACAAGTCATCATGGAAAACAGACTAAAGAGCAGCTGGAGAGAATGCTTATAACCAGCGACATAAAGAGGAATCCAAAACAAGCTTGGTAGGAGCTGCGGAGGTGCGAGAGGGCTGGCTGGGTGCCCATGGGCAGCAGCTGAGGGTTGTCTTAGCTGTGAGCAGTTCCCTCTGAGAAGTCTGGGGTTAAAAACCCAAGCTGGCTCCCCAGCACAGAGTGACAGAACAGGGAATGGCACCCATATAACACCTGGCTGAGAAAAACACCAGAGCAGAGGTTTTGTTCGGCAGGGAGGGGCACTGGGAACACCAGCACTTCCCTGAAGGGCCAGTGCACTAAATCAGCTACAGCCACTCACCTTGGGCTCCAGCAGAGGGAGGACAGACTGGACTAGAACTGTGTGAAGAGAGTTGGGGGTTCGTGGTACTGGGAAGAGAGCTGGGAAGGAGGCCATCAGGAGTTTTATGCTGAATCACTCCCTCCTAGGACAGTAGCCATATTATTCAAAGATCCCCTTCCCAGAGCCCTGGGGAGAAGCAACAGCCCCTACCTCAGGAATTTAATACCACCTGGCCTGAGAAATGCAAACTCAGGCTTATTAACAGCTAGAGACTACCAGCAAGCAAGGAGGGGGGGGGGAGCCTCCAAAAGATTTGAAATTTGGACCAGGGCCTCAGTGTTGGGGGTCCTGGCTCTGAGGAATGAACTATGAAAGCTGAGGCCTGAGTTCCTATGCTGATTGCTGCCCCATGGCTTCAGTAGCCATCTCTGTCAAGTAGCCCCATCAGAGCAGTTCTAGCCTGGGGGAGAAGTAACAGCCCCTCCCTCAGGATTTAACACCACCTAGTGGCTCTGGGGACTGAGCTGTGAAGGCAGAGGACTGGACCCCTGAGCTGAGCCAATAACCCACACTGCAGAAACCACTTTCTTATCAAAGCAACTTTATCCCAGGGGAAAGAAATTGCCCCACCCACTGGAAATCCTCTTACCCTGTCCACCTGAGGGATTTTTCATTCAGCTGAGGGTTACAACATGAGGCTCATTAAGTAACTGAGACTAATAGCCTGCAGGCAAAAGCTATAAGATAACTAACTCTTTCCTGGACCTGCAGACCTACCCAGGAAAGTAAGACTAGACATTGGTGTTTAACATGGGCTCTCCGACACTCATCCAAACCCAGTAGAGGGAGCCACAATCAGTGGAACACCGATACCAACAGGGAAAATTTGGCAAGCTCCAAAACCCACTGAGAGAGCCAATATAGTGAAACAAAGAAACAAATCACAAATGAAAGAACAAGAGAATCCTACAGAAGAAGGGATAAAGGAAATGGAATTAAGCAACTTATTAGAGAGTTCAGAGTAATGATTATGAGGAAGCACAACAGCATGAGTAAAGACTTCAACAGCATGAGAAAAGATATAGAAACAATGAAAATCAACCACTTGGAAATGAAAAACCACGAAGAGGAAATGAAGAATGACATAGCAGAAATAAAGAACACACTGGAAGGAATAAACAGCAGAATAGACAAAGCCAAATATTGGCTCAGTGAATTAGAAGACAGAGTAGAAAAAAATCACCCAACCAGAGAACCAAAAAGAAAATACAATTAAAAGAACCAAAAAGGACAACAATTTAAAAGAACTGTGGTACAATATGAAATGTAATAATATTCACATCATAGAAGTTCCAGAAGAAGAAGAAAATGAGCAAGGGTTAGAGAATATATTTGAAGAAATAGTGACAGAAAACTTCCCTAACTTGGTGAAGGAAAAAGGCATACAAGTTCAAGAAGCACAGATAGCCCCAAGTAAGAAGAACCAAAAGGCCTAAACCAAGACACATCATAATTAAAATGCCAAAAATTAAAGAAAAAGAGAGAATTTTAAAGGCAGCAAGAGAAAAGCAACAGGCTACCTACAAAGGAGCTCCCATAAATCTGTCAGCTGATTTCTCAACAGAAACACTACAGGCCAGAAGGGAATGGCATGAAGTATTCAAGGTAATGAAAAACAAGGATCTGAATCCAAGACTACTCTATCCAGCAAGGCTATCATTCAAAATAGAAGGTGAAATAAATAGTTTCCCAGACCAAAACAAAACAAAACAAAAAAAAGGCTAAGGGAATATATTAGCACCAAACCGGCACTGCAAGAAATGTTAAAGGGACAGTTGTAATAAGCAGAAGAAATAGGAAGAGAAACATAACCACAATAAACAAAAATGGCAATAAATAAGTACATATCAATAATAACCTTAAACGTAAATTGATTAAATGCTTGGAACAAAAAACACAGAGTAGTTGAATGGACAACAAAGCATGACGCATATAGATGTGGTTTACAAGAGACCCACCTCACAACAAAAGACTCACATAGGTTTAAAGTGATGGGATGGAAAAAAGTTTTCCAAGCAAATGGAAAGGAAAAAAAGCTGGGGTAGCAATACCCATATCTGATAAAATAAACTTCAAAATGAGGGCCATAACTAGAGACAAAGAAGGTCACTACATAATATTGAAAGGATCAATCCAACAGGAAGATATAACCTTGGTAAACATATATGCACCCAATATAGGAGCAACAAAATATATTAAAAATCTTCTGGAGGAATTCAAAGGAGAAATCGCCAGCAATATAATCATAGCAGGGGACTTCAATACCCCACTGACATCACTAGATAAATTCTCTAGACAAAAAATTTACAAAGAAACAGAGATTCCAAATGATGCACTAGATCAAATGGGTTTAATAGATATCTACACCGAATTATGCCACAAAACTGTAGAATTCACCTTCTTCTCAAGTGCACATGGGACATTCTCAAACACAGACCACATGTTAGGACACAAACTAAGTCTCTACAAGTTCAAGAAGATTGAAATAATATCAAGCATCCTCGCAGATCACAATGGCATGAAACTAGAAATCAATTAAACTAAAAACAATAAAAAATATTGAAATACATGGAGGCTAAATAGCATGTTATTAAACAATGAATTGGTTACCAAGTAGATCAAGGAAGAAATGAAAAACATCCTGGAAATCAATGGAAATTAACACACAACAACACAAAATCTATGGGATGCAACAAAAGCAGTCCTGAGAGGGAAGTTCATAGCACTACAGGCCCACCTCAAGAAACAAGAAAAAATTCTAATTGACTATCTAACCCTACAACATAACGAACTAGAAAGTAAACAAAAAGAAAAACCCAGAGCAAGTAGAAGGAAAGAAATAGTAAAGATCAGAGCAGAAATAAATGACAAAGAGACTTAAAAAATTTTTTTTCAAAAGATCAATGAAACAAATAGCTGGTTCCTTGAAAAGATAAACAAGATTGATGAATTGTTAGCCAGACTCACCAAGAAACAAAGAGAGAGGACCCAAATAAACAAAATCAGAAATGAAAGAAGAGAAGTAACAACTGACACCACAGAAATACAAAGTATCATCAAAACATACTAAGAACAATTATATGCCAACAAATTGGACAATCTAGGTGAAATGGACAAATTTCTAAAATCTCACAGTCTTCCAAAATTGAACTGGGAAGAGACAGAAAACTTGAACAGACCAATAACAACCAAGGAAATTGAAGATGTAATCAATCAATTCCCAACAAACAAAAGCCCTGGCCTGGATGGCTTCATGGGGAAGTTTTACCAAACATTCAAACAAGAACTAACACTCAGTCTCCTCAAACTATTCCAAAAAATTCAAGAAGAAGGAAGGCTTCCAAACTCTCTTTTATGAAGCCATTATAATCTTAATTTCAAAACCAGATAAAGACACTACAAAGAAAGAAAACTACAGGTCAATATCCCTGATGAACATAGATGCCAAAATCCTTAACAAAATGTTAGCAAATCGGATCCAGCAATACATTAAAAAAATTATTCACCATGACCAAGTGGGATTCATCCCAGGCATGCAAGGCTGGTACAATATTCACAAATCAATAAATGTGACACACCACATAAACAAAATGAAAGATAAAGACCATATGATCATATCAATAGACTCTGAAAAAAAACATTTCACAATTCCAGCACCCATTTCTCATAAAAATGCTCAGCAATGTGGGAAAAGAGAGATCATATCTCAACATAATAAAGGACATATATGAAAAAGCTATGGCCAACATCATACTCAATGGGCAAAAACTAAAAGCATTGCCCTTAAGAACAGGAACAAGACAGGGATGACTTTTGTCACTCTTATTTAACATAGTACTGGAAATCTTAGCCACAGCAATTAGATGTGAGGAAAAAATAAAAAGGATCCAAATTGGAAAGGAGGAAGTGAAACTGTCATTATTCACTGATGGCAGGATATTGTATGTAGAAAACTCTAAAGACTCCATCAAAAATCTACTAGGTTTAATTAAGGAATCTGGCAAAGTAGCAGGATACAAAATTAAAATCCAGAAATCGATGGCATTCTTATACACCAATAATGAACACTCAGAAAGGGAAACAAATAACAACAACAAATAATCCCATTTACCCTTGCAACAACAAAAAAATAAAATACCTAGGAATAAACTTAACCAAGGAGTTAAAAGACCTGTTCTCAGAAAACTACAGGACATTGAAAAAAGAAATAGAAGAAGATACAAAAAAGTGGAAACATATACTATGTTCATGGATCGGAAAAAACAACATCATTAAAATGTCCATACTACTCAAAGCAATCTACAGATTCAATACAAGCCCTATTAAAATACCAGTAGCATATTTCACAGATCTATAATAGAACAAATACTCTGAAAATTTGTATGGAACCTTAAAAGACCCCGAATAGCCACAGCAATTTTGAAAAAGAAGAACAAAGTGGGAGGGATCACAATACTAGATATCAAGTTATACTACAAAGCCATCATAATCAAAACAGCCTGGTACTGGCATAAGAACAGACATATAGATCAATGGAACAGAACAGAGAACCCAGATATCGACCCAAGACAGTATGCACAATTAATATTCAACAAAGGAGGCAAGAGCATACAATGGAGAAAAAGATAGTCTCTTTAATAAGTGGTGTTGGGAAAATTGGACAGTACATGCAAAAAAAAAAAAAAAAAGAAAAAGAAAAAGAAACTAGACCACCAACTTACACCATACACAAGAATAAACTCAAAATAGATAAAAGAGTTCAATGTAACCTGTGAAACCATAAACATCCTGGAAGAAAATGCAGGCAGAAAAATCTCAGACATCATATGTAGTGGAATTTTCACTGATACATCACCTAGGGCAAGAGAAACAAAGGAAATAAATTAATAAATGGGACTACATAAACTTAAAAGCTTCTGCACAGCCAAAGAAACCAGCATCAAAATGAAAAGGGAACACACTCTCGGGGAGAACATATTTGTCAATGATACATCGGACAAGGGGTTAATATCCAAAATATATAGAGTACTCATACAACTCAACAAAAGGAAGACAAACAATCCAATTAAAAAATGGACAGAGGACCTGAAGAGACACTTCTGCAAACAGGACATATATATGGCCAGGAGACATATGAAAAAATGCTCGACATCTCTAATCATCATGGAGATACAAATTAAAATGACTATGAGATATCATCTCACACCTGTCAGAATGGCAGCCATCAACAAATCCTTAAACAACAAATGCTGGCAAGGATGTGGAGAAAAGGGTACCCTAGCACACTGCTGGTGGGAATGCAGACTGGTGCAGCCACTGTGGAAAGCAACATGGTATTTCCTCATAATATTAAAGATGGAACTGCCATGTGACATATTGATCCCACATCCAGGAATATATCCTGAGAAGCTTGAAACACCAATCAGGAAGAATATATGAACCCCTATGTTCATAGCAGCACTATTTATAATAGCTAAGATCTGGAAACAGCCCAAGTGCCCATCAGTTGATGAGTGGATAAAAAAGCGGTGGTACATTTACACAATGGAATACTATGCAGCTATGAAAAACAAGGATCTCTTACCCTTTGAGACAGCATAGAGGGACCTGGAAGTATTATGCTAAGTGAAATAAGCCAGTCAGAGAAAGACAAGTACCACATGATCTCACTTTTTGTGTAACATAATGAGCAAAATAAGCTGTTGACCAAAAAGGATCCAGAATAATGGAAGTAGGGAACAGACTGACAAAACTCAGAGGGATGGGGTGGGGGAGGGGTGGGAAGAGATAAACCAAAGAACTTATATGCGTATATGCACAACCAATGGACGGGGACCTTAGGCTGGGGAAGGCAGGAGGCAGGTGGGTGTGGGAAGGAGGGGGTCAAGGGGGATTAAGAGGGACATCTGTAATACTTTTAATAATAAAAATAAAATAAAATAAAAAAGTAAAACTCAAGCTTATCTCCAAGGGATGGTTTGCCACCATTAGAAGCAGTCAAAAGCAAATGCCAGTATGAAAGTCCCCCCCAAAATTGAACATAAGTATAAAATCTTTGGAGTGAGTGGCAAATGCTTCCAAGCAGGTCAGATTGACTTCTTTAAAAACAAACAACAACAAAAAACCAAAAATTTCATTTGAATATATAACATTCTACTTTCTTTATTGGGGAAAACTAGTTATATTATTTTATAGTAATTTCTTCTATTTTTATCATTTCTCCCTCTGGTTCTCAAGTTTACAAACCATTTTGTTGTTGCTGGTTATATTTTAATACTCAACTGAGTATTATGGCTCATTTGTAAATTGTTTTAAAATGATACAGGGAAATGGGTGAGTCCTGGAAAAGCATCCTAGAGCTGGCTAATTCCTTAACCATTCCCAGGGCAAATATTCTTGCTACTTTCTCTCATCATGGATATACTTCCTAACTGTAGATTTCAGAATTCTTTTTTTTCCCTTGGGGTTTGTACACCTCCGGCCTTTCAACAACTCTGTGTAAGTCCTTTCTTGTTATATGACATGTATTAGCGTCCTTGTTTTAGCTCTTTCGAAAGGCTTTCTCCTTTCATATTGACAATGTAATATGGATGATCCTATTCTTGTCACTCTAGGCAAATCCAGAGGCCAGTAAATATAGTCTGTAAACTTATAAATGGCATGGTTAATAAATTACATTTCAGTCAGCCTGAAAAAAAATAAATGTTTGTAGGGAAAATACTTAAGCCAGTTACATTATAAACAAGGAAATTAAAGGGAGGCAAGATTTTGGCATTTTATTCAAACTGGTATAATGTCAGCAGCAGTAGACTACTATAAATTATGCATGCATGATGTAATACCTAGAACAACCACTAAAATATCTAAACAAGGACATACATTTGGAAACACTATAGAGAAATCAAAATAGAATTCTAAAAAATGTTCACATAACCACAGTAAGACAGGAAAACAAAAACAGAAAGGGAGCAAACAGAAAACAAAAAATTAAACTTGGACCCTAACATACCAATAATTATATTAAAGGTAAATAGTCTGTGATTTTATTTATAGAACATTTTGAATTTAACAAAATGAAAGAGATGGAGAACAGATTAATGGTCCCAAGGGGTAGGAAAGACAGGGGGAGGAGGAAGATCTTTGTGGTAATAGAGTCATTCTGGACGTTGATTGCTGTGATGGCTACACAAATGTGTGCACGTGATAAAATGGCACTGACATACAACACAGCTGTTCCAGTGTCGACCTCCTGATTTTCATATTATTCCGTCGTTATGTAAGATGTTACCTGAGGAGGAAACTAGATAAATGGTACACAGGACCTCTGTCTACTATCTTTGCAATTTCCTATGAGCCTATAATTACTTCCAAAGAAAAAGTTAAAAGAAAAGAGAAGTCTGAATCCGGCTCCCTGGTTTCTAATGTTAGGTCTGCTGTTCTCTGTGGTAGGATTCTGTAGTGAGACTCAAAGGATTCTGTAGAGAGAGCCTCTCTCTCCCCACACACCCCATACACAGTCTTGCCCACCTTGGATTTGGTAGTTAGAGAGAAACTATCATTTTAAAAGTTCTAGCAGTTTCAGTCATCTAAGGAGATAACAAGTTACCCTGAGACAAAATGTTTCTTTTTTTCTGGGGAAAAAGATCACCGCTATGGGTCAATGGTACGAAGGTAAAACCTGCTGAGAAGTCTGTATGTAGTAAAGTAATTTGAAAAAGACCAGGGAGTTAAGGTTTCTCTTTAGAAGTGTGAATTGAGTGTATGTACTTAGAGCATGGCATGGTTATTTTCTCTGGCAAAATGCTTCATTTTTTCAAATTTAGACGGCATTGTGCCTACATAATACCTGGTGTTCTTATAGCACCAGGTATGTTCTTTAAACAGCTGTTGCCAAGAAAGATGGAGTTGGATGAAAGGGAGTGCAGGAAACACCTGCGAGTCCGTTACTCCCCTCGCCGTGGAGGAAAACCAGAAGAGCTGGAACACATACAATGCTATTTACGACAGAAGTGTCCAGAACGTCCCAACACTGGAATGACACGTTCTGTGGGAACACAGTGGCTGAGAACAAGGGCTCTGCAGCCAAGCTGTCTGAACCCAAACGTCAGCTTCAACTCCCACTTACTGTGGGGTCATGGGTAAGGTACCTAACATGTCTGTGCTTTAGTTTTCTCAACTGTTAAATGGGGATAATAACCGTGAATCTCTCTTAGGAAGATTTGAGCAGTCACAGATTTAGGATTTGTACAGGACTTTAAATACTGCCTGGCACACAGTGAGCATTAAGTATGTGTAGCAATTTTAATTTTGTTCCAGTGTACTGGGAATGTCTTTCTGAAGGCCAAAGGACAAGAACACATCTTTGTGTGTGACCTGGACAGATGCCCATTGCAAAGCAAGAAATGAGACTGGAATGTCTTCTATTTGAGGCCTCATATCTGCTTTCCCTAGATCCTGCCTCGTGGAGATAGCCACCTGGAAGTTTCTAATGGTGAGGCACATTTTCCCTGGCTACATGGACCTGGCCAGTGAGCTAGGGTAAGGGGGGGATCAGGAAAGGGGCCCTGGGAACAGGCTTAGATCTGAGGACAGGTAGCAGCCCTTTTTGCTTCCAAAGGCTGGCTCTTCCAATCCACAGTGTAATCTGAGGATCGGGTCTTACTATTTCTCTTTCTCTCACTCTTTCTCTCTCTCCCTCATAGACTTTCTCTGGCACCCCAGAGTTCTTAGTCTTTCTCCGATGGCTGCCTTTACCATTGTCCTCCATCTGAAGGACTTAGACTGGAAGGAGGGAGAAGCAGTCCCTTCTGCTTCCTCTGGTCACGAGGTCCTGTCAACTTCTGCCAGGCCAAGTGTAAGAACTCTGCACTCAACAATGGGGACAATTCTAAAGGTAATATCACTGGAGGAGAGACAAAGATGGAAGCTTTGCTCACTTGAGCTTCTCCAGTGCCTCACGAGGGAAAACATTTCAAATTCTTACATCTTTATCAAGGGCTAACTACTGGATGCTGTCTCCACTGTTTCCCCAGTGGCCCTGAGGTTTGTAGCTTGCCCAGCATATATATGACCCCTGAAACCACATTTGTTTTATTGAGAGTTACCAGAGAAGAATCTAGTGACTCAGTTGAATTCTCTTCATTCTAATGGCCCTCCTGCAATGGGTATCTATGGTTTCTGCCTGTCTCACATCTACCCATTCCCCCTTTGGGGACCCACCCTCCCCACAATCTGTGCTCATCCTTGGGTGAATAAGAAGAGTTCTGGGGAGGTGTGGACAAGGTTTTAAGACAGAGTCTGAAGTCTTTATTTCAGCAGTCTTGAAATCAGATAGTGTTCTTTTTCAATGCTGTTTGGCTATTCTAGGTTCTTTGCATTTCCATACAAATTTTAGAATCAACAGATAGTTTTTACATAAAATCTGCTGGGATTTTGATAGTAATTGTGTTAAATCTATAGATAGATCAATTAGGAACTGACATTTTAATAATATTAAGTCTACTAACCCATAACAAGGAATATTTCTCAATTTATTCAGGTTTTCCTAAGTTTCTATCAGGAATGTTTTGTAGTTACAGTGTACAGATCTTGCAATTCTCTCATCAAATTTTCCTATTTCATATTGTTTATGTTATTGTATCAGGAATTAAGTCCAATTCCTGATTGTTTACTGAAGGTACATAGAAATAAAATTGATTTTTGTATATTGCTATTTATCCTGCAGATTTGCAATAATTTACTTATTAGCTGATCATGTTGATTATAGATGATTATTGTCTATAAGTAAAGACAGCTTTGCATCTCCCTTTCCAACCTGAATGCTTTTTCTTTCTTTATCTTTCCTAATTTTCTAGGTTAGAACCTTCAGTACAATGTTGAGTAGAAGTTGTGAGAGTTAACATCTGTATCTAATTCCTGATCTCAGGGGAGGAAAAGGATTTGGTCTTTCACCATAAATTAAATTGTTAGTTATACATTTTTTGTAGATGCCTCTTATTAGGTTGAGAAAGTTCCCTTCTACTACTAGTTTCCTACAAGTTTGTTTGTTTTTTTAAAATCAGGAACAAGTGAATTTTGTTAAATGCTTTTTCTATGGATATTGAGGTAATTATATAATTTTTTCTTTGAGTCAACAGTTAGTTAAATATGTTTTATTTAATTTAAAATTCTTTGAAGATTCCTTAAGTATCTGTCTGTTTTTGATTTGTAATGTACTTCCACCAAGGTCAGAGAACATACTTTATATAACTGGAATCCTTAAATGTATTAAGACCTGTTTTATGGACCAGAGTATTATGAATCTTGGTAAATCGTCCATGTGCACATGCAAAGAATGTGTACTCTACTGTTGTTGAGTGAAGTCATCTATAAATGTCAAACAGGTCAAGTTGGTGGATAGTGCTATTCAAGTCTTCTATATCCTTGCTAATCTTCTGTTAATTATTGACAGAGTGGTATTGAAATCTCTGACTATAACTGTGGGTTTGTCTATTATTTTTTTTGTATTTTATTTTATTTTATTTATTTATTTTTTTAAATATTAATTGATTTTTGTTACAGATGTTTCTCCTTTTTCCCCTATTGACTCCCTCCTCCCCCTCCCTCTCAGCCCCGACCCCAGTTTTGTAGTCCATGTCCATTAGTTATGAGTACATGCGTATAAGTTCTGTGGTTTATCGCTCCCATCCCCCACCCCGTCTTCTGGCAATTTTCAGTCTGTACACTACTTCCACGTACTGGGACTACCCTGTTCCTCAGACTGTTATGTTCATTATATTCCAGAAATAAGTGAGATCATATGATATTTGTCTTTTTCTGCTTGGCTTGCTTCGCTTAGGATAATAGTTTCCAGGTCCTCCCATGTCGTCTCAAAGGATAAGAGATCTTTGTTTCTTACAGCTGCATAGTACTCCATTGTGTATATGTACCACAGCTTTTTTTATCCATTCGTCTACTGATGGACACTTGGGCTGTTTCTAGATCTTAGCTACTATAAATAGCGCTGCTATGAACATGGGGGTATATGTATTCTTTCTGATTGGTGTTTCAGACTTTTTAGGGTATATTCCTAGGAGTAGGATCACTGGGTCAAATTGTAATTCAATTTTTAATTTTTAATTTTTTGAGGTAACACCATAGTGTTTTCACCATAGTGGTTGCACCAGTCTGCATTCCCACCAGCAGTGTACTAGATTTCCCTTTTCTCCACACCCTAGCCAACACTTGTTGTTTGATGCTTTGTTGATGGCGGCTATTCTGACAGGTGTGAGGTGATACCTCATTGTTGTTTTAATTTGCATCTCTCTGATGATTAGTGATGTTGAGCATTTCTTCATATGTCTCTTGGCCATTTTTATGTCCTGTTTGGAGAGGTGTCTATTTAGTTCCTGTGCCCATTTTTTAATTGGGTTCTTTGTCTTCTTTTGTTGAGTTGTATGAGCACTCTATATATTTTGGAAATTAATCCCTTATCTGATGTATCATTGGCAGTTATGTTCTCCTATACAGTGGGTTGCCTTTCCACTTTGATGGTTGTTTCTTTTGCTGTGCAGAAGCTTTTGAGTTTGATGTAGTCCCATGTGTTCATTTTTTCCTTTGTTTCTGTTGCCTTAGGTGATATATCAGTGAAAATTCTGCTGCGTATGATGTCTGAAATTTTGTTACCTACATTTTCTTCTAGGATTTCTATGGATTCATGAGTCACATTTAAGTCTTTTATCCATTTTGAGATTATTCTTATGTATAGTGTAAGTTGATGGTCTAGTTTCATTTTTTTGCATGTAGCTGTCCAATTTTCCCAACACCATTTATTAAAGAGGCTGTCTTTACTCCATTGTATGCTCTTGCAATCTTTGTCGAATATTAATTGAGCAAAATGTTTTGGGTCAATTTCTGGGTTCTCTGTTCTATTCCATTGATCTATGTGTCTGTTCTTGTGCTAGTACCAGGCTGTTTTGATTACAGTAGCTTTGTAGTATAACCTGATGTCCGGTATTGTGATCCCGCCTACTTTGTCCTTCTTTTTCAAGATTACTGTACCTATTCGGGGTCTTTTTTGGTTCCATATGAACTTCTGAAGCATTTATTCTAGTTCTGTGAAATATGTCGTTGGTACTTTGATGGGGATGGCATTGAATCTATAGATTGCTTTGGGTAATATGGACATTTTAATGATGTTAATTCTTCCAATCCATGAACAAGGTATGTGCTTCCACTTTTTAATATCTTCCTCTATTTCTTTTTTCAATGTCCTCTAGTTTTCTGCAAATAGGTCCTTTACTTCTTTGGTTAAGTTTATTCCTAGGTATCTTAATTTTTTTGCTGTGATGGTAAATGGGATTGTTTTTTTTAGTTTCTCTTTCTGTGAGTTCATCATTGGTGTATAAGAATGCCATTGATTTCTTGACGTTAGTTTTATATCCTGCTATTTTGCCAAATTCATTTATTAAGTCTAGTAGATTTTTGATGGAGTCTTTAGGGTTTTCTATGTATAATATCATGTCATCTACGAATAATGACAGTTTCACTTCCTCCTTTCCAATTTGGATTCCTTTTATTTTTTCTTCATGTCTGATTGCTGTGGCTAAGACTTCCAGTACTATGTTAAATAAGAGTGGCGAAAGTGGGCATCCTTGTCTTGTTCCTGTTCTTAAGGGAAATGCTTTTAGTTTTTGCCCATTGAGTATGATGTTGGCTGTAGGTCTTTCATATATGGCCTTTATAATATTGAGATATGATCCCTCTATTCCCAAATTTCTGAGCGTTTTTATCAGAAATGGGTGCTGGATTTTGTCAAATGCTTTTACAGCATCTATTGATATGATCACATGGTTTTTATCTTTCATTTTGTTTATGTGATGTATCACATTTATTGGTTTGCGAATATTGTACCAGCCTTGCATCCTGGGATGAATCCCACTTGGTCATGGTGAATAATTTTTTTGATGTATTGCTGGATCTGATTTGCTAGTATTTTGTTTAGGATTTTGTCATCTATGTTCATCAGGGATATTGGCCTGTAGTTTTCTTTCTTTGTAGTGTCTTTTTCTGGTTTTGGAATTAGAATTACGCTGGCTTCATAAAAGGAGTTTGGAAGTCTTCCTTCTTCTTGAATTTTTTGGAATAGTTTGAGGAGACTGGGTGTTAGTTCTTCTTTGAATGTTTGGTAAAACTCCCCTGTGAAGCTGTCAGGGCCTGGGCTTTTGTTTGCTGGGAGGGTCTTGATTACATCTTCAATTTCCTTCGTTGTCATTGGCCTGTTCAAGTTTTCTATCTCTTCCCGGTTCAGTTTTGGGATACTCTGTGTTTCTAGAAATTTTTCCATTTCACTTAGATTGTCGAATTTGTTGCCATATAAATGTTCATAGTATTTGTTAACGATCCTTTGTATTTCTGTGGTGTCAGTTGTTACTTCTCCTCTTTCATTTCTGATGTTGTGTATTTGGGTTCTCTCTTTGTTTCTTGGTGAGTCTAGCTAAGGGTCCATCAATTTTGTTTATCTTTTCAACAAACCAGCTCTTTGTTTCATTGATCCTTTGAATTGATGTTTTGGTCTTCATGTCGTTTATTTCTGCTCTGATCTTTACTATTTCTTTCCTTCTACTTGCTCTGGGGCTTTCTTTTTGTTTGCTTTCTAGGTCTTTAAGTTGTGAGGTTAATTAGTCAATTATAAATTTTTCTTCTTTCTTAAGGTGGGCCTGTAATGCTATGAACTTCCCTCTAAGAACTGCTTTCGCTGCATCCCATAGATTTGGTGGTGTTGTGTGTTCATTTTCATTGGTTTCCAGGAAGTTTTTAATTTCTTCCTTGATCTCCATGGTAACCCATTCATTGTTCAATAACATGCTATTTAGCCTCCATGTGTTCAAATGTCTTTGCATGCTCTTGTTGCAATTGATTTTCATGCCATTGTGATCTGAGAAGATGCTTGATATGATTTCAATCTTTTTGAACTTGTAGAGACTTCGTTTGTGTCCTAACATGTGGTCTATCTTTGAGAATGTCCCATGTGCACTTGAGAAGAATGTGAATTCTGCAGGTTTGGGGTGTAATTCTCTGTATATATCTATCAAATCCATTTGATCTAGTGCTTCATTTAGAATTTCTATTTCCTTGTTAATTTTTTGTCTAGATGATGTATCCAGTGATGTCAGCGGGGTGTTGAAGTCTCCTGCTATGATTGTATTGTTGTCAAATTCTGCTTTGAAGTCCTCCAGAAGATTTTTAATATATTTTGGTGCTCCTATATTGGGTGCATATATGTTTACCAAGGTCATATCTTCCTGTTGGATAGACCCTTTCAACATTATGTAGTGGCCTTCTTTGTCTCTAGTTATGGCCTTCATTTTGAAATCTAATTTATCAGATATGAATATTGCTACTCCAGCTTTTTTTCCTTTCCATTTGCTTGGAAGATTTTTTTCCATCCCTTTACTTTCAACCTATGTGAGTCTTTTGTTGTGAGGTGGGTCTCTTGTAAACAAAATATATGTGAATCATGCTTTCTTATCCAGTCAGCTACTCTGTGTCTTTTTATTGGAGCATTCAATCCATTTAGATTTAAGGTGATTATTGATATGTACTTATTTATTGCCATTTTTGTTCAGTGTGGTTATATTTTTCTTCCTATTTCTTCTACTATTTACAGCAATCCTTTTAACATTTCTTGCAGTGCTGGTTTGGTGCTAATATATTCCCTTAGCATTTTTTTTTTTTTTTTTGTCTGGGAAGCTCTTTATTTGACCTTCTATTTTGAATGAAAGCCTTGCTGGATAGGGTAGTCTTGGATTGAGATCCTTGTTTTTCATGACCTTGATCACTTCATGCCATTCCCTTCTGGCCTGTAGTGTTTCTGTTGAGAAGTCAGCTGATAGCCTTACGGTGGTTCTGTTGTAGGTAACCTGTTGCTTATCTCTTGCTGCCTTTAGGATTCTCTCCTTTTCTTTAATTTTTGGCATTTTAATTATTATGTGTCTTTGTGTGGGCCTGTTTGGGTTCTTCTTACTTGGGACTCTCTGTGCTTCTTGAACTTGAATGCCTTTTTCCTTCACTAAGTTAGGAAAGTTTTCTGTTACTATTTCTTCAAATATATTCTCTAACCCTTGCTCATTTTCTTCTTCTTTGGAGACTCCTATGATACAAATGTTATTACGTTTCCAGTTGTCCCACAGTTCTCTTAAGCTACCTTCCTGTTTTTTAATTGTTGTGTCCTTTTGGTTTTCTGATTCATTGCTTTTTTTCTACTCTGTCTTCTAATTCACTGAAGCGGTCCTCAGCTTCCTCTCCTCTGCTGGTTAGTCCTTCCAATGTGTTCTTTATTTCTGCTATGTCATTCTTCATTTCCACTTGGTTGGTTTTCAGCGTTTCTATATCTTTACTCATGGTGTTGATGTCCTTACTCATGCTGTTTAGTTTCCTCAAGGTCATGGCTCTGAACTCTACCTCTGATAGTTTGCTTAACTGCATTTCATTTATCTCATCTTCGGTGGAGTTCTCTTGTTCTTTCATTTGGGATTTGTTTCTTTCTTTCACCATTTTGGCTATCTCAGTGAGTTTTGGAGCCTGCCAAATTTCTCCTGTGGGTGTTGGTGTTCTGTTATTTGTGGCTCCCTCTACTGGGTTTGGATGAGCACAGAGGGCCCTCCTTAAACACCACTGTCAAGTCTCACTTTCCTGGGTAGATTTGCAAGCTCAGGAAAGGTTCAGTTATCCTCTAGCTTTTTGCCTCGAGGCCATTAGCCTCAGTTACTTGAAAAGCCTTAGGTTCTCATTTGAATGAGAAACTCCCTCAGGTGTTTATAGTGTAAGAGGATTTCCCTAGGGTGAGGCTGATGCTGGTTGTTAATGAGCCTCAATTTGCATTTGTTTGCTCGCCTGGTTTGGGTCTAATCTCCGAGGGAGGGGCTGCCACAGCTCCGGGCAAGAGCAAGCTGGCCACCATTCTGTGTGACCGGGAAGAGCAAGCTGGCCACCGTCCTTTGTGGCTGCAACAAAGCACAAACTCTGAGCGCCCTCCAAATCCCAGGTGTCCCCACAGAGTTCCAGTCCAGTCCGCCCTCCCTCTGCTGGAGTCCCAGGTGAGTGGCTGTAGCTATTTAGTGCTCTGTCCTGGCCCTCTGCACTGTGGAGCCACTTAGGGTCTTAACCCCGAGGGCGTGCTGCTCATAGCTAAGACTGCTGCTGTCCGTGGGCTCCCAGCCCACCACCCTCTCACGCCTCCGCAGATCCTACCAGGCTCATTCAGTGTCCCTGGTTGTATGGTCCTCTCCCGCTGCTTTTCTGTTGCTTTTTTTCGACAATTTGTCTTTATTTTGGTTGTAATTCCCGTTTGGTCCTGGGATATCGTCTGTGTAGCTTCCATTCACTCCGCCACCATTTTCTCTCCATTTGTCTATTTCTTCTTGCAGTTCTACCAGTTTTTCCTTCATGTATTTTGAAGGTCCATTATTCAGTGCACAAGCATTTAGAATTGTTATGTCCTCTTAATTAATTAAGTAATCTCTTTATCATTATGAAAGGACATTTTTAAATCCCTAGAAATATTGTTTGTTCTGTAATCCACTTTGTCTATATTAATATCCTCTCTCTCCAGCTTTCTTTTGGTTAGTTGTTAGCATAGTATACCTTTCTGCATTCACTTAATTTTAATCTACTGTGTCTTATTAAAATGACATTTCTTGTAAGCAGCATAGAGTCTGCTCCTGGGTCCATTCCTCAACTTCCTCACACTACACAACAATGAACAATGTCTGTCAATCTTGCTTCTCACTAATGCCCAGGTTTTTCCCTTGACTGTGGTAGGGATTAGGTGTGGGCAGGTGGTAGGATTGCACCAGGGAGTACAAAGAGAAATTTCAGTTCATCCTGCCACAAATAGTACCGTATAACTTAGGTCAAATTCCACACACCACATGTCAGTTGTGTGACCTTGGATAAGCTCCTTAACCACTCTGAACCTCAGTTTCTTCATCAACAAAATGAATTCAGTAATATTGGCTTGCAGGATTATAAATAATCTGTGTATAACTTCTTCCCCAGGGTCTGGAGCTCATTTAGTGATACATACCATCATCATTATTACTTTTATAATTTGCATGTACCATACAAATGCATATATTTACCTTCCAAATCAGCTTCTTAAGTGAGCACAAAGCAGCAATCATACATTTTTTAAAAATTAACTTGCTGTGCCAGGGAGCTAATAAAAGGAATGAAATCAGCATCTTTTTTTCAATGTGCCTGTCATAAATTAAGCATTGAGGTAAGCCCCTCTTTCCAAGGTTGCAAATACTCCTGCTGCAACCCCTGTGGGTGAACAAGGCCAGATGGGGAGAGCAATGCATCGTTCTCTGCTGCTCTGCCTTGTGCCCTTTTTGGAGGGGAGGCTGCTCAGGGTGCTCGCTCTGGAGCTGTGTGATTGTGGTCCCAACCTTGCAGAACCTTGACAAGGAGCAAGGCCCTAAGTTTTCATCAGGCACTGCCAGTGGGTCCTTTCCACCTGACATATTAATTCTTGCCTCTTCCAGTAAAGATAATTCATGTTCTTCAGCAGCATTGTGTAATGCACAACGCTGGGTGCCAGGAATCTCCTGCAAACTTCAGCAAGACCGCACTGTAATGTGCCACTAGATTCATCCAACCATCTAAAAAGCATTTTTTAAAAGCCAAAGGTTTTTCCCATGAATAACCTGGCAAGTGTTTGAGCTTCATTATAATTTCCCTCTAATGGAGCTAGGGGAAATGAAATGGAAGTTATTAGCCCGATTTATAAGACCGTCTCCTGAGAATATAGGGATGAAGAGGGGCTGACCTAGAGGACAAGATGCATCAGTTAACTACCTAGCTAAGGAGAAAGAGCTGGCCCCCAGTTTGCAAAGACAAAAAATATTCTTACTCAACAACCACTGTTCCTGTGCTCTCAGTGGCAGGCTAGCTGTGCATCTACCACCTGAGGATGCACTGCATCCTTCAGCAGTCTCCTCTCCGTGTCTTCAGAATCCTGCCCTGCAATCCATTTCTGCATATTCAGGATCCCAGAGAGATATCAGAACCCCTGTATTCATTAGAGCATTATTCACAATAGCCAAGATGTGGAAATAACCTGAATGTCCATTGACAGATGAATGTATAAAGAAAATTTGGTATACACATACAATGGAATAACATTTAGATTTAAAATGAAGGAAACTCTTCAATATGGGACAACACAGATGAACCTTGAGAACATTACGCTAAGTTCAGTAAGCCAGACACAGAAAGACATGATCCCACTTATATGAGGTATCTAAAATAAAAAAGTCAAATTCATAGAATCAAAGAGTGGAATGGTGGTTGCCAGGGGCTGAAAAGAGGGGTGTGGGGAGTCCTCATCAATGGGCATAAAGTTTCAGTCAAGGAAGATCAATGAGCTCTGGAGATCTGCTGTGCTACACTGTACCAACAGTCAACAACAATGTATTACACACTTAAAATTTTAAGAAGGTTGATTTCATGCTAAGTGTTCTTATCACAATAAAATAAAAATTTTAAAATAATAATAAATAAAGTTAAACATTCCCCCCAATCCTTCAGAGACCACCATGTTGGTGATCCAAGTGGAACATGCATGAACACATTTTTGTGGTGGCATTTGGAAGCTAAAAAACCATTTAAGGCCAGACACACCCTCATGAGAGAAGGCGTCTCGCATGGGAAAATGGTTGGTTGAAGTTCATGAGGAGGAAGGAGCGAATTCCCTTCAAATGGAGTTGGGAGCATTGGCTATTGAGTGGGAAGAAATAGTCCTGGCGAGGCTGAGCATGAGGGTTCCCCGAGGGCTTCCCCAGGACATTGGACACCCTAGGAAAATGAAGGGCACTCCAGGAATGGCAAGGACACCAGTGCCTGTTCTGCTGGGCCCGCGGCAGGGGCTGTTTTCTACTTGTGTGAGATCTATCAAATGTCTCTTAGGTCTCCCAGTATTGTTCTTAGATTATAAGGAACTTAGATTATAATGAAAAATAGTGACACTGATATTAAGAAATTGTATTAGGCCCTGGCCAGTTTGGCTCAGCGGTTAGAGCGTCGGCCTGCGGTCCAGAGAGACCCGGGTTCGGTTCACGCTAGGGGCATGTACCTCGGTTGCAGTTTGTCCCCGGCCCTGGTTAGTCGTGCGGGTGGCAGCCACTTGATGTGTCCCTTTCACGTCGATGTTTCTCTCTCTCTCTCTCCTCCTCTCTCTCCCTCCCACTCTATCTGAACAAAAAATGAAAAAATGTCCTCAGGTGAGGATAAAAAAAAAAGAAATTGTATTAGTTTGCTAGGGCTGCCATAACAAAGGACCATAGGCTGGGCGGCTTAAACAACAGAATTTATTTTCTCACAGTTCTGAGGGCTGGAAGTGCGAGATCAGAGTGTTAGTAGGTTGGTTTCTTCTGCGGCCTCTCTCTTTGGTTTGTGGATGCGGCCATCTCCCCGTGTCTTCCCAGGGATTTTCCTCTGTGGGTGTCTATGTCCTCATCAACTCTTGTTATAAGGACACCGGTCATGTGGAATTAGGGTCCACCCCAATGACCTCACTTTAACTTAATTACCCTTTGAAAGATCCTGTCTCCAAATACTTTTACATTCTGAGGAGACATAATTCGGCCCATAAGTACATACATTTTCAAATTTTTATTATTATAACACTAATGTAAAACTACAATGGTTACTGTTTAGTGGGCTTCTTATGCATCATTTCACCTACACCTAATCTTCATAATCTATTGAGGTAAGAAGCATTATTGTCCATGGTGTACAGATGAGAAAACAGGCACAGGCAATTAAGTAACTTACCTGGTTTGGACACAGGATTGAATGCAGGCTGCCTGTTGCCTGAGCCTACACTCCTCACTACTACATCATTCTGCCTCTTCTCCCGGGTGTGTTACAGAGAGAGATGCAAGCTACAGAAGAGAAAGGAGAAAATAAAAGTCATCCACAGCCCCACCTACCGAGGCTCTACATACAGATTCAGATTATGTTATACAGCTTTGCTGTCTTCACTTGCTCACTCGTGCCAGTTTTGGATGCTGCTTTCCTAGTTAGCAGGGCCAAAGAAAAGCTTCAGAGGTTTAAAAACTACCTACAAAACATCCTAGGGCATGGGAAAATGTTCATGAGCTAGTGTTGGGTATAAAAATCTGGTTCCTCAATAATATGTGTACTGTGAGCCCAATTTTTGTAAAAGGACAATACCAGAATGCTAGTTATAAATCTCTGGCCAGCCCTGGCCAGTCTGGCTCAGCGGTTAGAGCATCAGCCTGCGGTACGGAGAGACCCGGGTTCGGTTCCCGCGAGGGGCATGTGCCTGGGTTGCAGTTTGTCCCCGGCCCTGGTTGGTCGTGCAGGTGGCAGCCACTCGATGTGTCCCTTTCATGTCGATGTTTCTCTCTCTCTCTCTCTCTCTCTCTCTCTCTCCCTCTCTCTCCCTCTTACTCTATCTGAACAAAAAATGAAAAAAAAAAAAGGCCTCGAGTGAGGATAAAAAAAATAAATCTCTGGCCAGTGGAACTGTGGGTGATACTAATTTTCCTCCTATATTACCTATATTTATTTCCTATATTTCTTAAGTGTGTTATCATGAGCATGTGGACAAAATGACCTCTGTGAGCAGAAATGAGAACAATAAATGTCATAAGAGAAAAGTTACACTGCACCCGCTCACAGCAGCACCACCGGTCCAATCACCGATTTGTCTCAATTCTGGAAGATTTCTCCATATGCATTTGGAAAGGAAAACAAAGGCAGCAGACAGAGTCTGTGAGGAAATCTATTGGAAACAACATCCTGACTGGGAAAAGCGACAAAAGAACCACCTCCCTAAAAGCAGCCCAAAGCGGCCATTCAAATAGTAAAAATGACGCAGGGGGTTGAAAACAAAGTCCCAGCTTTCGGTCCGAGTTTCCTGAGCCAGTGAAAACAGCAAGCGTAGAAGAGGAAGCCTGTGCTCCCTGGTGTCCCCAGGGAGGCCCCTGTGACTGCCACCTATGCCAAGACCTCAGAGAGCCCAGAGATCTGCATCTTGTCACCTCAAGTGCAGGGTCAGCTTCATGCCCCAGGTGCCCCAGCACAACCAGACCATCACTCTGCTTCCCTCCCAGCTGCCTAAGGGGCTAGTGCCATGCTTTGGCTTCAGATAGCAGGGTAGCGTTTGGATCTGCACCCACTGGCAGGCTAGGGTGGGGGCTGGGCACATGTTCCACCTCGGGCCACCTGCTTCCTGCCAGGCGGCACAGCCGGGAGCCAGCCAGGCAGACACAATGGGCAGGACCCACGTCAGATTCATAGGGGAAGAAAATTACTCTTTGTGGACTGAGAGATCAGGACAGGATATCTATAACTGTTTTTAAAAAAGCCTGGTCTGCAGCCCCTCCCTCCCCAAGCACTTCCGAAATGTCTCGCAACACGCCAGGCTCTTTAAATATCCAAACCCAGAATAAATGTGCAGGCAGCATTTCCCCCCAGCAACCTGCCCACGGGCTGCCAGCTGAGTCAGAGTCTCGAAGTGTCAGAGCTGGAGAGGGCCTTGCAGGTCAACAAACTCAGGCTGAGACCAAGATGCTGGCACTTGGCTCCCGTCCTGTGTGTTACCTCTCCCAGGGACTTCCTGCCCAGGACCAGCCTCACCAGGGGCGCCCTTAACTTCTGTGCCACCCTGCCGTCCCCACTGGGCCACCTCACCCTTTTAAATGAGATGCAGAGTCTAGGGAGGTGAAAGGACTTGGCATAAGTTGCACAACTTGTTCACAGCAGAGCGGGAGCTAAAAGCGGACTCCTACCCTCCTGTTCTTTCCCTGGACGTGTGGACATTTCGACCTGATGACTCTGTGTGGCTGTCCCGTGGCCATGTGGCAACTGCTCTGGATGATGAGTTGTGGAATGTGCTCTCAGATCCTTACAAATAGGTTTAGACAGGCATTTCTCTTAAGAGTTTGGATTTCTATATCTAAGGTTGTTGTTGTTTTTAATTTTAAAAAATGGGGCCCAACCGGTGTGGCTCAGTGGTTGAGCACCGACCCATGCACCAAGAGGTTGCCAGTTTGATTCCCAGTCAGGGCATATGCCCAGGTTGTGAGCCAAATCCCCAGTGGGAGGCATGCAGGAGGCAGCCAATTGATGTTCTCTCTCATCAATGTTTCTATCTCTCTTTCCCTCTCCCTTCCTCTCTCTCTAAAAATCAATAAAGAAAAAAGAATTGGGGTCTTCTGGTTGAATATAGTGTCTACCAGACCTCAAGATATGAAACAGATACCAACAAAGCTGATCTGGCTGAAGTAGGAGCAAGGGCTCCCTCACCCATAGCTCCCCACCCCTTGTACCCCCATGTTCTGGAGATACATCCTGGGCCTCCGGGCCCTGAGTAATGGTTTGCAAAGCACTGGATCAATTAGTATCTTATGAACTCATATACCTGAGAACCCCAGATTCACCATAATGTGAGTCTGGATAATGGAGAGAACATACCTAGGGCTCTACTCAAGCCTTCTCTGCAGTCTAGTAGCAAATGAGGATGAGAAGACATCTGAAAAATGTACCTGGATTCAAATGCAACCAGAGGTAAATGGTGAAATGTGGCAGGCCGAAGCCCAACATAATCATTTATTCTTTTATTCATCTAACAGAAATTCACTGAGCTCTTACTACTTGCCAACACCAATGGTAGTCACAGCCAATTATATACGAAAAGCAATTCATGTTCTTTATCCCTAAGGAAGTTTGTGTTTTAACAAAATCTGACATAATACAAAGAAAATTAGAAACAGTTCAGGTACAATTTTTTTAGAGATTCATGAACAACAGCTACCCTTTCCAGCAAGGAAGATCGTCAAAGTCTTCATAGGAAGAAGTGACATTTGAAAATAGTATGGTTTTGACAGGTGGAGCTAAGAGAGCAGGGCACTTCAAAATGAGGAAGCAGCATGTGCAAAGGCCCAGAGGCACTCTCATCACACAGACTGTACAACTCCAGAAAGTGCATTCACAGAGTTTATCAAGTAAGGAGCAACCCCTGGAATCAGCTACACAGAAGCCCTGCTGGAAAGTACAGATGTATCCTGGAAATCGTGAGCTGTACTAAACAGTGGGAGGAATCTGTATAGAGCAGTAAAGAGAGATCAGATGGAAAAAATTAGGTTGGAATATAAGTGTGGAAGGCCTGGATACCAGGGCACAGTGACTCCACTCTGCGCACAGTGGGCACTCGCTAAGGGTTTTGGAGCAGATAAGTGACAACAAAGTGAAGCTTTAGGAAGCTGAACCTAACAGGTGGGAGGGTGCATGGAAGGGGTGGAGGGGACGAAGGCTGGGACAGTGGTAGAAAGTTACAGCCACAGTGAAAGGAGCAGGCAATGGGACCAACTTGGGTGGAGGTAGTGATGATGGAGAAAAGAGATAAATGCAACAGATGACAATGTCCCAGGAAAACCAGCCGGGCGTGGCAAACCACTGACTTTGGAGGTCAAAGGAGAGGAATGTCAGAGGGGGACAGCAGGCCTGGTCTGGGTGCCTGGAGATGCAATGGGTGCCTTTTGCACACTTAGGGAAGATGGCAGGGGTGCCTGGGCTGGGTGGGCACATGGGACGTTTGACTGTAGGCTTGGAAGTTTAGGGGCTTTGGAGAGTCAGTTCAAAGTACCAGCTCAACCTAGGAGCAAGACTTCCCTGTATCTCTGCACAAGCATGACTGTGAACCAATCTGACTTTGGGTAAGGGTTATCAATTCCAATAATACCCACACTGCTTCGCTTCCATCTGATTTCCCCCCCTCAGCTTCTCCCCAGAAAGCACAGGGCTCCCACGCCAGGAAAGCTGAAAACAAGACTTCCTTATGGCCAATCTAGACAACAATCCGAAGAGCCAGAAAGGAGACTCCCTGGCCCTACATGTTCCAGCTGAGCTGTGCCTGTCAGGGTAAACAGCAACTAAAATAATCACAGTTGCTTGCCACTTGGAATATTATTATCTGAACAGTTGGTAGATAGGAACTGTTTTTAAATCAAGCTATCAAAACAAACTCAAGGAGAACATCTGCGAGGCCCAGGCCTGCGTTGCTGAGAAGGGTGACTTGTCAGCAAGGGGAAGGTCGCAACGATGGCCCAGGGTGAGGTGGTCCCAGTGAGAGGAGGCAGAGCTGAGCGAGGGAGGGACTGGCCTGCAAACAGGCTCTGAACGAGATACAGAAATGCTTCTGACAGAGATGAAGCTCCCTGGGTGGGGAGCCAGCAGGGTGGGAGTGGCTGCCACAGGGCCCATCCAGGTGCAGTCACTTTGGAGCCTGGGCAAATCTTGAGTGAAAGCATCAGACGTTATTTATAGCCGTTGACTGAAATCCGTGTTATTTATTATGATGTTTATAAAGATACATTGTAGGTGGCCTTTCCTTCCTTGTCTCTCCAGCTGGGGTAGAGAGATTCTTCTGTGCATACTTCTCTGCTTTGTTTAGCTTGTTTTCCTCCTCAAAAATTTTAACTAATGAGGACAAGGATAACAAATGTTTATTATTTAAAACTTGGATGAGGCACCTGAACTTCCTGGAGGGAAAGGGCACAGAAGTGGGTGGTGGGGGCCCTGTCCTGCAGCCCCCGCCCGTCTTTCCTTCTTGCTGACCTGGGGCAGGGAACAGCTTTCAAAACAAAATTTTCCAGATGGTCTTGCAGGGGTTCTGTCTGTGGTCTTTGTGTGTGCTGATATTTTGAGGTGGGAAAGGATTTCCACAGTCAGAATTGCTTTCTTCCCTCTGTTCTACTCTCCCTAATAAAACTTATAAATGCCCTCCATTGTGTTGGTCATTTGTGTGAAAACAAAACACACTCGAGGATTTAAGAATAAGGGAGCAGGTTGGAAGTTTGGGGTGATAAGTTAAATTTCTAAAAGGTGTGAGGGGTTTTAGAGAGCCCTCATGGTGCAAACCTAAGGCCCCATTCTCCAATCAGGTTTATTAGTAATAAATAGGATATTTTGAACTTAAAAACAACAAATTGTCCATGGGTGAGTTTGCCACCTGCAGACTGGTCATATAACAAAGAGGACAGTGACTGGAAGTCTGGTAAGAGGTCTGCAACCCTAGACTCAGAGCCCAGGCCTCGGCTCCTGAAACCTTCTCCTTCCTCTGCCCCACCTCAGCTCTGGGCTGCTCTGTTTCCCCCTCTACCAGCAATGGAAAACCCAAGGCTGTGGGGTTCCTGGGCCCTGGCAAGGACGGAGGGCCATGGAGGCAGAAAGGGCCCTTGAGGATGGCCAAGTACAAGGAAAATCTCATCTTCCAGCCAACACAGACTCTTAAGTGTGCCTTGAAAGGGCCAGGGTGACTGTGCCACCTTATGGAAATGTTGACAAAGTGCAGAGGGATTTGGGGGCTCCCTGTCAGGGATTCAGAGATTGGGGTAGATGGAAATGCAGAAAGAAGGAGTCCAGGGGGAAAGACAAGAGAAGCAGAGGTTGTGTTCAGGGAGAGGAGGGAACAGAGTGGAGAGTAGTCCTAAGTGGGGATGGAGTAACTCTAAGGGAAAGGTCTGAGGGGCATTGGGAGAAGATGCAATGAGGGTCGCTAGAATGCTCTGGTGCTTAAGAGGATCTTTGCCAGAAAAAGCTCAGGAAATGGTGTCCAGAGCACAGTTCTTCTTGAGAAAACCAAGGGCCACGGCACAGGGAGCTTTGCACAGATGCTGCTCACACAGCCTGGAGCACTGGGATTCTGGAGAGAGAGACACCCGTCTAAATGATGCTCCACCAGGCTGCTGAGCCAGGCCCTGGCCTCTGTGTTGGAGAGCCCAGGTCATTTAAGGAAAGCCATGAAATTGGGGGGCGTACAAGATTCTGTCTTTATTTCCACCTCTTTTTTTTTTTTTTTTTTTTTGGCATGGTTGTAAGAATCTCCTACCAACTTGATTTAAAGACTAAGTTGAATATGGAACAATGACAAGCAGCAATATGGATGAATCTCACAGACATAATGTTGAGTGAAAGAAGCCAGATACAAATGAGCACATAGGGTACGATTTCATTCACAGGAAGTTCAAAGCAGGCAACTGAAAACTAATCTATGGGGATGAAGGTCAGAAAAGTAGACACCCCTGGGGTACTGATTGGTAGGGGCCACGAGGGAGCTTTCTGGGTGCTAGGATGTCCCGTGTCTTGGTCTGGGGTGTGGTTACACAGAGTATGATGTGTAAAAAGTCATCGTGCTGTGAAAGTAAGACCTATGCACTTCACTGAAAGTCAGCGAACCGCAACAAAAATGTCTTTAAAATTGAACAGTATAACCGTGTATTCACTTCCTATTGCTGCTATAACAAATTACCACAAACTTAGTGGCTTAAAACAACACAGATTTGTTCTTACAGAAGGTCAGAAGTCTGCCATCAAAGTGTCAGCAGAGCTGAGTTCCTTCTGGAGGCTTCAGGGGAGAATCCATTTCCTTTTCTTTTTCAGTTTCTAGAAGCCACCTGCACTCCCGGATCATGGTCCCTCCTCACATCACTCCCACCTTTTGCTCTGTCATCACTTCTCCTACCACTGTGTCTTTGACCCTCCTGTCTCCTTCTTATAAGGACCCTTAGGATAACTTTGGGTCCAACCAGATACTCAAGAATAATCTCTCCATCTTAGAATCCTTAATTTAATCACATCTGCAAAGTCTCTTTTACCATATAAGGTAACATCACAATTCTGAGCATCAGGACAGGGACATTTGTTGAGGGTATTATCAGCCTTTCACTGTAAGATTGCATGAAAGTCAAGTTCCTTGTTTAGGGAAGTGCCCCTTTTCAGACCAAATCAGATCAACAAATGTGTTAGGTTAATGAATGCTAACTGCTGTTGGAACATACAAAACCCAACATCTTCATGGCTTTATAAAATAAACAGGGGTTCTTAACCTGAGTCTGGCATCCCCAAAGAATCCTTTGATGGAATTCAGGGGATCTGTGAACTCAGATGGGAAAAATTACACTTTTATTTTCTCTAAACTTAACACTTTCTTCAATAATAAATGTCATCAATAAATCACATTAGTATTGACAGTACCTGTAATGTTATCACCAATAGAAATCAAAGATATTTTCATATCACCTTGGCTGGTGTGGCTCAGTCAGTTGACCATCCTCCCATGCACCAAGAGCTCACTGGTTTGATTCCCGTTCAAAGCACAGGCCCAGGTTGTGGGCTCCAACCCCAGTAGGGGGCATGTAGGAGGCAGCTGATCAAAGTTTCTCTCTCTCTCTCTCTCTCTCTCTCTCCCTCTCCCTTGCTCTCTCTCTAACTATCAATAAAAACATTTTTTTAAAAGATTTTTTTCACATCCAGGTACAGTTGTTACATCTATATCAAAATATCACTTATAACTACTTCAAATGTGTGGTGGTTATTAAACCTTACCCTATATCTTATTATTTAATAATGAATTAATAAAGAGGCATGTACATTAAATTATCATGATTTTTATACTTTAATTACAGTATTTGAGTACAAATTTTAATCTAATATTCTATTTTATCCATTTAAAAACATTTCTGAGCAAAAGTCTATAGGCTTCACCAAGTAGATAAAGTGGTCCAGGGCATGCACACATACACACACAAAACAGGTTTAAAACCCCTGAAATCCTGTAAGTTTTGAAGCAATATGGGCGGCCCTCCATGCTGCAGCTACCCATCCGAAACATGTAACCTCAGAGGGACCCCGTGGGGCTCACTGGTGCAGGCTCCTTACTCATCCCCCAGCCTCTCTGAAGGAGGTGAGGATTTCCCCTTCAGGCACAACTTGGGGCAGAAGTTCTCTCAGTTCTCCAGGGAATCATTTGTGGAACACATACCCAGTTAGTAATTAAGGTGACAAAGCTACTTTCCTACGTTTCTTTAGGGTGTAAGGACTGGGATAACTGACAGGCACGTAGTCTAACTGCTTGGCCAGCTTCATCACTCATCTAAGCTAATTCTAATTCCACCCTTATTCATCCCCAGACCAAGCTAGACCTCCTCACCTTTTTCTCCCTGACCATGAAGAAAGCAAGATTCTAAAGTTTGTTGCTGCTCCAGCTCTGCAGCACCTTCTGTCCCATACTCTACCTTTGACCCCAAGATGCCTATGTTAGAGTCGGTGGCCCTGCCTCATCCAGATATGGCTGCCCATCTGTTTGAGGGGAGGGAGTGGAGATTCCCCTGGGCCATTCATTCTTCTTCTCTTCTTTGAAGTATTTTTCCAGGTTTTCCTTTCTTGTAAAGGCCTGTGGTCCTTCAACAGAACCAGAAAAATGGTGCTTTCTCATTCACAACTCTTGGCTCCAGGATCCCAGTGGTTTGGGCCATTCTGCTTTGTCCAAACTAGCATCTTCTTCCCTTTCTTCTCCCTGTGAGAATGCTGCTCCCAATGCTCCATGGGGAATGTATGGAGGCTAATGAAGCCAGCGCCAACCCTTGTCTGTGACCTTGGAGTAGGTGCCACATGCGCCCAGGCTAAGGAAAGACTAAGGATTCCCAGATGGATACTAGTGGCGTGCTACCCCACACCAAGTCATCTGGGCCTCTTTGTGAGAGCAGGGAGCATCATTTCCCTTAGATCTCACTAGTGGAGTCCTAGGCTCTTACGCCAGGTGTCAGCCACCTTGTGGTGTTGCCGTGTGACAAATGGTCTGTGGGTGACTGCTGCTCACGAGATTTATTGCCTCTAAACCCCGCTGAAAACTCCTGCCTGCCTACTGCTGCTTGGGTCCGTGGAGATGGATGAGCTCTGGAAGCAGAGCTGCCAATGCACCTCTCCCAGCCCACTTTACCCACTCCCCGGCAACCCACCTGTGGTGCACTATGACAACGCATTTGTGAGCACACCAGAAAATTCCGAGCTGTGGAGCCAATTGTGTTCCTTCCTTCCTTGTGGAAGGCTGTGTGACTTCCCCACCTGGACACTTTCAATGACTTTTTTGCACTTTTCTGTGTGTCTTAATCACGCAAAATAAAGCCAGAGATAGAGACATAAATACACCACAGGCTGGCAGGCCTCCCAAGTCAGCAGTGTGTACACCTCAGCAAGCGAAGCTGAGGGACTGTAAGTCTCTGAGCTCAACGCGCCAGAAAATGGAAAAAAGAAAGTATCGGTTTCCTATGGGTGACTTGAAACAACAGAAATTGTCTCATAGTTCTGGAGGCTAGAAACCTAAATCAAGGTATACATGGGATTGAATCCTTTTTGAAGCTTTTGGGACAAATGTTTCCATGACTCCCTCATAGCTTCTGGTGGTTGTCAGCAACCGTTGGTGTTCCTCGGCTTGTAGCAGCATCACCCGTTGTCACATGGAGTCCTCCCTCTGTGTCTGTGTCCAAACATTCCTCTTCTTATAAGGACACCAGTCACACTAGATTTAGGGCCCACCTTAATCCACTATGACCTCGTCTTAACTTGATGAAATCTTCTAAAACTCTATTTCCAAATAAGTTCATATTCACAGAGTGCAGATAGATATGTATTTTTGGGGGGAGACGATTCAACCCAGTATAGGCAGGAAGAAAGGAGAGGAATAAAAAAAGAGGGGTGGGGGGTGGAGAAAGAAAGATATGAGCAGACGAAGGGTGAGTAGAAAGGCAGAGAAAATGAGACTGTTATAGGTACTTAGACAGACATGAGCAGAGCAAGGACAATGGGCCAGGTACAGGGTGGAAAGCCCTCAGTGCCTAGCAAGGGGCAAACTGGGAAAACAAGGACCTCACTCCCAGGTAACCTTTCCTCCCCTACCATATAGCTGGTCATGTAGTTTGGACCCCCGGCTTTTCATACCACTGGTCATGCAGTTTAGACCCCTGACCTTTTTCTCCCTAAAGATAACATCTAGGCCTCAGTTGTATTTCAGCTCCAGGCCAAGAAAATCAGCAAACAAGACAAGTGATGGAATGGCTGCCTCAGGACCAGCTACATTGACTAATGAACCCCTGCCCTGGCACCGACCAATCAGTGGAGGCAATGACCCTGAAAGTATACACTTGGAAATAGGATGAATATTCTATTGAGACCCTCCCCTGAGAACTACCCTAATATTCCCAACTTAAGAGAGAAATAAATACCCTCAACACAAAGGACCCAGCTCAAGCTCTCCCCCAGGGGAGCATGCCCTCATCATTCCCATCTCCCTTCTTCTCTCTAAGGGACCTCATGAGACTTGCAACCAGGGGAGCAGTGGGCAGTGACATCTCATCCTGGGCTAACCCCCTGAAGTGTCTCCAAGGCCCCCTTTTCTCTGACTTCTCAGTGAGCCAAGGCAGCCCAGCCTAGGCTCTCCTGCTGCTTCTTCCAAGCCCTTCCTTCTTTCACTGTCCTGAGTGTGTTTTTGCTGCAGCCAATAAATTATTTCTTACTTTGCTACACTTTGTCTCTTGATTGAAATCTTTCAAGAAGATAACTGATGTCTTATCATCTTGCCAGTAACAAGACCAAGGTGACAGAAAGGTGCAGGGCAAAGAAAAGACAATTGAGAATAGGAAAAAAATGGTATAGAAGAGCAACTCACATTTATTCCATTTTACTGGGTGGTGGGAATATGTTAGGAACCCTTATTCATTCATTCATTCATTTATTCATTCATTCATCCATTCATCAGATATTTTTCAAGCATTTCCTAGGTGTCAGGCACTGTTGTAAGCACTGGTCACATGACAGAACGAAATCAAGGGAAATTCCTGCCCTTTTTTTCAGGTATGTTGGCTCCCTTCGTACTCACAGCATCTCTTAGGGGACTGGAGAAGGTTGGTGAGTTGGTCAAAGTCCTGTGACCAGTAAGGGGTCATTTGCAGTAGGGCTTCCCTGGTTTTGCATCCATGACCCTGAGAAAAGAAAAGCCTGTTCTCTGAGAAGGTCATGGCAGAAAGTGCCAGATATTCTCACATGACTGTATCGAGAAAACTCCTTGCCCTTCCCTGAAAGACAAGGGGCCACCAGCCTGCACACCTGCTTCAGGGGCCTCTCAGCTGCCGTCTCCACAGAGCTCCCCTGGAATGGCAGCAGCTGGTGGGTGGGGGCCTCCTGTTGGCATTGAGTGGGTCCTTCCTGAAATAGAAGGCAGAGCTCAGGCCCCAGCTGTGGAGCTGGTCTTGGGGTTTGAGGATGGATGAGCATGTCAGAGGAATGCACATTCTTCCCCTCACTCTGATGCAGCCCCAAGCCCCTGCCCTCGCACCACCTAGCCCCACTAGCACCCAATCTCCAAGCCCGAGCCAAGAAGCAGGAAGGGTATGTGGTAATGACTGAAGCCTGTCCCACCTCCCTCATGCTCTGTGCCATCCACCCACCCAGGCTGGCTCTGTGCTGACCCCTTGCCACTGTAGACCCCTGGCTCTCCCAATCTTAGCCTTCAGATGGGTTGCCTGTTTTCCAAGACTTTGAGGCAGAGGCTCCCTGCCCATCCCCAGACATTTATCTCTTTGGTCTCTGCTTCCTTCCTGACCTTCTTCTCATTACTGCTGAGACGTTTCCCTGTCTCTAGAGCCCTACTTGCCCACCCCCTGGGTCTACAGTGCCTGACAACCACGTCAGATGGGCTTGGTCCTGCTGCCCCTCAGAACCTCCAGTTCAATGATATTGAACTCATCTTCTTTCCCTAGCCCTTCTGCTTCCATCTTCAACACCTTGTGAGTTGTCCAGATCCTCCCTGCTGCTGAGCCAGGAGCCTAAGGGTCATCGCTGACTCCTGCCTTCCCCACCCACCCCCAGCTGCCCCAGCACCAGCCCAGACTTCTGGATGTCTCTCCATCCCAGTACTCCTCCTCCAGCCTAAAGGGCATCTTGCCCCGATTCCCACAGTCACCTCCTACTTGGTACCCCTCCTCATACAGTATCCAGGATAATCTTTTGGAAATACATGTCTGATTATTTCATTCAAAGTTCCTCTTACATATTGAGACTTTAAAAACATTTTTTAGTCTTCCCTTTGCCAATAGGCTTTTCTTGGTCAGGTTCCAGCATACCTGCTAGTCTTCAGCTCTATGCTCCTCCATAGGCCACCCCCACACACGTGCAGCCCCATGTACACCCTTGTGCACATGGGTGTACACATACACACGCATGCGCACCACGATCTAGTTGTGCCCATCTATTTATTCATGGGTGCAGTTATTTACAGAGTGCCAACTATTTGCACTCTTAGGATACAATACTGATGCTTGTTACTGTTTCTTGAACATGTTTTCTGTGATCTTCCTCCTATTATTCTCTCTGTTAGGAGTGTTTTCCTCCCTTTCCACCTAATATGGTCCTATCCTCTTTCTTCAAGACCTTACTCAACTTCACCTCCTCTGTGATACCTGGTCTGCTTCCCCAGGCAGAGTGAATTCCTGATGTGCCTTGGACACTCCTGCCCAGGGTGGAAGTGACAGCCCTGCAGGTGGAGTGGGACTCGCTCACTGTACACATCCTGTGGCCGGTTCAGAGGCCGAGTGCACTTACTGCACGAGCGAGTGAATGGATGGCGTGCAGTGTTCTGAGCGCTCTCAGGGCTCCTCTGTCAGCCCCAGGAAGCACCGGCCTCCAAAGCCACCACACTGGGCAGGGTCAGAAATGGCCCAGTCTTGGTGCCCATCAGGTCCTACCAGCAGCCAGGTGGCATCCCCAGGAAAGCAGGACTGGCTTTCTTTCCTCCTTTGAAACTCAGCTGTTATATATCCAAGGAAAACTGACTTCCCTCCTCACATGTGGTTGAAGAAGGAGGGAGCAAACTCATGTTAGGCCCCTGATGTGAGGCATCACTGTGGCCAGGCCCACCATCTGAGACCACAGTTGTCCCTCCTCAGCCCATCTCTCCCAGTGGGTAATTGGACTTCCCTGGGGGGGGGAGGGCAAAGCAACAGCACAGACATTCTCAGTTCCGGCCTGGGGTGTTCGCACTCTCCCTCCTCTCCTGGAAGCAGCATTGCAGTTAAATATTTAGGAAGTTCTATTCTACTTCTTGGAGGAATCTAGCTTGGCTTAGAGGTTTTTTATTTTTCATTTTTTTTCCACTTTAATGAACCAAGGATTCGGGAAATTGGCTCACAGAGTCATGCCACCAACACCAAATTAGAGCCATCTGTACAGATAAAACAGTTAGGAGCTTTTGTGCCTGGTGGGCCGAGGTGTGTGGCTCATTCAATCTCAGAGGAGCACTTCATCCCCTGGTTTCTTTTTTTTCCCCTTACACAGAAGACGCCTCAGTCAGCGCATAGGAAACAGGAAGAAACCCGTTGTTTTAAATAGCAGAGGGCAGAGAATTGACTCATTATGGTCTGTTCACCCAGCGAGTGACACCCAGAAGGCAAGCTGCTCAGCCCCCACATTCCTGAGACGCAGCTCAAGGGGCACAAGCAGGATTTTCCCAGAGAAAATCTGGAAGAATTCAGTGCAAACCCTTTCGAAGGGAGTTGGTAAAACCTTAGGTTTCTATCTTGTGAGGGACCTTACAACACTAATGTCTTTTTTAAAAAGACAAAAACAAAAACTCCAGTAAAAACCCACAAGAATACCTGGAAATCAGACAACATCCTGTGTTTCCCTTCCCTATCCTGATTTGCTCCGAGTAGGACAAACACACCTTTAAGCCTCCTTTTTCTTATCTTGGCAGTGGTCTATTTTCACTTTTCTGGGCTTGAAAACCATTGGCTTAGGGTTGTGAGGCAGCAGGAGGGGGTGACCTCTGCAGGAACAGAGGGCCCCACGCAAAGGCGGGTTCCTGCAGGGAAAGGTGGCCCCACGGGGCAGTTGGGCCCAAGAGCCCAAGGGGTAATCTGCCTCAAATCCATGATTGTGACAGCCAAGCACACAAATTAGTCCTGCCAGAAGCTGTCCCAGCTTCTGGATTTTATTCTTAAAGTGTGTTGTGTTGTGGTGTTGGATGTTCAGACTGGAATCCAGGTGTGGTGATGGAACCTGAGGGGCTAAGGTCCTCGGGTCCTACAGCTCACTTCCGCCTCCCCATTGTCCAGTGTCTTCTTCATCCTCAAATCAGACTCCAGTCACCTAATTTTCAATAGATGAGCTTGGGGGCCTTACAACTGACCTGCCTAAATTCTCTCTCCAAGCCTCTCCAACTGTGAACACCCACAGCCTCATGGCTTACGTGGTGTCCTCCCGTGTCCTTCCCTGCCCATCCCCCAGGGAGATCCCTGAGTGTCACACCCCCAACCCAGGCAGTGTCTTTCATAGCTCAGAGAGCTGTTTGGATTTACATTTTAACCCCAAATCGATGGTGACCCCTGTCACCAATGGGAGTGACCAAATTGTCTTATTTGGATCATTAACATTACTCCAAGTGTCAGTATATCTCTAGACGCTCATGGCAGCAGAGTGTATAGCATTTTCAAGTGGAAACCTTTCCCTGCCATTGTCCCTTTCTAGAATATGCCAAACAACCAGGATTCTCAATACACTCAAGAGATGGGCTGAAATCCTGGAGACAGAGAATAGGAAAAACCTTCCACTTTTTCGTGTTCCTCAAAGCCATTTTCTATGCCTACAGGTGTCAGTATAAGCAAAAGAATGGGTCTCATCACATGAAGTTAGCGTAACAATATAATTTATTGTCTAGATCTGGACACTGTTGAACGTGAAAAGGAGAGCTATTAGTAATTATGCCAAACAACAAGTATAGATGATGACTGTCCCAGGAAAATGCACAGATGGTCACCCTATGTATTGAACTATGAGCTCTAAATTAGCACTGGCTCCAATGTTGGGCATCCAATTAGGTTTGTTTTGGTTTTTTTTAACAATACCTGAGTGACCCTAGGTCCAATGCGGGGTGGGGGAAAGATTGGGGGAGTTGAGGAATGAGGCTGTGAGTTGTCATACCTGACTAAATGTAATGCAAGGGTGGAGAGTGGGGAGAAAATGGATTATTTTATCCCAGGAAAAGGTGGCATTGCTACAGACTTGAGGAAAATCAAGTTCCATTTCTTGTCTGAGCTGCTAGCTGCTCTCAACAAAGTAACTGAGTTCTGCCAACTCCCTCTCCAGCTGCAAAAGACAGTAATGTCCTGAGTCCTGAAGTTGGAATTCCAAGCCCAGTCTCCACCCTCCAGCCTCTCTGCTCTAGAACCTTTCCCCACCCTGAGCAAGGTTAGAGGATCAAATTTATCCCAGCCAGCCAGCAGTTTTGTAAAAGACATGTCCATCTATTTTCAAAGGCAAAATTAGGTAGTCATACCTTTTTTAAAAATCCTCACACAAGGACATTTTCATTGATTTTTAGAGAGAGGGGAAGGGAGAGAGAGAGAGAGAGAGAGAGAGAGAGAGAGAGAGAGATCAATGTAAGAGAAGAACATTGATCAGTTGCCTCCTGCATGTGCCCTGACCAGGGCTGGGTATCAAACACGCAGCCTAGGTATGTGCCCTGACAGGAAATCAAATCCACAACATTTTAGTGCATAGGATGACACTCTTACCAGCTGAGCCACACGGCCCAGGGCTGAGGTAGTCATTTTTTTTTTTTTTTTTTTTTTTTTAGAAATGCAAGCAAGAATTTATTGACTGCAGCAAAAACACACTTAGGACAGTGAAAGAAAGAAGGGCATAGAAGAAGCAACAGGTGAGCCTAGGCTGGGCTGCTTTGGCTCACTGAGAAGTCAGAGAAAAGGGGGCCTTGGAGACAGATTCAGGAGGTTAGCGTGGGATGAGATGCCACTGCCTGTTGTTCCCCTGGCTGCAAGTCTCGTGGTGTCCTTTGGATTTTAAGAGATATGTCCCTATGGGGGAAGGGAATGGCATGGGTGTGCTCCCTGGAGAGAGCGTGCTCTGGAATCTTTGTTTTCAGGTATTTTTTTTTCACTTTTCATTAATTTATTTTTGTTACAGATGTTTCTCCTTTTTCCCCCCGAGACACTGAGGTAGTCATATTTTAACTTTTCTCTTCTCAGATCCCAAGGCATTAAAAAATTCTTAACTATTTGATAAAAACATTTTCATTCATTTAAAAAAGGTTATGCCCTTCTAGGCTAGAACTACTCAGCTGGCCTACAAAATAGTATTCTGTGGTATATCTTATTCTCAAGTTCTAGGCAAAAATTATTTTTAAATTACATTGAAATGATCCAAATAATTGCAGAGTTAAAGTGCTTCTTCCAGAAACATGGTACACTGAGGAGAGAATGCAAGAAAACTCCTGTATATATCACAGCATAATACTTGAAAGGGGAAATGTCCTCTGTGTAACCATAAAAAGAAACAAAAAATAAGCATATGTTTTATATTCTCATATAAATTTGACTCGGTAATAGATTAGAATTTATAATCAGTTTTTCCATGGAATCAGTACTTTCATAGAATTCCTTCATTTTCCCTGGGTAAAGTTATCTGTGGTAGTGGTTATAAGTCTTTTTACTAGATTGAGTTATCCCCCAAATTAAGGATTTTTCTTTGTTGATATGTTTGTTTTCAGAAAGTGTTCAATAAATATTTGATAAATATGTAAACAAAAGTTATATTAAGCATCAAATTATGACAATAAATATAAATGGCTAACATTTCTCAAAGTCTCAGATTAAATTTAAAAAATGAAATTTAAAACTTTCCACTTATAAGAATTATATCTAAAATATAAAATAAATGGCCCAAACGTGCTCAATATAATAAGACTGTGGTAGTCAAAAAGAAAAAGAAACACAGAGAAAAGAGAATTTAAAATGAATATTATTTTTAGGTTGCTCATAAAACATCCATCAAAATAGATCATAGGCTGGATGGTAAAATAAGTCTCCACAAAAATCAAAGAACTGAAATAATACACAGAGTGTTTTCTAACCACAATGGTATTATGCTGAATTATCTCATGGCTCCTAAAAGCACAAATGCATATTCTGTTCCAGTTTATATGAAGCAGTTACAAAATTGATAAAGTACTAATTAACAAAAACAAATCTCCTCCCAGTAAAATTTGGATCAGTACATCTCTGATCTCAAATGATAAAAACCAAAAATCAGTACTTTAGACAAAAACAATGACTTTTAAAATCCTAATCATTTGGACATTGAAAATACTCTTCAGTAGCGGGGGACTACATGCCCTGTTCCCAGACAGGAACCAGATTTACAGCTAAAATACTGCACAATCAACTTGAAAAGCAAAGTGAAGAATAGTTGATTGAAAATTTTATATCTAGGGTGCACTGAAGAAACCACGTAGAGACTGATAAGAAGAGTGGAGTTGCGAAAATGGGGAGCCCCTCTGGAGCAGGTGCAGCAACTGAGAGGCCTGAGGGATATCCACTGCAAAGTTCCCTCCCCTTAGGAGTGTGGGGTCTCAACCTTATGCAGGGATCTCAAACCCAGAGCACCAGAGATGGAAAGAAGAGCCCACATAGCATCAGGAAGAGGGAACGAGGGGAATTCTGTCTGCCTGGGAGACTCAGACCGCACCTTCCCAGTGAAGGAACATTCCTATTGTTAGCAGCCCCAGCCTGAGAAGTTTGCTTTGGAAACTTCCAGCTTCTAGCTGCTGGAAAGGCTATGCTGCTTGCCGTATTTGGGTCCAGCGGTGGGATCTGCTGGCTGCATACAGCAGTGGCTTTGAGGGATCCTCTTCTTTCTTGAAAATCATTGTGCAGAGCCCCAGTCAGTGACTAAACTATTTGGCAAGGGGAAAGGTTTCTTGCACTTCCAAAGCAGGATCAGAACCCCTCCCCCCACCTGTGGAGACTGCTGGACTGTTCTGTCCTGCATGGGGGAACAGTGCAGGTCTGGAATTTGGGGCCTGCACTGGGGATTCAGAGGCTGAGCAGAGCTGGGAACAACTGTGCCTTGGGGGGGTCAGCCCCTGCATAGCATCTCATACATGATGATAAAATAGAGCCTGGTAGAAACTTCGGAGGCATGAGAGGGCAGGCTGGGAGCCCACAGACAGCAGCTCAGGGCTGTTTTAGCTGTGAGCAGTTCCTGCTGAGAAAGTGGAGGTTTTAAAAAAAACACACCAAATCAGCTATACCCACTCACCTTGGGCTCCAGCAGAGGGAGGACAGAATGGACTGGAACTGTGTGAAGAGTCAGAGGTTGGTGGCTCAGGAGAGAGCTGGAGGGGAGGACACTGGGAGTTTTGTTATATGAATCACTCTTTCATAAGACAGTAGCTATCTTACTCAAAGAGCCCCTTCTCAGAGACCTGGGGAGGAGCAATGGCTCCTCCTTCAGGAATTCAACACCACCAAATCAGGCCAGAGAAATGCAAATTGAGGCTCATTAACATATAGAATCTGACAGCAAGCAAGTGCCCCACCTGCAGGAAATCCTCTTACACTTGAGGAATTTTTCACTCAGCTGAGGGCTACATATCAAAGCTCATCAAGTAATTGAGATGAATAGTCTTCTGGCAAAAGCTAGAGGATAATTGAACGTTTCCTTGCCCTGCAAGTATAACTAGGAAAGTAAGGTTGACAGTGGTGTTTAACATGGGTCCTCCCACCCTCATCCAAACCCAGTAGAGAGAGCTACAACCAGCGGAACACCAACACCCACAGGGAAAATTTGCAGACTCCAAAACCCACTGAGATAGCCAAAATCGTGAAACAAAGAAACAAAACCCAAATGAAAGAACAAGAGAATTCTACAGGAGAAGAGATAAATGAAATGGAATTAAGCAAGATATCAGAGGTAGAGTTCCAACTAATAATTATGAGGAAGCTTAACAGCAGGAGTAAAGAGCTCAACACTGTGAGTAAAGATATAGAAACATTAAAAATCAACCAATTGGCAATGAAGAATGACATAGCAGAAATAAAGAACACATTAGTAGGAATAACTAGCGAAGTAGAGGAAGCTAAGGAGCAGATCAATGAATAAGAAGACAGGATAGACAAAATCACCAAATCAGAGAACCAAAAAGAAAAAAAAATTACAAACAGGAAGACAGCCTAAAAGAACTGTGGGACAACATGAAACATAACAACATTGCATCATAGAGTTCCTGAAGAAGAAGAAAATGAGCAAGGGTTAGAGAATATATTTGAAGAAACAGTGACAGAAAACTTCCCTAACTTGATGAAGGAAAAATGCATACAAGTCAAGAAGCCCAAGGAGCCTCAAGTCAGAAGAACCCAAACAAGCCCACATCAAGACACATCATAACTAAAATGCCAAAACTTAAAGACAAAGAGAGAATTCTGAAGGCAGCAAGAGATAAGCAACAGGTTACCTACAAAGGAACCCCCATAAGGTTATCAGCTGACTTCTCAACAGGAACACTACAGGTCAGAAGGGAATGGCATGAAGTAATCAAGGTAATGCGAAACAAGGATCTGAATCTAAGACTACTCTATCCAGCAAGGGTATCATTCAAAATAAAAGGTGAAATAAAAAGCTTCCCAGACAAAAAAAGGCTAAGGGAATATATTAGCACCAAACCAGCACTGCAAGAAATGTGAAAAGGACTGCTGTAATAAACAGAAGAAATAGGAAGAGAAACATAACCATAATAAACAAAAATGACAATAAATAAGTACATATCAATAATAGCCTTAAACATAAATGGATTAAAAGTTCAGATCAGAAACTCGAGAAGATGGTGGCAGACAGGACTAAAGCGAGGGTGAGTATGTGAGAGTGTAAGCGAATATGAGAAAGCATGTGAGTGGATGTAGGTGTGGACGAGCAACCTCGAGCAGTGCAGAAATGTGGGGCAAGGGTTCCTGTGCTATGGATGGGGAGCAGCCAGCTGCCACAGTAAGCAGCTTGTCAGGGTGCTTCTCCCTGTGCAGCTGGAAGGCCTTACCATTTTGGAAGATCCCCGGTCTTCTTGGGGAGGAGGCAGTGGGTAGTGGCTAGGGCTTAGCAACCTGAGTCCACCAGTGCGCCTTGCACCATCAAACCAGTGGACCCTGCTGTGTCAATGTGGACCAGCGCACAGTAGCAGTGCTATCGAGGTGCCTGCTGCAGTAGCCACAACCGGGCAGCAGCCGAGCACCATCCTCCACAGCAGCAGCCTGATCAGAGCTGAGCACCACCCTCAGCAGCAGTAGTGCCAGCTTGGAAGCCCAGCACCTTCCCCCACAGCAGCAGTGACTGGGTGGGAGTGGAGCCCCACCCCCAACAGCAACTGAGGATTCAGAGCTGAGACACACCCCCAGCAGCAGAGGCTCAGGAGCACACATCCATCCCCAGGCAGCAGCAGCACAGATTGGCAACTGAGACCTATCCCCAGCAGCATCAGCAGAGGCTTATCAGGAGCAGTGCCCCAGACCAAGCAGCAGCAAGGCTCAGGCAGCCTAGAACTTCCCTTGACAACTACAGCAGCAGATTTGGAGTGGAGCCCCTCCCCCAGCAGCAGCAAAGTCCCAGGAGCTGAGAATCCTCAGCTCCAAACAGCAGCAGAGGATTTGGAGCTGAGAGCACCCCCTGGCACCAGCAGCAGCAGCAGCAGCAAGTGATCAGAAGCTGAGCCCCACCAGGCAGCAAAATACCCCAGCAGGACTCCACAAGGACCCACGCACCCCAGCAGAGCACCAGCGGGACACCTGAAGCCCAGAAGTGCACCAGCTGGACCCAGACACCCCAGTAGCACCTACCATGAGACACCAATACCAGCTGCCAGTTGTCAGTCCTCCAGGACCCACAGCAGGCAAGAGACACCACACACCCAAACAGTCTGGGAGGCACAGCAGCCTTATTTGATACACACCAACCTGCCTACACATTCCAACATCCCTCACCAGGCCTAGAACAACCAGATGGCTAAAATGGTTAGACAAAGAAACAGCACCCAAATGAAAGAACAGGAGGAATCATCAGAAAATGAACTACATGAAATGGAATAAAGCAATTTGTCAGACAAAGAATTCAAAGCAATGATCTTAAGAGTGCTAAAACAATTTAGTGAGAACTACAAGCAACTTAATAAGAATTATGAAGAGCTCAGTGGGAACTACATCAGCTTAAAAAAAGAGGTAGAAGCTATGAATAAAAATCAAGAGGAAATAAAGGATGACATAGATGTTATGAAAAATACCTTAGAAGGATTCAATAGTAGATTAGAAGAAACTGAAGACCAAATCAGCAAGTTAGAAGACAAGGTAGAAAAAAACACCCAAATAGAGTAGCACATAAGGAAAAAATTAAAAAGCAGGAGGAGAGTTTAAGGGAGCTTTGGGACAACATGAAACATAACAACATTTGCATCATAGGGGTCCCAGAGGTAGAAGAATCAGAGAAAGGAATAGAGAACCTGTTTGAAGAAATACTGACAGAAAACTTCCCTAATTTGGTGAAGGAAAAAGTTGCATAAGTCCAGGAAACACAGAGAGTCCCAAACAAGATGAACCCAAAAAGACTCACAGATAGACACATCATAATTAAAATGGCAAACATTAAAGACAGTGAAAGAATCTTAAAGGAAGCAAGAGAGAGACAGAAAGTTACCTACAAGGGAGCTCTCGTTAGACTGTCAGCTGATTTCTCAATACAAACACTGCAGGCCAGAAGGGAGTAGAATGAAGTATACAAAGTGATGAAAGGCAAAGGTCTGAATCCAAGACTATTCTATACAAAAAGGCTATCATTCAAAACTGAAGGTGAAATAAAGAACTTCAAAGACAAAAAAAAAAAAAAAAAGCTAAAGGAATTTACTACCACCAAACCAGCACTGTAAGAAATGCTGAAAGTGCCCTGGCCGGTTTGGCTCAGCAGTTAGAGCGTCGGCCTGCGGTCCAGAGAGACCCGGGTTCGGTTCCCGCTAAGGGCATGTACTTCGGTTGCAGTTTGTCCCCGGCCCTGGTTGGTCGTGCGGGTGGCAGCCACTCGATGTGTCCCTTTCATGTCAATGTTTCTCTCTCTCTCTCTCTTCCTCTCTCTCCCTCCCACTCTGTCTGGACAAAAAATGAAAAAATGTCCTCAGGTGAGGATAAAAAAAAAAAAAAAAAAGAAATGCTGAAGGGACTGTTGTAAGAAGAAGAAGAAACAGAGAGAGAGAGGAACACAGGCATAAAATAAAAATAGCAACTAATAAGTGTCTATCCATAATAACCTTACATGTAAATGGCTTAAATGCTCCAATCAAAAGACATAGGGCAGCCGATAGGATAAGAAAACACAACGCAGATTCAACTGTGAACCCAAGGCTCTTCAAGTAACTAATAGCCTCTAGGCAAAAAGCTAGAGGATAACTGAACCTTTTCTGGGCTTGCAAATCTACCCAGGAAAGTAAGACTCGACAGTGGTGTATAACGTGGGTCCTCCCACGCTCATCCAAACCCAGTACAGGGAGCCACAAACAGCAGAACACCAACACCCACAGGGAAAATTTGGCAGGCTCCAAAAACCACTGAAATAGCCAAAATGGTGAAACAAGAAACAGATCCCAAATGAAAGAACAAGAGACCTCCACCGAAGATGAGATAAATGAAATGGAGTTAAGCAAGTTAACAGAACTAGAATTCAGAGCCATGATCTTGAGGAAGCGCAACAGCATGTGTAAGGACATCAACACCATGAGCAAAGACATAGAAATATTGAAAATAAACCAATTGGAAATGAAGAATGACATAGCAGAAATGAAGAACACATTGGAAGGACTAAACAGCAGAGTAGAAGGAGCTGAGGACTGGATCAGTGAATTAGAAGACAGGGTAGAAAAAATCAACCAATCAGAAAACCAAAAGGAAAAAACAATGAAAAAACAGGAAGACAGCTTAAGAGAACTGTGGGACAACTGGACACATAATAATATTCGCATCATAGGAGTCTCTGAAGAAGAAGAAAATGAGAAAGAGTTAGAGAATATATTTGAAGAAATAGTGACAGAAAATTTCCCTAATTTGGTGAAGGAAGAAGGCATTCAAGTTCAAGAAGCACAGAGAGCCCCATAAGAAGAACCCAAACAGGCCCACACCAAGACACATAGTAATTAAAATGCCAAAAAATAAAGACAAGGAGAGAATCCTAAAGGCAGCAAGAGCTAAGCAACAGGTTACCTACAAAGGAACCCCCATAAGGCTATCAGCTGACTTCTCCACAGAAAAACTACAGGCCAGAAGGGAATGACATGAAATAATCAAGGTCATGAAAAACAAGGATCTGAACCCAAAACTACTCTACCCAGCAAGGCTGTCATTCAAAATAGAAGATCAAACAAAGAGCTTCCCAGACAGGAAAAAAAAAAAAAAAAAAGGCTAAGGGAATACATTAGCACCAAACCAGCACTGCAAGAAATGTTAAAAGGACTGCTGTAATTAGTAGAAGAAATAGAAAGGAAAATAGAACCACACTAAACAAAAATGACAATAAATAAGTACATATTAATGATCACCTTAAATATAAATGGACTGAATGCCCCGATCAAAAGACACAGAGTAGCGGATTGGATAAGAAAGCATGACCCATATATATGTTGTTTACAAGAGACCCACCTCACAAAAAAGACTCACATAGGCTGAAAGTGAAGGGATGCAAAAAAATCTTCCAAGCAAACAGAAAGGAAAAAAAAGCTGGGGTAGCAATACTCATAGCTGATAAAATAGATTTCAAAATGAAGGCCATGACTAGAGACAAAGAAGGTCACTACATAATATTGAAAGGATCTATCCAACAGGAAGATATAACCTTGGTAAACATATATGCACCCAATATAGGAGCACCAAAATACATTAAAAATCTTCTGGAGGACTTCAAAGGAGAAATTGACAGCAATACATTCATAGCAGGGGACTTCAACTCCCCGCTGACATCACTGGAGAGATCCTCTAGACAAAAAATTAACAAGGAAACAGAGATTCTAAATGAAGCACTACACCAAATGGATTTAATAGCTACTTACAGAGAATTACACCCCAAAGCTGCAGAATTCACATTCTTCTCAAGTGCACATGGGACATTCTCAAAGATAGACCACATGTTAGGACACAAAGTAAGTCTCTACAAGTTCAAGAAGATTGAAATCATATCAAGCATCTTCTCAGATCACAATGGCATGAAACTAGAAATCAATTGCAACAAGAACATGCAAAGACATTTGAACACATGGAGGCTAAATAGCATGTTATTAAACAATGAATGGGTTACCGAGGAGATCAAGGAAGAAATTAAAAACTTCCTGGAAACCAATGAAAATGAACACACAACACCACCAAATCTATGGGATGCAGTGAAAGCAGTTCTGAGAGGGAAGTTCATAGCACTACAGGCCTACCTCAAGAAACAAGAAAATTTTCTAATAGACTTTCTAACCTCACATCTTAAAGAATTGGAAAGCAACAAAAAGAAAACCCCAGAGCAAGTAGAAGGAAGGAAATAGTAAAGATCAGAGCAGAAATAAATGACATAGAGACCAGAAAAACAATTCAAAGGATCAATGAAACAAAGAGCTGGTTTTTTGAAAAGATAAACAAGATTGATGGAACCTTAGCTAGACTCACCAAGAAACAAAGAGAGAGAACCCAAATACACAAAATCAGAAATGAAAGAGGAGAAGTAACAACTGACACCACAGAAATACAAAGGATCGTTAACAAATATTATGAACATTTATATGGCAACAAATTCGACAAACGAAGCAAAATGGACACATTTCTAGAAACACATAGTCTCCCAAAAATGGACCAGGAAGAGATAGAAAACTTGAACAGACCAATAACAACGAAGGAAATTGAAGATGTAATCAAGCCTCTCCCAGCAAACAAAATCCCAGGCCCAGACGGCTTCATGGGGAGTTTTGCCAAACATTCAAAGAAGAACTAACACCCATTCTCCTCAAACTATTCCAAAAAGTTCAAGAAGAAGGAAGACTTCTAAACTCATTTTATGAGGGCAGCATAATTCTAATTCCAAAACCAGAAAAAGACACTACAAAGAAAGAAAACTACAGGCCAATATCCCTGATGAACATAGATGCCAAAATCCTAAACAAAATACTAGCAAATCGGATCCAGCAATACATCAAAAAAATTATTCACCATGCCCAAGTGGGATTCATCCCAGGGATGCAAGGCTGGTTCAATATTCACAAATCAATAAATGTGATACACCACATAAACAAAATGAAAGATAAAGACCACATAATCATATCAATAGATGCTGAAATAGCATTCTACAAAATCCAGCACCCATTTCTGATAAAAACGCTCAGCAATTTGGGAATAGAGGGATCATATCTTGATATAATAAAGGCCATATATGAAAGACCTGCAGCCAACATCACACTCAATGGGCAAAAACTAAAAACATTTCCCTTAAGAACAGGAACAAGACAGGGATGTCCACTTTCGCCACTCTTATTTAACATAGTACTGGAAGTCTTAGCCACAGCAATCAGATGTGAAGAAAAAGTAAAAGGAATCCAAATTGGAAAGGAGGAAGTGAAACTGTTATTATTCGCAGACGACATGATATTATACATAGAAAACCCTAAAGACTCCATCAAAAATCTACTAGACCTATTAAATGAATTTGGCAAAGTAGCAGGATACAAAATTAACGTCAAGAAATCGACGGCATTCTTATACACCAATGATGAACTCACAGAAAGAGAAACTAAAAAAAAATCCCATTTACCATTGCAGCAAAAAAATTAACATACCTAGGAATAAACTTAACCAAAGAAGTAAAGGACCTATTTGCAGAAAACTACAGGACATTGAAAAAAGAAATAGAGGAAAATATTAAAAAGTTGAAGCACATACCTTGTTCATGGATTGGAAGAATTAACATCATTAAAATGTCCATATTACCCAAAGCAATCTACAGATTTAATGCAATCCCCATCAAAATACTAGTGACATATTTCACAGAACTAGAACAAATGCTCCAAAAGTTCATATGGAACCAAAAAAGACCCTGAATAGCCACAGCAATCTTGAAAAAGAAGGACAAAGTAGGTGGGATCACAATACCCGATATCAGGTTATACTACAAAACTACTATAATCAAAACAGCCTGGTACTGGCACAAGAACAGGCATATAGACCAGTGGAACAGAACAGAGAATCCAGAAATTGACCCAAGACATTATGCTCAATTAATATTTGACAAAGGTGGCAAGAGCATACAATGGAGCAAAGACAGCCTCTTTAATAAATGGTGTTGGGAAAATTGGACAGCTACATGCAAAAAAATGAAACTAGACCATCAACTTACACCATAAACAAGAATAAACTCAAAATGGGTAAAAGACTTACATGTGACTCGTGAATCCATAAAAATCCTAGAAGAAAATGTAGGCAACAAAATTTCGGACATCATACGCAGCAGAATCTTCATTGATACATCACCTAAGGCAAGAGAAACAAAGGAAAAAATGAACACATGGGACTACATCAAACTAAAAAGTTTCTGCACTGCAAAAGAAACAACCATCAAAACGGAAAGGCAACCCACTGTATGGGAGAGCATAATTGCCAATGATACATCAGATAAGGGGTTAATCTCCAAAATATATAGAGTGCTCATACAACTCAACAAAAGGAAGACAAAGAACCCAATTAAGAAATGGGCAGAGGAACTAAATAGACACCTCTCCAAACAGGACATACAAATGGCTAAGAGACATATGAAGAAATGCTCAACATCACTAACCATCAGAGAGATGCAAATTAAAACAACAATGAGGTATCATCTCACACCTGTCAGAATGGCCGCTATCAACAAATCATCAAACAACAAGTGTTGGTGAGGGTGTGGAGAAAAGGGGACTCTAGTACACTGTTGGTGGGAATGCAGACTGGTGCAGCCACTGTGGAAAACACTATGGTGTTAGCTCAAAAAATTAAAAATGGAATTGCCATGTGACCCAGTGATCCCACTTCTAGGAATATACCCTAAGAAGCCTGAAACACCAATCAGAAAGAATGCATGTACTCCCATGTTCATAGCAGCACTATTTACAATAGCTAAGACCTGGAAACAGCCCAAGTGCCCATCAGGAGATGAATGGATAAAAAAGCTGTGTTACATATACACAATGGAGTACTATGCAGCTGTAAGAAAGAAAGATCTCTTATCCTTTGAGACGACATTGAGGGACCTCGAAAGTATTATCCTAAGTGAAACAAGCCAAGCAGAGAAAGACAAATATCACATGATCTCACTCATTTGTGGAATATGATAAACATAACAGTCTGAGGAACAGAGTAGACCCAGAGATGTGAAAGTAGGGTACAGACCGACAACCCTCAGAAGAGGGGGTGGGGGGAGGGAGGGGATAAACCACAGAACTTATACGCATGTATGAATAACTGATGGTCTTGAACAACAAAGCTGGGGAAGGGGTGGAGGGTTGGGGAGGAGGGTGTCAATGGGAAAAAAGGAGAAACATCTGTAACAAAAATAAATTAATTTAAAAAAAAAGGATGTAAAAATAACAATAAAAAGAGCTACCCATAAAAAAAAAAGGAGACAAGAGACAGAAGAGATTTTAAAAACCTATTTGAAGAAATAATGACTTCCGCCCAGCCGGTGTGGCTCAGTAGTTGAGTGTCGACCCATGTACCAAGAGGTCTCCAGTTGGAGTCCTGGTCAGGGCACATGCCCAGGTTGTGGTGGGCCAAATGCCCAGTGGGGGGCATGCAGGAGGTGGCCAATCGATGTTCTCTCTCATCGATGTTTCTATCTCTCCTTGTTCCTTCCTTTCTCTCTCAAAAAAATAAAAAATGAATAAAAATTAAAAAGAAAACATGACCCATATATATGCTGTCTAAAAGAGACCCACCTCACCACAAATGACTCACACAGAATAAAAGTGAAGGGATGGGAAAGATTTCCCAATCAAATGGAAATGGAAAAAAAAAGCTGGTGTAGCAATACTCATGCCTGATAAGATAGACTTTAAAACAAAGGTCATAATAAGAGACAAAAAAGTTCACTACATAATATTAAAGGGATCAATCCAACAAGAGGACATAACCCTGGTAAACATATGTGCACCAAATACAGCAGCACCAAAATATATTTAAAAACTTCTGGAGGACTTCAAGGGAGAGATCAATAGCAACACAATCATACTGGGTGACTTTAACACACCACTGACGCCACTGGATAGATCTTCTGGACAAAATATTAACAAGAGCACAGTCCTTAAATGACGAACTAGATCAGTTGGACTTAACTTATATTTACAGTACATTTCACCCCAAAGCTGCAGAATATACATTCTTCTCAAGTGCACATGAGACGTTCTCAAAGGTAGACCACATGTTAGGACACAAAGTAAGTCTCTACAAATTCAAGAAGATTGAAATCCTATCAAGCATCTTCTCAGATCACAATGGCATTAAACTAGAAATCAATTACAACAAAAACACACAAAAACATTCTAACACACAGAGGCTAAATAGCATGTTATTAAACAATGAATGAGTTACCAAGAAGATCAAGGAAGAAATTAAAAACTTTCTGGAAATGAATAAAATCAAACATACAACAACACAAAATCTATGGGATGCAGTGAAAGCAGTCCTGAGAGGGAAGTTCATAGTACTACAGGTCTACCTCAAGAAACAAGAAAAATTCCTAATTGATTTTCTAACCCTACAACTTAGACAACTAGAAAGTAAACAAAAGGAAAAATGAAGAGCAAGTAGACGGAAATAAATAGTAAAGGTCAGAGCAGAAATAAATGACATAGAAACTAAAAAAAAATTCAAAAGATCAATGAAACAAATAGCTGGTTCTTTGAAAAGATAAACAAGATTGATGGACCCTTAGACCAGACTCACCAAGAAACAAAAAAAAAAAAGAGGACCAAAATAAACAAAATCAGAAACAAAAGAGGAGAATTAACAACTGACACCATAGAAATACATTAAAACATTCCACAAACAATCATACACCAACAAATTGAACAATCTAGGCCAAATAGACAAATTTCTAGAAACACACAGTCTCCCAAAACTGAACCAGGAAAAACTAGAAAACTTGAACAGACCAATAACAACTATGGAAATTGAAAATGTAATCAAGACTTTCCCCACAGACAAAAGCCCTGGCCCGGACAGCTTCATGGGGGAGTTGTACCGAACATTCAAAGATCTAACACCCATTCTCCTCAAACTATTCCAAAAAAATCCAAGAAGACGGAAGACTTCCAAACTCATTTTATGAGGCCAGCATCATCCTAATTCCAAAATCGAATAAAGACACTACAAAGAAAGAAAACTACAGGCCAATATCCCTGATGAACTTGGATGCCAAAATCCTTAACAAAATATTAGCAAATTGGATCCAGCAATACATTAAAAAAATTATTCAGCCCTGGCCGGTTTGGCTCAGCTGTTAGAGCGTCGCCCTGCAGACCAAAGAGTCCCAGGTTTGGTTCCCACTGAGGGCACTTACCTTGGTTGCAGTTTGTCCTCGGCCCCAGTTGGGGTCATGTGGGTGGCAACCAGTCGATGTGTCTCTCTCACATTGATGTTTCTTTCTCTCTCTCTTCCTCCCTCTCTCCCTCCCGCTCTATCTGAAGATGAATGCCAAATAAATAAATAAATAAATAAATAAATAAATAAATAAAAAATAAATTATTCACCATGACCAAGTGGGATTCATACCAGAGATATAAGGCTGGTACAATATTCGAAAATCAATAAATGTGATACACCACATAAACAAAATGAAAGATAAAAACCATATGATCATATCAATAGACACTGAGAAAGCATTCGACAAAATCCAGCACCAATTTCTGATAAAAACACTCAGCAATGTGGGAATAGTGGGATCATATCTTGACATAATAAAGGCCATATAATGAAAAGCTTACAGCCAACATCATATTCAATGGACAAAAACTAAAAGCACTTCCCTTATGAATATGAACAAGACAGGGATGCCCATTTTTGCCACTCTTATTTAACATATTTCTGGAAGTGTTAGCCACAGCAATTAAAAATGAAGGAAAAATAAAAGGATTCCAAATTGGAAAGGAGGAAGTGAAACTGTCATTATTTGCAGATGATACGATATTGTATGTAGAAAACCCTAAAGACCCCATCAAAAATCTACTAGATTTAATAAATGAATTTCTCAATGTAGCAGGATACAAAATTAACATCAAGAAATCAACGGCATTCTTATACACCAATAATGAACTCACAGAAAGAGAAACTAAAAAACAATCCCATTTACCATTCTCAGCCAGGTGTTATATGGGTGCCTTTCCCTGTTCCATCACTCTGTGCTGGGGAGCCGGCTTGGGGTTTAAACCCCAGACTTCTCAGGGGGAACTTCTCACAGCTAAGATAGCCCTCAGCTGCTGCCTGTGGGAGCCCAGTCCACCCTCTCACTCCTCCACACCTCCTACCAGTCTCGATATGGGTTCATCTTTATGTCCCTGGTTATAAGGGTTCTCTCCAGCTGACCTTCAGTTGGTTATTGCAGATGACTTTTCTCAAGCACACATGGAACATTCTCCAGGATAGATTATATGTTAGACTACAAAATAAGTTTTAATAAATTTAAGATGAGTAAAATCATATCAAAAAGCTTTTCCAACCTCATGGCATTAAGTAGATATTAAGAACAGAACTGAAAAGTTCATGTACCTGTCCAATTTTCCCAACACCATTTATTAAAGAGACTGTTTTTACTACAATGTATGCTCTTGCCTCCTTTGTCAAATATTAATTGAGCATAATGTCTTGGGTTGATTTCTGGGTACTCTGTTCTGTTCCATTGATCTATCTGCCTGTTCTTGTGTCAGTACCAGGCTGTTTTGATTACTATAGCTTTGTAGATTAACCTGATATCTAGTATTGTGATCCTTCCAACTTTATTCTTCTGTTTCAAGACTGCTGTGGCTATTCAGGGTCTTTTTTGGCTCCATATAAACTTTGGAGTATTTGTTCTAGACATGTGCAATATGCCATTGGTATTTTAATAGGGATTGCATTGAATCTATACATTGCTTTGGGTAGTATGGAATAGATCCAGAGACATGGAAGTAGGCAACAGACTGATAAACTCAGAGGGAAGGGGGTTAGGGAGCTGAAATAAACACCAAATAACTTCTATGCTTATGTGCATAACCAGTGGACACAGACAACAATACAATGAAGGCAGGGTGGGTGGGAGAGGGGAGGAGGGTATCATGGGGGAAAAAGGGAGGGAAATCTGTAATACTTTCAACAATAAAGATAAGTTTAAAAAAAACTAAAAAATTTACACATAAGAGATTAAACAGCATGCTACTGAACAACTAATGGAGAAAAAGAAGAAATCAAAAGAGAAATAAAAACTATCTTGAGACAAATAAAAATTGAAATATAATGTGTTAATGAGGATGTGAAGAAAACATTTGTACACTGTTGGTGGGATTGTAAGTTACACAGTCATTATTGAAAACATAATACAGTCTGTAAATTCCTCAAAAAATTAATAAAAGAACTACCATATGATCCAGAAATTCCACTTATAGGTATTTATCCAAACAAAATCACTATCTTGAAAAATATCTGCACCTCCATGTTCATTGCAGCATTATTTACAACAGGCAAGACATAGAAATAATTTAAGTGTCCATCAATGGATTAATAGATAGAAATATATATATATATAATATTATTCAGCCATAAAAATGAAGAAGGGAACTTTGCCATTTGCAACACCAAAATGGACCTTGAGGGCACTATGCTAAGTGAATTAAGCCTGACAAAGAAAAACAAATACTATATAATTTCACTTATATGTGAACTCTATAAAAAATGAACTGCTCAGTCAGTGTGGCTCAGTGGATTGAGTGCTGTCCCATGAACTGGGAGGTCCTGGTTCAATTCCCAGTCAAGGCACATGCTTGTGTTGCAGGCTCAATCCCTAGTAGGGGATGTGCAGGAGGAAGCCAATCGATGTTTCTCTCTCTCCTTTCCTCTCTCTCTAAAAATAAAAATCAATAAAAACTTATTTAAAAAAAAATGAACTGATAGATATAGAGAAGAGATTGGTAGTTGCCAGGTGGGGGAGAAAAATGGGTGAAGAGGGTCAAAAGTTGCAAACTTCCAGTTATAAAATAAATAAGACATGGGATATAATGTATAGCATGGTGACTATAGTTAATCATACTATATTATCAACTATAATGACTATTATTATATATAGTTATATATATTCAAAAGTTGCTAAGAGAGTAAATCTAGAAAGGTGTCTCCAGAAAAAAAAATTCTGTACCTATGTGTGGTGATAGATATTAACTAGACTCATTGTGCTGATCATTTCACAATATAGTTGACTGGCCCTTGAACTACCTAGGCTTTAGGGCACCAACTGCTCCAGCAGTAGAAAGTCTGTATATAACTTAAGTCGGCCATGAGTATACAAGGATTCCCAACCACCAGCTGATCCGTGAACTATGTGGGTTTGAACTGCTAGGTCAATTGAAAAAAATTCTCATATAAGTGGACCCACACAGTTCAAACCTGCATTGTTCAAGAGTCAGCTATATATACAAATAATGTATCATTATGTTGTGTATCTGAAATAATGTTATATATTAATTATATTTCAAAAAATAAAGTGGTCCTGTTATGGGCACCAGAAACACCAGAAAAGGTGTTATTGGACAGCCTCTGAGTTGAATGGAGAGGGCTGTCCCCTGCTCAGTTCTTGTCAGTCTCATGAGAAAGAATTCAAACAAGTGACAGACAGCAGCACTGTAGTAAAACGAATTTATTAAAGAAGTAAAGCAAGCAAATCTATCAAAATACATCTGGCATAAAGCACAGATGGGCTTTCAGCTAATCTGATGAGTAAGCCTGGTCGAAGTTCAAAAGATTTTATACCCTTCTGTCTACAGGTTTCAAGGTTCCTCTGACGGATATCTTGGGTAGCAATTAGGTTTCAAAGTCTCCCTTTTATTTTGTTGTAGCTTTTCTTGGGATGTTTGTACATACACCTGGTCATCTTGGCAAGGCCTAAGATGGTTGACTTCTTTGTTTAGTGGGTGAAATAAACTTCCCTTTTTCCTTTCCCCTTCCCCCATCCTACCTTAGCAGTTCCAGGGTGATTTAAGCTATGTACTCTCTGGTTAGGGAGGAGCGGTATTAACCATTTGTTCTCAAGTATCTCTGGTTGGGAAAGATCTTGCTGCAAGCTGCCCAAACTGTTTGGCCTTGTTTAATCTTCTTGCTTCAGTTTCCCTATTCCACTTGACCAGGAATTTTCCTAACTTCTTACTATCCTGTTACCGTCTTAGAGTGGTAACCCACCTTGTTGTCCAACAGAAATAAATGCAAAACTACTCTGAGGGGGCCCCTCTGGCTAGATGATAGGGGACATGATCCAAAATGGCAATATATGTGAAAAAATTCTCAATTACAAGCAATATTAGAGCCCTGGAACTAGAAGTATACTTTAAATATTAAAGCATAAAAGAAGAAATCACATGATGTGGAAAAAAAAGCCTTTTCTACAAAAAAGAATATTCGATCTCACTATTAGTCAAAGAAATGTAAATTAGAGCCACAATGAGGTAACTTTGTTTTGCATTACAATTAGCAAAGGTTAGAAGAGTGATGATACACAAGGTTCTAAGCGTGAGGATAACTAGGCCCATGTCACCTTGCTAGCAGAGTACACCTGGCTCTTACCTTGAATGTCCCTGAAGTAAAGCCTGGGACCCTAGCTTGGAGGTGATCCTAGGAAGCAGGAGTGCAGAACACTAGGTGGGAAACAGGGAAGGAGGAAAAGCAGCCCATGGCTGTGTTATCAAGTCACCCTTCAGTTGGTAGCTGGTGCTCAGTCCTGCAGGACTATGTGAGGAGGCTCCTGAAATGCATCTTAGAAGTTCCTACCCATGCATGAAGGGGAAGTGGTCACCCACTGGTTCTCAAAGTAGCCTCTCAAGCATTAAGACTTCCAGATTGCACACCCAGGGGTCCCAAGAAGCTTCCTGCAGCTGGCCCATGCCAAGGTTTCAGAAAAAGTCCAGGACAAGAATCTAGAAGACCAGGGGAGGCTCTGTCAGAACTCACCTGCACATCGCTGATCAAAGTAACAGGGGAAGAAGAGAAAGGGCCAAGCTGACTGAAGAGGTATACAAGGTGCCCACTGATGCACCTAGCATATCCTTTGTCTCAAGAATTACCTTTCAGAGCATCCATCTAAGGAAATAATCCAAATATGGAGTGGTATGTGTATTTAACTGTATCTGAGAAAGGAGAAGAGGGAGGGAGGAGGGGAAGGAAGAGAGAGGACATGAAACGGGAAGAAATAGAGTGGGGAGAAAATGTCTTTATTTAATTCATTAACAATTCCTATTCAACTATATTTTCCCCACAGCCTTGGGGGAAGAAATCACAGCTGAAATGCAAAGAGAAATACAAATAGTTAATTCTCAGCTTCTGTGCTTCCAGTGGCCTTAACAGATTAAGCTGATTTAAGTAATTTTTTTAAAGATGAATTTTTATTTATCAATTTTTGCTCTACACATTTTTTTCAATTACAGTTTACATTCAATATTATGTTGTGTTAGTTTCAGGTGTATAGCATAGTGGTTAGACAATCTTATAGTTTACAGAGTGGTCCCCCCAATATTTCAAGTAGCCACCTGGCCCCATACATAGTTATTATAATAGTATTTATTGTATTCCTTATGTTGTATTTTACATCCCTATGACTATTCTGTAATTACCAATTTGCACTTCTTAATCCCTTTACCTTTGTGACCCAGTCCCTCAACCCCCTCACCTGTCAACCGTCAGTCTGTTCTCTGTATCTATGAGTCTGTTTCTGTTTGTGTGTTTATTTTTTTATTTACATTCCACATATAAGTGAAATTATATAGTATTTTTCTTCCTCTGACTGACTGATTTCACTTAGCATAATACCCTCTAGGTCCATCCATGCTTTTGCAAAAGGTAAGATTTCCTTCATTTTTACGGCTGTGTAGTTTTCCATTGTATAAATGTACCACAGTTGTTGTTTAATATATTTTTATAGATTTTTTAGAGAGAGAGGAAGGGAGAGAGAGAGAGATAGAAACATCAATGTGAGAGAGAAACATTGATCGGCTGCCTCCAGCATTCCACTCCCCCCAGGGGGGATCAAGCCTACAACCTGGGCATGTGCCCTGACAGGGAATTGATCCAGGACCTCTCAGTCCATGGGACAACGCTCAATCCACTGAGCCACACAGGCCAGGCCACAGTTGTTGTTTTTTTTATCAACTCATCTATTGGTGGACACTTGGGATGCTTCCATATCTTGGCTATGGTAAATAGCACTGCAATTAATATAGAGGTGCACATATTCTTTCAAATTAGTGTTTTAGGTTTCTTTGGATGTATTCCCAGAAGTGAGATCACTAGATCATAAGGCAATTTCATTTTTTATTTTTTTTAATCCTCACCTGAGGATATTTTTCCAGTTATTTTCAGATAGAGTGGGGGAGAGAGAGAAACATCAATGTGAAAGAGATACATTAATTGGTTGCCTCCCGAACGACCCTGACCAGGGTCAGGGACCAAACCGCAACCAAGGTATGTGTCCTTGACTGGAATTGAACTCGTGACTCTTTGGTCTGCGGGCTAATGCTCTAACCACTGTGTCAAACTGGCCAGGGCCCATTTTTAATTTTTTGATAACTCCATACTGTTTTCCATAGTGACTGCACCAATCTGCATTCCCACTAACAGTGCACTAGGGTTCCTTTTTCTCCATATCCTCGCCAACACCTGTTGTTTGTTGATTTATTAATGATAGCTATTCTGACATATGTAAGGTGGTATTTCATTGTAGTTTTGACTTGTATTTCTGTGGTGATTAGTACCATTGAGCATCTTTTGATATTTCTATTGGCCATCTGTATGTCTTGCTTGGAGAAGTGTCTGTTCAGGTCTTCTGCCCACTTTTTAATTGGGTTGTTTGTTTTTCTGGTGCTGAGTTGTCTGAGCTCTTTATATATTTTGGATATTAACCCCTTTCCAAATGCATCATTAATGAATATCTTCTCTCATTCAGTAGATTATCTTTTTGTTATTGATGGTTTCCCTTAACAAGACAGGGATGTCTGCTTTCACCATTTTTGTTCAACATAGTACTAGAAGTCCTAGCCATAGCAATCAGACAACAAGAACAAATAAAATACATCCAAATTGGAAAGGAAGAAGTAAAACTGTCATTATTTGCAGATGACCTGTTACTGTATATAGCGAACCCTAAAGATTCCACCAAAGAATGACTAGAACTGATAAATGAATTCAGTAAAGTAGCAGGATAGAAAATTAATATTCAGAAATTGGTTGAATTTTATACACTAATAATAAACTATCAGACAGGAAAACTAAGAACACAATTCTATTTACAATTACATTACAAAATAAAATAAAATACTTAGAAATAAATTTAAATAAGGAGGTAAAAGACTTGTACTCAGAAAATTATAAGACATTGAAGAAAGAAATAAAAGATTCTAATAAATGGAAGCATATACCATGTTCACAGGTAAAAACACTTAACATCATTAACATGTCCATACTACCCAAAGCAATCTATAGATTCAATGCAATTTCTATCAAAATACCAATGGCATGCCCTGGTTAGTGTAGCTCAGTGGTTAGAGCATCAGCCCATGCACTGAGGTGTCATGGGTTCAATTCCCAGTCAAGGGCACATACTTGGGTTGCAGGTTTGACCCCAGCCCTATTCAGGACATGTGCAGGAGGCAACCAATCAATATGTCTCTCTCACATGAATGTCTTTCTCTCTCCCACACCCTCATCTCTTAAAAAAAAAAATCAATGGAAAAAATATCCTTGGGTGAGGATTAGCAAAAAAAAAAAAAAAATTCCAATGGTATATTTCACAGAAGTAAAACAAATAATTCAAAAATTTGTATGGAGCCCAGCTTGTGTGGCTCAGTGGTTGAACATCGACCCATGCACCAAGAGGTCGCCGGTTTGATTCCCAGTCAGGGCACATGTCCAGGTTGTGGGCCCAATCCCCAGTGGGGGGCATGCAGGAAGCGGCCAATCGATGTTCTCTCTCATACTGATGTTTCCATCTCTCTCTCCCTCTCACTTCCTCTCTCTCTCTAAAATCAATAAAAACAATAAAATTGTATGGAAACACAAGAGACCCTGAATAGCACAGAAATCTTGAAAAAGAAGAACAAAGTGGGAGGTATCACACTACCTGATATCAAACTATACTACAAGGCTATAGTAATCAAAACAGCATGGTACTGGCATAAAAACTGACACATAGATCAATGGAACCAAATATAGAGCCTAGAAATAAGCTCATGCCCATGTGGTCAATCAATCTATGACAAAGGAAGCAAGAATATACAATGGGGTAAACACAGTCTTTTCAATAAATGATGTTGGGAAAATTGGACAGATGTATGCACAAAAAAATGAAACTAGCATTTCATGCAACTCCACTATACAAAAATTTATAGAGATATTAACTGAAGCAGTGTATATAACAGCAAAAAAATTTTTGAAAAAATCTAAGCTAATTGTCCAAAAATAATTAACTGGATGATAGTACATGCTGACAATGGATCATTATGCAGCCATTAAAAGTGATGTTTACAAATAGTTTTTAATGACTTGGAAAAACACTCACAATATAATGTTGAGAAAAAAGAAGACACAAAATTACATTTGCAATGTGATATAAATCATGTAGAAATGTATAACTTAAAATCTGCTTGTATTATGGGAATTATATGATGTTTCTTTACTTATAATCATTTATATTTTCAATTTCCAAAAATGAGTCAATATTATCTCTATAATCAGAGGGAAAAAAGCATGTGTGTGCATTGAGGGTGATGCGGGGACAGGGACAAACCTCTAGGTTTGTGTCCCAGATTGTGCGGCTTTATGTGCAGAGCCCTCCCATGTGCCTCCATTTCATTTGGAAGCCTCTGCCACACCTATGTGGTTGCTGGGACTATCCTGACATTCTTGTGGCTTAAGTTATATACCGAGTTCTTTTTCTACAGTACCTCAATGTGACAGCCATAACGAAGTCACATCATACAGGCTGTGGCATTTTGTGCTCTCCAACTGTGGCATATGGGACCATGCCACACCACTCAGAGTAAAAATACTTATGACTCTCGTTCATTTCTCTCTATTAAATTAAAACCAGTGTCTCATTCAATATTTATTCAATAACTTGGGTGAAATTCAAACCAGCTCCTTTCTTGCTAAATTAGACAGCCTAAAAGATTATAACTAATGGAGCCGTGGCTGGATGGCTCAGTTGGTTGGAGCATCATCCCATACACCAAAAATTGTTGTGGTTCAATTCCCAGTCAGGGCACATACCTATGTTTCAGGTTCAATCCCCTTTCAGGTGCGTACAAGAGGCACACAATTCTTCCACACTAATCTCTCTCTCTCTCCATTTCTCGCTAAAAATCAATAAAAACAAATCCTTGGGTGAGGATTAAAAAATAAAAATTAAATTAAAAGGTTATAACTAACTGAGGAAGAGGGGGCTTGAGGGTCAGAGTCAGAGGAGGAGATGTGACAATAGACGCGAAGGTCAGAGATAATGAGAGAGAGAGGTGAGGAGGGAGAGAGTTGAAGATGCTGTGTTGCTGGCTTGAAGATGCAGGAAGGGGCCAGCCAAGGATGCAGGAAGCCTCTGGAATCTGGAAAAGGCAAGGAAACAGATCTGCCCTAGAGTCTCCAGAAGGAACACAGCCCTGTCAACACCTATATTTTATAACTTCTGACCTTCAGAATTGTAAGGAAATAAATGTTTTAAGCCACTAAGTTTGTTGCAATTTGTTACGGCAGCAACAGGGAACTGATATAACTGTGAGCAAGTGCATTTCCTCATCTGTGAAGACAGGGTCATCATTTGTGTCCCTCCACATTTTTATGAGCATCAAACCCAATACTGTACACACTGCACTTCCTAATATACATAATGAGCACTCAATAAGCAATATTCTCCCTCAGTGCTTAGCACATCACCTTATACCTGTATAGCACTTCTCAGAACATTTAAGAAACATACAACATGGAAGTAAATTAATGATTGAAGTAGGAAAGGTAGCTCTTTTGAAATGTCACCACTTTACGTAGGACATCATCACGCTATGGAGACTCAGAGAAATTAAGCAAATTGCCCAAGGTCAACAGCTATTTGCAGCAAGCAGAATCAAAATGTTTCCCTCTTGCCATGCCAGTGTAGCTCAGCGGACTGAGCAGTCCTGGTTTGATTCCTGGTCAGGGCACATGCTTGGGTATGGGCTCGATCCCCAGTAGGGGGCGCACAGGAGGCAGCCCATCAGTGTTTCTTTCTCACATCAATTTTCTATCTCCCTCTCTCTCTAAAAAATCAATAAAAACATATTTGAAAAAAATTTTTTCACTCTTGACCCTTAGTTGTGACTCTCATCCCAAGAATCTGATAACTGCTGATGTTCCTACTCCACTCAAGAAAATCTGATTCATGAATCGGTGCCCAGAAATCTGCATTTTATCACGCTCCCTCTTTATTTGTACACTAGTTGGTCTAGTGACCTCATGGTGAGAAATGCTGCCCCACCCTATGTTGCTGAAAAGCTGTCCAGCTGTTGAATGCTTCCATCTGCTTTCATTTCTTTAATACTATCATGTTGTGAACTTATTTTGAAAATTTTTAAACCAACATAAAAACTGTATCAATGACCACCCATATATCCCACTACCCAGGTGAAAGAACCACTAACATTTTGCCACATTTCTTGCATATATACGTGTGTGTGTGTGTGTGTGTGTGTGTGTGTGTGTGTGTAATCTCCATTTATTTTCCTTTTTGGCCGAACCATCTTAAAGTATATTACAGATGCTAACATTTTTTAAATGGCATCTAAAAAATAGGAGAATTTTCCTACCATCCACAGTAAATTATCACATTTAACACAGCAAAAAATTTTCAACATCATCTAATATTCAATCACATTCAAATTTCTCCAGTTTCCCCCCAAATGTCATTAATAGGTGACTTTTGTTTTCAAAAAAGGAAGTGCACTCTATGACTTTTGATGTGACTAGTCTAGATGGAGCTTGAGGATTTCCAGGGTGATATGCTGATGGCAGTCCCCTGATTTTCTCTACCCTGATGAACACATGAGTCAAAGGCTGGTTTTCCCCCTGGAGCCCAGGTCTGACAACACTGCAATCTCCTTCTCCCAAGCTTTGCCCTTTTGAGCTGAGAATTGACAGTAACAACATTCCTCTTCCTAAGGTCACAGTTCTTCTCTGTGGCCTCTTCCTACAACTATGCCTCTCTCTCTCCAGGTTCTGATAACCACTTAGGCCCAGATAAGACAGGGATCTCAGCTCTTTCCAGCCCAATGGGTGCTATACCATGCCCTGTTGATTTCCCTTAACCCTGCTCACGACTTTGTCAAGATCTCTCAGTTCAACCTTCTTCAATTACCCAATTCAGGGTGCCATCCCTTTCTCATTAGGGCCCTGACTAATAAGTTAATTGTTACCGGGGCTGGACTTAAAGGAAAATACTCCTCAAATGAGACTCCAGGATTAGATTGCTCACATATTTGAGACATACAAAAATGAACTCCTTAAGAGAAGGAAATAGAATTCAGGTAATCTGGAAAATATGGTGGCATTGTAGTTGCTCAAATTATCACCAGTAGTGATATTGGAAGAATGAAGATGGAAGCAAGATGTTGGCAGATCAAGTGGTTTGGCTGGGTTGACAATGGTGATTATGGATCAGTGGTGTGAGGTAGCTTTCCTGAGAGCCCCAAAGACCATACACAGAGAAGAGATAAATTAAAGGTCCTGAGTGCCCAGCTCAGAACATCGGTGGAAACCCAGAAGGCCTTGATGTAGCTTTGAGGGAGTCACTGATCTGTTGGGCAGACACATCCAGGAACTGAATATAATGGTGACAGGCATGCCAAGTTGATTAAATTTTCAACACCATAAGATTTCTTAATGCTTCCCACTCAGTTCAAAACATGGGACCCTGATGCATAGGTTGGGACATTTGAGCAGACACAGATGTGTCTGCCAAGTCAGCTCAGAACCCTGAAAAAACCCTCATTGTCTCCAGGCCCTTAATGAGAGTTATATCCTAGTATAGCCCAGGTGGAAATGGACAAAGCCTGGTGCAGGAGGAGAGTGCCCATGCATCCAAAGTGTTGCAGGAAAACCAGTAGAAATCTGCAGAGCATATATAAGAGCGAGTATTGAATGGAGAAGGATAAAATATAAACTCAATTTGGGAGAATTTAATGATACAGCATGCTCATTCAAGATTTAGGATTGCATGCGCTGGCTTGAGCACCCAGGAGTGGCATTCATGGCTGTGCTGGCTAACAGGAGCCTGGACTCAACTGCGGCTGACAGTCAATCAGGACTTTTCTAACATTCTGAAGAAAAGGAGACTGAAGGCTCAGGAAGTTAGGAATGTGGAGGGGATCTACTCTGTGCAACATGCATAGCCACACCTTAACCACACTCCCCAGGAGGACCAGAGGATACTCCCTTCACAAGGCCAGAGAATTCCATTGTGAAGTGTTCACAGGCCTCCTTGAAAAGTTCTTTTAGGCTGTTTTTTTTAAGCAGGAAATGACAGTGGGAGAGGCTGCAATGGAATTAGGCTCCCTGATTTTAATAGAATAAAAAGGAATCCCAGCATAGTCGGAGCCAGGTCTCTCAAGACACGATGGACACAATTACCACAATGAGCTGTAGGACTAGAGTGAAAATTGGGGTGTTTGGCCTGTAAGGATCCATGGCACTGGCTAAGTAATCATGGGTCCACAGGACTACAGTACATGTGCAGACTATTAAGGTGCTGCTTGACATATATAAGCAGAAAAATTCTGGGTCTGGTGGGCAAAATCATAGTGATTTTGCTCTTTGAGCAAGCATCTGCCATGTGACCAGTATCTATACATGAACCTTCCTCCAATCCTTACCCAGAGGGCCTTGGAGCCATTGAGCAGAATAGGAAAGAGAAATATCCTGATGTTCCAGGGCTATTACATACTGTTTCTGAGTTCATGCAAAGCACAGGAAAATTAAATTGCCACAGCAGTCCACAAGTCAGAGTGTGAGCTAATGGCGATCAGGTGATTAATGGAATAGTGATCCAGTCTGTCTTATAGTGGGTTCAATGGGACTGAAGACCAAGCCTGTCATTAGTTTTCCAGTCCCAGAATATGTAATAGTTATAGATATATTACTAACTAGCAAAGTCTCACACTGGCTCCCTGACCCATGGAATGAAGTTCATTATGGCAAGAAGGGCTAAGTGGGAACTGTCCCCCACTGCCAAGAAAGTGAACCAAACAATTATCACAACTCTGGGGAATTGCACAGATTAGTGTAACCATAAAATAATCAGAAGCTGCAGGAGAGGTAATGCCTGCCACATTAATATGTACTCATGTTTGGCTGGTGCTTCTAGAAACTGGATCATAGAGAATACTATAGATCATAGAGAAGTCAGTCACATGGTGATGCCAGTTACAAATGCAGTTCCAGATGGGTATCTTTACTAGGAAAAATCAAAAACACCCCTGACATCTGGCATGTAGTTATAGTCTTAGAGAACGCTTTTTTTTTTTTTCAATTCCAGCAGCAGAGCTGGTTGCCTTCACATGGCAGGGACAACAGTATACTTCCACCTGAGTCTTTATTTCAGGGTTATATTAACTGTCTTGTTCTCTGTCACAATATAGTCCACAGAACTTGATTATTTTGATATCTTAAAGAACATTACTGCATTTCACTGGTGACATTGTGCTATTGGACCTGGTGAGCAGGTAGTGGCAGATATTTTAGGTGCCTTAGTAAAACACGTGCATTTTGGGGAATAGGGGATAAACCCCATGAAAGTTTAGAGACATTCCATATTATGAAGTTCCTAGGAACCCAAGGGTCTAAAATATGACATAACCAAGTGGTAAATTGCTACATCTTTCACTTCCTATCACAAAGAAAAAGATGCAATATTTAGTAGACATGTGGGTTTCAAGGATAAAATATACCACACTTGAACATGGAGCTCTAACTCACTCAAGTTGACAGTTTTGAGGAATGCCAGATCAAGAAATACTCTCAGAGAGAGCCAACATGGCAGTGGGCAGGACCAGAATGAGGGTGAGAGTGTGAGTGGGTGAGAGTGTGTGTGGGTGTGAGTGTGGGTGGCCATCTGCCTGTCAGTGGGAAAACTCAGGGTGGGCCATTTGGGTACTCCAGGAGGAGGAAGTGGCTGGATGCAGAAACACACTCCCCAGCCATGTGCTTCTTCTTACTCAGGATCAGAGAACAGGCCATTTTTTGAGGATCTGTAGGGTCCTCTTTGGGAGGATACTGCAGGGAATGTCAGAGACCCAGTGCTCAAAGGCCACAGATAGGCACACTCAGCCCCACCACCTCTCCCCCGGCTGCAGAGGGCCACTGCCCAACAGGACCCATGAGCAACAGAGAGCCGCTGCCCCTACAGGACCCACAAGCAGTGGAGGGCCGCCAGTGCCATGAGACCCACAGAAGCAGAGAGCTACCAACCCTGTCACAGCCACAAGTTGCCAGCACCACAGGTCTGACTGTAGCAGAGAGATGCCATCCCACCAGTCCCACTGCAGCAGACAGCTGCTGGCCCACTGCTGCCACTGCTGAGAGCCACTGGCCCAACCACCACCACCACCAAGATCTGCTGGCCTCACTGCCACCACTACTGAGACCTGCTGCTGCCCCCAGACAACTGGACCAGAACCAAGATCCATTGTGTGTGACCCAACATCACTGGAAGCACGAAACTGCTCCCATGACCCGACCCACCTCACCTGGCCCCAGATCACCAGACCAATAAAATAGACAAAGAAACAACCCCCAAATGAAATAAAAGAAAGAAATGCCATAAAATAAACTAAATGAAATAGAGGCAAGCAATTTATCAGATAAAGAATTCAAAGTAATGGTTCTGAAGGTGCTCAAACAACTTAGTAAGATTTACAAACAACTCAATAAGAATTATAAAGAACTCCCTGGGAACTACATCAGCATAAAAAATGACATAGAAGCTATGAGTAAGAATCAAGTTGAGAAAGATGGTGGTGGGCAGGACCAGAGAGAGGGTGAGTGTGTGAGAATGTGAGCGAGTATGAGAAAAGTGTGAGTGGATATGAGTGTGGATGAGCAACCTCGAGCAGTGCAGAAACTTGAGGCAGAGGGTTCCTGTGCTGTGGAAGGGGAGCAGCCGGCTACCGTGGTAAGAGGCTCATCAGAACACTTCTCCTTGTGCAGCCAGAAGACCCCGCCATTTTGGAAGATCCCTGGTCTTTTCTGAAAGGAGGCAGCAGGAGTATCTAGGGTCCAGTGACCTGAACCCACCAGTGCACCTTCCACCATCAGAACAGTGGCCCCACTGTGTCAACACAGACCAGTGCACAGTAGCAGCACTGTCAAGGTGCCTGCTGCAAAGACACAAGTGGCTGGGAGCCAAGCATCATCCCCCACAGAGCAGCCTGATCAAAACCAAGACACACCCCAGCAACAGAGGCTCGGGAGATATCCATTCCCAGGCAGCAGCAGCACAGATCAGCAGCTGAGACCCATCCCCAACAGCATCAGCAGAGGCTGATCAGGAGCTGAGCCCCATCAGGCAGCAGCGCACCCCAGCTGCCACCGGTGGGACACACATGACCTAGCAACCCGGGGCCCAGCAGGGCCTGCATGATCCAATAACCTGTGGCACGGGCGAGGCCAGGCAATCCAGCAGCACCTACCACAACAGACCAATACAAGCTGCCAGTAGTCAAGCCTCTCGGACCAACAGCAGGCAAGAGGCACCATGCACCAAAATAGTCTGGAAGGCACAGCAGCCTTACTAGATATACACCAACCTGCTTACACATTCCATCATCCCTCACCAAGTCTAGAACTACCAGACGGCTAAACTGGTGAGACAAAGAAACAACACTCAAAGGAAAGAGAAGAAGGAATCACCAGAAAAAGAACTACATGAAATGAAAGAAAGCAATTTGTCAGATAAAGAATTCAAAGCAATGATTTTAAGGGTGCTCAAATAATTCAGTGAGAACTACAAGCAACTTAATGAGAATTATAAAGAGCTCAGCAGGAACTACATCAGCTTAAAAAAAGAGGTAGAAGCTATGAATAAAAATCAAGAGGAAATAAAGAACAACATAGCTCATATGAAAAATACCTTAGAAGGATTCGATAGTAGATTAGAAAAAGCTGAGGACCGAATCAGTGAGTTAGAAGACAAGGTAGAAAAAAAAAAAAACAAGTAGAGCAGCAAATGGGAGAAAAAAATTAAAAACAAGAGGAGAGTTTAAGGGAGCTTTGGGACAATATGAAACATAACATTCACATCATAGGGGTACCAGAAGAAGAAGAATCAGAGAAAGGGACAGAGAACCTGCTTGAAGAAATAATGATAGAAAACTTCCCTTATTTGGTGAAGGAAAAAGTCACACAAGTCCAGGAAATACAGAGAGTTGCAAACAAGATGAACCCCAAAACACCCACAGATAGACACATCATAATTAAAATGGCAAACATTAAAGGCAAAGAAAGAATCTTAAAGGAAGCAAGAGAGAGACAGAAAGTTACCTACAAGGGAGCTCCCATTAAACTGTCAGAAAATTTCTCAATAGAAACACTGCAGGCCAGAAGGGAGTGGCATGAAGTGTACATCGTAATGAAAGGCAAGAATCTGAATCCAAGAATACTCTATCCAGCAGGCTATCATTCAAAACTGAAGGTGAAATAAAGAACTTCACAGACACACACACAAAAAAAAGCTAAAGGAATTTACCACCACCAAACCAGCATTGCAAGAAATGTTAAAGGGACTGTTGTAAGAAGAAGAAGAAATTTATATATAGAGGGGAACACAGGCATAAAATTAAAATGGCAACTAATAAGTATCTATCAATAGTAACCTTAAACATAAATAGCTTAAATGCCCCAATCAAAAGACATAGGGTAGCTGATTGGATAAGAAAACACATCAAATGTATATGCTGTCTACAAGAGACCCACCTCACAACAAAAGACTCACACAGGATGAAAGTAAAGGGATGGAAAAAAAGTTTCCAGGCAAATGGAAATGAAAAAAAAAAAAAAGCTGGTGTAGCAATACTCATATCTGATAAGATAGACTTCAAAACGAGGGCCGTAATAAGAGACAAAGAAGATCACTACATAATAGTAAAAGAATCAATCCAACAAGAGGATATAACCCTAGTAAACATGCACCAAATGCAGCAGCACCAAAATATACTAAAAAACTTCTGGAGGAATTCAAGGGAGAGATCAATAGCAACACAATCATAGTGGGTAACTTTAACACTCCACTGACACCACTGGATAGATCTTCTAGACAAAAAATTAACAAGGACACAGAGTCCTTAAATGATGAGCTAGATCAGCTGGACTTAATTGATATTTATATAACATTTCACCCCAAAGTTGCAGAATACACATTCTTCTCAAGTGCACACGGGACATTCTCGAAGATAGACCACATGTTAGTACACTAAGTAAGTCTCTGCAAATTCAAGAAGATTGAAATCATATCATGCATCTTCTCTGATCACAATAGCATGAGACTAGAAGTCAATTACAGCAAAAACATTCAAACACATGGAGGCTAAATAGCATGTTATTAAACAATGAATGGGTTACCAAGAAGATCAAGGAAAAAATAAAAAAAATTTCCTGGAAACAAATGAAAATGAACACACAACAACACAAAATCTATGGGACGCAGTGAAAGCAGTCCTGAGAGGGAGGGTCATAGTATTACAGATCTACATCAACTAATAAGAAAATTTTCGAATAAACTACCTAACTCTACAACTTAAAGAATTAGAAAGAGAACAAAAAGAAAAATCCAGAGTAATTCGAAGGAAGGAAATAATATAGATCAGAGCAGAAACAAGTGGCATAGAAACTGAAAAAAAAAAAAAAATACAAAAGATCAATGAAACAAAGAGCTGTTTCTTTGAAAAGATAAACAAGATTACAAGATTGATCAAGCTTTAGCCAGACACACCAAGAAAGAAAGAGAGAGGACCCAAATAAATACTAGTAGAAATAAAAGAGAAAAAGTAACAGCTGACATCACAGAAATACAAAGGATTGTAAGAAAATACTATGAACCAAAAAAATTGGACAACCTAGGTAAAATGGACAAATTCTTAGAATCATACACGCTTCCCAAATTCAATGAGGAAGAGTCAAAAAATCTGAACAGACCAATAACAAGTAAGGAAATTAAAGCAGTAATCAAGAAACAGCCAGCAAACAAAAGCCCTGGTCTGGAGGGCTTCAGAGGGGGACTTTTACCAAACATTCAAAGAAGACCTAACACTTATTCTCCTCAAACTATTCCAAAAAATTCAAGAGGAAGGAAGATTTCCAAGCTCTTTTTATGAGACCAGCATAAGCCTAATTCCAAAACCAGATAAAGACACCATAAAGAAAGAAAATTACAGACCAATATCCCTGATGAACATAGATGCCAATATCCTCAAAAATATTTGCAAATCGGATCCAGCAATACATCAAAAAATTATTTACCCCAACCAAGGTGGATTTATCCCAGGGATGCAAGAGTGGTAGAATATTCACAAATCAATAAATGTGATACACCACATAAACAAAATGAAAGATAAAAATTATATGATCATATCAATAGATGCTGAAAAAGCATTAGACAAAACCCAACACCCATTATTGATAAAAACTCTCAGCAAAGTGGGAATAGAGATATCATACCTCAACATAATAAAGGCCATATATGACAAACACAGCCAGTATCATACTCAGTGGGCAAAAACTAAAAGATTTTCCCTTAAAACAGGAACAAGACAGGGATGTATGCTTTCATTCATCATATTCAACATAGCACTGGAAGTCTTAGCCACAGCAATCACACAAGAAGAAAAAATAAAAGTCATCCAAATAGGCAAGGAGGAAGTGAAACTGTTATTATTCACAGATTTCATGATATTGTACATAGAAAACCCTAAAGACTCCATCAAAAAATCTACTAGATTGAATAAATGAATTCAGCAAAGTAGCAGGATACAAAATCAACATCCAGAAATCATTAACATTATTGTACACCAGTAATAAACATACAGAAAGAGAAACTAAAATAACACTCTCATTTACCATTACAACAAAAAATTAAGATACAGGGAATAAACTCAACCAAAGAAGTAAAGGACCTATTTGCAGAAAACTGCAGGACATTGGGAAAAAAAATAGAAGAAGCTATAAAAAGTGGAAGCACATACCTTGTTCATGAATTGGAAGAATTAACATCATTAATATGTACATACTACCCAAAGCAATCTATAGATTCAATGCAATCCCCATCAAAATACCAACGACATATTTCACAGAACTAGAACAAACACTCTAAAAGTTCATATGGAACCAAAAAAGACCCTGAATAGTTACAGCAATCTTGAAAAAGAAGAACAAAGTAGGAGGCATCACAATACCAGATATCAGGTTATACTACAAAGCCGTTGTAATAAAAACAGCCTAGTACTGGCACAAGAACAGGCATATAGATCAGTGGAACAGAACAGAGAACCCAGAAATTGACCCAAGACATTATGCTCAATTAATATTTGACAAAAAGTGTCAAGAGCATACAATGGAATAAAGACAGCCTCTTTAATAAATGGTGTTGGGAAAATTGGACAGCTACATGCAAAAAAAAAATGAAACTAGACCACCAATTTACACCATACACAAGAATAAACTCAAAATGGATAAAAGACTTAAATGTGACTCGTGAATCCATAAAAATCCTAGAAGAAAATGTAGGCAACAAAATTTTGGACATCACATGCAGCAGAATTTTCACTGATACAAAGCCGAAGGCAAGAGAAACAAAAGAAAAAATGAATACGTGGGACTACATCAAACTAAAAAATTCTTCACAGCAAAAGAAACAACCATCAAAATGGAAAGGGAACCCACTATATAGGAGAGCATAATTGCCAACGATACATCAGATAAGGGGTTAATGTCCAAAATATATAGAGTACTCATACAACTCAACAAAAGGAAGACAAACAATCCAATTAAAAATGGGCAGAGGACCTAAATAGACACCTCTCCAAACAGGACATACAAATGGCTAAGAGACATATGAAAAAATGCTCAATGTCACTAATCATCAGAGAGATGCAAATTAAAACGCCTATTAGGTGTCACCTCACACCTACCAGAATCGCTGTCATCAACAAATCATCAAACAACAAGTGCTGGTGAGAGTTTTGAGAAAAGGGAACTCTAGTACACTGCTGCTGGGAATGCAGACTGGTGCAGCCACTGTGGAAAGCAATATGGTATTTCCTCAAAAAATTAAAAATGGAACTGCCATGTGACATAATGATCCCACATCTAGGAATATATTCTTAGAAGCATAAAACACCAATCAGAAAGAGTATATGTACCCCTATGTTCTTAGCAGCACTATTTACAATAGGTAGGATCTGGAAACAGCCCAAGTGTCCATCAATAAATGAGTGGGTAAAAAAAAGCTGTGGTACATATACACAATGGAATACTATACAGCTATAAGAAAGAAAGATCTCTTACCCTTTGAGAAGACATGGAGGGACCTGGACATTATTATGCTAAGCAAAATAAGCCAGTCAGAGAAAAACAAGTATCACATGATCTCACTTGTTTGTGGAACATAATGAACAGAATAAGTTGATGAACAGAATAGATCCAGAGACATAGAAGTAGGGAACAGACTGAGAAACCTCAGATGGAGGGGGCTTGGAGGGACAGGAGATAAACCAAAGAACTTAATATGTATATATGCATAACCAATGAACACAGACAACAGTGTGGTGAAGGCAGGATAGGATGGGAGCAGGGAGGGGGGTGTCAACGAAGGAGGGGGGAGGACATCTGTAATACTTTCAACAAAAGATAAATTTTAAAAAAATGAAATACTCTGGTTGGGATGCAATCTGATCTACTTGTGAAACTTTTTAATTAATAAGCAGACCCAGTGGTAAAGGAAGTGTCTGCATATAGGTTATACAAAATATCTGTATCATCTGGAGAAATGATAGAGATTTACATGGAGATCTGTAGGGTTTGGGTATAAGGCTATCTCTTTCTGACAACTGTTGTCCATTGGAAAAGCAGTTTCTTGCTTGTTACTAGGCTCTAGTAGACACTGAATCCCTAGTCATGAGATACCAAGTGACTATGTTAGCAGCACCACCCATCATGAACTGAGTATTATCTAATCTACCAAGTCAGGCACAAGTAAATTGCATTAACAGTGTGATGGTTAATTTATGTATCAACTTGGCTGGGTCAAAGTGCCCAAATATTCAGTCAAACATTATTCTGGATTTTTCTGAGTGAGCATTTTTTAAAATGAGATTTACATTTAAGTCAGTAGACTTTGAGTAAAACAGGTTGCCATTCATAATTTGGGCAGGCCTCATTCAGTCAGATGAAGGCCTGAAAAGAACAGAAGACTGACCTTTCCCAAACAAGAGGGAATTTTCCAGCAGACAGCTTTTGGTTTCAAACTGCATTTCTTTCCTGAGTGTCCAGCCTGCTGACCCCTCCCACCAGTTTTTGAACTCCTCAAGCCTTCTCCACAGTCATGTGAGCCAATTCCTTAAAATAAATCTTCACACACACACACACACACACACACACACACCACACCCTGTTGGTTCTGTTTCTCTGGAGAGTCCTGACTAATATAAGCAGACAGCTTAGAATCCTGGAACCTGCTTTATTGATTCACTCTCTGTCCTACAACTCACAGCTTTGGCTTCATGGGGAATTCCCTAGACTAATTAATGGAGGAGAGAAAAGCCCAGGCCTGGTTTAGGATGCGCAAGCATCAGCTGGATGTAGATGACCAATTTCATTACATCCCTATTCAGAGGTGGCTCTGAGAAAGAATGGTGAAGGAAAATCCTCCCAGTGGGCAATACTTTGGGTTGTACATCTCACTATTCACTCCTTATGGAAGGAGAAGTAGTCTGAAATACAGATCTACACTGATTCATGAGCAGAGACTAATGGCTTGGCCAACTGGTCAAGGACATAAAAAGAACAAGACTGGAAGATTTGGTGACAAGGAGGACTGGGGAGGGGTACGCAAATGGACTTCACTGAATGAGCCCAGATGGTGAAGATATTTATGTTCTATGGGAGTGCCCACCAGAGGGCATACTGGAACCTAATCACTGGGACCATGTACAAAGTAGCTTGTCTCACCCCTCTCTGGGATGGAAGTTATGTTAGTCTCAACAACATGAATTTCTCCTCACTAAAGTTAACCTGAGCAGTGTCACTGCTGACTACCCTTACTGCCATCAGCAGAGGTCAGAGCTGAATAATATGGCAATATTCCCTGAGCTGAATGGCCAGTCACCTGGTGACAGGTTGATGACACTGAACCCCTTCCATCATGATGGAGGTAATGATTTGTCTTTATATGAATAGATACATAATCTATATATGTTTTTGCTTTCACTGATCATAACACTCTTCCAGCACCATCATTACCCATAGAATGCCTTATTCATCACCATAGATCACATTGCCTAAGATCAAGAAACTCATCTTTTAAAAGTGCAAAGTGCAGTAGATGGTTTATTCCAATTAAATTCAATTCATGTGGTATTTTCACATGCCTGTCACCCAGAAGTAGATGACTACATATTATGTGGATAATCCTCTGTGGAAGGCTCAGTCAGTTATTGTGCCTGCTGGAAGACTATACTCTGTAAATCTGGGGTGCTGCCCTATAAGATGTGGAACCTACCCTAAACCAGCCACCACTATGTGGTGCTGTCCCATCATAATCAGAATGCCCAAGTCTGGGAATCAAGGATGAACATGGGAGTGGCCTCTCACTACTGCATCTCCTTAAGGGATGTTTCCTCTGATCACTGCAACCTTGGGCTCAGTGGGTTTGGAGGTCCTTGTGCACAAAGAAAGAACCAGGAAACATGACCAAGTTTCTGTCAAATCACTAAGACTGCCTTCTAACCATTTTCAGCTTCTCATTCAACTAATCCAAAAAGCAAAAAGGGGGCCACACTGCTGACCAAAGTGTTCAATCTGAACCAAAGAGAAATTGGGCTGCCGCTATGCAGTGATGGAGAGGACAAGAAGCAGAATCCAGGAATTCACGGGCCACAATTGATATTATCTTACCTAGTTTACTGGTTAGTGGAAAATTGAGGCAACCCAATAAGGACAGGACCACCAAGGACATAGATCATGAAGGAATAAGGGTAATGAATTCTGAGCAGTTGAGGTGCTAGTAAAGAGTAAGAGAAAGTGTAATAGGTGGTGAAGGAAAGAAACCAACATTATCAATTTGTGCCTCAGGACCATGTATAGAAGTGGGATTGTAGCAGCTTTTATGTTAATTACTTGATTCTCTTTTCTCACTTAGCATTGTGGCTAACATTTTCAGTTTCAGGTGGGAGTATCATGCCAGCAACCTGCCATCATTTAGTAACTAATGGGACTTCATATGTCTTTGTATTGGGGACATGAAGTCTTTATCTGGACAAGGTGGCTGGTGAAGGGCAGAAGGGGAGAAATGTTGGATATTCTCTTTTATCTATTCTGTGTGCTGTGACAGGAGGCTGGCTTCCGTGGACCACACCAATGGGCTCCTTTTTCTTCAGCACCCACTTGGGTTTGGCAGTGAGAGGCACTGGCAGGAGCCTGGAGGTGGGAGGACAGTGAGGTCATAGCATTCGCCTTCCCACTGAACCACAGGTGGTCAGTGGCCACATTCCTCTATCAGCATGTACAGCGTCTGCCCACAGTGCTGTGTCCCTGGGTTCCAGTACCAACCCCCTCTCCTGCTCCTTTTCATCATGCTCAGGGGAGGTAATGGCACTCTACTTCCAAGGTGCTTCACTAGCAATTGCTGCTTTTCCTTCACCCTGCCCATAAGCTTGTAAATAGTCCCTTTATTAAACTCTTCTCCATTACTCCATGTGATGCAGCCCGGTTTAGTGAGGCTGGATTTAGAATGGATCTCTTCTCTCAGACTAATGCCAGTCCTCACTGCTCTGAGTGGGCCTGATTCACAGTTCTTGAATTCATGGTTCACCCATCTATATCCTGTGTCAAGGTCTTCAGCCCCACACATATTCCAACACTTTCTCACTAGCTTTCTGAATGGATAATTAGGAAGTTGTCCAACAAGGCTCTCCCAGTCTCAACTGGCTCAAACGCTAGCTTGCTTGCTGGAGGGTTGTAATGGAATGAATGTTTGTATCTCCCCAAAATTTTTATGTTTAAGTCCTAATTCCCAATATGATGGTAGTATGAGGTAGAGCATTTGGGAGGTAATTATGTCATGAAGGTGGAACCCTCATAAATGGAATTAGTGCCCTTACAAAAGGTCCCCAGAGAGCTCCTTGTCCTCTCTTTCTGTCATGTGAAGACACAACAAAAAGTTAGCAGTTTGCAACCAGAAAGAGGTCCTCACCAGAACCTAACCATGCTGACACCCTGATCTCAGACTTATAGCCTCCAAAACTATGAGAAGTAAAAGTCTATTATTTATAAGCCACCCAGTCTCTGTTATAGAAGCCCAAAAAGACTAAGGCAAGGGTTTTAGAACATTGGGCTCAGGCACTATAACATCTTAGAAAGAATGTCCCAAACTGTGAGCTAACTGCAGTGCTGCAAATGAATTCCAGGAACACGGTGGGAGATAATCTCCTCATTCTTCATGGCGGCTAAGCAGGGCCAGAGCAGCTGGAATAGCCTCACCTCACACTCCTTGGAGAGTAGCCAGGGGAAGTGGATCTAATGGCATGCCCTGTAGTCCTGCAAGCAGCACACATGATGAACAATACCCCATACCCATGGCTCTGCCTCCACCACCTGGCCGTGGACCTCAGCAGCCAGCCACAAAGTCTGCAGCTGCTGTTCAAGGACAAGGAACCCTTGAGCTACTGTAGGACTCTGTGCTTCAGGTTCCCAATGGGCGTGGCCACAGACCAAAGAAGGCCAGTAGGGTGGGCAGGGCCTCTCCTCAGGCACAGCTCAACCTCAGGCTTCACATATATTGGATACTTCTGTTGTGATTTGAGTGATATGCCTTTTAGTGGTGTCCAACCTAGCTGAGCACTGCTCTAACAATGCATATTTACTCTGCAAATTATAACTTCTTTATTCTGAACTAGTTTATATGAAATAAATTAGTTTAAATCTGAAATTCTATTCACATCATCACATACACAGAAAAATCAGCATTACATGTGACACAGGAAAAGGAAGAGCTGTTAGATTCCTTAAATATAAATACATATAATCATATGTATTCATCTATTAGATATATTTACTAAATATATTGAAATATATATTATATATATTATATCTGTTTTTATATAAATATGTACATGACTGCAGTTGTTTTAAATATTCAGAGTCCAGAGTGCTAACCATTACACCATGGAACTCTCTGTTGTAAATATTCAAATGGTATAAAACATTGTCTTAGATTTTGTCACCCACTAGTATCAAAATATCTCCCCCATTTACCCCATTTTGCCATATAAAGTATTATTTTCTATGGTGCCATGTTGTGAAAAGGTTGAAACGCACTCTCTGAAGTCCTAGCACACTGCCTTTGATACCTGCCACACCTACAACCTGTTAGCATAAACCACAACAGGGAATTAAATATTAATTTGAACACCTGAAGTAAAGGCCTCCCCAAACATAGCCACAACTCTCCATAATCACTTCCCTCATAGTAGCAGAAATAATTCTCCATGGGGCTAACACACACACATACACGTGCACGCGCGCACATATACACACACACACACACACACAATCTTGAGATAACCCTGATATAGAGTATGAATTGACCTAGGGAGAAGATGGTTCATTTTGAAGAGTAAAAGGAACAAAATAACCAATAAATGGTTCAGAATTTTACTAACTCAGTAATCTTGCATTTCACAGGGACTATGTTACTTAGCCATAGCCAATACTGAGAGGTCTGAGGTTGAAATACCTTGGTTCTCAGGTCCCTAGATCCTTCTAGGCCTACTAATGAAAAGGGTAAGTTTAATAAAACAGAGCAAAAAACAAATAGCAATGTTAGTGAACTAGACATGGCATAGTACACAATATGTGACAGCATTTTATAAAGAATAAAAATAGACTAAATTAATCTATGGTATTAGCAATCAAGATAATGGTTAATGTAGGTGGGGTGGGGCACAAGACGGGCCTCTGAGTTATAGATCACGTAATGTTGCTTAATCTGAATGTTTTTCACATGACTGTTTGTGAAAATGTATCAAGTTGTATAGTTATGATATGTGCACTTTTGTGTGTGTTTATCATACTTCAGTGAAAACATTTTAAATGAAATGGCAGAGAGTTCACACTAACACAAAAATATTTGGTAGTTACACACAGGTATAGAAGACAGAACACAAAAACAAAAATCCAGGGGCCCTAACTGACCATAAGCTAATGTGAAATAGCAAGTTAGTGTTCTTAGAAGCAAAGAAAGAAAGCTAGCCTGATACCTGGGCTATAATAAACAATACATTCATGACTTGTACAGATTGAAAAATAATTCTTCTATGCTACAATGTAGTACTTGAACCCTGATCAGAATAATGGGTAATTTTTATTAATATCCTTTCAAAAAGACATTGAACATTATAAGGGATTCAGAGAAGAGCACTAGAGTTGATTAAAAATATGGGAAACAGACCCTCAAAAAAGGTTAAAAGTAATACGATTAAAAAAATGGGTGCTGGTTATCCCTTTCTGCTTGGGGTGGTGGCAAGGGGGTGCCAGTGACACAAGCAAAGCTAAGACATTGGAAAGAGAGCAACCACTGCCTGCCACTCCTACAACCTACTGACACCAGCCCAGTTCTGTGGGGGAAGGGAAAGCAGCCCAGAACTGGGCTCTGTGTGGTATCTGGTCCCAGTCAGGATGGTTTAAACAGATTTGCTTTGGGGCTGGCCTTGGACCCACACACCAAGGGGCCAGATCCAACATCAGAGCAAAATTCAGAGAGCTCCACAAGTAGCAGATTCAAAGGGTTTTTGTTTGGTTGGTTGGTTTAGATGTTCTCTCTCTTCTCAGTTGAGACTATTATTGTTTTGTTTTTGTTGTTTTTGGCTTGGTCTGCTATTGTCTTGTTTGTTTGTTTTTTGTCAGTACCTGTATAACAGTTGGCACGATGTGGTCAGGATTGAGACTCACAGTCAACAAGCCTGAGAGCTGAGACCACCCACAAACAAACAGGACAACAGCAATCAAGACCTAAAAATCATTCCTAGACCACCAGCTCAGAATATCAAGGAGACTACATCACAGGGTCCCACAAGAAGGCCACCCCACCAAGACTGGGAGGTATAGCAGTTTCATCTGATACACATTTAAAAAAGAAGGAAGGAAGGGAGGGAGGGAGAGAGAGAGAGAGAGAGAGAGAGAGAGAGAGAGAGAGAGAGAGAGAGAGAGAGAAAGAAAGAAAGAAAGAAAGAAAGAAAGAAAGAAAGAAAGAAAGAAAGAAAATGAGAAAACAAAGAAACAGGCCCCAAATGAAAAAACAGGAGGAAACTCCAGAAAAGGAGCTAAATGAAATGGAGGCAATCAATTTATCAGATATAGATTTCAAAGTAATGCTTATAAGGATGCTCAAACAACTTAGTGATAACTATAAGCAACTTAATGAGAACTATAAGGAACTCATGGAAACTACATCAGCATGAAAACAGACATAGAAACCATGAGAAAGAACTAATAGTAAATGAAGAATGACATAGCTGAAACAAAGAATATACTGGAAGGAATCAGCAGTAAATTATAAGAAGCTGAGGATGGAATCTATGAATTAGAAGGTAAGGTAGAAAAAATAACTCAATTAGAACAACAAAAAATATATACTTAAAAGCATGAGGTCATTGTAAGGGAACTGTGGGGCACTACGAAGCAGAGCAACATCTGAATCATTGGGGTGTAAGACAAAAAAGAAAGTAAGCAAGGGATACAGAACCTGTTTGAAGAAATATTGACATAAAATTTTCCTAACCTGGTGAAGGAAAAAGTCACACAAGTTCAGGAAGCAGAGTGAGTCCCAATTAAAATGAACTAAGAGAACCACAGCAAAACACATCATAATTACAATGGCAAACATTAAAGACAAAGAAAGAATTCTAAGGGCAGCAAGAGAGAGACCATCATTTATCTATAAGGAAGCTCCCATAAGATTGTAAGTTGATTTCTCAACAGAAACACTACAGGCCAGAAGAAAATGGCATGAAGTATTCAAAGTAATGAAAATCAAGGATCTGAAACCAAGACTACTATATCCAGCATGGTTATCATTCAAAATTAAAGGTGAAATAAAGAGCTTACCCCTAGAAAAAACAAAAGGCTAAAGGAATTTATTACCACCAAACCAACACTGCAAGAAATGCTATAGGGGTTGTTGTAAGAAAAAGAGAGGAACATAGGTATAAATAATTTAAATGGCAATAAGTAAATGCCTATCAATAATAACTTTAAATGTAAATGGATTAAATGTTCCCATTAAAAGACATAGGGTAGCTGAATAGATAAGAAAATATGATCCATATATGCTGTCTACAAGAGACACACCTCAGAACAAGACTCACACGCCATGAAAGTGAAGGAATAAAAAAAAATTTTTTAAATAAAAATGGAAAAAAAAAAAAGCTGGGGTGGCAATACTTATATCTGACAAAATAGACTTCAAAATAAAGGCCATATCAAAAGACAAAGAAGGTCACTACATAATACTAAAAGAATCAGTACAATAAGATGATATAACTCTGGTAAACATAGGCACTCAATATAGGAGCACTCAAATATATTTAAAAAAAAAAAAAAACTTCTGGAGGACTTTAAGGGAGAGATTGACAACAATGCAATCATAGCAGTAAGGGATTTAACACCCCACTGACATCACTAAATAGATCTTCCAGACAAAAAATCAACAAGGAAACAGCGACCCTAAACAACACACTAGATCAGATTAATTTAATTGACATTTACAGAACATTTTACCCCAAGCTGCAGAATACACATTCTTGTCAGGTATACTTGGGACATTTTCAAACCAGGTGTCTACACATTTAAGAAGAATGAAATCATATCAACCATCTTCTCAGATCACAATGGAATTAAACCAGATATCAACTACAACAAAAATACTCAGCCCGACCAGTGTGGCTCAGTGGTTGAGCATTGATCCATGTGCCAAGAGGTCTCCAGTTTGATTTCCAGTCACGGCACATGCCCAGGTTGTGGGTCAATCCCAGTTGGGGGCATGCAGAAGGCAGCCAATCGATGTCCTCTCTCATGATGTTTCTATCTCTCTCTCCCTCTCCCTTCCTCTCTCTCTAAGATCAATAAAGAAAGATGATTTTTTAAATAGTCAAAAACATTCAAACACATGGAGGCTGAATAGTATGCTATTAGAAAATGAATGGGTTACCACTGAGATCAAGAAAGAAATAAAAAACTGTCTGAAAACAAATGAAAATGAACACACAACAAAAAAATCTATGAGAACCAATGAAAGTAGTCTTGAGAGGGAAGTTCATAGCATTACGGGCCTGCCTCAAGAAACAAGAAAAATATCTAATAAACTCTCTAACCCTACAACTTAAAGAATTAGAAAAAGGACAACAAGAAAAGACCCAAGTAAATAGAAGGAAGGAAATAATAAAGATCAGAGTGGAATTAAATGACATACAGACTAAAAAACAATACAAAAGATCAATGAAACCAAGAGCTGGTTCTTCAAAAAGATAAACAAGATTGATCAACCTTTAGCTAGACTCACCAAGAAAGAATGAGAGAGGACCCAAATAAATAAAATCAGAAATGAAAAAGGTGAAGTAATAACTGACACCATAGAAATACAAAGGATTGTAAGAAATACTGTGAACAATTATATGCCAACAAATTGGACAACATGGCTGTATGCACAAATTCCTAGAATCATACAATCTTCCAAAACTCAACCAGAACGAGTTAGAAAACCTGAACAGACCAATAACAACTAAGAAAATTGAAGCAAAAAATATATATATATAAATAAACTCCCAGCAAACAAAAGCCCTGGTCTGGACAGCTTCACAGGGCAGTTTTACATAACATTCCAAGAAGAACTAACACCTATCCTTTTCAAACTATTCTAGAAAATTCAAGAAGAAGGAAGACTTCCAAGTTCCTTTTACAAGGGCAGCATTATCCTAATTCCAAAACCAGATAAAGACATTATAAAGAAAGAGAATTATAGGCCAATATCCCTGATGAACATAGATGTTAAAATCCTCAACAAAATATTAACAAATTGAATCCAGCAATATATTAAAAAGATCATAAATTATGACCAAGTGGAATTTATTCCAGGGATGCAAGGCTGGTACAATATTCTCAAATCAATAAATGTGGTACATCACATAAACAAATCGAAAGATAAAAACCACATAATCATATGAATAGATGTGGAAAAGGCATTTGACAAAATCCAACACCCATTTTTTATCAAAAAAAAACAAACTCTCAGCAACGTGGGAATAGAAGGATCATACCTCAACATAATAAAGGCCATATACAACAAACCTACAGACAACATCATACTCAGTGAGCTAAAACTAAAAGCACTTCCTCTAAGATCAGGAACAGTTCAGGGATGTCCGCTTTCACCACACTTATTCAACATAGTACTAGAAGACCAAGCCACAGCAATCAGACAAGAAGAAAAAAGAAAGGCATTCAAATTGGAGCTCTGGCCGGTTTTGCTCAGTGGTTAGAGCATCGGCCTGCAGTCCAGAGAGACCCGGGTTCAGTTCTCGCTAAGGGCACGTAACTCTGTTGCAGTTTGTCCCCGGCCCTGGTTGATCATGCAGGAGGCAGTCACTCAATGTGTCCCTTTCACGTTGATGTTTCTCTCTCTCTCTCTCTCTCTTCCTCTCTCTCTCTCTCTCTCCCACTCTATATGAACAAAAAAATAGAAAAATGTCCTCGGGTGAGGATTAAAAAAAAAAAAAAAAAGCAAATTGGAAAAGAGGAAGTAAAACTGACATTATTCCCAGATGACATGATATTGTACATAGAAAACCCTAAAGACTCCACCAAAAATCTACTGGATTTAATAAATGAATTTGGCAATGTAGCAGGATAAAAATTAACATCCAGAAATCTATGGCATTTTTATACACCAATAATGAACTCTCAGAAAGAGAAACTTTAAAAAAAATCCCATTTACCTATGTCACAACAAAAAATAAGATACTTAGGAATAAACTTAACCAAGGAGGTAAAAGACCAGTACTCAGAAAACTACAGGTCGTTGAAAAAAGAGATAGATGAAAATATAAACAAGTGGAAAAATATACCGTGTTTGTGGATTGGAAATAGTAACATCTCAATATGTTCATACTATCCAAAGCAATCTAGAGATTCAATGAAATCCCTATTAAACTGTCAATGGCATATTTTACAGCTCTAGAACAAATACTCCAAGAATTTATGGAACCAAAAAGACCCTGAATAGCCTCAGCAATCTTTTTTTTTTTTTTCTTTATCCTCACCTGAGGACATTTTTTTTTTTTTTTTTTTTTTTTTTTTTGCATTTTATCTTCAGATAGAGCAGGAAGGAGAGAGGGAGGAAGAGAAAGAGAAACATCACATCGACTGAACCGCAACCGAGGTACGTGCCCTTAATGGGAACCAAACCCTGGACTCTCTGGTCCACGGGCCAATGCTTTAACCACTAAGCCAAACCCGCCAGGGCTAACCTCAGCAATCTTGAAAAAGAAGAACAAAGTTGGAGGGATCACAATACCGGATACTGTGTTATACTACAAAGCTATTGTAATCAAAACAAGTTGGAAGTGGCATAAGAATAGGCATATCGATCAATGGAAGAGAAGAAAGAGCCTAAAAATTGACCCAAGACATTATGGTCAATTAATATTTGACAAAGGAGCCAAAAGCATACAATGGATTAAAGATAGTCTCTTCAATAAATGGTGATGGGAAAATTGGACAGGAACATGCAAAAAAAAAAAAATGAAACTAGACCACCAACTTACATCATACACAAGAATAAACTCAAAATGGATAAAAGACTTAAATGTAAGTCATGAAACCACAAAAATCCTAGAAGAAAATGTAGGCAGCAACATTTCAGACATCTCACATAGAAGAATTTTCACTGATACATCACCTAGGGCAAGAGAAACAAAGGAAAAAATAAACAAATGGTATTACATCAAACTAAAAAGCTTCTGCACAGCAAAAGAAACCAGCATCAAAATGAAAAGGTAACCTACTGTATGAAAAATATATTTGCCAATGATACATCAGATAAGGGATTAATTTCCAAAATATATAAAGTATTAATACTCATATAACTCAACACAAGTAAGACAAATAACCCAATTTAAAAAATGGGCAGAGGCCCTGAATGGAAACTTCTCCAAAAAGGACATACAAATGACTAAGAGACATATGAAAAAATGCTCAAAATCATTAATCATCAGAGAGATGCTACTTAAAACTACAGTGAGGTACCACCTCACACCTGCCAGAATGGCTACCACCAACAAACCAATAAACAACAAGTGCTGAGGTGGATGTGGAGAAAAGGGAACCCTAGTACACACTCGTGGGAATGCAGACTGGTGCAGCCACTATGGGAAACAGTGTGGAGTTTCTTCAAAAAATTAAAAATAGAACTGCCATTTGACTCAATGATCCCACTTCTAGGTATGTATCCTAAGAATCCTGAAACACCAACCAGAAAGAAAATATGCACCTCTATGTTCATAGCAGTGTTATTTACAATAGCTAAGATCTGGAAACAGCTGAAGTGGCCATCAGTAGATGAGTGGATAAAAAATCTCTGGTACAGCCCTGGCCGGTTTGGCTCAGCGGTTAGAGCGTCGGCCTGCGGTCTGGGGAAAAAGCTCTGGTACATATACACAATGGAATACTATGCAGCTGTAAGAAAGTAAGATCTCTTATCCTTTGAGACGACATGGAGGGACCTGGAGAGTATTATTCTAAGTGAAACAAGCCAATCAGAGAAAGACAAATATCACATGATCTTACTTATTTGTGGAATCTAATGAACAAAATAAACTGATGAATAAAATAGAACCAGAGACATGGAAACATGGAACAGACTGATGAATCTCAGAGGGAAGGGGTGGGGTGGATATTAACCAAAGAACTTATATGCACATATCCATGGACACAGACAATTGGGTGATGAAGGCCTAGGGCAGGGTGGGAACTAGGTAAGGGTATAATGTGTGAAAAAAGGGAGGACATTTGTAATACTTTCAGTAATAAAGATTTTATAAAATTGAGTGCTGGTCTTCTTCTGTTGATAAATGGTAAAATGACCACCCTACCCTTTCCTCTCATCCTTTGCTCCTTTTTCCTTTTCTTTATTGGCAAGTGGACTTTTAAGAGCCAAATAAGTCAGTTGATGTCATTTATTGAGCAGATATGTCAATGTCATTCTAAAAGACAAAAGATGTTCGGTCATTAAAAAGCACTAGTCAGAATAATTGAGGTTGCTCAGCTGCAGGAAGAGAAGACTTGATCGGCCTTAAGATTGCTGCAGATTTTTGAGAGGGGGGTTTATCATTCTTCCCCTCAGACAAAATGAAAGTAAATAATCTTAAATATCATCTTAAAATAAAGGGAAGATTTCAACATGACAGCAGAAAGACTGGCTTGATGAGTGAACCACAAGGCCTGGGGACAGTGAAGAGGAGAACTGGGTATTCTGACCAGGCTAGGTCCTTTCTAACAGATAGTTTTTACTGTCTCCTGAGTAGTGCCTGACATTTGTAGTGCCTTAGAGTTCTTCTTGGGGACACTTTTGTGCCCATTCACCTCAACTTAGAACCCTGCTTTTGAACTTGTACTACCAGAAGGAGATCTGTCACTAAAGGAAGCCCCAGAGGCAGCTGGTAGGCAGGCCCTCCCTGCAGCCCTGCTGCTCTCCCCGGGGCTGGGGCCTGGGAGCAGACCTGTCAGCCAGTCACCATGGTGACCTCAAGCCAGCAGCTGCCCTCCCCACCATCCTGAAGAGGTCTGAAGGGTTTCTGATGCAGGTCTGGGGCAGTCCCAGAGAGACCTGAAGCCTGGGGAAGTCCAGGCCTCTTCCTCAGTCAAGCCAATCAACCTCTCCAGGGGCTCTCAACAGAATGCAGGGTTCACTTCAGAGCAGGCTTTGTCAGAACAGTCTGAAAAATGTCCCCTGGCACTAACATGCTCCTCTCTCCATGTCTCATTGCCATCTGAGGCCTGGAAAAAAAACCACACACCCACAGTTGCGGGCCATGTTTTCCTGTTTAAATTTTTTATTAAGTAGAGTGGGCATATGATATTATACTAGTTTCAGGTGTACAACATAGTGATTTGACATTCATATACCTTTCGATGTGATCACCACACTAAGTGTAGTACTATTGACTATATTCCCTGCGCTGTAGATATTCTACACTTCTGTTTTTTTACTCAAGTGAAAATGGAATAAGATGGATTCTTAGGTTTAGACCAAGACTTTATCTTCTTTTCCACTGGCATTTTGCCCATGTTGTAGCTGTTGCTGATGGGGACCTTCCACCCCTCCAGACCTGACCTGAAGAGGCAGCTGCCCGTCATCTCAACAACCTGCTGCCCCTTGAGCAGTCCCTTATCACCAACACCCACTCTCCCCACCCTGCACACTCAGCCCCTGACAGAAGCTGCAGGGGGCAGCACCCCTGCATGGCACCTGCCATTGGCACACACAAAGCAGGGCCAGGGCAAGCACCCAGGGGAGCCAACAGCTGGCAGGTCATCTCTCATCCTGCGCACCTGCCCTGCTGAGGCTTCAGGAAGGAGGAGGCCCAGGGGGGCTCTTAATAGGGAGTCTCTCCAGCAAGACATCTGCTCCCCTGGCCACAAGATCTGAAGGGCAGATGCAGGAGATCTGAGGGGTGGTGTCAAGGCAGCCTCTACCCCGCAGCTGTGCCAAGCACCAACTCCCACTCTCCCACATGGCCACAGTCTGTCCCTTTCAAGCCTGCCCTTCTCCCTTCCCCCACTCAGCTGGCGTCTGGAGAGAGAAAAGTATCGCAAACAAAGCTGTCTATTGGGGGCTGCCCTGGCCTGCTGGAACTCCCCTGACCCCTCCCCCCACCCTCCTCCCCCCACCCCCAGGTTGGGCCTGTCTGTGACACACTGCTCCTCCATCCCAGGCAGCTCTGGGCCCTAGCCAGGTCTGTGCAAGACCCTTCTTGTTCTCCAGCGGGGTCTGACACCTCTGTCAGATGCCAGGAGGATGTCTGGGCTACAGCACTGGAGGCCAAGTGCCTGCAGTACACCGGGCACGAGCCCCTTGGAGATTAACGTGACAGATGAGTGAGGGGACTTCTTGCTAAATCACTAGTCTGGAGCCTCTCTGGCAGCTCTTGAAGAAGCAGCCCCTCCATCCCTGTCAGCTTTTTCTCTTGGCCAAATCTCCTGAACTGAATGGGGAGTGAGGAGGGGGCATTCCATTCTGTGAGCTGAGGAATTGGCTTTTGGGTAAAAGCTATATCAAGAACCCAAAGCCAATTCTAGGAGCCTGGTTGGAAGCAAAGAAAAGACTGTCATCACACCTTCATTAGCATAAGGATTTGAAAACAAACAAGCAGTTCTGTCTTTGGCCTTGCCAGGGAGAGCAATGTTTGCTCACTAGACATTTATGTTGCCCAAGATTCTCAGGCAACCTGGGGTTTTCTTTTCTCCAGGCACACTACAGATCGTGCCCAGAATATAAAGGAGTGATCTTGGGGGAAGCAGAGGAGGTGGCACCAAACGTGACCTTCAGGTTCAGTCACTGAGGGAGCCTTGTCTCCGGTGACTAGTGGGTCCTGTGTGTACAAGACAGTACTGTCCTGCTGGCCTAAGCAGCCCAAGGATACTCCTTTTTAGAAGTCCTAAGTCAGAGTACAACAGCAGAGTGACAAAATGGTCATTCTCTACTCATAAGCCCCAACACAGGCAGTCCTCTGGGTTTGTAATCATTGTCTTCCCCTTTGCTTCTAGTTTCTGAGTTTTGCAGATTAGGCTTTAACCTTCCTACTCAGCCTCTTGGGGACTCAGAGACACATCCATAGAAATCCTAGGCAGTTGAGCTTGTCTTCTAGGTGACCACAGGGTGTGAGCCCTCTGACATTCCAGTCCCGGTTCTTTCCCCACATGGGTCTCAGCCACCTGCAGCATGCTGGCTTCTGAAATCTCACAGCCCTGGCTGATGGCAGGTTGAGTGGACTGGGAATTCCATCAGCCACAAAGAGCTTCCACCTCCATGGCTTGGGCTCCAGAGAATGCAGACCAGGACATGTGTTGTGCATCACAAGAGCGCACACAATGCATGCACGTGCACACACACACACACACACACACACACACACACACACATAGCTAGGGTTGACCATCGCTCTCTGCTCAGCTCTTTCGTTAGCCCCCAACCCCTTCCCTCCCTCTTGTCTGCTGTACCATTAATCCTGCCATCACTGAGGACCTCAATGTACACATCTCCATTAGTCTGCTCACTACACTGTCACATCATCATCCATTTACTTGACTGTTTATCTCTCTAGTTCTGTGAAGTGATAGCAGAGGTTGTGTCTTATTTGTGGCCTAGGACAGTGAACACTTGTTCGGTGTTGTGGAGTGAACTGAATCCTCCAGATGGTTCACTAATCACAAGCTCAGCTCTCTGCCCCACAGGCCCTGCTCCGGGGGCCCAGCTTCACATGAGCTAGCCTGGTCTCCCTGGCCCTTTAGCCTTCTCACCATCCTCACTAAAGTAAATGGAATATGCATTTTTAATGAATTAGGCAAGCCCCATGCTTTAAATGGGCAAAAAGGGCAAAACACTTAGCTATATAGGCAAAATGGGATTTATTCTCTCAGAAATTCCATTAGAGAATAGAATGTAAGAGGTGATTCAAAAAAAAAGAAAGAAAGAAAGAAGCGGAATCTCTCTCTGCATTAGCCTTTGCCAGCTCTCACCTCTTCAGACAAGTCCCCTGAAGCCAAGAAAAAGGACATAGTATACATAGCAGGTGCCCACTGTGCCCATAGAAAGAACACTATTCTGGGTGCCAGAAAATCTGGGTGCCTATCATGGTGTTCTTGGATACATGCTTTAACTTATCTGAACTTCTATTTTCCTGCAAAATAATAATAAACATGCCCTGACAGTTGTGAAGAATAAATGGGCTAAGAACCAGGAGTGGACTTTGGAAAGTCCAGTGCGCCCTTCTAAAGAAAGCATGGAGGTAGTGAGCCCTCAGAGGCTGGTGCATGGTCAGCTCTAGGACAAGCTTGGAAATGAGAGAAGGCTCACTCACCATGTCTGAAAGAGACTCTTCAGGTATACAACAGCCCTGTCCTTCCAGCCCCTTTATAATCTAACCTGCTGTAACTTCCTGTGAAACTTAAGATTACAAAATTGATGTATTTCAAATGGCTCTGTTTTCTGCTTGGTGCAACTCATAAGTTTGTGTCATGATAGCTAATGAAAAAAATTTAAAATTACGGGAGAAAACAAGCCTGGAATGCAAAAGATGTAGACCAACTCATTTTATGTCAGCACTCCCTCTTAAGACAGGTCCTAGGTGGGAAGAATTTTATTCACTTAAGGATAAGACTGACCTCTATCTAAAAGAAGGATTCATTTTTATCTTCAGCTTTTTATTCTCTGTTTGCTGGAAGATAGGGGAGAAATCACATTAAGTGCTGACTGCCAGGTTTTGGTCATGAGAACAAGGATTGTGCTCTTGGAAAATGTGCATTACCTTGACCTTTAGAGATGACTGCATTCTGATTGGCTAACTGTGCTGCTCTTTCCCTAGTGGTCAGCAGGGTCATAAATACAGAATAAATAAAAAGGCAGGTAATCAAACAAGCCCACCGCAGGACTGGGCGCTGGGAGGAGGGAAAGTGGGCGCTTGGTGCTTGGTTCAAGTCCCTTCAGTAGGCAGGCCCAAGGGGAGACGCGTAATCCCCGACAGAGGGTGCTATGGAGGTGGTGGGGGTGGGGAGAGGTGGGAATGGGGAGGAACACTAGAGCAGGAGAGTGAGTGCCGGTCCGCTAGCGAGAGACAATAGCCAGGCCGCGTGGGCGGAGCTGTCCTGTGCGCGCGGGCAGCACAGGTCCGCAGGGGTAGGCGCGCTGAGGCGGTGAGGTCTGGGTCCCCCGCGTGGGAGTGGGGCTGCACGTGAGGCTCCAGGGCCACGCCCCTCCCCACACTCTAGACGGAGTGGCTTGGTATGGGGGTAGATTCTGAAAGAGGTAGCGCGTGTGTCTCCGCGGTCCTCCAGCTGGGAAGTGACAGGCCCTCACACCGAAAAAGGTATTTCTGCTGCATCCAGGACCACCAGAGCGCAATCATCAAGTGCAACGAGGCTTCTCGGGGCTCGTGTATCCAGGCCTCTGGGGTTAGCTTTTCTGTGACCCGCAGTATCCGTCACAGTCCTGTCGGGAAAACTTGTACATAATATTAATGCACTTAGACAAACTCGAGTAGAGGAACTGCACAATTAAAAACCAGAGCAAAGTCCCGGGGTAGGGTTGAGGTGCTATTCGAACTCCAGCATACCGACCCTCACCTGGATGCTGGGCAAAGGCAATGTTTACTGGCCGCCCGCAGCCTGGGTGCATTAACCACCGCAACCACACTGCCCATCGCCTCCCCACCCGCCACTCCACGGCCACGCCCCGCCTCCCAGTGCTCCCCATTGGCCGCTGGCGGTCCAAAGCCACCAATCACAGGACGCGTCTGCTTACAAAGGATGGAGAGACGCCTCAGGCCAGAAGCCACGCTCTGTGTGGGAGAGCCAGGCTGATTGCACAATTGAAGTTAATGTAAACTCTAGAGAAGCAAAACTTCAGCAGGCTCATCTAATCGCATGGGATACCTAAGGGAGCAATACGAGAACCGAAGCAGCCCCTAATAACCGGCCCTGAAAAGGTTTCTGTATCGAAGAGCTGATTGCGTTCATCCTGGATATCTATGTAGACTCTGGTTCAAGCTCCATCACTTCCTATCTGGAGATCCCTGTTTCCTCAACTTAGAGAAGGACTGCATAGTCTGTCAAGACTCAACTCCACATTTCTATGAGCTGCAGAGTCTGAGTCACCCCTGGGAGTTAAGTCTGTTTAGCATTCAGGCCTGAAATGGAAAGCAACGAATGGGAGGCTGATTTGTCTTTGCCTCTGCAGAGAAAGAAATAGCTATCTCAATTCCCTTTCGCAGAGGAAAAAAATCAATAGGTATTTAATCTGCAAGGGAGATGAATTTCCCATCTAACCTACACCGAAGATGTGGGACTGCTCTGGGCTGAGGATTGATAGAACTGTCAGATGTCAGAGCCAGGAGAGGCTATGAACATTCCCTTCCAACCTCCTAGCTCTAGCTTTACAGATGAGTCTGAGGGCCAGAGACGCTAAGGGACTTGTACAAGGCCGCATAGCTGTCAGAGCCAGGGTAGAAATCCATGACCTTACCGACACACCATGCTGGACAGCTCTGGCCACTTGCTTTCTTCAGGGAGCCCTGTTTGCTGAGCTTCCTGCTTCCCCTTCTTCCCTCTCACACTGTCCAATGATAATTGACAACATACCAATCCAGCCCTCAGAACCTGGAGGCCAGGACCAAGCTCCGTTTTCTGATCCCAGCCAAGGTGGATTTCTTTAAAAAAGGAAGCAGGTGGCTTTAACTTGGCCCCAGTCTGAAGCTCTGAAGCATTCCAGTAATTCTGCCACACACAGGCTTTGACTTTGCAGGATGTGCAGCTGATTTCACAAACCTCTGAAGCCTTAAAGAGCAGAATGACAAAGCATTAGGTCAGCAGTACACTATAGTGGCTCATGGCCAATTCTCTTATTTCCCAAATGTCCCAAACCCACGACACAGCATTAGCTGGATTTGGTACCTGTAAAGTCTTGCAGCCATCTAAGAGTAGAGTTCCTTCTTTTACCAAATCCACCACATTCCCAGTACCTGCTTCTGCATCTTGGTAACTCCTCTACCTAAGCATCAAGCATTTACTGAACTCCTATAAATACAGGCACTTGTGAAGGCGGGGGGAGAGGGGGAGTCTCAGAAGCTTTCCTTTGGCCTAATTTTGCCCTGCTAGCTCTATTCCCCTTCTGCCCCAGGCTGCAGCCTCCTGCCTCCTGCCTCCCCCCACCCCCACCCCACACACATACCAATTCAAACCAACTTTCATCTACCCATGTTTCCTCCTAGTTTTCTGGTTAATTCCTGAAATCAAACTGTTCCTTTCGCCTCCATAGTTTCTCCAGTGCTATTCTGAGATAGCCAAACAGCCAAACTGGTTCACTGTCTACATGGAAACTGGAAGTTGATGGTGATATATAACAAAAAACAATAACAACAACAAAAAAACAGAGGAGGGGGAGGACCAGGAGGTGGAGAAGAAGGAGAACAAGACGAGAAGATATAGGTCTAAAATGCATCCCTTTTCCCTACTGGGTAAAATCCAAAATATTTTTCCACCATGTTCAAAGCAGAGCCTACCTCATCATTAACTGGCACTGCTCATTCATTTAACAAACACTTTAAGCACCTCTCTGTGCTGGCACAGGGGATAAATACACTGGCAAACAAGACAGATGAAGTCCATGACCCACAGAGCCTGCAGGCAGAGGTTCGAGCACAGGAACAATGTGAAATGTTGAGGTTGGATAGTGAAGGAATGAAAAGGAGAGTGGCATGGCTAAAGCAAAGTGCTCAGAGGTAGGGTGGTAGGAGGTGAAGTTGGAGAGGGAGGCAGGACCAGATCTTGCAGAGCTTTGTACTCAAATGTAAGGAGTTGGAATTTTAAGTACAATGCAAAACCATCACAGGGTTTCAAGCAGGGGAGAGGCATGATCTGATCCACATTTGCAAACACTGCTCTGGCTGCTGTGTGGCTAATAGACCATAGTATTATCTAGAGAGGAATCTTCTTGGCATCAAGAGAAGAAATGCCCTTCTGGACAGGAGGGGACATTGGTACTGGCTATCCACCCAGTCTAGCTTGGGGTATAATTGATTTTTGGCCTTCAGGTTTATAAATCAATCTCTTATGAATTCTTTAGAATGAATTAGTCCCTCAGAACCTCTGGGCAAGAAGATAAAATTGAGTTTCTAGACCTACAAAGCTGTGAACCAGATCATTCCAAAGTCCTGTCCACCTGTGAGGTCCCAGGTCAGAGCCCTCTCAAACCCCTCTTAGCTGCAACCATCTGCTACAAATAATTCTCATGTTTGTTGAGTAAATGAAGGGATGAATGAATGAACAAATGAAAAAAAACAAATAGATGTTTGGCTGGTTGTCTAGTTGGATAGAAGAATGAAAGGAACTGGTGTGTGTGTGTGTGTGTGTCCCAGAAAAGAGGAAGAATATGGATCAAGAGCACTTGTGGGAAAGTTGATCTGGCCTCGTAAGCCACTCCCTACTTATTCTGGAACACCCCTCAATCAGCTTTCCAGGCTCTTTGGCAGCTTGGAGACCTACATAAATTAACTGAAGCAAGTGGTCACAGTCTTCCCAAGTTTTTTGCTCCTGGAGGACAAATAAATCACCTTCCCTTCAGATCCCATAATTACGTTCACCCCTCTCTGGGCCTACAGACTTTCCATCTCCCCAAAGTTACCCTGGGTAGGGTTAGGAGAAGCCAGGAAGAAAGAAGGGGGGTATGAGGCTGCTGAGACACCAAGTTAGGATTCCTTGTGGGGCCAGAGACAAAGATAGAAGCAGAATCTACCACCACCACCACCATCACCATAAGGCTGGTCTGTTTTCTAAGGACCCTGCACTAAGATGGGGCTGTCAGGTGCCAGCAGGGAGATGGGTAGTTCCAAAAGGCTCATCTGACCAAGTTGTTGTCCCCCGTTCACAACCTGCCCCTTGAGAAAGGCATCCAAGGCCAACATGCAAATGCAGTCTATGAAGTTAACCAGGAGCCACTTTTAGTACTTGGTCTGAATTCCCATGTCAGCTAAACCAGTCACTTTACAGGGCTCTAATGGACCGGGCCTCCAGACAAAGAAAAAAAGCTAGATGTAGAACCATGTGCTGGCTTCAAGGCACCAAGAAATGGAGAAGAAAATGCCACTCTTGGGAAACCTGGCTGTCCTGACTCTGGTGAGAAGCCCCACTCTCCTCTGTTAGCAAAAGGCTGTGAGAGCCAGTCACAGAACTTGGGCCTGAAAGCATTCAACAAGGTTTGCCTCTGTTCTCCTGCAAGCTATTCAGTGGAGAAAAATGCTTTCCATATGGTCTGAATAGAGGAGGTTCCTTTCCATTTGTTTTTGATGCTTAGACACTGCAGCATGTAAACAACCATCATCCCACAGACTGTCCCTTGTCTCGACAATACATTTGTTGACTTTTTGATAATAGCCATTCTGACTGGTGTGAGGTGGTAGCTCATTGTGGTTTTGATTTGCATGTTCCTGGTGATTAGTGATGTTGAGCATCATTTCATGTCTGTTGGTCATCTGTATGTCTTCCCTCGAGAAATGTCTTCATATGCTCCACCCATTTTTTAAATCAAATTGTTTAATTTTATTTTTTATTTTTATTAGGATTATAATGGAAGCTTTATTACAATGAGATATATCTTTTATCATCCTAATAAAAGTTCCTGTACATAGCAATGTTTTAATAATGTTGTTTCCATACAGTGATTCCTTAGTAATGGAACTTCTTTTGGGGCAACTTAATTATTAGGAAAATATTTCAGTAATAGAAATGGAAGTAGGGATTTTGAGAGGAGTATTTTATGCATGGCTCTATTACTGACCTGCAAGGTTGTTTTTTAAAATTATCTTTATTGTTGAGAATATTACAGATGTCTCCCTTTTTTTCCTCAATTGACCCCCTCCATCCTGCTCCTGCTCCCCCCCACCCCTTCCCCATTACCCCCCCCCCAGCCTTTACACACTATTGTCTGTGTCTGTTGGTTATGCATATAAGTTCTTTGGTTAATCTCTTCCCACCCACCCCCCTTCCCTCTGAGATTTGTCAGTCTGTTTCATGTTTCCATGCCTCTGGTTCTATTTTATTCATTAGTTTATTTTGTTCATTTGATTTCACATATAAGTGAGATCATGTGATATTTGTCTTCCTCTGACTGGCTTATTTTACTTAGCATAATACTCTCCAGGTCCCTCCATGCTGTTTCAAAGGGTAAGAGGTCCTTCTTTTTCATAGCTGCATAGTATTCCATTTTATAAATGTACCATAGCTTTTTTATCCACTCGGCTATGGGCACTTAGGCTGTTTCCAGATCTTAGCTATTGTAAATAGTGCTGCTATGAACATAGGGGTGCATATATTCTGTCTGATTGGTGTTTCAGTATTCTTAGGATATATTTCTAGAAGTGGAATCATTGGGTCAAATGGCAGTTCAATTTTTAATTTTTTGAGGAAACTTCATATTATTTTCCACAGTGGCTGTACCAGTCTGCATTCCCACCAGCAGTGTACTAGAGTCCCCTTTTCTCCACACCCTCACTAGCACTTGTTGATTTGTTGATGGCAGCCATTCTGGCAACTGTGAGATGGTACCTCATTGTTGTTTTAATGTGCATCTCTCTGATGATTAGTGACATATTAAGCATTTTTTTCATTTCTCTTAGCCATTGGATTGTTTATTTTTTTGTTATTGAGTTGTATGAGTTTTTTTATTGATAGATGAAAGGAAAAGCTGTGAGATATATATGTATATATATGATATTATGCAGCAATAAAAAGAATGAAATCATGCCATTTGGTTTAACATAGATGGATAGAAAGATTATGCTAAGTGAAATAAGTCAGGCAGAGAAAGATAAACACTATATGGTTTCACTTATATGTGGAATCTGAAAACAAAACAAAGCAAAAACAGACTCATAGAAACAGAGATCAGAGGGATGGTTACCAGAAAGGAGGGGGTGGGACGTGGGTGAAAGGGGAAGGGGAATATAGTCAATAATACTGTAATAAGTTTACACGATGACATATGATTACTAGAATTAGTGAGGTGATCACATTGTAAAGTATAAAAATGTCAAATCACTATATTGTACACCTGAAACTAACAGCCAATATAAGATCATATACCAACTATAATTGAATAAAAAAATAAATTTAAAAAATGTACTTTTTGGTTAAGCATTTCTACTTTTAGGAATCTATTCCTTGAAAATAAGCAGGGATGTGGCAAAAGGGAAAAAATGGGAAACAACCTAAGTGCCCAATGATAGGGGATTAAATAGTCTCTTGTACTTTGATTCAACAGTTACATACTCCTATCAAACATAAATTTTCAGTGTACACCCTGATAAATAAATGTGTGTGTATTTATTTATAATAAGCTATATATGGGTACTATTGGACTAACAAATGTTATGTGCATTAAAAACATACAATATGGACATTTTAAGCAATATTTTAAATTTTTAAAAATTTATTTTATTCATTAATACTGCAGAAATATTTAGGCATAGAGAGAGTAATGTAATTTTGAATATGCTCAATTATTTCTTAAAATCTTAGACAACACTTTGCTACAACAGTTGAAAGTTCAATATATTTCTATACTTGCTTATAATAGTTGCCATAATTGAAACCCATCTTTTATAGACATACAAATAGGAGAAAAAGCATAATTTGACATAATAAATCCCATAAATTTTTCATGCTCATATACTAAGTATACAGAGATTTTTATTGAAATTAGGCTAAGTAAATTTTTACTTCTATAATGTCAGTCACAGGTCTTATATTTTTTATATTTTTAACAAATTTGTCCAAAATACTAAAATCTTTATTGGAAGATCTTTAAACAACTTAGAAATTCTGTTTCATTTTAAAATGGGCAAATATGAGAAGTTTTCTGTATGACAGCACTTTTTCTCCAGCAATAGAATTACATAACATTGAAAGTCAAAATTTCTTTCAAATGGCATTATTCTATTATTTATTGTTAAAATGTCACTATAACTCGAAGGAACAGATCCCATGTATTTATTTTGAAAGTTAAGTAACACAATATGGAAAGACATAAAAATTCAAATTCATCTTTATATTTATTAACAGTAATTTACTGCATGATAAACATCCAACTTTTGTGTACATAAAGGATTTTTTTGCTCATTCCCTCTGTTCTTAAAAATACTATAAATATTTTAGTATAGCTTTAAAGCTTTATTTTAAAAACGAAACCACATCACTGATATTTGCAGTTACAGTTTCTTTGCTATAATAGTATGTAGATAAATTTCAAGTGTGGTGCAAACTATCAACTGGTCTTTGTTGAGCACTTACTATGTGTCAGGCATAGTTTCAGTACCTTACACATATTAACTCATAACTTTTGCAACTATCCCTTATGTAGGTACAACTAGTAACTCCATTTTACAGGTGAAGAAACTGAGGCGACATGAGGTTGTTAGATAACTTGCCCAAGGTCACAGAGCTAGCAAGAAGCAGGACTTCTTGCTAAAATTTGAACCATGATAGTGTGTGTCCAAAGACAGTGCAATTCCCTACCATGTTAGACAAGCAATTTTCAACCTTTTCCATCTCATGGCATACATGAGCTAATTACTAAAATTCTGTAGCACACCAAAAAAAATTTTTTTTGCCTATCTGACCAAAAACTAGGCATAATTTTGATTCATTCACACTGAACAGCTATTGTTGTGTTGGCTGTTGTCACTTTTTTATTTGACAATCTAGGGGAAAAAAGGTCAGTGCCCCTGACCAAATAGTCCGGTATTGCATGTTTTAAAAATTCTTGCGGCACACCCGTTGAAAATTATTGCGATAAACCATCATCTATTTGTCTATATCTAATGATGTTCAAGAACCTTGTTGCAGCACTTATACTTACATCATTTTTTGATGTTGTTTTTAACCATTATTAAAGACATCATTTAACACTAAGAAAATATATCCTTCCATTATCCTTCCTGTAGTGGCTTAAAAAAACATAATTCATGTGTTTTGTTTTTGAAATAGAATTTAGCAAATGCCATAACTGAATCAGGTTGGAAACATATTTACTTTCACCCAGCTGTAGGGCAAAATGCCCACAGTGCATTCTGTGTTCTAATACTTGTTTCTTCAAATATTAGGCAATTGTTTTCTGTGCATCTTCCAATAGGATTTTCTGACACAAGGCTACATTTAAGTTCATCCCCACAGTTCTTCCGTGTGTTTGACCAGTTTTACCATGGTATGTGGCTTTTAAGCTTCTAAACATTTATTATTAGTAGTTTGGTAAAAATCTTTAAGTACTAAAATATTTCATGACTTTAAATATTGTTTGGAAAATGTTGACATTTGTCTTTATATTCTCATTATATTATATTTCTTAATGTCTTGCCTAGCTCTTAAGATAGAATATACACTTTGGGGTAAGGTCATTATGAATGAAATGGCTAATATATCCATTATTCTCTCAAAATGTTAATCCTCGCAAGATGTAAATCCATTTTGGGCTGACTTCTTTTCAGATCTGATTATACTGTTGCTGTTGTAACATTGAATAAGGATTATGATGATCTTATTATACTAGAACCTGAAGAATAATCCACTCTGCCATTTTCTTGTTCTTTTCTCATGTTCTGCATTTTCTTTGCACAAAGCTTTGAAAGCCACTTGTCCATTTTGTGAGGCTTATTGGTTAAAAGAATACAGTCTGGAAATATCTTTAACCAAAACTCATAAACTGCAGTAAATTGTGGTTTGCTAAAAGCAAACAAAGCGTGCGGTGCACCCCATGCCTTTCCCAGGACCCACAGGCACCACAGACACCATCAGACTCCCAAGCCCAGGACAGCACCAGGGGGAGCCTAAGTATTAGAATATCAAGAAATCTTGATTTATTTCTTACCTCTGGATTAAAAGAAATATGAAAGGAAGTTGCAATATTTTCTTCCCTTACCTCAGTGGACTGTCTTGCAATGCCTCACTTTAGGGACCACAGGAAATACTTTACAGTCATTAAAAATTATGTTATAGAAGACTACATATATGGACACAGGAAAGGAGTCACAATATACCAAATGGAGAAAATCAGGTTCAAAAACAGGATATATAGTATAATTTTAATTGTATAAATAAAATTATACACACATGTAAATAACATTCATTCACATAAATGCCAGGCACCAAATCAAAATGTTTGTCATGCCATCATCACCAGTGACAGTCTGCACCCTTTTGAGTTAAATGGGTGCACGGTGCACACATCATCTGGAAAAAAGTGGGAGAACATCTCTGACCCTCAGCACTGACACAGCAGCAGAGCTGAGTTTATGCAATGTGAGCAGCCCAGCTGAGTCATGAGCTGTCTGAAAACTGGGTAGGCACCAGGTACCTGGAGGGAAGGGGATAGAAAGTAGGATCCAGCAGGCACTTTCCCAGCTTCCAGCTGTGTCCTGGGGCAGACTCTCTGTCAGCCTGGTCTTAAGCAATGACCTGTGTTATTCTAACATGGTTCTTCCAAGGAAACCTCACAAGACTTCATGTCCTGTCCTCCTCACATGCCAGACAACATGGTTCGGGTCCTTAGATCAGCAGGGAGAAAGCTGCTCTTCACATGCTACACAAAAATGAAGCATCTAGCATCTGGGAAACATTAAACAATTGGCCCAAGGCTACGGGTCCCAAACTTCTTGTTCCCTCTGGTTCTGCTCAGGCCTCCAGTCCCTCGGGCTCTCCCTTGCCTCCCTCCTCTGGGGCAGAGGCTTCTTTGGCCTCTTGCCCATGCTGACACCAAACAGCTGTCTCTTGACCTATTCTAGCAGGTCTTCTAGGCCTGCAGCCCAGGGCAGATCCATGAGGTGACCCAGAGCTGACCACCCACTCTTGGCCATGGCTGTTCAGAGCCCCACATTCCTCTTCTTCTGCACTCACCAGAGTGGAGGTCTGGCCTCCCAGTCAGACACCCCAGTGCCAAGCGGAAGAACAAGGAACCCCAGAAGAGTTAGGGAATGAACCAGAAGCCTGAATTGCCTATCATCACCACACTCTGGGGCTTCGTTCTTATTAGACACATCTAAGAAGTGAGGCTTTCACTGGCCCTGCCCCTGAAACCAGCACTGGGTGTCTCAGCATATGTGCCAATAGGCGTCCCCTCTTGCCGGGGTCAAAGCCTTGGCCCAAAGTGATAAAAAAATAATAATATTTCGACCCATGCACCAAGAGGTCACCAGTTCGATTCCCGGTCAGGACACATGCCCAAGTTGTGGGCCCAATCCCCATTGGGGGGCATGCAGGAGGCAGCCAAACGATGTTCTCGCTCATCGATGTTTCTATCTCTCTCTCCCTCTCCCTTCCTCTCTCTCTAAAATCAATAAATGAAAAAAATAAAAATAATAATACTTATTATAGCTGCTGTGTACTGAGTCCCAATAAAACAACAGGCACTGAACATGCATTCTTTCTTTTAATCCTATCAACAGCCCCTAGAGAGTATGTTCTTTCATCTTCATTTTTACAGATAAGAAACTGAGGCTCAGGGAGGTTAAATAATTTGCCCGAGGTCTCACAACCAGGAGTAGAAAAGCTAGGACCTGGTGACTGTGTCTGGAAATCCTGTGTTCCTTCCTCTAGGCCGCATTGCTTGTTTGACCACTCGGCAGGTAACTGTAGGGCCTTGTTGTGAACTCTAGTCCCAAGGTCCACTCGGTGGCCACCAAGGAAAGGGGCAGATGGTGTGGCACTTGATGGCGAGGGACTGACTCTCAGAAACACTGCCTACCCACTCAGTGGGATTTCACTCCACCACCCAGTCATGGCTTCCAACACTGATGTCCCTGGAGGAGGCCTTATCAAATGCTATCAGATCTTCCCTGAGATTTGGTAGGAAACTGGTAGATGGCGCTGAGATTTGAAAGTAGAGGGGGAGCTGTGATGAAGGGAAAGGGGAAGGCAAGCCCTGAATGGAAGCATTTATAAACACCCGATCTGCAATGAACCCCTGGGGGCCCACACACCAGCTTCCTAGGCCCAGAGCCCAGCCCACCGAGGCCCAGACTTTGCATGTGTGCAAGACAGTGTGTGGGTGAGTGTGTGTGCAGGTGTGTTTTGAGGGGGAAAAAGATTCTCACCAGCTGAGTTGGGGTTTGCACCCTGAGACACCAAAGACCAAACACCTGCTCTGTACTCTGGCCAGCTCTAGGGCCTCTGTCTAAAGTAGCCTATTTTTGGACGAGAAGAAAAGCCACACACAATTTAAGAGGCCACTGGGAGAGCTGATTATGATTTTTAAGAGCTAATGCTAAAAGGTCTGAGCTGGTGGGAGATCACATCCTCAACGTAAGGCCAGTGTAGAGAAAGGAGCATTTTATTACACCGGTGGGCTGTTACACCGGCGGGCTGGGGGGGTCCAGCTTCCCCAAATCCTCAGCCCCGAGCTTCCTTTGTTCTTTGCTTATATAGGCACAAACTACAGAAAAAAAAACTACATTCTCTTGGTGCCGCTTTTGGCACCGTTAAGGGGGCTGATACAGAGAAGGGGGGGAGAGGAGCAGGGTAACTATTAATCTCTTTTTTCTCATGGTTCCTCTGAGTTTCTCAAGGCCATCCTCAACCCCTTATCTGTACAGTTTTCTTTGGGTGTCTCAAGGCCCTTATGTTTACAGAAAAGAAACTGCCAGGGTGTGTACGTGCAGTAACTGAGGGTCAGAATGGAGTTTAGTTTTGTTAAAACATTATTAACCCTTTCATTCCCACCTTATAATGATAAAAAAAAAGGGAAAAGGGGCGAAGTTTCTCTTTGTCTACTTCCTGCAGGTATGGGGTTGTCGTGGACTCCTAAAAAGCCTATCCCTTGCAATCCCCATTCTGTAGCAGATGTTCTACAGCTCCACGCTGGGGTGTCTTCTAGTTGAGGGCTAATCCCTCCATATGTGACCCAGACATCAGGGACCTTTGTGACCCTGATGGTCCCCCTTAAGGGGTCACATAGATCAAGGTTGAACACAGATTTTTCTATTTCCTTTGTAGTAACATTTTTTAAGATTTTCCCCAATATTTCATTTCTAAGTTTTTAGTTCCATTGGGGCCCAGGTCTATAAGGATTTTCTTGAACAGTCATAACTAGAAAGATCAAAGTCCCGATAAACGCAAGAGTCTTATCTGGAGAGGCCTGAACTGTCCATTTTGTTTTTTCCTCTCAGCTGGGAACGGTGCTGCCAGATCGGGATGTCGTTGACCTTGACAGACGTTGTTGGTGCAGGCAGGATGACAATGGGTGGTGAACTTCTTTACCCACATTCAGTTCCCGGGCTGGAAAGAGTGCACAGGGTCCGAAGTGGGCACAGGCAGGGCGTCGCAGACGTGTTTATGGACAGCTTTCTGGGTGGACTGCAGGGCCTGCAAGAACTATAAGAGGGCGAGGGGGAGCAGAGTGGTCCAGCCCTCACCAGTTTCCAAAGCAAACCTGGTTAAGGTTTCCCTCAAGGTCCCGCTCATGTGCTCCATCTGCCCAGAACTCTGTGGGCGGTAGGCACAATTAAGCTTCCAATTTATATCTAACCCCTTAGAGATATCCTGTGATATCTTTGCTATAAACGCGAGGCTGTTGTCTGATCTAAGGGTCAGGAGTAGCCTAAACCTGTTACTTTCTTTATTACATCCTAGACTGTTATTCCATTACCAGGGGCAAGCTCTTCCTCTCTCAGTGTCCCTTTCTTTTTTCCTTCTTGAGTATTCCTCCAATATCCTGTCTCCTGTAATATGTATATTCCTTTCTTTTATCCTTTCTTATCTTTTTACTTCCTCTGCTTAATCCTTCTCTTTTTATTTCTTCCCTTCTCCACAAACTTTCTTCAACTTACACAGACCCTCTACGACTTACACAATTTTTCTTCAACTTACACAGACCCTCTACGACTTTCCTAGTCCCTCCCCTGACATGAACCTGAGAACTTGCTCCATCTATTTGCAGTCTGCACGTTCCCCAGTTTTCCCTCTCCACAGGAGGTTTCTGTCCTCCCTGAGATGCCTTAGGATATCTGTGTTATTGATTGACAGGTGTACCGCCCCAGTCAAATTTTCTATCTAGTATTTTCCCGGAGCAGGCCACGCCCAGCTGGGGCAGCTGAGCGCTTGGTGCCAGAAGCAAGAGCCCCTCAAGGCTCGCCCCCCTTCCCCCGCCCCATTGGGTCATTGAAAAAACCGAAAAGAGTAGTGGTGTTTCAGCGGTAGCCCACAAGGGGAGGAGGGGCGCCAAAGGCTTTTGTTAGGAGAGGAAGCAGATTCTTGGAGGAGACAAAGTAAAGAATGAGAGTGGTTGGTGGGGAGAGAAGGAGTAAGGTTAAAGTAGCATGGAGTTTAGATAGAATGTCCCACCCTAACAAGGGAGTGGGGCAGGCTGGTAATGTAAGAAAAAAAAGAGTGGAGAAAGATATAAAGGCCTAAAGAACAAGTGAGTGTCTGGGTTGCCCTGGGTTGCAATATTTGGCCGTCAATGTCCACAACTGAAACCCCAGAGTGTTGAAGAGGTCCCCTGAACTCAGGGAGGGCAGAGTAGGTTGCCCCGGTATTAATTAAAAATGAAATTGGCCTACCTGCTACCACCAGAGTTACCCGAGGTTCGGGGTTCGAGATGACGGTCAGGGCGTCCGTTCCTGGGCACCTTCAGTCTTCAGCTGCGAGGCCAATCAGATCAAGGCCTGGATTGCCCGATCCGCCAGCCAGAGGAAGGGATGAGGACCGACTCTGCGCAGTCTGTCCGCAGTCCGACTTCCAGTGGGGCCCTCCACATTGAGGACATGGCTTAGGCGGTGGTCGGGGGTTGGGGCACTGTCTCACCCAGTGGCCAATCTGAGTGCATTTAAAGCAGGGACCTGGGGGTTCGCTTTGCTGATCCTGGTGGGTGTCCTTCTTCTGTCCCCTGAAGGGGGTTTGCTGACCCCTTTTATTGGTGGGGGCTCTGATGGCAGAGGCAAACATTTGGAATTTTGCTATTTTTTGCTGTTTAGCCTCTTCATCGCGATTATTGAACTTAAAGGTTAGATTTAGAAGTTTCTGTTGAGGGGTTTGAGGGCCATTTTCAAGTTTTTGTCCAGGGTTGACTGAGAGATAAATCTCAGGTTTAAAATGACAGTCCCTCCAGTTCCCGCTGCTTCCCTCCGGAGGCATTCTAAAACGGGGGCTGAGGTAGGGGACGGGTAGGGACCAGAGATGGATCCCGATTGTGTGTGAGGGAGTCATTTGCAGGGGTAGAGGAGTCGAAACGGAGTAGGAGGCTCAGGGTAGGGCGGGGGCCCACAGAAGGGGCCGGAGGAGGAGACCCTGCCGGAGGGGCTGAGGGAGGAGGTGGTGGAGTGAGATCGGCTGGGTCAAAGGAGGAAACAGGAGAAGTTAGCGCGCTGTCTTCAGAGGGAGGTTTGGGAGGATTAGAGTGCAGCAGGAAGATTTGGGAGGGGGAGTAAGAGTCGCATACAGAGTGTTGTGAGTGCAAAGGGGCCTGGATGTAAGGAACCTCAGACCATTTCCTTGCCTTTGACAGAAATTGTCTGTGTTGGTAGAATGTCGAAAGTGTCATTTTAGGTTATTGTGACCCATTGTACTGAGGTCACGCAGTGTTGCAGTAAAAATTAGTCGCTTGGGACGTAGGTCCTGAGCGCGCCCTAGGGTCTGCAGACTTTTTAGGGGACATCCTAGGGGTCTTGTCTCATGTTGCGGTGTGAGATGTTGCGGCCTAGCGGTCCGACGGATGGATACTCTAGAGGAAGAAGAAGGCGTCCCCGCTTCTCCCCTAGAGTAGAGAGACGTGCAACTCACCTATACCAGGCGTCCCCAGATATATGGTGAGCTGAGGGAACCTGGTTCCCGAGGAGCATGTCCCGACCAGCGCTGGATTTTCGGAGGGACGATCACACAGTAGTGACTGAGAGCCTGGCTCTCTTGTCCCGGACGGAGGGTAACGAGACAGCCCGGAGAATCAGACCGGTAGGCAAATAAACACTCACCCATAAATTAGTGTCCGGTGTTGATGCTGGATCGGCAGGAAAGGTTGGAGGTCCGGTATCCGGCTGAGGATGTGATCCATCCCGGTCCGACAGGAGGCCCGGAGGACTCCAGGGGCCCGCGGTTGCCCCCAATGTGGGATCCTCACAGACCTCCCGGGTTTCGGCACCAAATAAAAGGTCTGAGCTGGTGGGAGATCACATCCTCAACGTAAGGCCAGTGTAGAGAAAGGAGCATTTTATTACACCGGTGGGCTGTTACACCGGCGGGCTGGGGGGGTCCAGCTTCCCCAAATCCTCAGCCCCGAGCTTCCTTTGTTCTTTGCTTATATAGGCACAAACTACAGAAAAAAAAACTACATTCTCTTGGTGCCGCTTTTGGCACCGTTAAGGGGGCTGATACAGAGAAGGGGGGGAGAGGAGCAGGGTAACTATTAATCTCTTTTTTCTCATGGTTCCTCTGAGTTTCTCAAGGCCATCCTCAACCCCTTATCTGTACAGTTTTCTTTGGGTGTCTCAAGGCCCTTATGTTTACAGAAAAGAAACTGCCAGGGTGTGTACGTGCAGTAACTGAGGGTCAGAATGGAGTTTAGTTTTGTTAAAACATTATTAACCCTTTCAAATGCTACCACCCACAACTCACTGTTTATGAAAGACCTTTGCTCACCATCACTATCATAAACTGTGCGCAAGACATTGTATCCACGTGGGCCACTGAAGCACTTTGTGGGCAGGGCCAGGCAGCACTAATCAAGGTGAGGGGGAGGTTAAAGAGCCCTCCTGCCTCTGGAGGAGATGAGGAGTCCAAACAAAAGCAGGGAAGGCAGCTGCTCCTGCGCGCAGCTGTGCATCTGGCCGTCTTATTGAGGGTGACAGATCCTGTTAAGTTATGCAGCCAGGCGCACACCGAGGAGCCATGCCCCCTAAATCAGCCACAGGCTCACATTTTCAGGAAGGCTCCTGTAAGCCTGGGAGGCCCAACCAGGCCAGCTGCCTGGGTAAAGAGGAAGAAAACAAAGGAAGAAGGGAGACGGTGGCTCTTCTACAACACTGAAAGAAAAGCTCTGAGCGGCGGAGGTGGGAGTCCTCAGACTCCTGCCCCAGAGCCCTGGAGGATCCAGGACGCTAAAACCCTAGGGCTGCTGACTTGGGCCCAAGGCCGCCCAACTCCGGCGCAGACAGACCTGCAGCCTGGAGGGGAGACGGGAGTGAGTTTGTTTCTGCTCCTGGACCTGCCTATGCTAAAAGGCACTTCTGGCCAAGAGCCGCAAAGAGTTTATGTACAAAGTGGCCCCCGGATTCGTTCCCTCCCACCTTGCCAACTCCTTCCAACTTCCGCGACGGTTCACGATGGTTCCGAGCGTGGAAGTGAGACTCCCCTGTCTGGTGGAAAGAACAGGTCCCTCCACTTGGGGCGTGGAGAGTCCTCAGCGGGCGTGGAGCCCACCTCCTTCAGCGTTACGGACAAGGCTAATGAGGAAGCTGAAAGCAGGAACCAGAACTCCTGGTGGCCGACCCAGCGCCCAATGCAACAAGATGATCAGCTCAGGGCTATGTTTTGTGGCTGCAAAATTTCTGAGATGCGTTTGCTCTCTGAAACAATGACACTGAAATAAAACCTAACCGGTTTGTAGCCTAAAATAGTGATTGTTTAATTTAATATATAGGCCGTCAGCTTCAGCTCTTTATTTTGCTTTGGCGTCCGCACCCAGACCTCCATCACCTACTGCAGACCAAAGCAGGAATTAATCACTGTTATTCTCAGAGCGGCACCGGGTCCTGCAGGCATCATCCACCATGCTCATTCCTCCCTGAGGAGATGAACAGTTTCAGGGTATATCGACTTCCAATACTATGGAAACAAAAAGAGGAGAATGGAGGCAGAGGAAGGAGTCAATAACAGGAAAGTGGAGAGATAGGCTCCATTTCTGTGGCTCACACTCTCTCTTCAGCAGCCCACGGTCTGCCTTGTCCTTCTATTTTACTTGCTATGCTGTGAAAGTTTACAAAATCACATACATTGGGGGACAGTTGGCTTCCTTAAAGTAAAACTCTTTTTAGTATTTAAAAAGGCATAATCTCTTTTGACCATAAATAAAGATCTTTTCAAAACTAATGGGAAAGTTGTGCAACAATGTTTTTATATTATATATATATATATATATATATCCACAACTTTTTAAAAGAAAAAAAAAAAACCTAATGGGAATAAAGAGAAAAGATTTCAGTTGTTTGCAGATCTAGCCTCTGGAAAGATTGTATAAGTATAAGCCCTTCTGGTGCTTAGAGCACAGAAGAGCCTGAGCTCCTGGCCCTGGCCAGTGATTAGTGCCCACCATGGGCATGCCTTGGTTTTGGGGACTCTGCACCATCCTCTGCCCTTACCCTTAGAACCCAGGACAGATAGATCTAAGGCTCTGGTGTCCACAGGACCAGAGTGACGGTGTGGCTGAGCTCAGAGCATTTAGAACAGGCTGTTTCTCATCGGCTGTGTCCCAAGGCCACACCCTCTAAGGCAGCGTATAAACACACCTCTCAAAGGATGTGCTAGACTAGACACAGAGCTTCCCTAGTGGAACCTCTGGGGAGATGCACGTTAAGTACTCTCTGGTACAGGGCCAGGGTAGGGGTTACAGGAACGCAGGAGGGACACTGTGTGGTAGGTTTAAGGACCTGTGCTGGTAGAGGCCCAGGGGCATAAAGCTCATGTCAAAAAAAGTAACTTCAAAAAATACATGATCAGTTCCTTCAAAAGTAAAACACATATTTACTATATGACCCAGCAATTCCATTCCTAATTATATACCCCAAAGACATTAAAGCAAGGACTCAGATACCTGTACACCAATGTTCATAACAGCATTATTCACAACAGCCAAAGAGTGGAAACAACCCAAATGTCCATCATTGGATGAATAGATAACAAAGTGTGGTTAATGTAGATGTAGTTATAGATATATAAGATATATAAAGCAATTATTGTTATTCAGGCATAAAATGGATTGAAATTCTGACATGCTACAACACAGATGAACCTTGAAAACATGCTAAGTGGAAAAAGCCAGACACATATTGTATGATTCCATTTTTTAAAATTAATTTATTTATTTTTGTTACAGATGTTTCTCCTTTTTCCCCCCAGACACCCTCCTCCCTATCGCGCGCCCCAACCCCAACCCGCAAGCATTGTTGTCTATGTCCATTGGTTATGCATACATGCATATAAGTTCTTTGGTTTATCTCATCCTTCTCCCTACACCTCCCTCCTCTGAAGTTTGTCAGTCTGAACCATATTCCTTTCTAGGTCTTTGAGTCTATTTTGTTCATCAGCTTGTTTTGTTCATTAATTCCACAAATAAGTGAGATCATGTGATATTTGTCTTTCTTTGATTGGCTTATTTCGCTTAACATATTACTCTCCAGGTCCCTCCATGTCATCTCAAAGGATATGAGATCTTTCTTTCTTTCTTTCTTTCTTTCTTTCTTTCTTTCTTTCTTTCTTTCTTTCTTTCTTTCTTTCTTTCTTTCAGCTGCATAATATTTCATTGTGAATATGTACCACAGCTTTTTGATCCACTCATCTATTGATGGGCACTAGGGCTGTTTCCAGATCTTAGCAATTGTAAATAGTGCTGCTATGAACATAGGGGTACATATATTCTTTCTGATTGGTGTTTTGGGCTTCTTAGGATATATTCCTAGAAGTGGGATCACTGGGTCAAATGGCAGTTTAATTCTTAATTTTTTGAGGAAATACCATATTGATTTCCATAGTGGCTGCACCAGTCTGCATTCCCACCAGCAGTGTACTAGAGTCCCCTTTTCTCCACACTCTTGCCAGCACTTGTTTGATGATTTCTTGATGGCAGCCATTCTGGCAGGTGTGAAGTGATACCTCATAGTTGTTTTAATTTAATTTCTCATGATTAGTGATGTTGAGCATTTCTTCATATGTCTCTTGGCCATTTGTATGTCCTGTTTGGAGAGGTGTCTATTTAGGTCTTCTGCCCATTTTTTAATTGGGTTCTTTGTCTCCCTTTTGTTGAGTTGTATGAGATATATTTTGGAAATTAACCCCTTATCTGATGTATCGTTGGCAGTTATGCTCTCCCATATAGTGGGTTCTCATTCCATTTTGATGTTGGTTTCTTTTGCTGTGCAGAAGCTTTTTAGTTTGATGTGGTCCCGTGTATTAATTCTTTCCTTTATTTCTCTTGCCTTAGGTGTTGTATCAGTGAAAATTCTTCTGTGTGTAATGTCTGAAATCTTGTTGCCTACATTTTCTTCTAGGATTGTTATGGAGTCACAACTCACATTTAAGTCTTTTATCCATTTTGAGTTAATTCTTGTGTATGGTGTAAGTTGATGGTCTAGTTTCATTTTTTTGCATGAAGTTGTTCAATTTTCCCAACACCATTTATTAAAGAGGCTGTCTTTACTCCATTGTATGCTCTTGCCACCTTTTTTCAAATATTAATTGAGCACAATGTCTTGGGTCAATTTCTGGGTTCTCTGTTCTGTTCCATTGATCTATATGCCTGTTCTTGTGCCAGTACCAGGCTGTTTTGATTACAATGGCTTTGTAGTATAACCTGATATCCAGTATTGTGATCCCTTCTACTTTGTTCTTCATTTTCAAGATTGTTGTGGCTATTCAGGTTCTTTTTTGATTCCATATGAACTTTTGAAGTTTTTGTTCTAGTTCTGTGAAATAAGTCATTGGTATTTTAATGGGGATTGCATTGAATCTACAGATTGCTTTGGGTAGTATGGACATTTTAATGATGTTAATTCTTCCAATCCATGAACAAGGTATATGCTTCTACTTTTTTATATCTTCCTCTATTTCTTTTTCAATGTCCTGTAGTTTTCTGCAAATAGGACCCATACTTCTTTGGCTAAGTTTATTTCTAGGTATCTTAAGTTTTTCACCACAATGGTAAATGGAATTTTTGTTTTAGTTTCTCTTTCTTTGAGTTCATTATTGGTGTATAAGAATACTGTCAATTTCTTGATGTTAATTTTGTATCCTGTTACTTTGCCAAATTCATTTATTTATTAAATGTAGTAGATTTTTAATGTAATCTTCAGAGTTTTCTAGGTACAAATATCATGTTATCTGCAAATAATGAAAATTTCACTTCCTCCTTCCCAATTTGGATCCCTATTATTTTTTCTTCATGTCTAATTGCTGTGGCTAAGACTTCCAGTACTATGTTAAGTAAGAGTGGTGAAAGTGGGCATTCCTGACTTGTTCCTATTCTTAAGGGAAATGATTTTAGTTTTTGCCCATTAAGTATGATGTTGGCTGTAGGTTTTTTATATATGGCCTTTATTATATTGAGATATGATCCCTCTATTCCCACATTGCTGAGTGTTTTTACTAGAAATGGGTGCTAGATTTTGTCAAATGCTTTTTCAGCATCTATTGATAAGATCATATGGTTTTTATCTTTCATTTTGTTTATGTGGTATATCACATTTATTGATTTGCAAATATTGTACCAGCCTTGCATCCGTGGGATGAATCTCACTTGGTCATGGTGACTAATTTTTTTAATGTATTGCTGGATCCAATTTGCTAGTATTTTGTTAAGGATTTTGGCATCTATGTTCATCAGGGATATTGGCCTGTAGTTTTCTTTCTTTGTAGTGTCTTTTTCTGGTTTTGGAATTAGAATTATGCTGGTCTCATAAAACGAGTTTAGAAGGCTTCCTTCTTCTTGAACTTTTTGGAATAGTTTGAGGAGAATGGGTGTTAGTTCTTCTTTGAATCTTTGGTAAAACTCCCCCATGAAGCTGTCCAGGCCTGGGCTTTTGTTTGCTGGGAGATTCTTGATTACATCTTCAATTTCCTTAGTTGTTATTGGTCTGTTCAAGTTTTCTATCTCCTCTCAGTTCAGTTTTGGGAGACTATGTGTTTCTAGAAATTTATCCTTTTCACCTAGATTGTCCAATTTTTTGGCGTATAATTGTTCATGGTATTTGTTAATGATCCTTTGTATTTCTGTGGTGTCAGTTGTTACTTCCCCTCTTTCATTCCTGATTTTGTTTGTTTGGGTCCTCTCTTTTTGTTTCTTGGTGAGTCTAGCTAAGGGTCTATCAATCTTGTTTACCTTTTCAAAGAACCAGCTCTTTGTTTCATTGATCTTTTGAACTGTTTGTTTAGTCTCTATGTCATTTATTTCTGCTCTGATCTTTACTATTTCTTTCCTTCTACTTGCTCTGGGTTTTCCTTTTTGTTTGCTTTATAGTTCTCTAAGTTGTGAGGTTAGATAGTCAATAAAAAACTTTTCTTGTTTCCTGAGGTGGACCTGTAGTGCTATGAGCTTCCCTCTCAGAAGTGCTTTTGCTGGGTCCCATAGATTTTGTGTTGTTGTGTGTTCATTTTCATTGGTTTCCAGAAAGCTTTTAATTTTTTTCTTGATCTCTCTGGTAACCCATTTGTTGTTTAATAACATGCTATTTAGCCTCCATGTATTCAAATGTCTTTGCATGTTCTTGTTGCAATTGATTTCTAGTTTCATGCCATTGTGATCTGAGAAGATGCTTGATATGATTTCAATCTTCTTGAACATGTAGAGACTTACTTTGTGTCCTAACATGTGGTCTATCTTTGAGAATGTCCCATATGCACTTGAGAAGAATGTAAATTCTGCAGTTTTGGGGTGTAATTCTCTGTAGATATCTATTAATTCCATTTGATCTGGTGCATCATTTAGAGTCTCTGTTTCCTTGTTAATTTTTTTAGCTAGAGAATCTACCCAGTGATGTCAGCAGGGTGTTGAAGTTCCCTGCTTTGATTGCATTGCTGTCGATTTCTCCTTTGTGTCCTCCAGAAGTTTTTTTTTTTATATATTTCAGTGCTCTTATATTGGGTGCATATATGTTTACCAAGGTTATATCTTCCTGTTGGATACATCCTTTCAACATTATGTAGTGGCTTTCTTTGTCACTAGTTATGGTCTTCATTTTGAAGACTATTTGATCAGATATGAGTATTACTACCCCAGCTCTTTTTTCCTTTCTCTTTGCATGGAAGATTTTTTTTTCCATCCCTTCACTTTCAACCTATGTGAGTCTTTTGTTGTGAGGTAGGTCTCTTGGAAATAACATATATATGAGTCATGCTTTCTTATCCAATCAGCTACTCTGTGTCTTGTGATCGGAGCGTTCAATCCATTTACATTATTATTTATATGTACCTATTTATTGCCATTTTTGTTTATTGTGGTTATATTTTTCTTCCTATTTCTTCTACTAATTACTGCAGTCCTTTTAACGTTTCTTGCAGTGCTGGTTTAGTGCTAATATATTCTCTTAACCTTTTTTTTTTTTTGGTCTGGGAAGCTCTTTATTTCACCTTCTATTTTGAATGATAGCCTTGTTGGATAGAGTATTCTTGGATTCAGATCCTTGTTTTTCATTATCTTGATTACTTCATGTCATTCTATTCTGGCTTGTAGTGTTTCTGTTGAGAAGTCAGCTAATAGCCTTATGGGGGTTCCTTTGTAAGTAACCTGTTGCTTATCTCTTGCTGCCTTTAGGATTCTCTCTTTGTCTTTAATTTAGCATTTTAATTATTATATGTCTTGTTGTGGGCCTGTTTGGGTTCTTCTTACTTGGGGCTCTCTGTGCTCCTTGAACTTAAATGCCTTTTTTCTTCACCAATTTAGTGTAGTTTTCTGTCACTGTTTCTTCAAATATATTCTCTAACCCTTGCTCATTTTCTTCTTTGTCTGGAACTCCTATGATGTGGATGTTGTTATGTTTCCAGTTGTCTCACAGTTCTCTTAGGGTATCTTCCAGTTTTTCAATTGTTTTTTCTTTTTTGGTTCTCTGATTTGGTGATTTTGTCTACTCTGTCTTTTTATTCACTGATCCAGTCCTTGGCCTCCTCTGCTCTGCTGGTTATTCCTTCCAATGTATTCTTTATTTCTGCTATGTCATTCTTCACTTCCAATTGGTTGGTTTTCAATTCTTCTATATCTTTGCTCATGCTGTTGAGCTTCCTCATGATTATTACTCTGAACTCTGCCTCTGATATCTTGCTCAATTCCCTTTCATTTATTTCATCTTCTGTTGAATTATCTTGTTCTTTCATTTGGGATTTGTTTCTTTGTTTTACCATTTTGGCTGTCTCAGTGGGTTTTGGAACCTGCCTAATTTTCCCTGTGGGTGTTGGTGTTCCACTGGTTGTGGGTCCCTCTATTGGGTTTGTATGAGTGTGAGAGGACCTATGTTAAATGCCACTGTCAAGTCATACTTTCCTGGGTAGATTTTCAAGCCCAGGAAAGGTTCATTTATCTTCTAGCTTTTTGCCTGGAGGCTATTAGTCTCAGTTACTTGATGAGCCTTGGATTGTAGGCCTCAGCTGAGTGAAAAAATCCCTAAGGTATTCAGGGTAAGAGGATTTCCCGTGGGTGGAGCAGATGCTTGCTGACTGTGCCTCAATTTGCATTTCTCTGGCCTGGCTGGGTGGTGTTAAATTCCCGAGGGATGGGCAGTTGCTTCTCTCTGGGGCTCTGGGAAGGGGCTCTTTGTGTAAGATGTCTACAGTCTTATGAGGGAGTGATTCAGCACAAAACTCCAAGTGCTCTCCAAATCCTGAGTCTCTCTATACAGATTCAGTCCTGTGTGCCCTCCCTCTACCAGAGCCCAAGGTGACTGGCTGTAGCTAATTTAGTGCTCTGTCCAGGCCCTCTGTGCTGTGGAACCAGCTTGGGATTTTAACCCTGAGGGAGCTGCTCACAGCTAGAACAGCTGCTGTCCATGGGCTCCCAGCCCACTCACTTGTGCCTCCGCATTTCCTACCAGGCTGGTAGTTATGCAGGTTCTCCCCAGCTACTTTTCTGTTACTTTTCTTGATGATTTGTCCTAACTTTAGTTGTAATTCCAGTTTGGTCTTCGGAGATGGTCTGTGTAGCTTCCATTCACTCTGCCACCATTTTGGAATCTCTGTATGATTCCATTTTTATGAGGCACCTAAGGCAGTCAAATATATAGAGAAAGAGAGTAGAGTAGAGGTTACTAAGGGCTGGGGAAAAGTTGGGAATGGGGAGTTAATATTTAAATGGGGACATTCTTGATGATGAAAAAGTTCTAGTGATGGTTGTACAACATTGCAAATGTACTTAATGACACTGAATTGTACACTTTAAAATGATTGAAATGGTAAATTTCATGTTATGTATATTTTACCACAATAAAACATTTTTTTTTTCAGTTACTTAACTCATCAGGGGATAAAACCCATATCATTCTCAGATTACATAAGATTTGCACGGCTGAGAGAGAAGACATATGCAATAGAGTTAGGTGGACTTTTGATTCCTGCAATAGCACACCATTTAGACCAAGCTGCCCTCTGGAAAAAAGAAAATACTGGTCAAAATACATACAAACTCCTTGGAAACATCAATAAGCTGACCAGATAGTAACTACCAGATGAGAATCTAAGGGGAAATGGGAACCCAGAGCAGTAACAGAATATCAAAGCATCTAAATTGCTTTTACCCTGAGGACTGTTGCTAAAATGGGCAAACTAAATGGGTTTTATTTTTAACAGTCTCTCAGGGGAAAGAAACAGAAACCAAAGCCTGGGGCCCCACCAAGATAGGGAACCAAGAGGACACCTTCCCACATGGAAGCCTACACCTGGGCCTAAATCCATTCTCTTCCCCACATTCACATATGCCCAGGGCTCACAGGGAAAACTACTGAGGCTTCTAGCAAGGTAATAAGACAAGAAGAAAAAGGAAAAGGAATAACACATACCTGGCCATGGGCCCCAGAATAGATTTGCAACCTAGATTCACAGGGAAACTCAAGCTAAGGTTTTGGTGTAAGGTGATTCCAGATGGGCCCAGCCAACTTGATGTGCACAGGGTCAATAAACGTTAGCAACGACCACCGCCGCTATGACTGCCTTTCCATCACCACCTCTACCCACACTGGCTTCCTTCAGTTTCCTGGAAGCCCCCATGCTCTCCTGCCCTGGTCTTTCTACTGGGTTCTACATTCTGTCAGTGATCAGCTAACTCCTACTCATCCTTTAGACCTGACTCCAGTGGCATTTCCTCAGGGACGTTCGCTCTGACCCAAGTTTAAACCAGATCCCTTTGTAAATATACCCCTTTAGACCTTTGTTCCTTATTTTCAGAGTACTTAAACCAGTTTTGAATTATACATTTATTAGTGGGATTATTTTATTAACATCACTCACTAGACTATAAACACTCTGACAGCAGGAAATACATCTGGTAATACTCATCATAAACTCCATTGTCTAATACCACTTATCTTGTGCACTTTATCAAGCACTGATCTTTTTGAAATTTAGTTTCTCCTCTTGTATACTGGAATAATAAGACCTATCCTCCAGGGTTCTTATAAGGACCAAATAAAAACCAATATATGAAAAATGTAAAGAAGTTCATGAGAGGACTGTAGCTGGAGTACTATCAAATTTTGCTATATGACTAACACTGGGTTCTTCTAAACCAGGCACTATGTAATGTGCTTCAAACACATCTCATTTAACTAATTTTAAAAACTGTGAAGAGGGTATTATTGTCTGAACTCTACAGATGAAGAAATTGAAGTCCTAGAAAGTTCAAGAAATTTGCTTCGACTCCAATTGAGAAATATAAGATCTGAACTTAGGTCTCTCTTACCCCAGCACACTCTTAACCCCTTGTCGTGGTCTCATCCTCAGCCCCACTGCCCTCTGCATTGCTCTGAGGCATCAACGGCTGCTAAGGACTGACTGTGTGGTTGGCTAGGAATAAAGGCGGGAACATTAGAAGCCTCTTATCCATGCTCTTCCCAATTTACTGAAACAAATTTAGAGTTACCCAACACAGCATTCCCTAGTATAAAGGCAGTTTGAGAAGAACCTGAATCTTCTGGGGAAACCCAGTTCCACAAAGCATCCTAATGCCTGCCACCTCACAGAGGTTCTGCCATGACTTTGGTGATGAAGCCACTTGCCCGTCTTGCCCAAGATCTGCTTCAGTGCGTGATGACTTTACTATTGCCCTACACTCATAGGCAGTCCCTGAGCGTCTATATGGTCACTGATGGAGAGGCTGATACTAGAGAAAGTTCTTTTTCAGTGAACAAAACTTTTTTAAAAATGATCTTTCAACCTTAAAAAAAAAACAAAAAAAAACAGCTTTAAATTTTTGCCACTGTCTCCAGATCCAAAAGCACTGTTTCTTAAGTTCTTGAAGACAACTGCAGTTCAGTCCACTTTTGAACCGGTGTACAGTTTCCATTTTGTTCCTTGGAAGGCCTTCCTGTGTTTATGGCCAAGTTGTTTACAACTTCAGTCACCCACGGAGCAGCCTTCGTGTTCAGTGCCTAGACTAGAGATGTATACAGGTATGCCCCTCAAATCTGTCTGGGTCAAAAGATGAAGGGTGACAACCACAACAGTTTCCACTATTGTTCTCTAGGACACCAAGATTGATTATTATATTCAAGAAAAAAGTCAAAACAGTAAGAGCTTGATGATTATATTTTGAACATCTAACTAGATCATGAGTGCATAGCTATTTTATTTTAAACTTACACATAATAAGTTTACTTTCTACAAAGAGGTATTTCCAACTCCACTTTAAACTCAAAGAAATTAAAACAACACACACACACACACACACACACACACACACACACACACAACTATCCCAGCCTTATTTTCACCAAAGAAAATGAACAGAGCAAACAAATCCATCTGATGGGTAATTTACCATTAACAGTTTGACTTCATCAGTCTAGCCACAACGAACTGTGAACCAGGAAAATTAAACAAGTCAAGAGAATGATAGTATCAGTGCTTAATGTTTATTTCCCATTACCTGGCAGCACAATTATTTTCAATAAAATATAATCATTTTATAAGAGAAAAACTTGAAGCAGTTCAGCTAATAAAATAGTACTATTAAAGTTTCAAGCAGATTCAGCTACTTGGAGAAAGAGATCAAGAGCCTTTTACTGATGACTTGTGTGACAACTCAAAAGCCATGCAGATTTATCACTCCGTTCAGGTGAAATGAAGGGAAACAGGGCATTCCCCAGACAAGCAACTTCTACATACACTAAATGAAGGATGTTTTTCTCCTTCCCTTTGAACAGCATACAAATTGTAGTCATTTACAAAATTAGTTGACAGTTCTGTGTCTATTATCCCAACCCAAAGCAACATAGGACAAGCTATTGAAACTCTTATGTCAATATGAAGTAGATCAACAATGTCATACTACTCTGGGGCCCTAAGCCCAAGATGAGCTCATCCAAAAATTATTAAAGCAAGAGTTTTAATAGATCCCACTACTTATTAGAATTTTCAGAAATTGAGCTTTCAAAAACAGGTAAGCTAGCGGAGATCAGCCTCAGACACAAATATATCTGTCATATGGGGAAATTTTTCTTCCTAATCTGTTTTGAAAAAAATAGTGGAATACAACTTTTAAAAAAACTAGATTTCTTACACTTTATTTGTAATTCAAATGTTCCTAATGTTACCATTGTGTCTCCTCTAACCAGCCATTAAACAAACCGGCTAAGAATCGAAGAATAGCTTCAGTTTCAAGACAGTGTCTTCTTGGAAGAGGAAAGATAATAATTACAAGAACACCAATGCCTACAGGAGGTAAAAATGCAGTTTCTGAAGTTTATAAGGTCAATCCTAGTTCCTTTTATCACATAGAAGAATATATTAAGCCCTGGTTTGACTGGTTTGGCTCAGTGGTTAGATCATCGGCCTTGGACCAAAGTGTTGTGGGTTCAATTCCCAGTCAGGGCACATACCTGGGTTGCAGGTTCAATCCCTGGCCCTGGTCAGGGTCATGTGGGAGGCAACTGATCAATGTGTTTCTCTCACACCAATGTTTCTTTCCCCCTGCCCCTTTCCATTCTATCTAAAAATCAATGGAAAATATAAGAAGAAGAGAAGGAGGTGAAGGGAGAAGAAAAGGAATAATAATAATAGCTGTATGGAGGGCTACAGTCTACAGGAAACAAAGCACTTACAATTGGAACCATTGAAAGAGGGTGAAACATATATTGTTTCTCATTCAACTTTCACTGACTAGCATCCATTAGATGATTCTTATCTTTATCACTTATTTCTTTCATGGTTTCTATTCTCTTCTTCCCTCTGTTCACTTTTTTTACTATATTGTTGGTCTTTTACTTCTTAATTTCTTAGAGTTCTTTAAATATTAGGGAGCTTAGCCCTTTTCTATAACAGAGTCTCTCCTTTCTTTTGTGTCATTCTTGGTGAGTCTCCACCACCCCTGCCCCCATCGGATTTTTTCCATTTTATCTAAATTTTGAAATTTATTGGCATATTTCCATAAAATCCTCTTATTACCTTTTAGATATCTCTAGAATTTGTGATGATGCCTACCTCTTTTTTATTCTTGATATGAGTTATGTGTTTCCTCTCTCTCTCTTTCTCGCGCCCTTTCCTTCTCTCTCTTTCTCTCTTCTTAGCCAAATATTTATTATCAGCTTCACTCATTTCTTCAAAGAACCATCTTTTGGCTTTATTAATCCCTTCTATATTACATTTATTTCTAGTTATTTATTTATTTATTTATTTATTTATTTATTTATTTATTTTTATCCTCACCTGAGGATAGAGCGGGAGGGAGAGGGAGGAAGAGAGAGAGAGAAACATCAACGTGAGAGAAGCACATCTATTGTTTGCCACCCGCACAACCCCAACAGGGACCAGGGACAAACTGCAACCGAGGTACATGTCCTTAGCGGGAATTGAACCAGGGATTCCACGTCCATGGGCCAACACTCTAACGGCTGAGCCAAACCGGCCAGGGCTATTTTTTTCTTTTAACGTCATTATTTTCTTCCACTACTTCTTTGGATTTTATTTGCTATTCCTTGCTGATTTACATGAAGTGAACAGTCATATTTTCTATATTATTCAGTTAAAATATTTTTAAATTTCCATTTGACTTATTTTTGGACTTGTTGGGACACCATAGGGATTTGGACCCAGGAATAGAAAGCACTGGTGGCCAGGAAGCCAAGTTAAGACCAGGTGGTCAGAAGGAACTCAGGCAAAAATGTCACCACTCCTCCACTCCCTACTCAAGAACACAAATATACAGTAGCTGTTTTATCTCCCTCCTTACTGCCTGCTTAAACTACTGACCCGTATGTGAAGTTGATTAAGCTCTTTCTTGGCGGTAACAAGCAGTTAACTATCTTGCCCCAACAGCACAGGGGTAAACATAGTTACCAGGCAACACAGCTGGAAAAATAAGTCACCTAACCCTAAAATGGAAAATTTTGCAAGCCTGCCTTTTTCAGAAAAGACCCTCTTTTTGCACAAGCCTGGTTGTCCCCAGCTTATAAAAGCAGGAAAGCAGAGCCAGCCCCTGAGCCAGTTCAGAGGACTTTCCTTTCCTCTGTGTGCCTCCCTTGTGCTCGAGCATAAGCTTAATAAAATCTGGAAATTTCTTGGGGGTTTCTTCTCAATTTCTACTTTGGGAACCCAAGAACCCCAACCCAGTAACACTATGCATTATTTTAAAGTGTGGCCCTGGCCGGTCTGGCTCAGCGGTAGAGCATCAGCCCATGGACCAATGAGTCTCGGGTTTGATACCGTTCAAGGGCACGTATCTCGGTTGAGGTTCGCCCCTGACCCTGGTCGGTGTCATGCGGGAGGCGACCAGTCGATGTGTCCCTCTCATGTTGATATTTCTCTCTCTCTCCTTTTCTCTCCCTCTCCCTCCCTCCCACTCTATCTGAAGATAAATTGAAAAAAAAAAAAAAGGTGTGTTGCTTAATTTCCAAGCATATGTGACTTTTATAGTTGTGTATTTTATACTGATTTCTTGCTTAACTCAACTACTCTTTACGATTTCAATCCACTAAAATTGTTGAAATTTTATTGCCAAACCTATGCTCAAGTTTGGTAAATGTTTCATGTGCACTTAAAATTAATATGCATTCTAACATTGTTGGGTGCAATATTTAAATTTTTATCTCCTTGCCAACATTTTGTAAGGATGTTCTATCATTAGAGGTGTGTTGAAATTTCCCACCATGATTGTAGATATGTTTATTTCTTCTTTCAGTTCTGCCAATTTTAGCTCTCCATATTTTGAGGCTTTGTAAAAAGGTGAATACTATTGAGAATTTTTGTATCTGGCCCTTTTTCAAGATGAAATGTCCCTCTTTAGCTCTTATAATGCTCTTTTGCCTTAAAGTCTAGTTTGTAACTTCAACCGCTTTCTTTCATGAATGTTTACATGATATATTTTCCATTCTTTTAAAACTTGTTTGTATGTTTACATTTAGGGCAATATATTTGTAAGTCTTGGTTTGGTTTTGTCCAGTACAATAAACTTTTAACTAAAGCACTTAGTTTGTTTACATTATACATATTATTTTTATGTTTGGATTCTACTATTTATTTTATATTTGTCCCATCCATCCTAATTACTGTTTCTCCTCCCTCCTTTTTTTGCCTTCTTTTAAATATAGTGGTTTTCAATATTTCACGTCCCCTACTATTCTTTTATGATTACATTACAACATGCCTCCTGATTTATTAAATCTAATACAAATTAGTACTTTCACCAGTTCCCAACAATGTCAATACCTCAACATTTTGACTCTATTTACTTGCTTCTCATCATCATAGCCATTGAGCGCGCACACACACACACACACACACACACACACACACACACCACAAATCATACCTACATATTTACCTTTTTAGTACTTTTCATTCCTTCCTTAATCTCCATTCTTTCATCTGGGATCATTTTCCTTTTGCCTAAGGAACTACATTTATTATTTCACTTATTGAGAAAATACTAGTGACAAATTCTCTCCACTTTCGTTCTTTTGAAAATTGTCTTTTTCAGGCAAGGAGGTTCTCTGGGCCTTCTGGGAAGGCATATTTTCTTCTTTGTGGAGGTCTGGACTACTGTGGCTGTTTCTGGAGTTGTGGGGGAGGGGAGGGGCTCCAGCCCTTGTGCAGAGTGGGAGCATGAGGCACAGATGGGTGACACATGAGAGGAGACCCCAAGCCTTCGTGACCTGAATTGCAAAATGGCGGTGGAGTGAATGGAAGCTACACAGACCATCTCCAAGGACCAAACTGGAATTACAACTAAAATAAAGACAAATCGTCAGGAAAAAGCAACAGAAAAGCAGCTGGAGAGGATCCATATAACCACGGTCAGGAAAAGAGGACACTGAATCAAGCCTTGTAGGTCTGCGGAGGTGCGAGAAGGTGGGCTGGGAGCCCACGGACAACAGCTGTTTTAGCTGTGGGCAGCTCCATTAGGGTTAAAATTCCAAGCCCGCACCACAGTGCAGAGGGCCAGTACAGAGCACTAAATTAGCTACAGCCACTCACTTTGGGCTCCAGCAGAAGGAGGGCAGACTGGACTGGAACTGTGTGGGGACACTTGGGATTTGGAGGGTGCTCAGAGTTTTTTCTGAGTCACGGCCACACAGGACGGTGGCCATCTTGCTCCTTTCTGGAGCTCTGGGGAGAAGCAGCAGCCCCTCCGTCGGAGATTTAACCCCACCCAGCTGGGCCAGAAAAATCATAATTGAGGCTCATTAAAAACCAGCATTTGCCCCACCCTCAGAAAATCCTCTTATGCTGAACACATGAAGGAGTTTTTCATTCTGCTGAGGGCCACAACCTAAGGCTCATCAAGTAACTGACACCAATAGCTTCCAGGCAAAAAGCTAGAGGATAACTGAACCTTTCCTGGGATTGCAAATCTACCCAGGAAAGTAAGACTTGGCAGTGGTGTTTAACGTGGGTACTCCCACACTCATCCAAACACAGCAGAGGGAGCCACAAACAGCAGAACACCAACACCCACAGGAAAAATTTGGCAGGCTCCAAATCCCAATGGGATAGCCAAAATGGTGAAACAAAATAACAAATCCCAAATGAAAGAACAAGAGAACTCTACTGAAGATGCGATAAATGAAATTCAGTTAAGCAAGCTATCAGAGGTAGAGTTCAGAGACATGATCTTCAGAAGCTCAATAGCATCAGTAAGGACATCAACACCATGAGTAAAGATATAGAAGCATTGAAAATCAACCAGTTGGAAAAGAAAAACCACCAAGAAGAAATAAAGAATGACATAGCAGAAATAAAGAACACATTGGAAGGAATTACCAGTAGAATAGAGGAAGCTGAGGACTGGATCAGCGAATTAGAAGAAAGGATAGAAAAAATTAACCAATCAGAAAACCAAAAGGAAAAAACAATTAAAAAACAGGAACACAGCTTAAGAGAACTGTGGGACAACTGAAAAGTAAAAACATTTACATTATAGGAGTTCCAGAAGAAGAAGAAAATGAGCAAGGGTTAGAGAATATATTTGAAGAAATAGTGACAGAAAACTTTCCTAACTTGGTGAAGGAAGAAGGCATTCAAATTGGAGAAGCACAGAGGGCCTCAAGTAAGAAGAACCCAAACAGGCCCACACCAACACATAGTAATTAAAATGCCAAAACTTAAAGTCAAAGAGAGAATACTAAAGGCAGCAAGAGGAAAACAACAGGTTACCTACAAAGGAACCCCCATAAGGCTATCAGCTGACTTCTCAACAGAAACACTACAAGCCAGAACGGAATGGCATGAAGTAATCAGGGCAATGAAAACCAAGGATCTTAATCCAAGAATACTCTATCCAGCAAGGCTATCATTCAAAATAGAAGGTGAAATAAAGAACTTCCCAGACAAAAAAAGGCAAAGGGAATACATTAGCATGAAACCAGCACTGCAAGAAATGTTAAAAGGACTGCTGTAATTAATAGAAGAAATAGGAAGAAAAATATAACTATACTAAACAAAAATGGCAATAAATAAGTACATATCAATAATCACCTTAAATGTACATGGACTGAATGCTCCGATCAAAAGACACAGAGTAGCTGATTGGATAAGAAAGCATGACCCATGTATATGTTGTTTACAAGAGACCCACCTCACAACAAAAGACTCACATAGGCTGAAAGTAAAGGGATGGAAAAAAAATCTACCAAGCAAACAGGGAAAAAAAAGCTGAAATAGCAATACTCATATCTGATAAAATAGATTTCAAAATGAAGGTCATAACTAGAGACAAAGAAGGCCACTACATAATATTGAAAGGATATATCCAACAGGAAGATATAACCTTGGTAAACATATGCACCCAATATAGGAGCACCAAAATATATTAAAAATCTCCTGGAGGACTTCAAAGGAGAAATCAACAGGAATACAATCATAGTAGGGGACTTCAACACCCTGCTGACATCACTGGATAGATCCTCTAAACAAAAAATTAACAAGGAAACAGAGTCTCTAAACAAAACACTAGACCAAATGGATTTAATAGATCTCTACAGAGAATTACACCCCAAAACTGCAGAATTTACATTCTTCTCAAGTGCACACGGGACATTCTCAAAGATAGACCACATGTGAGGACACAAACTAAGTCTCTACGAGGTCAAGAACATTAAAATCATATCGAGCATCTTATCAGATCACAACAGCATTAAATTAGAAATCTATTGCAACAAGAACAAGCAAAGACATTTAAACACACGGAGGCTAAATGGCATGTTATTAAACAATGAATGGGTTACCAAGGAGATCAAGGAAGAAATTAAAAACTTCCTGAAAACCAATGAAAATGAACACACAACACCACCAAATCTATGGGATGCAGTGAAAGCAGTTCTGAGAGGGAAGTTCATAGCACTACAGGCCTACCTCAAGAAACAAGAAAAATTTCTAATTGACTATCTAACCCTACAATTTAAAGAACCAGAAAGCAAACAAAAAGCAAACCCCAGAGCAAGTAGAAGGAAGGAAATAGTGAAGATAAGAGCAGAAATAAAAGACATAGAGACCAAAAAAACAATTCAAAGGATCAATGAAACAAAGAGCTGGTTCTTCGAAAAGATAAACAAGATTGATGGACCCTTAGCTAGACTCACCAAGGAACAAAAAAAGAGGACCAAAATACACAAAATCAGAAATGAAAGAGGAGAAGTAAAAACTGACACCACAGAAATACAAAGGATCATTAACAAATACTATGAACAATTACATGGCAACAAATTAGATAATCTAAGCAAAGTGGACAAATTTCTAGAAACACATAGTCTCCAAAAACTGAGCCAGGAAGAGATAGAAAACTTGAATTTATAGGGTTAGACCAATAACAACTAAGGAAATTGAAGATGTAATCAAGACTCTCCCAGCAAACAAAAGCCCAGGCCCGGACAGCTTCACGGGGGAGTTTTACCAAATATTCAAAGAAGAACTAACACCCATTCTCCTTAAACTATTCCCAAAAATTCAAGAACAAGGAAGACTTCCAAACTTGTTTCATGAGGCCACCATAACTCTAATTCCAAAACCAGATAAAGACACTACAAAGAAAGAAAGCTATAGGCCAATATCCCTGATGATCACAGATACCAAAATCCTGAACAAAATACTAGCAAATAGGATCCAGCAATATATTAAAAATATTATTCATCATGACTAGGTGGAATTCATCCCAGGGATGCAAGGCTGGTACAATATTGGCAAATCAATAAATGTGATACACCACATAAACAAAATGAAAGATAAAAACCATATGATCATATCAACAGATGCTGAAAAAGCATTCAACAAAATCCAGCACCCATTTCTTACAAAAACGCTCAGCAATGTGGGAATAGAGGGATCATATCTCGACATAACAAAGGCCATATATGAAAAACCTAGGCCAACATCATACTCAATGGGCAAAACTAAAAACATTTCCCTTAAGGACTGGAACAAGACAGGAATGCCCTCTTTCACCACTCTTATTTAATACAGTACTGGAAGTCTTAGCCACAGCAATTAGACATGAAAAAAATAAAAAATAAAAGGGATCAGAAACAGAAAGGAGGAAGTGAAACTGTCATTATTTGTAGATGACATGATATTGTACATAGAAAACCCTAAAGACTCCACCAAAAATCTACTAGACTTAATAATGAATTTGGTAAAATATCAGGATACAAAATTAATGTCAAGAAATTGACGGCATTTTTATATACCAATGATGAACTCACAGAAAGAGAAACTACAAAAAAAATTCCAGTTACCGTTGTGGCAGAAAAATTAAGATACCTAGGAATAAACTTAACCAAAGAAGTAAAGGACCTATTTGCAGAAAACTACAGGACATTGAAAAAAGAAATAGAGGAAGATATAAAAAAATCGAAGCATATACCTTTTTTATGGATTGGAAGAATTAACATCATTAAAATGTTAATTCACAGAACTAGAAGAAATACTTCAAAAGTTCATATGGAACCAAAAAAGACCCCAAATAGCCACAGCAATCTTGAAAAAGAAGGACAAAGTAGGTGGGGACACAATACTGGATATCAGCTTATACTACAAAGCTACTGTAATCAAAACAGCCTGGTACTGGCATAAGAACAGGCATATAGATCAATGGAACAGAACAGAGAACCTGGAAATTGACTCAAGACATATGCTCAATTAATATTTGATAAAGGTGGCAAGAGCATACAGTGGAGTAAAGACAGCCTCTTTAATAAATGGTGTTGGGAAAACTGAACAGCTACATGCAAAAAATGAAACTAGACCATCAACTTATACCATACACAAGAATAAACTCAAAATGGATAAAAAATTTAAATGTGACTCATGAATCCATAAAAATCCTAGAAGAAAATGTAGGCAGCAACATTTCAGACATCATATGCAGCAGAATTTTCACTGATACATTACCTAAGGCAAGAGAAACAAAGGAAAAAATGAACACATGGGACTACATCAAACTAAAAAGTTTCTGCACAGCAAAAGAAACAAGCATCAAATTGGAAAGGGAACCCACTGTATGGAAGAGCATAATTGGCAATGATACATCAGATAAGGGGTTAATTTCCAAAATATATAGAGTGCTCATACAACTCAACAAAAGGAAGACAAAGAATCCAATTAAAAATGGGCAGAGGACCTAAATAGACACCTCTCCAAACAGGACATACAAATGGCCAAGAGACATATGAAGAAATGCTCAATGTCACTAATCATCAGAGAGATGCAAATTAAAACAACTGAGGTATCACCTCACACCTGTCCGAATGGCTGCCATCAACAAATCATCAAACAAGTGCTGGCGAGGGTGTGTAGAAAAGGGGACTCTAGTACACTGCTGGTGGGAATGCAGACTGGTGCAGCCACTATGGAAAACAGTATGGTGTTTCCTCAAAAAATTAAAAATTGAATTGCCATTTGACCCAGTGATCCCACTTCTAGTAATATATCCTAAGAAGCCTGAAACACCAATCAGAAAGGATATATGTACCCCTATGTTCATAGCAGCACCATTTACAGTCGCTAAGATCTGGAAACAGCCCAAGTATCCATCAATAGATGAGTGGGTAAGAAAGCTGTGGTACACATATACAATGGAATACTATGCAGCTGTAAGAAAGAAAGATCTCTTATCCTTTGAGATGACATGGAGGGACCTGGAGAGTATTATGTTAAGCGAAATAAGCCAATCAGAGAAAGAGAAATACCACATAATCTCACTTATTTGTGGAATATAATGAACAAGGTGGGCCGATGAACAAAATAGACCCAGAGACATAGAAAGGAGTATGGTTCAGACTGGCAAACCTCAGGGTAGGAGGGCGAGGGAGATGGAGGCGATGAACCAAAGAACCTATATGCATGTATACATAATCAATGGACATAGACAACAGTGCAGGGACATGAGGGGGCAGGATGGGGAGGAGGGTGTCTGGGGGGAAAAGGAGAAACATCTGTAACAAAAATAAATTAATAAAAATTGAAAAAATAAATAAATAAAAGAAAATTGTCTTTTCCTCTGTGAAGGATGTTATTATTGAGAATAAAGGAATACTAAACACAATTCCAATTTGTGAGAAGGCATTTTCTCACAACACCAACAAACAGTTCTTGGACACCAGCTGAGTGTCCTATACAATTCAACTCAATTCTGATACTATCTACCCAGAGATAGTGGTACATCCCACTGGTTAAGGGTTCAGTCCTACAAGGATGCCCTCAATCCCGCTTCAGATGCCAGTGGCAAGCCCAACTTATCATTTGGCTTCGGACAGACCAGCTATAGATCAGAGTCCAATGACCTGCTTAAGTTTGATTAATTTGTTAGAACAGCTCACAGAACTCAGAGAAACATTTTACTTGTTAGATCACTGGTTCATTATGAAAGAATAAACTCAAGAACAGCCAGATGGAAGATATGCACAGAGCAAGGTGTGTGGGAACGGATGCAGAACTTCACCTTCTCTGGGCATGCCGTTCTCTCAGCATCTCCAGGTGCTCACCAACCCAGAAGGTCTCTGATCCCTGTCCTTTACACTTTTATGGAAACTTCTTTACATAGGCATGTTTAAGTCTTTGGCATTGTTGCTTGTTTCAACCTCCAGCCCTTCCCCTCCTGCCTGAAAATCAGAAGGTGGAACCCAAAGTTCCAGCCCTCTAATCACAGAGTTGGTCCCCTGGCAACCAGGCCCCATCCATAACTGAGCTCCAAAAGTCAGCTCATTAACATAAACATTGTTGTGGTGGAAAGGGGCTTGTGATAAATAGCAAGGCATCTATTTCACCTTTATTGCTCTTAAGAGATTTCAGGAACTGAGGACCAGAGACCAAATATTATGACAAAAGATGTTCCCGTTGCTTTTGTTGCTCAAGAAATTCCAAGGGCTTGGGGAGCTGTGAGCCAGGACCTATAAACAAAGACCAAATTTATATTCTCATGAATCACAATATCAGAAGTATAGAATTCCAGGTTGGTGGGTTACTTTCACCACTTTACGATTTTTGGTGAGAAATTAGCAGCCAATTGTATTGCTCCTTTAAAGGTAATATGTCCTCCCTTTTCTTTTTTTTTGGTCATTATTTTTGGCAGTTTCCCTATGATGTCCCTAAGGTGTGGTTTTCTTTATATTTATATTGTGTTTGTTGAGAATCCTCAATCTATGGCTTGCTGATTTTCAATCTGTTTTGGAAAAATTCCCAGCTATTCTCTTAAAATAGTGCTTCTGCCATATTCTCCCACCTTTCCAGAACTCCTAATACATATATGAGAATTTTTTTTTCAATGTGTCCCATATAACCTTTATGTTCGAATATTTTCTTTTAGGAAGTGATCAATTTATTATTATTATTTTTATTGTTGACACTATTACAAATGTACCCCATTTTCCTCCCTTTTGCCCATCTTTGCCAGCCCCCATACCCCCTCCCATGGCCTTCACCACACTGTTGTCTGTGTCAATAGGCTATGCATATATGTTCTTTAGCTAATCTCTTCACCTTCTTTTATCCAGTCCACCCCCCATCACCCTCCATTCTAAGATCTGTCAGTCTGTTCCATATATCCATGCCTCTGGTCCTATTTTGTTCATCAGTTTATTTTGTTCATTAGATTTCACATCTAAGTGAGATCATATGGTATTTGTTTTTTCTTGGACTGCCTTATTTCATTTAGCATAATAATCTCCAGGCCCATCCATTCTGTCACAAAGAGTAAGAATTCCTTCTTTTTCACAGCTGCATAGTATTCCATTGTGTATATGTACCACAGCTTTTATATCCACTCATCTACCAATGGACACTTGGCTATTGTAAATAACGCTGCTATGAAGATAGGGTGCATATATTCTTTATGACTGGTGTTTCACGATTCTTAGGATATAGCCCAGAAGTGGGATTGCTGCATCAAAAGGCAGTTCTATTTGTAATTTTTTGAGGAAACTCCATACCAATGGTTTTCCACACCATTCTGCACTCCCACCAACAGTGCACTAGGGATTCCTTTTCTCCACATCCTCACCAGCACTTCTTGTTGGTTAATTTACTGATGGCTACTGTAGCCATTCTGGCACCTGTAAGGTGACACCTCATTGTAGTTTTAATTTGCATCTCTCTTAGGATTAGTGAGGTTCAGCATTTTTTCATGTCTATTGGCCAGCTATATGTCCTCTTTGGAAGTGTCTGTTCAGGTCCTTTGTCCATTTTTTTAATTTAATTGTCTTCCTGGTGTTCAGTTGTGTAAGTTCTTTGTGTATTTTGCAAATTAATACCTGATGAGATATATCATTGGCAAATATGTTCTCCCATACATTGGGCTCCCTTTTCATTTTATTGATGGTTTCTTTTTCTGTGCAGAAGCTTTTTAGTTAGATGTAGTCTCATTTGTTTATTTTTTCCTTTGTTTACCTTGCCTTAGGAGATATATCATCAAAAATATTGTCATGAGAGCCCTGGCCGGTTTGGCTCAGCGGTTAGAGCGTCGGCCTGCGGTACAGAGAGACCCGGGTTCGGTTCCCGCTAAGGGCATGTACCTTGGTTGCAGTTTGTCCCCGGCCCTGGTTGGTCGTGCGGGTGGCAGCCACTCGATGTGTCCCTTTCACGTCAATGTTTCTCTCTCTCTCTCTCTTCCTCTCCCTCCCTCCCACTCTATCTGAACAAAAAATGAAAAAATGTCCTCAGGTGAGGATTAAAAAAAAAAATATATATATATATTGTCATGAGAGATGTCTGAGATTTTACTACCCATGTTTTCTTCTAGGATTTTTATGGTTTTGTCACTTACATTTAAGTCTTTTACCCATTTTTAGTTTACTCTTGTGTATGGTGTAAATTGGTGGTCTAATTTCATTTTTTTTGTTTTGTTTTTTTGCATGTGCCTGTCCAATTTTCCCAACACCATTTATTGAAGAGATTGTCTTTACTCCACTGTATGCTCTTGCCTCCTTTGTCAAATATTAATTGATGATGATGGTGTGGGTTGATTTCTGGGCTTGTTGTTCTATTCCATTGATCTACATGCCTGTTGCTGTGCCAGTGAGAGGCTGTTTTGATTACAATGGTTTTGTAGTATAGTTTTATATCTGTTATTGTGATCTCTCCAATTTTGTCCTTCTGTCTCAACACTGCTGAGGCTAAAGGGGTCTTTTTGGCTCCATATACATTTTTGGAACATTTGTTCTAGATCCATGAGATGTGTCATTGGTATTTTATTTTATTATTTTTTAATCCTCACCCGAGGATATTTTTCTATTTATCTTCAGATAGAGTGGGAGGGAGGGAGATGGAGAGAGAGAGAGAGAGAAAGAGAAATATCGATGTGAGAGGGACACGACTGGTTGCCTCCTGCATGACCCTGACCAGGGCCAGGGACAAACTGCAACTGAGATACGTGCTCTTGACCAGAATCAGACCCCAAAATCACTGGTCCATGGGCCGACACTCTAAACACTGAGCCAAACCAGCCAGGGCTGCCATTGGTATTATTTATTTATTTATTTATTTATTTATTTATTTACTTGTTTATTTATTTCTTTGCATTTATCTTCAGATAGAGCAGGAGAGGGAGAGAGAGAGAAACATCAATGTGAGACACATTGAGTGGATGCTACCCACATGACCCCAACTGGGGCTGGGGACACACTGCAACCAAAGTACGTGCCCTTAGCTGGAACCAAACCCAGGACTCTCTGGTCTGCAGGCCGACACTCTAGCTGCTGAGCCAAACCGGCCAGGGCTGCCATTGGTATTTTAATAGGGATTGCATTGAATCTATAGATTGCTTTCAGTGGTATGGACATTTTATTGTTGTTAATTCTTTCAATCCATGAACATGGTATATGCTCCCACTTGTATATTCTTCCTCTATTTCTTTCTTCAATGTCCTCTAGTTTTCCGAGTACAGGTACTGGAGTCTTTAGGGTTTTCTATGTACAATATCATATCACCTGCAAATAAATGACAGTTTTACTTCCTTCTTTCCAGTTTGGATGCCTTTTATTTCTTCTTCTTGTCTGATCACTGTGGATAGGAGTTCCAGTACTATGTTGAATAAGAGTGATGAAAGCAGACATCTCTATCTTGTTCCTAATCTTAAGGAAAATGCTTTTAGTTTTTGCCCATTGAGTATGATGTTGGTCGTAGGTTTTTCATTACATGGGCTCTATTATATTGAGGTATGATTATTACCACTTTGCTGAGACTTTTTATCATAAATGGGTGCTGGTTTTATCAAATGCTCTTTCTGCATCTATGATATAATCATGCGATTTTTATCTTTCATTTTGTTTAAGTGATGTATCACATTTATTGACTTGCCAATATTGTAACAACCTTGCATCCCCAGAATAAATCCCACTTGGTCATGGTGTATGATCTATTTAAAGTATTGCTGGATACAATTTGTTAATATTTTGTTGAGGATTTAAGCATCTATGTTAATCAGGTATATTGGCCTGTAATTTTCTTTCTTTGTAGTGTCTTTAACTGGTTTTGGAATTAGCATAATGCTGGCCTCATAAAAAGAACTTTGAAGTCTTCCCTCCTCTTGAACTTTTTGGAATAGTTGGAGGAAGATAGCTGTTAGTTCTCTTTGAATGTTTGGCAAAATTCACCTGTGGAGCCATTTGGTCCAGGGCTTTTGTTTGCTGGGATTTTTAAAAATTTTTTATTAGTGCTTCAATTTCTTTAGTTATTATCTGTCTATTCAGGTTTTCTGATTTTTTCCTTATTGAGTTTTGGAAGAGTGTATGTTTCTAGAAATTTGTCCATTTCACCCAGGTTGTCTATTTTGTTGGCATATATTCGTTGATAGAATATTCTTAACATCCTTTGTATTTCTGTGATATCAGTTGTTACTTCTCCTCTTTCATTTCTGATTTTATTTATTTGGGTCCCCTCTCTTTGTTTCTTGATGAGTCTGGCTAAAGTTTCATCAATCTTTTCAAAGAACCAGCTCTTGATTTCATGTTTTTAGTCTCTGTGTCATTCATTTCTGCTCTGATCTTTATTATTTCCTTCCTTCTACTTGCTCTGGGCTTGTCTTACTGTTATTTTACTAGTTCTTTTAGGTGTTTGGTTACTGTGTTAATTTGAGATTTTTCTTGCTTTTTGAGGTAGGCCTGTAATGCTATGAATTTCTCTCTCAGGAAATATATTTGGGGTTTTTGTAGGTTCCATATATTTTGGGTTGTTGAGGGTTCATTTTCATTTGTTCTCAGGTAATTTTTTATATTTTCCTTGATTTCATTGGTAACCCATTCATTGTGTGTTAGCCTCCATGTGTTTAAATGTTTTGGGGTTTATTTTAGTCAATTTCTAGTTTCATGTCATTGTGATCTGAGGAATTGCTTGATATGATTTCAATCTTCTTGAATTTGTTAAGATGTTTTTGGTCTATCTTTGAGAATGTTCTAGGTGCACTTGAGAATAACATATAATCTGCTTTAGGATGAAATGTTCTGTAAATATCAATTAAATCCATCTGATCTACTGCATTGTTTAAGGTCACGGTTCCTTGTTCATTTTTAGTCTGGAAGATCTATCCAGTGATGATAGTGCTGTGTTAACATCCCCCTACTATGACTGTATTGCTGCCATTCTCTCCCTTCAAGTCCACCAAGTGCGTGTGTGTGTGTTTCTATATCGGGTGCATATATGTTTACCAGGGTTATATCCTTTTGGATCAATGCTTTTAGTATTATGTAGTGACCTTCTTTGTCTCTTGTTATGGCCTTTGTTTTGAAGTCTATTTTGTCAGATATAAGTATTGCTCCCGGTTTTTTGTTTGTTTCCATTTGCATGGAATATTTTTTCCCATCCCTTCACTTTCAGCCTGTGTGAATCTTTTGTTCTGAGGTGGGCTTCTTGTAGACAGCATATATATGGGCCATGTTTTCTTATCCATTAAGCTACTCTGTCTTTTGATTGGAGCATTTATTCCATTTACATTGTTATTATTGATAGGTGCTTCCTGAACTTGTGTGGCTTTTCCCTTTACCAGATTAGGGAAGTTTTCTGTCATTATTTCTTCAATAAGTTTTCTATCTTTTGCTCACTGTTTACTCCTCTGGCACCCCTATGATGTAGATGTTGTTACATTTCATGTTGTTCCAAAGTTTCCTTAAACTATCCCAGTTCTTTTAAATTCTTTTTTCATTTTGCTGCTCTGATTGGGTGGTTTTTCCCTACCTTCTCTTCCAAATTGTTTATTGGGTCCTCTGCTTCATCCAACCTAATTTCATTTCCTTCCAGTGTATTTTTTATGTCAGATGTGATATTCTTCATTTTCAACTGATTCTTAGTCATGGTTTCTATTTCCTTTTTCATGCTGTTGTAGTTTCCACTAAGTTCCTTTTAATCCTATGTTCTTTGAGCATCCTTTTAATCATTACTTTGAACTCTGTATCTGATAAGTTGTTTACCTCCATTTCATTTAGCTTTTTTCTGGAGATTCCTCTTGTTCTTTCAGTGTGTTTGTCTCCCCATTTTGGCTGTCTCTTTGTGTTTGCTTTTATGTATTAGAAGTGCTATGACTCTCAGTCTTTGTGAGGTGGCCTTATGTAGTAGGTGTCCTGTGGGACCTAGTGGTGCAGTCTTCTTGATCTCCTAAGCTGGATGCTCTAGGAATGTCCCTTTTGTGTGTTATGTGGACCTTCCTCTTATAATTGGGTCTTGATTGCTGTTGGCCCATTTGTGGGTGGACTGACCCACAAGCTGGCTGACTCTGAGGTTCAACCCCAACCATGTTGTGCAAGCTGTATAGGTGCTGACAGAATAAAATAAAACAAAAAACCAACAACAAAAACAAAAAACAAAATACAAAAAGAGGAAAGAAAGAATAGTAAAAGAAAAAAGAATACAAGAAGAAAAAAAGTAAAGAAATAAATATGAAAGGAAAGGATAAATAAGAAAAAAATGGAGAAAGGGGACAAAATAATAACAATAAAAGAAAAAAACAGAGTAAGAAAAGTGAAGAGCAAAATAAAAAATATGGAAAAGAAATAAAGAATACAGAAAGAGTGAAGTTCATTCCAGCAGAGTTTAGTGCCTGCTGCGATCTCCCTTTGGACATGCTGTTATGAAGCTTGTTTTGAACCTGGTTTGACATTTTTTGAAGCTGGCCACTTGATGTGCCAGTTCCGGGCCTTCGAGAGGTTTTCTGGTGCAAGTCAATGTCAGATGCTGTCCACACCTGGCCCTTGGCAACTTGTCCAAAGCTACAAGCAATCTGAATTTTATGGCTGCCTTCACAGGGCTTGGCTATGCACAAGAAGGACCAAGGTTCACTCCAAGGCCAGCTTTTACCAGTACAGGTCCTAGGGGCAGGTAAGCAAACATCCCAAGGCACCCCGGGATCAGCCTCTGCCTGCTGGCTGACTGCCAGGCTCAGTCACTGAACAGGTTATTTCTAAAAAAGCCTCTGGCAGAATTGGGAAGATGGGACCACTGGATCTCCCAAGGGGGTGGTGCCATTCAGACTTAAGGTAAGATGATGGAGCCCCAGAGCCACACGTGTCTTTCCCAGACCTTTTCCCTGAACTCAGCATCGTGAAAGCCCAGTAGGCAGGTTGGTGGGGCCTCTGGAGCCCAGTGGTTCATTCTGCCCCAAGTGAGAGTGTTTCTATCAGCTCTCCAGTGAGGGGGAAGTGCCAGTTAGGTTCCTGGGAAAGTGGGGGTAATGGCCCTGCCCCAAAGCCAGTTACTGACACCCCCCCGAGACTGCCTAGACTTCTATGCCTCAGCCTATGCTGCTGTGTATGCAGCAGGGCTTAAGATGCAGGGTGGGGCAAGTGGGATTCCAGAGGGTGGGGTAATTAGTATTCCTCAGGCTGATGCTGCTGTGAGGGGATTGCTCCTCTCAAGAAAAATGGCTGCTGTGGTATTGAAGGATGATCTAGCACAGGGATACTGGTAGCTCATCCTCCATGTGTCTCCCCAAAGCCACCCACTCCAGAATCTCCTCAGGCGATTCCAGTCAGCCCTGCCCTCTCTCCACCGGTGCTCAGGGTGAGTGGCTACAAACAAAAATTTTGCACGTTGGCCCTTTGAAAGGCTTTGTTTCCAGCAGGATCTGCCTCTTCTTGTCAGACAGAAAACCCTGCCGCCTTTCATAGCTGGATGCTACATGGGCACCTGTTTGCAGCTGGGGCACTCCAGGCTGGGTATCCCAGTATGGGTTCTACGCTTCAAATTTCTCATGTGGAACCTCCTGAAGCTGAGATAGCTCTCTGTAACCTCAACCTACAGCCCATAGGAGTGAGGCCAGCCCCTTTTGCATCTCTGCCCTTCCTACCAATCTCGATGTGGCTTCTTCTGTCAGTCCTTGGTTAAAATTCTCCTCTTCAGATAGTCTTTAGCTGGTGATTCAGGGTGATTGTCCCCGAATTTAGTTGTAATTTTCAGTTTGGTTCTGGGAGGAGTTGCGAGCAAGATCCACCACCATCCTGAATCTTACGTTCAATTCTTTACTTTCTATCCTTTTGTCTCACCAAGTTTTAGTCTGGATATTTTCTTTTTACATATCTTTTGATACAATTCTCTTTAGCTGTATATAATGTGTAAATTCATCTACTGAGTTCTTAATTTCAGGTATTGTAGTTTTCAGACCCAGAATTTTCATTTGAATCTTAACCATGATTTCTAGTTCTCTGCTGAAACTCTCGATCTTTCCGTTTAATGTCTTGAACATACTAATCAGAGCCTCTGAAAACAGGACAATTCCAATATTGGAGCTCACATGTTTCTATTGTCTATTTTTTTTTTTACTGATTTTGGTCAATTATTGCTTTCTTCTCTGAGTTTTTTTTTTTTTTTTTCTTTTAATGAAATGGCAAACATACATAAAAATTGTGAGTTCGATGTTCTGGATGATGCTATAATCCAGCAGAGTGAGTTTCCTTTTAAAATTTGAAACACATCCCCTTTTTTTATTGTGGCATATTTTAGATACAGAGAAATGCATAGATCTTAAGTGAATAGTTCGATAAACTGACAAATACATAACCCATACACTTATCAAAATATGGCACATCTTATCACTCTTCATGCCTCCTTCCCAATAAATTCCCCCTCTCCACAAAATACATTTCAAGAGATGAATGTAGTATAAACAAATTGTGATATAGACACACAATGGAATACTACTCAGCAACTCTAATACATACTAAGCAAATCATTATGCTTAGTCAAAGTTGGATAGAAAAGAATATATGCCATATGGTTACATTGATATGAACCTCCAGAAAAGTCAAATCTAGTATGTACAGAAAGCCCATCAGTAGCTGCCTGGGACCAGGGGTAGAGGATAGATATTGGTTGAAATGGAGCACATGGAACTTCTGGGGATGATGGAATTTCACTCTATGTCTTGACGTGGTAGTGTTTTTCACAAGTGTATACATTTGTCAAAACTAATCACACTGTACACTCGAAATAAGTGTTTTTTATTGTATGTAAATTATACCTCAATAATATTGAATTTTAAAATGTTAGCCAGCTTCTCTAGTTCTATCTGGAGGATTCATCTGATACAAGTTCATCTGCTGCAGCCAAAGGCATGTTTATTAATATAATTTTGCATATTATGTTAGCCATTTGTTTAATATTCCCAGTTCTCTATTATTTGCAGATTTGTATGCTTTAAACTATTAATAAAAAATTTTTAAACAATATGGTATTAAGACAAAGTTTAGGTCACTCAAAGATATTGTTACAGTATATCACCAAGCTACTTTATTAATACACTGTTTTTTGTTGTTGTTTTTTTGTTACAGATGTTTCTCCTTTTTTCCCCATTGAAACCCTCCTCCCCATCCCCCCACCCCATCCCCAGCTTTGTTGTCCATGTCCATCAGTTATGCATACATGCGCATAAGTTCTGTGGTTTATCACATCCCTCCCCCCAACCCCCTCTTCTGAGGGGTGTCAGTCTATACCCTACTTCCACATCTCTGGGTCTACCCTGTGCCTCAGACTGTTATGTTCATTATACTCCACAAATAAGTGAGATCATGTGATATTTGTCTTTCTCTGCTTGGCTTGTTTCACTTAGGATAATACTCTCCAGGTCCCTCCATATCGTCTCAAAGGATAAGAGATCTTTCTTTCTTACAGCTGCATAGTACGCCATTGTGTATATGTACCACAGCTTTTTTATCCATTCATCCACTGATGGACACTTGGGCTATTTCCAGATCTTAGCTATTGTAAATAGTGCTGCTATGAACATGGGGGTACATGTATTCTTTCTGGTTGGTGTTTCAGGCTTCTTAGGATATATTACTAGAAGTGGGATCACTGGGTCAAATGGCAATTCAATTTTTAATTTTTTGAGGTAACACCATAGTGTTTTCCACAGTGGCTGCACCAGTCTGCATTCCCACCAGCAGTGTACTAGAGTCCCCTTTTCTCCACACCCTCGACAACACTTGTTGTTTGATGATTTGTTGATGGCGGCCATTCTGACAGGTGTGAGGTCATACCTAATTGTTGTTTTAATATGCATCTCTCTGATGACTAGTGATGTTGAGCATTTCTTCATATGTCTCTTAGCCATTTGTATGTCCTTTCTGGAGAGGTGTCTATTTAGTTCCTCTGCCCATTTTTTAATTGGGTTCTTTGTCTTCCTATTGTTGAGATGTATGAGCACTCTATATATTTTGGATATTAACCCCTTATCTGATGTATCACTGGCAATTATGTTCTCCCATAGAGTGGGTTCCCTATCTGTTTTGATGGTTGTTTCTTTTGCTGTGCAGAAGCTTTTGAGTTTGATGTTGTCCCATGTGTTCATTTTTCCCTTTGTTTCTGTTGCCTTAGGTGATGTATCAGTGAAGATTCTGCTGCGTAAGATTTCCGAAATTTTGTTGCCTACATTTTCTTCTAGGATTTTTATTGATTCACGAGTCACATGTAAGTCTTTTATCCATTTTGAGTTTATTCTTGTGTATGGTGTAAGTTGATGGTCTAGTTTCATTTTTTTGCATGTAGCTGTCCAATTTTCCCAACACCATTTATTAAAGAGGCTGTCTTTACTCCATTGTATGCTCTTGCCACCTTTGTCAAATATTAATTGGGCATAATGTCTTGGGTCAATTTCTGGATTCTCTGTTCTGTTCCACTGGTCTATATGCCTGTTTTTGTGCCAGTACCAGGCTGTTTTGATTACAGTAGCTTTGTAGTATAAGCTGATATCCGGTATTGTGATCCCACCTACTTTGTCCTTCTTTTTCAAGATTGCTGTGGCTATTCGGGGTCTTTTTTGGTTCCATATGAACTTTTGAAATATTCTAGTTCTGTGGAATATGTCACTGGTATTTTGATGGGGATTGCATTGAATCTATAGATTGCTTTGGGTAATATGGATATTTTAATGATGTTAATTCTTCCAATCCATGAACAAGGTATATGCTTCGATTTTTTTATATCTTCCTCTATTTCTTTTTTCAATGTCCTGTAGTGTTCTGCAAATAGGCCCTTTACTTCTTTGGTTAAGTGTATTTCTAGGTATCTTAATTTTTTTGCCACGATGGTAAATGGAATTTTTTTTAGTTTCTCTTTCTGAGTTCATCATTGGTGTATAAGAATGCTGTTGATTTCTTGACGTTAATTTTTTATCCTGCTACTTTGCCAAATTCATTTATTAAGTCTAGTAGATTTTTGATGGAGTCTTTAGGGTTTTCTATATGTAATATCATGTCGTCTGCGAATAATGACAGTTTCACTTCCTCCTTTCCAATTTGGATTCCTTTTATTTGTTCTTCACGTTTGATTGCTGTGGCTAAGACTTACAGTACTATGTTAAATAAGAGTGGCGAAAGTGGGCATCCCTGTCTTGTTCCTGTTCTTAAGGGAAATGGTTTTAGCTTTTGCCCATTGAGTATGATGTTGGCTGCAGGTCTTTCATATATGGCGATTATATCAAGATATGATACCTCTATTCCCAAATTGCTGAGCGTTTTTATCAGAAATGGGTGTTGGATTTTGTCGAATGCTTTTTCAGCATCTATTGATATGATCATGTGTTTTTTATCTTTCATTTTGTTTATGTGGTGTATCACATTTATTGATTTGCGAATACTGTACCAGCCTTGCATCCCTGGGATGAATCCCACTTGGTCATGGTGAATAATTTTTTTGATGTATTGCTGGATCCGATTTGCTAGTATTTTGTTTATGATTTTGGGATCTATGTTCATCAGGGATATTGGCCTGTAGTTTTCTTTCTTTGTAGTGTCTTTTTATGGTTTTGGGATTAGGATTATGCTGGCCTCATAAAACGAGTTTGGAAGTCTTCCTTCTTCTTGAATTTTTTGAAATAGTTTGAGGAGAATGGGTGTTTGTTCTTCTTTGAATGTTCAGTAAAACTCCCCTGTGAAGCCGTCTGGGCCTGGGCTTTTGTTTGCTGGGAGAGTTTTGATTACATCTTCAATTTCCTTAGCTGTTACTGGTCTGTTCAAGGTTTCTATCTCTTCCCGGTCCAGTTTGGGAGACTATGTGTTTCTAGAAATTTGTCCATTTCACTTAGATTGTCGAATTTGTTGCCATATAAATGTTCACAGTATTTTCTAACGATCCTTTGTATTTCTTTGGTGTCCGTTGTTACTTCTCCTCTTTCATTTCTGATTTTGTGTATTTGGGTTTTCTCTCTCTCTTTTTTTTTTTTTTTTTTTTTTTTTTTTTTTGTCAGTCTAGCTAAGGGTCCATCAATCTTGTTTATCTTTTCAAAAAACCAGCTCTTTGTTTCATTGATCCTTTAAATTGTTTTTCTGGTCTCTATGTCATTTATTTCTACTCTGATCTTTACTATTTCCTTCCTTCTACTTGCTCTGGGGTTTTCCTTTTGTTTGCTTTCTAGGTCTTTAACTTGTGAGGTTAGATAATCTATTAGAAATTTTTCTTGTTTCTTGAGGTAGGCCTGTAGTGCTATGAACTTCCCTCTCAGAACTGCTTTCGCTGCATCCCATAGATTTTGTGTTGTTGTGTGTTCATTTCCACTGGTTTCCAGGAAGTTTTTAATTTCTTCCTTGATCTCCTCGGTAACCCATTCATTGTTTAATAACATGCTATTTAGCCTCCATGTATTCAAATGTCTTTGCATGTTCTTGTTGCAATTGATTTCTAGTTTCATGCCATTGTGATCTGAGAAGATGCTTGATATGATTTCAATCTTCTTGAACTTGTAGAGACTTCGTTTGTGTCCTAACATATGGTCTATCTTTGAGAATGTCTGATGTGCACTTGAGAAGAATGTGAATTCTGTAGTTTTGGGGTGTAATTCTCTGTAAATATCTATTAAATCCATTTGGTCTAGTGTTTTGTTTAGAGACTCTGTTTCCTTGTTAATTTATTGTCTAGAGGATCTATCCAGTGATGTCAGCGGTGAGTTGAAGTCCCCTGTTATGATTGTATTGCTGTCAGTTTCTCCTTTGAAGTTCTCCAGAAGATTTTTAATATATTTTGGTGCTCCTATATTGGGTGCATATATGTTTACCAAGGTTATATCTTCCTGTTGGATAGATCCTCTCAATATTATGTATTGACCTTCTTTGTCTCTAGTTATGGCCTTCATTTTGAAATCTATTTGATCAGAAATGAGTATTGCTACCCCAGCTTTTTTTTCCTTTCCATTTGCTTGGAAGATTTTTTTCCATCCCTTCACTTTCAGCCTATGTGAGTCTTTTGTTGTGAGGTGGGTCTCTTGTAAACAACACATATATGGGTCATGCTTTCTTATCCAATCCGCTACTCTGTGTCTTTTTATCGGAGCATTCAATCCATTTACATTTAAGGTGATTATTGATATGTACTTATTTATTGCCATTTTTGTTTAGTGTGGTTCTACTTTCCTTCCTATTTCTTCTACTAATTACAGCAGTCCTTTTAACATTTCTTGCAGTGCTGGTTTGGTGCTAATGTATTCCCTTAGCCTTTTTTTGTCTGAGAAGCTCTTTATTTGACCTTCCATTTTGAATGACAGCCTTGCTGGGTAGAGTAGTCTTGGATTCAGATCCTTGTTTTTCATGACCTTGATTACTTCATGCCATTCCCTTCTGGCAAGTAGTGTTTCTGTGGAGAAGTCAGCTGATAGCCTTATGGGGGTTCCTTTGTAGGTAACCTGTTGCTTAGCTCTTGCTGCCTTTAGGATTCTCTCTTTGTCTTTAATTTTTGGCATTTTAATTACTATGTGTCTTGGTGTGGGCCTGTTTGGGTTCTTCTTACTTGGAACTCTCTGTGCTTCTTGAACTTGAATGCCTTCTTTGTTCACCAAATTAGGGAAGTTTTCTGTCACTATTTCTTCAAATATATTCTCTAACCCTTGCTCATTTTCTTCTTTTTCAGGGACTCCAATGATGCGAATATTATTACGTTTCCAGTTGTCCCACAGTTCTCTTAAGCTGCCTTCCTGTTTTTTCATTGTTTTTTCCTTTTGGGTTTCTGATTGGTTGATTTTTTTCTACCCTGTCTTCTAATTCACTGATCTGGTCCTCAGGTTCCTCTACTCTGCTGTTTAGTCCTTCCAATGTGTTCTTCATTTCTGCTATGTCATTCTTCATTTCTTCTTGCTGCTTCTTCATTTCCACTTGGTTGGTTTTCAGTGTTTCTATGTCTTTGCTCATGGTGTGGGTGTCTTTACTCAAGGTGTTGATGTCCTTACTCATGCTGTTGAGCTTCCTCAAGATCATGGCTCTGAATTCTAGCTCTGTTAACTTACTTAGTTCCGTTTCATTTATCTCATCTTCGGTAGAGGTCTCTTGTTCTTTCATTTGGGATCTGTTTCTTTGTTTCACCGTTTTGGCTATCTCTGTGGTTTTTGGAGCCTGCCAAATTTTCCTGTGGATGTTGGTGTTCTGTTGTTTGTGGCTCCCTCTACTGGGTTTGGATGAGTGTGGGAGGACCCACGTTAAACACCACCGTGGAGTTTTACTTTCCAGGGTATATTTGCAAGCCCGGCAAAGGTTAAGTTATCCTCTAGCTTTTTGCCTAGAGGCTATTAGTTGTGGTTTCTTGAAGAGCCTTGGGTTTTCAGTTGAATGAAAACCTCCCTCAGGTGTTCAGCGTGAGAGGATTTCCAGAGGGTAGGGCAGATGCTAGCAGTTAATGAGCCTCAGTTTGCATTTCAATGGCCCACTAGGGTGTGGCTGGATCTCCGAGGGAGGGGCTGCCGCCTCTCCCCAGAGCCCTGGGATGGAGTAAGATGGCCAGGCCACAGTCCTGCGTGGCCACAACTCAGCAAAAACTCTGAGCACCCTCCAAATCCCGAGTGTCCCCACACAGTTTTAGTCCAGTCCGCCCTCCCTCTGCTGGAGCCCAGGTGAGTGGCTGTGGCTATTTTAGCGTCTGTGTCGGCCCTCTGCACTGTGGAGCCGGCTCGGGCTTTAACCCCGAGGGCGGGCACTGCTCACGGCTAAGGCCACTGCTCTCCGTGGGCTCCCAACCCCCCTCTCGCGCCTCGGCAATCCTACCAAGATCGATTCAGTGTCCCTGGTTGTATGGTCCTCACAAGCTGCTTTTCTGTTGCCTTTTCCTGACGATTTGTCTTTATTTTCGTTGCAATTCCAGTTTGGTCCTGGGAGATGGTCTGTGTAGCTTCCATTCACTCCGCCGCCATTTTGGAATCCGATACTAAGGTTTTGATGAAGGCACTAATACACTGTTTAACAGTTGGTTGTTTCTATAAAAGCTGTTATTTCTCTTTCTTTATCCACAGGACAATGTGTGCAATTTATCAAAGGCTTTGCTGAATCCAGGATTGTACTTACATTTCTTTCATTGACCAACCCATTTTTTCCTTAACATGGGGGGGAAATGGTCCATTTTGAAATTTCTGAATTTGTCTGCATTATCTATCAGACATATCAACATATGTTCCTGAATTCCATCTGTGAGTCTTTCAAGAAGCAGGAGCATGTGGTTGGTCTGGTCCTGGAGGTAGAGTCATTTAAGACTTTTCATGGTCCTGTTATCACACCTCTACATTATTTTATACTTCCCTATTTGAAGATTATTTTGCTTGCTGGGGATGTAAGCCTTTCTTGTACCTCTTGATCTGCATATAGCTTAAAGGCACTTTTTGTTAACTAGTTGTTTTTTTTAAGTTCATGAGGAACTTAAACTTGATGTTTTTTATAAACTTGAACTGTTGTATGATCATCTTGATTATATGCTCCACATAGTCAACTTGTTTATCATCTGGAATCTGTGTTCCTCAGGGATAAACAAGTACACCAGTTTCTTTAATTTCTTTCTCTTCCCACTTTGCCTCTCATTAACTGTACACTTGAAATACTTTCCCAGGAATTCATGGGACTATTCACTTTTAAACTCTCAAGTCATAAGATTGACTATGTGTCCTTTTGAGAGGCATGAAGTATCTAGTTATTTTTCTTTATTATGCTAGTAGCCATTGATGCTTAATACTTTATTAACTCAATGGGGGGTACAAAATGGGTAATATATTATTTTTAAAATTTTTACTTGGAATACTTCCGTATAGAGATATTTTCCCACATTTGCCATTTGGTCACCCAAGTGCAAACAGAAAAGACAGGATAAATGCTTCTTTCCCTTTATTTACTAGCTTAAAAAAGATATTGATTCCCTATCTTCCTCTTAAGGTGACTATCTTTTAAAATATCATTATGAATTCATGGGTTAATATTAATGGGTCCCAATTCACTGCAATCATTCTCATTATTGAAGCTCATGCTATTGTAGAAATCTTTGGCCAGTGGGAACCCTTTTCAAGGTGCCTCCAGATCCTAGTAGTATTTGATAGCATCCTTGCTATATGCTATGACAAAATCTTCTAGGGTCATCTTGTACACTTCGTGTCCCAGACTCGGAATCAGCCACATCTCTAAAAACCTTTGTTTTTTTTCATGAGAAATTACATTTCAAGGTCAAAATTTAGAGATGTTTCCTGGGTTGTTCATTTTTCTAGGTCTTTTCAGTGGACAATTAATAGAGTACGCAGATGTACATATAGATACATAAGTCATCTCATGACTTCATATTGATACTCCCAATCCAAGTTAAGACAGAGTTTTTACTTATTACAGCTGTGACTCCTTTTTCCCATTATGAGAATCTTGATTCCCAAGGGCTCACGGGAGTGAATATCCCAGAAGTACTCATTTAATTTCCTATTACATACACAATAATCAGAATAATACCAACATGATTACTGCAAACATTAAAAGCATTTGCGTATGTTCTCCCCATTCTTGCTGTAAAAATTGAACAAAATCTTTACTTGTAAAGGCATATGTGGCCATTAAGGACTAAATAGTCTCTCTATGGGCCCTCATTTAGTCTTATTTCTATAAGCAATTAAGTATTTAATCCTCAACCAACAGTCTTTTGGCTGATGTCTCTAAGACATTTTGATACTGAAACTCCTTCTATAATTCTTGAAGATGGGATCACGAAGTACTTTTTGAATCCATAAGTGCTGATAACAACTTATGCCTTTTATACTTGAAAGTCTATTTTGTTGGACAGAAAATCCTTGACTGACTTTCCTTGAGAATCTTAAATACATTGCTCCATTTTTCATCTGGTAATAGAATGTTGCTGTTAAAAGTTCTGATAATCTAATTAATACTTTCCCTTACAAATCTCATGTCCTTTTTAAACAGATGCCCAAAAGATTTGCTAGTTCTCCTTTACAGTTCAGTAATTTCACTGGAATGTCTGGATATTGGTCATTTTAGGTCAAAGTTAGTTATTTGGTGTGCTCTTTCAATACATAATTTCTAATTTCAGGAAAGTATTCTAATGTCTTTTGCTTGCCTTTTCTTCTTTACAAACCCTTATTAATCCCATGTTGGACATTTTTTTGCCTATCTTCAATGCCACTTTTTAATTTAAAAATATCTTTAAATCTCTGATTTAAATTTTTTACACTTTCTATTTCTTTTAAGGCATTACCTAATTATTTGCTTTTGTTTCTATATACAATTCATATACAATTCTAATATATTTATTTCTAATTCTTTACTAAGTTTTGCCATCTTATTGCTTAGTTCTAATAATTTATGTTCTTTTCAGGTCTTATATATGTTTCTTATAGATTTGAGCTCATTTTGGAATAGGTTAGTTTTCTTTTGTGGGGATGTGTTTCTGGCATGCTTCCAGTTTCCATAGGAATGTTATTCTGTTTCTTGTTCTTTTTTCTTATAATTTTTTATGGACTTTGGCCTTGATACTCTTACTTTACTCATTTTTATGTAAAATTGCCCTTCCTCAACTTTGGAATTAGAATTCAGGGAAGCTTTGTTAACTTCACAGATTGTGTTGTTTTTGCACTGTTTAAAAATATGGAAGCTTGATTCCTAGAATTTCCTGGTTCTAAATTCCCTTCCCCACTTTAATCTAGATGGTCTCTTTTGTCCACTGTCCCTAGCCTGTTCAATTTTGATTCTACTCTCGGCAACTTTTCAATGTGATGCATTGTCCTGGAAGGGAGTGTAGTTTTGAGAATTCCTAGGAGCTAGTGTTTCAGCCCCTTCATTCTTGATGGTCATATTGCAGTTCTCCTGTTCTCAGGTCTATCAGATGTTACTCTATTCCACCTTTCTTGTTCCTCTCATACAGATACCAATGTCACTGCAGACCTTAGAGCTGTTGGTGCTTTGTCCCCACCTGCTTGCATTTTGGAGGTTGTGAGGATACCTTGTTACCTAGTTTGCTGTCATTGACATTATGCTATTGTTTTAATGTGGAAATTTTAAAAACTATGTTGTTGCCTCACTATGTTCCCAGAATCCGCCATATATTTAATTTTAATACAGGAAATATGATGTGGGTTACGTGTGTGACCAGCACTGTACTAATGTTGTTAAATCCATGCTTTTCCTGACAATTGACTAAGAATGCCCCACTACACATTTTATTGTTTCATGCCAGGATGATCCACCTGCTATTTAAAATCAGGCCTTCATCAATTGAAACCATGCTTCATCAAAGTCTCAACATTTCTTGTATTTATTTGACAAACTTGCCTTACTTCAACTCAACAAGTAGTCAAGAATTATGTCATTCTCAACACATGCTACTCAGTTATGGAGCAATAAATCTTAACTCAATCTCAGTAAACTGGCATGACCATGACATGAGTAGCTGATTTGAAAGGCACACTAACGAAACTACTGAGATTGACCATTTTGAGTTCACTTACTCAATATGGGGATATATCCAAATTATTTATATATTTATATAGATATATAAATATATATATTTATACACACACACACACACACACACACACACACTATTTAACATATTACTAATCTCAAAACTGTAAACATGAAAGCAGAAATTCTGTTTTCCTTACCATTGTTTCCCTGGAAGTTAACACTATGTCTACACACCTAAAACAAATTCACTGAATTTGTTGAATAAATGGGACCTTAGTATATTGTTAACATCAAAGTCTCTTTCCGATCTCTTCTTCAGAGGGAGATATTTCGATACTACCCATTATTTAAAATAGCAATTTCATATTGTCTGATGCTGGCTTTGCGGAACATTAACGACAATTGAACAGGCACTTATGAGAGTGATAAGATGAGTAAGAAGGTTCAGTCACTGTTACTGGCAATGCTCAGGCAAACAATTTGGCTATTAAAAAGGTCAAGAAACGGGTATATAATCAGAGTGGGCAGTTATAAGATGTAGCCAGATGTCAGAAAAATTACATCGTATCTGGTTCCCTACCATAAGGGGTTGAATTCAGGGAACCTCACAGTCAGAACTATGTCATCCAAAGACACTGGATTCCCCCCTAGAAAAAACTTAGTTTCCTTCTCAGAGCAGTGTTGGCTTCTGAGGCCTTTGATTTCTCTTTAAGTCCACCCTCTCTAGGAAACATGACACTTTGGACACAAGGGCCTCAGTAAGTTCCAATACAGTCTCTGTGAGTAGTCACTCATCTGATTGTCTAATGTAAACATCAACTGCTGAGACAGGAAGGGAGGGAAGAGAAAGGAAAGGTAAAAGAGGAAACTACACAGAAAGAAGTAATTCATGTTTTAATGAGAAGATGGGAGGAGAGTTTGTGAGTTAATTTTACTAGATGGCAAAGCTTCTACACCTTATGATTTGACTAAGTCTGAACCGAAGCACTGTGTCAATAGGAACTACTATACTACCTACCTAGGAATTTTAATGGAACTTATTTTAGAAACAGAATTTTAATAGAAATTATTAATAGAAGCCTTTACAGCAGGATTGAAAATACATCAGTAGCATCGTCTTCTACCAGAGCATTGTAAGTGTCAACGATGCAAAGTACCAGCTCTGAAAGAATTTGGCCTGGGACCCTTACAATAATCATTTTGAAAACAACAAAAAAATGCTAACCATCATCTACTCTATGGGATCGGTATACGACATCCCTGTCCATACTTTAGCAGGCAGCTGGTGAAGTCATGTGCAGATCTACTGACATGCTTTGAGACTACCAACAATTTCATGGCTATATTTCAGCTCCCATTTAAAAAGAAACTTTGTATGTAGTTCTTCAAGATCTCCACTACTTCATATAGGGTGTCATTAAAAATAAGGACTAAAGTCCTGGCCGGTTTGGCTCAGCAGTTAGAGCGTCGGCCTGTGGCCCACGGAGTCCCGGATTTAATTCCGGCCAAGGGCATGTACCTTGGTTGTGGTTTGTCCCCGGCCCCAGTTGGGGTTGTGCAGGTGGCAACAAATCAATGTCTTTCTCTCACATTGATATTTCTCTCTCTCTCTCTCTCTCTCTCTCTCCCTCCCACTCTGTCTGAAGATAAATGTAAAAATATCCTTGGGTGAGGATTAAAAAAATAAAAAATAAGGACTAAAGTCCAGCCTGGGTGGCTCAGTGATTGAGCATCGACCCATGCACCAAGAGGTTGCCAGTTCAATTCCTAGTCAGGGCACATGCCCAGGTTGTGAGCCAAATCCCCAGTGGGGGGCATGCAGGAGGCAGCCAATTGATGTTCACTCTCATCGATATTTTTATCTCTCTCTCCCTCTCCCTTCCTCTCTAAAATCAATAAATAAAATTTTTAAAAAAAGGACTAAATACAAGGTGATGTAGCTTGGACCCCAAGGGAAAGCTCTGATAAGAACCATTTCTTTAACTGTTTAGACACAGTTTCTAAAATAAGATTTCGAAAAATCTTTCCTGCTAAACTGAAAATTCCTGAAATCTAAATGTAAGAATACTGTGACATAAACCTCAGAAATGTTATCTCATAGTACAGCATTCTTAAACTTCCCAGAGAACAATGTCAATCAAGTTTTTTTTAAGCCACAGGTTTGAAACAGTTTACACCAAATTGCAAGTATTTTGATGGGAATGGTATTGAAAGTCAAATCACTTTTACCATCCTTCCAATCCCTAATATGAGAGTATATAACGGGACAAATATTCAGTTTGGTAGACCTGTTATAAAAATGTATCTCTCTCCTTGCTTTTAAACTCTTCTAATGTCATATACTTAAGAGATAAGCATGAGAGAGAATTGTGAAATATTATATCAAGCTTTTATAGGTAATGTACTTTTTAAAATAATTTTGTATTTTGCAATTGCTTATTCTTCACAACCAACCTTCTAAAACAGTACTATCCAGAATTTTCTGTGAGGATGGAAATGTTCCATATCTGCACTATCCAATATGGTAGCCATTTAATTCCATGTCACTACTAAACATGTGAAATGTGGCTAATTGAATTTTTAAGATTTATTTAATTTTAATGAAATTTAAATTGCCACAAGACCATTTAAACGGTGGCTGCAGTAATGGACAGCAGAGTTCTAGAACACAAGTAAAAGCAGATATCCATATTAAACAGTGATTAGTACACAAAGGTCTGCCTAGTAATGTCAGTGGGTAGAACCAGAACCACTGAAGTCTGATTATTTGCCAGGGGAGGGAGAAGAATGCTGGCTTACTATCTCTACAATGAGAACTAAAGCAGAAAGTAATACCAACTCTCTGTCAACTTCTGTTTTATTATAGATGTACATAATACAGTTAAAAAAAGACAACAGAAGTTTCAATATGCCACATAAATAAAAATTAGCTTAAAGACAGATGCCCATAATAGGTAGACAAGTTACTGGTTTCTTCCTTAAATGATATTATTTGAACATGACAGAATATGCTTTACTTAAATTAATCACAAACTTAAAACAGCAATAACATAACTAATCAAGGTATTTCTTCCCTTCAGTTTTAAGCTTATCATTTTGTGCTACTAACCAACCATATGGCTTTAAACATGCACAGTAATTATGGGCCTCCATAAAACAAAACTGTGAATGTGAGGGTCCTCATTGGTCCTGCTTTATCAAATGGTGAGACTCAGTATTAATTCAGTGTCTAAGATTCCCATTTCTCTTGACTAAATATAATCTCTCAAAATGCCTAGAAGAAAGGAAGCCTTGAATGTTATGCTGAATCTCCACCAGGTACTCTTGTGATCTCACAACAGTGGTTTTGATTTCTCCCTCTCCAAAGGCCCTGCTGATGAGAACTTCTACATAGCATCATTGGTGTTCTAACGGCAGTATGGATTTCATCAGCATTACAAGGTTCATGACAACATTGTAAGTTTCAATGCTACTTGCAGTGTGAGCCACAACTATCACAACCATGTAAAACATTTGGGTCCCAGAATTAATGATTTAACATCTTAACCAAAATTCCTTTTCTGAAAACATCGAGAGAGGAAGTAAAAAAGTGAGGAACCAGACTTTCCTAAATCCTCATGGCAGTGGTTTGGTAAACGGTTACCTTGTACTGCAAGTGCTCTGTTTATGAAAGTGCTCTTTTCTTTCCTTATTTTCCTGTGGGAGAAGAGAAGCAATGAAGGAAATGAAAGAGTTCATTTAAGTGCCATAGTCACATAAAGCTAATTTGTAAAAGCTCAATCCAGCTGAATATATTTACAGCCACCACTGGTCCACAAAACTTCAGTTGAGAAGACTAATTGAGATTCCCCAGGAGAACTGCCTTGTCTTTAGTAGTTACAGAATGTCTCATTAGGCATTCTGTACCTCCCCCCTCGCTAGAATAGGAAGTCTGACTCCGCTTGGCCTGGGTTTACAGCTTGTGCATTTCCAATAGACTCCAACACACCATTATTGTAAGATGGTTGCTTTTGTTTTGCAGCGCCCTTTACCATTTTTATTTTTTTGGTTTCAAACTAAAGTTGCATTTGACAGGACTATATTAATTATATTGGAATACTGTTTAAACAACAAAAACAGCAACTATGCTCCACCTCCAGGATTGTAACATATGGGCCGCTAAAGTCCCTAGTGAACACCTTTTTAGCTTGCACCAGAAAAGTGCTTTCTGTAAGAGAGGATCAATAACAGCTGATAGCTAGAGTTCAGAGACTAGTAAACTCCATAAAATCTTATTTTTCTACCCATTTTCAATTCTATGTTTAGATGCAGTATTTGAGCATTTAACTTTTATCAGACCATGAGAGTGTGATGCCCATTTGACTATTTTTATTTTCTTCTTTACTGAAATGTCATTGATATGCTTGCTCTTGTGTTTTTTTTAATGTGTAAAGATGTTGGAGAAATTAGTGTCATGGAAAACTACGTGTTTACTTTAAATATTTAATTAGAAGCCTCTCCCATGAGCTGAAAAAAAATCTCTTGGCCTAATTATGGAATAACACTTTTTTCCCCTCTCTCTGCTATCTGATATCCAATATTACAGGCTTACAAAAATGTGCGATGAAACTAACATAGTATAAAGGTCTCCAGGTCTCTGCCCTTACTATTTTTAACGAATTTTCATTTGTATGAAAGCAATGGCACACACATATGTATTTACATACACATTGTGTGTATGGATGTGTATATAACACATCTGCCTAAGCCTCAAGTTTGGCTGAACTATTCCATTTGTGCTTTCCACATAAGAAAAACATATCTATAGATCTGTCTCTGTCTAAAAGGTAATATCATTTTTTTCAGAGATATTTCATAATTCACTTTTTTGAGTAAAAGTTAAAATTTCTTGTTGCTTTAAAATTTTAAATATTTTTCTTCTACCTGGAATGTAATACTATATTTGAATATATTTTTCTTTCAATTTCCAACTACTTTTTAATGACACGCGAAGTAAATTTAGTAAATGAAATTCCACTGACAATTTTTCAGCCTTTAATATATTTTTTACTAAAATTCAAGCTGTTGAAACACAAGAATATTACTGGTTTTGTTATTACAAAAAACAAGTGAGAAATTTTAATTCACAAAGGATGAAAACACAAGACACTGATCATACTGTACATACAATATTACAATTAACTGATTAGCTATAGACTAAAAAACATTTAAGACTTCACATACACACATATTACTTTGAAAGAAGAAACACAGGACAATATTAATCACTGTTATGTCCATAACAACTGAGAGAAAGAACATACCTGAATGGAGTCTAATTGTTTTCCTGGCATACAATCACTATATATGCCAGTCCTAAATCATGTCATATTGATATCTTAGGTAATCATAAACATTTTCATTTGGGGGTTTATTCTCCCTGACAAAAACAATTTGCTTTCCCATAGCTATCAAGTAGCTTGGTTTGTCATCAATTTAACAAGATCACAACAACAAACAATAGTTTTACCACAGAACTCAGGTGAGAGGTTTTTAGACAGATCATACAAAACATTTGTTCCCAAGGAAGGCAAGCTATAAATTATAAATGCAATTCTAAGAAAAAGAGACTTGGTTGCAAATCATTCACTTTCAAATATTGATGAAGAAATAAAAAATGGGAGAGGGGGTAAAGGAGGTACTGGCATGGAGCTAGTAGAAAAGATGTAAATAAGGAAAATATATTTGCCACAGAAAATATTAGATTCAGTTGATTTTTAAATGAGGTATACCAGTATATGCAAAATCAAAAAAATTAAAAACCAAAATAATCATCTCCAATGGAAAAAAATTCTAAACTTCTTATAGTTTTCTTTATTCAGATTAGACATTTCATATACAGCAGTTAATCTAGAAAAATACATTTTAAAAAATCTTCAACAGACCATGCTCTCTGTAACAAAACCTTCCAAACCCTGTTTTATTATACAAATCAATCTACATTAGTAATGTAAGAAGAAATTTTCAAATTTAGCAATGTCATTTCCTGACATCCATCTAATTTACATATAGGTTTCCACTATTCATACTGCAGTTAGAATTCTGTAGTAAATTGTTTTCTAATGTATTCTGTACATATTAAATAACCTGAAAGGCTCCTCTTGTAGTGCATTCACCATTTAGCAAGTCTATTCAGTATTTTTCCAGTACCATTTGCATTACAGTGATTTGCCTGTAAATGTAATTAAAATCTAAAAGTGCGCACAGTTAACTTTATCAAATAACGACCTATTTTGGGAGGAAACCTAATAGTCAGAGAAAAAATTACCAATATCATGATTAGAAGTGTAGGCTTAAAATGTACTTTGAGGCTATACAACACAACTATATACATAATCTGAAGGACATTAAGTATTTAGCCTATATTTACATAAAATAACATGTTTCCACAGGATCATACCAAGAACTCAGTATGGCACTAGATATAATTAGGATTGTTAGCTAAATCAGTGTAGCACAGATAGCCCAAAAATACCCTGAACTGACCTATGCTAAATTAAACTCCAGTTTATCACAGTGTTTTACATAATATTAGTGTGCTGCCCAAACAAACAGCTAAGATATCCCATAAGGATGCTGTGTAATACAGCAAAAGACAGCAAGCCTCCATCAAAGAATTATATCTGGGTTATAATAAATTTTAGCACTTAGACTGTACTGCATGCAAAAACCCTGAAAAAGAAATACACAGATATCAAAACAGATATATTTCATTTTGCTTAAAATGCCCAGGAGTGATTTCAAAATAACTGATAGTATTTGTTTTATCAATTAATGAACCTAACAAATCATGAGAAGTTCTGCCATTATCTAATTAAAAAAAAAATGCAGTTTTCTTACCAAATTATCCAGTGTATATGACTGGTTAGAATTGCAAGTTTTTATTTTTACTGATATTCAGAGTATGAAATGCAAACATTCAGGATCAAATTCATTCAAAATTACACACAGTTACATCACTTTGCAACAAAGCAGCAAATATGAGGGCCTAATACCCATTCGACTCTTCCAGTCCCTTCTGTTCCCTCAAAAAAGTGCAAAAATCAAAGAGTCACTGCTTGGTCCAAAAACAAAATACAACATGTATAAGGATTTGAAATCTGATGGAATCTGGCTCCTATTCTACAGGTTATCTTCAATAAGAAATCAGTGTCCGAAGATGGAATTTATTTCCAGAAGAATTAGTTCTACAATCTGGTTTTGGTAGACAGTATGAACTGCGATATTACCAGTCTCTTTCTCAGGCTTTAACAGAGTGGGACCAAAAACAATTGCTATACTCTGATAGGTCATTCGGTTTTTTTCTCCATTTTCTATAACTCTAAGTGGGAAAAAAATACATTGTTAAAAGAGAAAATTTTAAAAAGAGAGGTAAATTCTTCAAATTGTATTGTAAACATAAACAGTTTCCATTTAAAAGTGAGAAAGAATGCTTATTTTCCGAAGGTACTATATATAAACTATTTAGCCAAGTAGAATTCAGTTCAAGTGCCATGTGAAGCTCTCTTCTGGATAAACACAGCTGGAAGGTATAATTATACATATTCTAACTAACTTGAATGTGATATTTTAACTCAGCATTTAAAATAAGACAAACTTAAGTATGAGTTACAATTCAGGTAACAATGATTACTCCACTAGGTTGATAGGGGGAAATATTTTCATTAGGGCACAGAGCTTAAACTTTCCATTTTATGTTTTTTTGTTGTTTTTTTAAACCTCTATCACAGAATCATTTATTGAAGTATTCTAATGGTCGTTCCTTCAGAAGGAAAAAAGTTTTTAACGTAGCTATGTAGTAACTTAGAGCAATGATGGCTTCATTTTAAGGTGATTTAACAGATCTCATTTAATAACCAATCTAATCTTCATATTAATTAACTTTAGCAACAATTTTTGAACATCTACCACATGCGTGCTAGGCATTACTTCACATATATCTACTTTAATGTATTCTTCATATCAAACCATTTTACCTATGAGGAACTGAGGCTCAAAGATGCTATCTTTTTCAAGTTGCAAAGACAGTAAGTAGCATATGTGGGATCTGAACCTGGGTCTCAGTGATCTGGCCCCATGGGTATATTGCACCATGTCTCATAACTGTGCAGTTCTCTTAATTTTTGTTTTCCTCACTACTACTTCTCTTTTGTACTGAGACTTTTACCTTTTGAGATGTCTAAAAAGGATCTGCATTGTATCTTGATTTGGCTTTGGCAACTGTTTGATTAGGTCCTTAACAGCAGCGACTCGCTGTCTTGGTTCTTGTTCTGAAAAAAGATAAAAACTATTGCATGAAACTGAAAGTGGCATATTTTGGAACCTGATATTTGGTGATACACAGTGACATCTGGTGGTCACACTTATAATTTCTGCAGTAAAACAATCCATTAAAAAAACTTAAAAAGATAAAACAGAATGTAGTGACTTAATCTGTAGAGAGGAATTTTCAACATCCACAACAAAAAGCAGTAGAATTACATACTTACTTATTGCATTCACAAAATCATTAAAGTGATTAAATGTAAAAAGAGGTTCTGGTAATTCTCGAAAAAACATTTTGAGTGCTCCAGTGATGACATGAATATCTTCCCACTTACTATCATTCAAGTCCAATTTCTCATCTGAAAAAACGGTAGAAATAGAAAAATTTTAAAATGACTTTACTTCTAACAGTTCTGAGTGATTATTCTGGATATAACAATAGGGAATACGATCTTACCATGATTGACTGCAAATCTCAGCTTCTGAATCACTGCAAGGTTGCCACTTACTCTGTATATCCCATCAACATCCAAACCTGAGAGACAAATAATACTATTTTTATGTTTAAAGTACTTGTTTACCTCTACTAAAGATGCTCTTGTGTTTCAGTATTCTTATTCATTAACATTAGCCTAAATCAAATGGGCAAATACTCTTTTCCTCTAAATGGCCTTTTTATATAGATATTTGGCAGAGAAAAAGGGGTGGAGATTTACTGTGAATTCTATTTAATGAACAGCAACAATTCTATTTTATCATGTAGACTGTGAATCATTTCAAGGAAATCATCTCATTCAACTTGAAATGCTAACAATTTAACATAAACTTCTACAAACACCCGAGGACAGAATTCAACAAGAAAGGCAATAGATAAAATCAGCCCACCCATTTTTTTTATATGCCATCTTGTAAATGCCGTAAGCACTCTCTGTTTGTTATATTAATATGTGCTTGCTTGTAGTACATAAACTTCATACAAGCTAGTAACTAAAATAATAGTTCTATAAAAACAATTGATAATTTGATGTTAGTAATTTCTTTTATATGTGAAATAGAATCCTTTGAAATTCACACAATTAAGCCTAAAAATTCAAATATTAATTAAATGATAATGCTGTACACATTAAACAAAGCTATTCATTTAACTTAAAATAAAGGCAAGTAGCATGGTGTCTGTACAATCGTGTTGACAAGCAGAATCAAAGAGATGAGATCTGTAACAGGCAGAAATGACAAATTATGCAAATATTTTAATTGTACAAGATGTTTTGGATGATATACAGATATAATAATGTGATTAGTCAAAATATTGTTAATTTATATAAACTAGTATAAGTATTACATGTTAAAATGAACCAAAGTAGAAATTAGTTTGTTTTATTTTAAAGTAAATGACATAAAAAGAATTAGATAACTTTATAGTTGATTTAAGTTTTAAAATATCTCATTTTCATTATAAACAGAAAGAATTTTCTCTTAGTAAACATAATCTCCTCATATCTTCTACACTGTCAAATAATTTCTTAATAAACTCAGTTTCACAATCACTAACTTCTTCATTTTAAGTAAATGTCAACTCCAAATGGCTTCAAAGAACACCATACACTAACCAGTCATAAGCGTTGAACACTTTAATAGATGCCTACAAAAGTCTTCATTTAAAACAGGTACAAAACATAAGTTTTTTGCAAACAAGATGCTTTTCTTAACATCTTCTGACTATAAAGAACTTTTGGTTGCATCACTCAAAATCATAAAAATCCTAGGGATTTTGATGGCAAAACAATGGATTGGTGTGTTTAACATTAAAAAAGAAAAATCGTTTTCTTACCATATCCTTCAACATATTCAATGCATAATTTCACAAATTTTGGCACTGTGCCATTCTCTCTCTGACACAGATTAGCAAGATTGGCTCCAAATACCTGATCTGAAAGAGATTTTTTAAAAAATGAACCATTTTGCTAAAATTTAGTTCTCAAAATAGCTAAATCATTCATAGTGCAATAGAAGCCATTCAGTGCATCCAAAATTGCTTATCATGATTTATGCTTTATATGATCTGCACTCTGTCTACCCCTTCCAATTTCATTTCAAACAATTTCCTTCTTTACTAAATTCCATGAACACCTCAACTTATATTTGCTTGAGAACCTTACTACTTTCTACACCATCTGCAGAGATTAATATTTCCCTAAATTCAGCTCCTTCTCATCTTCACTCCTGGTCTCAGCTAAATGTTATCTCCATAGGAAAACCCTCTGAACATTCCTATCTATCATAACTCACTTCCAGTAACTCTCTATTTTATTGTGATGTTAGATTATTCATAGTAGACATTACTCTTTTAAAGTATGTTGTCCATCTCTCATTTTTATATATAAGTTTCGTGAGAGCGGGGACCTTGCAATTCTTGAACAGTTGGCACTTAGTAAATACTCAAGTATTAAACAAGGATGCACATGCCCATCAGGTGCCAACATTTGATTTCACAAAATATATTTCAAAGTCTGTTCTATTAATCTTTCAATCCAAAAGTTTTGAAATGCCACATTTGTGCTAAGCATTCACGAAAACAAACAAAATATCTGAAGTGGTGAATAACAACATAAAATGGCAACAGTTTATATTTCTCAATGAAAAGGCCTGGTGAACAAATTAGCCGCTATTTCAATTCATTTATTTGTCAGTGTTTTTTGTTTTGTTTTGTTTTTTAAGGTTTTAAACTCAAAATGTTAAATGCATATGCAGTATCTGGGAGTACTTGTTTGTCTGTAACTCTTAAGGTTGCTAATCTGTATCACTTAACTAGCTGAACTCCTCCTAGAAGTTTTAAATATCTTTTTAATGAAACCCATTTGTGTATTTTAATTTAGATGCTTTGCAAACAGATGTTCCAGTAATGGGTTTTGTCAGAAACTTCATAATTAGAGACAAACCTATATATTATATATATCCTTTACCTATATTTTTATTTACAAATAACTATCACTGTTTTTGAGCTATGTATTTTAAAAACTTACCTTTGGAGTTAAACATGCTTGTAAGAACTAAAGATATATGCAAGTATATTGTATATTGTTTAAATCATATTATGTGATTTTAAAGAATATTGTCTTACAAAGACAAGATCCTGTGACTTATGGTGCTTTTAATAAAATAACATATATAAATAAGGGAAAAACACCTTATACTAATGTTTTAATTACCTTAAATGAGAACTGAGGACAAACAATCAAGAATAAAATTGCTTGTTCACTATTTTTCTTCTTTCTACTGTGTTAATAATTGTTTATTCAAAATTTCTTCTGATCTATGCATCTCAAAACTGAAAATCAGGTCTTCCAAAAATCTGCCACCCATCTGATCACATTTGTGTAGTTCCTCTGGTACAGGGTTGCTAAAAACTTAGTCTGGTATTCATATCTGGTCAATGCTTTAGTTACAATAAACTCTTCATGGGCATTAAAAAAATCAATTTTAATTATTCAAATGTAGTTTAATCACTGAATCCAAAAACTTTATAAATAAGGAATTAAGAACACTTCTAGTTAGGAAATTTTTCAGTTTTTAGTTTAAAATGTCTTATTTCTGATTTTGGCCAAAGTTCATTATTTTAAACATCACTTCTACCTACCTTTAATATAACCTTTTTCACGAACAGCCTGCAAAGTGGGGCGCCGTGTAAGAAACTTCTTTAAGTTTTTCTTGGTTTTTTTCTGTTCTGAAGAATCAATGCTAGACACTTTCATGGCTTAAAACAAACAGATATTAAGCATTTCATAAAATAAAAACCTTTCTGAAAAGGGTTTTTCCAGCTAACACTCAAAATATCTCATAAGTAAAAATCAAAGCATAAATTCAGTTATCTAACTTTAATATGATTTAAGAGTAACATGTGAGTATTCAAACGAACACAGACCCAATTTCAAAGTGATAAAGCAAACAAAACATTCCATTTTTATCACTAAGCACTGACCACAAACTGTACCTTCGTTGGCATATATGTCAAGGCATTCCCAAGTTATACAACTTATCTTCTATGACTCTCCATCAGTTTTAGAAGGTAAAAAAAAGACCAGGAAAAAATCATAAACAAAAGAAAATTCCTATTCTTCCTTATCCTTGCTGTATTGGGGAAGTGGGGGGGAGAGATCCTAATTATTTTGCAGTTTAGGCTCTCATCATAAGTATCTGTACTCTGAATTAAGAAAACTCTGGAAAATGTTCTATATTGCCTTTAGCAGTGATTTCTTTTTTTATTACAATGACAATTTAAAAAGTAAATTTCTTGAAAAATAACTACATTTGAGGAAACAATATTAATAAAGAATTACAATAATAAAATTGTATTTGTTTACACTGTTATATGGTGACAATGTCAGTAACAGGCCTAAACTTCACTGGAATATGAGAGAACAAAAGCAGAAATGACTTTCTAATCATTCAGTTAACTTAAAGGCTAAAAATTCTCAGTTATATGTGGATTTGTTAAAATAGATTTAACAAAGTTCAGAGTCATAGCTACCTATTTAAACAATATAATTCGAAAGGGGCCTGCATTAGACAATGCTATTCTTAAAATTGCTGGCTTTAGCTTTGGTTCTTTATGTACACATGATCTGGAAATATGAATGTATGCAGCCCACTTGCACAGACATCCTACTCCAGAGATGGCTGCCTGGTGTCCAGTATGGAACTATGATATATATCCTCATGACTTTTGACTTTTTAAAGTGTAAGATTCTATCTAGAATCATAAATAGTAATTACATATTTTAAAATCAATAAAGTTCCTTCTTAGAGGCCTCAAAAGAAGTTTATCCCATTTTTCTCTTGAAGTATCATAATATCTCAAAATTAATATGATACTCTAGGGATACATACGATGAGGTTGAAAAATATGCGTTAACAAGGCGAGTATCACAACATTCAAATGGCAAGTACTTAATCTTATTTCACTCAGCTTTTACATATTTATTTAAAATCGTTGAAAAGCAAAGAGAATAAGCTCACTCAAACCACTAGCCAAATAGAGAAAGAATAACTTACAACGAAGTTTTCTAGGATCCTTATGGTCCTTTTCTTTATCATGCTTTTCTATTCCTGGTGAATCTGGTATCTCCTCTTCAATTGCTTCATCAGTTTCTACTGTCTAGGGGTGAGAGATTCCCCAAACATGCATTACTTTTGATATTACTTGAGATGTAACAGCATAATTTTCAGAATAATCAGTGTTTGTCTCTTCCAAACGATTTTAGGGAACCAATTAGCATATAGCAGTATGATTTAGATATTTGATAAATCATTTAAAATACTTTTTTTCTCCTTAGATGGCATTAATTCTGAATTTCTAAAAAAATTACTAATTCGCCCTGGCCGGTTTGGCTAAGCGGTTGGAGTGTCGGCCTGCGGACCAGAGAGTCCCGGGTTCGGTTCCTGCTGGGGGCACGTGCCTCGGTTGCGGTTTGTCCCCGGCCCCGGTTGGGGTCGTGTGGGTGGCGACCACTCGATGTGTCTCTCTCACATCGATGTTTCTCTCTCTGTCTTCCTCCGTCTCTCCCTCCCACTCTGTCTGAAGATAAATCCAAAAAATGTCCTCGGGTGAGGATAAAAAAAATTAAAAAAAAAAATTACTAATTCACAGAACAATGGATTTACACTGATGATGAAGCAATCTTGCTTCGTTTTGATCAACTGCATATCAGTGACAGTAATAACACTTAAAAGGTCAAGCTACAATCTATGGTGCTCGAACAGGATGAAGCCACATTATAAACAAACAGCACAAGATGATAACATTTTGTGTCAGCAGTTAATCATTACTCACAGATTAATGGATGTTAGAAACTGAAAGAAATCCTAGAGATCCTAACCATGATCACTTTGATAGGTTAAAAAACTGGATTGCGTTCTCAAGGCCAACATTGCTACATCTTTCACACACACTAAGGTCTTTACTCCACCAAGATTTTATTTTTATGTATAATGTAGGGAAAGGCTCAAATTTCTAGTTGGATATCCCGCTGACCCACCACTGTTTACTAAAAAGTTTATTTTTATTCACTAGTCTATAGTGCTCTATCTGGCATAAAGTGTCCAAAGATACGGGGATCTGTTCCACAGACAGGTCTTTGTATATATCTCAGCATGGATACAACATTGTATTAATTAATATAGCTTTACAAAGCCTCGACATATGATAGAGCAAGTCCTTGTACTTTCTTCTTGAAGAGTGTCTTGGATATTTTTAGCCCTTGGCATTTCTCTATGAATTTTAGAATAAGCTTCTCAAGTTCCAGCAGAAAACTTAATGGGATTTTGAATGAGATTCAAAAATCTCAAAATCTATAAATTTATAAATCATTTGGAAGTATAATGTATCTTTATATTATTGAGCCTTTTAATCCATTAACAAAATATACTTTTCATTTAATTAGGTTTTCTTCAATGTCTCTTGATAAAGTTTTGTAATTTTCCCTGCAAAGGTCTTACAGATCTTGCTACAGTCCTTCCTTACTCGGTATTTTTTGCCATTTTGTGAACAGTACATAATTTAAAATTTCATAGTCAGTAATACGTTCCTCTCTTTTCACTTGGTTTACTCACTGATCCTGTAGGCTTCAATTAAAAAACAAAACAAAAACACTTTCTCTGCAAGGCCTTCCCTGACCTCTACATTAGGTTAGTTCGTATTTAATCAGTGTTTTTATAGTATGTTGTACATCCCATACCATCATAAAACTCATCACATGTCATTATATGAACTATTCAGTTGTCTATCTTCAGTAATCTTTGATGGCAAGCTTCATATAGAGAGGTATAGCATCTGGCTGCATGCTGCTATATCCCCAGGTCATAAGGGATGCACACATTTGTCAAATGAATGCAACCAGACTTGTTTTCAAGAAATAGTGAGCAGATTAGGGTGACTGGAGCTGAAAGCTCATATTGGGTAGAGGAGATGGCACATTTGAAAACATAGATTGGGCTCAGGTTGTTGAATTTTAAAAGGAGCAACAGAAGGTTTCTAAGCGGAGAGGACTGTAAAATTGACATTAGGAAGTTTCATATAGCAATGGCATTAAGAATGGATTGGTGGAGCATGATATGAAATAAGGAAACTGTTTAGGAGGTTCCTCTTATCTTAGTGTAAACAAAGTTCTGTGCATGGTTTCAGAAATAAATGGAAAGGAAGGAACAAGATTCAGAAATATCATACAGCATTCAAACTGCAAAGGAAGAATATATAAATGAAGACAGAGAGAGAGACTGAGACAGAGAGAGAGGAGGGAGGAGGGAGAGAGAGAGAGAAGGAGATATGAGTCGTTTGCTAGAAGAGGAAAAGTTATATACTCAGAATCCAAATCTAGGTGTTTTGAACTGAGTGAATCATAAAATTTTGGAGCTTGAAAGGATACTTAGAGACAATCAAATCCAACCAACCTCTCTACTTTATAAATGAAACACTGAGGCCCACACAGGTAGAATACCTCGATAAGATCACAAAATTTATTATGAGGCTTCACCTATAAATTCTCTGAAAGACATCTTAATCTCTACTAAAGCCAGTGATTCCCGGCTTTTTTCCTGTCTCCGTTTAGCTTAAAACCATTACACACTCCCCTATGTATTCGCTTTCATTTTCTCACTGACATACAATCCTTATTTAGGAGCCATAACCCACATGGTGAGTGGGTAAGAACATAGCCTAGGTATAGTCCCGAATATAAATCTGAGGTTCTTTTTTGGTTGTATATATGTATATATAAAGAAATTTATCAGGAACATGAGGGCACTGGTTGGGGGAGGAGGGAGAGTTAGAACACCTGAGAACACCTAGGGCTTAGGGGGGGGACTAGAGAGGTATCACTAGGGGAAAAAAAAGTGCTAATTAAGAGACTACAGCTTCATCCATTTCACAATTTTGCCTAGGATCTGTTTCCACCAAATAGTACTATTTCCAACTCATTCAGTCATTGAATATAAATACTATGTTCTAGGCACAGTGTGACTGTCCCTTCTTCTTGAACTATTTCTTTTTGGACCAATGCCTCATGGGAAAATTATTTAAAATAATTAAAATATTTTAAATAGTTAAACACTATGTAAATGAGAGTATTAAATCATTCGCCAGCCCCTGTGAATTACTAAAGTGACCATTGTCTTCCCCACCTCTGCCAAAATAGATATTAAAAATGTGTTTTTTCACACATAAATTGGAATCCAGATATGCAATAACCAATTAGAAAGCCAAAAAGAAAAGCTGCTCTGAAGTAAAAAAAATTACCTAAATCAAACACATACCTGATTATTTATAGTAGTACTAAGAACTTTAAACCAGTCATTAATAACAGTGTCATTATCAGACTGAATTAGCAGTTCTGTTCCTTGACGAGTTTTCAGCTTTAGAGGAAAGGAGGAAAAAATAAATAAAAGAGTACTGTTAATGCTTTCAACCAAATAAATGAATACATTTAATTCAAAGTCTACAAAACCACCAGCAGAAGATTAGATGCTATATATTATATTATGTGATGAAAGGTTTAAGTACTACACAGCAATGGAATACTTTTTTAGTATAAAGTAATAACAGCTGAATTATCTGATAAAACATGATGTTTTTCTCACAATAAATTCTCAGTGAAAATCTAATGATTTGGAGTCCCAAACTCCACTACACAAATGATATAAAACTAGCTGAAATCTAATATACTTTATCATTAAAAAATATGTTCAAGTACCAAAGCCATATATCTTAAGTTAGAACTGAAACATAATTCATAAAACCTGGTATTTTTACATAAATCTGAGACATTTTTTCTCCCTCTGGTTAAAAAATAAATATAGGAAAAAATGTACAAAGTGTTAGACTTTCATTATTTCCTATTTAATAGGCAAATATGATGGCTTAGTACAGAGACAGCACATATGATATATGTCATCCCTTTTGGGCAGAAATATTACTAAATTTACTAAACATTACTAAAGTGTCAAATCATGAACTAACTCAAGTAAGGATACTATTGACTATGTAATCCTTTTCATTCTGGAATCAGTTATTGACACTGCAAGGCCAATTCAGAAAACAGTGACTTCCTTGCATTCCTTTCTAGAAAGTGGATCAAGTAAGTCAACCAACATCGAATATTCAGTGCGCATAGATACTCTCATTAGAAGTTCTTAACGAAAAAATACAGTTTCTCTGCTTAAAAGAACAAAAAAACACTTCAATCATCTAGTGGGGGAAGTAACTTACAGATGATGATAACCCAAAGTACACTAAAAATAAATGCTTTTTAAAAAGCATAAACAAAGCAGAAGCATCAATATTGTGGTAATGTTTCTTATGGGTTTTGGAAGATAGGTAACATTTGGCATGGGTCAGTACCCAAGGCAAAATAATAAAGAGTGAAAATCATAGAGGCAGGAAAACATCAACTAATCCAATATGCCTAGACAACAAGCTAGGAAAGGACTAAAACATGAGGCTACAAAGGAAGGCTGGGATCTGGAAGATTGTTTGCAAAGACAGCCTCAAAAATTCCTCTCTCTCTCTATACACACTTCTCTGCAATATGACTGCTGCTCCTCAATCAACAAGTGGACTCTAGTTCCCCACAACCCTGAATACTTGGCTGGCCTTCTGACTTATTTCCATCAACAAATATACTGACATGTGACTTCTACAGTTAGGCCTCAAAGAGCCTTGCAACTTCCACTCTCCCCTTCTTGGAACCCTGATACCGCCATAGAAAGAAGCCTGGGGTAGCCTCCTTGAGAATGAGAGATCTTGTGGAGAAAGGAGCCTAGCAAACAGCTGGCACCAACACCAGACATGGGATGTAGACCTTCCAACTCCAGTCAAGCCACTAGGTGACTGAAGCCTCATGAAAGGTTCCAGGTAAGATCAGAAGAACCACTCAGCTCAATACCAGCCAAATTGAGCAAAGTGATTCTTTTCTTAAGCTGCTAAATTGTGGGGTGGTCTGATATGCAGCAATAAATGATCCAGAATCATACATTACTGTGGAGGGTTTTTAATGACAAAATGGAAAGTCTTTATTTGAATTATACTTAGAAAAAAAATTATTACCTCAAATACATTCTTTTTGCTGGATTTATCCTTGGAAGCCATCTCAATCATTGCCCCCTTAAGGTCCACTGTGAACTCTGGTTTGGACTGATTACTCCCAAACTTCATGTTCAGAAAAAAGAAAACACCTTTATGTGATATTCATGTACATGTGTACATTCAAAAAGAATTAAGACCAATTTTATATTATTAACAGTAAATCAAGTAGGTGATTATCTCACATTCTTCTCTATCTTAAAATAACAATTCCCACTTTAAAACTGAAAAATGTCTGCAAGACATAAATATATAGTTCATAGAAAAGGAAATAAAATGACAACTTCTAGCATAAGTAAAATACAAAATAAAGCCACATTAAAACTTTTTTTTCACCCAAAAGTGTAGCAAAAAAAAAAAAAAAACCATAAAGAAAATCCAAATTTTCGATGAAAAACTGTGTTGGTGAGGGTATAGAATAATAACAGGCACTCATATGTAAGTGGGGTATAAATTGGAATAACTCTTAGAGAGGAAAAATTGGTAATTCTATATTTACAATTTTACAAACACATGTATTTGGCTTAGTAATTCCATGTCTTGGCATTTATCCTAAACTTAATATGACAACATAAAATGATGTGTTCAAAAAGGCAAGGCAATATATATATATATAATATCTGGAAGATATCAAGTACTTTTCCACCTAATAAATATTCTCTAAATCTGACTTTGTGATTTCAAGAGTTATTTCCTTATCAACTACTTATATTGTCAACAACTACCAATAACTTATAAAACCAGAAAACTAAACCTCATGTTCTTTTCTTCAGCCTTTGTTAGAAATTATAACTAGAGCCAGATGCTATAAAGCCTTAGCAATTTAATAAAGAACTGTGAAAAGAATAGAAGACAGTTGACATGGCTGTTTTGAGAAGAAAAGGCACTTATTATATTTTTTAACTGGATAAAAAGATAGGCAAATAACAAAATCTATGTTAAATGTAGACTTACACTGTATCTTGCTATCATAAACTTAAATTTTTACTTAGCCTGTTAACTAAGAATTGAAAATAGCATTCCTACGTCATTGAAAGGTTTGGAGGTTTTAAAATCTTTAAGGGCTGATGTAATCTTCAAGTCATAAAGATTTGTTACAGGAAATTTCATTTGCTAAAATATTTTAAGTCACATTAGGTTTGTCATTGGAAACAGATCTAACTCACCAACCTTGGGATAACATTCATTACTTATAATGTCAGTGACTCTACTTAGTAGTTTCAACTTCATCTTTTTCCTTTTACTTCATCTTTGTAGCTAGCAATGTGGACTTAAATAAGTACTTGTTATAACAATGCAAAATTTAGGATATTATATGGAATTTTTTAGTCAAATCAAAATTAAATGATAAAAATTTTAACTATTCTACAAATTCTTGGCCTTCTTAAGTACCTTTTGGCATTCAAAAGACATTTAATTAACCATAAAGCTATGATGGGTATAGATAAGTTTCTGAGCAAAAATGATAAATCTCAAGTTATTAAAACTTAAATGTACACATTTAACAAACTGATAAAAATCCATTTAATTTAACTTGTCATTACATGCTCTGCAGATGGTTTGCTATAAATATATTAAGATATATATAACTAATCAAGTAAGATACAGCAAATATTAATACAATAACATGACATGGAATGCTAGAAAGACGCATTCAATATGGTTTGCAAAATCTTGTGTTTGCTATTCTTTCTTTTTCTTCTTTTTTTCTTTACTGATTTTAGAGAGAGAGGAAGGAAGGAAGAGGGAGAGAAACATAGACACATCAGTGAGAGAGAACATTGATTGGCTGCCTCCTGCATGCCTGTTACTGAGGATTTGGCCCACAACCTGGGCATGGGCCCTGACCAGGAATCGAACCGGTGACCTCTTGGTGCATGAGTCAACGCTCAACCACTGAGCCACACCAGCTGCGCTGTTATTCTTTTTCAAAATCTAGTCTCACTGTTCTCTACTGTAATCATCTCTCCAATGCATTCATGGCAAAGAAAATAAAATTACTGTGGCAAGGGGCACGCAATAAGAACACATATAGTGATGGCTGAAACAGGATCAGATTTTATACATGTTGACAACAGGCCAACGACTGACAGAATTTTTCCATGAAGCAAGCAGCAAAAGTAAGAGTTCAGAGACTGAGCCCTGTTGGCAGAATGACTTGGCTAAAAAAAGGAAGAAAATGTCGATGTCATGACACAGCACAATGGCAAAATGACACACAAGAGAAAACCATAATGGAACCAGATAAAACAAAAATACAATTCTACAAGCAGACACGACACGAGCAAAGCTGAACTTCCAAATACTTTTGCAAAGGCACTGATTTTTATCTCAGAATATTTTATGACTTTGTTATTACACAAATTCATGTCTTATTTGTAAGATTAATGCCTGATAGAACATTATACATTAAATAGAACTGTCTCAGCTATAATCACGACAAAGAACTTGAGAGGTAATAGAGAGAAGTTGTCTAAGCTTCCTCTTTATGACTTGTTGGGCAATGTCTTCTGGTATCCCTTTCTAAGTCTTCTTAGATGACCCTACCATCTAGGCTGCCTTCCCCTTGCTCTAGGGAAGTAGTTTTCAAGCAGAGATGATTTTGTCCCCCAGGGGACATCTGGCAATGTCTGGGGACATTTTTAATTGTCACAACAGGAGGGATGGGTGCCACTATCACCTGCTAATCACCCTACAATGCATAAGACAGCCCCCACAACAAAGAATTATCTGCCCCCAAAGTAACTATTTTTAGAAATTTGAAATGATGTATAAATTCGAATAACTACCAATATTTGTGTGATAATTTTTAAAATACTCAAAGGAATATGATGAATGCTATCTGAGAGGGAGGGAGCCTATGGCACACTGTAGTATAACTGTGCATGTGCTGGTTTTCCCCATTATAATGTAAGATATGAAGACAGGGACCATTTTATTTACTTCTAAACCCCAAAGTTTAACACATCCCAGAACACAGCAGGTTTTTATGTCTGCTGAACAAATGAGGTGAAATGAGGTAAGAAAAAAGCAAGTATAATTTACATTACTGATATAACAAGTCAGTAAATAACTAATATTTTCCAGAAAACTAGTGGAATGTATCTATCCTTATGGAGAAAAATCTCACTGGATTTTTAGATGATTCAGCATCTATGCAAAATGTGTCTTATACAGTTGCATGCCACATATGTACATTTCATTTATTCAATTTTAGTTATCCATAGAACAAAAAAAAATACAAAGCATGAATGATTTTTAAAAAACAGAACTTCAAATAGTATGGGTGATTTTTCTCAGCATTTCATCAATAAGTATATGCCCTGGAGTGAGTAAAAATCTGAATCGACTACTTCCTCAAGTAGGTTTTTGCTCTGTGTCAGTCTAATTTTTAAAGAACCATGCTTCTATACATAACCCCTAATATAAACCATCCAAACTCTACTGAAGGAAAAGCCATCTCTTCCAACATTAAAGGAAAAATTGGCTCTGCTAGAGACCGAGTTCTAACAGCATCTTCCAAAGAGATACGCAAGGGCAATGTTTACTATAGGTGATTTTTGTCTTTTTTGCTTATGTGATAGCATTAGCATCTCATCCTCGGGTAAGATGTGATTTCACTGTATAATCAGGATACATTTTACCTGCAACAGATCTAATTGGTGACTGAGCAGGGAAACAAAGCGAGGACTCTTTGAAAGCCTTTTTGAATAATCATTATTAAAGAGGAATAATAATAGTAAACACTCAAATATACAAAAAGCTTCAAAATCTTACAAGTAATAGTGACATTTCTTTTTCTTCTAAAAGCTAGCTGACATTATATACAGACATGGACACCTGAATCACTGACTAGTATCCGGGGGTCAGAGCATAGTTCAAGGTGGAGCTTGGCACACATTACTACTTATTTTCTGAATAAATACCTGAAATAGCAAAGTCACGAACACAGGGGAGCTCTAACATCCTGAATAGGAATGAAGAAATTTATTTGTTCTATCATGCCCAAGTAGTAAGCCCACCTTTCAGATCAATGGATAAAACAGAATTTGTTGATTTTAATAAAACGACTATTAATCAGACTTCTCTAATTAGTCCTCTCCTTTCTCTGATGAGTCAAAATGCATCTTTTACCAAGAAAACTTCATTTACTTTTTCTTTAATTTTATTAAATTTATTGGGGTGACATTGGTTAATAAGATTATATATGTTTCAAGTGTACAATTCTATAATATATTGTCTATAATGCATTGTGTGTTTACCACTCAAAGTCAAGTCTCCTTCTGTCACCATATACTTGGCCCCCTTTACCCTCTTCTACCTCACCCCACCTTCCTTTCCCTCTGGTAACCACCATACTGCTGTCTGTGTCTATGAGTTTTTGTTTGTTGGTCTGATGTGTGTGTTTGTTGCTTTCTGTTTTATATCCCACATGTGAATGAAATCATATGGTTTTTCCATGAGACGCATTTCACTTACCATGATATTCTCAAGATCTATCCACATTGTCGCAAATGTTAGTATTTTATCTTTCATTTACTTTTATTTTTACATTAGCTACAGCTAGAAGAACTATGGAATATATCACAAACTTCAGGTACAATACTATCCACATATTTTGAATGTATAAAGCCTCCAAATGGAAGAAATACTTACCCAACTTGTGCTACTTCCTTGAGTTTTGGTAAAGAGTAAAGATGAACCCTGCAACACGGCCCAAGAGGACAACCAGTTCTTTCTGTAATCATAAAGATGACCAATCAAAGTTCAACTCCCCAGTTTTTCCAATCAAACTTTAAAAATTAAAGACTATTTAGTGGTTATCAATGTTTTCCACAATTTTCAGTTATTACTGACATTCTAATTGTTTTTACTGGTGATATAATGCTAATGGAAATTACAATCATTTGATGGTCCCAACCTGACCTTAAAGGTCCCAAAACAAGTAAAGTTAATTAGAGATAGAAGTTATGAGAATAACTATATACCCAATTATGCTCACAGGGTACTAATCCAGCACTCTGAATATAGAAATATATAAAGGAAAACCGATTTATTTTCATTCAATCCATCCTCCAGAGGGAACCAATGTTTGAATTCAATTGCTGGCAGGCTAAAATAAAATGTAAATATGTCTACTAAAGAAATTTATTAAGGCTTGCCTTACAAGCAAACAGTGGCCAGGCACTCAAAAAAAGGTTTATTCTCCATTTTCAGAATGAAGAATTTAATATCTATCAATCAGACTTACATTATTATTTTTTATGTCTACTTAAACTTTAAGAATTAAGAAAAGTGAAATAAAGTTTACTACTACTCAGTCAACTAATATTTGACAAGAATACTCAATGGAAAAAGACAATTTTCAATAAATGGTGCTGGGATACTTGAATATTCACACTAAAAAGAATGAAACAGGACCCATGTCTTACACCACTCACAAAAAAATTCACTCAAAATAGATTAAAGACTTAAATGTAGGACCTGAAACCATGAAACTCCTAGACAAAAACATAGACTAAAGCTCCCTGACATGGGTCTTGGTAATAATTTTTTTAAATGACACCTAAGCACAACCAACAAAATAAAAAATAAACATGTGGGATTGCATCAAACTAAAAGAAAGAAACATCAAACATAGTGAAAGAAACTATCAAAAAAGTGAAAAGACAACCTACAGATTGGGGTAAAAATTTGAAAACCACATAGCTGATAAGGGGTTTATATTCAAAATATATAAAGAATTCACACAACTCAACAGCAAAAATCCAAATAACCCAATTAAAAAATGGGCAAAAGGCCTGAATAGACATTTCTTCAAAGATATACTAAAGGTTAGCAGGCACATGAAAAGATGTTCAACATCACTATTAATTAGGAAAACGCAAATAAAAACCACGAGATATCATCTCATACCTGTTAGAATGGCCATCACCAAAAAGACAAGAGATAACCAATGATGTGGAGAAAAAGAAACCTTGTGCACTGCTGGTGGGATTGCACACTGGCACAGCCACTACCGAAAACAGTATAGAAGTTCCTCAAAAAATTAAATACAGAACTACCTTATGACTCAGCAATTTCACTTCTGGGAATATATATCAAGGAAAACAAAAACACTAACTTGAAAAGATATTTGCACCTCCAAGTTCATAACATCATTACTTACAATAGCCTAGACAAGGAAACAACCCAAGTGTTCACTGATGGATGAATGATTAAAGAAGTTGTGGTATATATATACATATAATGGCGTATTATTCAGCCAATAAAAGGAAATCCTGCCATTTGTGACAACATGGATGGACCTTGAAGGCATTATGTTTAGTGAAATAAGTCAGACAGAGAAAGACAAATATTATATGATCTCACTTATATGTGGAATCTTAAAGACAAAACAAAACCTCATAGAAAAAGACACAGAGGGTAGGGGCAGAAAGGTGTTCAAAAGGTACAAACTCAGTTATAACATAAATAAGTACTAGGCATATAATGAACAACATGATAACTACAGTTAACACTGCTTTATGATATACAGGAATGTTAAGAGAGTAAATTCTGTAAGTTCTCATTATAAGGAGAAATTTTTTTCTCTTCTTTATTTTCTTTTTGTTGTATCTATATGAGAAGACAAATGTTAGCTGAACCTATTGTGGTAATCATTTCACAATATATGTAAACCAAACCATCATGCTGTACACCTTATACAGTGATGTATGGCAATTATTTCTCAATAAAATGAGGAAAAAAGACAATTTTTCTAATGAAAAAAAGTCCTGGCCGATGTGGCTCAGTGGTTGAGTGTCGACTCATGCACCAAGAGGTCGCCAGTTCGATTCCCAGTCAGGGCACATGCCCAGGCTGTGGGACAAATCCCCAGTGGGGGGCATGCAGGAGGCAGCCAATCAATGTTCTCTCTCATCAATGTTTCTATCTCTCTCTCCCACTCCCTTCCTCTCTCTCTCTAAAATCAATAAAGAAAAAAGAAAAAAAGTTTGGGGGGACATCTGTAATAGTGTCAACAATAAAAAAATTAGGAAAAAAAAGCTTACTATTACCAAATTTCTATTTTTCTTTTTATTTCTTGTTCTTTTTGCTTATGGTTGTTGATGCTTATTTGGTGAATAGCTATTCTTAATGATTAAGATTCATAGTGGATTTATTCACAGTGCTTTATCATTTTAAAGTATTCATCTTTGTGATGCTTGATACTTTTACCCTGAATTGAACTTGTCTGGTATTAAGATCCCTACTCCTGCTCTTACTTTGTATATCTTTGACAAGCCTTTTTAAAAATTTTTCTGAATCATTTTTAGATGTCTCTTTTGTGTATAATATTTAGTTGAGTTTTGTTCTGCGTTTCAGTCTGAGCTCCTTTTACTTTCAATAAATGAGTACAGTCCATTTACATTTGTTGATATTGATATGATAGATATGTATGGTGCTTGTTCTGTCATCATTTTGTTTTTTTTTCATTTTACTTTACTATTTTGTTTTGTGTGAATGTCTTAAAATATTTTGGAAGAATTTATTTTTATTTTTATTTTTTTATATTCAAACTCTGTCCTTAGATATTATCTACTAACTCCCCACACTGAAAAATGGTAAAATATATTTCCACTTTAAATAAACTTAATTTTCAAAATAAAAAACTACATAAGTAATAAATATATATATGTGAGAACAAATATTGACATTTGAACACTGAATTAACAATAGATGCCTCAAGGACTGAAGCACTTGTGTGAATGAGTTGCAAGCAGAATTAGTCACATTTTTTTCATGGAACGCAATTTTTTGCAGGGGAAAAAAAGACTGATGGGCACACGACGGTTCTTTAGACTTGATTACTTGGCAAGCAGACATTATCTCAAAAGTAAATGAAGATCTAAAAAAAAATATCTTTCATTTCAAAGACAATAAATAATAGTGTTTATTGACATGTCAGATGTACAAGCTGGTTTCAGGAAAAAAAGATGCACTTGAGATCTAATTATGAGCATTCATTCACTGGATATTGGAGTGCTGCAAAGAATTTCAGAAAAATGTTAGTCTATGTTTTGTAGCCTACAGTAAAGCCTTTTACTGTGACCATAATGAAAAGCTCTGGGTTGCTCAGAAAGAAATAGGCACTGGATTGTCCTGATGTGTAACCTGTACTGTGGCCAGGAAGTCGCTCTCACAGAATATGGAGAAACAGAATGGTTTCCTCTAGGAAAAGGTGTCAGCAGACAAGGGTATATTTTATTTCTCTATTTGTCAAATTTGTACATACAACATATCATACAAAGAACTGGGCTAGATTCAGAGGAAGGAGGAGTGAAAACTGGTGAAAGAAATATCAGTGACTTAAGATATCAGTAACTTAAGATACGCAAATGACACCATATTACTCGTGGAAAGTAGCAATGATTTGAAACAACTTCTGATGAAAGTGAAAGAAGAAAGTGCCAAAGCAGGACTGCATTTGAACATTAAGAAGACAAAAATCATGACTACAGAAGAAATATACACCTTTAACCTAGACAATGAAGACACTGATACTGTTAAAGATTTTTCTTACCTTGGTTCAGTCATCATTTCCAATGGAGACTGCAGCCAAGAAATGAAGAGAAGGCTGAGACTCGGAAGTGCAGCAATGGAAGAAGTAGAAAAAATCACGAAGAGCAAAGACGGGTCATTAGAGACCAAGACTACGGTCATCTACACCCTCGTATTTGCAAATATTATGTACAGATGCGAAAGTTGGACAGTGAAAAAGGCTGAGAGGGAAAAAGTGATTCATTTGAAACATGGTGTTGAAGGAGAGCTCTAAGGATACCCTAGACCACCAGGAAGACGAACAAGTGGATCCCAGAGCAAATTAAGCCTGAAGTATTGCTGGAGGCAAAAATCACAAAACTGAAACTGTCCTACTTCAAGCACATCATGAGAAAACAGGGTCCTCTGGAAAAGACAATAATGCTGGGGAAAAAAGAAGGCAACAGGAAAAGGGGAAGACCAAATACGAGATGGACTGACTCCATATAAGAAGCCATAGCTATGTGTCTACAGGAGCCAAGCAGGGCTGTTGAGGGCAGGACATGATGGATGTCATTCATTCATCCTTGGTGGCCAGGAGTCAGAGCTGCCTCAATGGCACATAACACATATTTGTTAAAAATAAAAAATAAAGTTTCAAACAGAAAGTAGATTTTGGAAAACTCGGCATATCTGCCACTGTGAGGCTGTCAATTTTCCAATACTTGGTGGCTTTTCTGATTTGCGATTCTTTAATGTTATAAAATAAAATGTGTTAACATTTGAAATCGGTAAACTTAATAAATCAGTATTTTCCAAATGACCTACAAGATGCTACAAAAGTATGCACATATACCCATGGATTTTTATGTAAATGAGAATGAAAAGTTCATTGATGGTTTTTCAGAGTCTTCATTCCAACTAACATTTATGGAGTTTCAGTGTAGTGGAAAAAAACATGCACAATTATCTGAGAAGACTATTAAAATATTCTTCCCTTTTCCAACTTTATCTGTGTAAGGAAGGATTTTCTTCATATACTTCAACCAAAATAGTATGTCACAACAAACTGACTGCAAGCAGAGATGAGAATCCAGCTATCTTCTGTTAAGCCAGATATTAAAGATTTGTGAAAATGTAAAAAAATGCAATGCTTCTCATTAAAATTATTTTTTGTATTGGAAAATTCAGGGCTTTTTCTTCATAAAAATGTTATCCATGTTAACATGTAACAGGTTATTAGTTTTAAAAGAGTTAATAAATATTCTTAAATTTTTAATTTCTCATAGTAAGTATCAATAAACTATATGAACAAAAGTTCTTTGCAGTAATTAATGATTTTTAAGAGTTTTAAAACGGTCCTCAGACCAAAATATATGAAAACCACTGGAAATTCAGAGACTACTTTGTTCAACTCTAGGTAAATAAATTTGAAGATGATAAAATGGATGATATTCTTAGTAAATCAACAAAAGTATTCCAAAAAAAGTAGAAAATCTAAGACTATCACAGTTAAAAAAATAAACGCAAAGTGGCCAAAGAATTATCTTTACTAAATACATTCAAAAGAGAGAAAGAGAAAAATAAAGACCCAAATTACAAGTGACTTGTACTAAAGAACAGTTTTAAGAAACAGATAATTGCAGTACTTGTAAAACTATTTTAGAGCACTTTAAACTTTCATGTACTAAAATCTGACAAAGATAGTTCAATTACAGCTGGAGAAAATGCAACTTATGTTACAGACATTAACCAAAAAAACCAACAACCCAATAAAAAAACAAAGGGTAAGAATTGACAATTCAACAACAACAAAAATGCAAATGGCTTATGACTCTCTACCCCACCCCCACACACACAAAAGGCAAATCAAAATACCATTTTCTCTGTAATCTCTATTATCAAAGATCAAAGAATTTGATCATATTAAACTGGCAAAGGTGTGGACAAATCCACTGCTACTTAAGAGGTATGGACTGATTCAATGCTTTAGAGAACAATTTGGAACACTCTATAAAAATGACCATTGCATATAGCCTAGCAATTCCACTTCTGTAAAATTTATTCTACAGACCTATTTACATACTTGCAAAATAAACTATGCAAGATACTAGGTATAATTTTGTTTGTAATATAAAAAAATGTAAACATCCTAAATGTCTATCAATAGATAGACCTACCTAAATACTTCCAAATGACCAATAGTTAAATGAACTGTGATACAGCCACACAATATGTAACTATGCAGCTGTTAGAAACAATGTGGCAGCTCTGCATGTAATGAAATGAGACCATCTCCAAGATAAACTGAAAAAATTGTTTAAAAATTAATCTATGCACATACAAATATATATATTCTATCTCTGAATGAAAATATAACATCTCATTCGATTTAACTGGTTGCCTCTGGGGAGAGGAACTGATGGCTGGGTGACTGACTTTTGACTAACTATTGTGCATATCTTTGTTGTTTGCCATGTGCATTTATAACTCATTAAAATTTTTTTTAAATAAAGCTAATCCTTGTTCAGAATCCTCTACCTTTTCACCTCTGAATTTAATTTCACCTTAATATGTCAAGACAAAGAAAAATTTTCATACATTTCATGACAATTTTACATACATTATATTAGAAATTATTTGAAATTCTTATGAACCTTTTAAACATTTCTACTAGAATATAATTATATTCATAGTTTTTATTTCAATCAGATGAAACATGTCAGAACATTTATGATTTGTGTACTTACCGAATCTTTTTTCCATTTTCAGTAATTTTTGTTACATTTAATAATCCATATTTCTCTTGACCCTATGGAACAGAGTAATATCATATACATATATATCATTCATAAAGACAATGAAGTCCAAATCCTTATATATGACTGAATCAAAATGATCTGATATTTTAAAAATTAGTTTAAAACAAAAGATTAGTTTGTATGTTTAGTTTGTTTTAAGAATATAATTTCTTAATACATCTGTCAAATTATTTTCAGTAATTCTATAGTAAAAAACATCCTCTTCTTAAGTCATAGCAGCCTTATAAGCTATCTGGCTATCAAATAAATTTCCATATAAATGCTACAAGTCAGCACTGGAAAAATTATTTATGACTTCCTTTTCAAAGAAGTGATTCAATGTTATGATAAATACCACAAAAATGAATTACTTTGCTGTTACTTTACAACACTATAGTCTGAATATTACTTAAGATACTAACCCACTTTGTCAGAATGTAAAAATAACTAGGTAGAACAAATGCAGTGACTGTATTTAATAAACTACTCAAAAGTAATGGCATTATGCATAGAACTGGCCTTAACGTGGCATGAAAAATTCAGCATGTACTTCATTAAACATAGTATCAGACGGTAAACTGGGCTCTGGATAAACTAGATATATTAGTCCGTTAATGTCAAAAATAGTGACATATGCCCTGGCAGGTTTGGCTCAGCGGTTAGAGCGTCGGCACGCAGATCAAAGAGTTATGGGTTCGATTCCAGTCAAGGGCATGTACCTCAGTTGCGGTTTGGTCCCCAGCCCTGGTCGGGTCGTTGCGGGAGGCAACCAGCTGATGTGTCTCTCTCACATTGAAGTTTCTCTCTCTCCCTCTCTCCCACTCTATCTGAAGATAAATGGAAAAATATCCTCCAGTGAGGATTAAAAAAAAAAAATAGTGACACAGCTTCATCACCAAACCCTATTAAGGCTAAAGTCACTGTGCGCAAGGTAAATGTTATTTTAAAATTCTTCCAGGTGGAAGTAAAGAAGCACTTTCTCATTTCTCACCTTCCTACAGTCAAATGAATTTAATAAAATGAGTTGGTGCCTATGTTAATCACCAACATTAGGAAGCACTGTATGTACACGACAGAGCAGTCAATTTTATTTCAGTTGAAACACGTACACACATACAGAAAAATGTATTCCCAATTCGGAATTTATTTCTGACTAACTCACACCTCAGCTATTTTGTCTATGTATTTTAATTACAAAAAGAAATCTTTCTTGTATGAAACACAGTAAGAAATTATTTTCTCAGTATGTCTAAAAGATAATGTTTGAAAGTTTTGCCTGGTCTGACAAAAAACTCACATCTATAAACAAAGCTGACACACTGTTGCTAATCCTCATTTTTGGTATAATGGGAACTTGGGAAACAATCGTATGAAGTTTTACTGTAATTTTCTCATAAAGCATAGGTTTGATCTCCTTAGATATGCAAGTCTGATACTTTTCATAAAAGCTCTTTGTTGTGTCTCAACAAAAACATAAATTATACACTTATAAGTATGCACAAACTGTTCAGTAAGAACATTTCTCAAACTACTATCAGAAGCAGAAAAGAAAAATTTTTTTTAATAATTCAGGAACTAAATAACACCATTAATCTGAGAGGATGGATACTGGTCCATGCACAGGAACTGGAAGGGCAGAGAGAGAAATCAAGCCTATAAAAAAATGTCAAAACTGAAATTGTGCAAGGCAACAAAGCAGAGGTAGAAAGGAAATAAGGTGTCAAAACACGGAAGGATAGCCATAGTGACAAACAGTCTAAGCCTAAGGATGAGAAAGATACTCTGAATCAGGGATTCTTACCTAAATCAATGGATGGACTGAAACTGGTACAAAATTGTGCATGTATATTCATCATTCAAGAAAAGGGTCCAAAATGTTCACAAAATTCTCACAGAGATCAAGACCCAATTACTAATGCTCTAAGTATTAAGCACTCTAACTTGAACATAAAATAAAAACAAAATTTGCCATATCCAAAATGTGCAAATACAAAAGCAATTACCATATAATGTGGATAGTGCTATGAGAAAGGTGTATCTAACTCAACCTGGGAGAGAAAGAAGGCTTCCTTCCTGGAGACTGATACTTGAGCTAAGGAATAAGAGCTAGCTAGATGGAAACAGACAGTACAAAGGCACAGAAGCTAGAGAAAGAATATCCCGTGAAGGCCTTTAAGTTTCCTCACAGTATTTGGTGAGGTGAAGTAGCAAGTAATGAATGAGGCAGTGGAAAGAAGGAACTAAGAAAGGGTGGCAGATTGGGATCCAACCAGAATACTAATCTAATAATTTCCATAAGAGATGTTGAAGGCCTGAGCTAGGGCAGTCACAGTGAGAGAGTAAAGAGGGCCCAAATTTGAGAGATTCAGAAGAATGGACAGGAACTGAATTTGAGGGTGAGAAGGAAGATCTGAGGGAAACTCCCAAGCTTGAGCAAGTGGGTAGATGGTGGCATCTCAGCTTCAATGACACTTTTTTAGAGAAGCTTTCCCTGACCACTCTTACGTATGAGCTCCTCTACCCCTCCCATTATTTACTACTGCCCACAGTTTATTTCTTTCATTGCACTTAATGCAAAGTACAACTACATATCTATTATATATTGACTGTATACTCCATGAGGCTGTATGCTGGGACCACAGCTGTTAGTTATGTTCATCAATGTAAGACTAGTGCTTAGTACGGCATCTAACATGTAGTTCAATACATATTTGTCTTAGTAATAAACCAACAAATTAGCAGTGCTATCACAAGAAAGAAATCTAAGAGAAGAAACCATTAATTTTCAAATACTGAAGTTTCTGAATCTGACATAAAAATGCCAAGTGGGCAGATAAATAATATAGCTTTGGCTGTACAGGTGAGAGATTTGGGAGGAAAACAATAGATCTTTACTTCAAACTATCTGGTATACTTTCTCCACTTCACATGATTCAAAATTAACCAATATTTTTGTGTTACTTACTAAAATAACTTCATAAAAATATCTTAAGTCCAGTAAAAACTGCCAATTTTCATACATGAATATATCTTAGGCTATAGTTGATACTCAAAGAAAACTTCATAAACTAAGCAAAAATGTTTTAATAAGGGTTAGCAAAATATGATTACATTTTAACCAAAAAAAAAATTGTAATGAGATTATCCTATCCTAATAAGGCAAGAAAATTATAAAATGTCAGTTCTATTAAGTAATTTGTGAAAACTTTCAGAGGTTCATAATCACTTTGCAGGCTCCAGAACTTCTAATTAATGTGGCATTCATTTAGTAAAATAGGTTATTTCCCAATTTTGGCTAACAAGTATTATATATCAAAATCAATATAGTTCATCATATTATAATCATATTCAGAAAATTATATTATAATCATTTAATACTAAGATTCTTGTAATATAGTAAAAAATAAACTTGCACAATGATATAGTCTTGAAAAAGAACCAGAAGCCCCCAAAACAGATAAATCCACAGAGTCAGAAGGCACACTAGTGGACGCCAGGAGGGGGAAAGGAGAGGAGAAGATGTGCACTGACTGCTTAAGGGGTGTGAGTTTCCCCCTGAGAGATGAGAATGTCCTGAAAGTAGGTAGAAGGGATAGCTGCACACTGTAAATATATTAAATGCCACTGCACTGTGTAGTTTAAGATGATTAATGGTTAATTTTGTTACACAAATTACACTTTAATAAAAAAAAATTTTTTAACTAGTTATTAAAAAATTAGATCTTCAAAAAAAATTAGACCTTCAATAGAAATGCAAATTAAAAAATAAAAGATTAGATATTCAAATTATGTTTTTAGAAAGACTTTAAAATAGTGTTATTAAAAGAAAAAAAACTACATTTGTCCATTAATACTTTTGTTAAAGCAAGTGTTGAAATGTCCTTTTCTCCAAAATGGGTATATATTTTAATACCCTAACTGGAAATACAGGTTGAAAAGCTCAAATTTCCAAGTTGTATATTCTAAAATTTTATTCAGTAATCTAGAACTTTAAAATGCATATTCTAATAGGCACATTGTGACAAAGATATTAAGTTCTTAAATCAGCCCACAAAAATCCTGTTTAATCCATACTGTAGTCATATTGTAAAAAATACAATTTTTAAAAATGCATGCAATGCCTATTTCCAAAAATGATTTGAAGAGACTATGACAAATGCATTTGAAAAATAAAAATAAAATAAAAATAAACACATCCAAAATTTATATTAAGAAATGGAATTTTAAATCTGGTTTGATTAGAAGAGATTGAATGAAAATATCATGCTAAGTGAACAAGGTCTGTCGAAAAAGACAAGGTATTTTAAATGATTCTATTCATATGAAATGTCCAGAATAAGTAAATCTAGTGAGACAGGCAGAAGATTACTGTATGCTTAAGGCTTGGTGGGATCTAGAGGTAGAGGGGTGACAGCAAATGAGTACCAGGTTTCTTTCTGAGATGATGAAAATAGTCTAAAATTAACTATGATGATAGTTGAACATATCTGAATATACTAAAAACTGAAATTATACACATTAAATAAGTGAACTGCAGGGTATGTGAATTACATTTCAACAAAGTTTTGATAAAAAAACTAAAGAAGAAGTGAAGAGGCAGGCAATTTGCAGAGATTTTAAGATGACATCAATAGCTAACATTGATTATGATATCATTTTCATCTCTAAATTTGTAGTCTCCTTTTCTTACCACTAAAGGCTTTATACCAGCCAGACGTTAACTCACAAAGAAGGGGGTTGGGTAGGGATCTCCTTGTATTAACTGAGAAAGAGTGGGAAAGACAGGTAAGACTCTGTGGAACCAGGGCAAACGGAGAAGTGAGAGCAAAGGGAGAGGGAGGGAAGAGAAGTCAAGCAGGGCAGAAGCCTCAGTAAGGAGGGCTGGCAGCATGGAAGAGGTGCATTTCCCAGCATTCCCCATCCAGAGGGAAAGGAGAGGCTGAGTGGAAAAAGACTGGCCTCAGGTAGAATTAGCAGAGCTGGTCACTGTTTTTTTTTGTTTGCTTGTTTTTTATCCATTTGAATATACACAAAGAGTAACAGAAGAAACACTGGTGAGGCACTTCCCTGTGATGGCCATCAGAGGGTACCTTGAGTCCAGGATGGTCTCTTCAGAAAATGGCTAAGGCATAAAAATAATTTGCAAACAGTCCTTTGTAACCCTATTTAGAACATTTACAAAGTCCTATTTCTAAGATTACCCAGAAATTCCCTTTTATCAAAATATAAATAATTTATAAGAGATATTAGGAATTATATTTTACCTATATTTAAAATAAGTTAAAAAGTATTTCTTCTTTTTTTTCTGATAAAGAGTAAGGTAGTAACAGCACGTTAGATCCATACAGTAACTCTTTACAAAACCACTAAAATCATGTTCACAGTTATCTATATTTAATGTTTATAAATACAGGACTGTGTTAAATAATGCAAAAGATAAAAAGTAGAAGCGTAGTCCCTATCTATCCCTTAGGAGTTTAAAACCTTAGTAGGGAGACAAGGGGTATATGAGGTAACTTTCACACCATTCAATCAATCAGTGACTTGGGAGTTCAGAAAAAAAGAGATCATTATCATGCTGAGGTTAGTCTGGCAAGGACTCCTAAACAGTCAGCACAGGATTTAACTGTCAAGTGTATCTAAGAAAATCCAAGGACATTGGAGGCAGAGGAACTACCTGAGCTATGTCAGAAGGAAACATGTACAACAGGTGATATGAACCATGGAAGACCTGACTCGGTTAGGGAATGGGGAAAGAGTAAAAAAAGTAAAACTCAGCATCTGTGGAAATCCTGGCCTCTAAGAAATCAGAAGTATCCTAATAAATAGCAGTCTATTATAGTTTCATAAAATAAGGAAGTGACAAAAAAAAGTTTGTTTTGAAAATCTTTAAAAGTTTCATTTATTTATTCAACAAACATTTACTGAACTACTATCTGCCACTGCAATAGGTATTGGGGTGACTCTGTTCCTGCTCTAATGAAACTTTTCTTTGCCTAGTGGGGAAGTTGACAGGCATAAATAGGGAGTTCAGGGTTCCTAGAAGATAGAAATGAATACAGTTACTCTATTTCATGTAATCAAGTATAATATAATTAAATGCTTTGAAGAGTATTACAGGGAAACTTGACTAAATCTAGAAGATTTGAATAAAATTCTCTATGTAAGCAAAGTTTGAACTTAGCTCTAATGAATGAACAGAAGTTCATCAGGCAAAGATGTGGGAGAAAAATGTTTCGGTAGTTAGAGGAACGACAGTGTAAGGACTTTGAGCTGAAAAGCAGGCTCCTTTGAGGAAAGGACAAAAGGGCAGTGTAGTCAGAGGAAAACAAGCCAGAAGGAAAGATTAGGACTAAGAAATATGAGGTGAGGCTGGAGAAGCAGTCAAGAGCCAGAGCATGCACAGTCTTGTTAGTACTCATTAAAAACTGCAGCCTTGCCCTGGCCAGTGTGGCTCAGCTGGCTGGAGTGTCATTCCTTGCAATGAAGGGTCACGGGTTTGATTCCTAGTCAGGGCACATACCCAGATTGTGGGTTCAATCCCCACAGTTCACACTACGGGAGGCAACCAATCGATGTTTCTCTCTCTCTTTCTCTCCCTTTCTCTCTCTCTAAAATCAATAAAACATATCCTCGGGTAAGGATTAAAACAACAAAAACCCCTGCAGTCTTAATTCTAAAAGAAAAGAGAATCCATTGAAGCAGAAGACTGGAGGAACTTCAGAAAAGATCAAGTAAAATTTCCTACCAGTTAAGACAGGTATCTAGAGAGAAGCCACTCAGAGGTTTTTCAGTTTAGGGGAAACTTAAAGTTGAGTTACATCTCTCCAAAATTCACCTAGCACAGAATGGGCAATGTAATGTACAGCACAGAAAAAAAAACACAATGCTCGTTAAGAAGGAGGGAAATGCTTCTTACCTTTGGATTGCTGGCCTGAGGAAAAAAAGGGTAAAGTATAATTTGATAGGATTCTCCAGGGATTTTTATATTTATTTTTAAACGCCAAATTCATCACGTGCAAATATGTTATATAAATTTATCATGAAGATACCATACCATATTTTGCACAAAAAGGGGCTTTTAAATCAATAACATCTGATTTTTAATTTAAACCTATTTTTATTGTGATTATCTTTTTAAAAACCAATTAAATTTAATAGAAGCCCAAGAAATATTTAAACATTATACTTAGAGAAAACTTATTTATTGAAATTGATTGAAATAGCTGGACTAAATTTTACTATAAGCTCCTATCATACTAACTGTATCTTGGTGCTTTGGTGAAGAGGGAGAAGATTCATTTTCAGGAAAGCAGGGTTTTGAGGCAGGTGGAGATTCCTATAAGAAATAAGTAACGAAAAATATTACTCTACCTTATATAATTATATTTCTCCTTTTACTCTCAGTGGGAGAGCATAATAGGGGAAGCTAGGAAAATTATTTTCCTTCTATACTGAGCTCTGAAAATAATATGTTACTGATCTGAAAACTACAGATATCATGAAGTTTATGAAATATGGCATATTTTATACCAATTGCAATTAAACTTAAATATTGCATATAGAATTACTCAAAAGAAATTGATGCATGTTACCTTAAAATCATGATGTTACATTAGCTTGAATTAACCATATTTAAAATAGGTAAAATCTAAACATTATAGATAAAAATATAATAGTCACCATACTAACTTGCTCTTGTGAAAACAAAAAAACATTGGTTTTTGGTATCAACAGTCCAGCTCCATTTAAATTTTCTCCATTCCCCTAAATGTTTTGAATAATTTCAGGAAAAGAGAATTTTAAAAATTATATGCCAATACTTATTATTAAATTTCCTATAAAACCAAATAATCTCTTGGAACATTCATCTTCACATCTGTATCAGTCTACTTCTTCTATGCTTATGAAACTGGAGATGGTACTGTCAACACACCCGGAAGTTTGTACTAAATCACAATACAAAAACTGTTAACTCAACATCCATTCACTCAGGGAAAAATCTTCAGATTTATATCCCATATAATTTATAAACAGAGAAACTAGGCAGTAGTGAAAGTTTACAGGGCTAATCCTTGAAAGGACAACCTTCCAAATCAAACATTCTAGGTCTACACTATCAATGGAGAAAACATTGAAATCATTCTAAACATATCTTTACAAAATGAAATTACACTTAATATCCAAATTTCAGTTTAGCCCCATTTAAGTACTTTTACTGACAGCTTCAGATGTTTCACTTTTCAATTTCTTAACTTCTAAAAGAGTGCCTAATATTAAAACAGTCGGAGAAAAGGAAGGTTTGATAACCCACAAATTAGAAAATAAGCAAATGAGTAAAACAAACAGCAATTATAGTTTATTTTTCATAGCATATCAGTCCTACAGAAATAAAACCACATCAGATGGAGAATTATGTGTGACTATTTTAATTATTATACACAAGAAACAATTTTACATTTATACATTTACTTATGTTTACTATAAATGTATATGCATATATAAATATATCTTAAATGTCTCCAAACAGCAGGTTTTAGTAAAAACCATACACAGGCAGAAACAAACAGATGCACCACATATACACACACACAACATACACATACCTCTCTCCTCCAAAGTTATCCACAACATCATAACATTTGCTATACAGAAGTACGTTTCTATTTCAAGTTATACACACTTAACCCCTTTATATAGTCAGGTACTCTGTTCTGGTATAGTCCCTCTTTCATAGACTCAAATCTTAAAAAGGTATTATTTGGTGATTATAATAAAAAAAAGTTTACTTGGTGAAGCAATTATCTATGATTCTACTTATAAAGGGTAAGGTTGAAGGTTGGGGGTGGGGGTGAGGGAGATAGTTCTACCAAAAATAAGTAAAGCTCTGGTCTCAGGAAAATCATATCCTCACAACTCTGAAACAATGACATGAAAAAGGAAATGTAATAAGAACTTCATGAAAGTTATTCTAATGGACTGAAAATAAATCTCAAGTCCCCATCACCAAAATAACCATCCTTTCTGTTCAGTATTAAGAGGCAGTGAAGTTGATTCAGCAATAGCTTTTACAGTAGAGCATTATACATGGTATATAAGAGCTTTCTATAAACCCTGAATAGTAATCTGGTTCTTGGAGTCAAATGACTTTTCCTATTAAAATCTCTAGGAATATTACCTACTCAGGTTAATCTCTATGCTAATCTATTTTCAAGCATTCTTCAATAGCACAAACCCCAGAATTTCAATCTTTTAATATGCTGTCTACATTCAACCTTACAAAACAGAAATTAGAAACTTATGGTACTACATTCACTGTTGTTCTTTTAGTCCATTTTATATGTATAGACTGTTTCTATAGCTCCCCAAAAGTCCACCTTTTAATTCAACAAAGACCAACTTCATAGTCACTCATAGTACTAAAAAAACCAAACTTGTTTTGACTGATTGAGAAAATTTATAAAGGAATTTAAGACTGAAAGTATCAAAATAAAGAGAACTATGCCTTAGAAGAGTTCATTCTGTTTTGAACAGCACACCTAAAAATGCAGGAAACCTGTTAATTATGGGAAAAGAGAAGCCTGATAGTAAAAATTTTAAAGTCCCCAACAACAAATATCTTTCTAAAAAGTTTATTTAGCATTGAGGTGTTACCACCACCTTCACATTTTAACGTTAATATGCCTAATGTTCTGCAGATTTCTACTGATTTCCTATTCCATTCCCAAAATGAAGCCACAATAAAGAGATGGAACTTTATGGCTTTCCCAGTCTAAATTTTGCATCAAAATTCATCTTCTATTTGAACTAGAAAACATTACTTCTCAGATTGATAAAAGAAGCACTTTATGCAGAGAGGGAAACAGAGGGTGTAGAATTCCAATCATCCCTGGTATGGGGAAAATTAATTAAATGTCTGTACTATAAAACCTCCGAGAGATTAAAGACAAACAATTAACAGATATGTGACTTTAAAATAGGATTATAAAAAAAAACAAAAAACAAAAAACCTGTCAACTACTAGGCTCAAATGTATCAAGGTATACATATATGTACATCATTAACCTACAGATAAGGTCCATTGTGCAAAAATCAAAACACTTTAAAACCAAACCCTACTCCAGGACAAATTGATGCCACATACAATAAAACAGTAGTCACTAAGGTATGAGATTCAGCTAAGGAGAAAATAAAATAATAAAGAATTTGCCAAAATTTTCAACAGATTTTTCTCAAAAAGTCTTACCTTGTCATTGGTGTCCAGCACAATGGTGCTATGTCTCCATTTTGTTAATACTATTGGCTCTTGTAGCCGCCTGTCCAGGCTCCTACTTTTAATTATTTCTCTTTGTTGCTGGGATGAAGCATTATACTAAAGAAAAAAATATACTTCATAAATAATAGAAACAAAACTAGAATATAAACATGCTGGCTCCGAATGACACAAGAGGTAAGGCAAAGTTCATCGTAAGACACTAACATAAATTTTGTCCTTGGCTTTCTCATCTGAGCAGCATTTTGCTATTGGAGGGACCAGGTTAACGTTATCTTTGGCAAAATATTAAATCTTACTAAGTCTAAACTTCATCAACTATAAAATAGATATAACAGAAATATTTCATTCACAGAGTTGATATAAGGATTAAACAAAGTATAAAAAGTAGCAAATATTGCCCATAGTAGGTTCTCAATAAATATTAGTTTTCATAGTTTATAAAATGAGGTCATTGGACAAATTAACTTTTTAGGGTTCCTGCTACTTCTAAAATGCACATGAATTCAATTTTTGGTTTAGGTTTTTAAAATAATGCTTACATACACTGTAACAGTATTCTCACATTTAGAGAAATTTTTGTTAATTTGTTTTTACTTTTGTTTTCACTTATAGGCCAAACACACTATTACTTATTTCTCTGAAGTGGTCAAATACAACCAGGTCAAAAGGGAACGATGGTTCTAATTTTAAAGACCAATCCTAAATATATCAGTTGTGTACAAAGGATAGGTAATAACTGCCAAGGAAATTGCATATATAATTAAAAACACATTGTCAATAAGACATTAAGTCATTTAAGTGCTTGAAATGTCAAGCACAACACCAAGTATAAACATTAGAGAAACTTGAAGTTTAAGAGTTATGCTGTTTCTGCCAGGCCAGTGTGGCTCACTGGTTGAGCGTTGACCCATGCACCAAGAGGTCGCCAGTTCGATTCCCGGTCAGGGCACATGCGCAGGTTGTGGGCTAAATCTCCAGTGGGGGGCATGCAGGAGGTGGCCACTGGATGTTCTCTCTCATCAATATTTCTGTCTCTCTCTCCCTCTCCCTTCCTCTCTCACTAAAAAAAATCAATGAAGGGAAAAAAAAATTTTTTTAAGAGTTATGCAGTTTTATACAAACAATTTAATAAATTGCAAATTATAATAAAATAACAAATGAAAAGTAATCTGCTTTTTAAGGGATACATTCTTCTATTGAAACCAAAAAATACCTAGTATATATTTATTACCCCAACCTCTAAAAAGCCCAGTAAATCTTAAAATTTAATGACTCTATAATTTCAATGAAAGTATCTTTAGGAGTGTTTTTAATATTAAAAAATCATCTAACATCTTTCTCCACAATATGCCATTTCTTTTCTCTCCAAAATGAGTCAATACAGGCCCCTCTCAAACTGTCTCCAAAGCTGTTACTTCATTATTAACATTAAAATTTGCCAAAGCCAGGCAATCATGGGTGGGTGTTTGTTTTTAATTCACTGTTGCTTAACCTTAAAATTTATCAGTTCACAAAGGGATCATTTCTAGAATAAACAAAGAAGCTTAAAGGCTACCAAAAAATTCTGTTCCAGAAGTCTCTAAGTGAAAAGAGAATCAATTATTAAACAGGACTATATTTTCCCTTCAATCATCGTTAGCAATAATGAAAATGAATAGTGATCTTTATAATTACCACAACTGTTTAAATATTCTTATTATGTGACAACAATAATGTAAAATTAAACTGAGTAATAATCACAATTTTAAATGTGTTATTTTGCTAAGCAACGGTATATTCATAAGAGACAATAAAAAGCATAAATGGAACATAAAATCTAGTGTAGACAAAAGACAAGAAAGAAGCGTCATAATTAGAGAATAGAAAAACAAGACTCCACAGTTCACACGCACACATGCACACACACACACACACCTAAATAAGATGACTAAAAACACTTTTCTAATCCTTTTAAAAATATCATTTTATTTAAAATTTTTAACTAAATTTTTATTTGAATTATTTCAAACATATACAAAAGACTAGAGACCATAATGAAAACCCACCATCGAGCTTTAGCATATCTAACATAAGACATTTGCTTCAGGTACCTTAAAAAAAAACAAACAAAAAAACAAACAAAAAAAACCACAAAATATTATAGACATAGGAGAGGATCTGAATACAACTTCCAGATTCCATTCCTCTTTCTCCTTCCCCTGTAGTACCACATAATTTAGTGTTCATCATTTTTATGTTGATTTTATACCCAGCAACTCTATTGAATGCTCATCAGTTTTGAGTTTGTAGATTCTCTTGATTTTCTAATAATCAAAAAACATTTCTATCTTTTTCAATTCTATTATATTACAAAAGACATACTATAATAGTACACCAGTTTTCACTAGCAGAAAAAAAATGAAAAGAGGACTTCTGCTTTTATGAAAAAGCTATCACATACTCCACTTTATACCACTTCAGCTTACAAAAGGTTTCATAGGAATGCTCTACTTTTCAACAGCAAGAGAAACAGGTATTCCTTTTTTTTTTCTCAGTTTATTGTTGAATGGAAGCAGTGACAGAGAAGTTTTAATCTAGTTTTAACTCTAATTGGAAAGCTTCTGTAATCTCACCAATGAGTATGAGATTTACCATAGATTATTTGATAACCCTTAGCATGATGTAATGTATCATTACATCTGAAGTAATTTTCTTGTACAAGCAATATATCATTACATTTGAAGTGATTTCCTTGTAGAAGCATATAGTTGGGTCATGTTTTTTTTTCAACCAGTTTGAAAATCTTTTAAAAGGTGTGTTTAAAACACTTACATTTAATGTAATTATTTATGTTAAGATAAAGTCTGCCATTTTACTATTTGTTTTCTGTCCTGTTTACATTACCTGTTTCTCCTTTTCTGCCTTCCTGTGGGCTACTACCATTTTTTTAATTCCTCACATGAGGATATCTTTTTTAAAACTGATTTTGAGAGAGAGAGGGAGATTGATGTGAGAGAGAAACATTGGTTGGTTGCCTCCAACCAAGGATCAAACCCGCAACTTAGGTATGTGCCCCAACTGGGAATCAAACCCACAACCTTTTGGTGTATGAAATGATACTCCAACTGAGCCACCCGGCCAGGGCCTACCATATTTTTTTTTTTAAATACTCACCCAAGGATATTTTTTCCATTTATCTTCAGATAGAGTGGGAGGAAGGGAGAGAGTAGAAGAGAGTGGGCGGTGGGGGGGGGGGGGGATGAAAGAGACACATCGACTGGCTGCCTCCTACACAACCCTGACCAGGGCCGGGGACCAAAATGCAATCAAGGTACATGCCCTTGACTGGAATTGAACCCACGACTCTGGTCTACGGGCTCACGCTCCAATCAACTGCTGAGCCAAAGCAGCCAGGGCAAGGCCTACCACATTTTAATTTATCTATGTAAATGTTTCCTAACTTACAATGGGGTTATATCCAAAAAAAAAAAAATCATGTTATAAATATTGTTAAGTCGAAAAAGCATTTAATACAACTGACCTACCAAACATCATAGCTTAGCTAAGCCTACCTTAAATGTTCTTAACACAATATCCAAAAAAATACTGGCAACACAGTACACTGTAAAGTATCTGTTGTTTACCCTCATGAACACATGCCTGACTGGAAACTGCAGTTCACTGCAGTGCCCAGCATCATGAGAGAGTATTGTATGTGTATCTCTAGTTGAGGAAAAGATCAAAATTCAAAATCCGAAGTACAGTTTCCCCTGAATGCCAATCACTTTCACATCATCAAGTCAAATCATCGTTAAGTCAAGACCTTCTATATAGGTTCTTGAATATCTCTTGTTACAGTTTTTTAGTGCTTGCTCTAGGGAGTATAATTTACATACTTAATATATGGGTCAGCTAGTATCAACATTTTACTACTTCAAGTGAAATGTAGAAAACTTACCAACAATTACATCACATTATTGGTCCCCCCTTTATGACATGGTTGTCTTCAACATCTCTACACACAATGAGTGTTACTTTGGAAATGTTATAATTGTTGTTTGACTGTCAAACATCATTTTTAAAAATTCAGGATAAAAATCTCCTCAGATATTCACCCTTCTTCAATGTTTCTTTATTTCTGATATTCCAAGTCTTCTTCACTTATCATTTCCCTTCTGTTTGAAGAACTTAATATAGCAATTTTTTGAGAAAAAGACTGCTAGTGATAAATCTCTTTAATTTACTTGCATCTGAAAATGTCTTTATTTTACTTTCATCCCTGAAGGATTATTTTTGCTGGATATACAGTTATGGCTTAATAGGTCTTTTCTTTCAACATTTGAAAAATGTTACGCCACTTCCTTCTGGCTTCACGGTTTCTAAGAACACATCTACTGCCATTCAAATTATTATCCCATAGGTAATGTGTTGTTTCACTGAGCTGCTTTAAAGATTGGGGGTATGGTGTGGGGAGAGGTGTACTTAGTTTTCAGAAATTTGACTACAGTGTGTTTAAAAGTGGATTTCTTTGAGTGTGTCCTATTTAGTGTTGATTCAGCTTCTGTAATCTGTTGGTTTGCCTTTTGCCAAATTTGGAACATTTTCAAACATTTCTTCAAATATTTTTCAGCCTCACACTCTTTCTCCTCTCCTTCTGGAACTATAATGAAACAAATATTAGATCTTTTCCATTTTCCCACAGATCTCTCAGGCTTTGCTTATTTTTTTTAAACCTATTTATTCTTCCTAGGACCAGTAGGCTAACCTGGCATGTTTTTTCTCATGACGATGGCAGAGGTGAAAGAGCAAGCTCTGGTACACAAGCTCATCTCAAAACTATGCTTGTAACACATTTGTTCACATTCTATCAGTGAAAGCAAGTCACATGACTGACCTCAGTTAAGGGCAGGATAATATATCCCATCCACAGTGGGAGGCCACTACAAAGGTACACAGCAAAGAGCACTAATACAGGAGTGGGTAAAGAATGGCCTCAATGACTCAATGATGTAATCTACCCCACCAGGTAATCTGATCTCTTACCTGCTGACGGCTTTTACGATTGTCTTTCAACAAACTTTGTTAATATGTGGACTTATTTTTAGCTATCCTTCCTTTGGTTTTAGAAAATATCCAGAAGTTATATTTTTATATATTATTTCTCTACCATTTTCTCCATTCTCTTCTTTTGGAATTCCTAGTATGAGTATAGAAAACTCCATCTACCTTCCATTTCCCTTAACTATGCATTAATGTTTATTATCTTCCTACCTCTCTTCTATAATTTATGCTATCCACTGTACTTTTTATTTCAAGATTATCTTTTTTATCACAAAGATTTCTAATGTATTCTTTATTGTATTCTACCTGTTCATGTAATATTTGTTTTGATTTTTAAACAATTTCTTGTTCTTTGAAAACAAAAGCCTTAACTTAACTCTCTGAACACCCACAACATATTTAAAGTCTTTATCATCTGGAGTGAGCACAATGATCTGATTTTTTTTTTTTCCATAAAAGCATTACAGTTCTTCATATAAAACAATGTAAAAAACGTTTGGAATTGTGAACAGCACTCATTTTGAGTGAGAGATATTTTGCTTTCTCTCTCTTAATTCGTTCTTCTTTATTTTCCCCTCCCAATTCTTCCTCTTGTTTACTGGACTTGTAGTTTCCTTCACCTACACCCAATCTAGAACCAGGTACTTATAATGTGTGTATATATTCTATCTTACTTAACTGTCATATGAACATGTTTATTCTTTCCAAATTTATAATTCCTTGGGGGTAAAGACTAAGCCCTATGCACTTGTATCTATTATAGCACCTACACATTACTGAGAGCCAAAGATATATTCAGAAAATAGTAGTCAAATTTCTAATCTCTGTATTGAGGGTTATAAATCTATCTGAAAGAATTTAAGACTTTCAGTATTAAATTCTGTCAGAATTTAATCTGCAGTTTTCTTTATTATACAGTAACAACCCATTAAATAGTGGTTTTAGAACATTTTCCTTATTTCCTTGTTCCCTCTGTACCCAACTCAAGCCTCCTATCCCTATCAAATTAACTGGAAGTACAAAAAACTGCCAAGACCTTCTGACACTTTATCCTAAGTGGCAAACAGCAGCAAAAAATAAGATGTTATCACAAAACCAATAACTCAACACTGGTCATAATCAGATTTAATTTCCACTCCTGTAGAACTAACTACCCTTTAAGGTTTCAATATAACTCAGTCCCTTGCCTCTCTTCTTTCTTCCCAGGAATCTCCAAAAGTAAGTAGGTTTCCTCATATTGAGCCTATACATCTTCTGACCAAGGAAAGTACATATAGAAGTTAGTAAGAAACCCAATAGGAATATTTAGCTACCAGTTAAGTAAAGGTCCCAAATTAGCCCTTATGTAAAGTCACTCTGGGAGTCTCTCCTTTCAGTGGACCTTGACCTGGGAAACATCACTCAAAAAAAGTTTTATGTCTGATGTCATTACTCCAGGGAATCAGGCTAATAGGAGCTATAATTGAAATCTGTCAAGAGAAACAAAAACCTTAACATTATGTTTAAAATATTTAATTAATACTGTATTAATGAAATATTAGTCTTCTATATTCAATATCATTTTCAGTGAAACACAGTTTTGGTAGATTTTTCTTCTATTTTTTTTAGGTCAAAATCCGACCTCATATTTTATAGGCCTCATATAATCAACCACTGTTATATAGTTTTCAATATTGAATAGTTATGTCCCCCAAATAAATTCCTATCCCAGCACATGGGATATTATATATTATAGCCATCACTATCCATATATTTTTTTCTTTCCAATTTAATCACTAAATATGACTGAATTGTTTTTATAAGTGATACCAGTTTTAAGAACTGACATATTCTTCAACTTCCTCCTGGCACATTTACACACAAAATATATTATTAATCTTATCATGCATACTTCTTATCTCCTAAGGGTTCAGAAGAGCCATGTTAAGCCTAGAATACTAGTTTCTCAATGAAAAGTTTTACTGAGAGACAAACTTAGAAAATAAAGTTAGATCATTTCATATTCAAATTTTGGAACACTTAAAAAACATAAAACCCCAAACTGTCACTAGTGTGTCACTTAACTAACTGCTATAATATTATAGGGACCTGAGCACTAGGCACAACTTTAATGTTTAAAGAATAATATGGTTTTATCTTCAGTTACAATCAGATCCAAAAGTACAAATTAATGATAAAAATTTTTTTAATACACAAATGTTTTACTGAATTACGTTTCAATTTGTTTTAAATATTTTCCATCACCATTTATCCCGTTCCTTCTTCTACCTCCACTCACCCCATCGCCCCTGCTATAACCACACTGTTGTCCCTGTCCATGAGTTCTTTTTTTCTTTTTTTGCTCAATCACTCCACCTCAACCAATATTCCCCCACCCCCACCACCAGAACTGTCTGCCTGTTCTCTATATTTAAGTCTGTCTCTATTTTGCTTGGTAGTTCAGTTTGTTCATTAAATTCCACATGAATAAAATCATATGGTACTTGTCTTTCTCTGAAATGCTTATTTCACTAAGCATAATAAGGTCCATCCATACTGTCGCAAAGGGTGAAATTTTCTTCCTTTTTACAACAGAGTATTTCCATTGTGTAAATGTACTACGGCATTTTTATGCACTTATCTACTGATGGACACTTGGGCTGCTTCCAAATCTTAGCTATTGTAAATAACGCTACAATGAACATAGGGATACATACATTCTTTAGAATTAGTGTTTTGAGTTTCTTTGAATAAATTCCCAGAAGTGGAAACACTGGGTCATAGGCAGTTCCATTTTTAATTTTCTGAGGTAACTCCATATTGCTTTCCACCGTGGCTACACCGATCTGCATTACCACCAAGAGTGCATGAGAGTTCCCTTTTCTCCACATCCTCGCCGACACTTGTTTGTTGATTTATTGATTTTGTGAGGTGCAAGGTGATATCTCATTGTGGTTTTAATTTGGATTTCTCTGAAGATTAGTGACGTTGAGCATCTTATTATATGTCTATTGCTTATCTGTATGACTTCTTTGGAGAACTATCAATTCAGGTCTTTTGCCCATTTTAAAATTGGAATGTTTGACTTTTTTATGTTAAATTTTATAAGCTTTTTATAAATTTTGGATATTAACACCTTATCCGATGTATTATTGGCAAATATGTTCTCCCATTCAGTGGGTTGTCTTTTCATTTTGTTGATTTCCTTTATAGTGCAAAAACTCTTAGTTTGACGTAGTCCCATTTGTTTCTTTCTATTGTTTCCTTTGCCCAAGGAAATATATCAAAAAACTATTGCTATGAGAAATGTCTGAGGTTTTATTGCCTTTGCTTTCTTCTAGGATATTTATGGTTTCAAGTCTGACATTAAAGTCTTTAATCCATTTTGCATTTATCCTTGTTTGGGGTCTAAGAAGACGGTCTAGTTTCATTTTTTGCACATCTGTCCAATTTTCCCAACACTTATTGAATAGACTATCTTCAGCCTAATGTATGTTTTTGCCTCCCTTGTCGAATATTAGTTGACTATAAATGGGAGGGTTCATTTCTATTCCACTGATCTATATGTCTGTTTTTATGCTAATACCATGCTGTTTTGATTAATATGGCCTTATAGTATAGTTTGATTATGATGTAGCATGATTCCTCTAATTTTGTTCTTCTTTTTCAAGATAGCTACTGCCATTCGAGGTCACTGGTAGTTTCATATTAATTTCTGGAATACCTGTTCTAGTTCTGTGAAATCCGCCATTGGTGTCTTTGTAGGAATTGTGTTGAATCTGTACATTTATTTTCGTAGTATAAACACTTTGATGATGTTCACTTTTCCTATCCATGAACACAGTACATGCTTCCACTATTTTTATCTTCTTCAATTTCTTTCTTCGGTGTCTTATAATCTTCCGAGTATAGGTCTTTTACATTCTTGGTTAAATTTGTTCCTAGGTATTACATTGTTTTTGAAGCAATTGTGAATGGGACTATTTTCGTTTGTTTCCTTTTCTGATAGTTATTGGTGGATAAAAATGAAACTGATTTCCGAAAATTTTGTATTCTGCTACTTTACTGAATTCATTTATCAGTTTTAACAGCTTTTGGTGGAATCTTTAGGGTTCTCTACATGCATTATCATGTCATCTGCAAATCATGACAGATTTAATTCTTCCTTTCCAATGTGAACGTCTTTTATTTGTCCTTCTTGTCTGATTGCTGAAGCTAGGACTTCCTGTATTATGGAGTAAGAGTGGTTAAAGTGGACATTCCTGTCTTGTTCCCAATATTTAAGGGAACGCTTGTAGATTTTATCCATTGAATATGATGTGTGGGCTGTGGGTTTGCCATATACGTCCTTTACTACTTTGAGGTATGCTCCCTTTATTCCCACTTTGCTGAGCTTGTTTACCATAAATGGATACTGGATTTTATCAAATGCTCTTTCTGCACCTATTGATACAATTATGTGGATTTTATTAAATTTGTTTATGTAGTGTATCACGTTTATTGTTTTGCAGATATTGTACCAACCTTGCATCCCTGGAGTAAAGCCCATTTTACCATGGTGTATGATCTTTTCAATGTATTGCTGGATTTGGTTTCCTAGTATTTTTTTGAGGATGTTAGCATCTATGTTCATCAGGGGTACTGGCCTATAATTTTCTTTATTTGTCGTGTCTTTATCTGGCTTTGTCATTAGGATAATGCTGGCCTCATAAATTGAGCTTGGAAGTCTTCCTTTCTCTTGAATTTTTTTGAATAGTTTGAGGAAGACAGGTGTTCGTTCTTCTTGGAATGTTTGGTAAAATTCACCTGCAAAGCCATCTGGTCCAGGGCCTTTGTTTGTTGGAATTCTTTGGATTACACTTTCAATTTTACTAATTGTAATCTATTCAGATTCTCAGATTCTTCCTTAGTTTTGGAAGGTTGCATGTTTCTTGGAATTTGCCCATTTCATCCAGATTGTCCACTTTGTTGGCATATAGTTGCTCATAATATTTTCTTACAACCCTTTGTATTTTTTTTTTTTTTTTTTTTTGGTGTCAGTTGTTACTTCCCCCCTTTCATTTCTGATTTTATTAATTTGAGTCCTCTCTCATTTTTTTCTTGATGAGTCTGGTTAAAAGTTTGAAAACCTTGTTCATCTTTCCAAAGAACCAGCTCTTGGTTTCAATGATCTTTTGGATTTTTTTTAGCCTCCATTTCATTTATTTCTGCTCTGGTCTTTATTATTCCCTTTCTTCTACTCACTTTGGGCTTTGTTTGTTGTTCTCTTTCAAGTTCCTTTAACTGCAAAGTTAGGTTGTTTATTATGGCTTTTTCTTGTTTCTTGAGATAGGCCTCTAATGCTATGAATTTCCCTCTTAGGACTATTTCCATATGTCCCACAGATTCTGGGTTGCTGTGTTCTTGCTTTCATTTGTTTTAGGTATCTTTTGATTTCTTCCTTGATCTCATTGTTAACTCATTCATTGTTGAGTAACATGTTTCGTGTCCATGTCGTTCTGTATTTTTCAGTGTTCTTCTCGTGAATGATTTCAAGTTTCACAGCATTATGGTCAAAGAACAAGCTTGATACATGATATCAATAATTTTAAACTTACTGAGACTTGTTTTGTGTCCTAACACATGGTCTATCCTAGGAAACGTTCCATGTGCACCTGAAAAGAATGTATATTCTGCTGCTTTGGGGTGGAGTTCTCTGAAGATAATCAATTAAGTATTTTTGATCTAGTGTGTCATTTAAGGCCACCCTCTCCTTGTTGATTTTCTGTGTGGAAGATCTATCCATTGATGTCAATGGGGCATTAAAATCCCCTACTATAACAGTATTACTGTCAATCTCTCCCTTTATGTCCAGCAAGATTTCCTTTACATATTTAGGTGCTCCTATGTTGGGTACAGAAATGTTTACAAGAATTATATCCTCTTGTTGGATTGCTCCCTTTATCATGTTGTATCCCTCTTTGTCTCTTGCAGTGGTGGGGAACATCTGGCCCATGGGCCTTAAATCAATACCAGCTAACATTGCACCCTTCACCAAATTAGCCTGACCAAATATAGCAGGCTAATTTTTAAGCTGATAATTTTGTATGGCCCATGAATGATGTTAAATATCCAAATGGCCCTTGGCAGAAAAAAAAGGTTCCCCACACACCTATACATAGCCTTGGTTTAAAAGTCTGTTTTATCAGATATAATTATTGCTACCTCAGCTTTTTTCCCCCTTTCCATTGGTATGAAGTACCTTTTGCCATCCCTTTACTTTTGGTCTGTATCTTTTATTCTGAGGTGGGTGTCTTGAAGACAGCATATACATGGAACTTGTATTCCTATCCATTTAGGTACCTATGTCTTTTGATTGGAGTATTTAAGCCATTTACAATGAAAGTGATAATTGATAGGTATGTATTTATTGCCTTATTTTTTAAACTATGTTCCTCTGTTATTTTTTCTTTTTCTTCTTCCACTTCCTAAAACAAGCACTTTAACATTCCTTGTAATACTGGTTTTGTGGTAACAAGTTCCTTTAGCTTTTTCTTGTCTGGTAAGCTCTTTATTTATCTTTCAATTTTAAATGATAGCCTTGCAGGGTAAAGTAGCCTTGGTTGCAGGTCCTTGTTTTTCATCACTTTGAATATTTCATGCCAATTCCTTCTGGCCTTAAATGTTTCTATTGAGAAATCAGGTGACAGTCTTATGGAAGTGCCCTTGTAGGTAACTGCCTTTCTCAGGGCTTTTAAGAGTTTCTTTGTCTTTAGTTTCTGGCATTTTATCTACGATGTGTGCTGGTGTGGGTCTCATCTTGATCGGAACTCTGCTTCCTGAACTTGTGTGACTTTTTCCTTCATCGGGTTAGGTAAGTTTTCTGTCAGTATTTCTTCAAACAGGTTCTCTATACCTTGTTTGCTTTCTTCTTCTGGTACCCCTATGATGCAGATGCTGATATGCTTCATGAGGTCTCAAAGTTCCCCTAAAATATCCTCCCACTTTTTAATTCTTTTTTATTTTTGCTGCTCTGCTTCATCAAGCCTGTTGTTTATTCCTTCCCATATATTCTTTTTTTCAAATATGGCATTATTCATTTCTGAGTGGTCCTTTTTAATGCTTTCTATATCATTTTTCTTGCTGCTGAGCATCTTTATAATCATTACACTGAAATCTGTGTCTGATAAACTGCTTACTTTCATTTCATTTAGCTCTTCTGAATTCTCTTGTTCCTTCATTTGAGGCCTGTTTCTTTGTTTCCACATTTTGGCTGCCTGTTTGTGTTTGTTTCTGTGTATTAGGTAGATCTACTATGATTCCCAGACTAGGTAGGGTGGCCTTATGTATTAGGTGACCTGTGGGACCCACTATGGCACTCTTCCTTATCACCAAAGGTGGGTCCTCCAGCTGTAATTGAGTTTTGACTGCTATTGGCCCATTCCTGCGTGGACTTGACCCTAAGTCTGGATGGCAGTGAAGCTCAATCCCCAATACAGTGTGCAGGCTGCTATTCAGGTGCTGATCACATGAAGTATAATTCAGCAGAGTAGGGTTTTGTTCCTGATAATATTACCCTGTGGACAAGCTTATTAGATCCTACTCTATTGACTGAAGCTGGCCACTGGGTATATTAGTTCTGGGCCGGTTCAAAGGGACTCTGGTGCAGGCCAATGTCAGACGCTGTCTGTGACTGGCAATAAGTAACCTGTTTGGAGCTATCAGTGAGCCACACCTTGTGGCTCCCTCTCCTGGGCCTGGGTGCATGCAGAAAACACCAAGCTGCACACAAAAATCTGTTTCTATTAGCTCCAGGCCCAGGAGCAGGTCAGACAAAGACTGAAAGTACCCAGAGATCTGCCTCTGCCTGCAGACTGTCAGTCTGTTACTTAACGAGCCTGTAGCTATAGTCCTTAGCAGGGTGTAGGCTCCACAGGGTGAGGAGAGAGGGCTTCCAAAGGGCGGGGCTATTAAATGCTGCATGGATGGGAAAGCTCTGCCTGAAATAATGGCTTCTATAGTATCTGGGAATAACTCAGCACAGGGATCCTGGCGGTTGTCCTCTCAGCTCTCTCCCTAGAGCCACTTACTCCAAGCTATCCTCATGTAGCTCTAGTCCACTCTGCCCTCCCTCTGCCAAAGCCCAAGGTGAGTGGATGCAAATGAAATACTGTGTGTTGGCCCTTTAAGAGGGTGCCTGCATTTCTAGCCATCTCTCCCTGGCAAACAGAATCCCCGCTGCTTTTCAAAGCCAAATATTATGTGTACTCCCTTCCCTGGTTCTGGTGTTCTGGGGTAGGGAGCGCAGCTTGGGGTTTAGACCCCAGACTTCTCAGGGGGAACCCTCCACAGTTGAGATATCCCTCCAAACTTCAGCTGCTGCCTGTTGGGAGTCCAGCCAACCCTCTCTTGCCTCCACACTTTCTACCAGTCACGTTGTGGCCTCCTCTTTAAGTCCTTGACTATATGGCTTCTCTCCAGCTAGTCTTCACTTGGTCATTCAGAATATTTTTTCTATATTTTAGTTGTAATTCCAGTTTGGCCTGGGAGAAGGTCAGTGTAGCTTCCACCTAATCTGCTGCCATCTTCGAATCCCCCTATATTTCATAATGTTAAAGATTAATAGTATAAACTTTAAATCCTGAAATATGTGAGGAGCAATTCATGACATTTTTTATGGCACATTTATTTATTTATATATTTAAATAAAAACATGACTTTTATTGCTTCTTTAAAATATTACAAATAAGTCTGAGGAACCATTTGGCATCTTACGGTTTCTAGAGCTGAAAAACTTGGATTTTATTCATCAGCCTGCTGAACTGTTCCTTTTTCAGAAACAGATACCATCTAAAACTTTTCTGATACCCTTGTTTTGAACTGCTGTGACTTGTTGAATCAATGCAGATGAATTTGATACAAGTTCTTTGTCATTTCTTTCAAGAATAAACTCACCTTTCTGGACTTGAGATACTCAACAAGCAATGCCTGACCTTATCCAAACCCCACAGATGTATTTTTCACCCAAGAAATATCTGATTTTAACAAGAGAACCTTTCTTCTAAATAACAATTTTGATGGAGAAGTGAGCGTACACAGATCTCATCTTGTAATGGAAGCCCAGGGTAACACCCTTGATCATGTGCTGCACATGACTGCAGGCAGTGCAACCTTGGCCCGTTCCTTTCTATTTCCCCATCATTTGTCAACCCGGAGCCTCTTCTTTTTCTTTCCAAGGAGACTGAATTCTACACTGATGTGATTGAAGTCCCTCCATAGGGTACCTCTGAGACCCTTCATAATCACTGTGCATCCCTTCAGAATGATAACCGTATTTTCTGGGATGCTGACAGTCTGATTGATAAGAATGGTCTTCATCCTTGCAGTAGATATGGCAAAGAGCTTTTATGGAACTTTTAAATATATTTTTCTTTGGATCTTTCTTCAGAGACAGAAAAAGATCAGTGGTTGCTGGGAAAAGGGAAGGGCACAGGTGAATAGGCTGAGAACAAAGGATTTTTAGGGCAGTCAAAATACCCTGTATATTATAATGATAGATAGTATCATTTTTGTCTAAACCCATAGAATGTACAACACCACAAGTGAACCCTAAGGTAGACCATGAACTAACTATAAGTGATTACGAGGTGTCAATGTAGGTTCATCCTTGGTAAAAAAAAAAAAATGTACCACTCTGGTGAATGATGTTGAAAACAGGAAAGGCTATGCATGTGAGGAACAGAGTATGGTACAGGGGAAATTTTTTTACCTTCCTCTCAATTTTGTTGTAAACCCAAATCTGCTCTAAAAAAAATGAAGTCTTAAAAAACCCCACAATGTAATAATATCCTTTCAACTATTTGCATATGGGAGCTTTTGTAATTAAAATATAAAAATTATCTTCATTAACACCAACAAGTTAAGCTGCAAATAGTATTTTAAAAAACAACCATATTGTCTAAATGTAAATTTTATTATGACTTATAATTTAAAAAGTATTAATTTAAACAACAAAGTGGTTAAAAATGTGAAATGATTTTATTTCTGTTGAGCTGTGCAAAAAAGAAAGTACCTATGTAAAATGCATAATAGAGTATCAAAAAATGCTTATTTGAAGATTTGACAAGGCTTTTTTAACTATAAGAAAATTCTAGGGCTTGCTAGATAAATTACCCAAAAGAACCAATATTTCCTTCATCCCTCTCCTCCTAACTCCCATCAAGTTTCCATTATAGCAACCTACATTATTCCTTGAGATCAATGTAGGTTGATCAATGTAACATTTTAAAAGCTATCAGAGTTACAATGGAGTTCTCTCACTACTGGCTCAATACAGATTCACCAGGCATGTTCTTAGAAATCAACTACAGGCTGTATAACTTATTCTACGAGTATTGAGCCTTGTAATTTCATAAAATAATTAAAGGCCAGATAACATTCACATAGAAAAATACCACTGTTAGCCCTATCTCACTAGATTAGCATTTCCCAACCTTCAGTCAATTTAGCAACACCTAGTGATTTTTTTCCTATATCCACATATATTTATTTATACTAGTAATATTTTTCTTTAAATTAACTTATATTGGTGAAAAGAAATTTCTTTAAAAACCAAATTCTATCTGATAATTAATGTCACAGATAAGCCAATTATAGTTGTTTTCTAAAACATTATAATAATGTACCAATTAAAATTTAAATGTTTGGTCTGGCTGGTGTGGCTCAGTGGACTGAGTGTCATCCCATGCACTGAGAGGTCCCAGTTTGATTCCCTGTCTGGGCACATGCCTGGGTTGCCAGCTCGATCCCTGGTAGGGGGGTGTGCAAGAGTCAACCAATCAATGGTTCTCTCTCACATCGATGTTTCTATTTCTCTCTCCATTCCTCTCTTTCTAAAAATATAAAATAAAAAATACAATTTAAATGTTTGCTCAGATATCATTCAAACTCTGCCGTAGTGTACTTGTCTGAAAAGAGAGATATCCAGTGACACCCTAGAAGATCTTATCATCACATACTGCCTATCTCAGCCAATAACTGACACAATCTAACACATATTTCATACAAGAATAAAAATGAATATTAAGTTGCTTTTCTTTTCTTTTCAAAATAAAGATTAAATATAAAACCAAGTTTATATAGAAAACTTAGAATATTCAAGATAACTAGATATAAGAGCCATTATTGGCACTGATGAGGATTTTTATTTTCTGGAATAATGAAAAATCAATTCCAAGTTAAACCTAAAGAATTTTTTAATTGGAATAATAAAAAATATATAGCTAAGATAATGCACATTTTAGAAAACTTTAGCCAGTCAGAGGATTCTCGATGAATTCTAAAGAAACAAATCTTGTGGCTTTTTAACAGTTGAATAAAAATTTTAAAAACCTACTGAAACCATTTTCATATTATTTCATGTACTATTTTCAATTAGCAATTCAGTGTTATGGTTTATTACCTTTGGCAATTCCCATTCCGACCTAGATCCATCGGCACGGTAGTAATATTGTCTACCTTGATCATCAACATGCTTGAGCCACTATAAAAACAGAACAGGTGTTATTTTTTAATTTAAATAAAATTGAGTGTAGGCTTATACAACCAGAGACATTAGATATTATTCTTATGAATTTTATTCTACTTGCTTTAGAAAACTGCAAAAAATATTTAACAACCTTACACTAATAGACTTACATTTTAAGTTTGGTAAGAGTAAATAAATTCAGTATTACATGTCAGTTTATTTTCTCTTTCCTCCGAAGTAAAGCTAGTGGTTCAAGTACCACTAAACAACATAAGAAATATACAACATAAAGATACACAGATATATATGCAGTGAACACAGGGCCACACTTACCCTAAAAACAGAATTGAGAAATTAACAAAAAGAGTTTTTCTGCAATCTTTTAGTATAAAACTACTAAAAATTTTAAGCCAAACTTCATACAGCCAACACATTACTCACTGTGATTAAATAAAGTAATAGAAAAAAATATTTCATACAATATAACACAGAGAATATAAGGGGGGAAAAAGATTGATTATTGGTAATACAAACATACGATCTTGACTGTAATATATATAAATATTACTGTTTCCTTATGTTCTAGTCTCAAATAATTAAAGCAGAAATGAGGGGTAAAAGCACACCTCTGTTCATTCCCAAGGGCGTATTCTCTAAACTAACCCAACCAACCAGTTACCTTCTCTGATGATAAGAGATATAATACACACATAAAATTCAATATGCATTCCCAAACTAGTTCATTAACCATAAAATACTAGATTCATGATTTTTGTTTTATATAACTTGGTTATAAAAGAAAAAGGAATGTAGGATGTGAGGTGATATATCATAATAATATGCTAAGAAAACTTTCCCAAAATCTATTACCCAAGAAAAATACAGTCGGCCCTTTGAATTTGCAGATTTCCCATCTGCAGATTTAACCAACTGCAGATTGAAAGTATCCCCTACCCTCCAAACCCCAGAAAGTTCCAAAAAGCAAAATTTGGATTTTCCACATGCCAAGCACTACACTGAATCCACATAAATGAAGTGATATGTAGGCAAGCCCTGTTTTAGCCAATGTGCAAATACTACTATGCCATTTTATATACTCGAGGACTTGAGCATCCTGGGATTATGGTATCTGTGGGGAAAAGGAGGGTCCTGGAACCAATCCCCCAAGGATACCAAGGGATGATTATATAAAGAAGTATGTTTATTGAAGAAGTCTAAACAGAGTGACACTCAATAGGCGTACTCTTTAAAAAGTCTGTTTTAAGTGGGTTCTAACAACATAAAAAAAATCAATGTAATTGTAAGCAGTTTAAAATCATGAGTTGAGTCAGTAGTTATAGAGTTTTCATGTCAATTGAAAGACTACAAAATTACAATGAAGAATATTTTCATAAGTTTTTTAACTACTACTAAAATTTCAGTACATGATTTTATGACAGGATTCAACCATGAAAACTACATGAGAAAAAAAGAATGTACCTTTTCATTAGTATAGTCACTGGTATATAAGGTATGCCCATGTTCATCCAACTCTTCTGACCAACCCCTTGGAGGAGAACCACACTGACTATCTGACTGGCTGTAACAAATGCTGTGGTAGTTTTCTTCTGATGACAGAAGCTATAAATAGTCAGAAACATAAGGAATTTTCTTCTTTGAAAAATATAAGTATGCAGCAGTCAATTTTATTTGAATTTAAGTACTAAGATATTTTGAATACATTTGAATAATTAATTTTCAAAATAAATTGTTCACCCATTTAAATGTTAGTACATTACAGGTGCTGAGTTGAAATTAATAATCATTATTTTATCACACACTAAAGCAACCCTGAAAAAGATAATCATAATAAAATTGAAAACAGAAGCTTTCACTCGTCCTCTTTATCAGCAAACAAGAACCTCAATGAAAATGTAGAATATCACCAGTACCTGAGCCCCACTACTACCCCCTCTCCAGTGACTGTCCCACCAAAAGTTAATTTAGGATGTCAAAAACATGGTGGCATGAGAAATGCCCTCGGTCTCACCCCTTGAAGATGCAACAATTTGAACAGCTATAACTCAATAAAAAATTCCCTGCTTAAAGCACAAGCATGACTGAGAGATCCATTCATTGCAAAATCTATTTTTTTTTAAATCCTCACCTAAGGCCTTTTTTTTTTGCATTTCTCTTCAGATAAAACAGGAAGGAGAGAGAGAGGAAGACAGAAACAGAAACATTGATGTGAGAGAGACACATCGAGTGGCCACCACCCACACAACCCCAACCAGGGCCAGGGACTAACCGCAACCGAAGCACATGCCGCCACCGGGAACCGAACCCAGGACTCTCTGGTCCGCGGGCCGACACTCTAACCACTGATCCAAACCATCCAGGACCCATTGCAAAATCTAAAGGAAGAGAGTAAAAATGACAGCAGACTGAACGGAAGCTACACAGACTATCTCGCAAAACCAAACTGGAATTAGAACTATGATAAAGATAAATCATTGGGGAAAAACAACTGAAGAACAGCTGGAGAGAATCCATATAACCAGGGACAGAAAGAGGACGCCAAATCGAGCGTGGTAGGAACGCATGTGAGGGCGGACTGGAAGCACACGGATATCAGCAGAGGGTGTATTAGTTGTGACCATATCCCACTGAGAAAGCAGGGGTTTTAAAAAGCACCAAATCAGCTACAGCCACTCACCTTGGGCTCCAGCAGAGGGAGGGCGGACTGGACTGGAACTGTGTGAAGAGAGTCATGGCTCCTAGCTCAAGATAAGGCAAGAAGGGAGAACACCAGGAGTTTTGTGCTGAATAACTCCCTCACAGGACAGTAGCCATCTTAGTCAAAGAGCCCCTTCCAAAGCCCGAGGGAGAAGCAACGGCCCCTCCCTTAGAAAATCCACACTACCAGAGAGATATGCAAATTGAGGCTCATTAACATCTAGAATCTAATAGCAAGCAAGTGCCCCGCTGGAAATCCTCTTACACCTGAGGGATTTTTCATTCAGCTGGGGGCTACAAATCCAGTTTCATCAAAACTGAGACTAATACCCTCCAGGCAAAAAGCTAGAGGATAACTGAAACTTTCCTTGGGTTGCAAACGTACCCAAGAAAGTAAGACTTCACAGTGGTGTTCAATGTGGGTCCTCCCACACTCATCCAAACCCAGTAGAGGGAGTCACAACCAGCAAAACACCAACACTCACAGGGAAACTATGACAGGCTCCAAAACACACTGAGACAGCCAAAATCATGAAACAAAGAAAGAAATCCCAAATGAAAGAACAAGAGAATTCTACCAGAGAAGAAATAAATGAAATGGAATTAAGCAAGATAGCAGAGGTAGAGTTCAGACTAATAATCATGAGGAAGGAGCTCAACAGCATGAGTAAAGATATAGAAACATTGAGAACCAACCAAATGGAAATGAAGAATGACATAGCAGAAATAAAGAGAACATTCGAAGGAATAACCAGCAGAGGAGAGGAAGCCAAGAACCGGATCAGTGAATTAGAAGACAGGATAGAAAAAATCACCCAATCAGACAATCAAACAGAAAAAAACAGGAAGACAGCCTAACAGCACTATGGGACAACATGAAACCTAACAATATCAGCAACATAGGAGTGCCAAAAGAAGAAGAAGATGAGCAAGGGTTAGAGAATATATTTGAAGAAATAGTGACAGACAACTTCCTTAGACTGGTGAAGGAAAAAGGCATACAAGTTCAAAAAGCACAGAGAGCCCAAAGTAAGAAGAACCCAAAGCAGCCCACATCAAGAACCATCAAAATTAAAATGTCAAAACCTAAAGGCAGCAAGAGAAAAGCAACAGGTTACGTACAAAGGAATCCCCATGAGACTATGAGCTGACTTCTCAACAGAAACACTACAGGCCAGAAGAGAATAGCATGAAGTAATCAAGGTAATGAAAAACAAGGATCTGACCCCAAGATTACTCTATCCAGCAAGGCTATCATTCATAATAGAAGGTGAAATAAAGAGCTTCCCAGACAAAAAAAAAGGCTAAGGGAATATATTAGCACCAAACCAGCACTGCAAGAACTGTTAAAAGGACTGCTATTAATTAACAGAAGAAACAGGAAGAGAAACATAACTATAATAAACTAAAGTGACAATAAATAAGTATGTATCAATAACAACTTTAAACATAAATAAATTAAATGCTCCGATAAAAAGGTACAAAGTAGCTGAAAGGATAAGAAAGCACAACATATATATTAGGGGGACCGGAAAGTAATGTCGTATTTTTTACATTAAATTCAAACAGATAAATTTTTAACACGTTTTTATTTTTAATCAATGATGTAATCACCCTCGTTATCAACAACCTTTTGCCATCTAGTGTGCAAATTTTCAATGACGGATCGATATAAATCAATTGGTTTTTGAGCAAAATATATGGATATGGCATTTAGGACATCAGCCAAACTGTCAAATTTTTTGCCACTTAGAAAATGTTAATCCGATGGGGCAATATCAGGCAAGTATGGTGGGTGAGGCAATACCTCCCACCCCAATTCATTAAATTTTTCCAGGGTTCGTCTTGCGCAGTGCGGTCTTGCATTATCGTGTTGCAGAATAACGCCTTTTCTGGTGACAATTGCTGGGCACTTTTCAATTAAAGATTGATGTACTCGATCCAACTGTTCACAGTAAAGGTCTGCATTCATAGTTTGTCCAGGTTTCAGCATTTCAAAATGAACGACCCCGCGAATACTCCACCAAACACACAAAAGTGCCTTTTTGGGGTGTAAACCTGACTTAGCTGTACTTCGTGGCGATTCCTTCGGAGAGAGCCACTGCCTTTTGTGTTTTGGATTATCATAGAGGACCCATTTTTCATCTCCAGTGATCAAGGGATCAAAAAACACTTCTGTATTGTGCCGCTGAAGCAATAAGTTGCATGTGGTGGACCGGTTAGCTTTGCTTATGCGGGACCCAAACACCTGCTCTGCTTACTTCACCAATCTGCTGCAAATGTTCTTGGATGGTTTACCAAGGTTGGTTAAGAGTGTTTGACAGTTCCTCGATTGTCCGACACGGATTTGCTTCCACTTCCGCCCTTAACATGTCATTACGTTAACGACATTACTTCCCGGTCCCGCTAATATGTTGTTTACAAGAGACCCACCTCACAACAAAAGATCCAACATAGGTTGAAAAGTGAAGGGATGGAAAGAAACCTTCCAAGCAAATGGAAAGGAGAAAAGAGCTGGGGTAGCAATACTCATATCTGATACAATATACTTCAAAATGAAGGCCATAACTAAAGACAAAGAAGGTCACTACATAATATTGAAAGGATCTATCCAACAGGAGGATATAACCTTGGTAAACATATATGCATCCAACATAGGAGCAACAAAATACTTTTAAAAACTTCTGAAGGCCCTGGCCGGTTTGGCTCAGTGGTTGGAGAGTCGGCCTGCAGTCCAGAGAGACCTGGGTTTGGTTCCCGCTAGGTGTACGTACCTCGGTTGCAATTTGTCCCCAGCCCTGTTTGGTCGTGCGGGAGGCAGCCACTCGATGTGTCCCTTTCACGTCGATGTTTCTCTCTCTCTCTCTCTGTCTCTCTCTTCCTCTCTCTCCTTCCCACTCTATCTGAACAAAAAATGGAAAAATGTCCTCGGGTGAGGATAAAAAAAAAAAAAAAAACTTCTGCCCTGGCTGGTTTGGCTCAGCGGTTAGAGCGTCAGCCTGCAGTCCAGAGAGACCCGGGTTCGGTTCCCACTAAGGGCATGTACTTCGGTTGCAGTTTGTCCCCGGCCCTGGTTGGTCGTGCGGGTGGCAGCGACTCGATGTGTCACCTTCGCATCAATGTTTCTCTCTCTCTCTCTTCCTCTCTCTCCTTCCCACTCTATCTGAACAAAAAATAAAAAAGTGTCCTCGGGTGAGGATAAAAAATAAATAAATAAATAAAATTCTTGTCAGATAAAAAAAAAAAAAAAAACTTCTGAAGGACTTCAAAGGAGAAATCAACAGCAATACAATCATAGCAGGGGACTTCAACACACCACTGATTACACCGGATCAATCCTCTAAAATTAGCAAGGAAACAGACTCTAAATGATTCACTAGATCGAATGGGTTTAATATATATCTACAAAGAATTCCACCTCAAAACTGCAGAATTCACATTCTTCTCAAGTGCACATGGGACATTCTCAAAGACAGACCAAATGTTACAACACAAACTAAGTCTCTACAAGTTAAAGAAGATTGAAATTATATCAAGCATCTTCTCAGTTCACAATGGCATGAAACTGGAAATCAATTACAGCAAAAATATTCAAACACATGGAGGCTAAATAGCATGTCACTGAACAATGAATGGGTTACAAAGGAGATCAAGGAAGAAACTAAAAACTTCCTGAAAACCAATGAAAATGAACACAAAGCAACACAAAATCTATGGGATGCAGCAAAAGCAGTCCTGAGAGGGAAATTCACAGCACTACAGGTCTACTTCAGGAAACAAAAAAAGAAATCTAATTGACTTTCTAACTCTACAACATAAAGAACTAGAAAGTAAAAAAAAAAACCCAGAACAAGTAGAAGGAAAGAAATTGTTAAGATCAGAGCAGAAATAAATGACATAGAAACTAAAAAAACAATTCAAAACATCAATGAAACAATGAGCTGGTTCTTTGAAAACCCTTAGCCAGACTCACCAAGAAACAAAAAGACAGGACTCAAATAAACAAAATCAGAAACGAAAGAGAAGTAACAACTGACACCACAGAAATACAAAGGATCATTGAAAACAACTATCAACAATTATATGCCAACAAATTGGACAATCTAGGCGAAATGGACAAATTTCTAGAAACACACAGTCTCCCATAACTGAACCAGGAAAAACTAGAAAACTTGAACAGACAAATAACAACTAAGGAAATTGAGGATGTAATAAAAAAAACTCCCAGCAAACAAAAACCCAGGCCCGGATGGCTTCACCAAGGAGTTTTACTGAACATTCAAAAAGATCTAACACCTGTTATCCTCAAACTTCCAAAATATCCAAGAAGAAGGAAGACTTCCAAACTCATTTTATGAGGCCAACATAATTCTAATTCCAAAACCCAATAAAGACACTACAAAGAAAGAAAACTACAGGCCAATATCCCTGATGAATACAGATGCCAAAATCCTGAAGAAAATATTAGCAAATCAAACCCAGCAATACATTTAAAAAATTATTCACCGTGACCATGTGGGATTCATCCCAGGCATGCAAGGCTAGTACAATATTCGAAAATCAATAAATGTGATATACCACATAAATAAAATGAAAGATAAAAACTATATGATCATATCAATAGATGCTGAAAAAGCATTTGACAAAATCCAGCACCCATTTCTGATAAAAACGCTCAGCAATGTGGGAATAGAGGGATCATATGTTGACATAATAAAGGCAATATATGAAAAATCTACAGACAACATCTTCCTCAATGGGCAAAACCTAAAAGAATTTCCTTTAAGAACAGGAACAAAGCGGGATGCCCAATTTCACCATTCTTATTTAACATAGTACTGGAAGTCTTAGCCACAGCAATCAGACATGAAGAAAAAATAAAAGGGATCCAAATTGGAAAGGAGGAGTGAAACTGTCATTATTTGCAGATGACATGATATTGTACATAGAAAATGCTAAAGACTCCATCAAAAATCTACTAGACTTAATAAATTAATTTGGCAAAGTATCAGGATACAAAATTAACGTCAAGAAATCAACGGCATTTTTATACACCAATAATGAAACAACAGAAAGAGAAACTGAAAAAACAATCCCATTTACCATTGCAGCAAAAAAACTAAGATACATAGGAATAAACTTAACCAATGACGTAAAGGACCTGTTCTCAGAAAACTGCAGGACATTGGAAAAAGAAATAGAGAAAGATATAAAAAAATGGAAGCATATACCCTGTTCATGGATTGCAAGAATTAACATTATTAAAATGTCCATACTACCCAAAGTAATCTATAGAGTCAATGCAATTCCCATTAAAATACCAACAACATATTTCACAGAACTAGAATAAATACTTCAAAAGTTTACATGGCACTAAGAAAGACCCGAATAGCTACAGCAATTTTGAAAAAGAAGAACAAAGTAGGATGGATCACAATAACGGGTATCAGGTTATACTACAAAGCCATTGTAATGAAAACAGCCTGGTACTGGCACAAGAACAGGCATATAGATCAATGAAACAGAACAGAGCATCCAGAAATTAACCCAAGACATTACGCTCAATTAATATTTGACAAAGCATACAAAGGAGTAGACAGCCTCTTTAATAAATGGTGCTGGGAAAATTGGACAGCTACATGCAAACAAATGAAGCTAGACCACCAATTTATACCATACACAAGAATAAACTCAAAATGGATAAAGGACTTAAATGTGACCTGTGAATCTATAAAAATCCTAAAAGAAAATGTAGGCAAAAAAATTTCAGACATCACACGCAGCAGAATTTTCACTTATACAACACCTAAGGCAAGAGAAACAAACAAACAAAAAAGAACACATGGGACATCAAAGTCAAAAGCTTTTGCACAGCAAAAGAAACAACCATCAAAATGGAAAGGCAACCCACTATATGGGAGAGCATAATTGCCAACAATACATCAGATAAGGGGTTAATCTCCAAAATATATAGAATACTCATACAAGTCAACAAAAGGAAAACAAAGAATCCAATTAAAAAATGGGCAGAAGACCTAAATAGACATCTCTCCAAACAGGACATACAAATGGCCAAGAGACATATGAAAAAATGATCAACATCACTAATCATCAGAGAGATGCAAATTAAAACTATGTGGTATCACCTCACACCTGTCAGAATGGCTGCCATCAACAAATCATCAACAACAAGTGCTGGTGAGGGTGTGGAGAAAAGAGGACTCTAGTACACTGCTGGTGGGAATGCAGACTTGTGCAGCCACTATGGGAAACACTATGGTGTTACCTCAAAAAATTAAAAATTGGTCTGCTACTTGACCCAGTGATCCCACTTCTAGGAATATATCCTAAGACGCCTGAAACACCAATCAGAAAGAATATATGTATCCCTACGTTCACAACAGCATGATTTACAATTGCTAAGATCTGCAAATAGCCCAAGTGTCCATCAATAGATGAGTGGATAAAAAAGCTATGGTATATATACACAATGGAATACTATGTAGCTGTAAGAAAGAAAGATCTCTTACCCTTTTAGATGACATGGAGGTACTTGGAGAGTATTAAGCTAAGTGAAATAAGCCAGTCAGAGAAAGACAAATATCACATGATCTCACTTATTTATGGAATATAATGAACAAAACAGATCCAGAAACACAGAAGTCGGGTACAGACTGACAAACCTAAGAAAAGGGGGACGAGGGGAGGGAAGAGATAAACCAAAGAACTTATATGCATGTATGCATAACCAATGGACATAGACAACAATGCTGTGGCGGAGGTGGGGAGAGGTTGGGAGGAGGGTGTGAAGGAGGGGAAAAATAAAAACATCTGTAACAAAAACAAATTAATAAAATAAAATAAAAACAGAAAGAAACATCTAAAGGTAGGCAAGTGGGAGCAAAAGGGGGAGGTGGGAAGGCAGAAGGTCTGAGAGGAGCCACAGACACAGCCCAGCAGGGAGCTCTTGGCCAGGCTCAGTCCAGAGAATGGAGGAATCTGGTTGTGGGTGGCACTCCCCTCAGTCAGGAAGAGCAAAAAGATTTGGTGGACATTCCTGCAGGAGCAAGTAGTACAAGCTGCAGCTGAGTCCAGAGACCTGGATAAGGCACAACATCAGGCTGCAGCAGTTATCAGGAATGCAGTGGGCATTTCAGGCAGAAAAACAAAGCCACAAAGCCCTGCCAAAGCCCTGCTGAATCCATGTTGCCCCCCCCCCCCCCACCACCACCACCAATAGCCTCCCAGAGCAAGAATCCCTTGCCCTTGGTGCTGGGTTGCGGAACATGTTATCTACAAACATGAGAACTGGTACTACAGAATAGCTTTTTTTTTCCTGAGCAAAGCATGCACTCTGTAATCGATTTTGGAGTCAGTATGCAGGGGGCACCCTGTGGAGGTCTGAGGTTGCCATTAAAGGGAGGGCAAGACAACAAAAAACTGGCTGGTTCTCCTGCCCACCCCACCCCCACACATTGCAGCTACACTGAGGGCAGTGTCTGGTTGCAGAGGACAGCACTGGGGTTTCACATAGCTAAAGAAAGCTTGTGATTCAGCACCACCAATTGGAAAATAAGAGAAAGACCTCTTCATATTAATCTGCTAGAGAAATGCCACTCATATACATAGATACCTAGACAAAGAAGGAACCTATGAATAAACAAGGTAGCAAGGTTGCTCAGAAAGAGAATGAAAAATGTCCAGAAAACTTAAAAGACATAAAAATATTTGATATAAATGACAGCGAAATCAATACTGAAGTTCTGAAAATACTCAAGGAGATTTGAGAAAATACAATTTATTCACTCAGGAAACAAATAAACAAAATGAGTACCTTACCAGAGACTGAAACTTTAAAAAAAGAAGCATACAGAAATTCTGGAAAAGAACTCGGTAAAAGAGATCAAGGATGAACTAGCAAGCACAGGAAATAAGAGCAGATCAGATGGAGGAAAGTAGTAGTTGTATCAAAGATAGAAATCTAGAAATGAAGCAGAGGGAAGAAAAGATTAAGTATAAAATATATATATATATAACTCTACAAGAATTATCTGACTCAATCAGAAAGAGCAATGTAAGAATAATAGGAATACCAGCAGATGAAGAGAGGGAGAAAGAACAGAGAGCCTTCTCAAACAAATAGTTGATGAGCACTTCTCAAACCTATGGAAAGAGCTGGATTCTTGAATCCAAGAAGCAGTAACACATAGTTACCTCAATCCAAAGAGGTCTTCTCCAAGGCACATTGTATTAAAACTCTCAAAAATTAACTTTTTGACAAAGAAAGAATTTTCAAGGCAGCCAGGGTGGGGGAGGGGGGAAACAGAAAAAGTAACCTATAAAGGAAAGTCTATTACATTATCATCGGACTTCTCAGAAGAAACTCTACAAGCCAGAAGAGAGTGGACCCAAACATTCAAACTATTGAAAAACAGAAATTCCCAGCCATGAATAATATATTCAGCAAAATTATCTTTTAAATATGAAGGAGAAATAAAGATTTTCCAGACATACAGAAACTGAGGGAATTTATCACCAGAAGACCTCCAATGCAGGAAATACTCAAGGGGATTATTCTACCTGAAACAAAGAACAAAAGGTCACAAAACTACGAGTAAGATCACCAACGAACTTACAGTATAAACAGGGATAACTGTGACACTAAAATCAAAAGGGAAGAGGGTAAAAACATCTGAATGTACAAAGGAAGATGGAGATCAGATGCATTCAAAAGAAAAAGAACTACTGTATACATGAAACTTTCTTAACCTAATGGTAAACACACACACACACACACACACACACACACACAGCTTTAAAAAAAGAGGAAAGAAGTATGAAATACCACCAAACAAAAGCAGACAGAAGCACAAAGGAAAAGAAGCAATGGAAGCACAGAGATCCCAGAAAACAAAGGATATAATGGCTTTAGGAAATCCTCATACACCAATAATTACCCTAAATGTAAATGGACTGAATTTACCAATAGAGGCACAAGTACCAGATTGGATTAAAAACAATAAACAAAAAACCCCACCATATGGTGTCTTTAGGAGACACATCTAAACTGCAAAGACAAAGTCAGAACTCAAAGTGAAAGGGTGGAGAGTGATTCTCCAAGCAAACAACATCTACAGAAAAGCAGGTATAGCTGTACTTATATCTGAAAAAACAGATTTCAAGAAAACAAAGATAACAAGAAACAAAAATGGACATTTTTTTTAATGATAAAGGGTACAATATATCAAGACATAACACTTCTTAATATATATGCACCCCATTAGGGAGCACTGAAATATATACAAAGCAACTACTCACAGAACTAAAAGGAGGATCAGACAAAAACACAATCATAGTTTGGGACCTTAATATTCCATTGACAGTTTTAGATAGATCATCCAAACATAAAATCAATAAAGAAATATCAACCTTAAATGACACATTAGATCAAATGGACATAATTGACATTTACAGAGCCTTTCATCCCAGAACATCAGACTACACATTCTTCTCCAGAGTACTGGGAACATTCTCAAGGATAGACCATATATGTTGGGTTACAAACCAGCCTCAACAAATTCAAGACTGAAATTATACCAAGCACATTCTTTGACCACAAGACTTTGAAATTAGAAATCACTTGCAAAAAGAAGTACAGAAACCACAAATATGTGATCATTAAAAAATATACTACTGAAAAATGTGTCAAAGAAGAAATAAAAGGTGAGATCGAAAGACATATAGAGACAAATGAGAATAAGACATAGCAAGCCGTCTGGGATGCAATTAAAGCAGTAATAAGAGGAAGTTTATATCATTACAGGCTTATCTCAAGAAACAAGAGAAATCCCAAATAAACAACCTAACATTATATCTTAAAGTACTAAAAAAAGAACAAAAGCAACCCAAACTCAGCAGAAGAAAGGAAATAATAAAAATGAGAGCAGAATTGAATAAAATAGAGAACAAAAAATTAATAAACCAAAGAACTGGTTCTTTGGAAAAGATTAATAAAACTGATAAACCCCTGGCTAGACTCACTATGAAAAAAAGCGAAAAGACTCATATAAACATCAGAAATGAAAGAGAAGTTACCACAGATACCAGATATACAAAAGATCATACTAGAAGACTATGAAAGGCTATATGCCACCAAATTCAATAATCTAGAAGAAACTGGGAATCTTCTGGAAATATATAACCTTCCTAGACTGAATTATGAAGAACTGGAAAATCAAAATAGACTGATCAACAGTGAGGAAATTGAAACAACCATCAAAATCTCCCAAAAAATAAAAGTCCAGGACTGGATGGCTTCCCTAGAGAATTCTACTATCAAACATCAAATAAAATTTGATACCTATCCTTCTCAAACTCTTCCAAAAAACTGAAGAACAGGTGATACTTCCTAACATATTTTATGAGGCCAACATAATCCCGATACCAAAACCTGGCAAGGATAACACACACACACACACACACACACACACACACACACGCACAACAGACCAATATCTTTGATGAATACGGATGCAAAAATCCTAAGTAAAATACTAGCAACTTGAATACAACAATACATTTAAAAAATAATACATCACAATCAAGTGGGGTTCATTTCAGGGAAACAAGGATGGTTCAACCTACACAAATCGATTGAAGTAATATATACCACATTAACAAAAGAAAGGATAAAAATTATATGATCTTATCAATGGATTCAGAAAAGGCATGAAAAGATACAATATCCATTTATGACTAAAACACTCAGTAAAATGGGTATAGAAGGAAAGTACCTCAATATAATAAAGGGCACTTATGACAAACCCACAGCCAATATCATACTCAATAGTGAAAAACTGAAAGTTCTTCCTCTAAAATAAGTAACAAGACAATGATGCCCACTCTCATTACTCTTATGAAACACAGTTCTAGAAGTCCTAGCCAGAGCAAACAGGCAAAATAAATAAACAAAAGGCATCCAATAAATGGTGCTGGGAAAATTAAAAAGTCAGATGCAAAAAAAACTAAACTAGATTACAGTTTGTCTCCATGTATAAAAATTAACTCAAAATGAATCAAAGACCTAAACATAAGATCTGAAGCAATAAATTACATAGAAGAAAACATAGGTACTAAATTATGGATCTTCGTGGTAGAGAACATTTTATGAATCTGACCCCAAACGCAAGGGAAGTAAAGGCAAAAATAAATGAATGGAACTGTATAAAACTAAAAAGCTTCTGCACAGCAAAAGAAACCTACAACAAAACAATGAGGCAGCCAACCGAATGGGAAATGATATTTGCAAACAACAGCTCCAACAACGGTTAATATCCAAAATATATAAAGAACTCAACTCATACAACTCAACACCAAACAATCCAATTTAAAAAATGGACAGAGGCCCTGGCCAGTATGGCTCATTGATTAGAATGTCAGCCCACACACCAGAGGGTGGCAGATTCAACTCCCAGTCAAGGGCATGTACCTGGGCTGCAAGTTCGATCCCTGGGAGGCAACTAATCAATGTCTCTCCCACATTGATGTTTCTCTCTCCACACCCCTCCCCCGCTTCCACTCTCTCTTAAAAAAAAAAAAAAAATCAATGGGAAAAATATCTCCAGTGAGGATTAACAAAAATAAATAAATAAATAAAATATAAAATGTACATAGGACCTGAACAGACACCTCTCCCAAGAAGGTATACAAACAGCCAATAGATATATGGAAAGATGTTCAACTTTACTAGCTATTAAGGAAATACAAATCAAAAGTACAGTGATATACCACCTCACACCTGTTAGAATGGCTGTTATCAACAAGACAGGTAATAAGTGTTGGTGAGACTGTGGAGAAAAAGGAATCCTCATTCACTGCTGGTGGGAATGCAAATGGTACAGCCACTATGGAAAACAGTATGGCAGTTTCTCAAAAAATTAAGAATAGAGTTACTATATGACCAAGCAATAACTCTTTTGGGTATCTACTCTAAAAACTCGAAAACATTTATTTACAAAGATATGTGCACCTCTATGTTCATTGCAGCACTATTCATGGTGGCCAAGACATGAAGACAACTTAAATGTCCTTCGATATAGGATTGGATAAAGAAGATGTGGTACACATATACTATGGAAAGACTGCCATTTACAACAATGTAAATATACCCTGAAAATATGTGAAGTGAAATAAGTCAGTCAAAAAAAGCTGAGAACTATATGATTTCATTCATATGTGGGGTATGAAACTGAAACTCATAATCACAGACAACAATATGGTGGTTACCAGAGGGGTGGGGATGGGTAAAGGGTAAAGGGGGCCAAATATATGGTGACGGAAGATGATCTGACTTTGGGTGGTGGTCACACAATGCAATGTATAGATCATTTACCATAGAAATGTACACTTGAAATCTATATGATCCAATTATACAATATAACCCCAATAAATTTAATTAAAAATAAATAAAAATTGAAAACAATGTTTTCAGACACTGCTTTTGAACTGAAATCATGTTATAAAATGACAGGGATGTGTATGTGTAAGCTAAGTAGGTGATAAAGGCACTTTAACAGAGTAAGGGTCTTGAAAGTTTTCACTCACCTATGTATCACAAGTTCCTACTCAAATGCCTGGCAAACAACAATGCTCAATAAATGTAACTTAAACCGTGTGTGGTGGGGATATGGGGGGGGGGGGAAGGGAGGTTGGGGGGGCAAGGCAGGAAATACTACCTTTGTAACACTATATTTTATGTTGTAATCTATTGGCAAGTTTTCCTAGCTCACTCAAACAAATGCTTATTAAAGACAGTTGGAAACGAAACTTCAAAACAAAAATACTGAGAAAATTCAAACACACAGAGATTAAGAAATTCAGTATAGAAATAGCTTAGGTATGCTTTATTTTTAAAAGCATGATCAGTCTGGACTTCCGGTCAAGATGGTGGCGTAGGTAAACGCGGTATCGCATCCTCCCACAACCACATCAAAGTTACAACTAAACTACAGAACAACCATCATTCAAAACCGCCTGAAATCAAGCTGAATGGAAGTCCTACAACTACGAAATTAAAGAAGAAGCCACATCGAGACTGGTAGGAGGGGCGGAGGCGCGACGGGCTGGTCCCACACCCACGTGTGGAGGATAAAAATTGGGATACCTCGGCTGGGAAGGTCCTCCCAGAGGGCTGAGTGGTCCCTGTCCCACACCAGGTGCCCAGCTCAGGGTCCCAGTGCCAGGAAGAGAAGTCCCCATCACTTCTGGCTGGAAAAACCAGCAGAAACTGAGGCTGAGGCGGCTGGAGCCCCGGCAGCTCCTCTTAAAGGGCCCACGCACGGACTTACTCAGACTCCCACCCTCCAGGCTCCAGCGTGCGGGAGGGAGCCTGAAAGGCACCAGAGTCATATGGGGAAGAACTGAGCTGTTTGGCATTGGAGCGAGGCTGGAGAGGCAGTTTTCTCCTGGACAGACGTGCTATCAGAGGCTTTTGTTCCTTTGGTGAGCCCTTCCTGAGCCGGCAGACGCCGCCATATCTGGGACTCCAGCTACCTGGCTCACACTGTTGGCCCCGCCCTGGTGATTCCCTGAGGCCCCGCCCCACCCAACTTTCAGGCCCACCCAAGCTGTTGCCAGTTGCTTCACCATAGGATTGGCCTGTCTTGGAGCCTGCTTCAGCTTTTCCTGAAAACATTCAAACAAGCAGCATCTGGTCTCAGCTAGCCCCACACCTCTCGCTAAGTAATACAAACAGAGGGAGGCAGCCAAAATGAGGAGACAAAGAAACAGGTCCCAAATGAAAGAACAGAACAAAACTCCAGGAAAAGAACTAAGTGAAATGGAGTTAAGCAACCTAACAGATGCTGAGTTCAAAATACTGCTTATAAGGATGCTCAATGGACTTAGTGAGAACCTCAGTGAACTTAGAGAGGGCCTCAAGAGCATAAAAAAGGACCAGTCAGAAATGAAGGAGGCACTAACTGAAATAAAGAATAATTTACAGGGAATCAATAGTAGAGTAGGGAAAGCCAAGAAGCAAACCATGGATTTGGAATATAAGGAAGCAAAAAACACCCAATCAGAACAGCAAAACGAAAAAAGAATCCAAAGAAATGAGGATAGTGTAAGGAGCCTCTGGGACAACTTCAAGCGTGCCAACATTCGCATCTTGGGGGTGCCAGAAGGAGAAGAGAGAGAACAAGAAATCGAAAACCTATTTGAAACAATAATGGCAGAAAACTTCCCTAACTTGGTGAAGGAAACAGACATTCAAGTCCAGGAAGCACAGAGAGTCCCAAACAAGATGAACCCCAAGAGGCCCACACCAAGACACATCATCATCAAAATGCAAAAGGTTCAAGACAAAGAGAGAATCTTAAAAGCAGCAAGAGAAAAGCAGTTTGTTACCTACAAGGGAGTTCCCATAAGACTGTCAGCTGATTTCTCAAAAGAAACTTTGCAGGCCAGAAGGGAGTGGCAAGAAATATTCAGAGTGATGAAAAACAAGAACCTACAACCAAGATTACTCTATCCTGCAAAGCTGTCATTTAGAATCGATGGCCATATAAAGAGTTTCCCAGACAAGGAAAAGCTAAAGGAGTTCATCACCACCAAACCATTATTATATGAAATGTTGAAGGGTCTTCTTGAAGAAAAAGATAAAAAAATATGAACAAACAAAATGGCAATAAATACATATCTATCAACAATTGAATCTACAAACAAAATGAACAAGAAGAACAGAAACATTCTCATAGATACAGAGAACTTTTGTTGGTTACCAGATGGGTAGGGGCTGGGGGGAGGGGCGAAAAAGGTGAAGGGATTAAGAAATATAAATTCGTTATTAGACTGACAAACCTCAAAGGGAAGGGGGGTTGGGGGGTGGGAAGAAATAAACCAAAGAACTTATATGTATATATATGCATAACTAATGGACACAGACAACAGTGTGGGGAAAAGCAGGAGGGGGGCGGAAATGGGGAGGAGGGGGGCAATGGGGGAAAAATGAGGAACATCTGTAATACATTCAACAATAAAATTAAAAAATAAATAAATAAATAAATAAAAATAAAAAAAAAATAAAAATAAAAATAAAATAAAATAAAATAAAAGCATGATCAGTCTGGCTGATGTGGCTCAGTGGTTGAGCATCGACCCATGCACCAAGAGGTCGCCAGTTGGATTCCCAGTCAGGACACATGCCCAGGTTGTGGGCCTGATCCCCAGGAGGGGGCATGCAGGAGGTGGCCAATCTATGTCCTCTCTCATCAATGTTTCTATCTCTCTCTCCCTCTCCCTTCCTCTCTAAAATCAATAAAAGGGGAAAAAAATTAAAAATAAATAAATAAATAAATAAATAAATAAATAAATAAAAGCATGATCAAGTCCAGACATATAAGAGAAACAAAAATAAGATTGAGAAAATTTAATAACTTCTGGTTCTTTAAATAAGAGGCACCATAATATGACTAAGTAGCAATTTGCTTGCTGCACTTAGATTTCATTCATTCAACAAACATTTATTTACTGGGTTAATAACTCTCATGTACAAATGACACTTCTGGGGTCACACTTTCAGGTAAAACCATTTCTGCAATTAAATCTTAATCATGTATTTTCTACCACTGTAATTTGGTCTAAAACACAAAGATAGGTAGATTCTAAATGTTGTAGAAGTAATTTAGAAACATAAACAGCCTAATATTAATACATTCACAAGGACTGACACAGATGTTTCAGAAGCCTTGCTTTATAAAATGAGCTGTATATGTTTTGTAACAGTAATGTTTTTTAAAAATGGAAAACCTAATTTAAAAATCAGGAGTAAGTTTTTATTTGAGACCACTTAAAATGTAAGCTCAGTAGTCCACGTGCAATAAAATCTTAGAAAGAGAATTTAAAAGAAAATATAATAAAATTAATTTAAGAAACACTAAATCAACTTTTTCATAAATATGACTTTCTAGTTGACAAAATGCTCACCACAATATCCCAATTTTTGAGCAGTAAAGATACTCCTTTCTGCCATGAAAAGTAAGAACCAGGAGTAGCTTTAAGATCTTCATATTTACTGCTAGAAAAGAGCCATTTAATGGCAATTAAATAAAAACAAAGAGCACTTTTGGCAAGCATTCTCCAAATGTTAACTGCAATACTAAATACCTCCATTCAGCAGAGTACCTGGCTCAGAAACTTTGGGGTATATATCCTGCAGTAAATGTAGCCTAGTAGATATATGAGAGGGCTACACAAATGTTCCATTTGTAGAAGAATGTCAGGTAGGTACCCAACTGATCATATGGATGAAAATAGTTTAAAATATTACATAAACACTTTTTAAATCATTAATGAGCAAGAGGTTAGTTAAGAAATAACTCAGAGGTCAAAAACTAAGTAGAAGCAAGAATCCAGGAAAATAAGTAGAATAAAGACCAGCTTTCTCCTTGAAGACATCTTCCAAACCTCAAACTAGAACTCAGTTTTCAAGGCCATGCAAAAGTATTGGGGAATAGGACTCAGGACTACCAAAGGTAGGAACTCTAAAATGATACTCCACAATGCAGAACTGGAACCCGTAAGAATTATACCCACAGATTATGGGTGAACCAGAAAGAAATTTTGTTCCACACTAGGGAAATCACAGGAATCCTCTTCAATAATGGGGGGAAATTGGAGGAATCCCAAACCACAAGCCCATCTTCATGCAATACAAATTACCTACCTAAGTGGCCAGTAAAAACTAAAGCTGAAAATTTAGTCAGACATTAGTCTGCCTAGGCACCTGGCAGACACAATAGCAAACCCTCTCTAAAGGAACAAATTTCCAAACCCAGCAAAAAAGATTTCCTATACATGCATTTCCAAGAACTATAATCTCATGTTAAAACACAAACACACACACACACACACACACACACACACACACACACAGGTGAAACAACACACTGTGAGTGACAGCAGAAATACAGAAAGCACAGTCAGACTCAAAGACTTTATGTACTGAAATTACCAAAAATAAAATATAAGCCCTGGCCAGTTTGGCTCAGGGTTAGAGCATCGGCCCGTGGACCAAAGAGTCGCGGGTTCGAACTCGGTTGTGGTTTGTCTCCAGCCCTGGTCGGGGTCTTGCGGGAGGTAGCCAGTCGATGTCTCTCTCTCAAATCAATGTTTCTCCCCACCCCCACCCCCGACTCTATGTGAAGATATCTGAAAAATGTCCAAATGTCCTCAAGTGAGGATTAAAAATATATATATATACACACATATATATATATAATATATATATGAAAGTATAACAAATAAACAACAGATGACCCTTCACTGGATCCTTCATTGTAGGAAAAAAACTACATAGGATATTACTTGACAAGTGAGAAACATGGAATAGTAACTGTGTATTAAATGATATGTCAGCATTAAGTTTTTTCTGTGATAAATCTATTTTTCATCCAAAAAAATGGTTTTGCTGGAAAATGTCCATACAGTTAAAGGAATAAAATAATTATGTTGTCTGCTCCAAATGGTTCAGAAAAAAGTTACTGGAGGTTGGAAGAAGGAAGAGAGAAACAAAGCAAATATGGCAAAATATTAAATCTACATGAAGGGTCTCTGGTATGTGGATGTTCACTATAATATTCTTTCTAGTTTTTTGTGGGTTTAAAATTTTTCTAAGTAATAAGAGGGGAGGCTTCACCAAACAAATAAAAACACTTTTTTAAAAATTCGAGGATTGGTTTAACATCAAATAAAAATATAGATGAAGAGGAAAATAGTGAAAAGGAGATACATCTGGAAATTACTGAGAACGAAGCAGAGACACAGAGATAACAGGTTTAAATATAAGGGAAATCAAGAGACATGACAAACAGAGTGAGCCAACTAAGCATTCATCTACTCAAAGTTCCAGAATAAAAGAAAATAGTCAGAAGCTATATACTGACAAGGGCTAAGAATTTTCCAGAACTGATCAAAAATATTAAATAAGACTCCTCAAATTCAAGGGTTCCAACAAAGCCCAGGCAGGAAATAGAAAAGATACCTTCACCTTATCACATTATAGTGAAAGCACAGATAGAAGATCTTAAAAGCTGCCAGCAAGAACAGACAAGTTACCCTTAAAGGAAAGACAATCAGACTGACAGCTGAATTTTCATCATCAACCATGGAAGCAGAAAGCATGAGAATAAAATCTTTAATAAATTAGAAAAAAAACAAACGAATGAACATTCAACTTAGATCTGTATACCCAGTAAAAACATTCTTCAAATATAAGAATGAAATAAATTTCCAGATAAACAAAAACTAAGATTCTATCACTAACAGGTCCTCACTAAGGAAATTTAAAAGTACTATATGTACTTAAGGTGGTAGAAAAGTTATCCAAGATAATCTAATTTGCATAAAGAAATGTGATAAAAGTGGTAGTAAATATGAGGATTAATTTTAAGAGTCACCATGTACGACAATAATAATGGGGGCTAAAAACAGAAATAGTGAGACATGCTTTTAAAGACCTAAACCCACAAGAAGAGGGAGACTACAAAAAGAGACAACAGTCACAAAACTCTGGAAGCTGAGAAGCAGATCAACAAGAAAGCAGAATCTAAACTGGTGGGAGTGGGGAGTGGAGTAGAGAAGGGAATATGAAATCCAACAAATGTATGGAGGAAAATCTTCAAATGGCTCAGGAACTGACAGTATTAGGTATTCCTAGAACTGGAGGTGTAAGCAAGGGTACTAAATGAGGGCTTAAAATTGCCAGAATCCACTTTCTTCATGCCTGGGTGCTGGAAGTGCACCTCTCCCTTATCCCAGCAGAAGTACAGGTATTTATTTCCTCTCAAGAGGGAAAAACAGTTAAATTCTGAGTTGGAAGACAACTCAGACAACATAGTTGGGATATAGGTACCAACAGAAAGAGGGAAGACCAAGGGATTATATGCAAACCGAATGCTGACTACCAAGACTCTGACAGCCCTGACTTTCTACATAGATTTTAAGACTTCTGTGGAAACTCTGATTAGTCTAAAAGGAAAGACTTAATGGTTCTACCACTGGGGATTCCCCAACTAGCAGCTGACCCAGCCTGCCATAAAGTAAAGTTCAAAATGCCTTGCAATTGTGAGAAAAAATTATTTCCAAACAGAATTCGACATTCAGGCAAACTAGCAATTAAATATGAGACCAGAATATAGACATTTTCACAAAGTCTCAACATCGCCTACCATGCACAACCTTTCTCAAGAAATGGAAGATGTGCTCCATCCACTTTGAAAATATCTATTATATAATTTGTGCAGAGACTGGTAGTGTAAGCTGAGACTCTGATATACAAATCACTCTTTTATTTACTGAAATAGGGTGTCTGGGGAGGAAAAGGAGAAACATCTGTAACAAAAATTAATTAATAAAAACTGAAAGAAAAAAATGTTGTTAAAAGTCCCTGTGTGTACTTTAAAATTCCTTTAAATTACTCTATAATTTAGCCCTTTCCCCAATTCTCCCAAATTACAGGATTTTTCTTTATTTTACAGAATAATTTATTTTTAAATCTTTCTAGATTTGCAATTCACATAATTTTCCTAACACTTTTCTTATTATAGTAACCAGAAACAATTTCTCACTATTCTCAATCTCATTCTTGAACACTAAAAGTACAAGTTACCACCCAACCAAAGCTATAAATAACCACTTGAAAAATAGGACAAGTAGAGGGGTTATTAACTACAAAAAGCTTTTAGATTCTGTTACATACAGGAGGTATCACCTGATTTTTCCAGTTCCTGGAGTTCTGTTTTCATTGTACAAGCCAGCTGCTTTCTATAAGAGCAGGGTGTCAAGTAGAGGGCCCCAGTCTATTAAACAGCAGGATTTAACACCCTTCTATCAACCCTACACAAGCTTTTCCTGAGTATCTAGACAGTCCCAAGGAATCTCTACAGACCTCTGAGAAAGTATTTCTCAAAATACAGCTGGACATCTTACACCATACACAAGAATAAACTCAAAATGGATAAAAGACTTAAATGTGACTCATGAATCCATAAAAATCCTAGAAGAAAATGTAGGCAACAAAATTTCGGACATCATACGCAGCAGAAATCTCCACTGATATATCACCTAAGGCAACAGAAACAAAGGGAAAAATGAACACATGGGACTACATCAAACTCAAAAGCTTCGGCACAGCAAAAGAAACAACCATCAAAGTGGAAAGGCAACCCACCATATATGGGAGAGCATAACTGCCAATGATATATCAGATAAGGGATTAATTTCCAAAATATATAGAGTGCTCATACATCTCAACAAAAGGAAGACAAAAAACCCAATTAAAAAATGGGCAGAGGAACTAAATAGACACCTATCCAAACAGGACATACAAATGGACAAGAGACATATGAAGAAATGCTCAACATCACTAATCATCAGAGAGATGCAAATTAAAACAACAATGAGGTATCACCTCACACCGGTCAGAAGAGCCGCCATCAACAAAGCATCAAACAACAAGTGCTGGCGAGGGTGTGGAGAAAAGGGGACTCTAGTACACTGCTGGTGGGAATGCAGACTGGTGCAGCCACTGTGGAAAACACTATGGTGTTACCTCAAAAAATTAAAAATTGAATTACCATTTGACCCAGTGATCTCACTCCTAGGAATATACCCTAAGAAGCCTGAAACACCAAACAGAAAGAATACATGTACTCCCATGTTCATAGCAGCGCTATTTACAATAGCTAAGATCTGGAAACAGCCCAAGTGTCCATCAGTAGACAAATGGATAAAAAAGCTGTGGTACATATACACAATGTAGTACTATGCAGCTGTAAGAAAGAAAGATCTCTTAGCCTTTGCGACGACATGGGAGGACCTGGAAACTATTATCCTAAGTGAAACAAGCCAAGCAGAGAAAGACAAATATCATATGATCTCACTTATTTCTGGAATATAATAAACATAACAGTCTGAGGAACAGGGTAGTCTCAGAGATGTGGAAGTAGGGTACAGACTGACAATTGCCAGAAGAGCGGGTGGGGGAGGGGAGCGATGAACCACAGAACTTGTACGCATGTACTCATAACCAATGGACACGGACAACAAAACTGGGGACGGGGCAGGGAGGGAGGGGGAGGAGGGTGACAATGGGGGGAAAAGGAGAAACATCTGTAACAAAAGTAAATTAATAAAAAAAAAAATACAGCTGGACATTCACTGTATCACCCTTCAAGAAGTATGGGGAAAGGTAAAACCAAGAGGGGCAGAGAGAAGATAGTATGATTACCTGTTAAAGAAAATAATGATTTTGGAATGGTCCATTTGTAGCAGAGACATTAGATTATATTTATTTCCCTTATATATAAATAAAAAGTGATCTTGTACCTGTGACTGACAGAAATTGAGAAGTATCCTTGTAGCACACCAAGCCAATAAAGTGTCTGTTTTAATCAGTTAAGTATCTGTTGTTATGTATTTGGCTAAGCCACATCACATAATTTTCTTTAAAAAAAAAAAAAATCACTGCTTGGGCAATAACAGTGATTGAACTATTTTCTAGCACATGAGCACAAAAGGGAAACCACTGGCATTAGGCATCTTTAATCCAGTTAATTCTGCCACTAGTAAACACACTGCAAGATTAGCAAAAGTATACTAGTTAGAGATTAGGTAGTAGCCATTAACAAAATAAAACTTGAAAAGATTTGGTATCTTAGAGATTTCGAGTGTTCAACCATTTCAACACCAAGACACAAACCTATTCACTCCTTTTGTCTCTGAATTAAAAAAAAAATAAGTAAGTTTGGTAACTCACTGGTCAACTCGATTACTCATACCTCTTGATCTCCTGGACTTTGAAAATCTTTGCTGACGCTTGTATCCCGAGTCCATCGAGGGGGTTTCCAAGTTCTTTCCTGTGTTCCTCTGTTATAGTAATAACTACGCCCTGAACTATCTTTATGAGTTTCCCATTCTCCATTAATATGAATTGCTGGGCTCTCAGGAAGTGGGGGGAGAGCAGACTGGGATATTTTCAGTTCTTGTAAATTAGCATAGACAGGAGAATCTGGACGTCCTTGATTTGGAGGTGTCGTTGCCTGTGAAAAATTTCAAGTGTTCATGTTTAAACTGGCATAAAATTTAAAAATTAAAATTAAATGAAACACAAAATTTATAAACATACACACTAAAAGTCATTTTAAAACATATGCAGGTATATATATTCTTTCTTAGAAAGTTACAATTCAGCAGTTTTAATATTCATAGTTTCAAAAAAATTCAAATAGAATCCAGGGTGATTGATAATTTTCCCTCACTCTGAAAGAATACACAACTAGAAGTCAGAAGCTGTGGATTATAGTCCAAAATCTGGTACTAACAAGTTGTATGACATTGGATCAGATCACTCCACCTCTCTAAAGATGAATTTTTTAACAGCTGTGAACGAGAAAATTGGATTAAATGACCTGGGTCTCCTTTGGTTTTAAAATTATATGATTTTAGGCCATTTTTAAAATATAAAAAGCCTAATACATGAGTAACTTCATAATTACTCAGAAAACTATTAAAAGAAATATTTTTATATTCAAAACTTTAATATGAAATCAGAAATATGAATTAAAGATAAAGGAGATCGATTACTTCAGCTAAGAATTTACTACATTCTGTTCCTTCTTAGTTACAATTTCTCAGTAAACATAAACAAATCATTTAATTTATTTCTAGTTTCCTCATTTGTGAATTTCCTAACAGTGGAAAAATAAAAATGAGCAATAACTCTGATTTACAAGCTTAATCTCAACTTACATTTGTAGTTTTAAATGTCTCACTAGATGTCAAGAGCAGAATACTCTTCATACACTTTGCATAAGAACATTGTAAACTGTATTGTAAGAATTCTAGTTGCTGGAAAAAAATACATCTGAGAACACCATTTTATATTGTGTATTCATGTTTATGAATATATCTTTCCTCTTAGGACAGGATTTCTTAACCTCAACAACACTAGCATTTTGGGACAGATCATTCGTTGCTGTGGGAGGCTATCCTGTACATCGCAGAATGTTTACTAACATCTCAGTCCTCTACCCTTTAGATGATAGTAGCATCCTCCCACCCCCCACTATGACAAATGAATATTATTCAGACATTGCCAAGTGTCCCCGGGGACGAAACTGCCCCTGGTTTCAAACAACTATTTTATCATATAAATCCTAGACTTATATTCAGATGTTCAATTATTCCTATAATATACCCATTGTTTTATGAATGCTTAAAAATACTGAATTAAAAAGGGAAATGTGGACAGATACACTGAATCAGTTTTATTGAAATTAAAGTACTATTTAAAAATAAAATACATTTTAAAAAGGGGAAAGAGCTAAAATAAATAAAATATTATTTGTCTATGAAATAATTATAAAGAACTGAAATCACTAATACGCTTGAAAAGAGAAAACAGTAAAATAATCCATAGCTTGAACACATTTGTAAAATGATTACCTTTAGTCTTTTTACACATAGCGATTATGCCAATATAGTGTGCTCAATGATACAAATTATAATTATACAAATTAACATTTTTCTTAAAATGTTAGCTTTGAATTTAGACACTACTAAACAGTATCTTCCTATGAGGAAAATCTATCCATAAAGACAAATTTCCACGTATTTATCTTGCAAACTAATTCTGATATGGTGAATTCACTAGGATAACAATGCTTCTCTCACTAAAATGAACTCTGTTAATATAATAATTCTATATAGTAAATCATTTCCCAGAACTTTGTCAATAAGTTATTAAAGAAGCTCATACTTATTCCTGATACTTTACTAGATTTAAGGAAATAAAAATACCAAGAAACAGCCATTTTCTAAATGTTTATGGACAAATTCTACTAAATCTTTAAGAAACAACTAGCTCCTGTGTTTAAACAGTTTTTCCAATTAAAAAAAATTAAATTGCTTCAACACAGTTTATAAAAGCATAATTCTGAAACAAAGAAGAGTTAAGTGAAAGAAAATTATAAACCCAATCTCACTTATATATTAAAATATACTAAATAGAATAATAGCAATCAAACCCACCAGTATATTAAATAAATCTGGGAAAAAAGCAGAAATGTTAACTCTGCCTTTAGGAAATCTTATGTAATCCTTTACATTAACCAAATAACATGGTCATCTCCACAGACCAACAAAGCACTTGATAAAATTGAACATGAATTCAGAATAAAACTCAGCAAGTGAGGAATAGGTGATGCCTCCTTAATTGGACTTTTAAAAATTACATGGAATAAACATCATACTTAGCATGACATTTATGAAAACCATTTTCATTAAAATCAATAATCTGCTTTCACCACTCTAATTCAACATAGTACAGGAAGTTCTAGCCACAGAAATCAGACAAGAAGAAGAAATAAAAGGCATCCAAATTGGAAAGGAGGAAGTAAAAAGGTCATTATTCACAGATGACATAAATTTTACATAGAAAAACTCCACCAAAAACTACTAAATTTAATAATGAATTCAGCAAAGTAGGATACAAAAGTAACATCCAGAAATTGATAGCATTTTTATACACCAATAATGAACTCTCACAAACGGAAACTAAAAAAGCTATCCCATTTACATCTGCAACAAAAACAATATGGTACCTAGGAATAAACTTAACCAAGGAGGTAAAAGACCTGTACTTGGAAAACTACAAGATACAAACAAGTAGAAACATATGCCATGTTCATGGATTGAAAGATTTAACATCATTAAAATGTCCATACTACCCAAAAGCAATCTATAGATTCAATGCAATCCCTATCAAAATACCAATGTCATACTTCACAGATCTAGAAAAAATATTCCAAAAATGTATATGGAACCAGAAAACACCCTGAATAACCTCAGCAATCTTGAGAAAGAAGAACAAAGTAGGAGGGATCACACAATACCAGATATCAAACTATACTACAAAGCCATTGTAATAAAAACAGCCTGATACTGGTGTAAGAACAGGCATATAGATCAATGGAACAGAACACAGAGCCCAGAAATTAACCCACACCATTATGGTCAATATTTGACAAAGAAGGAAAGAGTATACAATGGAGTAAAGACAGTCTCTTCAATAAATGGTGTTGGGAAAATTGGACATGCACACGCAAGAAAATGAAACTAGAGCACCAACTTACACCACAAACAAGAACAAACTCAAAATGTAAGTCATGAAAGCATAAAATTTTAGAAGAAAACATACACTTTAAAATCTCAGATATCACATGTATTTTAACTAATACATCTTCTAGCACAAGGGAAACAAAGGAAAAAATAAACACCTGGGACTACATCAAACTAAAATGCTTATGCACAGCAAAAGAAACCATCAACAACATGAAAAGAAACGCACTGTATGGGAGAACATATTCATCAATGATACTTCTGATAATGGATTAATTTCCAAAATATATAAAGAACTTACATAACTCAACACTAGGAAAACAAACAATCCAATTAATAAATGGACAAAGGACCTGTATAGACACTTCTCCAAAGAGGACATACAGATGGCCAGTAGACATATTAAAAAATGCTCAATGTCACTAATTATCAGACAGATACAAATTAAAACTACAATGAGGTATCACCTCACATCTGCCAGAATGGCTACCACCAATAAATCAACAAACAACAAGTGATGGAGAGAATGTGGAGAAAAGGGAACCTTACTTCACTGCTGTTGGGAATGCAGACTGGTGCAATCACTGTGGAAAACAGTATGAAGTTTCCTCAAAAAATAAAAAATGGAACTACCATTTGATCCAGCAATGTCACTTCTGGGAATATATCCTAAGAATCCCAAAACACCAATCAGAAAGAATTTATGTACCCTTACGTTCACAGCAGTGTTATTTACAATAGCCAAGATCTGGAAACAGCCCAAGTGCCCATCAGTAGATGAGTAGATATAAAAGCTATGGTTCATTTACACAATGGACTACTACGCAACTGTAAAAAAAAAAAAAAGGAACTTTTACCCTTTGTGACAGAATGGATGGACCTGGAGATTATGATGATAAGTGAAATAAGCCAGTCAGAGAAAGACAAGTACCATATAATCTCACTTTATGTGGAATCTAATGAACAAAATAAACTGACGTGAGACTGGAAGAGTTGAACCAAAGATCATGCACACAAAATATGCATAGCCCATGGACACAGACAATAATGTGGTGAAGGCCTGGAGCGGGGTGGGCGCTGGGTGGAGGGAAGCTAAGGGGGTAAATATGGGACATCTGTAAAACTGGCAACAATAAAATAATAATAAAGAAAAAGTCAATAATAATACAAAAAGCCTTTTATTCAACATTGTACTGGAGGTCCTAAGTAATACACCAAGATATGAAAAATGAATTAAACTCATAAATATCTAGAAGAAAAAAAAAACCTGATATCTGTTATTGACATAACCAATATCTGAAAATCCAAGTCCATCAAAACTACCAAGTTTAATTAGCTGGTCAGGTACAAGATCATCTAATTAGTTTTCCATACATGAGCAATGACAAGTTGGAATTAAGAGAATAAAATATCTCATTCACAATAGGAAAAGAACTGTTCAACCCTAATATGCTCTAATAGAAATGTAGAAAACCAAGTGAGGAATACTTATAAACCTTTCCTTAGGCACTGAAAATTATACTTGAATAGATAAACCTTTGTTCATAAATGGAAAAACTGAACTTTGTAAACATGTTACTTCTCCCAAAATTAATCTATAAATGATACAAATTCAATGCAATGTTAAGCATGCAATATGGTTAGTACACCACCTTGCACACAGTAGTGCTTCAAGAAATATACTGAATGAATGAACAAACAAACACACATGTGAACAAAAGAATACAAACACATATGGCCAAGTAAAAGCAAAATTAAGAACTTGGAACTGGTTATATGTGAGGAAACTAGGAAAACATCCACATTTCCAGTTTGGGTAAAAGAATGGGCAGTTGTGCCAGCACCTAAGATATAAACAACCTAAATATGAATTAAATGTCAACTCAGGTGCTAATGTTACAACTATAAATAAATAAAAATTATTGTGTTCTAGGACTTCATAATATTGGAAGAGTGTAACAAAAAATAATTCAAACACATAATAGACACAATGCTAGAGCTACACGTGGGATACCATGGGAGCACAAAGAAAGAGACCTGGAAACAAATAACTATGCCTTAGGAATAAATAAGAGTTATCTAGGTAAAAGCTGGGGATACAGGAGGCAGCAAGAACAAAAGTTTGAAGGGGAAGAAAAAGCATGGCACAATCAGGAATGATGCTGACTCACACAGCAGGTAAAAGGGGCAGCAAGAGAAATATGTAAGGAGAAGCAAATAACAGAATAAAGAGAGTTTGTATGTCATGTTAAAAAATATAGCCAGGGCTCAAACAGGGCCGCGCTGCTCTGATGAGGTAGTTCCTTGCGACCTGCACGCGTGAGGGATACCGACATCGACCTCATCCCTAGTTTCTGACAGAGAAAAGCGAAAAGCCGCCAAGGACGATGTGGTGCGCCTCTGGGGAATGGACTCAGGTTAATGAACTGGATAAGGCATACGGTAATCTGCTGTTCACAAGCTTGTTCAGTGAGCAAAACTTCTGAAGATTTCAAGCACTTCAGAAGCCCCCAGCAAGTGTGCACAGTGAGAAAGTGAGTGCATTCTGGGCCCCCAGCTGCCAGCCAGCCCTTCAGAGCAGGAGAGAAAATTTATAACCAGGGATGGAAAGAGGACTCAAAATCGAGCCTGGTAGGAGCTGCAGAAGCATGAGAGGGCAGGCTGGGAGCCCACTGACAGCAGCTGAGGGTTGTTTTAGCTGTCAGTTTCCTCTGAGAAGTAGGTAGTTAAAATGCCAAGCCAGTTCCACAGCACAGAGGGGTGGGACAGGGAAAGGTACCCACATAACACCTGGCTGAGAACACAGGAGCTAAGGCTTTGTCCAGCAAGGAGAAGCTCAGGGAAAAATGGCTCTGAAGGGCCAGAGCATTAAATTAGCTACAGCCACTCACCTCGGGCTCCAGCAAAGGGAGGGCAAACTGGACTGGAAATGTGTGAAGAGAGTTGGAGGTTTGTAGCACTGGGGAGAGAGCTGAGAAGGAGGCCACCAGGAGTTTTATGGTGAATCACTCCCTCATAGAACAGTAGCCATCTAACTCAAAGAGCCCCTTCCCAGGGCCCCGGGAGAAGCAACAGGCCCTCCCTCAGGAATTTAACACCACCCAGGCCAAGCCAGAGAAATGCATATTAAGCCGCATTAACAGCTAGAGACATCCAGCAAGCAAGAAGGGAAAAAGAAAAAGGCCAAAGCCCCACCCGATGGAAAGCCTCTTACCCTGCACACCTGAGAGATTTTTCATTCAGCTAAGGAGTCATCAAGGAACTGAGACTAATAGTCTGCCAGCAAAAGCTAGAGGATAACTGAACCTTTGCATGGCTTGCAAATCTACTCAGGAAAGTAAGACTTGACAGTGGTATTTAACATAGGTCCTCAAACACTCATCCAAACCCAGCAGATGGAGCCACAATCAGCAGAACACCAACACTCACAGGAAAAATTTGGCAGGCTCCAAATCCACTGAGACAGACAAAATGGTGAAACAAAGAAACAAATCCCAAATGGAAAAAAAAAGAGAGAACTCTACAGAAGAGATAAATGAAATGCAATTAAGCAAATATCTGAGGTGGACTTCAGAGAAATGATTATGAGGAAACTCAACTACATGAGTAAAGAGCTCAACACCATGAGTAAAGATATAGAAACATTGAAAATGAACAAACTGTAAATGAAAAACCACCAGGCAGAAATGAAGAATGACATAGCAGAAATAAAGAACACACTGGAAGGAATAACCAGTAGATTAGAGGAGGCCGAGGATTGGATCAGCGAAAAAGAAGACAGGGTAGAAAAAAATCACCCAATCAGAAAACCAAAAAGAAAAAAACAATTAAAAAACAGGAGGACAGCTTAAGAGAACTGTAGGACAACAGAAAATGTAACAACATCAGCATCATAGGAGTTCCAGAAGAAAATGAGCAAGGGTTAGAGAATATATTTGAAGAAATAGTAACAGAAAACTTCCCTAATTTGGTGAAGAAAGAAAAGAGAGCCCCAAGTAAGAAGAACCCAAACAGGCCCACACCAAGACACATAATACTTAAAATGACAAAAATTAAAGACAAAGAGAGAATTCTAAAGGCAGCAAGAGATAAGCAACTGGTTACCTACAAAGGAACCCCCATAAGGCTATCAGCTGACTTCTCCACAGAAACACTACAGGCCAGAAGGGAATAGCATGAAGTAATCAAGGTCATGAAAAACAAGGATCTGAATCCAAGAAGACTCTATCCAGCAAGGCTATCATTCAAAATAGAAAGTCAAATAAAGAGCTTCCCAGACACACAAAAAAGGCTAAGGGAATATATTAGCACCAAACCAGCACTGCAAGAAATTTTAAAAGGACTGCTATAATTAGTAGAAGAAATAGGAAAAAAAATATAACCACACTAAAGAAAAATGGCAATAAATAAGTACGTATCAATAATAACCTTAAATGTAACTGGATTGAACACTCTGATCAAAAGACCCAGAACAGCTGATTGGATAAGAAAGCATGACTCATATATATGTTGTTTACAAGAGACCAGCCTCAGAACAAAAGACTCACATAGGTTCAAACTGAAGGGATGGAAAAAAATTTTCCAAGCAAATGGAAAGGAAAAAAAAAGCTGGGGTAGCTATACTTATATCTGGTAAAATACACTTCAAAATGAAGATCATAACTAGCAACAATGCCACTACACAATATTGAAAGAATCTATCCAACAGGAGGATATAACCTTGGTAAACATATATGCACCCAATATAGGAGCAACAAATGTATTTAAAAAAAACTTCTGGAGGACTTCAAAGGAGAAATCAACAGCAACAGAATTATAGAAGAAGACTTCAACACCCTACTGACATCAGTGGATAGATTCTCTACAAAAAATTAACCAGGAAACAGAGACTCTAAATGATGCACTAGATCAAATAGATTTAATAGATTTCTACAGAGAATTACACCCAAAACAGCAGAATTTACATTCTTCTCAAGTGCACATAGGATTTTCTCAAACACAGACCATGTGTTAGGACACAAACTAAGTCTCTACAAGTTCAAGAAGATTGAAATCATATCAAGCATTTCTCAGATCACAATGGCATGAAACTAGAAATCAATTACAGCAAAAACACAAAAAAACTTTCAAACACATGGAGGCTAAACAGCATGTTATTAAACAACGAATGGGTTACCGAGGAGATCAAGGAAGAAATAAAAAAATTCTTGGAAATCAATGAAAATGAACACACAACAACACAAAATCTGTGGGACACAGCGAAAGCAGTCCTGAGAGGGAAATTCATAGCACTACAGGCCTACCTCAAGAAACAAGAAAAATTCCTAATTGACTTTCTAACCCTACAACTTAAAGAGCTAGAAAGTAAACAAAAAGAAAAACCCAGAGCAAGTAGAAGGAAAGAAATAGAAAAGGTAAGAGAAGAAATAAGTGACATAGAGACTAAAAAACAATTCAAAAGATCAATGAAACAAAGAGCTGGTTTTTTGAAAAGATAAACAAGATTGATGGACCCTTAGTCAGACTCACCAAAAAAACAAAGAAGGAGGACCCAAATAAACAAAATCAGAAATGAAAGAGAAGTAACAACTGATACCACAGATACAAAGGATCTTTAAAAACTACTGTGAAAAATTATAAGCCAACAAATTGCACAATCTAGACGAAATGAACAAATATGTAAAATCACACAGTCTTCCAAACCTGAACTGAAAACAGACAGAAAACTTGAACAGACCAACAACAAGTAAGGAAACTGAAGATGTAATCAATAAACTCCCAGCAAACAAAAGCCCTGCAGGTCTGGACAGCTTCACAACAAGTTTTCACCGAACATTCAACGAAGAACTAAAACCCACTCTCTTCAAACTATTTGAAAAAAATTCAAGAAGATGGAAGACTTCCTAACGTTTTGAGGCCAGCATAATTCTAATTCCAAAACCAGATAAAGACACCGCAAAGAAAACTACAGGCCAATATCCCTGATGAACATAGATGCCAAAATACTTAACAAAATATTAGCAAATCAAATCCAGCAATGCATTAAAAAAATTATTCACCATGACCAAGTGAGATTCATCCCAGGGATGCAAGGCTGGTACAATATTCGCAAATCAAGAAATGTGATACACCACATAAACAAAATGAAAGATAAAAACCATATGATCTTATCAATAGATGCTGAAAAAGCATTAAACAAAATCCAATACCCATTTCTGATAAAAACGCTCAGCAATGTGGGAATAGAGGGATCATATCTCAACATAAAAAAGGCCATATATGAAAAACCTACAGCCAACATCATACTCAATGGACAAACCCAAAAGCATTTCCCTTAAGAATAGGAACAAGACAGGGATGCTCACTTTTGCCACTCTTATTTAACATAGTACTGGAAGTCTTAGCCATAGCAATTAGACAAGAAGGAAAAATAAAAGGGATCCAAATTGGAAAGGAGGACGTGAAACTGTCATTATTTGCAGATGACATGATATTGTACATAGAAAACCCTAGGATTCCATCAAAAATCTATTTGATCTAATAAATGAATTTGGCAAAGCAGCAGGATACAAAATTAACATCCAGAAATCGATGGCATTTTTATACACCAATAATGAATACTCAGAAAGAAAAACAAAAACAAAATATCCCATTCACCATTGCAACAAAGACAATAAAATACCTAGGAATAAACTTAACAAAAGAGGTAAAAGACCTGTTCTCAGAAAACTACAGGACATTGAAAAAGAAACAGAGGAAGATATAAAAAAGTGGAAACATATACCAATCATGTTCATGGACTGGAAAAATCAACATCATTAAAATGTCCATACTACACAAAGCAATCTACTGATTCAATGTAATCTTTATTTAAGTGCCAGTGGCATATGTCAGAGATATGGAACAAAAACTCCAAAAGTTTATATGGAACCAAAAAAGACCTCGAACAGCCACAGCAGGTTTGAAAAAGAAGAACAAAGTGGGAGGGATCACAATACAAGATATCAAGTTATAGTGCAAAGCCACTGTAGTCAAAACAGTCTGGTAGTGGCACAAAAACAGACATGCAGATCAATGGAACAGAACAGAGAACAAAGATATTGATGCTAGACAGTATGCACAATTAATATTTGACAAAAGAGATAAGATCATACAATGGAATAAAAAAGTCTTTTCAATAAATGGTGCTGGAAAAAGTGGACAGCTATATGCAAAAAAAAAAAGTGAAAGTAGACCACCAACTTACCCCATACAAAAGAATAAACTCAAAATGGCTAAAAGACTTAAATGTAACCCATGACCATTAAAATCCTAAAAAAAATATAGGCAGCAAAATCTCAGAAATCATATGTAGTGGAATTTTCACTGATACATCACCTACAGCAAGAAAAACAAAGAAAAATAATAATAAATGGGAGTATATCAAACTTAAAAGCTTCTGCAAAACAAAAGAAACCAGTATCAAAATGAAAAGGGAATCCACTTTCTGGGAGAACACATTTGCCAATGATACATTGGATAAGGGGTTAATATCCAAAATATAATAGAGTACTCATACATCTCAATAAAAGACAGATAATCCGATTAAAACGTAGGCAGAGGACCTGAACAGACACCTCTCCAAACAGGACATACAAATGGCCAGGAGACATATGAAAAAATGCTCAAAATCACTTATCATCAGAGAGATGCAAATTAAAAGGACTATGAAATATCACCTCACACCAGCCAGAATGGCGGCCATCAACACATCCTCAAACAACACATGATGGCAAGGATGTGGAGGAAAGAGTACTCTAGTACACTGCTGGTGGGAATGCAGAATGGTGCAGCCTTCATGGAAAACAATTTGGTGCTTCCTCAAAAAATTAAAAATGGAACTGTCAATGGACCCAGTGATTCCACTTCTAGGAATACAGTCGGCCCTCGTTTATCACAGTTAATCACTTCCAGACTCTACCGCGATAAATGAATTTCTGTGAAGTAGGATTCTTTAAATACAGTGTCCCTGCCACTCCGCGCTTCAACTTTCGTGGCTTCACTCTATCGCGGTTTTTTCAAATACCGTATATATCCTAAGAAGCCTGATGCACCACTCAGAAAGAATACATGCACTCCTATGTTCATAGCAGCACTATTTACAATAGCTAAGATCTGGAAACAGCCCAAGTGCCCATCAGTTGATGAGTGGATAAAAAAGCTGTGGTGCATTTAAACAATGGAATACTATGCAGCTGTAATAAAGAGAGATCTCTTACTCTTTGAGACAACATGGAGGGACCTGGAGAGTATTATGCTAAGCAAAATAAGCCAGTCAGAGAAAGACAAGTACCACATGATCTCACTTATTTGTGGAACATATGAAAAAAATACGCTGTCAACCAAAAGAGATACAGAATCATGGAAGTAGGGAACAGACTGACAAACCTCAGAGGGATGGGAAAAAGTTAACCAAAGAACATATATGCATATGTGCACAACCGATCGACATGGACACTAGGCAGGGGAAGGTAGAACGGGGGTGGGAGCAGGAAGGAGGGGGTCAATGGGGAAAAAGGGGGCACATCTGTAATACTTTCAACAATAAAATGTATATATATTTTAAAATAATAATAATAATAAATCAATAAATATAAACACTTAAATAGAGAGGTTATCACATGGTGTGGATAGGAAAAGTCACTAAAATAAAAATTCGATGTAATTCTGATTTTTAAAAAAAACAACTAAACTGGGACTAGTACCTCTGTACATGACCTAATTTTATATTTAAAAAAAGACTTGGCCTGTTCCACTTTATCTATACATAGACTAAAATAGCTCTCCAACTATCCACAGAAAAGAAAACCTGGAGAATCATATATAAAGAAGGTGACTTTAAACTTAAATTGTACCCGAATCCTTATTTTTTTAATACCATAAAGACTGAGATTTGTCCCCTTTTTACTTTTGACATTACGTAGTTTAAGAACTGCTTCTAAAATAAACTTCAGAAAATGGAAGTATGTATTCCCCATTTCTTAATATGCTAGTAGCTTCTCAATACTAATAGGTATCTACCTTACTATACATGCAAGATTACACTTATATTACTGAATGATTACTATAAGTCCCTAAAGCCCATAATCATAGCTTTGATTTATATTTATAAAGGAAAAAACCACATTTACTAAAGTATCAGACTCCAAATCAAAATTTAAATTATGTTTGAATTCTACTTTAATTTATGTGGAAAAAAGACATTTATGTGCCTTTGGTAATTTATCTGCTTAATCTCTGCCTTACCATAATGGTTAATTATGATAATACTGGGCCACTGAACAGAGTAGAAAACACTGTCAACAAGCCAATATTCAGTTTAAAAAAGACTAAAATTTTAGTTTCACTACTGAAAATTGCATATCAATTTTAACTGAAAAATATAACACTCCAAAAGGCAGTCTGTTCACTTGAAGCCAAATTTTAGGGGGAAAAAACATATATTATCCTTTGTTTAATTATTTTAAAATATAATCTTACAAATTATAATGTTCATATCTTAAAGCACAATCGCATTGAGACTTCAGGTTCTATAGAGTATACTGATAATTTCTATGATTTACTTATTTAGCTAACATTTAAAAACATTTAATTATGAGCTAGGTGGGAGATGAAAATAAGCAAGTCCCTCTCCTTAAGAGCCAGCAGCTTAATATAAAGAGGAAGAGACAGGTAAGAAAACAATTTCAGTGGCATGAGCTAAGTGCTATGGAGAAGTGTGTGTACAGGATACTGAGAGCACAAAAGAGTGCCACTAACGCCCTGGCCGGTTTGGCTCAGTGGTTAGAGCGTCAGCCTGCGGTCCAGAGAGACCCGGGTTTGGTTCCCGCTAAGGGTACTCGGTTGCAGTTTGTCCCCGGCCCCTGGTTGGGTTGTGTGGGAGGCAGCCACTCGATGTGTCCCTTTCACATCGATGTTTCTCTCTCTCTCTCTCTCTCTCTCTCTCTTTCTCTCTCTCCCTCCCACCCTATCTGAACAAAAAATGGCCTCGGGTGAGGATAAAAAAAAAAAAAAAAAAGAGTGCCACTAAACAGGGAGAAGGTGAGACATGGTGTACAGAAAGGGTTCACAGCACAGATTTAACTAGACCTGTAAAGGAAAGCAGGAGGAAGCCCAACAAGCAAAGAGAAGTGACAGGCACTCCAAGCACACTCATAATCTGTTTTTAGTTGACATAACACAAAGAAATGAAAAGCAACCTTTCAATATGAAACTGTGAAAAGCTTTAATAGATATCATTTTCATGGTAAATAAATTCTTTTCCTTATTGTTTTCTTTCAGGTGGTTATCTATTGCAACTCAACTCCTATAGGTTTTGATACCTTGTATTTATATACTAAAACTAACCCCTCCTCCCCCCCACTTAGGCAACAACCTGACCGACCCCTTCCACCATCACTGGTCTGTCACCATTTCTGCCTCCTCTTCTGACATAGACAATAACAAGGCAGGTCCTAAATAGGAAAGCTGTGAGGCCTGACATATGTTTATCTATAGAAAGCTATACATGAACATATGATGAAATCATCTCTGTGCTACCCACCTGCAATAGCTGCAAACTGACAACAGTGTAATCGTTATAAACAATGCCACACTATAAACTAAAAACACTGGTACCTAAAGGGTGGACCGTTAAGAGGTGATGGACATCACAGTAAAAAGCCCTGAGTAAAAGGGATGAATAATAATAATATATAAACATAAGGGTGTGTGTAATTAGGAAGTTTATCTCAAGTAAAATATTTGCCAAAAAGGAACAAAAAGACAAATTTCCCCGTCAAGATCAAGCCCACCTCTCCAGAGTCATTTTCTGTAAGCATTCAGTATGTCCCTGAGTACTCCCTTCTCTCTCTCCATCCCTCTCTGACTTTCTCCATAACAAACCATCCTTGCATGAATAATAGTTCAAATAACAGCATCATAAGCTACTCAGAAATTTCAGTCATCTTGTGTCTCTTCTCTTTACCCCAACAAAGTTCTACTAATCTTCCTGCTAATGTATCTTGAATTCCTTCTGCTGTTATCCCAAGATCACCACATTAGTAGTCTAGGTCCTCTTCATCTTTTTTGCTAAATGATTAATGCCTCCATTTCTTCACTTTGTCCAACTGATCCTTCACAGTTCCAATACTTATTCTCTAAAAATACAAATGTGATCTTGTTACTCACTTGCTTAAAAACATCAATAAATACTTCATTGACTATGGAAGTTGTTCAAATATCACAGGAGAGAATTTAAGGCTCTTGATCACTAGAGTCCCAAATAAGCTTTTCTGCCTCATTCATTATCCTCCTCTTTCTCTACATTATTTGCTCCAAAATCCTCACATTACTCACACTTCTGCTATTAATGTCAGGCTATCCCTTTCTCCCAATTACCTATCATTTCTTCATCCCTCTATCTGGGATATCCTGTCTCCAACCACCAACCAGTAAACCATATATAAAATCATAAAAAGCTAGTTCAAAGGTCACTTTCTTTTTTTTTTTTTATTAATTTATTTTTGTTACAGATGTTTCTCCTTTTTTCCCCATTGACACCCTCTTCCCCATCCCCTCACCCCGTCCCCAGCTTTGTTGTCCATGTCCATCAGTTATGCATACATGCACATAAGTTCTGTGGTTTATCTCTTCCCTCCCCCCCACCCCCTCTTCTGAGGGGTGTCAGTCTATACCCTACTTCCACATCTCTGGGTCTACCCTGTTCCTCAGACTGTTATGTTCATTATATTCCACAAATAAGTGAGATCATGTGATATTTGTCTTTCTCTGCTTGGCTTGTTTCACTTAGGATAATACTCTCCAGGTCCCTCCATGTCGTCTCAAAGGATAAGAGATCTTTCTTTCTTACAGCTGCATAGTACCTCCATTGTGTATATGTACCACAGCTTTTTTATCCATTGATCCACTGATGGACACTTGGGCTGTTTCCAGATCTTAGCTATTGTAAATAGTGCTGCTATGAACATGGGGGTACATGTATTCTTTCTGTTTGGTGTTTCAGGCTTCTTAGGGTATACTCCTAGAAGTGGGATCACTGGGTCAAATGGCAATTCAATTTTTAATTTTTTGAGGTAACACCATAGTGTTTTCCACAGTGGCTGCACCAGTCTGCATTCCCACCAGCAGTGTACTAGGGTCCCCTTTTCTCCACACCCTCGCCAACACTTGTTGTTTGATGATTTGTTGATGGCGGCCATTCTGACAGGTGTGAGGTGATACCTCATTGTTGTTTTAATTTGCATCTCTCTGATGATTAGTGATGTTGAGCATTTCTTCATATGTCTTTCTTTTTTTAGTGCTCCTCTATTCTTTAATAGCAGAATTTACAGGTTTCCTGTGCATCCAGACCAGCACTAACACAAACGTAAACTGAGCCAGGTAACTGCTTTCCCAATCCATGGAATATTTTAGGAAATATAAAAGTAAAGGAGATAGCTACTATAAACTAATATTTATTGATAAAATCTCATTATTCATTTGTGTTGAAAGTATTCAACTAGATATGTCTGTCCTTGGTCAGTTAAGGTAACAGAATTCTTCAACTGAGACATGGTGAGATAGCAAGACTTGGTTACTATTTTATGCTGATGGAGCAAACATGCAAAGGCCTGGTACACTGCCATTATTCCAAATCTCCCTCCCTTGGGATCTGAATGATAACTGTATAATCAACATTCAGACGATGACTAAAGATTACTTTGTTGCTGAAATTTCTAGAGTAAAAGTCTATGGTAAATTACAAATGAAAAAAAAATGCATCTGTGTTTACTTGTTGAGTGCATATATGTACAAGTTTAAACTTAGAAGTTGAGGTTTCTGGCAACAGCAAAAAAATAATAAATTTCAAAAAATACAAAATTAATCCATAGTAATATCATACACATTTTAATGGCTGACATACCATCCTTCCTCTCATTTTCTGATAAATGACTATTCTTTTCTGTTTGTTTGTTTTTTCAAAAATAAGATTCTGAAATAACATTTTGAAAACTTCTAATTATCTAAGGAAAACAATTTATAAATTGTAAGTTCAAATAACACAACCAAACAAATGGGTTTCTAACTTACCCTATCTATCAATTCATTAACAAGACTGCATAACACTGTAATACAGTTGCTTGAATAATATATTATTATATTAATTCCAAACTGGATGTGTAGTTACAAGGTTTAAAGCATTATTTCCTTAAAGCTGTGCTGAAAACTTTATACAAACTACATAAAAAGAAAATGATTTTCCATCATTTTAGTGCCAAATTTATAGGAAAGCAACAAATATTTAAGCCCTGAATTCCTTAAAAGATATTCAAAACAGTTATTTTATTTAGACACATGTAGTATGAATCAATGAATATAAAAATATACTCACACATATATATCTATGCATTAAAAAATCAAAAGATTATAAAAGTTTCTGTAACTTATGCAATTAGAGCTGATTTTGTTTTGTTTTTGTTTGTATTTTCTGGTTTCTCTTCAGATTGTATAAATCTGTCACCCGTTTGTATTTTCTAATTTATTCTTCAATAACTACATTTATTTTGAAGTGACAGTAAAAAGAAAAAAAGTGTGGAAGAGAAAAGACCATCAGTTTAAAACCACATGACAATTCCAGAATGATCTTTAGGGAGTTCTACAACCTAAGCTACAGAGGCAAGAATACATGACACCTACGGAGGCCAATACCAAACTCAAGTTAACCCAGAAAATCTAGAGTAGGCAAGGAGGAAGGGCTAGTTCAGAGTCACAGATGTTTTGGGTTCACTGTAAGTCAGAAATGTAGTCACTGTGCTTAGAATTATAATCCTCATAATAAGCCACAAGGAGAATACCATTCCTATTAGCAAGTTCTCTAAATTGCAAATGGATAAAACAGAGTAGGGGAAAGAAAGGTTAAGATGGGTGAGGTAGAGTGAGACGGTGCTATCATAATAGTGGTCAAAAGTCTAGCACTTCTTCGAGTGAGCAGTTCATCTTAAAGTTTCAGAAACTGAGGCCTATCTAGACAATGATTAATCATTCCTAGTCCTTCTCTCTTTGCTATCATCACCACCATCCATCCCCAAAAAGTTTTTCATCTTGCAAAACTGAAACTCTATACACATTATCCTATAAACTCTCATCTCCCTCTACTCCCAGCCCCTGGCAACCAACATTCATTCTGTCTCTGTGAACCTGATTACTCTAGGTGCCTCATATAAGTGAATTATATTTGTCCCTTTGTGACTAGCTTATTTCACTCAGCATAGTAACCTCAAGAGTCATCCATGTTGTAGCATGTGTCAACATTTCCTTCTTTTTTAAGGTTGAATAAAATACCATTATATGTGCATACAACATTTTCTTTATCCACTGACGGAAAATTGGGATGCTTCTACCTTTTGGCTATTATGAATAATGCTGCTACAAACTCGGACATATGAATATCTGTTCGAGTCACTGCTTTCAATTCTTTTGGGTATTGTGATGATTAATTTTATGTGTCAATTTGACTAAGCTAAGGGCATGCCCAGATAGCAGGAAAAACATTATTTCTGGGTATATGTTAAGGGGAGATTAGTACTTGAATAAGTAGAATGAATAAAAGAAGATTGTCCTCAGCAATGGAGATGGGCATCCTCTAATCCATTAAGGACCTGAATATAACAAAAAGGCAGAGGAAGGGCAAATTCACTTTCTCCGCTTGGGCTGAGACATTCATTGCCTCCTGCCCTAGGACATTGACTCTTCTGGTTCTCTGGCCTTAGGATTCAAATAGGGACTTACACTCAGCCCACCCCAGTTCTCAGACCTTCAGACTTGGACTGGATTATGCTACGGGCTTTGCAGGTTCTCCGGCTTGCAGAGGGCAGATCATGGGACTTCTCAAACTTCCATAAGTGCATCAGCCAATTCCTATAATAAATATTCTCTTTCATATCTCCTATTGGTTCTATTTCTCTGGAAAACACTGACTAATACAGATTTATATGCAGAGCCCTTTTCTTTTGAAATTCCTCCAATAAAACTTACCGTTAGCTCTAAAGGTCATCATTAAAAAATCATACTGATACTTCACATGTTTTCCACTTCCCAACATCTTACTTATATATTATACTAAAGTCCATTAATCCAAAACAGGGGAGGAAATCAACAGCTAAACTTAAAAGCAATTTAATTTTGTTCCTCTCGACCTCCTCATATATAAAACATCTACTTATATTTCAAAGTGCAGGAAACAAAATCATCTAATAAACATGTTCCAGTTCTATGAAGAGTTAATGCTAGTCAAGACTGCAGCTTGTTTTCCAAAATCCTCAGTCTCCTGTTAGGGACCTTCCAAATTCTCTTCCTGATCTGAACTAGCTCTCAGTTCAGAATATTTAGAAAAGACTGTTAAATACAAAGATACATTTCCCATAAGTCATATTAATTCTTGACCCTCCTCTCTAAAGACTCAGAATTACTATACCCTGTTCCAAAACTCACTTAAGACATGTTGGCTCCCTTTGGTTCCAAATCAGTTATTTATATATGCTTATTCCTATTCATCAGGTATCTAAAAATTCACAAGAGAAATAAAAAGGTTTTCATTCAGGCTTCAAAAGTCTCTACATATAAAACAGACAAATGAGAAAATCTATAAGAGATAATTCAGTTAAGACTTACTAATTTCTTAACAAGTGTGTCCTTTTGGGATACTGTTGCTCTTCAAAATGAGACATACTGAAAGTGCCATAAAGATGCCTGGTTCTTTTTAATAAAAGTGCTAACCACAGGAAGAAACAAGTCTGGTTATCACAGTTCTCAGTTTTCATATTCTACTTTGGTGAATGCACTAACAGAAAACTATTACTTATCAATAATGATATATCAGAGCAAGTAACTACCGTAAGAGTATCCATCCCATTTTTCTAATTACATTTAGTTACTAGAGAAGCATTAGGATTTGTTAGTTCCCATTTAAATCTTTAAATCTGTAGCTAAAAAATTTGACGATCACATTCTTTCCCACTTGATTACGCCTAAAGAAAATCTGGCTGTTAAGTTACTATAACTGATAAATAGATTTTTCCATAACTCATTTAAATTATAGTAACTAAAGTTTCAATGAAAAAAAATTAATTGTTATATGAAATAATTTTCTATAAAAATGAAAAGTTCTAATCCCTATGTCTATGTTAGCAATACCATACACACAACATGGATGCTTAACAATGTTTTTCAATAATAAGCATGGTATATCAAGTAAAGGAAAATCTGACATATCTAAGGGAGATATTTAGCAGTTAATTAATAAAATTTTAAAATCACACTTTACTCACTAGAAAAGTGACTAAGCAGTACAAAATGTTAAATTTCTCCTTAAATTATGAACTATAAATACAAAAGCCAAAAATAAAGCTATCTTTCCTTTTTAAAAAAATCAGAAAACAGAATAGGATTAAAAAGAAAAAATACCCTCCAGAAATCTACTAATTAAGTATAAACCCTGTTGATATCTTGGATGAAGTTTTAATAATAGATAAAGGTTGTGACCCTTAGAATACCTTCAAACATCTTACACCTTCAAAATTTCATAATAAAACTCCTGAGCTTCCTTTAATATAAAAATCTGAACTGTCATATCAGCTGATGAACTTTTTGAGCAATCATATAATGGCAACAATTCTCTTTCAGAAGTCTCAGGTTTTACCTGTCCGGCAATGCTTTTGCAATTTTGCATTTGAGCATTTTATTGTATTTTACACTTATTAAAATGAGGCAAAAATGAAAATTGAAAAAAAAAATAGTACAGCACTTCTCTATATTTCCTTATAGTAATAGGGATAGGCAAACTTTGGTCCAAATCTAGCCTGTGGCCTGGTTTTGTAAGTAAAGTTTTATTGAAACATAGCCATGTTCCTTTGCATATTGTCTATGACTGCTTTTAAGCTACAATAGCAGAGTTGAAAACCTGTCAGACCATATAGCTCACAAAACGTAAAATATTTACTATCTGGTTCTCTAAAGAAAAAGTTTTCCAACTCCTGTGAAAATGCTCTCCCCATTTTAAGGTAGATTTTATTAGATGAATATGTATTATCCTGCATTTGTCCAAAGTAATTACTTTAAATAATTACAAAATTTAGATCCCTTCAACACTGGCATTGTCCTTCTATAAACCTCAGAAAAAAATGAGCAGAAAACGCAATCTTCAGCTCTGTAAAAATGTCACTTTCATCTTAACAGTAAGTTTCAACTGATTTTCTTAATTGACCTGTAAATTTTAATACCTATTTAAGAGACAAAAACATTTCTTTTGCTTAACTATAGAAGCAGTTACCACAAAGAATTTTAGTGGTTTTCTTTAAAACAGGAAAAATTTATTTTAAAAATATAACTTTGTTAGTACCTAGGCCCCAAATAAAATAGAATAAAAAATTAAATGCAATATCTAACTATAGTAATTGTTTAACTGATTTAACTTATTCTTTCCAACATATTTTCCCTCTGACCTCGTATCTTTTATTATCCTATTCACTTCCTTATCATACTAATTACCTACATTCCAAGAAATCACTTTAAAATGTTCACATCTGGCTCCAGTTTAAAAAAAAAAAAAGTCAGTATAGACAGGCTGGCAGTTTTTGTTTTGTTTTGTTTTTTTAAATCAAATAAATACCGTAACTAAAAGCATCACCACTTACACTACCAGAATCATATTAGAATATCCTATATAGTTCCTTGGTGGTTACAATAATGGCTCCTACATGCTTCTACAAGGTTTCTGGCCATTCTCTGAAGATACTTTTAGCAATCCCCAGAGGTCAGGGAATGTCCAGTTAAATTTTTTTTTTTTATGGGACATAATAGTCTACTATTCTACATAGGTATCTAGTATTCATTCATAACACATGGTTCTATTATAAGATTTGTTCTTTGCTCATCATCATGTCCCCAGAACGCTACACAATACAAGGTACAGAGCCACTGCTCAATAAATATTTATTTAGTGAATGAATGAATGAATCACTCCAGTAAGTCTAAAGTCATAATTTTTGCTTTATTTTATTCTTCTCTAATGGTGTTTTCTCTTTCTTTTCAAATAAAAAAATGATTAAAATATTTAACAAATATATATGAAAAAAAATGTAACGGTTCTTTTAAAGACCCTAGTTCATAGTGGATATTTTTAAACTACTGTTTAATTTGATGGGTTCAAGCTTCTCTGAAATAAAGGAAGACAATGCAGATTCTATTTTCAAATACATACCTTGTTATGGTCTCAGAAAAATGCTTATCTAGAAAACATAGCTTCACATTACTTCATATAAGGATCTATATCAAATTATCCCCAGTAATTAACTAAGTTCCACCTTTAATACTTGTACTTCTGTGACTTTTATAAATCATACAATCACTTGTTAACTAAATTTTATTTCCTAAGTAAATATTAATATAGTCTTAAGCTATTTTTCCTTTCTTCTCTTTTTAATAAAAATGTCAAAAAAATATACAGTGCTAGGTTGAAAATGGCGCTAGAGTGAATGGAAGCTACACAGACGATCTCCCAGGACCAAACGGGAATTACAACTAAAATAAAGACAAATCGTCAGGAAAAAGCTACAGAAAAGCAGCGGGAGAGGACCATACAACCAGGGACACTGAATGAGACTGGTAGGATCTCCGGAGGCACGTGAGGGTAGCGGGCTGGGAGCCCACGGACAGCAGCGGCCTTGGCTGTGAGCAGAGGCCTTAGCTGGAAGCAGAGGCGCCGGCCCTTGGGGTTAAGAGCCACAGCTACTCCACAGCACAGAGGCCGGGACAGAGCGCTAAATAGCCACAGCCACTCACCTGGGGCTCTGGCAGAGGGAGGGCGGACTGGACTGGAACTCTGTGAGGACACCTGGGAGTTGGAGGGCGCTCAGAGTTTGTGCTGAGCTGTGGCCACAAAGGACTGTGGTGGCCAGCCCCTCCTTCCCAGTTACACAGAACAGCAGCCAAGTTTGCTCCTTCCCAGAGCTGTGGAAGCCCCTCCCTTGGGGATTCCAAGGTGAGGAAAAGAGGCAAAGAATTGCAAATTGAGGCTCATTAACAACCAGCATTGGCCCCACCCTCAGGAAATCCTCTTGCACTATAAACATCTGAGGGAGTTTCTCATTCAACTGAGATCCTAAGGCTTTTCAAGTAACTGAGGCTAATAGCCTCCAGGAAAAAGCTAGAACATAACTAAACCTTTCCTGAGCTTGCAAATCTACCCAGGAAAGTGAGACTTGACAGTGGTGTTGAAGGAGGGCCCTCCACGCTCATCCAAACCCAGTAGAGGGAGCCACAAATAGCAGAACACCAACACCCACAGGGAAAATTTGGCAGGCTCCAAAACCCACTGAGATAGCAAAAATGGTGAAACAAAGAAACAGATCCCAAATGAAAGAACAAGAGAACTCTACCGAAGATGAGATAAATGAAATGCAGTTAAGCAAATTATCAGAGGGAGAGTTCCGAGCCATGATCTTGAGGAAACTAAACCGCGTAAGTAAGGACATCGACACCATGAAAACCAACCAAGTGGAAATAAAGAATGACATAGCAGAAATAAAGAACACATTGGAAGGACTGACCAGCAGAGTAGAGGAAGCGGAGGACAAGATCAGTGAATTAGAAGACAGAGTAGAAAAAAATCAATCAATCAGAAAACCAAAAGTAAAAAACAATGAAAAAACAGGAAGATAGCTTAAGAGAACTGTGGGACAACTGGAAACGTAGTAACATTCGCATCACTGGAGTCCCCGAAGAACAAGAAAATGAGCAAGGGTTAGAGAATGTATTTGAAGAAATAGTGTCAGAAAATTTTCCTAACTTGGTGAAGGAAGAAAGCATTCAAGTTCAAGAAGCACAGAGAGCCCCAAGTAAGAAGAACCCAAATAGGCCCACACCAAGACACATAAAAATTAAAATGCCAAAAATTAAAGACAAAGAGAGAATCCTAAAGGCAGCAAGAGATAAGCAACAGGTTATCTACAAAGGAAACCCCATTAGGCTATCATCTGAATTCTCAACAGAAACACTCCAGGCCAGAAGGGAATGGCATGAAGTAATCAAGGTCATGAAAAACAAGGATCTGAATCCAAGACTACTCTATCCAACAAGGCTATCATTCAAAATAGAAGGTCAAATAAAGAGCTTCCCAGACAACAAAAAGGCTAAGGGAATATATTAGCACCAAACCAGCACTGCAAGAAATGTTAAAAGGACTACTGTAATTAATAGAAGAAATAGAAAGAAAATTAGAACCACGCTGTACAAAAATGGCAATAAATAAGTACATATCAATAATCACCTTAAATGTAAATGGACTGAATGCTCCGATAAAAAGACACAGAGTAGCTGACTGGATAAGAAAGCATGATTCACATATATGTTGTTTACAAGAGACCCACCTCACAACAAAAGACTCACATAGGTTGAAAGTAAAGGGATGGAAAAAAATCTTCCAAGCAAATGGAAAGGAAAAAAAAGCTGGGGTAGCAATACTCATATCTGATAAAATAGATTTCAAATTGAAGACCATACCTAGAGACAAGGAAGGCCACTACATAATATTGAAAGGGTCTATCCAACAGGAAGATATAACCTTGGTAAACATATATGCACCCAATATAGGAGCACCAAAATATAATACAAATCTTCTGGAGGACTTCAAAGGAGAAATCGACCGCAATACAATCATAGCAGGAGATTTCAACACCCCACTGACATCACTGGACAGATCATCTAGGCAAAAAATTAACAAGGAAACAGAGACTCTACATGAAGCACTAGATCAAATGGATTTAATATATACAGAGAATTACACCCCACAACTGCAGAATTCACATTCTTCTCAAGTGCACATGAGACATTCTCAAAGATAGACCATATGTTAGGGCACAAACTAAGTCTCTACAAGTTCAAGAAGATTGAAATCATATCATGCATCTTCTCAGACCACAATGGCATGAAACTAGAAATCAACTGCAACAAGAACATGCAAAAACATATGAACACATGGAGGCTAAATAGCATGTTACTGAACAATGAATGGGTTACCATGGAGATCAAGGAAGAATTTAAAAAATTCCAGGAAACCAATGAAAATGAACACACAACAACGCAAAATCTATGCGATACAGCGAAAGCAGTTCTGAGAGGGAAGTTCATGGCACTACAGGCCCACCTTAAGAAAGAAGAAAAATTTCTAATTGACTATCTAACCTCACAACTCAAAGAACTGGAAAGCAAACAAAAAGAAAACCCTAGAGCAAGTAGAAGGAAGGAAATAGTAAAGATCAGAGCAGAAATAAACGACATGGAGACCAAAAAAAACAATTCAAAGGATCAATAAAACAAAGAGCTGATTTTTTGAAAAGATAAACAAGATTGATGGACACTTAGCTAGACTCACCAAGAAACAAAGAGAGAGAACCCAAATACACAAAATCAGAAATGAAAGAGGAGAAGTAACAACTGACACCACAGAAATACAAAGGATCATTAGCAAATACTATGAACATTCATATGGCAACAAATTCGACAATCTAAGCAAAATGGACACATTTCTAGAAACACATAGTCTCCCAAAACTGAATCGGGAAGAGATAGAAAACTTGAACAGGCCAATCACAACGAAGGTTATTGAAGATGTAATGAAGACCCTCCCAGCAAACAAAAGCCCAGGCCCTGACGGCTTCACGGGCGAGTTTTACCGAACATTCAAAGAAGAACTAACACCCATTCTCCTCAAACTATTCCAAAAAATTCAAGAAGAAGGAAGACTTCCAAACTTGTTTTATGAAGCCAGCATAATTCTAATTCCAAACCAGAAAAAGACACTACAAAGAACGAAAACTACAGGCCAATATCCCTGATGAAAATAGATGCCAAAATCCTGAACAAAATACTAGCAAATCGGATCCAGCAATACATCAAAAAAATTATTCACCATGACCAAGTGGGATTCATCCCAGGGATGCAAGGCTGGTACAATAATTGCAAATCAATAAGTGTGATACACCACATAAACAAAATGAAAGATAAAAACCATGTGATCATATCAAGAGATGCTGAAAAAGCATTTGACAAAATCCAGCACCCATTTCTGATAAAAACGCTCAGCAATTTGGGAATAGAGGGATCATATCTCAACATTATAAAAGCCATACATGAAAGAACTACAGCCAACATCATACTCAATGGACAAACACTAAAAGCATTTCCCTTAAGAACAGGAACAAGACAAGGATGCCCACTTTCACAACTCTTATTTAACATAGTACTGGAAGTCTTAGCCACAGCAATCAGACATGAAGAAAAAATAAAAGGGATCCAAATTGGAAAGGAGGAAGTGAAACTGTCATTATTCGCAGATGACATGATATTATACATAGAAAACCCTAAAGACTCCATCAAAAAACTACTAGACTTAATTAATGAATTTGGCAAAGTAGCAGGATACAAAATTAACGTCAAGAAATCGACGGCATTCTTATACACCAATGATGAACTCACAGAAAGAGAAACTAAAAAAACAATCCCATTTACCATCGTGGCAAAGAAATTAAGATACCTAGGAATAAACTTAACCAAAGAAGTAAAGGACCTATTTGCAGAACACTACAGGACATTGAAAAAAGAAATAGAGGAAGATATAAAAAAGTGGATGCACATGGATTGGAAGAATTAACATCATTAAAATGTCCATACTACCCAAAGCAATCTATAGATTTAACGCAATCCCCATCAAAATACCAACGACATATTTCACAGAACTAGAACAAATACTTCAGAAGTTCATATGGAACCAAAAAAGACCCCGAATAGCTACAGCAATCTTGAAAAAGAAGGACAAAGTAGGAGGGATCACAATACCGGACATCAGGTTATACTACAAAGCTACTGTAATCAAAACAGCCTGGTACTGGCACAAGAACAGGCACATAGATCAAAGGAATAGAACAGAGAACCCAGAAATTGACCCAAAACATTATGTTCAATTAATATTCAACAAAGGTGGCAAGAGCACACAATGGAGTAAAGACAGCCTCTTTAATAAATGGTGTTGGGAATATTGGACAGCTACATGCAAAAAAATGAAACTAGATCATCAGCTTACACCATACACAAGAATAAACTCAAAATGGATAAAAGACTTAAATGTGACTCATGAATCCATAAAAATCCTAGAAGAAAATGTAGGCAACAAAATTTCAGACATCATACGCAGCAAAATTTTCACTGATATATCACCTAAGGCAACAGAAACAAAGGAAAAAATGAACACATGGGACTACATCAAACTCAAAAGCTTCTGCACAGCAAAAGAAACAACCATCAAAGTGGAAAGGCAACCCACTGTATGGGAGAGCATAATTGCCTATGATATATCAGATAAGGGACTAATTTTCAAAATATATAGAGTGCTCATACATCTCAACAAAAGGAAGACAAAGAACCCAATTAAAAAATGGGCAGAGGAACTAAACAGACACCTCTCCAAACAGGACATACAAACGGCCAAGAGACATATGAAGAAATGCTCAACTTCACTAATCATTAGAGAGATGCAAATTAAAACAACAATGAGGTTTATCACCTCACACCTGTCAGAATATCTGTCATCAACAAAGCATCAAACAACAAGTGTTGGTAAGGGTGTGGAGAAAAGGGGACTCTACTACACTGCTGGTGGGAGTGCAGACTGGTGCAGCCACTATGGAAAACACTTTGGTGTTACCTCAAAAAATTAAAAATTGAATTACCATTTGACCCAGTGATCCCACTCCTAGGAATATACCCTAAGAAGCCTGAAACACCAATCAGAAAGAATACATGTACCCCCATGTTCATAGCAGCGCTATTTACAATAGCTAAGATCTGGAAACATCCCAAGTGTACATCAGTAGACGAATGGATAACAAAGCAGTGGTACATATACACAATGGAGTACTATGCAGCTGTAAGAAAGAAAGATCTCTTATCCTTTGCGACGACATGGGAGGACCTGGAAACTATTATCCTAAGTGAAACAAGCCAAGCAGAGAAAGACAAATATCATATGATCTCACTTATTTCTGGAATATAATAAACATAACAGTCTGAGAAACACGGTAGTCCCAGAGACATGGAAGTAGGGTACAGACTGACATTTGCCAGAAGAGGGGGTGGGGGAGGGGAGCGATGAACACAGAACTTGTACGCATGTACTCATAACCAATGGACATGGACAACAAAACTGGGGACGGGGCAGGGAGGGAGGTGTGGAGGGTGTCAATGGGGGAAAAAAGGAGAAACATCTGTAACAAAAGTAAATTAATAAAAAAATAAAAATAAAATAAAAAAATAAATAAAAATGGCTAGATTATAACATCCTTGTAATCAAGCTGCAGGTCATCCATATCCCTCTTTATAGAGAAAAAAAAAAGAAAGAAAGAAAATAGTACAAAGAAATTGCATTTGGAGAAGATACAGATGTTATGCCCTAAAATATCTCAGGATTTAAGTCCACAATGCCTGTTTCATGTAATCCTGCATTGAAATGCTTCTCTGTAAGTTAGAAAAATGAACTTAATTATTTAAAAATATATATATACAGTGCTATCTGTATGTCTGAGATCAAAGTAAAAAGAGTACACCTATACATAAAAAACTATTTATATAGTATATTTTGTGAATCAGGCACTATTCTAAGTACTTATACTAATTCATTTAATCTTCATAAAAGTCCTATGACATGGGTACTACTATCATTCCCATTTTACAGATGGAGAAATAGTTCCAGAAAAATGTGAGTACCTCTCCAGGGTCAAACAAGTAGAAAGTGGCCAATGTGGAGTCTGAACCCAGAAAACCTGACTCCAAAATCCGTGTTTGTATTCTTTGCTTCCCTTATACTATGCTGCCTTTACACTTTATTAATGGTTAAAAGTTTAATGAAGTTATAAATGTAACACATTATGTTTATAGAAAGGATTAAGTTATAAGCTATAGAAAGTAAACCATACCAAAATCCAAGTCCTTTGTAGAAGTATATTACAGACTAAACTGGAAAAAGAAGAAAAGGACTTGTGCCAGTAAATAATATACATATATTTGTTTGACAATGTATACTATATTAATTAGGAAATAAAACTGAAAAGTCACACTCTTTAATGTCCAGGTCTTTTGATTTCACTAGTAGTACGTTATGTTCTTTCTCATTCACTTTTCCATTCAAGAAACCTGCAATACACCCGATTGAAGGAACAGAAAAAAGTAACAGGCAAATCCCCTCAAAGCAGTCAAGTATACTTCCTAGACTTTACATCGTAAGTTTCCCCCAAAACTTATCCTACCAGCTTTCCATTAAGAATATTTAAATTGACAAAGGATTATAAAACATAACATAAATGTAATGAGCAATGTTATTTTTTTTTAAATTGAAGTCTGCCTATATTATTATCAATAAGACAAGAAATAGCAAGTGTTGAGGAGGAAGTGGAGAAAAGTGAACCCTCATACACAGCTGGTAGGGCTGTAAATTGATGCAGCCACTATGGAAAACAGTATGGAGGTTCCTCAAAAAATTAAGAATAGAGTTACCACATGACCCAGCAACCCCTCTTCTGGGTATATACCCGAATATTTTGAAAATACTTATTCATAAAGATGTATGTCCTACTATGTTCACTTCAGCATTATTCACAATAGCCAAGACATGGAAATAATCTAAGTATCCTCTGACCAATGATTTGATAAAGATGTGGTACACTTATACAATGGAGTACTGCTCAGCCATAAAAAAGATGAAATATTGTCATTTGCAACAACATGGATGGTTCTTACGAGTATCATGCTAACTGAAATAAGTCACACAGAAAAGAACAAGAACCATGTGATTTCACTCACATGTGGGATATAAAACAAAAAGCAACAAACAAATTCACAGACACAGACAATAGTACAGTGGTTACCAGAGGGGTAGAAGGGTAAGGGAAGGACAAAGAGGGTAAAGGGGGTAAACTATATGGTGATGAAAGGAGACTGAGCATAAAATGGAAGTATACAGATGTTGTATTATAAAGCTGTACACCTGAAACTTATACAATGTTATTAAACCAATGTTACCCCCAATAAATTTAATTAAAATAAAAGCTGCCTAAAGCATTATCCATACAGGCTGAAAACCAAAAATAAATGTCCTGGGCCCCTGCCTGGCCAGTGTGGCTCAGTGGTTGAGCATCGACCCATGCACCAAGAGGTCGCAGGTTTGATTGCCAGTCAAGGCACATGCCCAGGTTGTGGACCAAATCCCCAGTAAGGGGCATGCAGGAGGCAGCCAATCAACGTTCTCTCTCATCAATGTTTCTGTCTCTCTCCTCCTCTCCCTTCCTCTCTCTCTAAAATCAATAAAGAAAAAAAATTTTTTTTAATGTCCTAGGCCCCCAAATATATTACAAAAGGCATAATACAGTAGGCAAACTACATAAAGCACTCACCCAAACAAATTGATTCTAAACTAATATGCTACCTGAACATTTAAAAATTTTTGCTTGCCTCCTTAGAGGTTGGAAAAGTTCTTTTGGAGGTATGAAATAGAAAAAAGTTTCAAATTGTCTTTTTTCTTAAAATAAAAATTTCCTTTGACAATAACAAAAATAATACATAGTTAATATGTATTAAGCACATACACTGAGGCACTTGACTTATTCATCTTGTTAATCTTCTCAACACCCAAGAGTTAATTATTCCTCCTCATAAGGAAGTTGCTGAACCAAGATTCATAACTACGTCTATTTGATTTCAAAGTTCAGGCTATTACTCACTACCTATGTTATACTTACCAAGTAGAAGTAATAGGAACCATTTCTTAAAGCTATGTTTAATAAATATTTTGTTACAAAATATTTTGTAAAATATTTTTAAAATTAAGAACAGGTACATTCCTTCTCCCTAAAGCTAAAAACAGAAAAACATTAACAAGAAACACTGTTATCAACTTTAATTTCAGTTTGCCTATATTTTAGTAAAAGATTTAAAATTAATGTTCCGCTTCCTAAACTATGCCTGGCACAGCGTAAGCAATGAATAAATATTTTAAATAATTAAATAATGCAATCATCTCTATGAGAATGGCAGCTATCCAGCTCAGTTCAGATTTCAAATGTTGTCTCCCACTGTTCCCAGCAGTACATTCTCACTTCTCACATTCATCAAAACAAATGTTCTTACTTTTGGTTCAGAAAATATATGCATTATATCCATGACACTACCCAAAATCCAAGCTCAAAATATTTCTAACTCTCCAACTGATTTTGCTATGCAATATAAAAGTAGGATGATCAATAGTGTAAAAGTGTGTTCAACTAGGAAACATTACTTGATCCAATACATAGTCATCCAATTTACTGAATACCCATAAGTATGGGGGACTAGGTAGCTTTAAGTAGGAAAAAAAAAAGATCTTAACACCACTTTTCATGGTTCTTCAGTAGTTTGAAATAATAAAAAAATCACTCACATATTATAAAATAACTGCCAAGACACATCCACCAATTTCTTTTTTAAATGAGTTTCAGTGCGGCCAGTGTGGCTCAGTGGTTGAGCATCAACCCATGCACCAAGAGGTCGCCAGTGTGATTCCCAGTCAGGACACATGCCCGGGTTGTGGGTCCGATCTCAGTGGGGGCATGCGGGAAGTGGCCAATCGATGTTCTCTCTCATCGATGTTTCTATCTCTCCCTCTCACTTCCTCTCTCTCTAAAAATCAATAAAGGAAAAAATAAAATAAAATAAAATAAAATAATAAAATAAATAAAATAAAATAAAATAATAAAATAAAATAAAATAAATAAAATAAAATAAAATAAAATAAAATAAAAAAATAAATAAAATAAAATAAAATAAATAAAATAAAATAATAAAATAAAATAAAATAAAATAAAATAAAATAAAATAAAATAAAATAAAATAAAATAAAATGAGTTTCAAATACATTTTTGACTAGAGCACTACACCTTGGTCTGCTTTCCCAAAGTAAGGAATTGGACACCCTTTCATTCAATTAGTTTCTCAGAGAGGTGGAGACAGAACAACTCCTCCATTGTGAACCTTTCAGCTAGATTATGTTCTTGGGTACTTCGGAGATTTTAACATTTCCTATGGTCTTCATCTGTGGAGAAGCTACTGGATAGAAACACAAAGAAGGTCAGACGCAAGTTCTGGGCACTAAGAGGCCAAGAATGATAAGTAAAATTCAGAAGGTACGGTCACTAAAATAAAACTAAGTCTACATTTATAGGATTTTAAATAAATGTAAAAAATAATAAACACCCAAAGGACCTGAATAGACACTTCTCCAAAAAGGACATACAAATGGCCAAGAGACATAAAAAAATTCTCAAGGTCACCAATCATCAGAGAAATGCAAATTAAAACCACAATGAGATATCACCTCACACCTGTCAGAATGGCTATCATCAATAAATCAACAAACAAATGCTGGTGAGGGTGTGGAGAAAAGGGGACTCTACTACACTACCTAATCCAAAACTGTTACCTAGAATTTTCCACATCTTCATTTAGGCAAATTTGGCAATGATACCTGGCAGTATAATTTTTTGCTTTTTTCCAAAGGCAACATTGATTATGTACTTGAGACACTACAAACTAACAAATATACTACTATAAAGACAATTAATAGTATTAATAATGACAAATCCAAAAGTTTTATTCTTTTAAAAAAGGTCCAATAATTTTTCATATGTTACTTTTACTAACACTGGAGAGTGGACTAAAAGACACTAAACTATAAGCTCTTTAAAGCAGAAACTAAATAAGTCTTTGCATTTTATCTAGTACAGAGAAAGCCTTTAATAAGTGATGAATGAAAAGTAGATATTGGCCCTGGCTGGTTTGGCTCAGTGGTTAGTGCGTCAGCCTGAGGACTGAAGGGCCTCAGGTTCGGTTCCCAGTCAAGGGCACAAACCTGGATTGCAGGTTAGATCCCAGGCCCAGGACGGGCTCGTGCAGGAGGCAACCAATCAATGTGTCTCTTTCACATTGATGTTTCGCCCACACTCTCTCCCCCTCCCTTTCACTCTATCTAAAACTAAAAAGCTTCTGCACAGCAAAAGAAACAACCATCAAAATGGAAAGGGATCCCACTATATGGGAGAGCATAATCGCCAGTGATGCATCAGATAAGGGGTTAATTTCCAAAGTATATAGAGTGTTCATACAAGTCAACAAAAGGAAGACAAAGAACCCAATTAAAAATGGGCAGAGGACCTAAATAGACACCTCTCCAAACAGGACATACAAATGGCCAAGAGACATATGACAAAATGCTCAATGTCACTAATCATCAGAAAGATGAAAATTAAAACAACTATGAGGTATCACCTCACACCTGTCAGAATGGCCGCTATCAACAAATCATCAAACAAGTGTTGGCGAGGGTGTGGAGAAACGGGACTCTAGTACACTGCTGGTGGGAATGCAGACTGGTGCAACCACTGTGGAAAACACTATGGTATTACCTCAAAAAGTTAAAAATTGAACTGCCATTTGACCCAGTGATCCCACTTCTAGGAATATACCCTAAGAAGCCTGAAACACCAAACAGAAAGAACATATGTACCCCTATGTTCATAGCAGCACTGTTTACAATAGCTAAGATCTGGAAACAGCCCAAGTGTCCATCAGTGGATGAATGAATAAAAAAGCTGTGGTACGTATACACAATGGAGTACTACGCAGCTATAAGAAAGAAAGATCTCTTATCCTTTGAGATGACATGGAGGGACCTCGAGAGTATTATCCTAAGTGAAACAAGCCAAGCAGAGAAAGACAAATATCATATGATCTCACTTATTTGTGGAATATAATGAACATAACAGTCTGAGGAACAGGGTAGACCCAGAGACGTGGATGTAGGGTACAGACTGACAATCCTCAGAAGAGGGGGGGGGGGAGGGATGAGATAAACCACAGAACTTATACACATGTATGCATAAGTGATGGACATGGACAACAATGCTGGGGATGGGGTAGGGGGGATGGGGAGCAGGGTGTCAGTGGGGGGAAAAGGAGAAACATCTGTAACAAAAACAAATTAATAAAAAAAGAAAATGAAGAAAAAACTCAATGGAAAAATATCCTTGTGTGAGGATTAAAAAAAAAAAAAAATAGACATTGGATATCCCTGTCTTACTACGGAAATTTCAACTAGGCAAAAAATTCTGTCCCCTAGGGAAAATGATAGAGGTTTCATTGCATTAAGAAATATTTATTCCGTAAGACTTAACATTAAATATCCCCTTGCCCAAACTTGTTTCAAATTTTAATTCAACAGCTGAACAAGTGAGGGAAATTGTATTAATTCATCTTATATCAGTTGCAATGTAGAACATCAATTAACTATTTGTACTTTCTCACATTAATATCATTGGTCTATCTTGTCTTTGAATGACTCTTGTTACCCATCATGCATTGGCCATTTGAAAAATAAATGTAAAATAAAAAAAAGCCAAATGCATCTAGGAATCATGAGGTAGAAGTCAAGTAGAGTTTAGAAGAAAAGTAAAAAAAAGAGAGCAACTTGTCTGAGAAAAAAAAAAGGTGATACAAGGGTTGGGAAAAAGGTGAAAGGAAGGTGGACACATGAGGAGTTTTATGTTGAGAGTGAGCCCAATGAAACTGTATGCATGAATATACATGTAGGCATTTCTTGGGGTCTATGGCTTTCACTAGATCCTCAAAAAGGTCACAATCATACAATTAAAGAGGATGGGGCCTGATAAAGAGATCTATGCTAAAACAAAGTAGGCTCTTTGTTCCAGAAGCAAGCTAAGGATAGATAATAAAGTATTTGCTTTCTAATATCAATAGTTTCTGAGAAAAGACAGCAGTTATTACAAGGTATTCTTTTCCTGGAGAATAGGTGTGCCAAAGAGAAGAAGACCAGTCATCCTAAAAGATCTCAATCAATTTTGCCTTCAGATTTGACCCAAGTGTAATTTCAAGGTTTCTGCCCTGGCTGGTGTGGTTCAGTGGTTAGAGTGTTGGCTTTCACACCGAAGGGTCATGGGTTCAATTCCCAATCAAGGTGTGTGCTTGGTCCGGTAGGTCGATCCCCCCCCACCCCTGCTTCCCTTCCTTCTACTCTTTCTAAAAATCAATGTAAAAAATATCCTCAGGTGAGGATTAACAACAACAACAAAAAAAGAATGTGGGTTTCTGAATATCTTGAAATTATAGCAAAATTATGTCTAAATGTGCATTTCTTGAGAAAGGAGTTTGCATTGTTTTCATCAAATTCTAACAGTTCTGTGGCTTTCTGAATATGAAGCAGTCAATCAAATAAAAACCAAATAAAAAAACTATTATTATTTTCTGTTTTGATTTACTAGAAAGATTTAACAAGATGATCCTAGGAAGCATAAACAGAATATGTAGATTCCCAGATGTTATACGGGGAAGTAAAATAAAAAGAAAGAAGAATTTAAGGACACTAAACAGTTTAAAAACTTCACAATTTTGCCTAAATGTAGTTCTCTTTATTTATGATTGAGTTTAGGTTGATTTGTAAAACAAAAACAGTCAAACTAACGCCACCACCAATAAAAAAAGGCATTGTTGATTTTGTCACTCCCAGGGATTTCACTGATTAAAATATTACCGAAACAAGACTCAATTTTAATATAACCAACTCTCCATGATGTAGAGATGATAATTTTTGTGTATTATTATAATCTTTTTCTTTCCTTCTTACGACCCGTTAATATTTTACAGGCAAAGGATAGTCAAGAGAACGGAATGGAACTAAAATGCCAATCAATTCATGTTACTACTTTCCAGAGGAAGATTAAAGAATAACAAAAAAGATTAATGAGGGATGAGATAAAACTAACAACTATTTTATTATTCTACCTGCAGATTTCACATTAATGCATTACCTGTTCAACACAGAGGTTATTAAGGACTTACTATAAATACCTTAAATTTCATATACATTTATTCTTATATTAAGTCTTTAAAATTTCTTTTTAGTTATTTAAAATTAATGTTGGTTTTATTTTCCAAAGATTAAGTCACCAGATATATCTACCCTGTCTCAAAAATAATCAATTCCTTGAAATAATTTTTCAAGAATTAGGTACTCTTACTACTAGATTATGCATTCTGGGCTGGGGGATTTAGAAAACCCAGAAGCTGGCAGTAATTTCACTAGCCAGTCCTCTAAAGCAAAGCCACTGAATATTACCTGTCAGTTGCTTTACTATCTGCCAACCAGGAGTTTGCCTTTCTGAAATCAGGCATTGATAATGCTCCAGTTTCTGTGCAAAAATATATATATAAACATCGTACCACAAATTCTATTAGTAAGTATTAGCATAAGTAATATAAAGCTCACCTCTGCACTCAAATAATTAAAGATGTTGCTTTCTACTTTCTAAAAGCATGTTTTGTGATTTTGAAAACTGTTTAAAAATTCAGGAACCACTTAAAAATGTTATCTCCTATAACTAAAGATTTAAGAAAGATTTTAGTGATTTTTAATATATACATAAACTTAAAACATCAAATTAAAAACCTACGGGATCTTAAAGAGTAGTGAGATTCTTACACATACTTGTAATTGGTTATTCTAATCTCTAAGATTGCCTGTATCTATATTACTAAGCATGAATAGAACTAATATTGTGCTAGAAGCCACCTTTGGTGCCAGATACACAGGTAATTTCACATACAGGATTTCATTTAAATCTAACAATTCTCAGTTCTATCTTTAGAGGTGAAAAAAATTGAGGCTCAGAGATTAAATGACTGGGCCAGGTCATACAACTAAGTAGCAACAGATTTCAAACCTCAAAAACCACATCTGTCCTACCTCTAGTTCAGGCACCACAATGTCCCAAATTTTTTTGAAAAGTAAAATAATAATACCAGTGTTCAAGAGACAATTCCAACTGCTTTCTTTCTAAGTAAGATATGGAAACATCACTCATATTTTACCAAAATATGGTACAGGGAGGGCTTAACAAAACGATCTATCAAAAGTGAGCAAGAGCCCAGCTGTTATGGCTCAGTGGTTGAGCACTGACCCATGCACCAAGAGGTCACTGGTTCGATTCCCGGTCAGGGCACATGCCCAGGTTGTGGGCCAAATTCCCAGTGGGGAGCAAGCAGGAGATGGCCAATTGATGTTCCCTCTCATCAGTGTTTCTCTCTCTCTCTCTCTCTCTCTCTCTCTCTCTCTCTCTCTTCCTTCCTCTCTCTCTAAAATCAATAAAGAAAAAAAAAAAGTGAGCAAGGATTTAGATGAAATGTTATTAGCTGTTTCTATACAAACTCAATTTACATCTGTTTTTTAGATTCAGCACCATCTAAGTGGAAATAGATTTAGAAAATCTCTAACAATGATACCTTTTATATCTAATCGTGAATTAACCAGAAAATACAATTAACCTGAAAAATTACATCCCTCAAGCGTTCTTCTTTGAATAATATTCTATTTGTATAATAGTTTTTAAAACACTCCTGATAGAAATTGCACATACAATATGATTCTCAATTTTTAAATATATAAATGTATATATGCATGTAGAGTTAAAATTTGTACTTTTAAACACAATTAACACTTTACACAATTTGGGAATAAAGACTAAAAGGAAATATTTAAATGCTTTCAATTACAAACAAAGCTTAAATCTGTAACAAATTAGAAATTGGTTTTGTGAACCCAGTATACTATAATAACACCTCAAAATATTTTTTGATCAAGTGTTCCATATATATCATTTTCCAGATTAATTTAAGATTAGGCTTCAAATGTCAGAAATACATTAGTTTATCACTGTCAACAAAGAAAGTCTTTCTATAAATGTATCTGCCAGAGAGGGTTGAGACAGCGGAGGAGGGGGTCAATGGGAAAAAAGGGGGAGACATCTGTAATACTTTCAACAATAAAGATTATATATATCTGCCAACATAAAAAGCTAATATAGAACATTTCTAGATTTATGGTCATCGTAAAAATATTCACACTGTATTTTAAAAATAGCATGATTCTAAGCTTTAACATTTTTTGGCCTTCTTCCTAAATGTCAGGTTATCAGTCAAAACTCCTTCTAGCATCTTGTCAGCCTCACCAACAAATGTCTACCATTTCTACTCTTCAGTTTTACACCACACTTGCTAACTAGAGAAAACTTGATACTCAAGACTAGTAAAACATGTATGTTAAAGGAATGTTAATAAGATCATGAGGACCCAGCTGGTGTGGTTCAGTGGTTGAGCACCGACCCATGCACCCAGAGGTCGCCAGTTTGATTCCTGGTCAGGGCACATGCCCAAGTTATGGGCTTAATCCCCAGTGGGGGACATGCAGAAGGCGGCCAACGATGTTCTCTCTCATTGATGTCTCTATCTCTCTCCCTCTTCCTTCCTCTCTCTCTAAAAATCAATAAAGAAAAATTATTTTTAAAAAAAGATCACGAGGGAAAAATGGCATCAGGAGTATATGGTTTGATTTTAAGGCTGTTTTAAGGTTTGGCGCTCTCAACTAACATATTAATTTTCAGTTTCCTTCATATCAACCATTAGTATGACCTAAACACTTGTTGCTCTGAGGAGGACATTGAGTACAATCCTTCCATTTTATTGGGGGGTGGGAGGAAAAATTGAATATTAGAATTTTTTACTCCAATTTTGGAATCTCTGTATTGCATTACAACTTTTTACCCCCAACTCCATTTTTCTAATCACTTTCTTCATTAAAGTCTATGCTGTATCAAGGGTCTTAGCACTTCTAGATTACTGTTTTTCAAAAAGAAACATGCTTTTTTTTTAAGAGAGAGAGGGAGGAGGAGAGATAGAAACATTGATTTGCTGCCTCCTGCATGCCCCCTACTGGGGATCGAAATCAAGCCTGCAACCCAGGCATGTGCCCTGACCGGGAATCAAACCAGTGACCTCTTGGTTCATGGGTCGACGCTCTACGACTGAGCCACTCTGGCTGGGCGAAACATGCATCTTTGATGGGATATTAATCAAGGTTTCCTCTTCTCCATATTTGTGGCTAAACAACTAGTTATCATTCCAAAAGCATGTAGCATATCTACTACTTACCAGGTATTATACGAAGTGCTTGATATACACAGATAAATGAGATAACTAGCATGACCTTAGAGATTACAGACTAACTAGTGAGAAGTAAACAATCTTAAATGTAATGAGTATAACAAAGGAACAGTACAGGGTGCCATGGAAGCTTATGAGAGGATATCCCATAGAAGCTAAGACTAACAAAACTGTTAAGAGGTCAGAAAAATTAATACTTAAAAACTACCACTGCAAAATTTACCAAGCACTTCTAATTCTGGGAAAAATGAATTAATGTACTTTTCTCTAGTCTCTCACTAATTACAAATAAAAACACTGGACATAATATATAAAATAAACATAAGACAACTCTGAAAGGTAGAAAGAAGGTATACCAACTAGTGACCTCAGGACCCAATGAACAACATGCTGGTGAGTTCCCTGGGTTTACTTTTGGTTTCACATATCCCAGGGAAGAGGGAACTCAGCAACTCAGAAACATCAACAGGCACAGACCAAAAAAGGACCAACAAATTTCTGTTCTATGTAGCAAAAAGACCAGAAAAGGGGAAGAAAAGCAAGACTAAAAACTTTTAGTATTACTATGCTACTCCAGCCAAATGCCACAGAAAAACCAACAGTTCTACCCACACACCACCAGCACTGGTGAACAGGGATCCTAGGTTTTCATATGTTCAAGGCTGTAATAGAGAACCCCAAAACCCCCACCAAGATGGTGTCAGAGAAGGCAGAGGAAAGGACAAGAGCAGTCATTTCCAGACAGTAACAAGACTGCACATGCATGCATGCACAAACACAGAGGAGGCCTAGTGAAGAGTGAGAACTTTCACCACTGCCAAAAAGCAAGGGAGCCATCCTCTAATCTATGATGTTAGTAGAGGTCAATGTGGGCCAAGTAAAGAGGCAGTTCAACCCCTCCCAGTCAGAGATGTAGCAGGGAGATTTAGTGAAAAGCCAGACACTAATAAGGAACTTTTAGAGAAGGCCAAAAACACACATACTGAAGGAATTTAAACACAAGCAAATGGTACCAGATTAACCTAACACCTCACACTAGACACCTATTTACTTCCGTTCCTGTTACCCAATACAATCATGTCTGGCTTTCAACCAGAAATTACAAGGCAAGGCAAAAGGCAGGAAGAAAACAATATGAAGAGATAAAATAAGAAACAGAGTCAAACTCCAATATGGTACAGATGTTGGAATTATCAGACAAGAAATTTTATATACCTACTATAATATCTTAAGGGCTTTTAAAAGAAAAAGTAGACAATATTCAAGAACAAATGAGTAATTAAAGCAGAGAGATAAAAAAAAATCTAACTCAAAATCAAATTAAAACACTATTAACAGAAATGGAAAATGCCTGTGATGTGATGATCAGTAGATTGAACATGGCTGGGAAAAGAATCAATCAGCTTAAAGATATGTCAATAGAAATTCCCCAAACTGAAAGCAGGATGAATACCAAACAATTTATATAAAAGCATTTCATAAACCAACTGCAGAAAATCAAAGATGAAAAGAAAATCTTGAAAGGAGCCAGAGGAAAAAAAAATACCTTGACTACTAGGAAACAAGAATAAGAATATAGCATATATCTCATCAGAAACCATGCAAACCATGCAAAGAGAAAATATTTTACCCACTTTGGGCAAAATATTTAAAGTGTTGAAAGAAAAAAATCACCAAGAATTCTATATCCAAAGAAATTATGAATTAAAATGAAGTTTCATGAACAAATAAAACTGAGGGAATTCAGCACTAACAGATCTGCCTGAAAGAACTGTTAATACTGTTAAGATGCTACTACTTCCCAAATCTATCCACAGACTTAACACAATCCCTATCATAATCCCAGCTGGTTTCTTTGTAGAAATTGACAAACTGATTCTAAAATTCATACAGAATTACAAAGGAACCAGAATAGACAAAACACTCTTGAAAACGAATAAAGTAGAGGGAATAGTACTTTTCAATTTCTAAACTTATTACAAAACAACAGTAACCAAGACAGGTTAGTATAAGCATAAGGATAGACATATAGATCAATAGATCAATGAAATAGAAAGTCCAAAAATAATCCCAGATATCCATGGTCAACTGATTTCAACAAAGGTGCCAAAACCATTCAATAAGGGAAAAAAATAGTCTTTTCAACAAACGGTCCTGGACAACTTGATAGCTACATACAAAAAAATAAAGTTGGACCTTTACTTCACACCATACATAAAAAATAACTCAAAATGGATCAAAATTAAATGTAGAAGCTAAAACTATAAAATTGTTAGGTGAAAATATAAGACTAAATTTTCATGACTTTAGATTTAGCAATGGAGTCTTAGAAATGACACCGAGCAATGAAACAAAAAATTAGATCAATTTGAACTTCAAAATTAAAAACGTGTGCTTAAAAAGACATTATCAAGAAAATAAGACCACACACAAAACAGGAGAAAATATCTGCAAATATATTTGATAAGAACTATATAAAAAATTCTTACAACTCAACCATAAAACAACAAATAGCCCAACTTAAAATGGCCAAAAGATCTGAATAGACATTTCTCTAAGAAGACAAAGAAACAGTCAATGAACATAAGAGAAAATATTCAACATCCCTAGTCATGAGAAAAATGCAAATCAAAGCCACAATGTGATAGTACTTCACACCCACTAAGATAGCTATGATAGGAGAAATTAAAACCCTCAAACATTGCTAATGGGAATATAAATAAAATGGTGTAGCCACTTTGGAAAATAGTCTGGCAGTTCTTCAAACTAATCAGAGTTACCCTATGACTCAGCAATTCCACTCCTAGGTATCCACCCAAGAGGGAAAAAACAAACAAACATATATCCACACAAAACCCTGTACACAATGTTTACAGCAGTATTATTCATACTAGCAAAAAGGGAAAAACAACCAAAATGTCCAACAAGTGATGGATGGATGGATAAATAGATTATTCTGCCATAAAAAGAGATGAAGTGATATATGCTACATTTAACATGGATAAACCTTGAAAATGGTAGGCAAAGTCAAGGAAGCCAGTCAAAAAGACCACATATTATGTAATTCCACTACAACAAAATGTCCAGAATAGGAAAATTTGTTGAAAGAGAAAATAGGATTAATGGTTGCTTGGAGCTGAGGAAGATAGCGGGATAATGGAGGTGACTAAAGGGTACAGGAAACTACAAAACTCTGATGAAATCAAAAGTGAGCCTAAATAAATGAAGACATATTCCTTGGCCATGGTTTGAAAGACTCAATAGTGTTAAGATGTCAATTCTTCCAGATTTGATCTTCAGTTTCAACACAATTCTAATCAAAATCCCAATAAAACTATTTTATAGATATGAACAAAGTGAATCTAAATTTTATATGTAAAGGCACAAGACTTGAACAGCTAACACAATACTGAAGAACAACAAAGTTGGAAGATGCACATTACCTAGTTTAAACACTTACTATTAAAACTACATTAATCCACACAGCAGAGTATTTACAAAAGAATGACACACAGATCAATGGAACATAATGGAGAGCCAAGAAACATACCCAAATAGTCAACTGATTGTTGACAAAGGAACAAAGGCAAATCAATAGAGAAAGGAAAATCTGTTCAACAAAATGGTAAGGAAAAATTGGACATATGTGTGCAAAAAAAAAAAAAAAAAAACCCTAGACAAAAACCATTCACAAATATTCAATCAAAATGGATCATAGACCTAATTATAAAATGCAAAACTATAAAAATTCTAGAACTAAGACAAAAAGAAAACCTAGATGATCTTGGGTCTGGCAATGAGTTTTTAGATATAATAGTAAAAACAAGGTCTATAAAAAAAATATTAAGTTTTGGACTTCATTACAAGTAAACACTTCTGCTCTGTGAAAGTCACTGTTAAGAGAATGAAAACACAAGCCACAGATTGAAAGAAACTATTTGTAAAATATATATCTAATAAAGGATTTGTATCTAAAACATACAAAAAAAAACCTCTTAAACTCAATAAGAAAATAAATCCAATTTAAAAATGAGGAAAGATCTAGACACCTCATCAAAGAACATACGAAGACACAAAATAAGCATATGAAAAGATGCTCAATATCACTTGTCATTAGGGAATGCAAATTAAAACAATATATTACATATTATTAGAATGGCTAAAAACAAAACTGACAATACCAAATGATGGTGAAGATGTGGAAAGAGAAACTCTCATTCACTGCTGATGAGAATGCAAAATGGTACAGCCACTTTGAAAGACAGTTTGGCAATTTCTTATAAAGGTAAACATAGCCTTACCATACTATTCAGCAATCTTAGGTATTTACCCAAGGTATTACCCAACTGATTTTAGGTATTTACCCAAATGATCTGAAATATATATCTACAAAAAAAGCCTGAATACAAATATTTATAGCAATTTTATTCATAATGGCCCAAAACTGGAAACAACCAAGATGCCCTTCAATAGATGAATGAATAAACAAGTTGTAGTACATCACTGTAACAGGTTACTCAGCAATAAAAGAAATGTTATCAAACATGAAAAGGCATGGATGAATATTAAATACATACTGCTAAGTGCAAGAAGCCAATCTAAAAAGTCTACCTACTATATGATTCCAACTAAAAGACATTCTGGAAAAGACAAAACTACAGAGAGTAAAAGGATAAGTGGTTGCAAAGAATTGGAGGGGAGAAAGGGAGGGAGGGTGAACAGGTGAAGCACAGAAGATTAGGTCAGTGAAACTATTCTTCTGTATGATACTGTAATTGCGCATATACAATACTATGCATTTGTAAAAACCCACTGAATTTTACAACACTAAGAGCAAATCTCGATGTATGAAATTTTTTTTAATGAAGAAATTGGAGGTGAGGTAGAGAATCCCAGAAAATAATGTAGAATATGAGGGGAGAAAAAAACTAACTTTAGCCCTGGCCGGTGTGCTTCAGTTGGCTGAAGCATTGTCCTGTGCACTGAAGGGTCCCAGGCCCGATTCCCAGTCAGGGAACATACCCAGGTTGTGGGTTCGATCCCTAGTGGGGGTGGGGCATACAGGAGGCAGCTGATTAATGTTTCTCTCACTCTTTCCCTTTCCCTTCCTCTCTCTCTAAAATCAATAATCAAAGAAATTTTTTAAAAACCAAAAACTATGTCAAGATGGCGGCGTAGGTAAACACGGTATCACGTCCTCCCACAAACACATCAAAATTACAACTAAACTACAGAACCACCATCATTCAAAACCACCTGAATAGAGTAGGTAAAGCCAAGAAGCAAACCATGAAGCTGAATGGAAATTAAAAGAAATTAATTTCACAACTATGAAATTAATTTCACAACTATGAAATTAAAGAAGCCACATCGAGACTGGTAGGAGGGGCAGAGGCGCAGACAGCTGGTCCCACACCCACATGTGGCGGATAGAAATCAGGAGGGTACCTCAGCTGGGAAGATCCTCCCTGAGGAGTAAGGGGTCCCCCTCCCACACCAGGCTCCCAGCTCAGGGTTCCAGTGCCAGGAGAAGTCCCCATAACTTCTGGCTGTGAAACCAGAGGGAACTGAGCCTGAGGGAGGCTGAGGGAGGCTGAGGCTTCTGGAGACCCAGGCAGCTCTTCTTAAAGGGCCCGCACACAGACTTACTCAGACTTGCACCCTCAAGGCTCCAGCATGGGGCAGGCAGCTTGAAAGGCAACAGAGACATACGGGGAAGAACTGAGTTATTTGGCACTGGGGCAAGGACTGGAGAGGCAGTTTTCTCCTGGACAGACGTGCTGTCAGAGGCCTTTGTTCCTTTGATGAGCCCTTTCTCCATACGGCCAGGCAGACAGGAGCCACATCTGGGACTCCAGCAACCTGGCTCACACTATTTGCCCCACCCTGGTGATTCCCTGCCCCACCCAACTTTCAGGCCCACCCAAGCTGTCAACAGTTGCTTCACCAGAGGAATGGCCTGTCTTGGATCCTGCTTCAGATCTTCCTAAAATCTCTCAAACAAGCAGCATCTGTCAATAGCCAGCCCCATACCTCTTGTTAAGTGGCCCCAACCTGGCACTAGAAGCAGCCAGCCTTGGTTCACAACTTGCTTTGCCTGGGCACCTTCAAGCCCAGCACAAGAAGCAGCCATGTGCAGATTGCTTTGTAGCTTATGCCTGGTGGTCCCAGGTAGAAAACAGACAGTGGCTGACCTGGCCCCAGAGCCAGCACTCCCAGTGGACAGCTTCAGATCACATGGAAACACCACTACCCAACCTCCACAAGTGACACACTCAATGAGCAGACTCAGTGGATACCAGAGCTTTGCTGAAGTCTTGCTCTGTGTGGTGGGCCCCTGCACAGCTGATCAAGGTAGTCAGAGGTCGGTGGATAGTGGGCACAGTCAGTCCTTGCAGTTGATCAGCCTGAGTAAAACCCTCTCATTGATGTGCCAGCAGCCATCAAGACTCAATTACAACAAAAGGGTGTAAACACGAGGGGTGCACCTCGAGGGCCCAGCTGGGATACCAGGGAGGCTGTGCCACTGGACCCTACAGGACAAGACACCCACTACAACAGGCCACCTAGGAGGCCTAGGAGACATAGCAACTCTACCTAATACATAGAAACAAACACAGGCAGGCAGCCAAAATGAGGAGACAAAGAAACATGTCCCAAATGAAAGAACAGAACAGAACTCCAGGAAAAGAACTAAACGAAATGGAGATAAGCAATCTAACAGATTCAGAGTTCAAAACACTGCTTATAAGGATGTTCAATGAACTTAGTGAAAACCTCAATGAACTTAGTGAGGGCCTCAAGAGCATAAAAAAGGAGCAGTCAGAAATGAAGGATGCACAGTCAGAAATGAAGGAGGCACAGTCAGAAATGAAGGAGGCACTAACTGAAATAAAGAATAATTACACAGATTCAATAGTAGAGTAGGTAAAGCCAAGAAGCAAACCATCGATTTGGAATATAAAGAAGCAAAAAACACTCAATCAAAACAGCAAAAAGAATCCCAAAAAATGAGGATGGTGTAAGTAGCCCCTGGGACAACTTCAAGCATACCAACATTTGCATCATGGGGGTGCCAGAAGGAGAAGAAAGAGAACAAGAAATTGAAAACCTAGCCCTGGCCAGTTTGGCTCAGCGGTTAGAGCATTGGCCTGCGGACCAGAGAGTCCCGGGTTCGGTTCCCGCTAAGGGCACATACCTTGATTGCAGTTTGTCCCTGACCCCGGTTGGGGTTGTATGGGTGGCAACCACTCAATGTGTTTCTCTCTCTCTCTCTTCCTCCCTCTCTCCCTCTCGCTCTATCTGAAGATAAATGCAAAAATGTCCTCGGGTGAGGATTAAGAAAAAAAAAAGAAAAAGAAATTGAAAACCTATTTGAAACAATAATGACAGAAAACTTCCCTAACTTGGTGAAGGAAACAGACATACAAGTCCGGGAAGCACAGAGTCTCAAAAAAGATGAACCCCAAGAGGCCCACACCAAGACACATCATCATCAAAATGCAAAAGGTTCAAGACAAAGAGAGAATATTAAAAGCAGCAAGAGAAAAGCAGTTGTTACCTACAAGGGAATTCCCATACAGCTGTCAGCTGATTTCTCAAAAGAAACTTTGCAGGCCAGAAGGGAGTGGCAAGAAATATTCAGAGTGATGAAAAGCAAGGACCTACAACCAAGATTACTCTATCCTGCAAAGCTATCATTTAGAATCGATGGCCATATAAAGTTTCCCAGACAAGAAAAAGCTGAAGGAGTTCATCACCACCAAACCAGTATTATATGAAATGTTGAAGGGTCTTCTAGAAGAAAAAGAAGATAAAAAATATGAGCAAACGAAACGGCAATAAATACGTCATCTATTGACAACTGAATCTACAAATAAAATGAGCAAGCAGAACAGAAACATTCTCATAGATACAAAGAACATTTTGTTGGTTGCCAGATGGGAGGGGGATTAGGGGAATAGGTGAAAAGGTGAAGGGATTAAGACATACAAATTAGCTGTTAGACTGACAAACTCCAAATGGAAGGGGAGTGGGGGAGTAGGAAGAAATAAACCAAAGAACTTATATGCACATATGCATAACCAATGGACACAGACAACAGTGTGGGGAAAGGCAGGAGTAGGGTGGGAGTGGGGAGGGGGGGTCAATAGGGGGAAAAGGAGGAACATCTGTAATACATTCAACAATAAAGATAAGTTAAAAATATAAATAAATAAATAAATAAATACCAAAAACTAACTTTATTACAAATGAAACCACCTCACTGAACCAGGTGGGGATAAAAGGTGCTGATCAGCCCTTGCCAGTTTGGTTCAGTGGTTAGAGCACTGGCCTGAGTACCAAAGGATCACCAGTTTGACTCATCAAGGGCACGTACCTGGGTTGCAGGTTTGATCCCAGCCCTGGTCGGGGTCATGTGGGAGGCAGCCAATCAATGTATTTCTCACATCGATGCTTCTCTCTCTCCCTCCCTCCCCCACTTCCACTCTCTCTAAAAATCAATGGAAAAGTATTCTCGGGTGAGGATTAACAACAACAAAAAAAGATGCTGATCAAATAAACTATGAAAATGAGTGGAGTCTATAAAACAAAACAAAAAAACTGCACATGCAGTACTATATTCTGGCTGATAAAGCTGTACTCCACAAGGGTACAAGTTAACATTTCTAATACTCCTATACATGTATACTTATTGAACAATTATGCAAATGATGGTGGATGGTGGGAGCTATATTTTTCAATGTTAGAGTGAAAGTTTATAGATAAGCAATGATCCATGTGGTTATATATTAGAGTTGAAGACATCAATATGAATTTGTTTAGTTTAACATAGATGCAGAAGGTTGGTTACCCATGTGTAAATATTTATAGATATATGTATACACAAAGTTAGCATATTAAAATGTATATTTCCCTACTCTGTCATCTGAGAGGTCTAGAAGCAATGGCATCACGGTAGCAGTGAGAACACCAACACAGATCCTGGTTTCTAATACTATTCTCTAATTAAGGGAACCAGGGCTCCTTGGAGAAATGGCTGATTCTAGACTGGGGCAGAAAATATACAAAATGTGCATGGAGCATCTTGTAGAGCCAGAAAGTAGGGCAGTGCTAAAACAGACAACATGAGTTCTCAATGGCCAAAGCTGAAATAATTGAGCAGACATAAATAAATGAAGTAAAAGATAAAAATCTCCCATACAAAATAATTGCAAATAATTTATGTAGAAACTACACCTTTGGTGGGGTGGAGTATAACACCTACTTCTTAAGTATGGGCCACATATAATGACTTCTTTCCAAAGGCTATATGGTGTAGAAAGGGAGAAAAAAGAGTAACCTTACAGTGGAAAATTCTGACAAAAAATACCTCATCAGGTGATGAAGGTCCACATCAACAGTGATAAATCAAGTTGATAGTTTACACCTTTGATATGATGTGATGAAAACCACTCTGCCTCTGTGGTCTTCCTCCCAAATGTCTATAACCATGGTCCAATCATGAGAAAAACATCAAGCAAATTCCAACACAAGGTCATTCAACAACACTTGACCCATATGCCTCCAAACTGTTAAGTCATTAAAAAACAAGGAAAGTCTGAGAAAATATCAAAACCAGGAGGAACCTAAGGAGACATAACTACTAAATGTAATGTGGTATCCTGGAAGAGATCTTGGGAAGGGCGGGGAGAAGGACATGAGGTAAAAAGTAAGGAAATCTGAATAAGGTATTGTAATAATGTATCAATATAGATTCATTAATTGTGAAATATGAATGACACTAATATAAAATGTTAACAAGAGGGAAAACTAGGTGTAGGATATAGGGGAACTCTGTATTTTCTTCACAATAATTCTGTAAGTCTAACATTGTTCTAAAAAAAAGTTCATAAAAAATAAGAATAAAATCAACTGTATTTCTACATAATAGTAATAAATGTGTGAATACCAAAACGAAAAACATAATTATCATTTAAAATTGCCCCCCAAAAAATTAAATACTTAGGTATAACTCTAAGACAACCACACAGGATTTATGCTGAAAATTACAAGCTCTAATGAAAGGTATCAAAGACAATCTAAATAAAGAGAGACATACAATATGGATTGGAAGACTCTACATAGCAAAGATGTCCATTTTCTCCAAAATGACATACAGGTTAATGCAGTTCCTATCAAAAGTCCAGCAAGATGTTTTATAGATACAGATCAAGTTATTCTAAAATTTATGAGGAAAAGCAAAGGAACTAGAATAGCTATATTAGTTTCCTGTGAGTGCGGTAACAACTTACCACAAACAGTGGTTTAAAACAACAAAAACTTATTCCCTCACAGTTCTGGAGGCCAAAAGTCCAAATCAGTATCACTGGGCTGAAATCAACACCTTGGCAGGGCTGCACTCCCTCCAGAGGCTCTAGGAGAGAATTCTTTGCCTCTTCCAGCTGCTGGTGGCGACTGGCACTCCTTGGCTTGTGGCCACATCACTCCTATCTTCAAGGCCAGCATCTTTAAATGCTGATGGAAAAAACTTGGTAAATAATGAGGCTAAAGCCATATGAGCACAACGCTATATAATCTTTAGCAAAAGGTTTGTGGAAGATAGGGAAAAGCAAATACAAAGAGATTGCCCTCTGATAGGAGAGACAATGCTCGTATTATCCTGAGGATAAAGATGATTGCTAACATAGGTGTACTTACAGATTTGATGGTGGAAAGAATAACAGAAACAACAATAATAAAGATAGCTATAACTTACTGAATACTTACTGTGATAGCCAGCCCCCAAGGTGGTCCCAATATCCTCATATTCTAATGTTTACACTTAGTGTAGTCTCCTCCCACAGAGAATAGGGCTGATAATAAGATATGTAAGAATAGTAAGATATGACCATGTGCGACTTCCAAGATTCAGGCAAAAAAGACAATGCAGCTTCTACTTTGTTCTCTAATGCATTGTCCTTCTGGGCGAAAACTAGTCACAACATTCAAATATATGTGAAAAGGCCAAACTAGCACCATGTGAGTGAGCCATCTTAAAGGTACCCCCAGCCAAGCCTTCATAAGACTGCAAACTCATGAAAGACCCTAAGTCTTTAGAACTACCCAACTAAGCTACTTCTGTATTACTGACCCACAGAAACAGTGAGATAATCAATGTTTACTGTGTTAAGCCACTAAATGTGGGAGTAATTTATTAAGCAGCAATAGGTACCGAACATAATTATGTGCCAGGCATATTTCTAAGCACATTACATATAGTAACTCACTTTAATCCTCAACAACCCCGTAATCTGCAATTTAAGATGAGAAAACTGAGACATGGAGAAGTTAATTTGCCCCAATTATCACACAGCTGGTAAGTGACAGAATTATGGAAACCATGAAGTGAACCTTTATGAACTCCAGATTCAAATCAAAAGCCAGTGCTATTAACTGCTGTTAAGTGCTATTAAGTGCTATTAACATCCTTCCCAAAGCTGAAGCAGTTTCAATCCCATGGCTTTTATTTTTGCTGTGAAATAGAAAGAAAAGTCACCGGATAAGAGAGCAGGGAAAAGCAGGTGAATCAAAGAACTAAAGATAATGGAAAAGGTTTGAACAGCTGCCATGAAGAGTAAGGAAAAGGGCTGGCGAGAGAAATCTAATAGAATTTCCAGTGTTAACGTCCCAGGAGAGGTTAAGAGCCATCAAATTGCATGTTATGAATTTAAGATGATCATAATGAAGAGAACACAGGCTGGCTAGAGTACCTAAATAAAAAACGTAATTTAAAGTGTGAAACAGTGGTGACGATGAGACGGAAGAGAAAAAGCAAACATCTTTCCCAAATCCCACTAGCTCAAAAAGGAGCTATGTTTAAAAACAATTCCAAGAAACACTATATATTCTATGTCAAAGTATCACATAAAGACCAAAGAAAAGAAAGCTTACTAAAATGAATGATGATAAACTGACAGTGCTACTTTACATAAGTGTCTTGATTTCAAACAGCTGATTTTCTACAGAATGTTCCCTTTTCCCTATTTCCATTCAAAATGTCACAAAAAAAAATTTAAACCTAGAAAAAGAACATACTAGGTTCCATTAAGATCAGACCACATTTGAGCAGTCATACAATTCTTCACTGACTTAACATGATGAATAAATCTTACAACAGAGCTTTAGGCCAAAAATGTAACATGTTTTTCTTTTTTATTTATTAATTTTAGAGAGAGAGGAAGGCAGAGGAGGAGAGAGAGGGAGAAAGGAGGGGGGGAGAGGGAGAGAGAAAGAGGGAGAGGGAGAGGGAGAGAGAAAGAGAGAGAGAGAGACAGACAGACAGACATCGACTTGTTGTTCCACATTTTTATGCATTCACTGGTTGATTCTTATACGTGCCCTGACCAGGGGTGGAACCCGAAATCTTGGCGTATTAGGACAACGATCTACTCATTTTTCAAGTTTACTTAAAATTAGACTTTTCCAAATACATTTAAGTTTCAATCTCGGGCATGTGCTTTTAAAACTACTTAACTTCACCTAATAAACTGGCATAAACTAATCCCAAACTAAAGTTAGGTAAGGAAAAAAATTTAAAACCAAACCATACACACATAAAATTTTTTCCAGGAAATGCAAGTATGGATACACAGACACTTAAGATACAAAAGTGCATGAATGGAGATAAAGGTTTGTGAGCTTTATATTTTTCTTAGTACTCAAGGTTAATAAGCAAGTTTCAAAAAGAGTTAGCGGTTAATATTCCAGTGACATCTTTCTCCATATATCCATTATTACCTGGAGATTTATCAGAAACAAGTCAAAATGAGTATCATTAGAAAACAAACTTTCTCTAATAAAAGAAATATCATCACTGGGTAAATTAAGTAAATACTTTCTACCACATGCATAATCAATAGAGAGAAAAATATTTTTTCCACACTTGAGGTAGTTCTAGTCCTGTAAAGGTAAAAGAAGAATATGGAAACCATAAAGTAAACTCTACAAGTTATTTCCCATATTCTCTCTCTCTTTAATTCAAGATGGAACCCATGTATTCTGTAAACATAAAGCAAAACAAATGATTCTTAACTCTTACAAAGATTTTAATTAAAATAAAACCTGTAATTAATATTTTTATTAAGGTACACGTGTTCATCATCCTACTTTTAATCTTACCCTTATCTGTTCCGTGGAGCTGCTGCTAAGTTCATCACCAGACTCAGAATCCTGATGTACCCTTTCTGAGCCTTCTGCTGCTGTATCACAAGACTGTTCCTGGGAGAAGCTAGTTTTCTCTATGTCCAAGAACTCCGGACCTGGAAAGTGACCAAATAAGCTCGTCCTATTCTGGCCAGAAACTTTAGGAGAATGTGAGTCACTGCTAAACTTTCCATTATTGTGGGTGAGGTCCAGGCTTAGGTGGACAGTTTGAGATGGATCATAACTGGGTCCAAAATTCTGATTGGCATCACGAATAAGACCTGTTCCTTGAATAGACAACGATGGCTTTCCAAAACTTGAAAGCTCGGGCAATTTGTTCACATTTTCTGTTGATCTCTGAAGATGCAGACTCTGTATCATTTTCATAGAATTATTTGGCAGTCCAACTGCCTGTTTAACAGGCGGCATCAGAGCTTTGCGGGTGACTTCCTTAACATACTGGGCTGGCACATAAAATGCTTTGGAATTCTCATCTGGTTTGACTTGCCACCAGTCATCATTGGTCTTTTTCACCAACATGTATCGTTCCCCTTGTTTTATCACAATCTTTCTGTCCTTTGCTTCATATTCGTAATCATATTCCACTTCAATATACACTTGTCCTGGAACAATCTTGCCACTTCTGTCAGCCATTTTTATTCAATAATATTCACCTCTCAAAAAGGATGGTATGCCACATTATGGCTTTATGCCTTGTTGGATTAATATAGCTATTGTTATTTAAATGGAAGAACAGAATAAAGAAAAAAGTTAATAGAGTATGGATTTTTAATAATTACTCACTAGCATCACAAAATACAAGCCATTTAAAGAACATTATCTTCAAATATCAAACTCAGAAAGTAAACATGTATCTAATGTTTTCTATTGCTCTACATTACTGTAATCTATAATACATAACACTGTAATCTACATTTTTCAGTCATTTATGACCAATACCAAACCAATGACAGGAACAGTAAATACACTAACCAGCCAAATAAGACTATCAAAATTAAGAGGTGAAAGGAACTTTCCTTCTTTTCATGACTACCACAAACCTCCATCACTTTCTTAGAAAGGCGCTAGCTGTGTAACTAATGTGTATTAGACACTCCCCAAGGGCCTGGCACTGATCTAGGTTCACTGTATACCTTAGCTAAGATCATCTTTGAAGTTGGAGCTGAATTTCAATGATCCTGTACTCTTCATTTTTTTAAATGATCAAGAGCATTAATGAGCTTTAAAAATTTTTATCCAATTATGTGATTCATTTCCTAATATAAAAAATACAGCACTGTTATTGTTAGGCAAATTACACTGATAAAGAAACTGCTAATTTACTTTGTTTCCCTATTATGCCTAACTCAGGAAGGCCATAATTCTTGTTAGGCTCAATGCCACAAATGCCAACAAATAACCAGTCTTTGTACACACACACACATATTCAAAGTCTATTAAAAATAGCCCTAAATTGGCTTAAGAAATCTGGATTTCACTTTAATTATTTTTTCATAGCTCATAGAACACAGCATTCAAACTTCAAAATGATCATAGCATCTCCATATTGCTACAACTCAAGTCAAGCCCTAACCACAGTGGATTAAGCCTGTTCCCCAAAAAAGGTATGTTGAAGTCCTAACACCAGGACCTGCAAAGATCTTATTTGGAAATAGGGTCTACGTAGATGTAGTACATTTAAGATGAAGTTCTACTTGATTAGGGCAAGCCCCAAAATCCAATGACTGGTGTTTTCATAAGGAGAGGGAGATTTGAAAACAAGGAAAGGAGAGACAGAGGAAAGAAGCCCACATGAAGACAGGCAGAAATTCAGCTACAAGCCAAAACGCCAAGGATGCTGGCACAACCAGAAGCTAGGAAAAGGCAAGGAAGGACCCTCCCCAAGAGCCTTCAGAGGGAGAGCAGACCTGCTGATATTTTGGACAGCTAGCCTCCAGAACTGTGAGAGAATAAGATTTTGTTGTTTTAAGCCACGCAGTTTGTGCACTTTGTTATAGCAGCCCTAGAAAACTAATACACTCAATCCAATGTTCAAGGATCAAACCTTAGTAATTATGAATATTAAGTGTACCAAAAATATTTACCCAAGATTCCATGACAACCTGTCAGTTTTCCTCAGCACCCAAGTACTAGGCATGATATTATTGTATGCTACTTGTGTAGTAATTAACAATCATTCCCCTGAAGACAATTATTCTCTGTAACAGATAAACCCATAAGCCCAGGTGATAAATAAATTAGTGACACAACTTTAGTAACTATACTTGACTTTCTAGACCAAATACTTGAAGAATAAATTTAATATAGTAATATTATTTCAAAAAAAAATAAAAATTAAACTTACCTTAGAAGGAGACATAAATATCCAGTATTATATTTAAACCTATAAAAAAATAAAGTCTGTTAACTTTGGCCAGGATTGCTTAAAGAAAGCTATAAGTACAATGTTGCTCACATTTCAGAAGCCTAACTTTATGGCTATAAGGAACACAGTACAATTTTATATATCACCACTGTGTCAGCACCACCCTCCAAACACAGGTATGCTTTACCACTGCCTCTCCTACTTCATTTCCACATTGTCTCAACTTCATTTCTGCCCCTTATTTTTATTCTGATAGAATATCTTTTTAAACTTCTAATAACATGAGAAACAACTTTTGTAAAATTGTTAAAATGACAGAACTATTTTTCAAGTTTTTGGTATTGAGTGGGTAAAGAGAATGAAAACAAATGTACAAAGTTGGGAGCCCTAACATATTTCCCCACAGATAACTTACTAATTATAAATGAGAAAATATACCAGTAGTCAAACCAAACAACACCAACGGTGGGGCAGACAACCTGATGATATATGCCTCCTAATGTGATGCAGTATGATGTTACAATGTCTCCTATGTTGTACTCTTGTCAAAAAAAAAATGTTTAACCTTAAGATAATTATTAGGAAACAAATACATCTAGAATGTGAGACATTCTATTACACAACAGACCTGAATTCTTTTAAAAAATTAATTTCATACAAAGATGAAAAAGGGAGGGAGATTCTTCTTGATTAAAAGTGACTACAGATACACAACAACCAAATCCATGTGGTGTTTTGATAGATACCTAAAACTTATCATAAACAAAATCTGCTTCCTATCTCTACCCCACCCCAGCCCTGGCAAAGCCATATGGTCTTTTCCCTCACAGTAAATAGAAATTCTAACCTTCCAAACGTCCAGCCTTTACTTTCCATGCATCACCAAGACATTAGTCACTAGGAGCTTTAATCCTTTCACCTACATAAGTTTTTCACTACAACTTCTCAAAATTCCACACTGAAATACTTACCCACTGGTGGGTTTTTTTTCTTTCCAAGAAGTAATAAAACTTAAGAAATACCTTTAAAGATAGTGAAACAAATAAGGATATCTGCAGAAGGTTACAGTAGCTCAGACATACTATAATTGGTCAAACATTTATCCATAGGAATGGAGAAAAGAAAGAATAACAAGTAAACTGTATGATTTCATGCTAGTGAGAAAGAGGCTGTGGGGTGGGGAGCAACAATGGGTTAAAGGCCAGTCCATGTTTCGTTTCTTTCACTGTCAAGCTTTATGACTACACCTTCCCCAGTGACTAGAAGATAAGCATGAAGGAGGTGTTAGGAAGAAAGACAAAGAAGTCAGTTTAACCATGTTCAACGTGAGACATCCAATATAAAGTTTTAGTTAAAGGTAATGAGAATTGGGAGGACAATGAAGACAGAGTAGTAGTCAAAAGCCATCTATATAAAAAAGGTAGTTAGATATCAAGGCAGATGGCATGAGCAAAAGTGGGCACAATGTAGTGAGAGGAATAGGAGTTGAGATAGATTTCTAGGTAATATTGGGGTGGAGGATAGGGAATGAAACTGGGAAGCCCTTAAGAGAGACTAATAAAATTATAAACTTCTAGAAAATCGCATAGCAAGAATTATGTATTACAATCCAAGGTCTAGATAAGTTAGATAAAGTAAAAATGAAAATAAAAGCCTTATTACACTATGGAGTCAAACAAAATTAAAATAATTACAGGTTAACTCTAAAAACTTAGATCTCAGTGAAAATTATATGCAAATGTGCGAATAACTTATGTTGTCTATTTTTATTTAGAAACATAAGCTTATTTAAAACAAATGTTTAAAGTTTTAGTTTTGGCTTGTTTCATGCTCTATTCCCCAAACTTGTGGATTCTTCTCTTTAGATTAGGTTGAGCACTGTTCACCCTGTTATCCTCTCAAGTATTTTGGTGAAGACTTCCGGTCACGATGGTGGCGTAGGAAAACGCGGTACCGCGACGTCCCACAACCACATCAAAGTTACAACTAAACTACAGAACCATCATTCAAAACCATCATCAATCATCATTCAAAACCGCCTGAAATCAAGCTGAACTAAAGTCCTACAACTACGAAATTAAAGCAGCAGCCACATGGAGACTGGTAGGAGGGGCAGAGGCGTGATGGGCTGATTTGATCCCTAGCCCTGGTTGGGGTGTGTACAGGAGGCAACCAATCGATGTCTCTCTCTCACATCGATGTGTGTGTGTCTCTCTCTTTCTCTCTCGCTCCCCGCTTCCTCCCTCCCTCCCTCCCACTCTTTCTAAAAATCCATGGAAAAAATATCCACTGGTGCCCCGCTGGTGTGGCTCACTGGTTGAGTATCGACAAAACGCACCAAGAGGTCGCCAGTTTAATTCCCAGTCAGGGCACATGCCTAGATTGTGGGCCAGATCCCGGGTGGGGGGCATGCAGGAGGTGGCCAGTCGATGTTCTCTCTCATAGATGTTTCTCTCTCTCCCCCTCTCCCTTCCTCTCTCTCTAAAATCAATAAAGGAAAAAATTAAATATATATATATACAAATATATATATTTAATTTTTTCCTTTATATATATATATATATATATATATATATCCACTAGAGAATTAACCAAAAAAAAAAGTTTTTGCGTCTCTACTGCCCAGTACCAACCAACTGCTTTTCTTTGTAGTTTCAAAAATACCCATGTAGGCTTTTCACACCTCTTACCATTCTTCTTCCTTGTGTTTCAACAAGAACATATACACACACATACAACTACTTACATCTTTTACTCCTCTTCCTCCAAATCAGATTCAGAACTTTATATTATGCTATTTCAAAATCTAATAGCCTTCTCCTTTCTGCCTGTCAATTTTTCTCATTTTTTCCCTACCACAAATTACACAGCTCAGCAAATGTAATCTTCCTCCCCCAGGGTATCTGCTTAGTCAACTATATCTCTCAGTATGGAATCCTTACTAAGTATACTAAAAAAGTAGACAAAATCTTAAAAGAGAAATATAGTAAATGTATCCATAAGTAATAAGTTTAAAATTTAAGTCTAATATATATATATATATATATATATATATATATATATATATGGACAACCTGTTTAGCAATTCTAATACCATGAACAATAAAATGTTAATACAGCCTCTCATGTAAATGTTAACCAACTAAAATACCACAATTTAAATACTGATTCTTGATACAAAGTCCTTTGAGCAGTTTTTAAAGTACTTGTTTAAAATTAACAATCCCTAAACAGGCCTCTGCTAAACAAATCAATAAAACTTAATGAGCACCAAAAAAATGTTAAGAACAATTCCAGTGAAATAAATTACTCCACCAAATAATTCTATAAATCGTCCGGTTAACAAGACATTGTAGGCCACTACAGAGCATTTAGTTTTTTCTTAATGCACAATCCCTCTTTTCTAAGAATAAAAAGATATATAAGGCATTTCTTTAGGCCTAAAGAAGTAAAGGAAAATATAATGACTAAAAGCATACACTATTCTGGCCATAAATAGTAAAAATAGGAACAGCAGAAAGGATACAGGAAATAATCTGGTAACTGGAAAGCAGCAGAAAACACAGTCAAGTGTGAACTGTTAAAGGAAACTCAAAACCACGATTTAAATCTGAAACAAAAATGAGGAAACAACCAAAGAAGTGTTTGGGGAAGCAAGCACATTTCAATAAAAATGACATTTGCATGAAGTATTTTAGGAAGATTTGTGCCATGAAGCTTTTCTTACTCAGAAATGAGTGAATACAACTTTTTCGTGCATTGTTACAAGAATGGAGAAAATATTCCAATTTAAGAAGGAAAAAAATATTACCTTACAATTGGCAATGAAGTTTAGATAAACCCACAAAATGCATGATCCAGAAAGAAAATATTAAGTAGAAATTAATTAAAATTTAAAACTTCTGATCTGTGAAAAGACACTGCTAAGGGAATGAAAACAAAAACCACTGAAGGAGAAAATATTTGCAAAAGACATCCAAGAAGGACTTGTACCCAAAATATACAAAGAACTCTTAAAACTCAACAAAATGAACCAAAATTTTTTAATTAAAAAAGGATCTGAGAAGATACATCTTGAAAGAAAACATGACAAATACGCACATGAAAAAATTATCAACATCATGTCATTAAAAAACGGCAAATTAGAGGACTTTCGGTCAAGATGGCAGCATAGGTAAACGCGGCATCGCCTCCTCCCACACCACATCAAAATTACAACTAAACTACAGAACAAACATCCTTCAGAACCGCCTGAAATCGAGCTGAATGGAAGTCCTACAACTACGAAATTAAAGAAGAAGCCACATGGAGACTGGTAGGAGGGGCAGAGGCACCAGCTGGCTGGTCCCACACCCATGTGTGGCGGATAAAAATCAGGAGGGACACCTGGCTATGAAGGTCCTCCTTGAAGAGTGAGGGGTCCCCCTCCCACACCAGGTGCCCAGCTGAAAGTTCCAGTGCCAAGAAGAAAAGTCTCCATAACTTCTGACTGTAAAAACCTGCTGAAACTGAGGCTGAGGGAGACTGAGTCTGCTGGAGCCCCAGGCAGTTCCTCTTAAACTGCCTGCTGCACAACTTACTCAGACATGCTCCCTCAGCTCCAGCCTGCAGGGGAGGCAGCTTGAAAGGCACCAGAGACATACAAGGAAGAATTGACTTGTTTGGCATCAGGTGAGAGCTGAGGAGGACAGATATGCTGGCGGAGGCCTTTGTTCCTTTGGTGAGCCCTTCCCCCACAAGGCTGGGAGACAGCCACTATATCTGAGACTCCAGCAACCAGGCTCACACTGTTTGCCCCACCCTGGTGATTCCCTGTGGCCCTGCCCCACCCGACTTCCAGGCCCACCCAAGCTGTTTCCAGTGGCTTTACCATAGGATTGGCCTGTTTTGGCTCCTGCTTCAGATTTTCCTAAATTCTCTCAAACAAGCAGCATCTGGCCTCAGTGAGCCCCACACCTCTCACTAAGTGGCCCCAGGCCTGGCACTAGAAGCAGCCAGCCTTGGTTCACAGCTGGGCTTTGCCTGGGCACCTCCAAGCTCAGCACAAGAAGCAGCCATTGGCAGATCGCTTTGTAGCTTATGCTTGGTGGCCCCGGACAGAACAGGCAGTGGCTGACCCTGCCCCAGAGCCAGCAAGCACATCCAGTGGGGCAGCTTCGGACCATGTCAAAGAACCACCACCCAACCATCTCCACAAGTGAACCACTCAAGGAATGGACTCAGGGAGTACCAGAGCCCTGCTGAAGTAAGTCTTGCTCTGTGTGGTGGGCCCCTGCACAACTGATCATCCAAGGCAGTCAGAAGTCGGTGGTTAGTGGGAACAGCCATTCCTTGCAGCTCTTCAACCTGAGTAAAACTGTCTCAATGACGTGCCAACAGCAGTCAAGACTCAATTACAACAAAAGGGTATACAGTTCACACAAGGGGTACACCTCGTGGACCCAACTAGGTGACCAAGGAGGCTGTGTCACTGGACCCTACAGGACACCTACTACAACAGGCCACCCTAGGAAGCCTAGGAGACATAGCAACTCTACCTCATACAAACAAACAAACACAAGGAGGCAACCAAGATGAGGAAAGAAAGAAACATCCCAAATGAAAGAACAGAACAAAACTCCAGGAAAAGAACTAAATGAAATGGAGATAAGCAATCTAACAGATCAGCTGACAGTCTTATGGGAACTCTCCTGTAGGCAACTAACTGCTTTCTCTTGCTGCTTTTAAGATTCTCTCTTTGTCTTGAACCTTTTGCATTTTTGATGATGATGTGTCTTGGTGTGGGCCTCTTGGGGTTCATCTTGTTTGGCACTCTCTGTGCTTCCTGGACTATTGTATGTCTGTTTCCTTCACCAAGTTAGGGAAGTTTTCTGCTATTATTGTTTCAAATAGGTTTTCGATTTCTTGTTCTCTCTCTTCTCCTTCTCACACCCTGAGAAAGATCTATCCAACAGGAAGATATAACCTTGGTAAACATATATGCACCCAATATAGGAGCAACAAAATATATTTAAAATCTTCTGGAGAACTTCAAAGGAGAAATCGACAGCAATATAATCATAGCAGGGGACTTCAACACCCCGCTGACATCACTGGATAGATCCTCTAGACAAAAAATTAACCAGGAAACATAGACTCTAAATGAAGCACTAGACCAAATGGATTTAATAGATATTTACAGAGAATTACACCCCATAACTATAGAATTCACATTCTTCTCAAGTGCACATGGGACATTCTCAGAGATAGACCACATGTTAGGACACAAACTAAGTCTCTACAAGTTCAAGAAGACTGAAATCATATCAAGCATCTTCTCAGATCATAATGGCATGAAACTAGAAATCAACTGCAACAAGAACATGCAAAGACATTTGAACACATGGAGGCTAAATAGCATGTTATTAAACAATGAACACATGGGACTATATCAAACTAAAAAGCTTCTACACAGCAAAAGAAACAACCATCAAAACAGATAGGGAACCCACTGTATGGGAGAGCATAACTGCCAATGATTCATCAGATAAGGGGTTAATCTCCAAAATATATAGAGTGCTTATACAACTCAACAAAAGGAAGACAAAGAACCCAATTAAAAAATAGGCAGAGGAACTAAATGGACACCTCTCCAAACAGGACATACAAATGGCTAAGAGACATATGAAGAAATGCTTAATCATCAGAGAGATGCAAATTAAAACAACAATGAGGTATCACCTCACACCTGTCAGAATGGCTGCCATCAACAAATCATCAAACAACAAGTGTTGGCGAGGGTTTGGAGAAAAGGGGACTCTAACACACTGTTGGTGGGAATGCAGAGTGGTGCAGCCACTGTGGAAAACACTATGGTGTTACCTCAAAAAATTAAAAATTGATCTGCCATTTGATCCAGTGATCCCACTTCTAGGAATATACCCTAAGAAACCTGAAACACCAATCAGAAAGAACAGATGTGCCCCCATGTTCATAGCAGCACTATTTACAATAGCTAAGATCTGGAAACAGCCCAAGTGTCTATCAGTAGACGAATGGATAAAAAAGCTGTGGTACATATACACAATGGAGTACTATGCAGCTGTAAGAAAGAAAGATCTCTTATCCTTTGAGACGATATGGAGGGACCTGGAGAGTATTATCCTAAGCGAAATAAGCCAAGCAGAGAAAGACAAATATCACATGATCTCACTTATTTATGGAATATTATGAACATAACAGTCTGAGGAACAGGGTAGACCCAGAGATGTGAAAGTAGGGTAGAGACTGACAACTCTCAGAAGAGAGGGTTTGGGGGGAGGGAAGAGATAAACCACAGAACTTATATGCATGTATGCATAATTGATGGACATGGACAACAAAGCTGGGGACGGGGTGGGGGGGATAGGGAGGAGGGTGTCAATGGGGAAAAAAGGAGAAACATCTGTAACAAAAATAAATTAATAAAAAAAAAAAGAAAGATAATGTTATGAACTTTATGCCAATAAATTCAACAACCTACATGAACTGGGCAAAATTTCTTGACAAACAAATGACCAAAGCTTGCTTAAGAAGAAACATAATCCAAAGAGCTCTGTATCTGTTAAAAATATGAATGTCTTTTTTTTTATTTTAAGTTTTTCTTTTATCTTTATTGTTGAGAGCATTACAGAGGTCCCCCCTTTTTACCTCCATTGCCCCCCTCCTCCCAGTTCTCATGCCACCCCAGGCCTTCACCACCCTATAGTCTGTGTCCATGGGTAATGCATATATGCATGTAAGTTCTTTGGTTAATTTCTTCCCGCCCCCGCCCCTCCTTTCCCTTCCAGGTTCGTCAGTCTGTTCCATGTTCCCATGCCTTTGTTTCTATTTTACTCATCAGTTAATTTTGTTCGTCAGATTCCACATATAAGTGAGATCATGTGATACTTGTCTGTCTTTGACTAGCTTATTTCACTTAGCATAATATTCTCCAGGTCCCTCCCATGCTGTCTCAAAGGGTAATAGATGCTGCTTTTTTACAGCTGCATAGTATTCCCTTGTGTATATGTACCACAACTTTTTTTACCCACTCATCTACTGATGGACCCTATGAAAGTTATATATAATATTACTTTATTCCTGTATCTTCACAATTGTTTTTTCCTTGTATTTGCCATTTTCCTTTCCTACTTGGTGAGATTTGCCTTTCCATTCAAGGATCTTTTTGCAGTCTTTGTCCAGCTTTAGTCTAGTGATAACCACTTTGCTGGGGTAAATGCCCACATGAACAGTTGTACCATTAGCTTTCTCCCACTACATTTGTTCAATGTAGATGACCTATTTCTCCGTGTAAACCTGGACTACTTTGCCAATCTGCTGCCCTTTGTGATGTCATCGAACAACCTGAACTTCATCATCCTTTCAGATGGGCATGGATCAAACACTGTACTTCTGTTTCAGTTCTTTGGAAAGAGGAGAAGACATAGTCTTCCTGTGAATGTGGGAAGGTGCACTGAAATGCCTTTTACGGTTCCTGCTCCAGTCAGAAGTCACAAAGGGACTGAAATTCATTCTGACTGCTGGTGCTACTGCGATGGCCGCAAAAGGCTTGAATCTGTCTTTTAAAACCTTTCCACAAAGAAAACTCCTGGCCTAGATGTCTTCACTGGTGATTTTACCAAAAACATAAGGAAGGTAATATAAACTCTATACAAATCTCTCAAAGAAAACTGAAAGAGAGAAAACATCCCAACTCATGCCAAAACAAACATTATAAGAAAGAAAAACTATAATTCAATATACCTCATGAACACATATCTCCAACAAACAACTCATATCTAGAATATACAAAGAACTGCACAAGTCAATAACATAAATAACCCAATAAAAATGGGCAAAAGATATAAACAGACACTTAGCCAAAGAAGATAGACAGATGGCAAATAAGCCCATAAAAAGATGCCAAAATCTTTAGTCATTAGGAAAATGCAAATTAAAACCACGAAGAATACACACCTACTAGAATGGCTAAAATTTAAGACTAATCATACCAGTGTTTTTGAGAATGTGGGGCAACTAGAACTCTCACACACTGCTGGTAAAAATGTAAAATAGCAAACGCACTTTGGAAAAAGTTTCACAGGTTCTTAAATTTTTAAATATATGTCTACTATATGATCCAGGGATTCTACTCCTAGGTATTTACCCAAAATAAATGAAAGCACATGACAACAAAAGATCTATATGTGAATGTTCACAGCAGCTTTATTTTATTTTATTTTTTTTTTCTTTATTGATTTTAGAGAGGAAGGGAGAGGGAGAGAGAGCTAGAAACATCGATTGGCCTCCTTCTGCATGCCCCCCACTGGGGATCAGGCCCACAACCTGGGCATGTGCCCTGACCTGGAATCAAACTGGTGACCTCTTGGTGCATGGGTCGATGCTCAACCACTGAGCCACACTGACAGGGCGCAGCTTTATTTTTAATAGCCCCAAATTGGGAACGACCCAAATGTCCATCAACAGGTGAGTGGATAAACTAATTGCAGTATATCCACACATGGGTCTATCACAATAAAAAGGAATGAACTACTGATACACACAAGAAACTGGATGAATCTCAAAATAATTTTCCTGAGTGAAAAAAATCCAGACAAGAAAGAGTGCATACGATAAAGATTTTATCTGCATAAAATTCTAGAAACAAACTAATCTATAATGATAGAAAGCAGACCAAAAGTCACCAGGGAACAAGGGCAATGAATTACAAGAGGCTCAAAAAAGAGTCTGTTTTTGTGGGAGGTGATAAATATGTTCATTATCTTAATAATGGAGATAATGGTATATACTTCATAGGTATATACATACGTGAAAACTCATCAAATTACACTTAAATATGTGCAGTTTATTCTACAGCAATGATACCTCAATACAGTTGTTAAACAAAACCCTAATAATGCAAATTAAAATTCCCAGATATCGCTACCCCCCTACTAGAATGGTGTTCAACATACACATTTGTATTTAGTAAGGATAACACCAACTGGAACTCTCATTCATTGCTGGTGGGAATGCAGAATGATATATACAGCCACTGTGGAAAACATTTTGGCAATTTCTTATAAAGTTAAATATACATTTACCATATGATCTAGCAATTCCTCTTCTGGGTATTTACCCAAGAGAAAAATAGTAAGTCCAGACAAAAGTCTTACATGGACATTCATTACAGCTTTATTCATAAGAATCAGAAATTGGAAACAACCCAAAGGTCTATCATCTGGTGAATGCCTAAACAAATTGTGATACATCCATCTGTAAAACAGGAAACAATACAAATCTCAAAAGATCCTTGAGAATGGAAAGAGAAAATGTGTAAAAATGTAAACTATAAACCTTGATAGAGAACATCACACTAAGTACTGCTTACTCAAAGAAGCAAAGTTGAGATAGAAAAGTACTCACAAATCATACAAAGTGTAACCTTCTATATCTGGCTCCTTGAGACTCACCCAAGTTGGTGTATGTATCTGTACTCTTTATTGGGGATTTTCAGTGTATTTTAGTGCATACATTATACCTCAATAAAATTGAAGTTTTAAACAAACCACTAATACATAGCAAAATACAGCTAATTTTCAGCAATCTTTTAAAGATATCCCTCTAATTTCAAAATGTATTCTAATTTTCCTGCAGTAAAGGGAAAAAGCACAGAACTTAGTGTCAGAGACCTGAAATTTGTATCTAGGATTTCCCATTTACCTGCTCTCAGACACTGAGCACCTTAACTTATTGGGGGGGGGGGGGGGAAGAAAAAAGACAAACCTCAAAAAATCTTTGAGAATGAAAAGAGAAAAAGTACTTTATAAACTACCAGGAATGATACAGAGTATCTACACTAATCATTGCTTACTCAAAGAAGCAAAAGTTGTGAGAGTAGAAAAGTACTCACAAATGAAATGATCTATTATAAAATTAGTCCCTCCTCAAACATCCCTGTCTCTGCCTCTTGCTAGCTATGTGACCTAAGTCACTGAACCTCTCTGAGCCTCAGTATTTTTTTTCCATTTGTAAAATGAAGCTCATTAATAGGACAGTCCACATACAGGGAGAATTAGAGTAGGTATCTGTAAAGCACGTGGAATAATGCCTGGCACATGGTAAGTGCTCTGTGAGTTTTAGCTCCTATTACAAAAGTACTATTATTATTTCCCTGCCAGACCTAATTCTAGCCTTCAATCCTGCCCACCCAAGCTGCAGTTAGTGTAGGTCATATCAGTGATCTAGATCATTGCTCCTCAAAATTTTAGTGAGCAATGGAATCACCTGGAGAGCTGCTTAAAAAACAAACAACAAAAAACCCTTTATTTTCAATAAGTTTCAAATTTAAAGAATTATTGCAAATATAGCAGAGAGTTCCCATATACCCTTTCCACAATTTCCCCTACTATTATTACATTAATAATAATGTATGTAATCCCCTTACATTAATACGGTGATTTGTCATACTCAATAAACCAATACTGATAATAATGTTGACATTTTATTCAGATTTCCTTAGTTTTTCCCTAATAAACTTTTTTGTGTTCTAGGATCCCATTCAGAATACCACATATACATTGTGTAGTCATATCCTGTAGCTTTCAAAACACAAGTTACTGAACCCCAGATATTCTAAAGAGAGGAGGTATGAGGGAGGCCTCCAAAATTTACATTTCTAACAAATTCCCAAAGGTTGCTGATGGGGCCAATCCAAAAAATACACTTAAAATAGCACTGATCTAAATCTGTGCTGTTCAATAAATACAGCAGCCACTAGCCAAATGTGGCTATTGAGCGTTTGCTGTTCAGCCAATCCAAACTGAGATGTACATGGGATTTCGAAGACTTAGTCCAAAAAAATGAAGGCAAAAAAATCTCATTAATAATTTCATATTGATTACATGATAAAATAATTTATTTCACTTGGGTTTTTTTTTTTTCTTCCCAATTTCATCATGTAGCTACTTAAATCTTCAAAATTACACAGGTGACTGGCATTTATATCTACTAGATAGCAGTGGTCTGTGCTCTGGGCATAAGAGAAGCATGGGTTACCACCTAGGAGCTTGTAGAGTTCAGGTTATTCCCTTCCACATTAAAGTCAGAGAAGCACTAGATTACCAACAGAGGAAGGGCACTTAGAGATGTCAGTATTTGGCAGTTCAGTTCAAAGAAAAAGCTGTATCAACAGCAAAATGAAACTGCAGGGTATTTATTAAGTCAATAAAAGTAATAAGAAAAAGGCTAAATCACTGCAAAGCCATCCACAAATGAGGATGTGGCACAATTAGACCAGTTAACAACTGAAGAAAAGAAAAAACACAAAGATAGTGGCCCAGAGGGTTCCTCAAAATAGCATAATTTGAATAGCAAGATTTTAAGTACAATGATGCTGTGTGGTACCATCATACCTTTTCACATCTGATTCACTCCACAAAATAGTGCACAATTGCATTTTTGCAACATATAACTAAAACTGTATTAAGATAAAAGTTCAACTTCACTTTTCTCTCCCAGAGTTTATTATAAAATTATAATGTCTATTTTAGACAGATTCACCTTAAGCTGCTTTTTCCTAGTACCAATTTTCTCAGACAAGCAAAATATTAGTACTATCATTTAATACCTTTACACATTGCCATATTTACTGTTTTAGTCAACATTTTTATTAGCCTTTTATTCTCAGAAATGTCAACTGCATAATTTAAAGTGCTTAAATTTGTAAAGCCCACCTTCCATCCATCTTTTACAAAAAGCACTGAACAGATAACTTTCTAATTAATGGGAGAAAAGCCAAGTGATTAACTACAAATAACATGTTGTTTTTCCACAGCATTTACACGTGTTCACTTGAACCTCACGACAACTGGTGTAGTAAGTAAAAAAAATATAAAGTTATATAAAATATTGACTATATATGGACAACTAATGTATACAGATGACATTAAGAATCAATGAGTTAACAATCTTCTCCAACTTCTATGATATGATAAAGTACAACCAGAAATCTGTCAACAAAGACTGGGGCATATACATACACACACATACACACACAATCTGTTACGTTATTTTTTCCCGCAGAGAAACACCTCCAGAGCGGCGGAGCTACATGCAACCATGGGTCAAACATACGTGCCGCGCCTGTCTGGCTCTTGAGACTGCATGGCTCCAGGTCAAATCTCCACAGCCTGCTCCTAGGCACTGCTCTTAGCTCCCTAATTCATACTCTGAAACGTCTCCAGAAGCATTTTTAAAACAAAGAGAAAGAAAAATACTGACAACAGCCAGACCAGAAAAGGTACAGAAAAATGACCCATTCTTTAATACACCTTCCTGCAGACCAGGTAAAGAGCACTAGATGTGGACAAATACATCTCCAGGCCACCATTTCCTATCTTTAAGTATGAAACAGACGTGGCTAGGCACTAGATACTTTTTAACAACCTTTCACTGTACCAGTCAGTCTTCCAAGCTGTCACCTTTAGAAAGGGGTGGGAGAATCTGAACCAGAACCCAAGTGGCTCCTCATTCAATGTTCCTTTCTCCACATTACCTCCCCTTAGCAATATGTGCACAAATGGTCCATAAAACTACTTCCATATGTCATTACTACCCATAAAGCAATACCAGTGTTAACAGCCTTTACCCACAACAAACACTTCACAAGGAATGGCATTAGAACTTCCATATAGATATGCTTTACACATTTTGCTTTTTTAGCCTTTGCAAATGAATTTAAAACCGCTGCTGCAACCAGAAAGAAAACATTACACTCCTCTAAAACTGAAGGCCGTCTCTATTTCTCTGATATTGACCGTGTGGGCATTTCTACTCAGAGGGTCTGTAGTAACTTAAGATGCAACACATACAGGCGGTTGACTGTCTTGGAAAGCAATCAAGTACCCTAAGATGGGAGGAGGGCAGCACGCTTGTAAAGAGAATATTTTAAATTCAAGGACTTCCAGGAGATTCCTCCCAGAAGAGTTGGAGAGTAGCAAACACCCACTTAGCAGGGGCGGGGCACCTCTAAAGACTGTAGAGATCAAAGTGCCCACTTTAAGGTCAAGAGCCCTGGAGGCCCCAGGTGGGTTCCATGGGTGGGCGGAGGTTTAAACACCCTAAGCAGTTAGGGAGGGGCACACGCAGCGGCAGGAGGCGAGGAAGGAAGGCCGCACCAGCCGGTCTTTAACACACACACCCCGACACCCTCCTTCCTGGGGGGCGGGGCGGGCGCTGCCCTCACACAGGAAGTCAGGAAACCCGGGAGTCAGAGGCGCCACAACTTCGAGGCATTTAAACCCTCTCGCCCACGTCAACACTGGGCTAGCAAAAGCCCCTATACCCCGCGCCCACTCCCGCGTCCCGACCAGGTGGCGCTCGCGGCCTCACGTGGCGCGCACCTCGGCACCGACCCGCCTCCCGCACACGCCTCCCCCCAACTCCACCGCCCTCGGCGGGTGCAGCTGCGGCCCCGGAGCGCCTTTGTGCAGCGCCCCACCAACCAGCCCTTCGACCGGGGAGATCCGCGCCCACCAGCTTACCGAAAGCCCGGCGGCCTCGCGGAGGCGGCGTCCTCTTCACCCAGCGCGGGGGCTGCAGGACGCTGAAGCGAGCCTGAAGGGCGCTCACACAGCGCCGACTGCGTCGCGCCGGCTCCCGCAGGCTAATCTCCGCGGGAGACTAAGTTCCAGGGCACGTCGGAGCGCGCCGGCGCGGGGGCGGGGCGGGGGAGGCTCACGTGATGGTGGGGCGGGGCTTAGCCACGTGATGACCCCGGCAGCGCGAGGTGAATCGGCCTCGGCGGACCCAGGAGAGGGAGGGGGGAGCCGAGGGAGGCCGCGGGAGGGGCCCAGGGACGGGTGAGGGAGCTGCCAACTCACTGGGCGTTAGCGGTTGATAAACAAGTGGGAAGCGCTGGGCCAACGCTCCCGGGGAAAACGAGCGAAGGGCGAACCGGAAACGGACCCAGCGCTAGGGAGGCAAGAATGAAGCCGAGGGAAAGACAGTGGGGCGGTGGGCCCTGCGCGCTCCCGTCCTCGGCCCCACTGGCCTGCTGGGAGTGCTGCTGAGCTAGGTCACTCCACTCGCAACCCCAGTGGGACGAAATGGAACTCTGGAGTGGAGACATAGAGTCGATTACCCGGCCCATGCGGAGCTGTCCTTCCTTGGAGCCACCGGAGCAGAGTGCTGAGCGAGCTGTGCACACTCAGCGGTTAGCAGGAACTGCTGCTCCACTGTCAGGCGTCTTCAGAGCAGCGTGACCACTCATTCAGCATTCAGCCACTCGTGCAGGCCCCATGGGTGCTACAGTGCCATTGCCCAAAGTCATTCCAGTTTGCAGCGTTTGCAGTGTGACAGCCCCGAATCCAGGAATCAGAGGTGTTAAAGGTTTTTCATGGTGATCCTGTGGCAGAGTTCTGCTGGACTGGGAATCTGGAAAGAGACCTGGCATCTGCCATGGTCACTTCACCCTTTTCCACCTCAGCTATCAAAGGAGCTTGTTGACTGAACTCAAAGGCTCCTTCTTCTAGTTATAAAATTCAGTGACAGAAAAGCATAACTGATAAGTATTAGGACTTCAGAAAACACTCATTCAGTAACCACTTATTGATTGCGGCTATTATAGTGCCAGGATGAAATTTTAACAATATTGGGGGAAGGGGGGACCAAGATAGGATTCAAGAGCCACTCTCTGGAATTAGCTCTTTTCTGTTCTTCAGCTCATACTTGAAGATGCTATTGTGTCTGACTTTCTTACCACAAGCTGAACTCCTAATTGTTCTTTAAAGGCTGCAAAGAACCCACTAGGATATTGGCAAGACTTTAAGACCTGTGGTTTACCACCATCTTATAAAATTAAATATAATGGAGGGCTAAAGTTTTAAGATACTCTCCTGTCAAAAAGGAAAAATATTTCAAATAAGCCTGAGACCATATTATCTCTATCATTGCACTTGCTACCACCCTTTCCTTGGCATCCATAGTCTTTTCTGTCTCCTGTTTCTAATATGTTGCCTTTCCATTCCCTTGTTCAGCATACTGAATATTGCTGCTGTATGCTTCTGAAACTATTTTTTATAGAATCCCTTGTCATTTGTTTCTAGAACCAAAACAAGGACAGACTGCAAAAAGGAAAATGTGCCCTGATGGGAATGTACTCATAACCTTGTTTTCCCTACTCTCCAAACCTGAATTGGACATCTTTGGTTTCAGCAACAGTTTGCATTTACTTGCTGATCTGCCTGTAACTCCATTTCCTATTTCACAACCTAATCTCAGATGATACCACAATGCCCACAGTATGCTGATCACTATCGAGCGGATGGAGTCAGATAAAAAGAGCTCTCACCCAAGTTTGTTGTTTCAGAAGGACCTGATGGGGAACTTTGCAATTGTATGCAACATTGACTCTAGTTAGTTTTTAAATAACAGTGGTAGCATATGTCTGGCCCCTGAGCTCAGGATCTCAACTGTTCATTTTCAGAATATTGACATTTAACTGGCTTCTTATGAAGTAGCATAGAGTTCCAAAATGTAGAATTCAAATGTAAGCTCCACAAAGGCAGAAATTTTAAGTTTGATGTGTGTGTGTGTGTGTGTGTGTGTGTATGTGTATGTGTGTGTATGTATGCGTGTATACATATATATGTTTATATATCTCCCAAATGCCTAAAAACCCTTGACATGTACTGGTGCACAATAAATTTCTGTTGAGTGTATTTTTGAGTGAAAATGTAGTCTGTAAATTATTGAATAACCTTGTCCTGCTTTCTTTTTAATTCTTTAATATATAACCCATTTTTCTTTGTGCTTCTCTAAATGAAAAAGCATAATACTATATCTGGCATCGCTGCTTTGACTAGGCTACAGAGAAACAGGAATGTGTCAGTATCTATCAAAATTTCAAATGCATATGTACTCTGAACCTCCAATTTCACTCCTAGGGATTCATCCCACAGATATATTTTTACACACGAGAAATGATAATGTAGTTCTTGTATTGCTGAAAATAGCAAATTTTGGGGAACAACTTAAATATCAATCAACAGGACACTAAATTATCATATATCCATATATTTGGATATGTGATATGTAGCTGTTAACAAAAAAGACAAAGTTCCTTATGTTTTAATATTAAGATCTCTAAGATTTTTTTTTGTTAAATAAAAAAAAAAGGCAGGAAAATGGTGCAGAATAATATATTGGCTTGTATATGCATTAAACTAGGACAAACTAACTGTTGAGGTAAGAGAAATCCACGGATGGAAGACATAAGAAAGACTTTTCAGTGTTTTCATATTTAAACTTTTGATATTCAAATCATGAGAATGATTTCCCTTTTCAACGAGTTTTTAAAAGTTAAATTTAAAATTCAGTCTTCATCTATTTTATCAAATAATTTGCCTGATTAGAATATGAGTATCAGGTTAGCCAATACATATATCAGATAAACTCTTTAAAAATTCAGTTATTTTCATTAATTGCAAATTGAACAATATCTATTTCTTACTGTAATAATTTAGGATCCAGGTACTACATTTGAGGCTTAGTATAAATTGTACCAAATGTATGTACATTTTCTTTTCTTTTTTTTTCTTTATTGATAAGAGAGAGATAGAAATATCGATGAGAGAGAACATCAATTGACCATCTCCTGCATGCCCCACACTGGGGATTTGGCCCACAACCTGGGCATGTACCCTGACTGGGAATTGAAGCAGCGACCTCTTGGTGCATGGGTCGATGCTCAAGCACAGAGCCACACCGGCCGGGCTGTATGTACATTTTCAAGAGTACTTTATTTTTCTTGAAATAGAGCCTCACTTGAACAAATTTCAACAACTTGGATCCTATGATTTAAATAATAAAATTAGAATTTCATGGACCATTTGTTCATCTCCTAATAAGATCAAGGAAACATATTTGGGGAAAAAACACTGAAGGCATATGTTTCTGTGTGTATCTGTTCACTCGCCTGCTTTATAATGTCAACTGCTTCCCGTTTCCATGGGTTACACAGATGCCCTGGAAATTATTTTGCCTAATATGTTTCAGTATTTTATTATATTTATTTATAGGTTTAATTTACAGAAAGCTCAAAGGGACTTATAGACTATAGTCACATTCAAACTTACATAACATCATCTCTTTAAGGATTTTAAGAGTTTTATTAATGTTTTCTTGTGAAGTCTCACATTTTCACTATATAAATTTACATGATCAGTTGTTTTTAAAGTTGTTAAAGACAAATGCTTGCATAAATAATTAAGACTAAAGGAAAAATTGCCACCTGGAGCTTTTTCCCAAAATTATATAGCCAAAATTAGTAATTGTCCTTAAAATTTAAAGTATATAATTAGCCAATCAATAATTCAGATATATTTTAATTGATCATTTGTTCTGCTTATATCCTTTAAATTAAATATGCAATAATTTCAGTTTTATATATAACTCAGACGTAGATATAGGCACTAAGTAAATGACCCTAAAATTAATAAAAATCACTAATCAATAATTCACTATTTAGTCAATTTACACTGCATGAAAAACCTTTAGTATTGGTCACAATTAGGCAGTAGTGCAAAGTTTCCATGTGAAACCAGGTAAGATAGAAATAATCTTTCTTTTTTTTATGTTTTTATTGATTTTTTAGAGAAAGGAGAGAGAGAGAGAGAGAGAGAGAGAAATATCAATGAGAGATTGATCAGCTATCTCCTACAGGCCCCCAACTGGGCATCAAGCCCACAACTCAGGCATGTGCCCCTACCAGGGAATGAACCAGCAATCTCTTGATGCATAGAATGACACTCAACCAACTGAGCCACACTGGCCAGGCTAGAAATAATATTTCTTGATCTAAAAATAAAGAGATTCAATTCCCAACTTGGTCGGGGCATGTGTAGGAGGCAACCAATCAATGTGTCTCTCTCACATCAATGTTCCTCTCCCCCTCCCCCCACCTTCACTCTCATTAAAAATATCCTCTGGTGAGGATTAACAAAAAATAAAGAAAGAAACTAAAAATAAAGTTACTTCCCTAATTTAAGGAATAAGTTAAGGTTATCTGCTTTCACCGCTTGCAGTCATTGTACTGGTGGTTCTAGAAGGTACCCAGCAATAAGTAAATTTTAGATAAAACTTTAGATAAAACTTTATGTAAATTTATATAATTTAGTACAGTAGATAAAACATTCAAACAAATTACATTACTTAAATCCATGATTGGTGTATCATGGTGGGTGGGAGGGGTAAATAAGAGAAAAGCACCTAGCCCAAAACCATGCATTTGGTAAGTAGTCAGTAAATGATAAAGTTTTGTGGAGTTTTTCCAACTCATAGTAAAACAGTAATTTGTTATAAAGTAGTGGAAGATAGACCTTTACAGATTTATACAGGTAGATGAAAATATACCTTTGTCTTAGTTTGGCTTCCTCTAGAAGCTGACCTTGAGGTAAGAAAGTACAAGAAGTTTATTTGCAAGGTGATGGCAGTGAGTAAATGAGAGAGGGAAGAAAGCAATTAATAAAGGGTGCTTAATCGAGCCACTGTGGGCAATTGGAGGTTAATCCTACTGGGGAAATTCTGGAAGCAGAGAGAGAATAACCTCCCTTCTATTTTCAAATAAAATTGAGCAGCCCTAAGCTCAAATACAAACTTGACTTTGTGGGATTTTCAAAATATGTATATGCAGGATGGACCTGGCCATCATAATCATATTTTTCTGAAGATGCTAAATGAGTCTCCAACTTCACAGTAACAGGGGCCTATAATCCTTTTCATTGAACATGTGAAATGTAGATGGTTTGCAGTGTATGTACTGCCAATTCAAGCTAATAATTGTACATAATATTGATTTGAGGGATCAATCCTACTAGTTTTCTCTGTTCCATACTCAGGAGGAAACTTTTGTTTTTGTGAGGTCAGAATTATGTTAAAACATTTAGAATATTAGAATGCACATCATCATCTTTATTGCTACATGGATCTTTGTTATTTTCCAATATTAATCTAAATGTGATTATATGACTACAAAGCTATATGTCAGATCAACTATAAACCAGATATCTGCCAATGAGACTATCCAAATTTAGCTAAGAACCAAGAAGTAAGGAAAAAAAAAAAAAAAGGCAGAGAGAGTTGGTGCTCAGATGGAACAGAGTTCAAGCACAAAACTTTTACTCAATTTGAAATTTTGATGAGTTCAGTCTGGTTAGTCTCCATTTACCCAACCACCAGACCCAGATCCAATTCTCTACCCTTCTAACCTGTTCCATGCGTTGGAGGCTAACCTCTTGGAAACTGCATTAAAACTGGACTCCCTTGCCATGTGACTTTTGGTTGTGAGGCCCTGACAGAAGACAGGGAGGAAAGAGAAAGGTCAAAGTATTTATTCCCCTCCACTCCTTGCCTTGCCCAGGTTCTGGTGGAAAGGTAGCTGCTCACTTCCACAAATGCAGTTCCCTTTAACAGCTCTTTCATGGCTCCTGCTCTCTCCAGGCTCTGGAACATTGATTGGTCTTTCATCATCTACCTAGAGGCCTAGGGGTGGGAATGGCTCCTGACTATACTCATCTCTGAGTGCCCACCACCCCCTTATTGGTTCCCTTATCCCTGTCCACACCCCTGTGAATAGTCCCATTGTTAAATATGCTTCCATTAAATTCATCTAAGTGGACCATTTACTGATAGGACCCTGACTGATACATGTGGTTAATTGTTTTCCTAACCAGAAGCAGTTTAGAAATATTACAGGCCTTTGATCACTTTTTTTTTCATAATTCTTTTTAATCCTCACCCAATGACATATTTTTATTGTTTTTTTTTTTTTTTAAAGAGAGAGAGAGAGAGAAACATCAGTCAGTCGCCTCTAGCATGTGCCCCCACTGGGACTGAACCCACAACCTAGACATGTGCCCTCAAAGGGGATTGAACCAGAAACCCTCTGGTATAAAGGACAACACTTCAACCAACTGAGCCACCCAGCCATGGCTGATCATATTTTATGCTATTGAGATTAGAAAGATCCCAAGGAATACCTCAGCAAAAGAACAATAACAAACGTCCTGAGAGCAAGTAAAATGAAAGAAGAAAAACTATATAAAGGGTAGCAACAAATGCTTGAGCCCAGTAATGAAAAGATAGTCAAGTCATTTCAGGAACCCTCAAGGTTATTGAACTTTTTATGATGTTCATTTTGATGGCTCTAAGTGCTCCTTGGTAGTTCAAGCTTCATGTAATCCTCCTGATATTGTAAACCTCCCCAAAGTGAGATTTTTAAATAAAAATACAGGTTCACTAGGAACCTCTGCTGCTGCCTCTCAGTTCTCAGTTCTGGTTCTAATCACTGGAGAGAGAGGAGAAGGACAGAATACCTTCCTACCAGATATGAACCCACTATAGGCAAGTTCTTACATGTGTGCATAAACACTGGCACACGTAAAACTAGCTGTTAACCACAACATGCCAGCTAATGCTTAAATTATTCAGATTTATTTTCTCAAATTTGAGTTTCTATAACTTGAAGAAAATTGATCAAATTCATTTTATTTTCTAAAAATACAATAAACAACATCATATGTCAGTCACCATTCACAAGAAGGAATAAATTTTAAGTAAAAAGATTAATTGTATCTTAATATGGCAATCTATCTAGTTGGCATTATTTAGATCAACTGTGCATAGTTATTGAAGAATTTCAAGCATTAAAATTACTGAAATTTTGGAAGGGAAAAAAATTCAACTTTCAGGGAACACTGTACTACAGCTGTTGATATTATCATGATAGCATTTAGGTAGTTGTCATGACAACTGTAATGTAATCCTTCGTCAGTGTCTTAGAACACCCAGGCACTCCGGGAAGTAAAGAGAATGATTCATCAGGCAGCATGCTTCTGTGGTGTGAGTCAGGAAAATACCAATGCTCTCATTCAGCCTTGTAGAGGCATCATTATATGAGATATAAAATGCAGCCACTATGTGATCTGGGACTATTTTCACAAGAGCAAGGTGTTGGCTTCATTAAATATTCCCGTAAGTCCATTTTCACTGATTGTGAGACAGATTTTTACTTTGTGCTACTGTGTAGCCTTTATTTCTCTTCTTTTTCTCTTTCAGACAATTTACAACATATTCTTCACTTTCATCTTTTGGATGCAAGGTCAATGACAAAATAAAACACTTCTTTTTGCTGCCTTACCAGTGTTGTTTGAAATAGAGAGAAGAGATTGAAATTAATGGCTAAAACAAGATCATTTGGGTCTTCATTTCCTGGTATAATATCACACAGAATCTAAAATTGTCAAGACCAGCGAATTCAAATCCAGAGTTGTGGTTTAAGCTCCTCTGCTTTACATATTGTGTAAAATCTGTAAAATCAGAATAAACCATCTAATGATCTGAAACACAGAGTATCCACAGTGTGCTAAATTCAAAGATTTATTTTAATAAAAGGAATAAAAATAGGCAAATAATATGGCTACTTTGAAAACTCACCAGAAAAGTTGTTGCTATGTAGTAGAACTTTCTTACCATTTTTTTTCTGTTTAACTCTTTCTTATTATTTCATGTGTAGTCTGTGTGTGTGTGTGTGTGTGTGTGTGTGTGTGTGTGTATAGAATGAAAGAGAACTTTGTCTATCTAAATATATATTAAATCTTACTTAAGTTGGGGAGAAAGAAAGAAAGAAAGAAAGAAAGAAAGAAAGAAAGAAAGAAAGAAAGAAAGAAAGAGGTCTTTAATAGTTAAAAAATGGGGGAAAGAAGAAAAAACCCTCTCCCATTAATTTGACAGAGTTAGTCTCAGCTTCACTAGCACTGCTTATAATTTTGTGTTTGAACTCTTGACCATTTGAAAGTATCTACTAATACAATTTCCAATACTTTCACAAATAAACCAACTTGCTGCCTGTTTTCCAAGTCTTTGATAAAGAAGATTCTTTGAGGTACTAATATTCAATTTCTTTATTGCAATCTACAGTATTTCTGCAAAGAGTTTACACACTTTTTCTTATCTGAGAAGAAGGGTGTGTTCTCTAAAATCACAAAGATTCCAGAGCCCTCTTCCCTAGTGGCTAACAAATGTATTTCTTCTCATATTAATCAATCTGTTGAAACAAGATTGCACACTCTCTGTTAAACTGGTTCCACTTCATTTTGGTGACCTTCGTTCTCCTAGGTGTTTGCAGCACTGACTGCACTGCCTGATAGAGAAACGTATTGCATTGCAAGTGGTATGAGCCTTCAGTTTGATTAAAACCTGCTCTTTGATGCTTATTTCTTAACCTTTTAGACATATGTTTTATGTTTAAATAAATTCACATTCTATTATCAGAAAACTTTATGTATATATTTTAGCCTACTTAACATAATTATTTTTTACTGGGAACAAAATTTTAACTTATAGAATAAAGGGGGCATTGGAAACAGTTTCTATTGAAGGTGATAAGGAAATAAAATTGAATTCTTTACTTAATAGTATTTAGTAACTTTCTACCCACTGAATGGGAGGAGGGAGGTAGGAGAAAGCTTACTTGAGGGAATTCAAGACTCCCAGACTAGCATTCTTGCTCTGTCATTAATTAGTAATATAATGTACAAATGTCATCTTGGATGATACCTCTCATAGCCTCAGTTTCTTCCTCTGTCAAGTGAGAGAGTTGGTTTGGATGATTCTAAGATTCTATTCATTCCCAGAATTCCTTGATTCTCTTTATGACCTCAAGATATTTGATGTGGGAAGTCATTTTTGGATTTTGACTTATTTTAAAATAACATTTACTATAATATAATGATACTTAATGATCTTTCAACCTCAAAATATTTTTATTATGTAATCTTTAAAATATCCCTTGGATAAGAAGTGGAACTATTACAATCCCTGTTTTTCAAATAGGGAATTATAGGGAGGTTCCTTATTTGACCCAATGGAACAAAAGCAGAGTCATTATTAGCCATGGAGTCCTATTTACCAGTGTCAAGCCCTGCTATTGCCAGTTATTTGGGCCTGAATCTGGCTAGTCATCAGCACAGAGTGAGGATAGTTCAGCTCATCCACCAGGGAGACTGTATTTAAGCCCCCTTCTGATACTTGCTCTAGTTGTATCCATAAGAAAAATTAGACTCGGAATGCCAGGCTTTCAAGAAGCGGCTACAGAATAAAGGATGACACTCCAAGTTAAACTAAATTAAGTCACATCTAATTAAATCATTTTAAAGATGACCTGGAAATGGCAACATTTTGTGGAACTACCATGTGACTCATGTGGCTTCACAGTGACTCATACTGAGATGTATTCCTGGTATTATATCATATATAACATGTTGTTTGAAAAGTGGTCAAAACGTATGGAATGCAGTATTAAAATGAATACTGGGTTGAGTAAAGGAACAGCATGCCGTTTTTACGTGGTAACGTGAGCTTTTATTTCACTTGTTGAACAGAGAGAAATATATCACTTAGCTTTCTTACTCTTCCTGGTTGCCCCTTTGTGTTGCTGTTCAAATGTTGTCTGGAATGACTTAAACGGGAGGAATTCCACAGCATCAAATACAGAAGGCCTTTCTCTGGGCTGTGCTTGTTAGTCTTCTTGGTAAATAAGGATAACAAAGACCCTAAAATATGAACAAATGACCTATGGAAACAATTCACAAAAGAGGAAATCCAGCTGTTTAACAAAGAGTGGGAAAAAGTTCCACTTCACTAGTAATCAGATATATGCAAATTAAAACACTAATGAGAGACCATTTAGCAAAGTGTTTGTTTTTTATGATAATACTCAGCAATGGCATCAGTGTGCAAGCTGCTTTCTTGCACATTGCTTGTAGCACTGTAAACCCATTCAGCTCTGTTAAAAAAAAAAATTAGGCCTGGCCAGTGTGGCTCAGTGGTTGAGCATCAACCCATGCACCAAGAGGTCGTAGGTTCAATTCCTGGTCAGGGCACGTGCCCAGGATGTGGACCCAATCTCCAGTGGGGGGCATGTAGGAAGCAGCCAATCGATGTTCTCTCTCATTGATGTTTCTAAAAATCAATAAAGAAAAAATGTTTAAAAAAAAGAAAATTGGCAGTAATAAAAATAAAAATGAAAGCATTAAAGACAAAAATGAAAAAAAGAAAGAAGACAAAAGCTTAACTTTTTTCATGATAGCCTCCTTTTAAATATATTGTCTAAAGGAAAAATTAAATTATCTGAATTTCATCTCTCATCACTGCTATATTTGTCTTTCTGTTTTACATACTAGCTTTACCTATATTAAATAGATAATTAATCAATTTACCAAAACAAATGGAAATGTTCCTAACAGCTTCCTTAGCTTTATATGAATATGCTCTAATAGACAACTTTGTTTAGATTCTTTCCAGTTTACATTAACTCTATTTAAAATTCAAATCTCTATCCCACAAGCTAGAAATTCTTTTTACAAGTTAAAGGAGCACTGGTCAGGTTGCTCAGTTGGTTGGATTGTCGTCCTGTACACCAAAAGGGTGCAGGTTCGATTCCCTGTTAGGGCACATACTAGGTTTCAGATGCAATCCCCAGTTGGGACAAATTCGGGAGGCAACAAATCGATGTTTCTCTCTCCCTACCTCCTCTCTAAAATCAATGAAAAACATATTCTTGGGTGAAGATTTTAATGGAGAGACCATATTGTTATTTTTCAAGAAGAAAAGAAAATGCTAAAAAGAAATGATAAAAGCTGATACTATTTAGTTTCCAAAAAGAACAGTATGGCCTTTATCAGAGGAATGTCCAGTACTTAGAAAAAAGAACCCAGAGGAGAAAAATGACAGATAGTTTGTGGGGGAAAAGTCCTTTCTACTAAAACCTGTCAAGAAATAGAATTGTACAGTAATTTTGGATTATAGCACACTGTGAATTATTTGCATGCAAAAGCATAACATTGGGTTGGATTTGTATGATAACACCTAAAATCAAAACCAAGTATGTACGGGAAGAAGGGTGTCCATGGGGGGAAAAGGAGAAACATCTGTAACAAAAATAAATTAATTAAACATTTTTTTAAAAAATCCAAGTAGGTATACTCAGATAAACAGATTTTGAAAGACCAGTGAAAAGCTGTCAGCAGGATTCCTCAGCAGGTCATGGGGGAGGGGAAGAGAAATGGCCTCCAGGTTTCATCTGCAGTTCCTGCTGATTCCTTTCCCCCTCTTTTTTCTTAAAATACTCTTAATTTGTGACTTCTGTTAGGACCATACAATGTCTCTTTGGTTCTGAATTTGATTAATTCTTTTGAATGTCAACAACTTCTCCACTCTATGAACTGTTCTTTAATAATGATTCTGAAAATAAAAAATGTTACAAATGGTGCAACTTGTTTTATTCCTAAATTTTACACTAATAAATTAAAGATGAACAATATGATCCATTTATTATGGTTGTTGTTAGCCCCAGCATGCCAGATTTAACAACCCATTATTTATCCTCCTCTCCTGGGACTCATAATTTTTCTTCCATTACCACATTGAGAGCTCGCAGCCCTCTTAATGCTCACGCCCTGTGTGCATTCCATTCATCCTATCCATTGTGGATTGTTGTGATCTGGTGGAAAAATAGGGTTGACTACCAGATGGTAGTTTTGAAACTTCCAGAGGTAAAATGAAGTAGTTTTCATCATGCAGGTGGGGGGTGGGGGCACAGTTTTTTGGGGGCACGGTTTTATTTCTTTCATGCATATTCTGGGGTTCTAAAATGACAAGCATTTTTGTACTCAATTTCACTTGGGGGAAGTTACAAGTTCAGTTGTAGATTAAAGAGTTGACTTCTTATAATGATCACACAAGAATAGTGTTTGGGGAAAAAGTTGGGCCAAATTCTTAAGTAACCCTATGACTACAAAACAAAAACAAAACAAAATGTAGCTAAAATGTCTCAATTACCTTTTCCTTCAACAGGGAGAAACGCAGTATTAGATGTTTTCCACTTATAAGTTCTGTAGTAGCACACTTGAGTCATTGAGCAGTTTTCAGGTATATTAGTTTTTAAAATGATTTTTATTCATATCCTAAATTTAGCATAGTCTTCAAAGTGTCAGTATGAATATAATTCCAAAATAATGAGGAGTTTCTCTTTCCCAAATTGTCTTTAAATTTACTAACATTATTACAATTTTTTAAAATCTTAAGCAAGATAGCAGCTTCTCAGAACTGGCAACATTATAAAATACACTAATGGCAGGGGTATTGTTTCAGATAAGAGTGATTCTTGAGTGGATTGTGATTCTAGAAAAGGAAAAGGATAGTCACAGAAATTTGAATATGAGCTGTATATAAGCTAATATTATTGTATCAGTATTAAATTACTTAAGTAGGATAGTGCTGTTGGGGTTATATAAGAGAATGTGCTTTTCTTGGGAGATACAAAATAAATATTTAGCTATTAAACTTACTTTCAATTGGTTTAGAAATATGCATAGAGAGATAAAGCATATGTAACAAAACATTAGTAATTTGTGAATCTAGATGGAGGGCTTACAAATTTTCATTGTTAATTTTTTTCAAATTTTCTATATGCTTCACATTTTTCAAAATAAAAGTTGGGAGAAAAAAATATAAAAATGAAGAGAATAGTCTTTTTTAAAACCTTGAAGGGAGAAGTGCTTCTTTGTTAGCACATAATACAAAATGCCACTAATAAACAGTGGTTAACTGACTGAGTGTAATACTCTAATTATAGGCCTGTTTGTCTTATTACTAAGTCAGACTACGAATAAGGTCATTTACTAGAATCAAAAAGCATAAAGTAGATCACTCTGAACATGGTGGCAGGCAAGACTGGAGTGAAGGTGAGTGTGTGCATGGGAGAGTGTGTGAGAGAGAGTGGGAGTGGGACTGAGTGTGGATAAGCCTCTGCACAGCAGGCGGGAACACAGGGGTAGATAGGTCCGGTGCTATGGGCGGAGGAGTGACCGGGTACCGCGGCATGCTGCCTGGCCAGGTGCTCTCCCCACTTGGGGCTGGAAAGCTCCGACGTTTTGGAAGATCTGCTGGATCCTCCTTGTGAGGAAGCAGTGGAATGTGCCTAGGGCCCAGAAACCCAAGGACACGGGCTCGCCCAGCCTGCTGGACAAATGACTTCTGCTGTGCCCCACTGGCCCCCACATGGTAGCCACGGTGGAGTAATTGTGCACACCAGCACCGCTGCCACGGGAGCCATGCACGGAAGGAGCACTGCCACTGCCAGAGCAGAACCATGCACAGCAACACCGCCACTGCGGGATCCAGGCATGCCAGCCCCACCACCCAAGGGACACAGGCACAAAAGCCCCATGCCTACTGGGCCTCCACACCACAGCAGCGCCTCTGCTAGGCCCCCACATCACAATGCCCCCGCCCACCTGCACACCCCAGCAGCACCTCCCAATGACACAGGCAAGAATCACGAGACATCAGTCCTCCTGAAGGAGCAGCAGACTAGAGACATTGGTCCTGACCTCCCGGCACCAGCCCAGAATCACTGACCCACAGGCACTGCCAAAACCAAGAGCCATCTACTCCTGCTGCCACTGATGCGGAGACCTGCAGCCACCACTGAAAGCCACCTGCCCTGCCTCCAAGAGCTGCCAACAGCCCCCAAAAACTGAGATCTGGCCCTGACAGGACCTAGTGCCCCTGGGATCTACCGACCTGCCTAAATGGCCCAGTGAGCCTCACCTGGCCCCAACTAGAATACTAAAATGGTGACACAAAGAACCCGCATATGAAAGAAAAGGAGGAATCAACTAAATGAAATGGAGGAAACCAGTTTGATAAAGAATTCAAAGTAATGGTTTTAAGCATGCTCAAACAACTTAGTGAGAATTACAAGCAACTTAATGTGAATTATAAAGAACTCACTGGCAAACATTAGCATGAAAAAGAAGGGAGAAGGTATGAATAAAAATCAAGTGGGAATAAAGAATGACATACTTGAAATAAAAAATACCCTGGAATGCCCTGGCTGGTTTGGCTCAGAGGTTAGACTGTCAGCTTGTGGACTGAAGGGTCTCTGGTTTGATTCCCGGTCAAAGACGTACATGGGTTTCAGGTTTGATCCCCCACCCTGGTCAGTATCATGTGGGAGGCAACTAATTGATGTATGTCTCTCACAGTGATGTTCTCCTCTCTCTCCCTCCCTCCCTTCCACTCTATGTAAAAATCAATGGAAAATTATCTATGGGTGAGGATTAACCAAAAAATAAAAAATAATATCCTGGAATGATTCAATAGTAGGTTAGAAGAAGCTGAGGACTGATCAGCAAGTTAGAAGATACAGTAGAAAAAAACACCCAATTAGACCTGCAAATGGGGGGAAAAAATTAAAAAGCAGGATGAGAGTTTAAGGGAGCTTTAGGACAATATGAAATGTAACAACATTCGCAACATAAGGGTACCAGAAGAAGAAGACTCAGGAAACGGAATAGGGAACTTATTTGAAAAAATAATGACAGAAAACTTCCCTAACCTGGTGAAGGAAAACGTCACACAAGTCCAGGAAACACAGAGAGTCCCAATCAAGATGAACCCCAAAAGACCCACACCTAGACACATCATAATTAAAATGGTAAATGTTAAAGACAAAAAAAGAATCTTAAAGGCAGCAAGAGAGAGAGAGAAAGTTACCTACAGGGAAGCTCCCATTAAACTGTCAGCTGATTTCTCAATAGAAACACTCCAGGCCAGAAGACTATCATTCAAAATTGAAGGTGAAATAAAGAGCTTTGGAGACAAAAAAAAAAAAAAAAAAAAAAAAGTCTAGTGGAGTTTATTGCCACCAAATCAGCATTGCAAGAAATACTAAAGGAACTGTTGTAAGAAAAAGAAATAGACTTCTAGTCAAGATGGCAGCATAGGTAAATGCAGTACTCGCCTCCTCCCACAACCACATCAAAATTACAACTAAACCACAGCACAACCATCATTCAGAACTTCCTGAAATCTAGCTGAATGGAAGACCTATAACTACAAAATTAAAGATGAGGCCACATCAAGACTGGTAGGAGGGGCGGAGGTACAGACGGGTTGGTCCCACACCCACATGTGGCAGATAAAAATCAGGAGGGATACCTTGGCTGAGAAGGTCCTCCCTGAGGAATAAGGGGTCCTCATCCTACACCAGACTGCTCAGCTCAGGGTTCCAGTGCCAGGAAGAGAAGTCCCCATAACTTCTGGTTGTAAAAACCAGCGGGAATTGAGACTGAGGCTTCTGGAGTCCCAGGCAGTTCATCTTAAAGGACCCATGCATGGACGTCCATGGACTCACTCACTCCAGGCTCCAGCATGGGGGAAGCAGCTTGAAATGCAACAGAGATATACGGGGAAGAACTGAACTGCTTGGCATTGGGGTGAGACCTAGAGAGGCAGATTTCTTCAGGATAGACATGCTGGCAGAAGCTGTTGTTCCTCTGGTGAGCCCTTCCCCCATGAGGCAAGCAGATGGGTGCCATATCTGGGACTCCAGCAACCTGACTCTCACTGTTTGCCCCAACCTGGTGATTCCCTGAGGCCCTGCCCCATCCAACTTTCTGGCTGACCCAAGCTGTTTCTAGTGGCTTTACTAATGGGATTGGCCTATCTTGGCTCCTGCTTCAGATTTTTCAAAATTCTCTCAAACAAACAGCATCTGGCCTGAGTGAGCCCCACACCACTCACTAAGTGGCCCAGGCCTGGCATTAGAAGCAGCCAGCCTTGGTTCACAGCTGGGCTTTGCCTAGGTACCTCCAAGCTCAGCACAAGAAGCAGCCATTTTCAGATCACTCTGTAGCTTGTGCCTGGTAGCCCTGGGTAGAACACAGGCAGTTGCTGACCTTGCCCCAGAGCCAACACACCAAGTGAACAGCTTCAGACCACGTCAAAGCACCACCACCCAACCACCTCCATAAGTGACACACTCAAGGAGTGGACTCAGTGGGTACCAGAGCCCTGCTGAAATATGTCTTGATCTGTATGGTGGGCCCCTGCACAGCTGATTCTCCAAGGTAGTCAGAGGTCAGTGGCCAGTGGGAACAACCAGTCCTTGCAGCAATCAGCCTAAGTAAATCCCTCCCATTGAGATGCCAACAGCAATCAGGACTCAATTACAACAGAAGGGTGGAGAGTCTACACTAGCAATGCACCTCGGGGGCCCAGCTGGGGTGATCAGGGAGGCTGTCCACTGGAAACCAAGAAGCAAAACATTGATTTGGAATATAAGGAAGCAAGAAACACCCAATCAGAATAGCAAAAAGAAACAAGAATACCAAAAAATGAGGATAGTGTAAAAAGCCTCTGGGACAACTTCAAGCATACCAACATCCATATCATGGGGGTGCCAGAAGGAGAAAAGAGAGAGCAAGAAATTGAAAACCTATTTGAAAAAATAATGACAGAAAACTTCCCTAACTTGGTGAAGAAAACAGACATACAAGTCCAGGAAGCACAGAGAGTCTCAAACAAGATTAACCCAAAGAGGCCCACATCAAGACACATGATAATCAAAATGCAAAAGGTTAAAGACAAAGAGAGTACCTTAAAAGCAGCAGGAGAAAAACAGTTACCTACAAGGGAGCTCCCATAAGACTGTCAATTGATTTCTCAAAAGAAACTTTGCAGGCCAGAAGGGAGTGGCATGAAATATTCAAAGTGATGAAAAGCAAGGACCTACAATCAAGATTAGTCTATCTGCAAAGCTATCATTTAGAATATTGATGGATATATTGTTTCCTAGACAAAAACAAACAAACAAAAAACAAGCTAAAGGAGTTCATCACCACCAAACCAGTATTATATGAAATGTTGAAGGGTCTTCTTTTTTTTTTTTTTTATCCTCACCCGAGGACATTTTTTCATTTTTTGTTCAGACAGAGTAGGGGGGAGAGAGAGGAAGAGAGAGAGAGAGAGAGAAACATTGACGTGAAAGGGCCACATCGAGTGGCTGCCACCCACACAACCAACCAGGGCCGGGGACAAACTGCAACCGAGGTACGTGCCCTTAGCGGGAACTGAACCCGGGTCTCTCCGGACCGCAGGCCGACGCTCTAACCGCTGAGCCAAACCGGCCAGGGCGAAGGGTCTTCTTGAAGAAGAAGAAGATAAAAAATATGAACAATAAAATGGCAATATATATATATCTATCAATGATTAAATCTACAAACAAAATGAACAAGCAAAATAGAAACAGACTCATAGATAAAGAGAACTTTTAGTTGGTGGCCAGATGGGAGGGGGGATTGGGAGGATAGGTGAAAAAGTTTAAGGTGTTTTGTTTTTTTTTTAAATCCTCACCCAAGGACATTTTTCCATTTTTTGTCCAGATAAAGTGGGAGGGAGAGAGAGAGAGAGAAACATGGACGTGAAAGGGACACATCGAGTGGCTGCCTCCCGCACGACCAACCAGGGCCGGGGACAAACTGCAAACGAGGTACGTGCCCCTAGCGGGAACCGAACCCGGGTCTCTCTGGACCACAGGCCGACACTCTAACTGCTGAGCCAAACCTGCCAGGGCAAGGTTAAGGTTTTAAGAAGTACAAATTGGTTGTTAGACTGAGGAACACCAAAGGAAAGAGTCTGGGATGGGGGAGGGACCGGGAGATTATTATGCTAAGTGCAATAAGCCAGTCAGAAAAGGAGAAATATCACATATTCTCACTTATTTGTGGAATCTAATGAACATAATAAACTGATAAGTAAAATAGAACCAGAGGCGTGGAAATGGAAAAGATGATGAATCTCAGAGGGAAAGGGGTAGGGGGAGGGAAGAGATTAAGCAAAGAATTTAGATGCATATATGCATCACCCATGGACACAGACAATAGGTTGGTGAAGTCCTAGGTTGGGGGTGGGAACCGAGTAGCAAGGGGGAACATCTGTAATACTTTCAACAATAAAGGTTAAAAAAAGATTATAGCCCTGGCCATTTTGGCTCAGCGGTTAGTGCATTGGCCTGTGGACTGAAGGATCTCAGGTTCAATTCCTGGTCAAGGGCATGTACCTGGGTTGCAGGTTCAATCCCTGGCTCCCACTGGGATTGTGTAGGAGGCAACCAATCGATGTGTCTCTATCCCATCGATGTTTCTCTCTCTCTCCCTCCCTCCCTTCTACTCTGTCTGAAAATCAATGGAAAAATATCCTCAAGTGAGGATTAACCAAAAAAAAGATTAGGATTTTTTTCAAATAGCTATTTCCCACTTAATTTTTTTTTTCTGCTTGTTCTTTTTTTTTTTCCCTGCTTGTTCTTCTTTCATTAATTTCTTTTTAATTTCCAAAAGTTCTGCATCAAACTTGACTTTCTAACTTAAGAAATTCTCAGTTGTAACAGGCATGCCATGAACTAATTGCTTTTCAGCTTCTTATGCTTCTTTTTCTGTTGGTTTTTTTACTTGTTTTCTTCTTCTCTTTTAGTTTTTATTTGTTTCACTATGTCATTTAAGTTCTCTTACATAGCTATCACTAAAGATCATTACCAAACCAAGGTTTTCTTCTGCCCATAATGCTAATAATTTTTAAATGCCTGAGACATCATTATCTTCTAGATTTTCCTGGGAGAATATTTCACAAAGAGGGGTTTCATCTGGGTATTTCTCACTATATACAAACTTGAGGGTAGTCGGGCCTGTTTCATAATTTTCTACAGTCTCAGATGTCACAGTAATGGTGAAGCTGGAAGAATTTTCTGATAATACTGTAAAGGAGTTGTGGGGATACACTTGGCCCAAGGCTGCATAAGGCCTAAGAATTCAATACCAGCTAACATCACAGGCCTCACCAAATTATCCTGACCAAATATAGCAGGTTAATTTTTAAGTTGATAATTTTGTATGGCCCTCAAATGTTATAAATATCCAAATGGACCTTGACAGAAAGAAGGTTTCCCACCCCTGATGGACTCCAGAGCCTCCAGCTCGCTGTACTGGGAAATCTATCATGGCCTTTTCTGCTGCCCATGGATCACCCAGACACCCAGGCAGGGTGCTGCAGCCCAGGCAGGAGAGTGGGTATTGCCCAGACTGGCCCAGGCACAGAGTCCCCAGCTGGGAGGCCCGGGTTCAAAAGCCAGGCCAGGCCTGCTGAACAATAGTCTCATGCCGGCTTCTGCTTGCTCCCTAGTTCCCCAACCTAGAATTCTTTAGTTAGTGAAAATATCTTTCACAACAGAAAGTAAAGACATTTTGAGACATATAAATGATGAAAGAATTCATTGCCAGCTGACCAACACCTCAAGAAATGTGAAAGGAAGTCTTTCAGGCAGAGGAAAATGAAACCAGATGGAAATCTGGCTGTATACAAAGGAATAGAGAGCATAGGAAATGGTAAATATGTGGGTAAACATTTGAAAATTCCTTGTTTATATATTTTATTTTTTAAAAGAAAAGCTAATAAAAAATTTTTGGTGTTTATATGTGCATATAACATGAATAACTGCAATAGTTGAAAGATTAAGAAAAAAAGCAATGTAGATAAATTGTTATAACATTCTTAAATTCATGTGAAATTCTATTTGAAGGTAGAGTGTCATAAGTTTAAGATGTAAATCATAAACCCTTATAGAAAACACTAAAAGTACAAAAGAAAGAGTTATGTCAATAAGCCAATAAGGGAGAGAAAATGGAATGATTTTTAAAAATGGAAAAGGGGAGTGAAGAACAGATGGGGATAAGTTGAAAACAAATAGCAAGAAGGTAAGTTTAAACCCAAAATATGTTTAAAATTTTATTAGCTGTAAATGTTCTAAACATCCACAATAAAAAGCAGAATTTTTAATATAAAGACTTTATATACACTTTAAACATAAAGACACAAATAGTTTAAAAGTAAAAAGATGAAAAGATGGTATTAACACTAATCACAAAAAAATATGGAGCAACTATGTTAATGTCAGACAAACTGTATTATGGAATCAACAATATTACCAGGAATAAAGAAAGTCATCATACAATAATAAAGGGGTCAATTAATCATGAGGGTATAAATCTGTAAATGTGATGCAGCTAACATCAGAGTTTTATAATACATGAGGCAAGAACATTGACAGACTGCAAGGAGAAATAAATAGATCTACAACAATAGTCCAACATCCACAGCCAACATTCATCTCTCACTAATTGATAGAACAAGTAAATCAGTAAGAATATAGTACACTTGAACAATGCTTCCAACAAACTTAACACAAGTCATAAAACAGTACACCAAACTATGGCAGAAAACACATGTTTTAAGAAAGCACAGGAAGTGTTTCTCAAGAGTGACTATATCATAGACAACAAAACAAATTTCAATGAATTTATAATAATTCAAATCATACAAATATATTCTGTGACCACAATGAAATTAGCTTAAAAATCAATAACAGAAGTATATCTTGAAAATTCCAAGATTTTTGGAAAATAAACAACATACTTCCAAATAACCTATGGAAAAAAATTAGGAAGTATTTTGAAATTAGTTTCATGAAAATGAAAATATGACATATTAAAATTTGTGGGATGAAGATAAAGCAGTGCTGAAAAATAAATGTATAGCATTAAACACTTCTATTACAAGGAAGAAAAGATCTAAAAGAAAAGATTTAGCCCTGACTGGGTAGCTCAGTTGATTAGAGCATTGTTTCTATACATCAAAGTTGCAGGTTCTTCCCTGGTCAGGGCACATATAAGAAGCAACCGAATTTATAAATAAGTGGAACAACAAATCAATGTTTCTCTCTCTCTCTCAAATCAATAAATAAGATAAAAAAAAAAACATTAATTTTAAAAGAAGAAATCTAATCTTTCACCTTAAAACTAGAAAGAAAAAGCAAATTATAGGCAAAGTAAGCAGAAGAAAGGAAATAATAGACAGAAGCCAATGGAATTAAAAAACAACAAGAGAAAATCAATGAAATAACTGCAGCTTTTTGGGTAAAATGACTAAAATTAATAGCTCTCTAGCCAGTGTAGTAAGGGGAAAAAAGAAAAGACACAAATTATGAATATCCAAATGAGAGAGGGGATATCACTACAGAGCCTATATACAGTAAAAGGATAATATAATGAAAACTTTAAGCCAATAAATTCTGCAGTGTAGACAAAAACGGACAAATTATGTGAAACACACAAACTACCTAATTTTACTCAAGTAGAGATAGATAACCTCGCAAAGAGTGTTGGGGTGGTAGAGTGAATGGAAGCTACACAGACCATCTCCCAGGACCAAACTGGAATTACAACTAAAATAAAAACAAATTGTTGGGAAAAAAACAATAGAAAAGCAGCTGGAGAGGACCAATATAAGCAGGGACAGAAAAATGACACCAAATCAAGCCTGGTAGGAACTGCAGAGGCGTGAGAGGGCAGGATGGGTGACCAGAGACAACAGCTGTTTTGGCTGTGAGCAGCACCCTCAGGGTTAAAATCCCAAGCTAGCTCCACAGCCCAGAGGGCCAGGACAGAGCACTAAATTAGCTATAGCCACTCACCTTGGGCTCTGGCAAAGGGAAGGCAGACTGGACTGGAACTGTGTGGAGAGACTTGGGATTTGGAGGGCACTGGGAGTTTTGTGCTGAATCACTCCCTCATAGGACAGTAGCCATATTACTCAAAGAGCCCCTTCCCAGAGCCCCTGGGAGAAACAAAAGCCCCTCCCTCAGGAATTTAACACCACCTGGCCAGGCCAGAGAAATGCAAATTGAGGCTCATTAACAGCCAGCAAGCATCTGCCTCACTCCCTGGAAATCCTCTTATGCTGAACATGTGAGGGATTTTTTTCATTCAGTTGAGGGCTACAACCCAAGACTCATCAAGTAACTGAGACTAAGCCTCCAGGCAAAAAGCTAGAGGATAAATGAACATTTCCTGGGCTTGCAAATCTACCTAGGATAGTAAGACTTGACAGTGGTGTTTAACATGGGTCCTCCCACACTCATCCAAACCCAGTAGAGGGAGCCACAACCAGTGGAACACCACACCCACAGGGAAAATTTGAAGGATCCAAAACCAACCGAGACAGCCAAAATGGTGAAACAAAGGAAAAAATCCAAAATGAAACAACAAAAATAATTCGACAGAAGATGAAATAAATGAAAGGGAATTGACCAAGATATCATAGGCAGAGTTCAGAGTAATAATCACGAGGAAGCTCAACAGCATGAGTGTGGATATAGAAGCATTGAAAACCAACCAATTGGAAATGAAGAATGACATAGCAGAAATAAAGAACACATTGGAAGGAATAACCAACAGAGTAGAGGAGGCCAAGGATCAGATCAGTGAATTAGAAGACAGGGTAGAAAAAATTCGCCCAATCAGAGAACCAAAAAGAAAAAACAATCAAAAAACATGAAGACAGCCTAAGAGAACTGTGGGACAATTGGAAGCATAACAACATCCACATCATAGGAGTTCCAGAAGAAGAAGAAAATGAGCAAGGGTTAGAAAATATATTTGAAGAAATAGTGACAGAAAACTTCTCTAACTTGATGAAGAAAAAAGGCATTAAAGTTGAAGCACAGAGAGCCCCAAGTAAGAAGAACCCAAACAGGCCCACGCCAAGACACATAGTAATTAAAATGCTAAATTAAAGACAAAGAGAGAATCCTAAAGGCAGCAAGAGATAAGAAACAGGTTACTTACAAAGGAACCCCCATAAGACTATGAGCTGACTTCTCAACAGAAACACTACAGACCAGAAGGGAATGGCATGAAGTAATCAAGGTCATGAAAAACAAGGATCTGAATTCAAGACTACTCTATCCAGCAAGGCTATCATTCAAAATAGAAGGTCAAATAAAGAGCTTTCCAGACAAAAAAAGGCTGAGGGAATATATTAGCACCAAACCAGCACTGCAAGAAATGTTAAAAAGACTGCTGTAATTAGTAGAAGAAACAGGAGAAAAATATAACCACAATAAACAAAAATGGAAATAAATAAGTACATATTAATAATAACCTTAAATGCAAATGGATTAAATGCTCCGATCAACAGACACAGAGTAGCTGATTGGATAAGAAAGCATAATTCATATATATGTTGTTTACAAGAGACTCACTTAATAACAAAAGACTCACATAAGTTGAAAGTGAAAGGATGGAAAAAAAATCTTCCAAGCAACCGAAAAGGAAAAAAGAGCTGGAGTAGCAATACTTATATCTGATAAAATAGACTTCAAAATGAAGACCATAACTAGAGACAAAGAAGGCCTTTACATAATATTGAAAGGATCTATCCAACAGTAACATATAACCTTGGTAAACATATATGCACCCAATATAGGAGCACCAAAATATATTTTAAAACTTCTGGAGAACCTCAAAGGAGAAATCAACAGCAATACAATCATAGCAGGGGACTTCAACACCCTGCTGACATCACTGGATAGGTCCTCTAGACAAAAAATTAACAAGGATACAGAGACTCTCAATAATGCACTAGATCAAATGGATTTAATAGATATCTACAGAGAATTACAGCCCAAAACCGCAGAATTTACATTTTTCTCAAGTGCACATGGGACATTCCCAAAGATAGACCACATGTTAGGACACAAACTAAGTCTCTACAAGTTCAAGAACACTGAAATAATATCAAGCATCTTCTCAGATCACAATGGCATGAAACTAGAAATCAATTACAACAAAAACATTTAAACACATGGAGGCTAAATAGCATGTTATTAAACAATGAATGGGTTACCATGGAGATCAAGGAAGAAATTAAAAACTTCCTGGAACCCAGTGCTCGCACTTCTAAGAATATATCCTAAGAAGCCTGAAATACCCATCAGAAAGAATATGTACCCCTATGTTCATAGCAGCACTATTTACAATTGCTAAGATCTGGAAACAGCCCAAGTGTCCATCAATAGATGACTGGATAAAAAAGCTGTGGTACATATACATAATGGAATAGTATGCAGCTTTAAGAAAGAAAGATCTCTTATCCTCTGAGATGACCTGGAGGGACCTGGAGAGTATTATGCTAAGTGAAATAAGCCAATCAGAGAAAAACAAATACCACATGATCTCACTTATTTGTGGGATATAATGAACAAAACAAGCTGATGAACAAAATAGACCCAGAGACATAGAAAGGAGTATGGTTCAGACTGACAAACTTCAGAGGAGGGGTGGGGTGGGAGGGATGAGATAAACCAAGGAACTTATATGCATGTATGCCTAACCAATGGACATAGACAACAATGCTTGGGGGGCAGGGGTGGGATAGGGAGAAGGGTATCTGGGGAGAAAAAGGAAAAAATCTGTAACAAAAATAAATTAATTAATTTAAAAAAAAAGAAATAGATAACCTCATTAGCCCTGTGTCTATTAAAGACATTGAAATAGTAATTTAGCCCCACTCCCGCCACTGCCCTGCAGGGGCTGAGTGGGCATGTTGGACATGATGGCTTGAGCTTGGGCAGTTGCAATGATCAGAGCCAGCGGCCTTGCTGTGATGATACTGCTGGCCCGCTGGCTGTGCCTAAGCCTGGGTCTGTGTGGCTGGCCAGAGGATGTGAATGTTTCGGGGCCGCTCACCTGCTCCCTGTATGTGAACAGGACAAGTGACTGAGGCTACAGGAAGAAGAACCACCAGTGGTATGTGTGCAGCATAGAGGAATTTATGTGACTCAGTCCAGGTTGTGTTTGTTCAGTTACCTCGATCAAGGGACACAGATCTTCTTAACCACCACATAGAGAAATTGGGCTGGCTATTTATCCAATATATCACTCTTTTGTGTCATCTGGTTTTAGCTTGCTTATGTCTAGAACATCTATCAGTGAGTTGCTTGAAAGAGGTTCAATGTTTGTTTTCACCAGATCAGTTTCAGAGATTGCTTAAAGTTAATCCATACTGGAAAACCCATAGACTTCCTGATTTGAGTGCTAGAGATGGAGAAGTCACAAAAATCTTGTGCCCTCATTTTGAAGAAATGTATACCATTGAACTGTCTGTAAGTATGATATGGCAACTTCAGAGGAAGAAATAGAGTGCTCGGTATAAATGAATGGCAAAATACAGGGTTCCAGCATCATGTCATCAGCTGCTTGAATTTGCTGGGCCACTGTGATAAGCTTCTGACTTTATTCAAATATCAGAAGTGTCTTGGAGCCAACTAGAGGCAGGGTCATCCTTGTCCTGGTTTTACCCTTTCATCTCTGTGTGAAAAACATGGATGGCAAATGGGAGAAACCATCAGAAATTTTGGAAATCAAGGGATGGAATTGGGAAAAACAAGTGAATAGTCTGCCTGAAATTTCCAGAAAAGCTGGTTTTGTTACTGAAGCTTTCACCAGACTGCCATAATTATGTGGAGGTGACATGTATAATGACTATGTTCTGGATGACACTGACTTTGTTCTCAAACCAGTGTAAACCGTGGAGGCCGGAGTCTTCAGAGTCTATCCCAAGAGTGTACCTTCCGGAAGAGGGTCTGCATTCTTGATTATGTGAAGGGAGTATCTTTGGGGACTACCATTCTAAATAGCATGTAGGAATTTAAAAAGCTAAAATACTATTTATTTCTTTGTAATGTTTTTAAAAAACAAAAGCCCAGCTTTTTGAGGCTTTTTATCAGTTTGTACTCAGTAATGCAGGTCTCACTTCAATTATGGAAGATATTCTTTATTCTTAATTGCAGTGGGGACTTCTTCCCTGTCCAAGCAATAAGCATGACTTCACATGAAACCAATAAATATAGATTGTTTTTAATAAAATGAAGACTGGCAATAAAGATGTGCATTCAGTTGCAAATACTGGTTATAAGGTATAGCCACTGGTACTCTTTTATGTTTAGACAGTCTTTCTGTCATTATTTAAGAAAATGTTTTTAATCATACTAATAAACTTTTTTGGAGATTAAAAAAAAGAAATTATAACTTGAAACCTTTTCCCACACAATAAAACTCCAAGCCCAGATCTCTTTACTGGTGAATTTTACCAAGTAATTAAAGATATCATATCAATTCTGTGCAAACACTTCCAGAAAATTTAAAAAGTAGGACATTTGCCAACTCATTCTATAAGTCCAGCATTATGCTGAACACAAAACCAAAGATATTACAAGAAAAATATAAAACATACTTATATCTCTCATGAACATAAAAACAAAATTTCATAGACAAATTTTGGCATATTAAATCCAACAATCTATGAAAGGGATAATATATCATGATCTAGTGTAATTAATACCAGGAATGTAAGATTTATTGAACACTCAAAAATCAAATAATATAATTTATCATGTTGACACTAAGAATTAAAAACCATATAATTATCTCAATAGATGCAGGGAAAAATTTCACAAAAATTAAACATATTTTCATGATTAAAAAACCTCTTAGTAAAAGTGAAACTATTTACCCATTAAACAATTCTCTACATCCTATGCACTCCATCCCTTGACAACCACCATTCTACTTTCTGTTTCTGTGAGTCTGACTACTTATACCCCATATAAGTGGAATCATAGAGTATCCATCTTTTTGTCACTGGCTTAATTCATGTATCATAATATACTCAAGGTTTATTCATGTTGTAGCATGTGACAGGATTTCTTTTTTTGTTTTTGAAGGCTGAATAATATTCCATTATAAATAAATGCTACATTTTCTTTATACATTCATCTGTTAATAGACATTTAGATTTTTTCCACCTGTTGGCTACTGTGAAGAATGCTTCAATGAACATGGACACTCAGATATCTCTCTGAGATCCTTCTTTTAGATATTTACTCAGAAATAAGGGTTTCTAAATCATATGGTAATTCTATTTTTAATTTTTTAAGGAACCTCGATAAGTAGTCTATTCTATAGCAGCTGCACAATTTTACATTCCTATCAACAGTGCTCAAGGGTTCCAATTTTTCCACATCCTTGCTAACACATTTTATTTTATATATATATAAAATAGGTGTACAGTGACATCCCATTGTGGATTTGATTTGCATTTTTCTAATAATTAGTGATGTCATTATTTATTTATTTATTTTATTTTTTTGGTTAATCCTCACCTGAGGATATTTTTCCTTTGATTTTTTAGATCGAGTGGAAGGGAGGGATGGAGAGAGAGAGAAATACATCGATTGGTTGCTTCCCGCACGACCCCAACCGGGGCCGAGGACAAACCTGCAACCCAGGTACATGCCCTTGACTGGGAATCAAACCTGTGACCTTTTGGTCTGCAGGCCAACACTCTAACCGCTGAGAAAAACTGGCCAGGGCAGTGATGCCATTATTTAATAGTAAAGATACATTAAGAAAACTCCAAGGGAACAAAACTTTTAGTCCTATGTCTGTGTTGCTGCTGCTGCTGCTGCTGCTGTTGTTTTACAGCCAAATAAACTTGCGAACACAGACTCCTAGGCTCTTAACCAAGCTCTACTACTTATTAGCTGAATGTCCTTGAGCAGGTCATGTTATCTCTCTTGCCACAGCTTCCTCATCTTTAAAATGGGAATAATAAAGTTACCTATGTTATAGGGTTGAGGATTAAATTATATACTTAGAAAAATACCAGGTAGAGAGGGTAAATGCTATGTAAGTACTTGTTATTGTGGTTCTTGAGATTGTTTTTATTCAGATAGAAAATAAATTACCTGAAAAAATGAATTTAAAGTAGATTTTTAACTTGGGGAGGGAAAAAAAAGAATTTATTAAAGCCACTATTGTTCTTTTCTCATGATTTTTTTTTCCCTTTATTGATTTGAGAGAGAGGAAGTGAAAAGGAGAGAGAGATAGAAACATCAATGAGAGAGAACATCAATTAGCTGCCTCCCGCATGCCCCCAACTGGGAATCAGGCCCACAACCTGGGCATGTGCCCTGACTGGGAATCAAACCAGCAACCTCTTGGTACATAGGTCGATGCTCAACCACTGAGCCACACTGGCCAGACTTCTCATGAATTCTTAATTTTTCATTCATATTGACAGAAAAGAATAATAGTATGAATACAATAGTGAGATAGCTGTGTATACCCAATTATATTTTATATAAACTAATCACAGAATTAGTTTACTTTGCTTAGTATAATTTATTCCACTAAATTAGCCAAAAATGATGTATGGCAAGGAAGGAGGATGGGTCATCTGGTGTGAGAAACTGGTTGCAATTTGGCAGATGTTAATAATAATTGTTAACATTTATTGGGTGTTCTCTAAGTGTTAAGTCACTCTTCTAAGCACTTTACTTGTAGTGACTCTTACAAGTCTGACAACACATTTAGGAGTAGATGTTAATGTTATCTCCATTTTTCAGATGAAGAAATTGAGGCCCTGTTTGGGTAAACAGCCCAAGATCATACAACTAGTCACTGGGAGAAAACAAATAATCCATGCATAAATCATTGAGAATTAACTTTACATGGTGAAGAAGAGAATGTTCCTAATTATTATAAAGAATCTTTATTGAAGGAAATTAGATGTGATATATTTTAGTCGTGAAGATATTGGTGCCAATTTGATTTCAGATGATATTTTTTTAAGTTCTAGTACATAAATAACTGGATGGGTGAAATTAAATGCAAGACTATTTCAAAGGAGTGTCTTTTTATTAAAAAGTTTTTTTTAAGTTACCTAGAATACTTAATTGGTTATGGTGATATTATAGAAATAGCAAGAATAAAAAAAGTAAAAAAAAGCTGCTAAGTGGTACATAATAGTTTCAGGGTTCTATGAAGCTACTGCTGGTCTACAGACACTCTGGGAGGTGGTGGTGAAGGCAATGTCCCAGCAGGCACGAGCGGGGTCACTGGCCCCAGTCCTGGTGCCTCTTGGCCCCAGTCCTGGTGCCTCTTGGCCTTGCCCTTCTTCTTCTTGTCCTCCAGTTGCGGTTAAGGGGGCAGACGCAGGCGTACACTCCGGCGATGGCCTTGGGCAGGTCGGTGCCTTTGCTCCACTTGTCCTTCTCTAGGCCGTACACGTGGACCGTGGCCCTCCCTCACAGCCACGCCTGACTTGCTGTTGGCATGCAGCAGCGGGGCCACTCGGGTCCACCGGTTGCACTGCAGGCTGTAGGCCTTGATGCCCAGCACGTGGAAGCACTCCATGGACTCAAAGCTGTCGTCACTGCCTCCGATGGAGTAGATGCGGTCCTCCAGGCTGCACTTGCTGTGCCAGCCCCGGGCTGTGGTCACCAGCCGGCGCTCCTCTGACGTGTCCATCGGGTGGTGGTAGCACAGCAGGTTCTTACGATATGGGCCGATCTGGTAGTCGTGGCCCCCCGAGATGTACACGAAGTCTTTGTAGATGGTGCCCGTGTGGCATAGGTGAATCTTGGCAAACCGGCCACGTAGGACCAAGAGTCGATCTTGGGACTGTAAGTATCTACCGAAAAGAGAGCTCCATTCTGGTCAGGCCACCGACGGCCACCAGCATGTCTTCAATGGGGACATGGTAGAAATCCACAGGCGCTGGTTCATGGAGGCCACCTTGATCCACTGTTTACAACGGGGGTCATACTTATAAAGAAGATTGGATGCTGCGTCCCCTCCATTGTTCCTGGAGAAGCTGCCACCAGCGATGAAGATGAACGTTTCCAGCACAGCAACACAGTGGTGGCTCAGTTGGGCTGGTGTGGGTGTCTCCTTGACCCACTGCTCGCTCTTGGTGTCTAGGTAGCAGGTGTCATCACTGAGCTCCAGACACCACTCAGAGACCTCGCACCCTCGTTGGTGCGGAGCGCCGTGCGCTTGGTCTACACGACCAGCTGGGCCGCCAGGCTATTGTGGTAGCGCACACCCTCCTCAGTGAAGCCCTCACAGCTGGCCTCCCTGGGCAGCAGTGAGCACAGCGCTGGCTTGATTCGGTGCAGCACGTCGTTCTTGGCCAGGCGTGGGAAGCGGATGTGCTCAAAGGAGTGTCTTTTTATATGGTACACATTTTTTTTTTTTCAGAACTTAGTTAATATTGTCATGGTAACTAGCCATTTTTCAGCAAATTGAGGTAAATATTCCTATGTCTTAAATTAATCTATCCTTCGAATTGATCTATTACTCATACTATATCATTTGGATGATGTCTTTTTAAGAGTTCTTGTAATTGTTTCTTAAGAGTCCTGATTTTGTGTGTGCATGCCTGAGTCATTCTCAACTGGGGGCAGTCTCCCCACCCAGGGCTTATTAGTCAATGTCTGGAGACACTTTTGATTGTCATGACTTGGAGAAGAGTGAGGTGCTACTGGCATTTAGTGAGTTGCTGCTAAACATCCTAGTGCTCAGAGCACAAAACAGGCCCCCACAATAACGAATGTAATAGTAGCAAGGTTGAGAAACCCTGGTGTGTGTGGGTATTTGTGTAATATGCATGTATGTCAATGTTGTTAAAACACAGGGGTAAAAAAGAAATCACTTTTTAGATCATACTTTGTTTTCAAATGCCAGTATTGATTTTTTATTATTCAATTACAATTGATTGCTTCCAAACATATTGCTGCTTGACAAGATTTTATAAATATGTATTGAGCTCCTATTCCTTGCCAGGTACCATGCTAGACACTAGAGGTAGACATCATTTCTGCCATCCTTAAACTTAGTATATCTTCCTAAAGAGACATGAGTATTAATTTTTATCAGCCTAGATTAGGCTATTTCAAAGTATGTTACTTTTTCAGAAAAGAGAGAAGGAAATTGGCTGTTGACGGTCTCAACTCAAGATACAAATATAAAATTAAGTTAAATCAATGAAACTGGTCATTGTAGGCTTGAGTATACAGATGACGTGTTATAGAATTGTACACCTGAAACCTATACAGTTGTTTTAACCAATGTCACTCCAATATATTCAATAAAAAAATCACTTTTCTCCCCATCAAGCATTATGTTCACATTGGTATATGCACACTTTTCTACTTTAGTTATAGTCATTTGAAACATAATCTTACCTTTGAAATCTCAACTGCATGCTTTGTTAAACCTATATTACTGTTTTTTCTTCAGTATTTATAGTGAATGTATATTTTTGTCTTGTTGCTGTCCTAACCTGGCCCAATCTTTTTTTTTTCAAAAAAAGAAAACACTAAAACCTAATGTAATCATATCCAAAGTCACTCACGAGGATTCAGATCCATACTAACTCTGCATGAATGTATAGTTATTTGGCTTTTATATTTAGATATAATTGTGTATATGTCCCTTTGTTTATTAAATTCTCCTAAAAATATCATCATTTGAAGGTAATAACATTATATATGTTAACAAAATATATGTGTGTGTGTGTGTGTGTGTGTATACATATATATTTTAATTCACACCTGAGGACATATTTAGAGAGAGGAAGGGAGAGAGAGACAGAGAGAAACATTGATGTGAGAGAGAAACATTGATCGGTTGCCTCCCGAATTTGCCCCAACCTGGGATCAAACCCACAACCTAGGTATGTGCCCTGACCAGGAATAAAATCCACAACCTTTTTTTTTTTTTTTAACTTATCTTTATTGTTGAATGTATTACAGATGTCCCTCTTCCCTTGCCCCCTTGACCCCCTCCTCCCCAATCCCACCCCTTTCCTGCTTTCCCCACACTATTGTCTGTGTCTATTGGTTATGCATATATGCATATAGTTCTTTGGTTTCTCTCTTCCCACCCCACCTCCCCCCTTCCTTTTGAGGTTCATCTGTCTAACCACCAATTTGTACTTCTTAATCCCTTTATTTTTTTTTACCCAACTCCCCTCCCTTCTGGCAACCACCAAAAATAAGTTTTCTATATCTATGAGTCTGTTTCTGTTTTGCTTGCTCATTTTGTTTGTAGATTCAGTTGTTGATAGATATATATTTATTGCCATTTCATTGTTCATATTTTTTTATCTTCTTCTTCAAGAAGACCCATCAACATTTCATATAATACTGGTTTGGTGGTGATGAACTCCTTTAGCTTTGTCTTGTCTGGGAAACTCTATATGGCCATCGATTTCAAATAATAGCTTTGAAAGATAGAGTTGGTTGTAGGTCTTTGCTTTTCATCACTTTAAATATTTCTTGCCACTCCCTTCTGGCCTGCAAAGTTTCTTTTGAGAAATCAGCTGACAGCCTTATGGGAACTCCGTTGTAGGTAACTAACTGCTTTTCTCTTGCTGCTTTTAAGATTCTCTCTTTGTCATTAACCTTTGGCATTTTGATGATGATGTGTCTTGGTGTGGACCTCTTTGAATTTATCTTGTTTGGAACTCTCTGTGCTTCCTGGACTTGTATGTCTGTTTCCTTCACCAAGTTAGGGAAACTTTCTGTCACTATTTTTTCAAATAGGTTTTCAATTTCTTGTTCTCTCTCTTCTCCTTCTGGCACCCCCATGATGTGAATGTTGGTTCGCTTGAAGTTGTTCCACAGGCTCCTTATACTGTTCTCATTTTTTTGGATTCTTTTTTCTTTTGCCATTCTTATTGGGTGTTTTTTTTTTGCTTCCTTATATTCCAATTCGATGGTTTGCTTCTTGGTTTCACCTACTCTACTATTGATTCCCTGTAAATTATTCTTTATTTCAGTTAGTGCATCTTTCATTTCTGACTGGTCCTATACTATGTTCTTGAGGCCCTCACTAAGTTCATTAAGTGTCCTTATAAGTAATGTTTTGAACTCTGCATCTGTGAGATTGCTTATCGCCATTTCCTTTAGTTTTTTTCCTGGAGTTTTGTTCTGTTCTTTCATTTGGGACATGTTTCTTTGTCTCCTTATTTTGGCTGCTGCCCTGTGTTTGTTTCTATGTATTAGGTAGAATTGCTATGTCTCCTAGGCTTCCTAGGATGGCCTGTTATAGTAAGTGTCCTGTAGGGTCCAGCGGCACAGCTTTCCTGATCATGCAGCTTGGCCCTCGAGGTGCACCTCTTGTGTGGACTTTACACCCTTCTGTTGTAATTGAGTCTTGATTGCTGTTGGCATGTCAATGGGAGGGATTTACTCAGGCTGATCAGCTGCAGAGACTGGCTGTGCCCACTGACCACCAACTTCTGACTACGTTGGATGATCAGCTGTGCAGGAGCCCACCACACAGAGCAAGACTTACTTCAGCAGGGCTCTGGTACCCCCTGAGTCCATTCCTTGAGTGTGTCATTTGTGGAGGTGGTTGGGTGGTGGTGCTTCTACGTGGTCTGAAGCTGTCCACTGGGTGTGCTGGCTCTAAGATCAGCCACTGCCTGTGTTCTACCTGGGGCCACCAGGCATAATCTACAAAGTGATCTGCTGATGGCTGTTTCTTGTTCTGGGCCTGGAGGTGCCCAGGCGAAGGCAAGCTGTGAACTAAGGCTGACTACTTCTAGTGCCAGGCCTGGGGCCACTTATCAGGAGGTATGGGGCTGGCTGTGTCCAGATGTTGTGTGTTTGAGAGAATTTAGGAAAATTTGAAGCAGGAGCCAAAATAGGCCAATCCTACAGTAAAGCCACTGAAAACAGCTTGGGTGGGCCCAAAAGTTGGGTGGGGCAGGGCCTCAGGGAATCACCAGGGCAGGGCAAACTGTCTGAGCCAGGTTGCTGGAGTTCTACATATGGCGGCCCTCTGCCTGCCCTGTGGGGGAAGGGCTCACCAAAAGAACATTGGCCTTCGCCAGCTAGTCTGTCCAGGAGAAAGCTGCCTCTCCAGTCCTCGCTCCGATGTCAAACAACTCAGTTCTTCCTTGTATGTCTCTGGTGCCTTTCAAGCTGCCTTCCCTCCACACTGGAGCTCAGAGGGAGCTTATCTGAGTAAGTCCGTGTGCGGGCCCTTTAAGAGGAGCTGCTGGGGGCTCCAGAAGCCTCAGCCTCCCTCAGCCGCAATTCCTGCTGGATTTTACAGCCAGAAGTTATGGGGACTTCTCTTCCTAGCACTGGAACCCTGAGCTGGGAGCCTTGTGTGGGAAAGGGACCCCTCACTCCTCAGGGAAGACCTTCACAGCTGAGGTATACCTCCTGATTTCTATCCACCACACGTGGGTGTGGGTCCAGCCCGTCCATGCCTCTGCCCCTCCTACCAGTCTCAATGTGGCTTCTTCTTTAATTTCATAGTTGTAGGACTTCCACTCAGCTTGATTTCAGGCAGTTATGAAGGATGGTTGTTCTGTAGTTTACTTGTAATTTTGCTGTGGTTCACAATCTTTTTTGGTGAATGAGATGACACTCCAATCAACTGAGCCAACCAGCCAGGCCAAAATATATGTTCTTTATTGATCATCTTGTTTCAAAACCCATTCAGCTTATCCTTGTGAAAAATCCTTTTTCTAACAAAGCTGTAGGAATGAAGGATGTACAAACATCCAGATCAGGTGAATTCTGTAATTCATATTTAACTCTAGAAATGAATACACAAAAATATTTCACATTATCACAGTCTTCTTATTCCTGATTTTTTTTTTTTTTTGCAAATTTCTAAATTAAATTTATTGTGGTGGCATTGGTTAATAAGATCATATAGGGTTCAAGCGTACATTTCTATGCTACATGACCTGTATATTGCACTGTGTGCCCACTACCTAAAGTTAAATAATCTTCCATCACCATATATTTGGCCCCCTTTACCCTGTACTAACCCCAACCCCCTTCCCTCTGATAACCCCTATACTGTTGTCTGTGTCCATGAGTTTTAGTTTTATATCCCACATATAAGTGAAATCATATGATTCTTGGCTTTTACTGTCTGACTTGTTTTGCTTAGTATAATATTCTCAAGGTCCATCCATGTTTTCACAAATGGCAGTATTAAATCTTTTCTTATGGCTGAGTAGTATTCCATAGTGTATATGTACCACAATTTTCTTTTTGCATTTTATCTTCAGATAGACTGGGAGGGAGACAGGGAGGAAGAGGGAGAAAGAAACATCAATGCGAGAGAGACACATCGACTGGTTGCCACCTACATGACCCCAACCAGGCCCGGGGATGAACTGCAACCACAATACATGCCCTTAGCGGGAACCGAACCCCGGGTGTCTCTGGTCCGCAGGCCGACGCTCCAACTGCTGAGCCAAACTGGCCAGGGCTGTACCACATTTTCTTTATCCAGTCCTCTATCAAAGAACACTTTGGTTGTCTCCATATCTTGGTCACCATGAATAATGCTGCAATGATGCATATATCTGTGAATAAATGCTTTCAAGTTTTTTGGGTAGATACCCAGATGAGAGATTGTTGGGTCTTATGGTAACACTATTCTTAATTTTTTTTTAATCTTTATTGTTGAATGTATTACAGATGTTCCTCATTTTTCCCCATTGCCCCCCTCCTCCCCATTCCTGCCCCCCTCCTGCCTTTCCCCACACAGTTGTCTGTGTCCATTGGTTATGCATATATACATATAAGTTCTTTGGTTTATTTCTTCCCACCCCCCAACCCCCTTCCCATTGAGGTTTGTCAGTCTAATAATCAATTTGTACTTCTTAATCCCTTCACCTTTTTCACCACCCCCAGCCCCCACCCATCTGGTGCCCAACAAAAGTTCTCTGTATCTATGAGAATGTTTCTGTTCTGCTTGTTCATTTTGTTTGTAGATTCAATTGTTCATAGATATGTATTTATTGCCATTTTGTTTGTTCATTTTTTTTATCTTTTTCTTCAAGAAGACCCTTCGACATTTCATATAATAATGGTTTGGTGGTGATGAACCCCTTTAGCTTTTCCTTGTCTGGGAAACTCTTTATATGGCCATCAATTCTAAATGACAGCTTTGCAGGATAGAGTAATCTTGGTTGTAGGTTCTCGCTTTTCATCACTCTGAATATTTCTTGCCACTCCCTCTGGCCTGCAAAGTTTCTTTTGAGAAATCAGCTGACAGTCTTATGGGAACTCCCTTGTAGGTAATTAACTGCTTTCTCTTGCTGCTTTTAAGATTCTCTCTTTGTCTTGAACCTTTTGCATTTTGATGATGATGTGTCTTGGTGTGGGCCTCTTGGGGTTCATTTTGTTTGGGACTCTCTGTGCTTCCTGGACTTGTATGTCTGTTTTCTTCACCAAGTTAGGGAAGTTTTCTGCCATTATTGTTTCAAATAGGTTTTTGATTTCTTGTTCTCTCTCTTCTCCTTCTAACACCCCCAAGATGTGAATGTTGGCACACTTGAAGTTGTCCCAGAGGTTCCTTACACTATCCTCATTTCTTTGGATTCTTTTTTCTTTTTGCTATTCTGATTGGGTGTTTTTTGCTTCCTTATATTCCAAATCGATGGTTTGCTTCTTGGATTACCTACTCTACTATTGACTCTGTGTAAACTATTCTTTATTTCAGTTAGTGCCTCCTTCATTTTTGACTGTGCATCCATCATTTCTGACTGGTCCTTTTTTATGCTCTGTAGGCCCTCTCTAAGTTCACTGAAGTTCTCACTAAAGTCCATTGAGCATCCTTATAAGCAGTGTTTTGAACTCAGCATCTGTTAGGTTGCTTAACTCCATTTCACTTTAGTTCTTTTCCTGGAGTTTTGTTCTGTTCTTTCATTTGGGACTTGTTTCTTTGTCTCCTCATTTTGGCTGCCTCCCTGTGTTTGTTTCTATGTATTACTTAGCGAGAGGTATAGGGCTAGCTGAGACCAGATGCTGCTTGTTTGAAAGAATTTAGGAAAAGCTGAAGCAGGCTCCAAGACAGGCCAATCCTATGGTAAAGCAACTGGCAACAGCTTGGGTGTGCCTAGAAGTTGGGTGGGGCGGGGCCTCAGGGAATCCCCAGGGCAGGGCAAACAGTGTGAGCTAGGTTGCTGGAGTCTCAGATATGGCGGCTGTCTGCCACCCCAGGGAAGGGCTCACCAAAGGAACAAAAGCCTCTGATAGCACTTCTGTCCAGGAGAAAGCTGCCTCTCAAGCCCTCGCTCCAATGCCAAACAGCTCAGTTCTTCTGCATATGACTCTGGTGCCTTTCAAGCTGCCTCCCACACGCTAGAGCCAGGAGGGTGGGAGTCCGAGTAAATCCGTGCACAGGCCCTTTAAGAGGAGCTGCTGGGGATCCAGCCGCCTCAGCCTCCCTCAGTCTCTGTTCCCGCTGGTTTTTCCAGCCAGAAGTTATGGGGCCTTCTCTTCCTGGCACTGGAACCCTGAGCTGGGCGCCTGGTGTGGGACAGGGACCCTCAGTCCTCAGGGAGGACCTTCCCAGCCGAGGTGTCCTCCTAATTTTTATCCGCCACACGTGGGTGTGGGACCAGCCCGTCGCGCCTCCACCCTTCCTACCAGTCTTGATGTGGCTTCTTCTTTAATTTCTTAGTTGTAGGACTTCCTTTCAGCTTGATTTCAGGCGGTTTCGAATGATAGTTGTTCTGTAGTTTAGTTGTAACTTTGATGTGGTTGTGGGAGGATGCAATACCGCGTTACCTACGCCGCCATCTTGACCGGAAGGCTCTAAAATATCAACACTATTCTTAATTTTTAAAAAACATTTTAATTAATTTTTAGAGAGAAAAGAAGAGAGAGAGAGAAACATCAATGTGAGAGCAGACCATTGATCGGCTTCCTCCTGCACACTCCCCACTGGGGATCAAGCTCAAAACCTGGGCATGTACCCTGACCAAGAATCGAACCAGCAAACTTTTGGTGTACAGGATGATGCCCAACCAACTGAACCACACTGGCCAGGGCTATTCTTAATTTTTGGAGGAACTGCCATGCTGTTTTTCATAGTGGCTGTACCAATTTGAATTCCCACCAGTAGTGAATGAGGGTTCCTTTTCCTCCACAACCTCTGAAACACTTGTTATTACCTTCTTGTTGATAACAGCTATTCTAACAGCTGTGAGGTGGTATATCATTGTAGTTTTGATTTGTATTTCCCTAATAGCTAGTGCAGGTAAACATATTTTCATATATCTCTTGGCAGTTTGTATGTCTTCCTGGGCAGATCCTCTGCCCATTTTTTTATTGATTGATTGATTAGAGAGAGAAAGAGAGAGAGAGAGAGAGAGAGAGAGAGAGAGAGAGAGAGAGAGACTGATTTGTTTTTCCACTTATTTGCACATTGATTGGTTGATGCATGTATGTGCCCTGACCAGGGATTGAACCCCCAATCCTGGCATATCAAGAAGATGCTCTAACCAACTGGGCTACCCAGTCAGGGTTCTGCCCATTTTTTAAATTGAATTATTTGTTTATTTGTTTGGTGTTGAGTTATATGAGTTCTTTATATATTTTGGATATTAACTCCTTGTTGGAACTGTTGTTTGCAAATATCATCTCCCACTCAGTTGGTTGCCTGTTTTGTTGTTGGTTTCTTTTGCTGTGCAGAAGCCTTTTAGTTTTATATACTCCCATTCATTTATTTTTGCCTTTACTGCACTTGCCTTTGGGGTCAAATTCATAAAATGTTCCTGTGACCAAGGTCCATAAGTTTAGTACCTGTGTTTTCTTCTATGTAATTTGTTTCAGAGCTTATATTTAGGTCTTTGATCCATTTTGAATTAATTTTTGTATGTGGGGACAGACTATAAACTAGTTTCATTCTTTTTTTGTGTAGTTTTCTGATTTTCCCAGCACCATTTATTGAAGAGAATTTCTTTTCTCCATTGTGTGATTTTTGGTTCCTTTGTCAAAAATGAGGTGCCCATATACATGTGGTTTTATTTCTGGGCTCTCAATTCTGTTCCACTGGTCTGTGTGTCAGTTTTTCTGCCAATATCATGCTGTTTTGATTATCGTTGCTCTGTAGTATAATTTTGTCTTTCTTCTTTCTTTTTTTCCCTTTCTTCCTTCTTACTTCCTTCCCTCCATTTTTATTTTCTTTCCATTAATTCTACTTCTTCCATCAACTCTAAACACAGTGGACTTATTAAATAATAGATTGTTGTTCCTCTGCTCAAACCTAATTGCCTCCCATTTCACTCAGAGTACATGCCAGAGTTCTTCCTAATACCTAGAAGGCCTTACATAATCTGTTCATCTCAGATCTCTGTCTCTGTCTCTGACTTGAACTTCTGTTTTCTATCCCTTTCACTCTGTTCCAACCACAATGAATTTCTCACTATTCCTAAACACTCCAGGCATACATCTGTACTTGCTGTTGATTCTATCTGGAATGCTTTTCCCTCAGATATCCTCATGACACGCTCTTTCCATTCCTTTAGTTCTTTACTTAAAAGACATTTTCTTAGCAAGACCTTTCTTGGCCAGTCTAATATTTTACTGATTCCTCTCCCCACAACACTTCAAAATTTCATTTCTCTTTTTTAGTTTTTCTTCTCTAATATGCTGTATATTTTGCCTATCAAGTTTATTGTTATTGTGTGTTTACTTCACTCTCATGACTAGGATTTTTATCTCTTCACTGCCATATAGCCTCAGTGCCTAGAAAAGGGCCTAGGATACAGTACTACACAAATATTTACTGAGTTAATGAAGTTTTAACATATGTTTATTGTTTTAAACTTCATGTGAATTCTTAAACAAGAAACAAGTTTGATGTGGAATTATTCTGACAATTTGACCTGTCAGTAACATGCATTTTAAATATTCTTTTGGCTCATAAGCTCTATTCCGTCCATGAATGTTTTTCCATTTAGAAAGAAAAGCCCAATATTTTGGTTGCTCACCATTTTTTATTGGTATTTATAGTACTTTCAATTATGGTAAAATGGATCAAAGGAATAGCAAACTTCGTTTATATTAAGAAGTATAAAATATAATGGTGGTAAATTATTCTAGGACTTTAAAAAATTCTTGCCAGAGGTTAATGAGCCCTCAATATCTGAAATAAAAAGATGAAGTTGGAATATGTTGCTCACTATAGTAAGAGAGCTATGCTGGTCGGTAACAGTCTTTTCTAACACAGTAGTCTGCTTCTTTTATATATGGTTTTTGGAGGAGTGGGGTTTTAAGGGTTAGTGGACTTTCAGAGGCATAAGTAGAATGACATCATCTGAACAGCATGGTTAATCAGGTGAGATGGGTGTTGAATAGTTGGTACTCTGAGGCATGTTTATTTAAATAAGGTTGTCTGTGATTGGCTTTCCTTCAGAAGGAAGCAGCTGACATTGATTGATTAGTGAGTGAGGCTCTGGTCACTGATTGATTAAACACATTTAAAACTAATTCTGGTGGCTTCTTGTTCTCATGGCTACTTGTCTTTTTCTGTTTGAGGAGACTTTAACCAAATGTTTTCTGTTTTAAAATTTCCTTCCATCACCCTGGCTGGGTGGCTCAGTTGGTTGGAGTGTCATCCAATGCACCAAAAGGTTGCAGGTTCCATTCCCAGTCAGGGCACATACGTAGGTTGTGGGTTCAATCCCCATTCGGGGTGCACATCGGAGACAACTGATCGATGTTTCTCTCTCACATCTATGTTTCTCTCTCTCTCTCTCTCTCTCTCTCTCTCTCTCTCTCTCTCTCTCTCTCCCTTCCTCTGTCTCTAAAATCAATTTAAAAAAATATATCCAGAAGATGGCAGCGGGCAGGACCAGAGGGAGGGTGAGTGCGTGAGAGAGTGAGCTAGTGTGTGAGAGAGTGTGAGTGGACGTGAAGGTGGACGACCAAACTCATGCAGTGCAGAGACGCAGAGCAGCAGGTTCCTGTGCTGTGGACGGGGAGCAGCCGGCTACCACAGTGAGTGGCTCTTCATGGCATTTCTCCCTGCGCTGCAGGGAGGTCTCACCATTTTGGAAGATCCCAGGTCTTCCTTGGGAGGAGACAGTGGTGGCAAGGGCCCAGCAACCTGAGCCCACCAGTGCACCTGGCACCATCGGACCAGTGGACACCCTGTGTCAACACAGACCCGTGCACAGTAGCGGAGCTGTCAAGGTGCCTGCTGCAGAAGCTGCAAACGGCTGGGAGCCCAGCACCATTCCCCACAGTAGCAGCCTGATCAGAGTCAAGATATACCCCCCGCAACAAAGGCTGGCCAGCAGACATCCATCCCCAGGCAACAGAAGCACAGACCAGCAACTGAGACTCATCTTTAAAAACTACAGTAAAGGCTGAGCAGGAGCTGAGCCCCACTGGGAAGCAGCACTCTCCAGGTGCTAGCAGTGGGACCTGGGGCTCTATAGGGGCCTGTGTAACACAGCTGCACACAAGAGCGGTGGGGAGCCTGGCCTTGAGAGGCACCTGTATGATCAGCTCCTCACTGAACCTGCGGGGAGCTGGGGCTCCAGAGAGGCCTGTGTGACCCAGCAGCCCACAAGATAGGCATGGAGCCAGGTTTCCAGAGGGGACTGTGTGATCCAGCTCCCCATTGGATCAGCAGGAAATGGGGGCTCCAACGAGGCCTGTACAACCCAGCTGCCCACAGATTGGCAGGGAGTCAGGGCTCCAGTGGGGTCTGTGGGACACAGCTGCCTACAGGACAAGCGGGGAGCTGGGGCTCAAGAGGGGACTGTGCAATGCAGCTGCCCACGGTGCATGCAGGGAGTGTGGCTCCAGCAGGGCCTAAGCAATACAGCTACAGGTGGCACCAGCAACCAGCTGGGAACACAGCTTCAGAGGGGCCCACGTGATCCAGCAGCAGCACCTACCAGGACACACCAATACCAGGCCCCAGTAGTCAGTCCTCCAGGATCCACAGCAGGCAAGAGGTGACATGCAACAGAACAGTCTGGGAGGCACAGCAGCCTTATTTGAGATACAGTGAGCTACCTACACATCCAAACATCCCACACCAGGTCTAGATCTACCAGATGGCTAAAATGGGGAGACAAAGAACACCCAAAGGAAAGAAAAAGAGGAATCACCAGAAAAGGAACTACAGGAAATGGAAGAAAGCAACTTGTCAGATAAAGAATTCAAAGCAATGATTTTAAGGGTGCTCAAAAAATTTGGTGAGAACTAAAAGAAACTTAATAAGAATTATGAAGAACTCACTGGGAAATAGTTCAGCTTAATAAAAAAGAGGTAGAAGCTATGCATAAAAATCAAGAGGAAATAAAGAATGACATAGCTGTTATGAAAAATACCTTAGAAGGGTTCAATAGTATATTAGAAGAATCAGTGACTTAGAAGACAAGGTAGAGAAAAACACCGAAATAGAGCAGCAAATTGGAAAAAAGTTTAAAAAGCAGAAGGAGAGATTAAGGGAACTTTGGGACAATACAAAACTAACAACATTCGCATTATAGGGGTACCAGAAGGAGAAGATTAGAGAAAGGAATAGAGAACCTGTTTGAAGAAATAATGACAGAAAATTTCCCTAAACTGGTGAAGGAAAAAGTTACACAACTCCAGGAAACACAGAGAGTCCAAAGCAAGATGAACCCCAGAAGACCCACAGCTAGACACATCATAATTAAAATGGCAAACATTAAAGACAAAGAAAGAATCTTAAAGGAAGCAAGAGACAGAAAGTTACCTACAGGGGAGCTCCCATCTGACTGTCAGCCGATTTCTCAATAGAAACACTGCAGGCCAGAAGGGAGTGGCATGAAGTGTACAAAGTAATGCAAGGCAAGGGTCTGAATCCAAGACTACTTTATCCAGTGAGGCTATCATTCAAAATTGAAGGAGAAATAAAGAGCTTCACAGATAAAAAAAAAAATGCTAAAGGAATTTACCACCACTAAACCAGCACTGCAAGAAATGCTGAAGGGACTGTTGTAAGAAGAAGAAGAAACAGAGAGAGAGAAAGAGAGCAGGACACAGGCATAAAATTAAAATGGCAACTAATAACTATCTATCAATAATAACCTTAAATGTAAATGGCTTAAATGCCCCAATCAAAAGACATAGGGTAGCTGACTGAATAAGAAAACATGACCCATATATATGCTGTCTACAAGAGACCCACCTCACAACAAAAGACTCACACAGGATGAACGTGAAGGGATGGAAAAAAAATTTTCCAAGCAAATGGAAATGAAAAAACAGCTGGTGTAGCAAAGCTCATATATGATAAGACAGACTTCAAAATGAGGGCCATAATAAGAAACAGAGATGGTCACTACATAATTTTAAAAGGATCAATCCAACAAGAGGATATAACCCTGGTAAACATATACGCACCAAATACAGGAGCACCGAAATATATTTAAAAACGTCAGGAGGACTTCAAAGGAGAGATCAATAGCAATACGATCATAGTGGGTGACTTTAACACCTCACTGACACCACTGGATAGATCTTCTAGACAAAAAATTAACAAGGACATAGAGTCCGTACAAGATGAACTAGATCAGTTGGACTTCATTGATATTTACAGAACATTTCACCCCAGAGCTGCAGAATATACATTCTTCTCAAGTGCACATGGGACATTCTCAAAGATAGACCACATGTTAGGACACAAAGCAAGTCCCTACAAATTCAAGAAGATTAAAATCATATCAAGCATCTTCTCAGATCAAAGCAGCATGAAACTAGAACTCAATTACAATAAAAACATTCAAACACTTGGAGGCTAAATAGCATGTTATTAAACAACGAATGGGTTAATAAAGAGATCAAGGAAGAAATTAAAAACTTCCTGGAAACCAATGAAAAGGAACACACAACAACACAAAATCTATGGGATGCAGCAAAAGGAGACCTGAGAGGGAAGTTCATAGCACTACAGGCCTACTTCAAGAAACAAGAAAAATTCCTAATTGACTTTCTAACCCTACAACTTAAAGAACTAGAAAGTAAACAAAAAGAAAAACCCAGAGCTAGTAGGCGGAAGGAAATAGTAAAGGTCAGAGCAGAAATAAATGACACAGAGACTAAAAAAAAAAAAACAATTCAAAAGATCAATGAAACAAAAAGCTGGTTCTTTGAAAAGATAAACAAGATCAATGGACCTTTAGCCAGACTCACCAAGAACAAAAAGAGAGAACCCAAATAAACAAAATCAGAAATGAAAGAGGAGGAGAGAAGGAAAATGGCGGTGGAGTGGATGGAAGCTACACAGATCATCTCCCAGAACCAAACGGGAATTACAACTAAAATAAAGACAAATCATCAGGAAAAAGCAACAGAAAAGCAGCAGGAGAGGACCATACAAACAGGGACACTGAATGAGCCTGGTAGGATCTGCGGAGGCATGTGAGGGTGGTGGGCTGGGAGCCCATGGACAGCAGCGGCCTTAGCTGTGAGCAGTGGCAGCGCCTGCCCTCGGGGTTAAGAGCCCAAGCTGCTCCACAGCTCGGAGGGCTGGGACAGAGTGCTAAATAGCTACAGCCAGTCACTTGGGGCTCCGGCAGAGGGAGGGCAGACTGGGCTGGAACTCTATGTGGACACCTGGGATTTGGAAGGTGCTCAGAGTTTGTGCTGAGCCATGGCCAAAAAGCATGGTGGTGGCCAGCCTGCTCCCTCCTGGTTACACAGAACGGCAGCCAAGTTTGCTCCTTCCCGGAGCTGTGGTGGCCCTTCCCTCAGAGATTCCCAGGTGAGGCAAAGAAATGCAAATTGAGGCTCATTAACAATCAGCATCGGCCCCACCCTTGGGAAATCCTCTTACACTATAAACACCTGAGGGAGTTTCTCGTTCAACTGAGAACCTAAGGCTTTTCAAGTAACTGAGGCTAATAGCCTCCAGGCAAAAAGCTAGAGCATAACTGAACCTTTCCTGAGCTTGCAAATCTACCCAGGAAAGTGAGACATGACAGTGGTGTTTACGGAGGGCCCTCCATGCTCATCCAAAACCAGTAGAGGGAGTCACAAATAGCAGAACACCAACACCCACAGGGAAAATTTGGCAGGCTCCAAAACCCACTGAGATAGCAAAAATGGTGAAACAAAGAAACAGATTCCAAATGAAAGAAAAAGAGAACTCTACCGAAGATGAGATAACTGAAATGAAGTTAAGCAAATTATCAGAGGTAGAGTTCAGAGCCATGATCTTGAGGAAACTAAACAGCATGAGTAAAGATATCGACACCATGAAAACCAACCAAGTGGAAATAAAGAATGACATAGCAGAAATAAAGAACACATTGGAAGGACTGACCAGCAGAGCAGAGGAAGCAGAGGACTAGATCAGTGAATTAGAAGACAGAGTAGAAAAAAATCAATCAATCAGAAAACTGTAATAACTCCTCAGTAACTGCACGTACACACCCTGGCAGTTTCTTTTCTGTAAACATAAGGGCCTTGAGACACCCAAAGAAAACTGTAAAGATAAGGGGTTGAGGATGGCCTTGGGAAACTCAGAGAAACCATGAGAAAAATGAGATTAATAGTTACCCTGCTCCTCTCCCCCTCTTCTCTGTATCAGCCCCCCTTCACTGTGCCAAAAACGGCGCCAAGAGAATGTAGTTTTTTTTTCTCTAGTCTGTGCCTTTAAAAGCGGGCAACAAAGAAGGCTCGGGGCTGAGGATTTGGGGAAGCTGTAACCCCCCCCCCCCAGCCCGCCAGTGTAACAGCCTGCCGGTGTGATTAAGTGCTCCTTTACAATTCGGCTGTGCGTCTCTGGTTATCTCACTGACACGTTACAACAAAAATTAAAAGGAAAAAACAATTAAAAAAACAGGAAGATAGCTTAAGAGAACTGTGGGACAACTGAAAATGTAATAACATTCGCATCATAAGAGTCCCGAAGAAGAAGAAAATGAGCAAGGGTTAGAGAATATATTTGAAGAAATAGTGACAGAAAACTTTCCTAACCTGGAGAAGGAAGAAGGCATTCAAGTTCAAGAAGCACAGAGAGCCCCCAAGTAAGAAGAACCCAAACAGGCCCACACCAAGACACATAATAATTAAAATGCCAAAATTAAAGACAAAGAGAGAATCCTAAAGGCACCAAGAGATAAGCAACAGGTTACCTACAAAGGAACTCCCATAAGACTATGAGCTGACTTCTCCACAGAAACACTACAGGCCAGAAGGGAACGGCATGAAGTAATCAAGGTCATGAAAACCAAGGATCTGAATCCAAGACTACTCTATCCAGCAATGCTATCATTGAAAATAGAAGGTCAAATAAAGAGATTCCCAGACAAAAGAAAAGGCTGAGGAAATATATCAGCACCAAACCAGCACTGCAAGAAATGTTAAAAGAACTGTTGTAATTAGTAGAAGAAATAGGAAGAAAAATATAACCACACTAAACAAAAATGGCAACAAATAAGTACATATCAATAATCACCTTAAATGTAAATGGTCTGAATGCTCCAATAAAAAGACACAGAGTAGCTGACTGGATAAGAAAGCATGATTCACATATATGTTGTCTACAAGAGACCCACCTCACAACAAAAGACATAGGTTGAAAGTAAAAGGATGGAAAAAAATCTTCCAAGCAAACGAAAGGAAAAAAAAGCTGGGGTAGCAATATTCATATCTGATAAATTAGATTTCAAATTGAAGACCATAACTAGAGACAAAGAAGGCCACTACATAATATTGAAAGAGTCTACCCAATAGGAAGATATAACCTTCGTAAACATATATGCATCCAATATAGGAGCACCAAAATATATTAAAAATCTTCTGGAGAACTTCAAAGGAGAAATCTATCGCAAAACAATCATAGCAGGAGAATTCAGCACCCCACTGACATTACTGGATAGATCATCTAGACAAAAAATTAACAAGGAAACAGAAATTCTAAATGAAGCACTAGATCGAATGGATTTAATACATATATACAGAGAATTACACCCCAAAACTGCAGAAGTCACATTCTTCTCAAGTGCATATGGGACATTCTCAAAGATAGACCATAAGTTAGGGCACAAACTAAGTCTCTACAAGTTCAAGAAGATTGAAATCATATCAAGTATCTTTTCAGATCACAATGGCATGAAACTAGAAATCAATTGCAACAAAAACATGCAAAGACATTTGAAGACATGGAGGCTAAATAGCATGTTATTGAACAATGAATCGGTTACCATGGAGATCAAGGAAGAAATTAAAAACTTCCTGAAAACTAATGAAAATGAACACACACAACACAAAATCTATGGGATGCAGCAAAAGTAGTTCTGAGAGGGAAGTTCATAGCACTACAGGCCCACCTTAAGAAAGAAGAAAAATTTATAATTGACTACCTAACCTCAAAACTTAAAGAAGTAGAAAGCAAACAAAAAGAAAACCCTAGAGCAAGTAGAAGGAAGGAAATAGTAAAGATCAGAGCAGAAATAAACGACATGGAGACCAAAAAAAAAATTCAAAGGATCAATGAAACAAAGAGCTGGTTTTTTGAAAAGATAAACAAGATTGATGGACACTTAGCTAGACTCACCAAGAAACAAAGAGAGAGAACCCAAATACACAAAATCAGAAATGAAAGAGGAGAAATAACAACTGACACCACAGAAATACAAAGGATCGTTAACAAATACTCTAAACATTTATATGGCAACAAATTCGACAATCTAAGCGAAATGGACACATTTCTAGAAACACATAGTCTCCCAAAACTGAACCGGGAAGAGATAGAAAACTTGAACAGGCCAATAACAACGAAGGAAATTGAAGATGTAATCAAGACCCTCCCAGCAAACAAAAGCCCAGGCCCTGACGGCTTCATGGGGGAGTTTTACCGAACATTCAAAGAAGAACTAACACCCATTCTCCTCAAACTATTCCAAAAAATTCAGGAAGAAGGAAGACTTCCAAATTCGTTTTATGAGGCCAGCATAATCCTAATTCCAAAACCAGAAAAAGACACTACAAAGAAAGAAAACTACAGGCCAATATCCCTGATGAACATAGATGCCAAAATCCTAAACAAAATACTAGCAAATTGGATCCAGCAATACATCAAAAAAATTATTCACCATGACCAAGTGGGATTCATCTCAGGGATGCAAGGCTGGTACAATATTTGCAAATCAATAAATGTGATACATCACATAAACAAAATGAAAGATCAAAACCATATGATCATATCAATAGATGCTGAAAAAGCATTCAACAAAATCCAGCACCCATTTCTGATAAAAACGCTCAGCAATTTGGGAATAGAGGGATCATATCTCAACATTATAAAGGCCATATCCGAAAGACCTACAGCCACCATCATACTCAATGGACAAAAACTAAAAGCATTCCCCTTAAGAACAGGAACAAGACAGGGATGCCCACTTTCACCACTCTTATTTAACATAGTATTGGAAGTCTTTGCCACAGCAATTAGACATGAAGAAAAAATAAAAGAGATCCAAATAGGAAAAGAGGAAGTGAAACTGTCATTATTTGCAGATGACATGTTATTGTACATAGAAAACCCTAAAGACTCCATCAAAAATCTACTAGACTTAATAAATGAATTTGGCAAAGTAGCAGCATACAAAATTAACATCAAAAAATTGATGGCATTCTTATACACCAATGATGAACTCACAGAAAGAGAAACTAAAAAAACAATCCTATTTACCATCGCGGCAAAAAAATTAAGATACCTAGGAATAAACTTAACCAAAGAAGTAAAGGGCCTATTTGCAGAACACTACAGGACATTGAAAAAAGAAATAGAGGAAGATATAAAAAAGTGGAAGCATATGCCATGTTCATGGATTGGAAGAATTACCATCATTAAAATGTCCATACTACCCAAAGCAATCTATAGATTCAATGCAATCCCCATCAAAATATCAATGACATATTTCACAGAACTAGAACAAACACTTCAAAAGTTTATATGGAACCAAAAAAGACCCCGAATAGCCACAGCAATCTTGAAAAAGAAGAACAAAGTAGGAAAGAACACATTGCCAGATATCAGGTTGTACTACAAAGCCACTGTAATGAAAACAGCCTGGTACTGGCACAAGAACAGGCACATAGTTCAATGGAACAGAACAGAGAACCCAGAAATTGACTCAAGACAATATGCTCAATTAATAATTGACAAATGTGGCAAGAGCATACAGTGGAGTCAAGACAGTCTCTTTAATAAATGGTATTGGGATAATTAGGCAGCTACTTGCAAAAAAATGAAGCTAGACCACCAACTTACACCATACACAAGAATAAACTCAAAATGAATAAAAGACTTAAATATAACTCATGAATCCATAAAAATTCTAGAAGAAAATGCAGGCAACAAAATTTCAGACATCATACGTAGCAGAATTTTCAGATACATCACCTAAGGCAACAGAAACAAAAGAAAAAATGAATACATGGGACTACATCAAACTAAAAAGGTTCTGCGCAGCAAAAGAAACAACCATCAAAATGGAAAGGACTATATGGGAGACCATTATTGGCAATGATACATCAGATAAGGGATTAATTTCTAAAATATATAGAGAACTCATACAACTCAACAAAAGGAAGATAAAGAACTTAATTAAAAAATGGGCAGAGGACCTAAATAGACATCTCTCCTAAAAGGACATACAAATGGCCAAGAGACATATGAAGAAATGCTAAATGTCACTAATCATCAGAGAGATGCAAATTAAAACAATGATTAGATATCACTTCACACCTGTCAGAATGGCGGCGATCAACAAATCATCAAACAACAAGTGTTGGTGAGGGTGTGGAGAAAAGGGGACTCTAGTACACTGCTGGTGGGAATGCAGACTGGTGCAGCCACTATGGAAAACACTATGGTGTTACCTCAAAAAGTTAAAAATTGGAGAATAGAGGCCGCATGTGGAGAGGGAGTGCTTGTAACCTCTCTGCCCCTCCACAACGGTAGACCTCGGGCTCCCACTGGCTTGCCTGCACACCATGGCGACAAGGAAGCAGCCTTTGATGACACAGTAGAAGAACATATGATCAACAAAGAGTACAAAATATGGAAAGAAAACACCCCATTTCTTTATGATTTGGTGATGACCCATGCTCTGGAGTGGCCCAGCTTAATTGCACAGTGGCTTCCAGATGTAACCAGACCAGAAGGGAAAGATTTCTGCATTTATGGATTTGTCCTGGGGACACACATTAGATTAACAAAACCACCTTGTGATAGCCAGTGTGCATCTCCCTAATGATGATGCTCAGTTTGATGCTTCACACTACGACAGTGAGAAAGGAGAATTTGGAGGTTTTGGCTCTGTTAGTGGAAAAATTGAAATAGAAATCAAGATCAACCATGAAGGAGAAGTGAACAGGGCACGTTATATGCCGCAAAATTCTTGCATCATCGCAACAAAGACTCCATCCAGTGATGTTCTTGTTTTTGACTATACAAAACATCCTTCTAAACCAGATCCTTCTGGGGAATGCAACCCAGACTTGCGTCTCCATGGATATCAGAAGGAAGGCTACGGGCTTTCTTGGAACCCAAATCTCAGTGGGCACTTACTTAGTGCTTCAGATGACCATACCATCTGCCTATGGGACATCAGTGCTGTTCCAAAGGAAGGAAAAGTTGTGGATGCGAAGACCATCTTTACAGGGCATACAGCAATAGTAGAAGATGTTTCCTGGTATCTACTTCATGAGTCTCTGTTTGGGTCCGTTGCTGATGATCAGAAACTTATGATCTGGGATACTCATTCAAACAATACTTCCAAACCAAGCCCCTCAGTTGATGCTCACACTGCTGAAGTGAACAGCCTTTCTTTCAATCCTTACAGTGAATTCACTCCTGCCACAGGATCAGCTGATAAGACTGTTACCTTGTGAGATCTGAGAAATCTGAAACTTAAGTTGCATTCCTTTGAATCACATAAGGATGAAATATTCTGGGTTCAGTGGTCACCTAACAATGAGACTATTTTGGCTTCCAGTGGTACTGATCACGGACTGAATGTCTGGGATTTAAGTAAAATTGGAGAGGAACAATTCCCAGAAGGTACAGAAGATGGGCCACCGGAGTTGTTTATTCATTGTGGTCACACTGCCAAGATATCTGATTTCTCCTGGAATCCCAATGAACCTTGGGTGATCTGTTCTGTGTCAGAAGACAATATCATGCAAGTGTGGCAAATGGCAGAGAACATTTATAATGATGAAGACCCTGAAGGAAGTGTGGATCCAGAAGGACAGTGATCTTCGATTTGTCTGCACTTGTAATTTTAGACTGCCCCTTTTTCCCTTTCAACCCTGATATTGATTTAACACTGGTTTTGAAACACAGACTTTGTTCATCTATCCCTCTATAATAGGTACCATCAACAATGCTATTAGCCCAAACCAAGGGTGTTTTCTAAATATTAACTGGGGACTTGATTCAGCAAAGCCACAGACTTATATTTAAATTTTCTTCAGGAATTTTCTAGTAACAAAGATCTAAAGTAGCCACCGAGAGTTAAATATTGTGTATGGTTATTTTATTTTTCTTCATATGCTCTATCCCCAACTTCTTCAGGCTCATTTAAGTAAAGACTAGAAGTAAGGAATAGAGCCAAGTGAGGTAGGTGTGTGAGTCATGAAGTATAAGTACTGCAAGATGTTGTTTTTATTCAGGAATTAGGGGAGATTCAAGTCGTATAAATTCCTACTCTGAAATCTTCACACCTGACTTTTCAAGATGCACATTTCCTATGTAGACCAGTCTCCTCTCAGTTTCTTGAGTTAAGACAAAACTATGTGTTCCTCTTTTCTATATATTTTTGCTTATTAGTGTATTTCTTGAGCTGTTTCCATATTATTTCTTTCCTTTCTGTGAAATGGTTTAAAAAAAAAAAAAACTTGGGACCACCAAGTTGTAAAGATGTATGTTTTTACCTGACAGTTATACCACAAGTAGACTGTCCAGTTAAGCTGAGAAGAGTGAATCCATAGCTTGTATTTGTTTTTAATATTAAAGTAATCCTGGATAAGAGTTGCTTTTTTTTTTAGGAGTTAGTCCTTGACCACTAGTTTGATACCATCTCTGTTTTGGGTGACCTGTTTCACCAGCAGGCCTGTTACTCTCCATGGCTAACTGTGTAAGTGCTTATAATGGAATAAATTGCTTTTCTACATAAAAAAAAAGTTAAAAATTGAACTGCCATTTCACTCAGTGATCCCACTTCTAGGAATATACCCTAAGAAGCCTGAAACACCAATCAGAAAGAATATATGTATCCCTATGTTCATAGCAGCACTATTTACAATAGCTAAAATCTGGGAACAACCCAAGTGTCCATCAGTAGATGAGTGGATAAAAAAGCTGTGGTACATGTACACAATGGAATACTATGCAGCTGTAAGAAAGAAAGATATCTTATCCTTTGAAAATTTTTACTGGGAAAGATAATAGAGAAATGGATGACAGAAGACAAATGTGGAGTTCAAAGGAGTTTTCTTCCTTTTCTTATTTTAAGATGGGAGATTTTAGAGTATGTCTCTATATTATTGGAAAAAATCCAGTAGAAAAGGACATGCTTGCCCGGCCGGTGTGGCTCAGTGGTGGAGCGTCGACCCATGCACCAAGAGGTCGCCAGTTCGATTCCCAGTCAGGGCACATGCCCAGGTTGTGGGCCAGATCCCCAGTGGGGGGCATGCAGGAGGCAGCTGATCAATGTTCTCTCTCATCGATGTTTCTGTCTCTCTCTCCTTCTCCCTTTCTCTCTCTCTAGGGTCAATAAAGAAACAAATTTTTAAAAAGAAAAAAGGGACGTGCTTGTTAAATGTAAGTTTATTTGAATTTGCAAGTATTAGAAAGCTCATTGATTGAATTACATTACATTTTAAAGATTATAGTAAACTAATTGTTCACTGTATTTCTATAATGTGGAGTTTTTTATTTTATTTTACTTTTCCCATCATCATGTGTTCCTTCTATACCCTCTTCTACCTCCACTGACCCCCATTCCTCCCCGCAAACACCACACTGTTGTTTATGTCCATGAGTTCTCTCTCTCTCTCTCTTTTTTTTTCTCAATCCTTCCACTCCCCCAAGCCCCCCCCCCCCCCACACACACACACTCCCACACTAGCAGAGCTGTCTACCTGCTCTCTATCTATAAGTGTGTCTCTGTTTTGCTTGGTAGTTCAGTTTGTTCATTAAATTCCATATATGAGTGAAATCATATGGTACTTATATTTCTCTGACTGGCTTATTTCACTTAGCATAATGTTCTCCAGGTCCAGCCGTGCTGTCACAAAGGGTAAAATTGTTTTCCTTTTTACAGCAGAGTAGTATTCCATTGTGTAAATGTGTCACAGCTTTTTTATCCACTCATCTACTGATAGACACTTGGGCTGCTTCCAAATCTCAACTATTGTAAATAATGCTGTGGTTTCTTTGGATAATTCCCAGAAGTAAAATTACTGAGTCATAAGACAGTTCAATTTTTAATTTTTAAAATTTAATATGTTTTTATTGAATTTTTAGAGAGAGAGGAAGGGAGAGATAGAAACATTGATGTGAGAGAGAAACATTGATTGGCTGCCTCCTGCACACCCCCCTACTGGGGATTGAGCCCACAACCCAGGCATGTGCCCTGACTGGGAATCAATCCAGGACCTCTCAGTCTATGGGACAATGCTCAATCCACTGAGCCACACTGGCCAGGCTCAATTTTTAATTTTATGAGGTAATTTCATACTGCATTCCACAGTGGCTGCACCAATCTGCATTACCACCAACAGGGCACAAAGGTTCCCTTTTCTCCACATCCTCGCCAATATTTGTTGATTTATTGATGATAGCTATTCTGACATGTGTGAGGTGATATCTCATTGTGGTTTTAATTTGCATTTCTCTGATGATAAGTGACATTGAGCATCTTTTCATATGTCTATAGACCATCTGTATGTTCACTTTGGAGAAGTGTCTATTCAGGACTGGAGCCCATTTTGTAATTCGATTGTTTGGGGGGTTTTGAGTGTTGAGTTTTATAAGTTCTTTATAAATTCTGGATATTAACCCATTATGAGATATATCATTGGCAAATATGTTCTCTCATTCAGTGGGTTGTCTTCATTTTGTTCATGGTTTCCTTTGCTGTGCAAAAGCTCTTAGGTTGATGTAGTCCCATTTGTTTATTTTTTCTTTTGTTTCTCTTGCCTGAGGAGATATATCAATAATAATGTTCGAGATTTTACTGTCTATGTTTTCTTCTAAGATTTTTATGGTTTAGAGTCTAACATTTGAGTCTTCCTGTTTAAAACTGATCTTTATTGTTGAATGTCCCTCCTTTTTTTCTCCCCTACACCCCCACCTCCCCACTCCCACCTGCCTCCTGCCTTCCCCACACTATTGTCTGTGTCTATTGGTTATGCATATATGCATATAAGTTCTTTGGTTTCTCTCTTCCCACCCCACCTCCCCCCTTCCCAATGAGGTTCATCAGTCTAACAACCAATTTGTACATCTTAATCCCTTCACCTTTTTCAGCCTTCCCCCCAACCCACCTCCCATCTGGCAACCAACAAAAAGTTATCTGTATCTATGACTCTGTCCCTGTTCTGCTTGTTCATTTTGTTTGTAGATTCAATTGTTGATAGATATGTATATATTGCCATTTTATTGTTTATATTTTTCTTCTCCTCCCCCTCCCCCTCTCCTCCCCCTCCCTCCTCCCTCCTCCTTCTCCTTCTCTTCTCCTTCTCCTCCTCCTCCTCCTCCTCCTCCTCCTCCTCCTCCTCCTCCTCCTCCTCCTCCTCCTCCTCCTCCTCCTCCTCCTCCTTCTTCTTCTTCTTCTTCTTCTTCTTCTTCTTCTTCTTCTTCTTCTTCTTCTTCTTCTTTATCTTCAAGAAAACCCATCAACATTTTATATAATACTAGTTTGGTGGTGATGAACTAGCTCTTTCTTTTCTGGGAAACTCTTTATATGGCCATCAATTCTAAATAATAGCTTTGCAAGATAGAATAATCTTGGTTGTAGGTCTTTTCTTTTCATCACTTTAAATATTTCTTGCCACTCCCTTCTGGCCTGCAAAGTTTCTTTTGAGAAATCGGCTGACAGCCTTATGGGAGCTCCATTGTAGGTAACTAACTGCTTTTCTCTTGCTGCTTTAAAAATTCTCTCATTGACTTTAACCTTTTGCATTTTGATTATCGTATATCTTGATGTGGGTCGCACTGGATTTATCTTCTTTGGCACTCTCTGTGTGCTTCCTGGACTTGTATGTCTGTTTCCTTCACCAAGTTAGGGAAGTTTTCTGTCATTATTTTTTCAAATAGGCTTTCAATTTCTTTCTCACTTCTCCTTCTGGCACTCCCATGATGCGAATGTTGGTATGCTTGACATTGTCCCACGGGGTCTTTATACTATCCTCATTTTTAAAAAATTATTTCTTTTTGCTGTTTTGATTGAATGTTTTTTGCTTCTTTATAGTCCAAATCAATGATTTGCTTCTTGGCTTCACCTACTCTACTATTGATTTCCTGTAAATTATTCTTTATTTCAGGTAAACTCATCCTTCATTTCTGACTGTTCCTTTTTTTTATGCTCTTGAGGTCCTCACTAAGTTCCTTGACGTTCTCATGAAGTTCCTTGAAATTCTCACTAAGTTCATTGAGCATCCTTATAACCAGTGTTTTGAACTCTACATCTGTTAGACTGCTTATCTCCATTTCGTTTAGTTCTTTTCCTGGAATTTTGTTCTGTTCTTTCATTTGAGGCATGTTTCTTTGTCGCCTCATTTTGGTGCCTCTCTGTGTTTCTTTTTATGTATTAGGTAGAGTTTGTATGTCTCCTAGGCTTCCTAGGGTGGCCTATTGTGGTAGGTGTCCTGTAGGGTCCAGTGGCACAACTCCCTGTTCACCCACCTGGGCCCTTGAGGTGAACCTCTCATGTGGACTTTACACCCTTCTGTTGTAATTGAGTCTTGATTGCTGTTGGCATGTCAATGGGAGAGATTTACTCAGACTGATAAGCTTCAGAGACTGGCTGTGCCCACTGACCACCTACCTCTGACTACCTTGGAGTATCAGCTGTGTGGGGCCCACTACACAGAGCAAGTCTTACTTCAACAGGGCTCTAGTACCCACTGAATCCACTTTTTGAGTGTATTGCTTGTGGAGGTGGTTGTATGGTGGTGCTTGGACATGGTCTGAAGCTGTCCACTGGGTCTGCTGGCCCTGGGGCAAGGTCAGCCACTACCTGTGTTCTACCCGATGTCACCAGACATAAGCTACTAAGCAATGTATTGATGGCTGCTTCTTGTGCTGGTCTTGGATGTGCCCAGGCAAAGCCCAGCTGTGAACCAAGGCTGGCTGCTTCTAGTGGAGGCCTGGGGCCACTAAGCAAGGGGTATGGGGCTATCTGTGGCGAGATGCTGTTTCTTTTAGAGAATTTAGAAAAATTTGAAGCAGGAGCCCAAACAGGCCAGTCCTATGGTAAAAGCACTGGAAACAGCTTGGCAGGGCCCAAAAGTTGGGTGAGGTAGGGCCTCAGGGAATCACCAGGGTGAGGTAAACAGTGTGTGCCAGGTTGCTGGAGTCCCAGATATAGCGCCCCTCTGTGGGCTTCATGGGGGAAGGGCTCATCAAAGAAACAATGACCTCTGCCAGCACGTCTGTCCTGAAGAAAGCTGCCTCTCCAGCCCTCATCCTGATGACATACAACTCAGTTCTTCCCCGTATGTCTCTGGTGCCTTTCAAGCTGCCTCCCTTCCATCTCAGAGGGAGCAAGTCTGAGTAAGTCCTTGTGTGGGTCCTTTAAGAGGAACTGCCTGGGACTCCAGAAGCCTCAGCCTCTTTCAGCCTCAGCCTCTTTCAGCCTCAATTCCCACTGGTTTTTACGGCTTATGGGGACTTCTCTTCCTGGCACTGAAACCCTGAGCTGGGCATCTGGTGTGGTATGGGGTCCCCTTGCTCCTTGGGGAGGACCTTCACAGCTGAGGTATCCCTCCTGATTTTTATCCACCACACGTAGGTGTGGGACCAGCCTATCTGCGCCTCCGCCCCTCCTGTCAGTGTCAATGTGGCTTCTTTAATTTTGTAGTTGTAGGACTTCCATTCATTTCAATTTCAGGTGGTTCTGAAGGATGTTTGTTCTGTAGTTTAGTTGTAATTTTGATGTCACATTTAAGCCTTTAATCCATTTTAAGTTTATTCTTGTGTGCGGTGTAAAATGGTGGTCTACTTACATTTTTTTGCACATATCTGTTCAATTTTTTCTAACACCATTTAATGAATAGACTAGCCTTAATCTATTATATGTTTTTGCATTCTTTGTCACATATTAATTGACTATAAAGGCATGTATTTATTTCTGGGCTCTCTATTCTGTTCCATTGATCTGTATATCTGTTTTTATGCCAGTACCATGCTGTTTTGATTACTGTGGCCTTGTAGTATAGTTTGATATCACGTAGCATGATACTTCCAATTTTATTTTTCTTTCTTAAGATTGTTATTGCTATTCAGGGTCTTTTCTGGTTCCATATACATTTTTGAAACATTTGTTCTAGTTCTGTGAAATAGGCCAGTGGTATCTTGATAGGCATTGCATTGAATCTAGAGATTGCTTTGGGTAATATGGATGCTTTGATGATGTTCATTCTTCTTATTCATAAACATGGTATATGCTACCACTTATTTGTATCTTCCTCAGTTTCTTTCTTTAGTGTCTTATAATTTTCTGAGTACAGGCCTTTTACATACTTGGTTAAATTTATTCCTAGGTATTTTATTGTTTTTGAAGCAATTGTGAATAAGATTTTTTTTTTTTTTTTTTTTTTTTAGTTTCCTTTACTGATAGTTCTTTATTGGTGTATAAAAATGCAACTGGTTTCTGGGTATTTATTTTGTATCCTGCTACTTTACTTAATTCATTTATCAATTCTAACAGTTTTTTGGTGGAATCTTTAGCATTCTCTATATACAATATTATGTTATCTGAAAATAATGACAGATTTCTTTCTTTCTTTCCAATGTGGATGCCTTTTATTTTTTCTTCTTCTCTGATTGCTGTGGCTGGGATTTTCAGTACTATGTTGAATAAGAGTGGTGAAAGCAGATATTGATGTCTCGTTCCCAATATTAAGGGGAACGTTTGTAGTTTTTGCCCATTGACTATGATTTTGGCTGTGGGTTTGTCATATATGGCCTTTATTACATTGAGGTATGTTCCCTCTATTCCTACTTTGCTGAGAGTTTTTATCATAAATGGGTGCTGGATTTTATCAATTTTTTTCCCTGCATTTACTGATATAACTTTGTGGTTTTTATCTTTCCTTTTGTTTATGGGGTGTGTCACATTTATTGTTTTGTGGATATGTACCAAACTTGCATCCCTGGAGTAAATCACATTTAATCCTGATGTATGATCTTTTCAATGTATTGCTGAATTCAGTTTTCTAATATTTTCTGAGGATTTTAGCATCTATGTTCATCAGGTTTATTGGCCTATAATTGTCTTTCTTTGTCATGTCTTTATCTGGTTTTGGAAGTAGAATAATGGCCTCATAAAATGAGTTTGGGAGTCTTCCTTCCTCTTGAATTTTTTGGAATAGTTTTAGGAAGATAGGTTTTAGTTCTTCTTTGAATGTTTGGTAAAATTTACCTGTAAAACCATCCAGTCTAGGGCTTTTATCTGTTGGAATCCTTTTTTATTACTGTTTCCTTTTTACTAGTTGTAATCTCTTTATTCAGATTCTCTGATTCTTCTTGATTTAGTTTTGGAAGATTGTATGTTTCTAGGAATTTATTCATTTCACCCAGACTGTCCCATTTGTTGGCATATAGTTGTCTGCAATGTTTTCTTACAATATTTATGATTTCATTTATTTGGGTCCTCACTCTTTTTTTCTTGATGTAGCAAGAAAAAAAAAACTGGTTAAAGGTTTGTCACTCTTGATTAGCTTTTCAAAGAACCAGCTCTTGGTTTCATTGACCTTTTGTATATTTTAGCCTATATTTCACTTATTTCTGCTCTGATCTTTATTATTCCCTTCCTTCTACTCACTTTGGGCTTTGTTTGTTGTTCTTTTTCAAGTTCCTTTAAGTGCAAAATTAGGTTGTTTATTTATTTTCTTGTTTCTTGAGATAGACCTCTAATGCTATGAATTTTCCTCTTAGGACAGTTTTTCTATGCCCCACAGATTTTGGGTTGTTGTGTTCTCATTTTCATTTGTTTTAGGTATACTTTTATTTCTTCCTTCATCTCATTGTTGACCCATTCATTGTTTAGTAACATGTTGTTTTGTGTCCATATCTTTCTGTGTTTTTCTGTTTTCTTCATGTGAATGCTTTCATGTTTCATAGCATTATGGTCAGAGAACAAGCTTGATATGATTTCAATCTTTTTAAACTCATTGAGACTTGTTTTGGTCCTAACATGTGGTCTATCCTAGAAAATATTCTATGTGTACCTGAAAAGAATGTATATTCTGCTGCTTTGGGGTGGAATTCTCTGAAGATATCAATTAAGTACATTTGATCTAATGTGTCTTTTAAGGCTGCCTTCTCCTTGTTGATTTTCAGTCTGGAAGATTTATCTATTGATGTCAATGTGGTGTTAAAATCCCCTACTATAATGATATTACTGTCAATCTCTCCCTTTATGTCCATCAAGATTTGCTGTATATATTTAAGTGCTCCTATGTTGAGTGCAGAAATGTTTGCAAGGGTTACATCCTCTTGGTGGATTGCTCCCTTTATCATTATGTCATGTCCCTCTTTGTCTCTTACTATAGCCTTGGTTTTAAAGTTTATTTTGTCAGATATAAGTATTGCTACCCCAGCTTATTTTTTTCCTTTCCATGAGAATGAAATACCTTTTTCCATCCCTTTACTTTTAGTCTGTGTACATCTTTTGTTCTAAGGTAGGTCTCTTGAAGACAGCATATACATGGGTCATGTATTCTTATTCTTGTGCCTTTTGTTTTTATTTATTTTTATTTATTTTTTTTGTCCTCACCCGAGGACTTTCTTTTTTTTTTTTTTTTTCATTTATCTTCAGATACAGTTGGCCCTCATTTATGGCGGTTAATCTGTTCCAGACTCTACCACAATAAATGAATTTTCAAGAAATAGGATTCTTTATTTATACAGTCATCCCTCGCTACTTCATGCTTCGACTTTCGTGGCTTCACTCTATCACAGTTTTTTCAAATACTAAATACTATATACTATATTTGAAAAAACCACAATAGAGTGAAGCCACGAAAGTCAAAGCGCAAAGTGGCGAGGGAAGACTGTAGAGCGGGAAAGAGAGGGGAGAAGAGAGAGAGAGAAACATCAATGTGAGAGACCCATCGACTGGTTGCCACCCACATGACCCCAACAGGGTGGGGACAAATTACAACTGAGGTACGTGCCCTTAGCAGAGACCAAATCCTGGACTCTCTGATCCCCAGGCCAATGATCTAACCACTGAGAAAAACCGGCCAGGGCTTATCCTTGTGTCTTTTGATTGGAGCATTTAAGTCACTTACACTGAAAGTGATTATTGATTGGTATGTATTTAATGCTATTTTATTTTTTTTAACTCTGTTCCTTTTTTTTTTTTTTTTCTTTTTCTTCTTGTGCATATTAAAGGAATCCCTTTGATATTTCTTGTAATATTGGTTTGGTGGTAACAAATATTTTTAGCTTTTCCTTGTCTGGGGAGCTTTTTATTTCTCCTTCAATTTTAAATGATAGCCTTGCTGGATAAAGTAGCCTTGGTTGTAGGTCCTTGCTTTTCATCACTTTGCGTATTTCATGCCAATCCCTTCTGGCCTGAAATGTTTCCGTTGAGAAATCAACTGACAGTGTTATGGGAACGCCCTTGTAGATAACTAACTTCATTTCCCTTTCATCTTTTAAGATTTTCTCTTTGTCTTTACGTTTTGGCATTTTGATTATGAGGTGTCTTGGTGTGGGCCTTCTTGGGTCCATCTTGTTTGGGACTCTCTGCACTTCCTGGACTTGTATGTCTTTTTCCTTCACCATGTTAGAGATGTTTTCAAACATTGTTTCTTCAGTTATGTTCTTGATCACTTGCTCTCTCTTTTCTCCTTCCAGTACCCTTATGATGCAGGTGTTGTACCCTTATGATGCAGGTGTTATGCTTCATGTTGTCCCAAAGGCTCTGAAACTAAGTTCATTGTCAGTGTATAAGAATGCCATCGATTTCTTGACGTTAATTTTGTATCCTTCTACTTTGCCAAATTCATTTATTAAGTCTAGTAGATTTTTGATGAAGTCTTTAGGGTTTTCTATGTACAATATCATGTCATCTGCAAATAATGACAGTTTCGCTTCCTCCTTTCCAATTTGGATCCCTTTTATTTTTTCTTCATGTCTAATTGCTGTGGCAAAGACTTCCAATACTATGTTAAATAAGAGTGGCGAAAGTGGGCATCCCTGTCTTGTTCCTGTTTTTAAGGGAAATGCTTTTAGTTTTTGCCCATTGAGTATGATGTTGGCTGTAACTTTTTCATATATGGCGTTTATTATGTTGAGATATGGTCCCTCTATTCCCACATTGCTGAGCGTTTTTATCAGAAATGGGTGCTGGATTTTGTTGAATGCTTTTTCAGCATCTATTGATATGATCATATGGTTTTTATCTTTCATTTTGTTTATGTGGTGTATCACATTTATTGATTTGCAAATATTGTACCATCCTTGTATCCGTGGGATGAATCCCACTTGGTCATGATGAATAACATTTTTTTATATATTGCTGGATCCGATTTGCTAATATTTTGTTAAGGATTTTGGCATCTGTGTTAATCAGGGATATTGGCCTGTAGTTGTCTTTCTTTGTAGAGTCTTTATCTTGTTTTGGAATTAGGATTATGCTGGCCTCATAAAATGAGTTTAGAAGGCTTCCATCTTCTTGGAATTTTTGGAGTAGCTTGAGGAGAATTGGTATTAGATCTTCTTTGAATGTTCAGTAAAACTCCTCCATGAAGCCATCTGGGCCTGGGCTTTTGTTTGCTGGGAGTTTCTTAATTACATCTACAATTTCCTTTGTTGTTATTAGTCTGTTCAAGTTTTCTATCTCTTCCCAGTTCAGTTTTGGGGGACTGTGTTTCTAGAAATTTGTCCATTTCACCTAGATTGTCCAATTTGTTGGCATATAATTATTCATAGTATGTTTCGATGATCCTTTGTATGTCTGTGGTGTCAGTTGTTACTTCTCCTCTTTTGTTTCTGATTTTGTTTATTTGAGTTCTCTCTTTTTGTTTCTTGGTGAGTCTGGCGAATGGTCCTTCGATCTTGTTTATCTTTTCAAAGAACCAACTTTTTGTTTCATTGATCTTTTGAATTGTTCTTTTAGTCTCTATGTGGTTTATTTCTGCTCTCACGTTTACTGTTTCTTTCCTTCTACTTGCACTGGTTTTTTTTTGTTTGTTTGTTTGTATCTTTGTTTACTTTCTAGTTCTTTAAGTTGTAGGGTTAGAAAGTCAATTAGGAATTTTTCTTGTTTCTTGAGGTAGGCCTGTAGTGCTATGAACCTCCCTCTCAGGACTGCTTTTGCTGCATCCCATAGATTTTGTGTTGTTGTGTGTTCGTTTTCATTAGTTTCCAGGAAGTTTTTAATTTCTTCCTTGATCTCGTTATTAACCCATTCATTGTTTAATAACATGCTGTTTAGCCTCCAAGTGTTTAAACATTTTTGTTGTAATTGAGTTCTAGTTTCGTGCCACTGTGATCTGAGAAGACGCTTGATATGATTTTTTTATTATTTTTTTTTTTATTAATTTACTTTTGTTACAGATGTTTCTCCTTTTTCCCCCCAATTGACACCCTCCTCCCCCTCCCTCCCTGCCCCGTCCCTATTTTTGTTGTCCATGTCCATTGGTTATGAGTACATGCGTACAAGTTCTGTGTTCATCGCTCCCCTCCCCCACCCCCTCTTCTGGCAAATGTCAGTCTGTACCCTACTTCCACGTCTCTGGAACTACCCTGTTCCTCACACTGTTATGTTCATTATATTCCACAAATAAGTGAGATCATATGATATTTGTCTTTCTCTGCTTGGCTTGTTTCACTTAGGATAATAGTTTCCAGGTCCTCCCATGTCGTCGCAAAGGATAAGAGATCGTTCTTTCTTACAGCTGCATAGTACTCCATTGTGTATATGTACCACAGCTTTTTTATCCATTCGTCTACTGATGGACACTTTGGCTGTTTCCAGATCTTAGTTATTGTAAATAGCGCTGCTATGAACATGGGGGTACATGTATTCTTTCTGATTGGTGTTTCAGGCTTCTTAGGGTATATTCCTGGAGTGGGATCACTGGGTCAAATGGTAATTCAATTTTTAATTTTTTGAGGTAACACAATAGTGTTTTCCATAGTGGCTGCACCAGTCTGCACTCCCACCAACAGTGTACTAGAGTCCGCTTTTCTCCACACCCTTGCCAACACTTGTTGTTTGACGCTTTATTGATGGCGGCTATTCTGACAGGTGTGAGGTGATACCTCATGGTTGTTTTAATTTGCATCTCTCTGATGATTAGTGAAGTTGAGCATTTCTTCATATGTCTCTTGGCCATTTGTATGTCCTGTTTGGAGAGGTGTCTATTTAGTTCCTCTGCCCATTTTTCAATTGGGTTCTTTGTCTTCCTTTTGTTGAGATGTATGAGCACTCTATATATTTTGGAAATTAGTCCCTTATCTGATATATCATAGGCAATTATGCTCTCCCATACAGTGGGTTGCCTTTCCACTTTGATGGTTGTTTCTTTTGCTGTGCAGAAGCTTTTGAGTTTGATGTAGTCCCATGTGTTCATTTTTCCCTTTGTTTCTGTTGCCTTAGGTGATATATCAGTGAAAATTTTGCTGCGTATGATGTCTGAAATTTTGTTGCCTACATTTTCTTCTAGGATTTTTATGGATTCATGAGTCACATTTAAGTGTTTTATCCATTTTGAGTTTATTCTTGTGTATGGTGTAAGCTGATGATCTAGTTTCATTTTTTTGCATGTAGCTGTCCAATTTTCCCAACACCATTTATTAAAGAGGCTGTCTTTACTCCATTGTATGCTCTTGCCACCTTTGTCGAATATTAATTGAGCATAATGTTTTGGGTCAATTTCTGGGTTCTCTGTTCTATTCCATTGATCTATGTGCCTGTTCTTGTGCCAGTACCAGGCTGTTTTGATTACAGTAGCTTTGAAGTATAACCTGATGTCCGATATTGTGATCCCTCCTACTTTGTCCTTCTTTTTCAAGATTGCTGTAGCTATTCGGGGTCTTTTTTGGTTCCATATGAACTTCTGAAGTATTTGTTCTAGTTCTGTGAAATATGTCATCGATATTTTGATGGGGATTGCGTTAATACTATAGATTGCTTTGGGTAGTATGGACATTTTAATGATGTTAATTCTTCCAATCCATGAACAAGGTATGTGCTTCCACTTTTTTATATCTTTCTCTATTTCTTTTTTCAATGTCCTGTAGTTTTCTGCAAATAGGTCCTTTACTGCTTTGGTTAAGTTTATTCCTAGGTATCTTAATTTTTTTGCCATGATGGTAAATGGGACTGTTTTTTTAGTTTCTCTTTCTGTGAGTTCATCATTGGTGTATAAGAATGCCATCGATTTCTTGACTTTAATTTTGTATCCTGCTACTTTGCCAAATTCATTAATTAAGTCTAGTAGATTTTTGATGGAGTCTTTAGGGTTTTCTATGTATGATATCATGTCATCTGCAAATAATGACAGTTTCACTTCCCCTTTTCCAATTTGGATCCCTTTTATTTTTTCTTCATGTCTGATTGCTGTGGCTAAGACTTCCAGTACTATGTTAAATAAGAGCGGTGAAAGTGGGCATCCTTGTCTTTTCCCGTTCTTAAGGGAAATGCTTTTAGTTTTTGTCCATTGAGTTTCTTGTTGGCTGTAGGTCTTTCATATATGGCTTTTATAATGTTGAGATATGATCCCTCTATTCCTAAATTGCTGAGCGTTTTTATCAGAAATGGGTGCTGGATTTTGTCAAATGATTTTTCAGCATCTATTGATATGATCATATGGTTTTTATCTTTCATTTTGTTTATGTGATGTATCACATTTACTGATTTGCGAATATTGTACCAGCCTTGCATCCCTGGGATGAATCCCACTTGGTCATGGTGAATAATTTTTTTGATGTATTGCTGGATCCGATTTGCTAGTATTTTGTTAAGGATTTTGGCATCTATGTTCATCAGGGATATTGGCCTGTAGTTTTCTTTCTTTGTAGTGTCTTTTTCTGGTTTTGGAATTAGAATTATGCTGGCTTCATAAAACGAGTTTGGAAGTCTTCCTTCTTCTTGAATTTTTTGGAATAGTTTGAGGAGACTGGGTGTTAGTTCTTCTTTGAATGTTCGGTAAAACTCCCCCGTGAAGCCGTCAGGGCCTGGGCTTTTGTTTGCTGGGAGGGTCTTGATTACATCTTCAATTTCCTTCGTTGTTATTGGCCTGTTCAAGTTTTCTATCTCTTTCCAATTCAGTTTTGGGAGACTATATGTTTCTGGAAATGTGTCCATTTCGGTTAGATTGTCGAATTTGTTGCCATATAAATTTTCATAGTATTTGCTAATGATCCTTTGTATTTCTGTGGTGTCAGTTGTTACTTCTCCTCTTTCATTTCTGATTTTGTGTATTTGGGTTCTCTCTCTTTGTTTCTTGGTAAGTGTAGCTAAGTGTCCATCAATCTTGTTTATCTTTTCAAAAAACCAGCTCTTTGTTTTATTCACCCTTTGAATTGCTTTTTTGGTCTCCATGTCGTTTATTTCTGCTCTGATCTTTACTATTTCCTTCCTTCTACTTGCTCTAGGGTTTTCTTTTTGTTTGCTTTCCAGTTCTTTAAATTGTGAGGTTAGGTAGTCAATTAGAAATTTTTCTTCTTTCTTAAGGTGGGCTGTAGTGCTATGAACTTCCCTCTCAGAAATGCTTTCGCTGTATCCCATAGATTTTGCACTGTTGTGTGTTCATTTTCATTGGTTTCCAGGAAGTTTTTAAATTCTTCCTTGATCTCCATGGTAACCCATTCATTGTTCAGTAACATGCTATTTAGCCTCCATGTCTTCAAATGTCTTTGCATGTTCTTGTTGCAATTGATTTCTAGTTTCATGCCATTGTGGTCTGAGAAGATGCTTGATATGATTTCAATCTTCTTGAACTTGTAGATACTTAGTTTGTGCCCTAACATATGGTCTATCTTTGAGAATGTCCCATGTGCACTTGAGAAGAATGTGAATTCTGTAGTTTTGGGGTGTAATTCTCTGTATATATCTATTAAATCCATTTGATCTAGTGCTTCATTTATAGTCTCGGTTTCCTTGTTAATTTTTTGTCTAGATGATCTATCCAGTGATGTCAGTGGGGTGTTGAAGTCTCCTGCTATAATTGTATTGCTGTCGATTTCTCCTTTGAAGTCCTCCAGAAGATTTTTAATATATTTTGGTGCTCCTATATTGGGTGCATATATGTTTACCAAGGTTATATCTTCTTGTTGGATAGACCCTTTCAATATTATGTAGTGACCTTCTTTGTCTCTAGTTATGGTCTTCAATTTGAAATCTAATTTATCAGATATGAGTATTGCTACCCCAGCTTTTTTTTCCTTTCCATTTGCTTGGAAGATTTTTTTCCATCCCTTTACTTTCAACCTATGTGAGTCTTTTGTTGTGAGGTGGGTCTCTTGTAAACAACATATATGTGAATCATGCTTTCTTATCCAGTCAGCTACTCTGTGTCTTTTTATCAGAGCATTCAGACCATTTACATTCAAGGTGATTATTGTTATGTACTTATTTATTACCATTTTTGTACAGTGTGGTTCTAATTTTCTTTCTATTTCTTCTATTAATTACAGCAGTCCTTTTAACTTGTCTTGCAGTCCTGGTTTGGTGCTAATATATTCCCTTAGCCTTTTTATGTCTGGGAAGCTCTTTATTTGACCTTCTATTCTGAATGATAGCATTCCTGGATAGAGTAGTCTTGGATTCAGATCCTTGTTTTTCATGACCTTGATTACTTCATGCCATTCCCTTCTGGCCTGTAGTGTTTCTGTTGAGACGTCAGATGATAGCCTAATGGGGTTTCCTTTGTAGGTAACCTGTTGCTTATCTCTTGCTGCCTTTAGGATTCTCTCTTTGTCTTTAATTTTTGGCATTTTAATTATTATGTATCTTGGTGTGGGCCTGTTTGGGTTCTTCTTACTTGGGGCTCCCTGTGCTTCTTGAACTTGAATGCTTTCTTCCTTCACCAGGTTAGGAATGTTTTCTGTCACTATTTCTTCAAATATATTCAATAACCCTTGCTCATTTTCTTCTTCTTTGGGGACTCCAATGATACGAATGTTATTACGTTTCCAGTTTTCCCACAGTTCTCTTAAGCTATCTTCCTGTTTTTTCATTGTTTTTTCCTTTTGGTTTTCTGATTGATTGATTTTTTCTACTCTGTCTTCTAATTCACTGATCCGGTCCTCTGCTTCCTCTACTCTGCTGGTCAGTCCTTCCAATGTGTTCTTTATTTCTGCTGTGTCATTCTTTATTTCCACTTGGTTGGTTTTCATGGTGTCGATGTCCTTACTCATGTTGTTTAGTTTCCTCAAGATCATGGCTCGGAACTCTACCTCTGATAATTTGCTTAACTGCATTTCATTTATCTCATCTTCGGTGGAGTTCTCTTGTTCTTTCATTTGGGATCTGTTTCTTTGTTTCACCACTTTTGCTATCTCAGTGGGTTTTGGAGCCTGCCAAATTTTCCCTGTGCGTGTTGGTGTTCTGCTATTTGTGGCCCCTCTACTGGGTTTGGATGAGCGTGGAGGGCCCTCCTTCACCACCACTGTCCAGTCTCCTGGGTAGATTTGCAAGCTCAGGAAATGTTTAGTTATGTTGTAGCTTTTTGCCTGGAGGCTATTAGCCTCAGTTACTTGAAAAGCCTTAGGATCTCAGTTGAATGAGAAACTCCCTCAGATGTTTCCAGTGTAAGAGGATTTCCTGAGGGTGGGGCCAATGCTGGTTGTTAATGAGCCTCAATTTGCATTTCTTTACCTCTTTTCCTCACCTGGGAATCTCCGAGGGAGGGGCTTCCACAGCTCAGGGAAGGAGCAAACTAGGCTGCTGTTCTGTGTAACCGGGAAGGAGGGGCTGGCCACCACCGTCCTTTGTGGCCACAGCTCAGCACAAACTCTGAGCGCCCTCCAAATCCCAGGTGTCCCTACAGAGTTCCCGTCCAGTCCGCCCTCCCTCTGCCAGAGGCCCAGGTGAGTGGCTGTGGCTATTTAGCGCTCTGTCCCGGCCCTCTGCACTGTCGAGCAGCTAGGGCTTTTAACCCCAAGGGCGGGCTCTGCCGCCGCTGCTCCCAGCCAAGGCTGCTGCTCACAGCCAAGGCCACTGCTGTCTGTGGGCTCCCAGCCCACCACCCTCACGTGCCTCCGCAGATCCTACCAGGCTCATTCAGTGTCCCTGGTTGTATGGTCCTCTCCCGCTGCTTTCTGTTGCTTTTTCCCGACAATTTGTCTTTATTTTAGTTGTAATTCCCGTTTGTTCCTGGGAGATCGTCTCTGTAGCTTCCATTCACTCCACTGCCATTTTTGCTTGATATGATTTTAATCTTCTTGAATATGTAGAGACTTACTTTGTGTCCTAACATGTGGTCTATCTTTGAGAATGTCTCATGTGCACTTGAAAAGAATGTATATTCTGCAGCTTTGGGTGAAATGTTCTGTAAATATCAATTAAGACCAACTGATCTAATTTGTCATTTAAGGACTCTATGTCCATGTTAATTTTTTTGTCTAGAAGATCTATCCAGTGGTGTCAGTGGGGTGTTAAAGTCACCCAATATTATTGTATTGCTATTGATCTCTCCCTTGAAGTCCTCCAGAAGTTTTAAAATATATTTTGGTGCTCCTGTATTTGGTGCATATGTGTTTACAAGGGTTATATCCTCTTGTTGGATTGATGCTTTTAATATCACCCTGGCCAGTTTGGCTCAGCGGTTAGAGTGTCAGCCTGTGGACTGGAGAGTCCCGGGTTCAGTTCCTGCTAAGGGCACGTACCTCAGATACAGTTTGTTCCTGGCCCCAGTTGGGCTTGTGTGGGTGGCAGCCACTCGATGTGTCTCTCTCACATCGATGTTTCTCTCTCTCTCTCTTCCTCCCTCTCTTTCTCCCTCTCTATGCGAAGGTAAATGCAAAAATCTCCTCGGGTGAGGATTTAAAAAATAATAATAATATTATGTAGTGACCTTTTTTGTCTCTTATTATGGCCCTCGTTTGAAATCTATCTTGTCAGATATGAGTATTGCTACACCAGCTTTCTTTTTCATTTCCATTTTCTTGGAAATTTTTTTTTCATCCCTTCACTTTCATCCTGTGTGAGTCTTTTGTTGTGAGGTGGATCTCTTATAGACAGCATATATATGGGTATTTTTTTATCCAATCAGCTACCCTATGTCTTTTGATTGGAGCATTTAAGCCATTTACATTTAAGGTTATTATTGATAGATACTTATTAGTTGCCACTTTTATTTTATGCCTGTGTTTCTCTCTCTCTCTCTCTCTCTCTCTCTCTCTCTCTCTCTCTCTCTCTGTTTCTTCTTCTTCTTACAACAGTCCCTTCAGCATTTCTTGCAGTGCTGGTTTGGTGGTGGTAAATTCCTTTCACTTTTTTTCTGTGAAGCTCTTTATTTCTCCTTCAATTTTGAATGATAGCCTTGCTGGATAGAGTAGTCTTGTACTCAGACACTTGCCTTGCATTACTTTGTACACTTCATGCCACTCCCTTCTGGCCTGCAGTGTTTCTATTGAGAAATCAGCTGACAGTCAGATGGGAGCTCCCTTGTAGGTAACTCTCTGTCTCTCTCTCGCTTCCTTTAAGATTCTTTGTCTTTAATGTTTGCCATTTTAATTATGATGTATCTAGCTTTGGGTCTTTTTGGGTTCGTCTTCCTTGGGATTCTCTCTGTTTCCTGGACTTGTGTGACTTTCTCCTTCATCAGTTTAGGGAAGTTTTCTGTTATTATTTCTTCAAACAGGTTCTCTATTCCTTTCTCTGATTCTTCTCCTTCCGGTACCCCTATAATGCGAATGTTGTTACATATTGTATTGTCCCACAGCTCCCTTAAACTCTCCTCCTGCTTTTTAATTATTTTCCTCATTTGCCGCTTTATTTGAGTGTTTTTTCTACCTTGTCTTCTAAGTCACTGATTCGGTCTTCAGCTTCCTCTAATCTACTATTGAACCCTTCTAAGGTATTTTTCATAACAGCTATGTCATTCTTTATTTCCTCTTGAATTTTATGCATATCTTCTACCTCTTTTTTTTAAGCTGAAGTAGTTCCCAGTGAGCTCTTCATTTTTCTTATTAAGTTGCTTGTAGTTCTCACCAAATTGTTTGAGCACCCTTAAATCATTGCTTTGAATTATTTATCTGACAAGTTGCTTTCTTCCATTTCCTGTATTTCCTTTGCTGGTGATTCCTCTTTTTCTTTCATTTGGGTGTTGTTGCTTTGTCTCACCATTTTAGCAATCTGGTAGTTTTAGGCCCAGTGAGGTTTGTTGGAGTGTGTAGTCAGGTCAGTGTGTATCAAATAAGGTGCTGTGCCTCCCAGACTGTTTTGGTGTATGTCCTCTCTTGCCTGCTGTGGGTCCTGGAGGGTTGACAACTGGCAGCTGTTATTGGTCTGTTGTGCAGGTCTCAGCTGCCAATCTGTGCTGCTGCTGCCTGGGGTGCTTGGGTCCAGCTGGTGCACTTCTGGGGTGCATGTGTCCTTCTGGTAATCTTCAGGGGTTCATGGGGTCCTGCTGGTATGCTGCTGAGGTGTGTGGGTTTCTGCTGACATGCTGCTGGGGTGCATGGGTCCTGCTGGTATGCTTCTGGTTGTGTGGGTCCAGCTGGTGTGCTTCTGGGGTGCATGGGTCCTGCTGGTATGCTTCTGGGTTGTGTGGGTCCAGCTAGTGTGCTTCTAGGGTTCAGTGGTCCTGCTGGTACATTGCTGGGGTGCATGGGTCCCACTGGTGTGCTACTGGGGTACGTTGCCTCCTGGTAAATCTCAGCTCCTGATCAGTCACTGCTGGGGGCGAGTGCCAGCTTTCAGTTTGCACTTTTACTACTGCTACTGGTGCCAGGGGGTGCTCTCAGGTCCCAATTTTTTTCTGCTGTTGGCAGGTGAGGATGCTCCGCTCCTAGGACTTTGCTGTTTCCAGGGGGAGGGGCTCCATTCCAAATCCACTGCTGCAGTTGTCAGGGGTAGGTCTTGGCTGCCCGAGCCCTGCTGCTTGGGCTGGGGCACTGCTCTTGATCAGCCTTTGCTGATGCTGCTGGGGATGAATTTCAGCTGTTGATCTGAGCTGCTGCTGCTTGTTTGGGGTGGGGCTACACTCCTGCCTAGTCACTGTTGCTGTGGGGGGGAGGTGCCAGGATTCCAAGCTGGCAGCTAGTGCTGCTGGGGGGTGTGTCTCCACTCCTGAGCCTCCCTGAGCCTTCACTGCTATTGGGGGTGGGGCTCCACTCCAGTCCAGTCACTGCTGCTGTAGGGAAGGTGCTGGCCTCCAGTCAGGCTTCTGCTGTGGAGGATTCAGCTCAGCTCCTGGCCAGTTTTGGCTACTGCCACAGGCACCTCAATAGCACCGCTACTGTATGCTGGTCCACTGGACCGATGGTGCAAGGCGCTCTGGTGGACTCAGGTCACTCAACCCTAACCACTCCCCACTTCTACCTTTCAGGAAGACCAAGGATCTTCTAAAATGGCGGGGCCTCCCGGCCGCCCAGGAAGAAGCTCGCTGACATGCCGCTTGGTAGCCAGCTGATCCTCGTCCACAGCACAGGAACTTTCTGCCCCATGTCTCTTCACTGCTCAAGATTGGTCATCCACACTTGCATTCACTCACAGTCTCTCTCACATTCGCTCACTCTCTCACACACTCTCCCTCGCTCCGGTCCTGCCTGCCGCCATCTTTTATAGAGTAATACAGTTGATTTTTGAATATTGATTCTCTATCCTCCAACCTTGCTAAACTCATTTATTAGTTCTAGTATCTTTTTGGTAGATTCTATCAGATTTTCTACATAACTAAAGGTTGTCAAACTTTCCTAAACTAATATTTTACTAAAGATAGCAAGAATTAAAGACTTGTGGCCAATACATTCTCTGTCACAACTAATCAGCTCTGCCATCAGTTCTTTTAAGAGCTATATTTAGACCTGGAGCTGGAAGAGCTATGGGAGGGTATCAGAGGTCAGCCTGATAACAGCCAAGAACAAACAAAAAGGGCTGAAGTCCAGGAATATACTTCATATAGCCAGCCAAAAAACTTTAAGAGTAAAAGTAAAGCAAAACCAGTTACCATTAATCTTAAAAAGATAAACATTGTGAATGATGAAAAAGTTAAAAGAGTGAATGTAGCTTTTGTGGACATACAGAGGAGCTTGCTCACTTCTCTAAAGGCCTTTTTCTCAAATTTCTGCAGAAGCAGCTGATTCCTGAGCAGTATCACAAGAACAAACCTGTGACTGTTGATGAAACTATAATATTAATAGCTCAGTTGTAATACACTGGTGATGCATCAAATACCCTCCAAAGATGAATCAATTAAATGTTTTATATAATTTTATTTAAAAAAAGAAGAGCTATGTCAATTAATATTTGACAAAGGTGGAAAGAGCATACAGTGGAGTAAAGACAGTCTCTTCAATAAATGGTGTTGGGAAAATTGAACAGCTACTTGCAAAAAAATGAAGCTAGACCACCAACTTACACCATACATGAGAATAAACTTAAAATGGATAAAAGACTTAAATGTGACTCATGAATCTATAAAAATCCTAGAAGAAAATGTAGGCAACAAAATTTCAGACATCATACGCAGCAGAATTTTCACTGATACATCACCTAAGGCAACAGAAACAAAGGGAAAAATGAACACATGGGACTACATCAAACTCAAAAGCTTCTGCACAGCAAAAGAAACAACCATCAAAACAGAAAGAGATCCCACTATATGGGAGACCATAATCGCCAATGATGCATCAGATAAGAGGTTAATCTCCAAAATATATAGAGTACTCATACAACTCAACAAAAGGAAGACAAAGAACTCAATTAAAAAATGGGCAGAGGACCTGAATAGACACCTCTCCAAACAGGATATACAAATGGCCAAGAGACATATGACAAAATGCTCAATGTCACTAATCATCAGAGAGATACAAATTAAAACAACTATGAGATATCACCTCACACATGTCAGAATGGCCGCCATCAACAAATCATCAAACAATAAGTGTTGGCGAGGGTGTGGAGAAAAGGGAATTACAGTTCACTGCTGGTGAAAATGCAGACTGGTGCAGCCACTGTGGAAAACACTATGGTGTTACCTCAAAGTTAAAAATTGATCTGCCATTTGACCCAGTGATCCCACTTCTAGGAATATACCCTAAGAAACCTGCAACACCAACCAGAAAGAATATATGTACCCCTATGTCCATAGCAGCACTATTTACAATAGCTAAGATCTGGAAACAGCCCAAGTGTCCATCAGTAGATGAATGGATAAAAAAGCTGTGGTACATATACACAATGGAGTACTATGCAGCTGTAAGAAAGATCTCTAATCCTTTGAGACGACATGGAGGGACCTAGAGAGTATTATCCTAAGTGAAACAAGCCAAGCAGAGAAAGACAAATATCATATGATCTCACTTATTTGTGGAATATAATGAACATAACAGTCTGAGGAACAGGGTAGACCCAGAGATGTGGAAGGAGGGTATAGACTGACACCCCTCAGAAGAGGGAGTGGGGAGGGAGGAAAGAGATAAACCACAGAACATATATGCATGTACGCATAAATGATGGACATGGACAACAATGCTGGGGATGGGGCTGGGGGGATGGGGAGGAGGGTGTCAATGGGGGAAAAAGGAGAAACATTTGTAACAAAAACAAATTAATAAAAAAAAAAGGGCCATGTTTTTACTTGTTTGAAAAGATGGATATTTATCACCTCTGTACACTTAGTATATTATATAAATATTTTCAGGGAATTTTGAAAAACAGGATTGTTTATTTGTAAGTCAAAAAGTTTATTTGTAGCCCGAGAGTAGTCATAGATAAAACATAAATTAATTAACAAGACTATTTTTTTATTCTTTATTTTGTTAATTAATTTATTTTTGTTAAAGATGTTTCTCCTTTTTTCCCCATTGACACCCTCCTCCCCATCCCTCTACCCCTTCCCCAGCTTTGTTGTCCATGTCCATCAGTTATGCATACATGAGTATAAGTTCTGTGGTTTATCTCTTCCCTCTCCCCCAACCCCTCTTCTGAGGTGTGTCAGTCTATGCCCTACTTCCACATCTCTGGGTCTACCCTGTTCCTCAGACTGCTATGTTCATTATATTCCACAAATAAGTGAGATCATGTGATATTTGTCTTTCTCTGCTTGGCTTGTTTCACTTAGGATAATACTCTCTAGGTCCCTCCATATCGTCTCAAAGGATAAGAGATCTTTCTTTCTTACAGCTGCATAGTACTCCATTGTGTATATGTACAATGGCTTTTTTATCCATTCATCCGCTGATGGACACTTGGGCTGTTTCCAGATCTTAGCTATTGTAAATAGTGCTGCTATGAACATGGGGGTACATGTATTCTTTCTGATTGGTGTTTCAAGCTTCTTAGGGTATATTCCTAGAAGTGGGATCACTGGGTCAAATGGCCATACAATTTTTAATTTTTTGAGGTAACACCATAGTGTTTTCCACAGTGGCTGCACCAGTCTGCATTCCCACCAGCAGTGTACTAGAGTCCCCTTTTCTCCACACCCTCGCCAACACTTGTTGTTTCATGATTTATTGATGGCAGCCATTCTGACAGGTGTGAGGTGATACCTCATTGTTGTTTTAATTTGCATCTCTCTGATGATTAGTGATGTTGAGCATTTCTTCATATGTCTCTTAGCCATTTGTATGTCCTTTTTGGAGAGGTGTATATTTAGTTCCTATGCCCATTATTTAATTGTTTTTTTTGTTTTTTTTTTGTCTTCTTTTTGTTGACTTGTATGAGCACTCTATATATTTTGGCGATTAACCTCTTATCTGATGTATCATTGGCAATTATGCTCTCCCATACAGTGGGCTCCCTATCTGTTTTGATGGTTGTTTCTTTTGCTATGCAGAAGCTTTTGAGTTTGATGTAGTCCCATGTGTTCATTTTTTCCTTTGTTTCTGTTGCCTTAGGTGATATATCAGTGAAAATTTTGCTGCGTATGATGTCTGAAATTTTGTTGCCTACATTTTCTTCTAGGATTTTTATAGATTCATGAGTCACATTTAAGTCTTTTATCCATTTTGAGTTTATTCTTGTGTATGTGTAAGTTGATGGTCTAGTTTCATTTTTTTTGCAAGTAGCTGTCCAATTTTCCCAACACCATTTATTAAAGAGGCTGTCTTTACTCCATTGTATGCTCTTGCCACCTTTGTCAAATATTAATTGAGCTTAATGTCTTGGGTCAATTTCCGGATTCTCTGTTCTGTTCCACTGGTCTATATGCCTGTTCTTGTGCCAGTACCAGGCTGTTTTGATTACAGTAGCTTTGTAGTATAAGCTGATATCCGGTATTGTGATCCCACCTACTTTGTCCTTCCTTTTCAAGATTGCTGTGGCTATTCGGGGTCTTTTTTGGTTCCATGTGAACTTTTGAAGTGTTTGTTCTAGTTCTGTGAAATATGTCACTGGTATTTTGATGGGGATTGCATTGAATCTATAAATTGCTTTGGGTAATATGGACATTTTAATGATGTTATTCCTTCCAATCCATGAACAAGGTATGTGCTTCCACTTTTTTATATCTTCCTCTAATTCTTTTTTAATGTCCTGTAGTTTTCTGCAAATAGGTCCTTTACTTCTTTGGTTAAGTTTATTCCTAGGTATCTTAATTTTTTTGCCGTGATGGTAAATGGAATTGTTTTTTTACTTTCTCTTTCTGTGAGTTCATCATTGGTGTATAAGAATGCTGTTGATTTCTTGACGTTAATTTTATATCCTGCTACTTTGCCAAATTCATTTATTAAGTCAAGTAGATTTTTGATGGAGTCTTTAGGGTTTTCTATATATAATATCATGTCGTCTGCGAATAATGACAGTTTCACTTCCCCCTTTCCAATTTGGATTCCTTTTATTTTTTCTTCACATCTGATTGCTGTGGCTAAGACTTCCAGTATTATGTTAAATAAGAGTGGAGAAAGTGGACATCCTTGTCTTGTTCCTGTTCTTAAGAGAAATGCTTTTAGTTTTTGCCCATTGAGTATGATGTTGGCTGTAGGTCTTTCAAAAATGGCCTTTATTATATCAAGATATGATCCCTCTATTCCCAAATTGCTGAGCGCTTTCATCAGAAATGGGTGCTGGATTTTGTGGAATGATTTTTCAGCGTCTATTGATATGATCATGTGGTTTTTATCTTTCATTTTGTTTATGTGGTGTATCACATTTATTGATTTGCAAATATTGAACCAGCCTTGCAACCCTGGGATGAATCCCACATGGTCATGGTGAATAATTTTTTTGATGTATTGCTGGATCCGATTTGCTAGTATTTTGTTTAGGATTTTGGCATCTACATTCATCAGGGATATTGGCCTGTAGTTTTCTTTCTTTGTAGTGTCTTTTTCTGGTTTTGGAATTAGGATTATGCTGGCCTAATAAAACGAGTTTGGAAGTCTTCCTTCTTCTTGAATTTTTTGAAATAGTTTGAGGAGAATGGGTGTTAGTTCTTCTTTGAATGTTTGGTAAAACTCCCCCGTGAAGCCATCCGGGTCTGGGCTTTTGTTTGCTGGGAGAGTCTTGATTACATCTTCAATTTCCTTAGCTGTTATTGGTCTGTTCAAGTTTTCTATCTCTTCCCGGTCCAGTTTTGGGAGACTATGTGTTTCTAGAAATTTGTCCATTTAGCTTAGATTGTCGAGTTTGTTGCCATATAAATGTTCATAGTATTTGTTTACGATCCTTTGTATTTCTGTGGTGTCAGTTGTTACTTCTCCTCTTTCATTTCTGATTTTGTGTATTTGGGTTCTCTCTCTTTGTTTCTTGGTGAGTCTAGCTAAGGGTCCATCAATCTTGTTTATCTTTTCAAAAAACCAGCTCTTTGTTTCATTGATCCTTTGAATTGTTTTTCTGGTCTCTGTCATTTATTTCTGCTCTGATCTTTACTATTTCCTTCCTTCTACTTGCTCTGGGGTTTTCTTTTTGTTTGCTTTCTAGGTCTTTAACTTGTGAGGTTAGATAGTCAATTAGAAATTTTTCTTGTTTCTTGAGGTAGGCCTGGAGTGCTATGAACTTCCCTCTTAGAACAGCTTTCACTGCATCCCATAGATTTTGTGTTGTTGTGTGTTCATTTTCATTGGTTTCCAGGAATTTTTTAATTTCTTCCTTTATCTCCTCGGTAACCCATTCATTGTTTAATAACATGCTATTTAGCCTCCATGTATTCAAATGTCTTTGCATGTTCTTGTTGCAGTTGATTTCTAGTTTCATGCCATTGTGATCTGAGAAGATGCTTGATATGATTTCAATCTTCTTGAGCTTGTAGAGTCTTCATTTGTGTCCTAACATGTGGTCTATCTTTGAGAATGTCCCATGTGCACTTGAGAAGAATGTGAATTCTGCAGTTTTGGGGTGTAATTCTCTGTAAATATCTATTAAATCCATTTGTTCTAGTGCTTCGTTTAGAGTCTCTGTTTCCTTGTTAATTTTTTGTCTAGAGGATCTATCCAGTGATGTCAGCGAGGTGTTGAAGTCCCCTGCTGTGATTGTATTGCTGTTGATTTCTCCTTTGAAGTCCTCCAAAAGATTTTTAATATATTTTGGTTCTCCTATATTGGGTGCATATATGTTTACCAAGGTTATATCTTCCTGTTGGATAGATCCTTTCAATATTATGTAGTGACCTTCTTTGTCTCTAGTTATGGCTTTCATTTTGAAATCTACTTCATCAGATATGAGTATTGCTACTCCAGCTTTTTTTTCCTTTCCGTTTGCCTGGAAGATTTTTTTCCATTTCTTCACTTTCAGCCTGTGTGAGTCTTGTTGTGAGGTTTGTCTCTTGTAAACAACATACATATGGGTCATGCTTTCTTATCCAATCCACTACTCTGTGTCTTTTTATCGGAGCATTCAATACATTTACATTCAAGGTGATTATTGATATGTACTTATTTATTTCCATTTTTGTTTAGTGTGGTTCTACTTTCCTTTCTATTTCTTCTACTAATTACTGCAGTCCTTTTAACATTTCTTGCAGTGCTGGTTTGTTGCTTATGTATTCCCTTAGCCTTTTTTTTTTTTTTTTTTTTTTGTCTGAGAAGCTCTTTATTTGACCTTCTATTTTGAATGACAGCCTTGCTGGGTAGAGTAGTCTTGGATTTGGATCCTTGTTTTTCATTACCTTGATTACTTCATGCCACTCCCTTCTGGCCTGCAGTGTTTCTGTGGAGAAGTCAGCTGATAGCCTTATGGGGGTTCCTTTGTAGGTAATCTGTTGCTTACCTCTTGCTGCCTTTAGGATTCTCTCCTTGTCTTTAATTTTTGGCATTTTAATTACAATGTGTCTTGATGTGGGCCTGTTTGGGTTCTTCTTACTTGGGACTCTCTGTGCTTCTTGAACTTGAATGCCTTCTTTCTTCACCAATTTAGGGAAGTTTTCTGTCACTATTTCTTCCAGTATATTCTCTAACCCTTGCTCATTTTCTTCTTCTTCAGGGACTCCAATGTTGCAAATATTATTACGTTTCCAGTTGTCCCACAGTTCTTTTAAGCTGTCTTCCTCTTTTTTCCTTTTGGTTTTCTGATTGGTTAATTTTTTTCTACCCTGTCTTCTAATTCACTGATCTGGTCCTCAGCTTCCTCTATTCTGCTGTTTAATCCTTCCAATGTGTTCTTCATTTCTGCTATGTCATTCTTCATTTCTTCTTGCTGCTTCTTAATTTTCACTTGGTTGGTTTTCAGTGTTTCTATGTCTTTGCTCATGGTTTTGATGTCTTTACTCAAGGTGTTGATGTCCTTACTCATGCTGTTGAGGTTCCTCAAGATCATGGCTCTGAATTCTAGCTCTGTTAACTTGCTTAACTCCATTTCATTTATCTCATCTTCGGTAGAGGTCTCTTGTTCTTTCATTTGGGATCTGTTTCTTTGTTTCACCATTTTGGTTATCTCAGTGGTTTTGGGGGCCTGCCAAATTTTCCTGTGGATGTTGGTGTTCTGTTGTTTGTGGCTCCCTCTACTGGGTTTGGATGAGAGTGGGAGGACCCACATTAAACACCACTGTCAAGTCTTACTTTCCTGGGTAGATTTGCAAGCCCAGAAAAGGTTAAGTTATCCTCTAGCTTTTTGCCTAGAAGCTATTAGTTGTGGTTGCTTGAAGAGCCTTGGGTTTTCAGTGAATGAAAACCTCCCTCAGGAGTTCAGGGTGAGAGGATTTCCAGAGGGTAGGCAGATGCTAGTAGTTAATGAGCCTCAGTTTGCATTTCAATGGCCCACTAGGGTGTGGCTGAATCTCCTAGGGAGGGGCTGCCACCTCTCCCCAGAGCCCTGTGATGGAGTAAGTTGGCCAGGCCACAGTCCTGCGTGGCCGCAACTCAGCAAAGGCTCTGAGCACCCTTCAAATCCTGAGTGTCCCCACACAGTTCCAGTCCAGTCCACCCTCCCTCTGCCGGAGCCCAGGTGAGTGGCTGTGGCTATTTTAGCGCTCTGTCCCGACTCTCTGTGCTTTGGAGCCGGCTCGGGCTTTAACACTGATGTCGGTGCGCTGCTCATGGCTAAGGCCGCTGCTCACGGCTAAGGCAGCTGCTGTCTGTGGGCTCCCAGCCCTCCTCTCGTGCCTCCGCAATCCTACCAGGATCGATTCAGTGTCCCTGGTTGTTTGGTCCTCGCAAGCTGCTTTTCTGTTGCTTTTTCCCGACCATTTGTCTTTATTTTACTTTTAATTCCAGTTTGGTCCTGGCAGATGGTCTGTGTAGCTTCCATTCACTCCGCTGCCATTTTGGAATCCCCAAGCAAGACTATTTCAGTATAATTTTATTTACCTAAACAAGCCACCTGGCTCACAGGTTAGAGTTTGCTGGTTCCTATTATGTGATCATATTGTCTGCTAATAAAGACAGTTTTATTTCCTTTCCCATAAGAATGTCTTTTGTTTCTTTATCTTGCCTAATTGTTCTGGCTAGACCCTCCAGTATAATGCTAAATAGGAATAAAGCAGTCATTCCTGTCTTATTCCTGATTTTTCAGGGAGAGAATTCAGCTTTTCACCATTATCTATGATGTTCTTAGTTTATTCTAAGATTTTATCAGGAATACATGTTAAATTTTGTCCAGTGCCTTTTTTACCTACTGATATTATTTCATGGTTTAATAATATGGTATCAGTTTATTTTCTTTTTACTTTTAAAAAATAAGAGCTTTATTGAGATATAGTTTATATAACATACAATTAATCAATTTAAAGAGTACAATTCAGTATTTTTTATTGTTTTCAGAGAGTTGTACAACCATTACCACAGTCAATGTAAGAACATTTTCATCACCCCCAAAGAAACCCTTTACCCACTTGTAACTACTTATTAAGACAAATTTAGGAAGTATACCACTCAGAAGAAAACATTTTTTTCCTCTCACTTGGCAGGAGTTGGGATTAAGTCCTACAATTCTAGTTTGAAAAGAGTCTGCCTTAAACAAAACAAAAACAAACTATCTTTGTTGTAGTCTTTGAATGGGTGGTTAGCTAAATTTGAATATGCCAGAGGTAAATATATCACATTGGGAACCACAGCATATCCATCTATTTGTATTCTTAGTGAAATAAATCAACAAAATTAAATGTTACAAATATGAGGTAGCTAAAGATTCATGTCCCCAACCCCACTGGAAAAATTTCTCGTCTTTTGATTATAGGTTTTGTTTTTATCTTTTAATTGAAAAAAAAAATTTTTGAGCTGATGTGGATAGTTTTTTTAAATTAAATTTATTGGAGTAACATTGGTTAGTAACATAATATAAAATTCAAGTGTACAAGGTTATAATACTTTTGTGGCAGAAATTCAGTCAGTGGAAAGAGACAGACTACACACACTTGGAGGATTAAAAAGGACTATTTAATTCACACTGGTGCTGGCCCAGCAGAGTCACATCCAAAGGCTAAGCCCCGCACCCAGGTTCCTGCTACCTTTTATACATGATAAGCTTCCAGGTATTTGGGGACTTCTAGTTCTGCTGTAGTTTAGGTGGTTGGTGGATGTAAGGGGATTACAAGAGCCGGGGGTGGGGGTCTCTGCACTGCAAAATAAAGGGATTGTCTGTATCTGGCTTGCCTTCTCATTCCTCCCTCTTGATCCTCAAGCTGCTCCTAGAAGACTTAGAGAACATCTTTGACAGGGAGTTCCCTTAGTGCTGCGTGAGGAAGAGGTTCAAAAATCTTTCTGACTGCTTCCTGCTGAATAGGGGTATTGAAGGAGAGGGCTGTAGCAACTAGAGTTCTTCACTCTCCAGAGGAGGGTAATGGTAGTTGGGGGTCCTTACTTGAAGCATCATTTGGAGCTTTATTGTTTCTAAGCTAGAGGAAATGAAATGGGTTAACATGCTGTGGATACAAGGACCAAACAGGAGTGCTCTAAACAGCATTAAAAGAGAACCAGCTAATGAGAGTACCCAAGATGCCCAGTTCTATATGTCACTCCAGGAACTCCAAGATTCCAATAATTTCTGTCTTCTTTTTGTAATTCATTCCTTTAACTGCTGGGCCATGTTTCTAACTGTTCCTGATTGATTGACATAAAAGCAACATTCCTCATTTAAGAAGAGACATATTCCTCCCTTTCAGCAGTCAGTAGGTCTAATCCCCTTCTATTGTGTAACACTACTGCTGCCAAGGAGTCTACTTGATCCTGTAAGGCTACTAAGGATTTTGCAACCTGTTCTATGTCATCTGCAAGGTCCTTTGATAATTTTTGGTAATATGAGACTGATGAGGTTATCCCTCCAATGCCAGTCCCTATCCCAGCGGTGATTCTTAACCCAATTAATAGTGATATAATCTGGATGGCCCTTGTTGGCCAGGTGTGTGCTGCCAAGGGTACTAAAAGAGATTGATTGTTGAGAATAATGTTCATCTGGGGAGTTAGGAATGCTAGAGTACAAATTCCTGTGCAGTTAGCTGGTAGACATAAGTAGGCATTCATCCCACATACAAAGAAAATCCCTGGAGAAGAGTGGCACCAGGGTTGGTCTATTGAATGGTTGCCCGATCCTGGACTGTTAATTGTTTCATTACATTGGTTGTCAGTCATGTGGGCTAACAGCTCTGTTCCTTGATAGATTTTGAAGCACATGGGAGCTGGTTGTGACAACTCTACTTTTGTTGCAATGTGTCCATTTATGATAAGGCCCAATACATTGTTGGATTGGCTCATATTAACTAGGGCTACTGGAGTTGCTATATACCATGGGGGGTTTAGGGAAAGACAAAGCCAACAACCCTTGGATAGCTCAGGATTGGTCAAGTTGAGGAGGCGATGCGTTGAGTTTAGAGTTTGATACAGATGGGGCTCTAAGTCATAGGGCTCATTGATTTTAAGCATTGGGAGAGAGTGGGATGAACCTGTCTGACTCATCTGGGTCAGGTTCCTTGTTACTTCTGGGATTTTCTCTCGGCATGCCTGATCTTGGACTCCCCCGCCATCTCCAGGTGGGTTAGATAGGTCCAACAGGCCTGTTTGCCTGGAGTGCCTTGGCAATTATGTCCTGCCCACTGATGTCTCAGCTTAACCTGCCCAGTCCAATAAGTTTTTCCTTTCTAGGTACACGTAGAGGCAGAGGTATAGCATGCCTGGGCTGGTAGGTGTAGCTGATAAAACTCTGGGTTGAAGTGGGGGGCGGCTAGCTTCCTGAGATAGGCTTTCCAAAGGCCTACACTGGGACTGTCTCCTAGTCTTGAAGAGATAGACTGGATAGTCTCTGAGCAGGGACATGGCGGGAGGTCGGAGGACCTGCTAAGAGAGGTTAATAGTAGTAAGATGAGTAGTCTCATCTTGTTAGGCCTGTCTAGGTCGGGGACAGTGAGATGTAAGGAAGATGAGAAGGCAAATGGTTAACACTGCTATCAGAGAGATGTAAGTTAGGATACAGGGTCCAGTGCCAGGATCAGTCCAGCAGGTGATGATCATCGATTCTACTGGCAGAGTCTTCAGACACTTGTAGACTGATCAGCAGGTCTTGTTGTACTCTTAAGGGTGAACTGCAGTGGATTGTTCTGGCTAGTAGTTACTCTCCAGGCAGGTTGGTTGTCATGTGGCAGGTGAGCTGCCTTCACCCGTGAGTGGTGGATCCAAGTATTCAGATCTGCAACCTTGAGAGCTGTGGGAGTGGTTAGTATAACTAAATAGGGCCTTTTCCAGGTTGGTTTGAGGGGTTCCTTTTCCTAGTCTTTTATCTAGACTTGGTCCCCTTGTTTGTGGGGGTGTACAGTTATTCCCAGGGAGATGGGTATTCTATCGGTTACCCACTTATGTACCTCAAGAATGGCTTTTCCTAGTCTTAGTAGTTGTTTTTGAATTTCAAAATTTCCCAGTTCCTTTATATCCCCTTTGAATTTTATCAGTGGGGGAGGTCTCTCACATAAGATTTCAAAAGGGGAGAATCCTATCTTTGCTCAAGGGGTACAACATACTGTCAGGAGAGCTAGGGGCAGTACATTCGGCCCTCATTTATTGCAGTTAATCAGTTCCAGACTCTGCCATGATAAATAAATTTCCGAGAAATAGGATTCTTTATTTAGTATACTGTACTATACTATACTATACTATACTATACTATACTATACTATACTATACTATACTATACTTGAAAATAAACGCAATAGAGTGAAGCCACAAAAGTTGAAGTGCGAAGTGGTGAGGGACGACTGTATATCAGTCCAGGGCAGTTTGGTTTCTTGATATAGTTTTGCGATGGTCTGCTTAAAGGTCTGATTCATGCATTCTACTTTCCCTGAGCTCTGGGGCCAGTAGGCTGTGTGGAAATTCCACTGGATGCCTAGAGTTTTAGCTACCTGCTATACTATTTCTGCTATGAAGACTGGGCTGATGTCTGATCCTATAGTCAATGGCATTCCATATCTCGGGATGATATCTCTCAGTAGAGCTTTGGTTACTTCTCTTGCCTTTTCCATACGTGGGGGATAAGCTTCAACCCAGCCTGAGAAAGTACAGATGAAAACCAGAAGATATTTATTTCCCCTACTGGGTTTTATTTCTGAGAAATCTACCCCTAGATTTTCAAAGGGTGCTTGGCCGCCCGGTGGGGCCTTGTGTGGCATTGTTTTGAGCACAGAGGAGACAGTGTTGGGAGACTGAGGCACAAAGGGATGGAAGTCAAGCAATCAGGTAGCACCAGCTTAATAAGTCTTCTAAGGTGGTTTTTCCCAGATGGGTGAGTTCATGTTGTTGGAGGACTAATCGATGGGCTAATTGTTCTGGCACGTAGATTCTGTGGTCTGGGAGGATCCACCATATTTCCTTCATTATCTTTCCCCCCTCCTGTTGTGCCCATTCTTCTTCCTGGGCTGTGTATTTTGGGGTTACAGGTAGTTCTGGAGCCAGCATGATTTTTGATGGGGCTGTCTGTTCTCTCGCAGCTTGTTTAGCTACAGTGTCTGCCTGATGGTTTTCTTCTGACACTGAGTCTCTTCCCTTTTGGTGTCCCTTACAGTGGATGACCGCTAGCTCTCTTGGTTCCCAGACCACCTTCAACAATTTTAGGATTTCTTCTTGGTTTTTTATTCCTTTCCCTCCCACAGTAAGGAGCCCTCTTACCTTGTATATAGCTCCACGTATATGCAGGGTGTCAAAGGCATAGGGTGAGTCAGTGTATATGTTGGCCCACTTATCCTTGCTGAGTTATAATGCCTTTACCAGGGCCCATAGTTCTGCTCTCTGGGCAAACCATCCTTCATGGAGGGCCCTTGTTTCCAGAGTCTCAAAATCTGAAACTTGCATACCTGGCATATCTCTTGCCCTCACTCTTGTAACTGCTACCATCTGTGTACAGAATAAGGTCAGGATTTTGCAGAGGTTTATCTGTCAGGTCTGGTCGGCTGGATCCCTAGACATGCTTCCCACAAAACCATGTACTGGTGCATTTTAACAGGTTGGGCTCCAGGCTTCAGGTCAATCAGGATTGGGGCATGGTTTTTGGCCAGACCTGGGGGGTTTTCTTCTGCCCAGACTGTTGGAAATTCGGCCACCAGTTCTGGGGCCACCTTTGGCTCATCAGGGGGGAGGTATACAACCTCCATACCTCTTCCCTAGGTACTGCCAAGGACAGGATCATGGAAGGGGCCTTCTCACCTAGGCGCAACTGTGCTGATCCATCCGGGCAAAGACTATTTCTGCACCCATCTTTGCCAGGAGGTCCCTGGCCAACAGCGGTACTGGGCAATCTGGTAGATACAGGAACTCATGAACTACCTGGTGGCCTCCCAACTAGCATTTCTGGGGGCCACAAAATGGTCTACAGGTTTTGGTTCTTCTAGCCCCCACAATGGTAGCTTCCCTCCCTGATAGGGGTGCCACCTTTTGTGTCACCACAGAGTGTTCGGCCCCTGTGTCAACCATAAAGTCTACTGTTTGGTCTCCAAACTTTATTTTGACCATGGGCTGATGGGGGCCTAGTTGGATAGAGCCCGGTCTCCCCTAGTCAGAGTCTATTCCTGCCAGGCTGATCATATTGGCTTCTGGTGGTTCTGGCCGGTAGTGGCTGGGTGGAGCAGAAGTTCCTGGTTTTCCTCATTGGTGGTTGGGGCACTCATTTTTCCAGTGTCCGAATTCCTTGCAGTAAGCACACTGGTCCTGCCCTAGGGACATTTTTCTTCTTAGTTCTTGAGTTCCTCATTGTTTCTGTTTTGGTCCCACCAATGGAGCTGGTCGCCCCAAGGCTGAGACTAGGAGAGCTGCCTTCCATTTCATTCTTTGGTCAGCCTCCTTTTTGGCTACTCATTCTCGGTTTATAAAGACTTTATTGGCAATTTCTAGTAACTAGTGGCATTCTTCCCAGTGAATCCCTCTAGCTTTTGAAGCTTTCGCCTGATGTCAGTCTGTGCTTATCACACAAAAGCAGCATTGACTATGCACTGGTTTTCAGGGGCCTCTGGGTCAAATGGAGTGTAGACTCTGAAGGCTTCACACAGTCTCTCATAGAAATCAGCTGGACTCTCATATGGTTTCTGTAAGACCTCAGAGGTCTTTGCCATATTTGTGGATTTCTTGGCCCCCACTTTCAACCCTTGGAGGAAGGCGAGTCGATATCTTTCTAACCAGTTTCTTCCTTCCTCTGTATTTGGGTCCCAGTGGGGTTACCCATCAGGTTAGGCCTCTCGGGCCCAAGCTTCTATGTCTAGATGTCTTGCTGGCACCTGGGTCTGGAGCCACTTTCTGGCTTCTGTGACAATCCGCTGGTGTTCTTCTGTGTTGAATAGGGTGAGTAAGAGTTGTTTGCAGTTGAACCAGGTGGGGTGATGAGTCTGGAAAATGGATTCCAGTAGGTCTATCATTGCTTGGGGTTTTTTGGAGTATGGTGGCATATGATGTTTCCAATTAAGGAGGTCAGTAGTGGAGAATGGCTGATAGTAAAAGACTGATCCCCCCTCTTGAAAGGTCCCATCAAGGCCCATTCTCTGTGGACCCCTAATCTCCTGCAGTGGCAATTGCATTGCTGCTGGAAGTTTTGGTTCCTGGGTTGCTGACCTGCGATGTCTTTCTACTGGCTTTGACGACTCTGGCTCGTGTCTCTGGTGGAAGTGACCCTGGCTCCTACCGCCCTGGCTCCGGCAGCCCTGGCTGATCTGTTATATGAAGAAAAAATAGAGAGCAGTTAAGAAAAAAAGAACAATATATTAAAACTGAAATGAACAGAGAACTTGAAACCAATCTTAGAACACTAGAGATGGAATCGAAGATTGTAAAAAAGAATTTAAATCAGGTGAATTTATCTTTGGTAAAAATGTCTTATATCTAACAGTATTTCATCAATATTTATAATATTTCTTTGATTTAATGTATATTAATAGGTTTAAAACACACCAAAAATTTTATCTCATTTAAAATATAAACTGTGACATTTATAACAAAAATGATCAATTTATTACTATCCTTGGCATCTAATAGATGCTTTGTATATGTTTTCTAAATGAAAAAATAGAAAATAAATTGAGCTTAACTATTAACATAAATGTTAATTTTGGCTTTTTAAAATGTTAACATACAATCTAAATTGCCTTGAGACTATGATGGAATTAGTCATATGTTTGTAAAGAAATTTTATTTCACAATACTGTATTTTTGCTCTATGACAAATTTGGCCATCATTTATTAATTTATTTTTATTAATTTATTTTTGTTACAGATGTTTCTCCTTTTCCCCCCATTGACATCCTCCTCTTGAGCACAACCTCAACCCCCCATGCAGCATTGTTGCCTATGTTCATTGGTTACGCATATACGCATATAAGTTCTTTGTTTTATCTCTTCCCTACTCCCTTCTGTCCCCCTCTTCTGAGGTTTGTCAGTCTGTACTCTACTTTTATGTCTCTGGGTCTATTTTGTTCATTATATTCCATAAATAAGTGAGATCATGTGACATTTGTCTTTCTCTGATTGGTTTACTTTGCTTAGCATAATACTCTCCAGGTCCCTCCATGTCATCTCAAAGGATAAAAGATCTTTCTTTCTTACAGCTGCATAGTGTTCCATTGTGTATATGTACCACAGCTTTTTTATCCACTCATCTACTAATAGGCACTTGGGCTGTTTCCAGATCTTAGCAATTGTAAATAGTGTTGCTATGAACACAGGGGTACATATATTCTTTCTGATTGGTGTTTCAGGCTTCTTAGGATATATTCCTAGAAGTGGGATCACTGGGTCAAACAGCAGTTCAATTTTTAATTTTTTGAAGAAACACCATATTGTTTTCCACAGTGGCTTCACCAGTCTGCATTCCTACCAGCAGTGTACTAGAGTCCCCTTTTCTCCACACCCTCACCAGCACTTGTTTTTTGGTGATGGCAGCTATTCTGGCAGGTGTGAGGTGATCCTTCATAGTCATTTTAATTTGCATCTCTCTGATGGTTAGTGACGTTGAGCATTTTTTCATATGCCTCTTGGCCATTTGTATTTCCTGTTTGGAGAGGTATCTATTTAGATCCTCTGCTCATTTCTAAATTGGATTCTTTGTCTTCCTTTTGTTGAGTTGTATGAGTACTCTAGATATTTTGGAGATTAATCCCTTATCTGATGTATCATTGGGAATTATGCTCTCCCATATATGCTTTTCCATTTTGATGGTTGTTTCTTTTGCTATGCAGAAGATTTTTAGTTTGATGTAGTCCCATGTGTTCATTTTTCCTTTCTCTTGCCTTAGGCATAGGATCATCACACTGCATGTGATGTCTGAAATTTTGTTGCCTACATTTTTTCTAGGATTTTTATGTATTCACGAATCACACTTAAGTCTTTTATCCATTTTGAGTTTATTTTTGTGTATGGTGTAAGTTAGTGGTCTAGTTTCATTTTTTGCATGTAGCTGTCCAATTTTCCCAACACCATTTATTAAAGAGGCTGTCTTCATTCCATTGTATACTCTTGCCACTTTTGTCAAATATTAATTGAGCATAATGTCTTGGGTCAATTTCTGGGTTCTCTGTTCTGTTCCATTGATCTATGTGCCTGTTCTTGTGCCAGGCTGTTTGGATTACAATGGCTTTGTAGTATAACCCAATATCTGGTATTATTATCTCTCCTACTTTGTTCTTCTTTTTCAAGATTTCTGTGGCTATTTGGGGTCTTTATTGTTCCATATAAACTTTTGGAGTATTTGTTCTAGTTCTGTGAAGTATATCATTGATATTTTGATAGGGATTGTATTGAATCTATAGATTGCTTTGGGTAATATGGACATTTTAATGATGTTGATTATTCCAATCCATGAACAAGGTATATGCTTCCATTTTTTTATATCTTTCTCTATTTATTTTTTCAATGACCTGTAGTTTTCTGTGAACAGGTCCTTTATTTCTTTGGTTAAGTTTATTCTTAGGTATCTTAATTTTTTTGTTGCACTGGTAAATGAGATTGTTGTTTTAGTTTCTCTTTCTGTGTGTTCATTATTGGTGTATAAAAATGCCAATGATTTTGTATCCTTCTACTTTGCCAAATTTATTTACTAAATCTAGTGGTGTTTTGATGAAGTCTTTAGGATTTTCTATGTACAATATCATGTCATCTGTGAATAATGACAGTTTCACTTCTTTTTTTCCAATTTGCAGCCCTTTGTTTTTTCTTCTTGTCTGATTGCTGTGGCTAAGACTTCCAGTACTATGTTAAATAAGAGTGGTGAAAGTGGACATCCCTGTCTTGTTTCTGTTCTTAAGGGAAATTTTTTTAGTTTTTGCCCATTGAATATGATGTTGGCTGTAGGTTTTTCATAAATGACAGTTATTATGTTGAAATATGATCCTTCTATTCCCACTTTGCTGAGAGATTTTTTCAAAAATGGATTCTGGATTTTGGCAAATGCTTTTCCAGCATCTATTGATATGATTACATGATTTTAATCTTTAATTTTGTTTATGTGGTATATCATATTTATTGATTCGTGAATATTGTAACAACCTTGCATACCTGGGATAAATCATGCTTGTTTGTGGTGTGTAATTTTTTTTTATATATTGCTGGCTTTGATTTGCTAAGATTTTGTTGAGGATTTTTGCATCTATGTTCATCAGGGATATCGGTCTGTAATTTTCTTTCTTTGTAGTATCTTTATCTGATTTTGGGATTAGGATGAATGTTTGGTAAAGCTCCCCTGTGTAGCCATCTGGACCAGGGTATTTGTTTGCTAGGATTTTATTGATTACTTCTTCTACTTCCTTAATTGTTATTGGTCTGTTTTGGTTTTCTGACTCTTCTCAGATGAGTTTTGGAATAATCTATGATTCTAAGAATTTGTCCATTTCACACAGGTTGTTGAATTTGTTGGCATATAAAATTGTTCATTGTATTTTCTTACAATCTTTTGTATTTTTGTCGTGTCTATTGTTACTTCACCTCTTTCGTTTCTGATTTTATTAATTTGGGATCTTTCTCTTTGTTTATTAGTGAGTTGGCTAAAGGTCGATCAATCTTGCTTATCTTTTCAAAGAACTAGCTCTTGGTTTCATTGATCTTTTGTATTGTTTTTTTTTTTTTTTTTTTTTTATTCTCTATGTCATTTATTTCTGCTCCAATTTTTATTATTTTCTTCCTTCTACTAACTCTGGGTTTTTCTTTTTTTTTCTCTTTCTAAATTTTTAAGTTGTTGGGTTAAATAGTTTATTAGACATTTTCTTCTTTCTTGAGGTAGGCCTGTATTGCTCTGAACTTCCCTCTTAGGACTGCTTTTTCTGTGCCCCATAGATTTTGTATTGTTGTGTGTTCATTTTCATTAGTTTCCAGGAAGTTCTTTATTTCTTTCATTACTTCACTGGTAACCCATTCATTGTTTAATAGCATTCTATTTAGTCTCCATGTGTTTGAATGGTTTTGAGTGTTTTAATTATAATTGATTTCTAGTTTCATGCCATAGTGATCTGAGATGCTTGATATGATTTCAATCTTCTTGAATTGTAGACTTACTTTGTGTTCTAACATGTGGTTTGTCTTCAAGAATGTCCCGTGTACACTTGAGAAAAATGTGTATTCTGCAGCTTTGGGGTGAAATGATCTGTAAATATCAATTAAGTCCAACTGATCTAGTTTGTCATTTAAGGATTCTCTTTCCTTGTTAATTTTTTGTCTAGAAGATCTATCCAGTGGTGTTAGTGGTGTTAGTGGGTGTTCAAATCACCCACTATGATTGTATTGCTATTGATCTCTCCCTTGAAGTCCTCCAGAAGTTTTTAAATATACTTTGGTGCTCCTATATTCAGTGCATATATGTTTACTAGGGTTATATCCTCTTATTGGATTGATCCTTTTCATATTACATAGTGACCTTCTTTGTCTCTTATTGTAGCCCTCATTCTGAAGTTTATCTTATCCAGATATGAGTATTGCTACACCAACTTCTTTGTTTTAATTTCCATTTGCCTGGAAAAATTTTTTCCATCCCTTCACTTCCATCCTTGTAGACAGCATATATATGGGTTGTGTTTTTTTTTTCCTTTCTTTTTTTTAATTTGAAATTTCTTTTTATTTTATTTTATTTTTTCTTTATTGATGCTAGAGAGAGAGAAGAAGGGAGAGGGAGATAGAAACATCGATTAGAGAAAATTTCCACTGGCCGACTTCTGCATGCTCCCCACTGGGGATCAGGCCCACAACCTGGGCATGTATCCTGACCAAGAATTGAACTGGCGATCTCTTGGTGCATGGGTTGATGCCAACCACTGAAATTCACCTGGCGATCTCTTTGTGCATGGGTTGATGCCAACCACTGAGCAACACAGGCCAGGTGGGTTGTGTTTTCATATCCAATCAGCTACCCTCTGCCTTTTGAATTGAGCATTTAAGCCATTTACATTTATGGTTATTATCGATAGATACGTATTATTTGTCATTTTTATTTTATGCCTATGTTCTTCTCTCTTTCTCTATTTCTTCTTCTTCTTCTTCTTCTTCTTCTTCTTCTTCTTCTTCTTCTTTTTCTTCCTTCCTTCCTTCCTTCCTTCCCTCTTCCTCTTCCTCTTCCTCTTCCTCTTCCTCTTCTTCTTCTTCTTCTTCTTCTTCTTCTTCTTCTTTATGTTTTTACATTTATTTATTTATTTATTTATTTATTTATTTATTTATTTATTTATTTATTTATTTTTGTTACAGATGTTTCCCTTTTTCCCCCATTGACACCCTCCTCCCACTCCCTCCCCGCCCTGTCCCCAACTTTGTTGTCATGTCCATCGGTTATGCGTACATGCATATAACTTCTGTAGTTTATCTCTTCCCTCCTCCCCCACCACCTCTTCTGAGGATTGTCACTCTGTAACCTACTTTCACGTCTCTGGGACTACCCTGTTCTTCAGACTGTTATGTCCATTATATTCCAAATAAGTGAGATCATATGATATTTGTCTTTCTCTGCTTGGCTTGTTTTGCTTAGGATAATACTTTCCAGGTCCCTCCATGTCGTCTCAAAGGATAAGAGATCTTTCTTTTTTTACAGCTGAATAGTATTCCATTGTGTAAATGTACCATAGCTTTTTTATCCATTTGTCTACTGATGGACAATTGGGTTGTTTCCAGGTCTTAGCTATTGTAAATAGTGCTGCTTTGAACATGGGAGTACATTTATTCTTTCTGATTGCTGTTTCAGGCTTCTTAGGGTATATTCCTAGAAGTGGGATCACTGGGTCAAATGGCAATTCAATTTTTAATTTTTTGAGGTAACACCATAGTGTTATCCATAGTGGCTGCACCAGTCTGCATTCCCACCAGCAGTATACAAGAGTCTCCTTTTCTCCACATCCTCGCCAACACTTGTTGTTTGATGCTTTGTTGATGGCAGCCATTCTGACAGGTGTGCGATGATACGTCATTGTTGTTTTAATTTGCATCTCTCTGATGATTAGTGATATTGAGCATTTCTTCATATGTCTCTTGGCCATTTGTATGTCCTGTTTGGAGAGGTGTCTATTTAGCTCCTCTGTCCATTTTTTTAATTGAGTTCTTTGTCTTCCTTCTGTTGACTTGTATGAGCACTCTATATATTTTATAAATTAACTCCTTATCTGGTGTATCATTGACAATTATGCTCTCCCATTAAGTGGGTTGCCTTTCCATTTTGATGGTTGTTTCTTTTGCTGTGCAAAAGCTTTTGACTTTGATGTCCCATGTGTTCTTTTTTGTTTGTTTGTTTCTCTTGCCTTAGGTGTTGTATCAGTGAAAATTCTGCTGCGTATGATGTCGGAAATTTTGCTGCCTACGTTTTCTTCTAGGATTTTTATGGATTCATGGTCACATTTAAGTCTTTTATCCATTTTGAGTTTATTCTTGTATATGGTGTAAGTTGGTGGTCTAGCTTCATTTTTTTGCATGTAGTTGTCCAATTTTCCCACCACCATTTATTGAAGAGGCTGTCTTTTCTCCATTGTATCCTCTTGCCGCCTTTGTCGAATATTAATTGAGCATAATGTTTTGGGTCAATTTCTGGGTTCTCTGTTCTATTCCATTGATCTATGTGCCTGTTCTTGTGCCAGTACCAGGCTGTTTGATTACAGTGGCTTTGTAGTATAACCTGATGTCTGGTATTGTGATCCCGCCTACTTTGTTCCTCTTTTTCAAGATTGCTGTAGCTATTTGGGGTCTTTTTTGTTTCATATGAACTTCTGAAGCATTTGTTCTAGTTCTATGAAATATGTCATTGGTATTTTGATGGGGATTGCGTTAAATCTATAGATTGCTTTGGGTAGTATGGACATTTTAATGATGTTAATTCTTCCAATCCATGAACAAGGTATGTGCTTCCACTTTTTTATATCTTCCTCTATTTCTTTTTTCAATTTCCTGTAGTTTTCTGCAAATAGGTCTTTTACTTCTTTGGTTAAATTTATTCCTAGGTATCTTAATTTTTTTTGCCATGATGGTAAATGGGATTGTTTTTTTAGTTTCTCTTTCTGTGAGTTCATCATAGGTGTATAAGAATGCCGTCGATTTCTTGACATTAATTTTGTATCCTGCTACTTTGCCAAATGCATTTATTAAGTCTAGTAGATTTTTTATGGAGTCTTTAGGGTTTTCTATGTATAATATCATGTCATCTGCGAATAATGACAGTTTCACTTCCTCCTTTCCAATTTGGATCCCTTTTATTTTTTCTTCATGTCTGATTGCTGTGGCTAAGACTTCCAGTACTATGTTAAATAAGAGTGGTGAGAGTGGGTATCCTTGTCTTGTTCCTGTTCTTAAGGGAAATGCTTTTAGTTTTTGCCCATTGAGTATGATGTTGGCTGTAGGTCTTTCATATATGGCTTTTATAATGTTGAGATATGATCCCTCTATTCCCAAATTGCTGAGCGTTTTTATCAGAAATGGGTGCTGGATTTTGTCAAATGCTTTTTCAGCATCTATTGATATGATCATATGGTTTTTATCTTTCATTTTGTTTATGTGATGTATCACATTTATTGATTTGCGAATATTGTACCAGCCTTGCATCCCTGGGATGAATCCCACTTGGTCATGGTGAATAATTTTTTTGATGTATTGCTGGATCCGATTTGCTAGTATTTTGTTAAGGATTTTGGCATCTATGTTCATCAGGGATATTGGCCTGTTGTTTTCTTTCTTTGTAGTGTCTTTTTCTGGTTTTGGAATTAGAATTATGCTGGCATCATAAAACGAGTTTGGAAGTCTTCCTTCTTCTTGAATTTTTTGGAATAGTTTGAGGAGAATGGGTGTTAGTTCTTCTTTGAATGTTCAGTAAAACTCCCCCGTGAAGCCGTCAGGGCCTGGGCTTTTGTTTGCTGGGAGGGTCTTCATTACATCTTCAATTTCCTTCATTGTTATTGGCCTGTTCAAGTTTTCTATCTCTTCCCGGTTCAGTTTTGGGAGACTATTTGTTTCTAGAAATGTGTCCATTTAGCTTAGATTGTCGAATTTCTTGCCATATAAATGTTCATAGTATTAACGATCCTTTGTATTTCTGTGGTGTCGTTGTTACTTTTCCTCTTTCATTTCTGATTTTGTGTATTTGGGTTCTCTCTTTTTGTTTCTTGGTGAGTCTAGCTAAGGGTACATCAATCTTGTTTATCTTTTCAAAAAACCAGCTCTTTGTTTCATTGATCCTTTGAATTTTTTTTTTGGTCTCCATGTCGTTTATTTCTGCTCTGATCTTTACTATTTCCTTCCTTCTACTTTCTCTGGGATTTTCTTTTTGTTTGTTTTCTAGTTCTTTAAATTGTGAGGTTAGGTAGTCAATTAGAAATTTTTCTTGTTTCTTGAGATGGGCCTGTAATGCTATGAACTTCCCTCTCTGAACTGCTTTCGCTGCATCCCATAGATTTTGTATTGTTGTGTGTTCATTTTCATTGGTTTCCAGAAAGTTTTTAATTTCTTCCTTGATCTCCATGGTAACTCATTCATTGTTCAATAACATGCTATTTAGCTTCCATGTTTTCAAATGTCTTCTCATGTTCTTGTTGCAATTGATTTCTAGTTTCATGCCATTGTGATCTGAGAAGACGGTTGATATGATATCAATCTTCTTGAACTTGTAGTGACTTCGTTTGTGCCCTAACATGTGGTCTCTCTTTGGGAATGGCCCATGTGCACTTGAGAAGAATGTGAATTCTGAAATTTTGGGGTATAATTCTTTGTAGATATCTATTAAATCCATTTGATCTAGTGCTTCATTTAGAGTCTCTGTTTCCTTGTTAATTTTTTGTCTATATGATCTATCCAGTGATGTCAGCGGGGTGTTGAAGTACCCTGCTATGATTGTATTGCTGTCGATTTCTCCTTTGAACTCCTCTAGAAGATTTTTAATATATTTTGGTGCTCCTATATTGGGTGCATATATGTTTACCAAGGTTATATCTTCCTGTTGGATAGATCCTTTCAATATTATGTAGTGACCTTCTTTGTCTCTAGTTATGGCCTTCATTTTGAAATCTATTTTACCAGATGTGAGTATTGCTACCCCAGCTTTTTTTTCCTTTCTGTTTGCTTGGAAGATTTTTTCCATCTCTATACTTTCAAGCTATGTGAGTCTTTTGTTGTGAGGTGGGTCTCTTGTAAACAACATATATATGAGTCGTGCTTTCTTATCCAGTCAGCTACTCTGTGTTTTGTGATCGGAGCATTCAATCCATTTACATTTAAGGTGATTGTTGATATGTACATATTTATTGTCATTTTTGTCTATTGTGGTTATATATTTTTTATTTCTTCTACTAATTACAGCAGTTTTTTTTTTTTTTTTAACATTTCTTGCAATGCTGGTTTGGTGTTAGTATATTCCCTTAGCCTTTTTTTGTCTGGGAAGCTCTTTATTTGACCTTGTATTTTCAATGATAGCCTTGCTGGATAGAATAGTCTTGGATTCAGATTCTTGTTTTTTATTACCGTGATTACTTTATGCCATTCCCTTCTGGCCTGTAGTGTTTCTATTGAGAAGTCAGCTGATAGCCTTATGGGGGTTCCTTTGTAGGTAACCTGTTGCTTATTTCTTGCTGCCTTTAGGATTCTCTCTTTGTCTTTAATTTTTGTCATTTTAATTATTATGTGTCTTGGTGCAGGCCTGTTTGGGTTCTTCTTAATTGGGGCTCTATGTGCCTTTTGAACTTGAATGCCTTCTTCCTTCACCAGGTTAGGAAATTTTTCTGTCACTATTTCTTCAAAGATATTTTCTAACCCTTGCTCATTTTCTTCTTCTTCGGGGACTCCTATGACGTGAATGTTATTATGTTTCCAGTTGTCCCACAGTTCTCTTAAGCTGTCTTCCTGTTTTTTAATTGTTTTTTCCTTTTGGTTTTCTAATTGGTTGATTTTTTCTACCCTGTCTTGTAATTCACTTATCCGTCCTTAGCTTCTTCTAATCTACTATTGAATCTTTCTAAGGCATTTTTCATACCAGCTTTGTAATTCTTTATTTCCACTTGATTTTTATTTATTATTTCTACCTTTTTTTTTAAATGCTGATTTAGTTTCCACTGAGTTATTCATAATTCTCATTTAGTTGTTTGTAGTTGTCACTAAATTGTTTGAGCACCCTTATAATCATTGCTTTGAATTCTTTATCGGACTAATTTCTTACTTCCATTTCATGTTGTTCCTTTTCTAGTGATTCCTCCTTTTCTTCATTTAGTGTTGTCTCTTTGTCTCTCCATTTCCGCAGTCTGGTAGTTCCAGGCCCAGTGAGGGATGTTGGGATGTGTAGGCAAGTCAGTGTGTATCAATTAAGGCTGCTGTGCCTCCTTGACTCTTTTGGTGTGTGGCACCTCTTGCCTGCTGTGGGTCCTGGAGGATTGACAACAGGCAGCTGGTATTGATCTGTCTTTGTAGGTGCTGCAGGTGTGTGTGGGTTCACTTGGTGTGCTACTGGGGTGCACTGCTGCCTGGTGGGGCTCATGTCCTGATCAGTCACTGCTGATGCTGCTGGAGGCATGTGTCTACTCCCAGTTTACACTGCTACTGCTGCTACTGTTGCCAGGGGGTGCTTTCAGTTCCCAATCCTCTGCTGTTTTGGGGGGCTGAGGATTCTCAGATTTTGGGACTTTGCTGCTCCTTGCTGAGGGGCACTACTCCAAATCTGCTGCTGTAGTTGTCAGGGATGGGTCATGGCTTTCCTAGCTTTGCTGCTGCTTGTGCTGGGGCATCACCCTTGATCAGTCTCTGCTGATGATGTGGGAATGGGTCTCAGCTCCCTGTCTGTGCTTCTGCTGCCTGGGGGTGGATGCCTGCTCCCAAGCCTCTGCTGCTTGGGGTGTGTCTCGGCTCCCGAATCACAGCTGCTATTGGGGGTGGGGCTCCACTCCTGCCCATTCACTGCTGCTGTGGTGTAAGGTGCTGGGCTCCCAAGCTGGTGCTACTGCTGCTGGGGGTCATGCTCGGCTCTGATCAGGCTGCTGCTCTGAGGGTGTTGCTCTGATCCCAAGCTGGTACTTCTGCTGTATTGTGGGGGATGGTGCTCAGCTCCCAGATGGTTGCTGCTTTCGCAAGCAGGTTTCTTGACAGTGCCACTACTCTGCAATTGTTCATATTGACACAGCCGAGTCCACTGGTCCAATGGTGCAAGGTGCATTGGTGGACTCAGGTCACTCGGCCCTCGCTGCTCCCTGCTGCCTCCTCCCAGAGAAGACCAGTGGATCTTCCAAAATGATGGTGCCTTCTGGCCACACAGGGAGAATGCCCTGACAAGCCACTTCCCATGGTAGCTAGGTACCCCCTAGTCCATAGCACTGGAACCCTCTGCCCCACCTTTCTGCACTACTTCAGGTTGCTCGTCCACACTCATGTCCATGCACACTCTTTCACACTCGCTTTCACTCTCACACACTCACCTTTGCTCTCGTCCTGCTCACCTCTATATTTTCAATCTTCCATTTTTATTATGATGTGTCTTGGTTTGGGCCTCTTTGGGTCCATCTTGTATGGAACTCTCTATGCTTCCTGGAATTGTGGGTCTTTTTCATTCACCAGGTTAGGGATGTTTTTGGTCATTATTTCTTCAAATAGATTCTCAATTTCTTGCTCTCTCTCTCTTTTCCTTCTGATACCCCTATGATGTGAATGTTGTTACACTTCATGTTGTTCCAAAGTTCCTTAAATTATCATATATATATGTGAGTATATATATATACTCACATATATATTTATATATATTTTTTTGTTATTCCTCACCTAAGGATGTTATTTCATTGATTTTTTTTTTTTTTTGATAGAGTGGAAGTGCAGAAGTGTAAGAGAGAAAAACATCAATGTGAGAGAGATACATTTATTTGTTCCCTCCTGCATGACCTTTATGATGGCTGGGGATTGAACCTGCAATCCAGGTACATGACCTTGAACAGAAATAAAACCCATGACATTTTGGGTCACAGGCTGACACTCCAACCACTGAGCTAAACCAGCCAGGGCTATCCTTATTTTTCTTTCTTTTTTAAAAACTTACCTTTATTGTTGGATGTATTACAGATGTTCCTCCCTTTTCCCCTATTGATGCCCTCCTCCCCACTCCCGTCCCCTCCTGCCTTTCCCTACACTATTGTCTGTGTGCATTTGTTATGCATATATGCATAGAAGTTCTTTGGTTTATTTCTTCCCACCTTCCTTCCCCCTTCCCTTTGAGGTTCATCAGTCTAACAACCAATTTGTACTTCTTAATCCCTTCACCTTTTTCACCCATTTCCCCAACCCCCCTTCCTTCTGGCAACCAACAAAATGTTCTCTGTATCTATTGATCTGTTTCTGTTCTGCTTGTTCATTTTGTTTGTAGATTCAATTGTCAATAGATATATATTTATTGCCATTTTATTATTCATATTTTGGATGTTCTTCTTTTTCAAGAAGACCATTCAACATTTCATATAATACCAGTTTGGTGGTAATGATCTCCTTTGGCTTTTTCTTGTCTGGGAAACTCTTTATATGTCCATCAATTCTAAATGATAGCTTTGCAGGATAGAGTAATCTTGGTTGTAGGTTCTTGCTTTTCATCACTCTGAATATTTCTTGCCACTCCCTCTGGCCTGCAAAGTTCCTTTTGAGAAATCAGCTGACAGTCTTCTGGGAGCTCTCTTGTAGGTAACTAACTGCTTTTCTCTTGCTGCTTTTAAGTTTCTCTCTTTGTCTTGAAGCTTTTGCATTTTGATGATGATGTGTCTTGGTGTGGGCCTCTTTGGGTTCATCTTGTTTGGGATGATGCTCTGTGCTTCCTGGACTTTTACGTCTGTTTCTCTCACCAAGTTAGAGAAGTTTTCTGTCATTATTTTTTCAAATAGGTTTTCAATTTGTTCCTCGCTCTCTTCTCCTTCTGGCACCACCATGATACGAATGTTGGTACGCTTGAAGTCCAAGAGGCTTCTTACACTGTCCTCATTTTTGGGGGATTCATTTTTTCTTTTTTCTGTTCTGATTGGGTGTTTTACTTCCTTATATTCCAAATTGATGGTTTGCTTCTTGGCTTTACCTACTCTACTATTGAATCTCTGTAAAATATTCTTTATTTCAGTTAGTGCCTCCTTCATTTCTGACTGGCCCTTTTTTATACTCTTGAGGCCCTCACTAAGTTCACTGAGCATCCTTGTAAGCAGTGTTTTGAACTCTGCATCTATTAATTACTTATCTCAATTTGTTTAGTTCTTTTCCTGGAGTTTTGTTCTGTTCTTTTATTTGGGACATGTTTGTTTGTCTCTTCATTTTGGCTGCCCCCGTGTTTGTTTCTATGTATTAGGTAGAGTTGCTATGTCTCCTGGGCTTCCTAGGGTGGCCTATTATAGTAGGTGTCCTGTAGGGTCCAGTGGCACAGTCTTCCTGGTCACCGAGGTGGGCCCTTGAGGTGCACCCCTCATGTGAACTTTACACCTTTCTGTTGTAATTGAGTCTTGATTGCTGTTGGCATGTCAATGGGAAGGTTTTATTCAGGCTGATCAGTTGCAAGGACTGGCTGTGCCCACTGACCACCAACCTCTGACTACGTTGGATGATCAGCTGTGAAGGGGCCCACCACACAAAGCAAGACTTACTTCAGCATTGCTTTGGTACCCTCTGAGTCCATTCCTTGAGTGTGTCACTTGTGGAGGTGGTTGAGTGGTGGTGCTTCACCATGGACTGACGCTGTCCACTGGGAGTGCTTGCTCTGGGGAAAGCCACTGCCTGTGTTCTACCCAGGGCCATCAGGCATGAACTATAAAGCAATCTGCCAAAGGCTGCTTCTTGTGCTGGCCTTGGAGGTACCCAGGCAAAGCCAAGTTGTGAACCAAGGCTGGCTGCTTCTAGTGCTGAGCCTGGGGCCACTTAGTGAAAGGTATAGGGTTTGCTGAGGCCAGATGCTACTTTTTTGAGAGCATTTAGAAAAATCTGAAACAGGAGCCAAGACAGGTCCTTCCTATGGCAAAGCCACTGAGAATAGCTTGTGAGGGCCCAAAAGTTGGGTGGGGCAAGGCCTCAGGGAATCACCAGGGTGGGCCAAACAGTGTGAGCCAGGTTGCTGGAGTCCCAGATATGGCACTCTCTACCAGCCTCATGGGGGAAGGGCTTACCAAAGGAACAAAGGCCTCTGCCAGCATATCTGTCCAGGAGAAAGCTGCCTCTCCAGCCCTCGCCCTGATGCCAACAACTCAGTTCTTCCCCATATATCTCTAGTGCCTTTCAAGCTGTCTCCCCTCCATGCTGGAGCACAGAGGGAGTAAGTGTGAGTAAATCCATGCAGGCCCTTTAAGAGGAACTGCCTGGAGCTCTAGAAGCCTCCGCCTCCCTCAGCCTCAATTCCCGCTGGTTTTTACAGCCAGAAGTTATGGAGACTTCTCTTCCTGGCACTGAACCCTGAGCTGGTGGTCTGGTGTGGGACTGGCATCCCTTTCTCCTCATGGAGGACCTTCCCAGCTGAGGTGTCCCTCCTGATTTTATCTGCCACATGTGGGTGTGGGACCAGCCAGTCTGTGCCTCCGCCCCTTCTACAAGTCTCAATGTGGCTTCTTCTTTAATTTTGTTGTAGGACTTCCATTCAGCTTGATTTCAGGCAATTTTGAATGATGGTTGTTCTGTAGTTTAGTTGTAATTTTGATGTAGTTGTGAGAAGGGGCTAGTACTGCATTTACCTACGCTGCCATCTTGACTGGAAGTCTTCCTTATTTTTCTTTTAATTCTTTTTTTTCTGCTCTGAATGTTTTTTTTTTCTACCTTGTCTTCCATATTGCTGATTCGATCCTCCCCTTCATACAACATACTGTTTATTCTTGCCAGTGTAGTCTTTATTTCAGATATTGCATTCAATCTGACTGGTCCTTTTTTATAGTTTTTATGTCATGTTTCATACTCCTGAGCAACTTTATAATCATTACTTTGAACTCTATATCTGATAAATTGCTTGTGTCCATTTTTTTTTTTTAGCTCTTCTTCTGGAGCATTCTCTTGTTCTTTCATTTGGGGCCTGTTTGTCTCCCTATTTTGGCTGGCTCTTTGTTTGTTTCTATGTATTAGATCTGAAATAACTCCCAGTCTTGGTAGGGTGACCTTATGTAGGTGTCCTGTAGAACCCAGTGGCACAGTCTCCCTGCTAACCTGACTTGGGTGCTCCAAGAATGTTCCTTGAGCACATTATTGGGTCCTTCTGTTGTAATTGAGTCTTGATTGCTATTGGCCCATTCGTGCATGTGATTGAGCCTCAGGCTGGCTGACTCTGAGGTTCAACCACCAACACAGTGTTCAGGCTGCTGTGCAGGTGCTGATCACATGCAATGGATTCACTTTGGCAGGGTTTGGTGCCTGCTGATATTTCCCTGTGTATATGCTACTTGTGAAGCTTATTGTATCTTGCTACGTTTTTGTCTGAAGCTGGCTACTGGGTGTATTGGTTCTGGGCATTTTCGGAGGGCCTCCAGTGCAGGCCTATATCAGACATTGTCTGTGACACCCTGGGTAACCTGTTTGGAGCTATCAGTGTTTCGGAGCTTGTGAATCCCTCTGTTGAACCTGGCTGCATGCAGAAGGGATCAAACTGTGCACTAAGTTCAGCTTTACCCAGCACTGGGCCTTGGGGCAAGTCCAAAATATCAAAGCATCCAGCAGTCCTCCTCCACCTGCAAGCTTCTATTAGGCTTAATCACTGAAAGAGCCTCCAACTATACTTCTCAGAAGGACTTAAGCTCCACAGGGTAGGGCAAGAGGCATTCCAGCATGTAGGGCTATTGCCCCCCCCCCCCCACACACACACACACAGGCTAATGCTGCAGGGAGGGGAATGCTCTGCCTGAGAAAGATGGCTTCTGCTGTATGGGAGAATGACAGCACAGGGATGCTGGTGGCTGACCTCAGCTCTCCCCAGACCCACCAACCCGGCTCTCCTCACACAGCTTTAGTCCATTCTGCTCTCCCTCCACCAGATCTCAGGGTGAGGGGCTACAAACAAAATTTTTTGCATTGGCCCTTTAAGAAGATGCCTGCACATCTAGCTTTCTCTCCCTGGCAGACAGAAACCTCGCTGCTTTCCTCAGTCAGATGTTATCTGGGAGCCTTTCCCAGTTCTGGGGAGCCTGGCTTGGGGTTTAGACCCCACACTTCTCAGGGGGAACCTCCCCCCCCTTCCCCACAGCAGATATCCTTCTGGAACTTAAGCAGACACCCATGGGAGCCCACTAGCGCTCTTGCAACTCTTCATTCCCAATCAAACTTGATGTGGCTTCTTCTGTAAGTCCTTGGTTATAAGGTTTTTCTCCAGCTAGTCTTCGGTTGGTTACTCAGAATGATTTTTCTATAATTCAGTTGTAATTCCAGTTTCATCCTGGGAGGAGGTAAGTAGCTTCCATCTAATCTGCTGCCATCTTGGATCTCCCTATTTTATTTTTAATGGAGACACACCTTTGAACTATTTCAAAATCTAAGAATATTAGTAGTAGCTCTTTAAAACATGTTATTCTTTCTTCATGGTACCACTTTCTTCCATAGTTTTGTTTTTTCTTTTTCTTCTTTTTTAATCCTTTCATCTTAAAGACTTCCCCAAATGCCTGGTGATCCTTGGTAGTTTGTACATATTTAAAATGGAAACATGAAGAAGCTGAATGGAAGCAATTGGTTCATATGAGGGTAAGTTGACTGGCTTTTCTGAAGCTGTTCTGCTTCATTGGGGGTACTCCCCAGAGTTAGATGTCAGTTTTCACAGAAGAATCTTCTAATTTGCCGGCTGGAGACCATAAGCCTGGCTGCCAGCATTCAGGTAGCCAAGTAAGGGAAAGGGGCAGAGATTCTAAAAATTCTGATTATAAACTTTCATATTACCCTCTGTATCAGTCAAGCTCCAAGGATTAACTATAAATGGGTACAGAGAACTTTAAAGAATGCTCTATGGCTAAGGGACAGTACCCAAGGGTGGCACAAGCTTAGAAGGGGGTCCCCCACCATATGCCTAGGACTCAGATCTTGTTGGCAAAGATGTGGCTACAGCTACTTGGTGGTGAAGTTTGCTAGATTGCCTGGATTAGAGGCTCTGACAGTGCCCAGGCAAGCAGGAGGTGCTGTCAGGCTAAGGCAGCAGGGAACCATGGCAGGGACTGGGAAGAAAACACCTCACTGGGATACAGGTGGGCTAAGGATGATACACTCTTCCAGAAGACAGGTGGGCAGGAAGTACCTCTCCACAAGGCTGAAGGGCAGGCTCACCCAGGGAATCACTTGCCGGCCAAAGATAGTCACAGGGCTAGGGCCAGGGCTGTGAACTATGTGACTACATACATTGGGGCTGAATGCCAGTGGATGTCCCCACCCCTATCCATACACCATCAATAACTGGATGGTAGTAACAAGCAAAATGAAGCATGCCAGAGGTAAGGAGAAATGCTTAGAGGGCCCAGCTCATTAACATAGTGTAGGCAATTGTATTAGTTTACTAGGGCTGCCATAATGAAGTACCAGAGTCTGGGTGACAATAGCAATTTATGGTCTCATAGTTCTAGAGGCTAGAAGTCCAAAATCAGGGTATTGGCAGGGTTGGTTCCTTCTGAGGGCTGTGAAGGAAGGATCTGGCCTCTGTTTATGGCTTATAGATGACCATCTTCCCTCTGTGTCTGTCAAAATCTTTTATAAGGATATCAGTCATATTGGATTAGGGCCAACCTGATTACCTTAAACTCGATTATCTCTGAAAAGCCCCTCTCCAAGAAAGTCCCTGGGCATTATGACTTTAACATATGAAATCTGAAGGGACACAACTCAATCTACAATAGCAATGAAGAGTGGATTTGGAGATGAGGCAATAAATTGTACAACTGGCACACTCCTTTTCAGTATTGTGCCCCACCCTCAACTGTTCCTGGTGTTTCCCAGTCTATGGACCCTCTATTTTACTCTTTCTAGAGAAGACTGTAGACTTGAAGGAGTTATCTGGGGGTTGAGAGAAAATTATTGCTATTGGCTCCTGCATTTGTTGTGACTTTACGCTTTATAAATTATGAAATAAACCCTTTATTAAATTGCAAAGGTAGTGCCTTAAAGAATCCCTTATGCTTTTTACCCAGTTTCTTCTAATGTCAACATCTTTATCAACATTGCACCTTTGTCAAAACTAAGAAAATTCACTGGTACATTAGTATTAACAGACTTCACTAATTTTTCCAGTAATGTCTTATTGTTGCAGAATTTCACATTGCGTTTGTTTTCTAAGTCTCCTCTAATTTGTAACTGTTTATCTTTTTTTATGACCATGAACCTTTCAGAGTACTGGTCAGGCATTCTGTACAATGTCCTTTATTTGGTTTGTCTGTTTTTCTCATGATTAGACTGGGATTATGGGTTTTGGGGAAGAATACAGTGGTAAAATGCCCTCATCACATATCTGGGGTATAAGATATCCACATGTATCACTGGTGATACTAACCTTGATCACTTGGTTACGTACAAAGTTCAGTGCTGGCTCTTCTGCAAGGCAGGGCTGAGAATAGATAAGGCTGTTGTAGAACTAGGTTTTGCTGATAGCAATGGAGATAAAATTCTACACCCTGCCAACCATAAAGGCCAGGTGGATACCATTTATCATCACAACATGCAGGATTAAAATGGCAGCCAAGGAGACTGAACCCAGTTATGGATATGGCTAATAAAACACAGCACTTTTCAGGAAACACAGGCAGGAAGCCAACAGTGATACTATTCAGCATTTATCATCAGAATATCAATGATGGAAGACAAAGATGCTGAAGGCATCCTAACTTAAAAAGTCATGACTTCTTGGCTCAGTGACCTGAGTCAGTTTTCCAACCCAGAGCACACCAAATGAAGAGGTTGGGTCCCCAGGAGTAAGTTCCTTGCAAAACAGCCAAGTACAGACTATAACATTCCCCCAGACCTGCATCCAAATGATGACCTTTTAGTCAGGTAACTATACACTGAAGGGGACTAACCAAATATTTTGGGGGCAGGCCATTGGACACAGGGTCTAAGTCAACATTGATACCCAGAGATCTGAAGCATTGTCATGGAGGGAGGATGTGGAGGAACAGTAATAAACAGAGTGCTGGCTAAGTTATAAATGTATGTAATAAGTGCTTACATTAAAGAGCATATGTTCTGTGGATCCATCTGGTGGTCATTTCTGTCTCTATACATATAACTAGAATTGACATACTTATTAAATGTCATGACTCCATACATGCATCTTTAGTCTGTGGGATACAGGCTGTCAAGAGGCCATACAGAAGCCTCTGCAACTGTGCTGTCCCTTCTCACACTGCCAGCTAAGAGTAAATGTGCTTATCACATTACAAAAGGAACAAAAGCAGTCCACATTAACATGTAGCAAACAACACACATGCATAATTTTGGCCCAGGGCCATGTTAACTCTCCTACCTGCCAAAATAATGTGAAGAGATACAGATATCTGGTCATTCCATAGAATATTGACAGGGTTGAAATTACTGAGTCAAAAGTGGCTAGCACACTGGAGGCCTTGGTAATGTTACCAGAGAGTGGGAAGTGGGAGATAAACTTTGAGATTCTATTTGAACTTCTCCAGAAAAGTAAAAAAAAAAAAAAAAGACGACTTGGAGGCTCATAGAGCACACGTAAAGTAACCAAATAATAAAAATGCACAACTGGTCACCATTGGAAAGTCATGGAGGAACTATTTGGAAACTCATCAATACAGGGAAAGAATCAAGCATTTATCCTTTTTTACTCTATATGCTACACCAGCAGTAGCCAAATAGTGGATGAGGGCAAGTTTCTCTACTGCCGCTAACAATGAAGGAATAATAGAATTGGAATATTGCCCTTTTTTAGCCTTTGATAAATTGATGGACTAGGCGTTCTGAACATCAATGGTGGCTAATACAGTCGGCCCTCGTTTATAGCGGTTAATCAGTTCCAGACTCTACCGCGATAAATGAATTTCCACGAAGTAGGATTCTTTATTTATACAGTTGTCCCACGCAACTAGACATTATGTGCCACGTGATGGAAGAATACCACCACCTATGAGGTAATACTGCCCCCTCCAACAAAACAAAACAAAAATATGAATCTGATTAAATCTGTGAATCCAAATATGAATTTATAGGAAATACCAAAGGACAGAGATGTATGTTAAATATCAAAGGTACGTAATTAGCAAAATCCGGGAAATTCTGCAGGACAAATAACCTTGTTTTCTTCATAAATTAATTGAAGGAAAAAAGGTGAAAAATAGATGGAGGGGAACTATATTGTAATATATGGATTTTAGATGGATCACGATTCAAACAAATTGTTTATAAAAGAAATTGACATTTTGTTTAGGAAATTGTCATTTTTTGTGATAATGGTATTGTACTGTGTGTTTTTAAGGAGTATATATTTAAAAATACATACTTAAATATTTACGAATAAAAGCATATGGTATTTGGGACTGCTTCAAAATAATACGGGGTATTATATGCACAAGAGTGGGCCTATGGATGAAACAAGATTAGCCATGAGTTGATAATTGTTGAAATTAAGTGACAGGTACTTGGAGCTTCATTATTTACTGTCTGCTTTCATATATGGTTAAAATTTTCCATAATAAATAATTTTAAAAGATTTTAAAAAACCCAATCATTGCTAGAATTTAGGAAGTGTTTAAGTTTTCTCCAGTTAGACCTGAATGATCACTGAGGAAGTACTGAAACACTTTAAAGCTTATGTTAAAAAATCAGGTTCAGATGAACAGAACCATGTAAACTACACTAAAATGAAGTAACATGGTAAAACCAACAAATAATTTCTAGCTCTCAAATCCTCCGGCCTACATATTTAATACCTGCTGTCCAAAGAATATGCAATACATTAGGAAGCAAAATATACATGAATATTACATACATTAGTCACTATTCTGTCAAGACAAAAAGCCACCACTGAGCTATATAAAACTCAACCTAATACTTCCTCAAGTAAGTTTTTAAAAAGTCATTACATTTCAAAAAGTTTTTCCTCTTTTATTTAAACATAAAACACATTTACAGCATGCAGGTTAAAGTAAAACTTAAAATTATATGGCATCTTCCCAAACCAATATCTTTGAACTTATCTTCAAGCACTGAAAATTAACCAACATATCCCACAGGTCTCAGACTCTTCTATCACCTTGTGTCAAATTGAGTTAAACATAGTAGTTTTCTTAAGTTAGGCAAATAATTTAATTGATTACCATGAATAAATATTACTTTTATTTTACTGAGTTTCTCTTCTGAACCATTTATCAATACCATTCAGAGGAACGTTAATATATTTAGTCAAAAAAAAAGACGCAAATTAAAATGTCAATGTTCTAGATGATCAGAAATTTTCATTTGTAAGAGTAAATGCTGTATTTGATAACCCATAGCACAGAGTTTACTGAAAACAAATTTATGAAATTCTCTGTATACTTTGTGAAAGTTTGAAATTATAAATAAAAAAAACCATTGATATTTTTAAAAACCTAACATATATTCTGAACCACATGCTAGTACAATTCATTGTTATACAGCACCAACTCCTGTGCTATATCTAACAAGAATGAAACTACCATATTCAGACAAAAGAGAAAAAAAATTTGCTTCATTTATGAATATTGTCAAAGCGTTTTGATCTGAAAACAAAATGTAAATGTCTATGTAAATGAAGCTAAACATTTCTCAATTTAGAAAAGTATCATCATAAATAATAAGCTGTAATACTATTTTTTTTGTTTTAATTAACTGCATTACTTTAATCTTGCTGCACCAAGGTTTCATTTCCATTTTTAGAGTGTTTCTTCTGATCAATCCTAAAAGCAACACAATCATTTTAAAGGTTGCAGACTACAACAGCAAAGATTTTTACTGTTAAAAAAATAAATAAATAAATTTATCTTTTAAATCAAAAATTATATAAAAGTGGAAATTACAATAGTTAAGGAAATAGAAAAATAAGCCAATTATGATCTGAGTCTTCTGACTATGGCTCCAAATTTATTACAAATATCTGTGTATAAAACTTCTTCAAAAAGTTAATTCTGCTAGCCAGATCCTAACACAGAACTTTCCAAGTTTCTCTACCCTTACAACCCCATTCTCTGCAAATTTCCACTAACACAGTTGTAGTCACCACCCCACTGATGAAGCAAATATTGAAATCTCTTTCACTATTACTTTTATAGCTTCTTAAAACAAACTGTTGTCTTAGTTTAATCATCTGAGGAAGAAGTGGAAAAAACAAGTACACTTAGTACTAGTTATAAAATTATGGGCTATAACCAACAAAATAATTTATTTGAAGATTAGTGACTTGCAAACAATTTACTATTTCTAGGCTAAATAAGAAATAAATTATAGTGTATGACTTAGTGTAGCAAGTTAAAAATACCTCAAGGATTTGAGACTAAAATTTACCTACATATTTATAAATTCACCATATATTTGTCTGGCTCTTCCACTTTTTTTCTCAATTTCCACAGACTATAAATTTAGATCAACCAATAGAGTACTAACAATATAAAATTATATTTAATCCTATAATGTCTCAATTCATTTCACTATATTAAGTGGACAATTTAATATCTGTTCAATTTTCATATTAACTAGAAGACTCACCAGAATGAAGCAGGGTATTTTCATTCCATCAAGCTATGTTGGTTACAGAATTGGGAAAAAGAGAAATATAATTCCTTTTCCAAACTCTCATAAACTGAGATTTGTTTCTGATACTGTAAAATATTTCTATTTAAGAAAATTCAGCAACAGGCATTTTATGAGATAACAATGAAATAGCCTTGCTCAGTCTCAAATGCCTACTTAGGCAGTTTTATGGTTTCAGTGCTCAAACAGTAGTTTTCAAAAGCAAACATCAGAGAGGATAAAAATAAATTTGACTCTGAAATCAAGTATTGACCTGATATATTTTGTGGGCATGTAGTGTTTTAAGTGGTAAAACTTAAGACATTTAATCTAAATGTTTCATTTCCCCTAAAATAAGGAAGACACTTTAATAAGAAAAACAATAAGCGGTAGCAGCTAGGTAATTTGAGATTAAAAAATAAACACACACAAAGAAACAAGGACAAAAACCACAATCCTATATGGTACAGTTAGCTTGGCACAGTGAAGACTAAATTTAAGACACAAAAAGACAAACTGTGTAATAAATAGGGCCACAGTTGTAAACTGTCATTTTTCCCTAAGACACCAAAATTGCACTCTAGTTGTGTTGGGAAGCAGCAGAGTTTACAAGAAAAGTGGGCAGGAAACAGCTGTACAGGCCAGGTATAATTTATACATTTAAAAACACTATAATTCTACAATTCCCAGGGGGTAAAGGTTATAGTCACTGAATGACTCGACTCTGCTTGATATTATGTCCTCTTCATACTTCAATTACTTTCAACACCTAAGAACGGGAGAAAGCATAGAGAAAATATTTTTATTTGCATAAAGCTTGTGTTTGAGATAATCATGAAAGAAATGAAGTAAAATAAAATACACCAATAGTTTAAATGATTTGATTTCTTCTCCTTTAATTTACTTCTTAAGTAGAGCTACTACGAGTAATACAAAGTTTAAAAAGAGGTCAGCCCGCCCTGACCGGTTTGGTTCAGCAATTAGAGCGCTGGCCCGCGGACCAATGAGTCGCGGGTTCGATTCCGGTCAAGGGCACGTACCTTGGTTGCGGGGTCGTGTGGGAGGCAACCAGATGTGAGAGAGACACATCGACTATGTTTCTCTCTCCCCCTCTCCCACTGTATCTGAACAAAACTGGAAAAATATCCCTGGGTGAGTATTAAAAAAAAAAAAAGAGGCCAGTCCTTCATTTATTTTGTTAATCCTCACCCCCTCACCTGAGGATATTTTTCCATTGATTTTTAGATAAGAGTGGAAGGGAGGGAGGGAAAGAGAGAGAAACATCAATGTGAGAGAGAGACATTGATTAGTTTGCCTCCTGTAGGATCCCAGTCAGGGCCGGGATTGAACCTACAACCCAGGTATGGTGCCCTTGACCAGGAATCAAACCCATAACCCTTAGGTCTGAGGGTTGACACTCTAACCGCTGAGCCAAACCAGTCAGGGATTCATTTGTTTTTACTCTTCCCAAGAGAGCTATGAGTAAGCTGATGTATGAATTATATATACACACATATGTATTTTTTAAAAAGAAGATGAAAAAGATGTAGACAGTGTCAGTGACATTCTTAAGCTAAGGACCATCAATGAGCAACATTATATACATAGTAGCTATATTAAAAAAAAAAAAAAAAAAGAGAGGGGTAAAAGGATAGGTATACAGTAGAAAAGCCACAGTAAAAGAAATAATTTTAGTAGTTGTTACCTAGAGGCATCCTTGTATTAAACTACTTACCTATGTGTTTAGACAAATTCAACTTTCAAAGTATTATATAAGCTAGAAGACCAGCTATGTAACATTGGGTACTAAAGGTATCAGTATTATTAATACATTGCCATCGTTCCCAAAAATAAACCCAGTGTTTTGAAATGTTTTTCTTGATAATTAAAAAAATTATTTAAAAATTTCTCAACAAAGTTTTAAATTTTTCACTAATTTATCATGTTAAGCAGAGTATATGCTCCTCAATCATGGTTTAAGATTGAATGATTGAATGATTGAAGAGTTTAAAAAAATAAGAACTACTATTTTTGGACCAGCAATGAGACAAACCTGTAAATTTTATACTTTTATAATTACTTCAGGTCTTGAAAACCTAGCTAAGCGAGGTTAGCTATCTCCCTTATCTGTTAAACTGCCATATCACACTGGGATCAGTATTCTACTTTTGAGCTAAAACCCAGCTATATTTAACAAAGGCCATGGTCTATCTTCTCTGCTAATGAGATATGAGTTCAAAGTTTACATATGAATGTTAATCTGAGCACAATATTCAAAAAGGACAAACTTTCATCTGTATCTATATTCACACTTTAAAAAGCCCTATGCCCACCTCCTACTTCCAGAAAAGGACCTGCTCTGTATTAAGTAATGACATTTTAACTTGTGTAATTCGTAAAAATGACTTCCTTTTACTAATAAAGGGGTTCAAAAGTAAATACAGCAGGTCCTTGAACAACATCATTTTGTTCAACATTGTTTAGTTATAATGTTGATGAGGCACTGTAGAAACTTAACTCTTATTTATACCAATCAGTCAGTGTTAGTTAAAACTGGTTTCACAGTTTTGCTTAACGTCACAGAATCTATTGATGACATTTAGTGAGAACTTACTGTACTCCAAAGGGGGAAAACAGAAGCCATAGCTAACTGGTAAAAATCCTAGCTAACATTTATTTTAACACAATATTAAGCATATATTACCTATCATGTAGTCCTGTTAAAAATGTTTGCACTAAATCTAATAAATGCTTTCAAATATATACGGAATAGATGAACAAAATAAGTGCACAAAGAAACAATCAAATACATGCAGAAGGTGGCATTTGCTCAAAATTATCAGTCTAGTCTCTTCACTAAGTCAGTGTCATCTAAAAAGGGGTTTAGTCTATAAGACACTTATATAACCAAATATAAACAGTACCCCTGAATTGTACTTTGGTTTAAGACCAGTGATTTTCAACCAGTGTGCCACAGGAATTTTGAAAGCATGCAACATGTGACTATTTAGTCAGGGGCACTGACCTTTTTTCCCTTAGACTGTCAAATTAAAAAAATGACAAGAGCCACAATAGGTGTGAATGAATCAAAATTACATCTATTTTTTTGGGTCAGATCGGTAAAAAGATAGTATTTTTTGGTGTGCTGCAGAATTTTAGTAATTAGTTTATGTGTGCCATGGGATGACAATGGTTGAAAATCACTGGTTTGTCTAAAGAACTTTAAAAAATTGAGAAATCTGAATATAGATTGGTATTAGATAATATTAAAAATATTTCTAGTTGTTTAACAATATTTTGTTGATAATGTTATTATGGCCACGAAGAAAAATGTTGTTTCAGAGATACATTAAACAGGTTGCGAATGCAAAATTTATTTTTACACTGAAGAATTTTAAAAGGAGTCAAAATGAGAAAGAAATTATTTTGAAAGTAACTTGCTGAAGTTCACAAAAGTGGAAAAGTCAGGATTCAAACTCAGAGCTCAAATGTCTGATCTCTTTTCACTTTATCACTGTTTTTGAAATCCCACTCTGTGTGGACAAAAAATTATATTGTTTGTAATGCGAATCCTCCAGAATATTGCTTAATTCTCCATTCAAATTTAGAGCCAATGTTATGCAAAATGTCAAAGTAAAAACAAGAAAGATTAAAATAAAGTGATTTTAGTATTTGTCAGAAAAAGATAAGCATCATAATTTTATCTAGTATTTTTAGTTTCCAAAACACCTGCACTTCTAGGACTTCCTAAAGAATTAAAATCTGATTTCCTGCCATATGATGAAATATTAGACAGCTATTAACTAATCAATCAGGCTGTAGAAAAAAATGTTCAGAATATATTACTAAGATAAAGAAGCAGGCTACAAAGTGGCATATATGGAATACAGATAGTATGCCATTAGAATATTTATCTACGGTTTAAATCTTTTAATTTAAAACTTATGTACATACAGCTCTAGAAAGATACACACAATATATTGGCTGGTATCTCTAGAGATATTTATTTTCTACTTTGATAGTTTTTAATCCCCTATAAGAAACAGGTATTATACAGTTAAAAACAAACAAATAAGTATAAGAACTCACACATCTGTTTAAAAAAAAAATCACTCCAATAGGTAAATGGAAAAGGACACAGAAATAACTCATAAAAAAGAAAGGATAGGTGGGCCAATAAATATAGGGGGAAAAAAAATTCGACTTCATTAATAAACCAATGAAATTCTTATGCTAGTCTATCACATTAGAAGCTTAATAACTATTAACATTTAGCCCGGCTGGTGTGGCTTAGTGGTTGAGCAACAACCCATACAGCAAGAAGAGGTCGCCAGTTTGATTCCCGGTCAGGACACATGCCCAGGTTGTGGGCCAAATCCTCAGTGGGGGGTATGCAGGAGGCAGCCAACTGATGTTCTTTCTCATCAGTGTTTCTATCTCTCTCCTTCTCTACCTTCCTCTCTTTCTCTAAAATCAATAAAGAAATAAAAACAACAACCATTAACATTAAATGCTTGCAAAGATGCAACAAAACAAATAGTATCCTTGGCTAATATGCAACTTAGTGCAATATTTCAAGAGCCTTAAAAATGTTCACACTTCTTATAATTCCACTTTGGAGAATCTTCTAAAAATAATCTAAAAGGTGAGGGGGGTGTAAAACAATTTTCACACTTCAAATTTCATATATGAAAATTTCAAGTATGAAAAAAATTAACATACTTAATTACATGTCCAGTAAAAGGAAATAGTTATAAACCATGGTATATCTATTAGACAGAACAGCACTATCTTTTTTTCAAATGGTCCAATTTTAGGTTAAGAACATAAATTTGAATATATAGTATTTGAATATATCTATGTGAATTATGAAAAAAGACTAGGAGAAATTGTGCCAAGTTACTTTTATAATTACGGACATTAAAAAAAATCATGGCACTGCCCTGGCAGGTGTGCCTCAATTGGATGGGCATTGTCCCATGCACCAGGAGGTTGCTGGTTTGATTCCCAGTCAGGGCACATGCCCAAGTTGCAGGCTCAATCCCCCATAGGGGTGTGTGCTGATCGATGTTTCATGCTCACATAGATGTTTCTCTCCCTCTCCCTTTCTCTCTCTCTAAAAATCAATCAATCAATAAAGACACTAATGTGAGAATCTAAAAAAGTGTTTAACAACCAATGGTTGAACATTTCCATTTACAGTTATAATTCAAAAGCCAGATAAAAACTACAAACCTGTAGGTAATGTGTAACGCTTACACTTGTTTGCCTCCTCCACCTCGTAGTGCCACTGGCTGGCTGTTCTGAGTAACTGCACCTCCTCCACGAATTGCACTTGGATGAGTTGGAGAAGCTGCTGGATGTTGCCCGGGACGAATAGGTTTAGCTAATACAAAAAACCAAAAACGGTCTTTAGAATAAATCTTAACACATGGCTGTAACAACTTTTTAGGTCTCTTCTTTTTATTTACAATAAACTCTTAAGTATTTTGTTTTTCTCTGCCTTTTTGATTCTTATTACTCTTTTTTCAGTTACATACTTTTCCCTCCAGAACCTACACAATCCTTAGCCCCTTTAACACCTTACTTACTCCTACATCAATGATTATTCTAAAGCATGAAATATTGCTGATGACTTATTTTCTAGTTAATTCTTTTTGCTTTAATAACATTACTTGATATAGTTTATCTCTTATCCCTGACCATTCTTCCTTGCTTTCTAGTTCTTATTTATCTTCTTGTCCTCTTAATGTGGTTATTCCTCAACTTTGTGCTTTCCCAATGCCACTCTTTGGAAAGTTAGAAAATAAAGACAAATACCACCATTACCACACATAATTAACAAATTAGATTATGTTTTCAAGTAAACAAAAACATTCTAATCAAGTAAGGTTTAAAGATTTTTATGTGTTCTACTAACCAATTTGTGCAGAATGCCCTCTTCTGGCCATATTCTTTGACCTGACTGCCTCCTTTATACGATCTACTTCTTGCTGATAGCGTTTGCGATCACGAGATGCATTTTCTTTGGCTTCTTTCAGTGCCGACTCCAGAGCTTTCACTCTCTCAGCTGTAGCTCTCAGTCGCTTTTCCAACTTAGGAAGTTCACAGCGAAGATCTGCATTATCACGTACCAACTAATGGTACATAAAGAAAATTAGGATTCTAGCTTTAACAAGATGATTTAGAAAATATGTAGTTCATAATTTCTCTTTAGAAAAGAAGTAAAAATACATTTTATATTAAGGTTTTCCAAAGAGCTAACTTAATATAGTCAGTAACAAGCAAGGAATACATATATCTATACATATCATACACATATATTTCTCACAAAGATATAATTTCATTTAAATTTGGGGTAGGAGGTGCTCTTCCCCCTACTAGGCAATGACATTATTGTTAGAACAGTGTTAGGTCTCTTCAGTAAGATACTAATCTGGTGGAAATGAGTGTCCTTTTAGATCCACAAATACACATTACATTTAGCAAACCCCTTAATAATAGTTTTGAAAGGAAAAAAGGCTAAAATTTCTTTAACCTTACTCTAGTGCAAACATCTACTGTAAACATCAGGTTTACAATAGCAAAGGTATATAATTTAGTGTGTTAAGAAATATTTGTAAATAAATAATTTATCAAACCATAATTAAAAGTAAGACATAGTAGTACTTTAAAAAAAATATGAACTGCCTCATGATATTATATACTTTACCCTCAGGGCATTAAATATAAAAGGACAAAAAAATTTGTATTTCAGCTGCAAAGACTTATTTACCAGACATATTTTATTATTTTTTTCTTTTTTTAATTAATTTATTTTTGTTACAGATGGTTCTCCTTTTTCCCCCATTGACACTCTCCTCCCAACCCCCCATCCCCACCCCAACATAGCTGTCTACGTCCATTGGTTACACATACATGCATATAAGTTCTGTGGTCTAACTCTTCCCTCCCCTCAACCCCCTTCTTCTGAGGTTTGTCAGTCTCTACCCCACATCCATGTCTCTACCAGAGATATTTTAACTACCATGAATAAATTAAGAAAATTGAGAGACCTGAAATCCCAGAAAGGTTTTCACTGGCCTTTTGATAAAAGGGTTGTTAAGTATATTAACTTCCCTAAAAATTGCTAGTGGTTTCTTTATATAAGTGCTTGATGAAATAATGAAATGATTCCTCAATTTTTTAATTCTTACAATGTTGCAGCTATCACAAAATATATTCTTTATTACCTGTTTGTGCACTTTAGTGAGTTGTTCAAGATTATTTTCAAGAAAGGAGATTTTTTGCTTCTGAGCAGCACTGCCTCCAGTGTCATCAGAATCAATCTCTGCACTCTAAGGAAAGAAAGTCAATGAATTCTATGAACAAATTTAAAAATTTTAAAAACCCTAATTTAACTAAACAAAAATGATGCCAATATAAAATTATTTCAATTATGCATGCAAAGAATTTACACACCATAGGCACCACTTATATAAATACCCACACCTCAGTATAGTTTTATTACCTTTTTAACTCTGGTGGCTAGGTCCTGAACGAAGAGCTTCCGCAGGTTGTGTAAAGTCTGAAGTTCTTTTGCCTTGAATTAAGAACAGCAGTATTTCTGGAGTTCAGATTTCAAATTTAGTATAACCAAGGGGGTGGGGGGTGGGGAGCATTAAACATTCCCCAATCTCATTTATTTTCAAGTTTTTCTTACCACTGTCTCTTCCAAACCCTTCAAGTCTTGCCTTGCCTGTTCTCGTCTATCTTGCATAATCCTAGACAGAGGAAGAATATACATTTATATTTTCAACTTTGAAGCCATAAAATTCTAGTTTTATTTAGCACAAGAGTTGAAGCAAATATTTATCTGAAAGAATTTTTAAATTCAAATAAATGAAAGATACTTATTTTTAAAAGTTTACTCATGTTGTGTTTTTCAAATAAATTTTTATAATGCTTTATAACGCCTTCTGAATCCATTATTAGAAGAAAACACTCCTATAGAGCAATGGAAGAGATAAAATAAAATGTGGCAGAATCCAAAGAATAAGGAGTGGTTATTTATATTTTACAATATGTCATATATAATATACTGCTTTTATCCATCTAATTCTGACTAACTAGTAATTACAGAGATTATACATTACTGAAGTGCTGGCCAGGTAGCTCAGTTGGTTAGAGCTCATCCCGATAGGCCAAGATTGCAGGTTAAGATCTCCAGTCAGGGCACATACACAAGAAGCAACCAATGAATGCATAAATAAGTTGAACAACAAATCAATGTTTTTCCCTCTCTCTCTCTTTGTTCTGTTCTCTTTAAAATCAGTAAATAAAACTTTAAAGTAAATTATTGAAAATTAAAATAGCCCTGGCCGGTTTGGCTCAGCGGTTAGAGCGTCGGCCTGCGGTCCGGAGAGACCCGGGTTCAGTTCCCGCTAAGGGCATATAACTCGGTTGCAGTTTGTCCCCGGCCCTGGCTGGTTGTGCGGGTGGCAGCCACTCAATGTGGTCCTATCACGTCGATGTTTCTCTCTCTCTCTCTTCCTCTCTCTCCCTCCTACTCTATCTGAACAAAAAAAAAATGAAAAAATGTCCTCGGGTGAGGATAAAAAATAAAAATAAAAAATAAAAAAAAAAGAAAATTAAAATAGTCTACATATTTTACTTAAAATTATTCTCAATAAATTATGGCTTAGATTCAGCAGAATATTTATAAAATCAACTCTGAGCTGGTCCTGATGGTATTACCATTCTAACAATAGCAGTTCACTTACAAGTTATCTCTCATAAAATCAAGGTATGTGAAAAATTGTAATCCTGATACAAGAATACACTGAGAGTTTTTAGGTATAAATCAAACCAATGAAGAAAAACACTCTTTATCCTATACAAAGTGAAAAAAATGTATCCACTGGATATATCTGATAAGAATGCCCACAATCCTCTAATTTAGTTTTTAATTTAAAACTTAAATTAAAACATTTACTCACGTAAGTTCATGTAGTTTTCTGCTCTTTTCCTGATCTGTAGCTTTCAACTTTTCATGTTCTACTCTCAGACGTTCCTGCTCTAACATCATTTTCTGGTTTTGGCTGACAAAAGAAAAGAAAAACCCCACAACATCAACACCACTGTTTTCTGAATGTTGTCATTAATACTTTTCAAACTCTTTTGTTTTATTAATTAATTAATTTATTAATGTTATAGAGATTTTTCTCCTTTCTCTCCCATTGACACCCTCCTTTCGATCCCCCCACCTCGCCACTGTTGTCTATGTCCATTGGTTATGCATATAAGTTATTTGGTTTATCCGCCCCCGCCCCGAGGTTTGTCAGAAGATTTTTCAAACTCTTAAATTCTATAATCTCCCCAAACCACCAAGGCTTCTCTCTGTGATCATGTCCCCCACAGATGGAGTAAGAGGACCTGGATACTTTCAGCTATACTAATGTTTCTCATATTTTCCTTTGAAACCATGATTTTAGTGTTCTATATCTTTCATCTCCCCAAATCCTTGTCCCTAAATCCATTAGGTATCAATAGGAAGACCAATGTCCCAAACTTTGTCTTCATTTTTTTATGCTCCTCTGGTTCTTCCTACTTAAATCATAATTTAGATGTAGTCCTCCAATTTTTATAAATTCTCTTTTATATGCATATGGTTATAAAAGTGGGAAAAAATGTCTTCTTGATAAACAAAGAAGACAACTTCTATTAAAATAAAAATTTTAAGCCCACAATTTCCAATAAAGTTTTTCTCGGTTAAGAATATTTTTAAAAAGGAAGGAAATGATTTGAAGGAGATTGTATTTCTATTTGCAATAACAGTTAAAGTTGCGATTTTTCTTTTTACTGAATAGTTCCATCAAAAGACCCCAAAAATACTTTCACTGGGAACTCAGAAGTCACAAATAAAAATATTATTTTTCAAGTCAAAAATTATAATTTCAATGAAAAATGCAGATATCTAGTAACATATTATCTAACAGTAACCAACTATTTCCTTTGAGCTAAACAGTCAATCTTTCTGAGTTAGTTTTTAATATTTAGAGGAAAGAAAAGTATACTTACTCGTGAAGATCAGTAATAAGTTTTTCTTTTGCCTCAACTTCATCTCTCAAGCTACTAATTTGTTTCTGATGAGTTTCTCTGTGGCTTTGGATCTGCTGTTCAACAGCTTGCTAAAATTATTGGGGGGAAAAGGATATTAAGTCACAGACTAATAAAGGTTAATAATGATGGATTAAAGCCATTAGAATCCAATTACATCAAACTTGCCTTAACTTCATTTGCAGTTTGAACCTTATTTAAGTGCTCCTTTTCCATTTCATGCACTTTTTCTGTTTGGATAGGGAGAGAAAACAGGAGAGGAAATAAGCCTTAGAAGTTCTTCATATATATCAAGGAGAAATGGGTTTTACAAGGGACATGTCCCTTAGCAGTTCTTGACTTTAAACTACCCAAATGAAACACAATGAATCTTGCTAAGCTCAATGACATACTGACTAGTACACTTTATATCCTTTGTGTTGATATTATGGTTTCCTTTATTTCTTTACCTAATCCCAGAACAAATAGGTTAAGGCATGGAAGGGAAACGAGACAGCTTTGTAAGTTCTTATGTCAAGATATGTCTGTGTGTATAAACTTCATATATATGTACAACTTCATAACTTTGTGGGAAATTCCCAGATTGGCTACTTTCATATTCAAACACAACTTCAAAAATGTTTCAAAGCAATATTAAAATGTATTATTTGTTCACTATTCCAAGTTATTCAGATTCCTACTATTGTTTATCAGTGCAAATATAAGTTTACTACAATTACACTAAAGGACAAATTAATACAGACATATGTCATAAACAATTAGAAGTTATACCTTGTGCTCGAAGCTGGACTAGTTCTTCACTGAGGGAATCGACAGATTCCTCCAGCTGTCTTTTCTTTTGTTCCACATTTTGAAGGTATTCAGTCAATGACTTAATTTTGGCTTCATGCTTTTGGGAAAAATGTACCGATGTGAAGTGAAAAAAAATCTCACGCACACATTTTATTGTTAAGAATATTTGAAAATAAGCAAGTTTTATCGATGTGTATTAACATATAATACACTTAAAGACACTTAAAACTAAAATGTTCAGGGGACAATTTTACAATGAAAAAGAATTTAATCAATGAAATGGTCATCTGCATAGCTTATAACATTTGTAAACAAAGGCACTGAAGGCTGAAAAAAGAGATATTCTTATTGTTTTCTCCATATGTCATTACTCTATTCCCTCTGTCTACAATTCCTATCTTGGTAAATGGCCTCATTCATTCAGTTGGAAAAGCCAGAAAACTAGCCCTGCAGTTTTATCCACCCTAGAATTCTTCTAGATTCTTCAACAGTCACATCTTTCTAGTAAATCTGTATACATAACATATACATGTTAGCAAATACATCCCAGTTGAATCATTTATGTTACTATTAATGCAGCTAGATTAGGAAAAACTGATCAAATTAACCTTTCTATTTTGTTACTCAGAACTACCAATGGAAGTTCATTTTTCTTAAAACTTTTATAGTAAATAAAACTTATATGTGGGTATTCAAAACAAAAAAGAAACCGTTTTGTTAATACATACTTGAGAGATACGGAGCTGGCATGCTGCTAACTCCTTTTCATTTTCTTCCATTTTTTTGTTACTCTCAGTTTGTGTGCTTTCTAACTGTTTGCAGCGTTTTACCATTGTTTTTACTTCTGACTTCATTTTGCTAATGTAGAGCCTTGCAACGGTGAACTCTTCATCTATCATGCCAGTTCCCTCAGGCTGCTATGAAAAAACAGTGAAAAAAAAAGACAAAAATATCCAGTGTGTTAAGCTTACCCAGTTAGACTCCAAAATCTTAGAACAAAATTAAATATATTTTAATATTACTCAACCTTCATAGGAAGTCTGGAGTTTTCTTTGACTGAATATTGTTTTTAATAAAGGACAAATAGAACTTAATGTTTGCCTGCCTTCTTTTCTAAACTTAATGCTAATACATGTTACAAGGAAAAAACGTACACCTAACAAACAAACAAACCCCTGATGAATTCTGTCCGTTTCAAAATTTGGATTTCCTCTTCACAGGCTCTTTTCAATAAATTTATTGTTGATCATGTGTGACTTCCAGTGTAAAACTTAACAGATAAGGATGTTTAGGTGGCAAAGAAATGATGAGTTTTAAGCTCACCAAAGAGAGAACTGTGGTCACTGTACATTCTGTAGCTTTCATTATAAAATTCCAGTATCACATTCAGTGTCAAAATTAAATGGAGCTTGAGAAGGAAAAAATGAAACTGTCTTTGTTTACAGATGACATGATTATTCAAGAAACTCCAGGAACCAATAAGCCATTGCAGGATACAAGGTAAACATACAAAAGTTAATCACTTTCCTATATACCAGCAATAAACAAGTAGAATTTGAAATGAAAAACACATTGCCATTTACATTAGCATCAAAAAGAAAAAAGAAACACTTAGGTATAAATGTAACATAATATGTGTAAGATCTATATGGGGAAACTATAAAACAGTGACGAAAGAAATCAAAGAAATAAACAGATGGAGATATTCCACATTCATGGATAGAAAGGTAATACTGTTAAAATATCAGTTCTTCCTAACTTGATCTATGTATTTAATATAATCTCAATAAAAATCCTAGCAAGTTACTTTGTGGATATCAACAAACTGATTCTAAAGTTTACATGAAAAGACAAAAGACCCTGAAAAACCAACACAATATTAAAGAAGAGCAATGTCGGAAGACTAATGCTACCCAACTACAAGATTTACTATAAAGCTACAATAATCAAAATGATGTGATACTGGCAAAAGAATAGATAAATAGATCAGTGGAACAGAATAGAGACCAGGAACAGACACACACAGAAGGTCAACAGATCTGTGACAAAGGATCAAAGGCAATTCAATGGAGAAAAAATAGTCTTTACAACAAGTCTGCTGGCACAAGTGGCCTTCCCCATGTAAATCAATGAATTCTGACAGACTCTATACCCTTCAGAAAAATTAACTCCAAACAGATCATAAACCTAAATGTAAATGCAAAATTTAAAAACTTCTAGAAGATAACACAGGAGAAAATCTAGGTGACCTTGAGTTTTGGATATGAATTTTTAAGACACAACACCAGAAACATAATCCACGAAAGAAAAAACTGGTAAGTTGGACTTTGTAAAATTTCTGCTTCGTAAAAGACACTTATGAGAATAAAAAGATAAACCATACACTGGGAGAAATATATGCAAAACACCTATCTGATAAAGAACTTATCCAAAACATAGCTCTTAAAACTCAACAATAAGAAAACAAGCAACCCAAATGCAAATTAAAATGTGATACCACTACACGTCTTTCAGAATGGCTCAAAACCAAAAAACCAATGACACCAAATACTGGTGAGGATGTGCAGTAACAGGAACTCTCACTCATTGCTGGTGGGGATGCAAAATGGTACAGTCACTTTGGGAGTTTCTTACACAGCTAACATAGTCTTAACATACAACCTAACAATCATACTCCTAGATATTTTTACCCAATTGAGTTGAAAACTTAGGTTCACAGAAAAACTTGCACATGAATATTTACATTGATGTGTTTCTCTCTCTTTCTCCTTCCCTTCCACTCTCTCTAAAAATCAATGAAAAAATATCCTCGGGTGAGGATTAAAAAAAATAAATACAAATAATACATGAGGAGAAAGGTTATAAGAATCCTTGCCTCCATCAACAAACAGCAGCTTTGAATAACCACCAATAAAACCAAACGAAGGAATGTATGCTCCATACGGAAAACCTTTATTTCATTTCCAATTTTTGTCAAACTTGGCCTTTAAGTATGCTCTCACTATAAACCCAAGTATAAATTGTTCTGTGTGTAACTATAATTAGACTTTAATCAAAAAAGTGAAGTCCAAACAAATACCTATTCCAACATATAAATCTTTTCATGTTATATACATGTTTTTGCAGCTTAGTCTTAGTTTACCTTTTTGGTCTAAGTTTCAAATCTACCAGGTCACTTGTTTTTTACCACATGTGGTAACATAACCAAAAATGTCTAGTGATAACATAACCAATAATATTATTATCCTTAAAAGAAGTAATAGAAAAGAAAAAATGTATAGATAAAATAAGTGTGGCCAAATTTTGATAACTGGTAACTCTGAGTTTCACAGTATTATTCTCAGATATGTTTGAACTTTTTCATAATAAAATTTAAAGAAAAAAATTAATTAGTGGTGCTCATCTTTTTCTTTTTAAATGGTTAAAGCAACTACAGGCCAATTCACTTGAGTTTACTCCCTGAGCTAATCTTCACTGCTGTTCCAATTATATACTGTCATGTATGGTAATCCATTAACATAATGTATAGTAACCATTAACATAATTTCTAAGTGCAAAATCTTTATATAGAAGAATTAAACATGGAGTCCAAATAAATGCTACTTACTGAATATTACTGGTCTACTCGAATACCCCATTCTTTTCCCTTTTCTCAACTATTTAAAATGAAGATATACCATCCATCTACTACATGTGACTATTATGAAGATGAGATAAATAGGTAAGAAAAGAACTTTGTAAAGAAATATGAAGTAAACAAAAGTATGAGCTGCATGCAGATAATTACACTTAATATTTGGTTATTATATTTACCTTTACATCATTATTTCCTACAGCAATTCCGATTTCTGCAAGGTCTTTTAGTAAAGATGCCATCATCTCAGCTGCTCGTTTTTTCTGGTGGTTAGTCATTTCCTTAAGTTTCTGAAGCTCAGCATCTATACTTGCTAGAGTTGCCTAGTAGATCCAAAAATAAAAGGTACAGTTAAATCTATTAAATAAAAGATCAATTCAAATATTAACAGGTATTTTAAGTTTTCACCTAATACTCACAAAATTATTATTTTCAATTCTCGAATAGCTTCCAGTTCAAACTTAAAAAACATTTTAGACCTAACAGACAATGTAAAGTTGCCATACTGTGCTCCAGTAAGAGCAGTAGTTTGTATTACTTCATTAATTTTTGAAATTGTGTAATGTTTTTTGCTTTGAAATGGCCAATTTCCAAATTAATTAGATTCAATATTCATTTATTGCCATAAGTCTGAGCAAATTAATATGAGAATGGTATTGACAATATTTTTAGATGGCTGGTATATTCTCTTTACCTTCTATATACCTACTTAGGTACCAAAGTGTTAAGAAAAAAACATATCTTACCGATTTCTGATTCAGTTCATCACTAAGTAATTCATATTCCTTAGTTTTGTCTTCAACTTCCTGAGACTTCTGATCATAGTTGACAGCAAGTTCCTCCAAGGCTTGTAAAACTTCTTTTACTTCTTCTTTAGAGGCATCATTTTCTGCTTGAAGGCGATTCAGTTCAGCTTGCATATTATCTTGATCCCTTCTGGTAGATGCCAAAAGCTACGTGAAAGAGTAAAGTTACCAAAAGTACTATATAGGTTATACAACAATCTATTTGCTAAGCACAAAGTGGAGGAAATGTGGACGCTATTAAGTGTGGTAACAATATTAATTCATTCAACAGATTCACTGAATGTTTACTATGTGCAGGCACTGTGCTACATCCTGTGGAAGTCAGGAATCTAATCAAATAAAAATTTTGTCATTGAGGAATCTAAACGAGAAGACAACTACATAAATGAAATACAAGATGATATGTAAGAGCCAGAAAAGAGGGACAGGACACAACAAAGTGCTTGGTAGTATAAAAAAGGAGGTGGGGATACTTCTGTAGGGAAAGCAGAGGGAATAAAGAAGGTGCCTAGTATAGGTGGATTTTAGTCAAGTGCAAATTAATGTAACAGACAAAGGTATTCTAGGCTCATGAATAGTGTGCATAGAAAAAGAAATTAATAGATGTTTAGAAATTTTGCTTTAAAGTTTAGATTTCTGAGGGGCAACAAGGGGTGGTTTCTGAGCTATGGCTCAGGAAAACTTGGTATTGGCATATAAAATCTTAACTGGAAAGAAGTCAACAGACTAGCAGTTAGGAGGATACTGCAATCATCCAGGGTCAGTGGCTTTTAAGTAAGGGCATATGGAAATATGTGGGTATATTAATAATGGATTGCAATGGTACTGGCACTTAGAAGCTGGATCCAGGGATACTAAAAATACTTTAATGCACAGGACAGAACAATATAATGAATTATTAGGCAGATGGCCAGAAGGAAGGGGGAAGGGGCTAGAGCTGGGTGGAAGTGGGAAAGAGGGGTAAAATGGGGACCATCTGTAATAGTGTAAACAAACAAACAAAAAAGAACCAGTCAAATGCTACTAGTGCCCCTTTGAGAAAGAATGCTATAGTTGAAATATGTATAAAGAAGATCCGATTAATGATGGGTATATCTTTCCTACTGAAGCTGCAGTCTTTCCACCCTTCCCTAAAACAAACCTTCAATGAAGGACCATTTTTTAAATTATCCCCCTGCTTTGCAGCTGAGATAAAATGAGGGTCCAAGTTATTAAATTATGGAGGAGAAAGTTTGAAGATGGCAGAAATGAGCAACAGGTTAGATGAGGGTAGAAATGTGAAGGAGTAAAAAATGATTTTATTCACTGACGTTCTCATTCCCCCAATAAAAGTCATACCCCAACTTATGCAAATATTAAAGACAAAGTCAATGGGATTCAGAAATCAATCTTTTCTTTCTCCAATAATCCCGTTAGACCTAACCTATAAGTGAATGAGTGAGAATAAAACACTGAGTTTATATTCCTTCCCTCATTTCCATTGTAAACACTGTACTTTTCCTTAAGGGAGGGGGAGTCTAAAGTTATTCCAGCCCACTGCAATAAGTTTTTCCCAAGGATCAATAAGAAATGTTTTGGGGAGCCCAGCTGGTGTGGCTCAGGGGTTGAGCATCAACCCATGCACAGGAAGTTGCTGGTTTGATTTCTGGTCAGGGCACATGCCTAGATTGTGGGCTTGATCTCCAGGCACAGGGGGCATGCAGGAGACAGCCAATCGATGCTGATGTTTCTAGTCTCTCTTCCTCTCCCTTCCTCTCTCTAAAATCAATAAAAACATTACAAAAAATGTTTTGGGGAGAATAAGGAGACAAAACAGCACTGTGTTTTTAAGCAAGAGGAACCCAGAGTTTAAAAAAAATTCAGTAGATGTATGTTAAAGAGTCTATTTTTTAAAAAGTTATCTCTCCCCTCCAGTTAGATAGAACTCTACCTTAAACCTTAAGAGGAAGTCAATCTGTGCTTCAACCATATGATGTACCAATTTAATAGGATATCTACAATGAAGCATGTACATATTAAAAAAACTTTTAATGTACTCTAGTATATTCTGAGCTCTGTAGATTCATCTTTAATGTTTTTATGGAAATAATATGAAAGGTATACAACTACCTCTTACCAATACAACATTGGTGTCTTCAATTTCAATGACAAATTATAAAGCTTTTCTGGGAATATGAAAAGTATTCAACTTACCTCTTCCTGATCCAACATTTGTGTCTTCAATTTCTCTACCAACTGGCTCTGTTGATTAATTTCCTCATCCTAGAATTTTAATGTAACAAGTAGCTCACAACCTGGTTGTAACTGTTTCCTAACACAAAACATAAGATAACCATCCCCCCACCAAAATATTTCAAAACCATTTCTCTAAATTTCACATAGTTTATTCCAATCTATTAAGAAAATACTGAAACAGATGTAACATCTTTCAATTATCAATAATTGTAACACTTATCATGCAGTAAGAAAAAAAGCTTTTATCATGAAATAAGAAAAATATTCATTAAATATTTTAAATGCAAAAAATAATTAACATGTTCAAAGCTATTATTGAAAATAATGGCCACGCAGCCACATCAAACCTGCCATCTCTGCTTAAAATACATAAAAATGCATGCCCTGGCCAGTTTGGCTCAGCAATTAGAGCGCTGGCCCTCAGACCGAAGGGTCTTGGGTACAATTCCCGGTCAAGGGCATATACCTGGGTTGCAGGTTTGTCCCAGGCCCCAGCTGGGGTTGTATGGGAGGCAACCAATTGATATGTCTCTCTCGCATCAATGGTTCTATTTCTTTCTCTCTCTCCCTCCTTACCTCCCCTTCCACTCTATCCAAAAAAAAAAAAAAAAAAAATCAATGGAAAAATATCCTCAGGGGAGGATTAACAAAACAAACAAACAAACAAAACAAAAACATAAAAATACCACCTAAGAACAAAAACAAAACTAGAACTATTTTCTTCTGGTCTCTTATTGTTTTTGTTTTTTTCCCCTTCCTCTCTATTTGGTTCATAATTTATTTTTCAAACTACTGATATCATCAACGCAGGAAGAAGATATTTTTACTCAATTCTGTTCTGCTAGCTAATCTCTTACATCATATTTTGTTAGCCTTCAGATCCCTGAATCTAAGAGGCCATTTTATTAAGTCTCTCCAATGACCCAATGCCAAATTTCCTTTAGAAACTTTTTAGCTTAAAAATGAGAGGAAAAACAGACATGCCTCATACAGTTTCTGCATAGAAACAGAAATTGTGATTTTGTTTTTGTTAATACAATGATTTTCAAAAGGCTAAAGAAATCAAGGAAGATGTATATAAATCATGAGAACTAATATATATTAAAATTAGAAAATAAAAATACCCATAGCAATATTCTAGAACAGAACAGAACATGAACAATACCTACCTTGTCATCAAGTTGTTTGTACAATTTTGCAATTTCTTCTTCACACTTTCTTCTTTCAGCATCAGTCAAGTTTCCAGTAACTCCAATCGTGGCTGCTGGTTTATCATTGTTAATAGCAACATCCTTATCCACTGTGAAAGCTTCCAAGTTGGCTTTCTCTTTGTCAAACTGTTCATCAATAGGCACTGTCTCTCCTAAATTAAGGCAACAGAAGGGCTAATAAAAATTCACCTAAAACTAATTTCAATTTTATTCAATTTCAGCAGCTCCTACCAACTTTATCTGCTCAGTCCCTGAGATTTGAAAAGATGCAATTACCTTTGACTCTCCCCATCTTGTATTCCAGTCATCAAATCTTTATTACTTCCACCCTAATCTAGGCACCTTGCCATCTTGTGACTTTTATAGCTTCCAAGTTGGACTTTGTGCCTGTATTTATTTCAGGTAAAATCAGAATTTAATGTAAAGACTTTATTACTTTTTATTTGATGATCCCTAATGCCTAAAAAGTGAAAATGGATATGCTTTGTTATTTTATTATATTCATACCTGAATCTCAAATTTATAAAATAGCTCTAAATCTGTATTCAACAACTAAAAATGACAAATTTTTAAGTTATTACCATTACGCCATCGGTTGAGTTCATTTTCAAGCCACTGAATGGTGTTACGGAGGGTCTTATTTTTTTCTTTTTCTCTCTCATACTTCTTTTTCCATTGTTCCGCAGTTAGCTCTACATTGACACAAACTGTGTTCTTAATTGTTTTGGCCCTAAGAGAAGTGATTGGGGAAAAAAAGAATGTGACTGAAATTATTTTCAATTGATATCCAATTTCTCTAGGTAATATATGTATGTATGGCTGAGTAATTTAACTTAACTATTCTTGTCCAGTTAACTCTAACTAAATACTAAGAGCTATATTAAGTACAGTGCTTATTCACACCCCAACTAAATTTGGGCCAGCCTCAACATCTGTGAATAGCTTAAAAAAAAAAAAAAAAAAAAAAAAAGAGCAACCTGATGAGGATAAAACATAGGGCCTATATTTGCCAATTCATCTGCAAAGTTGAATTAATAAAAGAAATTATTGTTGAAGGTCAAAGATAAAGCCATCATTATTTTCTTAGGCTAACCACCTCATATAGATTACTTGAACCCCGTCACTTATGCCAACAGGATTCAAATACTTATTTTCTTTAAAGTGGAGTTAAAACTTCCCACATAAATTTGACTAAATATACCATTTTACTTTAATGTATACTAGAACTTAATTAAAATCCAAGCAGTCTAAAAAATGGACCTTACTTAATACTATCTGTCTCTCAATTTAAAAGTTGTGTCTAGCACACTAACAAAAGGCACTCGTTTGAGTAGTATTTACCTGATATTTTCCTAGATTTAATTAACAAAAGGCTTATCTATGTTCAGACTTTGTATTTGCTTAACAACAAACCTTTGACCAAATAGGAGTGTAGATTTTGTTTCAGATTCATTGTATGATGACGGAGAGCAGCAAATTACAATAGTGGTTCTACAGTTCCCACCTAATGAATCTTGAAGGATTCTTGTCATTTTACTATCTCGATATGGAACATACGTCTACATACAAAAAACAAAAAACATAGAAGGCCAATGGGTTTCTACATAATAATATCTATTACATAAAAATGCTATTTTAAAAAAACTACAAAGTGATTTCAGATATTTTGTTTAACATTAAGATGGGAACTAGAATATACATATAATACAGGGAAATAGAAGACATATACTTACACTACCCTCAGCCAAAGCAGAAATAACATTTCCAAGAGCAGAAAGTGACTTGTTGATGTTCTTAGCTTCATCCAGCACAGCACCTTCAGCTCCAGTTTTACTAACCTATCCATATTTTTTAAAAAAAAAATTATAATTTTAAGATGATTTTCTAAAGAGTTCAGAAGTCATTAATAACCAGAAAAAAAAAATGAAAATAAAAAGCTTCATGACTTTATTTGCCAAGTGTTTCGTCTCAGGTGATCAGGAATCAGATCGGTAATCTCTTGGTATATAGGACGATGCTCAACAACTGAGCCACACCAGCTGGGCAAGAGGAACCCTTTAATGCTGATGAAACCGTTAGAAAACAGACTGAATTTAAAATATAAAGGCAAACTTGCTTCTTTTTAAAAAATGTAAAATACAAATATTAAAGATAGGATAAAATAATATGTTGCGATGTTGGTGGAAGAAAAGACCTCTCAGAATTTGCAAAATAGAGAAAGGCTTTAAAGGATGTATATAAGACTTTTTAGTAGGAGTAAATAAGTACGTTATTATAATCAGAAGAAATAAAATTAGTAGAACAGCAAAAATCGTCAGAGGTCAATATTAAAACATTTGAACCTATTTTGACATAAACTAGATTATATGAGACTGTAAAAATGAAATAATCATCCAAAGGAAAGAAATAAGTACAATCAGAATAGAAAGGACTAATGGATAGCTACCAGTTTTCATAGAGAGCCCCTTGCAAATATGGATAAAAAGATACCAAAAATTAGGAGAAGGATACCTAATAAAATTCATAATGACATAAGCTGAAGAAGTTCCCAATAAAAACGTACATCTTAAATCAAAGGTAACACTTATTGGTTGAACTGGACTATGGCCAAATAACACTGAACTGATTATTCAGTTTATATAATTATAAAGCACTGACATCAATGCTTGCAACTCTCAAAAATGCTCAGGTATATATATACACACACACATATATATAAAAATTTACCTTTTCACTACCAGCTAAATCAACCAGATAAAGTTTTCCACTCAGCTTTTGCTCCGTTTGCGTGTTCTCTTGTTTTACATTAATAAGAAATATACTGTGACTCCTAGAGCTATGTTCATTCATATCTGCAATGAAATTACACAACTATAAACAAACATGGCTTTCCTTTACTAATAATCTCTAAAGCATTATTTAACATAAAAATCTCACAATTAATCACTTGATAAAGATCATTTAAGGCAGTTTTGTTTGTACCTTAACTAGTGTTAATAAATATTCGACTTACTTGTAACGGCTACATGTCTGTTGGATTTTCCTTCATCTATGGTATCCATAACTTCATCTGGACTACAAACAAAACGCTCTGTGCATCCCTATAAAATAATTTTTTTAAAGTATGTCAATATCCTTACAAATTTTTATTTCAGGGCTTTTCTAAATAATCATTCTATATTATTTTATTAGTACCTTTACATAGGGGACTCGGTTTTTATCTTCATGAACTGAAAGATTGGTCTTTGAAACTGAAAAAGAAAAAGAAATAATATTAGCAGCACTTTCCTAAACTCTAACACTGGCCGTGAAATTCAACTGTTTCCTTTGCAAAGCAGCCTGATAACAATAGATAAACTTTAAAAATATGAAAACATCTATTAAAATAAGACTCTGTAGAAATAGTAGGAGATTTACACAGAAACCAATACAGCAATCTAGAATTTTAGGTCCAGTCTAACCTCTACCACCCACATTTTAGAAATGAAAACAATAAGCCAGAATGGTTCAATGGTTTGCTTCAACACAATGTATCTAATTGAAAGCTAATAGAAGACCAGAAATCAGGACTCAGGCAGGATCTCTAACTCCAGTTCAATGCTCTATAGTTATAGTACTTAAGAAGCATTGATAAATATCTGCTTTAAATAAGTTATCCCATGTGTCAAATGGCATTTAACTAAAACTTTAAAAGAAAAAAATGTTAAATGTCTGTTTCCTTTAAAGTCAACTTTATATGGATAACTAAGAAATGGTCTCACATGTACTACTGAAAAAGGAACACATGCTACTTTAAAATAATCAAAAGGCAAGAATGTAACTTACCATCTAATAGGTCCCTTATCTTATCCAAATAAATTTCAAAATATGAAACCTGAAAAGCAAAGAAATAAAGGAAAAAAAGATCAACCGAATAAAATTATAAAACAGTTTATTCACTTATTCATTAAATATATATTGGAAAGTGAGTGCCAGACACCATCTAGACTAGGGGGACAGAGTTATCAACAACTCAGCCATAGATGATATTCTAACCAGAAGACCTAAATTCACTAAACTGCTTGTATAACTAAAAAGCAATTTCCATTACATATCTTCATCTAAAATGAATTAGACTAGTTAGAGTAGTAAGAACCTTTAAGTTACATAGTAAAATAAATGCCTTTATTTTACAATGAAGGAAGATAAGACAAAGGAGACTTGGCTAACTTGTTTAAGGTCATTTAATGGCAGGTGAACAATTCAAGTTTACTAGCTCTAATGATCTTCAACTTTATCTGTCCATAAAATAATTCTCAAAGTACTCAAAAATGTCTTTAAAAGGAAATTAGCATTTGTGATTTTTTTTTGGGAACAGAATTATTCTAGGTATAAAATAATATACAGTCTTTCCCCAAGGATTTTACCTTAATATGAAATTCCAAATTTTCATCCATGGAATAAATATAATTAAAAATATCTTGCACTATTCTTGGAATAATTCCCATGCCTTCTGGATCATGAAGTTTTCCCTAAACAGAAAACAAAACTAGACTTCTTAAATGAACTGTAAGATATGAATTAAAATTCAAAACTTTCAATGTATAATTTCTAGTCAATAGAAAATAGGAATTGTAATTGTTGCCATTTTTTTTTTTGGTGAAAATGGCACTACAAGTATCTATAAAACCCAATTCAACTATTACACATTTTGCTAAGTTACATATAAATATTGTACATAAATACATAGAAAAACTTTGGTAAGTTACATGTAAGTGCTATATAACTACATGGGCTACCAATTACTCTTAGCCTTCTTTTTAATCATTAGATTTAGATTTTTTCCATGTTTGTAAATAAACGTATTCTAGGAAAAGGTTTTAGATTCTTTCTTTATAAATCTGCATTTTTCCTTCCTCTTCAAATCAAATTCATGCAAATGCTAAATGTCCTGGTTCTCAGACTTTATGAAAATGAGTTGACAGAATTAAATAAGCTGTCATTTACTTTAAACAGTAAGCTCAGATATATGATAAAAGCAGATGCTCTGCAGCAGTGGTAATAGCTCTGTGACAGTGGTAAAAGTTTTCTAGAAGCAAAGCTCAAACAAGTCTACATCTATTATTAACAGGACCAATAATTATGGAGACATTCTTATCAGAGAAGAGTGGCAGATATAGGGGGGAGGGACCAAGGAAAGGAGTAAGAAATTAATTGATTTGAATAGAATTGAAAACACACATTCAAAATTTTCCATAAGTTGACAGAAGATTCCTGTTTAACTCTAAAATTTTCATAATTTTCTGGTTATGCTATCTGATAAAACAAAGCTAGATATGATTTAAAATATATAATATCACTATTCAAACTCAAGAACTGATTAGATTTCAACAATAAAGTTATTTGTGTATTACTCATGTGACAGAAAGCAAAGAATAAATAAAAAGAGTAAATAAAGATGTTTAAGTGTGGTAAAATAATTTCACAAGTAATGACTGAATGTACTGTTGGTACTGTAAAGTACATCCTAATACAGACTACAAAATGTTACCTCCATTGTGTGTGTCTTCCCAGAGGATGTCTGTCCATATGCAAATATTGTTCCGTTGTATCCCTCAAGTACATCTATAAGATAGTAAGAGAGTTTATACTTTAGGGAATTCTTTTCAAGCAAGATTAAGAAATTACTTAAGAATGTTAGAAAACACTCTTAAAAAATGTACACACATTACATTAATTCTGTTCCTTATCCATGAATAATCATAATAAACTATCTGTGGGAAGAATGATGAGGAAGATTTCAGATTGTCTTTATATGCTAAAATGAAAGTCAAAATTTAGTACATGGAAGATTTATAAAGACAACGAAGGAAATAAATAATATATTTAATAGTAACTTTCTTGATGATCCATTAAGCAATTATTTTCTCTCCAGCCCAGATTACTTTCTATGATTAACAAGAAACACATTTTAAATTTTGTTGCCTATACTCATCACTTATGTCAGTGTACACCTCAAATATCATTACATCTGTATTCTAAAGCTTTATATGACCTAAAAGAAAGAAATGTTCTGCCAATTTACATACAAGACATGAATTAGCTTTAGAAATAGGACTACTGATTGGCGGTTAACTGGTGGTTAAATCTCACAAACCCATACATTCCTTATACACAAAGTACAACAAGCCCAGTCCTACCAACAAATCAATTATTAAAAAGTTTCCCGTGAAATTAAAAATATATTTTCTAGCCCTTTCGTACCCCAGAATCTACTATTAACATTTAAGTATCTTCCTTTATTAGGCTAAAGAGGAAAAAAAAAAAAAGAGTACAAGTGAACAAGAAGGTGATCTTTTGATTTCCAGTTTTCAGGGATTCAGTTTGTTCTGTTTTGGTGACAGGAAAAGTATTGTGAAATTACATTCTACTCTAAAGGAAGCCTAAATAAAGAGAGAGGCCTCTGTTGGAAATAGCAGATGGTAACAGTGAAAATCAGTAAGCAAGATAATCCTTGTTTTTTCAATTGACTTTTTTAAAGGGGAAAAAAACTATCCTAACACTGGACACAAACTAACTAGGTAATATATTTCCTACAGAAATATTTATTAATAAGAAAAAGTAGACATCAGTACTTACCTCTCTGATAAAACTGTAATAGACTGCAAATATTTAAAAGTTTCAAAATAGTTTCAGTTTTGAGAGAAAAAGCAAAATAATTTCAAGAATCACATTTAAAATACATGGAATTGCAGTACTTCTGTCAGAAACTAAAGAAGAAATCACCTGGAGAAAAAAGCACTAGGCCCTTTCAATTCATTTCCTTCCTATATAGTCTTTCTCAGCATGGTCATGTCACACTCTCTGCTTAATATCTTTTAATCAATCACATAAAACCTAACCATAAATTCCAAAATTTGTTAGACCTATAAACAGTCCATTAATGATACGATTCAATTATCTAGCAACTACCACAACAGGTAGTTAAAATTTGTAGGTGAATGAATAAGTGACTTTCCCAAGATCACATTAGTAGCATAAGTCCATATGACATCATAGTACATTTGTGTTATATGAAACTACATCATATCAGGGCTCCTAGGATAAAAAAATGTATGCAGCACATTCATATTTGGGACTTCAAGCACAACTTTAAGAATTTTATGATTACAGAGATTAGGGAATATTCAACAAATATTTACTGAGCACTTGCTACGATCTAGGCTCTGCTCTGGGTGCAAGGGATATAGCAGTGATTAGGTGATTTCTAAATATGCTAGATATCACCCCAAAGTAATAAAATTTGTATCAATTAGGAAAATAATCACTTTTTGTCTAACTTAATTATCTTAATATCTATTTCTGACTTTGCTTTCTATAGTGATTGAACTCCCAATGTTTTATTTTTAAAAAATCTGAAGATATAAAAACATTGAATGAACTGTGCAGTGAACATCCCTATATAACCACCACCAAGATTCTACCATTAACATTTTATTATTTTACTGTTTGCTTTAACCACGTACCCAGCCTTCCATCTTATTTTTTAATGTATTTCAAAGTAAAATGCAGATTTCAGTACATTTCCACCTAAATACTTTGCCTTGCATTTACTATTAACTAGAATTTAATATTTTACAGTTTCATTCCTCTGAGGTAAAATTTACATACAATGAAACTCACAATAAGTACAGATCTTTAAAAAATACAAATAATGCTTATCTATTTGAAAATCCTAGAGCACACATCTGTAATCAGATAAAATGAGGCACTTTTTGACCTGGCTCTTGTTTGCTTTTTCAGCTCCACCTCACACTGCTATTTTTGTTGGTAAAAATGGTCAAACCTGCCAATTTCATATGGTTCAACTTCACAGTCACACCATAACGTATGTCGTTCCCCACACATGGGATACTATTCTCATATGGGCATGCATTAGCCCATGTGATCTCTCTGCATGGAAGGCAACCCTCCCTCTCTTTACTCTTTATGCATCTTTAAGACTAGTTCATCAGGCTTTACTTCTTCCTCCAACCCAACTCTACAACCCACCCCCAAATAAATCTGGCTAAGAGTCCCATCCTACATGTTCTTATAGTACCTGATGTAATCATTTATTGCTGTACACCACAACCGTCACTTTATTTGTCTGCCTTCCTCACCAGAGTCTGAACACCTTGAGGCCAGCCTGTGTTTAACTCCTAACACGGTGCCTGGCACTTAGCAGGAACACAGATGCTTGCACAGTGATTATCATCATCACTAACAGACAGCATCTTTCTAAAGCCTTCCTCCCCTTTTTAAATATACTTTTGACATTCTTGTGAAAAACAGAGGTGAACAACTATGAACAAATATTACTTCTTTCATACTTTGTAAACAAGAAAAACATGTTTAGCAAGTGAGACAACAGCATATCACTTTCTAAAAGTAGCTTAATCTCTCTGAACTTTAGCTTCCTCCTCAGCAAATGTTTGCTTAGGGGAAAACTGTAAGAATTAGAAGTCACCATATAAAATTATTAATGTTAACATTTAGAGCATACATTGTGCCAGACTCAAATAATTTTTCATTTGGTAATGTATTCCATCCTTACAACACCCTGTGCAAGGTTCTATTTTTTAGTTAGTCCCATTTTACTAAGGCATGGAGAGATTAAGTAACTTGCCTATAGTTCCACAGCTAGTAAGATGGAGCTGGGATGCAAACTCAGACAGTCTCTTAATCACTCAAGATATGCTCTTAACCACTACAATATATTATAAAGTAACACAAGAACTTACAAATATCTGGAAGGCTACATCTGAAAAAATTAAATGTGGATTCACTTGTAGACTGTGTAGGTCAGGAAACTGTGGTAGAAAACTGAGGAATATATGAAAGCCTGGTACGATGCCTGGCATATAGCAAGTACTGAATACAGGGGAAACAAATTTTCAGACAACGCTCAGATTCTGAATTCAAAAGAGAATACAAGTGGGTAAGCCTTGTTTAAAAGAAAAAAGAAAAATCTATCTAATAAATCTACATAAAGTTAGATACTTATACAGAAACTGATAAAACAATGCAACCTCAGTGGACCGTCAGGGGCCCAGAGAGTACTAGCAGCTTTCAGGTCATTCCTGGTAACTTGCTCATCAAATCCATAGCTCAGATGAAATACCAGCTGGCCCATCATTTTGCTGATTTTTGTCTACCAAGTTACTAACCAGGCCCTTCCACCTGATCTGTTCACCAACAACTGTCCCAAGTTCAACCTACCATGTATTTAATTGGTTTACTGTCCTCACATCTCACAAACATCCACCACCTCCTCTACCCTATCTCTCTCCTTATATCTATGTATTTAACTGGTAACTCTGCCACATTCATATCCTTGTTCAGGACAAGATCCTCTAGCTACTACATCCAGGATCCTCCAAAATAATGAGAGCATTTGGGTGAAGATAAAAGGACAAAGCCATAGCCAGGTGATACTTTTCTAATATAAATTACAAAGCTGGCAAAGAAGCAGGAAAGAGATAGTGACAGAAAGTTTCTATTGTAACAAATGCTTTAAGTATAATTTTGTAGAGTGAAAACATCCTAGGCTATGAGTATAGTACTATTATGGTTGATTAAATTAAGAAAAACAATTTTCCTTCTCAGAAGACAGAGAAAACAAGTAGCAACTGATATCTGTTGTGGACTGATTTTGGCTCTGAGTGAAGTACTTTTCAATAATCATCTTTTTAAATCCTCACAGTACTCTTATTTTGCAGAAGAGGAAATGGAGACTTAGAAAGGCTTAGAAAGGTCAGGTAACTTGCTGAAAGCCCCATAGCTAGAAAGTGGCCAAGCCTAGACTTCAATCTAGGTTTGTCTGATTCCGAAGCCCAGGCTTAACCATATTGCAAAGAAGAGAACTGCTATTCAGAACCTGATTCCAAACAGTAAAGCAGGAATTTGCTAGTAAAGTAAAAGAGATCAACATTTTGAGAAAAGGATGAAAAATTTCAGGAAAAAAAAATTATGTCACCTTAGAATTGTAAAAAGTAATAAAACAGAACAAAAGGAATAGAAATATGTACCCTAGACTTCAGGACAATAGATTTCAATGGTATGAGGTTATTAAAGGACTACATAACTGAGGATATACAAGAGATAAAAAACACTAGAATAGTATAAGGTAAAAACCCACTATAAGTGGGTCTTACAAAAAGAAAACAAAAACTAAAGCCCTAAAAAGAGCTTTCAAAATATAAAGAAAAAGAATAATGAATGAGACCTGCATTACCTAGAAAAGAAGATAAAATATTAACAGATGATATAAGACAGAGGTATTCCTACTTTATTACCATCTTCTACAACATTATCTCAAAGTGGAACAAGAGAATAAACACTGTCAAGAGACTTTCAGGATGAGGTGGGTAGGACAGCCAAAGAACAGTTTTAAATGAGTCCGAGTTTTTAGTTATAAGAGAATGACATCCCATGGATAAAAATTTCACAGCTACTGTATGTAAGTTTTAAAAGCCACAGACAACAAATATAATAAAAGACGAGTACCTTGTAAATGTTATACTTCTTTCCAAATAGGGGAACAATGATAGATTCTAGGTACTGCAGACAAGATACCAAAATTTCACCAAAGAAAAACTATGGATGAACTAACTTCATTTCCTGTTTGGACAGGATCACTCAACTGGTATTTTAAACAAATATCAGGGTCATGTACCATGATTTCATGAAAGTATCCAAATTTTTCATCATATTCTTGTGGATACGTTGATAAGCTAAGAATTAGATAACTGTGCAGGTGAGAGAATCTAAAGTTGGTTGAATATAAAGTATGATTTAATTAATTGCCAATAACCTTACTCAGTTTTTAGAAGATTTGGCTAAAGACCATGGCCCATTAAGCATTTTATAAATGACTTAAAGTAGCATTTTTCAAACTTCAATGTCCTTAAATAAAGACCTTAAAAAAAAAACCTTAAATGTCCTTGACACCATAATAGACTTATCAAACATGCTGACAGTCAACTTAGATCCCTAGAAAGATAATTATAAAAATAAAACTCAAAAATCATTAAGATCTAAAAGAACAAAATGGAATTTCACTTAAAAGGCTTGCACTCAAATTAAAAACTTCAATACTCAAAGTGTAGATTGGGGTTTCATGTTGTTTGCAAAAATATCTGAACATTTAAATTGCCCATTAGTTCCTGAATCATTAACTTTATAGTATTAGGAAATGCTAATGTAATATTAGGTTTCACTGATAACAAATGTTATGTCACAAAGACTGTAATATAATTGTGTTCCATCATGGAAAACTGATGATTACAACAAAAGATGACACTACTGGTTCCTCTTTGTTGCAATCATTTACAGAATCAAAAGTTAATTTTCCCTCATTTTATAAAGATTTCAGAATCCAGAACACTGTCTCCCATCAATAACATTCCTGATTTAATTATTGATGGTTGCAATGTCCATGTAGTAGATGATCCCACTAAAATACCCTGGTCTCTCAGAACCTTGACCCAATTTTCTCCATGATCTTATTCTTTACTCCTTCAGATGGCAACTCTAGGGTCATACTCTAGACTTTTTCATTACTAACTGCACTGCCTCTCTAATTTCAATTTCAAGTATCCACCTCCCACTATTCCTTGTAATACCCTGAATTCAAAAAATTTTTCACTCTACTGAGACTATATAACACACTAATCGTACCACCTTTTTTCATTGTCCCTTGTATCTCATGTCCCCCTTCCTCTCACCCACCTTAGATTCCCTGGTTTACCATTATCATCACTCTCTTGACAACATCCTCATTCTCTTGCCCTGTCTTCCTTCTCTGTACTCACCTGGCAAAACCCCAACTGGGAAAATTCAACTCTTCTGGCAGCTAACCTCAAGTGGGCCCTTAATGCTGCCTGCAATCAATATTGCCACATTTCCCTAATGCATTCACTCTAATCTGATAGACAGCTGACTTCATACATTTTCCTGGAATCTCCTCCCCCAAACTCTTCCTAGAACCTCTTCTCCCATTCTCACTCTGCGATGACTTCGCTTCCCATATCATAGACAAAAATGAAATTAATATGAAGAGAACATCTACATTTTTCCCTCCACCACATCTATAAACCTACTTCTATCAATAAACTCTACCTTCTCTACTGTTACTGGATAAATTGTCTGTGCTCCTACTAAATCCTAAACTCTGAATCCCAACCTCACTTCCCTGGTGAATGCTACAAGACAAATTTTACCCCAATCTAAGCAGAACTTTTTAACAATTAGAGTTGTCAAAAAAATGGAATAAATCATAAAATAATGGTACTTAACTGTAAGATCTCTTTGAGAAGAATTATCACCCTCTCAGCTCTAGGGTTCTATGGTTTTCAAAAATATAAGATTAAAAAATATCTAGTATAAGTTAACATATTAACTGGAATGTATTTACTTTTCTCACCCTTGGTGACCTGTGTTAAATTCCTCAAGGATTTATTTCTCTGCTGACTACAAGGTAAGTCTTTGAGGAAGGAATAACAATGGAATGGAAGAATGATAGACTGTCATTAATGACTACTTTTTAGAAACCTGTCTAGCCATCTTATTTTCATTCTCACACTGCTGTATTTCTAAAATTGCTACCTTAGAAACTCTCCTAGGAATATCTAATAGAAATGCATCTTCCAATAACAGTACAGTATAATACTATAATTCTTACCACAATACCATTCACTAGGTACTGTATATAAATTAGATCATGAAATTTGAGCAAATACTAATTATATTTGACCTTTTTATTAGTTAACTGCTGAAGAAAGTTGTTTAAATAAGAGAAAGGACATTAAAATGAAAAAGAGAATGTTGGGTAAATGGAAAGATCACAAACAAAATTTTACTTATTGCAGGGACAACTTAGCAAGTTAAATATATTCACCTTTAACAATCTTCTTTGCACAGTCATTATATACTTGCTCTTGAGATGTGTTTGACTGGAATACCCGATCAAATGCATAAGGCTTGGTCTGAAAAACAAAAACAAAAGTTTCAACTACACAAATTAAAGGTGAATGGATTTCTAAGCTCCTTTAAAGATATTGTACATTTATTTAACCTTAACAATAGAATACCTAATATGTATCACTTCATGTCATAGAATCTTTGTGGAAAAGATCTTAGGGTTCACCAAGTACAAATCCACTAAAACTCTACAAAAATAAGAAAGTCTGTTTTAGTCTTTGTTGTATTTCCAGTAATTCTAATTACTCTATTATGGTAGGCACTCAAATACTGCTAGTGAATATTGATTTAATGAGCATCTGCTGTGGCGGGGATTGAGACTATATTTTCCATACTAACATCATTTTGCAGATAAGGAAACTAGAATTTTGAAAGGTATAAAAACTGCAACAATATTAAAATTCAAACCGAAATCTCCAGTCTTTCAGTTCAGGGCTCTTTCCATTATTCCACTCAGCTCTACAGTTTACTGCAAGTGCTTTTCAATCACTTATTTATTTAACAAATATTTATGGAATGCCCACGATGCTAGACACCATGCTACAATGATAACTAAGACAGATTCACTCTTTCTTCTAGTGGAATATAAGTAATAGTCGGGTTGGCATCTGACAAATAATTAAGTGACTAGAATTCTGACTCATGCAACAGTGTTAATTAAAATATTATGAGCGTTTAACAGGAGAACTTGAGTCTGGGGGAAGACAGAAGAAATGTCAGGAAAACACTGGAGAAGGGATGTTTCAGAACTGAAGAATAAATAGCACCTAGCTCACTGCTGCTCTCTTCAATATTAGTCATGAGACAGGGTGAGTATGGGTAAGTAGTCCAGGCATCAGGAATAGGAGCTTAAAGATCCCAAGGCAGAAAGGAGCTTGTAGCATTCAAGAAACCAAATGAAGTAAAGTTTAAAGTACAAGAAGCAAAGATCAAACGCAAATGTCAACATAGTAAAAATGGCAAGTAACACCTCAGTGTTATTTTGAAAATAGTTATGACCTTGGGGGGACCCAGAAGAGATCTTCGGGGCTCCACCTTGGGGACCACATTTAGAAAACTGTTGATGTAGTATGAGAAGGAGCAAGGGGCATAGAATGAAAAATCAGAGTACAGTGTCCACGCAAATCAAGGAGGAACTTTCAAGGAGGAAGTGCTTGTGTCAAATACAGCTGTGAGGTCAAGGCAAAACTGAAAAGTATCCAATGATAAAGATCAGAGTGTAATGGGTTGAAAAAAAGAATGGAAGATAACTACGTAGATTTCTATCTGGCTGTGGATCTAAGAAAGATATTTTTTTAAGATGGGCAAGACCTGAGCAAGTTTCAGTGCTCAAAGGAATGATCTACTAATCTAGGAAAGAAAGCAAGCATCTATAGATGAAAAGAGATAGGAAAGGGGGTTCTAGGTATTTGAAAGTATGTGGGGGTTCTAGGTATTTGAAAGTATGTGTCTGCCTGGTATTTAGTCTTGTCTAAAGAAAAGGAAGGGACCTGGGCCCTAAAATACAAAATAATCATGACCTTAGAAAAAGTCCTTAACATTATAGAATACTTCCTAGGTCTTATCTTAAAACAACCCCCAAAACCTTACCTTTTATCCCACAACCCCCCTATTCAAAGCTTGAAATAACAGTAAGAATGAAGCAGACACTCCAAAAGGCTATCCGAAGCCATTAGCAATTCTCCTTCCCCTTACCACCCCCCACTAGATAGGCTGGAAAGCTAACCATCTGCTAGGCTTGCCACATGACCCAGTTTTGGATACTAATAAGTAAGTGACAGTTTGCTGAGAGATCTTGGAGAAGAGTTTTGTTTTCCTGAAAAAAAAAAAAAAAAAAAAAGACCATTCTCAGCTGAGGCTGCCCTTTCTCCTTTCTGGAATAAATGTCTGGAGTTGTAACATCCATCTTGCAAACATGACAAAAATGAAGATGAAAAATCAATAATTAAGGGAGACAAAAGATAAGAGTCAATAAGTAGTAGCAGTAAAGGCCAATCTCCAGACTTATGAGAAAAACAACCTCTTCTTTATTTAAACCATTATTTGTAGTTTGTTTTCACTGTGCAGCTGAAAGCATTTCTGATGGATATACTAAAATGACTAGCTCTGGCATCAATTGAAAGTAGGCATCTCAATGTCTGATTATTCTTTGGCTAAGACATACATAAAAGTATCCTTTTGCTAAGATGCTATCGAGTCATTAACATTTAAACCTACGGGTGTGGCTAAGAAAAAAGCCAATCTATGGTTTTACTGATTATATAAGATGTATTCATAATAAACAATTCTACAGACAAACACAAGAACATTAAAAATAACAACCACCACCCAGAGATAAGCCATGCTATTTTTCTATGTAAAAAGAAAATAATTTTCCCTCTTTATTTATCCAGCAAACATTTATGTAGCACCTATAAAGCATCAGATATTGTAAATGAGCAACAATTTTAGAAATGATATTTCATTAGTACAGACTATAGTGTTCAAAGAACAGAGGATAATAATAGTCTTGAATACTAAGCTAATATTTTATAAACTAGGACTTAATTAATATAAGAGATCAAGTAATGTTAAATGAATTGAAATGGAGATACTCTCTAGCCTTAAAGAACTCACAACCTGGTAAAGAGTCAAGAATAGATTACAACTAGTCAACATATACATTTAATAACAAATGTACTAAAAAACAATGATTAATTCTAATTTTGCTTGCAAGAAACAAGTTAATCAATAGAAAACATAAAAGTATGAAGACAACTGCAACCCTCCTAAATAAGTCAAATAACAAAATTTTATTAAAATAAACATTTAAAGAATAGAAAGAGGAAGTCATTTGGGGGCTGAGGCGGTGGGGAAAGTGAAAAAAAAAAAAAAGAATAGAAAGAACACTACTAAACTTTTAAGTCCTTATCTCCATTTTTAAAAACATTGCTTATAAACCATTTAGAAAGAGATATGCTAAAAATAATAGGTAATAGTAAAGTCTGCCTCAAAAGTACACTATGCAGCTGTTTACTGTGGAACCACCATATAGCAAATATGCAAACTACCTCTACAACCTTTAATTAAAGTAGGACTATGAATATACAAACCAAAATAATCAAGCGGGGGTTGAGTGATCTGTTTAGAAGTTATATCCTTGTTAAATAAAAAAAATTAACTTAGCCCTGGTCGATTTGGCTCAGTGGTTAGAGCATTGGCCCATGGACTTAAGGGTCAAGGGTTTGATTCCTGGTCCAGGGCATGTATCTGGGGTTGCAGGTTTGATCCCCGGCCCCAGATGGGGTCATACAGGAAGCAGGCAACCACTTGAGTTGTCTCTCTCACACCAATGTTTCTCTCTCTCTCTCCTTCCTTCCTTTCCACTCTCAAAGATTAACAAAAAATTAACTTGTGTTTAGCATTAAGTCAATAAAACATCATTATTTTAATTCCAAAACTAAATTATAATTTTATTAATGCAAATATTTTATTAGAGATCTAGCCATCATCCTTGGCTTTCTGGTATGAAAAACAAGACTTGTGAAACATAAAACCTATTTCTAATGATCTATATATAATTAAGGCACATCTCCAAACTAATAATCTTTCAAATAAATTAAACAAAGGAAGCCTCAATATCTGGACATCTATATTTTGTTTTTTTCTTTAAAAATATATATTTTTTGGGCATCCAAATTTTAAAACCTGGTTCTTGGCCTTGAACTGTGTATTATGCACTCTCAATTTCTACGTATCTTCAAAGAGACTCCAAGTCACAAGATTCATTGACATGTGACTTAGGCTTCAAGAGGACAAAATGAAATAGGAATGTTTACCTGAACTACAACCATACCTTAGATTTCTTTTTTTTAAAATATATTTTTAAAATCCTCACCCGAGGATACTTTTCTTTCCATTTTTACCTTCAGAGAGAGTGGGAGAGGGGGAGAGAGACAGAGAAACATCAATGGGAGAGAGACACATTGACTGGCTGCCTCCCACACTATCCCGATCAGGGCCAGGGACGAACCACAACCGAGGTACGAACCACAACCCTTGGCCAGAATCGAACTTCGACTCTTTGGTCCTCAGGCCGACGTTCCACTGCTGAGCCAAACCCGCCAGGGCCCTTAGATTTCTTTTTTTTTATTTTTTAAGTAGGGGATCATCAAGGAGGGCTGCTCAGGAAGCCCGTGTGGGCAAAGGAAGACACTGACAACCCCACTGGGTCTCCCAAGGCCTCCCCAAGGCTGCAGGGAGAGGGTCCTTGGGACAGAGCTGGGCTTGGATACAATGAGGAGACACAGCAACTTCTCAGAATGGTCAGGGAGTTTAGTAAGTGCAGGACAAGGTTATGACGGGACTGTGGGTGGAGAGGTCAGAAGGAAGGAGTCAGGGGAAAGAAAGCCCAGAGCATTTTGTGGGAGAGAAAACAAAGAGCATGAAAGACCAGTGGGGCTTTTATCTTGGGTGGTGGCAGAGGAAAGAGGAATAAGGGTGTTAACCAGAACCTGGCCTCTCAATCAGCCTCCTGATTCAAGTCTTCCCCTCCCAACTTGCAAAGACTGGACCTTCCCAGTCAAGTAAGGGCATCAGGGCCCTTAGATTTCTTAAGTGAAGTGGTTCCTGTCTGAGTCTGCACAAACCAGGCTGAACATCAAATTAGGTTACAAAGGATACCCTTCTGGCAGGGATATACCTCTCTCTGGAATTCTGAATAGTAATCATCAGATCACTTGAGATTATATGATACTAGATTTTCCTTAGTTTTGACACTGATTATGGGCTAACATCCCACAATGTAAAGGTATGTGATGATGGCTCCTTATTCGCTTTTAATTTTTACTGTTAAGGTAAACAGGATCAGCCCTGGGCCAAGAAGCTCCGCTGGTTAGACAGTCCTCCTGATTTGCCAAGGTTTCAGTTTGATCCCCATTCAGGGCAACAAGACTCAACCAACGGGATGCATAAATGAGTGGAACAGCAAATTAATGTCTCTCTCTCTCTCTCCCTCTTCTTTTCTCTTGCTAAAAATCAATAAATTAAAAAAAAAAAAAAAGTAGCCTGGCCAGTGTGGCTCAGTGGATTGAGTGCCGTCCTATGGACTGAGAGGTCCTAGTCAATTCCAGGTCAGGGCACATGCCGGATTTCGGGCTCAATTCCCATTAGGGGGCGTGCAGGAAGCAGCCTAGTGATGTTTCTCTCTCACATCGATGTTTCTAGCTCTCTCTCCCTTCCTCTCTAAAATAAACAAATAAACAAATAAAACACTAAAAAAAAAAGTAAACAGGATCAAACACCAAATCATCATTCACTTAAAAAGGGAAATCCTATTGTGCCGATAACCTAATCAGGTTTATTCTGTACTTTCAGTGAACTACATACAACAGCCTGTTTTTGGTTCTGGCAGCCTCCACAGTATACTACATAAGTAACAATGATTAGTAAAGACACTTAATGCAAATATGAATGTTCCACTTTTTTTTTGTTGTTAATCTTCACCCGGGGATATTTTTTCCATTAATTTTTTTGAGCATGGGAGGGAGGGAGGGGGGGGAGAAAAAAAGAGAGGGAAACATAGATGTGAGAGACATACATTGATTGCCTCCAGCATGCCACCCACTGGGACCAGGGATTGAACCTGCAACTCAGGTCCGGTGCCCTTGACAGAGAATGGAACCTGAGACCCTTTGGTGTGCAAGCCGATGCTCTAACCACTGAATCACACCGGCCAGAGCAATGTTCCATTTTTACATCGTATAAATACAGGAGTAATTTTTGTTGTATGGATTTTTTTCTGCTTTCAGCAGGCTCATGTTAAGTACATAAGGAGTTTCCCTTGTCCTCCCCCTTTTTTTGTGGTATCATGTTTTCTTATTGAAAGCAAATAGGTTCTGCTTGTATCATTTCAAGGTTTTCATAAAATAATTCAACTTATTTCATACCACATGTGATATTTACAGCACTCATCAAACTAAAAAAATATGAAAAATGGCAAAACAGAAACATGATAAGATTATAAGATTTGTCTGTCATGTGGTCACATGATATTAAAAATAACTACTTGAGTAAAAGGAAGAAAATCTGGATAAAATATTGGAAACCAAACTTAGATGAAAATCAGAATCCTTAAAAATTATTTTCTACGTGAGCACCTTATTAGACTTATAATTCACTAACATTATAAAGCAAAATATTCTTTAAATTTTGATGTAACTACAAGACTGTAAGTAAACTTTTAAAATCATGTTTAAAATAATTTAGTTTTAAATTCTTCATTGCAACACTTCCTTCTTAAACTATTTATTTTGAATCAGGATCAAGATCCAATAAAACAAACCATACAAACCAAGAGATTTTATTTAAAGACTTTCTAATTTACTTTCCCCAACAGCCATTATACCTTCCCAAACAACCTTTAGAAAATAAAACAACTCGTCCAGCCGGTGTGACTCACTGGTTGAGCGTCGACCCATGCACCAAGAGGTTGCCAGTTCGATTCCCAGTCAGGGCACATGCCCAGGTTGTGGGTCCAATTCCCAGTGGGGGGCATGCAGGAGGCGGCCAATTGATGTTCTCTCTCATCGATGTTTCTCTCTCTCTCTCTCTCCCTCTCCTTTCCTCTCTCTCTAAAAATCAATAATGAGCCCTGGCAGGTTTGGCTCAGCGGTTAGAGCATCAACTTGCGGACCAGAGTCCTGGGTTCGGTTCCCGCTGAGGGCATGTGCCTTGGTTGCAGTTTGTCCCCGCCCCGGTTGGGGTCGTGTGGGTGGCAACCAGTCAATGTGTCTCTCTTGTGTCGATGTTTCTCTCTCTCTCTCTTCCTCCCTCTCCCCCTCCCACTCTATCTGAAGATAAATGCAAAAAAATGTCCTCGAGTGAGGATTAAAAAAAAATATATATCAGACCTCAAATTAATGACATACTACTATGTGCAAAATATTAGTTCCTGAAAATAATGAACTAAACAGGTTGCCTTACATTTCTAAAGGCTTTGTCACTCAATTGTAATGTACTTCTGCTTATACATTTTTTAAAAACTAGACTAAAATGCCTGCAAGTTTACCTAAAGGCCAACTTGACTGTTCATCACTGTTTCACAGCTCAATCATCTATCCATTATCATTCAAATTTATTTACATTACTAAGTAAACATATAAGACACTTATAATAACTTTATCCAAAGGAAATCTAGCATAAATGTGTGCTTCCAGTCGTAATTACTTGTTTCAACTATTTCCTTGTATTTTGTCATATTGGGCTGCCTTCTAACCTAATCTTAATACATTCTGTGAATCCTAAATTCTAATATTCAAAAAAAAAAAAAATCTTGGTAATACTTATAGATTTGTGTGAACACACACAAAAATTCTGGAGAAGACATCCTTAATACAAGTAAAAAAGGAAAATAGCTTTGATGTAACAAGCACTGTTGAGGCTGAGTAATCACAAAAACTTGATGAGAAACTAGTAGCCTCATGTTCGCCAACTAACAACCCAGGCTTTGTAAGCCTCCTAATTCCATGTGAAATACATCATTCTAAAGGAAAAGGATAACAACTTCTGTGCTTAACTTCTTGTCATCACTATTATGTCATTTATAGCAAGAGCTTTTCTTGTGGACTTTAACAAAAAACCAGCTTGCAGTCTTCACAGAAGTAGCTGGCAGTTGTTAGTAACCTAATGACTTGTTTGTCAAAAGCCTAACAAGCAAAATGGACCAACATTCATTCTCTAGACCTAAACTTTGGAAACTTTCATATAAAAACTATAAAGAACATTAGTCCTGTCTAATTTGTCAATGCTTTGAATTATTACTGTCCTATTTCCAAACTAAACTGTCCAAACAATATGCTAAATATTAAATGCCATTAGGAAAAATTAACATTAAAATTTTGTACCATGATAACAATGTAGAAAAAAGTTCTGCCACATGGCATTACCAAGAAAGATTTAATTTTTAGTTACATTGCTCTGTATGCAGTATCTTAGTATCCACTTTCACCTCCTTGACTTATCAATACCAGATAGCAGACCTCAAAAAATCCTTTTTTTAAATCAACCTTACATTCTGGTCTCCCTGACAATGGTTATGTTATGTTTTATACCACAAAGGCACAATATCTCACCATCCTTGGGATTATCAAAATAACTTCCTTGAATGTAGATCTTAATTATAGAAGTAGGAAGCTAATACTAACATTAAATCTATTTACTGGTCAAATTTTATGTTTTAAAAACCTTCTTTTTATAATGCTCTGATAAACATACAAAAAGTTAACACTCTTAACCTAGACTGTTACCTGACAAAACCCAGTAAGAGTGAGATTATGGGTCTTTCTGTGCAACTTGTTCGACCCAATCTGAAGTGGCCCCATTTCCAACAAAATTGATCACTCTGACTTAAAATGAAAATTTACTATTTCTTTTTATATAGTTCTTATTAGGCCTTTTTCACTTGTTAACAAAAGGTGGGTAGACAAACATTATCTGTGGTTTTTTTGGTATTATTTCCTCCTCCCGCGGGGAAAGCAATATGGTTCAACACGTAGTTACATGTGTCTATAAAACTAAGTGTCTTTACTGTTTAAGATACAGTAGGGCTGGTCTCATAACGTTTGTAGCTGAATTTTAATCTTAGATATTTTATGAATGCAAACTGGGGGTAGTCCAAAACCCCAAGAGCCATCAGCAACAGTAACTGCACACACACAGACAGACACTGAACTTGTCCCAGAACAGTGCCTCCAGCGCCCCAGGTGGGGGAGTGGCCCAGAGGGAGGCCAGGCCGGCGCCAGCCGTCTTCCGGCACAGGCACAGAAGACCGGGTGGGGCGGTCCGGGAACAAACACCTGCGGAGCCGTGCCGTCTCCCCGTCCTGGGTTAGCTGACCCGGCAAACTCCGAGGAGGGTCGGGGACACCACTGCTCTACTTTCCGCACCACGCCACTTTCCTGAACTCCAGGCCCAGCCAGGCCCGAGGCAGCGGGACGGCGGCAACTCACCGCGATCATGACCGTGTCTTCTCCCTGAAACTTGGCGATGTACTTGTCGCCGCGGTTCACTTCAGACTCGTTGAGAGGTCTGAAGCGGCACATGACTTTGATGTTGCACTCGGCCGGGTCCGCCATCTTCCTCGCTGCCGGGGCCGGAGGCCAGGAGCCACTCCCCGCCGCTTAAGTCTTGGAGGAAGCAGGCCCGAGCTGAGGATCTGGGGTCGCGAAGGCCGAGAGAATCAATCTGCGGTGTCCCGCTTTGCCCGGAGGGGGAAACCGGGGAACCAGGACTCGGAGCGCCGGCAGCCGTCGCCCTGAGGCTCACTTCCGATCCATCATGGCAGCCATGGCGGTGGCGGCGCCGGGTGGAGCGTCCGCGGCTCCTCAGCTTCCCCCTCACCAGCCTAGGCAGCCTGCAGGGCCTGAGGGGATTCTGGAGACAAGGAAGGTGGTCCCCTCCTTACTCAGAGAAAGCAGGCCGGGCCCACCGTTTCCCCGCCCGGCTGTCTGCTAGTCCGCTCGCCGGCTGTCCCCGTCACTCCTGAAGCTACAGACTCGAGACTCGGCAGCGGCAGCGGGATGGGCGGTGCGGGGAGGCTCTGCGCAGGCGCGGAGGCTCCTGCGGCTCCTTGACCAATCCGTGTGGGCGCCAGGCCTCGCTGTAACTCTCGCTCAGCATCGCAGATTCAAGTTTTACTGGCTGCTCATTCCCCAAAGTTTAGTCACCTGGCTTCGGCCTCTGCTCCCAGTGGCATCTGGGTGCAGAAATTCCCTGAGGAAAGGCGGATGCACTTAGCTTTCGTCAGGGAAGAATGTATTCGTTAAAATTGTTACAGGACAATGGTAAGCTAGGAAAATTCCAGGACAAGTGGAATAGGTAAACTGAGGCAGGAAAATTGAACAAAGCTAAAAAGCTTTGCAGGCTGCTTATAGCAGGACCTTATCTTGAGAACAAAGGGTCAAAACCTCTCTTTCTCACAAAAGAATGCTGGAGGGAAGGGAAGGGGGAGTTGAGTAGGGGAATCTTAAAATAACCAGAGCCCACTTGGTGGACATCATCCTGAAGCTGTTAATTAGAACAGCAGGGAGAAAGGGAAAGAAGAGTATAGTCTTATCCTGCCCCACTATTTAACAAAAGCCATGAGTCGGGATTTAATTGCCAGATGCTTCCTATCAATTGTGGAAAAGCCATAAGAAAGAAAACTTTCAGAGTTAATCTGTACCAGGATATCTAACAGAAGAATTTTTTAAAAAACTTATAGACTGGAGGGTATATAAGGCAGAAACCCCTCACCCTACTCGCTCTTCAGATGAGCTGAGAGCCCATCTGAGCTTCATAAGCCAGATATATAGATTTGCTTGCCTTGCTTAGTTAATAAATGTGCAAGCATTGATTTTTTTTTTTAATCCTCACCCCAGGATATTTTCACATTTATCTTCAGACAGAGTGGGAGGGAGGGAGAGAGAGAGAGAAACATCAACATGAGAGAGACACATCGATTGGTCGCTACCCTCAGGACCCCAACCAGGGCCGGGGAGGAACCGCAACCAAGGCACGTGCTCTTGGCCGGAATTGAACCCGGGACTCCTTGGTCCACAGGCCGACGCTCTAACCGCTGAGCCACACCGGCCAGGGCCATGCTTTGATTTAAAAAAAAATTAATTAATTAATTTCATCACAATAGAATCAAGGTTTCTCCTATAAATTCATTTGTGTGAGAAGACAAGGATCGAGGTTGGGGACAGCCCTCTCCCTGACTCAGGGCTGCCCGGTAACACCTCTCTGGTGTCTGTAAGAGGTGCTTGTCACAAACTATGTTGTCATTTGTTTATTTTGTTTTCATTTGTTTAAATTAAATGCTATGTTCCAATAAGGAATGTTTGCTTTTTCTTTGGTCTGAAGATAAAATTGATTCCTAGCCCACCTTTTTAGAGCACGTTGCCAGAAAAGGGAAGATTTGAATGAAGGATGGGACATGCTCTCTGGTTTAAGCAGTTGCTCTTTCCTGAGAGGGTGGGTTGGGGAGACAGGAATAAAAAAGAAACAGGAAATTTCTTCTAAGGAATGAAGAAGTTTGCTGGAGAAATGTGGAAGAATAGGGTGAAATGGGAGAAGGCCTCAATCAATCGGAGGTCCCTCTTTCTCAGTAATAACCGAATGGAACTTAACAGTTTTAACACTGGAGGAATGACTAACTTGGAGTGTAGAGATGGTTTCTAAGGGCCTGGATAAATTTGTGGGTTACATATCTAAGGGAACCCACTCCATAGTTGATTCTGCCTCCTATTTTTAGAAGGATGCCATAATGGCTCGTTGCATGGAAGTGGTTCTGAGTACTGTGGAAAGAGAACTGCAAAGATAATTAGAAACCCTTCCTCTGGTTCCCAGTTTCTGTTTGTAGGATGAGACTATGAATATCTTCAATCCTTACTGCCCTTGTCCAATCATCCTAATATCTCCAAAACTAAAACCAACAGATTCAGGTTTGAGCCACTGTGATAAGGGAAATGTCACACCAGAGGATCTGTGGGGCATTTGCTCAAACAAAGGTATCAGCCAATGGTCATTGGCGCCAATTCAACACCAACAGGCCCAATCCGGGACAGTGAAGAAGGAAACTTTATTAAGTGCCAGCAGCTCAATGGTAATACAGCATGACTGTGAAAACAGCACTGCTATAGAGCAGCTCAATACAGATTGGGGCAAAAGTCAGTTTACAGTTGGTCATATGGGAAATAATGCAATAATTAATAAACAATATTATAAGAATAAACTGTCTCACATATTCACAACTATAAACCTACTTTTGCCACACTCTGTAGTGCTACAGAGCAGGAGAGGGGTCCCTGGCGCCAGGCTCCCCTTGAGCTAGGCTCCACCCCTTGCCAGCCTGCTCATCTCTCTTTCCCACTCCAAGATGATCCACACTCCAGCTCCAGCCTGGGAGTGTGTTCCCAAACGCCCAAGCAGCTGACTTATATAGACAGAAGTGCCCACCCTTGATCCCTAATTGGTCAGAATAGAGCTGCTCTGATTGGTCAGAGCTTCACAGCTCCGATTGGATGGGGAAAGCCTCAGTCCTATTAATTGAAATAGGATGCCAGCAACTTCTTTATAAGGGCTGCCTCAGATAGCAGATACACAGCTCAGGCAAATGTTTTAGCAGCACGGAGGTAGGCAGCCTAGTGCAGAGGCTTCTCTGCAAAGTGCTGCTAGGCTCTGCTCTTTTTCTTTCTTTCTTTTCTTTTTTCTTTTTTGAGCCAAGTTAGCTACCAGGAACACTTCTTAGTCCTCAGAGTTCACAAAAGAGAAGATGGAGTTTTTATAGGGCTTTGGGGGAAGTGTGGAGTTCGGGTAAAATTTAAATGAAGTTGTGTCATGATAGTGTTAAAGAAAAAACCCCACAGCCCTGGCCCGTGTAGCTTAGCTGGTTGGGTGTGGTTTGGTGTACTGAAAGCGGGCTTGATCCTGGTAAGGGGCGTGTAGGAGGTGGCCGATTCATGTTTTGCTCACACATGGATGTTTCTCTCTCCCTCCCTTCTTCTGTTTCTAAAAATCATTTTAAAAATCTTAAAAAAAAAGAAAAAGAATAAACCACAGGTGTAACTACAGAATCATGCAGCCAAGCATAAATAGAGGAGGGAATTTTGACCTCCAATAACACCTGGAACCAAAGTTTCAACCCTTCGACACACTGCCCCCCCCCCAATAAAGAACTAAAGGACCCCTTTCAGAAGCTAAGGGTCTGTTGACCAGGAAGATCTAATGCTAAATTTGCTTACCATATCTTACCATATATGGCCAAGTTCCAAAGTTCTCCAACTGAAACTTGTCCTGCCAGTGCTTCTGTAAACCAGCCTGCTCCCCTCAAATCCTTAAATCTCACTCTGAACCCTGGATGGGGAGATAGATTTGAGCTTTGCCTTTTGTCTCCTTGCTGGTTGACCTTACAGTAAAGCTTTTTTTTTTTTTTTTTTTTCAAAATCCGGTGCCACTGTATTGGCTTATATGCACCTTGGGCAGTGAGCCCTTCCTTGAAAGCAGAGCCCCCAAATAGCATCACTGGTGCTAGAAGCCCAGGATACAAAACCTAGATTTAATACCTGATCTGATTGCAGTTTCAACCTCTTCCAGAAACATAATCTTAATCAACCAGTATGGAATTTTCTGGTCAAGGACCAGTAAGGTAATGTCACATAGGCCTTCTCCATCCCTCATAGAAAGAAGAGGCAATCTACACAAAAAATACCCTCCCTCATCTTTTCCCCCAAAGAAAAAATGTATTGGTCCAAAAATAATTCTTTCTTTTCTCTTAATAATAGCTCCCTTGCCCTTGTTCTTCCTTTAAAATCCTTCCATTTGTATAGCTCCTCAGAGCCCCTTTCTAGTTGCTCAATGGAATGCTCCATGATATGTGACTCTCTTAATAAAGCCAACTAAATACTTGAATTTACTTGGTTCAATTTTGTGTTTTAGTAACAGACTCCAAACAAAGTAGACCTGTGACATCAGGTCTGAACTAAAAATGGACCCAAGGTCCTGTTTCCCTGGGAACTACAAAGTTAAGGTAGATGTGAAATGTTGTCTTCAGAAACCCCTGTCCCAAAGCTCTGCACTTGGCTTAAAAATCAATCAAGTCTGCTTCTCTATGACTCAGATCCTTCAGGCAACTGTGGGAAGTTTTGTTGTTACTGATATAATTTCAAGCAGTTCCCAATAGTCTGTGTTTTAGAGAACAAAGTTACCAGTGAGTAAGGAAGCAGTAGTCACTCAAAGAAGAAGGCTGTGGCAGGTATGCCATCAATTTTCAACCTTTGCAGCAGGATCTCACGACAGCTCTGCCCTCAGCCCTCTGCTATTTTCTCTCTGAGCTCACTTCTTCAACAACTGCTGCAATCCCTTATCTACAACTCTGAACTTTTCACTTGTGTGACATTTCCATCTCTCCAGCTGTTTATAGGCCACCTTATTTATAACGCTCTACCTGTGGATGAAAAAAAGGAATTCTACAACAAGTAACCTCACAAGGTGATCTGATCATAAATTCCTAACTTATCATGGTGGGTAGTCATGCCACAAGCCTATAACTTCTTTAAAAGGTTTTAAACCAGTTCTGTCTATTGTTCTTGTGCATCTAGGTTAACACACCTTTGAAATACCAAAAGTAATGCCCCTGGAAATTAACCCTCAAGACGGCAATAATGTTGTTAACTGTCATGTAATCCAATCCCCACCTTGCTTTCTTCAATCTTATTTACATCTTCTTCCTTAATTTCAAATGCCTAAAAGAAACTGCAAAATTGTTATTCTCTGGAGCATTTGAGATTTTGCTCCCCAGCATATGTGGTCAGTTTGGCTCAAACAGACTCATAAAAATTCTCTACAGGTTTGGATGTTTCTTACATTGACAACCTCAAATTTAGCATTCCAGAGATGAAATTAACTATCCTCCAGTCCCTGGCAATACTTAATTCAACTACTCAACTTTCTAGTTTTGATACAGAATCAGCCTTTTTTTAATGCTCTCAGGCTAAAAATGTTTCAGTAACCTATAACCACTATTTCCTTAATCTCCTATACATACAAAAGAGAAACATGGTAGTCTGTATCTGAAGTTTCTCAACTTCCACCCCACCATTCCTGTTTCTTCCCCCGCTCAGAAGACCGGAGGAACAATTGATCTAGAGCAGTGATTTTTAAATTCTACTCCATGGAATAGAGGGTCAAAGGAAATGACTCAGGAGATTTCATGAGTATGGGGAGAGAAAGGATGTTGGTGGATGAAAGGGCCAAGGAGTGAAGCTCTAGGAACTCCTACTGCTCAAGGCACTTGGGTTGCCTTTCAACTCTTGCTTTTTCCTTCCTCCTGCACAACAGATTCTGGAAACTCAGGCTTTAAGAAAGCAAAATCCAGAAAAAGCAGTGTCTGCAAGAGCCTTCTGCTTTCAGATTTGTTATACCCACTTTTTCTAGGCAAGGGAGAACAAAGAGTCTGACTCTGCACAGGACCAGGAAAGAGAAAAATGCTAGGTGAAAAACAAAATATTTCTAAAAATGGCCTGTAACACTAGTGAGGAATAGTGATATCAGGCAAGAGAACTTAGGAAATATTTTCACAGGGAAACAGATTGATTTAAAAAATCCAACTGGTTAATCCTAGTTTTTCTTCCAAATATAGAAAAGACAGAGATTATTCAACATCAGCAGTGAAACAGTAGGTTTCCTTGAGAGTACAGTTTGAGACTCATTAACATAATTTTTTCTTATGAAAAGGTGAGTGGTATTTGCATCTATACAGATTTAGAACATTAATTTCCTATTGTGGAAGTTTTCCACCAAAGATGGTCCTCCAATGGACCATGCATACCTGGACTCACATAGTTGTGTAGCCTCTCTCCTTGAAGGCTGGCATTTGACTCACTTGCAACCAGTATAATATAGCAGAAGTGTAACACTAGGTGAGAAAAAGCCTAGTAGCTTCGACTTAGGTCTCTTGGAACATTCTTCCAGGGAGCTCTGAACTGCCACATAAGAAGACCAACTACCCTGAGAACATCATACTGGAGATGCCATATATATGTAGGCACTCTAGTCAATAGTCCCAGCTGGTGCCAGCCTTCTAGCCATCTCCACACAGGCACCAGACTTATGAGGGAAGCCACCTTGAACTGTCCAGACCAGCACACCCACCAGTTGAATACAACCAAGTAATCTGAACTAACACTTTTGGAGAGAAGAATCATCCAGCTGAGGCTTCTCAAATTCCTGACACATAAAATAATAAGAAGTAATAAAATTATTATTGGTTTAAGGTACTCAATTTTGAAAATGTGTAACATATATCTGAAATAATAACCCACAACTTGAAATTTATCTCCTGGAAATGATTCTATAAAATGTTACTTATGTATAATAGATATCGTTAGATTGGCTATATTTTAAATGAATTATAGTTATAGGGGATCTAAGAACATAACCACTGTTTATAACAGTATTACTATAAGAAATTAATTTTATATTTATTGTGAAATAACTTTTTTAATGGGCCTTTAGAATAGGAAATTACAGCATTTTTTTTTTCAAATTGTACAAGAGACATCTGTTCCTTTCCATTTCCATTACCCCTTCCTAGCCCAAGCTTTTATTACTTCATGCCTGCTTTACTGCTACAGCTCTCAGCCTCTTTCCTATTTGATCATTCTATAGATATGGGTTGAGCTCCTACTATGAGCCAGGCACTAAGATAAGTGCTGGGGACAGAATCGTGAAAAAGACTAAACAACTCCCTTCCATATCCACTATTTTGCATACAATTTTTAGATTAAATTTTCTAAAACATTGCTTTTATTACATCATTTTATTGCTCAAGAAGCTAAAATTCCTTTTTTTCTTATTCAAACAAGTTCAAATTTCTCTACTTAGATGCCAAGATCTATTATCATCTGACTTTTCCTTATGTAAGCAGTATTTTCCCACTGTTTCACAACTTACTTTCTTGAATCCTGGTAACTGGCCTTTTCATTCCCAAACCCCCAACGCCCCCGCTTATAATTTGCCAAATCCAAGGTCATGCAATCCCACCCTGAATGTCTCTACCTATGCCCATCCAAATCCTATTTATCTTTCCTCAAGTCCCACCTTCTGCAAATGTTTTTTCAGAATAGAATCATTTCACAAGTCAGACAGACCACATCTGTATTCCACTTAATACCATAGTTTAATTCTTTAGAGTATATATATTTATTTATTAATCTTCATCTGAGGATATGTCTTTATTGATTTTAGAGAGGAAGAGAGAGAGAGAAAAACGTCAGTGTGAGAGAGAAACATCTATCAGTTGCCTCCCATACATGCCCTGACCAGGGATGGAACCTGCAAGCTAGGCATGTGCCCTGATGGGGAATTGAACCCACAACATTTTGGTATATGGGATGACACTCAACCATCTGAGTGACAACTAGCCAGGGCTCTAAATAGGTGTGTATGTGTGTTTTTTAATGTTTTTATTGATTTTGGAAACAGGAGAAAGGAGGAGGAGAGAGAGGAGAGAGAGAGAGAGAGGGAGAGAGAGAAAGCAAGAGAGAGAAACATCGATGTGAGAGAGAAACATCTATCTGATGCCTCTTGTATGCACCCCTACTGGGGAGCAAACCTGCAACCTAGGTATGTGCTCTGACCGGGAATCAAACCAACAACCTTTTGGTGCTGTAAATGGATGTTTTTAATGAAATTTATTCTTGCTTCTTAGCATAATACCTTCTCTTATCATTCTGAAGATCTGTTTTGTTTTGTTTCTTAGTTTTCTAAGTTTTCCCTGTGGTTTGTTTTGGTCTCTGTCACTCATGTTAGAGAATTTCCTCAAATGTGTGGTGGCTCTTGGCATTCTAACATATTTAAGTGAGAAACTAAAACACTTATCAGAAGCTCTGTGCATGTGAGGTGGATTTGTAGACTGATGAGTTTTACCACTGTGTGATTGAGCAGGAACTAGCAATTTCATTAGGGACAGTCTACATGTCACTTATATAGCCATCTCTTTTGGACTAGTTTTCCCAGAGAGAAATTTTTTAATTTCTTGCAAAATGAATATAAGTCTGGTGGCCAGTTTTCTTTGAGGTAAGGTTGGGTAATCTAAGCATTCAGTTTGTGGACTTATCTCCCTGTTTTCAGTAAGGCAACTCACCACCCCTCATTAGCTGGGTCTGGTGTCCCTGAATCCATAGCCTTTCTGGTTCAACTTCTCCAGAGTGAGCTTTCTTCCTTTGTTGTGCTGGGTGAGGGGGCAATTTCTGGCGCTTTAGTTACAGGAAATTGCATTCTAACAGCTCTCTGTATAAACTTTCAACTAAATCTTCCTGTTTTCAGCTCTACCTTCACCTCTGTCTCCTAGTATCTACAATTCCTGAGGCTTTCTGGTATACTGGTGCAAAGAATTGACATCCTTCTTGGCTTTTTGCTTGTCAAACTTAGGTTTTAGCGTTCTCTAGGCTGTTTAGGCAGTTATACATTTTAAACATTTTGCTGATGATATTATTTCAAGTTTTCTTTACACTGTGTCTTTAGCATTCTTGTAGTTCTTTATTTATTTTAGTAGAGTGTTGGGGTATCAAAGATAAATGTGAATATTCAAACTGCCATACATAATTGACCACCATTAAATAAATGGTCTCTAGCTGTGCTGTGCTCAAGAGGTGGTGGAATACAAAGGTGAATAATTTCCCATTGAGGAAGACCTGGTCTAGTGGGAGAGTTATAATAAGTATGTCACAGAACAGGTTCTATAAAAGCACTGCTAGGAAGCAGTGCCAAGAATGGATATTTTGGGGAAACTTCCTGACATTTTGAAGTTGATGTCAGAAATGACCATTAAAATCTTTCACAAATTCTGCCCTTTTATTGGCTGGATGTACCATGGTTTGACCACGTATAGCCTGGTCATGTCTTTAATGCCCAAGTTTTAATTCTTATTCAGTAGTCATCCAATAGTAACAATTATATTATATAGAGAATGCACATAATTGAGAAAGTAGAAACCGAAGAGTCCTTCCTATTTATTCATGTATTTATTCTGATTTGGCAAGCTTGTTAATTCTAGTTTTAAAAAACCAGACTTGGCCCAGCCAGTGTGGCTCAGTGGTTGAGCGTCAACCCATGTACCAGGAGGTCGCTGGTTCAATTCCTGGTCAGGGTACATGCCCAGGTTGTGGGCCAAGTCCTCAGTGGGGGACATGTAAGAAGTGGCCAATTGATGTACTCTCTCATTGATGTTTCTGTCTCTCTCTCCCTCTCCCTTCCTCTCTCTCTAAAATCAATAAAGAAAAAAAATTAAAAAAAAAAATAAATAAAAAACCAGACTTGTATATATTCTAGAACTTTTATTTTTTTCAAATGCCTTTTTAAATTAATATATATACAGCCAAGTCTATACCTCTAGGATTAAGCAGACAGAAATAGATTAATCCACAGGAATACCAGTAGGAATTTGACTGCAGCCAGTCCATTCACTCAAATCAAATCAAAAACAAAACAAAAATCAAACATCTGAAGAGCTGAATTGAAAAGCAGACAACTTGAAATTTATTGTCAGTGAACAGCTTCCCAGAGTTCAGGTACTTCCAGCTTTTCTAACTGGTACACATAATAACTTTCTGATGTTAAAGAACCTTGAACTTTGATGTGTCACCACTGCTCAACTGCCTTTCAGTTCTGTTCATTATTATTACTCCACAAGATCAGAATTCAGGACAGAGTCTCTTTCTAAAGGTAATGAAATTTTCTCTATTTTGGAGGCCCTGAAGTATGATAATTATTAATAATATAGTTCCATATTTGATCATAGGCAACTTTATCACAGGCATTTCAGTAATAGACAGGATAAAGTAGGAGACTATTTTTAATTTTTTTTACAGCTTGTATATTTATTGAACAAATACTGCTAAAATACACTGGGTACTTGTCATGGGTGCATCAGTAAAAATCACATTGTTACAAAAGCCTACATTTTCAGAAGTACAGAACTGCAACTACATAAATGCCACAGATGCAGAATAGATCTTGCCACAGATCTTGCTCTATTTACACAGCAGATATACCTATTCTAACAAAGGAAGGAGAGAGAAAATGCATAAGACACTCAGGCCAGTGGGGAGGAGACTGAAGTGCAGTGCATGCATCATCAGTGTTTAACAGTCAGAAGTGGAATAGTTCAGAGCAGAGCCTACCCTGTCACAGGAAGAGCTAAAAGACAGTTATATAAAAATTAAGGTGGGCCCAGCCGGTATGGCTCAGTGGTTGAGCATCGACCCATACACCAAGAGGTCACTGGTTCGATTCCCAGTCAGACCACATGCCCAGGTTGTAGGCCAAATCCCCAGTGCGGGGCATGCAGGAGGCAGCGATCGATGTTTGATGTTTCTATCTCTCTCTCCTTGTCCTTCCTCTCTCTCTAAAATAAATAAAGAAAAAAAAATAAGGTGGACAGATGGTATTTCTGATTTTTTTTGTTTGTTTATCTATTCCATTGGGAGCAAGGACAAAAATGTAAAATCTACACCTTGTGTATCAAAACTGCCAAAAAAGATTGTTCTGCCTTTTTTTTTTTTAATTTGTAAAGACACTTTTTCCAACCTAATATTTGGGAAAGGTGTAATTTTCCTATTACTACTCAAATGCCAGCTTATTTGGATTTTTAAGAGGGCATTTATTAAAAAAGTTTTCCTGCCCGGTCAGTGTGGCTCAGTGGTTGAGCGTCAAACCATGAACCAAGAGGTCGCTGGTTCAATTCCCGGTTAGAGCACATGTCCAGGATGTGGGCTAAATCACCAGTGGGGGACATGCAGGAGGTGGCCTATCCATGTTCTTTCTCATTGATGTTTCTATCTTTCTCTCCCTCTCCCTTCCTCTCTCTCTAAAATCAATAAAGAAAAAAAAATTTTTTTAAAGTTTTCCCTTTTCCCCCAAATATACTTTCAAACAAAAAGAACCAAGAGAGACACCTAAAAACACCTGTCCAATTATTGCTTTTTTTTCTCTAATGTAGGCCAGCTACCAAAAGGAAGAGATTTGGTAAGTAAATTGCCATTTTGAGATTGTTCCCCCATAGTGACTGTGGGTCCATGAATGCCAGCCAATAAGACATAGTCTCTTACACTCTCACTGGTAGAATTTGCTCAACCTACAATGTTAGGAAGAAAGCCACACTGAAGATACAAGGAAAACAACTCAATCCAGTCTAGAGAACAACATTCAGGGAAACAGAGTACCAACACCTTCTGAAAAGATGGAAATAAAATATAACTCCATCAGAGCTACCTCACAAAGGAGCATGTTGAAAATCCAAAATAGCACCATTCATCAGTGTCTCAGGTCCTGTGGCAGCATCATGGTCGCTTACCACATGGAAACAATGAGTTTCAAACTACTTTTATATGTCAAAAGAGTACATAGATAAAATATAGAGATATACAGACAATTGATGAACATAAACTACTAGGCTTGTTACATCTAAATGGAAAAAAATAAAAATAAAAAGGAAGGAGGGACTCTCAGCCTCTGCAAGAAACATTTCGGAGCTGTATGAATGACGAGGCAGGAGTGGACTGGTTGTAAGAGAGCAGTGGGACTTTGAGTTGTGGAAGATGTCATTGCAGTGAACCAGGCCTGAAGGCTCACCTGTAAGGGCTGTAAACATGGATTCACAGTGTGAAATTCTGAGCATTTCACTTGAATCAGAATGATTAAAAACTGGTTTAATGGGGAGGGAAAAAATAGAAGTGGAGTGAATGGAAACTACACAAACTGTCTCCCAGGACCAAACTGGAATTACAACTAAAATAAAGAAAAGTCATCTGGAAAAACCAACTGAAGAGCAGCTGGAAAGAACCCTTATAGCCAGGAATGTAAAGATGACCCCAAATTGAGACTGGTAGGAGGTGCAGAGGCATGAGAGGGCTGGCTAGGTTCCCACAGGCAGCAGCTGAGGGCTATCTTAGCTGTGAGAAGTTCCCTCTGAGAAGTCTGGGGTTTAAACCCCAAGTCAGCTCCCAAGCACAGAGTGTCAGAACAAGGAAAGGTGCTGACATAACACCTTGCTGTGAAAAACACCAGAGCAGAGGTTCTGTCTGGCAGAGAGAGGCTCTAGGAACAGAGGCACCCACCTGAAGGGCCAGTGCACTAAATTACAGCTACAGCCACTCACTTTGGGCTCCAGCAGAGGGAGGGCAGACTGGACTGGAGCTGCGTAAGGAGAGTTGGGGGTTCATGGTGCTGGGGAGAGAGCTGGGAAGGAGGCCATCAGGAGCCCTATGCTGACTCATTCCCCCAAGTTGCAGTAGCCATATTTCTCAAGCAGCCCCTTCCCATCAGAGCAACTTTAGCATGGGGGAGAAGCAACTGCCCCTCCCTTGGGAATTCAAGTGCACCTGGCCTGGAGAGGAGCAACCTGAGGATCATGAACTGCCAGAGACTACCCTCCAGCCAGTAGGCAGAGATGAGTCTCTGAAGGCTTTGAGCCTTGGACCTGGCTCTTGGTTGTTGAGTTTCATGTTCCTGGGGACTGTGCTGTGAAGGTGGAGGCCTGGGTTTCTGTGCTGAGCCATAAACCCATGCTCCAGAAACCATTCTTCTCAAGCAGAGTTCTCACATCAAAGCAGCCATAGGTAGGAGTGTGGGGGAGCAACTGCCCCTCCCTTGGAAATATGATCCCGTCTGTCCAGGAGAAGCACAACCTGAGGTTTATTAACTGCCAGAGACTACCAATCAGCCTGCAGGTGAAGATGAATTTCTGAGTGCTCTGACCATTAAGCCCAGCTCATAATCATTGGTCATTGGGTTTTAAGTCTCTGGGTTCAGAGCTGAGAAGGCAGCAGCCTGGCCCCTGGGACTGAGTCATTGACCAATGCTGCAGAAACAATTTTCTTCAGTCAGGTTTTCTCTCAAAGCAGCTTTAATCCAGGGGAAGCAATTTCCCCACCCACTGGAAATCCCCTTACCCTGTCCACCTGGGGGATTTTTCATTCAGCTGAGGGCTACAACCTGGGGCTCATTAAGTAACTGAGACTAATAGTCAGCTTGCAGGCAAAGACTCCGGGATAATTGAATCTTTGCCTGGTCAACGACTCTACCCAGGAAAGTAAGACTAGACATTGGTGTTCAGCACGATCCCTTCCATACTTATCCAAACCTGGCAGAAGGAGCCAAAATCTGTGGAACATCGATACTCACAGGGAGATTTTGGCATGCTCCAAACCCTGCTGAGACAGCCAACATGGTGAAACAAAGAAACAAATCCCAAATGAAACCACAAGAGATTCTACAGAAGAAAGGCTAAATGAAATGGAGATAAGCAAGTTATCAGATGCAGAGATCAGAGTAATGATAATGAGGAAGCTTGATAGCATGAGTAAAAATATAGAAACAATGAAAATCAATCAATTGGAAATAAAAAAACAACCAGGCAGAAATGAAGAATGACATAGCAGAAATGAAGAACACACTGGACCCTGACCAGTTTGGCTCAATGGCTAGAGCATCGGCCCATGGACCAGAGAGACCTGGGTTCGGTTCCCGCTAAGGGCACATATCTCGGTTGCAGTTTGTCCCTGGCCCCAGTTGGGGTTGTGTGGGTGGCAGCCAGTTGATATGTCTCTCTCACATCGATGTTTTTCTCTCTCTCTCTTTCTACCTGTCTTCCCTCCTGCTCTATCTGAAGATAAATGCAAAATGTCCTCCAGTGAGGGGAAAAAAAAAGAACACATTGGAAGGAATAATCAGCAGATTAGAGGAAACCAAGGTTCGGATCAGCAAATCAGAAGACAGGGTAGAAAAAAAATCACTCAATCAGAGAACCAAAAAGAAAAAAAACATTAAAAAACAGGAGGACAGTTAAGAGAGCTGCAGGACAATATGCAATGTAACAACATTCGCATCATAGGAGTTCCAGAAGAAGAAAAATTGTGAGTGAGGGTTAGATAATCTATATGAAGAAATAGTGGCAGGAATGTTCCCTAACTTGGTGAAGGAAAAAGGCATAAAGTTCAGGAAGCACAGAGAGCCCCAAGCAAGAACCCAAAGAGGCCCATGCCAACACATATCATAATTAAAATGACAAAAATTAAAGACAGAGAAAATCTTAAAGGCATCAAGTGAAAAGTAACAGGTTACCTATGAAGGAGACCCCATAAGGCTATCAGTTGATTTCCCAACAGAAACACTACAGGCCAGAAGGGAATGGCAGGAAGTATTCAAGGTAATGAAAAACAAGGATCTGAATCGAAAATGACTCTATTCAGTAAGGCTATCATTCCAAATAGAAGGTGAAATAAAGAGCTTCCCAAACAACAAAAGGCTAAGGTAATATATTAGCACCAAACTAGCACTGCAAGAAATGTTAAAGGGGCTGCTGTAATAAGCACAAGACATATAGAAACATAGGAAAAATAAATAAAATGGCAATAAATAAGTACATATCAATAATAACCTTAAATGTAAATGGATTAAATGCTCTAATCGAAAGACATAGAGTAGCTGAATAGATAAGAAAGCATGGCTTATATACATGTTGTCTACAAGAGACCCACCACACAACAAAAGACTCACACAGGTTGAAAGTCAAGGAATGGAAAAAATTTTCCCAGTAAATGGAAAAGAAAAAAAAGCTGGTGTAGCAATACTCATATCTGATCAAATAGACTTCAAAATGAAGGCCATAACAAGAGACAAAGAAGGCCACCACACAATATTAAAAGGATTGATCCAATAGGAGAATATAATGTTGGTAAACATATGCGCCCCATATAGGAGAACTAAAATATATTTTAAAACTTCTAAAGGACTTCAAAGGAGAAATCAACAGCAATACAATCATAGCAAGGGACTTCAACACTCCACTGATATCACTGGATAGATCCTATAGACAAAAAATTGACAAGGGAATAGAGACCCTAAATGATGCACTAGATCAGATGGATTTCATAGATATTTACAGAGAATTTCACCCCCAAACTGCAGAATACACATTTTTCTCAAGTGCACATGGGACATTCTCAAACACAAACCACAAGTTAGGACACAAACTAAGTCTCTACAAGTTCAAAAGATTGAAATAATATCAAGCGTCTTCTCAGATCAAAATGGTATGAAACTAAAAATTAATTATAATAAAAACACTAAAAAATATTCAAACACATGGAGGCTAAATAACATTATATGAAACAATGAATGGGTTACCAAAAAAATCAAGGAAGAAATAAAACACGTCCTGGAAATCAATGGAAAAGAACACACAACACAAAATATATGGGATGCAGCAAAAGCAGTCCTGAGAGGGAAGTTCATAGCTTTACAGGCCTACTTCAAGAAACAAGAACAATTTCTAATAGACAGTCTAACCTTACAACTTAAAGAATTAGAAAATAAACAAAAAGAAAAACCCAAAGTAAGTACAAGGAAAGAAATAATAAAGGTCAGAATGGAAACAAAAAACACAGAGATTAAAAAACAATTCAGCCTTGGCCGGTTTGGCTCAGCGGTTAGAGCATCGACCCGCAGACCAGAGAGTCCTGGGTTTGGTTCCCGCTAAGGGCATGTACCTCAGTTGCAGTTTGTCCCAGGCCCCAGTTGGGGTCGTTTGGGTGGCAACCACTCAATGCGTCTGTCTCACGTTGATGTTTCTCTCTCTCTCTCCCTCCATTGAAAACAAAACAAAACAAATCAATTCAAAGATCAGTGAAATCAAGAGTTGGTTCTTTGAAAGGATAAACGAGATTGATGAACCTTTAGCCAGACTCACCAAGAAACAAAGAGAGAGTACCAAAAAAAAGCCCCCCAAAAAACAAAAACAAAAAAGAAGTAAAAACTGACATCACAGAAATACAAAGGATTGTTAGAAAATACAATGAATAATGACAAGCCAACAAATTGGACAACCTAGGCGAAATAGACAAATTTCTAGAATCACACAGTCTCTCAAAACTGAACTGGGAAGAGTCAGAAAACTTGAACAGACCAATAACGAGTAAGGAAATTGAAGCTGTAATCAATAAATTGCCACCAAACAAAAGCCTGGATCCGGGAGGCTTCACAGAGGAGTTTTACTAAACATTCAAAGAAAAACTAAGGCCCATTCTTCTCAAACTATATCAAAAAATTCAAGAAGGAAGAATTCCAAGCTCTTATTTTGAGGCCAACATAATCCTAATTACAAAACCAGATAAAGACACTATAAAGAAAGAAAACTGCCCAGCTGGTGTGGCTCAGTGGTCAAATGTTGACTCATGCACCAAGAGGTCATTGGTTCGATTCCCAGTAAGGGCACATGTCCAGGTTATGGGCATGATCCCCTGTCGGGGGGCACACAGGAGGCAGCCAATCGATGTTCTCTCTCATCAATGTTTCTATTTCTCTCTCCCTCTCCCTTCCTCTATCTCTAAAATCAATAAAGAAAAAAAAAACAAAAACAAAAGAAAGAAACCTACAGGATAGTATCCTTGATGAGCACAGATGTCAAATTCCTCAATATTAGCAAAGCAGATCCAGCAATGCATTTAAAAAATTATACACCATGACCAAGTGGGATTCATCCCAGGAATGCAAGGATGGTACAATATTCACAAATCGATAAATGTGATACATCACATAAATAAAATGAAAGATAAAAACCATATGACCTTATCAACAGATGCTGAAAAAGCATTCGACAAAAACCAGCACCCATTTCTGATAAAAACACTCAGCAATCTTGACATAATAAAGGCCATATATGAAAAACCTACAGCCAACATCATACTCAATGGGCAAAAACTAAAAGCATTTCCCTTAAGAACAGGAACAAGGGAAATGCTTTTAGTTTTTGCCCATTGAGTATGATGTTGACCTTTGAGACAACATGGAGGGACCTGGAGAGTATTATCCTAAGTGAAACAAGCCAAGCAGAGAAAGACAAATATCACATGATCTCACTTATTTGTGGAATATGATGAACATAACAGTCTGAGGAACAGGGTAGATCCAGAGACGTGGATGTAGGGTACAGACTGACAATCCCCAGAAGAAGCGGTGGGGGGGAAGAGATAAACCACAGAACTTATATGCATGTACGCATAACTGATGGACATGGACAACAATGCTGGAGATGGGGCGGGGGGATGGGGAGGAGGGTGTCAGTGGGGAAAAAAGAAGAAACATCAGTAACAAAAACAAATTAAAAAAAAAAAGAATAAAGAGAACGGAAACAAGAGCACATTGAAAAAAAAAAAAGAACAGGAATAAGACAGGGATCCTCACTTTTGCCACTCTTATTTAACATAGTACTGGAAGTCTTAGCCACAGCAATTAGACATGAAAAAAGAATAAAAGGGACCCAAATTGGGAAGGAGGAATTTAAACTGTCATTATTTGCAGATGACATGATACTGTACATAGAAAACACTGAAGACTCCATTAAAAATCTAGATTTAATAAATGAATTTGACAAAGTAACAGGATACAAAATTAATATCAAGAAATCGACGGCATTCTTATACACCAACAATGAACTCACAGAAAGAGACATGAAAAAAAATCCCATTTACCATTGCTTCAAAAAAAAAAAAATTAAGATATCTAGGAATAAACATAACAAAAGAAGAAAAGGACCTGTTGGCAGAAAACTACAGGTCATTGAAAAAAGAAATAGAGGAAGATATAAAAAGTGGAAGCATATACCTTGTTCATGGATTGGAAGAATTAACATCATTAAAATGTCCATACTACCCAAAGCAATCTATAGATTCAATGCAATCTCCATCAAAATACCAATGACATATTTCACAGAACTAGAACAAATACTCCAAAAGTTTACATGGAACCAAAAAAGACCCCAAATAACCACAGCAATCTTCAAAACGAAGAACAGAATAAGAGGGTTCACAATACCGGATATCAGGTTATAATACAAAGCCACTCTAATCAAAACAGCCTGGTGCTGGCACAAGAACAGGCATATAGATCAATGAAACAGAACAGAGAACCCAGAAATTGACCCAAGACATTATGCTCAATTAATATTTGACAAAGGATGTCAAGAGCATACAGTGGAGTAAAGACAATCTCTTCAATAAACGGTGTTGGGAAAATAGGACAGCTACATGCAAATAAATGAAGCTAGACCATGGACTTACACCATACACAAGAATAAACTCAAAATGGATAAAAGACTTAAATGTGATATGTGAATCCATAAAAATCTTAGAAGAATATGTAGGCAACAAAATTTCAGACATCACATGCAGCAGAATTTTCACTGATACAACACCTAAGGCAAGAGAAACAAATGAAAAAATGAATACATGGGACTACATCAAACTAAAAAGCTTCTGCACAGCAAAAGAAACAAGCATCAAAATGGAAAGGGAACCCACTATATGGGAGAGCATAATTGCCAATGATACGTCAGATAAGGGACTAATTTCCAAAATATATAGAGTACTCATACAACTCAACAAAAGGAAGACAAAGAACTTAATTAAAAAATGGGCAGAGGACCTAAATAGACACCTCTCCAAAAAGGACATACAAATGGCCAAGAGACATATGAAAAAATGCTCAACATCACTAATCATTAGAGCGATGCACATTAAAACTATGTGGTATCACCTCACACCTGTCAGAATGGCTGCAATCAATAAATCATCAAACAACAACTGCTAGCCAGGATGTGGAGAAAAGGAGACTCTAGTACACTGCTGATGGGAATGCAGACTGGTGCAGCCACTATGGAAAACAATATGATGTTACCTCAAAAAATTAAAAATTGAACTGCCATTTGACCCAGTGATCCCACTCTAAGAATATACCCCAAGAAGCCTGAAACACCAATCAGAAAGAATATATATACCCCTATGTTCATAGCAGCAATTTACAATTGCTAAGATCTGGAAACAGCCCAAGTGTCCATCAATAGATGAATGGATAAAAAAGCTGTGGTACATATATACAGTGGAATACTATGCAGCTGTAAGAAAGAAAGATCTCTATAGTTTTTGAGATGACATGGAGGGACCTGGAAAGTATTATCCTAAGAGAAACAAGCCAATCAGAGAAAGACAAATATCACATGATCTCACTTATTTGTAGAATATAATGAACCAAATAAGCTGATGAACAAAATAGACCCAGAGACATAGAAGTAGGGTACAGATTGAAAAACCTCAGAAAAAGGGGGCTGAGGGGGAGAGAAGAGATAAACCACAGAAATTATATGCATGTATGCGTAACCATGGACATAGACAACAATGCTGGGGATGGGGGGGTGGAATCGGGAGGAGGGTATCAATGGGGGAAAAAGGAGAAACATCTGTAACAAAAATAAATTAATAAAAAAATTAAAACAAAATATATAACAAGAGACAATTAAATACCCAGCAATTCCACTTTTGGATATTTATCTAAAAAACCCAAAACACTAAATTAAAAAGACATATGTTTCCATATGTTCATTGCAGTATTATTTACGATAGCCAAGGTATGAAAGCAACCAAGTATTCATCAATAGATGAATGGATAAAGAAGTGGTGCATATATACAATGGAATATGAGTCAGCCATAAAAAAGAATGAAATCTTGCCATCTGTAACAACATGGATGGACCCAGAGTGTGTTGTGCTGAGTGAAATAAGTCAGACAGAGAAAGACAAATATCTTACGATTTCACTTGTATGTGGAATCTAAAAAACAAAAAACGAATAAACAGACAGAAACAGACTAAAAAATACAGAGAACATTTTGATGGTGGCCAGATTTTTTTTGAGGGGGGGGTTGGGGGATGGGTGAAGAAAGTGGAAGGAAGGGATTAAGAAGCAGAAATCGGCAGTTACAGAACAGTCATGGGGATGTAAAGTACAGCATAGGGACTATAGTCAATAATATTGTAATAACTATGTTTAGTGTCAGATGGGTACTAGATATATCTGGGTGATCACTTCGTAAGTTATATAAATATTCAATCACTTGGTTATACATTTGAAACTAATATAATATTGTACATCAACTGTAATTGAAAAATAAAAAAATATTTTAAAAAATACTAATGTTTGCCCTGGATGGGTGGTTCAGTTGGTTGGAGTGTCATCCCATACACTAAAAAGTTGCATGTTTTATTCCCGGTCAGGGTGCATATGGGAGGCAAACATTCACTGTTTCTCTCCCATAGATCTCTCTCTCTCTCTCTCTCTCTCTCTCTCTTTCTCTCTCTCTCTCTCTCTCTCTCTCTCATCAATAAACATATCCTCGGGTGAGGATAAAATAAAAATACTAAAGTTTATGATAAAATGGAACAAAACACACTTTTATTTTAGTAAGTCAAATAGAAACTCTTAGTAGATTATCTATAATTCACATGTAGTGTTTCCATTTTATCATTGGTGTGCTGAGAATAAGCACATGACTTACTAGCATCAGAGTAAAATGTGTGCCCTGAGTACAAAATCTTTAAATCAATATGTGAAAGTAGTTCAAAGTATCTTTTGCCAAATTTGACTCACTGTGAAATAACTTGCTTTCCTTTTTCAAGGTTATAAGGAAAATGTGTGTAAGATTTGGCTATGTTCATAACAGAATTCTCTGCTATTACTTTACTCACAATACACAAATATGTAATATATGTAGCATATACATATACATCTATAATACACATCTATGTATTATATGTATTATATATGTATTATATATCTATAATATGTAATATGTAATATTAATATAATATTACATATAATATATAATATGTAATAGATATATGTATTATATATCTATAACTGTAACTTGGAGTGCATTAGTTATTTCTACATTATTTCCTCTTCATTCCCTCATCCCAAATCCTACCCTCCTGTCCCCCTTGTAATAGCTGTAGGAAGAGCAGAATGGTTGCCTCCCGTATGCACCCTGTAGTAACAGCCACAAATTCTATCCCTGTAAGTCTTCAAGGGAGCTCTGTCAGCAGCTGAATGACATTAAGACAAACTCATTGCACTCATTATTAAGTTTGCTTATTTGTAATCAGGAGTCAGTGTGACAATTGCTTTATCTCAACTGACAAGGAACAGAAAAGAAGGTGAACTCAGAACTCAGCTACCTGTCTCTTACCTCCAACCCTTGGCAACAGCACAGATCACAGAAAACCCACAACCCACAGTGGATCTTCCAGGATTGAGGTATTCATTTCTTATTCATCATTCAACAACTATTTATTGATGACCTGACAGGCACCAGGCCCTGGGATTACAATAGAGAGAAAAAATAGACCTGGAGCAGCTCAGTGAAAAGGACTAGATTATAAAGCTAATTGAGATAGAAATCTGATTTTTATGAACAGCTTCTTTTCCCAGCACCATTTGTTAAATAGTTAATCATTCTCCACCATTTTATATTTCTATCATATACCAAGATCCCTTATATTCATGGGTACCATGGTTCTGGGCTTTCTATAGTTAAGTATTCTATTGATATATTTGTAAAGTCCTTCACCTTTAATTTTTAAATTTACAACAAATTGTTAAAAATAAAAATTTAAACTTACAGCAAAGTCAAAAGAATTTTATATTGAACATCTGTATAGCTACCATCTAAATTCTACACTCACTAACGTGTTACTATACTTGCTCTATCACACATACATCCAGCTATCATTATTCTATCACCATTGATCCATCTTCTATTTGGTGCACTTCCAATTAAATTGCACACATCAGTATATTTTTTCCTAAATACAATACTACACTTTTAAATTATTATAATTTTATAGTAAGTTTATAGTTTCACTTTTATCACAACTGAATTTTTAAATTATAATATCAGACATTTTTATATTTAAAGTTATCCCTATTAAAGACTATGAAAAATGTTGAGACCTCAAAGACTTGCTTTAGTCAAAGGTGAATAGAGCTTTTACACCTTCCAAGCCTATAATTCAAAGATTCAGCTTCATGTTGTCAAAGTAGAAGGCTTAAACTTATATCTGAGGGTACAGTGTTTCCTTATTCTTCTGTTTTTGGAAAGAAAACTTTAATAAACTTTTCAGTAAAGAAAGATCCTCTTTTGTAATAAAAGATTCAAGAAAACGAGGAGCTATACTGTGCTAATGTTTCCAACATTTGTCTTCATTGTGGGAATTACACCTCTGTTATGATTTCTTTAGAATAGCATTTCTTAAATATGGTTTTGCTCTTTTCTGTCCTTGAAAATTGATTGTTCATGCAGTTGTATATGTGTGTCTGTGTGTTCTTGTTTAAACCAAGATCAAAGTTCCTGGTACATAATAAGTACTCAATAAATGTTTATTATTATTAATAATAAAAATATTGGAATTTCTTCAGTCATATAGGATGGAGGCTGAGGCTATTAATATTTCAGCATAAAGGGAAGTGAGCTCTTATTATATATATATATATAAAAATATATATATGGTTGAAACATTAGGCATATCTGAGTTACACATTATTTTAGAATGTTATTATTGCCTTACCCTTTAATTATTGTGGTTATTTAATTTCCCTGAGAGATAAATGTTAACTCGTGGTAAATTATTGATGAGGGATTCCTGCTTGAGTGTCTGGTAGATAAACAAAGGAAAACTTTGAGAGATGGGTAGGATGCAGGGAGTCAGAAAGGATAATGTGATAAAAAAAAAAAACAAGTCATCTCCTCAACCATGTGTGTGCACAGATATACGTCAACACATATGAATGGGAGTGTTTAGATGCATTTTTCTTGAGATATTTCATTCTTACAGTGGCATTTATTAAAAAATAACTTTTGTAGTTATTGTCAAAGTCTGCTCCAATTTGAGAAATGCCTTCATGTTTTTCTGAAACAAACAGGTTAGACTCTAGTCATGGCCAACCAATCAAGAAATAGTTATTATATATCAAGTAAGAAAATGCACAGTACTAGAAACTCTAGGGGATACAGAGAAGCATGAAATTTATAACTTATGTAATCAGGTGTTTTAAAAAATAATCCATTGTTAAAGTCTGCCTTGGGCATAGTTTGGGTTTCTTTTCCCTGAATGTGGATGCGATGTAGGTATGTACAATTTGCTATTAATTGCTGAAAAATATTGTCTATCTTTTTTTTTTTTTTTAAGGATATTCAAATGGCCAGGAAATAGTTTTTGTTTATTTATTTTTTGTTAGTCCTCACCCAGGGATATTTTTTTCATCGATTTTAGATCGAGAGGAAGGGAGGGAGGGAGAGAAAGAGGGAAACAAACATTGATGTGAGAGACACAAATCGATTGACTATCTCACACAGGACCCCGACAGGGGCTAGGGATCGAACCTACAACCCAGGTACCTGCCCTTGACCCACAACCTTTTGGTATGCAGGTCAACGCTCTAACCGCTGAGCCATACCAGCCAGGGCTATGGTCTATCTTTAGATGGAAGATTACCTGATAACTAATTCTGTAATACTTTATGTAACTAACACTTCTACAATATAAATAAATATTATGACCAAGGAAGATCTTAAGTCCTGAAAATCACTGGAATGAGTTGTAACAGGAAAAGAAGGGCCCTAATACCTGACAGCAGCCCATTTGTGACAGTTCTCCAGGCTCCTAGGGTTTCCTTTTCTTTTTTTAAAATTAATTAATGAATTTTTCTTATAGATGTTTCTCCTCCCCATGCCCCACCCCATTGATGCCCTCCTCCCGATCCCGCACCCCTCACAGAATTGTGTTATGTCCACTGGTTATGCAAACATGCATAGAAGTTCTTTGGTTTATCACTTCCCTCCTCCCTGTGCCCCTCATCTGAAGTTTGTCAGTCTGAACCTTACTTCTATGTCTCTGGGTCTATTTTGTTCATTTGCTTATTTTGTTCATTATATTCCACGAATAAGTGAGATCATGTGATATTTGTCTTTCTCTGATTGGCTTATTTCGCTTAGCATAATACCGTCCAGGTCCCTCCATGTTGTCTCAAAAGATAAGAAATTTTTCTTTCTTATACCTGCATAGTATTCCATTGTGTACATGTACCACAGCTTTCTTATCCACTCATCTACTGACAGACACTTGGGTTGTTTCCAGATCTTAGCAATTGTAAATAGTGCTGCTATGAACATGGGGGTACATATATTCTTTCTGATTGGTGTTTTGGGCTTCTTAGAATATATTCCTAGAAGTGGGATCACTGGGTCAAATGGCAGTTCAATTTTTAATTTTTTGAGGAAACATCATATTGTTTTCCATAGTGGCCTCACCAGTCTGCATTCCCACCAGCAGTGAACTAGAGTCCCCTTTTCTCCACACCCTCTCCAGCACTTGTAGTTGATGATTTGTTGATGGCAGCCATTCTGGCAGATGTGAGGGGATACCTCATTGTTGTTTTAATTTGCATCTCTCTGATGATTAGTGACACTGAGCATTTTTTCATATGTATCTTGGCCATTTGTATGTCCTGTTTGGAGAGGTATCTACTTAGGTCCTCTGCCTATTATTTATTTATTTATTTATTTATTTATTTATTTATTTATTTATTTATTTATTTTTGTTAGAGATGTTTCTCCTTTTTTCCCCATTGACACCCTCCTCCCCATCCCCCCGCCCCATCCCCAGCATTGTTGTCTATGTCCATCAGTTATGCGTACATGCATATAAATTCTGTGGTTTATCTCTTCCCTCCCCCCCACTCCCTCTTCTGAGGGTTGTCAGTCTGTACCCTACTTCCACGTCTCTGGGTCTACCCTGATCCTCAGACTGTTATGTTCATTATATTTCACAAATAAGTGAGATCATGTGATATTGGTCTTTCTCTGCTTGGCTTGTTTCACTTAGGATAATACTCTCTAGGTCCCTCCATGTCGTCTCAAAGGATAAGAGACCTTTCTTTCTTAGAGCTGCATAGTACACCATTGTGTATATGTACCACAGCTTTTTTATCCATTTGTCTACTGATGAACACTTGGGCTGTTTCCAGATCTTAGCTATTGTAAATAGTGCTGCTATAAACATGGGGGTACATATATTCTTTCTGATTGGTGTTTCAGGCTTCTTAGGGCATATTCCTAGAAGGGGGATCACTGGGACAAATGGCAATTCAATTTTTAATTTTTTGAGGTAACACCATAGTGTTTTCCATAGTGGCTACACCAGTCTGCATTCCCACCAGGAGTGTACTAGAGTCCCCTTTTCTCCACACCCTCGCCAACACTTGTTGTTTGATGATTTGTTGATGGCAGCCATTCTGACAGGTGTGAGGTGATACCTCATTGTTGTTTTAATTCGCATCTCTTTGATGATTAGTGATGCTAAGCATTTCTACATGTGTCTCTTAGCCCTTTGTATGTCCTGTTTGGAGAGGTATCTATTTAGGTCCTCTGCCCATTTTTTAATTGGGTTCGTCTTCCTTTGGTTGAGTTGTATGACTACGCTACATGTTTTGGAAATTAACCCCTTATCTGATGTATCATTGGCAATTATGCTCTCCATAGAGTGGGTTCCCTTTCCATGTTGATGGTTGTTTCTTTTGCTGTGCAGAAGCTTTTTAGTTTGATGTAGTCCCATGTGTTCATTTTTTCCTTTGTTTCTCTTGCCTTAGGCGTTGTATCAGTGAAAATTCTGCTTCGTGTGATATCTGAAATTTTATTGCCCACTTTTTCTTCTAGAATTTTTATGGATTCACGAGTCACATTTAAGTCTTTTATCCATTTTGAGTTTATTCTTATGTATGGTGCAAGTTGGTGGTCTAGCTTCATTTTTTTTGCATGTAGCTGTCCCATTTTCTCAACACCAGTTATTTATTTATTTATTTGTAAAAATATATTTTTATTGTTTATTTATTTATTCATTTATCCTCACCCAAGGACATTTTTGCATTTATCTTCAGATAGAGCGGGAGGGAGAGAGGAGGGAAGAGAGAGAGAAACATCAATGTGAGAGAGACACATCGACTAGTTGCCACCCACACAACCCCAACCGGGGCGGGGACAAACTGCAACTGAGGTACATGCCCTTAGCGGGAACCAAATCCGGGACTCTCTGGTCTGCAGGCCGACGCTCTAACTGCTGAGCCAAATCGGCCATTGCATATTTTTATTGATTTTTAGAGAGGGAGCAAGGGAGAGGGAGAGAGAGAATGAAACATTGATGATGGAGACACATCAATTGGCTGCCTCCTGCACAGCCCCCACTGGGGATCGAGCCTGCAACCCAACGTGTGCCCTGACCAGAAATCGAACTGGCAACCTCTTGGTCCATGTGTCAGTGCTCAACCACCGAGCAACACCAGCTGGGCCCAACACCATTTATTAAAGAGTCTGTCTTTACTGCAATGTGTGCTTGTGCCACCTTTGTCAAATATTAACTGAGCATAAGGTCTTGGGTCAATTTCTGGGTTCTCTGTCTGTCCCATTGATCTATGTGCCTGTTCCTGTGCCAGTACCAGGCTGTTTGATTACAGTGGCTTTGTAGTATAACCTGATATCTGGTATTGTGATCAATCCTACTTTGTTCTTCTTTTTCAAGATTGCTGTGGCTGTTCGGAGTCTTTTTTCTTGCATATAAACGTTTGGGGTATTTGTTCTAGTTCTGTGAAATATGTCATTGGTATTTTAATGGTGATTGCATTGAATATATAGATTGCTTTGGATAGTATGGACATTTTAATGATGTTTATTGTTTCAATCCAGGAACAAGTTATATGCTTCCACTTTTTTATATCTTCCTCTATTTCTTTTTTCAATGACCTGTAGTTGTCTGCTAACAGGTCCTTCTCTTTTTTGGTTAAGTTTATACCTAGGTATCTTAATTTTTTTGCTGCAATGGTAAATGGGATTGTTTTTTAGTTTCTCTTTCAGTGAGTTCATTATTGGTGTAGAAGAATGCCATTGATTTCTTGATGTTAACTTTGTATCCTGCTACTTTGCTAAATTCATTTATTAAATCGAGTAGATTTTTATAGTCTTTAGGGTTTTCTATGTACAATATCATTATATCTGCAGATAATAACAGTTTCACTTCCTCCTTTCCAATTTGGATCCCTTTTACTTTTCCTTCTTGTCTAATTGCTGTGGATAGGACTTCCAGTGCTATGTTAAATAAGAGTGGTGAAAGTGGGCATCTTATGTTGTTCCTGTTCTTAAGGGAAATGCTTTTAGTTTTTGTCCATTGAGTATCATGTTGGCTGTAGGTTTTTCACATATGATCTTTATTATGTTGAGATATGATCCCTCTATTCTCACATTGCTGAGCGTTTTTATCAGACATGGGTGCTGGATTTTGTTGAATGCTCTTTCAGTGTCTATTGATATGTCATGTGGTTTTTATCTTTCATTTTGTTTATGTGGTGTATCACATTTATTGATTTGTGAATATTGTACCATCCTTGCATCCCTGGGATGAATTCCACTTGGTCATGGTGAATAATTTTTTTAATGTATTGCTGGATCTGATTTGCTAATATTTTTTAAGGATTTTGGCATCTGTGTTCATCAGGGATATTGGCCTGTAGTTTTTTTTTTTTTTTTTTTTTCTTTGTAGTGTCTTTTTCTGGTTTGGGGATTAGAATTATGCTGGTCTCATAAAAACAAGTTAGGAAGTCTTTCTTCTGCTGGGATTTTTTGGAATAGTTTGAGAGAATGGATGTTCTTCTTTGGATGTTCGGTAAAACTCCTCCGTGAAGCCATCGGGGCCCGGGCATTTTTTTTTTTTTTTGCTGTGAGATTCTTGATTGCAACTTCAATTTCCTTAGTTGTTATTGGTCTGTTCAAGTTTTCTGTCTCTTTGCAGTTCAGTTTTGGGAGACTGTGTGATTCCAGAAATTTGTCCATTTTGCCTAGATTGTCCAATTTGTTGGCATATAATTGTTCATATTATTCTTTAACGGCCCTTTGTATTTCTGTGGTGTCAGTTGTTACTTCCCTTATGTTTCTGATTTTGTTTATTTGGGTCCTCCCTTTTTGTTTCTTGATGAGTCTGGCTAAGGGTCCCTTAATCTTGTTTATCTTTTCAAAGAACCAGCTCTTTGTTTCCTTGATCTTTTGATGGTTTTTTTAGTCTCTATGTTGTTTATTTCTGCTATGACCTTCACTATTTCTGTCCTTCTACTTGCCCTGGGATTTTCTTTTTGATTACTTTCTAGTTCTGTAAGTTGTAGGATTAGATAGTCAATTAGGAATTTTTCTTTTTTCTTGAGTTAGGCCTGTAGTGCTATGAACTACCCTCTCAGGACTGCTTTCGCTGGGTCCCATAGATTTTGAGTTGTTGTGTGTTCATTTTCATTGGTTTCCAGGAAGTTTTTAATATCTTCCTTGATCTCCTTGGTAACCCATTCTTTGTTTAATAACATGCTATTTAGGTTCCACGTGTTTGAATGTTTTTTATTGTTTTTATTGCAATTGATTTCTAGTTTCATGCCATTGTGATCTGAGAAGATGCTTGATATGATTTCAATCTTCTTGAATTTATAGAAACTTAATTTGTATCCTAATATGTGGTCTATCTTTGAGAATGTCCATGTGCACTTGAGATAAATGGGAATTCTGTAGTTTGGGGATGTAATTCTCTGTATCTATTAAATCCATTGGATGTAGTGCATCATTTAGAGTCTCTGTTTCCTTGTTAATTTTTTGTCTAGAGGATCTATCCAGTGATCTCAGTGGGGTGTTGACGTCCCCTGCTATAATTGTATTGCATTGATTTCTCCTTTGAAGTCCTCCAGAAGTTTTTAAATGTATTTTGGTTCTCCTATATTGGGTGCATATATGTTTATCAAGGTTATAGCCTCCTGTTGGATAGATCCTTTCAAAATTATGTAGTGACCTTCTTTGTCACTAGTTATGGTCTTCATTTTGAAGTCTGTTTTACCAGGTATGAGTATTGCTACCCCAGCTTTTTTTTTTTCCTTTAAGTTTGCTTGGAAAATTATTTTCCATCTATTCATTTTCAACCTATGTGAGTCTTTTGCTGTATAGTGGGTCTCTTGTAAACAGTATACAGATGAGTCATGCTTTCTTATCCATTCAGGTACTCTGTGGTTTTGATTTGAGCTTTCAATCCATTTACATTTAAGGTTTTTATTGATATGTACTTATTTATTGCCATTTCTGTTTATTGTGGTTATATTTTTCTTCTCATTTCTTCTGCTAATTACAACAGTCCTTTTTAACATTTCTTGCAGTGCTGGTGTGGTGCTAACATATTCCCTTAGTGGTGCTAATACATTCCTTTTTTTTTTTTTTTGTCTTGGAAGCTCTTGATTTTGAATGATAGGCTTGCTGGATAGAGTCATCTTGGATTCATGTTTTTTTATTACCTTGAATACTTCATGCCATTCCCTTCTGGCCTGTAGTGTTTCTGTTAAGAAGTCAAGTGATAGCCTTTTGAGGGTTCCTTTGTAGGTAACCTGTTGTTTATCTTTTGCTGCCTTTAGGATTCTCTCTTTGTCTTTAAATTTTGGCATTTTAATTATTATGTGTCTTGGTATGGGCCTGTTTAGGTTCTTCTTACTTGAGTCTCTCTGTTCTTCTTGAACATGTATTCTTTTTTCCTTCACCAAGTTAAGGAAGTTTTCTGTCACCATTTCTTCAAATATATTCTATAATCCTTGCTCATTTTCTTCTTCTTCTGGAACTCCTATGATGTGGATATTGTTATGCTTCACGTTGTCCCACAGTTCTCTTAAGCTGTCCTCCCTTTTTTTAATTGTTTTGTCTTTTTGGTCCTCTGATTGGGTGATTTTTTCTACCCTGTCTTCTTATTCACTGATCTGATCCTTAGCTTCCTCTAGTCTGCTGGTTGTTCCTTTCAATGTGTTCTTTATTTCTGCTATGTCATTCCTCATTTCTGCTTGGTGTTTTTTTCATTTCCAATTGGTTGATTTTCAATGTTTCTATATCTTTACTCTTTCTGTTGAGCTCTTTACTCATGCTGTTGAGCTTCTTCATAATCATTACTCTGAACTCCACCTCTGATATCTTTCTTAATTGAATTTCATTCATCTCTTCTATAGAATTCTTTTGTTCTTTCATTTTGTATTTGTTTCTTTGTTTTTCCATTTTGGTTGTTTCAGTGGGTTTTATATCTTGCCAAATTTTCCCTGTGGGTGTTGGTGTTCTGCTGATTGTGGCTCCCTCTACTGGGTTTGGATGTGTGTGGGAGGGCCCATGTAAACACCACTGTCAAGTCTTACTTTCCTAGGTAAATGTGCAGGCCAAGCAAATGTTCAGTTATCCTTGAGTTTTTGTCTGCAGGCTGTTAGTCTCAGTTATTTGATGAGCCTTGGGTTGTAGCCCTCAGGTGTACGGGGTAAGAGGACTTTCAGTGGGTGGGTCAATGGCTTTTTTCTTTCTCCCCCCCCCCCTTTGCTTGCTGGTAGTCTCTAGCTGTTAATGAGCCTCAATTTGCATTTATCTGTCCTGGCCTGGTGGTGTTAAATTCTTGAGGGAGGGGCCATTGCTTTTTCTGGGGATCTGGGAAGGGACTCTTTGACTAAGATGGCTACTGTCCTGTGAAGGATGATTTAGCATAAAACTCCCGGTGTCCTCCTTCCCAGCTCTCTCCTCTCAGCCACGAACCCCTACTCTCTTTACACTGTTCCAGTGCAGTCTGTCCTCCCTCTACTGGAGCCCAAGGTGAGTGGCTGTAGCTGATTTAGTGCTCTGGTCCTTCGGGGAGTGCTGTTTTTTTCCCTGTGCCTCTCTTTGCTGGACAAAGCCTCAGCTCTGGTGATCATAGCTAGGTGTTATGCGGGTGACTTTCCCTGTCCCACCACTCTGTGCTGTGAAGCTGGCTTGAATTTTAACCCCCGACTTCTCAGAGGGAATTTCTCACAGTTACAACAGCCCTCAGATGCTGTCCATGGGCTCCCAGTCCACCCTCTCATGCCTCTAGTTCCTAGCAGGCTAGATTTGGTGTACTCTTTCCATCCCTAGTTACAATGTTTCTCTCTAGCTGCTTTTCAGTTGTTTTTTGCTGTGATGTGTCTGTAGTTTAGTTGTAATTCCAGTTCGGTCCTGGGAGATGGTCTGTGTAGCTTCCATTCACTCTGCCGCCATTTTTTTCCTCCCTCTTTTTCTCATGAACATTTTAAAACAGTTGCTTTTTGAATTCAAAACTTCAAAAATGACCATTTGTAATTGGTAAAATTAAGTAGTAATTTTTAATACTAGAGAAGACTATCAATGAGATCCAAGTTTCTATAATTTTGTTGTTTCACATTTTGACCCATTTAAATGTGTATAGGCAGTACTTACTTTGATGTTAATGCAGGACTGTAAAAATGACCATGTAAGCAGAAACCATGCAAAACCATCTCAATTATTAGTGGGAAAAATCACAATTGTTTCGTGACCTTTAAAAACTTTGTCAAAACACGAAAACCTCTATCAATTATAAAGGTACAGGAAAATGGAAAAAATAGTGAAACTAACATTTAATGTATTATAATTTAACACACTAGAGACATTAAAAACTAAAGTGTTTTATTTCTTCGTAAAAACTTATCAAGAATAGTTTGGATAGTTCTTGCCTTCTTAAAACTTGCAATATGGAGCAAGCAACTTTCTATGTCTTGGTGAATTGTCACATTCTCTTCTAAGTTTGAATCAGGTTCCACCTTTTTATCCTTTGTGTTTTCAATGTTGTGCAGTGTCTCTATGAGTTCCTTTAGTGTGAATTTTTTGCCAGCTTCACTTCTTTCTTTCTTTTTTTAAAATATGTTTTTATTGATTCTTTAGAGAGAGAGGAAGAGAGAGAGAGAGAGAAACATCAATGTGAATGAGAAACGCGATCAGCTGCCTCCTGCATGCTCCCTACTGGTGATGGAGCCCACAACCCAGGCATATGCCCTGACCAGCAATCGAACAGGACCTCTCAGTCCATGCGACGATGCTCAATCCACTGAGCCACACCAACTGGGCACCAGTTTCTCTTTCTTTGGGACATCTTCATCTTTTTCGTCACCACCACTTACTCACATTACAGGTACTAATGAGAGCTTGGTCACTATTCACTCAGTCAGCTATTTCTCCTAGAACTCATATGTGTTCCAGTGAAATTTCACTTCTAGCATTACAGCTTTTTGTTCCTTTGCTGCACTTTCATCATTGGTGGCCAGTTCCTTCTTTCTGTTACTCATTTTTGTAAAACGTTATTTGAGTTTATCACTGGGAGACTAAGGGGCTACACAATTCCACCGTTGGCTGTCTTTACATTACTGAATAATTGATGTGCAGTAACCAATAACTGTCAGACTTGGAAAAAGTGATGTAATGGTCACTGATCATAGTGCATGTCTGTTACTTATATATCGATCTGTGGATCTAAAATTTAGCAGAGATTATTTTATGCAATTACTCCCTATTGTAAGGTACAGTAACTGAAATTTGAACCATGTTATTGGAGGACTGGAGTCATTTATCTATTAAGAGAAAATTTCTGAGCTGTCCTAAATTTAATTGTAGCAGGCCAGAGAATGGGGGAGAGAGACAAGGGAAGTTAACCAGTTAACCTCTGTAGGCAGAAACAAAAGACTGCTTACATTCCTGAAAGTATGTTGAAACTTTGAATCAATTTCCAGTTGGTGATTTCAGCTTTTATCTAGAGGGAGTAGCCAAATAATTGAATTCTCTCTCTCACTCCCCAAGACCTGCTGAAGCAATATCCAGAGATGGAGTCCAGGCATATGTACTTTTTAAAAGATATATTTTTTGCCCTGGCTGGTTTTGCTCAGTGGTTAGAGCGTCGGCCTGCAGTCCAGAGAGACCCGGGTTCGGTTCCCGCTAAGGGCACATGCCTCGGTTGCAGTTTGTCCCCGGCCCTGGTTGGTCGTGTGGGAGGCAGACACTCGATGTGTCCCTTTCAGGTTGATGTTTCTCTCTCTCTTCCTCTCTCTCCCTCCCACTCTATCTGAACAAAAAATGGAAAAATGTCCTCGGGTGAGGATAAAAAAATAAATAAATAAAAGATATATTTTATTGATTTTTTTTTTAGAGAAAGGAAGGGAAAGGGAATGAGAGAGAAACTTCGACATCAATTGGTTGACTCCAAATCTCAGCTGGGAAATTGAACCTTCAACCTGGGTATGTGCACTAACCGGTAATCAAACCAGTGAACCTTTGGTGCATGGGACAACATTCAATCTGTGCTATATTTTCATTTACTTGTTTCATTTTTAGTAAATAGTGACTATGTCAATAGGAGAGGTGTCCTCAAACCCCATTGTCTTAGAATTTAGTTTTAGCAGTAAAAAGAAAGGTAACTATTGCAAGGTATATAACAGGCAGGTAACATTACAAGTTACAAAGAAAAGATAATCTTTAAGAGCCAGTCTGGATTCAAATAACAAATGTTAAATCTTGAAGTTTCTGGAAGTGTGGAATCCATACAGAATTGATTAAGTGAAATGTTGACCCAAAGTTCCCATATACATGAATTAAAAATGGTCACTTCGAATCAATGCAACGGAAAGGAGAGAACTCTTTTAGGTTCCACTCTAGCTTTGTCAATTTCAGAGATTTTTGGGTTTCTTTCTTTCTTTCTTTCTTTCTTTCTTTCTTTCTTTCTTTCTTTCTTTCTTTCTCTCTCTCTCTCTCTCTCTCTCTCTCTCTCTCTCTCTCTCTCTCTCTCTTTCTTTCTTTTTGTCAATACACTATAGCATACTTAACCATTCCCCTCTTTAAATTTTTTATTGAATTTATTGGGGTGACATTAGTTAATAAAATTATATAGGTTTCAGGTGTACAATTCTATAATACATCATGTGTATATTATATTATGTGTTCACTACCCCAAGTGAAGTCTCCTTTCATCACCATTTATCCCCCCTTTAGCTTCTTCTACCTCCCTCCAACCCCCTTCCCTCTGGTAATCACCATACTATTATCTACGTCTATGAATTTTGGTTTTCTTTTTGTTTGTTTAATCCCCTCATCCAGCTCCACAACCCCCTGGCCCTCTGAAGCTGTCAGTCTGTTCTTTGTATCTATGAGTATGTTTCTATTTTATTTGTTAGTTTATTTTGTTCATTATATTCCACATATGAGTGAAATCATATGGTACTTGTCATTCTCTCACTGGCTTATTTCACTTCGTATAATACACTCCAGATCTATCCATGCTATCTCAAAGGGTAAGGCTTCCCTCTTTTTTATGGCCTAGTAGTATTCCACTGTGTAAATGTACCACAGAGATTTTGAGTTCTTGATATAGACATGAGCCCTGCCAAAGCCTTCTAGACAGAGCTTCCCTCTGAAGACCCCTATGGGATAATCCGTTTTAAGTGGCTCTTAGTAACAACAAAATTCCCAGTGCTGACAATGGCCCAGTAGGTGACCTAGACTGTACAATTTCCAGCCAATGTCATGATAGCTTTGTACCACTGCAAAGTTCTACATTAGGGACTAGGATATCACTAGACCTACATTTTTCATATTTCTCTTTTCTTGTGAGGTTAATTCATTATATTACACTAAGGATTATTCATTTATTACCATGAGTTAGTTGCATTTTTGTTTTCCATGATGGCTATTGCTTCCCAAACTTAATGTAAAAATAACTTACTACTAGTAACTTGCTTGGTTAGCTCAGCAAAAGGAACATTGTTAGTGCAGGAAATGTTTTCCCCATTCATATATATAGTGTTTGATGGCACAGCACAAGCCAAAAGTCCACAGAGGCAGTGTGCTTTAATTTTTAGAAAATATATTAAACAGTTCCATGAAAATCTAAAACATGTAATAGATTAATATATATTTAATGGTTAATGCCATTGGAATCAAAATTAAGGCTAATTGCAATGTAGTTATCTAATCCTAGCAGTTGTTTAAATGATCTTGAACTTGCAAAATTCTGCCTTTGGAGGTAAGATTACAAGGTGCTGAAGTTTTTCAGTGTAACTTGAACCAATCTAGCTACTCATTTTCGACTAAGACCTCTTTTTTTAAATTTTATTTTATTAATTTATTTTTGTTACAGATGTTTCTCCTTTTTCCCTCATTGTCACCCTTCTCCCCCTCCCTCCCTGCCCCGTCCCCAGTTTTGTTGTCCATGTCCATTGGTTATGAGTACATGCGTACAAGTTCTGTGGTTCATCGCTCCCCTCCCCCACCCGCTCTTCTGGCGATTGTCAGTCTGTACCCTACTTCCACATCTCTGGGACTACCCTGTTCCTCAGACTGTTATGTTTATTATATTCCAGAAATAAGTGAGATCATATGATATTTGTCTTTCTCTGCTTGGCTTGTTTCACTTAGGATAATAGTTTCCAGGTCCTCCCATGTCATTGCAAAGGATAAGAGATCTTTCTTACAGCTGCATAGTACTCCATTGTGTATATGTACCACAGCTTTTTTATCCATTCGTCTACTGATGGACAGTTGGGCTGTTTCCAGATCTTAGCTATTGTAAATAGCACTGCTATGAACATGGGGGTACATATATTCTTTCTGATTGGTATTTCAGGCTTCTTAGGGTATATTCCTAGGAGTGGGATCAAAGACCTCTTTTTTGATAAGAGGTTCTCTTCCATCAAATACAACCATAAATTTGTTTTATTATGAAACATTTCAGCACAGAAAAATGTATAGAGTATAATAATACAAACACCTATTTGCCCAGAAGCCCAGTTCAAGTAATACACTTGGTATAAGGAAGACCTCTTTCTCCATCCTATTCCTACCTCCCCACTGAGCACTGTCATCAGTACAATTTATACCTGCCACTTGTCACACCTCTTAACTGTGGTTTAGATTAATTAATGCCCAAGACTTTGGGACACAGAGAGGAGTATTCATAACTATTTGTCTTTTGTTTACCATCTAGATGATTAAATTTACATATTTACTAAAACTTTGAAACTAAATTTTCTTGAGCATTTAAAAATACAATTTAATTAATTACATTCCCTTAAATAATTTAAAATGTAATTGAAAATATATGTATTAGTGCTACTGATTTTTAAAAACATTTCAAGCCCTTGCTGGTTTGGCTCAGCAGTGTAGAGCATCAGCCTATGGATCAAAAGTTGTGGGTTCGATTCTAGTCAAGGGCACGTGCTATGGTTGTGGTTCGGTCCCCGGCACTGATCGAGGTTGTGGGGGAGGCAGCAAGTTGATGTGTCTCTCTCACATCGATGTTTCTCTCTCTCGCTCTCTCCCTCACTCCCTCCCACTCGATCTGAAGATAAATGGGAAAAAAACATCCTCAACTGAGGATTAAAAAATAAAAAAATAAATAACAACATTTCAAAGTCTTCAGTGATAAAACATATATAATTATTATAAAATGTATTAGTACACTTAAATTATTTCTTTTTTAATAAATAAATAAATAAATAAATTTTTGTTACAGATGTTTCTCCTTTTTCCCCCATTGACACCCTCCTCCCCCTCCCTCCCCGCCCTGTCCCCAGCTTTGTTGTCCATGTCCATTGGTTACGCATACATGCATATAAGTTCTGTAGTTTATCTCTCCCTCCACCCCCTCTTCTGGGGATTGTCACTCTGTACCCTACTTCCACGTCTCTGGGACTACTCTGTTCTTCAGACTGTTATGTTCATTATATTCCAGAAATAAGTGAGATCATATGATATTTGTCTTTCTCTGCTAGGCTTGTTTCACTTAGGATAATACTTTCCAGGTCCCTCCATGTCGTCTCAAAGGATAAGAGATCTTTCTTACAGCTGCATAGTACACCATGGTTGTTTCTTTTGCTGTGCAGAAGCTTTTGAGTTTGATGTAGGCCCATGTGTTCATTTTTTCCTTTATTTCTCTTGCCTTAGGTGATGTATCAGTGAAAATTCTGCTGTGTATGCTGTCTGAAATTTTGTTGCCTACATTTTTTTCTAGGATTTTTATGGATTCATGAGTCACATTTAAGTCTTTTATCCATTTTGAGTTTATTCTTGTGTATGGTGTAAGTTGATGGTCTAGTTTCATTTTTTTTGCATGTAGCTGTCCAATTTTCCCAACACCATTTATTAAAGAGGCTGTCTTTACTCCACTGTATGTTCCTGCCACCTTCATTGAATATTAATTGAGCATAATGTTTTGGGGCAATTTCTGGGTTCTCTGTTCTGTCCCATTGATCTATGTGCCTGTTCCTGTGCCAGTACCAGGCTGTTTGATTACAGTAGCTTTGTAGTATAACCTGATATCCGGTATTGTGATCCCACCTACTTTGTCCTTCTTTTTCAAGATTGCTGTGGCTATTTGGGGTCTTTTTTGGTTCCATATGAAATTTTGAAGTATGTGTTCTAGTTCTGTGAAGTATGTTGTTGGTATTTTGATGGGGTTTGCATTGAATCTATAGATTGCTTTGGGTAGTATGGACATTTTAATGATGTTAATTCTTCCAATCCATGAACAAGGTAAGTGCTTCCACTTTTTAATATCTTCCTCTATTTCTTTTTTCAATGACCTGTAGTTTTCTACAAATAGGTCCTTTACTTCTTTGGTTAAGTTTATTTGGTTAAAATTAAGGTATCTTAATTTTTTGCTGCGATGGTAAATAGGATTGGTTTTTTAGTTTCTCTTTCTGTGAATTCATCATTGGTGTATAAGAATTCTGTTGATTTCTTGACATTAATTTTGTATCCTGCTACTTTGCCAAATTCATTTATTAAGTCTAGTAGATTTTTGATAGAATCTTTAGGGTTTTCTATGTATAATATCATGTCGTCTGCGAATAATGACAGTTTCACTTCCTCCTTTCCAATTTGGATCCCTTTTATTTTTTCTTCATGTCTGATTGCTGTGGCTAAGACTTCCAGTACTATGTTAAATAAGAGTGGCAAAAGTGGGCATCCTTGTCTTGTTCCTGTTCTTAAGGGAAATGCTTTTAGTTTTTGTCCATTGAGTATGATGTTGGCTGTAGGTTTTTCATATATGGCCTTTATTATGTCGAGATATGATCCCTCTATTCCCAAATGCTGAGCATTTTTATCAGAAATGGGTGCTGGATTTTGTTGCATGCTTTTTCAGCATCTATTGATATGATCATATGATTTTTATCTTTCATTTTGTGTATGTGGTGTATCACATTTATTGATTTTTGAATATTGTACCAGCCTTGCATCCCTGGGATGAATCGCACTTGGTCATGGTGAATAATTTTTTTGATGTATTGCTGGATCTGATTTGCTTATATTTTGTTTTATTAGATGTTGGTTTCATTGTTTCATTTTGAAAATGAGTGCATCCTTTTCCTCGTTACCTTAAAAAATAGATAGGATAATGCAAAAACACTTTTCAACTTTTTTTCACTTTATACATTCAGAAGATTATTCCATATCAATATATGGAGATAAATTCTTATTCTTTTTTTTTTTTTTTGCAGTTACATAGTACCTTGCTATGTGTATATACCCTACATAGGACTTTTAAGCGGTTTGCTGATGGACATTTAGGTTATTTTCAGACTTCTTTATTTACAAATAATGTTGGAATGAATAGCCTTGTGCATTTGTCATTTTTTTTCAGACATAGATTTTAAGAAGTGGAAGTTTTGGGTGGAAGAATAGATGATATCTAATTTGCTAGATCTTGCCTTTTCAGGCAGTTCAGGCTGCTGTAATAAAATACCAATATTATTGAGACAAGAGGAAACATCTGAATAAGATCCAAGATTAGCTATTAATACTGAACCAATTTTAATTTCCTGGTTTTCATAATTATACTATAGTTATGTAAGATAATTCTTTTTTCTTAGGAAATGCACACTAAAGTATTTAGGAGTCAAGAGTCATCAATGTCTGCAACTTACAAATGGTTTAAATATTATATATAACAAACCTACATTTATATGTATCTAGGTAATAGAGAAGAAGGGAGAAAAGATAAAGCAAATATAGTAAAATGTTAACATTTGGGGAATGGTTTCCAGGAATTCTTGTAACTTTTCTATAAGGTTGAACCTGCCTATACAAAATATTTCTAAAAGAAAAATGAATTTAAAAAATGGTCTTAACAAATTATAACCCATTGAATAAAATAAACCATGAATCCATATTGATAAATGAATAAGTCAAAAGTTTAATGAAGAGATATTTACATAAATTCTATAAATCTTCCCTATAAAACAATAATTGACTGGTAGGTGAAAAAAGCAGCGTTACAGAGGAGAAACCCAGCAGATACTATCTTCAGTGATCAACATTAACATCACCAACAATGGAACAAATCCAAATTGTAGGTCACATCATAGGTTGCATTAGAAGAGTACAGGACAACTTCTGTGATGCTCTTGCTAAAACTGTGATCTAAATCTTATAAGGAAACATCAGGAAAATCCATATTGAGGAACATTATACATTACCGGAACTTACTCTTCAAAAGATTCAAGGTCATGAAAGTCAAGGAGAGACTAAAGAACTGTTCCAGACTGAAGAAGATGAATATACACTACAGTTAAATATAAACCATGGATCTGAACAGGATCTTTTTGCTATAACAGATTCTATAGACAAATGGCAAACACTAAAAAGAATATGAAGATTAAATAATAGAACGTATTAGTGTTACTTTTCTGCCTGTGAAGGTGGTATGGTGGGCAAGTGGAATGTACTGACTGGTAGGAAATTAAAGGAATAAGGGATATTGGCACCATGTCAGCAATTTTCACCCAAATGGTTCAGGGCAAAAAAGTTCTTTTCACTGGCCGGTTTGGCTCAGGGGTTAGAGTGTCAGACTATGGACCAAAATGGTCCCAAGTCAATTCCTGGTCAAGGGGACGTACCTGGGTTGCAGGTTTGATACCCAGTTGGGGTTATGGGAGGCACCAATCAATGTGTCTCTCTAACATTGATGTTTCTCTCTCCCTCCCTCCCTTCCACTCAATCAAAAAAAAAAAAAAAAAAAGCAATGGAAAAATATCCTCAGGTGAGGATTAACAAAAAAACAAAAGAAGGAAAATAACAAAACAAGAAAATGAACTTGAAACTTTCTCTAATTTTAATTTTATTTGTAAAAAATCAATAAAAAATCAATAAATCAATAGAGAAGTGGAAAAGCCTAAAGCAAATTTTATTTCCCCATAAGGAAAGTATTTTGAATCAGTGTTTAAGGTTACAAACTATAAGTCTGATGGCACTATAGCAATTATAATACATCCAACTGGTAGCCATAGCAGCAGATATCAAAACGATGTCTGTCTAAATCTTTAGGACCAAATACAGTGATAAAATTGGAAAATATTAAAAAATCTATCAACTAACAACACTAAAGTATGAATGACAACTTGGTTGTTTGGGTGTTATTTAAACAAGTGGTATTTGGGCAGTTTGATCAAGTATAACTTAATAGTGCTGGCTTTCATTTACAAAATCTGCTTCAAATTTAGATGTGAAAAAACCCAGTTTAGAATACTATATAAATTTTCATCATACACATATGATCCCAAAATATTTTTCCTTAATGAAGATTCCACGTCATGTGCTAAATGAAAGACAAAATGTTATGTAAACAACCCAGAACAAATTTTTATTATTTATGTTCCAGAACATATACTTTTTTATTCAAAACTTTATATTCTTCTGCTTTCAAAAGCAGAACTTCATTTGAGTTTGACTGAATAGATCTTACAGAAAATAAGCTGAATAGGTTTCAGAATAAAATTCAGCAGCATCTGGAAAGAAAAATAATTATATTATTTATCTAAACTACAACTAAGTGTAAGTGTTAAGAAGAAAAAAAACATCCATATATGACTACAATACACAACATCAGAATACTGTGAAATATAATTTTCCATGGTTGCACACTGAATAAATTGGTATTCTGGCTACATATCAGAGCTTCTGGTTTCCTCATCCTTCATTTATTCAACACCATGGGTTAGGGTAGTATGGACCAGCACTGGAGTTACAAGATGACGGTGACACAGTCCACCCCTGAACAATCAGATACTATAGACAAAAAAACAAATGAACAGGCAACTTCTACTCAGAGTCATATGTACTAGGACAAATATAGAACAGGGCATTAGTGGAGCACACAGAGGGGACATCCCAGTTTTGTGTCAAGATTGTGGGTTTTTCAGTGGAGGTGATGTGTAAGTTGATATCTGAAGGACAAAGAAAGCATGCCAGAAAGAGAAACGAAGCAGATGCCAGGACTAGAGTGAGGAAGAACACTGTGGAACAAGAAGTCGTCTAGTTTTGGCTAGATGCTAGAGCAAAAGGGCAGAGCAGGGTAAGGAGCAAAGGTAAGGCTGAGTTATTTGGCAAAAACTAAGTGGATTTCAGTGTCTTTACTCCATGCAAAAGAGTTTGGAGTTTTACCTGAGGATAAACGGTAAAAGAATGACCAAGTCTGCCTGGCCGGTGTGGCTCAGTGGTTGAGCGTCGACCCATGCACCAAGAGGTCACCGGTTTGATTTCTGGTCAGGGCACATCCCCAGGTTGTGGGCCAAATCCCCAGTGGGGGGTGTGCAGGAGGGGGCCAATTGATGTTCTCTCATTGATGTTTCTATCTCTCTCTCCCTCTCCCTTCCTCTCTCTCTAAAATCAATTAAGAAAAAAAAAAAAAAGAAACTCAACCACATACAAGGAAACTCAAAAGGCAGTTCAGTGAGCTCAGGAATAAAATGAATGAACAGAAGGAGTACTTTACCAAAGAGATGAGAACTATAGAAGACAGCCAAACAGAAACTGTGGAGCTGAAGAACTCAATGAATGAGATGAAGAAGGGACTATTAGTAATCACACACATGACGCTCGTTGCTCTTCCAGACCCCCTGTCACTGCCATCTCACTCACCAGTCAAGTGCAGGAAGTTATACGAACATAGTGAATTTCATTTTAAAATACAAACATTAAAAAATACATTTAAAACATAAAAATGGAAATATTTGCTAATTTAGCTATTTAGGAAATGTACACTTGCTCAGCAAAAGAGTTTATAAAAATTGAAATAAAAATGCTGAAGTAAAGAGCAATTAAGATTGTTCTTCATGTAAGAAGATGACAAACTTTTACTTGAAGACAGAAGTTAATTCTTTTAGTGCTGCAAGTTGATTTAATTATTGAAAGAGTTTCTCTCAGTTTCATTTAAATAACTAACATCCATATACAGTTAAGTGTTTGGATGTCAATCATTTATTTATGGTCAGGGGTGGAAAAATAGGGGTGCAGCGAACTTAAAGATTGTCACGAACCATCACCAAAGTAAAATCCATTAGACAGTAAGCCAAAGCATCTGCAAGTATACCACTGGTTATTAGGCATTAATACTTAATTTGTAAAATCAAATATAATTCAGCTTTTTAAGAAATTTAAAATGTATCACTTTAGTCATACTTATTGATTAAAGCTAATGATAACGTATCTCTTGAAAATGAGAGATCCAGGGACTGAAAAATGATTGCAAAATTTCTGTCTCTTTTCTATGTTAGCACACATAATTAAGACCTCTTATTAGTGTGCATGAGTCTATTAAGCAACTCAGAATTTCAGCAAATTAAACACAAGAGTTCTACCAGGAATCTGTAACCCAAGGGAAAAAAAGATAATATAATAACCTTCATCAATTCAGCTGTCTTAGGAATCTTCAAGTTCTTCTTGAAGTGGACGGTACATTGAGCACAAATCTATTATTAGTGTTCACAACATAAAGTGTCTGCTGGACTGGGCTCCTGTGAACAGTGCTGAGTAAGTCGTGGCAGTACTGTTTCTGCAGGCGGTATTTACCATGGACCTCTGACAGCCTCTCCATAGTCCTGTGAAGATTGTAAAACACAAGTGCTCAGTATTTCATTTTTCCCTACGCAGACTTGCATTTTTTTAAAAAAGTTGCCATATAGTAAATGGAATTTCCCTATAACAGCATTTTAACACCAAAAATATATCAGAGCAGAACTACTATGTACAAGTATAGGTTCTAAATTGTTCTAAAGAAGAACTTATGTTTTTAAGGGGGTGTGGTTTTTAACTAACAAATTCTAAGGAGGGAGGGGAGAGAAATGGCTGTCAGTGATACAGACGGCTTCTCAGGTAACACTGGCTGCCTTCTGGAAGGGCTGTACTTACATGATTCTTGAGGATGGCCTTGGCCATGTTTAGTAAACCAGTTTAGAGATTAAAAAAAGAAGAAGACAAATTCCTTTGAGACATTGTCAAGCATTTGCTTTCACCACTCTTGTACAATACACTTGTTACCTTGGAGATATGAACCATTTGACACCCAGGCAGAGTTTAGAGCAACAACCTCTAAGGGAGAACAAGACAGCCTAGCTGGTGATCACAGTGAACTAAAACGACTCCAGAAGCCATTGGCTTATGACAAACACTGTTACCAAAGCACTGGAGGTGGGATCTGCCCTCTCTGTCTTCCCTTCCTGCAGATCACCTTCTTCTTTTTACCCACTTTGTCAGTTATAACCCCTGTGTTAATCTCTCCTTATTTAACATGCATGCCTCTATGTAGAGTAGAAAACTATAAAGGTAATTTGTCTAAAGGTGCCCATTAGTGATAATAATCAAGAAAGATCACAATCAAGAAAGAAAATTACCAAGTGCTAGAATGTGTTGGAGTAACTTAACCCTTTGTGCATAAAGTTGTTATCTTAAATATTTCTACTTAGAGGAATTCTGACAAGCAATTCTATAGTAATATTGTTGTCTAAGGGATAAGGCTTCAAAAACACTCAGCTTAAAGACTAGTAGATCAGATTAACTACATGGAAATATGAAGGGAAAAAACACAGGTACGTAAAACCAAAAAAGTGGGAGAGATGCAAACTGCCTTGGACGAACATTTGAAAGGTCAGTGTATTTACTAGCATAATTTTCCAAAGTTATACTTTTTAGTTAGCTTTCACGTTCTACTAATCTCATGAACATGGCTTGTTAAAAATTATGCTTTAGAACCTAATTAATGAGTTAAATTTATTTTCTCTGATTCCGTATTTTGACTTACTTGTTTAATTTATTTGCCAACGACTTTCGGTTCTCTACTTCTTCTAGGTAGAGTCTCTCATAGCGTTTCAATTCTATTTTCTTACAATTTAGAAAGGTTTGCATTTTGGAGAGTTTTGACTCTAGATATTTATTTTGGAGTTCCAAATGCCTTTGCATGGAAGAAATACACTCTTGAGATGCTCTTTGTGTCTAAAGCAAATAAAAGAGTACATATTTTAAGTACGTATATCCCGAACACTTATAGTATATTTATTTTCTTCAGTTTTGAGATCAACGACTCAGAGATCAACTTTAAATGTGAAAGAAAGCTGGTTTAAAATATCTATCATCTATGTCAGCTGAATGAAACCTGAGTTATAAAGTTGAATCATTCTTCTATTAGTACTCATATAAGCTGATAATTCAAATAATAATAGAATCAGTTTAAAAAGCTTCAAGTTTATATAAATTAAAAATTCAAGAGTATTGGACAAATTTTAAACCACATTTCTCTCTTTTCTTCCTAATAGTCTTATTTTACATTAACTGGTCTTAAAAATAAAACAATCCTCTAGTAAGAATCATTCTGAAAGATCAACTTAGTGATAATAATGATGGAAACTGAAATACTGAAAGGGAAAAACAAAGCCATCTTCCTTCTAGAAATCTACAAAAGAAATTGCTATTAAAGGAAGTAGAAGAAATGGAAAAACTGTATATATCCAAAATGTACTTAACAGTGAAAAGAATTAAAGCACATTAAAGATCAATAAATTAACCTCTAAAACTAGATGGACTTGTTTTAATTTTTCTGCTACCTGTTGTCTTGCTCGTTCTTCAATCTTCAATTTATACTGTTCTACTTCACTTAATTCTACCATATTCATTTCCATGTGTCTTTTGAGGTTCATTACTTCTTGTTTCAACTTCTCTTTTTCGTCCTCTAGTTTTTCACATTGCTTATCTATTGCTTTCTTAAATAATAAATCCTATTGAAGACATCTATTGTTTCCATCCAGGAGTAGACATTTTGAAGATGCAGCTTCCAATTTTGCTGTAAGGTCATCATTCTGAATGAATAAAATCATGTAGTTTGGTTATGAAGGTGTAGACTGAAAATAGTCTAACTCAACACCAGTATAAAATTTTGAAATAAATTCAGTTGCAATAAAATGTTATCTGTACTGTAGAAGAGTCCTAGATTGTGGAACAATGAATTATTCAGAATCAAGAACAAAGTTAAAACCACCAGGAGTCACAAAAATATATCTTTTACTCTTGCAGTCTTTGCCACTCAACATCTGCACTTAATTTTACAATCTTTTTTCTATGATTGTTTCATGTCTTCTTCTACAAATGACTATACGTCACCTCTTAGTAGAAAGTCTCTTACCTCCTCCCCCTTTGAAATCTTCATAATTTTAAATACATTTCAGGGATATCATATTGAGGTGCTTAGGCCTTAGTTAATAAGTGCCTCCCCAAATCAGACTTGCAAAATGAAACTCTAATTAATGAATCTTATAAATATTGGGTTCTAATGCCATGAGCCTTTTACTGAACTACAAATGTTTGATTCAAATTTGAATTGCATTCTAAGAAGAAATGATTCCCAAGATTAAGGAGAAATCACATCTCTCACTGCAAAAGTTTAGTGAGATGAGCCCTCCAGTTACTAGAACTAAAAACAACAACAACAACAACAACAACAAAACTAAAACCACGGCTTAATTTAATAGTGTTATCTTATAATTCTTTGTTATTTCCCAGAAAATAAGAGAACATACAAAACCACACAAACATCATCAACAACAAACTAGCTGATATTTCAGCGATTATGACTTAGGAAGAACTACTTCCTTTAGATATAATGATCATTTGGGAAGTAACGGGGAGTTTTTAAAACATGTCTACAGATTCTTTGGCACTTCTCTCATGAAGCAGGCTCTGGCCTCAGTGAGTAACTGGTTTCCAGCGCACAGGATGTGGTGGAACTGCTGTGTGCCTCCCATGACTGTGTGATGCAGCTTCCGTCTGATGCTCTCTCCAGGGAAGCTCACTCTGAACCCAGCACTGTGTTGTGAAGAATGAAGCCCAGGCCACCCAGAGCTGAGACTGCCCAGCCTACATCCCAGCCAAAAGCCTGTTGCAACCGGCAAACACAGGAATGAACAAGCCTTGAGATGATTCCAGTTCCCAGCTTCAAGTCATCCCAGCTAACGGCCTGTAAAAAACGAATGAGCTGGCCTCACTGAGCTGGGCCTCAATGCAGATTTGTGAACAAAATAAATGCTGTTTTGACCCAATGAGTTTAGAGGTTTGTTTAGAAGCAATAAGTAGCTGGCACAGATACTGATGTTAAAAAGAGTGCTCCCCCATCCACCCCCAATAACCATGCTCCTGTGAGAGCGCCTCTGAAGCATGAGGGAGGTGGAACCTGCATAATGTGAAGAAGCACGAGAATGAAAACCCAAAGGGTCTCCAAGAGACGGAGGGTGGAGCCCTGCTGGCCCCTGAGGAGGCTGACAGCCAGTGCTTCTAGGCAAGTGAGCAAAGACACTGAAATGAGCATAAAAAAGGATTCTTGCTTGAAGCAGCTGCAAGTAAAATTGATGAGAAAGATAAGCTGTGGAAAGACTATTAAATATAAAGGAACCAGGACTTATTGGTTTCAAATATCCATTTCCCATTTATAGTTTCTCCCACACATCCAATTGTCAAATAATGCTAAAATAAAGAAATAGCTTCTGGGCTAAGAGCAAATCCATGGTGCTTCTAGGACAACATGGTCTAAGGATGAAGCCCAGACTGTAAAACCCTTAAGACCTCAGGAAGATTTAAGGGAGGGAGGGAGGAAGGAAGGGAGAGAGAGAAAAACAACAATGTGAGAGAGACACATCAATTGGTTGCCTCCCACAGGACTCTGAATGGGGTGGGGAATTGAACCTGTAACCCAGGTATGTGCCCTTGACTGGGAACTGAACCTGCAACTCTTTAGTTCACAGGCCGATGTTCTTACTGCTGAGCCAAACCAGCCGGGGCCATGCTGGTTTTTTATTGTGCCCTAAGTTTTTAAGTATTCATTCCATAAAAAAGGTAGAATACAGGTCCACCTTGGTGACTTGCTCCTAATGAACACAATGCAGTGAAAGTGATGCTGTGTGAATTTCCAGGCTCGGTTAGAAAAGGCAACACAGCTTCTGCCTGGCTAAATGTGTCAGGCTGCTCCACCTCGGAGCCCAGCCCCCGTGAGGTGAAGCAGCTCAGCCACAGTGAGAGCTCAGCGCTCCAGGGCGAATGTCCCACCGTCTGCCCAGCTAGCCCTCCGTCCAGGGGTCAGCATCAACCGCCAGCTGCGTTAGTGAACCAGTGTGCAGATGATTCTAGCCACCAGCCGTCCAGCTGCCCCAGTGGAAGCTGAGGGGAACAGAGACAAGCTGTCCTGACCACACCTTTCCTAAGAGTAGATTTGTGAACAGAACAAGTGTTGTTTATTTAAGCCACTAAATTTTGGGAAGTTTGTTAGGAAAAAGCAGATGACCCTTGTCTAGATTAAAGAAAGTGACAATAAGCCACACAATGAAGTATTGTTCTACAATATGGTTGAACCTTGAAAACGTGAGGTTAAATGAAAGAAGCCAGTCACTAAAGACTACATATTGTGTGATTCCATTTATATAAAATATCCAGAATAGGCAAATCTACAGAGACAGAAATTAGATTGGCTGTTGCCTGGGGCAGGGAGATTAGAAGCTGAGAGTGAGAGCTAAGAGATGTGGAGTTTCTTTTGGGGGTGATGAAAATGTTCCATAATTGATAGAGGTGGTAGTTGCACAATTCTCTGAATAAACGGAGGCACCGAATTGTACATTTTAAAAGGGCAAATTATACAATGTGAATTATAAAGTTATAATTATGCAATCTCAATAAACTTTTAAAAAAATCCAATGGTGGCTCTCCATAATTTTTTAAATTCTCTATGGTGGGTGTGCATACCATAATGACATGAGGATTTCCATGCTTTGACAATGTTTCTAAAATTAAGAGAAAATGAAGTAAATGCCTACTTCGACAGGTTTGTATAATGACCTTCCCATACAAGTTATTCTAAAACACATGAACTATATACAGATTCTATATCTATTCACAAAAGTGATGATAGAGAAATAAGGTAACTTTCTAAATATTCTATTAAACATTATCCTCTGATTTCATCTGGCTGCCTCATCATGATAATGAAGATATCACTAAAAGAATATGGTTTAGTGGGAAAAGAAGTCTCCTAACCTTTAAGAGAAATGATGCATAAATCTCAACTTTCCTAAGAGTAAATACTACTAAATATATAATAAAAATGGCAGAATAAAAGCCAGAATTTAAAAATTGAGTACATTATAAACATAAAATCATATAAATTAATTATAATGAAAATACAAAAGAAAGCTGCCCATGAAAATTAGTATGCTAAAAAACTTTATATGTGTGTGTGTGTGTGTGTGTGTGTATATATATATATATATATATATATATATATATATATATATCTGATATATTTCCTTGGGGAAGGGAAAGAATAGAAAAATAAGTGAGATTACATCAAACTAAAAAGTATTTGCACAGCAAAGGAAACCATCAACAAAATGAAGAGACAAATTTAGTAATGGGAGAACATGGGCACCAAGCATACATCTGACAAGGGGTTAATATCCAAAATTTATAAAGAACTGATATTACTCAACACCCAAAAAATAATCAATCCAATTAAAAACTGGGCAGACTACCTGAATAGACACTTCTGCAAAGAGGACACACAGATGGCCAATAGACATAAGAAAGATACTCATTGTCACTAATCATCAGAGAAATGCAAATTAAAACCACAATGAGATACCACCTCACCCCTGTCAGAATGGCTATCATCAATAAATCAACAAACAGCAAGTGTTGGTGAGGATGTGGAGAAAAGGGAACACTCGTGCACTGTTTTTGGGGAATAGAGACTGGTGCAGAAAAACAGTATGGAGATTCCACAAAGAATTAAATATGTAACTAGCTATGACCCAGCAATTCCCCTTCTGCTATATATACAAAGAAACTCAAAACACCAATTTAAAAGAATATTTGCACCCCTACATTTATTGCAGCATTATCTCCAACAGCCAAGCTATGGAAGCAGCCCAAGTCCCATCAACAGACAAGTGGATAAAGTTGCATATTACTTGGTCATAAAAAAGAATGAAATATTACCATTTGCAACAACATGAATAAACACAGAATGTCTTATGTTAAGTAAAATTAGTCAGACAAAGACAAATACCACATGATTTAATGTATATGTAATATCTAAAGGACAATATAAAAGAAGAACAACAACAACAATAAAAACAAACAAACAAACAAACCAGAAACAGATTCATAGATACAGAGAACACACTGGTGGTGGCCAGAGGACAGTGGGGTTGGTGGACTGGGTGAAAAAGGGGAAAGGGTTGAGGAGTACAGATTGGTAGTTGCAGAATAGTCATGGGGATGTAAAGTACAGCATAGGGAATATAGTCAATAATATTGAAATAAATAAAATGGCGCCAGGTGGGTACTGGAAACGTCCAAGGGAACACTTTATAAGGGATAAGCTTGTCGAACCACTATGCTGTACACCTGAAACTAATACAAAATAATATTGAATACAAACTGTAACTGAAAAATGTTTTTAAATAAAAAGTGAAATATAAATAAAAAGAAACCTAAGTGAAACATAAAAGACTTGTAGCTAGCACTCAATGAAATGACATATCATGATATCTTCTGAAATTAAAGAATAATCTATATGTTTATATAATAAAAAGTTGCAATAAGTGAATATCCTTTTGAAAAAAAATGAATTTTGATCTAAACCTCTAACTTTATGCAAGCATAAACTCCCCAATGTTAAAAAATGTGCTATAAGATTAAGAATTCTTTGTTTTTTAATCCTCACCTGAGGACATTTTTCCATTTTTGTTCAGGTAGAGTGGGAGGGAGAGAGAGGAAGAGAGAGAGAGAGAGAGAAACATCGACGTGAAAGGGACACATCGAGTGGCTGCCTACCGCACGACCAACCAGGGCCGGGGACAAACTGCAACCGAGGTACATGCCCTTAGCGGGAACCGAACCCGGGCCTCTCTGGACCGCAGGCCAACGCTTTAACCGCTGAGCCAAACCGGCCAGGGCAGATTATGAATTCTTGAAAGTTCAAAAGAAATCGGGAGACTTTTTGGGAGTCTCAGAATTGGAAAGGCCTGTCTCCAAATCACCTCAAACCCAGAATGAATTAAATTAAAAATTAATAACCCAGAATGCATTAAATTAAAGATTAATAACTCTGACTGCACTTAGAATTTGAGTTTATAGTCTGAATATGCAGCTACCCCACAGTAAAATTGTTAACCCTGCATACATTAGGATAGACTAAATTTCCTATTATTTTTTCCTGAAAGTATTCCATAGACATTCTACTTTTCTAATATTTTCATAGTGAGTTATAAAAACTAAATCTACTAATAACTGCTAATCTATGCATTGTCCTTAGCACTTCTGTACACATCAGTGAACTCATTCAGTTATCACAATCTGGAATGGAGAAGTTAAAAAAATAAGCAAGTCCGAGATTTCCCAGGTCTTCTGACTCCACAGTCAGTGCTCTTGCACCAATCCACAGTTCTCCTCTAGTGTGAAGAAGCCTTATGCTTCAAAAAAAACACATGGTAAATAAGATAAAATCTACAGAGCTCTTCTTAGAAAATCATGAGCTGATGTGTTGCTGCAATAACTTCTATTTTCTCTTCATGGTGTTTAAAGTAGTAATAAATGTGAAATGGGGGAAATACACAGAGCTATTTTAGTAGGAATAAAATACTTATCAATAAATTATTACTGAGTAGCTATCATGGCCTATTCTTCTCTTCCTTCTCTTGAAAAGCTCCTTTTATTTAAATGTGGTACTACTTAGCACTAATTGTTACTTTTTTCAAAAGTAGAAGAATGACATCTAAAATATGATCTCTGAAACGGCTACACTTTTCCTCCTTACCACCAGTGGCAGTAAAAACTAACCTCTCTATTAATATATCAAGGAAATGAAATCACTGCCAAAAATGAGAAGATCTGTTGTTAGCAGCAATATCTTGGAGATCATGGAAAACTCATCAATTAGTATAGAAAATATTAACAGTCTTCCCCTCTTGTGAATGTCACTACTTGACTTTTGGAGACAAATGGATTTGAATTAAGAATATCATTTTATCTCCAATGGATCAGAAATGTCACACACACACACACACACACACACACACACACACACACACACACATCCTTTTAAAATCCTCTATACCATATATAAGTATTGGTATAGAGAAATTTCCATATGTACAGTATTGGTTTTTAAAATATATACATACAAATACATACACACAGACATTTGAAAATGACTAAATAAATACCTCAGACTTCATTTTCTTATAAGCTATTTCTATCTCATTTTCTTTGCAAAGCAGATTGGTCAGGTTTTCCTCTTGTAATTTCCTGCTGTTCTGTTCTTGAGAAAGTTGCTGAGTTTCATTCTGCTCTTCTACAACCTAGGGACACATTTCATTTAGTTTTATCTCAAACCATTAAAAAAAGTCCAAAGCTTAAGAACAGAACATTTAAAAAACTGTTAAAAGAAAGTAGCCTTTTTAGGCACAAAATCTTTATTTTTCATGAAAAACTCAAATCTTAATTTAAATGATAGCTAGATTTGCCTCAGAGCAAAAATACACAATTGTGATATAAAATTTCTTTATGAACATTTGACTAGTTTCATCACAGTCTCAAGGCAATTTAGTTTGATGTTAACATTAAAAAAGCCAAAATTAACATTTCAATTAATGGTTAATCTCCACTTATTTTCTATTTTTTCACTTAGATGAAGTATACAGAGCATCTATTAGATGCCAAGAATAGTAATAAATTAATAATTTTAGTCATAATTGTCACAGTTCATATTTTTTAATTGATTTTTTTTTTGGTTAATCCTCAACTGAAGATATTTTCCCATTGATTTTTAGATCAAGTGGAAGGGAGGGAGGGAGAGAAAAGAAATATCAATGTGAGAGAGACACTTTGATTGGTTGCCTCCTGTTCAACCCTGACCAGGGCTGGGGATGGAACCTGCAACCCAGGTATGCGCCCTTGACTGGGAATTGTACCCAGACACTTTGGTCCTCTGCTGATGCTCTAACCGCTGAGCTAAACTGGCCAGGGCCACAGTTCATATTTTGAATGAGATAACTTCTATTTTGTTTTAAACCTAGCAATGTACATTAAATCAAAGGGATATTACAAATACTGATGAAATACTGTTAGAAATAAGAAATTTTTACCAAAATTAAATGTATCTGACATAAACTCTGCCTGACACTCTTCAGTTCCATCTCTAGTGTTCTAACAGTGGTTTCAAGTTCTCTGTTCATTTCAGTCTCTTTAGCATATTGCTCTTCTATTTTCATTAGCTGCTCCCTACTTTTTTCATACAATAGATCAGCTCTTTGCCTTTTCTCTTTTTCTTCTTTTAAGGCAAATCTGCAGTTAAATACACTTATCTTAAAATTCATTTTGTTAGAAAATATGAAGTTCACTTTATGATCTGGTTCTACATATGTTGTTTTATTATACTTATAAAAATTTTTGTTCCCCAATTTTTTCCTTTCTAGGTTTCCTGTTTTTATTTCTCTCTTCAATCTCTTCCAAAAGATAGGTATATAGAAATCTCTGAAAAGCAGCAATGAAAAAACATTCTGCTACTGAGTAAGTTTTACTCAATAGTAACTCTGGTATTTATTGCTGGAAAGGAATTCTGAAATTATTCAGTAAAGGTAGAGTTGAAATTATTCTTTTTTTTTTTTGTGGAGGAAAATCTGTAAAATATTTTATTTTATTTTATTTTTTTTATCATTAATTTACTTATGTTACAGATGATTCTCCTTTTTTCCCCCATTGACACCCCCCTCCCCCTCCCTCCCTGCCCCGTCCCCATTTTGTTGTCCATGTCCATTGGTTATGAGTACATGCGTACAAGTTCTGTGTTCATCGCCCCCCTCCCCCGCCCCCTCTTCTGGCAGATGTCAGCCTGTACCCCACTTCCACGTCCCCGGGACTACCCTGCTCCTCACACTGTTATGTTCATTATATTCCAGAAATAAGTGAGATCATATGATGTTTGTCTTTCTCTGCTTGGCTTGTTTCACTTAGGATAATAGTTTCCAGGTCCTCCCATGTCGACGCAAAGGATAAGAGATCGTTCTTTCTTAAAGCTGCATAGTACTCCATTGTGTATATGTACCACAGCTTTTTTATCCATTCGTCTACTGATGGACACTTGGGCTGTTTCCAGATCTTAGCTATTGTAAATAGCGCTGCTATGAACATGGGGGTACATGTATTCTTTCTGATTGGTGTTTCAGGCTTCTTCAGGTATATTCCTAGGAGTGGGATCACTGGGTCAAATGGTAATTCAATTTTTAATTTTTTGAGGTAACACCATAGTGTTTTCCACAGTGGCTGCACCAGTCTGCACTCCCACCAGCAGTGTACTAGAGTCCCCTTTTCTCCACACCCTCGCCAACACTTGTTGTTTGATGCTTTGTTGATGGCAGCTATTCTGACAGGTGTGAGGTGATACCTCATTGTTGTTTTAATTTGCATCTCTCTGATGATTAGTGAAATTGAGCATTTCTTCATATGTCTCTTGGCCATTTGTATGTCCTGTTTGGAGAGGTGTCTATTTAGTTCCTCTGCCCATTTTTTAATTGGGTTCTTTGTCTTCCTTTTGTTGAGATGTATGAGCACTCTATATATTTTGGAAATTAGTCCCTTATCTGATATATCATAGGCAATTATGCTCTCCCATACAGTGGGTTGCCTTTCCACTTTGATGGTTGTTTCTTTTGCTGTGCAGAAGCTTTTGAGTTTGATGTAGTCCCATGTGTTCATTTTTCCCTTTGTTTCTGTTGCCTTAGGTGATATATCAGTGAAAATTTTGCTGCGTATGATGTCTGAAATTTTGTTGCCTACATTTTCTTCTAGGATTTTTATGGATTCATGAGTCACATTTAAGTCTTTTATCCATTTTGAGTTTATTCTTGTGTATGGTGTAAGTTGATGATCTAGTTTCATTTTTTTGCATGTAGATGTCCAATTTTCCCAACACCATTTATTGAAGAGGCTGTCTTTACTCCATTGTATGCTCTTACCACCTTTGTCAAATATTAATTGAGCATAATGTCTTGGGTCAATTTCCGGATTCTTTGTTCTGTTCCACTGGTCTATGTGCCTGTTCTTGTGCCAGTACCAGGCTGTTTTGATTACAGTAGCTTTGTAGTATAATCTGATGTCCGGTATTGTGATCCCTCCTACTTTGTCCTTCTTTTTCACGATTGCTGTAGCTATTCGGGGTCTTTTTTGGTTCCATATGAACTTCTGAAGTATTTGTTCTAGTTCTGTGAAATATGTCGTTGGTATTTTGATGGGGATTGTATTAAATCTGTAGATTGCTTTGGGTAGTATGGACATTTTAATGATGTTAATTCTTCCAATCCATGAACAAGGTATGTGCTTCCACTTTTTTATATCTTCCTCTATTTCTTTTTTCAATGTCTTGTAGTTTTCTGCAAATAGGTCCTTTACTTCTTTGGTTAAGTTTATTCCTAGGTATCTTAATTTCTTTGCCGCGATGTTAAATGGTATTTTTTTTTTTAGTTTCTCTTTCTGTGAGTTCATCATTGGTGTATAAGAATGCCGTCGATTTCTTGACGTTAATTTTGTATCCTGCTACGTTGCCAAATTCATTTATTAAGTCTAGTAGATTTTTGATGGAGTCTTTAGGGTTTTCTATGTATAATATCATGTCATCTGCGAATAATGACAGTTTCACTTCCTCCTTTCCAATTTGGATCCCTTTTATTTTTTCTTCATGTCTGATTGCTGTGGCTAAGACTTCCAGTACTATGTTAAATAAGAGTGTTGAAAGTGGGCATCCTTGTCTTGTTCCTGTTCTTAAGGGAAATGCTTTTAGTTTTTGTCCATTGAGTATGATGTTGGCTGTAGGTCTTTCATATATGGCCTTTATAATGTTGAGATATGATCCCTCTATTCCCAAATTGCTGAGCGTTTTTATCAGAAATGGGTGCTGGATTTTGTCAAATGCTTTTTCAGCATCTATTGATATGATCATATGGTTTTTATCTTTCATTTTGTTTATGTGATGTATCACATTTATTGATTTGCGTATATTGTACCAGCCTTGTATCCCTGGGATGAATCCCACTTGGTCATGGTGAATAATTTTCTGAAATTATTCTTTATTCCACAATCCTAATTACTCCTCCATTAAGACAGATGATTTAGTTACTAATTAAAAAGAGAGTTGTTGTTTATGAATAAGTTTATTAATTCACTAGAAATAAAAATAAATTTTATGGGAGGGAGGGAGGGAGCGAGCGAGCGAGAGAGATAGATAGAGAAACATTGACGTGAGAGAGACATACTGATTAGTTGCCTCCTGCTCAACATCCATGGGGGCCCGGGATCAAACCTGCAACCCAGGTATGTGCTGTTGACTGGAATTGAACCCAAGACCCTTGGCACTAACTGCTGAGCCAAACTGTCCAGGGCTAGAAATAGAATATTAGATTCACAGAATATTGTAGGTGCTTCTAAAAATGATTTACAGTGGAAGTCAGCATGTGCAGGTGTCTCTTACACAAGAAATATCTGCTGACTACTGTAACCCAAGACTAGCCTAGGGAGTCTAATATCTGTTGCCCTACAGTTTTTATGTTTCTTCTTTTGTAACATTTTCAATTTATCTTGTTCATTACTATCTATTTTATAAATCACTATAAAATCCCTTTTGGGGATTTCGTTCATATGTGGAATTTAATGAACAAAATAAACTAACAAACAAAATAGAAACATACTCATAGATAGAGAACAGACTGACAGTTTTCAGAGGGGAAGGGGTTGTCAGGCTTGGTCTAAAAGGTGAAAGGATTAAGCAAAAAAAAAAAAAAAAAAAAAAGAACCGCATAGACACAGAGAACTGCATACTGATTACCAGAAGGCTGGGGGAGGTAGAAGAAGGTACAGGGCAGATACATGGGAAATTTTTTGACCTGCGGTGGTGAACACACAATACAATACACACTTGATGTGTTAAAGAATTGCACACCTGAAACCTATATAATTTTATTAAACAATGCCATCCCAAGAAATTAAATTTTAAAAATCCCTTTTTAACAAACAAGATCCATATTTATGAAGTTGATAATAAAGAGTAAAATATGGAGTTAATTTTATTTTTTTATAAGAAAGATGTTGAATAAACTAATCAGTTATCACTTTCTGTTTCACTTTTCATTCTGTAAGACTAAAACTGTGTGAATTTAAAAAAACTGCATAAATTTTTAAAAAGTATTTGCTGTGGAGAAAAATGCTTATATCACACACTGTTGGGAATGTAAATTAATATGAACTTTCTTGAGAACAATTTAGAAACATAGATCAAAAGCCTTTTCAAAATGTTCTTATACTTTAACCAATAATACTCTCTTAAAGAAATTATTCATAAAGTACAGCATAAGAAATATAGTCAATAGCATTGTAGTGGCTGTGTATGGTGCCAGGTGGGTACTGGAAATACCAGGGGGAACATTTTGTAAAGTATATGATTCTGTAACCACTATGTTATCCATCTGAAAGTAATGCAAAATAACACTGAATGGAAACTGAAATTGAAAAAGAGAGGAAAAGCATTTATCCACAGTACATAATCAGAAATGTAGGAACAGATTTATACAAGAAATATTCTTGGCACCCTTAAATATAATACAGAATGAAAAACAACCAAAATTCAATTTGTTATATAAATAATGAAGGTTCCATAGGGTGGACCACTATACAATCATTCAAATGTTGATTTGAAAGAATTTACATTAACTTATTACTAGAAGTATACACTGCTAAGAACTTGGTATGTTATTGCCAAGAATTTCATATTCCACTTACTAAAGAAGTGTACTTTCCTATAAAACCCGAAAAGGTAAGTTAGCAATTACAAAGTTTCTACAAATCTGTAGAATATAATTAAATATTCAAATATTTCTTTAAAACCAAGTTGTTCAGTACCTCAAATCGCAGAGTTCTCGTTCCAATTTCACTTTCTGATGCTCTAACAGTGATTCTATTTCTCCTGTTTCTGATGACTTCTTGTGCAGTCCACTAACCCCATTTTCCATTGTTTTCACTTTTTGGGTATGTAATTCACATTGATTTTTCCCAAGTTCCATTGCTCTTTCAGATATAAGAACTGCATCCTGGATTTTATATAAGCTATCTGAATCTGCATCAGAGAGAAAACAAAAATACACATAAATATATTATATGAATATTTTTTGTGTATAAAGAGGACTGCGCATTTTGACACTCATTCATACATTGAACAAACATATGTTGAGTACCCACAGTATGGAAGACATTAGACTAAGCTCTGCAGATAAAAGAGATAAGACTCCTGGCTCTAATTTAGCTTAAAGTTTAATAGAGGAGAAAGGCAAATAAAATGATCATTATGCCTGGCTGGTGTGGCTCAGTGGTTGAGCATCAACCCATGCACCAAGAGGTCGCCGGTTCGATTCCCAGTCAGGGCACATGCCCAGGTTGTGGGCCTAATCCCCAGTGGGGGTCATGCAGGAGGCGGCCAATTGATGTTCTCTCTCATCGATGTTTCTATGACGTTTCTATCTCTCTCTCTCCCTCTCCCAATCTGTCTCTAAAAATCAATAAAGAAAAACAAAATTTTTTAAAATAAAAAATAAAATGATCATTATAAATTCTGATGGATACTCTAAAAAAGAGTTCTATGATCATATAACAGAACCATGTCAACACTGGGCCCAGGGAAGATTTTCCTGAAGAAGGCATGGCCACAGTGTCAAATGCAGAACGAGCAGGGAGCAATCAGACAAAGGAGGAAGAAGAGCCTTCTAAACCATCTAGAGCATGTGCCAAAGTTCTACCAATCTGTCTCTAGTGAGATGGAGTAACAGGTGCTGATTTACCTTCCTACCTGAAACAAGCAAAACCAAAATGGACAGAAAACAATAAAAACTTACTTTCAAGACAACAGATTTCAGGCAGTGAAGGACAATAATCCCTGAAACAAATGAAGTGAGACTAATGTATGTCCCAGCTCACTGACTTGAGAGAAATTCCAGGCCAAAACACAGGGAGAAGGAACTGAGGTAGAGTCCACAGTCTCCCTGAGTTAAGGGATGAAGCTGAGGGTCTGGGGAAACCAAGTCAGGTAGAGCTTACAGGTCAGAACACTGGAGAGGAGGGAGTGGAACAGAAAAGAGCCCTGGAGATCTACAGAGGGTATTCAGCTGAGGAATGAACAGTGCATACATGGGGGAAATCACTCGAGACCACAGGAAAAACACATCTGAAACGAGTGGAGGCAAACAGTACCTGGTGCTCACCCAGCAGCACCAGGAACACTGTCTATAACCATTAGCCAGGCTGAAAAAAACCCTTAACCCACAGGACAATGAACAGACTAGTCAGAGAGGTCTTGCCTCAGTAGTGCCCTCAGCCCAGCAGTGCTCTGGATTCACCTAACAAATCGTAAGAGCAGGACTGAAAGGGATCAAACTGTTTATAAGTAACTTTACATCCCAAAACAAAGCTCAAAATATACCTAGAAACATGAAAGCTATTTTTTTTATAAAAGAAAACAAATAACACTTAAGAAGATGCAAATTCTGTCAGCCATGAAAAGTACACTGGATGGAAAAAATGCATATTAGACATCATAAAATAAAAAAGATTAGTAAGTTTGATATCAGTGACTTGTGAGAAAACTTCAAATGGCTAAGGTATATTTCATGAAAGAAATAGAAGGAAGGGACAGAAAAAAGTATTTGAAGAGCCCTGGCCAGTTTGGTTCAGTGGCTGGAGTGTCAGCCTGCAGACCTATGAGTCCTGGGTTTGATTCTGGCCAAAGGTACATAGCTCCAGTTGTGGTTCATCCCTGGCCCTGGTCGGGGTCGTGCGGGAGGCAACCAAGTGATGTGTCCCTCTCACATAGATGTTTCTCTCTCTCTCCCTCCTTCCCACTCTATCTGAAGATAAATGGAAAAGTATCCTCGGGATTAAAAAAAAAAAGGTATTTCAAGAAACAATGGCCAAATCTATCTACGACTTCATGAAACTATAATCCTACAGATCTAGGAAGAATCTGTTAGAAGAGAATAAATGGAAGTAAACTATTGTAAATTTGTTATATTATATGTGATGTGATATAATATTACTTGAAGGTGCACTGTGATAACTTAGAGTCATTTACCATAAACCAATCCTGAAGAAACCACTGCAATAGCAAAGGAATTATAGCTAATAAGTAAAAAACATACAACTAAATCATAATAATTTCTTGATCAATCTAAAAGTAGACACACAAAAAAGAAAAAGGAACAAAGCAGATGGGACAAAGAGAAATCAACCAGCCTGATGACAGATTCTAAATGACTATATCAATAATCACATCAAATGAAAATGGTCTAAAAACCTTAAGTAAAAGACAGATTGTCCAACTGGATATGAAAGCAAGATGCAACTATATGCCACCTGTAAGAAATGCACTTAACATGCAAAGACAATTTTTTTAAAACATAAAAATAAGATATATAACACGAACACCTGACAAAAGAAAGCTGAGTTAAAGTGGCTCTATTAATAACAAACAAAGTAGATTTCAGAGTAAAAAATAGTATCAGCAGCAATTAGCAAAGTCACTGCATAAAGAAAATTAATAAGCAGCATAACAGTCGTAAATGATCTTGCACCGAATAACAATTTCAAAATACAGCAAAAATTGATAGAACTGCAAACAGAAGTAGACAAATTTACAATGAACATCTGAGATTTCAATACCACTCAATCAATAAGGGACACAACAAGGAGCCAGAAAATCATCCAGGATACAGTAGACTTGAACACCACCATTCTCTCAAGTACCCATGGGGCAATGAGAAGTAATAGCTGAGTTTTAAACACAAGATCTGAATTTTTAAAATATGTAGGAATTATGGTTGCAATGTAGACTAAGGTTCCAGGAGGTGAAATAGCAGGAAAAAACAGTTCTGAGCTTATTTCAGTATTCTAGGAGGGAAATCATAACGTGACCTTGGCTGAAGGCATCAGGGACAAGCAGAGTCAATAAACACACGAGACGTTGCTATTCACACTGAGAAAAGTACAGTGGAAATGATCATAGCTCTTTGTCTGAGAGCCTACAATTGCTCTCATTTTATTTTAATATAAAATGTATTTTCCAGATAAATAGCTAAAAATACTATCCTTGAGGTGCAGAACTAGACAAGGTGTCCATATATTACTACACTATGCACAAAAAGGCTTTATATTTATACAATGGTGCTACCTTTACAATGCTTGCAAGATTGTTTAAGTAGCAACATGAAATTTTTACACTTGGAGTAAGGTGACCGGCAAGGTTCTGAAACTGTTTCAGTTCAATGAATTAAGTCATCAAGGTCATCCATGGAATTAATTTTCTCTTTGACCTAAAAATAAATAATACTGTTTTACAAAATGTTCCCAAAATATTTATAATATATACTAAGTGTACATCTTTCCATAAAGGCAAAAACATAGCTATTCTTTTAAAAAAAACTGATTTTTATCAAAAACGTACCTTTATCAATAACTCGTGTTTCTAAATTACTTTTTCAAAGTAAATGTTCTAGTTCTTTTCACTATATCTTTTATAATGTAATTTTATACTACAAATAATATTTTTTGAAAATATATTTTTTACATACCTTATACTCTTCATAAGATATTTCCTTTGAATACCTAAAAAAAAAAAAGAAAAGAATTCAAACAATTCTTTTCAGGCAAATATTAAATACTTAAAATACAAAGAATATCTAAAGCTATTGTTTCTTATATAAAATCTCTTCATTTATAATTAATTTTTTGGTAAGAAAAATTAAACAATAAATAAAAAGTTTAACTAAAATTAAGGGACAAAAAATATATTACTAATAATATTAATACAAAGTTTTAAATTTCAATCAAAGCAGAAGGAAAAACACAATGATTGTTATTTCCATTAGGTTTTGTTTTGTTTTGTATTTTGTCATTTTCAATAAAAACAACTTTTACCAGTACCAAAACCTATTTGAAAAGTATGACTTAAGTCCTAAAATGAAGGGAACCTATTTTTAATAAACATGATATTCATTTTTTGAGGACTTAGCATGCAACTACTATGCATTATTATAAGCACTTTACATGTCTCAAGGGCATTTAAATCCTCCCACAAATTCTGGAAGGTAGGCAATCTATTCAGTATCTTACAAAGCAAGAAAACGAGGCACAGAAAGGCTAAGTAACTTGCCTAAGCCCATACAGCTGGTCAAAAGCAGACCCAGACCTTAAATCCAGGAAATGTGGCTTCAAAATACGTGTTTCTCAATTTGCCTTGAAAGTAATATTTATTTTTAAGTGTTTTTAAGTACTATGATAGCATATATATCTATATTATTATTCCATTTCTAGTTATAAACAATAATTTCTGAAAATTATGCATATTTTTAAATAAGAAAACTTTATAACTCCACATTGAAATATTCTTTCTATAAATTAAAGGTTTGCATTTTCTAAACAAATTCATCAACAAGTATTCAATCATCCATTCAACTGTTTATTCATGCATTGGACCTATAATGATTGAGCACACAGTATGTGTCAATGACACCTTTGCTACAGAAGGCATGCTTTTTATACTTTAGAACTTTAAAATACAAAAGTAATAATCTGTGATAGTTTACTCATTTACTTTTGTATTGTACATAAATAAAATCTTCCCCTTTCCCCAGAATCTATAAAACTCTTAAGTTAATATAACCTAATACTTTAGAGTACCGTACAATAGCTATTTATGATGATACTGTCAAAGGCACTGTAATGTTTAGAATCATTAAGGAATGATTAAATTCTATTCAGTATGGTCTCAATGTCTGTATATTCATTATTATATAATTTTAAAAATCTGTTTATGATAGTACGACTTTTAAGTAATTATCTGCATATTCAGTATATGACAATATTCACTCTGCAACTAATTCTGAATGAACAACTTCTTACCATAAAATTGTGCATTATAGAGGTACTATGGACAATTCGTTTACTATAATCTTTAAAAGAGAATGTAATACAATCAACCAGCTTTCAAATACTTGAAAATGCAAATAAACTTAAACTCAATAAACATGTTTTTCTATTGGATGTTTTCTAACAACACAAAGACATGCTCAGGAAGCTCCCATCTTAAAATAAGAAATAAAATAAAACTCCCTTGAACTCCACATTTGTCTTTTGTCACCATCCATTTCTCTATTGCCTTTCCCAGTAAAAATTCTCTAAGGTGCTGTTTACATTTTTCACTACAGTCTGGCTTCTATGGCAACTATTTATTAAAAATGCTCCTTGTGCCTGGCCAGTGTGGCTCAGTGGCTGAGCATTGTCCCATGCACCAAGAGGTCTCCGGTCAATTCCTGGCCAGGGCACATGCCCAGATTGTGGGCCTGATCCCCAATGGGGGCATGCAGGAGGCGGCCAATTGATGTTCTGTCTCATCGATGTTTCTATCTCTCTCTCCCTCTCCCTTCCTCTCTCTCTAAAGTCAATAAAGAAAAAACAATCTTAAAAAAAAAAAGCTCTTTGTCAGTGTCACTTGTCCTCAACCTTTCAACAGCATTCAATATAGTTGAATATTCTCTTGCCTTGGTCTGTACACTATATTATGCTATTTTATTTCCAGTAAAAGTAATCACTACAAATACTCCATTACTTAGAAATAAAACATACATAAATTCCCCCTTCTACCATTTTGATCTTTTTCACTTAAAATGCTGTTATCATTCACTTTAAGTAGACCATCAGTTAGTGAATCAGCCTTCTCAAACATTGGTGTAATCACAAGTTCTTCTGACGTTCACTTTTCATTTTCATATTTCTTTACTTCCTTCATTTGTGAGCCATAACCACTAGGTTTTTTTTTCTTTTAATCCATAAAAAGCTAATGTTTTCTAATAATCCTATTGATAAAGAATTTTAAATATGTCCTGCCAGTGTGGCTCAGTGGATTGAGCATTATCCCATGGACTGAGAAGTCCCAGTTTAATTCCCAGTCAGGGCATATGCCTGGGTTGTGGGCTTGATCCCTAGTAGGGGGTGTACAAGAGGCAGCCAATCAGTGTTTCTGTCTCACATAGATGTTTCTATCTCTCTCTCCCTTCCTCTCTTTCTAAAATATCAATAAAAACATATTTTTAAAAAAAGAATTAAAAATTTGCAAATTCCAGCTCTTACCCATCTTATTTATTAATTCACAAAACAGTTAGGAAGTACCAACCACATGCAAGAAAATGCAAATCCCTTGCTTTATTTTACTTTATTTAAAACAATTTTTTTAAGTCTCTTAAAAAAATTTTTTTTCTTTATTGATTTTAGAGAGAGAGGAAGAGAGAGGAAGAGAGAAATAGAAACATCGTTGAGAGAGAACATCAACTGGTCACCTCCTGCATGCCCCCTACTGGGGATCGGACCCACAATCTAGGCATGTGCCCTGAATGGGAATTGAACTGTCAACCACTTGGTGCATGGGTCGATGCTCAGCCAATGAGCCACACTGGCCAGGTGCACATCCCTTGCTTTAAAGACAGATATACAAGTATAATACAATGTGATATTTAAGAGTTGACATATGGCCCTGGCCGGTTTGGCTCAGCGGTTGGAGCGTCGGCCTGCAGTCCAGAGAGACCCGGGTTCGGTTCCCGCTAAGGGCATGTGCCTCGGTTGCAGTTTGTCCCCGGCCCTGGTTGGTTGTGCGGGTGGCAGCCACTCGATGTGTCCCTTTCACGTCGATGTTTCTCTCTCTCTCTCTCCTCTCTCTCCCTCCCACTCTATCTGAACAAAAAATGAAAAAGTGTCCTCGGGTAAGGATAAAAAATATAATAAAAAAAAATAATTAAAAAAAAAGAGTTGACATATGAAAAGTTTTAAGTGAACACAAAGAAAACTTTTTAGAAAAGGTAAAATAAACAGAGAAAATCACCAGAAAAAAAAAAATGAGAGAAAGCCATTCTTCTTAGGGAACAGAATGTGAGCACAAAGATTAGACACATAACAACCAAGTGTTTCCTAGGAACGTGAAAGAAAATGTAGGATCAAGAAGCCACTAGAATCGGTTTTGAATGAGTTTAATCAATCAGTGACCACAGGCCTCACTCACCAATCAAGCAATGTCACCCAGTTCCTTCTGAAAGAAAAGCCCATCAGAGACAACCTTATTTGAATAAATGTGCCTCAGACTGCCAATCAATCAACACTTGTCTCACCCGATGAAACATGCTGCTTCAGATGATGTCTCCCCACTTATCCCTCTGAAATCCATTAGTCCTTAAACCACATTTGTCCTAAATCCATATAGAAGAGAGCAGGCTGCTGTGTGAGAAAAGGCTGTGCGTGACCAGCATAGCTCTCTTACTACAGGGAGCAACACACTTCAACTTTGTCTTTTTATTTCAGATCTCGAGGACTCATTAACTTTTGCAAAACTGTGTTCAAGGCCTAGAATAACTTACCACCATTCTATTTTCTATTTCTTAATAAAATATAAATAAAGCTTGTTATTTCTTTGATCCATTTTGCCTTAATTTAAACTACTAGAAATATCAATTATAAAATAGTAAGTAACTACTATATTGGTCTTTGCTCCCCAAATGGAAAAACAGAGCTTATTAGAAAAAGCCAAAAAAATATTTAAAATGCACATAATTGTCAGAATGATTCCACATCAAATTTGTTTTAGGTTAAAGTGAGAATTAGCATAATGTTTAAAATAACACAGTAGGTCAAACTCCATTCACTGAGTAAATCTTTGTGTAGTACTGTATCCTAGGCCCTTTTCTAGGCACTGAGGCTGTATGGCAGTGAACAGACAAAGATCCTAGTCATGGAAGTGAAGTAAAGGCACAAAAACAATAAATTAGATAGGCAAAAATACAGCATGTTAGAGAAGACAAACTAAAGCAGAGAAATCAGTAACATTTTGATGTGCTGTGGGGGGAGGGATGGGCAAAATCTTAGGCTGGCCAAAAAAATGGCTTTTAAGTAAAGAACTAAAGGAATAAAAAAAAGTGTGCCAGGAAGCTATCTGAGGGAAGAGCATTCCAGATCGAATCAACAGCAAGTACAGAGGTATGCCTGGAGTCTTTAAGAAATAGTGAGAAATTCAGTGTCAATGGAACAGTTTGAAAGAGACAGAAAATATAAATTCAAGTCAGAGACAAAGGCAGAGATCTGAGATGTACAGATTATGGGTATTGAGAAGCAGCTGGCATGAACTCTGAGGGAAACAGGCAATTAGAAGTTGTGAGCAGAGGAACAAAATAATCTGACTTATCTTTTAATAGGTCCACTGTGTTTAGAATTGATCAAAAGAGTAGAATTGATGGAGAATAAGTAAAAAGAAGAAGGAGAGAGAATGGGAGGGAGAGAGAGAGGAAGGAAGGAAGGAAGGAAGGAAGGAAGGAAGGAAGGAAGGAAGGAAGGAAGGAAGGAAGGAAGAAGAAAAAGAGAACCAATTAGTCACTTCTTACACTAATCTATACAGCAGATGATAGTGGCTTGGTCCTGGAAGATGAGATTGGCTTCTGGGTATATTTTGAAGGTAACCTGACAAGATTTGCTGACATATTAGATGTGAGGTATAAGAGACAGAGAAAGACAGGAGTTGAGGATGACACCAAATTTTTGGCAGAGCAATTGGAAGAGTTGTCATTAACTCAAGCAGGAAAGACTATGTGAAGGGCAGGTGTGAGAAAGAGTATCAGTAGTTCAATTTTGGACACCTTAAGTCTCCAACAACCAAGAGCTATTGAAAAAGAGTCATCGAGTGGACAGTTTGATATACAGGCCTGAAATTAAGGAAAGAGAACTGGGCTGGAGATATAACTTTGAAGATCACGAATATATATACATTAGTAAAAGGAATGAGGAAAAAAGATTAAGAACTGAATCCTGGGACGCTGAGACATGTAAAAGTTGGGAAATGAATACAAACAAACCAGAGGAAGAAGGACAAACCAGACAGGCAGAGGGGAAAGGAGATAAGTGTGTTTCGCTTCCCGAAAATTCAAAGTCCTGAAAGCAAAATGAAAAAAGAGTTTTCCATTGGGTCCAATATTGATGATAGGTTATGTAAAACGAGTTCTAAGATATTATATCTAGTGTATTAAAGTGAAAACCAGTAGTAACACTGAGAAAACAATTGTGGAGAAGAGGTGGGACTGAAAATTACTAGAGTAGGTTCAAGAGTGCAAGAAAGGGAAGTTAGAGTCTATGCGTATAGATAATTCTTTTGACTTCATAGCTAAATGGCATGATCATGAATGATCTAATCTTGTTTAGTTGCAGTTTTCAATCCTTTCATAATAATTACAAAATATTTTTGTAATGCTTAAAATTTTTTTAATTACATACCTGTAACACTAATATGGTTTTAAAAATGCCAAATCAGGTAGGAAATAATGAATTCACAAATGATATAACTAAAAGAGCCCATGAAAAGACCTCATGAATATCAGCTCAATTTTGAATTTGTTTTGTAGAAAAATAACCATTACCTACTATTAAATATTGCTATAGGCTTACCTATCAGCATCGCTATTTTTCATAATAGGAAATTGCTGGTCATCAGCTTGTTTGCAAACTCTTTGCTTAATTAGTCCATGGCTGTCATCACCAGCAACTTTATGCATGTCTTTGGTGACCTTCATTTCACTCATTTTCTGTGTCTCTTTTTCTTCTTCAACCTTTGATGAAAGTGTGATATTCAAGATATTATTTTATTAATTAAAAAGATCTTTTGTGTTTTCATTAATTTTATCATTTGGCTTTTACTTTAACTGCCATGACTTGAATTAATAAAAATATTTTTGTGCTTACTTTAATTTTATTATGGCAGGTTAATGAAATTGTTGTAAATTCTGCCTCATTTCTGCTTAAGAAGCAGAATTTGCCAAGATTTCAAAAAGGGTTCTCTGAATGTTGTGCTCTTATTCACATCACATCCACTCTGCTACCAACCATTCACCCTCCTCGCCCTCCCCCACTGGTCTAGCAGAGACAGAGAAATAAAAAGTCAAAGACACAGTATTTGTTCTCCTCTGTTTTCCCACCTGGCTCTTGCACTACAAGACCATATGTAGAGGATGACACTGTGCTTCAGGAACAAATAGGGAGCTTTCCTCTTTCTGCATGAAGCTATTCTTCCCCTCGTTGTCTTTTTTTCTTCTTCTAAATCCAGTCCACTTTTTTTGAACCTTTTCTCATGTCTCAAATTTACATGAAAACACCCTTTGAAAATGTAGTTTGAATACAAAACACAGGAGTAGGTATCACCAGTCGGACATGGTCTGTTGTCCAAAGGCAGAAGACACGTATTCGGTCATTTAGCACCTGGTCACACACAAACTGTGAGACCACCAGCGGCGACACCATCCCCTTAGAAACTTGCTGGGCTCAGCTGTTTCCAGTCAGAGTTGCACTGGGATGGGCAGTGGACAGAGGGACAGCTGGTGCCAGGGCGTGTCATTTGTGGCACACACACCCACATGTGCATGTGCACATGCCTGCACACGCCTACACAGAGAGCACAGTAGGGGCCTCAGCTCACCCTGTCAGGGTCTGTGAAAGCCACTGCCTTGCCAGGGTTAGCACAGCAGCATCTCCTCCCTCGGGCCCGGCTACTAGGCCCTGGCCTCGGCTCCATGACCGAGTGTGACCGAGTGTGCCCGAGGAGCTGCCCATGGTCACTGCATCCCCAGGTCTACCAGGCCTGGAGCAGAGCACAGCAGGTGCCCTGACCCTGTAATAGTCACACAAAACTCCACACTTGGGTGGTTTCAGAAAGAGCTTTAGAAAGAGGAGACATTTAGACAGCATTTAGATGACATTGGTCAACGTGTGTCAGACTCCAAGTTTTTCTGTTTGTTTTTGTTTTTTTAAGTTCTGTGGGTATTTGTTCATCATGCCCAGCAGACCAGGGACACTTCTCATTAGAATCCTGTGTCCACAATGTAAATAGGACCAGTGACCATCAGAGAGAGGGCACCCCAGCCTCTCCCTCACAATTCTGTCCCTTTCCTGTCAAGGGGGATGAGGAATTGGGGATGCCACGAGAACTATGAGCCCCTCCATCCCCATCCACGTCTCCCTCACCTCCAGTCTTATGGCTGAAACCGTCCCCATTGCCTTTTACAATTCTTTTTCTTTAAGATCTCTGAGGGTGTCAGAAACATGATGATGGTATTCTTAAAATATAGGAACCAAAATTGACCACAACAAAGGAGCAGAGTAAAATTGATGAATTGTTAATGTATAATTCTGGAAAATGAGCAATGCTCTCCAAATTTCACATACAATAACTATAGAATTTTATAGCTAGAGGATATAGAAGTAATTATTTACTTTAGCCCCATTTTTACTGATTATGGGAATAAAACCAAGGTGAAATGATCTGTCCAATATTCCTAAAGATGCGTCACTAGCATTTAATGGCACCATATGAGATGGTACAATTCTATAATGTCGAGTCAGATAAATGAACAGAAAATTCATCAATCAGATAAATTCACTATGACTTTTGCAAAACAATTTAATGCTTTAGAAAATGGGAGGACTCATCCAAGTTTCTTTTAAAGGAGAATAATATCTCACGTTTTTCTATCTTTAAGAGTCAATGCACCTCAAAATCCAGTTTTCTCCTTTAGAGATATTGATTTTATCACAAATAATTTATGTAACCAATATGATAAAACTCATACATGTCAAAATTTAACATGCTTTTATTTTGGAAGGTATTCCATCCTGTACAAAAATTTTCAATGGATTACAATTTACATTTACTATTATTCTGTATTAGTTTCAGGTGTGCAGCATAGGCGTCAGGCATTCATATACTTTACAAAGTGATCCCCCCGATATTTCAAGTACCAACTTGGCACCATATATATATATATATATATATATATATATATATATATATATATATATATATAAATACTATTGACTATTATTTCCCATGTGGTACTTTACATCCCCATGACTACTTTGTGACTCCCAATTTGTACTTCTTAATGCCTTTACAGTTTTTACGCAGTCTCCCAACCGTCCCTCTGGCAACCATCAATCTGATTTCTGTTGTCTATGAGTTTGTTTTAATTTTTTTGTTAGTTTATTTTGCTCTTTACATTCCACATATAAGTGAAATCACATAGTGTTTATCTTTCTCTGTCTGACTTATTTCAGTTAGCATAATACCCTTTAGGTCCATCCATGCTCTCTCAAATGGTAAGATTTTGTTCTTTTCTATGGCCATACCATACTTAATTAACTAACATGATATAAAGGTTTGGCTCAACAAAAACATTTTAGAGTGGTGATAACAATAATATATGTGAAAGTATATATGTTTATTATTAAAAATATCTCAATAATCATTTAATAATTACATACAGTGCCAGGTGGGTACTTGAAATAGCAGGGGTACTGCTTTGTAAAGTATATAATTATCTCACCACAATGCTGTATACATGAAACGAATGTAATATTGAATGTAATCTGTAAGTAAAAAGTGAAATAAAATGAATAAATAAAAATATCTCAAAGTGATCATGTTAGAATTCTAAGTTCCAAAGCTTTCAGTAAAGCATAAAAGATTGCACACACAAAAGCAGAAAAATACATGAGCTTAGCTGGGATATTTGTTTATATCCCTTCTCTCAGTCATGGCTTCCTTCCATTTTATTGTTAATGGAATGCAATTTATATTTAAGTCCATGGACTTAAAAAAACATACAAGTGTTTATTATATTTTTAAAGCAATTTCCTTTATACTTTTCTCTGGTTCAGAAAGTTACATGGTACATAGCTAAATTAGTTTCCTTCTTAATATGGAAGACTGACAGAGAGACTGAATTAAAAACCAAACATGAGAAGGTTTTCCTAAATTCCTATTATTTAGATGACAGAAATAATCTATTTATACACACAATAACATATTTAGACAACATCATTTTACACACAAACGTTTTTCAGAAGTGGAAAATCAGGATGTGTCAGATAGTTGATAAAGAGAAAATACAATGAGTAACAGCAAGTGAACCTCTACCTGTTTCTGAAGTTGAAGTTTATCTTTTTTCAAAGCCAGGCACTCTAGTGTGATCGTGTCTATGTCATTCTGAAACCTCTGCATATCTTGCTGCAATTTTTCATTTGCATACACATTAGGTGTTCTGTTTCTATATGGTGGAGAGGCACTCATGTCTTCTAATTCATATTCCATGCTTTTACAGTTACTAGCACTGCAATTGTCTATATGTGATGGCTTCTGGAACAAGTCTGGATTTGGCTTTGTTTCCTTATAAGTATTTGTAACCTCAGAAATAGCACGCCTTTTTATTTCAATTGTGTTTTTTATATGATTGCAGTGTGCAAGGCACATATCAAAATGGCTTCTTGGAACATGAGACTGAGGTGTATGGCCAATGCCGAATTTCCAATTAGTGGTATTTGGGTTCATAATTTTTGTCATCTGCATATCAAACTCTTGGTATTCTTTCCCTTCAAACGTAACTGCTGGGTTCCTTACTTTTTTATTTTCTGCATCATTATACAAACTCTCCTCACTTTTAAAAAACATGTTCAGTGCCTGATTTGTGATTATTTTCAGGGTGTAATATCTTTTCTCTTAAACATAGCTTAGAAAATGAGCAGGAAGCATTTTTTGAGGACCCAAAGTATGAATGAGATGGAGAAATATTTTCAAGAATGGGCTCTTCTTGTTCAGGAAATGTTTGGAATCCTGCAGAGACAGTATCTTTTTCTTCACAATCAAGTATATTATTTGTCAAATTAGAAGGTATTTGTCTTAAGCTTGGTCCTTCTTTAGACTTGCCACGTAGTGGTTCTTCCTCAGGACAAGCAGCAATTGTGTATTTTTCACAAATCTCACCAAACTTCTGCTTTAACTCATTTGGCATAAGTTGTAAATTCTTCCTCTGTTCTAATTTGCCTCGTTTGATCCACATTTTCTTACACTTTAGCACAGAAGGCTGTCCTGAATATGTAGACATATCATCTCTGTCACATTTCTTATTCATTTGTGATTCTTGAGACATTTTTTCTAGATGCAAAGGTGGAAGCCTAATTTGCTTGCTTTGATGTTCAGATGTCTTTTCTGTCTGGCAATATGTTTGTGAAATAACTTGATCCTTAAGTAATCAAGTATGGACAAAGAAAAATTAGAACGTAATCAAAATTTAACTGTTAGACTTCTCATTCTATGTATAGCTACTCTCAAATCACTAGATTGTAATTAAGATGTTAAAAATAACTTGCCTTGGTCTAAATAAAAAGAAAAACATGAACCCTCACACCTAATTTTGTCATTGTTTGAACTGAACAACTTATTAGATGTTAAATCCACCAAAAAAAATTAGTTGATAAATTTTAATGTTACAAAGACTTCCTCACTTAAAAGATTTCACCTCATCATATCTTAAATAGTGAGTCCCTACAGTTCATTAAAAAAAGTTGGTGTGGGGTTGGGGTGGGAGAGAATCCAAGATCGAAGCAAAGGAGGTGAAATTTGCACTCACCTTCTCCCAGGACCAAACTGGAATTACAACTACCAACCTGAAAAACCTACTGAAGACTGGCTGAACACATGTCTTATAACCAAGGATTTATAGAAGAAGCCACAGCTAGACAGGAAGGAAGGATGAAGATGCAAAAAGAGTTGGTCCTGCACCCACACATGGTGACTGAGAATCCTGAGAGCTATCTCAGCTGCAAAGATCCCCCCGAGGAGTGTGGAGTCTCAACACCATGCTGAGATCCCCAGCTCGGACCACTAGAGTCAGGAAGACAAACCCACAGAAACTTTGGCTGCAAAAATCAGCAGGAATTCTGTCTGCCAGGGACACACAGGAGTCTGCTAGAAACCCAGGAGCCCTCTTGTCTCATTCCCATCACTCACTCTGAGCCTATGAAAAAAGGGCAGTTAGGAATGGACTGGAGTCTTATGAGGAGAGACTGTTCTATGTGTCTCTGGGGAAAGAGCTGAAGGGACGGCCTCCAGGGTCCCCTCCCTGCACTGAGTAGGTCTCTCACACTGCCCACAGATGCCATCTTTCCTGGGTTGAGCAATCCCCTCGATAGAGCATCAGAATGGAGAATGCTCTAGCCCCACCATCCGCACTCCATGTCACTGCCTTGACAGCCCACACCCTGCAAAAGAGTCAGTTGCCTGGGTCCACAGTGTAGTCTTTCTTCAAGTATCTTGAGAAGGTCCAGGCAGACTCAGGGGATGTCAAGGGGCTGTGGCTTTTGGGGTAGGGCTCATATTTCCCTTGCAGGTCAGATTGGATCTACCATTCCTGTTCAGAGAGCTCTCTTCATATGGCCAAATCTTTGTCTTTTTGGGACTGATGAACTCTGCTGGCCTTACCCTGATGACTCTCTGAGGCCTCACCCCTCCAAAAAGGTTGGTGGGTACCTGGTGGGTGGTGGCTGGCATTGGTGTACCCTGAAACTTTTACTGAATGGGCTCACACCCAACAATGAAGCTGAGTTTGAATCTGTATCAATGTGGCAAAAATCACTCACACCTACCTGGTGACTCACTGGCAACTTACCTCAGGAAACATGCATACAGCCAGAAGCTTTTTCACTGACTGAGCCCAACAGAAGCCAGCAGGTGGAAGTTGATCTCTGAGTGACTAGGCATTTTGCTCATGTGCCCTTGTGCTCAGTGCTGGTTATCAGAGGTATTGGTGTGCAGCTTGGCCCCTCCCAGGCCTATCCAGGCCCAGAAGAAGCAACCACAAACACTGGATCATTTTATAATTACACACAGGGAGCCCAGGGCCAGTCACAGGCATTGCCGACACTGACTTGCACCAGAGTGCCTCCCAGGAGGCCCCAGAACCAACACACCGAGTGGGAGTCTTCAGAGCATGACCCAATTTGCTTTATAAGCAGAATACTCAAACAGAGATCTCGGCAGGCACTAGACCATGTGTGTGTAAGTTACCCAACATGGGTTAGTCTTAGTACAGTAGTTTGTACTCTGTGGTTGGGGTCAATGCTGATAGCCAACCTAGTGGTCAACCACATCCATGAACAGGCCAACAACAATCAAGATTCTACTATAGGAGGGCTCCCATAGTACACACAAGTGAGTCCCACAAGACACCAACTACATAAGGCCATCCTACCAAGACTGGAAGGCATAGCAGATGTACCTAACAGACAGAAAAAAAAATGCAGAGAGGCAGTCAAAATGGGGAGACAAAGAAACATGCCTCAAATGAAAGAATAAGAGAAAACCCCAGAAAAAGAACTAAATGAAATGGAGGCAGGATATCTACCAGATATAGAGTTAAAGCAATGGTTATAAGGATGACCAAGAACCATAGTGACAATTTCAACAAAGAGATAGCAAGTATGATAAAGTACAAAGAAATCTGAAAAAAAGAACCAATCAGAAAAAAAAATACAGTATATGAAATAAAGAATACAGTCGGCCCTCGTTGTTCGTGGTTAATCTGTTCCAGACTTTACTGAGATAAATGAATTTTTGCAAAGTAGGATTCTTTATTTATATACAGTCATCCCTCGTCACTTTGCGCTTCGACTTTCAAGGCTTCACTATCGCCTTTTTTTTTCGAAAAAAACATGATAGAGTGAAGCCCTGAAAGCCGAAGCGTGAAGTGGTGAGGGACGACTGTACACTTGAAGGAATCAGCAGCAGATTAGATGTAGTAGAGAATTGAGTTATTGATTTAGATGACAAGGTAGCAGGAAGTACCCAATAAAATCAGCAAAAAGAAAAAAGAAATATTTTTTTAAAAGAGACAGTTTAAGGGACTTCTGGGCCAACTTGAAGCATAGCAACATCCATATCATGGAGGTTCCAGAGTAATAACGTCTGAAAAGTTCCCAACCTGGTGAAGAGAAAAGACACACAAGTGCAGCAGAGAGAGCAGCAAACAAAATAAACCCAAAGAGGCCAACACCAAGACACATCAAACTGCCATGGCAAAGGTTGAAGACGGAGCGGGAATCTTAAAAGCAGCAAGAGAGAAACAGATAGTTACTTACAAGGGAACTCTTATTAGACTGTCAGATGCTTTCTCACCAGAAATATTTCATGCCATAAGGGATTGGCACAGCATAGAGAAAGTGATATAGAAGGAGGGCCTACACTCAAGACTGCTCTACCCAGAAGGGCTCTCATTTAAACTGAAGGAGAGGCGAAGCGGCAGCAGGAGGCAGGATGAGCGCAGTGGTGGGGGCACCGGGCAGCCTCCCTTTCAGCCCAGGGACAACCTACCGCCCCCGCGCCTCAGAAGAGAGGACGCGGCCAACCCAGGAAGCAGCAGCAAGAGCCAACCGGTGAGCCCTCTCCTAAGAGACCCAGAGGAAGACCCAAAGGTCGCAAAAACAAGAGTCCCTCCAAAGCAGCTCAAAAGAAAGCAGAAGCCACTGGAGAAAAACAGCCAAGAGGCCAACCTAGGAAATGGCCACAACAAGTTGTCCAGAAGAAGCCTGCTCAGGAGGAGACTGAAGAGACAGCCTCACAAGAGTCTGCGAAAGAAGACTAGAGAGGGCCAACGTTTGATTTCTACCTCAGCAGCAGTTGGATCTTTTGAAGGGAGAAGACACTGCCGTGACCACTTACTCTCCATTGCCAGGGTCTTTCCACATTCATCTGGGGTGGGGTGGGGGGAGAAATCACATAACCTTAAAAAGGACTATACCTTCTTTGTAATCCCTTCACAGGCCCAGGTTTAGTGAAAAATTGCTTTAAACACAGGGGACACAAAATTTTAATAAAAAATAAAATAAAAAACAAAAATATTGAAGGAGAAATAAAGAGTTTTCCAGGCACACTAAAGGAGTTCAATCACCAACAAACTAGCATTACAAGTAATGTTAAAGAACTTTTATATATAAAAAAAGAAAAAATGGAAGGGAGGGAACATAATTATAAGAAATAAGATAGTATAAATGTGTACCTATCAATAATCACTTTAAAAGCAAATGGCTTAAGTAATTGAATCAAAGGACATAGAGTAGATGAATGGATAAAAAAACAAGACCCTTACATGTGCTGTCTACAAGAGACCCATCTCAGAATGAAAGATACACACAGATTGAAAGTAAAAGGATGCAAAAAGAAATTTCACGCATATACAAACAAACAAACAAACAAAAAGCTGGAGTAGCAATATTTACATCACACAAAATAGAATTGAAAACAAAATCTATAATAAGAGACAAAGGAGGGTGGGAGGGAGAGAGAGAGAAAAACACCTATGTGATTGAGACACATTGATTGGTTGCCTCCAGCACTATCCTGACTGGGATCGGTGATTGAACCTGCAGCCCAGGTATTTGCTCTTGACATGGAATTGAACCCAGGACCCTTTGGTCTGCTGGCTGACACTCTAACTGCTGAGCCAAACCAACATTAGCTATTTTTAAGGGAAAAATTCATTAGCATTTGGTACATTTACAATGTTGTGTAATGATTACCTCTATCTAGTCCCAAAATATTTCATCACCACAAAAGGTAACCCTATTCCCACACTATAGTCATTCCCTATTCCTCCTACCACAGTTTCTGGCATCCACTTATCTGATATCAGTCTTTACAGATTCACTTATTCTGGAAATTTCATATCAAAGAGATCATACAATAGAAAAGACAAATTTCCATTATAAACATAAAGCAATAATAGGTAGGCCACTACTAAATTTTAAGTGTAAGTGCTACACAAAATTAAATTCAGAGCAGAAAAAATAATTTCACAAGAGAGTACTTTACCTTGAAGCCTTCACCGTCTGATGTAGGCCTTTAAAGTAAAAATATACAACAAAAATGAGTGAGTTCATTTCTTTAATAAAGCAATAAAAATTTTAAGTGAAAGATCAACTAACTGCATATTAAATGAAGTTTCTTGATATAATCACAATCGCTTCTGTTTAATAAAACCTTTAATGAACTGCCACCATCTCTCCCAACCTATGAACTATTTATTGAAGACACACTCTAAGTTCCCATAAGAAAATGACAGCTAAAATATTGGCACAGCTTGAGATGAACTTGTTTTTACCAAAAGTTCTGAAGGCTGAACTGAAAATCCAACTAATGGCTGACATAACTTCTATTACTTGAGCTGGAAAAAATCTGACAACCTAAGTAAATCAAGGTAGAGAGATACACTGTCCCTTTCCCATCGTCTGTCCCTGATTCAAAGACTAATCTATGGCTGTCTTGGTTCTTTAGCATAGAAACCACTTATTAAGGTGATTCTACTCCTTCTATTCATCCTAAAGCTACAAAGGAAGTTCCCTGAAATGGATGAAAGTTAAATGTTCCAATGTCAAAGAGCAAATGTATATAATTTTCGCATTCCCACTCCCAGATCACTCTTCTGCAGGCTCCGTGGGAGTCTCTAACCTTTAAATCTTCAGCTAATGAAGTCACAACCTCCTGAAACAAGGATGCTCAAATGACCAAGGGGAGGAGCTCTCTATTGCCCTGCTCCTGGAAAACAAGCTAAATGAAGTGTCAGCCATCCACTCCTAACATAAGCATGTTACCAACTGCCCAACTGCCACACTAATTTGACAGCTCGGTGCCCCCTATACATGGGAAGGACATCACCTAATTGGGAAAAGAGGTAAAGTTGAAGAGCCACCTGCCTTGGGCCATAGATCTATGTAGTTCAGTATTCTTCGGTCCCCTAGGACTCGAGAAGATCTAAACCCCACTCCGTAAGTTGTGGTTGAGGTAGATGATATCACAGTCCTGTTTGCAATTATATGTATCTTTCCAGTGGCTCAAATTATTTTACCATCTTTCTACAGAAACTATGAATTTTGCTAGTTCCTCCAATTCAAAAAAAAGAGCAGCAACCTCTTCAGGACCCCCTTGAACCCCTTATTTTAATCTGCCTTTCTAGACAACTCCCAATGTCCTATGGTCTTCCTTCTTATAATTTACATTTAACTTGTCATAAACCCCAATATTCTGATCTTTTTTCCAAAACTCTCACTCCTATCCCAACCCAGTGTTATTCCTCTTGAAATTTTGGGATTCCCCTGCTATTTACATTCTTATCCTCTTTGCACTGCATTCACTTGACTCACTCCTCATTTTTTTTATTATTAAAACACTCACATACAGGATGATAAAGAAGGAAAAGTATTAGGCTTGGAAACCTGAATTTATGTCTCATTTCCACCACCTTCTCTACCCACATGAATCACTTTAATCTGAGTTTTAGATTCTCTATGTGAACCTCCACTGGGCCAGAATGTTGAACACAGATTGATTAATTAATTACTAAGATTTCGTAATCCCATGAAATTTTATGTGCCTTTGATTCTATCTATAGAAAAATTAAGAATACATAGCTGGCAGAAGTGGAAAAAATAATACATTGATGGAAGCCCCCCCCCACACACACCAAATCAGAGAAAAAAGTAAAAAAAAAAAAAAATGTAGAAAAGTCATGGGAGAAGGAAGAAGGCCTCTAGGCAAAGAAAGAGAACACTTGATACAATTAGGCAAAGGTACTAACCTGAAGGGAAAACCAGACTGGGAAGTCAGTAAATAGAGAAATCAATTAGAAATGTCCTCTAAATGAATGCTGAATTTAATTAACATTACATGGCCTTTAGAGAGATATTCTTTACTTAGGAATAAATAAATCATTTGAAGAATAGATATCATTATACCTAAAATCACTTGCCAGATTAGGTCTTATACTTAGGTAAAACCTTTGGTTCTGTGGACATAACTAACTGAGTTGTGTCCTAAAATCTCTGATGGGAAAAGCAAGGTACTAGTTACCACTGGGCTTCTTAGGAAAACTCTAAATCAAAGTCAACACCCAATGAGATTTGATGTTCTGAGTTGATCTGATTTGCATCTGTAACTAGATGCCAGTGCTGCACAGGAATTTATCAGTATGTTGACAGACAGCAGAATACATTTGGGAGCCAAGCAGGTTGACAGTCAAATCTTGGGTCAACCATTTCTTAACTATGGAATCATGGGTCAGTCACTCCACCTCCCTGAACCACAGTTGCCTTGGGGTACAGATCTGGTAACAAAACAGATAGGAAAGTCTGATCTTTACCTGCAGCATTATTTGAACCTCCCTGGCAGCTTAGGATGGTTCAAACTAACATTTGCTAGCAACAAAACAAAACAAAACAAAACAAAACAAGACACAAAACAGCCCAAACAAGATGCTCAAAGTTTAGCTCAGAATATTCTTTTTCACCTCTCTATCTGACCTGTGAAAGAGAATTGTGTCCCTTGGACTTAGTGAACCTTTTAGGTTCTTAAACAAATTGAAGGAGGAGAGTATAAAAGTTAGCCCTCAGAAAATACAGATTTTTCTGCTAAATTGAAGACTTCAAGACTCCAAATAACTAGTTAGAAAAATCAGAGCTATGATTTTATTTGTACCCCATGCATAGGGGTTCTACTTGGAATGAAATGGATTACATTGGCACCCCTAATAATAAAGATCTTAAAAGTTCTGAGAGAAAGAATCTGGCCCATGGTCACTTCTAACTAGGCTATCCTTTTGCTTCGTTTCTGGCTGATGACACAGATTAACTCACTGCCATTCACAAACTGCCTGAACCAAAGTATGAATCTCATCTGTTATATAAGAATGAATTATTTTAAACCTGTTTAGTGGTAACTAGCATTTTAATGTAATCACTTACAAATTAAAACCACTAACAAAACCATAATCTTCTGCAGTCCACACATAGTTATCTTGAGAGAGACATCAACACCTTGCTGAAGAAGCCTGACCTATTTGCAGTCTCATCACTTCCAGCAGCATTGACGGCTGTTCAAATATAGCAGAGACATAACTTCCGCCTCAGAACTTCAAGCTATTTAAATGGCTAATTTGATATATGTTACCAAGTTAATATCCTGTTTGTCTGTGTTGAATTAACCATTTACAGGCTGAAGTGTTCATCTTTGTAAATTACCTCCAAGGTTAAAATGAAGGGACTGAAAGGAAGCCTCTTGTCCAACTTGGGTATTATATCATAGAAGTTGCTAATTTAAGTCCTCTAACAGATAAGAAACTATGCTGAGGTCACTAATCTGAAGTAGGAAAAAATTTAAATGAAGAATTTCCTGTTTTATCCTTAGTCTAACATATTGTACTTCCAAGTCAGCTAGAAGTTAGGTAAGTAAAATTTATTTGGCAGGCTTAAAACAATTATATTAATAATAATTATCATAATAGTAGTCATAGTTAGTTATTGTTGCTGATATGCATGTGCTAGGCACTAAATTAAATGCTAGATAATCTTCCACACAACCACCCTTAAAGGATATATTATTATCATCCCTTTTATATCAGAAAACATGTTTGCAAGTGATAAGTAATGTTCCCAAGGTCTCACACCTGGCAAGCAGGAAAGCTAGGCATTAAACTCCATCTTGTGTGAATTGAATGCCCATCTCCATTTTCTTTATCACCTACCTATAACTTGTCTTCATTATAGAAAAGGTTTATTCAGTTATCTTTTTCTCTTCTATCCATACTCGTTAAAAATAAAAACATCAAAATATACTAGAAATGAGAAGGGATAAACACTGAGGAGCCCATACTGTCTGGGCTGAGCCACTTAAGGCTAACTTAATAACATCACTATTTGTCAAAGAAAGCAATTTAAAGCAAAAGTCATCCAAAAGACCAAATCAACTTCTATTTATGTTTAACATGCATCTTCTAAAAAAAACTATATACCAAGTATAGGTTAAAAATACTGTAAGAGAGATTAGGTCTTCTATTGTATCATAAAATAAACTAACAGAGTCCATACTATGTAAGACTAATAAAACTGATATGAAACCCCTCTAGCAAGTACAAAACCATGACCCAAAAGACCAGATTGCAAATGACATTCAGTCAGTATTATAAATGAATACGAATAATGAAGTATTCTGTTCTTCCAGTTGCCCAATCAGAAAAGTTGCTTTTCTACTTAACTGATGATGTGTTGATATTTTTCACTATCCTCTTCTTATTAATTTAATATTTATGACTTAAATGCTTATTACCACTCTAGGACAATCCTAAGGTTAAAAAAAAAAAAAGGGCAAACAACTGTACCTGTCCATCAGATCGAATTTTGCACTATTATTTATTAAAAGTTCCACCATTTGCTTTTTGTTTTGCCTTTTAGCAAGTGAAAGTGGTGTGAAACCGTCCTGTGAAGCAGCAAAAACAATTTATAATTTATAAAGTTACATATGTCAAAACTGAATTTTAAAACTGGTAAGAGATCCTTAGAACTGAAACGTATACAATAGAAAGTAAGTAAAAAGCTGTCACTGGCAGCTCCTTCTCTACAAAATGCCCTCCTTCCCCCTTCAACAGATCCACTGCAACCCCATTCTCCAGAGCTCACTGCACACATGTACAGAAAGGTTCCAAGAAGCCTTGTTCCTCTCGCAGTGTCTATGGTGGGGACTGTGGGTATATTATTGCCTGTGGCCTGCTGCTCCCCCTTCCCGCTTACACTCACCCTGCTGCCCCTGCTGAGCACTAGGTCTCCTCCTGCCCCCATCCCCAGCAGCACCCCTTTCCTAAGCCCCAGCCTGCAGAGCAGCAGCCCCCTTCACTTCACTCCCCAGCCTTTCAGTCCTTTGTGGGCTCTGAGCCTATCACCCACTCCCAGGCTTAGTAAGAAGTTCTTCCTTCTGGGGTGGAAGGGTAGCTGGGAGACAGCCCTTTCTGTGGACACCCCATTTCTCCAGCCCTCCCTGACTTGGCTTTGGAGTGGTTTCCATGGTGACAGGCCCTGATATGGTCTATTCAGAAGATGTCTATGAGAAAGAAAATCTTGCGGCAAGAACAAAAACATGTATCTCAAGTGTTTTGTAAATAAATTAGTTGATCGATACCTTATTTCTTGCTTCCATGTTTGCGCTGCATGAAAGTAACTTTGCCACTATGGCTGCGTTTTGACCCAGGACAGCATAGTGCAGAGCCGTGTTGCCTCGATGTCCACCACGTTTGGGTCCGCGCCACAGGCTAGCAGAACCGCTGCGCACTCCTCCTGCTGGCACTGCACGGCCTGTCAGGATTATGCCAAGAAATAGATCGTAAGTTCTGGTTATTCAAAGTAAGCATTCCACGAGTTTCACCAATTACTTATCGTTAAATGAGATAAATGCATTTTTATTGTAAATAACTAAGTCAAATTGGCTACTACATACCTTAAGCAAAGCTGTCCTGTTTTCTCTGTCACAGAGGTTCAACATGCATTTTTGGTCTGCTAGCAGAGTGACCACTTCTGGATGGCCATTGGCACAGGCCAAATGTAAGGCAGTCCTATGAAATTGAGAGAACCTTTTAGGAATTTAGAGTGCCCTCTCTCAAAACATACACTTATTCATGTAATTGTAGACATTAAATGTGATCCCTATGCCTTAAAAAAAATATTAGTTTTCTTCTGCAGACAGTACAATATTTGTTAGTTCTTATTACTCACCACATTAATGAAGGAGCAGCCTATTTGAATAGAGAAAGCATAATCTGGGAATTCAGCTCAACTTGGGTCTGATACTATTTTAAGTCTGTCATGCATTAGCTATCACTTTGTCTTCCTGTGCCTCAATTTCCTCATCAACAAAATGGGGATAAAAATAGTAGTTACCTCACAAGACACCATTGTTTGCTTAAATAAAAATCTATGCAGTGTTTCCTATGTTTTCTAGCACAAAAAATAGCTCAATGATTGTTAGATAATATTGGTATTATTATTACTATGACTATGATTTTACAAAGACAACATTTCAATTAAGCAAAATGATATCATTATACCTACTTTGCAGATATATTTTAAGGATCATAAAGAACACAGTATTTCAATAATTCTAAGGTGCTTATTCTCACAATTTTACATCTCTGACATTGGAATGCAATTTATAATCCAGAATGTCTTACAACTACAATTGGCAGCATTTAAAAAAATTCTTTTTGGTACATAAAATACTGGGCATCGTACCATCCATGGTGCCTTACCTTAAGTGAAATGATGTTAATACAACAGACCTCTTGCAGTGCTAATCAAATGGTTGGCATTAATTAAATTTTAGTTCTTAAAGCCTTAGGGAGGAAAGAGGACTAAAAGAGAAAAACAATACTTTTTTGAAAAAAGTAATTCTTACTTTGATTTTCAAGAAACTTTAAGCCAAAAGAAACTCAGGATTCAAATGATTACGGATGTCTCATTTTGTTCAATATGTAGATTTATAGATTGTAAGGAAATCATAAATTTCCAGTGATCAATATTAGTATTTAATACTATTATACATTTTCAAAAGGGCAGGTAAAGGTTATCTTTTACAATTTCCTACCTTCAGAAATATTTTTGTTTAAAAGGAGGGAGAAAAAGTTTCAACTGTGATTAAGTGCTAATACTTGCATTTTGAATTTCTCTTTTTGCTCAGACTGGGCAACATGAATATTTTAAGAATGAAAAAGGCCTTGGAGATAGATTGAAAGGGTTCTGAGTAGAATATGTCTGCTACATAATAGATACTCAGATTATATTTTGTGTGTAAATGGGTTGAAAGAATGTGTAAAACATAGTGGGAAAGTTCAATATTTTTTAAAATAACACTATTATAAAGTAAAGTGATACTTCTACAATAATAATAATCATATATATTTGCTATTTTTTATTTTCATAAGCAACTAAAATGATTAATGTATAATAGTTTACATATTATATGTAATAAAGTTATATAAAGTAAAAAACATATGTGTATGTTTATCTGTACAGGAACAGATAATAAGAATCCCTTTCTTTCTGAAGAGGCTAAAAGTTATCAGAAGATACCAATCCTCAAAAACAGAAAGTGAGAGCCTAGCCAGTGTATCTCAGTGGATTGAGCACTGTCCCAACACCAAAACGTCATTGGTTTGATTCCTGGTCAGGGCACATGCCCGGGGTTTTAAATAAAAACATTTAAAAGAAAAAAAACAGAAAGTAAGAAACCATTTTTTTTTTTTTTATCTGTACAGGATTCATTTTACTGGTCTTATCTAGGATAATTTCATTCACAATAATACTACATTTACTATAATTTCTATGCATGTTCATTGTAGAAATTAGACATTTTATTTTTTTGCTTGGACCAAAACAGCGCCTTAGTATTATTATTATTATTATTATTATTATTATTTAATTCTCATCCAATAATATATATATATTTTTTTATTTTAGAGAAAGAGGAAGGGAGAGGGAGAGAGAGATACATTGATGTGAGAGAGAAACATGCCTACACTGGAAATCGAACATGCAACCCTTTGGTACACTGCATGATCCTCCAACCAACTGAGCCACACTGGCCAGGGAAGAAATCAGATTTTTTTATACACAATATTTTCACTTATAATACAACTGCTCAGAAATAAATTTTTTACATTTTGCATACATTTTCAGCTAATATAAGATCATAGTCTGTGTGTATGTATAATTAAAACTGATTTTTTTCTTAATATATCGGTCTTTATGCAGTGCTGAGAAAAAATGATTGTATGTAATTTATCTAATTATTTTGTAAAGATATATTAGTATAAATAGAATTGATGGGTATAAGGAATATATATATAGATATATAGATATATAGATATAGATATAGATATATAGATATTTTTTTTAAATGTGATACTCAGCACCAAATTGCCTATTTCAAAGTCAAAAACAAATTAATCTTTAAGCAGCAGTATAAGGACCCCTGTTGGCCATCTCCACAAACTTTGTAGATGGAAAATAGCATGTCACTCCTCTTTTTTTTTTTTTTTTTAAATTTTTTTCTTTATTGAGTTTTTTTTTGACAGAGAGAGGAAGAGAGAGGGAGAGAGAGATAGAAACCTCAAAGAGAGAGAACATTGATTGGCCTCCTCCTGCATGCCCCCAACTGGGGATTGGGCCCACAACATGGGCATGTGCCCTGACCAGGAATGGAACCGGTGGATGCTCAACCAGCCACACCAGCCAGGCTATTTCACTCCTTTTTAACTTAAATTCCTTTTCTGACTAGGGACACTAAATATTTTTTCCTTTGTTTACTGTGGGTCACCTGTAGATATGCAAAAAGTATGTTTTCTACTTTCAAATTAGTTTTTTTCTTGTTGATTTTAAAGACTTTTCTGTAAATGAAGATATACATTTTCTGTGATACACATACATTGTACATATTTTACAAGTACATTTTCTTAATATTTATTTTCTGATAGAGGGTTTTAGTTTTTTATATTGCTCAATCAACCTTCAGAAATCTTGCTTTTGAAGTCTTCGACAACATAAAAAATATATAAACAGGCTTTTGTGTTTTCTTCTGATACTTTTCTCATTTTGTATATTTAAATTTTTTAATCTGAAACTTTTTATGAGAAGATAAAAATCTAGTTAGTTTTCTCCAAATACTTTACAGGTATCTCTCCACCATATGTATACAATTCACCTTTTCCTACAAACAAGAAACATCATCAGTATCAAGTTCTAAAGTCTTACATATATTTGGGTGTTTGGTCATTACCTTTTCTGTTCCAATCATTCATCTGTCTTCTCAGTTATTGGTAAAAATATAACTTGTGGGAATTTATAACACATGTTGATATTTAGAAGGGTAAATCTTTTTCCACTATACCAAAATGTTCTTAACTTCATAACAACAAAGATAACATTATAACTCAAACTATTAAAATTATATTTTATTTGGTTTGTAAAATTGATCATTATTGGACAAACAAATGTTTTGAGAAAATGAGTCTATCTTTTCAAGATGACAGCCATCTTCCCAGTTCAAATTCCTCTGTGAGGTCCCTCTATAAAGAACATATGTAACTCAGCGTATACTGATATAAAACAGTTATTGAATTTTACCCAGAGGACTTTTAGCCCAAAGTTGACTTATGATGGGAATTATTTCTCTCATTATGCACTTTTCTATATATATGACATTATGGTATAAAAAGTGAACATCAAATATAAAACTCTACATAGATAATTTTATTAAAATTTAATTTTATTTATTTATTTTTAAATCTTTTTATTTATTTATTTTTAAAATATTTTTCTTTATTAATTTTAGTTTAGTTTTTTTTTTTTAAATCCTCATCCAAGGATATATTTTTCCATTTATTTTCAGACAGAGTGGGAGGGAGGGATAGAGAAAAAGAGAGAGAGAGAGAGAAACATCCATGTGAATGAGACATATCGATTGGTTGCCCAACCAGGGATCAACTTCAACCGAGGTTTGTGCCCTTGACCAGAATCAAATCCACGACTCTTTGGTCCGTGGGCCAACGCTCTAACCACTGAGCCAAATCAGCCAGGGCTAATTTTATTTTTTATCTTTATAATTGAAGGTATTACAGATGTTCCGTCTTTATTCCCCCATTGACCCCTTCTACCCTGCTACCCTTCGCCACCACCCTCTCCCTCTACCCCCACCCCAATCCTGCCTTCCCCACAGGATTGTGTTCATCAGGTATGCATATATGCATATATGCCCTTTTGTTTATCTCTTCCCACTCTAATTTTGTTTCCATTATTGATATTTAATAAAATCACTTTAAAATTGTCTGTGAAGTGCCCCGCTGGTATGGCTCAATGGATTGAGCATCATCCCATGGCCGGAGAGGTCAGGATTTGATTTGTGGTCAGGGCACATGACAGTTTGCAGGCTCAATCCCCGGTAGGGGGCGTGCAGGAGGCAGCCTATCGATGTTTCTCAAGTTGAAGATTCTATCTCTCTCTCCCTTCCTCTCTCTCTAAAAAAATCAATAAAAACATTAAAAAAATAGGTTCCTTTCCGGCGGGCTGGGCAGAGGGACCCTCCTTCCCAAGACCCAGGGGGCTGCCTCCCTCCACCAGCTCCTGCTCCCCCCTTCTCAGCCGCTGCCTGCTGCTCCTCATCCCTCCTCCTCCTCCTTCCACCCCACTCGTGTGGGGGGCGACATTAAAGAAATAAAATTGTGGGAGACTTCCGGTCAAGATGGCGGCGTAGGCAAACGCGGTCTCGCGTCCTCCCACAACCACATCAAAGTTACAACTAAACTACAGAACAACCATCATTCAAAACTGCCAAAAATCAAGCTGAATGGAAGTCCTACAACTACGAAATTAAAGAAGAAGCCGCATGGAGACTGGTAGGAGGGCGGAGGCGCGACGGGCTGGTCCCACACCCGCGTGTGCCAGATAAAAATTGGGAGGACACCTCGGCTAGGAAGGTCCTCCCTGAGGACTGAGGGGTCCCCGTCCCACACCAGGCGCCCAGCTCAGGGTTCCAGTGCCAGGAAAAGAATCCCCATCACTTCTGGCTGGAAAAACCAGCGGGAACTGAGGCTGAGGCGGCTGGAGCCCCCAGCAGCTCCTCTTAAAGGGCCCGCGCACAGACTGACTCAGACTCGCTCCCTCCAGGCTCCAGCGTGTGGGAGGCAGCTTGAAAGGCACCAGAGTCATATGGGGAAGAACTGAGCTGCTTGGCATTGGGGCGAGGGCTGGAGAGGCAGCTTTCTCCTGGACAGACGTGCTATCAGAGGCCATTGTTCCTTTGGTGAGCCCTTCCCTGGGCTGGCAGATGCCGCCATATCTGGGACTCCAGCTACCTGGCTCACACTGTTGGCCCCGCCCTGGTGATTCCCTGAGGCCCCGCCCCACCCAACTTCCAGGCCCACCCAAGCTGTTGCCAGTTGCTTTACCATAGGATTGGCCTGTCTTGGATCCTGCTTCAGCTTTTCCTAAATTCTTTCAAACAAGCAGCATCTGGTCTCAGCTAGCCCCACACCTCTCGCTAAGTAATACATAGAAACAAACACAGGGAGGCAGCCAAAATGAGGAGACAAAGAAACAGGTCCCAAATGAAAGAACAGAACAAAACTCCAGGAAAAGAACTAAGTGAAATGGAGTTAAGCAACCTAACAGATGCTGAGTTCAAAACACTGTTTATAAGGATGCTCAATGGACTTAGTAAGAACCTCAGTGAACTTAGTGAGGGCCTCAAGAGCATAAAAAAGGACCAGTCAGAAATGAAGGATGCACAGTTAGAAATGAAGAAGGCACTAACTGAAATAAAGAATAATTTACACAGAATCAATAGTAGAGTAGGTAAAGCCAAGAAGCAAACCATGGATTTGGAATATAAGGAAGCAAAAAATGCCCAATTGGAACAGCAAAAAGAAAAAAGAATCCAAAAAAATGAGGATAGTGTAAGGAGCCTCTGGGACAATTTCAAGAATGCCAACATTCGCATCTTGGGGATGCCAGAAGGAGAAGAGAGAGAACAAGAAATCGAAAACCTATTTGAAACAATAATGGCAGGAAACTTCCCTAACTTGGTGAAGGAAACAGACATACAAGTCCAGGAAGCACAGAGAGTCCCAAACAAGATGAACCCCAAGAGGCCCACACCAAGACACATCATCATCAAAATGCAAAAGGTTCAAGACAAAGAGAGAATCTTAAAAGCAGCAAGAGAAAACCAGTTAGTTACCTACAAGGGAGTTCCCATAAGACCGTCAACTGATTTCTCAAAAGAAACTTTGCAGGCCAGAAGGGAGTGGCAAGAAATATTCAGAGTGATGAAAAGCAATAACCTACAACCAAGATTACTCTATCCTCAAAACTGTCATTTAGAATCAATGGCCATACAAAGAGTTTCCCAGACAAGGAAAAGCTAAAGGAGTTCATCACCACCAAACCATTATTATATGAAATGTTGAAGGGTTTTCTTGAAGAAAAAGATAAAAAAATATGAACAAACAAAATGGCAATAAGTACATATCTATCAACAGTTGAATCTACAAACAAAATGAACAAGCAGAACAGAAACATTCTCAAAGATACAGACAACTTTTGTTAGTTACCAGATGGGTGGGGGCTGGGGGAATGGGTGAAAAATGTGAAGGGATTAAGAAGTACAAATTGGTTGTTAGACTGACAAACCTCAAAGGAAAGGGGGGTTGGGGGGTGGGAAGAAATAAACCAAAGATCTTATATGTATATATGCATAACCAATGGACACAGACAACAGTGTGGGGAAAGGCAGGAGGGGGGCAGGAATGGGGAGGAGGGGGTCAATGGGGGAAAAATGAGGAACATCTGTAATACATTTAACAATAAAGATAAGTTAAAAAATAAATAAAAATAAATAAATAAGAAATAAAATTGTCAGTAAAGTGCTGTATCAAGGGAAAGGTGAGTGGGTCCCTAAGTTTTAGTTTTGGTTGCTCATAAGGTTGGCCTGAGAGCTAGACACCACCTAAGGTCTCCACCACCAGGTGCTTTGAGGCCATTGGACCAGGACTGCCTGATAGGAAGGCTGACCCCTGCAGGTGAGCACTTCTCCCAGGTCTGCTCACCTCCTCCCAGGGACTCCAGGCCGCAGGCCTCGAAGGCCCTATTACCTGTTCTTCTTGTCTCTGTCATTTAAGCAATTTATCTGGAGCAAGAGAATCTGCCTCACTTTTGCAACATTGCCCACGCTGGCAGCTTTGTGGATCTGCCCAAGATCTTTGCCTCGGATGTGGTACCCGGGGCCTCTGTCTCCAACTCTGCTCCTCCCTGAGCTGGTGGAGGAGCCCGAGGACAAGGACTCCTGCCTCCTCCAACAGGTGAATATCTTCTTCATGGCAGAGGCCTAGGGGCTTCAGAGAAGCCTCACCTTCCCTCTGCTTTTCGCTTTTCACAGCTCCAGAGCACAATACTACCTCTGGATAAGCCAACCACCTCACTGCCACAACCGTTCCGTAGGTCAGCTTAGCAGTTTAGAATCTCAAGGCCCAGAATCATAGTAACCTAGCAACACTGCCTCAGTGGCTGACAGCACCGTGCATGCGCTCAGATGCCCACTGGCTAAGGGTATGCAAAGAATATAAAATATAAATATAAATATATATACATGAATAAACATAAATGAATATGAACATATATATATGTTTAATATTTATATATACTCTACAGCATATAAAGTGGCCTTGGCGTATAGATCTGGTAACAAAGGAGAAAGTGAAGTCTGATCTTTTTGCAGAATTATTTGAACCTCTCTGACAGTTTAGAATGGTTCCTGCTAACAGAAATAAAACAAACAAGATGCTCAAAGCATGTCTCATCTGCAAAAGTCTGGGGTAAGATGTGAGCTCCACATATGTTTTCCAGTGTGGGGGAAGGCTGTGGATGGCTAAAGGTAGGAGGCCCAGCTGCCACAACAGGGTCCTGGTAATTGAAATACTCACTGACCATACAAGCATATGTATCTAAACTAAAAAAATGTGTAACTTTCAAGTCTAAGTGTAAATCAACATGTAAATTTAGCAATCTGGATCAGCAAGGGCAACCTGGGAGCAAAGTGAATCATGACTATAGGACCTGTTTCAATAGTAACTCTTCAGCAATAAAATCAATGGAAATAACAGAATATTTAGAATGTCTTTTTTTACCTCTCCATCTGACTTGTGAAAGGGGATTGTCTCTCTTAGACTTAGGACACCCTTTAGTCTAACTCAATGCATTCCCAAACTGCCTGACCTTAACAATGTAATCTCATCTGTTGTATAAAAAGCAACAGTTAAATTATTTTAAACCTCTGTTTAGTGATAACTAGCACTTTAATGTAAACACTTACAAATTAAAACCACTAGCAAAAGCATATTCTTCTGCAGTCCACCCATAGTTATTTTGAGAAAGACATTAATACCTTGCTGAAAAAGAAGGCTGACGATATTTGCGGTCTCATCATTCACAGCAAGCAGGACGGCAGTTCAAACATAGCACAGACATAACTTCACCCTCAGAAGTTTAAGTTATTTAAACCACTAAGTTGATACACATTACCTAGTTAATAACCTGCTTGTCTGTGTAGAATTAATCATTTACATGCTGAAGTGTTCATCTTTGCAAATGACCTCCAAGGCTAAAAAGAAGGGAATAAAAGGAAGCCTCCTGTCTCACATGGGTATTACATAGTACAAGTTAATAATTTAAAGTCTTCTAACAGACAAGAATCTATGCTGAGGTCATTAATCTGAAGTAGGTGAAGATTTAAATGAAGATTTTCCTGTTTTATCCTTAGTCTAATATATTGTACTTCAAAGTCAACTAGAAGTTAGGTAAGCAAAATCTATTTGGCAGGCTTAAAACAATAATGTTAATAATAATTATGATATTAGTAGCCACAGTGCTATTGATGCTCATAAGCATGTGCTAGGAGCTAAATTAAATGCTAGATCATCTTACACACAACCGCCTTTGAAGGATATATTGTTATCTTCCTTTTCAGAGCAGGAAACATGTTTGGAAATGATAATTAATGTTCCCAAGGTCACACACCTGGCAAGCAGGAAAGCTAGGCATTAAACCCATCTTGTGCAAATTAAAAGCCCATCTCCTTTTTCTTTCTTTTTTTCTTTTAATCCTCACCTGAGGATATTTTTCCATTGATTTTTAGATAGAGTGAAAAGGAGGAAGGGAAGACAGAGAGAAACATTGATGTGAGAGAGACACATCAATTGGTTGCCTCATGCATGAGCCTGACAGGGGCTGGGAATGGAACCTGCGATCCAGGCACGTGCCCTTGACCAGGAATGGAAACTGAGACCCTTTGGTCCACATGCCAATGCTCTAACCACTGCGCCAAACTAGCCAGGGTGCATCTCCTCTTTCTTTATCACCCATCTATGACTTGTCTTCATTTAATAAAATGTTTATTCAATTAAAGTATGGTTTTTTCTTCAACTCTTTCCAATGAAAAATAAAACCATCAAAATATACTAGAAATGAAAAAGGATAAACACTGATGAGCCCATACTATCTGGTAGCAGTTATTCACAGTCATTAGGGATAACCTAATGAGTATTCATCAGAGAAAGCAATGTAAAGCAAAAAGTCACCCAAAAGACAAAATCAACTTCTGTTTATGCTTAACAACATGCATCTTTTAAGGAAAGCTATATACCAGCTATTGACCAGTTTCCTCTCTCCTGAAGGTTTTAGTAAACAATAGTATTATTTACAGTTTGGAGTAGGTAGTCTAATATTCCACAGGAGCACTGAAACTATTTTTGGAAAACCTCTCTGCAGTTTTGAAAACACCTAACAAAAAATCCTGCTGTACTGAATGAAGGTCTTAGAACATCCATTACCTACTGGCCAACTTGACTGGCACAGGTGGCCCAACATGGCAAAGGTTCTACAGAATAAAAGTTTGTTTTTACATTTGAAGTCATGACCTCAACTTCTCCACTGACTTTCTAGGTGTTTGATTTTACCAGAAACCTCATAATCTAGTCAAATAAATGTCTTCATCCATAATAAAGGGAAGATAAAGTAGGCAATAGCTAAAGAATTTGTGCAATGGAAGTATTTCACAGCAAGAGAAAAAGAACAGAAATAAGGAAGAGGAGGGAAATAAAAAGTAATACAAAGGATAAAAAGGATTATGAAAATCAATGAGAAAAATGGCTCTTTTATTTTCCACACTTCGTGGGCACTATATCCTCTGCCCTTACAGAGATCCAAATATGAAGTTTCTGAGTTACAATAATCTTGACATTCAAAGCTCACAATCTAATTCAATGAATATTTGTGGTACACATATTACATGGTTGGCATAGTGCTAAGTCCTGGGGATTTAAAGAAAAAAGTCCTGAAGTAATTCCCCATAAAGGAAAGGAAGACAGACAAATACTAACTGATGTTCCCCAAGCCTTGTATGAACTGTGCAAGTGGAGTCGCATTAACAGGATTAGATCAGATCATTCTGGTTCATTCTTCTGTGTTCTGCCAGACCTCTGACCTCTTTCAGCTGCTTTTAGAAAATCTGGAGTGTCTCACATGGTATTTTCATCACTCATCTCATGTTCTTCTGCCTCAGCCATCTGGTACCAATGTCCTGAATGAGTATGTGGGCTGTTACCTGGGTGTTGTTTCCGGGTGGTCCTCATAGCCACAGGTATGTGAGGTGCCAAATGAAATGGCATTCATCATTGCACAGAAATAGGTAGAATTCTGTCATCCTTGGCTTTGTACCACATCATCAACTACACCCTGAAGGAAAACTTGTCACTCAACGTCGGGACAGTCCCTTCCCATCTCCAATCATGAAGTTTGACATAGTTCTTTTCTCTGCAACACTTAGTGCTAGACACAATTCTATTAGATTGGGTAGAGGATAAATGCAATGCTCTTATTTATTTATTTTTTATAACTTCCAGGTACTGAATATAGATATGTCTAGGTAAGCTTTAATTCTCTAGTGAGTCCACTCATGTAAATAGATGGCTAAGGTGACTTGGGTCTGACCATCCTCCTCAGACACTGTAAATATCTGAATCTCTGTATAGTCTTAGCTAGAATGACTACCCAAAAAATAAATATATAAGAGGGAATGAGGCACAGAAGTTGTTCTTATCCTATCTGCAGATACATGTACATATGAAGATACCTATATAGGTACAAATAGAAGCACAGCTATTCCTGCCCCAATGTCATTGGAAAGGTGGGTTAAATTGGGAGATGAGAGGGAATGCTGGACTGTCCTGCAATCACCATCTTCCTTCTGTTTCCAGGTGCCTGTTGTGACAATGGGTTCATCACAAGAAAAGGGGATCTAGATAGAGCACCAACACACCATAGTGTGGGTCACGGACATCTTTCGTCACAATAGTATAGATCTGATACATCCATTTGAGTGACTATTAGTATTCCATTATGTGAATTATCCATAATAATCATTCCCAATGATGACTATTTCACTTATTTCTGTATTATACTATGATAAAAATAAATGTAATCAGCAGCAATAAATATATATATATATATTTTTATCCTCACCCGAGGACATTTTTCCATTTATCTTCAGATAGAGAGGGAGGGGGAAGGAGAGAGAGAAACATCAATGTGAGAGAGGCACATTGACTGGTTGCCTCCTGCATGACCCTGACCAGGGCTGGGGACAAATGCAACTGAGGTACATACCTTTGACCAGAATCAAACCCGTGACTCCTTGGTCCAAGGTATGATGCTCCAACCACTGAGCCAAACTGGCCAGGGCAGCAATAAATATTTTTTAAATGTAGGATTGTTTTCTTCAGTGTACATTATTAGAGATAAGATAGCTGGTTAAAATTATGCATAATCATATTCATATAAATATTGCCAAGCCACTTTGTCCACATTTTAATTTACATGTAAATGTAATAAACTTTCTAAGATAGGGTTAATTATACTGTCAATATACAATCTCTTTATCTCAATATTGTTTTACAGGATAATTATTATCTGCTATGCTTTTGGAGATCATTATAGTACAGTATTAACAGTAAAAATTTTAAACTTCATTAAAAATTTTAAAGTGAAATGACCTTTGTTTTCTTTAACCTTACTACAAAAATATAAAGTCATTTTGAGGTAATCACTAAAAATATGGATTAAAATATCAACATCTATTCTATAAATGAGTGTTTTAACCTAATAAAATGTAATGGACTCAATTTGTGACTTGCCTTTTTAAATTTAATGGTGTTTAATTTTTACTCATCCCTTGTACTTATAGTTATTAGCTACATGATCATGTCCTTTGAGGCTCTGCTGCCCTGTAGAGTCTTATAAAATGCTGACATGGGTATCATTTAATACATATGCCCTGTGTATATGTAGACATACAAAATGCAATTTATGTGCTTTTTCTTTTGTGTCTTAGCCCAGTTAAAATCACTTTGTCCCACCAGGACTGAAATCCATGTTTCCTGGTTCTTCCCTTGTGCACAAGGTCCTTCAAACCTACTGCAGCCGAGACTGCAACGACCAGAAGTAAATATCCCTTAAGAAGATGCAGTAGTAAGAGGTCATTCCCACATCCACCCTTGCTTCCCAGACAGGGGCTTTCTGATTACGATGGGACAGCACTATATAGGGGCGCACTGTTTAAGGTATGTTCTACATCCTATAAGGTAACCCCAACTTTACAGAGTGTTGTCTTCTAACAGGCACAATAACTGACTGAGCCTTTTATAGGCCACTCCACTGGAATATGGATGCCAGCTTTGGGGCAGATTCCAGAGATGTTCTGGTTGTCAGGCGGAACACAAGCTAAGCAGGGAATTGGCCCCATTCCTTATGAATACTGGGTTCAGGACATGTCATATGTAACATTTATCTTCACTAACTTTTCCGGTTTTCATGTTCATTTTTGTTGCTTATCTTAAAATCCTATAAAGCAATAGTGTTTTTATTTATTTATTTATTATTTTATTAATTTATTTTTGTTACAGATGTTTCTCCTTTTTCCCCATTGACACCCTCCTCCCCATCCCCCCACCCCATCCCCAGCTTTGTTGTCCATGTCCATGAGTTATGCATACATGTGTATAAGTTCTGTGGTTTATCTCTTCCCTCCCCCCCCACCCCCTCTTCTGAGGGTTGTCAGTCTGTACCCTACTTCCACAACTCTGGGTCTACCCTGTTCCTCAAACTGTTATGTTTATTATATTCCAGAAATAAGAGAGATCATGTGATATTTGTCTTTCTCTGCTTGGCTTGTTTCACTTAGGATAATACTCTCTAGGTCCCTCCATATCGACTCAAAGGATATGAGATCTTTCTTTCTTACAGCTGCATAGTACTCCATTGTGTATATGTACCACAGCTTTTTTATCCATTCATCTACTGATGGACATTTGGGCTGTTTCCAGGTCTTAGCTATTGTAAATAGTGCTGCTATGAACATGGGGGTACATGTATTCTTTCTGATTGGTGTTTCAGGCTTCTTCGGGTATATTCCTAGAAGTGGGATCACTGGGTCAAATGGCAATTCAATTTTTAATTTTTTGAGGTAACACCATAGTGTTTTCCACAGTGGCTGCACCAGTCTACATTCCCATTAGCAGTGTACTAGAGTTCCCTTTTCTCCACACCCTCGCCAACACTTGTTGTTTGATGATTTGTTGATGGTGGCCATTCTGACAGGTGTGAGGTGATACCTCATTGTTGTTTTAATTTGCATCTCTCTGATGATTAGTGATGTTGAGCATTTCTTCATATGTCTCTTAGCTATTTGTATGTCCTGTTTGGAGAGGTGTCTATTTAGTTCCTCTGACCATTTTTCAATCGGGTTCTTTTTCTTCCTTTTGTTGAGTTGTATGAGCACTCTATATATTTTGGAGATTAACCCCTTATCTGATGTATCATTGGCAAATATGTTCTCCCATATAGTGGGTTCCCTTTCTGTTTTGATGGTTGTTTCTTTTGCTGTGCAGAAGCTTTTGAGTTTGATGTAGTCCCATGTGTTCATTTTTCCTTTGTTTCTGTTGCCTTAGGAGATGTATCAGTGAAGATTCTGCTGCATATGATGTCCAAAATTTTGTTGCCTACATTTTCTTCTAGGCTTTTTATGGATTCATGAGTCACATTTAAGTCTTTTATCCATTTTGAGTTTATTCTTGTGTATGGTGTAAGTTGATGGTCTAGTTTCATTTTTTTTTTTTTTTTTGCATGTAGCTGTCCAATTTTCCCAACACCATTTATTAAAGAGGTTGTCTTTACTCCATTGTATGCTCTTGCCACCTTTGTGAAATATTAATTGAGCATAATGTCTTGGGTCAATTTCTGGATTCTCTGTTCTGTTCCACTGGTCTATATGCCTGTTCTTGTGCCAGTACCAGGTTGTTTTGATTACAGTAGTTTTGTAGTATAACCTGATATCCGGTATTGTGATCCCACCTACCTTGTCCTTCTTTTTCAAGATTGCTATGGCTATTTGGGGTCTTTTTTGGTTCCATATGAACTTTTGAAATATTTGTTCTAGTTCTGTGAAATATGTCACTGGTATTTTGATGGGGATTGCATTGAATCTATAGATTGCTTTGGATAATATGGACATTTTAATGATGTTAATTCTTCCAATCCATGAACAAGGTATGTGCTTCTACTTGTTTATATCTTCCTCTATTTCTTTTTTCAATGTCCTAGAGTTTTCTGAAAATAGGTCTTTACTTTTTTGGTTAAGTTTATTCCTAGGTACCTTAATTTTTTTGCCGCGATGGTAAATGGGATTGTTTTTTTAGTTTCTCTTTCTGTGAGTTCATCATTGGTGTATAAGAATGCTGTCAATTTCTTGATGTTAATTTTGTATCCTGCTACTTTGCCAAATTCATTTATTAAGTATAGTAGATTTTTGATGGAGTCTTTAGGGTTTTCTATGTATAATATCATGTCGTCTGCAAATAATGACAGTTTCACTTCCTCCTTTCCAATTTTAATTTCTTTTATTTTTTCTTCACATCTGATTGCTGTGGCTAAGGCTTCCAGTACTATGTTAAATAAGAGTGGTGAAAGTGGACATCCCTGTCTTGTTCCTGTTCTTAAGGGAAATGTTTTTAGTTTTTGCCCATTGAGTATGATTTTGGCTCTAGGTCTTTCATATATGGCCTTTATTATATCAAGATATGATCCCTCTATTCCCAAATTGCTGAGCGTTTTTATCAGAAATGGGTGCTGGATTTTGTCGAATGCTTTTTCAGCGTCTATTGATATGGTCATGTGGTTTTCATATTTCATTTTGTTTATGTGGTGTATCCCATTTATTGATTTGCGAATATTGAACCAACCTTGCAACCCTGGGATGAATCCCACTTGGTCATGGTGAATAATTTTTTTGATGTATTGCTGGATCCGACTTGCTAGTATTTTGTTTAGGATTTTGGCATCAATGTTCATCAGGGATATTGGCCTGTAGTTTTCTTTCTTTGTAGTGTCTTTTTCTGGTTTTGGAATTAGAATTATGCTGGCCTCATAAAACGAGTTGGGAAGTCTTCCCTCTTGAATTTTTTGAAATAGTTTGAGGAGAATGGGTGTTAGTTCTTCTTTGAGTGTTTGGTAAAACTCTCCCGTGAAGCCGTGCGGGCCTGGGCTTTTGTTTGCTGGGAGAGTTGATTCCATCTTTAATTCCTTAGTTGTTATTGGTCTGTTCAAGTTTTCTATCTCTTCCCGGTCCAGTTTTGGGAGACTATGTGTTTCTAGAAATTTGTCCATTTCACTTAGATTGTCGAATTTGTTGTCATATAAATGTTCATAGTATTTGTTAATGATTCTTTGTATTTCTGTTGTGTCAGTTGTTACTTCTCCTGTTTCATTTCTGATTTTGTGTATTTGGGTTCCCTCTCTTTGTTTCTGGGTGAGTCTAGCTAAGGGTCCATCAATCTTGTTTATCTTTTCGAAAAACCAGCTCTTTGTTTCATTGATCCTTTGAATTGTTTTTCTGGTCTCTATGTCATTTATTTCTGCTCTGATCTTTACTATTTCCTTCCTTCTACATGCTCTGGGGTTTTATTTTTGTTTACTTTCTAGTTCTTTAAGTTGGGAGGTTAAATAGTCTATTAGAAATTTTTCTTGTTTCTTGAGGTAGGCCTGGAGTGCTATGAACTTCCCTCTCAGAACAGCTTTCACTGCATCCCATAGATTTTGTGTTGTTGTGTGTTCATTTTCATTGGTTTCCAGGAAGTTTTTAATTTCTTCCTTGATCTCCTCGGTAACCCATTCATTGTTTAATAACATGCTATTTAGCGTCCATATGTTCAAATGTCTTTGCATGTTCTTGTTGCAATTGATTTCTAGTTTCATGCCATTGTGATCTGAGAAGACGCTTGATATGATTTCAACCTTCTTGACTTGTAGAGACTTAGTTTGTGTCCTAACATGTGGTCTATCTTTGAGAATGTTTCATGTGCGCTTGAGAAGAATGTGAATTCTGCAGTTTTGGGGTGTAATTCTCTGTAGATATCCATTAAACCCATTTGATCTAGCGCTTCATTCAGTGTCTCTGTTTCTTTGTTAATTTTTTGGCTAGATTATCTATCCAGTGATGTCAGCGGGGTGTTGAAGTCCCCTCCTATGATTGTATTGCTGTCAATTTCTCCTTTGAAGTCCTCCAGAAGATTTTAAATATATTTCAGTGCTCCTATATTGGGGTTTATATATGATTACCAAGGTTATATCTTCCTGTTGCATAGATCTTTTCAATATTATGTAGTGGCCTTCTTTATCTCTAGTTATGGCTTTCAATTTGAAATCTAATTTATCAGACATGAGTATTGCTACCTCATATTTTTTTTCCTTTCCGTTTGCTTTGAAAAATTTTTTCCATCCCTTTATTTTCAACATATGTGAGTCTTTTGTTGTGAGGTGGGTTTCTTGTAAACAACGTATATGTGAGTCATGCTTTCTTATCCAGTCAGCTACTCTGTGTCTTTTTATTGTAACATTCAAACCATTTACATTTAAGGTGATTATTGATATGTACTTATTTATTGTCATTTTTGTTTAGTGTGGTTATATTTTTCTTCCTATTTCTTCTACTGATTACAGCAGTCCTTTTAACATTTCTTGCAATGCTGGTTTGGTGGTAATATATTCCCTTATCCTTCATTTTGTCTGGGAAGCTCTTTATTTCATCTTCTACTTTGAATGATAGCCTTGCTGTATAGAATAGTCTTGGATTCAGATCCTTGTTTTTCATGAGCTTGATTATTTCATGCCATCCCTTTCTGGCCTGTAGTGTTTCTGTGGAGAAGTCAGCTGATAGCCTTATGGGGGTTCCTTTGTAGGTAACCTGTTGCTTATCTCTTGCTGCCTTTAGGATTCTCTCTTTGTCTTTAATATTTGTCATTTTCATTTTATGTGTCTTGGTATGGGCGTGTTTGCGTTCTTTAGTTGTGGTTCTCTGTGCTTCTTGAACTTGAATGCCTTCTTCCTTCACCAAGTTTGGGAAGTTTTCTGTCACTATTTCTTCAAATATATTCTCTAACACTTGCTCATTTTCTTCTTCTTCAGGGACTTCTATGAGATGTTATTATGCTTCCAGTTGTCCCACAGTTCTCTCAAGCTGTCTTCCTGTTTTTTAATTGTTTTTTCCTTTTGGTTTTCTGATTGGTTGATTTTTTTCTACCCTGTCTTCTAATTCACTGATCCAGTCCTCAGCTTCCTCTACTCAGCTGGCTAGTCCTTGCAATGTTTTCTTTATTTCTGCTATGTCATTCTTCATTTCTTCTTGGTGGTTTTTCATTTCCAATTGGTTTATTTTTCCATGTTTCTATATCTTTACTCACGGTGTTGATGTCCTTACTCATGCTGTTGAGCTTCCTCAAGAACATAGCTCTGAATTTCACCTCTGATAATTTGCTTAACTGCATTTCATTTATCTAATCTCCGGTAGAGTTCTCTTGTTCTTTCATTTGGGATTTGTTTCTTTGTTTCACCATTTTGGCTATCTCAGTGGGTTTTGGAGCCTGCTAAATTTTCCCTGTGGGTGTTGATGTTCTGCTGTTTGTGGCTCCCTCTACTGGTTTTGGATGAGAGTGGGAGGGCCCATGTTAAACACCACTGTCAAGTCTTTCCTTCCTGGCTAGATTTACAAGCCCAGGAAAGGTTCAGTTATCCTCTAGCTTTTTGCCTGGAGGCTATTAGTCTCAGTTACTCAGGGCCTTGGAATGTAGCCCTCTGGTATTCTGCATAAGAGGATTTCCAGAGGGTGGGACAGATGCTAGTTGTTAATGAGCCTCAATTTGCACTTCTTTGGCTCACCTGGAAGGGGCTGAATCTCCAAGGAGGGGCTGCTGGTTTTCCCCACAACTCTGGGAAGGAGCAAGCTGGCCACCATCTTTTGTGGCCACGACTCAACAAAAACTCTGAGTGCCGTCCAAATCCCGGGTGTCCCCACAGAGTTCTATTCCATTGCACCCTCCCTCTGCCAGAGCCCAAGGTGAGTGGCTGTAGCCAATTCAGTGCTCTGTTCCAGCCCTCTGCGCTGTGGAGTGGGCTTGGGATTTTAACCCTGAGGGTGCTGCTCACAGCTAAGACCGCCGCTGTCTGTGGGCTCCCAGCCTGCCACCCTCTCGCGCCTCTGCAATCCTACCAGTGTCCCTGGTTATATGGTCCTTTCCTGCTGCTTTTCTGTTGCTTTTGTCCGATGATTTTTCTTTATTTTAGTTGTAATTCTGTTTGGTCCTGGGAGATCATCCATGTAGCTTCCATTCACTCCACCGCCATTTTTTCTCCTCTTCACTTAAATTATTTCTGAGACATCAACCTAATGGACTTACTCTGTTTCTTCATTATTTTTGTATTAGTTTTTATATCTTTTTGGGGTTATAGCTATTCTTATTTTGATATCTTCCTATAGTTTTCATAACTTTATTTGAATTCTTTCCCAAAATTTCAGTAATCTTACCAAACCCAAAAGATTATTCCCCAGACCAGATCATTTATATGATGTGGCTTATCAAGGAATCCTTGGTGAGAGTCCAGGACTTGAGGTGAGTCAAACCTGACTCATCATCCAGGCTGTGCTTGTTATTAACAGTCAGGCTCCACTTACCAGCCCAGCAAAAGTTTTCAAAATCATTGATTTTTTTGCAACTTGGCATATTACTTCAAAATGGTTTACTTTTAAAGTCCTGCTTAGCTAGTGTTAGATAATATATTTTACATTATGATATATTCATTCATCTGTTACCATTATTAACATAACACTTATTCCTTATTGGTATTTCATTATAACTAGTAGGACCATCAAGAGGTTTCATTAGCTAGGAGATACATAGTTAGCTTTCCTCTTTAGGACATTTGGTTCATTTATCTCTGCATGTCTTAAGTGTTACCACCTGTAGTGATTAAGTGTTATGTGTGACCACTAGGAATGAGTAATCCTTCCTGTCTTTTGTGTATTCTTTACAATTTCTTGGACTTTTTACAGTATCCTGTATTCACAATATTTACTTACAGAGAAGCAAGTATATATCCATATTTTATAAATAGACATAAACTTAATGAAAGAAAGAAAATACACACTACTCTGTCTTTTATTTATTAAAATCAATACAAATAAAACATGTACTTTTACAGTTACTCATTTTTGGATTACAATTGCCTTTTGTATAATTTATGTTAATATTTCCTTTGAGGTATCCTAAACTCATGGTCTTTCATAGATTCAACTTGTCCTGATTATATTCACAATAACATTTATTGTTCACCGAGGCTCTATTTCACAGTGGAAAGCTGTTTAAGCATGTTGCTTTGCTCTTTTGCCCTGCTTCTGGCATCCTTAAAAGCATACTTGCTTTTTGGAAATACTTGATGTTCCAAAACCATCCTAATATTTCTTACTCCAAGATGTGGAATCAGGTACCCTCTGGAAGTCCTTTCTCCTATAGGTGGAGAATAGTATCAGGGAGCAAAAGGTGTGACGAGTAAATGTGCTTTTCTGTTGCTGTGGGACCAAATTTAATAGTGATAGAGCTAAAAATATGTATTTTTTAGAACCAAAAGTTCAAACTGATTTTTGCATTTTAACATGTCAAGTTACTGCACTCTACTTTCATGTAGTCATCATTGTCTAGATGAGAAAAGCCACTCCTTCCAACAAGAAGAAACATTTTATCATAACTGCTGAAAATTCAATTAATCAAATTCACCCCCAGGAAACATTAGCTTCTCCAAATGACATGTTTTGACTTATTTTTCTATTTAATTAAACCAGTACATAACTGGAACATTCTGAACTCTCTAGAGTTGAAGATCATCTCCAAAATCATGAGTGCTGTCAGAGTTGCAAAAACCATGCTTTAATTATTTCACTCTGTTTTCTAGGGACCAAGGGAGCACAAGCAATAAAGATTTTAATTTGCTCAAAGATTTTGCAGAGGATTCTCAATTCTCATTTAAAGTCTTAGTGTCATAATAACATTGTGTTTCTCAATCATCCTAAAGGCTGAATATTCCAAGTCATTCACATTTCTTTTATAACGTTAACAATTGAACACTTTCATTTTTGTTTTATTAATAAAATTATTTTTGTTATATGTTTCTCCTTCTTCTCCCCTAGGCACCCTCCTCCCCATCTGCCCGCCCCCCCCTACCCCCCACAGTATTGTTGTCTATGTCCGTTGGTTATGCATCTATGCATATAGTTCTTTGGATTATCTCATCTCTCCCCCACATCCCTCCTCCTCTAAGGTTTGTCAGTCTGAACCATACTCCTATATATGTCTCTGGGTCTATTTTGTTCATCAGCTTATTTTGTTCATTATATTCCACAAATAAGTGAGATCATGTGGTATTTGTATTTCTCTGACTGGCTTATTTCACTTAGCATAATACTCTCCAGGTCCCTCCATGTTATCTCAAAGGATAAGAGACCTTTCTTTTTTAAAACTGTATAATGTTCCATGGAGTATATGTACCACAGCTTTTTTATCCACTCACCTATTGATGGACACTTGGGCTGTTTCCAGATCTTAGCAATTGTAAATAGTGCTGGTCAATAATTTGGTGTCTTGGGAGAGGCAAACCTCCAGAAGATAATCATTGCTCTCAGGACTAGCTTCATGGACCTGTAACCTATGTAGTTTCACAGGGCTATGTGCTATGCCTTACTCTTGCTTTAATGCTTTGTTGTCAGTACCTTGAAATGCTTAATAAATTTTTAAACAGGGAGCCCCCAGTATTTTCATTTTTTTTTTTTTTTACCAGACCCTACAAGTTATGTGGTCCTAGCTTCCCAAATGATGACTACCAGCTGGCCATGGGTCCCTGGGTAATCAGCCAATGCCTTGAGAGTTTGAAGGGCATGTGATATTTAGAAATGAGGATAGGAGAGGAAGTGGAGGTCAGTCTGGCTGGGAAAAAAACTTTGGGAAAGGCAGAGTGGTAGAGCATATAAGGCATGATCTCAGGAGTAATAGCATCTTGCAAGCCAGCTCCCTTTGTTCATTACAAAATATTCTTGATGAAAGAGTTATCACAGCAGTTCTGTATACTTATTCCTTACATGCCCCTAAAAGAACCATGATTGACCCTTGGCCAGCATCTAGGAATGTGGTCTCTGGAATCTTTATGTCAGCAATTGATCATTTTGTTATATATACTTTGAGGAATGGCCCATGTTATATTGACTTGTTAAGTTGGTTTGCACAAATCTCAAGAGAGATTATGTGCACCTGTGTTTATTGGCTGGTTGTGTAACAAAATGAATCCATGTGACCTGCTCCTTATAAAGGCCTCAGATTCTGAGACTCAAATGGATTTTCCTGGTCAGAGACATTCTACATATACCCAGAGAGAAAGTGCTCCTGTGTGGCCTTAAATAAAGAAGGACATCAGAAACCTGTGCTGAACCTCTTTGGACTCCACTGATACACATCTATTTCCTGCTGCTTTTGCTCATTATCCTTTGTTGTAATAAATTTTAGCCATGAGTATAACTTGCCATTGAGTCTTTGAGTGCTTCTGGCAATTTACCAAACAAAACAGTCTTACCCTAACTTCAAATATAGTCTGTGTGCAATTTTCTGCTTTTTTTATTAATCAAAAGCATGTGTTTTTATGGCATATCCTCATTTAATAATACTAAATACAGATAATGACATTATTGATATAATAAACTCTAGTCCCAATATAGCCTTTTCCTCAAATACCTTTCTAACATTTAAAAATTATTTCTTTTACCGAAGATTTTGGAGTATCTAGTTAGATGTGAAATGATATTAAAAGATTTTTAAAAACGCTATATGATCCAGATGCCATTTGATTATATGGACAGCATTTTTCATTTTGGAGACCTTCACTTGCTAAGGTAGACTTGGAATAGCTCACAGAGGACATGCCTTTGTGTCATCTTGCATTGGTCACTGCCATTCTTTCTTCTCCAGCATTCCAGAGGTACTGACTCACAGATTACAAGTATTTCAAAATTCTATCACATATATCCATGCCAACCATAGCTCAATTTTTATATCTTTGCAAAAACTTGGCCTCCAAAGAGGTCTTAAGTTTATTTTATAGTCCATTTAGCTAAAAATTACTAGAGTTAAATTTCTTTTATACTATGTAGCGTGGGTCTGTATACTTAGCTCTTACAGTATTGCTTAAGATACATAATTAAAAACTTAAATGTATATTTAGAAAATATCAGAAAAACTTATTTTTTCAGTCTTTTTTTCCCCATTTCCCCCCATTGACACCCTCCTCCTGATCATGTCCCTCCCCCCAAGCATTGTTGTCTATGTCCACTGGTTACGCATACATGCATATATGTTCTGTGGTTAATCTCTTCCCTCCCCTGTTCCCTCTTCTGAGGTTTGTCAGTCTATACCCTACTCCTATGTTTCTGGGTCTATTTTGTTCCTTATAGTCCACAAATAAGTGAGATCATGTGATATTTGTCTTTCTCTGATTGGCTTATTTTGCTTAGCATAATGCACTCCAGATACCTCCATGTCGTCTCAAAGGATACGAGATCTTTCTTTCTTACAGCTGCGTAGTATTCCATTGTGTATATGTGCCACGGCTTTCTTATCCACTCATCTACTGAGGGACACTGGGCTGTTTCCACATCTCAGCAATTGTAAATAGTGCTGCTATGAATATAGGGGTACATATATTCTTTCTGATTGGTGTTTCAGGCTTCTTAGGATATATTCCTAGAAGTGGGATCACTGGGTCAAATAGCAGTTCAATTTTTAATTTTTTGAGGTAACACCATAGTGTTTTCTGTAGTGGTTGCAGCAGTCTGCATTCTCATCAACAGTGTCCTAGAGTCCCCTTTTCTTAACACTCTCGCCAGCACTTGCTGTTTGATAATTTGTTGATGGCAGCCATTCTGACAGGTGTGAGGTGATACTTCATAGTCATTTTAATTTGCATCTCTCTGATGATTAATGACATTGAGCATTTTTTCATGTCTCTTGCCCATTTGTAAGTCTTGTTTGGAGAGGTGTCTATTTAGGTCCTCTGCCCATTTTTAATTGGATTCTCTGTCTTTCTTTTGTTGAGTTGCATAAGTACTCTATATATTTTGGAAATCAGCCCCTTATCTGATGTATCATTGGCAATTATGATCTCCCATATAGTGGGTACCTTTTCCATGTTAATGCTTATTTCTTTTTCTGTGCAGAAGCCTTTTAGCTTGATGTAGTCCCATGTATTAATTTTTTCCTTTGTTTCCCTTGTGTTAGGCAATGTATCAGTGAAAATTCTGCTGTGTGTGATGTCTGAAATTTTGGTGCCTGCATTTCCTTCTAGGATTTTTATGGATTCATGAGTCACATTTAAGTCTTTTATCCATTTTGAGTTTATTCTTGTGTATGGTGTAAGTTGGTGGTCTAGCTTCATTTTTTTGCATGTGGCTGTCCAATTTACCCAACCCCATTTATTAAAGAGGCTGTGTTTACTCCATTGTATGCTCTTGCCACTTTTGTCAAATATTAATTGAGCACAATGTCTTGGGTCAATTTATGGGTTCTCTGTTCTGTTCCATTGATCTATATGCCTCTTTTTGTGCCAGTATCAGGCTGTTTTGATTACAATGGCTTTGTAGTATAACCTGATATCCGGTATTGTGATCCCTCCTACTTTGTTCTTTTTCAAGATTGCCGTGGCTATTTGGGGTCTTTTTTGGTTCCATATACACTTTTTCAGTATTTGGTCTTGTTCCATGAAAAGTGTCATTGATATTTTAATGGTGATTGCATTGAATCTATAGATTGCTTTGGATAGTATGGACATTTTAATGATGTTTATTGTTTCAATCCAGGAACAATGTATATGCTTCCACTTTTTCATATCTTCCTCTATTTCTTTTTTCAATATCCTGTAGTTTTCTGTGAATAGGTCCTTTTCTTCTTTGGTTAAATTTATTCCTAGATATGTTAGTTTTTTGTTTTTTTGGTTTTTTTTGTTTTGTTTTGTTTATTTGTTTGTTTTTTTGCTGCAATGGTAAATGGGATTGTTTTCTCAGTTTCTCTTTCTGTGAGTTCATTATTGGTGTATAAGAATGCCGTTGATTTCTTGATATTAATTTTGTATCCTGCTACTTTGCCAAATTCATTTATTAGCTCTAGTAGATTTTTGATGATGTCTTTAGGGTTTTCTATGTATACTATCATGTCATCTGCAAATAATGACAGTTTCACTTCCTCCTTTCCAATTGGAATCCCTTTTATTTTTCTTTCTTGTCTAATTGTTGTGGCTAAGACTTCCAGTACTATGTTAAATCAGAATGGTGAAATTGGGCTTCCTGGCTTGTTCCTGTTTTTAAGGGAGATGCTGTTATGTCGAGATATGATCCCTCTATTCCTACATTGGTGAGCATTTTTATCAGAAATGGGTGCTGGATTTTGTCGAATGCTTTTTCAGCATCTATTGATATGATCCTATGGTTTTTATCTTTCATTTTGTTTATGTGGTGTATCACATTTATTGATTTGTGAATATTGTACCAGTCTTGCATCCCTGGGATGAATCTCACTTGGTCGTGGTGAATAATTTTTTTGATGTATTGCTGGATCTGGTTTCCTAATATTTTTAAAGGATTTTTGCATCTATGTTCATCAGGGATATTGGCCCATAATTTTCTTTCTTTGTAGTGTCTTTATCTGGTTTTGGAATTAGAATTATGCTGGCCTCAGAAAATGAGTTTGGAAATCTTTCATCTTCTTGGATTTTTTGGAATAGTTGGAAGAGAATGGGTGTTAGATCTTTGAATGTTCGGGAAAACTCCCCCGCGAAGCCATCCGAGCCTGGGCTATTGTTTGTGGGGAGTTTCTTGATTACATCTTCAATATCCTTAGTTGTTATAAATTTTAAGTCTTCAAAGTTAATTTCTTTCACTGTATCTCTCCTGACCATCATCAGTGCTACTGTTTATATTATGCATATGGTAAGTTTACCAATTAATAACTTTTAGTTAAAATATTTTATTGAGCCCTGGCCAGTTTGGCTCAATGGTTAGAGCGTCGGCCCGTGGGACCAGAGAGTCCTGGGTTCGGTTCCTGCTAAGGGCACATACCTTGGTTGCAGTTTGTCCCCGGCCCCAGTAGGGGTCGTGTGGGTGGCGACCAGTCAATGTGTCTCTCTCACATTGATGTTTCTCTCTCTCTCTTCCCCCCTCTCTCCTTCTCGCTCTATCTGAAGATAAATGCAAAGAAATGTCCTCAGGTGAGGGGAAAATAAAATTTTTAAAGATATTTTGAGCACTGAAATATAGTTATATATAGAAATATAATGTGTGTATATATACATATAAAACCTTGTTTTGCAGGATATCTGGATTAAATTAGTTGACTGTAAAGTCAAGTTTCTGTAAACTAAATATAATCTTTATGTTGTTGGTGGAAATGAGGCTCTTCCAGAGGATTGTAAGAAAGGCATTTCATGGACCCCATATGGGAGACTGTCGTGTGGCAGGGTTTATTTGTGTGGAAATAAACCCCAAGTGTCCTATCTCTGTCTGTCCTGCTGTGGAAAAAGTCCAACCATGTCTTTAGCAAAGCCAAAGCAAAGGCCAGTGTCCAAAGTTTCTACTTCATATTAAAGCTTAGTCCTTTGGGGCCTGCGTAGTCTGCTGCAGGCCCAGTAGCTGCTAGACCCTCATAGTTGTGTTTCTAGGTGAGCGAGAGAACATGTGAATGAATAGGTGAGTGCCAGTGCTACCAGGTGGGCAAGAGAGCTTCTTTTTTCACCTGGGATTATAACCAGGAGCTTTTTCAAAATAACCAATCAACTTCCCAAGCTTTCATGGGCTTCTGATGGGTCCACCCCTAACCAATGATCCCTTTCCCAGGTTAGACTGACAGGCCTCTATGGTCAAGCACCTCCTCCTGTGCCATTTTGACTTCTATTGCACATGACCTTATCTCCCCACAACAATCCAGTAACAGAGGGTGGGCTGCTCCCTACATGGAGGAAGAAAGGGGTGTTAACCCCTTTGGAAGGACAATGTTGTAGCTTCCTGGTGAAACAAATAGGCTGTGTTCGATTCCTTTTGCTTTCTTCCTAATATCTAGCTACCTATAGTAACATTTATACTTTCATCGTCACAATTGAAGTTTGTGTAGAATGCTCATTATTTTACTTGATTTTTCAACCAATCTAGGAGTCAGGTATTATGAGAGGTCAAGGAAATTGCCACAGTCATGTGGTCATTCACTGGAGAAACTAAAGTTCATCTTGCCACCTCGAAGCTCAAAAATCTTGAAAGGTTATTCACTTCCAACCAAATCAAGTTAAAACTCCTCTGCTATGATTTTTAATATCCTCTGCAATATGGCAGAAGATATTAAAAATCCAACCTACTTGACCTCATTGCTTATCATTTGTTTCCCTACATGGGCACTTAGCTCCTCGTTGTGCTTAGAATAATACTGAGTACATAGTAAGTGTTTAATAAATTCATAGTTATTGATGGATTTTAAAAGATATTCCCGTAGACTATCAATAAGATAAAATTTTGAAAAAAATATATGACAATTGGGTGAAGTTGAACTTTGACTAAATATTGAATATTAAGAGATTATTGTTATTATTTTTAGGTGTGATAATGGTATTGTATTTATGTTTTTGAAAATCCTTGTGTTTTGGACTGAATTGTTTCTCCCCAGAATACAAATACTGAAGCTCCAACTTTCATGAGACTGTATTTGCAAATTGGGCCTTTTAAGCAGGTAATTAAGATTAAATGAAGTCATATGATTAGGGTCTTAATCCACTTGTTGTCCTTGAAGGGACCAAATCCTGCCATTCTGCAGCTACTTTTTTGGGATATTAATTTTAAGCTGTTTATTAAGAAATAGAGGACTCAGAAACTTTAATCCTCTCCCCTTTCTTTTGCTAAGAGATTCAGACAGAGAAACCTGCTTCAGGAAGGAGATCTTAGGATACTTAATTTAAATTCAGTATGGTAAACAACAGGGCTTCGGGCATATGCTTGTTAGCTAAATTATCCACAGTGTTGCATCCAAGGATTTTCCTGTCATGTGTGTTCTGCTCTTCCTCAACTATCTGTAAATCACCCATTCTCACTTCTGAAACCTAATACCCAGTTTCCTACCTCTTCTCCTTTGTCCAAAATGTCTCATATACCCAACCTTGCCTGACTTTGGGATTTTTCATGGATTTATCATGTCTATGTGAATTCCCCATGTGCATGTGTTAAACTCTGGTTTTTCTCCTGTTAATCTGTCTCTGTTAATTTGGTTATTAACCCAGCCAGAAGAACTTAGAAAGTGGGAGGAAGAGCATTAATATTTTTTTAGCTGCCAAATCCGTATTGTTAGGACTTACAAGGCCATATAATTTTTAAAGGCCATTTTGTAAGCTTCCCTGCCGGAGAACAAAAGCCAGGAAGACCTGTAGAAACTCCTTGCCATAGGAGACCAATGACCAGGAAGACTTGTCAGACAGGAAATGCCAGACACCAGGAATCAAACTATATAAGGAACTAAAACTTCCCCATTCCTGTTGACCCAACCCACCGTCCAAGCCCACCAACCAAGACCCAAAACCCACTGATGACAAAAGCTTCTCACCAGTGGTTACATATAAGGATGAGACTCCAACTCTTACGGATTGCCACCATTGACCCAATACTCCTTGGCTTGATGCTGTGTAACCCTTCCCTTTGGATCCCCATCCCCCAACCCCTTTTCTATAAATAAATCCATTTTTTCTTCATTCACCGTCTGGGATTTCTGTTTAGCCTGCCCATGCACCACTGACTTTAACCTTTCACTTATGATACCACTGTAATTAAATAGATATTAATAACAGAAAAGGAGCAAAGAGAGAAGTCAGATATAAGGATGTCACTTGGGCAGCTTCACTAGAAACTACAACTTTGATCTTCCCAGTAGGGAAGGGGTCCAACAAAGGGAAGATAGATTCATGCCCAGTAAATTTGAGGTAACATAGGGAAGGTACGTGCCTGTCAATCACACCTGGTGACAGAGATGTTTGGACAGAACAAGCATGGACACTGCAAGTGGGAGAATATTTGGGAATACATAATTCCCTAAACAAAGAAGTTTGTTCTTTTGGGTTCTTGGCTCTCTTGGGACTTATATTCTTGTTGAGCTTCACTCTTGGCTTGTGGGGCTCTTTTACTCCTATTCTCTTGCATTCACCCTTATTGCCCACTGCCATGCAGACCTCACACACAATGAATTAATGGACTGCAGTGGGGAAATACAATTTAAGCCAGCATGATGCTGAACTGGACCCGGATCCAACATGGAAGGGAAACTCCGGACACTGGCTCAGATTTTAGCCTTTCTGAAACCCTAGCTACACTTCTTTTATGACTGGACTAAGTGAAATGGGACTTTGGAAACCCAGGGGTGTAATTCCACAGAAATAAAGCTTTCTATTATACCTCATCCTCCCTTGGGGGCCTCTGGAAATGCTTATTCCAGCAGTACCCCAAGAAGCCCACCCCCAGCAGCAACCAGGGGAGATGAGACAGCTCTCTTCTAATAACACTTATAAGAAAAGAAAGAGACACCAGGAAGGCAGAAGCACAAAAGAAGGGCCATGTGAGGACACAGTGAGAAGGCAACCATCTGCAAGTCAGGAAGAAAGATCTCACCAGAAACCAAACCTGATGGCATCTTGATCCTAGACCTTCACCCACCAGAATTATAAGACAATGAATTTATGTTGTTTAAGACATTCAGTCTGTGGTATTCTGTATGGCAGCCTGAGCAAACTAATATAACTTGTTTTTGAGATACATCTCTATATCTATCTATTATCTATCCATCTGTCTGTATATCTATTATCTATCTATCTATCTATCTATCTATCTATCTATCTATCTATCATCTATCTATCTATCTAAATGATGTGATATCTGGTATTTGCTTCAAAATAATTGTTGGAGTAGATGGGAGTATAGATGAAACATCATTGATAATTCTTAAACTTGAGTGATGGGTACTTGGGAATTAATTACACTATTCTGTCTACTTTTATTTATCTTTGAAATTTTTATTTTAAAACTTTAAAAATTTTAGCAAAAATCAAGAACTAAAAACAAAAACTTGTGACTTAGAAAAGGTTGCAATTGTTACCAGGCCAATGGCATATGGCAGAGGCTGGAGAGTTGAGCTGGAAAGACTTGGGGGCTTTTGGGCTTTGGGAACTTTCAGTGCTTACCTGACTCAAGGAGTTTCTTTTTCTTGTTAATTCTCCTTGCTTCCCCCAAGATCTTTTTGTAGGCCAATCTTCTGATTCCAGCCAACCAATTATGAGATGGAGTGAAACTGGCCTGACATATCAGTGAAATAGTTTGATATTTAAGAGGTAGGTCAGAAATGCCATTTCACCTAAAAAAAAATATTTTCTTTGCTCTGTCACCCATTACTGAAGTTCCTTGAACTAAAGCAATGGGCACCAATTAATGTTCTGTCCTCAATAAAGATTATACACATCTATACAGGCACGGTCACCTATTGTATAAGTAGCTTCTTCTCTTTGGGGCACAAATATCTTGTCATGTTTGTGCAGTTGATTGCATCAACACCTATGTGTTCCACTTCCAGACAATTTAATAACTTCTTAAGGACTTTGCTCATGCTCCGCCGGTGTGGCTCAGTGGATTGAGTGTTGTCCCGTGGACTGAGAGGTCCCAGTTTGATTCCCAGTCAGGGCACATGTTTGGGTTGTGGGCTCAATCCCCAGTAGGGGATTGATGTATCTCTCTCACATGGATGTTTCTATCTCTCTCTCCTTTCCTCTCTCTCAAAAATATCAATGAAAATATATTAAAAAAAACACAACTCTGCTCACCACCAAATGTTCAAATTCCCCAACTTATTCAGTACCAAGCATCCTCCCCACACACACATACACACACACACACACACACACACACACACACACACACACACAAACACACACACACATACACAGAATTGCTTCCAAGAAACAGGAAGAGGAGGATCTTCTAGACACTAAACAGTCCCTTTCTCCATCCCACCCCTGCCCCCCTGCTTCTTGCAGCCTCATCATGTCATAATTGAAGGTCCACCTACTATAGTTTGGCAGAAAATGGTTGTCTACCATCAGTAGGATGACTCCATTGGTCCAGATTTTGACCCACACTTCAGATGTACCCCACACTGTATACTAACAACTCTTTTTAAAATTATTATTAATTTATTTATTTTTGTTACAGATAATTCTCCTTTTCCTGCCATTGATACCCTCTTCCTGAGCCTGCCTCACCTCACAGCATTGTTGTCTGTGTCCACTGGTTATGCATATATGCATCTAATTTCTTTGGTTTATCTCTTCCCTCCCTCCAAACCCCTCCTCTGAGGTTTGTCAGTCTGAACCCTACTACCTTCTATGTCTCTGGGTCCATTTTGTTCATCAGTTTATTTTGTTCATTATGTTCCAAAAATAAGTGAGATCACGTGATATTTGTCTTTTTCTGATTGACTTATTTCACTTAGCATAATATTCTCCAAGTCCCTCCAACTCCTCTCAAGGGATAAGAGATCTTTCTTTCTTACAGCTGCATAGTATTCCATTGCACATATGTACCATGGCTTTTTTTATCCACTCATCTATTGAGGGACACTTGGGCTATTTCCAGATCTTAGCAACTGTAAATAGTGCTGCTATGAACATAGGGGTACATATATTCTTTCTAATTGGTGTTTCAGGCTTCTTAGGATATATTCCTAGAAGTGGAATCACTGGGTCAAATAGCAGTTCAATTTTTAATTTTTTGAGGAAACACCATATTGTTTTCCATAGTGGTTGAACCAGTCTGCATTCCCACAAGCAGTGTACTAGAGTCACCTTTTCTCCATAACCTTGCCAGCACTTGTTGGATGATTTGCTGCTGGCAGCCATTCAGGCAGGTGAGAAATGATCCCTCGGCGTCGTTTTAATTTGCATCTCTCTGATGATTAATGACATTGAGCATTTTTTCATGTCTCTTGGCCATTTGTAAGTCCTATTTGGAGAGGTGTCTATTTAGATCCTCTACCCATTTTTTAATTGGGTTTTTTACTTCCTTTAGTTGAGTTGTATGAGAACTCTATATATTTTGGAAATTATCCCCTTATCTGATGTATCATTGACAATTATGCTCTCCCATAGAGTGGGTTTCCTTTCCATTTTGATGCTTGTTTCTTTTGCTGTGCAGAAGCTTTTTAGCTTGATGTAGTCCCATGTATTAATTTTTTCCTTTGTTTCCCTTGCCTTAGGCAATGTATCAGTGAAAATTCTGCTGTGTGTGATGTCTGAAATTTTGTTGCCTACATTTTCTTCTAGGATTTTTATAGATTCATGAGTCACATTTAAGTCTTTTATCCATTTTGAGTTTATTCTTGTGTATGGTGTAAGTTGATGGTCTAGTTTCATTTTTTTGCATGTAGCTGTCCAATTTTCCCAACCCCATTTATTAAAGAGGCTGTCTTTACTCCATTGTATGCTCTTGCCAACTTTGTGAAATATTAATTGAGCATAATGTCTTGGGTCAATTTCCGGATTCTCTGTTCTGTTCCACTGGTCTATATGCCTGTTCTTGTGCCAGTACCTGGTTGTTTTGATTACAGTAGTTTTGTAGTATAACCTGATATCCGGTATTGTGATCCCACCTACTTTGTCCTTCTTTTTCAAGATTGCTGTGGCTATTTGGGGTCTTTTTTGGTCCCATATGAACTTTTGAAGTGTTTGTTCTAGTTCTGTGAATATGTCATTGGTATTTTGATGGGGACTGCATTGAATCTATAGATTGCTTTGGGTAGTATGGACATTTTAATGATGTTAATTCTTCCAATCCATGAACAAGGTATGTGCTTCCACATTTTTATATCAACCTCTATTTCTTTTTTCAACGTTCTGTAGTTATCTGAGAATATGTCCTTTCATTCTTTGGTTAAGTTTATTCCTAAGTATCTTAATTTTTTTACTGCAATAGTAAATGGGATTTTTTCAGTTTCTCTTTCTGTGAGTTCATTGTTTGTGTATAAGAATGCTGTTGATTTCTTGATGTTAATTTTGTATCCTGCTACTTTGCCAAATTTATTTATTAGCTCTAGTAGATTTTTGATGGAGTATTCAGGGTTTTCTATGCACAGTATCATGGCATCTGCAAATAATGACATTTTCACTTCCTCCTTTCCAATTTGGATCTCTTTTATTTTTTCTTCATGTCTAATTGCTGTGGTTAAGACTCCCAGAACTATGTTAAATAAGAGTGGTGAAAGTGAACATCCCTGTCTTGTTCTTGTTCTTAAGGGAAATGCTTTTAATTTTTGCCCATTGAGTATGATGTTGGCTGTAGGTTTTTTGTATATGGCATTTATTATGTCGAGATATGATCCCTCTACTCCCACATTGCTAAGCGTTTTTATCAAAATTGGGTGCTAGATTTTGTCGAATGCATTTACAGCATCTATGAATATGATCGTGTGTTTTTTATCTTTCATTTTGTTTATGTGGGGTATCACATTTATTGATTTACGAATACTGTACCAGCCTTGCATCCCTGGGATGAATCTCAATTTGTCACTGAATAATTTTTTTTAATGTATTGCTGGATCCAATTTGCTAATATTTTTTTAAGGATTTTGGCATTGATGTTCCTCAGGGATATCGGCCTGTAGTTTTCTTTCTTTGTAGTGTCTTTATCTGGTTTTGGGATTAGAATTATGCTGGCCTCATAAAATGAGTTTGAGAGAATGGGTGTTAGTTCTTCTTTGAATGTTCAGTAAAACTTCCCCGTGAAGCCATCTGGGCCTGTTATTTATTTATTTATTTTTTTCTGGGAGTTTCTTGATTACATCTTCAATTTCCTTAGTTGTTATTCAAGTTTTCTCTCTCTTTCCAGTTCAGTTTTGGGAGACTGTGTGATTCTAGAAATTTGTCCATTTCACCTAGATTGTCCAATTTGTTGGCATATAATTTTTCATAGTATTTTTTAACAATGCTTAGTATTTCTGTGGTTTCAGTAGTTACTTCCCCTCTTTCATTTCTGATTATGTTTTTTGGGTCCTCTTTGTTTCTTGGTGAGCCATCAATCTTGTTTATCTTTTCGAAACACAAGCTCTTTGTTTCATTGACCTTTTGAATTTTTTCTTTTTTTTTTATCCTCACCCGAGGACATTTTTCTATTTTTTGTTCAGATAGAGTGGAAGGGAGAAAGAGGAAGAGAGAGAGAGAGAGAAACATCGACGTGAAAGGGACACATTGAGTGGCTGCCTCCCGCACGGCCCTGTCCCAACTAGGGCCGGGGACAAACTGCAACCAAGGTACGTGCCCTTAGCGGGAACTGGACCCAGGTCTCTCTGGACCTCAGGCCGACACTCTAACCACTGAGCCAAACCTGCCAGAGGCTTGAATTGGTTTTTGAGTCTTTATGTCCTTTATTTCTGCTCTGACCTTTACTATTTCCTTCCTTCGACTTGCTCTGGGTTTTTTGTTTGTTTGCTTGCTTTCTAGTTCTTTAAGTTGTGAGGTTAGATAGTCAATTAGAAATTTTTCTTGTTTCTTGAGGTAGGCCTGTAGTACTACGAACATCCCTCTCAGGATTGCTTTCACTGCGTCCCATAGATTTTGTGTTGTTGTGTGTTAATTTTCATTGTTTTCTAAGAAGTTTTTAATTTCTTCTTTGATATCTCTTGTAACCCATTCATTGTTTAGTAACATGCTATTTAGGCTCCATGTGTTTGAATGTTTTTGAGTGTTTTTATTATAATTGATTTCTGGTTGTAGGGTTGGGGTCTGGTGGATGAACCAAATGTAACCTTGAGGTATGCATTCTCATGGCCTGGCCAGCCAAGGATCAAAGTATGCATGTGAATAGATAAGGTATGCATGAATATAGGCTTTGGAAAGCCACCCTAAAAGCAATAATGGGTGAAATGCCCAGGTGTAAATGAATTTATTATGATGTATCTCTGCTGAAACCAGCAAGAGACCGGAAATATGCTGGACTTGGCTGTATGGTCAGCAGAGATGTGATCTCAAGGACTTAATTACCTAAAACACATTATAACCTAGGGAATCACTTTGCAAATAAATCGGTCTGCATCCAGAGATCTAGAGCACTTGCTCCCTTGCGATGCTCCCCCTTACTCCAAGCAGTGTCTGCTTGTAGTTCATTGTGTTGCAATGACCCCCAGCAGGCCGAGAGAGTCAGTACTAGTTTCATGCCATCGCTATCTGAGAAGATGCTTGATATGATTTCAACCTTCTTGAACTTGTAGAGACTTAGTTTATGTCCTAGTATGTTGTCTGTCTTTGAGAATGCCCCATGTGCACTTGAGAAGAATGTGAATTCTGCAGTTTTGGGGTGTATTTCTCTGTAGATATCTATTAAATCCATTTGATCTAGTGCATCATTTGGAGTCTCTTTTTCCTTCCTAATTTTTTGTCTAGAGGATCTATCCAGTGATGTTAGTGGGGTGTTGAAGTCCCCTGCTATGATTGTTTTGCTGTTGATTTCTCCTTTGAAGTCCTCCAGAAGTTTTTAAATGTATTTTGGTTCTCCTATATTGGGTGCATATATGTTTACCAAGGTATATCTCTGTTGGATAGATCCTTTCAATATTACGTACTGGCCTTCTTTGTCTCTAGTTATGGCCTTCATTTTGAAGTCTATTTTATTGGATATCAGTATTGCTACCCTAGCTCTTTTTTCCTTTCCATTTGCTTAGAAGATTTTTTTCTATCCCTTCACTTTCAACCTATATGAGTCTTTTGTTGTGAATTGGGTCTCTTATAAACAACATATGTATGAGTCATGCTTTCTTACCCATTTAGCTACTCAGTGTCTTTTGATCTGAGGGTTTATTCATTTACATTTCAGGTTATTATTGATATGTACTTATTTATTGCCATTTTTGTTTCTTGTGGTTATATTTTTCTTCCCATTTCTTCTGCTAATTACAGCAGTCTTTTTAACATTTCTTGCAGCACTGGTTTGGTGCTAATATATTCCCTTAGCCTTTTTTTTTTTTTTGTCTAGGAAACTCTTTATTTCACCTTCTATTTGGAATGATAGCTTTGCTGGATAGAGTCGTCTTGGCTTCAGATCTTTACTTTGAATACTTCCTGCCATTCTCTTCTGGCCTGTAGTGTTTCTGTTGAGAAGTCACCTTATAGCCTTATGGGGGTTCTTTCATAGGTAACTCGATGCTTATCTTTTGCTACCTTTAGGAGTCTCTCTTTGTCTTTAATTTTTGTCATTTTAATTATTATGTGTCTTGGTGTGGGCTTCTTTGTGTTCTTCTTACTTGGGGCTCTCTGTGCTCCTTGAACTTATATATCTTTTTCCTTCACCAAGCTAAGGAAGTTTTCTGTCACTATTTCTTCAAATATATTCTCTAACCCTTGCTCATTTTCTTCTTCTTATGGAACTCCTTTGATACGGATGTTGTGACGTTCATATTGTCCCACAGTTCTCTTAAGCTGTCTTCCTGTGTGGTTTTTTTTTTATTGTTTTTTCTTTTTGGTTCTCTGATTGGGTGATTTTTTTCTATCCTGTCTTCTGATTTACTGATTCGATCCTCAGCTTCCTCTACTCTGCGGGTTATTCCTTCCAATGTGTTCTTTATTTTTGCTATGTAAATCTTCATTTCTGCTTGGTGGTTTTTCATTTCCAATTGGTTGATTTTCAGTGTTTCTATATCTTTACTCATGCTGTTGAGCTCTTTACTCATGCTGTTGAGCTTCATCATTATCATTTCTCTGATAATTTGTTTAGTTGCATTTCATTTATCTCTTCTTCTGTAGAATTATCTTGTTCTTTCATTTGGGATATGTTTCTTTATTTTACCATTTTGGCTGTCTCAGTGGGTTTTGGAGCCTGCCAAATTTTTCCTGTGGGAGTTGGCATTTTGCTGATTGTGGCTCCCTCTCCTGCGTTTGGATGAGTGTGAAAGGACCCATGTTGAACACCACTGTCAAATTTACTTTCCTGTGGCGATTTACAGGCCAATCAAAGGTTCAGTTTTCCTCTAGTTTTTGCCTGCTTGCTATTAGTCTCAGTTACTTGATGAGCCTTGAGTTGTAGCCCTCACCTGAATGAAAAAAATGTCTCAGCTGTTCAGGATAAGAGGATTTGCAGCTGATGGGGCAGATGCTTGCTGGCTGTCTCTAGCTGTTAATAAACCCCAATTTGCATTTCTCTGGCCTGGCTGGGTGGTGTTAAATTCTTTAGGGAGGAACTGTTGCTTCTCCTGGGGGCTCTGGGAAGGGGCTCTTTGAGTAAGATGGCTACTGTCCTAAGAGGGAACAATTTAGCATAAAACTCCTGGTGCCCTCCCAGCTCTCCAAACTCCCGAATCTCTCCACACAGTTCCATGCCAGTCTGCCCTCCTTATGCCAGAGTCTAAGATGAGTGGCTGTAGCTAATTTAGTGCTCTGTCCCAGCACTCTGTGCTGTGGAGCCAGCTCGGAATTTTAATCCCAAGGGAACTGCTCACAGCTGAAACAGCTCTCAGCTGCTGCCCGTGGGTTCCCAGTCCACCCTCTCGCACCTACCAGGTTCCATTTTGTGACCTCTTTCTGTCCCTAGTTATAGGGGTTCTCTCCAGTGCTTTTCTGTTGGTCTTTATAAAAATAGAATCTTGTTTTGCCTTTTGAATTCTTTTCTATTTCTGTTTTGGCTCTTAAATCCAGTGCCATGGACCATAAAAACGAGTGGAGGCCCAGAATTCATTATCAAGTGGATCAGGAAACTGCAGCATTTTGCTTTTTTTCTGATTAGCTAAGGATTGTGATTCAACCAACAAACAACAAAAAAACACTCCATTAGATTAAAACATAAGTATATGTCCCTCCCTGCAGTTTGTTGATATTGTGCTTACTACCTGCAAAGCGCCATAATGGTGAAAATGCTATCTTAGAGATGACACAAAATTTAACTTGAGCTGTTTGACACAAACCGGAATGCTCTGGGCATTGGTTGCCAGGAGCAGAGTGGTGACTTTTGCTCCCGCCATGGAGGCATCTCCTCTGTAGGTAAGGCATATGGTGCCAGGGAACTACAGGACCTGGGTAACGGGTGTGCACCAGTAAGGAAAAGGAAGTCTTCAGCACAATGGGTTTGGGTGGAGGGACTAGGGGTCCCTGACTGTAGTACAGACTTCAGTGCAGGGAACAGTAGTGACTGTAGCTTAAAGTGGAAGGTAACACACCTCTAGGGAGTCATTGCCAGGGGACAGTACCCCCACCTCCACCCTGGGGAGACAGTATCCGGCTGTCTTTGTTCATTAATCTTTTAAGTTAATGAGGGACATAGCTAACCTTTTGGGTGGCTAGTCTCTGGGTAGGGACCTGTGAAAGGCTGTACAGAAAGAAGGGGACAGAACACAACACTGGCTGCTTGGAGTAATGCAAAAGCACAGATGATGAGAGGGGATTTTGAAGGCTAAAGCTGGAGCTGGATTATTTTATTGTTTCTTGCTAGAAACTCTCAGACATCACAGAAGATACAATATCAAAGGAAGAACTTTTGGGGAAAAAAGATTTTTTTTTTCCACATCCTCCCCTTTGAAGTTTGACAATGAGAGAGGTGGCTATTGATCAAGTTAAAATCAAACAGTACTTTGAAGTCATCAAGCTGGGAGCCAATACAGGTCTTGAAGAGCAAAACTTGGTGCTTACATATTTAACATAAATGAGAACATTGAAAAGAAGTCATTATTACTGTGTGTCATTATTTTATTGTTTTAACTATCTATAAAAATGGATTTACATGTTACAGCTGCCTCCTTTGATTTAAAATGATACAAGCACAAGCCCTTTGTGGCAGCCCCTAGACCTGTCAGTGTCTTGGTAATTTGTGTGAGGTGTCTTGTGGGGTCTGGCAGTCCACCTCTTGATGAACTGAGCTGCCAAGTCAGAGGTTCTGGTTTGGTTCAATTTGGTACATACTTATTCAACTCTACTAGGAACCAAGATAGGGTGTTCCCAACACAGTAGAGAGAAATTTAAAAACTTAATAACAAGCTGATTTACTGATCAGCCTGAGTAAATCCCTGATTTTGATGTGGTACCACACAGTTTGCTCTGCCCTGGTGATTCCCTGAGGCCCTGCCACACCCAATTTTCAGGCCCACCCAAGCTGTTTCCAGTTGCTTTACCATAGGATTGGCTTGTCTTGGCTCCTATTTCAGATTTTCCTAAACTCTCCAAACAAACGGCATCTCAGCTAGCCCCATACATCTCACTAAGTGGCTCCAGGCCTGGCACTAGAAGCAGCCAGATTTGATTCACAGGTTGGCTTTGCCTAGGCACCTCCATGCCCAGCACAAGAAGCAGCCATCTGCATATTGCTGTGTAGTTTGTGCCTGGTGGTCCTGGGTAGAACACAGGCAGTGGCTGACCTTGGCTTGTACCTCCTGGGAGACCCCAGAGCCAACACACCCAGTGGACAGTTTCAGACCACATCAAAGCACCACCACTCAACCACCTTCACAAGTTACTCACTCAAGGAGTGGACTCAGTAGGTACAGAGCCTTGCTGAAGTAGATCTTGCTGTATGTGGTTGGTCCCTGGGCACCTGATCCTCCAAGGTAGTCAGAGGTCAGTGGGCAGTGGGCACAGTCAGTCCTTTCAGCTGATTAGCCTGAGTAAATCCCTCCCATTGACTTGCCAACAGCAATCAAGACTCAATTACAACAGAAGGGTGTACAGTCCACACTAGGGGTGCACCTCGAGGGCCCAGCTGGAGTGATCAGGGAGGCTATGCCACTGGATCCTACAGGACACCTACAACAATAGGCCACCCTATGAAGCCTAGGAGACATAGCAACTCTACCTAATACATAGAAACAAACACATGAAAGCAGCCAAAATGAGGAGACAAAGAAACATCCCAAATGAAAGATCAGAACGAAACTCCTAGAAAATAATTAAATAAAATGGAGATAAGCAATCAATCAGATGCAGAGTTCAAAACACTGGTTACAAGGATGCTCAAGGAATTTAGTGAGGGCCTCAAGAGCATAAAAAAGAACCAGTCAGAAATGAAGGGTGCACAGTTACAAATGAAGGAAGCACTAACTGAAATAAAGAATAATTTACAGGGAATCAATAGTAGAGTAGGTGAAGCCAAGAAGCAAACCATCGATTTGGAACATAAGGAAGCAAAAAACACCCAATCAGAACAGCAAAAAGAAAAAAGAATCCAAAAAAATGAAGACAGAAGCCTCTGGGACCACTTCAAGTGTACCATCATTCACATCTTGGGGGTGCCAGAAGAAGAGAGGGCAAGAAATTGAAAACCTATTTGAAAAAATAATGACAGAAAGTTTCCCTAACTTGGTGAAGGAAACAGACATATGAATTGAGGAAGCACAGAGAGTCCCAAACACGATGAACCCAAAGAGATCCACACCAAGACACATGATAATCAAAACACAAAAGGTTAAAGACAAAGAGTGAATCTTAAAAGCAGCAAGAGAAAAGTAGTTGCCTACAAAGGAGTTCCCATAAGACTGTCAGCCGATTTCTCAAAAGAAACTTTGTAAGCCAGAAGGGAGTGGAAAGAAGTATTCAAAGTGATGAAAAGCAAGGACCTACAACGAAGATTACACTATCCTGCAAAGCTATCATTTAAAATCGATGGTCATATACAGACTTTCCCAGAGAAGAAAAAGCTAAAGGAGTTCATCACCACCAAACAGTATTATATGAAATGTTGAAAGATCTTCTTGAAGAAGAAGATAAAAAATATGAACAGTCCTGGCCGGTTTGGCTCAGCGGTTAGAGCGTCGGCCTGTGGTCCAGAGAGACCCGGGTTCGGTTCCTGCTAAGGGCATGTGCTTCGGTTGCGGTTTGTCCCCGGCCCTGGTTGGTCGTGCGGGTGGCGGCCACTCGATGTGTCCCCTTCGCGTCGATGTTTCTCTCTCTCTCTCTTCCTCTCTCTCCCTCCCACTCTATCTGAACAGAAAATGAAAAAATGTCCTCGGGTGAGGATAGAAAAAATAAAAAAATAAATAAAATAAAAAAAAATATGAACAATAAAATGGCAATAAATACATATCTATCAACAACTGAATCTACAAACAAAACGAACATGCAGAACAAATACACACATAGATACAGAGAACTTTTTGTTGGTTGGCAGATGGGAGGGGATTTGGGATGATGAGTGAAAAAGGTTAAGGTACTAAGAAGTACAAATTGGTTGTTAGACTGACAAACCTCAAAGGGAAGGTGAGAGAGGGGGTGGGAAGACATAAACCAAAGAACTTATATGCATATATGCATAACTAACGGACACAGACAATAGTGTGAGGAAGGCAAGAGAGGGGTGGGAGCGGGGAGGAAGGGATCAAAGGGGGCAAAAATGGGAGACATCTGTAATACATTCAACAATAAAGATAAGTTTTAAAAAAAGATTAATAACATATTTAGCAGTGTAGACCAAGTGTTGGGGGCACAAAAAAGAAGGAAAGGTTAATTTGGGGTAGAAAAATGGGGCAACATTTTATAGAGTTGTACCAGATGCTGAAGGGTGACTAGGGTTCCAGTAGGTAGAAGAACAAAAGCACTGAATTTCCTTCCAGGGTATAGTGAGAATGTTCGGGGAATTTCTGGGAGAGGGAAGGCACCCACCTGGGAGGATTAGTACTTAATATCCTTCCTGTATCTCAAGGCTTTGAGGGAAAGTAAATAGTGGCTTCACTTCCATTGGTGGCCTGTGTGCTCATAAGCAGTAACCTGGTGATGATTATGGTGGAATTCAGGGAAGGAATAAGAACATGGGCACCAAACAGACAAAACAGAGAACTGACAGGGTGTCTGCTCCTTCCTGGCACCAACTTCTGTTACCGGACAGGAACTGACCCCAGAGCAGTTCTGCCTTGGGCCAACCTGTAGTGTGTGGGTTCTTGAGTTTGTGCGGGTAAGATCTCACAATATGTGTCCAGGTTATTTTAAGTATACATTTATTAAAGCTGGGGATAGTGAGAGAAGGAAGGGCTTAGGGTAAGAAGCAAGAGGAGAGAGCTAAATGGGGCTGGTTTGAAATAGGTTCAGAGGGTTAGCCAGGGATGAATTGCTCCCCAGGCTGCAAGTCTTGTGGGGACCCTTAGAGTTCAGGAGATGCATGTCTAAGAGGAAAGGAAAAGGGAAAGCTGTGCTACCTGGAGGGGAACTGTGTGCTGGGTCCTTTGTTTGGAGAGTGTTTTTTTTCTTTTTAAAAAATGAACAATATTTTATTATTATTATTATTTTAAATCCTCACCTGAAGATTAAACTTGCAACCTGGGTATGTGTCCTGACTGGGAATTGAACCGGCAACCTTTTGGTGCATGGGACTCTGCTCAAACAATTGAGCCATACAGGCCACAAGCTGGGACTTGTTTAGAAGGTTTCTAAAGGCTGGAAGTTTAGGGGAGGATCTCAATACAATATTCATCAACTTTATGCTGATGTGCGAAAATAACATTTTTTTCCCCTTAACTGCATCTGTCCTTGGGTGTGGTTGGCACAAATAGCACTAATTGGATTTTAACTATCTCCCTGAGTGGGGTGATTTAAGCTATTTACCCTCTGTTTGGGGAGCAGAAGTGTAAATCATTTACTCTTTTTTTTTTTAAAGATTTTTATTTATTTGTTTGTTTGTTAATTTTTTAATTCTCACCTGAGGATATTTTTCAATTTATCTTCAGATAGAGTGGGAGGGAGAGAGAGGAAGAGAAAGGGAGAGAGAGAGAAATATCCATCAGCTGCCTCCTGCACCCCTCCTACTGGGGATCGAGCTTGCAACCCCGGCATGTGCTATAACAGGGAATCGAACCAGGACCTCTCAGTCCATGGGAGGACACTCAGTCTGGCTGGGCAAAACCATTTTCTCTTAAGTGTCTTTGGTTTGAGATTTACTAGATGGCTATAAATTGCGTCGCCTTTTAACTATCTGTCTCCGTTTTCCTATTCCATTTTTCCTGGCTTACCAGCCTGTCTCACTTCCTGAGACCCATTTGTCTCCTTGGGCTCCATGAGACACTCTCATCTCCTGGAATAACTTCCTTTTCACTTTAGCTAGTTTAAGGTGGGGACCTATTACTCCAACCCCACAATTCCTGACTGATTCAGTACCATTGTTTTTTTCTCCTTAATCAACAATTAAATCTCAGTTTTCATGCCTTTTTCTTTCTTTTTTTCTCTTTGCTCACATTTCAAATATATTAAACTGGCTAGAGAATTACAGTTATCATTCACGCCCTGGGCTATGTGGATGCTTAGTGACAGAGTCCTGAAGGAGATGGGTGGGCAGTCAGAGGCAGGACTAATTTCTGAAAAATGTGCTTGGGTAGGGCTCCATAATTTGGGACTTACCCTGGGACTCAGAAGGGTAAACCTTCACCATACCCTCCCCTCTCCCGCTGACTCCCCTTCAACCCCCAGGAATTGTTGACAAAGTCTGCTTCTCAAGGACGCTGAGACAAAGGTCTATTCACCAACTCAGTGGAAAAGGCAATGCTTTAGGTCGTTTGCATGAGTAAAGAAAATAATTGTGTGTATTGTTAACATTTCAAATCTGTTTGTGCTGCCTGCAGATAAAGTCTCACTGGTGTCTCTTAGTTTTCAAACCTGAAGAATTTAATAACATGTTTTTCTATCTTCCTCTTTCTGCTATTGTATATTTCAACATCTGTCATTTTCAGTTTGATCCCATTGATCTATAGCAGTGAATTTTAAAAAATTCTTAGGTGATTATAATATTTTTCTCTTGTTTATTCTCTAAGGTTTCATTACTTATCAAGGCCATGCTCATGTTCCTTATTCCTCAGTTTCCCAAGACCTAAGCTACTTATCTGCTTTTATTCCCTGCCTTTTCCCCTTAACTTCAGCAATATGCTTTTGTGAATATGGTTTATTAAGAATGCAGCTCACAGGTGGGAGGGTAGGCAAAATGGGTGAAGGGGCTCAAAAGGTACAAACTTGCAGTTATAAAATAAATAAGTCCTGGGGATGTAAGGTACAGCATGGTAACTACAGTTAATAATATTGTATTTTATATTTGAAAGTTGTTATGAACATAGATCTTAAGCCCAGCCAGTGTGGCTCCGGGGTTGAGCATAGACCTATGCACCAGGAGGTCCCTGGTTTGATTCCCGGTCAAGGCATATGCCTGGGTTGTGGGCTTGATCCCCAGTAAGGGACGTGCAGGAGGCAGCCAATCGATGTCTTTCTCATCATCGATGTTTCTATCTCTCTCTCCCCCTCCCTTCCTCTCTTGGAAATCAATAAAAATATATTTTTTAAAAAAGAAAGAAAATAGACCTTAAAGGTTCTCAACACACAAAAATGTGTAACTATACATAGTAATGGATGTTAACTAGGCTTATTGGGGTGATCATTTAGCAATATATATACATATTGAATCATTATGTTGTACACCTGAGACTAATGTTATATGTCAATTATATCTCAATTTAAAAATCCTTTTTAAAGATGCAACTCACAATGCAAAGATAGTACTTCAAAAGGTGTTATATAAAACCACCATAAGTTTAGCCCAAACTTTTTCTCAAGACTAATGGTCAAAGCATGATTTTTACTTAGATATGATCAAATATTATCCAGCATTTTCTCTGAAAGGCAATTAATAAAATGGAAGAAATGTGCAGCTTCAAATGACTCAGAAGTGCTGGGTTGGGATCAGGATGACCCTACTATGCCTGATTAGGGTCTAATGGAGGAAGGTTAGTGAGAAGCTAGGAAAATTCCCTCGTAAGTGGAATGGGGAAACTGAGGCAAAATACTTAAACAGCCCTGGCAGGTGTGGCTCACTTGATTGGAGTGTCCTCCAGTGCATCGAAAGGTGTTGGATTTGATTCCAAGTCAGGGCACATACCCAGGTTGTGGGTTCATTCCCCAGGGGGGGTGCATATGGGAGGTGGCTAATCAATATTTCTTTCTTACATTGATATTTCTCTCTCTTTCTCTTCCTTACTATCTCTAAAATCAATTAAAACATTTTTTAAAATAGTTAAACAAATGACTGAGCAATTAGCAGCCAGTTAATAAATCACAAGATCTTATCTTTCCTAACCAAAGATACTTCAGAGCAGATGGTTTACATCTCTCCCCCCCAACCAAACAGTGAGTAGCTTAAATTATCCTAGTCAGGGAGATAATAGCAGAGACCCAATTAGTGCCATTAGTGCCAGACAAACCCAAGAATGGATGAAGTTAGGGGAATAAATAACATAAAAAACAATTAGAGCCAGACAAATCCAAGACAGAGGTGAAGCTGCCCAGAGAATGACCCCAAATCCCACTATGCGCTCAGTTTGATGCATCAGCATATTAAAGGACACACCTGGAAAGCTGATGAATATTCTGATTCAGCCCTCACCTAAAATTCCTGCCTGCAAAAAACAGATAAAAACCCTCAAGACAAAGGACCCAATGCACACTCTCCCTTGAACACACCCCCACCCCACCCCCTTTCTCAGGCATGTATCTTTGCTTTATTTCTCCTAAGCCATAAAGGTTCCAATGAGACTTGCTACCAGGAGAGCAATGGGCAACAGCAGCTTGTCCCAGGCCAACTCCCTGATCCTGTCTCCAAGGGCCTTCCTTTTGCCTCTGTAACTTGTTTCCTGAGTCTAAGCAGCCCAGCCGAGGTTCACTTCTGTTACTCTGACTTCTTTTCCTGAGCCAAGGAGCCTAGCTGTGGCTCACTTCTTTGACTTGTTTCTTGTCTCTATGACTTGTTTCCCTAGTCTAAGCAGCTCTGTTTAGGCTCGATTCTTTTCTTTTTTTTTTTAAATTCTCACCTGAGAATATTTTTTTCCATTGATTTTCAGAGAGAATGGAGAGGGGGTGGTAGGGAGAGAGAGAGAAACATTGATGTGAGAGACAAACACATTGATTGGTTTAGGCTTGATTCTTTTCCTCATGTATCTATGAGCCAAAGCAACTCAGCCTAAACTCAATCCTGTTCCTGTGATTTTGCTTCCTCTGTGTTAAGCCCTTCCTTTGTCTCACTGTCCCAAGCTTTAATACACATACACACAAAATCACCTGGACTAGTGTCTTGAAATTTTTCCTGCACCAAGTCAAGAATCTACACATTCCAAACCGTGCTGGGACAGATGGCCTCAGCCTGGTCTCTTCCTGGTGACATAATCACCAAACTCCAGATCCTGCATTTTCCTGAGTTTGTGATCCATAGATGTACTTCTTTTTCTCTTCTAAACAGATGAAAGTATTGTCATTTGTGGGTTTAGGTACCACTGAAGAGCAAAGCTAGCCTGTCTCTGTCCAACAGGTGTACAATACAAGCATTGTTCAGGGCTTTGTTTCAGGAGCCATCACCTCTGTGGCCTAGTGTGCCTATATTTCCTTTGCCTAAATGAGCTATTATTGCAAAATAGATGCTTAGTCTTAGAGGTTTAGTTCAACCTTTCCCTGGATACTCACTAATATTGGCCTGATTTTCTGCAGTTATTTCCTAGCCATCAGCCTTGCATCATGAATCCTCATTGAGGTTTTTTCTGGTCCTCGTTCTTGTGGTCAAACACCCCAGCTTTTCTGTAATTGGTGAGTGGTTTTCAATCACTTATGTTCCTGATATGCTCATTGTTCATATGTGTTGTCTCCCAGGATACATTCTAAATTGCCTGTGGAAAGGAATCCTGTATGTGTTTTTTATATCTTTCTATCACATCTTACTCAGTGCTGGGTACATTTGATGACTAATTAAGGGGACACAAATTTTCAGTGGAAGAAGACATGGAGTAAGACAAAGGTATAAAGAAAAACTTTCTAATAGTTAAAAAACAGGAATAGCTAGAAAGGAAAATTGGGGAGAAGGGAAGCAACAATAAGAGATAAGAGAAAAATACTTCTTTATTCCTTGGGCCACTAGAACTTGTTCTCATCTGAGAGTTAATCTTGACTATTAAGTGCTATGTCATAATAAACAAAATGTCCATTGTCAGAGGTGTTTAGTGTTTAAACCCACTTTAATATCTATGTGAATGCTGATTGTAAAGGTTCTCCTTTCACTGTTCACTACAGCAAGAAACTCAGTTTTGTTCTGGAATAAGAAGTGAATCATTCTTATTTCATACATGTTCTTTTCTCTTTTTAAAAAATTTTTATTTATGCCCTGGCTGGTTTGGCTCAGCGGTTAAAGCATCGGCCTGCGGACCAGAGAGTCCCGGGTTCGGTTCCCACTAAGGACACCTACCTGGGTTGCAGTTTGTCCCCAGCCCTGGTTGGGGTCCTGTGGGTAGCAACCACTCGATGTGTCTCTTTCACATTGATGTTTCTCTCTCTCTCTCTATTCCCCCTCTCCCCTCCTGCTCTATCTGAAGATAAATGGAAAATGTCCTCGGGTGAGGATTAAAAAAAAGAAAAAAATTTTTTATTTATTGACTTTAGAGAGACAGAGAGAAAGAGAGAGAGAAACATTGATTTGTTGTTCCAATTATTTATGCATTCATTGGTTGATTCTTGTATGTGCCCTGACTGGGCATCGAACACGCAACCTTGGCATATTGGGACAACACTCTAACCAACTGAGCTACCCAGCCAGAGTCCATACATGTTCTTGTCAACACACACATCTTGATAGCATAGTATGGGAGCATATATTGGATAGTCTCTCAATAGATTTCAGACCTGGGATACTTTTAATCAAAGCAATGTGGATATAGAAAGTACTTTCTACTATAATGAAATAATAGATATAGATAAGCATTAAGGTACTAATTGTTATTAAATTCAATTTGATGTTCTTTGTTGCAGTAATAATTTCTCAAAGCCAAAGTTCTATCTAACATACAACTATAGCTAATATAATATTTATTTAATTTGTATTTATTGTTAAAAAAGAGACAACAGGCCCCAAATGGAGTCACTTGTACTAAACCCCATGTCAACAAACCAAGACTTAATACCAAACCTAATTGCAACTTTTGCTTATCCCAGGAATGTGACCTTAAACCGGTCAATGTGGAATTTCGTGGTCACGTCATCAGCTGATAGATCCCTTCCATTCCCCTTAGGAGGGCAATTTTGCCTGAAACAATGCATTTCTTGCTAATAATTTCCTGTTTTCTGACCCCTCTCTGCCTTTAAAAACCTTTCCTTTTCTGCAGCTCCTTTCTACTTGCTAGATGGCATGTTGCCCTACTCATGAATTGTTTAATATAGCCAATCAGATCTTTAATGTACTCAGTTGAATTTTTGTTATTTAACATTATGTATAAAGTGTTGCCTACAGTTCCAAATTTTAATGTGATAAAAATGCACAATGTTAAAAAAAATGCAATGTCATTTTGAAAATCAGTATAGTAACTTGGAGATGACTGAAACTGATCTTTTACATGTGGCATCAAAAGATCAAAAGCAGATAAGAACATTGACACATTTCTCACAAAGATGTAGTGAAAAACAGGGCTGGCGTCCTCATCATACCTCTTCATACCGATTTTAAAGCACCAGACCCTGGCATCTATTGAGAATCCAGCTCCATGCTCTGAATCAGAGTCAGTTATTTGTTCCTGATATGGGTGTAAGGCTCATCAGTATTTATCCAGGAGGTTTGACACATCTGCCACATCCAAGAACACACTGGCACAAATCAAAGATTATTTAGAACAACCTAGAAGAAAGGTAAAGACTTGTATATAATTTCCAACCTGAGAGAACTTCCTCTCCATCAAACATTTCAAATGCTTATATCATTATTTGTCAATACAGTCAGATAAAGATCTTTTCACCTTTTTTTTTTACTGTTTCAATATAATTTTATTAGCAGTTATTATATCAAAATTCACATTTACAAGATCCAAAGACTGTCTTAGAAATTTCTAAAGCATATAGAATTAGATTTTAACAGTAAGATAGAATATATTCATATTATAGTACAGTTCTTAAAATGTCAAGAATAATACTTAGAATTAATTGGAGTTCTGTCAAACCAGAAATGAATTCTGTGTGCACAGTGCCACTTAAAGCAAAGGTATAACATATTTCTACAGATGTTACTTTCAGTGGCAAACATCATTGGCTTCAAAAGAACTGACACTAAAGGAATTTTCAATCAAAACACAAGTGCTGTGGCTTTCATTAAATATAGAGCTATGAGCCTGGCCGGTGTGGCTCAGTGGACTGAGCATCCTCCCATGGACTAAAAGGTCCCGGTACGATTCCTGGTCAGGGCACATGCCCAGGTTGTGGGCTTGATCCTCTGTGGGGGGTGTGCAGGAGGCAGCTGATCAATGTTTCTTTCTCACATCGATGTTTCTCTCTCTCTCTCTCCCTTCTTCTCTCTCTAAAATGTCAATAAAAACATTAAAAATATATAGAGAGCTATGATAATTCTATAGAGACCCTGAATCCTTAAGTATTTTCAATATGACTTTATGCTGTGACACTAGTACAAAACACATAAACTCTAATGCATAGATTCTGACACATTATGACAATAGGATATTAAAGATAGCCCTTTTCTATCAGAAAATGCTGTTTTCCAGTGCAGTATTAAGCTGGTCATTGCTGATCTAGTGAAATTCTATAACCTCCAGCTTGAACAGTATTGTAGGATTCACAAATATTATACTTCATGCCTAATACGTGGAACTGGACTGTAGATCTTCCACTGCAATCATTGCAGAGAATATCTACAGTCATGTTCTGATATTCAGATGGCACCGGAGTCTGCGCTACCTCATCATCCAGCTGTCTCTAGTACCTCGTCATATCTAAAGCAGAGTGCATACATAATGAACATCGGTAGCCTTCTTTCAACATTTTATCATGACACGTTCTATGCAAAAGATGTCCACATGGCCAGACATGGGCAACAACATGAGATCTGTGAATGTTCTCCAAATATATTGGACAGTTCTGTCAGGAAACATTTTCAATTCCCCTGTTCCTTCCTTGGAGATTCATAGCTAGGCATAAGTTACATTTCAAACAGTGGAAAAAATCTTCCTTTGGACCACTCCTACAAATTCTACAGTTTTCCCAATGATACTGTTTCTTGTCTTTGTCAAACAGGTGGCATAGATTGTGATAATATTCTCCAGACAATGTGCTACACTCTTCTCAAGTCTGTTGGGCATTTTGAATTTTTTCACAGTTTAGCACTACACTTCCTTTACTTTAAAGCGATCTAGCTGATGATCTTCCTTGTTCTCGTGACACAACCAGCGAGTATACAACTTGTCACAGCAAGGTGCCTTCAGGAGACATCCTTTGTCAAAATGCTTGCAGTCCTGCCACCTTTGCTCGGGCCTCAGGTGCCATCTTCCCACACCAAGGCCGCCATCTCCTCTACCTCTTTTCACCTTTTTTATTTTATTGTTTTTAATATTTTTTCTTTTTAATGATTTTAGAGAAAGAAGAAGAGAGAGGGAGAGAGAGATAGAAACATCGATGAGAAAGAACATCAACTGGCAGCCTCCTGCATGCCCCCCACTGGGGATTTGGCCCACAAGCTGGGCATGTGCCCTGACCAGGAATCAAACTGGCGACCTCTTGGTGCATGGGTCGACACTCAACCACTGAGCCACACCAGCCGGGCTCTTTTCACCTTTGTTAAAGTTTCATTCAAGTTTCCAGTTTCTGAATTTAGAGAATGTCTATTTCTTTTTTTTTTTTTTTTCAATCCTCACCCGAGGACATTTTTCCATTTTTTGTTCAGATAGAGTGGGAGGGAGAGAGAGGAAGAGAGAGAGAGAAACATCGATGTGAAAGGGACACATCGAGTGGCTGCCTCCTGCACGACCCAACCAGGGCCGGGGACAAATTGCAACTGAGATACATGCCCTTAGTGGAAACCGAACCCAGGTCTCTCTGGACCACAGGCCGACGCTCTAACTGCTGAGCCAAACCGGCCAGGGCAAGAATGTCTATTTCTATAATGTGTCTGATCCAGGGCACACACACTGAAGACATTAAAGGAGAGCAACTAAGAAGTGAAGAGCATGGAGCTGAGGATATCTCTGAACTAATGGTAATGAAATATCTTCTTTTTATTTTGTCCTTACTAACACAGACAATAAACAGTGGTTCAAGCCCCAGGCCTAGAGGTGAGGGGAGGAACTCAATCAGACATCTGTATCAGGAAGTATATCAGCAAATAGGAAGGTTATTTTACTAAAATTTATAGACATCAAATACTTTGATTGTTTTTTCCAGGTGTGTAGATGGACTAGATAGAGCTCTACAGCTTTCTTGCTCAGTCTCCATTGTTATCTAGGATATCATATGTATTCCTGAACATAGTTTTGTCTGTGACTCTAACAAGGATACAATTTATGACCTTGACCTGGGCACCAGGGGCTAGAGCTGTCCTGTCCAATACTGGAATCACTGACCACATATGGTTATTTGCATTTCAATGAAATAAAATGAACACTTCAGTTTCCAATAGCTACATTTCAAGTGTTCCAGTCACATGTGATTAGTAGTTAGTAGTGTTGTGGCAAGATAGTAAGAAGCTAGGAAAATTCCTGGGCAAGTGGAACAGGGAAACTGAGACAAGAATATTAAACAAGGCCAAAGAGTTTGGGCAGCTTGCAGGCAGCTTGTGAATCGCATGACCTTATCTTCCCCAAGGAAGGATGCTTGAGAACAAATGTTTTATACCTCCCCTCCCTAACCAGAAAATACATAGCTTAAATCACCCTGGCCTGGGAAATAGAGAACAAAGACCCAGTTAATGCCCTTTATGGCAGCTAAACCCAAGGACAGATGAAGTTGGGAAACAAATGACAAAAACCCCATTAAAGCCAGACAGACCCAAGACAAAAGTAAAACAGTAAAAACAGATCAAAGAATAATCTAAAACTCTGCTATGCATCAGCATATTAAAAATGCACCTGGAAAGCTCATGAATATTCTGCTGAAACCCTATTCTAAGATTCTTGCCCACAGGAAAAAAAAAAAAAAAATTAAAAGACCTCAGGACAAAGATTCAATGTGGGCTCACTCTAAGCATGCCCATGCTCCTTCCAGGGCAAGAACTTTTTATTTCTTTCTAAAGTCAAAGGGTCCCCACAAAACTTGCAACCAGGGGAGCAGCAGGCAGTGTCAGCTCATCCCAGGCTTACCTCCTGAGCCTGTCTCCAAGGCCCCCTTTTTCTCTGACTTCCCAGTGAGTTAAAAGCAGTCCCACCTTGGTTCACTTCTTTCCTATAATGTTTCTAGGGAGCCAAAGCAGAGCACTGCCTAGGCTCTCTCCTGTTGTTTCTTCTACCCTAAGTTCTTCCACTTTTTCACTGTCACCACATTTGATAAACATACTCTCAAAATCACCTGGACTCATATTGTGAAATCTTTCCTACACGAACTCAACAACTCACATACAACAGGCCCGCCTGAGGCAGACCTGCTCTGGGCCGGTCCCTGTCTGGTAACAGTGTTACCAAATTAAAGGGGTCTGTTTGCCTGTGTACATCAGAGACACAAATAGGAGTTTGCAGCAAGGAAAGTAAGGGTTTATTTTTAAGAAGTGGCCCACACCTGGAGACAGGTGAGCTAATGCTCAATGACTTGGCTTCCTGATGATTTTCAGGGGATGGATTATATAGGGGGAAAATCATTAATCATGGTGACTCAGGGTAGGGGGTAGTTGATCGGTGCATCTGGTCCTGATATCAGCCAAGGCATTGCTTCATCTGGTTTTGCCACTTTTCTGGATCTGGAACTGAACCACAACTGAGGCCTTGATGTTATCTCTACTTTGACTAAGGCTCTGTCTCTGGAGTCAACAGACCTGAGGCTTTGTTCCTAAGATTATTTGATGCTGATCAGAACCTCAGTGTCCTGAGGGCTTAATGTTTAAGGGAGTGGTCCTGCAAGGGAGGAGGCAGGTGAGCCAGGGTGCTAGGATAAGGCTAGTTTGAATCAAAAGGAAAGAAGGGAGAAAATATCATATTAAATAAATGAAGTTTTGCCCTGGCTGGTGTGGCTCAGTTGGCTGAGTGTTGTCCTATGTACCATAAGGTTGCTGGTTCGATTCCCAGTCAGGGCACATGCCCAGGTTGTGGGCTCCATCTCTCCTGGCAGGGATGAGTGTCAGGAAGCAGCTGATCAATGTTTCCCTTTCACACCAATGTTTCTCTCTCTCTAAAAATCAATAAAAACATATTTAAAAAAAGAAATGAAGTTTCTGTGTGGTTACAGTGGCTGCTGTATTGGACAGTACAAATATATACAGAAGATTTCCATCATCACCTGAGATTCTACTGAACTGTGCTAACAAGATCCTTGGAACCCAAAGTTTGTGAACCTTCAGCAGTGGCATCACTTGGGAGCTTGTTAGAAATGCAGACTCTCAGTTACCCCTAGATCCACTGAGTTATATCTACATTTTACTAAGACCCCCCACCCCAGGTGATTTATATACTGTTCAAGTTTGAGACATAGAATTAAACCATGGAGGAAACACACCCCCTCCCCCAGACTTAAAAGAGAACTGTATGAGGTTCAGAGTCATTTCCTGTAGGAATATGTCTTTATCAGGGCTCGTTAAAACTAGGGAAAACATCCCTGACAGGTTTGGTTCAGCAGTTAGAGCCTTGGCCCAAGGACCAAAAAGTTGTAGGTTTGATTCTTGGTCAAAGGCATATACCTCAGTTTCAAGTTTGATCTTCAGCCCTAGTCTGGGACAAGAGGGAGGCAACTAGTCAATGTGTCTCTCTCACATCAATATTTTTCTCTCTCCCTCCCTCCTTCCCAATCTACCTAAAAAAAAATTGATAGAAAAATATCCTCAGGTGAGGATTTAAAAGAAAAAAAAAATAAGAAAAGCATAAGGTTACTTCCAGTCATAATTTAACAGTCAATGTCTGTACTATTACTAGTGTTGATCCATACCTTTCTCTTCACCCCCTCAAAAATAGCTAAACATTTTTTAAGCCCTTACTCTGAGTCATGCATTGTTCTAGGTTCTTCTGTGTTTTGATTTAATAATTCTCAAAAACACCCCAATATGTAGCTTCTGTTATTAACCTTATTTTACAAATAAGTATTCTTCAATTCAAAGGATGGAAGTAAATTATAGTCACCATGAACAAGCTGAGATGCAACCCACAGAGTGCATATAACAGGGTCTCTCCTGACAGTTGACAGTTCCTAGAGAACTACAACTTTGGGAGGTTTCTCACCAGGTGCACTGAACTCCAAGGCCAATAGTGTGGACAGAGTTACTTGTCTGTCATTTGCTCTTCTGGTTTCACTTACCTCCCAAAAAGGGTGCACAGTTCATTTGCTGTGACCTACTGTGAGAGGATGGCCTAGTAGAGCACCATGCTTCCTTCCTATTCATCTAGTTTAGCTCATTCTATTGCTCAGATCTCTTTTCCCAAATCTCCAGGAAGCGCCCAAGAAAGAGGGAGCTGCAGTTAAAACTCATGCCCAAATCCTAATGCAACCCTGCCCATTAGGGAGTGCAGCCCCACCTAGAACATCAACAAAAGAATCAACTGTTTCCTGCCCAACTAAGTGGCTCAGGGTGAGTCATCATTTTCCCTGCCCCAACTAAGGCCTGGCTCCTCCAATTCCTTACAAATGCTTCTGCTCCAAAATGCTCAGGCCAGCCTGTTAAGGCTGGAGAGCAAATGATTTCAGTGTCTCCTTTGAATCTTATAAATTAACAATGATGGCACTTAAAGCCCTAAAGTGCCCGCTAACTGACTTGACATTAACTCTGTTGAGCTTTGGCAAACACCAAACTACCTACACGCATTAAGCCCAATGAGAGGACTGAGGACTTGCCAGGGCCTTGCCTCTTTGATGGCCTAAAGAGGCGTGTGTCGATATCAGCCTTGTTTGGTTATTTAAAGTGTCAAATTTTGTGACACAATACTCAGAACCAACACGAAACACCACCAAGGACACCTTTTAGTTCCTCCTCTTCTGTACTCTGCTTGTTTTAAGTAGTAAATGCTAAATTCTGGAATGACAGAGATTGTGTCTCTGTACCCACATGGTTGTCCAACAGAGGGCTCTGCATGCAGTTGGTGCTCAATAGATATTTATTTGGAGGAAAAATGCAAATCAATGGGGATCCCAACTATTGTTATTTCTACTGTACTCAATAGGCAATAGACCAACATGACATTTTGTAGCTCTCTAGGATTCTTCTCTAATAAACCTATTTGATAACTGGGAAAGCTGATGTTGAGTGAGGTTGTGATTTGGCTACCACTAAACCTGGCAGGATAAAATTCTATCTTCCTTGTTTATACCTTGAAGTTCTGTCCTCTAGGATAGGGGTGGGGAACATCTTGCCCTTGGGCTGTATAAGGCCCAAGAAATCATTTGGTCTGGTCTTGCCAAGGCAATCATAGACAGGTTTTAAAATTCAATAAATCTAGGAGCTTTTTTCATAGCAACATAAATTTATATTAAGTGAATCATAATAATAACGTAAATTTTGAGGGACAAGCAAGGAATGTCCATTGCGGGATAGGCAGGACACATAAGCGTACATGACAGGACAGACATGCATGCTTCTCAATGGCTGCCTGCAGCCCATCTGCCTGTTTTGTGGTGACTCAGAGGACAGTTAGTGCCAGGCAGGCTGGGAGTGTACATGATGCGAAAGTGTTAACACACTGTGGTGAAACTGCGGCGATTTGGTAAAGATGAGAAAGATGCAATGAGATGATTCCTCAAGACATTGATGACCTGGACTCTGATGAATGACAATGATATTGTCGACACAGATGATAACTCCAATGCAACCTTTATCCACACATCCACGATCAACAATCCTTTCAAAAACTAAATCTCAGATGAAGATTAAGGAAATTATAGGACACAGAAAAGACCTCAAGAATCCATAATATGAACATTGGATGTGTTCCAAATCCAAGATGCAGGATTAGAACAGAGATCAAAGCAAAATAATCATGTTGTTGGTGACACACACACTGGATAGTTATTAAAACTTAAGTGGTTTAACATCCTACAAATGGCAACTATAAAGAAAAGAAAAGTTGATGCAGAGTGTTGGTCTTTCCAAGAGAAATGGACGAATGATTATTTTTTTGTTGAACTCAGAGGCAAACCTGTGTGCCTAGTTTGTAGCAATGCATTAGCAGTAATGAAAAAAGCCAATCTGGAGCATCATTACAGCTCAAAACATGATAAACTCAATGAATTGGGAGACCAAATGCATCTGGATAAAATCAATGCTCTTCAGCGGAGTTTGGAATCACAACAAGCTGCTTTCACTAGGCCTCGTTGTGACAGAGACAACGTTCTTCAGAGCTAATCACAAAGAAGCTCAGGCCTCATGTCAAGGGAGAGTTTGTGAAAGAGTGTGTGGTGGCTGCTGTGGAGTTGTTAGCACCAGACAAAGTAAAATTGTTTCAGAGTATTAGTTTGTCTCAGAGAACCATCTCAGATTGGATTACTGATTTAGCACAAGATTTTGAAAAAACACTGAAGGATTTTGTAGATTTCCAGTTTTTCTCTCTGGCTTGTGACGAGACAACAGACATAACAAATACTGCCCACTTGGCCGTTTTTGTTTGTGGGATAACTGCAGAGTTTGACATGCGAGAGGTACTGCTGTTACTGGAAGCCATGCATGGCACTACCAGAGGTGAGGACTTGTTTGACAGATTTGCTTTATCAATAAAAAAAATTGAGCTAATATTTGAAAAGTTAAGTGGCCTTACTAAAGATGGAGCTCCAGCAATGTTTGGCTCACAAAAAAAGCATTCATTGCATTTGTCAAGGAAGAACTGAATTGTCTCAGTCTTGATCCAAGTGATTTAGTTATATGCCACTGCATCATACACCAAGAAAGTCTCTGTGCACAGTCATTGTGACTTAACAATATGATATCAACAGTAGGGTCATGCATAAATTTTGTCTAAAGCAGAAGGTTTAATAGCTGCCATTTTCAGGAGTTACTGAATGACCTTGACTCTGAGTACGGTGATGTTTATCACTGTGAAATGTGGCGGCTGAGTCGCAGGAACATGCTCATGAGGTTCTACAAACTGCAGGATGAAGTCAAGCAGTTCATGGAGATAAAAGGAAAACCTGTCAAGGAACTCAGTGATAGCAAGTTGCTGTGTAATTTAGCGTTCATGGCGAACATTACCAAGTACCTCTCAGAGCTGAAGTCAAGCTGCAGGGCCCCAACCAGCTTTTCAGCTCCCTGTTTTCAAACGTGAAATCATTTGAAGCTAAATTAAGGCTGTGGAAAGTGCAACTCCAAAGGAATAACATAGTGCATTTCCTCACTCTAGAAGGATAAAAGTCTTCTACCACACTTAAATATGCTAGTGAATGTGCGAAACTAATTGAGGCATTTAATGAAAGATTCAAGGATGTGAAAAGTAAACAAATGGAATTGAACATCTTGGCTACACTGTTCAATGTGGAATCAGCTGATGTGCCTGATAACCTACAACAGGAAATCATTCAGCTGCAAAGCAATGATGAGCTCAAAGGTAGGTACAACCTCCCACTGCTTGAGTTCTATAAACGTTACATAAGCAATGATGATTTTCCCACTTGGAGGAGAGGTGCATTGAAATATTCATCTGTGTACAGAACAACTTACTGCTTCAAGCAGTGCCTTTCAAAACTTACCATCGAAAAGAGTCAACTACGCTCCAGACTGACCGATGCAAACCTGGAAAAGCAGTTTCGAATAGCAACATCATCAACACCAGCAAACATCACATGCTTCACCAAAGAGAAGCAGTTCCAGCCATCACATTAGGGGTGAGTTAATTAAATGTTTGACTAAATATAGCAGGCTAATTTTTAAGTTGATACTTTTGTATGACCCTCGAATGATGTTATAAATATCCAATGGCCCTTGGCAGAAAAAAGGTTCCCCACCCCTGTTCTAGGAGGAACCAAGATCTGAGAGGAAAAAGAGTGTCATAACCAGTCACTGGGTCCATCTGAGAGTGACCTGGGACAAGAAAATTGGATTTTCTCTGTGGCAGCAGAATGCTTCAGGGTGAGATAAGATATGCACCAAAACTGCTATAACCAGTAAGAGCTACAACAACCATCACAGAGACAGTAAGACCAACTCCCAACCGATTTATGGCTTAGAACCAGCAGACCAATTTGATCCAACATGGCAACCAAGTTCACCCTATGGTAACTCCTAGTTTCATCACACACTCATTGTAATACATTAGCATACTAAACGACACACCCTGTGCTGCCATGATTGGAAACAGAGAGCCCGTTTAAGGACACTATGAGGCTGATGAGGCTTTTGCAAGATGTCTCCACCTCTTTACTGGAAAAATCCTGAATATTTCTCCCCCTTATTGAATATCTTAACCCTCCATTAAATGAGCCTCATTAAAAGAACTAAATCCCACTAGGGAGAGGCTGCTCTGCCTATGGAGTAGCCTCTCTGTCCCACTACTTCACTAATAAACTCACTTTCACTTTAAACTCTATGCTGGCTCATCACAGAATTCTTTACTGCATGAAGTTAAGAAACCACAGTGGTCATGGACCCGCAGGTCCCCAGACCCCTGGAACGCCTACATCAAGGGGCAAATGTAAAGCAAAGGGGCTGGACCTCTGGGTCTGTGTGGACTGTTTTTCATGAGGAACCTGGAAGGAAAGAAAGACTGGCAAGTGGGGGTGGAATAAACACATGAGAGCAAGAAGCTGCCTTTCAGAGGATGGGGCTCCGTGGCGTTCATCTCTGTTTGGACAAGCTCTACGACACCAGCAATGGGATCTTGACAAGAGCACTTATCTTCACACTCATATTCACTGAAAGGAAATATTTTAGGGAGGAGACAATTACATCATGCTCACTTTTGCTCTCCTCCTGGCTCTGAGTGCTGTGCCCTTTATTGTTACCCAGCATTCTGTAAACACCCACATTTGGCTTATTCCTTTAAGCCAGTGAGATGGAATAAATGGATTCCTTTATGTCCAAATAGGACTCTGATCATTAAATAGTCTCATTAAAGAACCAGTGTTTTTTGAGAGTCACTGTGTTTAATGGGTCATTATATAAAGACAGACTTTCTAATACCCTCCTGGAGAAGGCCATCTGTACCCTGTCTTGAGTGTATGTGTCATCAGTACAGGCTCAGCAGCAATGACTATGAATGATGCCTTTGCATAATGTCTTATAGATGACTTGGAATTTTTATTTATTAACAGTAATAAGAGTGCAAATCATGATGATACTAACAGTAACCATCATACATAGCACTTTGCTTTATCAAAGTCCTAAGGTATGACAGCATTCCTCTCCTTTAACCCCAGGAAGAATCAGTCCCATCCTTATTACAGAATTTATCTCTAGCTGGAATGAAGGAGAGAGAGTACTGAATTTCTTTTTTAAAAAAATTCATCTCAGAGAGAGGAAGGGAGAGAGAGAGAGAGAGGGAGAGGGAGGGAGGGAGAGAGAGAGAGAGAGAGAGAGAGAGAGAGAGAGAGAGAGAGAAACATCAATTGGTTGCCTCTCACCTGTACCCCAAATGGGGATAGAACCTGCAACCTGGGTATGTGCCCTGACGGGGAATCAAACTGACACCTTCTGGTGTATGGAACAATGCTCTAACCAACTGAGCCACCTGACCAGGGCGAGAGAACACTGAATTTAAATTAGAAGTCCCGAGTTTAAATCCTACCTATCACTTACTAGTTGTGAGACCTTGAGCAAAATATTTTATTCTCTGAGCCTTGGTTTACTTATCTGTAAAGATAATCATAAAATTTGAGGATTATATGAGCTTTCAACAAATACTTGATGAGAAAATTAATTATACTGTGTCATAATTAATGGGTCACATGCCTCAACTGGAATGTAACCTTCCTGCCAGTGATGGAACAGGTCTTACTTATCTTTGCATCATTGGCACCTAACAAGTGCCAGCCATTATAAGGACTGAATAAATGTTATTAAATAGATGAATGAATGAGCCATGTAATTCATGTCACTACTAAGGCAACTAGGTTGTTCAGTGTTGTCAAAAACTCTGCTGAGCTAAAGAGAGATGGACTATAACTGCAGAAGCAGCTCAAAATGGTCCTATACTTTTTAATGAGATACTGCATTGTTTCAGAGACACCAGAACACAACTCTAAGTCATGCAGCCAAAGCATGCGCAGAAGAGAGAAATTTGACTTCCAGCTGCACCCAGAACCAAAGTCTCCCTTAGCCCCCAAGGAACTAAAGGGCAAACACATAACCAGAACTTGAATACCAGAACCCTTTCAGAAGCAGGAGATTTCTCGTCCAGGAAGATCCTGTGTTGATGCCCCTTACAATAAATGGCCGAGCTCCAAGGTCCTATAATATTTGACAAAGGAAAAAAGAACATGCAATGCAGTAAAGACAGTCTTTTCAATAAATGGTGCTGGGAAAATTGGACAGATACATACAAAAAACTGAAACTAGACCACCAACTTACACCATACACAAAAATAAACTCAAAATGGATTAAAGACTTAAATGTGAGTTGCAAGCCCTGGCTGGGTAGCACAGTTGGTTAGGGTGTTGTCCCAATAAACCAAGCTTAGGAGTTTGATCCCCGGTCAGGGCACATACAATAATCAACCAATGAATACATAAATAAGTGGAGCAACAAATTGATGTTTCTTTCTCTCTCTCATTCTCTCTCTCATTCTCTCTCTCTCTTTCTCAACTTCCTCTCTCTCTCTCTTTCTCAAATCAATAAATAAAAATTAACAAAAAGAATTGACCAATGAATGCATAAATAAGTGGAACAACAAATCAATGTTTCTCTCTCTCTTTCCCTTCCTCTAGCTCTCTTAAATCAATAAATAAAAAATTTTAAAATGCAGGTCATGAAACCATAAAAATTCTAGAAGCAAACATAGACAGTAAAATTTCAGACATCTCTCATAGCAATATTTTTGCAGATATATCTCCTCAGGCAAGGGAAACAAAGGAAAATATAAATGGGACTACATCAAACTAAAAAGCTTCTGCACAGAAAAAAAAAAAAAGCCATCAGAAGGGAACCCACTGAATGGAAGAACATATTTGCCAATGACACATTTGATAAGGGTTAATTTCTAAAAAATATAAAGAATTTACACAACTCAACACCAAGAAGACAAACAACCCAATTAAAAATTGGGCAAAGGACTCAACTAGACACTTCTCCAAAGAAGAGATGTCTACAGATGGCCAGTAGACATATGAAAAAACTGCTCAATGTCACTAATCATAAGAGAAGTGTAAATAAAACTACAATGAGATTATCACTTCACACCTGCCAGAATGACTACCATCAATAACTCAACAAACAACAGGTGCTGGCAAGGATGTGGAGAAAGGGGATGCATGAATAAAAAAGCTCTGGTACATTTACACAGTGAAATACTACTCAGCCGTAAAAAAGGAAATCTTATGTTTTGCAACAGCATGGATGGACATGGAGATTATTATGCTAAGTGAAATAAGCCAGTCAGAGAAAGACAAATACCATATGATCTCACTTATATGTGAAATCTAATGAACAAAATAAACTGATGAACAGAATAAAAACAGAGGCATGGATACACAGAACAGACTGACAGCTGTCAGAGGGGAGGGAGTTTGGGGGACTGGATGAAAGAAAGTGAAGGGATTAAGCAAACACACACACACACACACACACACATACATACATATAATACATAGATACAGTCAACAGTGTGGTGATAGCCAGAGGGAAAGGGGAGTGGTGGGGTAGGTGGAGGTAGGCAAAAGGAGGAAATGGGGATGGAAAGAGATTTTGCTTGGCGCATATGCAGTATGCATATGATGTTTTATTGAGTTGTACACTTTAAATCTGTATGGTTTTGCAAACCAGTGTCACCCCTATAAATTCAATGAAAATTTAAAAAAAAACTTTCCCTGTTAGCATTTCTGCATAGCTGTTCCCCCTAAACCCTTAAAATCCACGCTGAACCCTGGATCTGGGAAGTCAGGCTTTTGAGCAAGAACCTCGCCATTCTTCTGGGTGGTGCCATTCGTAAGAAAATAGCCAATATTTCTCCTCTGCAATTCTCAGTGTGCAGTGTCTGGCTCTGGTAGCAACGGTTGGACAAACTCTCTGTTCTGCAACAGACTGACAGGTGTCAGAGTAACCAATTAAGACAACAAACCAAAATGAAAGTAACAATCAAGACTTTGATCACTTACTGCCATAGTGTAAGCAAAAAGGCTAGATTGGAGAACATGATGGGCTTCCTGTTCCATTTTCTCCAAGGAACAGCATCAGCAATTGTCAGGTGGATCTGCACAGACTGGTGAATTGTCTCACCACTGAGGGAGCCCTGAGCAAAAAGCAACTGCAGGGTTTTTTTCCTTTATTGATTTTAGAGAGAGAGGAAGGGAGAGGGAGAGAGAGATAGAAACATCAATGAGAGAGAACATTGATTGGCCGCCTCCTGCATGCCCCCCACTGGGGATTGGGCCCACAACCTGGGCATGTGCCCTGACCGGGAATTGAACCAGCGACCTCTTGGCGCATGGGTCAACGCTCAACCCCTCGAGCCACACTGGCTGGGCAAGGCTGCTGCGGTTTTATGGACCCAGGGCTGGCACAGGGGTGGGGAAACAGAGGGCAGGACAGCTCGGAGTTGACAAGTACTGAACGGTAAGTCAGCTTAGAGAAAAAGTGTCTTCAAGATTCCACCACCTCCCCTCCATAAGGAGGTCTTGGCAGAGTTTCCTGAGTAAAGCTCCTCCCTAAGGAGTCCTTCACATGGAGATGCCTGACTGAGGAATACAGATCTATGGGAGAGCAAGGCTGGCCAGAGGGTCCTGACTGCAACTTTCTGCTGAGACTGTAGTACACTGGCTTTGTGCCAAGTCTGGTGTGGCAGGTAAAGCTTATGGTCAGGCCTAAAAGCCACAGTAAATATTCGGCCAGAAGCTAGATTTTTCATCCAGTTTGTTACATCTGACAAGTAAGGTAGCTGGGGGCCCAGAGACCAAATGCCTTGTCTAAATTCACTTGGTTTGGTGGGTGCAGGACTGGGATCAGAACACAGTTGGTTCTATCCTGATTATTTCACACCAGACCGGAAGTGGATAAGTGAACACTTACAACCTCTGATATTACAGAAAGTTTCTCTTCTGCTGTGGGAGGTTGTCCAGTCCAGTTGTCAACTTCCAAAGCCATTTGTGGTAGGTAGGATTTTGACCCCATGGTCTTCGTCCCCTGGTGTTTTGCCTGTGGATATACTACATCACATAGTAAATGGGACTTTGCAGATATAATTAAAGTTATTAATCAGTTGATCTTAAAATGAGATTATCCTGAGTTATCTGGGGAGGCCCAATGTATTCCCATGAGCTTTTAGCATAAGAGCAAAGCAGAAAGCCCGGGAAATGTTGCAGAAGGGAAGCTGGACAAGGATTGGATACACTGTTGCTGGTGTTGAAGAGGAGAGGTGAGAAGCCAATGAAGGGGGCAGTCTCAAGAAGCTGGGAATGACCCTTGACTGACAGCCAAAAAATACATGGGACATCAATCTCAATGAGCCTGGAAGCAAATTCTCTAACAGGGCCTCCAGATAAATACCCAGACTGGCTAACCCCTTGATTTCAGCCTCATGAGACCCTAAATAGAATACCTGGGTAAGCCCACCTGGACATGTGACCTACAGAAACTGTGAGGTAATAAATGGATGTTGTGTTAAGCCACTAAACTGTGGTGATTTGTTATGGCTGCAATGAAAACCATACATGGGTTGGGAAGCACAGTGTGAGGACCCATCGTGCCCACTCTTCCTCCTCACCTCATCACTGCTGTTCTCAGAGCTGGTGACCACTCCCTTAGTCAGTCAGTCCTTTTTGGTTCTCTGTGGACAGTGCTGTCTCTAAGCCCAGTCCAGACATTCATAATTCAAAGGTTCATTCTAAGCTTGTGGGTTAGGAAGGCACTGGGACTGTTTCTCTGATGTCAGGATGCTCAGTGATGGTATCTTTATCCCTTAGGTCTATCTGTGACATACCCAGTGGAAAGCTTTCAGGTCAAAGAACTAAAGTTGCCAGGTAAGGTACAGGAAAGCCTGATAAATTCAAAGTTCAGATTAAAAAAATTAATTTTAATATGTCTCAAATATTTCATGGGGCATACTTATACTAAAAATATATATAGATATTTTAAAATCTGCTAATCCTAAAAGGAGCAGACATTCAAAATTAGAGTTTTCTAGAGCAAATAAAACTGACCAGAAAGTAGTAAGTTGTGACCTAAATGTGATCTGGCCTCCTTTTTCTGGGACCAGTGCCCTCTTATTCCTGCCACAACCAAATCTGATATCAGGAGAGGATCTTATGTCAGGTGCTTACACTTCAGTGTGAATTTTTGTCAGCAGGGATGTCTGCATCTTTGAACTTATATTACAATGTGGAATGGAAGACCTTGCCTCCTGTTAAAAGTAAGGTTGGGTTTCCCTGAGCAGGTGGAGTGATAGATCCCTAAGCTGAGTTCCTTCCCAAGGTAGCAAGAAGGGGGAAAGATGTGTGCTTTTAGAGTCAGACCTGTCTGAAGATCCTGGCTTTGCTCTTCCCTGCTTTGTGATGTGGAGTAAATTAATATTCCTCAGCACATTGATTCACAGTTACATTTACCTTCAAGTTTATTGTGAAGATCAAATGAGTATATATATGTAATCTGGCACATACTAGATGCTCAGTAAATATTTCTCTCTCTCTTTCTGAGTGTAGACAGAGTAGCCATATGCTTATTCTGTACATCAGCAAAGATGACCATGTCTATCTAAGATAATCCATATGCATCTAAATGCTAGCCTGTAGGGCTAAAGAAGGAAAGACTGCACATGGAATTATATTAAAGGGGTAGTTGTGAACTAATGATACATTAATACAAACCATTTATTGGACATTTCCTATAATAAGGGTAAAACACATTTATATAGGCCATATTATATGTCAAGGATGGTTCTAGATGATTTACACATATTCACTCGTTGAATAACTACAACAGCCCTATTAGGAGACACTATTATCACTTCTATCCCCATTTCAGATGAGAAAATGGAGCTTCTGAAAGGTCCAATCACTTACTCTGGTTCACCTAATAAATGTTAGCAACAGATTTTTGGCTCAGGTAATTGGGCCCAGAATCCCTACCATAAACTACCTCACTTTCCTGCCTGGTCTCTGATCTACACCACTCACCTTATTTAACCCTCACAGCAATCTCATGAGGTAGAGATTCTTATAATCTTTCCCATTTGACAGTTTGACCAGCAGCTAGTAAGCGGTGGAGCCTATCTCTGAGAACAAACAATAAGATGGTATTTAGTTATTCAAAACATTTTGAATCTTGAAATTGTTATATTTGGTGATTAAATTATGGAAGTTTTACCCTGGCTGGTCTTGCTCAGTGGTTAGAGCATCAGCCCACAGACCAAAGAGTCTCAAGTTCAATTCCAGTCAAGGGGACCTACCTCATTTGCAGTTCAATCCCCGGCCCTGGTTGGGGTTGTGTGGAAGGCAACCTATCGATGTGTCTCTCTCACATCGATGTCTCTCTCTATATATCTCTCTCTCTCACCTCCCTCCCACTCTATATGAAAATAAATGAAAAAATATCCTTGGGTGAGGATTTTTAAAAAATTATGAAAGTTTTATTCTAGAGATGGGGAACTTCCCAGGACTGATACAACTTGGCACTCTTATGTGTCAGGACATCTTCTGATCGAGAATGTTCCCCTGGGGTCTCAAAGCAGCTCCCATCAACCCCTCAGAAGGAGCTGTCTTTCTGGCCTTTCTGTGAAGTTCTCTTTTGAGCATGCAGGGTGATCATCCCTGAAACAGGATCTTATTAGGAAGGTTTTGTCCAACTCTTCTGATGTAGCACGCTGTGTGTGTGTTTTTTGTTTTGTTTTGTGACAAGTGAATCAGGTTTCCATTAAAAACCCTGATGCCAAAAGGGAGAAAAAATAAATAAAAGCTCTGGCATCACTGTGGAGGGAGATCTTTGTCCTAATTCTGGAGCCCGGAATGGAAACTTGGCAGCTGAGCCTGAAAGATGAGAGTGTATCAGGCAATTGCATGGCTAGGAGATAAAAACCACAAAATGGAGAGCAACTTGCTTAATCTGAACTGTGTGTGTGTGTGTGTGTGTGTGTGTGTGTGGCAAGAGGCAAACACCAAGCCTGAATCCAGGTCTCAGCCTCCCAGGGTGGGAATCATGTTGCCTAACCATGACATCACTGAAGCCATTCCCACATCTTTGGTCCACTTTTAATATTACTTAGCAATGGATGCTGAAGCCAAATTTGAGATATTCTATGACTCAGATTGTTCATCTCTGTTTTGATAACCAATAGCTAGTCATTGAAACTTTGGTTTATATTTGATATAAAAATATTATAATGTATTGCAAAGATTCTTTTTTCTTTTAAACTTTTTTCTTTATTGATTTTAGAGAGAGAGGAAGGGAGAGGGAGAGAGAGATGGAAACATCGATGAGAAGAACATCGATTGGCCACCCCCTCATGCTTCCCATTGGGGATTTGGCTGACAACTTGGGCATGTGTCCTGACTGGGAATGGAACCGGTGACCTCTTGGTGCATGGGTCAAGGATCAACCACTGAGCCACACCAGCCGGGCTGCAAAGATATTCTTAATTTACCTCCTGCCTCAAGAAAGTGCCAACTGTATACAGGTGAAAAACAGATTCTCTTGCATTTGGGGAAAATAGCTAGAATTCCTCTTCAGCAGAAGACCTTGGGTAAAAAATTAAGACTGCAGCCTCTGCAGTCAGACCCATGATTGAATACTGGCTCAAAACTCCCTTGTCCTCCTCTCTAGGTGGCAAAAATAATATTACCCACATTACCTACTTCATAGGACTGTGGTAGGGATCCAATGCGATAAAAAGTTCTAGCACAGTGCTCTATAGGTACACAACAATGCAGGCAATTGTTATTTTTGCTTGTATTTGAAAACACATAGTTCAGAGCAAAAAAAACCAAAAAACAAAAGAGGAAGTCATTGATTCTGCTGGTTATTTTTTCCTTCGTGTTAACAATGAAGCCCTGCACATCTGGGAAGTTCGAGGAAGCATGTAGAAGTCTGCTGCCCAGTCCTGTTACAGGAGTCCTGCTAGCTAGAAACAGCCCACCCAACCTCCTCACAGGGGACTATGGGAGCATTTTCTTTCTTTGTTACAAGTTACTGTGAGACCCAAGAATTAAACTTGAATGAACCAAACAAGAAATTAAACTTAAACTAACACCAGATGGCCTTCAAAATGTTTCCTTCAATGACGAAGGTTTGTATTACACCAGACCCTCCCCATTCACTTTCTTCCTTTTGTTGTTATTTTTCTACCTGTTTATTCATCTGGGTTGTTTTTCTTCAACTAGAAATTAAATCAGTCATGTTTACCATCTGACTACACTTTGCTAGATAGGGTTTCTGAATTCAAAAAGGGAATCTGAATTTTCACAAAAGTTTTTCAAAGTTCTAAGAAAATCTTTGACTCTTATCTCAGATACATCCCTGAAACCTGAATCAGTTCACCTGCTGCACCTTGAAGTAGCTTTGGCCAAGATCCATGATGGGCCAGCCCTGCTGTTTCCTCCGTCATTTCTGATACCTACTCTCCTACATCTTTCATGGGCTGTTTTATGTTCTTTTGTGGTCTTTCTCTCCTTTATAGTCCTACCATTCTCTCACATCTATAATCCCTTGGACAGTTAGATGCTCTGTAGTGGACATCTAAAGCATTTGTTGCTCAACATCACTTTCTTCTTCTGTTAATCGCATTTCCTTTCCAACTCCATTGATTGAGTGGGGAGAGAAACAGGAGATCTGTCAGTCATAAGACCCCTCCTTCTGGCCACAGTGGTTGACCCACAGATGGGTAAGTGACCAAGCCAGGCAAATCAGTGTCCTTCCATGCAATGTTACATTTGGATACCTGGAGAGAGACTAGGCTCCCATGTGCCTTGAATCTTGAGCTCTAAGATTATTACTCCTTAGTCATGCTTCTAAAGGAGGCTTGGATACTGTAGAATAGCCAATCAATAGGTAGAAGCAAAAGTAAGACATGAAGTTACATGAGCTAATACATTTCTGGTTTGTTTAAATTGGTTGGATTCAGGTTCCTCTCCCTTGCAGCCAAAAACATCCTGATTGAGATATAACCTTATAATTTTTGCAAACATTTACTACCTTCCTTTCATAAGTTATCATGATGCCCTATATTCACTTAAAAACTTTTACTTTGAAATAGTTATCAATTCACAGGAAGGTGTAGAGATAATACAGGAAAGTATGTGTACCCTTCACCCAGTTTCTCTCAAAATGATTGCATCTTCTGTAGCTATATAGTACAATATCAAAAACAGGAAATTTATATTGGTACAAAGAATGTGTGTGTAGTCCTATGTCATTTTACCACATGTGTAGATTCATGTATCCATCACTGCAACCAAGATATAAAACTATCCCATCATTACAAAAGTCTCTTTTGTGCTAACGCTGTAGTGTGTATAACATCACAGTCTACTACTGTCAAAATTTTACTAATTCGAGTGAAGTACAAACTTTACCTCCCCATCCCCCTTTTTAAACAATTAATCCTCATCTAAGGATATTTTTTTCCATTGAATTTTAGAGTGGAAGGGAACAAGGGGAAAGAGAGAGAGAGAGAGAGAGAGAGAGAGAGAGAGAGAGAGAGAGAGAGAGAGAAACATCAATGTGAGAGAGACACATTGATTGGTTGCCTCCCGTACACACACCCTGACTGGGGATCTAACCCGCAACCTAGATATATGCTCTGACCAAGAATAAAACCGAAACCTTTTGGTGTAGGGGACAATGCTCCAACCAACTGAGCCACTCAGCCAGGACTGATTTTCTCTTACAGCTTTCAAATTTTTCTCCTTGTCTTTAGTTTTCAGAAATTTGTGATTGTGTTGGTGTGAATTTCTTTGGGTTTTTCTTGTTTGGGATTTCTGAAGTTCTTGAATCTGTAAGTTACTTTTTTTTTTTTTTTTTTTTTTTTGTCAAATTTGAGGAAATTTTAGTCATTATTTTTTCAAATACTTTCCAGTTTCATCTTCTTTTTCTTCTCCAGGGACTAATCACAACAATCTTTTGATATTTTCCCACAGGTCTCTTAGGCTCTGTTCATTTTTTTTTTTTTTAAGTGCATGTTCTTTCTGATGTTCAGATTGGTAATTTCTATTATTCTACTTTAAATTCATTGATTTTTTTTTCCCTTTGTCCCTTTTACTCTCTATTCTTTGACCACATCCATTGAGTTTTTTACTTTGCTTACTGTATTTTCAGTTCAAAAAGATCCATTTTGGCCTGGCCAGTGTGGCTCAGTGGTTGAGCATTGACCCATGCACCAAGAGATTGCTGGTTCAATTCCCAGTCAGGGCACATGCCCAGGTTGTGGGCCAAATCCCCAATGAGGGGCATACAAGAGGGGCCAATCAATGTTCTCTCTCATCAATATTTCTATTTCTTTCTCCCTCTCCCTTCCTCTCTCTCTAAAATCAATCAAAAAATTTTAAAATATCCATTTTTATCTTCTTTATAGCTTCTATTCCTTTTCTCAGACTTTTTATTTCTTAAGTGAATTTTTTAAAACTTATCTTTACTGTTGAATGTATTACAGATGTCCCTCCTTTTTTCCCCCTTTGACCCCCTTCTCCCCACTCCCACCCCCCTCCTGCCTTCCCCACACTATTGTCTGTGTCCATTGGTTATGCATATATGCATATAAGTTCTGTGGATTATCTCTTCCTGCCTTCCCCTTCCCTTTGAGGTTCGTAAGTCTAACAATCAATTTGTACTTCTTAATACCTTCACCTTTTTCACTCATCCCCTCAACGTCCCTCCCATTTGGCAGTCAACAAAATGTTCTCTGTATCTATGAGTCTGTTTCTGTTTTGCTTGTTCATTTTGTTTGTAGATTCAATCATTAATAGATATGTATTTATTGCCATTTTATTGTTCATATTTTTTATCTTCTTCTTCAAGAAGACCCTTCAACATTTCATATAAAACTGGTTTGGTAGTGATAAACTCCTTTAGTTCTTTCTTGTCTGGGAAAGTCTTTACATGTCAATCGATTCTAAATGATAGCTTTGCAGGAGAGAATAATCTTGCTTGTAGGTCCTTGCTTTTCATCACTGGCCTGCAAAGTTTCTATTGAGAAATTGGCTGACAGTCTTATGGGAGCTCCCTTGTAGGAAACTAACTGCTTTTCTCCTGCTGCTTTCATGATTCTCTCTCTTTAACCTTTTGCGTTTTGATGATGATGTGTTTTGGTGTTGACCTCTTTGGGTTCATCTTGTTTGTGACTCTCTATGCTTCCTCAACTCATATGTCCATTTCCTTCACCAAGTTAGGGAAGTTTTCTGTCATTATTTTTTCAAATATGTTTTCAATTTCTTGCTCTCTCTCTACTCCTTCTGGCACCCCCATGATATGAATGTTGATACACTTGAAGTTGTCCCAGAGGCTCCTTACTCTGTCCTCATTTTTTTTTTTTTTTTGCATACTTTTTTCTATTTGCTGTTCTGATTGGGTGTTTTTGTTTGTTTGTTTGTTTGTTTGTTTTTTGCTTCCTTATGTTCCAAATCGATGGTTTGCTTCTTGGCTTCACCTACTCTACTACTGATTCCCTGTAAATTATTCTTTATTTCAGTTAGTGCTTCCTTCATTTGTGACTGTGCACCCTTCATTTCTGACTGGTTCTTTTTTATGCTCTTGAGGCCCTCACTAAATTCCTTGAGCATCCTTGTAACCAGTGTTTTGAACTCTGCATCTGATTGATTGCTTATCTCCATTTTATTTAGTTATTTTCTAGGAGTTTTGTTCTGATCTTTCATTTGGGATGTTTCATTGTCTCCTTATTTTGGCTGCTTTCATGTGTTTGTTTCTATGTATTAGGTAGAGTTGCTATGTCTCCTAGGCTTCATAGGGTGGCCTATTGTTGTAGGTGTCCTGTAGGATCCAGTGGCATAGTCTCCCTGATCACTCCAGCTGGGCCCTTGAGGTGCACCCCTAGTGTGGACTGTACACCCTTCTGTTGTAATTGAGTCTTGATTGCTGTTCGCACATCAATGGGAAGGAATTACTGAGGCTGATCAGCTGCAAGGACTGGCTGTGCCCACTGACCACTGGCCTCTGACTCCCTTGGAGGATCAGCTGTGTAGGGGCCAACCACACAGAGCAAGACTTACTTCCTCAGGGCTCTGGTGCCCACTGAGTCCACTCCTTGAGTGTGTCACCTGAGGAGATGGTTGAGTGGTGGTGCTTTGACTTTGTCTGACTGAAGCTGTCCACTGGGTGTGCTGGCTCTGGGGTCTCCCAGGAGGCACAAGTCAAGGTCAGCCACTGCCTGTGTTCTACCCAGGGCCACCAGGCATAAGCTACAAAGTGATCTGCAGATGGATGCTTCTTGTTCTGGGCTTGGAGGTGCCCAGGAAAAGCCAACCTGTGAATCAAATCTGGCTGCTTCTAGTGCCAGGCCTGGAGCCACTTAGCGAGAGGTATGGGGCTCACTGAGGCCAGATGCTATTTGTTTGAGAGAATTTAGGAAAATCTGAAGTAGGATCCAAGACAAACCAATCCTATGGTAAAGCCTCTGAAAACAGCTTGGGTGGGCCTGAAAGTTGGGTGAGGTAGGGCCTCAGAGGATCACCAGGGCAGAGCAAACTGTGTGAGCCAGGTTGCTGGAGTCCCAGATATAGTGATCATCTGCTTTCCCCATGGGGGAAGGGCTCACCAAAAGAACAACAGCCTCCACCAGCACATCTATCCTGGAGAAAACTGGCCCTCCAGCTCTTGTCCCAATACCAAACAACTGAGTTATTTTCCATATGTCTCTGGTGCCTTTCAAGATGCCTCCCCTGCACTGGAGCCTGGAGCAAGCAAGTCCATGTACGTCTGTGCATGGGCCCTTTAAGAGGAACTGCCTGGGACTCCAGAAGCCTCAGCCTCCCTCAGCCTCAGTTCCCGCTGGTTTTTACAATCAGAAGTTATAGGGGCTTCTTTTCCTGGCACTGGAACCCTGAGCTGGGGGGCCTGGTGTGGGAAGGGGACCCCTTGCTCCTTGGGGAGGACCTTTTCAACCAAGGTATCCCTCCTGATTTTTTATCCTCCACATGTGGGTGTGGGACCAGCCAATCTGCACTTCCACTTCTTCTACCAGTCTCAATGTGGCTGCTTCTTTAATTTCATAGCTGTAGGACTTCCATTCAGCTCAATTTCAGGCAGTTCTGAATGATGGTTGTTCTGTAGTTTAGTTGTAATTTTGATGTGGTGTGGGAGGAGGTGAATACCGTATTTACTTACACTGCCATCTTGACTGGAAGTCAACTTTGGTCAGACTTTTTATTTTTTTTCCTGGTATGTTTGTAATTGCTTTTTGAAGCACTTTTATGATGACTGTTTTAAAATCCTTGTCAGATAATTCTAACGTCTGTGTCATTTTTGCATTGGCATATGTGGATTGTCTTTTCTCATTCAAGTTGAGATTTTCCTGATTCTTGAGATGATGACTGATTTTCAGTTGAAACCTGGACATTTGGGGTATTATGTTAGGAAACTCTAAATCTTATTTAAATCTTCAGTTTCAGCAGGGCTCTCTGGCTTTGCTCTGGTGGTGAAGAGGGTGGTACTTTCTCATTATTACCAGGTAGGGATTTAAATTCAGGTTTCCCACTGTGCCTTTTCTTGACACCTGGAAGAGAGAGATTTCTAGTTACTGTATAGCAGGGGTAGGACTTTAAATTTCCACTGATACCACCCTAAATGGGAGGCACAGAGAAACCTTGTTATTTTTCCCCATATGGCCCCTAATGAGACCATGAAGAGTGGCCTCATTACCTCTGGGTAGTGATAAAAGTATTGACTCTCCAATAGCCTTCCCTCAGATACCACCCCAACAGATGCCTCATTACCACAAACCTGAAAAGAGTGGTGGTCTCAGCTCCCCATTCAGCCTCTGCTGGTGGAAATAAGAGTAGAGTCACAGTTTTCTCTGTGATATTTAGCTTGAATAGAGTGGTTGTTGTCTGAACATTTTCTGTCTTGTCAGGCTACCCCTTTCTTGGTACTTTGGCAAGAGAAAGCAGGTTTTTCTTGATGTTTTTCCTGCTCCTGTTGGTGTTTCTGTATTGCCAGCTTCTCCAGCACCCAGCCTGGGATATATCAGGCAAAAGACAGCCCAGAGAATTCAATCCTTGTCATTTTTCCGGTCCTGAGGTCCCTTGTTTGGTTGTCTTCTTATCCTTTCCTTTCTGAGTCTGTGTATGTTTCGCATGTAATATCTGGGATTTTGGCTGTACTTGGTTAGAATGTCAGTCTGCAGATCAAAGAGTCTCAGGTTTGATTCCAGTCAAGGGCATGTACCTCCATTGCAGTTTGTTCCCAGGCCCTGTTCGGGGTTGTGCGGGACCCAACCAATCAATGTGTCTCTCTCACATTGATGTTTCCCTCTCTCTCTCTCTCTCTCTCTCTTTCTCTCTCTCTCTCCCACTCTATCTGAAGATAAATGGAAAAATATCCTCAGGTGAGGATTAAAAAATAAATAAATAAATAAATAATATATTGTTGTCTAACTGCATAAATGAGTTAATAGTTAAGAACATGAGAGAATTTGTTTATGAGGGAAGAGGATTTCCAGAAGAAACAAGGGAAAGGTAAGGACAATTGGATGGGTGGGGGGATCCAGGGCAGAATAAGGATGAGAGTTTGTGAGAAGAGAGAAGAGGTAGATGATTGCATTTGAGATAGTAGCCAAAGACCAAAGGCATGGTAAGATTGGCAGGCCTCATGATTCTGGGGCAGTGGAGGCTTGGGTCCCAGTGGTACTGGAAGCTGGGACATATTGGGAAATAGCTGCCTGGTGCTTAGTGAGCAGTGACTAACAAAGGGATTTCCATCTTGGGACAGGTGGTTGATGGGATGGGTCCCTGTGACATACCTTCAAATGCCACACAAGGGCCTTCTCTTTTTACGTGTACCCCAGAAAGAAATGTATACTTTATGTGAAAGGGTGATGAGGCTGCCCCTTGATGCCTTCAAGAAGAGTCCATTGGAGCGCCAGTAAGAAATGCAACAGAAAAACTTGAGCTGGCTGAGCTACGGCACAACTGTCCCTGTGTGAACCTACTAATGTGCACAAGAACGTTTGTAACTATGAGAGGAGGGAGAAAATTTGCATATGCCCAGGGGATGTAGAAGGTAGAGGAGGAGAGAGAGACAGGCACTGCAGTCATTTCATTTTTGGCTCCTTGGACTGTTATCAGAGGACTAGAATAGGATAAAATTATTTTTTGTGAGATTCAGAGTAAAGGGCAATGGCCAGAAGATGATGAAATTAGAATTAATCTCTAAACAGAAGCAGAGCTGTTTTTGAACTTAAGGGGGGGGGGGGGAAGGTAGCTGATTATGTCAAGTTCTCCAGCCTTTGTGATGGGGTCAGGGAGGGTGGTCAACCTTCCCACCCAACTAGCTCAGTTCCCCATTTGCCTCCCCGAAGAAAGCCCAGCTTGTTGGGAGCGATGTCACTGCAATAGCGATCTCCACAGTTTGACATAGTCCCTGGAGATGCGAAGACCTCCATGGTTTGACATAGTCCCTGGAGAAGTGGATTCACTGCGTGGCAGGAATCACAAAGAACAGTGACTGAAGATATAGAGTAATGGGAAAATAAAAATGCAGGATGGCAACTGAAGGAGACTAATCTTTGCTTTCTCTATCTGTTAGGAATTATTATAGAAATAATATGTAGATGATCAATAATATAGATGTTAGAATAGACAGCAGAAAGAAAAGAATAAAAGTAATAAGAATTTAGGATAAGATTATAAAAAATTAAGAGGGAGTTTAGAAAAGGAGAATAGGTCAAGAGCTAAGAGAAAGTTACAGGAATTGATAGAGAGGATATGGGAAAGAAGAAAGTTAAATGATATAATGTCTGCATGTTTGTTAACAGAAAGGTTGCTAAGCAATAAGTCATATGGCAGAAAGTAATTGTAAAGGTTAAGAGCTGCTAAACATCATTGTTATGTCTGGATGAAAAATGAAAGGGTTAATAATGTTTTAACAAAATCAAACTCCATTCTGACCTTCAGTTACTGCACGTACACACCCTGGCAGATTCCTTTTTGTAAATGGGAGGGCCTTGAGAAACCCAAAGAAAACTGTAAAGATAAGGGGTTGAGGATGGCCTTGGGAAACTCAAAGAACCATGAGAAAAAAGAGATTAATAGTTGCCCTGCTCCTCTCCCCCTTTCTCTGAATCAGCCCTCCTTAACGGTGCCAAAAGCGGCGCCAAGAATGTAGGTTTTTGTCTGTAATTTGTGCCTTTAAAAGCGGGCAACAAAGAAGGCTCGTGGCTGGGATGTGAAAAGAGCCTCCCAGTCCGCCGGTGTAACAGCCGCCGGTGTAATAAAGTGAAGCACCTCTGACTCACGTCTCATCTCTCTCTCGCTGACTCCGTCCTCACCAAAGGGAAACCCTGGACCGCTGAGGCTGGACCCCGGCACCAGCTGGCATAGGCCCTTGTCCCAATATTTCTGAGAATCTACTAGGTGGTGTTGCTCACATTCCTTTTTGGTTCTTGCTTCCCCCCTGGAGCCCTTATCCCTGCTCCTCTGCTGCTGCCCTTTACCAACTTGTAATCATGTGGTCAGCACACTCTCAAACATTGGACAGGCATACTTCAAACTATACCTAACTCCATGGTGTCATAATAATACAATTTCTCTGAAAACTTGAGACTGAAAGGGATTACAATGCAGAAAAAAGCTCAAAATCAGTATCAGATACCACTGCTCCTTGAGCCTATTGCTCATGCTTTCTCACAGGAAGTTTCCTATTAGCCACTTCTTTCCTTAGCTGCCAGCCTCCTGGAGTCCATAGTATCACTCTTTCCAGAGTGTAAGGCCCTGCTACAGAACTGGACCTCACTTTCCATCCCTCCAAGGCAACCTCTTTTTCCACTTAAAGGTGGGAAATACTCCACCCTCAGCACACGTCATCAGATGGTTCCATGGGGCTCAGGTGAAGCAAACATAAGAGCTGATAATATATTTCTCCCAGTCTGAGTTATAGTCTCAAGTAGCATTATGTGTGGGATGCCAACAGTCCAGTGTAGGCAGGTTGGCCCTAAGCCCAGTACAGTCTCTTTGCATCTTATTTCTTTTTCCTGTAATTGTGATGACGTGAGTGAGTGAAAAATGTTCCTGGTGAGGCCTTATCTTATGATTTCCTGAAAGCAAATACTTGAGCAAAAATCACACACACACACACCTTAAAAAAAAATCCCAATAATTTTCAGGGACAGTTCAATCAAAATACATACTTTATAAAATATCTGCAAAATTACAGTGCTATCAAAAATAAACCCAACTTAAATAATTAAAAAATATATACCAATTTTATTATTTTAATTTTGATAAATATTTTTAACATATCAGTCTGAAGCATCTTTATTTGATTTACTTCCATGGTTCAAGGCTTCCACATGGGACAAGAGTGGTTCTTTCCAAAAAGGAAGGCCTCCCTGAAGCTTAAGAAAGAGCTTCTAACCTAAAAAGCAAAAACTACTCTCACCGAGCAGTTCTCCAGCTTCAACAATAGTAAGATACCTCCAGCTGTGGGAAGAAACTCTTGGTACTTCTAAACAGCAGTTTGTGCCATGAGAAATGTGGTCCAGGATGGGACAGGAGGCATTTACCTCATCTCTGCATGAAATCCAGGTCCAATCTAACACTCCAAGAATTGCAAATTTGTCAGCACCCAGAAATAGCATCCTGGGAATGGCTTGTGGCTTTCTTAGGAGGACAAGGGTAGTGATAAGGTTTCTCTTGGAAACAATGGGGGCAGCAACTGTTGACCTACGAGAACCAGGAAAGGAAGGACAGAGCAAATGCTCCATGGTGCCTGTAGCTAACAGAACATTTGTGGACACATGGAAAGCACCCTGGGAGGGGGAAGAGCAGATCTGAGATAAAATCATTTCCTATAATCAAGCCAGTGGGGAATTGTGATGTCTGAAGTTGAGTGTCCAGGATAGAATGTGACCTCAGTTTATAGTCATAGGTGGTGAGATATAGGATGTTTGGGTTAGACAAAGGTCTTACAAAATTCAGTCAAAGAAAATTTTAATATCATGTATAGACAAATGTCTTATCAAGAATATACCCCTTTCATTTTCCTCTGGTAAATATTTAAACTATCATTCTCAATAAGTATGTGTTAAAACAGACAATAAACAGAAGTAGCTTCCCAAAGCCTTCATGAGTGAGATTCCATAATGTTTGTGTGAGATCCTGGTATTCTTTATTATGGTTGTGAGAAGAGGAAGGAGAACAGTTAGGTAGTGATAAGCGTAAAAGTTCTTGTAAAATTTTCTGTGATTATTAGAACTAAAAGTAGCTACCTTTTGATATTTGAGGCCCAACTACAACTTGCTGAATCTTCTACAATGTCACAGGCAGATGGCAAAACCAGGTGTCCCACATCCACGTTTCAGGTTGGAGACTATAAATGTGGAAAGCAGACTCAACAATGTCTCTTTATTTACTTAGAGGCATACACATGTTAACTAATAGACTTTCAGGTGCAGAATACAAAAGGTAAAAAGACGAGCAAAGTGCTAGCAGTGAATGCAAGGGAACAGCGAGTGGTTTAGGTTAAGGAGTAATGTCACAGGAACTTCAGAGACCATCTTGTCATTTTATGACTTGGTGGCTAGTTTTTTAAATTGGTGGCTAAGTGTAAGCAGTGCCACTTTTTCTGATTAGATCACACAGAAAAAGGAATTGAAGGGCTGTAAGCTGTTGTAGTGTCTGTAATTTACTTCTAAGTACTTCAGCAAAGGTGATAAGTGTGTGAGTGTGAGAATTTTTATCTTCACCATTCTTAATTGGGAAAATAATTTAGAGGTGTTTAGGTAGTATTTGAAAGACTAAGCAGAAACCCATATTCCAGAAAGGAAAACTCTCAGGCCCTTCTGTTAGCTTTATCTCTGATCACCACTGTGATTTGATAATCAGCATAACGGGTTTTATAACTGACTTTACATCGGTGGAAATGACTGGGGATTAGGCTAGGTGCCATGGCTTCAGACACTCTTACATAGTTGGGGTCTTCCTGCCCCTGCAAGCCCAGTTGCCTGTACATTTTGGAACTGTGCCCTGAAGGCACAATCCTGTGTCCTGTACTTGTCTCTCACCCATCCCTGATTATGTCTGTTGAACTCTGCTGCTAAGATATTGTTGAGTCCACCTTAAGAAAACCTTTTATGTAGGGTGCTTGATGGCATGTCTGAAAGAGCAGAGAGCTGCCGTCTCATGGAGCTTACAGAACAGGCTCTAAGACTTCTAGTAAATATTTGTAGGTATGACAGATTTCCCTGAGAGTTGCTTTTATTGTAGCAAATTGCCTGATAAAGAAGTGGTTTCCTGTAACTCATCTACATTTGTCTCTTTGTGGTGACCCATATCCATTAACCCTTAAAGGGGCTTAATAATGTGAATGACCAAATTGGCTTAGGTAGATCACAACATAAACAGTCTAAAAAATGTTTCTTCAAGATCTGTTCACACTCCAACAGAGGGAACCTCCTGGAAAAGAGCAGGATGCTGCAGCAAGCACCAGTCCCCCAGCCCCATTCACACTTTCTTACTCCCACCCCCAAGAACCTAAGCCCGTAACTGCAACACTAGCTCCTGGGCCTGTTGGGAGAGAAAGCGAAGCAGAAACTGGAACAAATTTTCAAAAACACTTCCACATCACACTTCCATGACATGCGAGAAGGTAAAAGAAAATTAGTTGAGCTCAAAAGCAATTCTTGAGTTTTTGTGTTGGGGCCAAGGGGTTGGGTGGGTGGAGGGATGGTAGAATGAATACAGTTTCACAAAATTTAAAGAGAAAAGTGTGGGTCAACCTACTTAATTAAAAATATAATTACCGAGCTATTTTGTGTGCTTACTATGTGCTAGAAATTGTGCCAAACACTATAAATGAATTATTTAATTTAATCCTCCCAGCAAATAAATGAGTTATGTACTATTATCATCTCTTCTGATAATGAAAAGTGAATGGGTCAGTCAGTTGCCAGAGGTCACAGAGATAGTAAGTGGAGGAATAAGGACCTAGACCCAGCAGTGTTTGGTGACAGAATCCAAACTCTTAACTGCTGTTCCTGAAAGAACTGAATCATAGATGCATGGAGGGCTGAAATAAACTGGTGGTTGGAGACTCATCAGCAAAGCCGTCGTTAACTTGCCTAAACCATTTTCTGTGGTGTTCTCTCAAGTACCAGAGACATGGGGGGTGAGGACATGGCTGGGGTTCTAGGTGTTGATGAAACAATTGCTGATTTGTGTGTCCTCTCTTTTTCATGTGTTTGTTGGGGGTGGAGTGGTGAGCGGTGTTGAGCCTCCTTCCTTGATACAGGAATACTGGGTATATAGGTACTCCAGGAGCATTTGCTCAACCTTTCCAGGTGAGAATAGAAGCAAGGTCTGGGCTGGAAGACAATTCCCAGGACAGAAGCAAAGGAAGAGGAAAATCTTAGGGCGAGCTAATGAGGAAAAGGAACAACTGTGGAAGGAAGAGCTTTGTCCAGCACGGGAAAGGTCCTTCTTGTCCTGCTTTAATTGTCATGAGTTGATTCTTGATGTTATTTTGGTGCTCCCCAAACTGGCCTTTGAAGCACCTCATTCTTACTCCTTTGCTTATTCAATTACACCCTTGCTAAACTTGGCCAGGAAACACTTCAGCCATGTGCTGTTTGAGACAAGGTCAGCAAGGATTGGATCAGATACCCCGATGCCTTGCCCATTCCTTGTCTGAGTTACGGAGCAGAAAGAGTTGGTCCACCTGACACTAGCAGAGCCAAACACTAGACATGGAGAACTGCAATGGAGAAAGATTGGCTATTTTATTATGAATGGTGTCACTCAGGAAAATGGAAAACTGAAATTCTCAAAAGCTTGAACTCTCTGATGGCATATAGGTTAGAGATTATATAGGGAAAAAGCACAAGACATAGTTGGTTAGGGGTTCAGGGTTGCACTGGGAGCTGACTGGTTGGAAGTGAGGCAATGACAATAAATCATTTCTTCAGGTCTTGAGGACAGCGAGGTCTTCAGCTCTTGAGGTCTTCTGTCCAGTCTCGTGGGAAAGTAGCCAGTGGGTCATTCCACCTTAGAGCTCATGAGCTGAAACATAACTTCAGTGAAGATGTTATCTTTAGCCTGCCAGAGGTCTGGATGATGTGACCATAGCCATAAGAACCCTTGGTTTCATCTGTACTCAGTTGTTAGCACTGTAGTATTAGTTTGAACATGTGGCTTGGAAGGTTTTGCTGGTATTTTAAACATCATCTCCAGTTATGGAGTGAAATGCCTTAAGCTTTTATTGTCAGTAGTATGGATAAAAGAGAGCCACAAAGGAGAAGATAGGATTCCTTCCCACATTGGCGATTATCTAGGTCATAAAGTGGAAGGAAACCTGCTGCTATGAGAAGGGATGTATTCAGCAGCCATACTGCTGTGCCTGGTGGGTGCACCAGGACCAGAGAGGAAAGCTGCAGGCAAACACAAGTTGGAGAACATCTCCATAGAGGCCCCATCTTTGAACATCAACACAGCCCTAAGCCCCAGGGCCTCTCCAAATGATGTAAGCAAATTGAACATTGCCTGGCCACAACACTGGGCACCTTCCACCCTAGGGGAACAGCCAGATTTCTCAGGCCAGGGACTGATGAGGGAAATGACCCACTAAGAAGGGCAATTGAAGGTTCAGAGGTGGGGATGAGAGATTCCCAGCTGGGTTCAAGAGGAGAGAGACAGTGCTTAATCTTTGGCAAGATTCTGCCTCTTTTGAAATGCAGTAGGGAAGAATGAGAGTCAGAAGTCAGGAGCTTTTTGAGGAGGAAGCAAGAAGTTCATTTGAGTTTGAGTTGACCCAAAATCAGACCCTGAGAAAAGGATTCAGGTGCAATTACTGTTTGTGTGTGTGTGTGTGTGTGTGTGTGTGTGTGTGTGTGTGTGTGTGTGTGACTGAGCAGATTACTGCTATGGACACTTAAGAGACTGTGGAATATATCTGAGAACTCTCCTCTTAGGAATGAGGAAGTGTGGATTTGTCCAAGCCCCTCACCCCTCATTGGTTGAGGGTCACTCCTGGAGTTTAACTCTTAGGAAAAGCTCTCAGGAAAGCCCTGTTGTAAGGGAACTTGTCTGTAACTGATCTCTGGGGTTAATAGGGTGTGTGTGTGTGTGTGTGTGTGTGTGTGTGTGTGTGTGTGATATGAGTAGGGCACTGTCGAAAGAGGTTCTTTGGGTCAGAGGAAGGGAATTTGAAAGTCTGGTCTTTTGGCACATTTCTGGGGGAGGGAGAGCACACAGATTTGCCACAGATCTGGCATCATGGGAACCCACCGGAGTAATCTGTGGAGATGGTTCCTTTGTGCACAGGGAAAAAAATCTGAGAATGCACCAGGTGATGAGGGAAAGGAAGAGAGGAACAGGAAAAACAGGTTATCAACTATGATCAGATTTTATTTCTGGCTCCATTGAAGTCACATAATTTGGGGGGAAACTGGAGAATTTTTCTCTTTTTTTGCTTTATTTTTCTAGAGCAGTGTTGGGTTCACAGCAAAATTGAGACAGAGGTACAGAGATTTCCCATATACCCCTGCCCCCACACATGCATATCCTTCCCCTATTATCAACATCAGTCACCAAAATGATACTTTTTTTTTTTTTAAGCAAGAATGAACCTCCATTGACACATCATTATCACCCACAGTTCATAGTGTACTTTAGGATTCACTCTCGGTGTTGTACATTCTATGGGTTTGGACAAACATATAATGAATGACATGTATCCACCATTATAATATAATACAGAGTATTTTACTGCCCTAAAAGTCTTCTGTGCTCTGCCTATTCATCTAATTACCCCCCCCCACACACACACACACACACAACTCCTGGCAATCACTGAACTTTTTACTGCCTCTGTAGTTTTTTTTTTTTTTCTTTTCCAGGATTCTCATATAGTTGGAAGCATACAAGATATAACCTTTTCAGATTGGCTTCTTTTACTTAGCACTTAGTAACATGCATTTAAGCTTCCTGGGGGCATATTTTTTTGTTGTTGGAAGTTACAAAATGAGAATCTTGAGAAAAGTTAGGATGCACAGTTATATAGTTTCTGGAAAATAAAACCTAAAAGTCTATCTATCATTCAGTATTTTACTTATACAACCTGGAAAGCAGAAGACCATACGTTTGCTTGTAAACAGCACGCCCAGCTCAGAATTACATGGTTGACCTCTAAATGTCCCACGGGCTCTCCCTGCCAATCATATCAATAAAATCTCCATGAGGTGACTCATAACAACCCATTGGGGACCTGAAGGAACATGAGCCCACACTGTTGCTAGGAGAAAAGCCCCTGGTGAATGGAAGGACGCCAGCTGGAAACTTCATCTCCACAGAGTCAGTGACTGCCCCAACAGCGCCTGCAAGGCTGGGGACAGCAACACAAAAGAATTTACTTCTCCCACTGCATCTATAAGGCCGTGGACAGGGTGTTTATGCAGGCCCAGGCCAGAATTGAGATGGCCTCATCATCTCTGCCAATCCCTTACTAACCCATCACTGGAATGAGTGGCCACCTGGTTGCATTAAAAAGAATCTGAATACAAGCAATTCCTATCTCGTACTGAGTTGAGGTACCTGGCTGAAATCCAGATGAAAATATGAGAATTGCATTTGTTTCTCCCTCGATCCCCCATATATAGAAATACAGAATCTAAAACAGTATTCTATGCAGTGCATTTGTTATCTTGTCACAGAAATCTGGTTAATTTAATACGATTTATTGTCTGAGAGGGAAAATGCTGCCTCCTTCATTTCATGATGTCCCTGTCAAGAAATGGCTATCATATTTTCTCAGCTTCCGATGTTAAACTAATTGACTTTCATTTTTCTGGAGTTTTTCCTCCTCTTTTCCTTCATTTACCCTTCTCAAATACCTATTTTTTAAAATCTATGCATAAAAAATTGAGTGAAATGGATTTATGATCCTGGCTTTCACTTTTCATTGTAGGTTTTACCTCAGATCCATTATCATTTTTGCCACTAAAGATTTCAAATCAATCAATAAGTAATCAAGATGCAGTAGAACCCTGTTATTGTATGAGGCTGGGGGTCTGAGATTGCAGTTCCATCATGGGCCTCAGCATCCTAGGGAGGCTATATGGTGCACAGGGCAGGGCATGGAGCTGGAGACCAAGAGGCAGGTGCCACCAATAGGTTGTGGGACCTTGGATATGTGAATTTGCCTCAGAGTTTCAGTCTCTACCTGTAAAGTAAGGAAACTGGATTAGATTATCTCAAATATTTACATGTCTAAAGTGGCTAAACATGTAATTGGAAGCTAGATAGTGGTGTAATTTCTGGTTTTCATTTATAAGAAGAAGGCTACAGTATAGTGAGTCTAGGGGGAAAATTCCCCAAAACTCCCTCCTGAAAAATAAGTGCAGTTGCCCGTGAGGAAAGATGCCTTGTTTGAGCATCAGCTGGAAATGTGGGTTAGTCAGGGAGTAAATGACTTTCAGCTAAACAGTTATCAAGAGGAAATCCACACCTGCACGCTTAGACTTGGGGAAGGCAGGGACAGGGGCCCAAAGCTTTCTGATCCATGAACCACTAACCATAATAAAAGTAAATTGGAGATTTTTTTGCAGTGTGCTAGATTAATAACAGAAAGCTGTATGACTGCATGAGTTCATCAGTCCCTTCACTCCCTGTAATTCTCCCCATTCTTCATTCCTGGTAGTAATAATAGCTAGTTTATATATTTCTTACCATGCTCAGGCACTTTTCTAGTGCTTTATATACATTAGCTTGCTTAATCCTCATAACCCCATGAAATGAGCATGTACTATTATAATCTTTTTACAAACAAGGAAACTGAGGTATAGAAGAATTCAGTGACTGACCAAAGTTACACAGCTGGTAGGTAGGGACTCAAACTCAGGTAGTCTGCCTAAATGTTGTCCTAACCACTGCAGTTTACTGCCTCTACCTGTGGTAGGGAAGTGATGACCCACTGAAATTGTACTGTGAGAGGTGGCTGATATTGTGGAGAGTGGGTGGCTGCTGGTGTGTATGTGTGTGTGTGTGTGTGTGTGTGTGATAGAAGCTTCACTCTGAATATTTAAGAAACCTCTGGTGCCCTCAAGGAAAGGACCTGAACAAGGTCTCTCCAGCTTTGATGACCTTGACCACGAAGGGACTGATGAGAGAAGTGAGGTGGAAGGTAGGGCACAAGGATGCCCATCGGGGAAGAAAGGATTCCTGGGCACCCATGCAGGCTTGAATGGACTGGAAGGCCAATCAATGAGAGCAGGAAAGAGACCCTGGGTGCATCCTCTGGATTCCAACCTTGTTCTTGATTGACAAGAAGAGGGTTGGTTTTCCCTGAAAAAAAAAAAAAAAAAAAGGACACCCACAGAGCCTTCTAGATAACAGGCAAAGAAAGAGTTAGGAGGGAGCTGAGGAGAAGGAAGAGTCTCTTCACTGGTTATCTATAGCAATGCCTCTGAAGATTCCTGTTCAGTACAGCTGAAGTAGGGTCTGGAATGTTTATTTTAAAGTATTTTTCTAAAAGACATTTGCAGAGGATGAGAGCCTCTCTCAGGAGTGGCTCCGAGTCTGCACCCAAAGTTTTACACATTGTTTGGGAAAACTCCTCGGAGGTGACTTTCCCAGGGAACAGCCTTAGCATTCAGTGATTTCAAACTCTCAGAGAAAGAGGAGGAGGAAAAATGGTGGTGGAGTGAAAGGAAGCTACAGAGACCATCTCCCAGGACCAAAATGGAATTACAACTAAAATAAAACAAATCATCGGGAAAAACCAACAAAAAGCAACTGGAGAGAATCCATATAAACAGGACAGAAAGAGGTCACCTAATTGAGTCTGGTAGGAACTGCAGCAGGAGAGGGTGGGCTGGGAGCCCATGGACAACAGCAAAGGGCTGTATTATCTGTGACCTGTTCCTGCTGAAAAAGCAAGGGTTTTAAAAAGCACCAAATCAGCTACAGCCATTAACCGTGGGCTCCAGCAGAGGGAGGGTGGACTGGTCTGGAACTGTGAGGAAAGTGTCCAGGGCTCCTGACTCAAGAGAGAGCTGGAGGGGAGGAGACCTAGAGTATTGAGCTGAATCACTCCCTCATAGGAGCCATTTTACTCAAAGAATCCCTTCCCAGAGCCCTGGGGAGAAGCAAAGGCCCATTGCTCAGGAACTTAACACCACCTGGCCAGGCCAAAAAATGCAAATTGAAGCTTATTAACATCCACTCAGATAGCCAGCAAGTGCCCCACCTGCTGGAAATCCTCTTACACCTAATGGATTTTTCATTCAGCTAAGGGCTACAACCCAAGGCTCATCAAGTAACTGAGATTAATAGCCTCCAGGCAAAAAGGTAGAGGATAACTAAACCTTTCCTGAGCTTGTAAATCTACGCAGAAAAGTAAGACAGTGGTGTTCAACATGGGTCCTCCCACACTCAACCAAACCCAGTAGAGAGAGCCACAACCAGCGGAACACCAATACCCACAGGGAAAATTTGGCAGGCTCCAAAACCCACTGAGACAGCAAAAATGGTGAAACAAAGAAACAAATCCCAAATAAAAGAACAAGAGAATTCTATAGGAGAAGAGATAAATGAAATGTAATTAAGCAAGATATCAGAGGGAGAGTTCAGAGTAATAACCATGAGGAAGCTCAACAGCATGAGTAAAGATACAGTAACCTTGAAAACCAACCAACTGGAAATGAAGAATGACATAGCAGAAATAAAGAACACATTGGAAGGAATAAACAGCAGAGTAGAGGAAGCTGAGCACCAGATCAGTGAATTAGAAGACAGGGTAGAAAAAAAATCACCCAATCAGAAAACCAAAAAGAAAAAACAATTGAAAAACAGGAAGATAGCTTAAGAGAACTGTGGGACAAATGGTAACGTAACAATATCCACATCATAGGAGTTCCAGAAGAAGAAAATGATCAAGGGTTAGAGAATATATTTGAAGAAATAGTGACAGAAAACTTCCCTAACTTGGTGAAAAAAAAAAAAAGGCATTCAAGTTGAAGAAGCACAGAGAGCCCCAAGTAAGAAGAACCCAAACAGGCCCACACTAAGACACATAATAATTAAAATGACAAAACTTAGAGACAGAGATAAGCAACAGGTTACCTACAAAGGAACCCCCATAGGCTATCAGCTGACTTCTCAACAGAAATACTACAGGCCAGAAGAGAATGGCATGAAGTAATCAAGGTAATGAAAAACAAATATCTGAATCCAAGAGGACTCTATCCAGCAAGGCTATCATTCAAAATAAAAGGTGAAATAAAGAGTTTCTCAGACAAAAAAAAAAAGGCTAAGGGAATATATTAGTGCCAAACCAGTACTGCAAGAAATGTTAAAAGGACTACTGTAATTAGCAGAAGAAATAGGAAGAAAAATATAACCACAATAAACAAAAATGGCAATAAATAAGTACATATCAATAATAACCTTAAATGTAAATTGACTAAATGCTTGGATGAAAGACACAGAGCAGCTGAATGGATAACAAAGCATGACTCATATATATGTTGTTTACAAGAGACCCACCTCACAACAAAAGACTCACATAGGTTGAAAGTGAGGGGATGGAAAAAAATTTTCCAAGCAAACGGAGTGGAAAATATAGCTGGGGTAACAATACTCATATTTGATAAAATAGACATCAAAATGAAGACCATAATTAGAGACAAAGAAGGCCACTACATAATATTGAAAAGATCTATCCAAGGCCCTGGCCAGTTTGGCTCAGCAGTAGAGCGTCGGCCCTTGGACCAATGAGTCGTGGGTTCGATTCCAGCCAAGGGCATGTACCTTGGTTGGGGTTTGTCCCCGGCCCTGGTTGGGGTTGTGCAAGAGGCAACCAGTCAATGTATCCCTCTCATGTCGATGTTTCTCTCTCTCTCCCTTTCTCCTTCTATCTCCCTCCCACTCTATCTGCATATAAATAGAAAAATATCCTCCAGTGAGTATTAAAAAAAAAGAATCTATCCAACAGGAGGATATAACCTTGGTAAATATATATGCACCCAATATAGAAGCACCAAAATACACTTTAAAACTTCCAGAGGACTTCAAAGGAGAAATCAAGAGCAGTACAATCATAGCAGGGGAATTCAACACCCCACTGATATCACTGGATAGATCCTCAAGACAAAAACTTAATAAGGAAACAGAGACTCTAAATGATGCACTAGATCAAATGGATTTAATAAACATCTACAAAGAATTATGCCCCCAAACTGCAGAATTCACATTCTTCTCAAGTGTACATGGGACATTATCAAAGATATACCACATTTTAGGACACAAACTAAGTCTACAAGTTCAAGAATATTGAAATCATATTAAACATCTTCTCAGATCACAATGGCATGAAACAAGAAGTCAATTACAACAAAAACATTCAAACACATGGAAGCTAACTAGCATGTTATTAAACAACAAATGAATTATCAAGGAGATCAAGAAAAAAATTAAAAACTTCCTGGAAACCAAAGAAAATGAACACACAACAACACAAAATCTATGGGACACAGTGAAAGCAGTCCTGAGAGAGATGTTCATAGCACTACAAGCATACCTCAAGAAACAAGAAAAACTTCTAACTGACTATCTAACCCTACAACTTAAAGAACTAGAAAGCAAACAAAAAGAAAATCCCAGAGCAAGTAGAACAAAATAAATAGTAAAGGTCAGAGCAGAAATAAATGACATAGAGAACAGAAAAGCAATTCAAAGGATCAATGAAACAAAAAGCTGGTTCCTTGGAAAGATAAACAAAATTGATGGACCCTTAGCCAGACTCATCAAGAAACAAAAAGAGAGCTCCCAAATAAATAAAATCAGAAACCAAAGAGGAGAAGTAATAACTGACACCACAGAAATACAAAGGATCATTTAAAAATAGTATGAACAATTATATGCCAACAAATTGGCCAATCTAGGCAAAATGGACACATTTCTAGAATCACACATTCTCCCAAAACTGAACCAGGACGAGATAGAAAACTTGAATAGACCAATAACAGCTAAGAAACTCCCAGCAAACAAAAGCCCAGGCCCGGACGGCTTCACGGGGGAGTTTTAGGGGACATTTAAAGAAGATCTAACACCCATTCTCCTCAAACTATTCCAAAAAATTCAAGAAGAAAAAAGACTTCCAAACTCATTTTATGAGGCCAGCATAATTCTAATCCTAAAACCAAATAAAGACACTACAAAGAAAGAAAACTATAGGCCAATATCACCGATGAACATAGATGCCAAAATCCTTAACAAAATATTAGCAAATCGGATCCAGCAATACATTAAGAAAATTATTCACCATGACCAAGTGGGATTCATCCCAGGGACGCAAGGCTGGTACAGTGTTTGCAAATCAATAAATGTGATACAACACATAAACAAAATAAAAGATAAAAACCATATGATCATATCAATAGATGCTGAAAAAGCATTCAACAAAATCCAGCACCCATTTCTGATAAAAACACTCAGCAATGTGGGAATAGAGGGATCATATCTCGACATAACAAAGGCTATACATGAAAAACCTACTGTCAACATCATACTCAATGGGCAAAAACTAAAAGCATTTCCCTTAATAACAGGAACAAGACAGAGATGTCCACTTTCAGACATCATACACAGAAGAACTTTTACTGATACAACGACTAAGGCAAGAGAAACAAAGGAAAAATTAATAAATTGGACTACATCAAACTAAAAAGTTTTTGCGCAGCTTTTGTATCCACTCATCTCTCGATGGACACGAGCTGTTTCCAGATCTTAGCTATTGTAAATAGTGCTGCTATGAACATGGGGGTACATACATTCTTTCTGATTGGTTTTTCAGGCTTCTTAGGGTATATTCCTAGAAGTCGGATCACTGGATCAAATGGCAGTTCAATTTTTAATTTTTTGAGGAAACACCATATTGTTTTCCATAGTGGTTGCACCAGTCTGCATTCCCACCAGCAGTGTACTGGAGTCCCCTTTTCTCCACACCCTCTCCAGCACTTGTTGTATGTTGATTTGTTGATGGCAGCTGTTCTGGTAGTACATATATACAATGGAATTCTATGCAGCCATAAGAAAGAAAGGTCTCATATCCTTTGAGACAACATGGAAGGACCTGGAGAATATTATCCTAAGCGAAACAAGCCAATCAGAGAAAGACAAATATCATATGATCGCACTTATTTGTGGAATATAATGAACAAAACAAGCTGAGGAACAAAATAGAGCCAGAGATATGGAAGTCGGGTACAGACTGACAAACCTCAGAAGAGGTGGATGTGGGGGGAGGGAAGAGGTAAACCACAGAACTTTTACTCGTGTATGTGTAAACAAGAACATAGACAATAATGCTGGGGTGGAGGGTGGGATTGGGAAGAGGGTGTCAAGGAGGAAAAAAAGAGAAACATCTGTAACAAAAATAAATAAATAAAATAAATGCATCCTCTGTCAAAAAAATAAATAAAATAAAAAGCTTCTGCACAGCAAAAGAAACAACCATCAAAATGGAAAGGGAACCCACAGTATAGAAGAGCATAATAGCCAAAAATAAATCAGATAAGGGGTTAATCTCCAAAATACACAGAGTGCTCATACAATTCAACAAAAGGAAGACAAAGATCCAGTTAAAAAATCCAGTTAGGGCAGAAGACCTAAAGAGACACTTCTCCAAATAGGACTTACAAATGGCCAATAGACATGAAAAAATATTGAACGTCACTAATCATCAGAGAGATGCAAATTAAAAGGACTATGAGATATCACCTCACACCTGTCAGAATGGCTGCCATCAACAAATCATCAAACAACAAGTACTGGCGAGGGTGTGGAGAAAAGGGGAATCTAGTACACTGCTGGTGGGAATGCAGACCGGTGTAGCCACTGTGGAAAACAATATGGTGTTTCTTTAAAAAATTAAAAATTGATCTGCCATTTGACCCAGTGATCCCACTTCTAGGAATATATCCTATGAAGCCTGAAACACCAATCAGAAAGAATATATGTACCCCTGTGTTCATAGCAGCACTATTTACAATTGCTAAGATCTGGAAACAGCCCAAGTGTCCAACAATAGATGAGTGGATAAAAAAGCTGTGGTGCATATACACAATGGAATACTATGCAGCTGTAAGAAAGAAAGATCTCTTATCCTTTGAGACTACATGGAGGGACCTGGAGAGCATTATGCTAAGCAAAATAAGCCAATCAGAGAAAGACATATATCACATGATCTCATTTATTTGTGGAATATAATGAAAAAATAAGCTGATGAACAAAATATACCCAGAGACATAGAAGTAGGGTACAGACTGATAAACCTTGGAAGATGGGGGTCGGAGGGGAGAGATAAACCAAAGAACTTATATGCATGTATGCATAACCAATGGACATAAACAACAATGCTGAGGGGATAGGGCATGATCAAGAAGAGGATGTCAATGGGAGAAAAAGGAGAAACATCTGTAACAAATATAAATTAATAAAAAAAAATAAGAAAAGAAAATAAAAATATTCTTATGGATAATTTTGATGTGAATCACTTGTGGAAAACACTGATCTAGTCCAGCCTTTTGCAGATAAGTTAATGGGAGCTCAGTAATTTCCATGGCATATTCAGTCAGCTGAAATGAGAGAGGAACTTAAACTCAGGTCTCTTGGCCTCCTGTTTAGTTTTCTTTCTTCTTCAACACATATCAGAGGGGCAGACAGCAACTATGTGCTTGCCCGGGGCACTTAGGGTGGAAAGTGACTAGTGAACTTGTCTTGCACAGCAAGCATATTACTTCTACTTAGAATCTTAAAAATCAGTTCAAATCAAGTAAAGATAGCAAATTTTAAAATAATTATGAGAATATTAGATATACAAAATTACTTGCCAGAAACACAAGCTGATCACCAGAAAATAAAACAAGAATAATTTGATTAATAAAAATAAATGTTTTGTTTACATAAATGCAAGATAACTGAATTTTATATAATTACCCTGATGATATTCCCCCCTAAAATCCAGCCAGTTATTTTATTATACATTTACTCAGTTTCTTCCGTTCTGAAACTCAACTGTTCTATCGGTAATCCACAGATCTTTAATATGCATTTTTGCTAACTTGTTTTTGGTGTGGTTTTAGAGATGCTGCCACTGATATCTTATGGCACACTGGTGCAGCTAAGTAGGGCTTTATATCCTCTTTTTGGATGGAAAATGGGTCTTCCAGGCTCCCCCAGGGTATGAAGGGAGGTGTCCTATTGGCAGGATAAAGTGGGGACCCTGTAGAAATGGAAATTGACTACCCATGAGGGGTGTCTGCCCATGCGAGACTTTCTCAGTGCTGAATTGCTAGTGATTTGAAGGGAACTGAAAGGAATCTGGATACTTCCTGTATTTACCTGCCTCTAAGATCAGTCATTAGGAAGGTTCTCTTTCTGGGGATGGTCTAAGGCTGCTTGCCTTTCCTGAAGGACCACTATCATGCTTACATAATGCTTTATAACTTTCAAAGTGCCTTCCATTTGTAATTTCTCTAGGATGAGGAAGACACTTGACTGGGTCTAAATATATTTATTTCTCTTAATTGTGTTTGGAATTTCATATCAGTTTATGAGTCCAAATAAGAGTATTCATATTTATGTGGACAGTTGATGGAGAGTTAATTTTATAAGAAAACATAATTGACCAGATCTGGGTCATAGTTATGTATTTTCATCTCCTTACATCCTGGAACCACCCTGTTGGAGTTCCTGGTGCCCTCCTGTGGAGGCTGGTAAGCCCCACTATGTCCTCCCTATTCACTTTCTGGAAATCATGAGTCTATATACAGAGATTAGGAAAAGCTTTCCAGGGAAAGAGCATGCTTGACTAGATGCAAGAAAATAATCTTAAAAACAGGCATCCAAAACTATTTGACATGCTCTGAAATCAAGTCAGAAAAGTAAGAGACTTTGGGGTTTGAAAGAACTGTGAAGTATTGCCTCCTTCTGCCCGTAATTCTTGTGAAAATTTTCACCCTGAATCCCTGGGTGATTCAGGCAGGGCAAGAGGCCATTTTCCAGAAACTGCCTGGGGAATCTGCTATTGATGGAGAAGGCGACTGCACACTGCCATTAGGAAAGCCCTCAGGATGCCTCCTGCAGGCACCTGGTGCAGGCTCCTGGGCACACCAGGATGCAGACCTAAGCCTTCCTCAGAGTGTTTGTCTTTCTCCTGCCTTCAGAGGAACCGGGGATGATTAATTTCTTTGTCCCACTGTTTTCCCTTCCCTGCTTAAAATGCATGTTTCCAGTTGAGTCATTTGGATTTTTTCTGTTTGGCTTTCCTCATTTTTAAAGTCTGGTTGAGCCCTGCCAGTTTGGCTCAGTGGTTAGAGGACCAAAGGGTTGCGGATTTGATTCCCAGTGAAGGGCGTGTACCTGGTTTCAGGTTGATCCCCAGCCCCCACTGGGGTTGTGCAGAAGGCAACCGATTGATGTGTCTCTCTCACTTTGATGTTTCTCTCTCTTTCTTTTTCTCTCTCTCTCTCTCCCTCTCTTCCACTCAATCTAAAAATCAATGGAAAAATATCCTTGGGTGAGGATTAACACCAAAAAAAAGTCTGGTTGATGTTAGCTGACATGACTTTCAATTCACCTATATTTGTGCTTATCAAATGAATATGGCCACATCACTTTGGAGTCCATTTATGAAATAAATATGGCATTATCAGTTCGGATTGCCCTGAAAGTCAGGGACAAAGGTCCCACCTTTACACTTTAGTTCTTTAGAGAGAACCGCTCTTTCCCATTTCCCACCAACCTGGGGTCAGCTCTATATCTAATGTTCGGGATCCAGGAATGGAGTCTCATAATCACTAGGCATAATTACTATTAAGTGGCCATATGTGGCCATTTACTCATATATTCAATAAATATTTGTTTGTTTTGCTAAGTCTTGGAGACATAAAATCAAGTCTTACACACACAGATCCTAGCTTCAGGATGCTTATGGTCCATATAGATATTGGAAAGTCAACCCACAGGTTCAGTATAAATCATTATTGTTGAGAAAGACAATCTGACTGGGTGCGGGGGAGCGAGAGAAGTTCCTCAAGAAACTATGGCTTGTGCTCGGTTCCAAAGGGTGACTGACAGAGAAATGGGGTGAGAATATGAGTCCTTCAAGGCAAAGGAGAGGGTGTGGGTGGAGGCCCAAGGGCAGGAAAATGCCCTAAGTGTTCAGGGAACTCCCAGTAGGTTCAGTTGACTAAAGAGATGATATGTGGAGGAGAACAACGAGGAATAAGGCGAACGAGAAGCAGAGCTGGAGGGCTGCTCCTGGAGGACGTGTATACTCAGTCCAGAGCTTGAACACTACTCTCCAATATTACTACTCTCTAGAATATACCATCAGGGGCCCCTTTGGTACTAATAATTTTCTTACAAAGAAAATGGCTTTTACTGTATGAGGCCATATTTTCCAGAAATTGGGAATCTGTTCTGACAAATATAACTTGCAGAAACAACAGAGCAAAATATTTAGAACCATGGTGGATCTTTACAACTGGGGTCTGGGCCAAAAGTGTATATGCCTCTCTTCTTACCTCAAAAGTGTATATGCCTTTCTTCTTACCTCAAAAGTGTATATGCCTCTCTTCTTACCTCAAAAGTGTATAATGCCTCCCTGCTTCAGTGAATTTCTGTACTTTCTGGCATTCAAATGATCCTGTAAGATTTTTAATCTTAGTGATATCCACATTGTTTATAACCATGATAGTTTGGGTTAGTTATGGACTGGCAGAGGTATTTCTAAAATTGCAATGAGCAGAATTTCTTTTTTATTCATCTACCAAATATTTACTTAGCACTTTTAGTGCCATACACTATTCTAAATGTCAGAGATATAGCAGTGAACTAAATTAAGATTATGCTCACTAAAGCTAACATTCTGTGGAAGAAAACAAGCTAAACAAAATAAATATGTACATCACATATTCTATTGGAAGGTAATCAGTGCATTGAAAACAAACAAAGCTAGGAAGAGACATAGAAAGTGTCAGGGGTTACGAACTGAATTTAAATTGATGATCAGGGCGGGTCTTATTGAAGGTCACATTTAAGCAAAGACATGAAGGATATCTGAGGAGAGAGAACAGCAAGTACGAAGGCTCTGAGACGGAAGTGTGCCAGCAGGTTTGAAGTTTGTGGAATGACAAGCAAGCCACTGTGCCTGAGCTGAGTGAGCCAAAGTGAGTACAGAATATTAGGTCAGCAAGGTGGTGGTTCTGATCTGGGCTACCCTGGCTCATTATATGATGACAGGTAGCTCAGCTGGGGATGGATAGTTTCAGATGGCTTCCTGCCCCATATCTGGGGGAATGCCAGGCTGGTTGTTCTAGGCTAGGACTTCAGCTGGAACAGCTGGTCTCTGCTCCTGGTTTATCACCTTCCAGCAGACTTTTTCACAAGATGTGGATGAAGAAGCAAGAGTATAGCCTAATGTGTAAGTGTTTTGCAAGCCTCTGTCAACAACATGTCTGCTCATGTCCAATTGGCTAAACAAATCACACTGAGAAGCCAGGAGTCATTGTGGATGAGGACTTCATGAGGGCATGGATACAGGACCAATGAGTATTCAGGAACATTATTGGAATAAGATTGATTACACCTCTCATGCGATTTAACAGAGCCCTGGGCCATACTGAATGCTCACTAAATATATTGCTTCTACTGCTTGTGATCACTGACACTCCTTCCTCTATCACTTAAGGAACTGCATTCTCTCAAGAGTCCAAGTGTCCAAATCCCTGTTATTTTTAATACATTTATTTTTTAGAGTAGTTTTAGATACATAGCAAAACTGAGTGGAGTCTGGTCAAGATGGGGGTGTAGGTAAACACAGTACTCGCCTCCTCCCACAACCATACCAAAATTACAATTAAACTACAGAACAACTATCATTCAGAACCACCTGTAATTGAGCTGAATGGAAGTCCTACAACTACAATATTAAAGCAGCCACCACACCAAGACTGGTAGGAGGGGTGGAGGCACGGATGGGCTGGCCCCACATCCACGTGTGGCAGATAAAAATCAGAAGGATACTTCGGCTAGGAACATCCTCCCTGAGGAGTGAGGGGTCCCCATCCCACACCAGGTGTCCAGCTCAGAGTTCCAGTGCCAGGAAGAGAAGTTCCCATAACTTCTGGCTGTAAAAACCAGTGGGAACTGAGGCAGAGTGAGGATGAGGCTGCTGGAGCCCCAGGCAGTTCATCTCAAGGAGCCCGCACCCAGACTTACTAGGACCTGCTCCCTCCAGGCTCCAGCATTGGGGAGGCAGCTTGAAAGGCACCAGAGACATAGAGGGAAGAACTGAGTTGTTTGGCATTGGGGCAAGCGCTAGAGAGCCAGCTTTCTCCAGGACAGACTTGCTGGTGGAGGCCGTTGTTCCTTTGGTGAACCCTTCCCGGGCAGCAGAGAGCTGCCATATCTGGGACTCCAGCAAACTGGCTCATACTGTTTGCCCTGCCCTGGTGATTCCCTGAGGCCCTACCCCACCTAACTTTCGGGCCCACCCAAGCTGTTTCCAATGGCTTTACCATAGGACTGGTCTGTCTTGGATCCTGCTTTAGATTTCCTAAAATCTCTCAAACAGACAGCATCTGGTCTAAGCAAGCCCAAAATCTCTCATTAAGTGGCCCCAGTCCTCGCACTAGAAGCAGCCAGCCTTGGTTCACAGGTTGGCTTTTCTTGGACACCAACAAGCCCAGCACAAGAAGCAGCCATCTGCAGATCACTTTGTAGATTATGTCGGGTGGTCCCCGGTAGAGCACAGGTAGTGGCTGAACTTGCCCCAGAGCTGGTACACCCAGTGGACAGCTTCAGACCACATCAAAACACCACCACCCAACCACCTCCACAAGTGACACACTCAAGGAGTGGACTCAGTGGATACCAGAGCCCTGCTGAAGTAGATCTTGCTCTGTGTGATGGGTCCCTATACACCTGATCCTCCAAGGGAGTCAGAGGCCAGTGGTCAGTGGGCACAGCCAGTCCTTGAAGCTGATCAGCCTGAGTAAATCCTTCCCATTGACTTGCCATCAGCAATCAAGACTCAATTACAACAGAAGGGTGTACAGTCCACACTAGGGGTGCACCTTGAGGGCCAAGCTGGGGTAATCAGGAAGGCTGTGCCACTGGATCCTACAGGACACCTACAACAAAAAGCCATCCTATGAAGTCTAGGAAACATAGAAACTCTATCTAATACATAAAAACAAACAGGGAAGCAGCCAAAATGAGGAGACAAAGAAACATGTCCCAAATGAAAGAATGGAACAAAATTCCAGGAAAAGAACTAAACAATGTGGAGATAAGCAATCAATCAGATGCAGAGTTCAAAACACAGGTTATAAGGATGCTCAAGGAACTTAGTGAGAACTTCAAAGAACTTAGGAGAACTCCAAGGAACTTAGTGAGAACATTAACAACATAAAAAAGCACCAGTCAGAAATGAAGAATGCACAAACTGAAATAAGGAATACTTTACAGGAAATCAATAGTACAGTAGGTGAAGCCAAGAAGCAAACCATTGACTTGGAATATAAGGAAGCAAAAACACCCCCTAATTAGAACAGCAAAATGAAAAAAGAATCCAAAATAAAAAAAAAGAAAAATGAGGACAGTGTAAGGAGCCTCTGGGACAACTTCAAGTGTACCAATATTCACATCATGGGGGTGTCAGAAGGAGAAGAGAGAGAGCAAGAAATTGAAAACCTATTTGAAACAATAATGACAGAAAATTTCCCTAACATGATGAAGGAAATAGACTTACAAGTCCAGGAAGCACAGAGAGTCCCAAAAAGGATGAACCCCAAGAGGCCCACACCAAGACACATCATCATCAAAATGCCAAAGGTTAAATACAAAGAGAGAATCTTAAAAGCAGCAAGAGAAAGGCAGTTTGTAACCTACAAAGGAGCTCCCATAAGACTGTCAGATGATTTCTCAAAAGAAACTTTGCAGTTCAGAAAGGAGTGGCAAGAGATATTCAAAGTGATGAAAAGCAATGACCTACAACCAAGATCACTCTATCTTGCAAAACTATCACTTAGAATTGATTGACATATAAAGGGTTTCCCAGACAAGAAAAAACTAAAGGAATTCATCACCACCAAACCAGTACTATATGGAAAGTTGAAGGGTCTTCTTAAAGGAGAAGAGGAACAAAAATATGAACAACAAAATGGCAATAAATACATATCTATCAGCAATTGAATCTACAAAAAAATGTACACGCAGAATAGAAACAGACTCCTAGATACAGAGAACTTTTTGTTGGTTGCCAGATGGGAGGGGGCTAGAGGAATGGGTGAAAAAGATGAAGGAATTAAGAAGTGCAAATTGGTTGTTAGACTGATGAACGTCAAAGGGAAGGGGAGAGGGAAGGCAGGAAGAGATAAATCAAAGAACTTTTATGCATATATGCATAACCAATGGACACAGACAATAGTGTGGGAAAGGCAGGAAGGGGTGGGATTGGGGAGGAGGGAGTGAAAGGGAGGGGAAAGGGGGGATATCTGTAATACATTCAACAATAAACATGAGTTTAAAAAAAACTGAGTGGAGAGTACAGAGAGTTCCCCTGTACCCCCTTCCCCCACCTTTGCACTGTTTCTCCCACCATCAACATCGCCCACCAGAGTGGTATATTTGTTACAATCAATGAACCTACATACTCCCTCATAATCACCCAAGGTTCATATTTTATATTAGGTTTTAGTCTTGGTGCTGTGCATTCTATAAGTTTGGACAAATATAGTCACCATTATAATGTCACAGAGAATATTTCACTGCCCCTTTTCCATGCTGACTTCTCTCAGCATCCTGTTCCTTCACACAGCCATTCTTCCAGTCCAGACTGGACTCTCTCCCCTCCAGGAAGCCTTCCTGGGCACTCCCAGTGGAGCTAACTGCCTCTGAACTATGGGCCCTACAGCACACTATACTAACATTATTTTTGCTAAATTATATTAAAAGTGGGGATTCCAAAAGGGTGGCAAGCTACACAGACCATCTCCCAGGACAAAACTGGAATTACAACTAAAATAAAGACAAAGCATCAGGAAAAGCAACAGAAAAGCAGCTGGAAAGGACCCATATAACCAGGGACAGGAAAAAGGATGCTGAATGGAGCCTGGTAGGGACTGCGGAGATGTGAGAGGGTGGGCTGGGAGCCCATGGACAGCAGCTATTTTAGCTGTGAGCAGCTCCCTCAGGGTTAAAATACCAAGCCAGCTCCACAGCACAGAGGGCCAAGACAGAGCACTAATTAGCAACAGCCACTCACCTTGGGCTCTGGCTGAGGGAGAATGGGCTTGACTGGAACTGTGTGGAGAATTGGGAGCTTGGAGAAGTGAAAGGGCAATGGGAGTCCTTTGCTGAATCACTCCCTCATAGGACAGTAACCATCTTACTCAAAGAGCCCCTTCCCAAAGCCCTGGGGAGAAGCAACAGCCCCTCCCTCAGAAATTTAACACTGCCTGGCCAGGCCAGAGAAATGCAAATTGAGGCTCATTAACAGCTAATATCTGCCCCACCCTCTGGAAATCCTCTTACTCTGAAAACCTGAGAGAGTTTTTCATTCAGTTCAGGGTTACAACACAAGGCTCATCAAATAACTAAGACTAATAGCCTCCAGGCAAAAAGCTAGAGGATAACTGAACCTTTCCTGGGCTTGCAAATCTACCCAGGAAAGTAATAGTTGACAATGGTGTTTAATGTGGGTCCTCCAATACTCACCCAAACCCAGTAGAGGGAGACACAACCAGCTGAACACCAACACCCCCAGGGAAAATTTGGCAGGCTCCAAAACTTACTGAGGCAACCAAAATAATGAAACAAAGAAACAAATACCAAATGAAAGAACAAGAAAATTCTACTGAAGATGAGAGAAATGAAATTCAGTTAAGCAAGTTATCAGAGGTAGAGTTCAGTGTGATGATAATGAGGAAGCTCAACAGCATGAGTAAAGATATAGAAACCTTGAAAACCAAACAATTGGAAATGAAGAATGACATAACAGAAATAAATAACACATTGGAAGGAATAATCAGCAGAGTAGAGGAAGCTGAGGACCAGATCAGTGAATTAGAAGACAGGGTAGAAAAAATCAACCAATCAGAAAACCAAAAAGAAAAAAACAATTAAAAAACAGGAAGGCAGCTTAAGAGAACTGTGGGACAACCAGAAACATAACAACATCTGCATCATAAGAGTTCCAGAAAAAGAAGAAAATGAGCAAGGGTTAGCAAATATATTTGAAGAAATAGTGACAGAAAATTTCACTAACTTGGTGAAAAAAAAAAGGCATTCAAGTTGAAGAAGCACAGACAGCCCCAACTAAGAAGAACCCAAACAGGCCCACACCAAGACATATAATAATTAAAATGCCAAAAATTAAAGACAAAGAGAGAATCCTAAAGGCAGCAAGAGATAAGCATCGAGTTACCTACAAAGGAACCCCTATAAGCTATCAGCTGACTTCTCAAAAGAAACACTACAGACAAGAAGGGAATGGCATGAAGTAAACAAGGTAATAAAAAATAAGAATCCGAATCCAAGACTATTCTATACAGCAAGGCTATCATTCAAAATAGAAGATGAAATAAAGAGCATCCCAGACAAAATAAGGCTAAGGGAATATATTAGCACCAAACTAGTACTGCAAGAAATATTAAAAGGGTTGCTATAATTAGTAGAAGAAATAGGAAGAAAAGTATAATCACAATAAACCAAAAATGGCAATAAATAAGTACATATCAATAATAACCTTAAATGTAAATGGATTGAATGCTCTGACACAAAGACACAGAGTAGCTGATTGGATACGAAAGCATGACTCATATATATGTTGCTTACAAGAGACCCACCTCACAACAAAAGACTCACATAGGTTGAAAGTAAAGGGATGGAAAAAAATCTTCCAAGCAAACAGAAAGGAAAAAAAAGCTGGGGTAGCAATACTCATATCTGATAAAATAGGCTTCAAAGTGAAGGCCATAACTAGAGACAAAGAAGAGCACTACATAATATTGAAAGGATCTATCCAACAGGAAGGTGTAACCTTGGTAAACATATATGTACCTAATATAGGAGCACCAAGATACATTTAAAAAGTTATGGACAACTACAGAGGAGCAATCGACAGAAGTACAATCATAGCACAGTACTTCAACACCCCACTGACATCACTGGATAGATCCTCTAGACAAATATTAACAAGGAAATAGAGACTCTAAATGATGCACAAGATCAAAGGGATTTAATAGATATCTACAGAAAATTATACGCCAAAACATCAGAATTCACATTCTTCTCAAGTGCACATGGGGCATTCTCAAAGATAGACCACATGTTAGGACACAAATTAAGTCTCCACAAGTTCAAGAAGATTGAAATCTTATCAAGCATCTTCTCAGATCACAATTGCATGAAAGTAGAAATCAATTGCAACAAAAACATGCAAAGACATTTGAACACGTAGAGGCTAAATAGCATGTTATTAAACAATGAAAGGGTTACAAAGGAGATCAAGGAAGAAATTTAAAACTTCCTGGAAACCAAAGAAAATGAACCACACAAAATCTATGGGACGCAGCAAAAGCAGTTCTGAGAGGGAAGTTCATAGCACTACAGGCTTACCTCAAGAAACAGGAAAAAAATCTAATAGACTATCTAACCTCACAACTTAAAGACTAGAAAGCAAACAAAAAGAAAAACCTATAGCAAGTAGAAAAAAAGAAATAAAAAAGTCAGAGAGAAATAAATGACATAAAGACTAAAAAAACAATTCAAAAGATAAATGAAACAAAGAGCTGGTTCTTTGAAAAGTTAAAGAAGATTGATGGACCCTTAGCTAGACTCACCAAGAAACAAAGAGAGAGTACCCAAGTAAACAAAATTAGAAATGAAAGAGGAGAAGTAACAATTGACACCACAGAAATACAAAGAATCATTTAAAAATACTATGAACTATTGTATGGCAACCAATTGAAAATCTAAGCAAAATGGACAAATTTCTAGAAACACATAGTCTCCCAAAACTGAATCCAAAAGAGATAGAAAACTTGAACAGACCAATAACAACAAAGAAAATTGAAGATGTAATCAAGAATCTACCAGCAAACAAAAGCCCAGGCCCGGATGGCTTCACAGGGGAGTTTTACCGAGCATTCAAAGAAGAACTAACACTATTCTCCTCAAACTATTCCATAAAATTCAAGAAGAAGGAAGACTTCCAAACTCATTTTAAGAGGCCAGCATAATTCTAATCCCAAAGCCAGATAAAGACACTATAAAGAAAGAAAATTATAGGCCAATATCACTGATGAACACAGATGCCAAAATCCTTAACAAAATATTAGCAAATCAGTTCCAGCAATACATTAAAAAAAATTAATCACAATGACCATGTGGGATTCATCCCAGAGATGCAAGGCTGGTACAATATTTGCAAATCAATAAATGTGATACACCACATAAACAAAATGAAAGAGAAAAACCATAGGATCATATCAATCGATGCTAAAAAAGCATTTGACAAAATCCAGCACCCATTTCTGATAAACATGCTCAGCAATGTGGGAAAAGAGGGATCATATCTCAACATAATAAAGGCCATATATGAAAAACCTACAGCCAACATCATACTCAATGGGCAAAATCTAAAAGTATTTCCCTTAAGAACAGGAACAAGACAGGGATGCCCACTTTTGCCACTCTTATTTAACATAGTACTGGAAGTTTTGGCCACAGCAATTAGACATGAAGAAAAAATAAAAAGGATCCAAATTGAAAAGGATGAAATGAAACTGTCATTATTTGCAGATAACTTGATATTGTACATAGAAAACTCCAACATCTGCATAAAAAAATCTACTAAATTTAATGAATGAATTTGACAAAGTGGGAGATTACAAAATTAACATTAAGAAATCAAAGGCATTCTTATACACTAACAATGAACTCACAGAAAGAGACACTGAAAAAACAATCCCATTTACCACTGTGGCAAAAAATTAAGATACCTAGGAATAAACTCAACCAAAGTAGTAAAGGACCTATTTGCAGAAAACTATAGGACATTGAAAAAAGAAATAGAAGAAGATATAAAAAAAGTGGAAGCATATACCTTGTAGATGGGCTCACAAAACAGGATGTCAGGTTATACTACAAAGCCACTGCACTCAAAACAGCCTGGTACTGGCACAGGAACAGGCACATAGATCAATGGAACAGAACAGAGAACCCAGAAATATACCCAAGACAATATGCTCAATTAATATTTGACAAAGGTGGCAAGAGCATACAATGGAGTAAAGCCAGCCTCTTTAATAAATGGTGTTGGGAAAATTGGACAGCTACATTCAAAAAAATGAAACTAGACCATCACCTTACACCATACACAAGAATAAACTCAAAATGGATAAAAGACTTAAATGTGACTCGTGAATCCATAAAAATCCTAGAAGAAAATGTAGGCAACAAAATTTTGGACATCATACGCAGCAGAATCTTCACTGATACATCTCCTAAGGCAACAGAAACAAAGGAAAAAATGAACACATGGGACTACATCAAACTCAAAAGCTTCTGCACAGCAAAAGAAACAACCATCAAAACGGAAAGGGAACCCACTATATGGGAGAGCATATGTGCCAATGATACATCAGATAAGGAGTTAATCTTCAAAATATATAGAGTGCTCATACAACTCAACAAAAGGAAGACAAAAAACCCAATTGAAAAATGGGCAGAGGACCTAAATAGACACCTCTCCAAACAGGACATACAAATGGCTAAGAGACATATGAAGAAATGCTCAACATCACTAATCATCAGAGAGATGCAAATTAAAACAACAATGAGGTATCACCTCACACCTGTCAGAATGGCCGCCATCAACAAATCAACAAACAACAAGTGTTGGTGAGGGTGTGGAGAAAAGGGGACTCCAGTACACTGCTGATGGGAATGTAGACTGGTGCAGCCACTGTGGAAAACACTATGGTGTTACCTCAAAAAATTAAAAATTGAATTGCCATTTGACCCAGTGATCCCACTTCTAGGAATATACCCTAAGAAGCCTGAAACACCAATCAGAAAGAATATATGTACCCCTATGTTCATAGCAGCACTATTTACAATTGCTAAGATCTGGAAACAGCCCAAGTGTCCATCAATAGATGAGTGGATTAAAAGGCTGTGGTACATATACACAATGGAATACTTTGCAGCCATAGGAAAGAAAGATATCTTATCCTTTGAGACAACATGGAGGGACCTGGAGAGCATTATGCTAAGTGAAATAAGCCAATCAGAGAAAGACAAATACCACATGATCTCACTTATTTGTGGAATATAATGAACAAAATAAGGTGATGAACAATAGACCCAGAGACATAGAAAGGAATATGGTTCAGACTGACAAACCTCAGATGAGAGGGGCAGGGGGAATGGATGAGATAAACCAAAGAGCTTATATGCATGTATGTGTAACCAGTAGACATAGACAACAATGCTGAGGGTTGGGGAGTGGGATGGGGAAGAGGGTGTCTAGGGGGGATAAGGAGAAACATCTGTAACAAAAATAAATTAATAAAAATTGATAATAAATAAATAAATAAATGAAAAGTGTATGCTTTCATGTCTGGCCCTCAAAAGACTGTAATTTCTTTCAGAGTCAGGGTCATGCTGCTTCTGTAAATCAAAAGTGTCCACCACAATTTCTAGCATGAAAAAGGTAGGTGGAAAATATTTGAGATGACTAATTTAACTTTTCTTTGACTGCTTATTTCTCCTCTCTGAGAAGAGACTCCATCTGAAATCACTGAACACAGGATAGAACAGGTTGTCATATGAAGTCTTGCCTTGGATGGAGGACTTCATATGGAGGGATGGAGCTGCTCTGGGCAGACACAGATGTTCTTCATGAATAAAGGTGGAAGAGCACCACAAGAAAGTGAGTTTTCTACCCACCCTGGTTTTTCCTGCCTGGAATGCAGTTGTGTGAGAATGTCACACCTGGAGTGCAGCAGCCATTTCCTGAATTTGAAGAAATAGGTTTCCACCCAGGGCACTGGGATCACTGAGTCACCTACTTCCAGACATCTTATGGAAGAAATAATAGATGTTCCAATTAGTCATATTTCTATTGTGTACATGTAATACATCCTAACTGATACACAAATAATATTCTTATCTCATTTAAAACCCACCTTCTAAATGTCAGGATTGGGTAGAATGCTTTTCTATAAGATGTTCATACATAGTTCTTTTCTAGAACTCCCATCCAGAAATGCCATGTCATCCTTCATCTCAAATCCTATAGTTAAACTTTAGAACAACTAGGAGAAGAGAATGTCCTGATTCACGACCCCTGCCCCAATTTACTACATCTGCTCTTGGAGAGTGGCTTCATCAATCAACCAGCACATATACACTGAGTGTGTACTATTGCAAGGGACTATAGAGGGTGCAATCATATATGATATGACTCTCTCCTCAAGAAGCTTAAAATATAATCATCATTAGAGCTACTCTTTACGGAGTTCTTATGTCCCAGGCAGTGTTTATATCTGTTAATTCTTTTTTTTTTTTAATCCTTAATCGAGGACATTTTTGCATTTATCTTCAGATAGAGCAGGAGGGAGAGAGGGAGGAAGAGAGAGAGAGAAACATTGATGTGAGAGAGACACATTGACTGGTTGCCACCCACACGACCCCAGCCGGGGCCAGAGACAAACTGCAACCGAGGTACCTATGTGCCCTTAGCGGGAATCAAACCCGGGACTCTCTGGTCCGCAGGCCGACGCTCTAACCGCTGAGCCAAACCAGCCAGGGCTGTTGATTCATTTAATCATGTACATGGTCATTGGAAAAGGTGCTCATGTGTGTGAGTCTTTGAACTTGCTAACTCTGTATCTCTCCTGCTCTTTTCCTGTTCTACCTACGTGTAACCTTAGGAGAATTTCTCTTTTGTTTTCCATCCTTTGCTTGTGAGGAGGAGTTACATCAGTGACATATTCATAAGAAAGAAGACTGGATGGAACTGAAAAATGTAAAGAAATAAAGTACCTATTACAATGCTTGGCACACAGTAGGTTCTTAATAAATATTAGTTTCCTTCCTTCTTTTCCTTACCGACTGTTTGACTATGTCTGCACTAATCATTCATACCACAAGATGGCAGGCTTTGGTCTAAAAACTACTCAGACGAATCCATACATTAAAAGTAACTTTCTGTACTACAAAAATGACAGAGGAAAATTATGTAATTGTATAATATAAGTACAGAAAAGTCTTGGATAAATTCAGTATCCATTCAAAGTACAAACAGCCAGACGCAGATGATGAGTGAGCTGAGGGTGACAAAGGGTATATGGCAGTGCATTTTCCAAAGATAGTCACAACAGTTTCTCCATCCCAAATGTTCTTCTGCAGTGTGATCTTGCCACATCCCCTCTTTAAGAGATAAAATGAATGTCGTCTCCACTGGAACCTGGCTGAACTGTGACTCCTTTGAATGATACAGTATGAAAAAGTGATGCTCTGTGACTTCCAAGGTTGGGCCAGAAAAGGTGATGAAATCCTTATGCTTGGATCCCTGAGCCTCAATTTAAGAAGTCTGACTACTCTGAGGCTCCACACTGTAAGGAAGCCCAAGTCACATACAGAAGCCACGTGTAGGCACTCCAGCCAGCAGTCTGAATCCTCCAGTTGTCCCCACCCAGGCACTACAGATGTGAGTGGAGAAGCCTTTGGCTGATTCCAGCTCCAAGCTGAGGCCCCAGATATTTTGGAGCAGAGGCAAGCCATACTACTATGTCCCATTTGAATTCCTGACCCACAAAATCCAGGAGCATAATTAAACTTGCTTGCTCTAGGGGTAATTTGTTGAGCAGCTGGAACAAGTGGGAAAGGGAGTGGAAAATGAGAAAACAGGTATGAACCAAGATAATCTCAGCTGGCTAGAGGGAGACTAGAAAGTCAAATTTACCAGTGCGCCTAAAGAACAAGAGAAGAAATTTTAAATTATATATAGATAAATGATAGATAGATATAGATATAGATATAGATATAGATATAGATATAGATATAGATAGATATATTTGATCAATTTTTGTCTCTGCCCTCCAGTACCCGCCATAAGCAAGCTCCAGAGGACAGAGCCCAACTGTGGCATTCTGCACACCTGGAGCTCCACACAAATTAATGATAGAACAAATGAATGGCTGGATTGGTGACATGCTTCGCTTCTGAAAGCCCAACCCTCAGAAAGCTCAACATCCAAGAGGCAGGCTAGGTGACAACTCTTTCTTTCTCTGATCTTCTTCATGGTCTCTTTGTACTGCCTTGGCAGGTGAGATCAGAAGGGCCACTGATGCACTTCCACATTGCAACTGCTAATACCTTGAGAGAGCCTTGAGAGGGGCAAGAATTTTCTTTCTTGTTTTTTCCTTTTCTACTGCTCTTTAGCTCAACATTTTCTCACCTTCAGGGTGGGAAGATCAAAGATGTAGGCAAAGGAGAGAGGACACCCTTCAATTTTCTTTAGTTCTCTACACTTAATCTAATCTAGACACAAGGCATTCTTTACATGGTCCATTTTCTTTCACTATGTTTGGGTAAGAGTCAATCTCAATAACAAGGAGTGCCAATTTACCTATCATTGTCCTCTGGACATGTATTTCCCTTAAGGAACTTTTTGGAGAGGGGTGGTTTGTCAAGGACATGATTAGATAGATATTAAGGTTCCTGAGGTTCCCAGACAAATACCATTATAATATCATCCCATCCCCACACTATTGTACGAGGCTATCATTTCTCAAGTTCAGGCTCTGCCAAACACTGGTCCATGAAAGAAGCATTCCATAATCCAAAAATTTAAGAAATTTTTAAAAGGCTGCATTTTATACTGAAAATTCTCAAACAACATTGGCTTATTAAAGACTCTGAAAAGTTAACATGATTTAACCCAGTTGATAGAAAACATTTTGACCGTCTGGCTGGTGTGGCTCAGTGGTTGAGCATCAACCCATGCACTAAGAGGTTGCTGGTTTGATTCCTGGTCAGGACACACGCCCGGGTTGTGGGCCAGATCCCCGGTGGGGGGCATGCAGGAGGCGGCCAGTCGATGTTCTCTCTCATTGATATTTCTATTTCTCTCTCCCTCTCCCTTTCTCTGTCTCTAAAATCAATAGAGGAAAAAAAATTTTTTTTTAAAAAAGAAAACATTTTTACTTATCTTTGAGTTCAAAGATTCTTTCTCCTGATTGATCAAGTCTGCTGCTGATGTCCTCTCTATAGCATTTTTTCCATTTGTGGACAAAAGCATTGACAAGTGCAGGGGAGGCCTACATGGTGGCCTTACAAACCCAGAGACCTAAAGTAACCGCATAGGACGGTCTGAACATAAAAATCCCTAACTAAAAGTGGGTCATGGTGGGTAGTCATGTCCTAAGCCTATAGCTTCCTTGACAAAGATCAATTCTTTAAAAAAAAAATTTTTATATCCTTACTCTCAGATATTTTTCCATTTATTTTCAGACAGAGTGGGAGAGAGAGAGAAACATCAATGTGAGAGGGTACATCGATTTGTTGCCTCCCCCACAACCCCTGATCAGGTCCAGGGACTGAACCGCAACCGAGGTACTTGCCCTTGACTGGAATCGAACCCGAGACTCTTTGGTCTGCAGGCCAACCTCCAACCACTGAGCCAAACCGGCCAGAGTGACAAAGATCATTTACCTTAAGTGAGCATATCTATTTATTGTCTTTGGCCATCTAAGATAACATTCCTTTGAAATGTCAGAGTAATTTTCTTTTCCAGACTCCTCAAAGACACAGCTGAGAGACCACATTGCTGTCTTACTGCCCACATATTGTGTTAACTGTCCTGTACTTACCAATGTAAAAGTATGAGACTCTTCATTTTGCTTTTTATCTAACTTCAGAGATTCCCCTGCTTTGTTTTCTCCCACCTCCCTAATCTACCACCAATGGACTTCTTACGTCTCCTCTTTTTATTCTAATGTATAAAATAAGCTGCAAAACTGCCATTCTTTTGAGCATTTTCTCAATCCATTAAGCTTTTGCTTCCCAGCAATTGTCCGTTTGGCAAACTCTTAGAAGACTTTTTCTTAGGCTGGATGTTCCTTCGTTGACACATTTCATACATTTTATTTTTCAGCTCCAGAATTTCTCTGGTTCTTTTTTATAATTTATATTTTTTGTTGAAGTTCTTACTTTTTTCATATATTGTTTTCCTGATTTCGGTGAGTAGTCTATGTTCTCTTATAGCTTGATAAATTTCCTTAAAACAATTATTTTGAATTATTTGTCAGGTAAGTCATAAATCCCTATTTCTTTGGGGTTGGTTACTGGGAAATTATAGTGTTCCTTTGGTGGAGTCTTACTTTCTTGAATTTTCATGTTCTTTGGCATCTCGTATTGCTGTCTTCACATGTGAAGGAGCAGTCACTATCTCCAGTCTTTACTACTTGGCTTCAGGAGAGAAAGACCTTTACCAGTCAACTTAGTTAGGCATTCTGAGGCTCTCTGAGACCTTGTCTATGGATGTGCCTACTCTATCCTTGTTCCCTCCTGGGGTGGAAAATTCTTAAGATTGGAAAATTCTCAATCCCACAAAGTCAGGCCATGTTGAGAGCCTTCTGTTTGTTTTCCCTGAGGCAGTGCCACAAAAGGCTCAAGTTTGTGTGCCTTTCCTATCCTTTGGACTGGGGCTGGCTCTCTGCATGTGTTTGTGAGCAGTCTACAAAGGTTCACTCTTCTACAGGGGTTAAGTGAGGCATGCAAAGCTTTGGGGTACCTGTGGGCCAGTAGAGGGGCCCGTAGGTTAGGCATCCCAAGCAGTTCATGGTTGGGCTTCTTGATAAGAGTCTGTGAAGTTTCAATGGCCCTTTGATGAGTTCTGAGCTCTTGTTACTATGCTTCTAGCTTCTCTCAAGCTCTCAGTTATGCTGATCACCCCAGTTTCCTGGGCGGGGTGAGAAAAAGTGAGCTTTTCAGGCAATGTCCTGCACAGTTGGGGAAGCTGGGCATTCGTTATGTTCCCCGTCTCCCCTGTGAGAGAAATCATGGGCTGAGGGAGGTCTTTCTTAGCACTCGCTGTCTTGCTGAGGGAGGTCTTTCTTAGCACTCGCTGTCTTAGGGGAGGAGTGATGCAGGTAAAGTGAAACTGCTTTTCTTACATTCTTCAGTGCATCAACTCTGATTTTTGGCTCGTGATGCACTGGAACTTCTCTGCTGGACTCATGGACTCCCACAAAGATACTCTTTTTTTTTTTTTTATCCTCACCCGAGGACATTTTTTCATTTTTTGTTCAGATAGAGTGGGAGGGAGAGAGAGGAAGATAGAGAGAGAGAGAGAGAGAGAGAGAGAGAGAGAGAGAGAGAAACTTTTTTTTTTTTTTTTATCCTCACCCGAGGACATTTTTTCATTTTTTGTTCAGATAGAGTGGGAGGGAGAGAGAGGAAGAGAGAGAGAGAGAGAGAGAGAGAGAGAGAGAGAGAGAGAGAGAGAGAGAAACATCGATGTGAAAGGGACACATCGAGTGGCTGCCACCTGCACGACCAACCAGGGCCGGGGACAAACTGCAACCGAGGTACATGCCCTTAGCGGGAACCGAACCCGGGTCTCTCTGGACCGCAGGCCGACGCTCTAACCGCTGAGCCAAACCGGCCAGGGCCACAAAGATACTCTTGTCTGTGGGTTAATATCAATGTTCTGGGGTAGATGGTGGCAGAAACTCCTATTCCTCCATCTTGCTGATATCACTCCCCTTTAATTCCTCTTAGTGGTGGAGGTGTGGGGCCTGCTGGTGAGGAGGTCCATCTTCCAGCCAAGATTTCTATGTTTTGAATTCACCTGTCCTTCCTCTCTTACAACCAAATTATAAAATACTTCAGTGTTCTAATTCTAACTTTTGTGACTGAAAATGTTTATCTCCTTTGAGATTATTTGCATTTTAACAGAACACAACACCTTACCTTACAAAAATTAATTGCAAACCCTGATGTAAGGAGGTGGGAAGAAACTGATGAGTGGGTGAGGAAAGGAAGAGGACAATCAGGACTTCTTGGAGTCACACTGTGCTATTGGTTATGGGTATCCTGAGACATTATATTCTTCAAGCTGAAGCTAAGATACTTTGGTACCCTTTGAAACATTACTGATGACCTCACATCACTGGAATTTTCCCAACCCTTCTGATGCAGTCCAGTAGCCCTGCCTTTTGGGTTATGAAGGTAAGCAACAGGCAGGTTCTTTAGCAGAAAGACTGTTTGCCTGATAAACAAGACTGAAATCCAGAGAGTAAACCTGCCCCTTAGTAGGGTTGGGCTAAGTCAAGTCATATTTTAATCTGTACTTGTTCAACAGACAGTTTAAAATGGACTTTTAAATGAGGAATAAAATCCAAAAAAGCTGACTAATGTTTACAGAAACTTCCAAACCTGCCACAACAACTTTAAACACTTTGCAAGAATGTATAGCAGTGCATTAAGATGCTCTAGAACATCTTAATGGTGTTCAAAGTGTGGTCTCCAATTAGCAGCATCAACATTAAGTGTGAACTTCGTAGATATGCAAATTCTCATGTCCCACCTCACACCTACTGAATCAGATACTTTGTAGGTGAGGCCCAGCAATGTGTTTTAAGAAGCCCTCCAGCGGATTCTGATGCCCTGCAAAGTCTGAGAACAGTTGTGTTAGATTTGTAGAACATAGCTAAACTACGATTGAGGATGTGTGTCAGGGCTGTAGTTGCTGACCTGGGATTGTGTTGTTTCCACCCCTGGAAGACATCCTCTTTGCAATCCTATCTCCCTGGCTTAGTCTTTGAGATCAGTAAGATGCTGGGCAATTCAGATGTGAGTCGGCAGGATTCCACCAACATAAAAGGCACAGATGGAGCCAAGATTTAACTTATTGCCCTAACTGCCCTTGTAGAGAGGAACAATTACAAAGATGCACTGAGCCAGTCCCACGTGAGGCTCCTGTCCACTAAGATCCAGTCTGGTCCTGCCCATAGCCAGCGGTTCTCAACCTGGGGTCACGAGCCCTGTGCGGGTCGAACCACCCTTTCACAGGGGTCACCTAAGACATAACAGTAGCAAAATTACAGTTATGAAGTAGCAACGAAAATAATTTTATGGTTGGGGGTCACCACAACATGAGGAACTGTATTAAACAGTCGCGGCATTAGGAAGGTTGAGAACCACTGCTAGACAGACTGACTTCCTTTCCTCCCTTTCCTCCCTTTCCTCCAGTGCTGTGAGAGTGTGGGGGAAGGATGTTTATACTATTTGGTTTTACAGACAGACTGATTTCAAGACATAAATCTTACTTTAAAATGTGACCTCAGTGGTAAACACTCTGAAAAAGTGTTTTCAAAAAACAGCTGTTCTCTGTTTCTGTTTTGGTAAATCAAAAACAAAATTTATCTTCTTATCCCACAGAAATGCAAGAGGGTTGAAACAGTTGCTCCGTGTTGGTCTTAAAAAGTGCTAGCACTAGGAATGAGCCGAGCAGCTGTGGAGTTAGCTGGGTAGTCTATGAAGCCTGCCTTCCAAGTATATATTCCACTAGTTTTGAGATAAAAGTGAAAATGGACAATGAACACAAGAAAACGGGGAGCAACAGAGTGGAAATGATAAAGACAACAAATGAGTGACATCATCAACAAAAAGGTAGGAGAGATCTGTGTACCCCAGAGAGTGCTTCTCAAACTTGGAGTTTATTAAAATACAGATTCTGATTCTGTGGGTCTCAAGGAGGGAGCCCAAGAGTCTGCATTTGTAATAAGCATCCTTAGGGACTGATGTTGCCAACCCAAGGGCTACCCTTCCAGTAGCCAGGCTCTAAAGACGTCAAGTGGACATGATTAGGTTGCCCTCTAGTGATAATCCCTTGAAAATTCAAGGTGTTTCTACTTTGAGAACCAAGTCAATTAAGTTTTTTAAAAATTAAGATTATTAATTAGAAATTTATACAACTTTACAAAAAATCAACATTAAGCTTTTTATTATTTGTATCACTTCAAACTCTCCTTTACCATATATAAATGGAGACTGTTTCACACCTAATCTACTAGCTCTCAAAACTGGGGATACTGGAGCCATCTTTATCCCACATTAATCTTTATCAAAATAGGCACAACTACTTCCAATAAATACTGTTTTTATCATGTTGCTTCTTGAAGAACATTCTGCAGTGCTCCTTGGACCAAGTTCAAACTCTACAATCTGGCACCCAAGAGCTTCTACATGTATCTAATCCTTTCCAGCCTTGTTGGAACTGGACTGCTATACATACATTGTGATTTCACAATCCTCTTTAAGTTATATGTCCTATACAAATTATCATACTTTTAGTGAGCACCATACCTACCATGTGCCAGCTGCTATGGGGCTTGACACATAATCCTGCCATCAAGCAGTTTATATGTTTTCACTACTGTTTTTTAATCCTCTCCCAAGTATATGTTTTTATTGATTCTAGAGAGAGAGAAAGAAACATCTATTGGTTACCTCCAGTACATGCCCCAACTGGAGATTGAACCCACAACCTAGATATGTGTCCTGACCGGGAATCAAACCCGCAAACTTTTGGTGCATGGGACAATGTTCCAAATAACTGAGCCGCCCGGCTAGGGCTCTTTTTTATTTATTTATTTTTTTAATGAACTATTAGTTTATAGAAACACTCCAAGTTATTGACATAGTCCTTTGTGCAACTATTTATAGTATTTTAATTTTTTGATGTTATTAATGTACTGTTATGTACTCATATCTATTTTTGAAGGAGAAAGGGGGAGCATCTATTTGGGGGGAGCTATATACCCTAAAATAGAATTACTGAATTAAATTACAGTGAGTTTCATAGCTTGTTATATTGTCAGGTTTCTTTTCAGAAACTGAAAATATTTCCAGATTACCCACAAAATATTCATACTAGTTTTCATGCAGTACCTATTTCACTGGATTTTATACTTTTAAAATATTTTTGTTATTTTGGCACACACTTGGGGCTACCACTAGCCTATCAGTGCCTTTGTGCAAATTAGGAGACAGCAGCCATGTAGGCGCATCCTTGTACACAGGTCATCTTTGCATAAAGAGAAATGTGCCCTTCCTCTGGATGGACAGGCTTATGACAGAGCACATGGCTTTGTGGACAGAGCATGGGCTAGATTTCAGCCCCCTGCTCCCATCTTTAAAGTGCACACTCTGGGCCTGCATCTGTGGAGCTCTGTATTTATTTAACAAATATTTTGAACCTCTGCTAAAATAGATAAAATCCTAACTAACACAAATATATAATAAACACATTTCAAAAACTTTATCCAATTCATTAATTAATAAGGGATCCAGGAAGATGTTAATGTTGTCTCAAAGAGCATTTGCAGAGCTGGGCACATACAGGCAATTTAATAAATAATTGTTAGGATAAGATCACTGGGTTAGATAAAAATGGTTTAATATCTATGGAGCAATAAACTGTAATTCTTGTGATTATCTTTTCCACCAGACCTCTTCAGGGTAGCCTGTAAAGAATTGTAAAATAGCTCAATTGATAGAAAGCAAATCAAAGAGCAAGCCTAGGACTGCACAGAAAGAACACCCAGAAATCTCTTTTGCTTATTTCTAAGTTTTGCATATACTTGGACAGTTTCCCTCATCTGCAATCAGAAACAATCTCCAAAGATTATTCTCAGTACAGAAAGACTGATCTCAAAAGATTTACATAGCTTCGTTATTTACATAGGTGTAGCAAGAAAATTAATTAACTATTAGGCCAACTTGTATTTGCTCGGCAAAGCTTAGAGCTATGCAATATTGAACAGTTACCAAGCACAAGCTACTATATTTACCGGTTTCACCTGCAGTACATATTTAGACCTTACAAATAAGAATCATTCTCAAATATAACATTCCAGGTATGGTCTTGATTGCATAGTTTATTTTCCCATTATTTTCCGGTGAAAATAAGGATACATTATTATTAAACCTGTACAAATAACTGTTTTGTTATGAACAGTAAGGATATTCAGTAAAAGTGTTTTCTGAATTCTGAGGAGTCATCGAGAATCAGGTACCATTAAAAATGTACAAAAGTTTAAAAGTTTTCACATTAAAAATGCACAAAAGTTTCAGTTTGCAAAAGCATAGACTACTAAATTGAAAGTTAACTATAGTTTTAAAAGACAGAGAAAGGACTTCCTCCTATTTCCAAAAACCAGAGTATTGAAAATAATGCCAATAATATTCTAAACAAAATAGCACAATTAATTTCCCTCAAGTCATTCTATTGGAATTGATTCTTGTGTGGCTGGATATTGGGTCAGCAGTCTGCTTTCATGACATAAGTCTACATCTGGGCTTAAAAGAGTCCTGGAAATCCCCACTTAGTTCACTGGAATGGTCTGAATGTTATCTAAGCCATGTCAACTAAAAGACCTGTACATGGGAAATATCGGTAATTTAAAGTACCTGTTACAGCCCTTTCCCTTGGGTTTTGTAACTGTTCTTTCATTAAGAACAAATTCTAGCCCTAGACCATTTGGCTCAGCGGTTAGAGCATCGGCCTGCGGATCAGAGAGTCCTGGGTTCGGTTCCTGCTAGGGGCGCATACCTCGGTTGCAATTTGTCTCCAGCCCTGGTTGGGGTCATGTGGGTGGCAACCAGTTGATGTGTCTCTCTCACGTCGATGTTTCTCTCTCTCTCTTCCCCCCTCTCCCCTCCCACTCTATCTGAAGATAAATGCAAAAATGTCCTCGGGTGAGGATAAAAAAACAAAACAAATTCTAGCTTACATCAGAGATTCTAGACACCCGTAGGATCATGAGACTGAATGGTTGTGGTTAATTTATTACAATAGTGTCGGAATGGAGGTACTACTGGGGTCATACTGAACTATTTCATAAGGGTTTAACCAATGTTTCCCCTGGAAGAAAGAATTCATAAACGATAGTGAGGATATTTATAAATCTCCGTAGACCTTCCCATAAAACATATACATTTTGGAATATTGATATTAATAACACTTTACTGATACAAACTTAACTTAGGGAAGGCTGAGCATCTCTTCTGATTTGATCATTTTTTTTTTTCCATGCAGTTCTTACAACAGTGTTGAGCTAATAAAGAAATACAAAGCAAACCAAACAAACCCAGTTATTTCCAGTATCTCTCCTTTTATAAGATGGAAAGAATATCTTTGTAATTCCCAAGGGCCCTTTGAGAAATTTCAAAAATAGTTTATGTAAAAGAGCTCTTTTTGTAAAACAACACTAAAATTTGAAGAGAGGACAAAATCAAAAGAATAATTAGAGGATATTTGGATACTTAAGATAGGATCATAGGGGGCCTGAGAATCAATACTTGCTTACTTATTTAGCCAATGTAAAAATATTTTAAAATAAACATAGAATAAAACAGCAGGATTGTAAGGAACCTTAGCTCTTTCACAAGTGAGGGACAGTTTTGTGTTTAGTTTTGAATGATCAAGAACATTATTCTGGTAAGCTTTGGAATCTCTGCTATCTGGGCAGATCAGAAGATAAAGGATAATGTTTCACCACCACTTGGTAAGAGCTCTAGGACCAATCTATCGTGTAACAGGGAGACTGTCAAGTGCTAGTTTTGCATTAAGATGGAAGTAAATATCTCATGATACCCCCCCCCCTTTAATATTTTCTTTTCTTTTTTTTAATTCTCACCCGAGGATATTTTTCCATTTATCTTCAGATAGAGTGGGAGGGGGAAAGAGAAAGAGAGAGAGAGACATCGGTGTGAGAGAGACACATCGATTGGATGCCTCCAACTTGACCCTAACCAGAGCCGGAAACCGAACCACAACCCAGGTACATGTCCTTAACTGAAATCGAACACACCACTCTTTGGTCTGCAGGCCCACGCTCAAATCACTGAGCCAAATTGGCCAAGACTACATCTCCTTTTTTTTCTCTTTATTTTTTCTTTATTTTTGTTACAGATGTTTCTCCTTTTCCCCCCATTGACACCCTCCTCCCCATTCCCCCCGCTTCCCCCACTCCCCACCCTGTCCCCAGCTTTGTTGTCTATGTCCATCGGTTATGCATACATGCATATAAGTTCTGTAGTTTATCTCTTCCTCCCCCCACACCCCTTCTTCTGAGGATTGTCAGTCGGTACCCTACTTCTGTGACTCTAGGTCTATTTTGTTCATCAGTTTGTTTAGTTCATCATATTCCAGAAATAAGTGAGATCATGTGATATTTGTCTTTCTCTGCTTGGCTTGTTTCGCTTAGGATAATACTCTCAGGTCCCTCCATGTCCTCTCAAAGGATGAGATCTTTCTTTCTTAGAGCTGCATAGTACTCCATTGTGTATATGTACCACAGCTTTTTCATCCAATCGTCTACTGATAGACCCTTGGGCTGTTTCCAGATCTTAGCTATTGTAAATAGTGCTGCTATGAACATAGGGGTACATATATTCTTTCTGATTGGTGTTTCAGGTTTCTTAGGGTATATTCCTAGAAGTGGGATCACTGGGTCAAATGGCAGTTCAATTTTTAATTTTTTGAGGTAACACCATAGTGTTTTCCATTGTGGCTGCACCAGTCTGCATTCCCACCAGCAGTGTACTAGAGTCCCATTTTCTCCACACCCTCACCAACACTTGTTGTTTGATGATTTGTTGATGGCAGCCATTCTGACAGGTGTGAAGTGATACCTCATTGTTGTTTTAATTTGCATCTCTCTGATGATTAGTGATACTGAGCATTTTTTCATATGTCTCTTGGCCATTTGTATGTCCTGTTTGGAGAGGTGTCTCTTTAGGTCCTCTGCCCATTTTTTAATTGGGTTTTTGTCTTCCTTTTGTTGAGTTGTGTGAGTACTCTATATATTTTGGAAATTAAACCCTTATCTGATGTATCATTGGCAATTATGCTCTCCCATACAGTGACTTCCCTTTCCATTTTGATGGTTGTTTCTTTTGCTGTGCAGAAATTTTTTAGTTTGATGTAGTCCCATGTGTTCATTTTTTCCTTTGTTTCTCTTGCCTAAGATGTTGTATCAGTGAAAATTCTGCTGCGTGTGATGTCTGAAATTTTGTTGCCTACATTTTCTTCTACGATTTTTATGGATTCACGAGTTACATATAAGTCATTTATCCATTTTGTGTTTATTCCTGTGTGTGGTGTAAGTTGGTGGTCCAACTTCATTTTTTTGCATGTAACTGTGCAATTTTCCCAACACCATTTACTGAAGAGGCTGTCTTGACTCCACTGTATGCTCTTTTCACCTTTGGCAAATATTGAGCATATTGTCTTGGGTCAATTTCTGGGTTCTCTGTTCTGTTCCATTGATCTATGTGCCTGTTCCTGTGCCAGTACCAGGCTGTTTTGATGACAGTGGCTTTGCAGTATAACCTGATATCTGGTATTGTGATCCCTCCTACTTTGTTTTTCATTTTCAAGATTGCTGTGGCTATTCGGGGCCTTTTTTGGTTCCATATGAACTTTTGAAGTATTTGTTCTAGTTCTGTGAAGTATATCGTTGGTATTTTGATGGGCATTGCATTGAATCTATAGATAGCTTTGGGTAGTATGGACATTTTAATGATGGTAATTCTTCCAATCCATGAACGTGGTATATGGTTCCATTTTTTAATATCTTCCTCTATTTCTTTTTTCAATGTCCTGTAGTTTTCTGTGAAGAGATCCTTTACTTCTTTGGTTAAGTTTATTCCTAGGTATCTTAATTTTTTTGCCACAATGGTAAACGGGATTGTTTTCTCAGTTTCTCTTTCTGTGAGTTCATTGTTTGTGTATAAGAATGTCATCGATTTCTTGACATTAATTTTGTATCCTGCTACTTTGCCAAATTCATTTATTAAGTCTAGTAGATTTTTGATGGAGTCTTTAGGGTTTTCTATGTACAATATCATGTCATCTGCAAATAATGACAGTTTAACTTCCTCTTTCCCAATTTGTATCCCTTTTATTCTTTCTTCATGTCTAATTGCTGTGGCTAAGACTTCCAGTACTGTGTTAAATAAGAGTGGCAAAAGTGGGCATCCCTGTCTTGTTCCTGTTCTTAAGGGAAGTGCGTTTAGATTTTGCCCATTGAATATGGTGTTGGCTGTAGGTTTTTCATATATGGCCTTTATTATGTTGAGATATGATCCCTCTTTTCCCACATTGCTGAGTATTTTTATCAGAAATGGGTGCTGGATTTTGTCAAATGCTTTTTCAGCATCTATTGATATGATCATATGGTTTTTATCTTTCATTTTGTTTATGTGGTGTATCAAATTTATTGATTTGTGAATATTGTACCATCCTTGCACCCCTGAGATAAATCCCACTTGGTCATGGTGAATAATCTTTTTGATGTATTGCTGGATCTGATTTGCTTATATTTTGTTAAGGATTTTGGCATCTGTGTTCATCAGGGAAATTGGCCTGTAGTTTTCTTTCTTTGTAGTGTTTTTATCGGTTTTGGAATTAGGATTATGCTGGCCTCATAAATTGAGTTTGGAAGTCTCCCATCTTCTTGGATTTTTTGGAATAGTTTGAGGAGAATGGGCATTACATCTTCTATAAATGTTCGGTAAAACTCCCCCCGTGAAGCCATCCGGGCCTGGGCTTTTGTTTGCTGGGAGTTTCTTAATTACATCTTCATATGCAAAACTGATATCATAGTTACTGCTTTTGCCAGTGTTTGTTATATATTTTGTTTTGCTTCAATTGACATAATTTTATGCTACATTTGCCATATGAGGAGGATTTATAGTGGATGATATCTAACAGTTTCAATTAGCCAAGATGCCAGGTATAAGGTGTTAGAAAATTATAATGGGAAGATTCTAACCTTGTTCACAAAGCATCCTACTTACCACAAACATTTTAGCATCTGTTCAAGTCACATTCATCAACAGGCATTTGCAGCATTGTGAATGGAATACTGATTTCCAAAGACAAGGGAATCAACAGTCACTTTATTTGGAAACCACATAGTTCTTGATATTTTGCATGAGAGTGTCAGAGTGTGGCTGCAAGAATACTATTCTGGTTTGACTAAGAGAAAGTCTAATTGACTGTATGGTTATCTAGAAATCTGGTAGGTTTTGGGTAAGGGCTGGAGAGGGCTTTCCCCTCCCCTCCATATCCCAATCATCACCAAGTCTGGTTGACTCTTTGCCAGCCAGTTATTCTGATCTGCCTAATCTCTCCATTAGCCCTGCTCTGGTTTGGTCTGCATCAGCCGTCACACTGCAAAGCTACTTGCCATACTCTCCTGCCTCTAGCTTTGTCCTCTCCAATGGCTTCTCCGCATTCCTTCTGCTTGAGTGATTTTTCTGACATACAAATCTGATTATTTTACTTCCCAGATTAAAGTTACTCAATGGCCACATGATACAACCGAAACTTTTCCAAGTGGTATACAAATGTCCTCAGGGTTGCCCCTGCCTTTCTATTAAGATTCTTCTCCCATCTGTTTCCTTCCATAAGCTTTATCCCCTGGGGTATGGAACTGCTTTTGGGTTCCTTCACATTTCTGCTCAATTGTTTTCCTGTAAAGAATTTTCTGAGCTGCCCTGGCTGGTTTGGCTGAGCAGTTAGAGCGTAGGCCCGCGGACCAGAGAGTCCCGGGTTCGGTTCCCATTAAGGGCACGTACCTCGGTTGCGATTTGTCCCCAGCCCCGGTTGGGGTCGTGTGGGTGGCAACCACTCGATGTATCTCTCTCACATTGATGTTTCTCTCTCTCTCTCTTCCTCCCCCTCTCCCTCCTGCTCTATCTGAAGATAGTGCAAAAATGTCCTCGGGTGAGAATAAAAAAAAAAAGAATTCCCTGAGCCTTCTAAGCAGACCTAGGGTTTCTTCCCTTGTGTTCCTATAATACTTTGTAAATAGCTCTGTTAATGATGGAGTTAGACCTCGCATCTTGAGTTTGGCTAAGAAAGAATTCAGAGCCAAGAACTCTAGTGAAAGGGAAAGTTTATTTAGAAAGTCATGGAGGCAGAAGAAATAAACCAGCTGGGTTTCATGGACTCGAAACAAAAAAAAAAAAGAGCCTTTTGCACAGGCAAAAAAAAAAGGGGCCTTTGGATACACACCTAAGGAAAGAAGTGGGGAGAGGAGAGCTGTGTGTGTGTGTGTGTCTGTGTGTGTGTGTGTGTGTGTGTGTGTGTATGTGTGTGTCTGTGTGTGTGTGTGAGAGAGAGAGAGAGAGAGAGAGAGAGAGAGAGAGAGAGAGAGAGAGAAAGAAAACCCTGTGTTCCTTGCCTTAAGGGTTTTTATATGTTTTCTAAAAGCAGGAATTTAGGGGAGGTCTCAGGGGAGTATCTCAAAAGAATATTCACCAGTTTTCCAGGTGTGTCCTTTCAAGGTCAAGGTCTCTACTGATTACTTGGCACTAGGGAAGGGGGTCATTTGTCATTGCATCTGGTCCTGATGTCATCCTTGATGTCATTTCATCTGGTTTTGCTGCTTTTCTGGGCCTGGAGCTAAAACACAACTGAGGCCTAGATGTTATCTAGTTCAACCAAAACTCTGTCTCTGTGGTCAACAGATCTGAGGCTTTTTCCCTAAGACTATTTGATGCTGATCAGAACCTCACTGTCCAGAGGGCTTAATGCTTAAGGGTGTGGTGGAGGAAGGGCTTGTATGGGAATCCTATGAAGCTATTCTCCAGCCTCCTTGTTCTTCCTCTAAGAGGGTCTGCACATGACTAACAACATGCTACAGGAGGAAAGGTCACCCTGAGGGCAAGGTCCTAGCCTATAACAGTTGTTTCCCCTAGTTTTGCCTGTTGCTAGGCACCCAGAACTTTCTGCCCTGGTGACATTCAGTACCTGCCCTATTGCTCCTCCTCTGCTCATGCCTGTCTAACTGCCTACTCTGTCAGCTCCACAATAAGAAATAAAACGTTATGTTGACGGAGGTAGAGGGATTGAGCATAAAAGAAAAAAGGAGAGAGAGAACTCACAGACATGGACAACAGTGCAGGGATTGTGGGGGGTGAAGGGTAGGAGAGGGAGGGGATACATGGTGATGGAAAAAATTAAATTGAATTAAATTAAATTAAAAAACATTATGTTGTTATTGGTTGTTTAGTATACCTCTCTTCACTGAAATGATAGTTCCTTGGAAGCAGGAGCTGTTTCCTTCATTTTTGTCTTTGAATTCCCAGGGTCTAGCATGTGTGGCCAGGCAATATCTATTTGTTGAATAAATTTTAAGTTGTAAATTAAATAATATAAATGTAGAATTTCACTAAAATTCACTGGAATTTCATTTTACTAAAAATATAAGTAAAAACGTTTTAAAAATAGTACCCTGGCTGGTTTGGCTCAGTGGTTAAAGCATCAGCCCAGGGACTGAAGAGTTGCAAGTTTGATTCCCAGTCAAGGGACCTACCTGGATTCCAGGTTTGATCCCCTGCCCTGGTCCGGGTCATGCAGGAGGCAACCAATTGATTTGTCTCTCTCACATGATGTTTCTCTTTCTCTCTCTCCCTCCCTCCTTCCACTCTCTCTAAAAATCAATGGAAAATTAGGATTAACACACAAAAAAATGTTTTAAAAATAGTAGCTACCTTTCATCATGCCTTTACTATTTGCCTGGCATTTAGGCAAGTACAGTACTTTAAAAAAAATTTTTAATACGATTTTATTGATTTTAGAGAGAGAGGAAGGGCAAGGGAGAGAGAGAAAGAGAAACACTGACCAGGGAACAAAGCAGCAACCTGGGTATGTGCCTGGATTGGGATTCGAACTTGCAAATTTTCAGTGCACAGGACAACTCTCAACCAACTGAGTCACACCGACCAGTACAGCACTTTTAATTTTGTTATGTCAGTGTTTTTCAAATTTCAGTGTACACTATTTTCTTTAATTTGACTCATTGTTACTAATATAAATGTATTTTAAAAGAAACATTTATATTTCTATATGGAAAACTAGTATCACTTGCCATAAATGGAAATAAAGAAGTAACCCATGCAGTGGTATATTTAATCAATTTACTTAAATGTTCTCCAATGAGAAGAAGAAATATGTTTAAAATCAATCAGGAAATAAAGATATTCAGATCAATTTCACATAGCTTAAGAAAAAATAATGAGGGTAAAATTTATACCAAGAATTTTAATTAATGTGCATTCATAGTTTGAGAGATGATTACATATAATTTACTCTTTTGGTAGTTCCTAACAAAAGTGATGTAAATGATTTTTGTTAAAAAATTTTAGTTAAAAGAAGCCATCTGAAGAAATTGCCAGAAATTGTACTTGTGTTGAATTATTTGGTAATGACACCCAAAATGATAGAAAAAAACATTCCTTATTCACTCGATGCTGTCCGTAGGATTGGAAACAATGCTTATGAGAATCTTCTTTGGTAAGTTTTTGAGTCTCTTTTTAGTTCAAAATTCTAAGCAAGATCTTTGAGTTCAAAACCAATTTTTTCAACTAACAAAAGGAATCAAACACACCATAATCAAACAGTGCCCCTCTCCAGATCTAGTTTTATGGTCATTTTGTACACTTTGTCTTGCCTGTGGAATACTGTTTTGTAGGGATAATTCAAGTTGTTCAGATCAACAAATGTATCAGCAGGTTAAGCTAATTTGAAAATTCACCCAACTAAGCATATTAACTCAGAGAATAATGGTTTCTTTCAAAATGACTTTCTCCTCATGATTTGCATGGACACTGGGAAAATAAAAAAGCTTCAATGTGAAACAGTTGCTGTTTGGAGTCTGACCATCTCTACACAGAGCTGAAAAATGTTGAGAATTCAGTTTAAATGGACAAATTTTACAATGTAAGCAGCTCTATAAAAATACCTAAGTACTTCTCTTTATCTTCAGGCATTTGAGGGCTTGCTCTTCTCTGTTTCTTTCTTTCTTTTTTAATATTTTTAAAAAATTATTTAATTTATTGAGGTGACATTGGTTAATAGGATCATATAGGTTTCAGGTGTGGATTTCTGTTACAAGATCTGTATATTGCACTATGTGCCCACCACCCAAAGTCAAACCATCTTCTGTCACCATATATTAGGCCCCCTTCAACCCCAGCCCCCACACCTGTGTTTCTAACAGTACATAGATTTTAGATTTTACTCTTGTAATGACCGTTTGAATACATGGAACTAGTCCTCCTGGCTTTAACCCTATCAAGGTTGACACGTGGACATCAACGTAACAGTTGATACCAGCGAACTGGACTCACTTTTACACTCTTATACTTGTAAAGAATTATGGCAAAAGATCTAGTTATTGAAGGTTTAAAATGTATCATGTGGTGGGCAGAATCATGACCTGCCAAAGATGTCCACATGCTAATCCCCAGAATCTGTGAATATATGTTAAGAACCTTTCCTGGATGTGGTCAGAGAGAAATATGACAACAGAAGGATGATCAAAGGGATGCAACTTTGTATAGATCTATGAGATTTGACCAAAATAATGTTTTGATCCCCAATTATTACTGATTATTATCAAATTATTACTCAGCAAAATAAATTAAGTCAATAATAATTACCACCCCCTAGACCTCCTACTTAGTTTAAGAGGAAATAAGCCAGTTAAAGTCAATGTAACGCTTTAGAAGAGATCAATTGAAATTGGGTGTGGGGAGCAATTTTAAAGAAATGTTGCCATGACATTCATCTCCTTAAGGAGCTGGGGAGCTCAGAACAGTCAAGACATAGACTGGAATGAGCCAGCCATACCCACCCTGAGGTAAAAGTGCTCAGATTATGACAGTGTTGGGTTTTGGGACTAGGGGAGGGAGAACAGGGGTAGAAGGGGGCAGGGAAGAACGGGATGGTCATTGAATCTGTGTCAATTTTCTGTTCTCAGTTCCCAAAAAATTGGCCTCTTTCCTCTCATAAGGACTTGGTGCCGAGCCTGATACATTTGATACATGTAGCCAAGTTGGGGAAAATTAAAGTAGACTGTGTATGATTCTGGCTAATTTAATAGTTGTTCTGCAGTAAAAAATGTATTCTTTTAGTAGTTGGAAATAGCAATAAACATTCCAAATAAAAAACAGAGTAAATGGGGTTGAAGAAATAGAAAAGATAGATATAAAAGGAAAGATTTATTATCCCTAGTTAGGATTTAAGAAATGTGAGCATGTTTATTTAAGAGAAGCCACTGAAAAGAAAGAGATTGTCCCTGGCTGGTTTGGCTCAGTGGTTAGAGCATCGGCCCATGGACTGAAGGGTTGCGGGTTTGAGTCCTGGTCAAGGGCACATACCTGGGTTGCAGGTTCAATCCCCAGCCTTAGTTGGGGTCCTGCGGGAGGCAACCAATTGATGTGTCTCTCACATTTCTCTCTCTTTCTCTCTCTCTCTCTCTCTCTCTCTCTCTCTCTCTCTCTCTCTCTCTCCGTTCCCTCTCTGTCCCTCCCTTCCACTCTATCTAAAAAATTAATGGGAAATTATCCTCAGGTGAGGATTAACCAGAAAGAAAGAAAGAAAGAAAGAAAGAAAGGAAGGAAGGAAGGAAGGAAGGAAGGAAGGAAGGAAGGAAGGAAGGAAGGAAGGAAGGAAGGAAGGAAGGAAGGAATAAATCAAAGACTTAGGGAAAAAAAAGAAGATATATTTTAAAAGCCACGTGTCTAAGGAGAGAAGAAGTTGTAGCCCAAGCACATGAGGTGGGATTAACCCTAGGTGGAGGAAGACCACCTCTTCTTTTATGGAGAGCTGGAGCAAAGAAGGTATGTGTGTGTGTAGATACAAAACATTCTGTAGTTCAGGGTCAGAGAACTAGTATTCATGCTTGAGACACTCCATTTTATCTGTGAATGAGAACATTCTACCTGAAAGGGCAGATGGCAAGAGTGGTCAGGTCAGAAAGTCCTGAGGGTAGAGGTGGAAGGAGCTAAGTAGAAACAGGAAGTAGGATTGCTGAGTTAGGCTCAGTATTCAAATCACATGGGATTGGAAACCGTATCTTTGAGATGTGTGTACATCAGTCAGGACAAGAAATAGAACTCCTCATACATTATACTTCTGAGGAGTGTGACAACTGGTCCACACAGGGCACACCGACAAGCCACTGAACCCCTCCACGTGGGCTTTTCAACTCTCTGAAGATTTTGTGTTTCACTTGCAACCAGGACTTGGCCTGGACAGCCTTTGGTACTGCCTGCTATGATGTAATCTATAGCCATGGGTCTCTTAAAGTTGGCTGCCTGTCTGGCCTGCTGTCAGGAATTGAGGTCCAGATGCCCTCTGCTCTGGGATGCAGTCCTAATGCTCTCATTTCATCAGCCTGGGAAATATCAGGATTTCTTTCTCCCTTCAAGTCTCCAGCCATAAGATCTGTCCATGATCTCCAAAATACAAAACCAGAAGGAAAGGGATTTGGATAAGTTCGTTTTCTAGGCCTGGAATTTTCTTTGTGGAAAGTTTTTTAGTCATGCATTCAATTTTTTAATAGACATAGAGGGCTATTCAGGTTATCTATTTCCTATTAATAAGCTTTGGTAATTTGTGTCTTTCAAGGAAGCTATTCATTTTATTTAAGTTGTCAAATTTATTGGCAAAAATTTATTTACCTATCCCCTTATTATTCCTGTAATTCTATAAAATCCTTAAAGATGTCTTTTCTTACATGATCATTCTGCCTAGATGTTTATTAACTTTATTGATCATAAAAAGTCAGCTTTTTATTATTTTTCCCATTCTTTTTCAATTTTATGTGTATAGATTTTCACTGTTATCTTTATTATTTCCTTATTTTTGCTTACTTTGGGTTTAATTTGCTCTATTTTTTCATTTCTTATTGTGGGAACTTAGATTACTGATTTTAGATCTTTCTTCTTTTCCAATATAAGCATTTAATGATTTAAAGTTCCCCATAAGTACTACTTTATTCATATACCACAAATTTGTTATGTTGTATTTTTATTTTAACTTAGTGCAAGATATTTCTGATATCAGTTGTAACTTTTTTCTTTCATTCATAGGTTATTTAAAAGCCTATTGTTTAATTCCCAAATATTTGAGGGCTTTCCAGATATCTTTGTTGTTAATTTCTGATATAATTTCACTGTGATCAGAAAACATACATTTCTTTCTTTCTTTCTTCCAAATTTATTTAAACTTACAGTATGGCCCAGAATATAGTCTTGATGTAGTTTAATATGCACTTGAATATGTATTCTGCTGTTTTGTGGTAGAGTGCTATGTAAATATTAGTTAGGGCATGTTGGTTGACATTATTGTTCAAGTCTTTAGTATTCTTATTGATTTTTTATTTGTTTGTTTACAATTTCATAGAGAGAAATATTAAAACTCCAACTACTAAGGATAATTTGCCCATTTACCCTTTAGTTCTTTCAGTTTTTGCTTCATGTATTTTGAAACTCTATTATTAGGTGCCTACAATTTAAGACTGTTGTGTTTTATTGATAAATTATGCTTTTTATCATTATGAAATGTGCCACTTTATTCATGGTAACAGTCTTTGTTCTCTCTTCTACGTTGTGTGATATTAATGTAGCCACTCCAGCTTTTTTTTAATTGGTTTTTGCTTTATATATCTTTATCTATTCTTTTCTATTTAATTATCTGTGCCTTTATATTTAACATCAGTTTCTATGGACACAATATTATTGGGTCTTGGTTTTATTTTATTCCAATGTGATAATCTCTGCCTTTGTAACAAGCTCTAGGGTCCATCATAGGCACATCTAGGGGGTGAAGGGCCATTCAGTGGGCAGAATAGAGGAAGGACTAGAGATGCTAAACATACTTCAGAAAGAGAATGATAAAATTTTCCCTTTGTGATTCTGCCAGGGTCAGCCCTGGGTTGAGGGCATGTGATGGGGCCTTGGAATCAAATGTTAACGTGTGCCCATGGCTCAAGAATCTAAGGGACACATGGCAGTTTCTCAAAAGATTAAACATAGAATTACCGTTTGATCCAGCAATTCTGCTTCTGGATATATAGATAAAAGAACTGAAAGTAGGGACTCAAACAAATACCTGTACACCAATGTTCACAGCAGCATTATTTGCAATAGCCAAAAGGTGAAAAAAACCTAATGTTCATCAATGGATGAATAAATAAACAAAATGTAGTATATTCATACAATAGAATATTATTCAGGCTTAAAAAGGAATAAAATTCTGCCCAACCAGTGTGGCTCAGTGGTTGAGCATCAACCCATGCACCAAGACATGGTCAGTTTGACTCCCCATCAGGGCACATGCCCAAGTTGTGGGCCTGATCCCCAGTGGGGGCCATGCAGGAGGCGGCCAGTCGATGTTCTCTCTCATTGATGTTTCTATCTCTCTCTCCCTCTCCCTTCCTCTCTCTCTAAAACCAATAAAGAAAAAAAAATTTTTTAAAAAGGAATAAAATTCTAATATATGGAGTAACAGGAATGAACCTTGAGGACACGTTATGCTAAGTGAAATAAGCCAGATGCTAAAGAATAAATATAGGATTCCTTTTATATGATGTTGTGAACTGAATTGTGTCTTCCCCAAATTTACATGTTGAAGCCCCAACCCGAAATGTGACTATATTTGGAGATAGGACCTTTATGAAGGTAATTAAGGTTAAATGAGGTCATAATAGTGAGGCTCTGATCCAATAGGATTAGTGTCTTCATAAGAAGGACACCAGAGAGTGCTCTCTCCCCACTCCCTCCCTCCTGCCCTCTCCCTTTTTCTCTCTCTTTGCCCTCCTGCCACGTGAAGACACAGTGAAAAGGTAGCCATCTGCAAGCCAGGAAGAGACCTCTCATCAGAACCATGCTGGCACCCTGATCTCAGACTTCCAGCCTCAAGAACTGTGAGAAAGTCGGTGTCCGTTGTGTAAGCCATCCAGCCTGTGTTATTTTGTTATGGCAACCTGAGATGACTAAGACATTGAGGTACCGGCTAGACAAGGAGACCTTGGTTCTTGTCTTCTTGAAGGAGAGATTTCAATCAGGAAACAAAGTGTAGAAGAGCAAGCAAGAATTTATTGACTGCAGTAAAAATATACTTAGGACAGTGAAACAAGGAAGAGCATAGAAGCAGCAATAGGAAAGCCTAGGCAGGGCTGCTTTGGCTCATCAGGAAGCCAGAAAATAGGGGGTCTTGGAAACAGGTTCAGGTGGTTGGCCTGGGATGAGCTGCTGCTGCCCATTGCTCCCCTGGTTGCAAGTTTCATGGGGTCCCTTGGAGTTTAGGAGATGCATGTCTGCGGGGGGAGAAGGGAAGAGGAGTGGAGGCATGGTCACGCTCCCAGGAAGGAGAGCAAGCACTGGGACCTTCGTTTTCAGGGGTTTAAAGGCTGGGTGTTTAGGGGAGATCCTAGGAGCGGATCGATAGAATATTCATAAGCTTTATGCTGATGTACCAAAATGAGATTTATTCTCTTAATTTGTCTGTCCTTGGGTGTGGTTGGCAAATGGTACTAATTGGATTTCTGTTACCTGTCTCCTTGAGTAGTGTGATTTAAGCTATTTACTCTCTGGTTAAGGAGAAGTGCAAACCATTTTCTCTTAAGTGTCCTTGGTTTAGGGAAGATGGGATTTACTAGGTTGCTGCAAATTGCTGTTTAACTATCTGTCTTAGTTTCCCTGTTCCACTTGTCCTGGAGTTTTTTTTAGCTTCTTACTATTCTATAACACCTAGTGTATTCAAATTCAGGAGATAAAACATAGAACTGGTGACCAGGGGCTGTGGAGAAGGGGGATGAAGAGTTGTTGTTTGGTGTGTGCAGTGTGTCAGTTTAGGATGATGGAAAAGTTCTAGAGCTGGTAGTGATGGTTGCACAACAATCTGAATGTACTTAATGCCACTGTACTACACACTTAAAAATGGATAAAATGGTAAATTTTATGTTTTATTTACCACAATTTAAAAAATAGAATGTTTTACCCTTGCTGGTGTGGTTCAGTTGATTGGAGCATTGTCCCACGCATGAAAAGGTGGCGGATTCAATTAGCAGTCAGGGCACATACCCGGTTGCAGGTTTGATCCTTGGTTGGGTGTGCAGGAAGCAACTGATGAATGTTTCTCTCTCAAATTGATGTTTCTCTCTCTCTCTCTCCCTTCCTTTCTAAAATCAATTTAAAAAATAAAATATTTTTTTAAAAGGAGGAAAAACTCCAACAACAAAAAAATCTAAGGGACATCTTATGGCCTTTCTGAAATCCTGATTCTGCATCATCATTCTTGACCAAATTGCCACCCCTCCCATCTAGGCACGCTGATGATGTCCTTCTACCAGAGCCTTTGGAATACACTCAATTCAACAGATAACAAACTGGAGAACATTTTGAGTTCCCTCTGAGTGAGTTCTGGAGCTCTCTGTCACTAAATTTAAGTCTTTTCCCCAGGAGAGAAAGAAAATTTGAGAGTAAAAAAGTGTTTGCAGCTGGAGCCTGAATGAGCAGTTTTGTCTCTAAAGACCGGAAAACACCTGGCCCCAGCAGACTTCCTATTGCGTTTTATATGGCTCTCAAAACTAGACTAATTCTTAGCTGACTGGCAAGATGTCGTTATGTTTGCTTGTGTAACACAATTTTATCTAAGCTCAAGCAGTCACAATATTTTATTTATTTTTTAGCAGGGAGAAGAATATATAAAATTACTGTCATATATTTCCTAGATTGAGTTGTAGTTTTGATAACTCAGGAAGCTTAAAACAGAGCAAAGCACATATTATTAGAGAATGCCGGAATCAGGGTGTACTAGAAAAAGACCACATGATAGAGCCCTGCTGCTCTGAGCTGGTTCTGTGATTAGCAGCATTAGCATAGTCTCAGAGCTTGTTAGAAATGTGGGATATTCAACACCCATGCCAGACCTACTGAGTCAGAACCTGCCTTTTGACAAAATCCCTAGGAATGCTAATAAAAGTTTGAGAAGCACTGCTATAGGGTCTGTTTCTCAGAAGGTGGTCTTTAGACCTCCCTCAACCAAATTGCCTTAGAATATTTATTATAAATGCATATTCCTGGATCCTTCCCAAGACCTACCAAAGTCACCCCATATGATTTTTAGGCAAAATAGCTTTGAAAAGCATTGCTCCAAAAATGTACATAGTTTTAAAAGCAGCACTGATTATTTGGATACTCTCCCCCACCCTCAACAAGGCTCTCCTTTGGGAAACATGGTTCTAAGAATGTGAGATTTCCCAATAACCATGCAATGGGGGAGAAAGAAAGAAAGAAGTGAAACTCTGCGCTAGTGTGATTTGAGGTGGCTTTGCCTATTCACACCTGGTTGGAGTGGATTTTTTGTTAATCCTTAGCTGAGGATATTTTTTTCCATTGATTTTTAGAGAAAGTGGAAGGGAGAGAAGGGGGAGAGAGAGAAACATTGATGGGAGAGAGACACATCTGTTTTCTTCTGCACATGTACCCATCGGGGAGGGGATTGAATCTCAGGTACGGGCTCTTGACCTGGAATCAAACCCTTGGCCCTTCCATGCATGGGCTGATGCTCCAACCACTGAGCCACACTGGCCAGGACTGGAATTGATTTTTTTGTTGTTGCAGTTTTATAACTTTATTTGACAATCAACAGTTAGTTCTCATCCATTGTAGATTTTTGAAAATGGTAACAGATACATAGGTGACCAACATATAGAGCTTGTTTGGTGAATCTTCATCCTCATTATGTTTTCTGGACAACTGCACCTGGATACATTGTGGGACATTCCTTATTCCTTTGGCCCAGACAGCTTTGTTCAGCTTTGTGTTAATGCATACATCTGGAGTTCCCATCTCCTTCATGGCAAATTTCCAGATCTCCCTGAGTGCCCAAGGGGCACACTTCTTGAAACCCACTCCATGGATGCACTTATGAATGTTAATGGTGTATTCTCTGGTCACTACCTTGTTGATGGCAGAACAGACCTTCTTCTCGCTACCCTTCTTTGCGGGAGTCCTTATGTCAGGCCCAAGTTGGAAAGCAGGCTGGAATGGATTTTTAAGGATGATTCTGTCTTTCTTATTTCATTCTCTCAAATTAATTTCTCTCTCTGTCTCTCCCTCTCCCTCTCTCTCTCTCTCTCTCTCTCTCTCTCTCTCTCTCTCTCTCTCACACACACACACACACACACACACACACACATGAGTTGAAACAATAAAGGGAGTCAGAGGAAGACAACGTTTGCTCATGAATCTTCTGAGTGATCAACTAAAATTGAAACTGGACAACAAATGGGTCTGGGCCTCCTGTCACTACTTGAGCCAATTAAGCAGAGACAAGGTTGAATTTTATATGATCATTTATTCCAATATTGCCAGCAGTATGGGAGAGCAGTGGGTCATCCTGCAAAAATCTGCTGTGCCCCCACTCACTGGCCAGTCACTTTTAAAGGGTAGAAAAACAAAGACGAAGTGAGAAAAGGCAGTTAGACAAAAAGAAAAACCACGAGTAAAGTGATTACAGGAGATCACAATCATGAAGAAGGAATGCAGGCTTGGGGATTTCAAAAGGTGGTGACCAGTGTGTGCCTCTGGGGTTCCTAACCAGTGTGTGCCTCTGGGGTTCCAATGCTCCGATAACCAGGTTGTTAATCTTTCCACGATGTCAAGCAGTTCCCCCTTGTTCTCAGATTTGGAGAATACAGAGCATTACTGAGGTAAACTCCCAGGACATACAGCTCCCAGCCAGGTCAGAATGGGCTTTTTAAAATCAGAACAAAGCAATCACGACTAACAGAGCAAGATTATTAACATTTCATAGTTATGGCTAGTGCTCCACTATGATTAGTTCTCTATTATTCTCTCCCGCCCCTTTCAAGATGACACAAGACTCAGACCTTCCACGTGCTTATTTCTGAGTAGCTGCTGTGGTGTCAGGATTAGGTGTGGCTGTAACAGTTCTCCTGCTTTATGCAATAGTGTGAATGACCTGGCAGCTTCCTCCTCAAAGGGTTGGCTTTTAGTAAAGGGACATGTATGTGATGAGACCTAAAAGGCCTGGGAAGTTCCTCTGACCAGCTTGCAGTCCTTCCTGTCCATCACCATTTGAGTGCCCCTTCACACTGTGTACACGAAGACATTCTGGCAGCACCACTTGACAAGCCATTTCAGCCAACACTGCTGAACAAAGTGGATTTGTTTATTCAGGTTTTTCTGAGCCAGGCACCCAGCTGAGACATAATTGTATTGGCCTGAGATAAAGACCAGGAGCCTGGGAAGGGAGAAGTGTGCAGTATTCAGATATGTGGAGAGCCTATGGATAAGAGGACAAGGACACCCATGAGAGACATGACTTACCTCATGGGTTCTGAAGACCAGCCTGGTGGGCTTAGATGAAAGCACATAATGGAGGCCTACTTCTCATCCCAGCACACCAATGAGCTCTGGGGCCTGGATAAAGGTGACCAGAAGTTAACTGAACTGGATGCTGGAGCCAGAAGAGACTGTGCAGGGTGTCTGTCCTGCCCATTCATTTGTTGACATAAGAAACATCCAAACCTGTAGAGAAATTTTATAAAAGTTTATTTGAGCCAAAATGATGATATATGCTGGGGAGCAAGATCTCAATTGCTTTGGAGAATAATAGTTTGCAGTTTCTTTTTTGCATTTGAAATTGAGGAGGAGATTATATGAAGGTGGAAGAAAGCAAGGCAGTGCTCAGATTATAGGATAGCTAAGATTATGTGCTCTCTTGCATGCTTTAGAGAGGGTCAGAGAGGATGGTATTGGAAGTAGGGGTTTGAAAGGGGGCATTTCAAAGCTGCATTAACCTAGATGCACAGAAACAATGGACAGGGCTTGCTTAAAGCAAGCATAAACCTTTTAGTGAAGAAGTTATATGCCCGGAGCATGACTACCCACCTGACCTACCTGGTTAGGAATTTATGATTGGATCACTCTGTGAGGTTACTTTTCATAGAACTCCTTTTTTTTTCATCCACACACTCTACCAATGAGGATCCTGACTCCCCAAGATGCCCAGGCAATGTCAGTGAACCTTAGAGTGCTGTGGGAGTGAGTTGTAAGTCATTGAGAAGATGTAACTGTCAATTGACATGTGAGCTAGACCCAGGCAATCAGAGGCTCCTATCCACTTCCTGTCCTTAGAATGTATATTCTGCCTACTTTCCCCTTACTAGCAGCCATTTCAAGGAACAGCCTTGAGAGAGTAAGAAGTTGTTGAGACCATCTGGATGGTATACATGACTGATTCTGGTTAAGGACTTTATATAAACTTTAAGATTCTGGCGGGTGAATGTGGAGATCTACTTAATCTTGAGCTTGCCCAAACAAGCCTTGTATGTAAGTTTGCTTGCTTATTAAACCTGCCACCAGCCCGGCTGGTGTGGCTCAGTGGTTGAGTGTCGACCTATGCACTAAGAGGTCGCCGGTTCGATTCCCGGTCAGGGCACATGCCCAGGTTGTGGGCCCGATCCCCAGTGGGGGGCATGCAGGAGGAGGCCAATCGATGTTCTCTCTCATTAATGTTTCCATCTCTCTCTCTCCTTCTCCCTTCCTCTCTCTCTAAAATCAACAAAGAAAAAAAAATAAACAAACAAACAAACAAAAAAAAACCTGCCACCTACCCATCTGGAGTGGTCTACCTCTATCTTCGGTCTCTCCTTGCCCTCCCTGTACAAAGAGCTGGTTTCAGGTTTCACCCAGGGAACTCCCAAGGTTGGGAACCAACAAAGTGGCAAGGTGTGACTAGCGCTGTGATTCTGGACTCACATTGCAGCGAGTGCTCAAATGCATCTTGTTGCCTTCACACTAGAAGCCAGAAAATAGGGTCTATAAGAGCTGAATCTTAGTCTTGCATATAATTGTCAATTTTATATCTGCAACCAGATGGCAGGGAGCACTTTAATTAGGAGAATGAGCTTTACCATCAGATAGACATGGGTTCAAACCTGGCCTTTCTACCTATTTACTCAAGCATAGGCTAGGGACAATTCCATGAGTTTCAGTCCATAAATCAGTAAAATGGGGATAATGTTCTCTGGATTGTAGTGTTGTTGGAAGATTTAATGAGGCAAGATGAGTAAAGTTTGCTGTTTCTCAAATTTGAATGGCATATTAATTACCTGGAATCTTGTTAAACTGCAGATTCTGCTCAGTGTTTCTCAGGAGTTGCTAGGCTCTTCAGTTCTAACAAGTTCCCAGGTGCAGCTGATGGAGCTGGTCCATGGACCGCACTTCAAGTAGCAAGGATGTAAAGAATTTACCAAGGGAGAGACTAAATTAAAAAAAAAAGTAGTAACTTAAAATTTTGAAATAATTTTGTACTTGCAAAAAGTTGCAACAACAACAAAAATAGTATAAAGAATTCCTAACCCTGGTTGAGTGGCTCAGTTGGTTAGAGTGTCCTATCAATATGCCAAGGTTTCAGGTTCAATCCCCGGTCAGGGCACATACAAGAAGCAACCAATGAATGCATAAATAGGTGAAACAACAAACTGATCTCTCTCTCTCTCTCCAATCAATCAATCAATAAAAAAAAATTTAACAACAACAAAAATAGTAATTCCCAGAGATTTCCTTTCCAGCTTCCACAAATGTTAACACCTTATCATCATAGTACAATGATCAAAAAGGGAAATTGACATGGAAACAAAACTACTAACTAATCTTCAGACATTTTTCAAATTTCATTAATTGCTTCACCAGTGTCCTTTTTCTGGAGCAGGATACATCCAAGATCACACACCATATTTAATCATCAGTCTCCTTTGAGCTGGGAGAGATATAGGAGAGACTTTCAGTGAGAGACGACTATAACATCAATGATAACCCACTTGAATTTCTTACTCGTCTTTGAATTCAAGTGGTTCTCATAAGAACGCCCGGGAAACCTGTTTTACACGTTCACACTCAGAGAAGTAAAATTTGTAGGACGTGGGTGATGTCTGGGAATGTACATTTCTATCAGCATGTCAAGTGTGTCTGATGCAAGCAGTAGGAGGACCAGATTTTGAGAAACAACGCCCAAGAGTGGCTGGCACAGCTTCAGTAAACACTTGATGTGAGATCTCTCCTTATATAAGGACAAGCTTAAAAACATATTTTAAAGCATTACTTTGACAACCCTGGACAGTGTGGTTCAGTTGGTTGAGTGTCATCCCATGCACTGAGAGGTCACTGTTCCATTCCTGGTCAGGGCACATACCCAGGTTGTGGGTTCAATTCCTGGTTGGGGTGCATATAAGAGGCAGCCAATCGATGTTTCTTTCTCTCTCTGCACCCCTCTCTCTTCCTCTAAAATCAATAAAAACATATTTAAAGCATTATATTGACATAGTAACATTTCTAGAGGTAGTGTAGACCTGCTTCCCCATCTCTACCCCCTTTCATAATACAAGTGGAAGCACCAGTTTGCCTTGTCACCTAACATGCCTTTTATTAATATTTTCCATGTTTTCTGGGAAGTTCTGGGTTCTTACCTCCTCAAAATTTGCCACAAGGGGGCACCAGTGATTTCCTCCTAGTGCTCATAGTGTTGTGAATTGTCAAGTTGCCAAATTAGAAAGCAATTAGCAAGTGTTTGAAAAGTCAAAGAACATTTTATCAGCCAGACTTTACCACCTATGGCCTCAAAGATCTGGATATTTTCGCCTCTGATTACATCATGATAAATTCCAGGATTGCTGACCTGGGGCCATTGATAATAATCAGAGATTTATTTGCATAGAGATGTCGGGTGTGCTGGCTTGGGCCACACCTGGGGCCTTCTGCCTGAGGAGTTTGGTCTGGGCTTTCCCGGGCAGAAAGGACAGCTGTGAATAATGCAGCAGGTTTGTAGAAGCTCAGACACAGAACTGCAGTCTTGACACACTTTCCCCATCGGGTCCTGGTTTTCACATCCCTTTTCCCTGGGGCCAATGAAGAGAAATAACACTTTTCACGTGATCTCAACAGCCACCTTCATTGTCCCCTAGCCCTGTCAAAGGGGCTTAGAAAAGAAGGGCTGCCCTGTGCTGGTGAATGGTTTACTGCTCAGTGGAAGAAAGGGCCCAAATCCACATCTATGCTAGACCTAGGAGTGTGCTGGTATAATTTAACAACCAGCACTCCAAACAAACAAACAAACAAACAAACTATTGCGGTTTACCAATTTCTGTGGGGGTAAATACTCCCATCATGGCTGATTTCAAGCTATCAATGTGGGAAGAGATGTGTAGAAGCCCACTTGTCTGTCATATAAATACAGTGATATAATCTCAAAAGCATAGATTAGAGTGAATATAGTTATAACTAGAAAGTGATGAGGTTTGAGTGTTTATTATCTTTGTTTAAAATTTTTAAAAAATTGTGGTAACACATACATGACATAAAACTTACCATCGTAACCATTTTTAAGTGTACAGTCCAGTAGTGTTAGGTATTCACATTGTCGTGCAACCAGTCTCCATCCAGAACTGTACTCATCTTGTAAAATTCAATTTCTATACCTATTAACAACTCCCCATTTCTCCCTCCCCCAACCCCTGACAATCACCATTCTACTTTATGTTTCTATGAATTTGATACTTTGATACTTTAGATACCTTATATAAGTGGAATCATATAGTATATGTCTTTTCATGACTGGTTTATTTTAGTCAGCATAATATCCTCAAGAATCATCCATGTTGTAGCATGTGACAGGATTCCCTTCTTCTTTTCCTCCTCTCCCTCCTCTTCCTCCTTCTCCTTTTTCTTTCTTTTTTTGTTAATCCTTACATGAGGACATTTTTCCATTGATGTTTTTAGATAGAATGGAAGGGAGGGAGGGAGGGAAAGAGGAAGAGAGAGAGAGAGAGAGAAAGAAAGAAAGAAACATCCATGTGAGAGAGACACACCGATTGGCCGCCTCCTGCACATGCTCCAACTGGGGCCAGGGATGGAACCTGCAACCCAGGTATGTGCCCCTGATTGGGAATCGAACCTGCAACCCCTTGGTCTGAGGGCTGACACTCCAACCACTGAGCCAAGCTGGCCAGGGCAGGATTCCCTTCTTTTTTAAGGCTGAATAATATTCCAATGTCCATATATAACAAACACACTTTTCTTCATCTAGTCATCTGTCGATGAACACTGAGTCTGCTTCTGCCTCTTGGCAAATGTGAATGCTGCTGCTCTGAATATGGGTGTAAAAATATCACTTCCAGATCCTACAAAAGTGGAATTGCTAGATCATATGGTAATTCTATTTTTAATTTTTTTGAGGAATCTCCATACCGTATTCCATAGCACCTGAAACATTTTACATTTCACCAACAGTACACAAGGATTTTAATTTCTCAACATTCTCATTAACACTTGCTATTTTCTGTTTTGTTTTTTGTATAATCACTATCCTAATGGGTATGAGGTGATATCTCATTGTGGCTTTGATTTGCATTTCACTAATGATTAGTGATGTTGAGCATCTTTTCACATGCTGTGTCTATTTGTGTATCTTCTTTGGGGAAATGTCTATTCAAGTCATTTGCCCAGTTTTGATTGGATTATCTTTTGTTGTTGCTGAGTCATAGTTCTTTATATATTCTTAATATGAATCCCTTTTTAGATACATTATTTGCAATGTTTCCCCCCAATTCTGTAGGTTGCCTTTCACTGTGTTGATTGTGTCTTTTGATACATAGAAGTTTTTAGTGTTGATGTAGTTCAATATATCTATTTTTTACTTTTGTTGCCTGCACTTTTGGTGTCATATCTAAGAAATCATTGCTAAATCCAATATCCTGAAGCTTTTCTCTTTTGTTTTCTTCTAAGAGTTTTAGGTCTTAGACTTAGGTCTTTGATCTATTTTGAGTTAGTTTTTATATATGGTATAAGCTCCCAACAGCAGTTGTTGAAGAGACTATTATTTCTCTCTCAAATTATCTTAGCACTCTTGTCAAAGATCATTTGGCCATATAAACAAGTATTTATTTCTGGGCACTCTATTCTATTCCTTTAGTCTTTCTGTCTGTTTTTATGTCGGTATCACACTTTTGATTACCATAGCTTTGTAGTAAGTTTTGAAATCAAGAAGTGTGTTTTCTTTTTTTCATATTTTTATTAAAATGAAGTTAATATACAATATTACATTAGTTTCAGGTATACAACAGTTATTCAACATTGATATACCTAATGAAATGATCACCATGTTAAGTCTAGTAACCATCCGTCATTGTACAGGTTATTATGATATTGAGTATACTCCCTATGCTGTACATTGGTGTCTTCTTTAATTTCTTTCAGAAATGTTTTATAGTTTTCAATGTATAAGTCTTTCACCTTCTTGGTTAAGTTTATTCCTAGCATTTTATTATTTTTCAAGCTATTTTAAATGGAATTATTTTTTAAATTTCCTTTTCAGATTGTTCATTGTTGAAACACAACTTATAGAAACACTACTTATTTTTGTGTGTTGATTTTGCATCCTGCAACTTTGCTAAATTTATTACTTCTGACAGTTCTTTTGGGGAATCTTTAGGTTTTCTACATATAAAGTCATGTCATCTGTAAACAGATAATTTAACTATTTCCTTTCCAATTTCCATGCCTTTTATTTCTTTTTCTTGCCTGATTGCTCTGATTATGACTTTCAGTAGTAAGTTGAATAGAATCGGTGAAAGTGGGCATCCTTATTTTGTTTCTGATCTTAGAGCAAAAGCTTTCAGTCTTTCACTATTGAATATGATGTCAGTTGTGAGGTTGTCATATAGGCTTTTGCTATATTGAGATAATTTCCTTCTATTTCTAGTTTGTTGAGTGTTTTCTTTAAATCATGAAAAAGTGTTACATTTTGTCAAATGCTCTTTATACATCAATTGAGATGAATATGTGTTTTTTCCCCATCATTCTGTTAATGTGGCATATTATATTGATTTTTTTGTGTGTTGAACCATCGTGCATTCCAGAAATAAATCCCACATGTTCGTGGTGTATAATTCTTTTAATATGCCATTGAACTGTTTGCTAGCATTTTGTTGAAGATTTTGCCTTAATATTCATCAGTGATATTGTTCCATAGTTTTCTTTTTTACATTATCTTTATTGTAATTTATTTGCTTGTATGTTTATGTAATTTACTTTTTAATAGTGGCTGTTTAACAATCAGTTTATACAATTCCTGAAAATTTAACAATTGATTCTCATGACTCAATATGAGCTGGCTCCAGCATATTGCTGGCTAGATTTTTCATATTCTTTTCCTTTTGCAATTTGGGCCACAGTGAATTGAGAGATTTGCTTAATTTCTCATAATAATAGGAAAAGCAAGAAATGAGTATGTCAACTTATTTGGCAAACAAACAAACAAAAAACAGAAGAAGTGTTAAGCTGTGAATTATTTTCCTGGTCCCCACCTGATTACATTATCATCTTTAACAGTATGAAATTCAGTCCTTTTTCAGGAAGGCACTATAGTCTTTCCTTTTAAATTATTTTTTAACATTGGCCTGAGTGAATACTGTACTTGCATGATCTCATTTAATTCTCCCAACAATGTAGATACTATTATTTTCCTCATTTTAGAGACAAAGACACTGAAGTTTAGAGAGGTTAAGTAACTCATACAGTCACACAGCTAATTAGTGGTATAGCTAGAATTTGAACCGGAGCTTCCGGGGGCTTCAATTGTCATCTAATCACACATTGACACATGCTAGGATATACAATGCCCCATCTGATCCTTGGTGTTGAAACGTAACTGTGTTCCTCATCTAATGCAGTCCCCACAGCTCTGGCTCAATCTGAGCTCTGTTCACATCCTCTTAGAAGCATGGGGTAAATTTCAGCTGCTGGACAATGTCACTCCAGGACCATGGGATATCATGTAAATATCTCAGGGATTAGATAGATATGCCACATGGTTATTTTGGGGCTGATTCATACTTGGTCATATGTAGGACTCTTTGTATATTTAGTTGCAATGGATTTGCTAACATTTTTTAAAGTTTTTTTGTTGTTGTTCATTGATGAGGCACATTAGTCTGTAGTCTTTTGTTGTAGTTAAAATTTTTTTTTAAATCCTCACACAAGGATATTTTTCCATTGATTGAGTGGGAGGGAGTGAGGAAGGGAGAGAGAGAGAGAGAAACATGATGTGAGAGAGACGCATCAATTGGCTGCCTCCCACATGACCCTGACCAGGGCCAGGGATCAAACCTGCAACCGAGGTATGTGCCCTTGACTGGGAATCAAACCTGTGACTCTTTGGTCCTTGGGCCAAGACTCTTAACAGCTAAGCCAAACCAGCCAGGGCTAAAAAATTTCTTTTGAAGATATTTCTTCTGGAAGGAGCTTTGATAATTTGTCTTTTAAGAAATTTTTCCATTTCAACTGAGTTGCCATATTTATTGACATATTTTCCTTATCATTTTCCTTTCAGAAGAATCTGTAATGATGTTTTCTCTCATACTCCTGATATTGCTAAGTTGTATTTTCTCTTTTTCTATTCTAATTAGTCTTGCGAGAAGTTTATCAATCTTTTTGGTTTACTCAGAGAACCAGCTTTTGGCTTCACTGATTTTCTCTGTTTTCCTTTTTAAAGTTTTCTTGATTTCCATTCTGATCCTCCTTATTTCCACTTTTCTGTCTGCTTTAGATTTAACATACCCTCTTCATTCTAGTTTCTTAAGGAGGAAGTTTAGGTCATTGATTTATTTCCTTTTTTCTATAAATGTCCCTCCAAGCTTTGTTTTAGCTATATCTCACAACTTTGATGTGTACTTCCAATTTCATTTAGTTCACAGTATGTTCTAATTCCCCTTAGACTTCTGATTTGACCATTTGATATTTAGAAGTTTGTTAATTTCCAAATATTTAAGGGTTTTCTAGATCTTTCTGTAAATAATCCTAATTTAATTCCATTGTGGCCAGAATAGTTTGTATGATTTAAATGCTTTTAAATTGATTGAGACTTGTTTTATGGTCCACACTATGGTATGTCTTGTGCATCTGAAGAAAATGTGCACTCTGCATTTGTTGGACAGTGTTCTATAAATGTCAGTTAGGTCAAATTGGTTGCTAACATCGTTCTAGACAAGTTCTCACTGACTTTTCTACTTTTTCTATAAAGTATTGAAAAGGGGGTTGAAATCCCTAGTTGTAATTATATATTTGCCTATTTCTCCTTTTAATTCCATTAGTTTTGTTTCATGTATTTTGAGTTTCTATAATTAGATGCATACATGTTTATAATTACTTTGTCTTCTTGATAAAGTGATCCTTTCACTATGAAATGACCTTCTTTAATCCCTCGTAATATTCTTTGCCCTGAAATTTACTTTGATATTAATATAGCCACTCTAGCTTTCTTTCCTTTTTTTTTCTTTCTTTTGTGTCAATAGGATATTGTTTATGGTTTTATCTTCTTTCCTGGTTTATTAGCTATAACTATTTTATTATTTTAGTGGTTGGTTTAGGATTTAAATGTACTTCTTCAACTTACTATAGTCCAATTTCAAGTGATATTATAATACAACTTCAAGTATAGGGTAAGGTCCTTATGTCCTCTCCTTTCCCTGACCTTCATGCTACTGTGATCACACTTTTTCTTTCTCCATATAATGCCTTAATACATTGTTATTATTTTTTGCTTCAAAAAGTTTTCTTTTAAAAAGACTAAAAAATAAGGGAAAAGTTTTTATATATACATACATATTTACCATTTCTGATGTTGTTTGTATACATCCAAAATTCAGAATAATCAAACTGTTAGGATGCCATTTATGCCTAAACTATCGGAGTATACTGGAATGGCTAGCAAATCACACAAAGATATATTGCCTCACTTTATAAAAGGGGTCAGTTGTGAGAATTTTTTCCACCTTCCAACCTTATGAAGAGGGAATGTTTCTTCCTAGAAGTGAAGTTTTCTTTTTTTTTTTTATAACTCTTAGCTTTGAATACACAACCTTCTACATACAGTTTGTGTTATTTATCCACAAATGCACAGTACTTTGCATTTGTCCTCAGTGAAGCTAACCTGCTGCTTAAACACGTGGCCTTTACTTACCTATGTGGACTCAGGAGTTAAAAGAGTTTAGAGTTACAACCCACCTAGGCAGGTTGCTTTTTCTCTCCAATTTCTCATCTATACATTTTTTTTTGACACTTACATGGGACCATATAGTTAATAGTAGTATAACTTGTACAACCATACTCAGTGGCCATGGTTATGAGGATTACACGAGATAGAGCAAACAGAGCATAGAGTAGTGCTGGCACTTAATAAGTGGTCAATAATCGTTAGCTGCTATTAGGGCTGGAGTAGAGAATGCGAAGACAAAAGTGGCCAAAGATGGTCGTTATAAACAGTGTGAAGTATGGAATTCACCCAAGAGCATTAGTCAGATATGAGTTTTAGAAAGAATGCTCTGGCAACAGACTGAGATCAGGAAAGGTTTAGAGTTAGGACTGGAAGCAGGGGAGCAGTTAGGGAACTGCAGCAGTAGTCCAGAAGAGAGATTACGGTGGCCTGAACAAATATGGCAGCAGTGGAGATAAGAAGCATACCAATTGAACACATACAAGAAGTTTAAAAAAATAATTTTTGCCTGATGGATGTGGGAGGTTAGGTACAAGAAAAAGTAAGAATGACCCAGGTTTCTGGCTCAGTAAGATGAGTAAATTGTGGTGCCATTTATTAAGACAGAACACTAGAGAAGACCCAAACTGTATATGTGTGTGCTTTTTATGAGTCCAATGATTTTCAACCTTTTTCATTTCATGGCACACATAAACTAGTAACTAAAATTCTGCAGCACACCAGAAATATGTATTTTGCTGATCCAACAACAACAACAACAACAAAAGGTATAATTCTGATTCACTCACACTGATGGCTATTGTGTTGGCTGTTGTCATTTTTCTATTTGATAATCTAAGGGAAAAGAGGTCAGTGCCCCTGACTAAAATAGTCCGATATTGCATATGTATTTTAAAAATTCTTGTTGCACACCCGTTGAAAATCACTGGATTAGTCTAATGGAAATTAAAGTTGGTTTATGACCACAAAGAATCCCTAATTTGACCATAACGGTGTATAAATTTTCTTATATACATTAAAGCTGTTGTGAACTTTTATTTATCTAACTTCTAAGCACAGTCCATGCCCTAAATCAATTTACTGTAAACTTGCATAGTTCTTCCATCAATCATAAACATTTTCCCAGATCAAATGTGTGTGTAGATGGGTGGGGTAGGAAGGTTCTCATATCTGGAATTTCAGGATTTGGTGAACAAAATCAATGATCACTCTAAGTATATTCCTTGTAATGATTTTAGTCATAGCCTGTCTCATCTTTCCAGATTAGAGACCAAATGTTTTCAGTCAATACACAATACAATTCTCTATGGCAAAAATATGTGCAAGTCCTAATTCCCAGTACCTGTGAATATTACCTTGCATGGCAAATGATTAAATTAAGGATATCTCAAGATTTATTCTGGATTATCTGGGTAGGCCCTAGATGCAATCACATGCACTCTTATAAGAGAAAGGCAGAGGGAGATTTCAGACACACTCAGAGAAGGCAATGTGAAGACAGAGGATGGAGTGATGCCATCATACACCAAGGGATGTCGGGCAGCAACCACAAATTGGAAGAGGCAAGGAACAGATTCTCCCCTAGAGTCTCCAATGGGAGCATGACCCGCTGACATCTTGATTGCAATTCACTGAAAATTATTTTGGACTTCAGAATTGTGAGAAAATAAATTTGTTGTTTTAAGCCATCATTTGTGGTTAATTTATTAGTGCACCCATAGGAAACTAATACAAGTGGTCAGAAATAGTCTTCAGTAAAGACTGATGCTCTACAATACTGATAGTCTACAGACCAACCCTTTTTTGTTTTATAAACTACGAAAGTAGGGCAGAGCATTCTCTAAGATCGGATTTTCTTGCAAAATGCATGGCTTTACATTTTGCCTTTATGAAATATTTTTGAGGCTTTTGTTCCTAATTTGTTTATAATATATCCTTGTGGGAAAATACTGAAATTGTTGTCTGGTTCTTGCAATAATGTATTCCACAGATAATTTCCAAAACTGGATAAATGTTACCTTCATTTAAAAAATCTCAAGATGATTCCATTAGACACTTTATGTTAATTCCAATTTTAATGTTTGCTTAATTTTGCCTAGCTTATCATATCCTACTAGAATGTCAGGTGCATGAAGGCAGGAACTTCAATCATTGCTGTGTCCCTAACACCTATAATAGTGCTTAGCATAGTTAATTAAATATTTGTTGAATCAATGTGTGATTTGCCTATTAATTCCTTTTGCTGTTACTTTCAAACATTAAAATAGAAGATTCTTTTTTTGAAATAATTCATGTAGAATATCATTACATAAAATAGGCAAAAGCAGATCTGTCCTATTAGTGAGGAATGTGAAATCCTGCTTACCTGTCTGTAACTTATTGCACATTAACATTGTAGCATATTATATGTTGTTATAATATTAATATGCTATTATAAGAGAAAAAAAAACACGAAAAAAACTCCTAAATTTGGAGTTCAGAAAACGCTGTCCTTTTGGGAAAACAAAATTTATACCCAGGGTAAAAATTCAGTTTGGGAGGTTTTTGGGCTTCTGCTTATCAAATGGACAAAAGTATAATAATGGCAGAGTAACAATCAACAGCACCAATTTCTTTAGGAACACAACAGGGACAAAAGTTACTAAGAAATGATATTAGAAATCTGTTTCTGGGCTTACCCACTAAGTAAGGGGGTACAAACAGCGGCTCTGAAATCTGGTCCATGAGTTCAAATCTTTGACTGTCAATCATTGTGTAACCTTGAGTGAATCTCACCTACAATATGGTGATAATCCTAGTATCTACCTTAAAAAGGATATTGTGAAGTTTAAACGAGATAATTACTATGCATAGGATGTTACATCGTAAATACACAGTAAGTGGTAGTTCTGAACTAGACTTGATGTCAAAGTTCCTTTGATGACATTTTCCCTTTTCCCTAATATCATAGTGTTTAAATTGCACTTCTGCATTGAGTCCTTCACTTCAGGCTATTACAACACTGGTGGTAGAGTACACTGAAAAATTGCAAGGAATTTAGAGGCCAAAGATGCAGTTTTGAGTAAATTTCCTTATTTTAAAATGCCAATACTGCCCAGCCGGTGTGGCTCAGTAGTTGAGCATCAACCCATGCACCAAGAGGTCACCAGTTCGACTCCCAGTCAGGGCATATGCCCAGGTTGTGGGCCCAATGCTCGGTGGGGGGCATGCAGGAGGTGGCCAATCAATGTTCTTCTCATGGATGTTTCTCTCTCCCCCCCTCTCCCTTCCTCTCTAAAATCAACAAAGAAAAACCAATTAAAAAAATAAAATGTCAATACTAATTTATATTTTCTCGGCATCTCACAGTTGGTACTGTCAAAATAGGAGAGTAAGTGCTACATGGATGTTGGTCATCACTTGCCTACCTGCCACTTCTCTTCCCCACCCACGCAACTCACTGCAAATTCCTGACACTGTATGCTTGACGAGGACTCATTTTCTTGTTCCCCAATTCAGTAGGCATACTAGGCACTCTGTGGGCCCAGGCCTCATTCTATGTGATAGGTTTAATTTGAAATTTTAATCCTAATTATTTGAGTACATTTAAATCAGTAGTTTAAATTTTTAGTCACACTCATCAGTCACTATGTTCTCCCTAAAGAATATAGAACAGAATAAACAAAACAGTTATCCAAATTGTAAGTCTGTCCCTTTGAGACAGGAAATTCTCTTAAAGGTGAGAATAATCTAAAACACCCAATTAGTGACAGCTGTATTTATTACACCAGATTTAATCCCACTCTCTTGATCTCACCCAGATTCATGGCTTTTAATATCATCTATGAAGATGACTCAAGTTCTGACCTCCAGCCCAGACCTCTCCTCCATATATCAGACTTTTATATGCAACTGCCTATTTGACATCTCTAATTGGATGTCTAATGGAGACCTCAAATAGTCCAAAACTGAGCTTCCCCCAAACCCACTCCTCCCACAGTGCTTTCCAACCGTGGCCAGTTGCTCAGGCCAAATACTGTGGAGTCATCCTTTAATCATCTTTTTCTCATGTTCCTCACACTTATTCAGTGAGCAAAGTTTACTGGGTCAACCTTTAAAATATAAACAAAATCCAACTACTTTTCACTACTATCCATATTACTATTACCTCTTACTTGGATTATTACAATTTGCTTCCTAACTGGGCACCCCCTGCAGTGTATTCTGAACACCAAAGCCAGAATAAGCCTGTTCACATCACATCACTCCTCTGCTCCAAACTCCTTTCTCAAGAAGAGGAAAAGCCAAAGTCCTTAATATCTCCAACCAGGCTCCCCGTTACTCCTTGACCTATCTACTCTTCTTTTTCCTGTTGCACCAGCCGCACTGCTATTCCTTTAGCAAACCAGGCACTCCCTCAGGATCTTTGTACTTATTCTCTCTGCCTACAATGCTTTCCTCCCAATTTCAAGTCTCTGATCAAATGGAACCACCTTCCTTATCCACCCTCTACCCCATCCTGGCACTGCTTCTCCCATCTTCCTTGCCTTACTTTCCCCCTAATAGTTATCATAATAACACTTAAATCTAACTTATTAATCTTGTTTTTAATCATCTAATGATGATTAAAACTCCATGAGGGCAGGAATTTTTTCACTGTTGTTGGACTGAAAATAGTTCCAAGCAGAGAATTAGTCAGTAAACAATTGTTGCAAAAATGAACTTGAAGTCATCACTTCCATTCCCATGCCCCCCTTTACTGAACAATTAAAGTCACACAAATGTTCTTGGGTGAAAATAAAAGCAAAAGACCACTACACATTAGTTTGTCAACATGTAATGCCCTGGGTTTATTTTGTGAGAATTCTATCACAATTTTTTCCAGGTGGGATTAAAAACCTTAAGGATAATGTATGCCATTGGACTGGGCATTCAGACTTCGGTACTGACAAAGCACTGGTAGTAGTCTGTTAAGTACCATTCTCTTCACAGAAGAGAGGTCAAATATTTCCAAAGGAAGGCACCCGATATTTGTGGTTCTGGCCTTACAGCCTTCTGGAGAATCTTAAAAGGAAAAAAGCTGGCTGGCTGTTTTTAGAAACTGGAATGATGATACACGTACAGCAATTACTGCATTCTTCTCCCTTATATCCTTTTTGTAAGAACAAGTAAAGAATGAAGTCTTTTAAACAATTCGACAATAAAAAAGTACAATTTCTTTTGTGCTAAAAAAAAGGGCAAGACAACATAAACTCCAGTTGTAAGGACTCCATTTGCATACTTGATTTAACACTTTTTGGTGTGGAAGGAAATGGGACTACTGGGCTGTTTGTAGAGCAGCAACATAACATTAGTGCTTTAAGTACCAGAAACTACCCACAGCTTTGTGGGCAAGTGGGGATGGGAAGATTCAAGAGACTTCATTTTTAGCTTGTTACTTATCCTAATGATAGTAGACCAGGAAGATCCCCATTTAACAGTACATTCCCCATTTTTTTAAATAAACTGATGCCTTTTTTTTTTTTTTTGTAAAATTCTGTATGTATGTCACCATTTTTTTCACATGATACACAGAAAACTCAGGGACCCAGAGGGGAACCAAGTTATGTTATACCATTTACAAAATACCAAGGAGTCCACAGCTACCTAACACATTTACTACAGCACAGGAACCAATGAAGGTACAGTGTACAAAAAACTGTAAACACGGCACAATAAATAGATCAAACAGCAGGCTCCGCACCATGCACGTGATGACACTTCATCTCTATACAATCTCACATCTCACACTCTTTGCTGCAATTTATTTCCCTCCCACCCCCCACCCCCAAGTGCAAAGCATCACAAATGAACATTTCTGTAGTCAAGTAACATATATACAAGGGTATTACAAATATGCAGTACTGTACAGATAATTGCTGTATTCTTAATTTACAGATGTTGATTTTTTTCCTATTAACAGTAAGAAAAGAAAAATTGAAGCATGAGAGATGAGCATTGCTGTAAAGTCCCCACAGCTGCCACAGAAATGCATGTGTTGCATTCCATCATCCCCTGCATTCAAAATGCTACTGATGCATAGCACCTAATCAAGTCCCCAGGTTGCAGTTCCACTCCTGAGAAAGCTACGTCACCTCCATCGCTACTGTATTGTCTGCTATGCTGTTTAGTGCTGGCTTTTCTGATTCATGATTTTCCCTGTTGAAATAAAGTTCAATAAATTACTTTTCTGCAACAAACTTAACAAATATAAATTGAACAAACCAAGACTATTTTCCCAATAAAAGTTTAAATATTTTTAATAATAGAAAGAAATTTGACTCTTGGGAAAGATAGCAGAAAGAGGAATAGGAACCTTTTAGTTTACTATCAGAAATACACAACCAGAAGTCAGGCTTATAAACTCCATAATCAAGTATATTACCAACATAATTATAGTAGCACCCAACCTAAACACTAAATTCCTAAGTTTTAGCTTTTGGTTTCAATTTCCTCCTCTACTAAACCTTTCATAACAGTTAAAAAACCAAAACCAAAAACATATGTGGCTGAGGTTCATTTATATCAAGACTTTAACTAAGGTTTTATATATGGAGCACAGTAGGACAGCTACTGAGCTGGGAGTCAGAAGACTAGCGTCTTAGTTGTTCTAGCACCCAGACTGCTGAGACATCAGTTAACTTCTCTGGGTCTCAGTTTCTTCATCTTTAAAACAAAGGGACTAAAATAAGTCACATAAAAAGTTTTCCAGCCCTGGCCAGGTGGCTCAGTTGATTGGAGCATTGTTCTGTGCACCAAAAAGGTTGCAGGTTCAATCCTCAGTTGGAGCATGTACAGGAGGCAACCGATTGATGTTTCTCTCTCATATCAATGTTTTTCTTCCTCCCTTCCTTTCTAAAATCAATAAAAATATATTCTTGAGTGAGGATTAAAAAAATAGTTTTTCATATACTGCAAATGTTCTATGGTTATACAATTCTATAATGATAAAAACCATGTATTTAAGAACTACAACTGATTGATTAGACCCAGAATACGAATAAGAATAGATTAGTATAGAGCAACAAGGATTATTAAGTTTAGAAGCAGACAGGAATGCATGGATTTGGAAACTAAAGGCTACAGTTTGTTGCTACAAACCCTGACAACGGAGGAAGTCTAAATATCAGTCTGGCCTTGCCTTTTCCTACCACTGCAACTTCAACTACTAACCTTCCTAAACCTCTAGACAAACTAGTTTACTTGTTAACCTCTGAACACATTTATATTAGGGGGACCGGAAACTAATGTTGTTTCTGTGCGTTTCGATATTCGGTTGTCATTTATCAGCTCACTGTGTACTTCAAAATCATGCCAAAGACATTTTAAGGTTAGAGTGACTTGTTTACTCATAAATAATTAAATCTTATTTTTTGTGTGTGCAATTTATAGTGAAATGGCCAGCCAAATACCAGAAGAAGTATATATCCGGCATTGTATACTTTTTGAATTTCACAAGGGTAGTAATGCAACAGCTGCTACCAAAAACATTTGTGATGTTTATCCAAGTGCATTAGATGTTCATAAATGCCAAAGGTGGTTCTAAGTTCAAATCCGGTAATTTTGATCTTTCTGACTCGTATCGATCAGGAAGACCAACAACTTTAGACGAGGACATGTTAAGGGTGGAAGTGGAAGCAAATCCGTGTCAGACAATCGAGGAACTGTCAAACACTCTTAACCAACCTTGGTCGACCATCCAAGAACATTTGCAGCAGATTGGTACAGTAAGCAGAGCAGGTGTTTGGGTCCCACATAATCTGTCTGAAGAAAACAAAGCTAACCAGTCTACCACATGCAACTTATTGCTTCAGCGGCACAATACAGAAGCGTTTTTTGATAGCTTGATCACTGGAGATGAAAAATGGGTCCTCTATGATAATCCAAAATGCAAAAGGCAGTGGCTCTCTCCGAATGAATCGCCACGAAGTACAGCTAAGCCAGGTTTACACCCCAAAAAGGCACTTTTGTGTGTTTGGTGGAGTATTCGCGGGGTCATTCATTTTGAAGTGCTGAAACCTGGACAAACTGAATGCAGACCTTTACTGTGAACAATTGGATCGAGTAAATCAATCTTTAATTGAAAAGTGCCCAGCGACTGTCACCAGAAAAGGCGTTATTCTGCAACACGATAATGCAAGACCACACTGCGCAAGACAAACCCTGGAAAAAATTAATGAACTGCAGTGGGAGGAACTGCCTCACCCACCATACTCGTCCGATATTGCGCCATTGGATTTCCATTTATTCCGATCGCTACAACATTTTCTAAGTGGCAAAAAATTTGAAAATTTGGATGATGTCCAAAATGCCATCTCCAGATATTTTGCTCAAAAACCAATTGATTTTTATCGATCTGGCATTGAAATCTGCACACTAGATGGCAAAAGGTTGTTGATAATGAGGGTGATTACATCATTGATTAAAAATAAAAACCTGTTAAAAATTTATCTGTTTGAATTAATGGTGTAAAAACACGACATTACTTTCCGGTCCCCCTAATATTTCCCCAACTCTCTGTCTTCCTCTTCTCTGCCCAACCAAGATCAAATCTAATCTTTTAAAAAAAAATCCTCACCTGAGGATATTTCTATCTTCAGATAGAGTGGGAGGGAGGGAGAGAGGGAGGGGGAGAGAGAGAGAGAGAGAGAGAGAGAGAGAGAGAGAGAGAGAGAGAAACATCAATGTGAGAGAGACACATCAACTGGTTGCCTTCCGCACAACCCCGACCAGGGCCGGGGATGAACCGCAACTGAGGTACACGCCCTTGACCAGAATCAAAACCATGACTCTTTGGTCTGCAGGCCGACGCTCTAACCACTGAGCCAAACCGGCCAGGGCTCAAATCTAATCTTATTTTGTAGAACATTCCCAGAATACTCCTGGTGTGAAAAGATGTCTCCTTATACTGAAATTATAGCCATAATCTATACAATTAATCTGACAAGCATATAATGCTTTGTGATACCTCTAGAATGATTTTCATCTATTATTTACAATCAATATTACTTAACTTTTCACACTTTTATGCTTGTCTCCTAACTAAACTGAAAAACTTCTTGTCTTTCTTTTTGTTCCCCCATAGTACTTTGTAAACAGCAGGACTTTAATTACCATTAATATTAAAAAGAAAGTAAGAGCCTGAGCAAACATTCTAAACTGTCTATCGAAACTTGGAAGACAAATTAGTATACAAAATAATGGTCTGATTAAAAGTTGACCTGACATGAATACTGTAAGCCTTTATTTACATGATTAAGAGCAGCTTAGCACTCTAGCCATGTGAGTTCTCTCAGTTGTCTATACAAAAAGCTGTGGGAGAAATCATAGACAAAGAAGCATTCCAAAGAGAACCCCATCCATCCAGAGGTAGAAGCGTGGGAACATTATAAGCTGTTATCATACTAAGAAAGTGATGGCCAAATTCGAAATCATATTTGCAATATTCACTATAGTACAAATTTTCAACAATACTGAATTAATATTTATCTGTCACCTATAAATTTTTAATGTATATAAAGAAAAGAGCAAAAGCCACAAATTAGAGAGCAATGCCTGAGAATTTAAGCTAGATCTCTTTTTTTCAAACACTTCAGTCTTAAAATAACTACTCACCTTGGGGCTGAATCTACAGAGGATGAAGATGGGACCTTGGAAACTTGACAGTTTGCTGCAGCAGCCAGCTTTAAGGCAGACGATGGAACAGCACTTAAAGTCCTAGGTATATGTCGTGCATTTATGGGGGCAATAGAGTTTACAGTGGCAACTGATGAAGGTACAGTTAATCGAATGTTGTTCCCAATCAGAACCTGAGTTGTTGCAGAATTGGCAGCAGTTACTGGATGACTCAGTGCACTGTGGGAACTTGAAGTCTGTGTCATGTTTGAAGGCTGTAACAAAGTTGAACCTGCTGCTGATGGACTCATATGTAGCGGTGCTGTTGGTGTAGTACTACTGAGGTGTAAGCCCTTGTATACTCCTAGAAAAAAAGAAAGAAGCATCTAAACAATGTGCAACTTGGCTGTTTATTATAGTTATGTATTACAAATATTATCAAAACTACTTAAATGTCATTATCCTTACCTGAGGCTGGAAGGACACCATTCACCCCAATCCCAAGCACCACATCATCCTTCATCTTGAATCCCATCAGTTGTTCTGATGTCACCAAAGCAGAAGCAGCAAATTGAGCACTAGCAGAATCCAAAGTCTTGGAAACAAAACCCTAAAAATAAAATAAAAAGCAAATCTAATCAGCATCACTTAGTTTCAAATTAATATTAAAGCTACACAGGTATAGCAAATTCAGTTTGAATATGAACAAAAGTGGCAAACCACTGGAATGAATATCTTTCTCTCTTTTGATAGTCGAATTTGAGGAATGTTCAAGTAATCTTGTAACTCAAAGATTATGAATTTGGTCTTCATTTGTGACAATATGTAATATGGACAAGTCAATTACCAAAGTCAACCTCCTATAATGTGGAAACAATAAACCACCAACACAAAGTGTTGGGCAAATAATAAGCTGGGAAAACATTTCAGTGATCTGCAAGTACATATAATAAATAATGAATAGGTAAACTTCTTTCACCTAACTTACCATATATACACACATAACCAAAGGCACCTTTGGGATAGTAAGATAACTATCCTTTTAAAATGGAAGTAACAAAATATCGTATCAGAACTTAGCCTAGAAATTAAGAGGTCCTTGAATTTTTTCACATGAATTTTTCTTACAAGATGCTTAGAAACGCAAATCTGAGCCTTTAAGCCTTAAATGTCTTTACATGGCATACATTTATCATGCTTTAGGTTTAAAAGTGATTTCTTCTAAAAGAGATTATTTTAGAATAACAACTTTTAATAAATTGTAATAATAATTAAAATAAGATAATGAGCTAGGTGTCAGTGGGGTTATATATTAAAGATGTATATCAGACTACAGGGCAGACTTGAAGACTGGGTCTCCACCTCACTTAATTATGCTTTTTAGTTCTACTTTTAAAAATAGGGAGCAGAGGCAACAGCTTCTATACTCACCTGTAATGTTCTTTCTAAACCCTGTATAGAATGGCTATGATGTAGATTCAGGCGAAAGCCACTTTTCTGATGGTTAGATGCAAGGTTCTATGACAACAGTTGGTAATTAGAGATGAACTCTGGTGGGAAACAATGAGGGATAATCATAAGACAGACAAATCCCTCACCTGTGAAGTGTTGGTGGAGGAATTACTATTTGCTTGCTGTTGCTGAATTTGTGCAAGCTGCTGTTTCTGCATTAGTGCCAGTTGCTGTTGATGTTGCTGGTATTGTTCGGCTGTAAATGCTGAACATAAAAATGAGGAAACACTTCATAAAAATGCACAATACCATACAGTTCTTACAATATTAAAATTTCAGCATTAAAAAATTTGTGCAAATTAAAGCATTAGACAAAAGCTCATGGTCCTGCTAAAGATCACTTTCAAATGAAAATTTAAGCAGTTTTACAAGAGTGGCTTGAGTCTAAAGAAAAACAAAATTAAACTTCCTGAGTTAAATATAGGAAAGAGAACTGTTCACTTCCCAAGTTGCAGAACCATTATTTTTGTAAGCTGTGACACTTGTTTAAAAAAATCAATACCAGCTTTTTTTTTTTTTAATTCACATATTGGAAATTCAACTTTGCACTGAGCTTGAGAAGAAACCTGAAAATTACCATTTGGTTTCTAGTTTACTCTTATTACTGTCCCAATGCATTTAGACGATCCCTAATAGAATACTAACTGTTCTACATATTTTCTAATTTTTGTCATAAACATTTCCTCTATATGAAACATAAGGTTGTTGGTTTATTACTGTTTTTTTTTTTTTTTTTTTTAAAAAGAACCCATTCTTTAAGTTTAATAGGAAGAAAAGAGGCTCCATATGTTAATTAATTTTCCCCACCCAATTAACCCACCTGGAAAAAATCCAGTCAATAAGAACGGAGTTGTTTATGTTGATTTACTGTACAGAATGATGTCTGAGGAAAGACACTGTGTTATGCTACTTATGTTTGTCTATGGAGAGCTCAGTTCTAAAAAAAACAAACAAAAAAATGTTCATTTATTACCCCCAAAAAAGTGTGTTCAGTTTTTAAAAAGGAAACCTTTTATCTTTTTTTAAATTTTGCCAATTAAAAAAAAAAAAAAAAAAAAAAAAAAAGCACATACAATCACACATCTGACCCTAAAGGCTTCTTTAAGAAGCCTATGATGTTTAGGTAAGAATTATTTCAAAATAAAACAAAAAAAAGGGTTATCATGCATCCCTGGGTACCAGGGAATCTATAAATCATGCAAGTTTCCTCAATCTCAAGTTGAATGTTTTCAAAATACTGCCACCTAATTTGTTGTCTTTAACTGCATCTTGATGATTTAGTTAGAATATCACTTCATCAAGTTTTGTGATTTTCACTTATAACTCATGAAGAATCTTCATCTACCAGTAAGTATACAGCTTTTACCTTATACAACTACAGAATGTTTAGGTAGAAATTCTATCGTATTTTGAATGGATCAGAAAATTGTGAAAGAAGTTATTCGTATCTACAGAGGCTCTTAAACTTGAGTTGAACCTAGTTTTGGGGTGACAAGAGCAAAAAAATAATTTCCTGTTGGGAAAATTCTATTGAGTTTTAAATTTTGTGTGTTATATATCTATTTAGTTGATATCTGTTCTTTGATTAGTTTTTCTACTATGTTTGAAATCCTCAGATCTGATTTCTATGGGAAAGATTTTTATTAATAGGATAATCCTTGAATTTTGACATAAAAAAGTAATCTCTGTTAACATGACCATTTCCATATAACAGAAATGTGTTGAATCAGAATTTGAAAATCTACAAAAATTGATTCTGTCCTCAATGCTTATAATTAACATATTAGTTTTGCTAATTACTATGTTTTTGAGATTTATACTTTAAATTCCTAATTTGAGTGAGTTGCCTAAGTCTCGAACTTCCCAATAGGTGATGCTCAGTAAATTTTTTATCAAAAGGGGCCATTTCTGGAAGGTCAGGTCAGTACAGATCTAGAAAATCAGTAATTTAGCATTCATTGAAGACCTATATACAAAACTCCATTTATATAATATTCTTTTGTAGATCTTTGCTGGTATTTGTGTGTGCATGTTTTTTCCTCTGTTCAATCTCTATTTTTTTTTCTCATCTTTATTTTTTTAATAATTTAAAAAATTTTTTCAATTTATATTTGACATACAGTATTATATTAGCTTCAGGTATTCAGTATAGTGGATAGACATATATGTTTGTGTGTGGTTTAATAAAAAATATAGCAATAATAAATTGGAAAATGATTTGAATAAAGGTTCCAAATATTTTTGCCCTATTTAAAATATTTTATTCGTTGGTCTCTGAAGGTCTCAGCAATTTCACTTTTTAAAAAACTGTTAACTTCCTCCTAATAACAGATTTAGAAATAACAATGCACCTGACATTTTGTTTTTCTTTAAATATGTTTTTATTGATTTTTTTAGAGAGAGAGGGAGAAATAGAAACATTGATGTGAGAGAGAAACATAGATCAGCTGCCTCCTGCACGCCCCCTGACCAGGAACCAAACCAAGACCTCTCACTCCATGGGATGAAGCTCAATCCACTGAGCCACACTGGCCGGGTGCATCTGACATTTTAGATCACTATGTTAGCCCATTTCTTAGATATCTCTATATTCTAGAGACTAGTTACAAAATTTTCCCTGGATATTTTTGATAAATAATCTTGAAGAACTGTACAGATAACATATGAGCTGAAAGCAATGGTAGTAAAAACCATGGGTCTGGGGGCCAAGAGATCTTGATTGTTATTTTGGTTCTCAGGTCTATCATAACTAGTAGAGCAGACCCAGGCAAGTTACTTAATCTTTTGAGACTCATTATGTTCACCTACAATAGAAAAGAGATTAAATAGGTGATGACTAGAGTTCTTTTTCAGCCATGAGATGCTAAGATTTTAAATTTCTTGTGACATAAAATTCCAATCCAAAAGGCTGTGTAAATGAAAGGAAAGCTTGGTAAGGTAGTAAATTAGGCCAAGTACAATCTGAACTGGGTTTTATATTAATATTTATACAGAAAACCGAGAACACCTTGGATGCTATCATATTTCAAAGTGTAACCAAATGCTAAGTGGAAATAAATAAATATGACCACATTTCCCTAAATCTCTACCAAGGTAAGAAGTTTTTAGGTTGCATGTCTACCTCCATATATTATGGTATGGCAGTCAAGTTTGTAATTCACACAAAGATGGACAAGATGGTACTTTTGCAGATAGAATCAGAATCATTTCACAAAACCAAAAAATTTTAAATCAGAAGAAATCCTTAGTGATTTCCTCCTACAATCTCATAATAGAGATGAAGAGACTTTCATCTGAGGTCACAAAGATATTTACTAGATGAAGGGGGGAAAACCCACCCCCAAACTAATGAGATTTTAAATATTAAAAAAATAGACAAGTTAGTTTTAGATTTAATATTATTTATAAGAGATAATAAAAATTTGTATGTACCAACAGTGTTAATCAAGTGCTTAAAAATATCTCGTATATACAGCACCTAACAAACAGGAGTCTAGGCAGCGAAGAGTGATGTGAGGGGACATGATTAAAAGCTGAGAATCATAAAGGAACACGACAGGATTTCAAATGTATATTTTTTAATCCTCACCAGAGGATATTTTTCTATTTATCTTCAGATTGAGTGGGAGGGAGGGACAGAGAGGGAGAGCGAATGAGAGGGAAACATCGATGTGAGAGAGACATATCGACTGGTTGCCTCCTGCACGACTCCGACCAGGGCCAGGGACGAACCGCAACCGAGGTACATGCCCTCGATTGGAATCGAACCCTAAACTCTTTGGTCCGAGGGCTGATGCTCTAACCACTGAGCAAAACCAGTCAGGGCAGGACTTCAAATATTTGAAGGACAATATGATGTTGGAGATCAAGAAAACTTATTCAGTATGCTTCCAAAGGCAAAACAGGAACCAAAAGATTTAAATTTAAGGAGCCAGCTTTTGTTCATTATATGGACAAACTTCTAAACAAGGTATCCAAATGTACTATAACCAGGTCAAGAAAGTTGTTGAATTTGCCCTTACTAGAGGTGTCTAGGTAGAGGTCAGAAACTCCTGTTATTTTGGTAGCTTTCTACAATTCCTGGGGTAGGAATGTAGATGAGTCTAAGATTTTACGAGTCCACTTCTTATACAAGGGAACTATCATGCAGTAAATCAGCAGCTGAAACAGCCTGTAGCTCAGGCTGCTGCCCTGCAGGTCACATTCTAGCAGTGGGAGCAGATGAACTGAAATGATCGAGGAAGTACAGGTGGGGAGGGTGACAGGTACTCAGGAAAAAATAAACAATTTAAAAATTCAGTTTGAGAAGATGGATTCTGGATTACTAAAATGTGTACTTTGTTAAAAAAATATAACAGCAAAATACTTCAACAAACCCAAATACTTATTTTAAAAGATAGCCCTCAATTACAATGTCTTTGATCAGTACACAGGCAGGAAGTTATCTTAGTACAGGAAAAAAGTTAACTTTAAAGAAATAAATATAAAATGAAATGACTCTAGACAGTATTAAAGTATGACCCCCTAATCAATAAGCTTGAATTGACAGTTTAGATTGAGGCTTATGAACATTTATCAGCCACACAGAAATACAATCTGAAAACAGGTTTGGTAATTCATCTGATGGCAAAACATGACTGAACCTGAATTCATTTGGCCGCAAAATTACTTGAACATGAGATTATCTGTGGTCAAACATTCTGCTTAGTGTGACTACTCTTGCATGTCACTGTAAAACTGTAGAACTGGTAGTGTATTTTATTACGGGTGCTACCTGAGACTGCTCAGAATGCAATTCTGAATTTTGAAAAACATTTGGATAAGGATTAAGGTCTTGTGGACTTACAAAATCCAACAATGAAAATATTTAGTGCTCAAATCTAGAGTTCCTTTTCTAAGGTAAAATTAAAATTTTATATTACAAACTTAAGTAAATTGCACTAAGTAAGCTACAGATATTGAGACTTAGAATATAACATTCTAGCTACAAATTTCCTATTCACTTATGAAAATAAACCAAGTCTTTAGTGGATATGTGAGCTTAGAAAACTAACTTAGTATGCTGATGAAATTTCATTGGGAACTGGGAATTCAAATCCTAACATATAATGGTGGTTTAAAAATCACTTTTCTGTTTTCAGTCTTTCTGAATTATAGAGTCCTCTCTAATTATGATAAAAGGTATTAAGTCATTCTGATATGTGGTATCTCCCAACTCAGATACATGCAAATAATAGTCACTGAACAAAGACTAAATTTTCAAAGGTGCTTTTATCGATTAAAAAAAGCTTATTCCCTTTACTAAAAAATAATGGGCTCTTGATATCCTCATTTAGAATTTCCTATTTGAAAATAAGGATAAACAAGCCCTTGTAGATGATTAATTAGACAGGGAAAACTCAGTCCAGAGGGCATCACTATTGTCACAAGCACACATATTAACATTTAAAACAATAGAATAATAAAAAATGTCTAAATCAAAATCCACCAATCCAGTTTAAGTAATAGTATCAACTGACTCATATCTTATACAATGGTTAAGTTCTAAAGTCAGTAAAAACTAAGCCTTAAAAAAATTCCTCTGGAGTGCACCATGTGATGCAGACATCTCTTTCAATAAGCCCAACACAGCCAGTTTTTCTTCTGAAATCAGACTAGATCCAAGTTTCTGTGTACCAGATGAAGTAGTATTTGTGGCCCATGTTACAGGAAAAAAAAAAAAAAAACTTTAAAACTATAATTACACCACCCGAGGTAAGATGCTTAACCTATGAATGAAACATCAATGCAGGCACTGATGCTACTCAAACAATAAAGATTCACTTCTCCCATTCCCATAGTGGCCCACACTGGCAAATACATTTTTCTTTTAGTAGAACTGTAGTACTCAGAACCCTGTATAACATTTGAACTGCTAAATTTTTTCTCTCTCTAAGGGGTCTTACAGTTGAATTCACTTAAATGTACATATGATGTAACTCTACTGTAATGCACTTTACAGAGCATAAAGAGGAAAGCTTTAGGTTTCTGGAATATTCATAAACATGAAAGAACAAAGTGCTACTCTACAGCAATCTGTAGGCATCTACTCTCCAAGCATAAGGAAACTCTAGTAAAATTGAAGGGAAAACCGAAAATAATTCAGTGCAACAGAAAAAAATGATAAACCCATTTTAAAAAAAGTTGTATCACATATAGAAGGGAAGGAAATAATTAAAAAGAAAATTAGAGTTACTAAAGATTTTTTTTCCAGCTAAACTTTTGGTAATACTTCTGTTCAATGTTCACCTTTTAATATTCTTTGGCCAATACCAATCAAATAAGTTTTACAATACCAATGTTTACTAAAGTTGTATAGCAAAACAATTTACTTAAAAAAGATCACTACAAGATCCTAAGGATTGTTACACAACTCAGCTTCTTTATTCTAAGAAGTGAAAAAGATGGGGATTGATGATGGAACATGCCAATTTTCAATGAGAAGTCTCAAAGAATTTTACACAGCTTAAAAATCTTTATCAGGGAAAACATATTACAAGTTTATACTTTTAAAATCTCTTTACTCACTATAAATAAATCCTCCTTCATTTTGATTAAAACTATAAAAGCAGAGAGAAACTGACTCTTCATGATACAGATTGAAATTAATGGAACTATAAACAATGTTAGGGCTCAGATAATTTAGATTATCTTCTAGTTAATTTGTGAAAACAAACAAACAAACAAAAACAAAACAACCTGATTATTTTTCTTATGAGCTGAAAAGACTTCCACTTCACAGAAGTACTTTTTTTCTAATCACAAAGTAAATTATTTATGAAATCTTTTCTGGAGGGCTTTAAGAATAAGCACATTTTCAGATTTATTAGAAAGTTTTACTGTAGCTTTACCAGATGATTAGCGGAACAAAATAAGTATCTTCATAGTCCTTTAAAAATTTGTATTTAAATTATCTTTACAAAAATCTGTAGTAACAACTTTAACAGTGGATTTCTAATGCCTCAAATAACACACTTATGCTTAAAATAGAAGTTAAAATTTTAGAAATATTTTAAGTAGACAGCATTTATTTTAGATACATTTCACAAAGTAGCCATAATGCTGAAGTAGATATTATCTAAATATGTTTCCAAAATTATTAAAATAATCTTTTAAATATTGTTCTGTGAAAAATTACTTTCGCTCTTATAAATTATTCTGAATTCCTGTAACAGAGCTTTACATATCTATCAACTTGCTGGTCTACTTTTAAGCAGTCTAAGTGAAAGACTAGAGAGGTATCCAAGCATTAAACAATAACAATTTATGGTCTTTTTTCCTCCATATTATTTTGAAAATATAACTGTTCAATCTTGTGGTTCTGAGTGCATCCAGGAAACAAATGTTATACATTAAATACAGGGTGGGGCAAAAGTAGGTTTACAGTTGTGGGTATGTAAAACACGGGAGTTTATTCTATTATTATTTTTAAACTACTGTATTATTTTTCCATATGAACAACTATAAACCTACTCTCCCACCCTGTAGTAATAAACCACTTCTTTGTATGTGGGTATGTTTAAATGAAGACACATGTACAAACAGGATTCAAATAAATATGTAAACCTAGGTCTTTCTTTTTTAAACTATTTTGAGAGAAAAGGACTTTTAGTCATAAATATAATAAACCACATATTCAAAAAATTGATAAACCTGACATTTCCATAGAAATGTACATCATAACAAATAAACATACCAAAGTGTGCTGAACCACTGCTACTTTTACTTTGTGTAGAGGTACTGCATGTCTGGGTCCCAGGTTGTGCTGTTCCTGTCCGAGTTATACTCCTATATAATTTTCTACAGGAGAGTTCATCATTGTCACTGTCATGTAGGGATGGTGTCCGAGGCCTAAAATGCCGCCATCTACATGACTTGATATTGACTAGTATCTGACTGAGGTCTTTAGAGAAAGATTTGTCCGAGGTATTTGTTTCTGAGGTATTGGCAGACTGATTGACTGGAGAATGTAGTGAGGAAAGCATTTCCAAATCCAGATGGCGAAACATACTGTCATAGTCTGAGTGAGCTCTGTCCAGTAAGACCCTATGAAAAATAAGACAGTAAACATGTATGTAAAATAGCTATTCAAAAATTATATAAAAAATGTTTTTCTTTCTTTCACCCAAATCCAAAAAGCCATGTCATACTGAATATTTAAATTTGATTATTGCAGTATTTGGCACTATAGGCTAAAATCTCAGTATCTAATAAAGGTTCTTTCTTTTATGTTATAATGATCTGATTAAACAAGAGAGTAATCCACTTCAAAGAATAAGGTAAATATTTTACAATAGTAAGAGTTATAACAGTTCTAAGTTACTGGTAACATATAAAAGTATTTTTCTTTTCAAATTTCTTTTAAACTGAAAATTTTCACTTCCATTACAACCACCAGAACATTTGATAAAATGTTGCTAAAATATTTGTTCTCTATTTAAGCAAAAACTTCATTTTTGGGGGGGTGAGGGAGGAGGTAGGAGAAAAGCAGTAAAAGGTATGTGATCTTTATGATATGTTATACCATTAAAATTTCTAGTAAGATAAAGTATTTGAGATATTACTAATATAAACTTTAAAAATGACTTTATCTTAAAATGTTAAAGTATAGAATAAAATTAATGATAGTATAGAATAAAATATAGCCAACAGAGAATTTTCACTACTGTTGATGTCAATGTAATGATATTGAAAAAAAAGCTAAATAAAATGTATTTTGGAGATAGAGACTTGACTTCGGCTGGTGAACACACAAAGCAATAAACAGATGATGTATTATAGAACTATACACCTGAACCTATATAATTTATTAACCACTGTAACCCCAATAGCTTAATTAAAAAATAAGTGTTTTGCCCTGGCCAGTTTGACTCAGCGGTTAGACCTTCGGCCTGCGGACCAGAGAGTGCCAGGTTCAGTTCCCGCTAAGGGCACGTACCTTGGTTGCAGTTTGTCCCCGGCCCCGGTTGGGGTCGTGTGGGTGGCAACCACTCGATATGTCTCTCTCACATCGATGTTTCTCTCTCTCTCTTTCCCCCTCTCTCCCTCCCGCTCTATCTGAAGATAAATGCAAAAATGTCCTCGGGTGAGGATTGAAAAAACAACACAAAAAATAAAAAAATAAGTGTTTTGATGTCTGGATAATTCTAAACTAATGTTTAAGTGATAAGAACTGCAACTAAGATTAAAAAATGAAACAAACATATGTGTAAGTCATTAATTTATCATAAATCATACCCTTAGGTTTCTTCCTGAAAGCACTTTGATATTATCTATTTTGCCTTTTAATTCTTTTCATAGTTTACATAAAAGCTTTCTTTTTCTTTGCTTTTATGCATTCTGCAATTACTTCCCTCCCCCCATACAACTTCTTACACAAAAGTATCTAGAGTATGAAGGAGTTCTATCAGGTTTAAACAAAGGAAGAAGAGCAATTAGATCCTGACAATCTGGGATGTCAAGATCAGGTCATACATGGAACCTGGAGCCTTTTCACTGATGAGTTAAACAACTCAGTATACTATATATGATATTTCTTACTCCATTTAATCCTTTTACTTAATATCTTCAAGAATTCCTGAAAGGTCTGTAGTTTAAGTTAAAACAATTTATACAATCATGACTTACACTTGCCTTTATCTGGTGCCTTTTGTCAGAATTCTATCTGTGAGGATAGATATCTGAGGTTTTCTAACTTGGGAAGAAAAAATACATTAGGGATCCATTAATTATTCCTTAAACACTATGGCTATGGCTGTATAAGAACCAGGTAGTAAGACAAAGTATTTCAAACAAAAAAATCAGTCAAGAACAGCAAATGAGCTACCCTAACCTACACTTTAAATTTTAAATTCGATTACCTACTTTCTAAAATATCCCTATGCTTAGAATACAGAAATACCTTACCTTCCACCTCTCCCAACCCGTCTTCGTGCAAATCCAATACACCTTTGGGGTACGGTGAGGGTAGTTAAGCAGTATCTGTATCGCACATCCCCTAATCCTCCGTCCTTAGGACTAGTCCAAGGCCAGTTGCCAGTTTGGTCTAAGTGAGGCTTAACAAAAAATCTAAATTACTTTATTTGGTCAGTTAAAGGTAAATAGTTTGTTATTTAAAAAGAGAGCCTGAAACTTACAGCATAGTACTGACAGCCTGCTTTCCTACGGAAAGCAAATGGACCATCGGGATCATTCTCTTCCTCAGCTTCCGAAGAACCAGACAAAACCTTTAAATAAAATGCAGTGAGTCAAAACATGTGACTTCCTATATTTCTCCTCTATATTCATAGAAAAATTCTTATGTTTACCTGGGAGAGAGGCTCTTCATCAGAGCTGGGAAAATCGTACTGATTTAAATCTTTAGCATTAAAGACTGGCAGTACAGCAGGACTCGTCTGTTGAGGAGGAGCAGCAGCAGATGATGGTAAGACTTTGGGCTTCTTTTCATATTTACGTTTAGGTCGGATAAGATCGGCTTTATCTTGCTGCAATAAAGTCATGAGTTAATCAAACACTAGGAAACCATTCAATAAACCTGCAGTTTTGGGATTTTTAAAAGAAGTTTACTACTATAATGAAGGCATTCATATTCACAGGAGATACAAGACTCTTATGTTTTGCCATTTTATATTGTAAAGTCTTAAAGTCTGGTTGGTCTCTAAAAACATGAGTATGCTTCTACATAATCTGATAAAGTATTCTGTTCCAATTAAAGGAAAAGAGTATTCTCCAGCTTCTGAGACCCTATAATTGCAATTAGTATTTACTGTGGGCTCCTGTTTCTTTTTCTTAATTTTCTATAAAAATACTAGGAGAAAATTTATAAAAGGATATCTAGTCTTTATTCTAAAAAATTAACAAATCAATATGGGGAAAATAATAATGAAAAAATTTTACATATACACAGAGCAGACTTCAGTTTACTGTTAGTATAGTGGAAAATAAAGCCATAATGCTGAGGTGTTAGGAAAATAAAGAGCAGTTAATATTTACTACTAGCTCAACAATGAAGGCATTCTGGAATGGTGAATTTTGAGCAGTTTTAGAGGATAAATATTTAAAATCATTAAACCGAAACACAAGGATAAAATACACAGGTAAGTGTGATTGAGCTGATGAACAAAGGGCATGTTAGAAATATGAATGGCAGGGCGGCAGAGGCTAGGAGAGGTATGAATTTGATGTGTAGGAAAAAGGAAAGAAAGATTAGAGGCAAAATGGTATTTGTTGGGAATAAAAAGATCATGGCAAGTATCATGTTTATGTAAACATGCTAAATATTTCTGTCAAGTTTTATGCATTATGGTTTTTTGGGAAAAGTTTATTACAAAGTTAATTATTATTTACAAGCTCTACTGTTGTATCAAAAGCCCAGTCTTGAATCAAAATCTGGCTCTGTAGCACATTTCATGGTAGGGTTTATATATTTTTTTCTTTTTCACTCTGATTATAATGATAAAATACCACTCCATTATTGGCTACTATAATCACAAAACTTTGTATCACCTTATTAACTTTAAACTCCTTCACATCCACTGCTTCCTGATGTTTAAATTGATTGCTATTAGTAATAGGGATGATGGGGATGGCATATGTAGGTTTCACTGGCTGTCTCTGTGCCATAACCTCAGACATAATCTCTCCATTGTAGTCACCCAAATTATACCTGAAATTATAAAAAAGAAAGTCAAAAAAGTTAGTTCTGTAAGTACTTAGCCTTCTGACTATTAATAAGAACTAAGATATAATTATGAACACTGATTAGATTTGGTAAAATTACAGTTAAACTTTGACTAATTTGCTGAATGCTCATTGAAATGAAAGATCACATAATTCCTTTTACTTTTTGGCTTATAGCATTATCTTAGCAACATAAATAGAAGACTGTGGGGAAAAAACAAAGGTTCAAGATTAAAAAAAAATTTATTGATTGATTTGAGAAAGGTGAGAGGGAGAGGGAGGGGGAGAGAGGAGGAGAGAGGGAGAAGGAGAGAGTGGAGGAGAGGGAGAGAGGGAGAGAAAAAGAGAGAGAGAGAGAAAGAGAGAGAAGGAAACATTGATTTTGTTGATTTACTTATTTATGCATTCCACTGGTTGATTTTTATATGTGTCCTGATTGGGAATCGAATCTGAAACCTTGTTGTATCGGGATGACACTGCAACCAACTGAGCCACTTGGCCATGGCACAACAGTTCAAATTTTAACTTAGCAGTTTTGGTGAAAGATTTGGTGGAGATGTTGAAGTTAATGCCTAAAATGGCGCTGAGGAACTTTCTGCTAATTTGAATTGCCTGTGCTATAAAACTTATTTTTCTGAACTGAATCACAAGAAATTCAATAATAGTTTTCTTTGGGGATCGGGACTAGGAAATAGGGGGGTAAGGCTTGAAGTTTTCACTGTGTACCTTGATGAATGGTTATTTGAGTGTTAAGATTATAGGTCTTTTCCCCTTACCCTTACAGTTTTATTTTAAATCAGTACCATCTACTGAATAAAATAAAAACTTTAAATTGACAAATGTTCTCTCTTTTCTCTCTAATAGTTACCATGCACACACTCACATAAGGACCAGAAAGAAAAAAAAAAAAATCACAATGCAAATTACCTGGCATATTTTAATTTTTCTGAACACAGTCACTTTTAAAGAAAATAGAGAGAGGAACACACGTAAAATTATACCAAGTATATTATACCACACATTTAAATAGTTTCTAATTATTATTAAAAAAAGATATTTCTGGAGTTACAGATAACTGCCTAGGAAATAAATTAACTCAGTATACAAAGTGCTTATAGTATCATACTTCCTAATGTTATTAAAATATACTTTACCTCTTTTCCATAATTTCCAGTGTTAAGTGCAATAACTCCCTTTTACTCTTTTCTCTTCTTTTTATCATCTCTAGAATAGTAACAGCCCGACTTAGATCTCGACGCAGCTTAAGCATTTTTTCATAAGAGGCTTCATCATTTTTGCGATTCTGTAAATATAAACGTTCTTGTTTATTTTATTTTACTTAAAAAAATCTTTTCTTTATTGATTTTTAGAGAGAGAGGAAAGGAGAGGGAGAGAGAGACAGAAACATCAACGAGCAAGAACATCAACTGGCCTCGTCCTGCATGCCCCCTACTGGGGATTTGGCCCACAACATGGGCATGTACCCTGACCAGGAATCGAACCAGTGACCTCTTGGTGCATGGGTTGACGCTCAACCACTGAGCCACACCGGCCGGGCTAAACGTTCTTGTTTAATGTCAATAAGCATTTCTAGCTGGTGGCATTCTAAACATAGCTACTGATATATATAGAAGAGATTTTAACTGCTGAGCCAAACCAGCCAGGGCTATATAGAAGAGAATTTAAAAACACTGAAAGAGGGCATGGATCATCAGGAAATTAATTTTGTATATGATTTTAAACAGAAGACATTAAAATATACCAATAGCTTCATAATGAATCTTAAGGCCAAATGATTTTAAATTAGTATTTTTCATTATATTGTATAGAAAGTCTATCTGAACACAAATTAAAACATAGCCTCCAGATATTGAGATACTCATAACTATAAACAGTTTTTCTTACATCAAAAAAAATTACAAAGTTTCTCAAATTCACTTACTTTTCGTGTCTGCATTTTTTCAGTACGTCTTCTAAAAGCCACATAAGGATCATTTGTGCTGGAACCATCTCGCTTCTCTTGTTTTACTGATGGGATAAGAGATGGCCCTCGACAATTTTTTCTCTTTTTAATCCAGTATTCATAAACTTCTCTAATTAACTCATCATCTTCTTTTAGCAACAATTTGGCTTCCTGCAGACTGACTGGCTAAATGTAAAATTATTATGTCATTTTCACATAATATACACATATAAGGTTCAAAAGTACTTCCAAATTTAAATGACAACGATCAAAATAACAAGTGTTTACAAGAGCAAATACAGAGTACCTTACATATGTTAGTCATTGAGCTAGATGCTTAATATACATTGTTTTATTTTATTTTCACAACAATCCTATGATATTTATCATCTCTATTTTATAGATGGAAAAGCTGAGGCACAGAGCAATTTAAACATACTGCTCAAGACTATACAGGTATAGAGGGCAGAGACAGGATATGACATCATGCTTACTAACTCCAGAGCCTGCTCTGCTCAGTTACCTCTCCCCAACATTATACTATTTCCATATAAATGTAGATATTTATATAAATACATATACACACACTTATTATATATACAATGAAGTTGTACCTGCTGACCACTGCCTTTTTCTAGACGGTCAATCATCTCCTCAAATTGCAATGGGCAGATGTCCATTTTCTTTTTCAGTTTATTCACGAATACTTCATCTTCAGAATCCAAATCATAGTCAGGCTGTTCAGCATCCAAACTAAAAGCTGACAGAAGAAACCATAAGCAATCATTTACTCTGTGACTCCACTTGACAAACCCTCTCACAGACTTCTGAATAAAAACAAGGCCTATACGTTCTAAAGAAATAAGGAAGACTTTCTGAATTTTGTTTTCAGACACACAATTTAAGCTAACAGATATGTTTCCCACATTTAAAGTTTAAGAAATGAGATTATCTTTACTGTCAATATAGATATAAGTGATAAAAGACAATGGATGCTACTCCACTCCCAAAAGCAAATAAACTAGGGGCCCATTGTTAAAAACAGATTATTAAATGTATTGGGTTAAATTACATAAAAAGTTCTGTAGCTCAAAATCTGTCAAAATGTTAGCCATTTCATATGGTTTGACATAATATAAAATGGTAAGATCTTTAAATAAGATTGTTTCTAGAATATTTAAGTCCTATTTATAAATTATTCAACTTCTTTACCAAAAGCTTAGGGAGTGGTACTTAAAGTTGAAGTGTTAGAAGCTACTGCCAACAATAGTAATAACTATCACTCAGTGAGTGCATTCCTGGCTAAGGAGGTTTTGGTTTGTTCCCTCATGAGACTCACTGTCATGGTGATAGAAATGTGAGGTGTATCTCATATTTGTCAAGATTTGAAAAAAGAGGCAAGCACCACCACTCTATATTATCAAATATCATTTACTTACCAAAATGAGGCGAGGTTGACCATAATATCATTAAAATATTAAGTAGCTTGATATAATTTGTCTCATATCTTTCCCTTGCCTAATTCCTCCTATTAACTTCCCATCACCTTAGAATCCAAATCCTTACAATTATATGAGGCCCTTTTTGATCTACTCTGTCTAGTCTCATCAGTACTTTATAAACTAGCAATATCAAACTTAATCTCATACATCAAGTCATTTAATATCTTCAGGCCTTTACATTAGCTATTTTGTGCCTGCTCACCTAGCAAATGACTATTTATTCTTTTCAAAACTCAATCTGCCCTGGCTGGTTTTGCTCAGTGGTTAGAGTGTTGGCCAACAGACCAAAAAAGGGTCGTGGATTCTATTCCTGGTCAAGTACCTCAGTTGCAGGGATTGTGTGGGAGGCAACCAATCCATGTTTCCCTCTCTTTCTCTCTTCCCTCTCTTCCACTCTATCTAAAAATCAATGGAAAAATATCCATAGGTGAGGATTAACAAATAAAGTAAAAAGTAAACAAACAAAAAACCTCTACCTGGCATCAACTCCTGTAAAGTATAGTACAGGGAATATAGCCAGTAATACAAAGTGGGGCAAAAGTAGGTTTACAGTTATGAGTATGTAAAAGAGTTTAGTTTTGTATTATTTATTAATTATTATATTATTACCCATACAAACAACTGTAAATCTTCTTTTGCCACCCCTGTATGGTGTCAGGTGGGTACTAGACTTATCAAGGGGATCGCTTTGTAACTTGTATAAGTGTGTAACGACTACGCTGTACACCTGAAACTAATATAAAATATGGAATGTCAACTGTAATTTAAAAAAAAAAATAATTGACTATATTATACCACTATGTTTCATTTTCTATTTTGACTTATATCAACGTCTATGACATTCCTAATTAAAGTAATATTAAGACTCCCTCATAAAAATCTCGATATATTAGTATCTTTGCCCATGTTTCTTGCAACTACACACCCTCCAATGATTTTCCATGATCTAATTGTCTGCTATTGCTATGGAAACAGTTTTTGGAGATCTTGAAGTGGATTAAAAGTTTGACTGTTGGATTAAAAACACTTGTTTTTCTTGTACATAATCAAGATAATCTATATTTGTGTTGTTCACTAGCCATGTATGACTAATTAGGGAACACGTAGCAATGTTCTGCCTTCATAAGGGCGTATTTTATATTTTTAGGGTCTCATTTATACATTACTTCTGCATCTTCCACTATAAAATTTATTTTTCCTTAAATCACATTTACAAATCTTAATTATTCATAAAAATTAAATAAGCTCACCTAATATCAACTTACTTTTGCATTATCAATATATTTGACATACTTCTGGCATACATTATATCATCAATGACAAGTCATGTCCAGCATATTAGAGAGCGGAATCAAGACTGGGAAGGAAAATACCTATCCTAGAGATCTGTTTGTTTCCCACTGAAATTAACAAATATCTGAGAGTCAGGTTGCTCTTGCCTCTGCAAAAAGCTATTCTTTTAGTTGGTACAAATATATCTAAGATCTTAAAATATAAAGAGAACCAATTCTTGTTCAGATATAAAACAGTAAAATCTCAGAGAAAAGCTAACATGAAAAAATTCACTTTAGGATTTCATTTGACAGGCAATGATTAAAGTGTAATTTAGCTTAAACCACGACTGCAATTGTAACAGCTGAACCACGGCTAATAAAAATGTAATATATTTATCATGGTACTCTTCAAGTAGAGAACAGGGTATAAAGAGAATCAGGCCAACGGATTGCCTCTTCTAAGTTCTGCCAATTAAAATGAGACCTAGCTAGCCAATACTTGTTTAATAATGGGAGCCAAACTGTAGAAGCTGACTCCTTTAAAAATATTTGACAGGGACAAACACAGATATGTGTATGGTTAAACAAAATACAATATAATGTACAAAGAAAATGCTATAGGAAATAAATCTAAGCAAAAAGAACATAATACATATAAATTGATGAGGTTATATTCTTTTAATTTTTTTCTTTATTGATTTTTAGAGAGAGAGGAAGGGACAGGGAGAGAGAGAAACATCGATGAGAAAGAACATCAACTGGCCGCCTCCTGCATGCCCCCAACTGGGGATCGGGCCCACAACCCAGGCACATGCCCTGACCAGGAATCGAACCAGTGACCTCTGGTGCATGGGTCAATGCTCAACCACTAAGCCACATCGGCCAGGCTGATTAGATTATTTTAAATAGAGTGGTACAAGCCATGGTACTTACCCTCAGACTTAAGAGTCCAGTGATAGAGATGAAACACATGAAATGTCTATGTAACAAATGCCATAACTGTGGCTCAGACTAAGTGTGAACGGGTGGGTATGTGCATAACTCCAAATAGTATTTTTAAAACATAAAAAGCAAATAGTGAAATAATATTTGGGTCCATGAAATGGCACAAAATGTGTATTAGGAATATAATCCCCGATTGAAAGGAAGGCACACTATTCAAGGTTGAGGAGAAATTTCTCAGATCATGAATAATAAATAGGTTTCAACTCAAGTACTAGCTCTCAATGATTAGTTAGTATCTATTTGCAGAACTCCTGGAATAAGTTCTGAGCAGCAGAAAAGAATGCCATAATAGTTGTATTTACCATGTGGTGCTACGTATTTGACATCTTTGCTTTAGACTGAAGACAACAAAGCTATAACTGGCTAGCTAGACAAACTTCTTTCAACTTCTTTTATTATTTATAAGTGACAGAGCTTGGGAGTCACTTCTAGAATGTACTTGGGGTCAGGAAATGGAGAATCCCACATGTGAAACTTCTGAAATCCCAGATATGAAATCTTTTGTAGATAAAGCTCTGTGGTTCATGTTATAGATTTTATCTGCCAGAAAGTAGTACCAGAAGAATAATGGGGGAAGAATGTATGTTGCAGTGGGATGGGGAGGCAGGCAAAGGGAAGGAGAAACTATGTAATCTTTCAGAATGAGGGCATAAAGACAGAATACATCTCTTCAGAGAGGCAATAAAAAAGTAAGCTCTCCACAAATCTATTTTTTAAAAATATTTTTTATTTATAAGTAAGTTTAAATTTATAAAAGTTGCAAAATAAAAATAGAACGAGAACACCTACAAATCTTTTACCCAAATTCACTCAATGTTTATTCTGTTTTATCATTTGCATGTGCGTTCACATTCACTCTCTCTACACACACACACACTTTAATTTTTGAGCCATCAAAGAGTAATATACATGGCTCTTTACTGCTAAATACTTCAAATTATATTTCCTAAGAATAGAGAGACTCTCTTATATAATCACAGTATAGTCGTCAACTTCATAAATTTACACTCATGCAATTTAATCTCCTGCCTATATTCCAATTTGTCAGCTAATCAAATAATTTATAACATTTTCTCCCTCCAGCACAGGATTAGGTATTATCTTCATTTTTGTCTCTTTAGCCAACTTTAATCTGGAACATTTCACAGCCTCTGTCTTTTTAAAAAAAATTAATTTTCAATTAAAGTTGAAATTCATTATTATTTTAGCTTCAGGTGTACAGCACAGTGGTTAGACAATTATACAAGTTGCAGTGGTTTCCCATCCCCCCACCCCCTGTAAGTCTAGTACCCACCTGGCACCATACAAAATTACAATATTACTGACTACATTCTCTATGCTCTACTTTACATTCCCATGCTTTGTCTGCAAAGACATAGATATTTTTTGGAGAAACCATACCTCTCCCCAGGATATTATTATTTTATTATGTATTATCATCACATTTCTCACTTTGTGTCTGATTTTCTCCTATTGTGATTAGATCATACACTGTTGGCTAACATACTGCATACTCAACTTTTTTAGTCTTCCTCAGTATAGCACATCTAGAGGCACATAATGTTCATCTGTTCCCCGTGAGAGATGATAATTTTGATCACCAGCCAAGAAGTTGCCTGATTACTCCACTGTATTTTCCCCATCTTTATAAGCAGTTTGAGAGCTTATGACCATGCAAATATCCTGTGCCTCATCAAAATTTCCTCTTATATTGAGCACACATTGATGATTCTTGTGTGATCCAATCTTGATCATGTTAATTATGAAAATAATTTCCCAACTCTCTTCACATGTATCATTCAGCTCTTGCCATCCCACTGTAAAAGCATGAGAGGTACTCTTATCCACCACTCATCTATTTATCATCACTCTGGCCTCATGAATTCCTACTTTTTCAATGGTTTATAATTCATTATTGTACTGAAAAATTCCTGTTTACATTGTCCCAGGATTAGCTAGTGGAAACTCTTGTGTCCTTCTGAGTGTTTAATTTCTGGCATGACAAGATGTTCCAGGTTCATCTTGTACCTACCCTGCCCCAGCCCTGAAATCAGCCATTTCTCTATAAATTCTTGGTTCCATATGGTAGGGAAAGGATTAAAGAATAGGTGCTAGGTGTGCTCACTGCTACTCAATACTTTTGCTTCTTGGCCCTTCCAGTGGACAGAACTAGAAATGCATATATCTATATCTATATCTATATCTATATCTATACACACACATATATAACATATACAAATATATATCAAGACCTTTTAAAAAATGTTTCCTTTGAGGATTAACAGCAGAGCTTTGAAACCCAAGTGCATGGGTAAAGGGGAGAGAATTGTTCCTGCCTTCTGGTCAGAATTGTTTTGTCCTTTCTTCCAGTATAATTAGGAAAGCAGAAGTCTTAGCTGTATAATCTAGAAGTTGTACAGATCACCAATCAAAAGAGAACTGTTAACATTAAGACTCTTTGGATCAGGAAATGTTGAATAGTACTCAGTGAAATAGCTTAGAAGATAACCAGAGTCTGGAACTAAAGAAGGGGATAATGATTTTTATATGGGTTTCTTCCTTCAAAGCTCTGACTAGGATAAAAGAGAGTAAATTATGATCTCTTTCCTAAGCCAGTTGAAGAACAGAGTTGAGATTTTTCCAAACTAATGTTATGAAATATTAACAGATAACAGGTAATGACTACATTAGAAAAATGCTGGTTAAAATAACCCTTCCCCCCCCCCCTTTTTTTTAACTGCAAGACTCCTAGAGCCTACAAACACAGTAATGCTCCTGTATGAATTATGACTCTGGGGTGGGGAGGGGAATACAATAAGCAATAATTCTAATATGCTAGGTCATTGCTTTTTTAGGGCATACTAATTGTCATCTTAAAAACTCCAAGGAACTTAGCAATCAAGATGCAATGTTAACTTTGCAGAAATTTACATTGTAATTAGCTTTTTCTTATTTATTATAGTATATTAAAAGCTAATAGATATGAACAACAGTATGGTGATGGCCAGAGGAAAAGGGGGTTGGGGGGAGGTGGAAGTGGCCAGAGGAGGAATAAAAGAGAGACAAGAGTTTGGGTGGTGAACACATGATGCAGTATGCAGATGATGTTTTGTTGAGATGTACACTTGAGACATGTATGGTTTTGTTAACTAATGTCAATAAAACTCAATAAATAAAAAGCCAATACTAATTTTTAAAGAATTAACATCAATTTTACATAATCTCTTCCCGAAAACAGAGTAAGAATTTGCTCAATAAAATGTTAGCAAATCCTACCCAATAATGTATGAAAAAAAATACACCACAGGCAAGTGGGATTTATTTTAGGTATAAAAAGCTGGTTCAATATTTGAAAATCAACCAGTGTAAACTATCACATCAATAGGCTAAAGAAGGAAAAAAATCACATGATCCTATCAGTTGATGAAGAAAATGCATTTGACAAAAACCCTTTCATGATAAAAACTCTAGTACACTAGGAATAGAGGAGAACCTCCTCAATCTCATAAAAAGCAACTACAAAAAATCCTACAGGCAACATCATACTTAATTGTAGATGAAAGACTAAATTATATTCCTCTAATATCAGGAATAAGCAAGGATGTCTGCTCTCACCACTTTCATTTTAGCATAGTACTAAAGTTCTAGCCACTATATATAATAAGAAAAAATATTAAAGACATACAGATTGGAAAAGAAAAAATAAAACTCGATTTGCAGACCACAACATGATCTTCTACACAGAAAATCCACAAGAATCTGCAAACATTTCCTAGAACTAATAAGTAGTTTTAGTTAAGACCACAGGACATAAGATCAATACATAATTGAACTGCATTTCTATATAGTGAAATGATTAAGTGGAAACCAAAATTAAAAATGCAACCCACTTTTAATTGCTTCAAAGAAAATAAAACACTCGAGTGTAAATTAGAGGAATCACTCTCCCTGATGTTAGGGATTATTATATAGCTGCAGTAATCAAGACAGAAGTACTGTCCTGGGATAGACTATAGAATAGAGATCAACAGAAGAGAATACAGAACCCAGAAATGGACCCAAATCAATATGCCTAATTAATTTTTGTTAAAGTAGCAAAAGCAATTCAATGGAGGAGGGATAATTTTCCAATAAATGGTGCTAGAGCAACTGGACATCCAGAGGCAAAAAACAAACAACCCTCCCTCCACCACACACACACACACACACACACACACACACACACACACACTACCTTGACCTAAACCTTACCTTCAACATTGATCCTACACTTAAATGTAAAATGTAAAACTTCTAGAACACAGGAGAAAAACTTTGGGACCCAGGACAAGGGAAAGAGGAGTTAAAAGCAAAATAATGATTCATCCATAAGAGCAAAACTGATAAACTGGACTCATCAAAATGAAAAACTTTTGTTCTGTGACCCTGTTAAGGTGATGAAAAGACAAATTACATACTAGGAGAAAATATTTCAAATCACAAAAAAGACAAAGACTTTCTGTCTAAACTATATGAACAAAACAAAATCCTCAAAACAACATCAAAACAAACCAATTAGAAAATGGGCAAAAGATATGCACAATCATTTCACCAAAGAGGGTATATAGATGGCAAATTAATACATAAAGAGATGTTTAAAATATTAGCTATTCAGATAAATGAGATATCATTGCATACTTATTAGGTAAAACAAAAACAGTGATAATTCCAAATGCTGGCAAGGACACAGGAGAAACTGGATCACACATATGTTGTCAGTGATAATGTAAAATGGTACAGTAGTTTGGAAAATAGCATGGAAGCTCTTGTGAAACTAAAAATGAGTGACCCAGCAACTATACTCGTAAGTATTTATCCCAGAGAAATAAAAATTTATATTCACACCAACACTTGTACATAGATGTTCATAGCACCTTTATTTGTAATAGTCAAACACTAGAAACTACTCAAATGTCTCTGAATGGGTGAGTGATTATGAACAGTGGAACATATATATTATGGAATACTTCTCAGCAACAAGAAGGAATGAACTATTGATACATGAAACAACATGGATGAACCTCAAGTACATCATGCTAAGTAAAAAAGCCAATCTCAAAAAAATACAAAGTGCATGATTCCATTTACGTTACATTCATGAACTAACATAATCATAGAGATGGAGAACAGATTAGTGGTTGCCAGGAGTGGAGTCTTACGGTGATGGTACAATTTAGTATCTTGATCATGGTGGTGATTATACAAGGCTACACATATCATCCTGTGAATCTATAATTATTCAAAACAAAACACTGAAAAAAACTCAGTGGTAGCTAACACTAATTTAGTTGACTTTCTTTCCAAAGATGACATACTTCAAATTTGTGCTGATTCAAAGTCAATTCCTCTTTAAATATAGTACCTTTTGACTTTTCTGATCAGAATTCAATTCACTTGTTACCAGTAAAATGTGTTTTGTGGATTTTAGTCATCAATAACCAGGCTACTTGTAAAACACGCAATTTTTTTCTGATAGTAATGTAAATTGATTAATATAATTTTACCTTAATCCTGTTCAAACCTAAAAGCAAGCATTTGTAAGATAATGTACCTGTGGCTGTGTAATACAATGTGGCTGTAATAAATATATATAAGAAAATCAGATTTATAACTTTCACACTGACATGATTTTCCAGAGAACAAACTTTTAAGTTCTAATATTGGTCAAATTTGTTTAGAATGTCTGTATCTGTGTCTTATATGTAATTAAACATGTGAGTGGGCAAGAACATACACGACACTTATTTGGTTCACTTCAAAGTAACCTTCGGTAAAATAATAATTTTTTTCTGAAGGAAATCAGAATAAGGTTAAGTGCAAGTTAAGAGTTAAAGATTAAAAAAAAAAAAATTACAAGTTAAAAATATCAAATGCCCCCTTCAGCCATGTGAAGACACAATAAGAGAGCCCTCACCTGACCATGCTGGCACCCTGATCTTGGACTTGCAGCCTCCAGAATTATCTCTGAAGGAATAACTAGGGCCTGAAATATTATGGGTCAAGACTTTGTAAAACAAAAGGCACCCTGGACTCAAGAATGGAATCAGGAATATATAGCCACTCTGGCTATGACAATTTCAGGTGTACAACATAATGAAACAGACATGGGACAGTTCTCTTCCTCTCTGGCTGCTTGAAGACGGCCTGCCATCATGAACAACATGACTATCCAGACCAGGAAGCTCACAACCAATGAACTAATTCAGCAGAAACAAATGGTCATCAATATTCTTCACCCTGGGAAGGCAACAGTACTTAAAACAAAAGTTTGGGAAACACTAGCTAAAATACACAAGGCCACACACAGCAGATATCATCTTTATATTTGGATTCAGAACCCATTTTGTGGTGGTAAGATAACTGGCTTTGGCATGATTTATGATTCCTTGGATTATGCAAAAAAACAAAAAACCTCAAACATAGACTTGCAAGACATGGCCTGTTTAAAAAGATGACAACTTCAAGAAAACAGCAAAATGAACACAAGAACAGAATGAAGAAGTCAGGGGGACTGCAAAGGCCAATGTTGGTGCTGCAAAAAGGAAGTGGAAATTCTTCAGTGACTTTATCTGTGGTGATTGTGCAGATTTTTTATGAGAGGATTAATAAACTAAAAACTTAAAAAAAAATCAAATGTCAAAATAGTACTGATAAGAACCAATATGGCCTCTATGTTTACTTTGTTTTTCACATTTAAGAAATATTAAAATAAATGTTTAAAATCCAAGACAAAAACTAGATTATTTGGAGAAAAAGTTAAATGAGTTAGGAAAGTAGTTAATAAGTTAAAAACTAGTTAAAACTAGTTTCTCTATGTCCTTAGAAAGAACAATAAAAACAAAATAGGTATGTCCTGAAAAAACCTCTTGATCACAAAGGTCAACAAAACAATAATGAAAGCTTAGTAACTTATCAACTATGTTTTAAGTTGTCAACTACCTGGGGATTGAGAGAATGAAATATACAGTACATATTCCCTTAAATCTACAAGCTCTCAGCTATTCAGCATCATCTGTGATAGCTATCAAAAGATTATTTCTAATAAAGAACCTATCACTATCAAGTGAAACAAGTTAACAATTAGAATACTAAATTTAAAAATATTAGTAGAAATATAGATCAAGGACTGGCAAACATGGCCCAGGGGCCAATACTGGGTTGCTATCTCTTTTTGGTCAATAAAGTTTTATGGGAACACAGCCATGTCCATTTGCTTATGTATTGTCTGTTGCTGATTTGGCCTTATGAAAGAAGAGTTGAATACTTGTGACAAATGACAAAAATGACTCACAAAGCCTAAAATATTTACAATCTGAACCTTTACAGAAAGTTTGTTGACTCCAGACTAACATTAAGAAATTCTTTAAGACTATTAACATTATAATTTCTGAACAGTAAGAAAACCATTTCTATATCTGAGGCATATCATTTATCCTATTTGTCTAAAGTAGCATAAGATACCATGTTGAGATGAAACTAAAAATCTAGGATAAAAATGCTATCTTTTTTGTTAGGCAGAAATCTCAAGCACAATTTTAAAAGTTGAAAATGGGCTTTGATAAAGCTCATTTCATTAATGCTGGTCAATGAAATGGGTACTGAAAATGGCCTTGAACAGATAAAAATCTGCCAAGAGTTACATAGGAAGATGATAAATACAGAAAATATAATTATTAAAGAGAGTAGTTACTTACGCTGTATGTGAATGAGCTGCTTTGGCATCTTAAATTCCCCAGGATATATAGACTCATAATAAGCAATATTACTTTCTGCCTCTGGGACAGGTATAACCATATTATCCCTCTTCTCGCCATACACTTGCTGTGCTGAAATAGCTCGTTGAAGATGGTGTTCCTAAAAAGAGGGGGAAAAAGGTAAGTTTAAGTATTTTTTAAAAAGCAAACAAAGTATAGCCTTATGAAGAGGTTTTTGATTTGTTTCTAAAATAGAAAAATTTTTGTAGTCTTGAAAGGATGCTGCTAACAATACAGTTAGTAAAAATATTTTAAGTAGAAACAAGATTTTGTTAGACACATTGAATATTTCTTCAAATTAAGAAAAAGTACTACACTGAAATTAAGAGTTAAATTATACAAAAGATTCCAAAAGTTGACTAAAACAGTTACTTAAAAGTTTGCATTTTACAGAGATTCAAAAGAAAGGGGTTAAAAACATTGAACTTGTATGAACAAACAGGCCATGGATAAAAATATATTTTATTGATTCTAATCTCCTAATTTAGTACTTTATGCAAATATGGTCTTTTCAAAAAAGAATAGAGATTATCTCCATTTTTAGTTGATGAAACTGGACACAAATTCAAACCTGGTCTTTTGTCTGGAGTAATAACCTCTTAAAATGAATTTTCAGATCCCTTTTGAACAAGAGTAGAGAAAGTATAGGGGTTGAAAGCACAGGCTCTGGAGTTTGTGTCTCTTGGCAAGATACTTCAGTCCTCTAAATCTTTTTCCTCCAGTAAGAGAAAAATAGAATCTATCTGATAGGGTTGGTTAGAGATTTAAGTAAGGTAAATGTATGTAAAATGTTTAGTATGATGTCTGGCATATGACAGTTGCTCAAAATAAGCTTTGATTTAGTCACCACAGAAGATTATTTTGCCAATTTGTGACACTACTATCTGCCATAAAAATATAAAGTTCTCATTCAGCCCTATAATCATTGAATTTTGGTAAACATTATATTAAACTGTTTTCCCTAAATATATAAAATACAAGTTCAAAGATGAAAAACATTTCAATAGTATGAAAATAAAAAAAATTCCAGTCCTCATAAGTAGCCTCTGTTAAATATGTATTCATATATATATTCAAATTTACAGATAGGATTCTACTATGCAACATACAGAGCTTTATGCCTTGGTTCACTTGATATAGTCTGAAGATCTTTCCATACTGATACTTCTACAATTTTTGCAACAGCTGCATTGTATTCCATTATATGGATATACCATAGTTTATTTAACTAGACACTGATAAGAAAAAAACCCTGGAAACAACCTAAATGCCAATCCTCCCTGAATGCTGCAGAAACCAATCCAGTACCATTACACATACAAGACATTTTTGTGGACTTGTGAAAGCATCTGTAGGACAACTTATATGTGCAAGTGCTCAAAGGGTATATGAGGTTACAACATGTATTCCTATCATTCCCTGTAGTAACTTAACATACCTTTTGAATTTTAAAATCACCCAGATTTTTATTTTAGTTATTTTTTTACAATGATGGTTAAGGTTTTTTTCCCTTAAATGTTGCTGCTTTTGCTCATTGCCAGAAATTCTGCTTTTCTTTTTCTCACTGATGTTTAAATAACATGGATTATTTCCTTTTTAATATTAAGGAAATTAGCCTCATGTAATAAATTTTACAAATATTTTCCTGAAGTTTGACTTCTGTTTTTATTTTTTCCCATGCAGGAAAGGTCTTATCAGTCAAATTTACTAATTTTTTTCTTCTTTTTTTTTAAAAAATATTTTTTCTTTATTGATTTTTAGAGAGAGGAAAGGAGAGAGATAGAAACATCGATGAGAGAGAACATCGATTGGCCACCTCCTGCATGCCCCCCACCGGGGATTTGGTCCACAACCTGGATATGTGCCCGACTGGGAATCGAACCGGCGACCTCTTGGTGCACACCACCGAGCCACACCAGCCGGGCTTTTTCTTTAAGTTTTTGTCATGACTAAAAATTGGTGTAGATTGTATAGTCAGTCACAAACTAGGGTGTATAAACAAATACTTTCTTTTTTATACCTCAATCTGACCTTTGATTCAGGCTGTCTAGGGGCTCCTGAGAGCTGGCAGAGAAACTAAGTGTGTAGGTGGGCAGGAAGGTTGACCAACAGCTAATTGTATCCTCTTATACTTGGGTAGTTTGTTGTTAATGTCTACTGGCCCCTACTACCCACTGACAGAGGGTGCTTTTGTGAGCCCTAGCTGGGAAGGGAGTTAACATGTATTCTCTTCTAAGTCTGATATCCTCAAAAGCCAAGAGAAAATTTTTTTTTGGCTCATGCCCCCCGGGCCCTCCCCCACATATATACACCAAACTCAAGGAGGGTGTGGGGAAGCAAGGCACATTATTCTTAGTTTGCATTTTGTTCCTTATTTAGAATAATGCTCAATCTATTATCATTTCTTTTGCAGGTGAGCATGTGAGAGATGATTTATCTTTTGACTTTTGTATAGACAGAGATAGCAAGCATAAATGTCATGAATAAAACCATCCATTTTCCTCAGTGATTAAAAATGTCCCTTTATCATAGAATAAATTCCCCTTGCACTTAGGAGTATTTCCAAAATATTTTTTTTTCCCTACTCTACTTAACTGTCTCCTATGCCAGTATCTAAAATGTTTTAAGTGTAGACAATTCCCGCCTACCCCATCTCATAATTCTTTTTCAGAATTTTCCTGGATATCTCATTTATTTTCCTAGATGAACCATAATGAAAATTATTTTCCAGGTGTGAAATGGGACCCCCAAAAGTCAATTTTTATAGGCAATACAGGATGGTGTTTAAGAACATGGACTTTATCAAGAATGCTCTGGACTTGAACGCTGGTGCCATAGTTTACTAGCTCTATGATTTTGGGACTTGGAACAAGATATTTATCCCAGCCAAGTTTTACTACCTGTAAATATACAGTTGTGTACCTATGATATGGGATTGTGGTAAAGATAAAATAAGCCCAAGGCATGCTAAATACCCAAAACATGGTAGCAAAAGTATACCTTTCAATATTGAGAAGCTGAAGAGTTTTCTATATGCTTAGTCTTTCTAGTGTGAACAGTGTTCTGTAGAATGATGTTTGCTTATGTTTGTGTCCATTTCCACAACTGTGAAATCAAATGTTTATCAATATTATAGTGAATAATTAATGCTTTTAAAAAAATCTTGAGTTTGTATTATAAAATATTTCACACAATTTCTTTGTATCTTTAACAGTAAAAAAAAATGATTTCCCCTTAATACATGGCATTTAGGGGTGAAATGCCATGATGTGTGCAACACAGTTTCAAATAATTCAATCAAAAGCTATTTTCTTATTACAGAATAAAAAAATACTGTAAGCCCAGCCGGTGTGGCTCAGTGGTTGAGCATCGACTCATGGACCAAGAGCATGCCAGTTTGATTCCTAGTCAGGGCACATGCCTGGGTTGTGGGCTCCATCCCCAGTGGGGGGCATGCAGGAGGCAGCCGATCAATGTGTCTCTCTCACCCATGTTTCTCTCTCTCCCTCTCTCTCTAAAAGTCAATACAAATATATTTATTTTTTTTAAAATACTGTAAAACATTATAGAATCTAGGCTGAGAGTATGTATTATTCTTTCAGTTTTTCTCTAAGTTTGAAAATTTTCATAATGAAAAGTTAAAGAATAGGGACCCAAGATATGTATAATAGACAACAGATATGGATAAGTTCTTCCCTAAGTCTTAAACAGCATGTGGCTGAAGCATGGTAAGTGACCCAGGAGAATGACTGAAGCCCCTGCACAGGAGTTTAGCACCAAATCATGCAGGGTCATGGGATCATGTTAAGAATTTGTCAACTAAGAGCTATAGTAGTAGCTGAAGGGCCACTGGTTGCTGTATGGAAAATAAACCATAGCCCTGGCTGTTTGGCTCAGCAGCTAGAGTGTTAGCCCGTGGACCAGAGTCCTGGGTTTGGTTCCCACTAAGGGTGTGTACCTCGGTTGCAGTTTGTCCCCAGCCCTGGCTGGGGTCGTGTGGGTGGCAACCAGTCAATGTGTCTCTCTCACGTCAATGTTTCTCTCTCTCTCTTCCTCCCACTCCATCTGAAGATAAATGCAAAAATGTCCTCGGGTGACGATTAAAAAAAAAAAAAAATGAACCACAGTCTATATAATAGGATATATGTAGCCTTTAAGTGATTCAGAATAATATTTAATGATATGAGAAAAATTCCAACAATTTATTAGGTAAAAAAAAACAACAACAAAAAAAAACCAGATCTGAAAAGTGTATGCTTAAGATATTTGTGTTCAACCTTTTTTTTTTAAAAAAGACACAACTGAACATTTGAACATAAGTGCATGTAGAGAAAAGTCTAAAAGTAGATATGCATAATGTAATAATCTTTCTCTTTATACTCCTTTATTCCTTTCTTGCTTTATTTTTTCATAGCACATATCATTGTCTGAATGTCATACACTTGGTTTGTTTACTATTGTCACCCCTTCCTCCCCACCCTATCCCCCCATCTCAATCTAAACACCATGAGGGCAGAGATTTTTGTCTGTTTTGTTCACTGATGAATAGCCACCCTAAAATAGAGCTGGGTATAAAGCATGGTGCTTAAATATTTGTTGAATAAATGAATATGTAAGTATGCATCTGTGTATGTACATACACATGTACACACATGCACATATATACATACAAAGAGTTTCAAAGTGCATACACCAAAAAGTAAACAGATTATCTCCAGGTGGTATGATTTGGAAATGCTCTTCTGTAATTTTACTTCTCATGTTTTCTAAAATGTACTTGAAATATTTTTTGAGAAAAATATTTAAATACATTTTCACTAAACGATTTTCTAAAACAATGGTAATTTAAAAAAGACATCAATTTTTTGCTTCAATAAAACTTTTCCCATTTAAGTCAGAAGCAGTCTAGGTGTCTATCAACAGATGAATGGATAAAGATGTGGCATATATACACAATAGAATATTATTCAAGAATGAAATCTTGCCAACAACATTATGCTAAGTGAAATAAGTCGGAGAAAGACAGATACTATATGATTTCACTTATATCTGGATCTAAAAAAACAAACAAACAAAACAAAACAGAAACAGATTTAGGTTCAGAGAATAAACTGATGGTTGCCAGATGGGATGGATTTGAGTAAAAAAGGTAAAGGGAAATAAGAGGTACAAACTTCTAGTTATAAAATAAACAAGTCATAGGGATATAACATACAGCAGAGATACAGTCAATAATATCATAGTAACTTTGTATGGTGACAGACGGTTACTAGACATATGGTGATCACCATTGTAAGGTATACAAATGTAGGATCACTATGTTGTACACCTGAAACTAATATTATATCATATATCAACTATAATAAAATAAATTTAAAAAGTAAATAAACAAAAGAGTAAAACATCACACTTGTAGCTTTTCAAGTAAAGAAATCAGTTTTAAAACCCAAAACTACACGTATACATCTATTTTTAAGAAACAGAACATTAAATTATATAATGTGAAAATAAGATTTTTGCTTTAAGTAGGAAAACGCATAATGGTGAAGCCAAGTAAAAAATGAAATAAATTAGAATGAGTTCTGAACTCGGTTCAATAATCATTTACCGAATGCCTTGACTAAATACCTAAGATAATATCTGTTAATAAAATTTTAGAATAAATCAACTTGCAGCATTGAGTACATCAGCATTATCAAACTGTGTTCCCTGGAATACTTAATTTCAAATTATCAATAGATAGTCCAATGAAGAGTCTGACAGTAAAAAAGAAAAAAAAAAAAAAGAAAAGAAAATGTAGAGAACGCTAGATTCTAAATTTAGATTTTTCTAATGTAGAACTTCTGAGATTTTAACATGCTAATGTAATTGTAGTTCTTCATGGGGGAGAACATAGTCAATTCTAAACCTATGACCACAGAATCATTTCTTTCAGAAAATATCTATTAATAATTCATGGAGAACTTTTAAAATAGTTTGGGAAATTCTGGTAAAAAAATAAAAACTAGAGACAATGAAGCAGAACATCTTATTCATTAATTAACTTAGTCTATATTTATGGAGTGCCAAATATGTGCCTGGCAGTGGCAACAATGGTAAATAACATAGGCATAGTTCTTGACATTGCAGAGCTTACACTCTAGTAGAGGAAAGAGATACTAATAAAATAGTCCCGAAAATAAGTTGTTAAGTATAATAAGTGCTATAGAGTAAAAGTACAATGTGTTAAAGGAAATATAAATAGGAAAGGGATTTCAATGACAGTACCACTTTCACTAGTGCAAAGTGACATAAATTAACCTAAGATATGCAGGAATGGGAGCTAGTTAAAAGACTGTTTGAAGAACAGAGAATAAGGTATGTTGAAGACCACTTACTAGTTTGACACCTTGGGTAGGTAGTTTCTTTATATTATAGAATATTTATAATAATTAGGTTCAGTTGCAATTTAAGAGTTAATCACCAAAATACCAAGAACAATTCCAATTTTTCATAAAATAACAGAGGCATAAACTCTCGAATAAGTCTGATCTTACAGGAACAAAGTAAATTAAACAGTCTAAAGAATTTTTTAATATTTAATCTTATATAAAATGGAATCAGATGAGCCATAACTTATGATTAAACACATAACTTTAAGAGTCTCTTGTACTGCAAATAATTACAGATGTTTTCTATACATCGAAATATAAACAATAAAAGAGAGGATATAAAAAAGACTGAACAATGATCTTTAGATAGTTCAGAGGCACACTTTCATGTCTCCATAAACCTTGTTACTGTGAAACTGTGATACAAAATCATTCCCTTTTTAGCCAGACTAGTACACTGGAAGAGCATGAGCTTTAGAGACAGAGACCTAAGTAAGAACCTTAGTTTCCTCATGAGACCCCAAGTCCAGCAACTTCCATTGCTACCTAATTTTTTTAAATAATTTTTCTTGGGACTTCCGGTCAAGATGGCGGCATAGGTAAACGCAGTATCGCGTCCTCCCACAACCACATCAAAGTTACAACTAAACTACAGAATAACCATCATTCAAAACCGCCTGACATCGAGCTGAATGGAAGTCCTACAACTATGAAATTAAAGCAGCAGCCGCAGGATCGAGACTGGTAGGAGGGGCGGAGGCGCAACGGGCTGGTCCCACACCCACGTGTGCCGGATAAAAATTAAGAGGACACTCGGCTGGGAAGGTCCTCCCTGAGGACTGAGGGGTCCCCATACCACACCAGGCGCCCAGCTCAGGGTTCCAGTGCCAGGAAGAGAAGTCCCCATAACTTCTAGCTGGAAAAATCAGCGGGAACTGAGGCTGAGGCGGCTGGAGCCCCCGGCAGCTCCTCTTAAAGGGCCCGCGCACGGACTTACTCGGACTCGCTCCCTCCAGGCTCCAGCGTGCGGGAAGGAGCCTGAAAGGCACCAGAGTCATATGGGGAAGAACTGAGCTGTTTGGCATTGGAGCAAGCGCTGGAGAGTCAGTTTTCTCCTGGACAGATGTGCTATCAGAGGCTTTTGTTCCTTTGGTGAGCCCTTCCCTGGGCCTGAAGACGCCGCCATATCTGGGACTCCAGCTACCTGGCTCACACTGTTGGCCCTGCCCTGGTGATTCCCTGAGGCCCCGCCCCACCCAGCTTTCAGGCCCACCCAAGCTGTTGCCAGTTGCTTTACCATAGGATTGGCCTGTCTTGGATCCTGCTTCAGCTTTCCTAAATTCTTTCAAACAAGCAGCATCTGGTCTCAGCTAGCCCTATACCTCTCGCTAAGTAATACATAGAAACAAACACAGGGAGGCAGCCAAAATGAGGAGACAAAGAAACAAGTCCCAAATGAAAGAACAGAACAAAACTCCAGGAAAAGAACTAAAGTGAAATAGAGTTAAGCAGCCTAACAGACGCTGAGTTCAAAACACTGCTTATAAGGATGCTCAATGGACTTAGTGAGAACCTCAGTGAACTTAGAGAGGGCATCAAGGGCATAAAAAAGGACCAGTCAGAAATGAAGGAGGCACTAACTGAAATAAAGAATAATTTACACAGATTCAATAGTAGAGTAGGTAAATCCAAGAAGCAAACCATCGATTTGGAATATGAGGAAGCAAAAGACACCCAATCAGAACAGCAAAAAGAAAAAAGAATCCAAAGAAATGAGGATAGTGTAAGGAGCCTCTGGGACAACTTCAAGCGTGCCAACATTCGCATCTTGGGGGTGCCAGAAGGAGAAGAGAGAGAACAAGAAATCGAAAACCTATTTGAAACAATAATGGCAGAAAACTTCCCAAACTTGGTGAAGGAAACAGACATACAAGTCCAGGAAGCACAGAGAGTCCCAAACAAAATGAACCCCAAGAGGCCCACACCAAGACACATCATCATCAAAATGCAAAAGGTTCAAGACAAAGAGAGAATCTTAAAAGCAGCAAGAGAAAAGAAGTTAGTTACCTACAAGGGAGTTCCCATCAGACTGTCAGCTGATTTCTCAAAAGAAACTTTGCAAGCCAGAAGGGAGTGGCAAGAAATATTCAGAGTGATGAAAAGCAAGAACCTACAACCAAGATTACTCTATACTGCAAAGCTGTCATTTAGAATCGATGGCCATACAAAGAGTTTCCCAGACAAGGAAAAGCTAAAGGAGTTCATCACCACCAAACCATTATTGTATGAAATGCTGAAGGGTCTTCTTGAAAAAAAAAGATAAAAAAATATGAACAAACAAAATGGCAATAAATTCATATCTATCAACAATTGAATCTACAAACAAAATGAATAAGCAGAACAGAAACATTCTCATAGATACAGAGAACTTTTGTTGGGTACCAGATGGGTGGGGGCTGGGGGGAGGGGTGAAAAAGGTGAAGGGATTAAGAAGTACAAATTGGTTGTTAGACTGACAAACCTCAAAGGGAAGGGGGGTTGGGGGGTGGGAAGAAATAAACCAAAGAACTTATATGTATATATGCATAACTAATGGACACAGACAACAGTGTGGGGAAAAGCAGGAGGGGGGCAGGAATGGGGAGGAGGGGGGCAATGGGGGAAAAATGAGGAACATCTGTAATACATTCAACAATAAAGATAAGTTAAAAAAAATAAAATAAAAAATATATAAATTTTCAAAAAAAAATAATAAAATAAAATAAAATAGGGAAAAAAAATTTTTTTCTTTATTGATTTTAGAGAGAAAGGGAGAGGCAGGGAGAGATAGAAACAATGATGAGAGAGATTCCAAAATGGTGGCAGAGTGAATGGAAGCTACACAGACGATCTCCCAGAACCAAACTGGAATTACAACTAAAATAAAGAAAAATTGTGGGGAAAAGGCAACAGAAAAGCAGCTTGCGAGGATGATATAACCAGGGACACTGAATCGATCCTGGTAGGACTGCGGAGGCGCAAGAGGGGGGCTGGGAGCCCACGAACAGCAGTGGTCTTAGCTGTGAGCAGCGCCCTCGGGGTTAAAAACCCCAAGCCCGCTCCACAGTGCAGAGGGCCGGGACAGAGCGCTAAAATAGCCACAGCCACTCACCTTAGGCTCCAGCAGAGGGAGGGCGGACAGCACTGGAACTGTGTGGGAACACTTGGGATTTGGAGGGCGCTCAAGCTTTTGCTGAGTTTCGGCCACGCAGGACAGTGGCCATCTTACTCCTTCCCAGGGCTCTGGGGAGAGGCAGCGGCCCCTCCCTTGGAGATTCAAACCCACCCAGGTGGGCCATTGAAATGCAAATTGAGGCTCACTAACTACCAGCATCTGCCACACCCTCAGGAAATCCTCTTACACTGAACACCTGAGGAAGTTTTTCATTCAGCTGACAGCTACCACCCAAGGCTCATCAAGTAACTGAGACTAATACCCTCCAGGCAAAAAGATAGAGGATAACTGCACATTTCCTGTACTTGCAAATCTACCTGGGAAAGTAAGACTTGACAGTGGTGTTTAACCTGGGTCCTCCCACACTCATCCAAACCCAGTAGAGGAAGCCACAAACAGCAGAACACCAACACCCACAGGGAAAATTTGACAAGCTCCAAAACCCACTGAGATAGCCAAAATGGTGAAACAAAGAAACAAATCCCAAGTGAAAGAACAAGAGACCTCTACGAAAGATGAGATAAATGAAATGCAGTTAAGCAAGTTATCAGAGGTAGAATTCAGAGCCATGATCTTGAGGAAGCTCAACAGCATGAGTTAAGGACATCAACACCATGAGTAAAGTCATTAACACCATGAGCAAAGACACAGAAACACTGAAAACCAACCAAGTGGAAATGAAGACGCACCAAGTAAAAATGAAGAATGACAAAGCAGAAATAAAGAACACACTGGAAGGACTAAACAGCAGAGTAGAGGAAGCTGAGGACCGGATCAGTGAATTAGAAGACAGAATAGAAAAAAAATCAACCATTCAGAAAACCAAGAGGAAAAAACAATTAAAAAATAGGAAGACAGCTTAAGAGAACTGTGGGATGACGACTGGAAACGTAATAATATTCGTATCATAGGAGTCCTCAAAGAAGAAGAAAATGAGCAAGGGTTAGAGAATATATTTGAAGAAATAATGACAGAAAACTTCCATAACTTGGTGAAAGGAAGAAGGCATCCAAGTTCAAGAGGCAAAAAGAGCCCCAAGTAAGAAGAACCCAAACAGGCCCACACCAAGACACATAATAATTAAAATGCCCAAAATTAAAGACAAAGAGAGAATCCTAAAGGCAGCAAGAGATAAGCAACAGGTTACCTACAAAGGAACCCCCATAAGGCTATCAGCTGACTTCTCAGCAGAAACACTACAGGCCAGAAGGGAATGGCATGAAGTAATCAAGGTCATAAAAACAAGGATCTGAATCCAAGATGACTCTATCCAGCAAGGCCATCATTCAAAATAGAAGGTCAAATAAAGAGCTTCCCAGACAAAAAAGGCAAAGGGAATAACATTAGCACCAAATCAGCACTGCAAGAAATGTTAAAAGGACTGCTGTAATTAGTAGAAGAAATAGGAAGAAAAATATAACCACACTAAACAAAAATGGCAATAAATAAGTACATATCAATAATCACCTTAAATGTAAATGGATTGAATGCTCCCATAAAAAGACACAGAGTAGCTGATACTGACAGCAATACAATTGTAGCAGGGGACTTCAACACCCCACTGATATCACTGGACAGATCCTCTAGACAAAAAATTAACAAGGAAACAGAGACTCTAAATGAAGCACTAGACCAAATAGATTTAATAGATATCTACAGAGAATTACACCCCCAAACTACAGAATTCACATTCTTCTCAAGTGCACATAGGAGATTCTCAAAGATAGTCCACATGTTAGGACACAAATTAAGTCTCTGCAAGTTCAAGAAGACTGAAATCATATCAAGCATCTTCTCAGATCACAATGGCATGAAACTAGAAATCAATTGCAACAAGAACATGTAAAGACATTTGAACACATGGAGGCTAAATAGCATGTTATTAAACAATGAATGGGTTACCGAGGAGATCAAGGAGGAAATTAAAAACTTCCTGGAAACCAATGAAAATGAACACACAACAACACAAAATCTATGGGATGCAGCGAAAGCAGTTCTCAGAGGGAGGTTCATAGCACTACAGGCCTACCTCAAAAAACAAGAAAAATTTCTAATTGACTATCTAACCCTACAACTTAAAGAGCTAGAAAGCAAACAAAAAGCAAACCCCAGAACAAGTAGAAGAAAGGAAATAGTAAAGATCAGAGCAGAAATAAATGTCATAGAGACCAAAAAAAACAATTCAAAGGATCAATGAAAAAAAGAGCTGGTTTTTTTTTTAAAAGATAAACAAGATTGACGAACCCTTAGCTAGACTCACCAAGAAACAAAGAGAGAGAACCCAAATACAAAAATCAGAAATGAAAGAGGAGAAATACTGACACCACAGAAATACAAAGGATTGTTAACAAATATTATGAACAATTATATGGCAACAAATTGGACAATCTAAGGGAAATGCACAAATTTCTAGAAACACACAGTCTCACAAAACTAGACCAGGAAGAGATAGAAAACTTGAACAGCCCTGGCCAATTTGGCTCAGTGGTTGGAGCGTAAGCCTGCGGACCAGAGAGTCCTGGGTTTGGTTCCCACTAAGGGCACATACCAAAAAACAACAACAACAAAAGAAAACTTGAACAGACCAATAACAACTAAGGAAATTGAAGATGTAATCAAGACTCTCCCAGCAAATAAAAGCCCAGGCCAGGACGGCTTCACAGGGGAGTTTTACATAACATTCAAGGAAGAACTAACACCCATTCTCCTCAAACTATTCCAAAAAATTCAAGAAGAAGGAAGACTTCCAAACTCATTTTATGAGGCCAGCATAATTCTAATTCAAAAACCAGAAAAAGACACTACAAAGAAAGAACACTACAGGCCAATATCCCTGATGAACATAGATCCCAAAATCCTTAACAAAATACTATCAAATCGGATCCAGCAATACATCAAAAAAATTATTCACCATGACCAAGTGGGATTCATCCCAGGGATGAAAGGATGCTACAATATTTGCAAATCAATAAATGTGATATACCACATAAACAAAATGAAAGATAAAAACCACATGATCATATCAATAGATGCTGAAAAAGCATTTGACAAAATCCAGCACCCATTTCTGACAAAAACGCTCAGCAATGTGAGAATAGAGGGATCATATCTTGATACAATAAAGGCCATATATAAAAGACCTACAGCCAACATCATACTCAATGGGCAAAAACTAAAAGCATTTTCCTTAAGATTGATCAGGAACAAGACAGGGATGCCCACTTTTGCCACTCTTATTTAACAATAGTACTGGAAGTCTTAGCCACAGCAATCAGACATAAAGAAAAAATAAAAGGGATTCAAATTGGAAAGGAGGAAGTGAAGCTGTCATTATTTGCAGATGACATAATATTATACATAGAAAACCCTAAAGACTCCACCAAAAATCTATTAGACTTAATAAATGAATTTGGCAAAGTAGCAGGATACAAAATTAACATCAAGAAATCGACGGCATTCTTATACACCAATGATGAACTCACAGAAAGAGAAACCAAAAAAAAAAAAAAATCCCATTTACCATCGTGGCAAAAAAATTAAGATACTTAGGAATAAACTTAACCAAAGAAGTAAAGGACCTATTAGCAGAAAACTACAGGACATTGAAAAAAGAACTAGAGGAAGATATTAAAAAGTGGAAGCACATATCTTTTTCATGGATTGGAAGAATTAACATCATTAAAATGTCCATATTACCCAAAGCACTCTATAGATTCAATGCAATCCCCATCAAAATACCAGTGACATATTTCACTGAACTAGAACAAATACTTCAAAAGTTCATATGGAAACAAAAAAGACCCCGAATAGCCACAGCAATCTTGAAAAAGAAGGACAAAGTAGGTAGGATCACAATACCGGATATCAGGTTATACTACACAGCTACTGTAATCAAAACAGCCTGGTACTGGCACAAGAACAGGCATATAGACCAGTGGAACAGAACAGAGAATCCGGAAATTGATCCAAGACATTATGCTGAATTAATATTTGACAAAGGTGGCAAGAGCATACAGTGGAGTAGAGACAGCCTCTTTAATAAATGGTGCTGGGAAAATTGGACAGCTACATGCAAAAAAATGAAACTAGACCATCAACTTACACCATACACAAAAATAAACTCAAAATGGATAAAAGACTTAAATGTGACTTGTGAATCCATAAAAATCCTAGAAGAAAATGTAGGCAACAAAATTTCGGACATCATATGCAGCAGAATTTTCACTGATACATCACCTAAGGCAAGAGAAACAAAGCAAAAAATGAACACATGGGACTACATCAAACTCAAAAGCTTCTGCACAGCAAAAGAAACAACCATCAAAATGGAAAGGGAGAGTACCTGTATGGGAGAGTATCATTGCCAATGATACATCAGATAAGGGGTTAATTTCCAAAATATATAGAGTGTTCATACAACGCAACCAAAGGAAGACAAATAACCCAATTAAAAAATGGGCAGAGGAACTAAATAGACACCTCTCCAAACAGGACACACAAAGGGCTAAGAGACATATGAAGAAATGCTCAACATCACTAATCATCAGAGAGATGCAAATTAAAACAACAAAGAGGTATCACCTGTCAGAATGGCCGCCATCAACAAATCATCAAACAACAAGTGTTGGCAAGGGTGTGGAGAAAAGGGGACTCTAGTACACTGCTGGTGGGAATGCAGACTGGTGCAGCCACTATGGAAAACACTATGGTGTTACCTCAAAAAATGAAAAATTGAATTGCTATTTGACCCAGTGATTCCACTTCTAGGAATATACCCTAAGAAACCTGAAACACCAATCAGAAAGAATATATGTACCCCCATGTTCATAGCAGCACTATTTAAATAGCTAAGATCTGGAAACAGCCCAAGTGTCCATCAGTAGACGAATGGATAAAAAGCTGTGGTACACACACACAATGGAGTGCTGTGCAGCTATAAGAAAGAAAGATCTCTTATCCTTTGAGATGACATGGAGGGACCTGGAGAGTATTATCCTAAGCGGAACCAGCCAAGTAGAGAAAGATAAGTATCACACGATCTCACTTATTTATGGAATATAATGAACATAACAGTCTGAGGAACAGGGTAGACCCAGAAAAGTGGAAGTAGGGTACAGATTGACTACCCTCAGAAGAGGGTATTGGGGGGGGAGAGATAAACCACAGAACTTATATGCATGTATGCATAACCGATGGACATGCACAACAAAGCTGGGGATGGGGTGGGGGGGATGGGGAGGATGGTGTCAATAGGGAAAAAAGGAGAAATGTCTGTAACAAAAATAAATTAATAAAAATAAAACTTTTTTTTTTTTTTTTTTTTGAAAAAGAAACACTTATGAGAGAGAACATTGATTAGCCCCCTGCTGCATGCCCCCTGCTGGTTATTTGGCCCATAACCTGGCCATGTGCCCTGACCGGGAATTGAACCAGCGACCTCTTGGTGCATGGGTCAATGCTCAGCCACTGAGCCACACCAACTGGGCACTTTGCTACCTATTTTAAAAATTGTATTATATATGTATTTTTTTTTACCCATCTTTCCCAGTCGTCTCTCCAGCAGTTAATGTTTATTCTTCTACTGTCCTCTTTGTTACTTTTGCTTACCCTAGAAAAATTTTGCATTTTCAGGTGGCTTTTTTAGGTCTTTGTTAAACACAGGAGTAATTAATGTGAAAAGATTGACTGGTCTAAACAGAGCATTATCTCTTAAATATGAGACGTTAGAAAATATTTTTATTGATTAAATAACAGTGGCATTAGCTATCTGTCGGAAAAATCTGAAGGGACAGTATTGAAAACGTGTCTTAAACATCTGCTGTGTGCCTTTGTTCACATGGATAGGTAGCTCTGCTGATATTACCATTCAATGCCTCCAAGCCATCGTGGAAAATTCCACCTGTTCTTCAAATTCTGGTTTAAAATTGTATTTCCTCTGCTTCACCTAATTTGTGCTTCTATAGTACTATACTGTCTACTTAGAAACTGTGCTGTAATTATTTATTTGTGTACATACTCATCTCCAAAATTTGAGCTCCTTAAGAGTAGACACTATGTCTAATTAACCTGTAGTATTTGGGAACTCTTAAATTCTTTTAAGGATGAAGACTAAATATGATTACCTTTGTAACCTACTCAGTATCTAGTACTATATTTTGCTTTATTGCAGATACTCAATATTTTATAAACTATCAGTATAGAAAAATGAGAAGGATCAGTCTAAATAAAATGCATGAAAAAATATAAAAGATATTCTATGTGCTCTGTAATAAGTTCTAATAAATATTAGATAAAAAGAGATATTCAAGGCTGTATTGTGAGAGTTCATAAACAAAGATTAAATTATGGTCACGTATTCATTAAATTTTTATTTAAGCAAATAATGACCTTAACAACACTTAGCCATAACAACAATTAACATCACATTTAGACCTTTTTGGTTACTGAATTAAGAACAGCTTATTAAAAGCAACAATAATGTATAAAAATTCCTTATGGGGAAATAAGTAATGACTAAATAAAAAGTCACTTAAGTTTAAACCCCTGGTTATTTATGCATGTAAAGCTAGACTCCATTGCTACTTGAACAAGGTGGCTGGGCTGAATTACTTTTCTCTCCTATTTTCTAATGACATTTCTAAGAACTAAAACATCAATGCCTGATCAGGAACACTGCTCCAGCAAGTACTCCCTAGTTTTTCTACATCCAAACACCCAACTCTGCCTGGCTCATTATAATAGCCTTCTTACTGGTTTCCCTGCTTCCATTTTTCTTTTCTTCTAGTACTCTGTTAAAATACAGGTCAGATCATACCATTCTTACATTCAAAATATTCCAGTTATTCCCCTCCTCACTCAGAATAAAAGTCAAAGTTCTTAAAATTACTTACAAGGTCCAACTTGTTTTGTATTACCCGTTTCCTTGTTACCTCTCTGACATCATTTACTATTCTCATCTTCACTCACTCTGCTCATCATACTAGATTCCCTGCTCTTTGTCAACTTATAAGAAATAGCTTGCAAGAAAAGAAAAGAAAATGAAAGGAATAGCTTTCTCCCTCACCTTCAAGTCTTTGTTCAAAAGTCAGCTTTGCAGACAGACCATTCCTTACCAGCTTTCCCACTATACACCCACTACAGTAGCTAAGACTGAAAGGCCTGACAACATTAAATGATGGTGAGGATGTGGAATAACTAGAACTCTCATACACTGTTAGTGAGAAAAAGTGTGGCAGATCTTCAAAAACCAAACACATATTCCATATGGCCCGCACCTGGGTATTTACCCAAGAGAAATGAAAATATAAGCCCACACACACAAAAAATCCTGAGTAAGAATGTTCACACCACTTTATTCAAAATACTTCCAAAGTGGAAACAACCCAAATGTCTATCACTAGGAGGACAGATGAAAAAACTGCAGTATAATAATACAATGGAGCAACAAAAAGGAACAAACTATTTACAATAGGAGTAAATCCCCAAAACAGTAAAGTAAAAATAGCTTTACACAAGAGAGTCGATAATCTTTGGAGTCCATTTATTTGAATGTTTATAATGAGCAAAATTAATCTATGGTGAAAAAAATCAAAACAGTACCTGCTTCTGGGGAGTGGTGGCAAGAACTGGTTGGGAAGGGGAATGAAGGAATTTTCTGAGATGATAGTAATGTTCCATATCTTGATGGGGGTTGAGTTACACAAGTGTATAATTTTACACAAGTGCAAAATTCAGTAAATATACATTAAACATTTGTGAATTTCTTTGAAAGAAATTCAATCTCAAAAGAAACAAGTAAACAAATACTGAACTTGAGTTAATACGTAGGCTGAAATATTTAGGGAAACATGCATTGATGCCTGCAATTTATTTTGGAATGCATAAAAAAAGATGGATTGATGGATGGAAAGATGGATATATGTGTCATAAAGCAAATAGAATCTAACTTGTATTTGGGTGGTCATGGTAACAATTCTTGAAATGTTACTCTATGTTTGAAAATTTTCATAATAAAATGCTGCAAAAGAATATGGAATCTCTCTCCTCTCAACCCTCGAACACTTACTCTCTATCCCCACCCTACTTTATTTTCCTCTATACCATTTAACACCTTATAGACTACTAAATTAATTGTTTTATTTCTTGTCTGTCTCTTCTCCCCAGAATACAAAATCCATGAAGGTAGGAATCTGTTTTTTGCTTTGCTTCACCCCAGGTCTAGAATTGTACATAACATATACAAGTATCCAAAAAAGACTTGCTGAATAAATGAGCCAGAAGAGACTTCACAGAAAACTAAGATTACATTTCACAAAAAGCAAAGAAAAATTAAAACTTGAAGACATTTGGTTTTCGCAATTAAAATACTCAGGGTAAACAGTTATAATAGTTGAAGAAGGATAGAATATTTGACAAGAAAAAGAGCAATTCAATACTTATTTTCTACAAGAAATAAATGGTAAAAGATCCTAAGACTATTACCCTCTAGCCTCCTCCTACTTAGAGCTCGGTATTTAGAAATTACTTTTATTTCTGGGTAAAAAAACAATAAAGGATACAATCAGTAAAGGAAGACCATTGCTAAGGTACAGGTGAAATTGTCCAGTCTTGTTATTTCTCTTCAGTGTGAAATATTCGTCGATTCAGTACTTTCCTTACAAAATAGTCAGGGCTTATAGTTACTAAGTAGCACGGTCAAAGGCATCCCTAGGAAAAATTAAGTTTAATTTTGATCCTTGCCTTCTTATGTCCCTTATTTGTACCCCTTACATTCCTTTAAACTTGGGTTGTATGTGCTGTACTTAGTAAGAGCCCTGCATGCCCAGTGTGATGTTTGTCAATGTGAAGGAAAAGGTACCAAAATTAATTTCTTTCTACTCTCATAAAAGTCAATCTCATCGGAATGTTTCCCTAAAATTAAATTTTAAAAGACTCAAACACCCTCCCCCTTTTCCCTATTGGGGGACATCTGTAATACTTTCAACAATAAAGACAAACCAAAAAAATAGACTAAAAAAGCTCTTAGTTTTGTTATAATCTTTCTGCTGATGAATTCTGTACCTCTCTCCAATGCACTCCTGAGAGCTAGTCATCTGTCATTATTTAATATCTTTTAATTCATGCAAATAAAATTCAAAGGATGTTTCTCAGTTTTTGGTTAACACCCTAAAGCAACAGCATTGAATAAACCGAGTATGTAATTTAAACTTGTTTAAAACAAAACATGTTTAGATTATCTAATACAAACAAAAGCTGTACCAAGACTTAGTCCTTAGCCCTTGTACATACTCACTCGTGCAATTTCATCCACTATCATTGTTTTAATTACCATTTGTATGATGAGAGGACTCAAAAATCTTAATTTCTAGCCCAGATTTCTAATGAAGTCTAAGCACATGTATAAAGAGATCTCTTACTATGTTCCACAGACATATCTATCATAACATCAACATTCCCATTTGTGCTGACTCTTCAAATCTGTTCTTCCTCCCGTTTTACCCATTTCAATGAATTGACCCATCATATATCCAGTAATCCAACCCAGAAGCCTTGATTTTTCCAGCTCCCTCTGGCTTCCTACTTCCCCATTTCCAAATTAGGCACCAGAACCTCTAGATTTCTCATCCCATTGTCATAGTTCAAGCAGCCACTAGCCTTCTTACCTCTATTATCACACTATTCTCAAATTCCCTTCTACAGTTACTGCCAGTGGTCTTTCTAAAAGAATTTGATCACGCCACTGTCACGCTTAATCCTTGGCTCTCTATTGCTTCTGTGACGAAATTCAAACTTCTTGGCATGGCAAACAAAGTCTTTCATGATCTAGCTTTACCTAATTCTTCCAGTCCAACACCTTACCACTTTCTACCCTGAATTTCACTCTAGCCATAGAACTTTCTGTAACACCTACTGGTGATGCTTCCTGTCTTTAAGTCTTTAATCATACAAACCTTTGTATTCTTTATAATTCTACTAAGATGTCTACCCCTCTTTTAGAAAGTCTTTCAGAACTATTATATAACACTATCACAATGGTAACATAGAAAACAGGTAGGGGTGATTTTTTAAATGTTTGTTTCATAAAGATTCAATCAAAATCCTTATAAAATTTAAAACTGAGCAAGTCAGAATCAAGAAAGAAAAAATTCCAGGCAGGGTTTTCACTCCTAAACTACCTGCGTCTCATACATACCAGAAGGGGCAGGGCACAACAGTTGGGAAGAACACCAAAAGTAAAAACAACCTCAATAATTAGATACTTTACAAAAGGCATTCATCTTGGATAAAATATTAATCTAATGGAAGAATGACTTTTTGGAATCCTTTTTAGCTTTGGGTTATAAAGCTTTAACAACTTCACTTAGGCTTTATTATTATGCCTATTAATTCATCTTTCCAGTATTAACATAATAATAGCTAACATGTACTGAGCATTTATCATATGCTAGGCTTGAGCTTCACAAATGTTATTTCATTTAAAACTTACAACAATACCATTACACACATATGTACAAAAAGAGGCGGCAACTACCATCCCTATTTCACAGATCAGTCAACTTGCCTAGGTTCGTTCATAGCTGAATTCAAACTCAGTTGTATTAGCTCTAAACACTTCACTATATTGACTCTCAAAAAGATGTAGATTCCCTACAGATTGCTCATTAGTTGCAAGGGAAAACTAGTAACTATACAGTGGAGAAACTGGACCACACCTTGACTAGGTGATCAAAATTAACATTACTAATGAGGGACAGATAGATATTTATGCCTCCAGATGTGATGCCATAACATCCCTTCTGTAATATTCTAGCTGGGAATGCAAAACCTGAATCTAACTGAGAAAACATCAGACAAACCCCCAATGGTATCCCTCGATTAAAAAAATCAAAAGGACTGTGATCTTAAGAATGTCAACATCACAAAAGATTACCACCCCCCTACTGAAATATTTAGTGTCATGATACAGGCAACTTATTCTCAAACGGGTTGGAAAAAATACATGAGTGCAGGAATGACAGAAAATGTGTGAAAAAACACAGTCAATGGGGCAAAATGTTAATAATAGGTATATATGGGTGTAGTATTCCTTTTCTTGTAACTTTTCTGTAAGTTTCAAATTATTTTAAAATTTAAGCTTTCTTACAAGCTAAGAGCAAAAGGAAACCTAAAAAGTAGACTCTATGGAAGCAAGAGGAAGAGATGCAAGTACTTCTTCCAGAATTGCTGCCAAGAAACTGCATGATCTTAAGTCAGTTAAAGTTTCCGGCTCTTAATTTCTCAATCTAATCTAGAGAATCTCAGACTACTATCTTTGGAATAGTAGTTCTAGGGATATAATTAGGTGTTATATGAGGAATTCTGTGATTAAATAATTTTGGGAAATGCATAGATAGGGATAAACAACAGTTTCTTTACAGAAGAATCCTCATAGATTTTATATAGCCAAAATACACCATGATTTTCTAAATGAGTGATACAGAAGTCAACCTTTTTTTTATTATTCATTGACCATTGTTATTGTTGATTTATCTAAATTTTTGGTGGGACCAAGTCTTTACTTTTCAGTATTAAAAAGTATGGTAAGTATTAAAATAAAGCTGTATTGTTAAACTGTGGCATACAAAATTCACTGTCTTCTACAATAATAGAGTTTATCAATTTTGGGAAAGAACCTTGTGACTACTGTTCCACTCATACTGAGATATCTTTACTAAATTCATTTTTAAAAAGGGGAACTGTATTTAAACTATAAAATAAATCTCTGACAAAAGATAATACAGATTAGGGTTGGTAAACCATAGCCTGGGGGACAAATTCCACCCACTACCAGTTTTTTGTAAATAGCTTTATTAGCATATAGCCACACATTCATTTACATATTGTCCAAGGCTGCTTTTGCCCTACATCAGCAGAGTTAAGAAGTTGTGACAAAGACTGTAAAGCCTGCAATGCCCCAAATATTTAATATGTCTTTTTTACAAAAAGTTTATAGGCTCTTGATATATAGTTATTTATGCTGTTTAATTTTTGAAATTTAGCAGTCTGGTTGTGGTAACGCGGGCCACTTGCAGACACTAACGTATGCTCTACTGTTTACATGGTGGAAATGACAGACAGAAGAGGGAAGTAAGTTATTAAGCATAAATTTTAATCGCTATGCTCAGATCCTATCAGACACAATCTGCATTCTGAAGATGTATTATTATGCCTATTTTTTAGGGAAAGTGAAGTTCAGTAAGATTAAGTAATTTGCCCTAAACAGTGTAAGTAGGATTTGGATTGAGGTATGACTCCTCCTGGTCTTTCTACTGTAGCTTAATTCCTCCTTATCTTCTTTTGTTTTCCCCACGTATGGCGGAGTTCTGGCTGATACTCAGAGGAGGACTCAGAAAACTAAGAGAGAAGCAGAAGGGACTTTAAACAGCTAAAGAGATGAGCAATAGCATCTTGGCTACAAGGATCACTGGGAAGATACAACTAGATAAATCAGGGAAGTAACTGCAGATTTCCTAATTTTTGAAAAAAAAAGCAGAATTCTTATTAGAGTGCTCTACTAGATTAGAGCTCATAAACCTTAACTGCTGGTAATACCCAGGTACCCTGGATATGAAGGATGAAGCTGAGGAAGATTAAGTCGTATGAGAGCCAAGACCAGGTACATATGCTTCCCTGGGTAACTAACCACTCTTAATCATCTATCATCCCTAAATGTATAGAGGTTCAAAGTAAAGGGTAAAGTATGTTTTTCTTCAATCAGTATTGTTTTATCTTGCTGAATGGACAGTAGATAAATATTAAAATTTGTTACGTCTTTCTTTGGACTTCCAACACTTTATTTTATCTTTAACACCACATTTATCAAATGTGGAAACAAAATAATCTTTTTACAGAAATAATTAGTAACATCAATTTCCCTGTAAGAAAGCAATCAGTTAATTAAAAAGAAATTATGGCCCTGCCAGTGTGGCTCAGTGGAATGAGTGTCGTTGTCCCAGGACTGAGAAGTCCCAGTTGGATTCCCGGTCAGGGCACATGCCCAGGTTGCGGGCTCCATCCCCAGTCTCATATTGATGTTTCTCTTTCTCTCTCTAAAAAAATCAATAAAAACATATTTAAAAAAAAAAAAGAAATTATGAAGGAACTTGCTTGCTTTTCAAGTACTTTATTTAGGTACTATTAGATATATAACCTACCATAAAAGAAGGATACGAACTGATTTACCCCCTCAGAGAATAAAGGCCTATATGACGAACTAAAAAGGTTGAAACAAAGTCTTAAGTCAGACTAAATATGACCATCCCCTGTTCTTCTATCAAAAATAACAGATTTATATATTATATTTTCCTGCCAGTCATTGTAGTAATCAAGACTTAGCTGTTGTCACATTGCTTTTATTAATACTTTGCTTTGCCCATCAAAAATATAAACCTTTAGGGTTTGTATGAATGATAAGATTTATGCATTTAAGGTAACTGTGGAAATACTATAACATGACTAGTGTAGGAAGAAGTGATAGTTTATACACTGTACTTATTCATTTCAGACTAAAACTAAAAATAATCTTACAAAATTGTCTTCCCTTAATACCAAGTCCCTTGGTTTCATCAAACCTATAAAACTTCCAGTACAATTTCTGAAGTTGTATTTTCCTATAGTGGCTAAAAAATAAAAGGGGTTCTCACAGTCTCAAAACTTTCTTGTTTAATTATATATTTGTTTCCCTCACTCAAATTCACTCTCCCTGTATTTAAAGTAACTAACACAGTGGTAAATGAGAATCTATCATATTTCATAATTTCAAATTATTCTAATTAATTTAATGTTATTTGGTACTACAGATTTTCTTGTATATAACATATGACACAGAAATAAAATTTGACTTTATCAGAATACTCTGTATTTAATAGGAAGACATATACAAGGTATACTATTTAACAGCACACATTCTGGATTGGAATCCCAATTTTACCATTTACTAATTGTGATTGAACTTCTCTAAACATCAATTTCCTTATTAGTAAAATGAGGTAATTGCCATTATAAGGATAAAATGTGGTAAGAAATGCAGGTAAACCTCTTAGCACAGTACCTAGTACTATACACACTTATTAGCTCTTCATATATAAATAATGAAACCAATTGAACCTTTTTTCCTTATTTGTAATGGGCAGAAAATGCTACCTAACTTATAAGGTTGCATTGAGGAAAACTGAAGTTATACCAAAAAGCCCTAATAGAAATTGCTTTACTGTAGATATATATGAATCAATAAATCAATAATAAAACTCCAAATGTACTGTTTTCTTAAAAGATACCCTTCTTCCTACTAATCCTACAAAAGAAGACATTTTAAACCTCCAATTAATTTTTATTGGCAGACCAACACTGTTAATAATCCCAACCTCTGAAGATAATCAAATCTCACTATAGAACTTAAGAACTCTATACGACAAATTCAGGCACCATACTATAGTCAGTCACTTTTCAGCTTTTACAAGAATTTGAGATCTCTCTACACAATTTAAAAGTACAAAACAAAAAATGCATCGCAGTCATAAAGAAGCCTTGTTCTCCTAGCTTTCCTGATCAAGTTAAATTAATGGCAGTAATTCATTTCAAAGATTATTTATATAACATACTTCATCCCACTGGGTGTGAGATAATGCACTAGAAAAATTTAAAACTTTTAAAGCTACCTGAAGTAGGTCTGGTAAATGAGAGAAAAATAACTAACTTTTATTTGGGAAGAAAGGGAAAACGGTTGCAAAATTTGAACAATATCCTAACACATTTAAATTATTATCTCTTTAGTTGGTATTTATAGACATAAGAGAAGGGAATTATATTACTTCCTGCAAAGGTCTTTAGGCTCTTATAAACTCTTATATGATAGCATAAAGAAATGAAATAATTCAACTAAACAAAGTTTCCAGATAATACTCAAGTTTCTTACAAAAATGTTAAGTAAAGTTTGTATCATCTCAGGAGTTGCATTAAATTTGGTCAGAATGAAAGGATGATTCTTCTATACCTAAAAAAGAATAAGTAATGTACTTAATAAACATTTCATTTCAATGCAGCAAACTGTGGCAGACACTGACAATTATTTTTTCTTAACCCTATAAAGGCAAATTAACTTTCCAGTAATAAATGGTAGCAGAGGATTAGTATTGTACCTGTACCTAATTAGGAATTTATTTACTTCAATCTGATCATGAGAACCAAAACATGCCTTCTACTTAGATATTTACATTTTTATTATAATCTAACCAAACCATGGACAGAATGCAAAACTTATTTTTTAATAGTGAAGGAAAGATTAAAGCTCGAAAGAGATAAAACATGGGCTACTGAAGTTATACCTCTTATCTATCTTAACAATTGTCCTATAAAAATACAAGAAGTTGTAGGATTTAATCTACAATAATATCCTCTTTGCCTCATCTTCTTTCCCCAATACATAAAGCTGAGTACTGAAAGTCTGATAGTCTTTAATTCTGTTCATTAAATTATTTCTGATTGTGTTCAGGCATACAGTACAACTGTGCTTTTCTGGCCCGTCAATGGCTGGCTGGTGGCACTAGGTGGCTATTTCTGGCCAATGAGCTGTGAGTCAAGCGTCTTATGTTACTCCTGGACTAGAGCATTTAATTGCTGGTAAATGATGTGAAATCTTTCAAAGCACTCCTTTCACCTGTCACCATGTTGAAGATGTTTGCTGCATCAGCCCAGTTAGACAGCTGACCCGTGAAAAAAATGACATTAACAAAAAATAAACTTTTGAATTTATTTGTTATCACATCATAATCTAGTTTATCCTGACATAAATTGGTCCCAGAAGTGGGGTACTGTTATAAGACCAAGACTAACATATATGTCATTATTAATAGCAAGGAAACTTCCCAGAGGCTGGAAGAATGGCAATTTATATTAGGCAGAATGAAATATTGGCAAAAGTCAGTTATGATGACTTAAAAATCAGATAATGTATTTAACAAACCTGAAGCTCTAGGAGAAAAGGTTAAAAATAACTGAACATTAAAATGGTATGTTAGCTGCTCTGTGTTTATTATTAGAAGAAAAAAAGAAAATTTTAAAATAGACCAATTTGTACGCAAGAGTGAAAGGGAAGAGTCCAAAAATTTGTGGACTTGCAGTATTTGAAGAGTGCTGCTCAATCCAAGCCATAAATTAAAAAATCAAGAAGGCCAGTGACTAACAAAGAGCAATCAACCTTGAGGGTAAGTTTCAAATCAATGGTATGGCTGCGATACATCTGAATGGATTAGAATCTCAGAGCAGAGACCCAGTTACAACTGTGACACCCAGTTAATACTTTTAGTTGAACCAAATACTGAGAGGAAAAGGCTGAGAGAGACACTAAATGGTGTAGCTTTTCCAACAAGCAGGTCAATAGGTATGGCATTAGCATTAGCATTTAGAAGACAGACAGACATCTAATAAAGAATTGAGTATAGGCTACTGGCATACTGAGATAAATGGAAACACATTAGAAGCCTACAAAGTTGTGCTGGCAACAAACATAAATCAAGAGCACAGATTAAAATCTGACTGATTTAAAAGTACACTTAGGTCTCCAACCTTTCACAGGCAGAAAGTGGGCTGTAAAGCCCCAAAGCCCAAAGGCTGCATTTTCTGATACCTAAACCAGATGAGGCTAAGGAAGACAATGGGAAAGGGACAATCTCCTAGCTATCAATGCTCAGAGCCAAAACAAACAATGGACTGGGGAGTTCCTCCAAGAGAGTGGATTTAGCATCTATCCCAACATCCAGTGGAAGGGGACCCTTATAAAGTCAACCTAGTGGGATTTTTGAGTTGCTATGGATTAGGGACTGCTGTGTTTCCCTCAATCTCCTATTATCTGAAGGGGAGTGTTTATTGTGGTTTTCATGTCCCCTGTTATAAACAAGGTATATTGGCTGCGGGGGGGGGGGGAGGGGGGAAGAAGGGGTGCACAGATAGTATTTTCATCCACAGATCTCCAGATTAAGAGGAAACACATCCAATTTCCGGCCAAGATGGCAGTGTAGGTAAACACGGTACCCGCCTTCTCCCACAACCACATCAAAATTACAACTAAACTACAACACAACCATCATTCAGAACAGCTTGAAATCAAGCTGAATGGAAGTCCTACAACTACAAAATTAAAGAAGAAGCCAAATCGAGACTGATAGGGAGGGGCGGAGGCACGGAGGGACTGGTCCTACACCCACGTGTGGAGGATAAAAATCAGGAGGGACACCTCGGCTGTGAAGGTCCTCCCTGAGGAGTGAGGGGTCCCTGTCCCCATGCCAGGAAGAGAAGTCCCCATAACTTCTGGCTGTAAAAACCAGTGGGAACTGAGGCTGAGGGAGGCTGAGGCTGCTGGAGCCCCAGGCAGTTCCTCTTAAAGGGCCCACACACAGACTTCCTGGGACTTGTACCCTCCAGGTTCCAGCATGGGGGAGGCAAGCTTGAAAGGCACCAGAGACATACAATGAAGAACTGAGTTGTTTGACTTCAGGGCGAGAGCTGGAGGGGCAGCGTTCTCCCAGACAGATGTGCTGGCAGAGGCCACTGTTCCTTTGGTGAGCCTTTCCCCAGGGTGGCAGACAGCCGCCATATCTGGGACTCTAGCAACCTGGCTCACACTGTTTGCCCTGCACTGGTGATTCCCTGAGGCCCTTCCCCATTCAACTTTTGGGCCCACCCAAGCTGTTTCCAATGGCTTTATCAGAGGATTGGCCTGTCTTGGATCCTGCTTCAGAGTTTCCTAAAATCTCTCAAACAAGTACCATCTGGTCTTAGCGAGCCCCATACTTCTCGTTAAGTGGCCTCAGGCCTGGCACTAGAAGCAGCCAGCCTTGGTTTACAACTTAGCTTTTCCTGGGCACCTCCAAGTCCAGCACAAGCAGCAGCCATCGGCAGATCACTTTGTAGCTTATGCCTGGTAGCCCCGGGTAGAACACAGGCAGTGACTGACCTTGCCCCAGAGCCAGCACATCCAGTGGACAGCTTCAGACCACATCAAAACACCACCACCCAACCACCTCCACAAATGACACACTCAATGAGCAGACTCAGTGGGTACCAGAGCCCTGCTGAAGTAAGTCTTGCTCTGTGTGGTAGGCCCCTGCACAGATGATCCTCCAAGGGAGTCAGAAGTCAGTAGTCAGTGGGCACAGCCAGTCCCTGCAGCTGAGCAGCCTGAGTAAATCCCTCCCATTGACTTGCCAACAGCAAGCAAGACTCAATTAAAACAGAAGGGTGTACAGTCCATACTAGGGGTGCACCTTGCGGGCCTAGCTGGGGTAATCAGGGAGGCTGTGCCCCTGGATCCTACAGGACACCTACAATAATAGGCCACCCTACGAAGCCTAGGAGACACAGCAATTCTACCTAATATATAGAAACAATCACAGGGAAGCAGCCAAAATGAGGAGACAAAGAAACATGTCCCAAATGAAAGAAAAGAACAAAACTCCAGGAAAAGAACTAAACAAAATGGAGATAAGCAATCAATCAGATGCAAAGTTCAAAACACTGGTTATAAGGATGCTCAAGGAACTTAGTGAGAACATCAACAACATGAAAAAGGACCAGTCAGAAATGAAGGTTGCATTAACTGAAATAAAGAATAATTTACGGAGAATCAATAGTAGAGTAGGGTAAAGCCAAGAAGCAAACCATCGATTTAGAAAATAAGGAAGCAAAAAACATCCAATCAGAACAGCAAAAAGAAAAAAAAATCCAAAAAAATGAGGATAGTGTAAGGAGCCTCTGGGATTACTTTAAGTGTGCCAACTTTCACATTATAGGGGTGCCAGAAGGAAAAGAGAGAGCAAAAAATTGAAAACCTATTTGAAACAATAATGACAGAAAACTTCCCTAACTTGGTGAAGGAAGCAGACATACAAGTCCAGGAAGCACAGAGAGTCCCAAACAAGATGAACCCCAAGAGGCCCACACCAAGACACATCACATCAAAATGCCAAAGGTTAAAGACAAAGAGAGAATCTTAAAAGCAGCAAAAGAACAGTTTATTACCTACAAAGGAGCTCCCATAAGACTGATTTCTCAAAAGAAACTTTGCAGGCCAGAAAGGAGTGGCAAGAGATACTCAAGGTGATAAAAAGCAACCACCTGTAACCAAGATTACTCTGTCCTGCAAAGCTATCATTTAGAATCGATGTACATATAAAGAGTTTCCCAGACAAGGAAAAGCTAAAGGAGTTCATCACCACCAAACCAGTATTATACGAAATGTTGAAGGGTCTTCTTGAAGGAGAAGAACAAAAATATGAACAATAAAATGGCAATAAATACATATTTATCAACAATTGAATCTACAAACAAAATGAGCAAGCAGAACAGAAACAGACTCACAGACACAGAGACCTTTTTGTTGCTTGCCAGATGGGAGGGGGCTTGCGGGATGGGTGAAAAAGATTTAGAAATTAAGAAGTTCAATTTTTTTGTTAGACTGATGAACCTCAAAGGGAAGGGAGGAGGGAGGATGGGATGAGAAAAACCAAAGAACTTATATGCATTTATGCATAACCAATGGACATAGACAATAGTGTGGGGAAGGCAGGAGTGGTGTGGAATTGGGGATGTAGGGTCAATGGGGAAAAAAAGAGGGGGGACATCTGTAATACATTCAACAATCAAGATAAGTTAAAAGAATAAAGCTTAAAAAAATAAAATACTGAAACCAGGAAAAAAAAAAAAAAAAGAGGAAACATATCCAATCCTGATGTACAAAACTGTGTATATCACCTGGAAATCCTAATACTGAAAGTTTGATACTATTTAACTGGGATTTTCAGGCTGGATTCACTGGGGAGGAGATGAGACTATTTTGCCTGTGGGAAGGAGAGTGATCCTATTCTTTGGTTGACCAGAGGGCAGAGCTGTCATTAGTACTTTTGCCAAATACTTTTGTTCTTTGCCTTCTGGTCATATGGTAGAATTTTATTTCCTGGTTCCTTTGTGGTTAGGTGGAGCTCTAAGATCTGTTTTGGCCATACAGCTTTGAGCTGAGATGACATGTAATTTCTGAACAGATAATTTGAATAACTGATACAAGATATGAAAAATTCCAGACTCTTTCCTCTATTACAGTGTCCATCAATATTCAGGATGGAGGCTGTTCTGTCAGCTGGATCCTGGAGTGAGGTCATGTAGAACAGAACCCCCAAATTAAACCCAATGGGCAATAATACAGTGTAAGGAATTAACTTGTTATAAAGTCACTGAGATTTTAGGATTGTATGTTTATAGCACAACCTTGCCGATCCTGTCTGATAATTGGAGAGAAACCCTTCATGTCACAGAACATTTGTGTCAAGAGACAAGCTTATAGATCAACTAGTTCAAGTTCCTTTTACAAATGATAAAAGTCTAATAGTTGTTTCTATGTGACTTCTCTAATCATATAGAAACAACATGGTAAAAGAATTTAATAGAACAATCATTGTCCCACTAAATTACAGCGTGAATTATGCTCCTAATCTTTAAACACAGCTCTAGGATAGATTAAACTAACATATTAATAAATTAACAACAGGCGAATCTAGTCATTCATTCAACAAATAATGGAAGCACTAAGCTTTGAAGCTAAAGGTACTTGGTGCTTAGAGTCATGTTGTAAAGACTAATCAAATAACCACATAAATAAAATGGAAGTTTAAACAGTAATTGCTAAGAAGATATATGATTATTATGGGAGCATGTAACAGACCTATCCTAATGGGTCTGTTGAGCTGAGATCTAAGGGATCAGTGAGCGATTACTGAACCAATTAGTAGAGGAATATTTCAGTACATGGGAATAAGCAAGAAATAATCCAGTGGTTGGAGAAAATTTAAAAGCGTTGGAGGAACCAAAATGAGGTAGGGGCTAGACTACATAATAAGGCCTAGTATATAAACCACTTTGACAGCCTAACACCAATATGCTACATATTTATATCACAAGGATGACTCTTAACAGGCCCAAGCAATATTTCTAGGAAATACACATATATTAGGAATACTGGTCATCTTGTTTCATGCTACTTCACATAGTAAACATTAGATTATATTCCATTATTTCCCAACTGGTAAGGCAAGTTACCTAGTGAAAATTTTCTAGATCTGAATCTTAGAAATCGCAGATGTTTTTAAATTCAAATTTAAGATTTATTCCTCAAAGTATTTAATTTAGCTGAGCCCAGAAATAAAGAAACATTAGTTATTTAACTGATTTCTTGTTAATGATACAAAGTATTAGGCATCCATGAGAGATTAGTTTTAGATATAAATAAGAATTAAGAACTTTATATGAAAAACTCAATTCTAAAAATATAAAGACCAGGAAAAATGTTCATTCTATCATAAGCATTTCTTATTCTGCCCCATCTTCAGCAAAAAACTTCCAAAATTTTCATCACTACAAAAGTTAGCAGAAATTTCTGAAGTGCATTCTATAAAATCACAACATAAAAGTTGAGACAAATGATAAAATAGAATTCAACAGATGTTTTTAAATAGTGTATCGAAAAACCGAATACAAAGGAATCTAGGAATACATTTTTATAGAGTTGATTCTATGGTATTTCCTAGTATACAGAATGAAAAAAAAAGATTGCTTTTCTTTTATTGGAATGGCATTATGAAGGAAAAATATACCAAGGGAGAAAATTCATATAGAATTCTTATATATATTGTCAAGATGTCACTTACAGCAGATGAAAAGGAAACTTTAAACAAGGCCATAAAGCCCTGGCAGGTTTGGCTCAGCAGTTGGAGCATCGACCGGCCAGCGGACCAGAGTCTTGTGTTTGATTCCAGTCAAGGGCATGTGCCTTGGTTGTGGTTTGGTCCCTGGCCCAGGTCAGGGTCCTGTGGGAGACAACCAATTGGTGTGTCTCTCTCATATCCATGTTTCTCTATTTCTCTCCCCCCTCTCTATCTGAAGATAGGTGGAAGAATACCCTCAGGAGAAGTTAAAAAAAAAAAAGAAAAAGTGCTAAAGAAGGCCATAAAAAAGGTAATTGCAACCAAAATCTTGATTTTCATAACACTTTCAGATCAGAGAGAAGGAATTTTAATGTAAGAACTTTAGAGTAAAATAACTGATTTTAATTTTACTTATATCGATAACATAAACTACCCAAAGTAAAAATAGATACTTCTAATCTTTGTAACAGGGACTTAAAGAGTGCCCCAGATTATGGTTTACTTATCATATGAACTATAGGCCTCTTGAAGGAAAAGACATGTCTGTGGGCTCCATAATATAATATTTGTCATTATACTTTGTAAGTTTATAAATCAACAAAATATAAGTACTTTGAGCACAGAGTTTCACAAAACATAATTTTGGAAATGCCATGACATTTTCTTTGGCTTAAAATTTTGGCTTAATTATTAGAATGTCACATGTCCTTCCCAACCTTACAAAAACCATTGCTTAAATCCTACTTCATTAGCCTCAATCTGAAAGCTCAAGGGCAGTTAAAACAGGTATCTGATCACCATTTTCAAACCCAAATAATCATAAAGTACCTATATTTTTCCAAAACTATTTATTTATTTATTTATTTATTTATTTTTATCCTCTCCTGAGGACATTCTTTTGCATTTATCTTCAGATAGAGCAGGAAGGAGAGGAGGAGGAAGAGAGAGAGAAACATCGATGTGAGAGAGACACATCGAATGGTTGCCAACCACACGACACCAACCAGGACCGGGGACAAACTGCAACTGAGATACGTGCCCTTAGTGGGAATCGAACCTGGGTCTCTCTGGTCCGTGGGCCGATGCTCTAACCACTGAACCAAACCGGCCAGGGCATCCAGAACTATTTAAACGTTTATAAAGAAACACTGTACCAGAAGAATATTGCCTTTAAGTTATAACATTGTTTCTGCTTTCAAAGGGCTTGTAGTGCAGCAAAGGAAATCATCACATAAATGACTTTGTTTTCTTAAAGTGTGAGTGCTGTCATAGGGCTTAGAAAAGGCAAGTCAAGAAAGGTTTCATAAAAGTTCACAGCAAACAGAAGTGTGTTGAGTGAACCCTGGGAAAGGAAAGACACTTGGGGTAAAGAGGGGTGGTGTAAGCATAGGCAGAGGTGAGGAACTAAAACAACATGAAGTATAATAGTTCAGTTTATTGAGCAGAGGACTTGTGGTAGCCAGACTCTAAGATGGCCCTCAATGATCCTTCCCTCTTAGTATTCATACCCTTGGGCAGTTCCCTCCCATACTATCAGTGTGTTGGTCTATGTGACCAATAGCATATGGCAGAAGTGATGGTATGTCACTTGCAAGAGTAGGTTATAATAGACTGCAGCTTGCCTGGCCAGTGTGGCTCAGTAGTTGAGGGTCAACCCATGCACCAAGAGATCGCCAGTTCGATTTCAGTCAGGGCACATGCCCAGATTGTGGGCCAAATCCTCAGTGGGGGGCATGCAGGAGGCAGCCAATCAATATTCTCTCTCATTGATGTTTCTAGCTCTCTCTCCCTCTCTCTCAAAAACCAATGAAGAAAAAAAATTTTTTAAAAAAGACTGCAGCTTTTATCTCAGGTGCTTTCTTATTCACTTGTATATGCCCTTTCTTTTGGATCATTTGCTCTGGGAAAGCTAGATGTCAGATTATAAGGACAAACAGGTCCACGTGTGGAGGAACAAAAGCCTCCGGCCAAGAATGTGAGTGAGCCTGGAAGCAGACTCTCCAGTTGAGATGACTGTAACTCTGAACAGTATTCTGCAGACACTGAACCAGAACCACCCAGTAAAGCCACTCATAGATTCCTGATCCTTAGAAACTCTGAGATTGTTGTTTTAAGCAGCTAAGTTTGGGATAAGTAGTTATGCAGCAATAGATAACTAACACATATGTTGGTACTTTAGAGTCCTCACTGTGTAACAAAAACCTAAATTGTTGGGATGGCTTTGGAACCAGACCATGGCCTTTGAGGACAGTATTAGTGAAGAAGCTTTTAATAAAAGCCTCATGGTATTTTACAAGGCTACAGGTGAGGACAGAACATTTAGTAACACTGTTACCTTTAGTTATGTTTAAAGTAGAAAATTTACCTAATGAACTGGGTTATTTAAACTAAGGTGATTTTTAACCAGAAAGTTGAAAGCGCTGTCTTGTTTTTCTGCTACACATGGTAAATAAGAGGAGCCAGGATTTGATTTTGAAAATTTGTAGTCTTTCCAGATTTTGAATGATGCTAAAATTTAGCAATGGATTCTTAGCCAAAATCAAACCTAGGGTACTCACAAAACACATGGTCTAAAATACTAAGCTGAGGGAGTGACTAAAAATCTTCTGTTAAGACCTCAGAAAGATCAGAGATGGTGCCTCAGACAAATGGTCCACTAAAGAGAACTGTGTGCTTCAAAGACTTTCTCAATCAAACAATGAGGCTAAATTTTAGGAAGCTTAATAAGGGTGTTGTCTCCAGCAGAAGCTCAAGGTAGTAAAAGGCTCATCTCAAAGACGTTTATGGGTGTGGCTTTCCACTAGTGGAATAGACCTTAATAAAATTCATAGAAGACTCACAAAGTTTTTAAAAAGAATTATATATTCAGAAACACTGCCAGCTTGAACTCAAAGAGAGAAAAGATACAAAATAGAAAGAGGCCTCAGAGTCCAAAAATTTTGGTAGGAAGCTAAGAAAACTCAGTAACAAACATGTTCTACCTTTCATGGAAAACGAATGGTGAATACTAGATAGAACCAACTACACAAAGGGCAAAGCTGAGAGCCTTGAGTGAATTATCACCATGAAATGATGCTAAACCAAGAAACTACCATCATTTGCCTGACTGAATTTCAGAAATGCTATGTACCAGTGCCTACCCCTTCAACCCATCTTCCTTTGAATAGGAATAATTTATAGCAGTTATCTTAAGCCTGACCCAATAATGTATACTGGGTATGTGAGGGAAGATGGGCAGATACCTTTCTTTAGGTTCTTAGCTTGAGAGAAATTTGTACTTGAGAAGCCCTCCTTATAGAACTACATTTGAGAAACTTTACTGTATCTGAATCCAATCTGGATGAGACGCTGGACTGTGAGCTGATACTGTAATGGGGGCTTTGGGAGTGAAAGTATGTAGCTTCCAAAATTAGGTAATAAAAGACCATGGTTTCTGTCCTAAGTGCTTTCTCATTAATGCTTTCTTTTGCGTAACTCCCTTGGGGTGAAACCTGCTGCTATGTGTGATAACACTGATACAGTAATGGAGAAGCTCATGAAGAGAGGCCTCCAGTCAGCAAGGAATTGATGTTGCGAACAACTTTGTGAGCTCACAGTGAAAGTCTAGACTCAGTCAAGCCTTTAGAAGACTTCAGCCCTTAGCACCTTGTAAGAGACCCTGGGCCACTATCACCTGGATAAGCTGCTCCTAGATTCCTAGCCCTCAGAAACTGTGTGCCACAATAAAGTGTTTTTTGTTTTAAGCTACTAAATTTGGGAGTCATTTGTTATGCAGTAATAAATAGCTAATACAGGGCTTAAGGAAGGTTAAGGGAAAGATGGGATATGGAGGCCAAAATTACTAAATCCCATTAAGGGGTTTTTGCATTTTATTCTATCACAAAAAGAAACAATTTAAGGATTTTTAGATATCAAAGTAACAACCAGACTCACCTATGTCTTTTTTGGTTAATCCTCACCTGAGGATAATTTTCCATTGTTTTTTTTTTTTTTAAGATATAGTGGAAGGGAGGGAGGGAGGGAGAGGGAGAGAAACATTCATTGGTTGCCTCCTGCACCACCCCAACCAGGGCCGGGGATCAAACCTGCAACCCAGGTACATAACATGCCCTTGACCAGGAATCGAACCTGTGGGCCAATGCTCTAACCACTGAGCCAAATCAGCCAGGGCCAGACTCACATATTTAAAAGAACATCTGATAACTTTGAGTGGGTTTAAAATTAGAAAACTAGAGTGGGGAAACCAGTTAAGAAGAAACTATAAACCTTTCAGAACAAAGAAGGCTTCCTAATCTTTTAACAGAAATTCTTAGATCCAAATGTATTGATTTATGTGAAATTTCATGTACTGGGATATTCTATGGGATGGTCAAGTCATGTGGGAGATTCTTTGTTTTGCAGGACTATCCTTTACCTGGTGGAATTTATACTGTTCCTGGCCCCAACAGTGTCTCCCCCAAATTGTGACAATCAAAAGTTTTCCAGAATTCCTGAAAGTGAAAGAATGGTACAGTCCCTGCTGGGAATCACGGCAGAGGAGGGAGAGGTCACAGACAATAGCAACCCTAAAGGTCCTGAAACATGTATGCTGCATAAAGATCCTTCATTGTAAAGATATTTACACACTGTGCAGCAGGAGTGATACTCCTTGGTTTCTATCTAGTGGGGTGGTCCTTCCTACAGGTATCATCTCTAGTTGCAGGAGTGGTTCCGTACAGTTCAGCATATCTAGTAGAAAGGTATCTTGAATTGACTGTGCAGCTGACGTTGGCTGGATAAACCCATCATTCTTAATATCCATTACCAACAAAGTTGAAGATTTAACAGCATTACCCTGGCTTTCTTTTTTTTGGGGGGGGGGTTCACCCCGGCCCTGAAGGGAGACCTGAGGTACAGGCTGGGACCCCCACAGGAGACCCCGGCCCCCCTGGCGGCGGAGAAATTTGAGGCTGCGGAGAAAATGGGAGAAAATGGGAGCCAGAGAGAGAGAGGAGGCCCAGGCGGGGGTGAGGGGTGAGGCGGTGCCTGCGGTGCCTGCGAGAGAGGGGGAGGAGGGAGGCAGGGGGAGCGGGAGGGAGGCAGGGGGAGCGGGAGGGAGGCAGGGGGAGCGGGAGGGAGGCCGGGGGAGCGGGAGGGAGGCCGGGGGAGCGGGAGGGAGGCCGGGGGAGCGGGAGGGAGGCTGGGGGAGGAGGGGAGAACCGAGGAGAGGAGGGCATTAGCCTGGCTTTCATCACCATTCTCATCTCAATATTCTCTAATCTGACCCAATTTCCTCTCTTTCCCCACCTTTCCAAACTCTTCCACTCTGTTTTCTAGAATAAATATATTATCAGTAAACCTCTTTATAGTCTCAACTTCTTCCAATGTTCCCTCATCTTCTTGCCCTAACGGAAGCCTGACAGTATCTTCTAAAAATAGTATTCCCTATACTATAGCCCTTTTGAGCAGAAGCTGTTTATTCTCCCATGTCTCACATACTAATAGATGGGTTAAGTGTTCCTCTTCCTTGCTTCCACTGCTAGTCCTTTCACTGTTGTCCTTTAAAAAATCATAACCTTTCAGAAATTCAAACATCAGTCTCTCTCCCCAAAGCTGTCATATACACTCTCTTAGTCACAGAGCTCAGTCTTTTCAACTACTACTGCATTTCTGGCATCATTCTTGGTGAGAATATCTACATGGATGACACATTTAATACCATAACCTTCTCACCTGCACTAATCTTTTCTCTACCCCAGCCACCACTCCTGTGGTTATACTCTAGATCTTGCCTTCACTAATAATTGTGCCACCTCTGAAATCTGAATTCAAGCACCTCACTCTTTAACCACCACCCTCCCCACAGTTTCACCTATTCCAGCACTCGCACTCCAACAAATCTGTTTCACAGAGCTCTGTTTCAATGAGTACTACCACTTCCCCACTACTCACCAGCTACCTGACATCTTTTTTCCCTGCTTAGCCAATTTAGATCCTAAGGTCTATTATCATGATAATCTACCTCAGATACTCTGAATCTCCTCAACCCTCTCTTCCTTCTTCATACTTGTCGGGCAAACCCTAGAAAAACACTATCATATACCTCCTTTGTGCTTAAACTCAATCAAGTTCAATGCTTACATTCAACTGCCCAAGTGAGCTATCTGGTCTCACTTTTTTATTTTTATTTCAGTTATTCCTCGCCCAAGGATATTTTTTTCCATTGATTTTAGAGAGAGTGGAAGGGAGGGAAGGGGGGTGGTGAGAGAGAGAGAGAGAGATGAGAGATACAAATCAATTAGTTGCCTCCCACACACGCCCTAACTGGGTCTGGGGATTGAACCAGAAACCCAGGTAACATGCTGTCTACTGGGAATCCTGCCATCCAATTTCGGTGCACAGGCCAGTGCTCGAACCACTGAACCACACTGGCCAGGGCAGGTCTCAGTTTATTTTTATTTTTTAAAAAATGTTTTTATTGTTTTAGAGAGAGAGGAAGGGAGAGAGAGAGAAACATTCATTGGTTGTACTGGACTGAATCCGCAAACCTGGACATGTGCCCTGACCAGGAATTAAATCGGTAACCTTTCAGCTCCAACCAACTGAGCCACACAGGCCAGGGCTAACTGGTCTCACTTTAAATGACCACAAATACCCCTCAGCTAGTTCATCAATACTACCACATTTGTCTAGAAAGTTAGCTTTCCCACACTTACCTTTGTCTCTCTTAAGGTCCCCCTCACTCTGAGGTGATGACTTCACCTCATAATTTGCAGAGAAAACAGAATCACAGGATAAATTACATCTTCTCACTGTCAACTTTACCAACCGATCGACACCTTCCCTCATTTATCTGCTTTCCTTACATTTAAAAAGGAAAAGGTATTTCTGCACTAATTAGTGACCAACTCCTCCAAATAACTGATCCAGGAGAGAGACAGAAAATAGGTTTTAGGAGCAAAGCCCTTGAGTAGGAGAAGAAAGGATAGGATATTTTATCCTTTTTAATTACTTCATTCCAACTATTATACTAGTTTTAGCAACTCTTATTTTTATTTATAATGGTTATTTTAACACTTTTATCTTCTAATTCCATCACCTGGGTTATTTCCATGTCTCTTTTTGTTTAATTTTTCCCTTAGTTATCCATTATATTTTCCAGTTTCTTCGCACGCTTGCTAATTTTTTGGGGGGTCCCAACACTAAGCTTTATGTTGTTAAGATCTTTTAGTACTCCTTTAAACATTTTTGGGGCTTTCTTCTGGAGCACGGTTAAATTACTTGAAATTAATTTTATCCTTTTGAGGCTAGAGTTTAATCTTTATTAGGGGAGTGTAGAACAATCTTTAGTCTAGAGCTAATTTAGCTCCACTACTAAGGAAATAACTCTTCTGAGAACTCCAATCTGATGTTCCTTATATTGGAAGGGCTTTCCACTCTACCTGTGAGGACACATATTCCCAGTCCTTTGTGAGCTCCCAGGACTATTACTCCTCCTTCCTTTTAGTTGCCTTTCCTCTGCACTTGGGAGTTTCCTCACAGATCAGTTTTCGGTCAGAGACTAAGGGGACCTCTCTGTGCACCTACTGTGCCCTGCTCTGAAGCCACTTCAACCTCCCCAAACCATGCATTCTGTCTCCTCAACTCAAGGAGGTTGTCAGGCTCTACTTGGGATCTCCCCTACTTATACCTGTAGCCTGGAAACTCTCTAGATAGTGACTAGGACAGCTTTGCTTCCCTCCTCTTGTTCGTGTCTACTAAAACTTTGTGATTTTTTAACAGAAATAATTTGTTGATGCCCCAGCTCCCGCCTTATTTTTTTCTGCTCCTTTTCATACAACTATTCCAAAGAGTCGTCTATACTTGCAATGACCCCTTTATGTATCGTTCATTATTTCTACTATTCCAATTGGGCTTTTCTTCCTGCCACTTAAACAAAACGGCACACATCTAACAAGATTAAAGTTACTTTCCCCTTATCTTTTCAGTGGACATAGCCAATATCCTTCCCCTTCTTTGAAACATACTTATCCTCATTTTCTTCCTACTTCTCTAATAGCTCCTCCTGTACCTGAGCCCCAGGGCACAATTTTAAAAACCATTTATACACCAAAGACTTTCAAATTTATAGAACCAGCGCATGACTTCCAGATTATACACCTCTAGTGCAAACTGCTCTAATGTACTACATTCTTGCATATTCCAATTACATATGGATGACTAACAGGCACTTCACTGAACAAGTTCATCTTTTCTTTACCTTCCCTCCACCAATTTTCATCTCAGTAAGTGGCCCAATCATCTACCCATACAAGTGTTCAAGGTAAAAGTCAGGAGTTAATCCTTGATTCTTTCTCCCCATCTAGCACACTCCAATTGCTCAGCAAGTTCTGTTGGTTCTACCTTCAAAATATACCTCAAATTCATCCATTTCTCTTCATCTCCACCCTAATTAAAGCCACTATCAATTCTCACTCTTGCCCAATATGACTCCTTCTCCACGTGGTAGGGAGAATAATCTTAAAAAACAAACAAAACAAAACAAAAAAAACCATCATTCAGATCATGTCATCCCCTTGCCTGAAACTTTCTTAATGGCTTACTTCATTTCAAAACAACCAAAACTCCCTGTAGTACCCTATAGATATGGACCCCCTTACTACCTCTGGGTCCTCATCTCACATTACTCAAACCTTTTTTCACTTGGCTCTAGTTATACTGGCTTTCTGTTCCTACTGCAGGCTCTCTGCATGTGGATGGAGGAGGTCTCTCTGCCTGGAATGTTCTTTATCCACGTTATCACAGGGCCGACTCATTCCCGCCATTTAAATTTCAGGTGCAATGTTCCTTGACCATCTACGCAAAGAAAACTATATTCTCTCCTTTCACCCGAAATTCTGTATTATCTTGTTCCACTGCCACATAAGAGTTGCATTATATTTTTTACTTTTATTCATTTGTTTTTTGTCTGTGTTTTCCCACTGGAATTTGGTCACTCAATTAAACAAACACAATACTTACTATGTGCCAGGCACTATTTCAGGTGCTGAAAACACATTGTGAATGAAACAGGCAAAATTCCTGCCCTCATAGAGCCTATATTCTAGAAAGTAAGATCTATGAAAAAAGGAACCCTGTTTACTCACTGCTGTACCCACAGTGCCTTTATTTAACAATCCTAGGCTCAAGGCAAATACACATAAAATATTTGCTACAAAAGTAGCAATTAAAATGGATTAAAAGTGAATTAAAATGGATTTGTCTATATTTTCTCAGTCTTTATAACAACACACCTCACCTCAGCTATCCCCACTTAGTTTTTAGAATGACCAAATTCTTGCTTCAAAACAGTCATATTTATATTTTGTTTCTCCTTCAGACTACATTACCTTATTTATGGGTAAAGCATGAATTTGCAACCATCACTATAAAATTCTCGCTCTAACTTCAAATTCTAATAACACTAAAAGCATTCTGTGACTACTGCACCCATTTATGTTCGCTAAATCCTTTAGAAGAATTAGAGCCTCCCTGAACGGAAACCACTCATTCACATACCCAGACTACTTTACTTCTGTGTAAATTATGTTTATATAATATGCAAGTGAAGTCATTAACTAAATCAAAATTTAATGATTAAATAATTATGACTATAAACACATAACATTTGGAAACAGACTTAAATATATGGATAATACAATACTCTGAGCACAACAGGAAACTATCATAGTTCTACTTCATTTTGCAGTTAAGAAACACTGGGTCAGTGGGAGCACGTATGCACACACAATTTTGGAAGCTGGATGAGGCCCTAGGTCTAATACCTCCCAGTTTGATGCTTTTCCCACCCAATTAATAATTATCTAAATTTAAAGACAATTTTTTACAACTATATCATACAACTCTTTAAGGACAGAGAACACATCTGACATGTTTATATCAGACGACCCCAAATATAAGGCATTGTATACATATAAGTAGTTTTTGAGCACCAACAAAAAGCAAGGCCATTCTGAACATTCTATTAGTATTTGATAATAATGAAATTCATCAGTACAGTATATTTACATATACTACCTTATACTACAGTTCATTTAGTAAGGGTAACTGACTTGTCTAAGGCCACCGAAAGCCAAAGTACATTTTCTCAGACGATATATTAATTAGTACTTGTGATTCCAAAATTATTCAAAACTGAATTCCAAAGTAATTCATCTCCATATAGAAAAACACTTGAACCTATAATAAATCATTCACAAGACATTTAAACTTCAGATTATCTTTACTCTTGGATTCACTATAAGTCCACACCCTATTTCTTCCACCAGAACATGCTCTATTGAAGGAAATCAAACTAAAATGACATGCTTTAATAATCTATTGCAAGATTCAGCAAGCTACGTCACCATGCATATCCAAAGCTGAACCAAACTTATTAAAGATAACCTTCATAACAACAAATAATTGAGGAAGAACTTTATCTTTTAAAGAACTGATTGTATCCCCATTCAAAGGCCCAACTCCAGACAATGGGTCACATTAGACTGATTAACTACAACAACTTCTTCTTTTTCATCTACCTACTACAGTGGGGCTGGTAGCTGAAATTCACTTTAAATCTGCCACAATTTATAAATGTGCCAAAGACAACATAGTTTCAAAAAGTAGTTCTGGCAAGTTGTTTAAAACATTTGAATCTCTTGTTTTCTCATTGATTTTCCCATAAATTTATTCTTACAGAAAAATTACTGTAATGTATTAATATGTCACATTTTAAGGGTTCAAAGTTTACTTTAAAAGTAAGACATTTTATCTAGTTCTGTCTCTGTATTTCATACTTTTATACCATTTCTGCACTTAAGAGACTCACAGTTCATTTTATTCCCCCAATTAAAATACAAAATTGTTATTTCCTCATGAGTTGACTTTTTAAAAAAACATTTTCAGATTTTTTTATTGCGTTTGAGAGAGAGAGAGATTGATGTGAGAGTGCAACATGCATCGGCTGCCTCCTGCAGGGCCCCAACCAGGGATCAAACCCACAACCTGGGCATGTGCTCTGGCTGGGAATGAAAACTGGCAACCTTCCAGTGCATGGGACCACACCCAACCATGCCACACCAGCCAGGGTTGTGAGTTGACCTCTTTTAAGAAGTGAAATCACAAACTATACCATTATTCCACGGCATTATTGCCCCTTTTAAAATGCTACCTTCTGCTTTACAATTGCTGTTTTAACCAATTAGCAATTGCTGATAACAAGTCCCCTTAACTTTTCAGGGAAATGGAATCATAGTCAGAATCCACACATTCACATACACAAACAGAACTCCTACCATTATGTACATACAAACACATAGGTATCTTCCATCTATTTCTTTACCATGGCTACTACTACATACCACGATGTGGGAGAATAAAAAAGATAAAACTGAAACCGAGTCCATTTTAAAGTAGGAGTGGTTGGTTTAATATTTAAACCTAGCCACAAATTCATGAATTTGTAAGCACAGGTATTATTCCTTGTTTACAAAATCTAAGCTACCCTATATTTAGATACTTTTAATTACGCCCTATTGATTAAAAAAGAAATTCTATTACATATCACAAAGCACCCACACATTAGATATATAAGCCCATTAGTTTTCATTATCGTTTTGTAAGAAAATGAAGTATAAGTACAAATGGTACTAATACAAAATTTTAAGTATCAAATAGTATACTGAAACAGGAGCTAATATTAACACTTTAGGCACCTAGGTACTATAGTTTAAGAGGTTCCTTTTGTAGTAAAGAGTCCTTAAGTCTCTTCCTAAGCCTTTAATTTTTCAATTATCTTCTCCTATTAAGTTCATGTAATAATTGCTATTATGATAAAACCAAAATAACTCCATTTGAAACTTCTGGGACAGCAGATCTTTGGGATTCTCCCACCTCCCCCCAATCCTAATACCTTGAGAAAAATACACCATCACAAAATTTTATATGCATATCATAGTATCCACTGTCTTTCAGAATCATTTTCATGTAACCCTCAAACCCCCAACTTAAACTTCTATTAAAAAATATCTTGGGCAGGGTAAAAAGTTGAAACTAGATTTTATCATGCTTTTCAATTGTGATTTTATCTGGATGAAAAAAAATCTTGGTTTACAAAATTTTAAAGGAAAAAAATTCATTTCTTTCAAAAATGAGAAATCAAACTTTTAAACACATTTAAAGTATTTTAAACTTATTTTTATAAAAAACAAAAAACTAGATTTTTGTTGTTTTGAAAATGTAGTGCTTAACCATTTTTTCTCATATCAGAGATATGTATTTTCAACTTCCTCCTAAGGACAAAAAACCTTGTCTGCTTTGTAAGTGGTCCTTAACCTGGGTTTAATGATTGTAAACTGGGCCTTCAACCTTTCCTTTTTGATTTAGCAAGTTACAACACATTACATCATATCATTTCAGACTATAAACCCTAACATCTGTGATCTCGATCAAATCCCTCAATTTATTAAAATCTGAAATTACGTTTCAATCCTACTACAACAATAAAATAATGACTAACAAATTCCAAAGTTGAGAAAAATTCATTTAGGGGTAGGAGGGGACTTCTACTTAGTTTCTTGAAAGTCAATGTGTTAAACTTATATTATAAAAATTGGTTAAATGGGAGTACATTAACAAGTGTTATTTTCCCAATGTTAAGATGTAGAATTTCTGTCAAGTTTACCATAGAAACAAAATATGGTAACAATTACCAAGTATAGCTCACTTGACAATTTCAGATACATTTTGATCATGACATGCTTTCTTAATGAGGTGATGTGTACAAAAATGTCCTCATCTAAACCTTTCCCATCTTTGATAATCAATTTAGGATTATACTTTTTCTAAACTACAACCTAAAAGACACCATAACCAATGTGTCAATCAAAGGCAAAAGTTTGTTTTAATCCTTTGTCTTTATATTATGCTACAGCAAATTATCAAAAAGTTTTTGTTTTTCTAAGGTTAACTCAGAATTCAATTACCTTTATTCTTGGTATACATTTTCCTAATTGTGTAAAATGCTACTTTCAATACCGTGATTTATACAGCCACTACCAGCATGAACCACAGGACTGTAAAGTAGCTGTTTGCCTGGTACTTTTCACATTCTTTTAAGTTCAGTATCTACTCCTGAAGTCTACGCATCAGGGATCATAGTTTTAGTTGGATGTGAAGTGAAACAAATTCTAAAAAGATGACAAAAAGGTAGTGTGAAAGAAAAAAATTCCTTATGTCCCTGAAAAACAGGAACTCCACGTTACAAACTAATAATATCCATTGCACTATAATATGTCAAAATTATTTCAGTGAACAAAATTATGTGATTTCAGGCTGTAGCCCTTGGGACTGTCCAACACTTTTCACTAAAGCATGACTTTAACTAAATTTCTAAAGTGTACTGTAGTGCTATCTCGCTTTTCATCAAGGCTCTCCCCTTTTGTGGCTGCAAAACAAGAACTACAAATTAATTTCCAGGGTAGTGTAACTCTAACACCCTAAATTTAAAGTATAACCTGTAAAACTTATGAACAGAAACAAAAATAAAACCAAAAGACAAGATTCTGCAGTAACAAGTACTTTAATTTTTAAAAACAAATCACTTATTTAAAAATAAACAAATGGCACCATTCTACACTAAAGTTGATACAAGTAAAATAAATTAAGAGGTTCTGTCTCATAACGTGCTGACAATCTCCACTACTACATACACTTATATTTAGCTTATCTGTAAAGTTAGATTTAAGACACTACTCTCAAAAGTAACATTGGACTGTCACAACTGTTTTACTTTAAAAGGTTAAACAACCCAAACAGTTTAAACAGCTTTATTTCCAAAATCAACATTACAGAGCATAATTTCTACATTTAAAATTCTTACAGTACCAAATAGAGGTATTACAGTACAATTTTCCACAACAAAATCGTAGGACACAAATCCAGCGACTCCTCGACTTCCTTGAACTGTCAATATACTGCACCCTGTTTAAATGGCTGTACCTGAAAACCAAGGTATGCAATTCCTTAGGATTAGAAGTCATCAAGTTATACTGTCAAGGATCTGGGGGAAATGAGAGGAAGATTCTATTATCCTTATGTCTGAACCCAACTTCCACGAAAGGTAAAGCCACAGCTATGATAAAATATCTATTAGTTGTAAATATTTAAATACTGAAATCCACCCAAATTATACATCTTAATGTTAAGATTTTTTTAGGTCTTTCGAAATTTAGATCTGTAACATCTACTTTAAGTGGGTGTTTCTCCCCCCCACCCCCCGTGAAACTAGAAAGCAGGCGAACTTTAAAAACTTTATTTAAAAACAAAACAAAACCTGATAATAAAATTACAGGCTTTACAAAACGAGCCACGTACTCAAAAAAAAAAAATTAAAAATCTGTAACATACTCTCAAGGATCAAAGAAAAACTCAGGGACAGTAGTTTATTCTCCTCCGACTCACTAGAACTGCGGAGGAATGGATGCAGAAGTGCCAAGGATACAGAAAACAAGTCTCATCTGTTACGAAAGTCGTCCGGGAAAACACGCAGTCCCCTCAACACTTCTTTGCAGGGATGGAGGAATAGAGCCCCAAAGACCTGCAATCAACGTTGGAGCCTCCGGACGCTCTACGTGGGGCCCCACGGAGCCCCACATTTCCAGGCCACGGAGGAATGAAACGCCCCCACAGTGCACAGAACCTGCGCGCCCCGGCGCCGGAGGCGCGCGAAGACCGAAGTGGCCCTAGAGCGCCACCCAGCGGCCTGCGGAGCGGCGTGCAGGCGGGTCCTCCCCGGCACCCAGCGCGCCGCAGCCCCACCGCCACCCAGCCCGTTCCCCTCTCCAGATGCACAAGGCCCAACCCAACAACTGAGACCACAAAATGGCTGCCGGCAGCTTCGTCACGTGACCCCTTTGTGCCTTTCGGGCCCCCGAACTCTGTGGGACCCGGGTATAAGTGGCCGGGGTCGGCGGGTGGCCTCAGAGGAGGGCCCGCCAGGCCGCGGCGGCCGGGGGTCGAGGCCGGGGAGGCGGGGTAAAGGGCTGGCCGGCGACTGAGAGTCGGCGGCGGAGAGAAGATGACGGCCATTTTGTGTGGGTTTGGTGCTCCGCCGCGGCCGCCGGCAGCAGAGCGAGGGGCCTGGCGGTGGGTCGGACAGGGGAGTTAACACGTACCGACTCCTCTTCTTTCTCCATTCCGGTGGGCATCTGCGGCACGGCCCGGTTTATCGAGGCGTATTCGTGCAGGTCGGGCAGATCCTCACAGCGGAAAACCGGCAGCGGCTTCGAGGCGTCTAGCGCCCGCGCCCGAAACGATAGTTTACTCATCTCAGGCGCAGCAGATACCTCTCTGCTCTGGGGAAACGGCCCCGGCCAGCGGGATCATGGAGAACCGGGGGTTCGGTCCCCACTCGCCTACCGCTGCCGGGGACTTGAGGGGCGGAGCGCAGAGCTCGCCGTCCGGGCCCTAACAGCAGCCGGGAGGGTGGGAGGCTGTGCCGCTCCGCTCCTCTCTCGCTCGCTCTCTTCAATACGCCATGGCCAACATGGCGGACATTAAAACTCCACTGTGCGCTCTTCAGCCAACCCCAGCCATTCCCCACACTGCATCGCGCAGCGGCGCGGGCACGCGGGGGGGGGGGGGGCGCGGGCTCGAACGGGCGCCGGCCCGGAGCGCGCGTCCCGTCAACCCCCGGCGCCCGCTGGCCGTGTGGGCCGCGCCTGGCTGCTCGAGGCCCCCGCCCTCCCGGCCTGGAGGCGGCGGGACTGGCCGGGTGGCCTGGGCTCTCGGGTGCCGGGGCCCACAGCCCGGGCCGCCGCTCGCTCCCTGCACACGTTCACTTTCCGAGGGAGCGCCGTTGGTTGACAGGCGAAGGTGCCGAGCAATTATCCGTACCCGCACGGCTTTCCGAAAGGCCGCGGCGGGAGAAGGACGGGGCGGCGCTACGGCCCCGGGTCGCCGCGCTCCGGCACCTGTCCCCCCGCCCCGGCCGGCGCGAGGGGCGGGGGCGACCGGGGACCAAGGCCGCGGGCGGCGGGTCAGGAGCGGCGCTCCTGGGGCACAGCTGGTGGGTGAGGCATCGTTATCGCTGCGCATTAGGTCTTTAAAACAAAAAAATGCAGTCGAAATTAGGGGCAAAGGATGTCTAATGAAACTCCGGATTATAACATTTCAAAGACTTTGCATCACGACATTGGTCAGTTTCCACCCACTGGGCCCAGTATTAACGGCTGTCATCCTACTCTGATCCAAAGTAGAGTTGTTTTTTTAATTCTGCATTTTATCAAACCATACTCACCCATTTATTATAATTGAAGTAAAGGGTATAATTATTATCGAACACTGTAACCTTCAGGAAAAAAATTTAAAGCAAGACCAATTTCAAGCTTTTAGAGCCAATTCTGTATAGATGGCCCAAGGTTTTCTGTGTACTGACTGAAAGAAAATGCCGTTTCAACATAGTTTATGGGTTCACACTTATCATTTGTTCTGTGAAAAATTACAGAATTGAATCATATGAAGACCTGTTGTACCGCCAAACCTAAAAATAATCAAAATAAATAAAAGGAAAAGCTAAATTATTAGAAGAGACCTAGATGGGTGTGATAGATTGTTAACACTTGGTTTATAGTACAATTAAAAATGGGTATCCCCAGAGAGCTCTTGCCAGTGGAATATTTAAAAAATCAGAAATACTGTTGGGTTTGGTTTAATAAATTTGGCAGCAAATTTTCAAATGTTCACTGAGATACAAAAAATGGTTTAAGACTGTTCTTCTCCCTGGGAGCTACATAGTAAAAATAATCACTATTTTTAGATACTATATTTAGCTTAAGGCACATAGGCAGACTGCTACCTTTCAGGGGGTTTACACCTTACCAGGTGGGAGAAGATAATGAGAATATAGAGGGCAGTTCTCCAAAATTATCCTAAAACTCTAATATTGACAACACACATCTGCTAGGCAGAGGGACTTCCATTACATTTCCCATAAGACTGCACTTATTCAGTGAACAGTTATGGAGCCTTCAAAGTACACCTGATTACCTAGCACACCTACAAGGCTCCTGGAGAAGCTTACACAGTGGAAGAAGGACCTGTGGATGGCAACTGCCACACCAAAGGTGAGTGTTTTGATAAAAGCCCAGGCTGTTGTGGAAACAGGCAGGAGTGGCACCCAATCCATGGGGAGTGGCTCTAATGAAAGCATTCAGGGAAGGCTTTTTGGAGCAGATGATATCTGAGTAAAAATTATGTAGGATAAGCATGGGTTAACCTTGCAAAAATCCATTTTTGGGGTATTTGAAGAGAAGAAAGGTATTTTAGGCAAAGGAAGCAGCATGCGTAAAGACTCAGAGCCGCAAAAGTGCATGTTACAGTCTGGGATCCTCAAGAATTGCCAGTTATACTGTGAAATATGGCACCTATTGAGACAGGTTTCACAGTTCTGAAAATACTGGCTGAAGATTAGTATAGTAGTCCTCTCCAGCCTAGAGCATTAGATTTCTGAAAATCCTAGTAGTAGAATTTGGTTGATTAAGGAACCCAAGACTTTATAGAACAAAATAGAGTCTTAAGTCATGAGTGAACCACCAAGGAAATGAATATATATTTTTTAACCTTCACTAAAAATAACACCATATAAATACATTTTCCTCATCCCACATTGGTAATAATGGGCACCATACAACTAAGTTCCTTGTTCTCTAGAAATTCTAGAATCACCCCCCACAGCAGGTTGAAAGAGATGCTTACAAATTAAACTTGACTTTTTGCAGATAATATGCCTGCTAAGAAACATTTTCCTTCTGCATCAGTTCCTCATTCAACTCAATGCCCTGGGTTTCCAAGGACGAAAGGCTGGAGTCCTTCTTATAGTCAGCTCACTTCTCTCCCTCCTAAGGGGCAGAAGTGCAGCAATAAAGATTCAGGTTTTTTTCTTTCTTTTTTTAATTAATTTATTTTTGTTACAGACCCCCCCCCCCCCAGACATGTTCCTCCCTATCCCCCCCCCCCAAGCATTCTTGTCCATGTCCATTGGTTACACATACATGCATATAAGTTGTTTGGTTTATCTCATCCCTCCCCTCCGCCCCTCTCCTCTGAGGTTTGTCAGTTTGAACCATACTCTTTTTTGTGTCTCTGGGTCTGTTCTGCTCCTCAACTTTTTTTTGTTCATTATGTTCCACAAATAAGTGAGATCATGTGGTATTTATCTTTCTCTGTTTGGCTTGTTTCGCTTAGCATGATACTCTCCAGGTCCCCTCCGTGTGGTCTCAAAGGATAAGAGATCTTTCTTTCTTACAGCTGCATAATGTTCCATTGTGTATGTACCACAGCTTTTTTATCCACTCATCTACTGATGGACACTTGGGCTGTTTCCAGATCTTAGCAATTGTAAATAGTGCTGCTATGAACATAGGGGTACATATATTCTTTCTAATTGGTGTTTCAGGCTTCTTAGGATATATTCCTAGAAGTGGGATCACTGGGTCAGATGGCAGTTCAATTTTTAATTTTTTGAGGAAACACCATAGTGTTTTCCATAATGGCTGCACCAGTCTTCATTCCCACCAGCAGTGTACTAGAGTCCCTTTTTCTCCATCCCCTCGTCAGCACTTGTTGTTTGATGATTTGATGGCAGTCATTCTGGCAGGTGTGAGGTGATACCTCATAGTCGTTTTAATTTGCATCTCTCTGTTGATTAGTGACATTGAGCATTTCTTCATATCTCTCGGCCATTTGTATGTCCTGTTTGGAGAGGTGTCTATTTAGTTTCTCTGCCCATTTTTAATTGGGTTCTTTGTCTTCCTTTTGTTAAGTTGTATGAGTACTCTGTATATTTTGGAAATGAACCCTTGTCTGATGTATCATTGGCAATTATGCTCTCCCATATAGTGGGTTCCCTTTCCATTTTGATGGTTGTTTCTCTTGCTGTGCAGAAGCTTTTTAGTTTGATGTAGTCCCATGTATTAATTTTTTCCTTTTTTTCTCTTGCTTTAGGTGTTGTATTAGTGAAAATTCTGCTGCGTGTGATGTTTGAAATTTTGTTGCCTACATATTCTTCTAGGATTTTTATGGATTCACGAGTCACATATAAGTCTTTTATCCATCTTGAGTTTATTCTTGTATATGGTGTAAGTTGGTGGTCTGGCTTCATTTTTTTGCATATAGCTGTCCAATTTTCTCAACACCATTTGTTAAACAGGCTGTCTTTACTCCATTGTATGCTCTTGCCATCTCTGTCAAATATTAATTGAGCATAATGTCTTGGGTCTATTTCCTGATTCTCTGTTCTGTTCCATTGATCTGTTTGCCTTTTCTTGTGCCAGTACCAGGCTGTTTTGATTACAATGGCTTTGTAGTATAACCTGATATCCAGTATTGTGAACCCTCCCACTTTGTTCTTTTTTCAAAATTGCTGTGGCTATTCAGGGTCTTTTTTTGTTCCATATAAACTTTTGGAGTATTTATTCTAGTTCTGAGAAATATGTCGTTGGTATTTTGATGGGGATTGCATTGAATCTATAGATTGCTTCGGGTAGTATGGGCATTTTAATGATGTTAATTCTTTCAATCCATGAACAAGGTATATGCTTCCACTTTTTTATATCTTCCTCTGTTTCTTTTTTCAATGTCCTGTAGTTTTCGTCAAATAGGTCCTTTACTTCTTTGGTTAAGTTTATTCCTAGGTATCTTAATTTTTTTTTACCGCAATAGTAAATGGGATTGTTTTTTTAGTTTCTCTTCAGGTTTTTTTCTTCATCTTCCTTTATCTAACCAAAACGTTCCTTCAAAAATGGCTAATCCTGCACAGTTTTTCACTTTAACTTTCCCTGTTCCCAGCTTAAAGTTCCCTCTTTGTCTAAGTATCCCCAACAATGGTAATGTGACATTTTCAGTGTTACGAAAGATACATACTAGTGTAAAACTGTCTATATTAACCTTTCCTCAAAGGAAAACTCTTGGTTAAGAAGGGATTTGCAGTATTTTGGATACTTTTTAAAATTTTTTTATTTTTATTTTATTTTTTTATCCTCACTCGAGGACATTTTTGCATTTTATCTTCAGATAGAGTGGGGGGAAGAGAGGGAGGAAGAGAGAGAGAGAGAAACATCGATGTGAGAGAGACACATTGACTGGCTGCCACCCACACGACCCCAACCAGGGCTGGGGACAAACTGCAACCGAGGTACATGCCCTTAGCGGGAACCGAACCCGGGTCTCTCTGGACCACGGGCCAACGCTCCAACTGCTGAGCCAAACTGGCCAGGGCTATTTCGAATACTTTAAATTCATGTCACAAATGTTTATTGAATAGGTAACACAGTACCATCATCATAGGGGATACAAATAAAGTACTGATGAAAGGATACCCAGTTAACCAAATGACCAGTATGGTGAGATGCAGTGTTGTGCGAGTTCAGAAAGTTGTCAGTTCTAGCTGGGATGATCAGACATGATGGAGAAGACAGCAGGTGATTTGGTTCTGAAGAATGACAAGGATTCCAGTTGGTAATGGGAATGAAATGGTAGAAGAAAAGGTATTCATGGGAGATGGCAACTGTATAAACCAAAGTGTTGGAGATGTGCTTGAAGATGAGAAGGTTTACTTGGCCAGAGTTCATAGGAAACTCCCAACAACAATCCAGAGGAAACTGGTAAGAACTTGGGTGGAGGAAGTAGGAGTAGAAAGTAAAGACATGAGTTTTAATGGTAAAAATAATTACTTATAGTATTCTGAAATGTGATTCATTTTGTTTCAAATATAGGACTTCTGCTTAACAACAAAATAGAATGTGTCAACTGCAACTACTCTGACACTGTAGTTCGCTGTACATAATAAACCTGAAATAGGGATCTAAGTATTAGTTTATGTCTAATATGTGCCCAAGTCCTATTATTTCTTCTTTGAAATTGTTTCTGGGACTTGCCTCATTATTTCCATACCTATTGTCTTGATCATAGTCCCACCTAGAAACAACCCCCAATCCAGTTCATTTTTGATTAATTCATTACTTTAACAAACCTTTATGAAGATCTTACTTTATAAGAAAACTGTGCTGGTCTTCTCCTAATAGTGGCTAATGGGAACCCATGGTGGGTCCCTGGGGATATGAAGAACACAGTTCAAACTGCCCTTCAGGGCTTCACAGTGCCTGTCACCAAATCAATGTGCCCTGAGCTCCCTTATCCATCTGTATGCTCCCATCCCCAAATCATTTCTTTATAACTGTTCTTTATTTTTCCATTCCATAAAGCATTTTTTTTTCTTTTGGCATGGCTGTCAAGGCCTCATAATTTTCCCTCCCTCTGTCCAATATCGTTTCTCATTACTGCCTAAGACAAGCTCTTCACTCTGGCTGGAAAATCTCATCTCCTCAGCGTCAGAATGTCTTTCCTGCCTCCAGGTTTTCATTCATTCCTTTCTCTCTGTTCTCTGACTTCAGCTCATCTGCTTCTACCGAAATGCTACCTCACATTTTTGGGGAATGTTTTGAGGATTAAGTAAAGTAATCCATGTAAAGCACTTACAGTGGTCTCTAGCCTACAGTAAATATTCAATAGATGTAAACTATTGTTGTCCTTCAAAATCCAACTCAAATGTTACCGTCATGAAACTTTCTTTGACTCCTTAACCTCTCTGAGTCCTAATTTCCTAATCTGAAGAATGAGTAAGTGGTTAAGTAAATTCAAAATAATTCTTAAGCCTATACCAATGTTTTCATCTCTGAACTCCTATTACACTTTTAATCAGTAAGAATAACTACCATTTAACTTCCAAAGACATTAAATTATCTTTGATGTGACAATTTATTGAACACTTACTATGTGCTAGGCAATGTAGAAGTCCACTTGAAATGCATTACCTCACTTAATTTTTATGACAGTCCTATGAGGTGTGTCCTGTTAGAGAGGTTGCAAGACCTACCTATGGTCTCAAAGCTGGCAAGAGGCAGTGCTGAGATTGGAATGCCTGGGGCTGTTGTTGCCAGAGTGGAGCCCCAGAAACTGGAAAATAAAATGAAGTGAGTAAACTAAAAGTGAGGAAAGAGATACCTCTTCCAAGAGGTTTGGCTATGAGGGGAGGGGAGAGACAGACAGAAAGGGGTAGCTATTCAGGCCACTGGTTTTGTTGTTTTTTGAAGGTAGGAGATAACGTGGGGATGTTTGTATGCTGAATCGTGTGAATCGTGTAAATGGATTAACTTTAGAACCATCTTCCTCTGAGGTAGGCAGGAAGGAAGGCAAAAATGGACAGCGATCCAAAGAAGTTACATTGTCTTTGCTATGACAATAAGGTAAAAAAAAGCATGATACCAGTTGCCTCACAAAGCTAACAATAAAGAGAGACACTACATTTGTATTTAATCAGGAAAATGTGAAATTAATTTCTTTAAGATGCATGAATGCACAATGATCTCAACATTAGAATGTAGTACAGTGCTATAATTGAAAGCATTGTATAAAAGCACTAAGTACTGGATTAGTATATTTTCACTTGAAGTGACCATTTTTCTTAACTTCCTGCTTTATATTTTCATACTAAGCTATATAATGAAATGGCATCAAATAATCCTTCCAACATAACTTTTAGGAAAATAAAACTGGAAGCTTTTTATGTGTTGCTTTTTTTTTTCATTTAGGAAATGTTGGGAATAAAATACTGCAAAATTCATTGCAATATATTTCGTAAGATTTCACAGTAACAATATTGAACTGATTTATCTACAGAGTCGACTTATGCATGGAATTCTGTACATAATATTTAAGAACTATGTTTGATATAAAATAAAATAGTTCAGAATATTTCCAGACAGAGTCTATCTCTACCTTAAAGAACAAAGGACAAATTATGAATCTTAGCAAACTGTAGCAAGATAGACTTAAAGTCATTTCAGTTTAACTGTGTGTCCAGTATATATGGTTAAAACAAATTGGGCCTATCTGAGAAGGAATTAGAATTTTTAAAAATCCATGAAATGGTTCTAGCACTATTGCAACTAAAAAAACATATCATGAATGCTATACATCTTATTGTATAACGTAAACTCCTAAATTTATATAAAACCTACTCTGAGCACAGCAAGAATTTTGCCAAACTTTAGACTCCCCCCGGCCCTCGAAATAAAAAAAAAAGGTGATTGGGTAAGTTTAACCATTTTTAGGACTTGCCTTCCTTAATTCCAAGTTCTATAAATCATCTGTTCTTTCCCTCACTCTTGCAGGCAGTTGATGAGACCTCTGTGGCAACATTTTAGTGAGGATACTACTAGAGGCAGCTGGAGAAGTGGTGGGAGGCATAAACAGGAAATCATTTGGAACTTGAATAATAACAATGTACTATTTAAGGAATGTCATCCATTCCAATTAATTTGCCAGAAGAATAAAGGTCTGTCTTAGAAGATAAGAAATATGGAAGTATTCAACCATATATATTAAAAATATTTGGTATTTTTATCTAAACTGGATTTTTCACAATTACTATTACCTTATTTAACCCAATGACTGGCACTCACTGACAGACTATTGTGTATAGTCCGGTGTTATTCCAAGGTTGTAATGGGCAGAAGGATAAAAGTGAGAGGGTGGAGAGAGAAGTCTGAGCAGGAGGAAAGGGCAGGGAGAGGGAAGAAAGATAACAACCTTTAGGTACCTTACAATCTTGAACACATGAAACTACTTGAGCATTAGTTCTACTAAGCAAACATAGGCAAATCAATATGGTATAAGTATATGGGGGGGGGGCTGAAGGAAAGAAACTTAGAGAAATAAAAGAAAAAAACTGTTAATGAAATAGAAATTTATGTTGAAAGGTTTAAGCTAAGTACTATATTAGTGGGTGGTAGACAAAGAAAGAATGATAGGGAAGAGGGTATTCAAGAAGAGTGGGACTATGACCCAAGGAAGGAAATGATTTCTATTTTCCTTCTGAAATTTGGGGCACAGAATTATCTTTTTAATCATCTAATAAGTTAATATTAGTGGAATAAAAGTTTTACTTTTACTATATTTATTCTTTTTTATGATACTTGGAATAACATTGTGCTAATTGCTTTCTGAATCTGGTTCCTCCTTTCTTTCAGAGGAAGGAAGAGAAAGTGATTTCTAACCTGAGGAGTGTGATTATAGGTGTGAAGGATGATTCATGGAGTGAGAGGAGAAGGGCATGGAGGATGGAGCCCCAGAGAACATGGACATCTAGGAGACAGCAGAAGTAGAATAGCCAGGAAGAGAGCAGAGGAGGAGGGGCTTGGAGAATCATGGAGAGAAGCCAGGTGAGGTTAGTATTTCAAGTAGGTGATCAATGAGAAGGACCAAAAAGAATGAGGTCACTGGAGATCATAGGAAGCACAATTTTTATAGGATACTGTGGGTGAAAAATATACTCTGCTGAGTTGAAATGTGAATTGGAGGAGTCTCAGGCTGAGTGGTGCCTGAAGCATGTTCATCATTTACCAGGTAAGGCAAAGCCATGTAACATTTTGAAGTGATTCCCCAGGGTCCTCTTATGTACTTTTCTAGGTACTTGCTCACAGGAGTGACAGCACTGTGAGGTTCAAAATTAGCTCAGTTTCAGGACACAACCAGGAACACAGAGTGGCTAACATCATCAACACCTCATGCATTAAACATCAGAAGCAAATACATTTTATTATTTCACAAGTCTTCACAAAATCCTGTCGATAGGAAGAAGTAAAACATATCTTCCATCTTTAAAGTTCAGAAACTGGTAAACAGAAGACCAACCTGACCTGTTTAAGGGAGTTACTGGCAAGGGTATAAGCCACATCCAGATCTTAAGATTTCTTTTGAATTAGATTTCCCAAAAACTAGACTTTAAGCCAAAAAACAACACAAGTACTCTGTGGTAGCACATATATTTGGATATATATTTTGGTTTTAACTGATTTGCTCATAATCAGGTTAACATTTTGGTGTTTTTATTTCTTCCAATATTTTCTTGTTTTATTTTTGTTTCTCATTTGCTTGTTTTATAATATTGGAATAATACTGTATTTTGTTTTGTGGTCTTCATGTCTGACTTAATATATTTTGATAATGTTCCCACCTCATTAAATATTCTTATAAGATTATATTTTGACAGAGATATTTATCCTCTGTATATAGAATAATTTACTTAAGCATCACCCTCTAAATGGGCATTTAGAATGTTCTGACTTTTCTTTATTGAACATTCGAAATAAAAATGGGTTTAACTTTTCATGGTTTAAGGCACAGAACAAATTTCTGCTGTCTTCTGAATAACAATAAAGCCAAGTCTACATAAAAGAAGGCTGGCAATTTTACTGTAAATTTGGGCTGATAGGGCAAAAATCTCAGTCTTAAATGTCAATATTTCTTCCCCAATACGAGCTTAACATTTTAAAAGTGTATTCCATAGAACACGAATCCAGATGTTACATTATGAAATGAGTTTCATAAAAAAAAAACAACAACAAAACAAGTTAGGGAAATACCGCCTATTATAGGTTTCTCTTTAAAATATGTATAGGTGTACAATGTATAGGCTCAGACAAATCCTGGAGCAAAGAAATCTATTTACTAATACTTAGCATGTTATTTTCCAAACTTATTTGACCATGCAATCCCTTACCATATACTATCAGTTATTTATAATTCTATGAAAAGCATACTTTGGGATTTCTAATCTAGGCAGTTCAAGGAAATAAGTTTTTCTGAACAAGTTATCCCTTTATTTTAAAAAAATATTTTTATTGCCTGGCTGGTGTGGCTCAGTGGTTGAGTGTTGACCCATGCATCAGGAGGTCGTCAGCTTGATTCCTGGTCAGGGCACATGCCCAGGTTGTAGGCCAAATCCCCAATGAGGGGCATGCAGGAGGTGGTCAATCGATGTTTCTATCTCTCTCTCCCTCTCCCTTCCTCTCTCTTTAAGCTTAATAAAGAAATAAATTTTTAAAAATATATGTGTATTGATTTTTTTCTTACAGAGAAGGGAAGAAGAGAGAGAAAAGCATTGATGAGAGAGAAAAGTGAATGGGCTGCCTCCTGCAGGCCCCCTACTGGTGATCGAGCCTGAAAACCTGGGCATGTGCCCTGGCCACCAGAATTGAACCTTTGACCTCTTGGTGTATGGGATGATGCTCAACCAACTGAGCCACATAGCCAGGGCTATCCATTTAATTAAAAAGGTCTGACATGTAAACTTTGAAAAAGCATAAATATCTTATAAGTATAAGATATCTTTATTAATTTGTAAGATTTTTAGCCTGCTAAAAACAGTGCAAAATGACATTTAGGTATAAAACTGGACAGAATTCTGACAGGCACTAGAACTGAGCAGATTGCTATACTTTGGTAATACACTTGGTGTTTAATATCAAATTAACTAGACTGTTTACATTTCTTTCCCAAAGTGTCTCTACTTAAAAGAACAAGTTGAATTTTGATTCAAAGATTTCTACTGTAACTTAAGCTCTTGGAAGATAGGAATCATAACAGAATCTATCACCTTGGTTGTTGTATTGATTCAGTGAAGTCATTAAAGCAGAGTTTAGCATGGACCTGAAACAAAAGTCCCCTCCATTGCCCAATAAACATGAGCTCTTTTTAAGGATATTTTTATTTTACTCCTTGACTAAATCATTTTATTTTTCTGAGCTTTATTTTTTGTATGTATAATATAAAACATAATGTTGATTGAAAACCCTTCAAAATTTTTAGCTAAGGAAACAAATCAAAGTCCAACTAGAGATATATACAATTAATCTGTATACAATATTATATTCATCCTCTGGAATCTTTTTTTTTTTTTATTGACTTTTTAGAAACAGGAAGGTAGAGGGACAGATAGAAACATCAATGAGAGAAGCATTAACATGGGTTGACTGCCTCCTGCATGCCCTCTACTTAGGACTGAGCCCATAATCCAGGCATGTACCCTGATTGGGAATCAAACTAGTGACCTCTTGGTGCATAGGTTGACACACAACCAGTGAGCCACACCAGTCGGGCTCCTCTGGGATCTGTTTGTTTTGTTTCCATTTTTTAGTTTTGTATCCTTATGTTTAAATCTACAAGGAACTCTTCTGCACCTTTCCCCTCCATTGCCAAATGATTCATCAGGTAGTTGCATGACTGCTCAATCTCCAAATCTGGTCAAGCAGGCTCCGAGGGAGTCAGGGCCTCTTGGCACTGGTTGCTACTGTTCCCCTCAGGGTGAGTGCTTTGTGTAAAAACAGTCAAATGATAAGTAACATTTTGCATTCAAAGTAGCAACATCATGCAGAGAGACATAGGATATGTATTGGAAGGATTTCTGGTTTCTATCTTCTAATCTAATATATACTATTTACCAGCAGTATGACTCTATAGAAGTTATTTAATTTCTGAGCCTTAAGTATCTCATATGATTGGTCTAAGGAATACTTGTTCTCCTCGCTCTTTGGCCATTGTGAAGAACAAATGAGATAATATAGTGAAAAGTCTTTGACGATTGCAAAGTACTATACAAATGTAAGAAAGAATACATTATTTTATTTCAATTTCACCATAGTAGTTAGGAAGGCATACATATACATGCCCCCAAATAACACATTGGAACAGAAAATCTATGACCTGTTCAAATCATACAGTTGGTCACAGAAGATTTGATTGCTAGACTAGGACCCTTTGGAGATTTCCTTAAATAGGAAATCTTGAAGACAACAGAAATTCACCCATTTTATTTCTTTTTCACCCCTTTTAATTTATCTTGCTTTTTAAAAATTGTTCTATAGAGTGTCTAGCACAATATAAAAGTTTAAGAAAACAAATTGCTAAAAGATAGAGTGTAAGGTAGGGGCTAAAAGTGGTAGCTCCAGAACCAGACACAATTTGGGTTTGAATCTTAACTTTGCTCTATCTTAGCTCTGTAAACTTGAATAAATCCTTAACTTGTATGAGCATCATCTTCCTCCCCTCCCCGTGGAATAGATAAATAATCCACATAACCAAGTTTACTGAGCTCTTACTTTGGGCTGGGCATTTTAATGCATTATCTCATTTAATCTCTACAAAATCTTACAAAATAGCTTCAGTGCCTGTAAGATTTCAACAAATATTAGATATTATTTCACACAAAAAAGCTGAGCCTTTTTCTTAAAGGAAGTTTCCAGTGTAGGGTGGAAAGATGGTTGCTTCAGAGTAAGGCACACCAGCTCCTCATTACCTTCATTTTAACATAAATGCTAACTGGGTTTGCTAAACTGGGTTTACACTAGCTGATCAGTCCTTTCCCTGGAACAAAAATACTCAAAACCTAAACCTTAAAGAGAAAAAAATGCTATCTGAATAAAAAATGTTGCTTCCTGGCCCGGCCAGTGTGGCTCAGTGGATTAAATGTCATCCCATGGACTGAGAGGGTTGGCTTCCCGGTCAGGGCACATGAGGAGGGTTGCGGGCTTTATCCCTGGCTGGAGGTGTGCAGGAGGTGGTTGATTGATGTTTCTCTGTCACATCGATGTTTCTATCTCTCTCTCCCTCTCTCAAAAAAAAAAAAAGTTCAATAAAAACATATTTAAAAAAAAAGTGTTCCTTCCTGAATAATTTTTCAAATCGTATCCTTTCCCCTTCTGTGCACAAAGATGATAGTGCATACACACACACACACACACACACACACACACTTCTTTACATCAGACATACAGGAAACAAACACTGTAGTGTGTCTCTCTAGTACCTAGCTGTCCTTCTGTTTGAACAGAACTCTTTGCCTTCATTTTCTTGGGTTGTTCCATAAGCTGTGCTTTTTTTGTTTTTTTTTTTATTAATACCCGAGGATATTTTTTTCATTGATTTTTTAGAGAGAGTAGAAGGGAGGTGGGGAGGGAGGGGGAGAAGAAGAAAGAGAAACATTGATGTGTGAGAGACACATAGATTGGTTACCTCCCACACGCACCCCAACTGGGTCTGGGGATTAGGCCTGCAACCCAGGTATGTGGGAATCGTACCCATGACCCTTCTGTGCACAGCCAATGCTCTCACCACTGAGCCACACTGGCCAGGACCTGTGCTTTTTTAAGTAACTAAAAATTCATGGTCTACTTGAGAAATAACGATTCTTCAGGATTAATTTTGAACTATATTCTGTAAAATGGTCTTTCTTAAAATTCTCTTAATTCTCAGTGGGATAAAAAAACAAAACAATTTTAATTATAGAGAAAAAAGTCTAACTTTGTATTTAATGGTATTGCCACCATCATGGAGTTTTAAAGACTATTTTTGAAAAGCAAAAAGTTTTTAAAATCATGTTACATTTTTAGAACTGAATCATTAAAAAATAATTCATGCTCGGCTATCTCTCCTGTGTTAAATAGTTATTTATGAGCATTTTATTTTAAAAGATGTAGTTTCCAATTCTGGTTCTGCCACCAACTAGCTATATGATCTTGATCTTAATCAATCTGCATCTCAGTCTCCTCAACTTTGAAAAGGACTAAGATTTGATGATCCCTCCCAACTCTTAACTTTTATGATTATCTCCCTTTTTCTATAGTTGGCAGAAAAGAAAATGGGCATACATGAAATTTTTTAGACCTAAAAAGTAAAAAGAATTAAAATGAGATATATGATTTCATTTTTTTTTTTATATCCTCACCCGAGGGCATTTTTCCATTTTAGTTCAGATAGAGTAGGAGGGAGAGAGAGGAAGAGAGAGAAAGAGAGAGAGAGAGAGAAACATCGACATGAAAGGGACACATTGAGTGGCTGCCTCCCGCACGACCCCAACCAGGGCTGGGGATGAACTGCAACCGAGGCGTGCCCTTGACCGGAATCGAACCCACAACTCATTGGTCTGCGGGCCGACACTCCAACCACTGAGCCAAACCAGCCAGGGCGAGATATATGATTTCTATAGAAACTATGCTTTTAGGTATTTTCTGACAATATTTGTCATGAGTGTGGTCAAATGTGATCCGAGAAAGCTACATATTTACAAATATCTCCTTATAACTGGAAAATGAAGATTCAGAATTAATATGAAAAGGAAGATACAAACTTCAAAATAAAAGCTGAAGGGAAAAAAAGCTGAAACAGAACTGGTCAAAATAATGAAGTCTAGTAATAAAAGATCTGCAATTAGCCTGATATTCTCACTGGAAAAACACAAGATATTTCTATGTAATCAGTTAAGAAAATAATTAACACAATAGTATTGTCCAGGCACTGAGAAAAATACCAAACAGCAGCAGCAACAACAATAATAGTAATTTTCAGATTTACAAATGATTGAAATAAAACACAGAGGAAAATTTTCATAAATTTACCTTACAAAGTAGTTTATTTTTACCTCTTCTAATGATATTTAAGAACCAATTTTCAAGTAAACTATCTTAAATCAAAAGTTTATTCATCATTTCAGATTTTCCTTAATGAAGTTGGAAATCAATATTCCACAGTTATGGAAAAGTCAGTCATCAATTTATGTTGCCATTTATTTAGTTATTTAAAAAATTTTTTTTCCTTTATTGATTTTAGAGAGAAAGGAAGGGAGAGGGAGAGAGAGATAGAAACATCAATAGAGAGAACATTGATTGGCCGCCTCCTGCATGCCCCCCACCGGGGGTTGGGCCCACAACCTGGGCATGTGCCCTGACCGGGAATCGAACCTGTGACCTCTTGGTGCATGGGTCAACACTCAACCACTGAGACACACCGGCCGGGCTATGTTGCCATTTAAAGTGACAGGTATAAGGCATTATGTCAATATATAGAAAGAAGCATACACAATATGGTGAAGTGAGGGAATAAAGAGCAGCACATGAAGGTTGACCTATACAGGGATCACAACCTCCTAAACATGTATGATGGACACTGAGAGAATCATGAAGGAAAATGAGAGGGAAAGTTTCTCCCTAAGTGTGCAGTGTATGAAGCAGTAAGATAGCATTCACAATGGCAAATTCCAGAGCTAAAAAAGTCTACATGGAAACTTGCAATTTTCCACTCTTAACATCAATAACCATCTCAACTTTTAAAATGGTTGGTAAAAGGTGAATTTCGCCAGAAAAGGTTGATGAAATTTAGTGTAGATAGTTGTGAATTTTAGATCCAAAGAAAAAAATTTCATTTAAAAGTCCAAAAATTTCATCCGGCTGGTATGGCTCAGTGGTTGAGCATTGACCCATGCACCAAGAGGTCACCAGTTCAATTCCAGGTCAGGGTACATGCCCAGGTTGTGGGCCAAATCCCCAGTGGGGGTCATGCAGGAGGCAGCCAATCGATGTTCTCTCTCATTGATGTTTCTCTCTCTCCCTCTCCCTTCCTCTCTCTGTGGAGATCAAGCCCACAACCGCCCTGATTGGGAATTGAAACTGGGACCTCTTAGTCTGTGGGACAATGCTCAATCCACTGAGCCACACTGGCCGGGTTGAACAAGTGTACTTTAAAAAATGCTACACCTTGTCCGGCCGGTGTGGCTCAGTGGTTGAGCGTTGACCCATGCACCAAGAGGTCGCCAGTTCGATTCCCGGTCAGGGCACATGCCCAGGTTGTGGGCCCAATCCCCAGTGGGGGGCATGCAGGAGGTGCCCAATCGATGTTCTCTCTCATCGATGTTTCTATCTCTCTTTCCCTCTCACTTCCTCTCTCTCTCTGAAATCAATAAAGGAAAATAAATAAATAAATAAATAAATAAATAAATAAATAAAGCAACACCTTAAAGAGTCATGTAAACGTGTGTTTTCCAATCGGAATTTATATTTTCAAATTTATATAAACTCTGAGTTTCTACTTACTTAAAAAGAACTAATACCTAGACAACTATTTGTTTCTGTACTCTCAAATAGCAACGTCATTCTGTCATTAGTCAGCCTGTTATTTTTCTTTTCTCTCCTTTTAAAATATATGTTCTTTCTCTTTTTAATTGTTATTCATTTTGGGAAAAAAAGAATACTAAGTTCTTATTAATATAAGTAGCCTTATAGATATAAACTCATAATTGACAAATATTACAGAAGCAAATCCTCTATGTGCATTCTTTTAACTTTTAGGTGCCTTCCTGCTGCCCCCTGCTGCCCAGTGTCTACACTGAAAATTGTCCCCAACTTTCAACCTTTTCTGTTTTCCCTTTACTCTGCCCATCAAAACTTAGCAGGCCAGAGATCCAGACCATTGGAGTTTTCCTCTACCAGGCAAAAGGATAAACAGGTTAATATAAGAAAAAGGTAATTCCCTCCTATTACTCCCATCAGCATTTTCTTGCCAGTTACTAGCATTTGAACTGGTGTTCTGTGGGCAATGACTGACATCTGGATTCAGTCATTATGCTGGTTCCAAGACACCATAATGGTTCTATCTTTCTCATGCTCTAAACCCACAAGTTTCATCTTTCTCTCTACCCACACTGAACTATTAGCTGGTATTTCCAGATGCCGTGCATTTTCTCTCTTTCTTGCCTATGCTCACACTGTTTTCTTTACTTGGAATATCCTCTCAATTTTTACATGTTGAAAGCCTTCCTGTCTTTCAAGGCTCTGGTCAAAATTACCTTCTCCATGAACTTTACCCCAATTCCCAAATGCTTCTCTCCTGTTCTCTCTTTAATCCTCAAAGGCTCAGCACAATGTTGTTTTTTCAATGTAGTAGAAGCTCACTAAATATTTAACAAGCAATGAGCAGATAACAAAGAAACTTTAATTCTTGGAAAAGCTATTTAACTTGTTGACTTTATTTTTATAGAGTACCTGGAGAGGATAATGGGAGCCTCTCTAATACTACAATATTGATACACCTGCATGGGGTGATCTTTTTAATTCCCATTACACTGTGTAAGGCCTATTTTGATCCCTGAAATCAGAGGTGTCTGTGCAAAAATGAACTTAAGCTTATATTGAGTGCTTACGACATGTCAGGCACTATTCTAGGTGCTTTAAATACATTAACTTAGTGTGATCTCACAACAGTTAGGTGAGGTAGGTAATATTACCTTGTTTCGTAGAAGAGGAAACTGAGGTCTGGACAGAAAAGTAATTGGCCCCAGGTTATACATGTAGTAAAGGACAGAGCTAGGAACACAAAACAGATCAGTCAAAGCTGTGTCCTTTAAGTGTTCTCATATCTTTAATAGAAATGTGCATGGAGAGGCTTCTAGTTAGCTATTCTGAAATTTTAACAAAAAACCTTGTCTGTAGAGTAAGCTTGGAAATTGTGACCACATAGACCAGTGGTTCTCAACCTTCCTAATGCTGGGACCCTTTAATACAGTTCCTCGTGTTGTATGTGGGCGTATCTGCAAGTGGGCAGACCCGCCTGGAGATGGATAGAGGAGCGGTGTCTCAGTTCCTAAGACCATCAGAAATATGTTTTCCGATGGTCTTAGGTGACCCCTGTGAAAGGGTCGTTTGACCCCCAAAGGGGTCACGACCCACAGGTTGAGAACCGCTGACATAGACAAAGCCGTGAGAGAGCTTCAGTGTTGAATATCTGCTAACATCTGCAAGAGTTGATTGTCTTGCCCCAGCTGGGTGTCTCAGTTGGATGGAGCATCATCCCATACACCAAAAAGGTTGCAGATTTGATTCCCAGTCAGGGCACATACCTAGGTGGCAGGTTTGATCCGGATCCCTGGTTGAGGCGTGTACAAGAGGCAACCGATCAGTGTTTCTCACATCGATGTCTCTCTCTCTCAAAAATCAATAAACATATCCTTGGTGAGGATTAAAAAAAAGTTGATTGTCTTATAAGACAGAATATGAAGGAATGTAGGATTCTGCCAAGTTCAAAGGTCTCTAAATCTTATATTCTAGAAGATTAAGAAAAAAAAATTCAAATATTTATCAACTGAAGTAGCCACTTGTGAGGGGCCCAAAGATTCTAACTTGGCTTGAAAAAGGAAATAATGACAATACTTTAGCCATGTAAGCTTTGGCTCAGCATGTCACATCAGTGTCTCAGTCAAGGATATAGTTGTGTTCCAACCAAAACCTTTGCTCATCAAGAAACCTCAATAAGCTCAAAAGGCAGACCAAAAAATTCACTTGGGAAGGTAATACTCAAAATTGGTAGGACATAACTGTTTTCCTTGTAGGTAAGAATCTTTTAATTTCAGAAAGATTTAGAATAAGCACAGAAATTTTTTTTAGTGTAGGTAATTGTTCTGTTTAAGAACACTTGACCTAATGGAGTAAGAGGTAAGACCATGAGACTTTTAAGTAGAACTCCTACTAAGTTATATGTAGTGTTGAAACATTAAAGGAACCTTAAGAATCATCATATTTAGAAGTTAAATTTATCAGATATATATGACTTTCTTAACTTCTTGACAATGCTTACTAGGTACCAAAGGAGGCAATTTGCTATAAATAGTAAATTTATAAATGTAGTATAAAACATTGGGAGGTATTTAATTAAGCAGTGCTATAAATGAGACCACATTTTAAAGAATTAAGATTTCTGAAATTTATAAATATGATTAGGACATGTAAACTAAATTTAAAAACATAAGAACTACCTTTGGATGTGTAACTTTAATAAATTTTGTATTATTTTTTTAAAGCAATTTAACTTTTTCAATATACAAGACTAACTCGTGAGGACATGAAATAACTTATAACTTAAGAGCGGTTATCTCTGTCTTCTTCCGGCTAACATTGGTGTTCATTAATTAGTCAACTTAATGTTTCACCACACAGAATTTGGTCTGACAGTTCTGATATTCTTTATTTTGGTTTGAACCTTCCTCACATCCTAGGAGATGGGTTGTAACTTTTGAAAGATTGAGAGCAGAAGTAGCAATACTAATCTACTGACCCCTCAAAATTTTTGAGTTACTTCAACAGTGTAACTTAGCAGTTGTAAACTCCAGCTGCCTATTAGAATACTATGGATATCTTTATGAAAATGCTTATGCCCAGATCCCATCCTAGATCAACTACAATCTCTGGGGATGGAGTGCAGGCAAGGCATTTGTTTTTAAGTTTCTGGGTGATCCTACATACAGGCAGAGTTGAGAACCACTGGTACAAGAGTATGAACCTACCATGGTCTAAAGCACCAGTGCTGTCCAGCAGAACTTCCTACAATGATGGAAATTGCTATAGACCAAATGTTTATATCCCACCTAAATTCATACTTTGAAATCCTAACTTCCAATGTCGCACCTTTAGGAGGTGATTAGGTCAGGAAAGTAAGCCCTCATGAATGGGATTAGTGCCCTTACAAAAGAGAGCCCAGAGAGCTCCCTCTTCCACTTTCACCATGTGGAGACACAGTGAGAAGATGGCAGTCTATGAATCAGGAAGTGGGTCCTCACCAGACACCCAAACGCCAGCTCCTTGATTTTGGACTTCCCAGCCTCCATAACTGTGAGAAATAAATTTCTGTTGTTTATAAGCCACCCAATCTGTGGTATTCTGTTTAAGCAGCCTGAACAGACTAAGACAAAAATGTTCCATAAATTTGTTGTCCACTACAATAGCCAACTAGCAAGAGCCAGGTGTAGCTACTGAATTTTTAATTTTAATTAGTTCAAATTTAAATTTACATAACCACATATGTCCAGTGACTTCTATATTGGACAGCACAATTCTGGTAGTTTTAAGCCATTTAAAATTATCTGAGTCTACTATTAAATGGGTGCGGAATGACTGTTTTTGATACTGGACTACACCAGCCCAAATTTACTACTTATACTAGCTTCTTTGATAGTAGTGGTATGAAAGGACAGGTTTCTGGGAATGTTGAGAACATTGAATTTGCTGATTGTTTTTTACTCATTTGTGTTGGCAGTTTGTTTCTTGGACTTTATACTTTAATGAAAACTGAGCAAAGGCCTTTAGAATAACAAATTTCTTAAGTCTCAGAGCAGTGAAGCAATGAAATTCTTGGAAAAGGTCCTTTTCTCTCTTTGGCACATTATGATGTTTTTTAACTGGGGATTCTGACCTCTGAGTTGGAGGATGGAGACTTTCCAGTGGATTGGAGCAGTTGCCTGAGTTTCAGAGCTCAATATAGGTCATTGGCATGGCAGCCTCTCTTTCTCAGTCTCATTGAAACGATGTCCTATTAATAAATGTGGAGCATTAGTGGTTGGTAGGATAAAATATTGAGAAAAACCAGCAAAATGCCACAGATGCGGACATCTTTTTCAGATATAACTTCCTATTGAGCACAACTAAATTCTATTTTTAACTCCTTTTGAAAGTAATTTTAAAATTATGGATTGCTATTTTTTAAAGAAATGTTAAAATATATACATATATGAATTGTGGGCAAATAAGTCTCAAAGATGATATCCATGCTGAGGCATAAGAAGAATCCTTCAAGTCATTGCTGAACTTTTGTTCTTTCTTTCTTTCTTTCTTTCTTTCTTTCTTTCTTTCTTTCTTTCTTTCTCTCTTTTTTATTGAATGTATTGGGGTGACATTGGTTAATAAAATTATATAGGTTTCAGATGTACAATTCTATAATACATAATCTATATATCGTATTGTGGGTTCACGACCCCAAGTCAAGTCTCTTTTCACCACCATTTATCCCCTCTTTAGCCTCTTCTACCTTCTCCCACCCCCCTTTCCCTACAGTAATCACTATATTGTTATCTCTATGAGTTTTTGTTGTTTAATCCTATCACCTTTTTCACCCAGTCCCCCAACCCTCCTCCCCTTTGACAGTTGTCAGTCTGTTCTCTGTATCTATGAGTCTGTTTCTATTTTGTTTTAGTTTACTTTGTTCATTAGATTCCACATATCAGTGAAATCATATGTGGTACTTGTCTTTCTCTGACTGACTTATTTCACTTAGCATAATACTCTCCAGTCGCGAAGGGTAAGATTTCCTTCTTCTTCTTTTTTTTTTTTTTTTTTTTTACCACTGACTAGTATTCATTGTGTAAATGTACCAGAGGTTTTCAATGAGGGTATCCTGACCACCCTATTTAATATTGCAATATATATTTATTCATATAGTTGCCAAATGTTAAATGACACCCCTTAAAGTTTGGCATATTGCAAAGCCAACATTTACCATGGTACCATCTGGTTCTCCAGAGCAGTGTCTCAAAGAGTGGTCCTTGGACCAGCGCCATCACCATTATCTGGGAACTTGCAGGAAATGCAACTTCTTAGGCTCTACTACAGACCAGCTGAACCAGAAACCCTAGTTGTGAGGCCCAGCAATCTGTTTTAGGTGATTTTGGTGCATGCCAAAGTTTGAGATCCACTGATCTAGAGTATGATGAATGCCCCCAAAATATCCCAGAGGCAAAAACATCCCTAAGTTGGTAAGGATCAAAACATTTTTTACATTGTGAAACAAAAGCCAATATTTGGACCTAGTGTTATGAATCATGAATTTACCCACTTCAACAAAGCTTCCCAGAATTTCTTGTTTTTGATCTTTATTTTCCCTATAAAAATTCAACTTCTGAAAGAATTTCATAAGATATTTCTGAAAAGATGAGATGTAGTACAAGTGTGCCATTAGCAAATTCAACATACAAACAATCAGATATATACAACAAAGTAAGCTCTAATTAAACGTTTGGTTTTAGTTTTTTTTTTCTCTTAATCCCCACCCAAGGATATTTTTCCATTGATGTTTAGATAGTTGAAGGGAGGGAGGGAAGGAAGAGAGAGAGAAACATCGATGTGAGAGAAACATTGATGTGAGAGAGACACACTGACTGGTTGCTTCCCACATGACCCCAGCTGGGGCCAGGGATGGAACCTGCAACCCAGGTACATGCCCTTGACTGGAAATAGAACCTGAGACCCTTGGGTCCATGGGCCGACGCTCTAACCGCTGAGCCAATCCAGCTAGGGCTAGTTTTGTTTTTGTTTTTTTTTTGTTTGTTTGTTTTTTTAAATTAGCTCATTTGTGACCAGTCTTGTCTCTATGAACAGATATTCATGTTTTATCACTCAAGAATGTTTATACAAAGCAGTTAAAGTTTATACAAAGAAAATAAGAACTAACCATATTCAGCACTGGATACTCAGCAGGTGTTTACCCTTTCAAAAGCTCTTCCCTAGTCAAACCAATCACAGTAATTTCAACCTCCCTGTCAGTGAATGGTTTAGGTATTACCATGTCCTACAAACAGGCTGTTAAAAGCAGTGTGCTTTGGCCCTTGGAAAGAATTCCTTCACTTTTAAAAAGATGCATAACAGAAACTCTCCTCCCTTTGGGAATTGTAATATGGATACAATTCATATGGTGCTTGGAGCTGCAGCAGCCATCTTGTCACTATGAGGAGACATCACTGACATCATGGCAGTGTAAAAGAATGAAACCTACCAAGGAACTTGATAACTCTGTTGAGCTACTAAACTAAAAGGAGAACTGCCTTGTTTCTTGATTACTAATTTAGTTGAAATAATCAATGTCCTTATTTTTTTATGCCACTATCAGTAGAACTCTATGTTAGCATGAAAGCAAACTAAATGACACAATACATCTAGCTAGTACAGATTAACTGGCTCTATGACAAAATGATTTGGTGACTTTATTGTTGAGGTATCTATATATTTTTTATAAAGTTTTTGTTGTTGTTAATCCTCACCTGAAGATATTTTTCCATTGATTTTAGTTAGAGTAGAAGGGAGGGAAGGAGATAGAGAGAGAGAAACATCGATGTGAGAGAGACACATCAATTGATTGCCTCCTACACGACCCCAGCTGGGGCCGGGGATCGAACCTGCAACCCAGATACTTGCCCTTGACCAGGACTTGAAACCTCGACCCTTCAGTCCAAGGACTGGTACTCTAACTGCTGAGCCAAACCGGCCAGGGCCTCTTGAGGTATCTTAAACCACATATAGAGAATTCTAATGAATAGTGTCTTCTTCTCCAGTTGATCTGTATGTACTTTCCTGCTCCATATCGGATGTACTTAATCATTAGTTAAACATGTAATTATATTATCTTCATAAATTAAAGTATTTGCTTTTATTTATAAAATTTCTGTTATATATCATTGAAAGTATTACAGATTTCAAAATGAAAATCAATATTTTAATTCTGATATAATCCTTTAATACTGTAATTGTATTTCCCTGCTTCATTTTACAACTTGTATTTACATTGACATTTATTTCATGACATGTAAGCAAAATGTACAAAATGAGGCTCTACCATATTTGCAAAAACGTTTTCATTACATGGACCTCACAAGGACATACCCCAAATTCTTACTACCAGAGTGATCCTCTTTGTCTCTCTTCTCAAGCAATTAAATTGATGTTTTATTTCTCACTTTGCAGTAGGAATTTGCATTGGGTAACCATCTATTTATTTATTTGGACCATATCTAGAATCTGAGGGCTATTTTCCCCTCAATGTGTGAATATCTGATACCCAAATAATGGTTCTTCAATAGGAGGAGATTTCCTATTTAAACAGATTTAAGTTTAAAAAATTTACTTTAGAGATTTTATTTGGCCTTTCTTCCCAAATGGGAACCTCTCACATCTAAGAACTTAGATTTAAAGTATCCTTAGAACTCTGAACCACATTGGACTATAAACTCCATAAGGGATCCTCTTCTCTTTTGCTTAATATTATATCATAACATCTTTGCATACTAGCACATAACAGGAGGAAAGTCTAGAACAAACCAACCCCCAAATAAAAATAAACCAACCCCCCCAAAAAATAAAGGTATAAAATATACCCTTTTCATCTTTTTCATAACCATCATTTTGCTTTACTTTCCCTATAGATTCTCCATTTGAGAATATTTTTGGAAAGAAAAACTAAAGTCATAACACAAACACCCATTTTGTCTATAATTTCCCCCTTCTCTTCCTTGGCAAAACCATGCTGAGGAGAGTAGTGAATGAATCTGTACAGTAAATATGCACAAGAAGTGGGTAGAGTTAGGAACATACAATTTCAGATCTGTATTAAACTTGGTTTCAGAGGGCAGAATTTTTAGTTATTTTTCATTCTTCTAAAAGAGTTTCTTCCACAGTATATTAGATTGGTCTTTGCTAATATTTTCAGCATTTTATGTTAGGTCATCTTAATATTTCTATAAATGTTTCTTCTCTTTGTTACCTCATTTTTCCTAATAGGTTTGGTTAACCTGAAATTTTTCTTAACCTTTAACAATACTAATGAATACAAATTAGAAATTAGAAAATTATGTGGGTTCATTGCATTAAGTCTAAGTAAAATTCTCAGTTTATTTGTTATTGACCAACCTCCATAATTTCAGGTTCATTTTTCTGAGGTTTATTGTTTAGAATTTGATTTACAGATTCTTCATGTCTCTGGCATTATTTATTTCTTCTTCCTGCAACCTGTTTTTTTTGGCCATTTCACTACTCATTGACCCCTCCCTCCATCAGAGGGATGGGCAAAGTGAAAAATGATATGATATTTTAATATAGTCAATTTTACTACTTGCTAAAATCTCTGATAAAATGGTATGCAAGAAAGAAATAAGCGTGTAATTGTTGGCTAAAATAACATTTTGGATTTAAAAAAATAATTCCTTGTTGTTCATAATCTAGTAACTACTACTATGAAAAACTGAGTTCTCTATATGCTACATTTAATAAAGATTGTTCATGATGAAAGCATAGTTTATTATAATGATTCTAATCATTTCACACCAAACTCATGAATTAAATGCCTACAGAAATGCTGTCAATTAAAAAATGACAACATCCAAAGAATCAATAGCTAAAATGAAGCATAAGGTGGATTTAAAAATGGAGAATAATATAAAATAATGAATTGTTTTTGCCTCATAGATTTAAACTCCTCACTTACATAGTGATTTAAGAGTCACAGATAGAAGAGTATCTTTAATATAAATATGTATGGATGGTTTTTTAAAGTGAAGATTTAACTATAATGGTTACTTCATAATCAATGATGTAATAGTCAATGGTGTGGGAGAACAAAGAGCATTGCATAGCTACATATGGACTTCATAGCATCAGTTTGTTTCTTAAAAGGGGGGCTACCTTACATAAACATTTTTAGTTTTCACAAAATTTATAATATCACCAGCTGAATAACATTATATTTTAGCAATGAAAATACTGGCAAGTATATTGTTTTCAGTAGATCAACTTTAGAGAACTAAACTCTCCATCATAACCATAGGGTTAGATAATAAATTTATACCTGCAGTATTTCATTCAATAAATAATCTGTAATGTTATAACTAGTCTTGATGGGAACATTTCAATTTTACAAAGAGATAAAATGTTACAGTGAACATTTTCAAAATTTTATAGCATAGTATAAACAAAATATAGGCATAATACATAATTATTTTTGAAGTTCAAGGAAAGGATCTTAAACAGGTAAATTATAGGGACACAAACATCAGAAATACTATTTTTAATCATTTTCACACATTCTTTCACTTTAGAATTTTAAATGACTAGTGAAATGAGCACTTAGATATGTCAAAGTGAATAAAAACACAATAATAACTCAGAAATATTTACTTTCTCAATAAACTATTCAATTGTATGAAAAAGTGGTCTAGGATACTATTTCAGTTATTTTAATTTTATTTGGCAAAATAATATATTTTTAGGTACAACTACTTATTCCTCCCACTTTCTTTTTGAACGAAGGACATGCTCTCTTCATAAACAACTAAAATGTTCACAGAGGCTAGTAAAACCTATATCATATCGTAATACACATTTCTGTTCTTGTGAGGCTTTGGGCCTAAATATTCTCTAAACAGATAACTCTCACTAAGGACAAAGATGGAAAAGATTTATCTTGCATTTAGATATGTGATATCAATATTTTAAAAGTTAAAGGCAGTTGTATATATGTTCTTTAAAAATTAGCCTTTTAAAAAATAAAGATATACATAAATTCAAATGAAGTATCATTTCAAAATAAAACACAATAATGTGGGCATTATTATATGTCAAACTGCTAGAAAATTCCCTGGAAAAACTTAGGATGGTTATTTAAGAAATCCCTAGGTTCAAAATAAAATTCAACTTTTACAATGTTCAGTGAACTCAAACTCAAACATTTTCTTAAATTGAAAAGACATTAACATGTATGATGTTGTAATATAAAGAAAATGCAAACTGTTACTGAGGCAAGGGAGGGTAAACTGGCAGCTTTATTATTGAAGAATTCTGAGATAATCATATCAGATAAAACACAACTGAAAACTGCATGCTTGTCCCTGATGCTCTCTGGACTGGTTGTGAGGACATGTCTGCTCTCACCTACAGTTCACAGTTCATAGTTCACAGAAAACATTTATGTCATACAAGTGAATAATTTCTTCTGACCAAATTGAACTTTCTATAAGGAAATAAAGGAATAAGATAATAGATCAAATCTTGCCCCACCTCTTCTTTTCCTCCTTTTTTCTTTTAGTGAAACTGACAAATTGGTGAGGAGCACTACAGCGCCACCAACACAGATCAATGCAAAACAAAAAAGATCTCCCACCGTGTGCAAAAAGAAAAAAAAAAAAATTAGAAAAATGCCCAAAATTACAAAATGTCTCTCAAAGGTATCTTTTTGGAGAAAAATGAGATAGATCTGCAAAGATTATCTAATGAAGAGCTTCAAATAATTAATATCATGGAATACAAGTTTAGATCTGATCAGCAAATAAAAGATCCACTATTTAGTAACAGCCATAACTTAATATAAATCCGGTTATGTCAATCTCCACCTTCATTATACCAACGGCAGCTTGTCTGTAGTTTATATCCAAGTAATCCATCAAGAAAACCACAATAGGCCTTTAAAAATACAAAAAACAAACTACATCCATAGTTTGCCTGCTGATAATTTAGTCCTGGACAAATGAGGTAATAGTATAATTTTTATAAAGAGGATATGCACATATTTGGCATTACCAACATTGCTGGCACAAAATAAGTCCATCTTGAAATAGCTGAGTTCCTCCATAGTTCACGGTAATTAAAGTATAATTTACATTATAAATATTTCGTGTTAATAATAAAAAAAGAAACTATTTTTTTTCTTTTGATAAAAAAATAACCAGACAAAATTAGGTGGACTGTAGATCAAAGCTAAAGAAAAATACAAAGATTGGTTTTGTTAGAAGAAACACAATGAAAATCCTTTTTACCTTGTGGCTCATTCAAAGATTTAATGATATAAATATTTAAAATTGCAAACTTACCATTAGTGTAGGCAAAGAAGAAGCCAGGTCTTGAAAAACAATTGTAACAATATAGGCTGGATACTTGTGTCCCTAGAAACAACAGCCTCCAGGCAGCATATGGAGCTTGAAACATCTTTAAGATTTTTGGTAAATGAAAAGTAGTACTTTCTTCCATGATCGGAGGCTGAATGGGGTGGCTTCTTCCAGGATCTGTAGGCATTTAGGAAAAATCGGAGAAATATCCACGGAAGATTAAAAGCAGAGGAGGCAGCGGCAGCCAGAAGACTCTGGGGTTAACAACTTTGCGATGGCAAGCAGGCGCGCTCTGATTGGTTGGGAGGGCAGTGTCCCTACAGTCTGCACTATCCCCCGTGCCCCCGCCTCCTGCAGCTCGGAAAGAAATGCAGTGTGTGTGCCATTTTACACTGGGCTTTTAAAAGCACAGCCAGCCGAATGACAAAAGTCTAAGCTTCCTATTAACTGACACTGCAAAACAATAGTACCCACAACTGCTTGTTAGCTCAGGAAAATGCCTTTTTAACATCTCAAGGAACACTGTTGTTTCTTGTATGTGGGTGTTTTGCGGAATATAATGCTTTTCTTAAGCACATTGTTTATCACTTCACAAACATCAGTATATAATTTGGATACAAATATGACCATTTGAAAACTATTTCCATCAAAACGTTTTTGATTTGACATCATAACGTACTTAAAGAAGCCAGTCATCCTTGCAGAAATTCACTCCTTTAGCTTGCCGAGTTTTAATTCCTTGAAAAAATATATTAGCTATAATAACTACTATTTCTGCAATAAAATAATAATTTCAATGGTTAAAATTAGTGGGCCTACTTTTTTTTCTCCTTAAAAAATTTGTTTCAAAGCCCTGTACTGGCTGACAGAATTCTACCACTCTTCCTTACAAACAAAATGGCTGTGGTACTGAGTTTTTTTGGATCCTCCCACTGTGCCTCCTCTTGGCCTCCAGGAAGTGGTAAAAATCCAAAATAAATACAGTAGTCAAAGTACATTGTCCAGTCTGAACTCTGGTGAAATGTTTGATAAGGGGTTCTTAGAATTTGCTGCTTTTTACTAGTTTTTTTTTTTTTTAATTGTTTTGAAAAGAACATCAATCACTAGAGATTTGCTTGACTGTAATTTGAACTTCCTGCTTTACATATTTATAAGGTCTTTCACCTATCTTGGCAGGCTTTCAAATTAAGTGGGCTGGGAAATTTGATGCTCTGTTTCTAGTTGTGAGCTGAGTCAGGTACTTGGTGGTTGCAACCTGGCTTTTAAATAAAAATGAAGTTGAAAACTTAAAAATATAATGTTAAATGAATGCTACATTATGAAAATGTAAAGTCACAAAAGTCAGCAAATACTGAAATGTTTCAAATACTGCATAGTGTATATATGTGTATATATTTTTGTTTGTCCTCACCCAAGGATATTCTTCCATTAATTTTTAGACAGAGTGGAAGGGAGGGAGTTGGGGGGGACACCCATGAGAGAGAGGCACATTGACTGGCTGCCTCCCATACCACCCCCACCAAGGCCTGGGATCAAACCTTCAACCCAGGTATGTGCCTGTGACTGGAATCGAACCTGCCACCCCTTGGTCTGTGGGCTGATGCTCTAAACGCTGAGCCAAACCGGCCAATGCCATACTATATGTGTGTGTGTGTGTGTTTTTTTTAATCCTCACCTGAGGATATTTTTGCATGTATCTTCAGATAGAGTGGAAGGGAGAGAGGGAGGAAGAGAGAGAGAGAAACATCAACATGAGAGAGACACACATCGAGTGGTTGCCACCCACACGACCCCAACCGGGCCGGGGACAAACTGCAACTGAGGTACGTGCCCTTAGCGGGAACCGAACCTGGGACTCTCTGGTCTGCAGGCCGACGCTCTAACCACTGAGCCAAACTGGCCAGGGCCATAGTATATGTTTTAATTGAACATATTCAGTATAAAATTCTTTGCTAACTAAATTTCTAATGAGCTAAGGATAGAACAGGGTTTAAAGGAAATGGATGAAGAAAGGGGTGGGGAATTGCTACATTCTTTAGGACCTCTTCTCCACACACACACACACACACACACACACACACACACACAGAGTTTCTTTCTATCCTTGCCTGGCATTTAATAGGTAACATTCTTAGAGAACTATAGCTAGGGTGAGTATATAATTTTTTGTCTAAACCAGGACATTTTGAGAATGAAAGGGGCATATTACTAACTATAGGACGACTGGAATAAATAGGGACCATCCATGGTAAACCAGGAGGTAGAGCTCACTATGTATTCAGAGAAACCTTGAACATTTGCCAGGCAGGTCACCTACAGATATGGTCCTAGGCCAATGTAACTAGAACCTGAGCTAGATTCCTTCTCTGAGCCCTGCCTCTACTCTCAATTGAAATAGACAACGAAAGACTCAGATTCAGATGTACTTAATGAACAACCATGGTAAGGAAAATACCTATATTTTCATTTTATTTGTGGTCTCACTAATAGTGACCTTAAGAGAATAAATTTCAATGACATTTATTTGATTGAAATCAGGAAAACATTTTTAAGCAGTCATCTAATGAAGAGAGTAGACTGAAAATCTTCAGAAATTGTTAAACCGGTTTTCTTCCACTAGAAAAAATTTGCTAGGGGCTGTTTTCACTATACACTTTTGTTGGAATTTGAGATTTTGGAGGTTTTAGTGCTGATAAGATCTGGAGAAGTTAATTTTGAGTTGACATAGCTCTATCACAGTGTTTTGATATTATATATTTTTATATCCACATTTCATCTGCGTGTTACAGCCATTGATTATGACTCCGTTCATAAATAAATATAAACAAGAAACAAATATCTAAGATCATACATATTACTAGAAAAATGAAAGGGAAGAACTCAGGCATCTATTGCCTCAGTTTTCTGCTTCTCTGTAGTAGTGTTGATTTTTGGTATTTTTCCCTCCTGAGGACATGCTTTTATTGATTTTAGAGAGAGAGAAAGGGAAAGAGAGAGAGAAATGTCAAAGTGACAGAGAAATATCGATCAGTTGCCTCCCGCATGTGCCTCAACCGGGGATTGAACCTGTAACCTCTTGGTGTACAGGATGCAACTCCAACCAACTGAGCCACACAGGCCAGGGCGATTTTGTGTTAAATTTAAAACCTTGCATTTCGTATCAGTAGGACAAAACCCAATTAACACTGTTTATTAAACAAATGAAATAAAGCATTATTACAGCTAAAATTTAACTAATTAGAATAAAAACAGTTATTGTTTTTGAATTTACCAACTGGTTGTTAGTAAACCAAAATCCTGTGTACACATGGGCAGAAGTAATGTATTCAATTTCTTGATTTCAAGACTTAGAAATATTTTAAAAATAGGTCAAGTCAATGGTGTGTAATCCCTTGAGTGAGCTTTGATAGTAATAGGAATCTCTAAAAAAATCAAATTGTGAACCAGTTAGGTAGTGCAGTTTTTAAAAATCTTTATCTCTCAGAACTGTGAGGTGAAGAAGATATGTTTTTGGAATTTAGAAGCCAGTTTCTGTGGAGACTCCATTCCATCTAAATTTTATTTATTTTTTACATGAAACAAAAGCAGCATTGATGGAGTTCCTTCCTCATAGTGAAATGCAATTCTTAGTACAGTCAGTGTAAGTAATCTTCACAGTGTTTTCCCTGTTAAAATCAGTGACTACTTAATTGCTGTGTTGTGGCAGGCTGAGAAGGAGAACAAGGAGGAATTTATGGAATGCAAGAAATCTGATAATCTTAAATCTAATAATTTTATAGTAGTAATATTATACAGCACCCCATAATCAAATACAATAATATTTTTATAGTAAAATATAATCACACTCAATGAGGTAAAAATAGACTATAAGTAGCCTCAGCTTTTGTCACCAAACAGATACTACAACCTGTGAAAAAGCTTTGAGTTTTCAAAGATTTTAGGAATTCATAATTGTGGATAAGAGATTGTGGCTCTGTAGCTGTTAGTTCCATTCAGGTAGTTAAAATAATTATTCTTAGCTCAAATCAGAGCTCATAATCCTAATGATTATGAACAAAGTTACAATTTGAAAATGGCCAAATTTCCGTTTGTGGGCCCTATTGAATTCATGTACACTCTATTACTAAATTTCTTTGGTTATTGGTGTGGTCTTAGAGAAATCCTTTTCATTTTACCCTTTACGATTTCCCCCATATTTTTTCTCTTAAGAACAGTGAAGATTTATGCTTTTTTTTGGCAAATGTATTTTAAAGCAGTGCCTCACCAGACTTATTTATTTATTTATTTTTGCAAAATGTTTTAATATTATGTCTTCAGCAGAGATTATAAGAGTGTTTATTTCAGAAACCATCACGCATTAGGGGATGCTGTAGATTGCATTTATCCGTTGCAAGCACAGTGATGTTTTCAAAAAAACTCATTTGCAGGAGAAGTTTCTGACCACTGGTGCGGACAGGACTGCTTACTGACTAACCAATATCCATCTTCCATTTCTTTCTTACTGATAAGATCCAATTGTACTTTGAGTTTGCCACCCCAAACTGTGTTAACTACGTACATGGTTTTAACCAGTGAGATTTAAGCCTAAGCCATTTGGTAGAGCTTCCTGGAAGGTGACTGACAATGGCAGTGTTTTCAGCCCCTCACCTTCATACTTCTTCCTGCTTAGAGAGTAGCTACCACACCTGGGTGGAGTCCGGATCTCTATTGCAACAACCAAAGCATGTTGGGGATAAGGGTAGCTGAATAGAAGGAGGAAAGTTAGGTTCTGTGGAGCCTCCATTCCATCCAGACCCCTTTTTTAAATGAGAAAAAAAAAAAGAAAAAAGGAAACCACCAATTTGTTTAAAGCATGGTATTATGGGCTCTCTTTTTCATACGCAAACTCAATTCCTAGTATAATTAGTGTGAGTAATCTTCAAAGTATCTGCTCTGTTAAAATCAGCTACTTTTAACTTGCTGTGTAGTACTAGGGGAGGAAGGGGACGTTATGGAATGCAAGAAATCTGTCTTAATCTGGGTTGTGGTTATGTGTGGTTACATATATATGAGATATGTATATATATCATATATGTAAAAATTATTGAGCAGAACATTGATTAGTGCACTGATTGTGTTTTATTGTATGTTATCCCTGAATGAAAGAAAGCAATTTGACTATATTACAGAGTGATGTGTTCTGATAATTTGAATATAGACATTGTAAAAGAGCTGGACAGATTTAATTCGTTTAAAAAAATTCAATAATCTTTTTGTTCTAAGTGCCTAAAACAATTACCCATTGCTCTCATTAAAAGTGGGGGTGAGGCATGGCCCAGCTGGTGTGGCTCAGTGGATTGAACATTGTCTCATGGACTGAGAGGTCCTGGTTCGATTCCCAATCAGGACACATGCCCAGGTTTCAGGCTCAATCCCCAGTAGGGGGTGTGCAGAAGGCAGCTGATTGATGTTTCTCTCTCTCTCTCCCTTCCTCTCTCTCTAAAAAAGTCAATAAAAACATATTTTAAAAAATTGGGGGTGGGGCAGGTAGAAGAGGGTAAAGGGGGGATAACTGGTAACGGATGGAGACTTGACTTTAGATGGTGAACACACAATACAATATACAGGTGATGTATTATAGAATTGTATACCTGAAACCTATATAATTTTATTAACCAATGTCACCCCAATAAGTTCAATAAAAAACATTAGAAAACCCCCAAAATGGTGCTCCTATATTTATACGTTTCCCTGTAATCATGTTGCTGGCACAGTGTTCTAGCATATTCCATCACTATTCACTCTCTCGATATTCTTTTTCTTATATTTTTATTTGACAGCTATATGCATGACTTCATCAGCAGCAGCCATCTTCACTTTATGAACCCTAAGTTTTGGGTGATCTCAATTGTCACTCAAGTTTTTCATTCTTATCAGAATTCTAGGATCTGTGGTAACTGACCTACCGTGGACCCAGTGAAATGGTTAAATAGCAAACCCTAAGCTGGCATTTCCTTTTAGTATGATAGAGGATGTATCATAGTAAAATCATCTAGTTGTCAATAGGAAAGTTATTCTTATTGCTATTAAATAAACAGGACTATAAAGAACTCCTCTCTCCATGACAACTGTCGCCCTAATACACACACACACACACATTGCAGGGTAGTAATGAAAAAAAAAAGCACATATTGATAGAGACCACACTGCTTAAAATTTCAGCATTGTATGGTTTATGAGGTAAAAGAGGAACTTGAAAAGCTACAGCATTAGAGACACAGTTGGTAAAGACTCTTAAAGTATGGACCTTGAACAATTATAGAAAGAGAGACGGGAACTTTCTGTAAGAGGTCATTAAAGCTTCCATACGACAAAGACCATTTACTGTTATGGCACATCAATCATTATTGGAACAAAAACAGAGTTGACAAATAATCCAGGTCTAGGATGACAAAGGAAGAGGAGTTTAATAGGATCAAATAATAAATAATTTCTTTAGTGTGGGGAGAGTGAGGGATTGATGTTAATGACAGAATCTACACAGGTGTTTTATTTTATTTTTATATTGTCAATTATTCTTTTTTTTTTTTTATCCTCACCCGAGGACATTTTTCCATTTTTTGTTCAGATAGAGTGGGAGGGAGAGAGAGGAAGAGAGAGAGAGAGAAACATTGATGTGAAAGGAACATATCGAGTGGCTGCCTCCCGCACGACCAACCAAGGCCGGGACAAATTGCAACCGAGGTACATGCCCCTAGCGGGAACCGAACCCAGGTCTCTCTGGACCTCAGGCCAATGCTTAACCGCTGAGACAAACCAACCAGGGTGTCAGTTATTCTTAACGAATCTTCCTGTCTTTATATTATATTGCATTAAAATAACACATTAGACATTGTTATAAGTTAGATTTGGGGACTTAATAGCTCACAACTGACAATTGCCATGAAAATTCTGGTGCTCACAGCAAGTGGTACAGAGAAGCAGCACCCCATACAGAAATGTGCTTTTACAAGACCTATTTCTGTCTGGCTGGGTTAACACCTTACAGGGCTACACACTGGGAAACAGGGGGCCATTATTGTGCTAGTAAGGGTGCCTAGTAAAAGAGAGGCAGTTCTCACAAAGCATATTGCCAGTGTGATCATTCACTTCAATATTTGACCATTGAATGACACATTACATGATATATGTGATGTAAATATATATATTTGTAATCAGTAGGCTATCATCCAATGTCAAATATAGCTTTCAGATTTTCTTATTGATAAAAGTAATAGTTTAAGTGACCTTTACTCTTTTCTTGCATGTTATTCTCTTTTATTGCATTCACCTCCCCCCCACTCCCCCCAGTGGTAAAAGTAATATAAACTCATTATCAGCCATTTGGAAAATGCAAAAATGTATAATAAAGAATACACTAACCATTTGTAGTTCCACTCCTGTGAATCTCTTTCCAGTGTCTTTCCTTGTACTTCTTTTTGTGTTGGCAAACTCTCAGGATAAAGGGTGCCAAGTCAAATCCCTATTATATAACTGAACAAGTATGTATAATAGCAGTCACAAAAATAACCCAGACAGAAGTGATTACATAATTAACACAATTGCATCCTACTTTGATAAAAGGGCAGAGATTTTGCTAGAGGCATTAGAAAACTGTTCTCTCTAGTTCTAAATAATTTGTAAAATCACAGATAGCACAAGTACAACTGACTTGAAGTGAAATAATCAAATTGCTTACTTGTTTCCTAATCATTTACCAAGGTCATCTGCTGTGAATGGGGTTAAATGGGAGTGAATATTAAAAAAGGGGGTAACTTTGGAACATGAAACACTTGGCAAATAGAGAAAGATAGGTAACAGGCAAAAATGAAGATGTGAGATTCCTGGCGGGGCGGGGGAGGGGGGCGGGTGAAGGAGAAGAACGTAAGAAGGGCTGGTGGAACATATAGTAATATCAAATGGTGCCATAGATAGGGTGACCTGATAATTTACAATTAAATCCAGAATATTTTCAAGAGTGAAATGGCACTATTAATAATTGCATGGGTCAATAAGCTGGATTACGCAGTTGAAATCAGGAAATATGGTCCTTTTAGATAAACTTTTACAAAACATACTATACCCAGTGGCAGCCAATTGTTTGCTACTTTTACCATCTATATGATAAGTTATTGATATTACCATCCTTAATTTTTGACTCACCATCACTTACTTCTAATGAATCCTCACTGACAAAAGGAAATGCCTGGCGTATACTATTTATCCTCACTGAGGGTTCTTTAAAGAGATTGCTTATGCAGGAGTTAGTATAAAATGTTGAGACCAAGATCAGGTTTCAGTCATGGTGTGTTGGAGTCACTCTATTTTAGGGTACAGACTTTACTCTCATGACTACTAGTAAAGATCTGTGTTATTGGCTTTTTATTTTATGGAAATTTTAAGCCAAAAGCTCGCATGATGGACTCCCTCTTGGCTTCTCTGTAGTGACTGTTTTATATTGTGTCATCATAGAAGTCTTAAAATATAATTTTCACTAACAGATATCTCAAACTGTTTGCATTTTCAAATCAGTTTGCTGTGTCCATTGTACATATTTGGAAAATTAATAAATCAAACCTCAGTTTACAAACCACAGTTTGAGGCAGGGCTAAAAAAAGCTGCTTTTGGAACAGCTTTCATCCTGAGAATTTGAGGAATAGGAGCTGAACTAACTGTTCATTGAGAGCTGCAACCCTTTAGGCTTGGGATTCTGAGCCAAGCATGATATTGGGAATTACTTTTGTCAAAAGAACCCCAAAGAACCCTCTGTTACCCTGAGGACTCTTACACCAGCATGTAATGCCAAATCTCTACCTACTGTTCTTTTCTTTCCCCAATGGTTTATATAAAAATAGGATTCAGATTAGCTGGACTTCCCACCTCAAGATGCTGCCAAGTGCCCCAGGTACATGGTAGGAAAGGGTGGACACTTGAAAGAGTATAGACAGTTTTTGGAGACTTTCTGCTCCAGTGCTTTCTCTCTGGCAACAAACTAGAATAGGGTTGCACATCAAATTACAATTACAGAGAGGTCATTTGGTCACCTGCTTTTATAGGAATACTCTGTGGTGGGATTTCTCAAACTCGAGACTCTGATGTCTGTGAGCTCTCTGTGAGAATTTTTAGATTTTGTATTTTTATTTAAATAGTAATTATTTTAAAATATAAGCTTCTTAGTCCGACTGGTGTGGCTCAGTGGTTGAGCGTCGACCCATGCACCAAGAGGTCGCCAGTTTGATTCCTGGTCAGGACACATGCCCAGGTTGTGGGCCTGATCCCCAGTGGGGGGCATGCAGGGGGCAGCCAATCGATGTTCTCTCTCATCGATGTTTCTATCTCTTTTTCCCTCTCCCTTCCTCTCTCTCTAAAAGTCAATAAAGAAAAAAAAATTAAAAAAAAATAATAACATAAAATATAAGCTTCTTGTGGGTCTTTTATTTTTTATTTTTATTTTTTTTATCCTCACCTGAGGACATTTTTTCATTTTTTGTTCAGATAGAGTGGGAGGGAGAGAGAGGAAGAGAAACATCGACGTGAAAGGGACACATCGAGTGGCTGCCACCCGCACGACCAACCAGGGCCGGGGACAAACTGCAACCGAGGTACATGCCCTTTAGCGGGAACCGAAGCCAGGTCTCACTGGACCGCAGGCCGACGCTCTAGCCACTGAACCAAACTGGCCAGGGCCTTATGGGTCTTTTAAATGACCTCCTTATAGCCAAGTGCTACTCTGCAGTTTTAATCTCATGTTTGTGTTTATAATTGAGTCAGCATGAAACAATTCTGCTTTACTCAGGGAGCTAACGAGAAACAGACTTAATATGTAGGTAATGCATTACCCAGTGAAGACCACATAATATCACAACAAAGTTTATGAACAAATAGTTTACAATAATTTGAATAAAAAAAATTGATAAGAAATTGTCATCTCACACTACTTAGTAGCAACCTGACAGTAATTCATGCTACATCTGGTGATGAGGAAACAATATCATCTGTCACATAAAATTAAGACTTTTAATTTAAAACTTATTGGTTTTATTGCTTGGTTTATATTCACTTTATAGATTGATATTTTTATAGTTACATTAGTTCTATAAACATAAATAATTTATAGCTAGTAGTGTGTGTGCATAAAGATAGGTGTAGAGCATGGACTCAGAGGCCAAATTTCCTGGAAAGCAAGGTTAGCACTGCCACCTGTTAGTGCATATTAATGCTGTGTAGGACTTACTGGTCTGGACATTTATATTTTATTTTCTGGTCTTGATTTTCTATTCTATTTTGTATATTCTCTGACATTTTATGTATACTGTTTTATTATTTGAAATTCTTATAATCTGCTTCATATACATTTTAGAAAATTTTGAGTCATAAATAAATAAACTGGTTATATAATTAGTAAGATTCAGATCTTGACCTGAGTTCTTTGGCTTCATGGGGAAGTCACATTTATTGACCATCCAATAGGACCTGGTGCTTTATTTGCATTATCTCATGAAATCCACACATTAACCGGTGTCAGGTAGGTCTGTTGTTGCTGTCTTTATTTTCAGATGAAGAAATCAAAGCTTATATAAGTTTTAAGACTTTCCCAAGGCTAATAAATGTTCTATTGTCTAGTCCTATAAATTGTTCTTAAACAAAAATATGAACTTCCTCTTCTAAATTTTGCTCTGCTGTTTAGGGCCAGATCTTTGTATCTATCTCCCCACTCCTTCCTCTCCCTGCTCCCCCACCAATCTCCACCCCCAGATGTGGCATTTCCTCTTTTGGCTTTGCCAATAACAAAAATTACCATTCACACTATCTGCCACTTAAATAAGGTATTTATCTTTTTTTTTAAGCTAAAAAAAGTGCTATAACAGAAATAGCATGAATATCAACCAAAGATGGTTCCTAACTTACAGTCTCCTTAGTAGACTTTCAAGGTTTCCTAGAGCACAGTGCTCTTTCTGTCACTGTTGTACACTTACCCAGAATCTACATTTACCTTCTAGAAATAGCCAAAAAAAGCAACTTAGAGACTGGTACTCCAAGGGTACGGTGGCATGCAAATCTATGCTCTCTGATCCTGGTCAATTTGCCTTTATTTGGGTCACTTTTATAGTTTTTACAGAACTTGAAGACTGTCACTCAGATTAGCCCTGTCAGCATATTTCCTGGATGTTCCAAATTTGTGATAAGATTGCTCCCTTAACTGCCACCCAGTGAGGAAGGTAGTGAAGCAACTCAGCTATTGGCTGGATTAAGGCAGAGCAGAAAGTCTGGGATTGACTCTTGCCATTATGACCTACATGGACAAGGAAGCACAGGAGGTATCATTAAGTTCCATCTAGAGGAAAAACAACATTTGAATCTAGGTTGCTCTGCTGTCAGTGTTTCCCAAATAGTGATGTTTCCCAAACTTCAGTCATTTGATTGTCATAATTTTTTTTTTATAATTTATTTTATTATTAATTTGTTTTTGTTACAGATGTTTTTCCTTTTTTTCCCCCATTGACACCCTCCTCCCCCTCCCCTTCTCCTCGTCCCCATCCCTGTTGTCCATGTCCATTGGTTATGCACCCATGCACACAGGCTCTGTGATTTATCTCTTTCCCCCGCCTCCCCCCCTCCTCTGAGGCCCGTCATCCCGTACTCCACCTCCATGTCTCTGGGTCAATTTCGTTGTTCAGTTTGCTCAGTTCTCCTGTGTGTTGCCGGCTTCCTCCGTTGGTGTGGGGGTCGCTCAGCTCCCTCGCTCCGCCTGGGTTCCTCCGCGGTGGTGATTGTCATAATTTTTGCTACATCCTCATATCACCTTTACTATTATTTACCTAAATTTTCTTTAAATTAGTGATACTTTGACTTTATATTGCTACCATTAATGGGAGAACAGTTTCACTTGCTATTAATAGAGGATAATCTTAAAACTAAGTATAATGACAAGAAGACAATACTATTAAATTCTCTCCAGTGACTGGGATTGGGAACTAAGAAGCCTGTCATTTATTTTTATTTTTTTATGAGACAAATAGAACTGAAATATTTTAATTGTTACTTGAATAAAGTCAACATGTAAGTTTTTCTTTCCTTTTTTAAAAAAATTAATTTATTTTTGTAACAGATGTTTCTCCTTCCTCCCCCTCCCCCACAAACACCCTCCTCCCTATCCCGCCCCCCACCAAGCATTGTTGTCTATGTCCATTGGTTATGCATACATGCATATAAATTCTTTGGTTTATTTCATCCCTCCTTCCCAGCCCCTCTCCTCTGAGGTTTGTCAGTCTGAACTATACTCCTTTCTATGTCTCTGGGTTGGTTTTGTTAATTACCTTTTTTTGTTCATTATATTCCACAAATAAGTGAGATCATGTGATATTTGTCTTTCTCTGATTGGCTTATTTCGTTTAGTATAATACTCTCCAGGTCTCTCCATGACGTCTCAAAGGATATGAGAGCTTTCTTTCTTACAGCTGCATGATGTTCCATTGTGTATATGTACCACAACTTTTTTATTCACTCATCTATTGATAGACACTTGGCTGTTTCCAGATCTTAGCAATTGTAAATAGTGCTGCTATGAACATAGGGGTACATATATTCTTTCTGATTGGTGTTTTAGGCTTCTTAGGAAATATTCCAAGAAGTGGGATCACTGGGTCAAAAGGCAGTTCAGTTTTTAAATTTTTGAGGAAATACCATATTGTTTTCCATAGTGGCTGCACCAGTCTGCATTCCCACCAGCAGTGTACTAGAGTCCCCTTTTCTCCACACCCTCACCAGCACTTGTTGTTTGATGATTTGTTGATGGTAGCCATTCTGGCAGTTATGAGGTGATACCTGATATTCATTTTAATTTGCATCTCTCTGGCGATTAGTGACATTGAGCATATTTTCATATCTCTCTTGGCTATCTGTATGTCCTGTTTGGAGAGGTGTCTATTTAGGTCCTCTGCCCATTTTTTAATTGGGTTCTTTATCTTCCTTTTGTTGAGTTGTATGAGTACTCTATATATTTTGGAAATTAACCCCTTATCTGATGTATTGTTGGCAATTATGCTCTACCATATAGTGGGTTCCCTTTCCATTTTTCTGTGCAGAAGCTTTTTAGTTTGATGTAGTCCCATGTATTATTTTTTCCTTTGTTTCTCTTGCCTTAGGTGTTGTATCAGTGACAATTCTGCTCCGTGTCATGTCTGAAATTTTGTTGCCTACATATTCTTCTAATATTTTTATGGATTCACGAGTCACATTTAAGTCTTTTATCAATTTTGAGTTTACTCTTGTGTATGGTGTAAGTTGGTGGTCTAGTTTCATTTTTTGCGTGTAGCTGTCCAATTTTCCCAACACCATTTATTTAAAGGCTGCCTTTACTCCATTGAATGCTCTTGCCACCTTTGTCAAATATTAATTGAGCTTAATGTCTTGGGTCTATTTCCTGATTCTCTGTTTGGTTCCATTGATCTATCTGCCTGTTCTTGTACCAGTATCAGGCTGTTTTGATTACAGTAGTTGTGTAGTATAACCTGATATCTGGTATTGTGATCCCTCCTATTTTGTCCTTCTTTTTCAAGATTGCTGAGGCTATTTGGGGTCTCTTTTCGTTCCATATGAACTTTTGAAATATTTGTTCTAGTTCTGTGAAATATGTTGTTGGTATTTTAATAAGGATTGCATTGAATCTATAGATTGCTTTGGATAATATGGACATTCTGTCATTTATTTTTAACAATCATATAAACTATAGCACAGTATGCAAGCAATATAACTTTTTGTGCCATCATTTTCTACATTTGAAAAAGCTTCAGAATCATTTACCATATTCATCACAGGACATTATCTTTGAGGAAAAGAGGAGAGATTTCCTGTGCCAATTGCAGGAAGTAACTGGAGACTATAGGGCATTAGATTATGTAGTGAAGGTGCTAATAGAAGTTAGAAACCATGAATAAAGAGAATCAGCAACATGAAATAGAGCTAAAACTACAGGATACCAAATTTGAAAAAATTTCCTCCATTGGTCACACCTAAAAAGTTTGATGAGCCCTACCTGCATATTTTGAGTAGTAAGATAAGTAAAGAAAAGCAAAAGCATGGAAAGATCTTAGAATAAATGACTTAGAAAAAGGGGAAAAATCATGACACTGGGGAGTTTAAGAGTGAAAGAAAAAAGGACAATGAATGTTTTCAGTGGTAAAAATGACAAATTCTGACTCCTAAGCAAAATTCTGCTTCTGATGATCATTTCAAATTAATCTGTTGACTTTGGAAATATACATACTGCACATCTTGAAGAGTGCTGGTAACTTTTATGGGCTTATAAAATACTGCATGAGTTGCTTAGGTAATAGCTACACTTGTGGATATTATGGGTCACTGAATATGCAAAGAAATTCCCAGAAGAAGTCTCTTAGGAAAAGCACAGAAATCTTGGTGCCACTCTAAATATAATTTGTTATTTAAGAAAATTAACATAAATAATTTGTCAGATACAGAGATTATTTTATTAGAGCCATGATTAAAATGTCACTAAGGTCCACATACAGGTCATTGCACCGAAGAACTAGTTTGTAGGATAAAGGTTTTACTCAGTGATTGAAAGGAGCAGAATCTCAATCCTTGCTTACTGCTCGCTCCCCAAAGAAGGCCCATCCCAGAGACCTGGGAGGAGGTTATTAAAGGAAAAAGTATACTTGTTAAAGGTGGTCCACAATAACAGTTTGGACAGGGATTATTATTTTGTGAAAGAGGATATTGACCCCTGAGTGGTTAGAAGGCTTGTCCATGGTCACATAGTTGGTTTGAAAAATTTCAAAGGAAACAGGTGAATGAATAATCAAGTCTCAGAGGGTATCCTATTTTTCACAAAGCAAAGAAAATACAGAGAAACAGAAGGAAAATTAAAACTACCTATAAGTGAGAGATTCCAAAATGGCAGTGGATTAAGTAGAAGCTACACTGACCTTCTCCTAAGACCAAACTGGAATTACAACTAAAATAGAGAAAAATCGTCTTGAATAACTAACTGAAGACTATCTGGAGAGAACCCTTATAACCAAAGATGTAAAGAAGAGCCCACATCAAGACTGGTAGAAAGCGTGGAGGCATGAGAGGGATGGCTGGGCTCCCACAGGCAGAAGCTGAAGTTCTGGAGCAATATCTCAGCTGTGGGGGGATAACCCTGAGAAGACTGAGGTCTAAACCTGAAGTTGGGCTCCCAGACCAGAGTAACAGAACTAGGAAAGGTGCCCAACATTTGGCTCTGAAAAGCACTGGAGGTTCTGTCCAGCAGGGATTGATGGCCAGAAACACAAGCAATCCTCCTAAAGGGCCAACACACTAAATTTTATTTGCAGCGACTCACCTTGTGCTTTGGCAGAGGGAGAACAGAGTGCACTAGACCTGTGTGAGGGGATTCTGGGATTGCTGACTCTGGGGAGAGAGCAGGAAAGCCAGCTGCTAGGATCACTGTGTTGTCATTCTCCCATGCTGCAGAAACCATTATTTTCAGGCAGAGTTTTTCCACAAAAGCAATTTTAGCCCATGGGGAAAGCAATTGCCCTACCCACTGGGAGTTCCTTCACCCTGCCCATGTGGCTGAAGACTACAAACTGAAGCTCATTAAGTGAATGAAACTAACAGCCTGCAGGCAAAGGTGGACCTCTGGGTGCTTTGAGTCTTTGCCTGACTTGCTCCACTACCGTGGGCTAACAAAACCAGACATTGGTATTCAGTTTGGTCTTTTCATGCACACCCAGCACCAAAAGAGGGAGCCACAAGCTACAGATAGTTTTGAAGAGGCCCAAAACCAATACCCTGTGTGGCCAGCATCAATCAATAACAGAGCAGGTCCCAATAAGCTTCATAAGCAGTATATACACAAGGATTTTGGCAGTCTCCAAACCCTGTTGAGATAAATTGAGCTCTATGTGATAAGCACTGCATCACTCTCAACCACCCGAGGACTGAATACATGCATGAACAGGCCAATAATGATCAAGACTCTATTACAACAGGAGGGCCCCCACAAAACACACAAGGGACATTATTAGAGCACCTAGGTCTGGTGATCAGGGAGATTGTGCCACTGGGTCCCACAAGACTCCTACTACCTAAGACCACCCTATCAAGATGGGGAGTCACAGCAAATTGACCTAATACATAGGCAAACCCAAACAGGCAGCCAAACTGGGGAAACAAAGAAACAAACCCCAAATAAAAACAATCGAAATCCCTAGAAGAAGAGCTAAATGAAATGAAGATATGCAATTAATCTGATATAGAGTTCAGAGTAATAATTATAAGGATGCTTAACAGCATGAAAAAACTATAGAAGCTATGGAAATCAACTAGTTGGAAATAAAGAATGACTCAGCGGAAATAAAAATACACTGGAAAGAATAAATAGCAGAGTAGAGGAAGCTGAGGATCAGGTCACCAAATTAGAAGACAGGGTAGAAAAAAAAAATCAATTAATCAGAGACCCAGAGAGAAAAAGCAAGTAAAAAATAGGAGGATAGTTTAAAGAAGCTAAGGAACAACATAAAACATAACAACATCTACATCATAGGAGTACCAGAAGAAGAGGAAAATGAGCAAGGGTTAGAGACCCTGACTGAAGAAATAATGGCAGAAAACTTTCCTAACTTGGTGAAGGAAAAAGTCACACAAGATAAGGAAGCACAGAGAGGCACAAGCAAGAAAAACCCAAAGAGGCTAATGCCAAAACATATCATTATTTAAATGCCAAAAATTAAAGATAAAGAGAGAATCTTAAAGGCAGCAAGAGAAAAACAATGTGTTACACATAAAGAAGCTCTCATAAGGTTGTCAGCTGATTTTTTTAACAGAACCATTATAGGCCAGAAGGGAATAGCATGAAGTATTCAAGGTAATAAAAAGCAAGGATCTGAAACCAAGACTACTCTGTCCAGTAAGGCTATCATTCAAATTTGAAGGTGAAATAAAGAGCTTCCCAGACAAATGCAGGTTAAAGGAATTTATTACCACCAAGCCAGCATTGCAAGAAATGTTAAAGGGACAGGTGTAATAATAAGAATATATAAAAGGAAACAGGCATAGTGAATAAATATGGCAATAAATGAGCACCTATAAATAACAACTTTAAATGTAAATTGTTTAAATGTTCCAATCAAAAGACATAAGGTAGCTGAATGGAAAAGAAAACATGACCTATATATATATATACTGTCTATAAGAGACCCACCTCAGAACAAAAGGCTCACTCAAGATGAAAGTGAAGGGATGGGAAAAAAAATTTCTATGCAAATGGAATAGAAAGAAATGAAAAGCTGGAGTAGCAATACTCATATATGATAAAATAGATTTCAAAATGAATGCCATAATAAGAGACAAACACGATCATTACATAATACTAAAGAGATTGATCCAAAAAGAGGATATAACCCTGGTAAACATATACGTACCTAATATAAGAAACGCATAATATATTAAAAAACTTCTGGAGGACTTTAAAAGAGAGCTTGGTCAGTCATAGTAGGGGACTTTAACACACCACTGGCATCACTGGAGAGATCGTCATACAAAAAACAAGAAGGAAACAGGGACTCTAAAAGACACACTAGATCAAATGGATTTAATTCATATTTACAGAACATTTCACTCCAAAGCTACAGGATATATATTCTTGTCAAGTGCATGTGGGACATTCACAAAGATTTACCACATTGTAGGACACAAACTAAGTCTCTACAAGTTCAAGAAGATTGGAATCATATCAAGCATCTTTTCAGATCACAATAACATGAAACTAGTGACTTCCGGTCAAGATGGCAGCGTAGGTAAACGCGGTATCGTGTCCTCCCACAACCACATCAAAGTTACAACTAAACTACAGAACAACCATCATTCAAAACCGCCTGAAATCAAGCTGAATGGAAGTCCCACAACTACGAAATTAAAGAAGAAGCTGCATCGAGACTGGTAGGAGGGGCGGAGACGCGACGGGCTGGTCCCACACCCGCATGTGGCGGATAAAAATCAGGAGGATACCTCGACTGGGAAGGTCCTCCCTGAGGACTGAGGGGTCCCTGTCCCACACCAGGCGCCCAGCTCAGGGTTCCAGTGCCAGGAAGAGAAGTCCCCATAACTTCTGGCTGGAAAAACCAGCGGGAACTGAGGCTGAGGCAGCTGGAGCCCCCCGGCAGCTCCTCTTAAAGGGCCTGCACACGGACTTACTCGGATTCACACCCTCCAGGCTCCAGCGTGGGGGAGGCAGCTTGAAAGGCACCAGAGTCATATGGGGAAGAACTGAGCTGTTTGGCATTGGAGCGAGGGCTGGAGAGCCAGCTTTCTTCTGGACAGACGTGCTATCAGAGGCCATTGTTCCTTTGGTGAGCCCTTCCCTGGGCTGGCAGACGCCGCCATATCTGGGACTCCAGCTGCCTGGCTCACACTGTTTGCCCCGCCCTGGTGATTCCCTGAGGTCCTGCCCCACCCAACTTCCAGGCCCACCCAAGCTGTTGCCAGTTGCTTTACCATAGGATTGGCCTGCCTTGGATCCTGCTTCAGCTTTTCCTAAATTCTTTCAAACAAGCAGCATCTGGTCTCAGCTAGCCCCAAACCTCTTGCTAAGTAATACGTAGAAACAAACACAGGGAGGCAGCCAAAATGAGGAGACAAAGAAACAGGTCCCAAATGAAAGAACAGAACAAAACTCCAGGAAAAGAACTAAGTGAAATGGAGTTAAGCAACCTAATGGATGCTGAGTTCAAAACACTGTTTATAAGGTTGCTCAATGGACTTAGTGAGAACCTCAGTGAACTCAGTGAGAACAGTGAACTTAGAGAGGGCATCAAGGGTGTAAAAAAGGACCAGTCAGAAATGATGGAATCACAGTCAGAAATGAAGGAGGCACTAACTGAAATAAAGAATAGTTTACACAGATTCAATAGTAGAGTAGGCAAAGCCAAGAAGCAGACCATCAATTTGGAATATAAGGAAGCAAAAAAATACCCAATCAGAACAGCAAAACGAAAAAAGAATCCAAAGAAATGAGGATAGTGTAAGGAGCCTCTGGGATGACTTCAAGCGTGCCAACATTCACATCTTGGGGGTGCCAGAAGAAGAGAGAGAACAAGAAATTGAAAACCTATTTGAAACAATAATGGTAGAAAACTTCCCTAACTTGGTGAAGGAAACAGACATACAAGTCCAGGAAGCACAGAGAGTGCCAAACAAGATGAACCCCAAGAGGCCCACACCAAGACACATCCTCATCAAAATGCAAAAGGTTCAAGACAAAGAGAGAATCTTAAAAGCAGCAAGAGAAAAGCAGTTAGTTACCTACAAGGGAGTTCCCATCAGACTATCAGCTGATTTCTCAAAAGAAACTTTGCAGGCCAGAAGGGAGTGGCAAGAAATATTCAGAGTGATGAAAAGCAAGAACCTACAACCAAGATTACTCTATCCTGCAAAGCTGTCATTTAGAATCGATGGCCATATAAAGAGTTTCCCAGACAAGGAAAAGCTAAAGGAGTTAATCACCACCAAACCATTATTACATGAAATGTTGAAGTGTCTTCTTGAAGAAAAAGATAAAAAAATATGAACAAACAAAATGGCAATAAATACATATCTATCAACAAGTGAATCTACAAACAAAATGAACAAGCAGAACAGAAACATTCTCATAGATACAGAGAACTTTTGTTGGGTACCAGATGGGTGGGGGCTGGGGGGAGGGGTGAAAAAGGTGAAGGGATTAAGAAGTACAAATTGGTTGTTAGAATGACAAATCTCAAAGGGAAGGGGGGTTCGGGGGTGGGAAGAAATAAACCAAAGAACTTATATGTATATATGCATAACCAATGGACACAGACAACAGTGTGGGGGAAAGCAGGAGGGGGGCAGGAATGGGGAGGAGGGGGGTCAATGGGGGAAAAATGAGGAACATCTGTAATACATTCAACAATAAAGATAAGTTTAAAAAAACCATGAAACTAGAAATCAATTACAGTAAAAACATTCAAACACATGGAAGATAAATAGCATGTTATTAAACAATGAATGGGTTACCAATGAGATCCAAGAAGAAATAAAAAAACATTCTGGATATTAATGAAAATGAACACACAGCAACACAAAATCTAAGGGACACAATGAAAGCAGTCCTGAGAGGGAAGTTTATAACATTACAGGCCTACCTCAAGAAACAAGAGAAATTTCTAATAAATGAACTAGAATAGAGTTAAAAAGAACAATAAGAAAAGCCCAAAGTAGGAGTAAAGAAATAATAAAGATTAGAGTAGAAATAAATGACATAGAGACAAGAGGTGGTTCCTTGAAAAGATAAACAAGATCGATGAACTCTTAGGAAGACTCACCAAGAAACAAACAGACGAGCTGAATATGTAATATTAGAAATGAAAGAGGTGAAGTAACAACTAACACCACAGAAATACAAAAGATTGTCAGAGAACACTATGAACAATTATACGCCAACAAATAAGACAATCTATGTGAAATAGACAAATTTCTAGAATCATACAATCTTTAAAAACTCAACCAGGAAGAGTCTGAAAACCTAAAGAGAACAGTAACAAGTAATGAAATTGAAGCAGTGAGCAATGAACGCACAGCAAACAAAAGCCCTGGTCTGGATGGCTTTACAGGGGAATTTTACCAAATGTTCAAAGAACTAACACTTATTCTCCTCAAACTATTCCAAAAAACTCAAGAAGACAGAAGACTTCCAAGCTCTTTTATGAGACCAGCATTATCCTGATTGCAAAACCAGATAAAGACCTACAAAGAAAGAAAGTTACAGGCCAATATCCCTGATGAACATTGATGCCAAAATACTCAACAAAATATTAGCAAATTGGATCTACCAATATACTACAAAAATTATTCACCATGATCACCTGGGACTTATCTTAGGGATACAAGGCTGGTACAATATTCACAATGAATAAATGTGATATACTACATAAAAAAATGAAAGATAAAAATTATATGATCAGCCCTGGCTGGTTTGGCTTAGCAGTTAGAGCATCAGCCTGCAGACAGAAGAGTTACAGGTTTGATTCTGGTCAAGGGCATGTACCTTGGTTGCCGCTTGGTCCCTGACCCTGGTCAGGGATGTGCAGAGGCAATCAGTCAGTGTGTCTCTCTCACATCAATGTTTCTCTCTCTCTCTCTCTTTCCCTTCCACTCTCACTGAAGATAAATGAAAACAGTATCCTCGGGTGAGAATTAAAAAAAAAATTATATGATCATATTAATAGATGTAAAAAAAAAAAAATTCAAGAAAGTCCAGCATCCATTATTGATAAAAACACTCAGTGAAGTAGGAACAGAGGGATCATACCTTTACATAATAAAGGACATATATGAAAACCTACAGCCAACACCACACACAATGGGCAAAAACTAAAAGCATTTCTCTTAAGAACAGGAACAAGACAGGGATGTCCACTTTCATCACTTTATTCAATGTAGCACTGGAAGTCTTAATCACAATGATCAGACAAGAAGAAAAAATAAAAGGCATCCAAATTGGAAAGGAGGAAGTAAAACTGTCATTACTCACAGATGACATGATATTGCATATAGAAAACCCTAAAGATACCACATAAACACTACTAGATTTAATAAATGAATTTGGCAAAGCAGCATGATACAAAATTAACATCAAGAAATTGATGGCATTTTTATACACAATAATGAACACTCGGAAAGAAACTAATAAAAATCCGATTTACCATTGCACAAAAAGCAATTAAGATACCCAGGAATAAACTTAACCAAGGAGGTAAAAGACCTGCTTCTCAGAAAACTACAAGAAATTGAAAAAAGAATTAGAGGGAGATATAAAAATGAGGAAACATATACCATGTTCATGGATTTGAAGAATCAACACCATTAAAATGTACATACTACCCAAAGCAATCTATAAGTTAAAAGCAATTCCTATTAAAATACCAATGGCATATTTCACAGATCTAGTAAAGTTTATATGGAATCAAGAAAGATCCTGAATACACACATAAATCTTATAAAAGAAGAACAAAATTTCAGGGGTCACAATTCTGGATATCAGGTTACAATGCAAAGCCATAATAATCAAAACAGGCTGGTACTGGCACAAGAACAGGAATGTAGATCAATAGAAAAGGACAGAGAACCCAGAAATTGACCCAAGACATTACGCATTAACATTTGACAAAAGAGGCAAGCACATACAATGGAGTAAAGACAGTCTCTTAAATAAATGGGGGAATTGGGGATTGCCAAATGGTGGTGGGGTAAATGGAAGTTACACAGACCATCTCCCATGACCAAACTCGAATTACAACTAAAATAGACAACTTATTGGGGAAAACCAACAGAAAAGCAGGGGGAGAGGACCTGTAGAACCACGGTCAGAAAGAGGACATGAAATCGAGCATGGTAGTAACTATGGAGGTGCAAGAGGGTTGGCTGGGAGCCAATGACAGCGGCTGTTTTAGCTGTGAGCAGCTCCCACAGGGTTAAAATCTCAACTGATCCACAATCCAGAGGGCCAGGACAGAGCAATTAAATTAGCTACAGCCACTCACCTTGGACGCCAGCAGTGATGGCAGACTGGACTGGAATTGTGTAGAGAGACTCAGGATTTGAAGAGCTGGGAGGGCATTGGGAGTTCTGTGCTGAATCACTCCCTTATAGGACAGTAGCCATCTTATTCAAAGAGCTCCTTCCCAGAGCCCCAGGGAAAAGCAACAGCCCCTCTCTCAGGAATTTAACACCACCTGGCCAGGATAGAGAAATGCAAATTGAGGCTCATTAACAGCCAGGAAGCATCTGCCATACCAGCTGGATATCCTCCTACCCTGAACACCTGAGGAATTTTTTCATTCGCTTGAGGGCTACAACCCAAGTCTCATCCAGTAACTGAGACTAATAGCCTCCAGGCAAAAAGCTAGAGGATAACTGAACCTTTCCTGGGCTTGCAAATCTGCCCAGGAAAGTAAAACTTGACAGTGGTCTTTAAGGTGGGTCCTCCCACACTCATCCAAACCCAACAGAGGGAGCTACAACCAGGGGAATACCAACACCCACAGGGAAAATTTGGCAGGCTCCAAAACCCACTGAGATAGCCAAAATAGAGAAACAAAGAAACAAATCACAAATGAAAGAACAAGATAATTCAACAGAATATGAAATAAATGAAAGGTAATTGAGAAAGATATCAGAGGGAGAGTTCGGAGTAATAATCATGAGGAAGCCCAACAGCATGAGTAAAGATATAGAAGCATTGAAAACCAACTAATGGGAAATGAAGAATGACATAGCAGAAATAAAGAACACATTGGAAGGAATAATGAGCAGAGTAGGGGAGGCAGAGGATCGGATCAATGAATTAGAAGAGAGGGAGAAAAAATCAACCAATTAGAGAACCAAAAAGAAAAAACAATTAAGATTCCAAAATGGCAGCGGAGTGAATAGAAGCTACATAGACAATCTCCCAGGACCAACGTGGGATTACAACTAAAATAAAGACAAATTGTTGGGAAAAACAACAGAAAGCAGCTGGAGAGGACCCACATAACCAGGGACAGAAAAAGAGGACATTGAGTCGAGCCTGGTAGATCTGTGGAGGTGTGAGAGGGTGGACTGGGAGCCCATGGACAGCAGCTGTTTTAGCTGTGAGCAGCTCTCTTGGAGTTAAAATACCAAGCTAGCTCTACAGAGCACAGGGCTGGAAGAGAGCACTAAATTTGCTACACCCACTCACCTTGGGCTCCAGCAGAGGGAGGATGGACTGGACTAGAACTGTGTGGGGACACTCGGGATTTGGAGGGTGCTCAGAGTTTTTGCTGACTCATGGCCACACAGGATAGTGGACACCTTTCTGGGGAGCCCCATCCCAGAGCACTGGGGAGAAGCAGCATCCCCTCCCTTGGAGAAATAACCCCAACCAGCTGAGTCAGAGCAATGCAAATTGAGGCTCAAACAAACAGCAGCTGCCCCACCCTCTGGAAAACCCCTTATGCTGAACACCTGAGGGAGTTTTTCATTCAGCTGAGGGCTACAACCCAAGGCTCATCAAGTAACTGAGACTAATAGCCTCCAGGCAAAAGCTAGAGGATAAACGAACATTTCCTGGGCTTGCAAATCTACCCAGGAAAGTAAGACTTGACAGTGGTGTTTAACGTGGGTCCTCCCACACTCATCCAAACCCAGTAGAGGAAGCCACAAAGAGGAGAACACCAAGACCTGCAGGGAAAATTTGGCAGGCTCCAAAACCCACTGAGATAGCCAAAATGGAGAAACAAAGAAACAAATCCCAAATGCAAGAACAAGACAAGGCTACTGAAGATGAGAAAAATGAAATGCAGTTAAGCAAGTTATCAGAGGTACAGTTCAGAGCCATGATCTTGACAAAGCTCAACAGCATGAGTAAGGAGCTCAACAACATAAGTAAAGATATAGAAACATTGAAAACCAACCAGGTGGAAATGAAGAATGACATAGCAGAAATAGAGAACAGATTGGAAGGAATAACCAGCAGAGTAGGGGGAAGCTGAGGACCAGATCAGTGAATTAGAAGACAGGGTAGAAAAAAAATCAACCAATCAGAAAATCAAAGGAAAAAAACAATTAAAAAACAGGAAGACAGCTTCAGAGAACTGTGGGACAACTGGAAATGTAACAACATTTGCATTATAGGATTTCCAGAGGAAGAAGAAAATGAGCAAGGGTTAGAGAATAAATTTGAAGAAATAGTGACAGAAAAATTCCATGACTTGGTGAAGGAAGAAGGCATTCAAGTTCAAGAAGCACAGAGAGCCCCAAGTAAAAAGAACCCAAACAGGCCCACACCAAGACACATAGTAGTTAAAATGCCAAAAATTAAAGGCAAAGAGAGAATTCTAAAGGCAGCAAGAAAAAATCAACAGATTACCTACAAAGGAACCCCCATAAGGCTATCAGCTGACTTCTCAATAGAAACACTACAGGCCAGAAAGGAATGGCATGAAGTAATCAAGGTCATGAACAACAAGGATCTGAATCCAAAATTGCTCTATCCAGCAAGGCTATCATTAAAAATAGAAGGTGAAACAGAGAGCTTCCCAGACAAAAAAAGGCTAAGGGAATATATGAGCACCAAAGCAGCACTGCAAGAAATGTCGAAAGGACTGCTGTAATTAGTAGAAGAAATAGAAAGAAAAATATAACCACAGTAAAAAAAAATGGCAATAAATAAGTACATATCAATAATGACCTTAAATGGAAATTGATTGAATGCTCCAATAAAAACACACAGAGTAGCTGATGGGATAAGAAAGCATGACCCAGATATATGTTGTTTACAAGATACCCACCTCAGAACAAAAGACTCACATAGGTTGAAAGTGAAGAGATGGAAAAAAATCTTCCAAGCAAACAGAAAGGAATAAAAAGCTGGGGTAGCAATACTCATATCTAATAAAATAGATTTCAAAATGAAGGCCATAAGTAGAGACAAAGAAGGCCACTATATAATATTGAAAGGATATATCCAACAGGAAGACATAACCTTGGTAAACATATATGCACCCAATATAAGAACACCAAAATATATTAAAAATCTTCTGGAGGACTTCATAGGAGAAATTGACAGCAATAAAATCATAGCACGGGACCTCAACACCCCGCTGACATCACTGGATAGATCCTAGAGACAAAAAATTAACAAGGAAACAGATCAAAGGGATTTAATTGGTATCTACAGAGAATTATACCCAAAACTTCAGAATTCACATTTTTCTCAACTGCACATGGGACATACTTAAAAATAGACCACATGTTAGGACACAAACTAAGTCTCTACAAGTTCAAGAAGATTGAAATCATATCAAGCATCTTCTCAGATCACAATGGCATGAAACTAGAAATCAATTGCAACAAGAACATGCAAAGACATATGAACACATGGAGGCTAAATAGCATGTTATGAAACAATGAATGGGTTACCGAGGAGATCAAGGAAGAAATTAAAAACTTCCTGGAAACCAATGAAAATGAACACACAACAACACAAAATCTATGGGATGCAGCGAAAGCAGTTCTGAGAAGGAAGTTCATAGCACTACAGGCCTACCTCAAGAAACAAGAAAAATTTCTAATGGACTATCTAACCTCACAACTTAAAGAACTAGAAAGCAAACAAAAAGAAAACCCCAGAGCAAGTAGAAGGAAGGAAATAGTAAAGATCAGAGCAGAAATAAATGACATAGAGACCACAAAAACAATTCAAAGGATCAATGAAACAAAGAGCTGGTTTTTTGAAAAGCTAAGCAAGATTGATGGAGCCTTAACTAGACTCACCAAGAAACAAAGAGAAAGAACCCAAATACACAAAATTAGAAATGAAAGAGGAGAAGTAACAACTGACACCACAGAGATACAAAGGATCGTTAGCAAATACTATGAACATTTATATGGCAACAAATTCGACAATCTAAGTGAAATGGACAAATTTCTAGAAACACATAGTCTCCCAAAACTGGACGGGGAAGAGATAGAAAACTTGAACAGACCAATAACAGCTAAGGAAATTGAAGATGTAATCAAGACTCTCCCAGCAAACAAAAGCCCAGGCCCAGATGGCTTCACGGGTGAGTTTTACTGAACATTCAAAGAAGAACTAACACCCATACTCCTCAAACTAGTCCTAAAAATTCAAGAAGAAGGAAGACTTCCAAACTCGTTTTACGAGGCCAGCATAATCCTAATTCCAAAACCAGAAAAAGACACTACAAAGAAAGAAAATACAGGCCAATATCCCTGATGAACGTAGATGCCAAAATCTTAAACAAAATACTAGCAAATCGGATCCAGCAATACATCAAAAAAATATTCACCATGACCAAGTGGGATTCATCCCAGGGACGCAAGGCTGGTTCAATATTCGCAAATCAATAAATATGATACACCACATAAATAAAATGAAATATAAAAACCACATGATCATATCAATAGATGCTGAAAAAGCATTCGACAAACTCCAGCACCCATTTCTGATAAAAACGCTCAGCAATTTCAGAATAGAGGGATCATATCTTGGTATAATAAAGGCCATATATGAAAGACCTACAGCCAACATCATACTCAATGGGCAAAAACTAAAAACATTTCCTTAATAACAGGAGCAAGACAGGGATGCCCACTTTCGCCACTCTTATTTAACATAGTACTGGAAGTCTTAGCCACAGCAATCAAACGTGATGAAAAAATAAAAGGGATCCAAATTGGAAAGAAGGAAGTGAAACTGTCATTATTCGAAGATGACATGATATTATACATAGAAAACTCTAAAGAATCCATCAAAAATCTACTAGACTTAATAAATGAATTTGGCAAAGTAGCAGGATACAAATTAACATCAAGAAATCAACGGCATTCTTATACACCAATGATGAACTCACGGAAAGAGAAACTAAAAAAACAATTCCATTTACCATCGCAGCAAAAAAATTAAGATACCTAGGAATAAACTTAACCAAAGAAGTAAAGGACCTATTTGCAGAAAACTACAAGACATTGAAAAAAGAAATAGAGGAAGATATAAAATAGTGGAAGCACATACCTTGTTCATGGATTGGAAGAATTAACAGCATTAAAATGTCCATATTATCCAAAGCAATCTATAGATTCAATGCAATCCCCATCAAAATACCAGTGACATATTTCACATAACTAGAACAAATATTTCAAAAGTTCATATGGAACCAAAAAAGACCCCGAATAGCCACAGCAATCTTGAAAAAGAAAGACAAAGTAGGTGGGATCACAATACCGGATATCAGGTTATACTACAAAGCTACTGTAATCAAAACAGCCTGGTACTGGCACAAGAAAAGGCATATAGACCATTGGAATAGAACAGAGAATCCGGAAATTGACCCAAGACATTATGCTCAATTAATATTTGACAAAGGCGGCAAGAGCATACAATGGAGTAAAGATAGCCTTTTTAATAAATGGTGTTGGGAAAATTGGACAGCTACACGCAAAAAAATGAAACTAGACCATCAACTTACACCATTCACAAGAATAAACTCAAAATGGATAAAAGACTTAAGTGTGACTCACGAATCCATAAAAATCCTAGAAGAAAATATAGGCAACAAAATTTCGGACATCATACGCAGCAGAATCTTCACTGATACATCACCTAAGGCAACAGAAACAAAGGAAAAAATGAACACATGGGACTACATCAAACTCAAAAGCTTCTGCACAGCAAAAGAAACAACCATCAAAACAGATAGGGAACACACTCTATGGGAGAGCATAATTGCCAATGATACATCAGATAAGGGGTTAATCTCCAAAATATATAGAGTGCTCATACAACTCAACAAAAGGAAGACAAAGAACCCAATTAAAAAATGGGCAGAGGAACTAAATAGACACTTCTCCAAAAAGGACATACAAATGGCTAAGAGACATATGAAGAAATGCTCAACATCACTAATCATCAAAGAGATGCAAATTAAAGCAACAATGAGGTATCACCTCACACCTGTCAGAATGGCCACCATCAACAAATCAACAAACAACAAGTATTGGCGAGGGTGTGGAGAAAAGGGGACTCTAGTACACTACTGGTGGGAATGCAGACTGGTGCAGCCACTGTGGAAAACACTATGGTGTTACCTCAAAAAATTAAAAATGGAATTGCCATTTGACCCAGTGATCCCACTCCTACGAATATACCCTAAGAAGTCTGAAACACCAACCAGAAAGAATACATGTACCCCCATGTTCATAGCAGCACTATTTGCAATAGCTAAGATCTTGAAACAGCCCAAGTGTCCATCAGTGGATGAATGGATAAAAAAGCTGTGTACATGTACACAATGGAGTACTATGCAGCTGTAAGAAAGAAAGATCTCTTATCCTTTGAGACGACATGGAGGGACCTCGAGAGTATTATCCTAAGCAAAACAAGCCAAGCAGAGAAAGACAAATATCACATGATCTCATTTATTTGTGGAATATAATGAACATAACAGTCTGAGGAACAGGGTAGACCCAGAGATGTGGAACTAGGGTATAGACTGACACCCTTCAGAGGAGGGGGTGGGGGGGGAGGGAGGAGATAAACCACAGAACTTATGCGCATGTATGCATAGCTGATGGACATGGACAACAGGGCTGGGGTTGGGGTGGGGGGATGGTGAGTAGGGTGTCAATGGGGATAAAAGGAGAAACATCTGTAACAAAAATAAATTAATAAATAGTCAAAAAAAAAAAAAAAAAAAGAACTGGAACAAGACAGGGATGCCCACTTTCACCACTCTTATTTAACATTGTACTGGAAGTCTTATCCACAGCAATTAGACATCAAGAAAAGTAAAAGGGATCCAAATTGGAAAAGAGGAAAAAAAGTTGTCATTATTTGCAGATGATATTATATTGTACATAGAAATCCCTAAAGACTCCATCAAAAATTTACTAGATTTATAGACTAATTTGCAAGTTATCAGGACACAAAATTAACAGCAAGAAGTCAATGGCCTTATACTCCAATAATAAACTCACAGAAAGAGAAACAAAAAAATCCTATTTAGCATTGCAAAAAAAAAAAAAAAAAAATTAAGATACTTAGGAATAAACTTAACCAAAGAAGTAACGGACCTCTTCACAGAAAACTACAAGACATTGAAAAAAGAAATAGAGGAAGATATAAAAAGTAGAAGCATACACCTTGTTCATGGATTGGAAGAAATAACATTATTAAAATATTCATACTACCCAAAGCAATTTATAAATTCAGTGCAATCCCCATTAATATACCAATGGCATATTTCACAGAACTGGAACAAATACTTCAAAAGTTCATATGGAACCAAAAAAAGACCCTGAATAGCCACAGCAATCTTGAGAAAGTAGGTGGGATCACAATTCCATACATCAGGTTATTCTACAAAGCCACTGTAATCAAAACAGCCTGGTACTGGCACAAGAACAAGTATATAGATCAATAGAACCGAACAGAGAACCCAGAAATTGACCCAAGACATTATGCTCAATTAATATTTGATAAAAGTGGCAAGAGCATACAATGGAGTAAAGACAGCCTCTTTCATAAATAGTGTTGGGAAAATTGGACAGCTACATGCAAAAATATGAAGGTAGACCACCAACTTACACCATTCACAAGAATAAACTCAAAATGGATAAAAGACTTAAATGTGACTTGTGAATCCATAAAATCCTAGAAGATTATGTAGGTGACAAAATTTCAGACATCTCATACAGCAGAATTTTCACTGATACAATGCCTAATGCAAGAGAAACAAAGGAAAAAATTAATTCATAGGACTACATCAAACTAAAAAGCTTCTGCAAAGCAAAAGAAACAACCATCAGAGTGGAAAGGGAACCCAGTATATGGGAGAGCATAATTGCCAATGATACATCAGATAAGTGGCTAATTTCCAAAATATATAGAGTACTCAAACAACTCAACAAAAGGAAGACAAAGAACCCAATTAAAAAATGGGCAGAGGACATAAATAGACACCTCTCTAAAAAGGACATACAAATGGACAAGAGACATGTGCAAAAATGCTCAATGTCACTAATCATCAGAGAGATGTAAATTAAAATGACTATGAGGTATTATCTCACACCTGCCAGAATGGCTGCCATCAACAAATCATCAAACAGCAAATGCTGACGAGGGTGTGGAGAAAAGGTGACTTTAGTACACTGCTGGTGGGAATGCAGACTGGTGCAGCCACTATGGAAAACAATATGGTGTTTCCTTAAAAAATTAAAAATTGAATTGCCATTTGACCCAGTGATCCCACTTCTAGGAATATACCCTAAGAAGCCTGAAACACCAATCAGAAAGTGTATATGTACACTTATGTTCATAGCAGCACTGTTTACAATCGCTAAGATCTGGAAACAGCTTAATTGTCCATCGATAGATGAGTGGATAAAAAAGCTGTGGTACATATACCCAATGGAACACTATGCAGCTGTAAGAAAGAAATATCTCTTATCTTTGGCAGAACATGGAGGGACCTGGAGAGTATTATGCTAAGTGAAATAAGCCAATTAGTGAAAGACAAATAACACATGATATCACTTATTTGTGGAATATAAGGAACAAAATAAGCTGATGAAGGAAATAGATCCAGAGACATAGAAAGGAGTATGGGTCAGACTGGCAAACCTCAACTGAGTGGGGTGAGGGGGAGGGAAGAAATAAACCAAATAACTTATATGTATTTATGCGTAACTAACAGACATAGACAACAATGCATAGGGGTGAGTATGGAAGAGGTTGTCTGGGGGGAAAAGGAGAAACATGTAACAAAAATTAATTAATTAATAAATGAGAGAATTGGACAGATACATGCAAGAAAAAATAAACGAAACTATACGAAGAACTTACATCATATATAAGAATCAACTCAAAATTGATAATAAGAATTAAATCTAAGTCGTGAGCCTATAAAAATTTTAGAAGATTGGTAGGCAGGAAAATCTCATCTATCTCATTTAGCAAAATTTTCACCATTATATCACATAGGGCAAGAGAAACAAATGAAAAAAATAAACAAATGGGACTACCTCAAACTAAAATGCATCTGCACAGCAAAAGAAATCAGTATCAAAATGAAAAGGAAACACATTGTATGTGTAGATATATTTGCCCATGATACATTGGAAAAGGGGTTAATTTCCAAAATATATAAAGTACTCATACAACTCAACAAAAGGAAGACAAACAATCTAATTAGAAAATGAGCAGAGAACCTGAATAGATACTTTTCCAAGGGGGACATAGAAATAGCCAGGAGACATGAAAAAATACTCAATATCACTAATCATCAATAAGGGGTAAATTAAAACTACTATGAGATATCACCTCACACCTGCCAAAATGGATACCATCAACAAATTACAAGTGGTGGCAAGGATGTGGAGAAAAGTATACACTGCTGTGGGAATGCAGACTGGTGCAGAAACTATGGATAACACTGTGGAGTTTCCTCAAAAAATTAAAAATGTGCCCAGCAAGTGTGGCTCAGTTGATTGAGCATTGTCCCATGGAATGAGAGGTCCTGATTTGATTTCCAGTCAGGCTTGATGCCCAGTAGGGGGCATGCAGGAGGTAGACAATCAATGTTTCTTTCTCACATAGATGTTTCCATCTCTCCTTCTCCTATCCTTTCTCTCAAAAAATAAACAAAAACAGAAAAAATTAAAAAATGAACTGCCATTTGATCTAGTGTTCTGATTTTGAGGAATATATCTTAAGAATACCAAGACAGGCAGGGACTTCTGGTCAAGATGGCGGCCTAGGTGGACCCGGAATCGCATCCTCCCACAACCACATCAAAGTTACAACTAAATCACAGAATAACAATCACTTAAAGACCACATGAAATCAAGCTGAATGGAAGCCCTGCAACTACGAAATTAAAGAAGCAGCAGAATGGAGATGGCATACTGCCCTCCAGGACCCTCCTTGTCGCCTGAAAGGAAACAAGATCCTGCAACCAGGGGCGCCTGCAGAAGCTGAGCGACCCCCCCACCACGGAGGAACCCAGGAGCGAGGGAGCCGAGCGACCCCCCCACCAAGGAGGAACCCAGGCGGAGCGAGGGAGCCGGGCGACCCCCACACCAACGGAAGAACCCAGGCGGAGCGAAGGAGCTGAGTGACCCCCACACCAACGGAGGAAGCCGGCAACACACAGGAGAACTGAGCAAACTGAACAACGAAATTGAGCCAGAGACATGGAGGTGGAGTATGGGATTACAGGCCTCAGAGGAGGGGGGAGGCGGGGGAAAGAGATAAATCACAGAGCCTATGTGCATGGGTGCATAACCAATGGACATGGACAACAGGGATGGGGACAAGGAGAAGGGGAGGGGGAGGAGGGTGTCAATGGGGGAAAAAAAGGAAAAACATCTGTAACAAAAACAAATTAATAATAAAATAAATTATAAAAAAAAAAAAAAGAATACCAAGACACCAACCAGAAAGAATATATGCACCCCTTTGTTCACAACAGCATTATTTACAATAACTAAGATCTGGAAACAGCCCAAGTTTCCATCAGTAGATGAATGGATATAAAAGCTGTGGTACATTTACACAATGAAATACTATGCAGCTGTACAAAAGAAAGATGTCTTACCTTTTGAGAAAGCACAGAGAGTATTTTGCTAAGCAAAATATGCCAGTCAGAGAAATACAAGTATCACATGATCTTACTTATTTGTGGAATCTAATGAAGAAAAGAAACTGATGAACAAAATATATCCAGAGACATAGATATAGGGAACAGATTGATGAACCTCAGAGGGAAGGGCAATGGTGGGGCTGGAAGGGATAAACAAAGAACTTATATACATATATGCATAACCAATGGACACAGACAATAGTGTGATGAAGGCAGGGGTGTGTGAATGTGTTGGAGGAGCGCACTAGGGGAAAAAAAGAGGGAAATCAAATACTTTCAACAATACAGCTAAATTGAAATAAAAAAGAGAATGGCCTAGAATCAAACATGGCATGGGCAGGACCAGAGCACGGGTGAGTGAGTGAGAGTGTGAGCAAGTCTGAGAGGGAGTTTTAGTGGATGTGAATGTGGATGAGTAACTGCACAGCAATGTGGAAATTAGGGTAGATGGTTCTGGTGCTGTGGAGGAGGGATCAGCCAGCTACCACTGTGCACTTCTTGGCAAGGTGCTTCTCCCTGCTTGGGTCTGGAAGCCCTGTCATTTTGGAAGATCTTCTGGGTCCTCTCTGGGAGGAGGCAGCAGGGGGCAGCTAGGACCCAGCCACCAGTGCACCTTGTACCACAGGGTCAGTGATCCCCACTGTGCCAATGTGGGCCAAGGCACATTAGCTGCACTGTCAAGGCACCTGCTCCCAGCAGCAGCAGCAGCAGCAGCAGCAGCAGCAGCAGCAGTAGCAACAGAGCTTGGGAGGCAAATCTCACCCCCAGCACCAGCAGCAGCCAGCTCAAGAGCTGAGCACAATCCCCAACTGCAGCAGCAGGGGCTGGCTTAGGAGCAAAACTCCACTCCCAGCAGCAGCAGAGGCTCAGGGGTTGAGATCCACCCCTGGCAGCACCAGCTGGAGAAGCAACAAAAATTAGGAGTCGAGCCACACCAGGCAGCAGTGGTATCCAGGGAATCACACAACCCAACCACGACCCATGCACCCCATCAGTGTCTATGACAACAAACCAATATGAGTAAAAAATGAACAGTCATCCTGGACTTGCAGCAGAAAAGTGGTGCCAGCCATACGGCAATGCACCAGAGCAAACTGGGAGGCATAGCAGTCTTATCTGATACACACCTACCTGCCTACATGTCCCAATGTACCTCACCTGGCCCCAAACTACCAGACTGCTAAAATGGTGAGACAAAGAACCCCCAAATGAAAGAAAAGGAGGAATCATCACACAAGGAACTACATGAAATGGAGGTAAGCAATTTGTTAGATAAAGAACTCAAAACAATGGTTTCAAGGGTACTCAACTTAATGAGAACTAAAAGTAACTTAACAAGAACTATACCAGCATAAAAAAAGAGGTAGAAGCTATGAATAAAAATCAAGTAAAAATGAAGAATGACATAGCTGATATAAAAAAATACCTTGGAAGGATTCAATAGTAGATTAGAAGAAACTGAACCAAATCTGTGAGTTAAAAGACAAAGTAGTGCCTGGACAGTGTGACTCAGTGGATTGAACATTGACCCATGGATTGGGAGGTCCTGGTTTGATTCCTGGTTAAGGCACATGCCTGAGTTTTGGGCTTGTCCCCAGTACGAAGCATGCAGGAGGCAGCCAATCAATTTCTCTCTCACATTGATGTTTCTATCTCTCTCTCTAAAAAACCAATGAAAACATATTAAAAAAAGAAGACAAGGTAGAAAAAACCCACCCAATTAAAGCAGCAATTTGAGGGGGGGGGGAGCAGGAGGTGAGTTTAAGGAAGCTTCGTGACAAAACAAAATTTAACAACATTCACACTATAGCAGTACCAGAACGAGAAGGATCAGAGAAAGAAATAGAGAACTTGTTTGAAGAAATAATGACAGAAAACTTCTTTAACCAGGTGAAGGAAAAAGTCACATAAGTCCAGGAAACACAGAAGGTCCCAATCAAGATGAACCCCAAAAGACCCACACCTAGACACATCATAATTAAAAGGGCAAAAGTTAAAGACAAAGAAAGAATCTTAAAGGCAGCAAGAGAGACTCAGAAAGTTAACTATAAGGGAGCTCCCATCAGACTGTCAGTTGATTTCTCAATAGAAACACTGCAGGCCAGAAGGGAGTGGAATAAAGTATACAAAGTAATAAAAGCAAGGGTGTGTATCCAAGACTACTCTATCCAGTAAGGCTATCATTCAAAATTGAAGGTGAAATAAAGAGCTTCACAGGCAAAAAAAAAAAAAAAAGAAAAAAAAGAAAAAGAAAAAAAAAAAGGCTAAAGGAATTTATTACCACCAAACCAACACTGCAGGAAATGCTAAAGGGACTATTGTAAGAAGAAGAAAGAGAGAGAGAGAGAAAGAGAGAGAGAGAGAGAGAGAGAGAGAGAGAGAGAGAGAGAGATGAAAACAAACATAAAGAATAAAAATGGCAACAAATAAGGACCTGTGGATAATAACCTTAAATGTAAATGGCTTAAATACTTCAATCAAAAGACATAAGGCAGCTGATTGGATAAAAAAAGAAACATGACTCATATATATGCTGTCTACAAAGGACCCACCACAGAACAAAAGACTCACATTGGATGAAAGTGAAGGGATGAAAAAATTTTTTTCCATGAAAATGGTAACAACAACAACAACAACAACAAAATGCTGGTGTAGCAATGCTTATATCTGATAAGATAGACTTAAAAATGAAGGCCATAATAAGAGACAAAGAAGGTCACTACATAGTATTAATGGGATCAATCCAAAAGGAGGATATGACCTCAGTAAACATATATGCACTTAATATAGGAGCATTATAATATATTATAAAAATTTTTGAGCACTTCAAAAGAGATAGTGACAACAATACAATCATAGTAGGGGACTGTAACAACCCACTGACATTACTGGATAGATCTTATAGACAAAAAATTAACAAGAAAACAGAGTCCTTAAATGACACACTAGATCTGCTGGATTTAATTGATATTTACAGAACATTTTACCCCAAAGCTGCAGAATACATGTTCTTCCCAAGTGCATATGGGGCATTATCAAAGATAGACCATATATTAGGACACAAACTAAGTCTCTACCACTTTAAGAAGATTGAAATCATATCAAGCATCTTCTTGGATACAATGGCATGAAACTAGAAATCAATTACAATGAAAACATTCAAAAACATTCAAACACACGGAAGCTAAATACATGTTAAGAAACAATGAATGGGTTTTCAATGAGATCAAGAAGGAAATTAAAACTTCCCAGAAACTAATGAAAATGAACACACAACAAAAGAAAATCTATGAGACACAGCAAAAGCAGTCCTAAGAGAGAAGTTCATAGCATACAGGCCTACCTCAAGAAACAAGAAAAATTTCTAACAAACTATCTAACCCTATAACTTAAAGATGTAGAAGGATAACAAAAAGAAGGACACAGTTAGTAGAAGAAAGTATATTATAAAGATCACAGCAGAAATAAATGACATAGAGAATAAAAACAAACAAACAAACAAACAAACAAACAACAAAAAACCTACAAAACATCAATGAAACCAAGAGGTGGTTCTCTGAAAAGATTAACAAGATTGATCAATCTTTAGCCAGATTTACCAAGAAACAATGAGAGAGGACCTGAATCAAGAAAATCAGATATAGAAGAGGTGAAGAAACAACTGACTCCACAGAAATACAAAGGGTTGTTAGAAAATACTATGAACAACTATATGCCAACAAATTAGACAACGAAGTAGAATGGAAAAATTCCTAGAATCATACAGTCTTCCAAAACTCAACTGGGGAGAATATGAAAACCTGAACAGACCAATAACAACTAATGAAATTGAAGTGGTAATCAATGAACTCCCAGCAAAAAAAAACACCCTGATCCGAATGGCTTAACAGGTAGTTTTACCAAACATTCAAAGAAGAACTAACACCTATTCTCCTCAAACTATTCCTAAAAATTTAAGAGGAAGGAAGACTTCCATGCTCTTTCTGAGGTCAGTATAATCCTAATCCCCAAATCAGGTAAAGACACTACAAAAATAAAATTACATGGCAATATCCCTGATAAACATAGACAACAAAATTTTCAACAAAATATTAGTAAATCAGATGCAGCAATATATTAAAAAAATTATACACCACGACCAAGTGGGATTTATCTCAGGGATGTAAGGCTGGATACCATATTCACAAATCAGTAAATGTGATACACCACTTAAACACAATGAAAGATAAAAATCATATGATCATATCAATAGATGATGAAAAAGCATTTGACAAAATCCAATGCCCATCTTTGATAAAAAAAAAAAAAACTCTCAGCAAAGTGGGAATAGAAGGATCATATTCAACATAATAAAGGCCATACATGTCAAATCTACTGCCAACATCATACCAAATGGGCAAAAACCAAAAGCATTTCCCTTAAGAACAGGAACAAGACAGGTATATCAACTTTTCCCACTTTTATTCAACATAGTACTGGAAGTCTTAGCCACAGCAATCAGACAAGAAAAAACAAGAAACATCCAAATTGGAAAAGAGGAAGTGAAACCGTCATTAGTAACAGATGACATGATATTGTACATAGAAGACCCTAAAGACTCTACTAAAAAACTACTAGATTTAATATATGAATTTGGTAATATAGCAGGATACAAAAATCAACATCCAGGGATCTTTGGCATTTTTATACACAAATAATAATTAACACACTGAAAGAGAAACAATAAATAATCACATTTACCATTACAACAAAAAAATTAAGATATCTAGGAATAAACTTAACCACAGATGTAAAAGACCTGTTCTCAGAAAACTATAGGACATTGGAAAAAGACATAGAGGAATATATAAAAAAGTGAAGGCATATACCATGTACATGAATTGAAAGAATCAACATCATTAAAATATCCATACTACCCAAGGCAATGTACAGATTCAATGCAATCCTTATTAAAATACCAATGGCATACTTCACAGATCTAGAACAAATACTCCAAAATTTTATATAGAATAAAGAAGACTCAAAATAGCTGCAACAATCTTTTAAAAAAACAAAACAAAAACAAAGTTGAAGGATCACAATTCTGGATTCCAGGTTATACTACAAAGCCATTGTAATTAAAACAGCCTGGTATTGGCACAACAACAGGCATATATATTAATGGAACAGAACAGAGAACACAGAAATCAACCCAAGACATTATGCTCAATTAACATTTGACAAAAGAGGCATGAGCATACAGTGGAGTAAAGACAGTCTCTTCAATAAACGGTACTGGGAATATTGGACAGCTAAATGAAAATAATGAAGCTAGACAATCAACTTACACCACACACAAGAATAAAGTCAAAATGGATAATAGACTAAAATGTCACTCGTGAAACCATAAAAATCACAGAAGAATATGTAGGCAGCAAAATCTCAGATAACACACATAGCAGAACTTTCACCAATACATTGCTTATGGGAAGAGAAGCAAAGGGAAAAATTAATTAATTAAACTATATAAAACTGAAAGACTCGAAAATGGCGGTGGAGTGAATGGAAGCTACACAGACGATCTCCCAGGACCAAACGGGAATTACAACTAAAATAAAGACAAATTGTCAGGAAAAAGCAACAGAAAAGCAGTGGGAGAGGACCATACAACCAGGGACACTGAATGAGCTGGGTAGGATCTGCGGAGGCACGTGAGGGTGGCAGGCTGGGAGCCCAAGGACAGCAGCGGCCTTGGCTGTGAGCAGCGGCCTTAGCTGGGAGCAGCGGTGGCGGCGCCCACCCTCGGGGTTAAGAGCCTCAGCTGTTCCACAGCGCAGAGGGCCAGGACAGAGCGCTAAATAGCCACAGCCACTCACCTGGGGCTCCGGCAGAGGGAGGGTGGTCTGGACTGGAACTCTGTGGGGACACCTGGGATTTGGAGGGCGCTCAGAGTTTGTGCTGAGCTGTGGCCACAAAGGATGGTGGTGGCCAGCCCCTCCTTACCAGTTACAGAGAACGCAGCCAAGTTTACTCCTTCCCGGAGCTGTGGAAGCCCCTCCCTTGGAGATTCCCAGGTGAGGAAAAGAGGTAAAGAAATGCAAATTGAGGCTCATTAACAACAAGCATTGGCCCCACCCTTGGGAAATCCTCTTACACTGGAAACATCTGAGGGAGTTTCTCATTCAACTGAGATCCTAAGGCTTTTCAAGTAACTGAGGCTAATAGCCTCCAGGCAAAACACTAGAACATAACTAAACCTTTCCCGAACTTGCAAATCTACCCAGGAAAGTGAGACTGGACAGTGGTGGTGAAAGAGGGCCCTCCACGCTCATCCAAACCCAGTAAAGGGAGCCACAAATAGCAGAACACCAACACCCACAGGGAAAATTTGGCAGGCTCCAAAACTCACTGAGATAGCAAAAATGGTGAAACAAAGAAACAGATCCCAAATGAAAGAACAAGAGAACTCCACCGAAGATGAGATAAATGAAATGCAGTTAAGCAAATTATCAGAGGTAGAGTTCCGAGCCATGATCTTGAGGAAACTAAACAGCACGAGTAAGGACATCAACACCATGAGTAAAGATATAGAAACACTGAAAACCAACCAAGTGGAAATGAAGAATGACATAGCAGAAATAAAGAACACATTGGAAGGACTGACCAGCAGAGTAGTGGAAGTGGAGGACCGGATCAGTGAATTAGAAGACAGAGTAGAAAAAATCAATCAATCAGAAAACCAAAAGGAAAAAACAATGAAAAAACAGGAAGATAGCTTAAGAGAGCTGTGGGACAACTGGAAACGTAATAACATTCGTATCATTGGAGTCCCCAAAGAAGAAAAAGAGTAAGGGTTAGAGAATATATTGAAGAAATAGTGACAGAAAACTTTCCTAACCTGGTGAAGGAAGAACGCATTCAAGTTCAAGAAGCACAGAGAGACCCAAGTAAGAAGAACCCAAACAGGCCCACACCAAGACACATAATAATTAAAATGCCAAATATTAAAGACAAAGAGAGAATCCTAAAGGCAGCAAGAGATAAGCAACAGGTTACCTACAAAGGAAACCCCATTAGGCTATCATCTGACTTCTCAACAGAAACACTACAGGCCAGAAGGGAATGGCATGAAGTAATCAAGGTCATGAAAAACAAGGATCTGAATCCAAGACTACTCTATCCAGCAAGGCTATCATTCAAAATAGAAGGTCAAATAAAGAGCTTCCCAGACAAAAAAAAAAGCTAAGGGAATACATTAGCACCAAACCAGCACTGCAAGGCATGTTAAAAGGACTGCTGTAATTAATAGAAGAAATAGAAAGAAAATTAGAACCACATTGTACAAATTGGCAATAAATAAGTACATAACAACAATAACCTTAAATGTAAATGGACTGAATGCTCCGATAAAAAGACACAGAGTAGCTGACTGGATAAGAAAGCATGATTCACATATATGTTGTTTACAAGAGACCCACCTCACAACAAAAGACTCACATAGGTTGAAAGTAAAGGGATGGAAAAAAATTTTCCAAGCAAACGGAAAGGAAAAAAAAGCTGGTGTAGCAATAATCATATCTGATAAATTAGATTTCAAATTGAAGACCATAACTAGAGACAAAGAAGGCCACTACGTAATATGGAAAGGGTCTATCCAACAGGAAGATATAACCTTGGTAAACATATATGCACCCAATATAGGAGAACCAAAATATATCAAAAATCTTGTGGAGGACTTTAAAGGAGAAATCGACCGCAATACAATCATAGCAGGAGACTTCAACACCCCACTGACATCACTGGATAGATCCTCTAGGCAAAATATTAACAAGGAAACAGAGACTCTAAATGATGCACTAGATCAAATGGATTTAATAGATATATACAGAGAATTACACCCCAAAACTGCAGAATTCACATTCTTCTCAAGTGCACATGGGACATTCTCAAAGATAGACCATATTTTAGGGCACAAACTAAGTCTCTACAAATTCAAGAAGATTGAAATCATATCAAGCATCTTCTCAGACCACAATGGCATGAAACTAGAAATCAATTGAAACAAGAACATGCAAAAACATATGAACACATGGAGGCTAAATAGCATGTAACTGAACAATGAATGGGTTACCATGGAGATCAAGGAAGAATTTAAAAATTCCTGGAAACCAATGAAAATGAACACACAACAATGCAAAATCTATGGGATACAGCGAAAGCAGTTCTGAGAGGGAAGTTCATAGCACTACAGGCCCACCACAAGAAAGAAGAAAAATTTCTAATTGACTACCTAACCTCACAACTTAAAGTACTAGAAAGCAAACAAGAAGAAAACCCTAGAGCAAGTAGAAGGAAGGAAATAGTAAAGATCAGAGCAGAAATAAACGACATGGAGACCAAAAAAACAATTCAAAGGATCAATAAAACAAAGAGCTGGATTTTTGAAAAGATAAACAAGATTGATGGACCCTTAGCTAGACTCACCAAGAAACAAAGAGAGACAACCCAAATACACAAAATCAGAAATGAAAGAGGAGAAGTAACAACTGACATCACAGAAATACAAAGGATCATTAGCAAATACTATGAACATTTATATGGCAACAAATTTGACAATCTAAGCGAAATGGACACATTTCTAGAAACACATAGTCTCCCAAAACTGAATCAGAAAGAGATAGAAAACCTGAACAGGCCAATAACAACGAAGGAAATTGAAGATGTAATCAAGACTCTCCCAGCAAACAAAAGCCCAGGCCCTGACGGCTTCACGGGTGAGTTTTACCGAACATTGAAAGAAGAACTAACACCCATTCTCCTCAAACTATTCCTAAAAATTCAAGAAGAAGGAAGACTTCCAAACTCGTTTTATGAAGCCAGCATAATTCTAATTCCAAAACCAGAAAAAGACACTACAAAGAAAGAAAACTATAAGCCAATATCCCTGATGAACATAGATGCCAACATCCTTAACAAAATACTAGCAAATCGGATCCAGCAATACATCAAAAAAATTATTCACCATGACCAAGTGGGATTCATCCCAGGGATGCAAGGCTGGTAGAATATACGCAAATCAATAAATGTGATACATCACATAAACAAAATGAAGGATAAAAACCATATGATCATATCAATAGATGCTGAAAAAGCATTTGACAAAATCCAGCACCCATTTCTGATAAAAATGCTCAGCAATTTGGGAATAGAGGGATCATATCTCAACATTATAAAGGCCATATATGAAAGACCTACAGCCAACATTATACTCTATGGACAAAAACTAAAAGCATTTCCCTTAAGAACAGGAACAAGACAAGGATGCCCACTTTCACCACTCTTATTTAACATAGTACTGGAAGTCTTAGCCACAGCAATCAGACATGAAGAAAAAATAAAAGAAATCAAAATTGGAAAGGAGGAAGTGAAACTGTCATTATTCGCAGATGACATGATATTATACATAGAAAACCCTAAAGACTCCATCAAAAATCTACTAGACTTAATTAATGAATTTGGCAAAGTAGCAGGATACAAAATTAATGTCAAGAAATCGACGGCATTCTTATACACCAATGATGAACTCACAGAAAGAGAAACTAAAAAAACAATCCCATTTACCATTGCGGCAAAAAAATTAAGGTACCTATGAATAAACTTAACCAAAGAAGTAAAGGACCTATTTGCAGAAAACTACAGGACATTGAAAAAAGAAATAGAGGAAGATATAAAAAAGTGGAAGCACATACCTTGTTCATGGATTGGAAGAATTAACATCATTAAAATGTCTATACTACCGAAAGCAATCTATAGATATAACGCAATCCCCATCAAAATACCAACGACATATTTCACAGAACTAGAACAAATACTTCAGAAGTTCATATGGAACCAAAAAAGACCCCGAATAGCTACAGCAATCTTGAAAAAGAAGAACAAAGTTATACTACAAAGTTACTGTAATCAAAACAGCCTGGTACTGGCACAAGAACAGGCAGATAGATCAATGGAGTAGAACAGAGAACCCAGAAATTGCCCCAAAACATTATGCTCAATTAATAGTCAACAAAGATGGCAAGAGCATACAATGGAGTAAAGACAGCCTCTTTAATAAATGGTGTTGGGAAAATTGGACAGCTACATGTAAAAAAATGAAACTAGATCATCAGCTTACACGATACACAAGAATAAATTCAAAATGGATAAAAGACTTAAATGTGACTTGTGAATCCATAAAAATCCTAGAAAAAAATGTAGGCAACAAAATTTCAGACATCATACGCAGCAAAATTTTCACTCATATATCACCTAAGGCAACAGAAACAAAGGAAAAAATGAACACATGGGATTACATCAAACTCAAAAGCTTCTGCACAGTAAAAGAAACAACCATCAAAGTGGAAAGGCAACCCACTGTATGGGAGAGCATAATTGCCTATGATATATCAGATAAGGGAGTAATTTCCAAAATATATAGAGTGTTCATACATCTCAACAAAAGGAAGACAAAGAACCCAATTAAAAAATGGGCAGAGGAACTAAATAGACACCTCTCCAAACAGGACATACAAATGGCCAAGAGACATATGAAGAAATGCTCAACTTCACTAATCATCAGAGAGATGCAAATGAAAACAACAATGAAGTATCACCTCACACTTGTCAGAATAGCCGCCATCAACAAAGCATCAAACAACAAGTATTGGCGAGGATGTGGAGAAAAGGGGACTCTAGTACACTGCTGATGGGAGTGCAGACTGGTGCAGCCACTATGGAAAACACTATGGAGTTACCTCAAAAAATTAAAAATTGAATTGCCATTTGACCCAGTGATCCCACTCCTAGGAATATACCCTAAGAAGCCTGAAACACCAATTAGAAAAAATCATGTACCCCCATGTTCATAGCAGCGCTATTTACAATAGCTAAGATCTGGAAACAGCCCTAGTGTCCTTCAGTAGACAAATGGATAAAAAAGCAGTGGTACATATACACAATGGAGTGCTATGCAGCTGTAAGAAACAACGATCTCTTATCCTTTGCGATGACATGGGAGGATCTGGAAACTATTATCCTAAGTGAAACAAGCCAAGCAGAGAAAGACAAATATCATATGATCTCACTTATTTCTGGAATATAATGAACTTAACAGTGTGAGGAACACGGTAGTCCCAGAGATGTGGAAGTGGGGTACAGACTGACATTTGCCAGAAGAGGGGGGGAGGGGAGCGATGAACACAGAACTTGTATGCATGTACTCATAACCAATGGACATGGACAACAAAAATGGGGATGGGGCAGGGAGGGAGGTGGAGGAGGGTTTCAATGGGGGAAAAAAGGAGAAACATCTGTAACAAAAGTAAATTAATAAAAAAAAATAAAAAAAAAACTATATAAAACTAAAAAGCTTCTGAAACACACACACACACACACACACACACACACACACAAAACAGCATTAAAATGAAAAGGAAATCCACTCTATGGGAGAATATATTTATCACTGATACATTATAAAAGGAATTAATTTCCAAAATATAGAGAGTTCTCATACAAGTCAACAAATAGAAGACAAGCAACCCAATTAAAAATGGGCAGAGGGCCCAGCTGGTATGATGCAGTGGTGGAGTGTTGACCTATGCACCACGAGGTCACTGGCTTGATTCCCAGTCAGGGCACATGCCCAGGTTGCAAATGTGATCCCCAGTGAGAGGTGTGCAGGAGGTGGCCAATTGATGTTCTCCATCATTGATGTTTCTCTCTCTCTCTCTCCCTTCCTCTCTCTCTAAAAATCAATACAAACATTAAAAAAAATGGCCAGAGGACCTGAATAGACACTCCTCCAAACAGAACATACAAATGGCCAAGAGACATATGAAAAAATGTTCAATGTGGCTAATCATCAGAGAGATGTAAATTAAAATGACTATTATGTATCACCTCACACTTGCTAGAATGACTATCATCAACAAATGATCAAACAAGTGCTGGTGAGGATGTGGAGAAGAGAGTACTCTAGTACAATGCTGGTGAGAATGCAGACTGGTGTAGCCACTATGGGAAACAATATGGTGTTTCCTCAAAAAATTAAAAATTAAGCCACCATTTGACCCAGTGATTCCACTTTAAGGAATATATCCTAAGAAGCCTGAAACACCAATTAGAAAGAATACATGTACCCCTAAGTTCATAGAAGTGCTATTTATAATAGCTAACATCTGGAAACAGTCCAAGTGTTCGTCAGTAGATGAGTGGATAAAAAAATCTGTGGTACATTTACACAATGGAATACTGTGCAGATGTAAGAAAGAAAGATCTCTTACCCTTTGAGATGATATGGAGTGACCTGGAGAGCATTGCCTTAAGCAAAAAAAGTCAATCAGAGAAAGACAAGTAGCACACGATCTCACTTATTTGTGGAATATAATGAACAAAATAAACTGATGAACAAAATAGATCCAGAGACATGGAAGTAGGGAACAGACTGAGAAACTTCAGAGGGATGGGGGGTGGGAGGGTAGGAAGAGATAAACCAAAGAGCTTACATGCACATAGTCCTAAGCAATAAACAAACAACAGTATGGTGAAGGGGAGGGTGGCACCATGGAGGAGGGTGTCAAAGGGGGAAAAAGGAGGTCACCTGTAATAAAAAATTAATAAATTAAGTTTTAAAAAAAGAGGGCCATCTAGTTTCATTTTTTTTGCATGTGTCTGTCTAATTTTCCCAGTAGCTTTTTTTAAAATAGACTATCTTTAGCCCATTGAATGTTTTGTCTCCTTTGTAGAATATTAATTGATTATAAATGCATGGGTTTATTTCTGGGCTCTCTATTTTGTTCCATTGATCTATATGTCTGTTTTTATGCCAGTACCATACTGTTTTGATTGCTATGGCCTTGTAGTATAGTTTGATTTTGAGGTAGCATTATTCCTCCAATTTTGTTTTTCTTTATCAAAATTGTTCCTGCTTTTTGGGGTCTGGTGGTTCCATGTATATTTTTTGCAATTAATTTTTATTTTGTAAAATATGCTGTTGAATCTGTAGATTGATTTGGGTAGTATGAACATTTTAACACTGTCAATTTTTCCTATCCACAAACATGGTATGTGCTTCCACTTTTTAATATCTTTTTCATTTTCTTTCTTCAGTGTCCTAATACAAGTCTTTGCATCTTTGGTTAAATTTATTTCTAGGTATTTTATTTTATTTATTCATTTTGATTTTTGTTAATTTATTTTTGTTACAGATGTTTCTATTATTTTCCCCCTAGACACCCTCCTCCCCATCTCGCCCCCCATCACCCCTTATTTTATTTTTTGAAGCAATTGTGAATAGGATTGCTTTTTTAGTTTCCCTTTCTTATAATTCATTATTGGTGTATAAAAATTCAACTGATTTCTGGATATTTTGTATCTTGCCACTTTATTGAATTTATTTATCAGTTCTAGTAGTTTTTTTAATGGTATCTTTAGAGTTCTTTATATATAGTATCATGTCATCTGCAAATGATAGTTTTACTTCCTTTTTTTCAGTTTGGATTTCTTTTATTTCTTCTTCTTGTCTGATTGCTGTTGTTATGATTGCTTCTGTCCAGTACTATGTTGAATGAGAGTGGTGAAAGTGGACATCCCTGTCTTGTTTCTGATGTTGAGGGGAATGTCTGTAGTTTTTGCCCATTGAAAATGATGTTGACTGTGGGTTTGTCATATATGGCCTTTATAACACTGAAGTATGTTCCCTTTATTCCCATTTTCTGAGAGTTTTTTTAAAAAATCATAAATGGGTGCTACCATTTATGAAATGACTTGTGCATCTATTGATATGATTATGTGGTTTTTCTTTTTGTTTATGTGATGTGTCACATTTATTGTCTGAGGATATTGTACAAATCTTGCACCCCTGGCATAAATCCCACTTGATCATGGTGTATGATCTATTTAACATATTCCTGGATTCAGTTAGCTAATATTTTGTTGAGAATTTTACTATGTATGTTCATCAGGGGTATTGGCCTATAATTTTCTTTCTTTGTCATGTCTTTATCTGGTTTTTGAATTAGGATAATTCTGGCCTCATAAAATGATAGTGGGAGTCTTCCTTCCTCTTGAATTTTTTGGAATAGTTAGAGAAGAATAGGCTTTAATTCTTCTTTGAATGTTAGGTAAAAATTGCCTGTGAATTTCTCTGGTCTGGGGCTTCTATTCGCAGGGAGTTTTTAAAATTACATGTTCAATTTCATTAGTTGTTATTGGTCTATTTATGTTTTCTGATTGAGTTATGTAGGATTGTATGTTTCTAGGAATTTATCCATTTTGCCCAGGTTGTATAATTTCTTGTCATACAATTGTTCACAGTATTTTCTTACAATCCTTTATATCACTGTGGTGTCAGTTCTTGCTTTACTCTTTTCATTTCTGATTTTAATTATTTGGATACTCTCTCCTTTTTCTCTATTAGTTTGGTTAAAGGTTTATTAATCTTGTTTATCTTTTTAAATAACCAGCTCTTGGTTTCATTGATCTTTAACAAATTTTTAGACTCTATTTCATTTATTTCTTCTCTAATTTTTATTATTTTTTCCTTCTACTCACTCTGGGCTTTGTTTTTTGTTCTTTTTCTAGTTCATTTAAGTGTAAAAGATTGTTTATTTGAGATTTTTCTTATTTCTTGAGATGGACCTGTCATACTATAGAATTCCTTCTTAGGACAACTTACCCTGTGTCTTACAGATTTTGGCTTGTTGTGTTCTCATTTTCATTTGTTTCAAGGTATCTTTAGATTTCTTCCTTGATCTCATTGTTAACCCCTTCATTGTTTAATAACATGTTATTTAGCCTCCATGTCCTTGTGTGCTTTTCAGTTTTCTTCTTGTGATTGATTTAAAGTTTCATAGCATTATGATCAGAGAAGATGCTTGATAAGATTTCAGTCTTCTTAAATTTATTGAGACTTGTTTTGTGCCCTAACATGTAGTCTACTCTAGAAAATATTCCATGTGCATTTGAAAAGAATGTATATTCTACTGCTTTGGGGTGTAATGCTTTGAGGACATCATTTAAATCCATTTGATCTTGTGTGTCGTTTAATGCTGCCATCTCCTTATTGATTTTCTGTCTGGAAGATCTATCCATTGGTGTCAATGGGGTTTTAAAACCCCCTAGTATAACTTTATTACTGTCAATATCCTTCTTTATGTCCATCAGGATTTGCTTTACATATTTAGGTGCTTCTATGTTTGGTGCATAAATATTTACAAGGTTTATGTCCTCTTGTTGAATTGCTCCCTTTATTATTACATAGTGTCCTTCTTTGTCTCTTATTATAGCCTTGGTTTTAAAGTCTGTTTTGTCAGATATAAGTATTGCTGTCCCAGCTTTTTTTCCTTTCCATTTGCATGGAATATCTTTTCCATCCCATTACATTTAATCTGTGTGTATTGTTCATTCTGAAGTGGGTCTCTTGAAGACAGCATATACATGGGTTTTGTTTTCTTATCCATTCAGCTACCTGATGACTTTTCATTGAGCATTTAAGCCATTTAGATTTAAAGCAATTTTTGGTAGGTATGTATTCATTGCCATTTTATTTTATTAACTATGTTTCTCTGTTTCTTTTATGTCTTCTTCTTCTATTCCTCCTCTTCCTCCTTCTTCTCTTTCTCCTCTTTCTTTTCCCCCTCCTCATTCTTCTTCATAAAGCAAGCTTTTTAACATTTCTTGTAATACTGGTTTGGTGGTAACAAACTCCTTTAGCTTTTTCTTGCCCAAGAAGATCTTTATTTTTCTTCAATTTTAAATGATAGCTTTTCTGATTAAAATAGCCTTGGTTGTAGGTCTTTGCTGTCATCACTTTGAATATTTCATGCTTATCCCTTCTAGCTTGAAATATTTCTGTTGAGAAATCAGCTGATAGTCTATGGGAGGTCCTTTGTAGGTAGCTGACTGCCTTTCTCTCATGGCTTTTAGTATTCTCCCTTTGCCTTTAACTTTTGCCATTTTAATTGTGATGTGTCTTGGTGTGGGCCAAACAGCCTAGGAAGATAGAGATAAGGTCTCTAACTTGGGCAGAGGGCAGAATTTGTTTTCTGACCAGAACAATAAAGAGAATTTCTCCATCTAAGGCAATAGTTGGGTAAATTTGTTTATTGATATTGTTGGATTTCATGTAACCATTTTGCTATTTTCTATTTGTCCTAACTGTTCTTTGTTCTCTTTGCTTTATTTTTCTGCAATATTTTATATTGGGTATTTTAAAAAATTCCATTTTATCCCCTTTTTATTTTTAAGTCATTAGCTATAACTTTTCTCTTTGTTATTTTATTGATTGCTTTAGGTTTTATGGTAGACATCTTTAACTTATCATATGTATTGGTATTCTATGGCTGCTGTTATGAATTACTACAAACTAGGATTTCTCTCATGAAGTCTGGAATAAATTTCATTGGGATAAAGTCAAGGTGTTGGCAGGGTCACACTCCCTTCAAAAGCTCTAGACAAGAATTTTTCTTGTCTCTTCCAGTTTCTGGTGGTTTCTAGCATTCTATACTTGTGACCACATCACTCCAATCTTTGCTCCCATGGTAACATTGTATTCTCTCTCTCTCTTAAATCAGATAATTTTAAAGTATCAAAACCTTATAATTCTATTATTTTAATCAAGTGTAGATAAATAATTATAGCATTTATTCTGTACTGATTTAACACATAACTAAAAAATTTCAGACATAAAAATAGATAGCCCTGGCCATTTTGGCTCAGCAGTTAGAGCATCAGCCCACAGACTAAAGAGTCACAGGTTTGATTCTAGTCAAAGGCATGTACCTTTGTTGCAGTTTGGTCCCTGGTCCTGGTCAGGGTCGCACAGGAGACAATCAGTCAATGTGTCTCTCTCATATCGATGTTTTTTTTCCCCCCTCTCTCTCCCCCTCCCACTCTATCTGAAGATAAATGGAAAAATATCCTGAGGTGCAGATAGATTTCATTGATAGCATTCTTCGATGAAAGTCATATAGAAATGCATATACAAGGAGAAAAATCAATTTAAAATTTTCAACTACTAAAGAATTTATTCATTTATTTCTTGTAAATAAATGATGAGTGTCAAAATTCCATGTGTTCAAATTACACTAAATATGTTTAAAAGAGTGAAGAGACCATTTTTTTTTTTTAAATATCAATATTTACAGGACAGTGAAAAGTACATACTTTGGCAACTCAAATTTCCCATGAAAAATTTTAGACATCAAATTAAAAGTGTGATAGGAGGGGATTCCAAAATGGCAGCAGAGTGAATGGAAACTACACAGATCATCTCCCAGGACCAAACTGGAATTACAACTAAAATAAAGACAAATCATCAGGGAAAAGTGACAGAAAAACAGCTGGAGAGGACCCAAATAACCAGGGACAGGAGAAAAGGACACTGAATTGAGCCTGGTAGGTCTGCAGAGGCACAAGAGGGTGGGCTGGGAGCTCACAAACAGCAGCTGTTTTGGCTGTGAGCAGCTCCCTCAGGGTTAAAATCCCAAGCCAACTCCACAGTGCAGAGGACCAGGACAGAGCACTAAATTAGCTATAGCCACTCAACCTTGGGCTCTGGGAGAGGAAGGGCAGACTGCAGTGGAACTGTGTGGTGACCCCAGGGATTTGAGGGTGCTGAGAATTTTTGCTGAGTCATGGCCACACAGGACAGTGGCCATCTTGCTCAGAAAGCTCCTTCCCAGAGTCCTGGGGAGAAGCCAAAGCCCCTCCTTTGGAAATGTAACCACACTCAGCTGGGCCAGAAAAATGCAAATTGAAGCTCATTAACAATTAGCATCTGCCCCACCCTCTGGAAATCCTCTTATGCTGAGCACCTGAGGGAGTTTTTCATTCAGTTGAGGGCTACCACCCAAGGCTCATCAAGTAACTGAAACTAATAGCCTCCAGGCAAAAAGCTAGAGGATAAATGAACATTTCCTGAACGTGCAAATTTACACAGGAAAGTGTTTAATGTGAGTCCTCCCACACTCATTCAAACCCGGTAGAGGGAGCCACAAACAGCAGAACACCAACACCCACAGGGAAAATTTGGCAGGCTCCAAAACCCACTGAGACAACCAAAATGGTGAAACAAAGAAACAAATCCCAAATGAAAGAACAAGAGAACTCTACTGAAGATGAGATAAATGATACAATTAAGTAAGTTATTAGAGGTACAGTTCAGCATGAGTAAGGACTCAACACCATGAGTAAAGATATAGAAACATTGAAAACCAACCAAGTGGAAATGAAGAATGATATAGCAGAAATAAAGAACCCATTGGAAGGAATAATCAGCAGAGTAGAGGAAGCTGAGGACTGGATCAGTGCATCAAAAGACAGGGTAGAAAAAATCAACCAACCAGAAAATCAAAAAGAAATTAAAAAATAGGAACACAGCTCAAGAGAACTGTGGGACAACTGCAAACATAACAACATTTGCATCATAGGAGTTCCAGAGGAAGAAGAAAATAAGCAAGGGTTAGAGAAAAGACTTGGAGAAATAGTGACAGAAAACTTCCTTAACTTGGTGAAGGAAGAAGGCATTCAAGTTCAAGAAGCACAGAGAGCCCAAGTAAGAACCCACATCAACACACATAATAATTATGATGACAAAAATTAAAGACAGAGAATCTTAAAAGGAGCAAGAGATAAGCAACAGGTTACCTACAAAGAAACCCTCATAAGGTTATCAGTTGATGTCTCAACAGAAACACTACAGGCCAGAAGAGAATGGCATGAAGTAATCAAGGTCATGAAAAACAAGGATCTGGATCCAAGACTACTGTATACATTAGGGGTATCATTCAAAATAGAAGGTGAAATGAAGAGCTTCCCAGACAAAGAAAGGCTAAGGGAATATATGAGCACCAAACCAGCACTGCAAGAAATGTTAAAAAGACTGCTGTTATTAGTAGAAGAAATAGGAAGAAAAATATAACCACAATAAAAAAAAATGGCAGTAAATAAGTACATATCAATAATAACCTTAAATGTAAATGGATTGAACACTCTGATAAAAAGACACAGAGTAGCTGATTGGATAAGAAAGCTATATATATGAGTCATATATATGTTGTTTACAAGAGATCCACCTCACAACAAATGACTCACATAAGTTGAAAGTGAAGGGATGGAAAAAATCTTCCAAGCAAACAAAACGGAAAAAAAAAAAAGCTGGGGAAGCAATACTCATATCTGATAAATTAGATTTCAAAATGAAGGCTACAACTAGAGACAAAGAAGACCACTACATAATATTGAAAGGATCTATCCAACAGGAAGATATAACCTTGGTAAACATATAGGCACCCAATACAGGAGCACCAAAATATATGAAAAATCTTCTGGAGGTCTTCAAAAGAGAAATTGACAGCAATACAATCATAGCAGGGGACCTCAATACCTTGCTGACATCACTGGATAGATCCTCTAGACAAAAAATTAACAAGGAAACAGAGACTCTAAATGATGCACTAGATCAAATGGATTTAATGGATATTTACAGAGAATTACACCACAAAATTGCATAATATGCATTCTTCTCAAGTGCACATGGGTCATTCTCAAAGACAGACCACATGTTAGGACACAAACTAAGTCTCTACAAGTTCAAGAAGATTGAAATCATATCAAGCATCCTCTCATATCACAATGGCATGAAACTAAAAATCAACTACAACAAGAACATGCAAAGACATTTGAACACATGGAGGCTAAATAGCATGTTATTAAACAATGAAGGGGTTACCAAGGAGATCAAAGAAGAAATTAAAAAATTCCTGGAAACCAATGAAAATGAACATACAAAAACACAAAATCTATGGGATGCAGCAAAAGCAGTTCTGCGAGGGAAGTTCATAGCACTCCAGGCCTACCTCAAGAAACAAGAAAAATTTCTAATTGACTATCTAACCTCACAACTTAAAGAACTAGAAAGCAAGCAAACAAACAAGAACCCCAGAGCAAACAGAAGGAAAGAAATAGTAAAGATCAGAACAGAAATAAATGACATAGAGACCAAAAAAACAAATAAAACAAAAAACAATTCAAAAGATCAATGCAACAAAGAGCTGGTTCTTTGAAAAGATAAACAAGATTGATGGACCCTCAGCTAGACTCACCCAGAAACAAAGAGAGAGAACCCAAATACACAAAATGAGAAATGAAAGAGGAGAAGTAACAACTGACACCACAGAAATACAAAGGATTGTTAACAAACACTATGAACAATTATATGGCAACAAATTGGACAATCTAAGTTAAATGGACAAATTTCTAGAAACACATAGTCTCCCAAAACTGAATCAGGAAGAGTTAGAAAACTTGAACAGACCAATAACAACTAAGGAAATTGAAGGTGTAATCAAGACTCTCCCAGCAAACAAAATCCGGGCCCAGAATGACTTCACAGGGGAGTTTTACCGAACATTCAAAGAAGAATTAACACCCATCCTCCTTAAACTATTCCAAAAAATTCAAGAAGATGAAAGACTTCCAAACTCTTTTTTTGAGGCCAGCATAATTCTAATTCCAAAACCAAATAAAGATACTACAAAGAAAGAAAATTACAGGCCAACATCCCTGATGAACATAGATGCCCAAATCCTGAACAAAATAGTAGCAAATCAGATCCAGCAATACATTAAAAAAATCATTCACCATGACCAAGTGGGATTTATTCCAGGCAAGCAAGGCTGCTACAATATTTGCAAATCAATAAATGTGATACACCACATAAACAAAATGAAATATAAAAACCATATGATCATATCAATAAATGCTGAAAAAGCATTCGACAAAGTCCAGCACCCATTTCTGATAAAAACGCTCAGCAATGTGGGAATAGAGAGATCATATCTTAACATAATAAAGGCCATATATGAAAAACCTACAGCCAACATCTTACTCAATGGGCAAAAACTAAAAGCTTTTTCCTTAAGAACAAGAACAAGACAGGGATGCCCACTTTTGCCACTCTTATTTAACATAGTACTGGAAGTCTCAGCCTCAGCAATCAGACATACAGAAAAAATAAAAAGAATCCAAAATGGAAAGGAGGAAGTGAAACTGTCATTATTCGCAGATGACATGATATTGTACATAGAAAACCCTAAAGACTCCATCAAATATCTGCTAGATTTAATGAACAAATTTGTCAAGGCAGCAGGATACAAAATTAACATCAAGAAATTGACGGCATTCTTATACACCAGTGAACTCACAGAAAGAGAAACTAAAAGAACAATCCCATTTTCTATTGTGGCAAAAAATTATGATACCTATGAATAAACTTAGCCAAAGAAGTAAAGAACCTATTTGCATAAAACTACAGGACATTGAAAAAAGAAATAGAGGACGATATAAAAAAGTGGAAACATATACCCATTCACGGATTGCAAGAATTAACATAATTAAAATGTCCATACTACCCAAAGCAATCTATAGGTTCAATGCAATCCCCATCAAAATACCATCAAAATGGACAGGGAACCCACTGTATGGGAGATTATAATTGCCAACAATGCATCAGATAGGGGCTTAATTTCCAAAATATAAAGAGTACTCATACAACTCAACAGAAGGAAGATAAAGAACCCAATTAAAAAATGGATAGAGGACCTAAATAGACACCTCTCCAAAAAGGACATACAAATGGCCAAGGGACATATGAAGAAATACTTAATTAAAAATTTGTCTGCCATTTGACCCAGTGATACCACTTTTAGGAATATATCCTAAGAAGCCTGAAACACCAATCAGAAAGAATATATGTACCCCTATGTTCATAGCAGCACTCTTTACAATCGGTAAGATCTGGAAACAGCCCTAGTGTATATTAATAGATGAGTGGATAAAAAACTGTGGTACATATATACAATGGAATACTATGCAGCTGTAAGAAAGAAAGATCTCATCCTTTGAGATGACATGGAGGGACCTTGAGAGTATTACACTAAGTGAAATAAGCCAATCAGAGAAAGACAAATACCACATGATCTCACTTATTTGTGGAATATAATGAACAAAATAAGCTGATGAACAAAAGAGACCCAGAGACATGGAAAGGAGTCAGACTGAGACACCTCAGAGGAGAGGTGTGGGGGGATGGATGAGATAGACCAAAGAACTTATATGCATGTATGCATAACCAACGGACGTAGACAACAATGCTGGGGGTGGCTGGGGGGGGGCATGGGATGGGGAGGAGGGTGTCTAGGGGGGAAAAAGGAGAAACATGTGTAACAAAAATACATTAATAAAAAGTGGAAATAAAAGGCGTGATAGGATACATAGTTTTTCGAAATACTTCTAGGAAGTACACTCTTTGTCCAGATGAGGTTGAGGGACCACCTGTAGTAGCATCACCTGGAAAGGGTGACTACTTTTTAGAAAAGAAATGCAAATTTCTAGGGTGCATCCAGATTGAATTATTTAGGTTTGGGTTGGATCCTAAGTGAGTCAATTATCAACATGCACCCCATATGGTTCTCATGCAAACCAACATTTAAGAAACCCTACTTAAAAAAACCGAACTAATATGTTACAGTATTTCAACCATGCCTGAAGAGGGAAACACTTCACCTACATTTTTGGATTGAGGATTGAACTGAAACAAGCCAAGTAAGAAGCAGAGCTCACGAAGCAGCAGCACCCATGGGGAAGCACAGAGCTAGATCAAGGTGGTGGGAAGTCCTATGGTGGCCAAATAACAGAGAGGAAGGGAGGGATGAGTCTAGGAGCCTGCTTGCCACTGTGGTTGCATTTGGGGGAGATAACAAGGTCTAGTACTTTTTCAACCATTGAGTATGAGAATGTCCTTGAACTAGCCTGAGGAGAGAGCAACTGTCACAGAAGTCAAATTATGTGCTAATGGAAAGTGGATACACAGAGTACACTTTGGGAAGCACTGTGAGAGAAGGGCAGAGGTGCTTCCCATTGAAATGCTCCTGGATCCTCTGACAATATTGTGGAGACAGACAAAGCATTTGTTCCCTTTTGGTCCTACTGGTGGCCTTGAGTGTAGTCTTGGGTACCCATCTCTTGACGACTCACTGGGCTGAGCTCAGCAGCAGCAGCTCTCTCTTCCTAGGGTCACAGAAGAACTGCAGTTTCCAGGAAAGTAGCTTCACCTCCACAGGCATCACATCACACTCCTCATTGTCAGTGCTAAAGGAGTCCTGTGCTCTTCTGTAGAATCAGGGTGTACTGGCTGCCTTGGAGACACTTGGTGCCCTCAGTGCACAGCTTGGAGTCTCACAACTTTTTACTTCCTTTAGTTATGAAGTCTCCTTTGCTGACATTGTTTGTTCAATACAGATGTTCATAAAATATTTTGTGCTCATCAGGTCAAGTTGACTTTTTCATGTAGTAATGGATAATTCAATGGTGGACAGCTGCACTTCTCTCCAGACCTTGGGGCTCACCTCTTGGGAAAGGGCATCCTGTGGTTGTGCCCGGTACAATGCAAGACTTTTCAATATTCTCCTAGGCAAAGAGAGCTGGCAAAGGAGTCTCTTTTACTTCACTGGAAAGTCACTCTTTAGAGGCTTAATGAGTCTGAGGTCATTCCTGAAGAGTGCTAAAAAGTGAGCTGCTTTGGGTTTTAGAGGCTCAAGATATCACTCCTTGCTAACTTTGCCACCAGCATCTCTGAAGGATCCCCACCAAAGGTCAGGCATTGCAAATACGGGTTATTCCTTTTCATTCTTGAACTGCAAGACATCAAGTGGAACTGTCTCTCCTTTCACAATGGCAAGTGTAGCGTCAGTAATATGTTAGACGTTGTTTCCACTTTTAGCTAAGAGGGTCTGACTCAAACTACTGGTCTGTCCCAGTGGGATAAATCTTATGGGAATCTTACTGAAGATAGCCTTATCTAGTCTTCAAAGAACTCCAGTAATAACCTCCTACAATGTCCCCTCTCCTCCAGCAACAATAATCTCATATCTGTGTTTTCCATCAGTTCCATGAGTTTCTTGGTTTGGCCCTCAAAATCTGTCTTAATGACAGTCATGTCCATGACAGATAAGTGCAAAGTAGGGGCAGCATTTTTTTTTTTCAAATAGAGTCCTTGCTTTGGCTTTGCAAGGATTGAGAAAGACCATTGCCTTCTTCATTTGTGCATTGGGAGGAATGAGTTGTTTGCCAAACACCTGAGGTTCTTAATAGGCTGCTCTCCTTACTAGTTTATCAGTGTTTTCTGCATAGTCAATGGCCTCCCCATGTCAGCAGACAGATTCCAGCTGTAGTTTTCTTCCAATCATTTTGCTGTTCTGATTTGATTTTATGCTTCATGTTTTCTGCTGTTGATTTCCTGTAATGTATTCTTCATTTCAGTTATTGTATTCTTTTTGTGTTTTCTGTCTCTTTGTTGAAATTCTCACTAAGTTCATGTACTCACCCTTAAGTTAATTGATTATCCTTCTAACCAGTGTTTTGAACTCTGCACCTAGTAGATTGCTTGTCTTCATTTCATTTAGTTCTCTTTCTGGAGTTTTGTTCTGTTCTTTCACTTGGGATGTGTTTCTTTGTCTCCTCATTTTGCCTGCTTCCCTGTATTTATTTCTATGTATTAGGTAGAACTGCTACATCTCCCAGTTTGGTAGAGTGGCCTTTTGTAATAGGTGTCTTTTGGGGTATAGCAGTACAACATCTTCAGTTACCCAAGCTGGGTGCTCCTGTTGTGCAACCCCCCAGTGTAAGCTCTGTGCACCCTCCTGTTGCTGTTGAGCCTTGATTGCTGTTGGCACATCAGTGGGAGGGATATACCCCCAGTCTGATGAGCTACAAGGTCTGGCTGTAACTACAGTGGAAGAGTGGATGTAGACAATGACCCCATGAAGCAGGACTCATTTCAGTGGGGCTCTGTTGCCAGATGAGCCTGTCCCTTGAATATGTTACTCATGTAGATGGTTGGGTGGTGCTCTGGCATGTTCTGAAGTTGTTTACTAGGTGCACTGGCCCTGGGGCCTCCTGGGAGGTGCAGGCCAAGATCAGTTGCCACCTGTACTTTGCCTAGAGCCACCCAGCATAAACTACAGAGTGATCTGCAGATGGCTGCTGCTTGTGCTGGGCTTGGAGCTGCCTGGGAGAAGCCATGCTGTGAACTGAGGTTGGCTGCCACTAGTGCTGGACCTGAGGCCACTTAACAAGAGTATGGGACACTCCAAGGCCAGATGCTGCTTGCTTAGTGTTTGTGAAACTCTGAGAGATTTTAGGAAAGTTTTTTTTTTTTTATAATTTATTTTATTATTAATTTGTTTTTGTTACAGATGTTTTTCCTTTTTTTCCCCCATTGACACCCTCCTCCCCCTCCCCTTCTCCTCCTCCCCATCCCTGTTGTCCATGTCCATTGGTTATGCACCCATGCACATATGCTCTGTGATTTATCTCTTTCCCCCACCTCCCCCCCCTCCTCTGAGGCCCGTCATCCCGTACTCCACCTCCATGTCTCTGGGTCAATTTCGTTGTTCAGTTTGCTCAGTTCTCCTGTGTGTTGCCGGCTTCCTCCGTTGGTGTGGGGGTCGCTCAGCTCCCTCGCTCCGCCTGGGTTCCTCCGTTGGTGTGGGGGTCGCCCGGCTCCCTCGCTTCGCCTGGGTTCCTCCGTGGTGGGGGGTCGCCCGGCTCCCCCGCTCCGCCTGGGTTCCCCCGTGGTGGGGGGGTTGCCCGGCTCCCCCGCTCCGCCTGGGTTCCTCCATGGTGGGGGGGTCCCCCGGCACCCTCGCTCCACCTGGGTTCCTCCGTGGTGGGGGGGTCGCCTGGCTCCCTTGCTCCTGGGTTCCTCCATGGTGGGGGGGTCGCTCAGCTTCCGCAGGAGCCCCTGGCTGCAGGATCTCGTTTCCTTTCAGGCGACAAGGAGGGTCCTGGAGGGCAGTATGCTGTCTCCATTCTGCTGCTTCTTTAATTTCGTAGTTGCAGGGCTTCCATTCAGCTTGATTTCATGCGGTCTTTAAGTGATAGTTATTCTGTGATTTAGTTGTAACTTTGATGTGGTTGTGGGAGGACGCGATTCCGCGTCCACCTAGGCCGCCATCTTGACTGGAAGTCCTAAACTATTCTTTATATCAGTTAGTGCCTCCTTCATTTCTAACTGTGTATCCATCATTTCTGACTGGTCCCTTTTTATGCTCTTGAGGCCCTCACTAAGTTCACTGAGGTTCTCACTAAGTCCATTGAGCATCCTTATAAGCAGTATTTTGAACTCTGCATCTGTTAGGTTGCTTAACTCCATTTCCCTTAGTTCTTTTCCTGGAGTTTTGTCTGTTCTTTCATTTGGGACCTGTTTCTTTGTCTCCTCATTTTGGCTGCCTCCCTGTGTTTGTTTGTATGTATTACTTAGCGAGAGGTGTGGGGCTAGCTGAGACTAGATGCTGCTTGTTTGAAAGAATTTAGGAAAAGTTGAAGCAGGCTCCAAGACAGGCCAATCCTATGGTAAAGCAATTGGCAATAATTGGGTGGGCCTGGAAGTTGGGTGGGGCGGGGCCTCAGTGAATCACCAGGGCGGGGCCAACTGTGTGAGCCAGGTTGCTGGAGTCCCAGAAATGGTGGCATCTACCACCCCAGGGAAGGGCTCACCAAAGGAACAAAAGCCTCTGATAGCAAGTCTGTCCAGGTCTGTCCAGGAGAAAGCTGCCTCTCCAGCCCTCGCGCCAATGCCAAACAGCTCAGTTCTTCCCCATATGATTCTGGTGCCTTTCAGGCTGCCTCCCCTGCGCTGGAGCCCGGAGGGAGCGAGTCTGAGTAAGTCTGTGTGCGGGCCCTTTAAGAGGAGCTGCCACGGGCTCCAGCTGCCTCAGCCTCAGTTCCCGCTGGTTTCTCCAGCCAGAAGTTATGGGGACTTCTCTTCCTGGCACTGGAACCCTCAGCTGGGTGCCTGGTGTGGAACGGGGACCCCTCAGTCCTCAGGGAGGACCTTCCCAGCTGAGGTGTCTTCCTAATTTTTATCCGCCACACGTGGGTGTGGGACCAGCCCGTCATGCCTCCGCCCTCCTACCAGTCTCGATGCGGTTTCTTCTTTAATTTCGTAGTTGTCAGACTTCCATTCAGTTTGATTTCAGGTGGTTTTGAATGATGGTTGTTCGGTAGTTTAGTTGTAACTTTGATGTGGTTGTGGGAGGACGCGATACTGCGTCTACCTACGCCGCCATCTTGACCGGAAGTCCTTAGGAAAGTTTTAAGTATGAGTCAAGACAGGCTATTTGTATGAAAAAGCCAGTCGAAATGGCTTGGGTGGGCCCAAAAGTTGGGTGGGGCAAGGTCTCATGGGATCACTAGGGTGATGTGGATAGTATTCGCTGGCTTGATGGAGACTCAGATATGGCACGTGCCTGCCGTCTCTGTGTGAGGAAAGCTTAGCAAAGGATTAATGGCCTATGTCAGCACTTCTGTGTGGGAGAGAGCTGCCCCTCCAACCTTTGCCCCAAAGTCAGACAAATCAGTTTCTCCCAGTATTTCCCTAGTGCCTTTGAGCTGCTGTCCCAGTGCTAGACCTCAGGGCTGGAGTCCACGTAAATTCACGTGTGGGCCATTTTAGAGGAACACCTAAGATTCCAGCTGCCCTCCATATCCCTCAGCCACAATCTCAGCCAGAAGTTATGGGAAGTTCTCTTTTTGGCATGGGAACCCTGGTCTGGCGGGCCTAGTGTGGGGCTAGGACCCCTCATTTTTCAGGAACGGCTACTGCATTTGAGATATCCCTCCCATTTTTTTGTTTGTTTGTTTGTTTGTTAATCCTCACCCGAGGATATTTTCCCATTGATTTTTAGAGAGAATGGCAAGGAGGGAGGGAGAAAGAGAGGAGAGAAATATCAATGTGAGAGAAACACATTGATTGGCTGACTCCCACACAACCCTGCCCAGGGCTGGGGATTGAACTGAAACCCAGGTATGGCCTTGATGAGGAGTCAAACCTATGACCCTCTGGTCTGCAAACCTACACTCTAACCACTGAGCAAAACTGGCCAAGGCCCCTACCAATTAAAAAAAAATTTCCCCCCCCCTTTACTGATTTTAGAGAGAGAGGAAGTGAGAGGGAGAGAGAGATAGAAACATCAATGAGAGAGAACATCGAATGGCTGCCTCCTGCATGCCCCCCACTGGAGATTGGGCCCACAACCTGGGCATGTGTCCTGACCAGGAATCAAACCGGTGACCTTTTGGTGCATGGGTCAACGCTCAACCACTGAGGCACACCAGCCGGATGCTCCTGCCACACATGGAAGTGGGGCCAACCTGTTCCACATCTCTGTCCCTCCTACCAGTATCAATATGGCTTCTTCTGAATATCTTTAGTTTTGTTCTGGGTCTCAGTTAAATTATTGAAAATATTTGCTCTTTTCTGGTCTCATTCTGAATCTTTGTTTGGCAGGTCCCTAGGAGTGTGTAGGGTAAGACTATTTTAACTTGCTCCTGAGGCAAATCCTCTCTGAGTACTTTTGATTACCCATGAATTATAGAGTTTTTTATTCTATTGGTGGGAACATAAAATATTCCTAGCTCTTCATGGGTTTGAGTATTATACCCTATGATATTTTCAAGTGGTTCTTTTTCTAGCCTCAGGTAGTTTCCATGTGTATGGTGATCATTAATCATCTGTGGACTTGAAGAGTCCCTCTAAGGATTTATGCAGCTCTCTCTGTTCTTTAATATATTTTTCCAGTATTCTCTCCTCTTAACTTTAACCTCTTTGGCCTTCCTGGACATCTCCTTCTTCTCAACTCAGGCCTATTTCTGGGATCTGTCTGGTTTTCCTTCTCTTTGTATTATGACTTGGAAACTACTCTCTATAGGAAGCATGCTTAGAAAATCATGGGGTTCATCTTGTTTGTTTCCCGTTACACAGAGATCACTGTCATTAGTTGCCTGATAGCCAATGTATTGAAATTAATTGTTTTACATTTTTTATCTGATTTTTTAGTGTTTTACCCAAGAAGATAAAGCCAGTGCCCAGTAACTCCATCTTGGTTGGAAGCAGAAATTGTCACATTATTCTTTGAAAAATGATAAATGTGGTACATACTCAAGGTACAAAGCCTATGATCCAATTACAATTAATATTCAGATATATCATTAGCTAGGAGTCATGGACAATTTTTTCCTATAATGATGATATCAGAAGTTCTATTTCTATCTGTTGGATTTTTCTTTCCCCAATGAATTGCATTGACACTGTTAAAAATCAGTTGAATGTACAGATGTGCTATGTCTTATGATGGGTAATGTCCCTATAAACCCATCATAAGCTGAAAATATTGTAAGTTGAAAATGCAATGAATACACCTAACCTACTGAACATCATAGATTAGCCTAGCCTAGCCTTAAATGTGCTCAGAACACTTACATTAATCTACAGTTGGGCAAAATCATTTAACACAATAATTATGCAGTAGAATTTTGGTTGTTTACCCTCATGATCACATGGCTGACTAAAAGCTGTGGCTCACTGCACCTATCCAGCATCATGAAAGAATATTGTACCACATATTGCTAATTTGGGAAAAGATTGAAATTCAAAATTCAAAGTACGGTTTCTATTTATGCATATCACTTTTCACCATTGCAAAGTTAAAAATTTGCAAGTCAAACCATTGCACATCACAAATTGTCTGTGTATGAGTAGGTGTATTTATGGAACTTATAATTTCTTTTTTTTTAATCTCTACAATTATTTATTTATTTTGTTAATTAAATTATTTTTGTTACAGATGTTTACTCCTAATGCCTCCCCACTTCCTTCACAGGATTGTTGTCTATGTCCATTGGTTAGGCATACATGCTTAAAAGTTCTTTGGTTTATCTCATTCCTCCCTCCTTCCCCCTTCTCTGAGGTTTGTCAGTCTGAACCGTACTCCTTTCTATGTCTCTGGGTCTATTTTGTTCATTAGCTTATTTAGTTCATTATATTCCACAAACAAGTGAGATCATATGGTATTTGTCTTTCTCTGATTGGCTTATTTTGCTTAGCATAATACTCTCTAGGTCCTTCCATGTCGTCTCAAAGGATATGAGATCTTTCTTTCTCACAGCTGCAGTGTTTCATTGTGCATATGTACCATAGCTTTTTTACCCACTCATCTACTGATGGACACTTGGGCTGTTTCCAGATCTTAGCAATTGTAAATAGTGCTGCTATGACATGGGGGAACATATATTCTTTCTGATTTGTTGTTTCAGGCTTCTTAGGAAATATGTCTAGAAGTGGGATCACTGGGTCAAATGGCAGTTTCATTTTTAACTTTATAAGGAAACACCATATTGTTTTCCATAGTGGCTGCACCAGTCTGCATTCCCACCAACAGTGTACTCAAGTACACTTTTCTCCATACCCTCACCAACACCTGTTGTTTGATGATTTGTTGATGGCAGTCATTCTGGCAGGTTAGAGGTGATACCTCAGAGTGATTTTAATTTGCATCTCTCTGATGATTAGTGACACTGAATATTTTTTCATATGTCTCTTGGCCATTTGTATGTCCTGTTTGGTAAGGTGTCCATTGAGGTCCTCTGCCTATTTTTTAACTGGGTTCTTTGTCTTCCTTTTGTTGAATTGTATGAGTACTCTTTATATTTTGGAAATTAAGCCCTTATCTGATGTATTGGGCAATTATGCTCTCCCATATAGTGGGTCCACTTTCCATTTTGATGCTTGTTTCTTTTGTTGTGCAGAAGCTTTTTAGTTTGATGTAGTCCCATGTATTCTTTTTTTTCCTCTTTGTTTCTCTTGCCTTAGGCATTGTATCAGTGAAAATTCTGCTGTGTGCGATATCTGAAATTTGGTTGCTTACATCTTGTTCTAGGATTTTTATGGATTCACAAGTCACATTTAGTCTTTTATCCATTTTGACTTTATTCTTGTGCATGGTATAAGTTGGTGGTCTAGTTTCATTTTTTTTTTTTTGCATGTAGCTGTCCAATTTTCCCAACACCATTTTTTTAAAGGCTGTCTTTACTCCATTGTATGCTCTTGCCACCTTTGTCAAATATTAACTGAACATAAAGTCTTGGGTCAATTTCCAGGTTCTCTGTTCGATTCCATTGATCTATATGCCTGTTCTTGTGCCAGTACCAGGCTGTTTTGATTACAATGGCTTTGTAGTATAACCTGATATCTGGTATTGTGATCCCTCCTACTTTGTTTTTCTTCTTCAAGGTTGCTGTGGCTATTCGGTGTCTATTTTGGTTCCATATAAACTTTTGAAGTATTCTAGTTCTGTGAAATATGTCATTGGTATTTTAATGGGGATTGCATGAATCTATAGATTCCTTTGAGTAGTATGGACATTTTAATGATGTTAATTCTTCCAATTCATAAACAAGGTATATGCTTCCACTCTTTTATATCTTTCACTATTTCTTTTTTCAATGACTGTAGTTTTCTGCGAATAGGTCCTTTACTTCTTTAGTTAAGTTTATTCGTAGATATCTTAATTTTTTTGCCGCAATGGTAAATGGGATTGCTTTTTTAGTGTCCTTTTCTGTGAGTTCATTGTTGGTGTATATGAATGCCACCGATTTCTTGATGTTAATTTTGCACCCGGCTACTTTGCCAAATTCATTTATTAAGCATTTTTTTAATAAATTCTTCAGGGTTTTCTATGTACAGTATTATATCATCTGCAAATAATGAGCGTTTCACTTCCTCCTTTCCAATTTGAATTTCCTTTATGTTCTCTCCATGTCCAATTGCTGTGGCTGAGACTTCCAGTACTATGTTAAATAAGAGTGGCAAAAGTGAGCATCCTTTTGTTGTTCCTGTTCTTAAGGGAAATGCTTGTAGTTTTTGCTCATTGGATATGATGTAGGCTGTAGGTTTTTTATATATGACCTTTATTATGTCAAGATATGATCCCTCTATTCCCACATTGCTGAAGGTTTTTATCTGAAATGGGTTTGGGATTTTGTCAATGCTTTTTCAGCATCTATTGATACGATTATATGGTTTTATCTTTCATTTTGTTTATGTGGTGTATCATATTTATTGAGTTGTGAATATTGTACCTGTCTTGCATCCCTGGGATGAATCCCACTTGGTCATGATGAATAATTTTTTTGGTGTATTGCTGGATCTGGTTTCCTAACATTTTGTTAAGGATTTTGGCATCTGTGTTCATCAGGGATATTGGCTTGTGGTTTTCTTTCTTTGTAGTGTCTTTATCTGGTTTTGGACTTAGAATTATGTTGGCCTCATAAAATGAGTGTGGAAGTCTTCTATTGTCTTTGACTTTTGGAATAGTTTGAGGAGAATGGGTGTCAGATCTTCTTTGGAAGTCTGTAAAACTCCCCTGTGAAGCCGTGTGGGCCCGGGCTTTTGTTTGCTGGGAGTTTCTTGATTACATCTTCAATTTACTTAGTTGTTATTGGTCTGTTCAAAGTTTCTGTGTCTTCCTGGTTCAGTGTTGTGCGACAGTGTGATTCTAGAAATTTGGCCATTTCACGTAGATCGTCCAATTTGTTGGCATATAATTGTTCATAGTATGTTTTATTGATCCTTTGTATTTCTGTGGTGTCAGTTATTACTTCTCCTGTTTCGTTTCTGATTTTGTTCATTTGGGTCCTCTCTCTTTGTTTCTTGGTGCCTCTGGTTAAGGGTCCATCAATTTTGTTTATCTTTTCAAAGAACCAGTTCTTTGTTTCATTGATTTTTTTGAATTGTTTAATTCTCTATGTTGTTTATTTCTGACCTTTACTATTTCTTTCCTTCCACTTGCTCTGGGTTTTTATTTTATTTTACTTTTTGTTTGTTTTCTAGTTCTTTAAGTTGTGAGATTATGTAGTGAATTAGACATTTTTCTTGATTCTAGAGGTAGGCCTGTATTTCAATGAACTTCTCTCTCAGGACTTCTTTTGATGCATCCCATAGATTTTGTGTTGTTGTGTGTTCATTTTCATTGGTTTCCAGGTTTTTTAAATTTCTTCCTTAATCTCCTTGGTAACCTATTTATTGTTTAATAACATGCTATTTAGCCTCCATGTATTTGAATATTTTTGCATGTTTTGTTGTAATTCATTTTTACTTTCATGTCATTGTGATCTGAGAAGATGCTTGATATGATTTCAATCTTCTTGAACTTGTAGAGACTTAGTTTGTGTCCTCGCATGTGGTCGGTCTTTGAGAATGCCCCATGTGCACTTGAGAAGAATGTGAATTCTGCAGTTTTGGGGTGTAATTCTCTGTAAGTATCTGTTAAATCTATTTGATCTAGGGCATCATTTAGAGCCTCTGTTTCCTGCTCACTTTATGTCTAGAGGATCTATCCAGTGATGTCAGTGGGGTGTTGAATTCCCCTTCTATCATTGTATTGCTGTCAAGTTCTCCTCTGAAGTCCTCTATATGTTTTTAAATGTATTTTGATACTCCTATATTGGGTGCATAAATGTTTACCAAGGTTATATCTTCTTATTGGACAGATCCTTTCAATATTATGTAGTGGCCTTCTTTGTCTCTAGTTATGGCCTTTATTTTGAAATCTGTTTGATCAGATACGAGCATTGCTACCCGAGCTCTTTTTTTCCTTTTCATTTGCTTGGAAGATTTTTCCCCATCCCTTTCAACCTATGTGATGCTTTTGTTGTGACGTGGGTCTCCCGTAAACAACATGTATATGAGTCATGCTTTCTTATCCATGCAGCTACTCTGTGTCTTTTGATTGGAACATTTAATCCATTTACATTTCAGGTTTTTATTGATATGTACTTATTTATTGTCATTTTCGTTTATTGTGGTTATATTTTCTTCCTATTTCTTCTGGTAATTACAGCAGTCCTTTTATCATTTCTTGCAGTGCTGGTTTGGTGCTAATATATTCCCTTGACCCCCTCCCCTCCTTTTTATTGGTTTGGGAAGCTCTTTATTTCACCTATTTTGAATGATAGCTTTGCTGGATAGAGTAATTTTGTTTTGTTTTTTTTCTGTTTTGTAGTGGATAATGGTTTTATTTATTTATTTTATTATTATTATTATTTTTATTTATTTTTATTAATTTACTTTTGTTACAGATGTTTCTCCTTTCCCCCCCCCTTGTCACCCTCCTAACCCTTCCTCCCTAACCCGTCCCCAGTTTTGTTGTCCATGTCCATTGGTTATGAGTATATGCATACAAGTTCAGTGGTTCATCACTCCCCTCCCCCACTCCCTCTTCTGACAATTGTCAGTCTGTACCCTACTTCCACATCTCTGGGACTACCCTGTTCCTCAGACTGTTATGTTTATTGTATTCCAGAAATAAGTGAGATCATATGATATTTGTCTTTCTCTGCTTGGCTGATTTCACTTAGGATAATAGTTTCCAGATCCTCCCATGTCGTCGCAAAGGATAAGAGATCTTTCTTTCTTACAGCTGCATAGTACTCCATTGTGTATATGTACCACAGCTTTTTTATCCATTCGTCTACTGATGGACACTTGGGCTGTTTCCAGATCTTAGCTATTGTAAATAGCGCTGCTATAAACATGGGGGTACATATATTCTTTCTGTTTGGTGTTTCAAGCTTCTTATGGTATATTCCTAGGAGAGGGATCACTGGGTCAAATGGTAATTCAATTTTTAATTTTTTGAAGTAACACCATAGTGTTTTCCACAGTGGCTGCACCAGTCTGCATTCCCACCAGTAGTGTACTAGAGTCCCCTTTTCTCCACACCCTCGCCAACACTTGTTGTTTGATGCTTTGTTGATGGCGGCTATTCTGACAAGTGTGAGGTGATACCTCATTGTTGTTTTAATTTGCATCTCTCTTATGATTAGTGATGTTGAGCATTTCTTCATATGTCTCTTGGCCATTTGTATGTCCTCTTTGGAGAGGTGTCTATTTAGTTCCTAATCGGGTTTTTTGTCTCCCTTTTGTTGAGATGTATGAGCACTCTATATATTTTGGAACTTAATCCCTTATCTGATATGTCATTGGCAATTATGCTCTTCCATACAGTGGGTTGCCTTTCCACTTTGATGGTTGTTTCTTTTACTGTGCAGAAGCTTTTGAGTTTGATGTAGTCCCATGTGTTCATTTTCCCCTTTGTTTCTGCTGCCTTCGGTGATATATCAGTGAAGATTCTGCTGCGTATGATGTCCGAAATTTTGTTGCCTACATTTTCTTCTAGGATTTTTATGGATTCATGAGTCACATTTAAGTCTTTTATCCATTTGAGTTTATTCTTGTGTATGGTGTAAGATGGTGGTCTAGTTTCAATTTTTTGCATGTAGCTGTCCAATTTTCCCAACACCATTTATTAAAGAGGCTCTCTTTACTCCATTGTATGCTCTTGCCACCTTTGTCAAATATTAATTGAGCATAATGTTTTGGGGCAATTTCTGGGTTCTCTGTTCTATTCCACTGATCTATGTGCCTGTTCTTGTGTCAGTACCAGGCTGTTTTGATTATAGTAGCTTTGTAGTATAACCTGATGTCTGGTATTGTGATCCCACCTACTTTGTTCTTCTTTTTCAAGATTGCTGTAGCTATTTAGGGTCTTTTTTGGTTCCATATGAACTTCTGAAGCATTTGTTCTAGTTCTATGAAATATGTCATTGGTATTTTGATGGAGATTGCGTTAAATCCATACATTGCTTTGGGTAGTATGGACATTTTAATGATGTTAATTCTTCCAATCCATGAACAAGGTATGTGCTTCCACTTTTTTATATCTTCCTCTATTTCTTTTTTCAATGTCCTATAGTTTTCTGCAAATAGGTCCTTTACTTCTTTGGTTAAGTTTATTCCTAGGTATCTTAATTTTTTTTGCTGCAATGGTAAATGGGATTGTTTTTTTAGTTTCTCTTTCCATGAGTTCATCATTGGTATATAAGAATGCCGTCGATTTCTTGACGTTAATTTTGTATCCTGCTACTTTGCCAAATTCATTTATTAAGTCTAGTAGATTTTTGATGGAGTCTTTAGGGTTTTCTATATATAATATCATGTCATCTGCAAATAATGACAGTTTCACTTCCTCCTTTCCAATTTGGATCCCTTTTATTTTTTCTTTATGTCTGATTGCTGTGGCTAAGACTTCCAGTACTATGTTAAATAAGAGTGGTGAAAGTGGGCATCCTTGTCTTGTTCCTGTTCTTAAGGGAAATGCTTTTAGTTTTTGTCCATTGAGTATGATGTTGGCTGTAGGTCTTTCATATATGGCCTTTATAATGTTGAGATATGATCCCTCTATTCCCAAATTGCTGAGCATTTTTATCAGAAATGGGTGCTGGATTTTGTCAAATGCTTTTTCAGCGTCTATTGATATGATCATATGGTTTTTATCTTTCATTTTGTTTATGTGATGTATCACATTTATTGATTTGTGAATATTGTACCAGCCTTGCATCCCTGGGATGAATCCCACTTGGTCATGGAGAATACTTTTTTTGATGTATTGCTAGATCCGATTTGCTAGTATTTTGGTAAGGATTTTGGCATCTATGTTCATCAGGTATATTGGCCTGTAGTTTTCTTTCTTTGTAGTGTCTTTTTCTGGTTTTGGAATTAGAATTATGCTGGCCTCATAAAACAAGTCTTCCTTCTTCTTGAATTTTTTGGAATAGTTTGAGGAGAATGGGTGTTAGTTCTTCCTTGAATGTTCGGTAAAACTCCCCTGTGAAGCTGTCAGGGCCTGGGCTTTTGTTTGCTGGGAGGGTCTTGATTACTTCTTCAATTTCCTTCGTTGTTATTGGCCTGTTCAGGTTTTCTATCTCTTCCCGGTTCAGTTTTGGGAGACTATGTGTTTCTAGAAATGTGTCCATTTCACTTAGATTGTCGAATTTGTTGCCATATAAATGTTCATAGTATTTGTTAACGATCCTTTGTATTTCTGTGGTGTCAGTTGTTACTTCTCCTCTTGCATTTCTGATTTTGTGTATTTGGGTTCTCTCTCTTTGTTTCTTGGTGAGTCTAGCTAAGGGTCCATCAATCTTGTTTATCTTTTCAAAAAACCAGCTCTTCATTCCATTGATCCTTTGAATTGTTCTTTTGGTTTCCATGTCGTTTATTTCTACTCTGATATTTACTATTTCCTTCCTTCTACTTGCTCTAGGGTTTTCTTTTTGTTTGTTTTTTAGTTCTTTAAGTTGTGAGGTTAAGTTGTCAATTAGAAATTTTTCTTTTTTCTTGAGGTGGGCCTGTAATCCATGAACTTCCCTCTCATAACTGCTTTCGTTGCATCCCATAGATTTTGTGTTGTTGTGTGTTCATTTTCATTAGTTTCCAGAAAGTTTTTAATTTCCTCCTTGATCTCCATGGTAACTGATTCATTGTTCAATAACATGCTATTTAACCTCCATGTTTTCAAATGTCTTTGCATGTTCTTGTTGCAATTGATTTCTAGTTTCATGCCATTGTGATCTGAGAAGATGCTTGATATGATTTCAATCTTCTTGAACTTGTAGAGACTTAGTCTGTGTCCTGTCATGTGGTCTATCTTTGAGAATGTCCCATGTGCACTTGAGAAGAATGTGAATTCTGCAGTTTTGGGGTGTAATTCTCTGTATATATCTATTAAATCCATTTGATCTAGTGCTTCATTTAGAATTTCTGTTTCCTTGTTAATTTTTTGTCTAGATGATCTATCCAGTGATGTCAGTGGGGTGTTGAAGTCTCCTGTTATGATTGTATTGTTGTCGATTTCTCCTTTGAAGTCCTCCAGAAGTTTTTAAATATATTTTGGTGCTCCTATATTGGGTGCATATATGTTTACAAATGTTATATCTTCCTGTTGGATAGACCCTTTCAATATTATGTAGTGACCTTCTTTGTCTCTAGTTATGGTCTTCAATTTGAAATCTAATTTATCAGATATGAGTATTGCTACCCCAGCTTTTTTTTCCTTTCTGTTTTCTTGGAAGATTTTTTTCCATCCCTTTACTTTCAACCATGTGAGTCTTTTGTTGTGAGGTGGGTCTCTTGTAAACAACATATATGTGAATCATGCTTTCTTATCCAGTCAGGTACACTGTGCCTTTTTATCTGAGCATTCAATCCATTTACATTTAAGGTGATTATTGATATGTGCTTATTTATTGCCATTTTTGTTCAGTGTGGTTATATTTTTCTTCCTATTCTACTAATTACAGCAGTCTTTTTAACATTTCTTGCAGTGCTGGTTTGGTGCTAATATATTCCCTTAGCCTTTTTTTTTTTTGTCTGGGAAGCTCTTTATTTGACTTTCTATTTTGAATGATAACCTTGCTGGAGAGAGTAGTCTTGGATTCAGATCCTTGTTTTTCATGACCCTGATTACTTCATGCCATTCCCTTCTGGCCTGTAGTGTTTCTGTTGAGAAGTCAGATGATAGCCTTATGGGGGTTCCTTTGTAGGTAACCTGTTGCTTATTTCTTGCTGCCTTTAGGATTCTCTCTTTGTTTTTAATATTTGGCATTTTAATTATTATGTGTCTTGGTGTGGGCCTGTTTGAGTTCTCTTACTTTGGGCTCTCTGTGCTTCTTGAACTTGAATGCCTTCTTCCTTCACCAGGTTAGGAAAGTTTTCTGTCATTATTTCTTCAAATATATTCTCTATCCCTTGCTCATTTTCTTCTTCTTCAGGGACTCCTATAATGCAAATGTTATTACGTTTCCAGTTGTCCCACAGTTCTCTTAAGCTATCTTCCTGTTTTTTCATTGTTTTTTCCTTTTGGTTTTCTGATTGATTGATTTTTTCTACTCTGTCTTCTAATTCACTGATCTGGTCCTCCGCTTCCTCTACTCTGCTGGTCAGTTCTTCCAATGTGTTCTTTATTTCTGCTATGTTATTCTTCTTTTTTTCCACTTTGTTGGTTTTCATGGTGTTGATATCCTTAGTCATGCTGTTTAGTTTCCTCAAGATCATGGCTCGGAACTGTACCTCTGATAATTTGCTTAACTGCATTTGATTTATCTCATCTTCGGTGGAGTTCTTTTGTTCTTTCATTTGGGATCTGTTTCTTTGTTTCACCATTTTTGCTATCTCAGTGGGTTTTGGAGCCTGCCAAATTTTCCCTGTGGGTGTTGGTGTTCTGCTATTTGTGGCTCCCTCTACTGGGTTTGGATGAGCATGGAGGGCCCTCCTTAAACACCACTGTCAAGTCTTACTTTCCTGGGTAAATTTGCAAGCTCAGGAAAGATTCAGTTATGCTCTAGCTTTTTGCCTGGAGGCTATTAGCCTCAGTTACTTGAAAAGCCTTAGGATCTCAGTTGAATGAGAAACTCCCTCAGATGTTTATAGTGTGAGAGGATTTCCTGAGGGTGGGGCTAATGCTGGTTGTTAATGAGCCTCAATTTGCATTTCTTTACCTCTTTTCCTCACCTGAGAATCTCTGAGGGGAGGGGCTACCACAGCTCAGGGAAGGAGTAAACTTGGCTGCAGTTCTGTGTAACCAGGAAGGAACAAGTTAGCCACCACTGTCCTTTGTGACCACAGCTCAGCACAAACTCTGAGCGCCCTCCAAATCCCAGGTGTCCCCACAGAGTTCCAGTCCAGTCTGCCCTCCCTCTGCCAGAGCCCCAGGTGAGTGGCTGTGGCTATTTAGCGCTCTGTCCCAGCCCTCTGTGCTGTGGAGCAGCTGGGGCTCTTAACCCTGAGGGCAGGCGCCTCCGCTCCCAGCTAAGGCCGCTGCTCACAGCCAAGGCCGCTGCTGTCCGTGGGCTCCCAGCCCCCCACCCTCACGCACCTCCGCAGATCCTACCAGGCTCATTCAGTGTCCCTGGTTGTATGATCCTCTCTCGCTGCTTTTCTGTTGCTTTTTCCCGACGATTTGTCTTTATTTTAGTTGTAATTCCCGTTTGGTCCTGGGAGATCGTCAGTGTAGCTTCCTTTCACTCCGCCGCCATTTCCCCTCTGCTGGATAGAGTAATTTTGGATTCAGGTCTTTGTTTTTCATTACCTTCATAACTTCATGCCATTCCCTTCTGTCCTTTAGTATTTCTGTTGAGACATCAGCTGATAGCCTTATGTGTGTTCCTTTGTAAGTAATCTGTTGATTTTTTCTTGCTGCCTTTAGGATTCTCTCTTTGTCTTTAATTTTTGGCATTTTAATTTTGATGTGTTTTGCTGTGGGCCTCATTGGGTTCTTCTTACTTGGGGCTCTCTGTGCTTCTTGAACTTGTATGCCTTTTTCCTTCACCAAGTTCGGGAAGTTTTTGTCACTATTTCTTCCAATATATTCTGTAACCCTTGCTCATTTTCTTCTTCTGGAACTCCTATGATACAGATGTTGTTACATTTCATATTGTATTTCAGTTCTGTTAAGCTTTCTTCCTGTTTTTTAATTGTTTTTTCTTTTTGGTTCACTCTTGGACATTTTTTTCTACCCTGTCTTTTAATTCACTGATCCAGTCCTTGTCTTCCACTACTCTGCTGATTATTCCTTCCAATTCTTCTTCATTTCTGCTATGTCATTCTTCATTTCTCCATGGTGGTTTTTCATTTCAATTGGTTGATTTTCATTGTTTCTATATGTTTACTCATGCTGTTGAGTTCTTTATTCATGCTGTTGAACTTCCTCTGACCTCTACCTCTGATAACTTGCTTAATTGCATTTTATTTATCTCTTCTTTTGTAGAATTATCTCGTTCTTTCATTTGGGATTTGTTTGTTTCTCCATTTTTGATGTCTCAGTGGGTTTTGGAGCCTTCCAAATTTTTCTTGTCGGTGTTGGCTCCCTGTACTGGGTTTGGGTGAGTGTGGAAGGACCCAAGTTAAACCCTAGTCAAGTGACACTTTCCTAGGTAGATATGCAGGCTAATCAAATGTTCAGTTTTCCTCTACCTTTTGCCTACTTCCTACTGGTCTCAGTTACTTGATGAGCCTTGGGTTGTAGCCCTCAGCTGAATGAAAAAGTCCTGCAGATGCTCAGGATAAGAGGATTTTCAGAGATTGGGGTAAATGTTTGCTGACTGTCTTTAGCTGTTAATAAGCCTCAATTTGCATTTCTCTGGCCTGACTGGGTGGTGTTAAGTTCCTGAGGGTGGGGCTGTTCCTTCTCCCTGGGGCTTTGGGAAGGGGCTCTTTGAGCAGGGTGGGTACTGTCCTAGGAGGGAGTAATTCAGGACAAAACTCCTGGTGCCCTCTCAGCTCTCCAAACTCCTGATTCCCTCCACACAGGTCCAGTGCAGTCTTCCCTCCCTCTGCCAGAGCCCAAGTTGAGTGTCTGTAGCTAATTTAGTGCTCTGTCCTGGCACTCTGTGCTGTGGAGCTGGCTTGAGATTTTAACCCTGAGGGAACTGCTCACAACCTAAACAGCCCTTAGCTGCTGTCTGTGGGATCTTAGTCCACACTCTCTTAAACCTCCACAGTTCCTACTAAGGTCAATTTGATGTTGTGTCTTTGTCCCTGGTTATATGGGTTCTCTCCAGCTGCTTTTCTGTTAGTTTTTCCTCATGACTTATCTTTATTTTAGTTGAAATTTCAGTTTGTTCTTGGGAGATGGTCTGTTTAGCTTCCATTCACTGCTCTGCCATTTTTTCATAGCTATCCCTCTACTCATCTGCTGAATTGGGCTTTTCTAAAAACAACATCCTCCAAATGTATGACTGCTCATTCCATACACTAAGGGAGCATGCATTTCTGAAGTGCTTGATCAGCACTATATAGTAGAACTACTGATGGATCTTATAATATCTTTATTAATCTATTTGTATATCTTTGTGCAATACTATACAACCTTGATTACTATAGCTTTATAATAACTCTTGCAACCATGTAGATTGTGGATAAAGTTTTATTTCTTTTATTGCAATAATAAGAGCTCACCCCCCTCCACTGCACATGCTAAGTTCTCCAGTACAAGATGAAATAGACATGGTACGAGCAAATATCCTTACTTTGTTTCTAATCTTAAGGAAAAATTACTCAATTTTTCACCATTAAGTATAATTCTAGCTGTAGAATTTTCATAGATTTCCTTCATTAGATGTAACATGTTTTTTTCCTTTTTTACTTAGGTATACTTAAGTTGCTTGACTGTATTCAAAGAATAATGGACTAGCAAATTCCAAGATGCCTGCAGAGCAGGTGGAAGCTATAATCACCTGCTCCCAGCCCCAAAACAAATTTATAGCTAAATTATAGAGCAATCAACCTGAATAACCAACTGAGGGCTAGCTGAACTGAAATATTATAACCAAGAATGTACAGAAGAAGCCACATAGAGTCTTGTAAGAAGAGCAGAGATGCAGAAATGGCTGGCACTTGCACCTTCTTGTTGTGGCCAAGAACCAGAGGGATATCTTGGCTGAAAATTTTCCTCCCCCCAGAATTGTGGGTTCTCAACTCCACACAGGGATCCCCAACCCAGAGCAACAGAGATGGGATGAAGAGCCTGTATACTATCTGGTGGTGAAAAATTAGTGGGGATTCAGTATACCTGGGAGACAAAGGATTTTCCAGAGACCCAGACACTACCTTCCTAGGGTTGAGAACTCTTATTGTTACAACACCAGCCTCAAAAGTGCACTATGTTTTCCTCCAACTATTGGCAACACCACTCTGTCATGCTTGGGTCCTGCAGAGGGATCTGCTGGTTTCACCCAGGAGAGACCTTTGGCATACTCTTTTTATGGAGAAGCTCTTGGTGGAGACTCAGACAGTGATTGAACTATGTAGCTTTAGAAAGGGGATCATTCTTCCCCACCTCAAGCACACAGCTGGTACCACCTCTACTTTTTGAATCCCTTAGCCAGCCCTTCCACTCTCTGTGGCCCTTCCATGCTAAGTTCAGTCCCACAGAAGGATCACAGTGCACCACAGAGTGGGACTTTTAGAGTGTGTCTGTCAGGGAGGCCCTTTTCCTGGAATCAGATGGGCAGGTAATGGACTGTGTGACTACATTGTGGTGCGGACATTCCTATTTCCCCTGCTAGCTCAGCTCATGTTATTCCCCCAACAGGAAACTCATGTGACCTGCCTTTCTGGCAGCCAGTGGCCCTGCAATGCTGAGCTCAGTCCTGAGGAAAGATCTGAGAGCTGCTCAGAGCTGGGACTTTGGTGCACATATTCCTCAGTGGCTGTTGCCTGGGAATGAGAAGTGCCTTCCTTCTCCTACAGGCTTGCCAGCATCACCCCCAATGGAAAACTCTTTTGATCTGTCCTCTCAAGACCCAGTGATTCTACCCTGCTGAGTTTGCTGCTGGAGAGAAAATGCTGGCTGCACCCAACCTGAAACTGCAGCATGCTTCTGCTAGGGGAGCTAGAGTTGGAGACTCTGGCACAGATTGTATGGTATGGCTATGGACTAGGTGCCACTTTCCTCTCATCGAATGCCTGACTATGTGGCCCCCAAGTAGGGGACCCACTAACCCCATTCTGCAGACTCTGGTTGTCACTCCCTACTGAGCTTGTGACTTGTGGAAGGGTTTATGAATCATGACCAGCCTGGGCCCACTTACCATTTTTCTTCTGAAGGCTCCGGAGAAAGACCAGACAACCTCAGGTGGAGGCATAGTAGCTGACAGGTGGAGGTGGACATCATGGAGCCTTGGATCTTTTATAGATCCGCCCCCAGTTCTGTGCTGGAGGAAACCAATTGTTGTGCACAACTTGACCCCTCCCATGCATACCCAGGTCCAGTAGATTCAGCCACAAACAGTGAATATCATGGAACTCCAGACAGGTAGCCTAAGGCCAGTTACACCCAAAGGCTGACATCAACCTGTACTTGAACCCCACCCATGTGGACCCAGAACCAACATAACCAGTGGTGGGCTTCATACCACACCAGAGCTTGATCCAATTAGCCCACAAGCAACATAACCAAAGGGAGATTCTGGAAGGCACCAGACCTTGCTAGGAACAACTCTTCTCAAGGGGCAGCCCCTGCACCAGTGACTCATACACAGTGATCAAGGTTTATCCTTATAGTTAACTCCACCCATGAAAGGGAAAACAGCATACAAACCTCAACTACAACTGGGGGGTGCACATAAATCACAAGAAACATTCCTGGAGAACTGAGTTCAGGTGATCAGGACTATTGCACCACTGAGCACAATAAGACATCTTCAACATAAAGCCATTATAACAAGTTTGGGAGTCATAGCAGAGTTACCTAATACAGAGACAAAATGGGGAGACAAAGAAATATGCCTTAAATAAAAGAACAAGAGAAATCCCCAGTAAAAAATGAAATGAAATGAAAGCAACCAAGATACCAGATGCAGAGTTTATTGATTTAGTTTTTTCAACAAAGTCCTTTTTATTTATTTCACTAAAAATCACTTTATTGATTAAATCACCAAGAATTTTCAGCATAAAATTTAACAGCTTAATGAACACCAAGGCCTGGGCTCTGGGGCTTGTTCTGCCTTTCTCAGTCCTTAAAGGGGTTTAGAGGAAGAGACATCATTAACAAAGACCAAGTCAGATGGTTACAGGTCTTCTTTTCCCAGTCATTGAACAAGCTATTCAATTCTTGTCTAGAGCAGGAAAAAGAGAGTATTTCAGAAAAATCTAATAAAGAACCTGACATCGCATTATAAGATCTTTAAAAACAATTTATATTTATCAACAGTACTGATCCAAATTTATTTGCTTCTGATATTATATATATTATCTTTTTTTGCCATTCCCTCAAACTGGAATGGCCTCATTTTGCTCTTGGAAAGAGGAAATCGGTTTTTATGCTCCTGTTATAAGCCAAAATTGAACAACCCTTTCCCAAAGTCCAAAATGTTACTTCTGGCCATGGAATGTGCAGCTTATGACCGCTGATTCAAATCACTTAGACAGGGAAACTGTGGAACTACTATGCAGGCAGCCTTCTTTGGAAATTTGTTCTTGAAAGCAACTCTTCAGAATCATCTACCACTGTGTACAAAGGCTCAAAGGTCCAAATAACTTCTGCTATTCTGTCTCATGAGCTAGGTTCAGAAGAGGCATTGGAATGGTCCAGGGCAGGAGTTGTAGCAGTGGCTCCATGAGGCAGGACCTCAATAACTCGAGGTTTGTCAATGATCCGAGCCATCCAGTTTCCCTTTTCCACAATGCCGATTATCCATGCTTGGTGACCCTCTCCATGTTTAGAAGATTTGATTTCAGAACAAAAGCAAGCAGCCTGTTCCCTTGGCAAGCAAATCACTAACCCTCAAGAAGTTTCTGCTGAGGTTCCTTGAAGGAGCCCAAAGTACCCACTGGCCTTGCTATGACAGACATCTTGGCAATGATTGGCAGATTATGGATAACAAAGGACACCTTGTTTCTTTGTTGTTTTGCAAGGTTCTGAGAGTGCCCCAGAATGCCAAAGCCTGTGATATCTGTGGCTGCATGGGCATTAAATGTGTGCATTAACCCAGCAGCAGTTCTGTTTAGGGTAGCCATGTTGAACATGGCTTCTTGATAGACAAACTCTACCTCTTCTTTGGAGAATACCATCTTTATCTTATTCCATTTTTCAGGATTATCCAGCCATTGGCAGCAACTTGGGTTCCTAAATGTTTGGTTAACACCAGCACATCCCCAACAAATGCACTGTCAGGCATTATGAATTCACTGGGCTGACAAACCACAGTGGTAACCCCACCCATGATAATCCAAAGGTTTACCACAGTTTTTCCACTAGTCATGGCAGTTCCTGCTTCCTCAGCAGCATCCTGAAAGCCTTTGACCATGAGTGGGGTTATCTTTTCTCATTCCTCCTCAGTCATATTCTGGCTAATGCTGAGTAATGTTAACATGTTGTCACATCCAGTAACGCCCATGGCATAGAGGTCACTCAGCCCGTTGGCACAAGCTATGTACCCCATCATGTAGGGATCTTCCACCAAGTGGTAAAAGAAATCCATTGTCTGCACCAGTGACAGGCCTCCATGCCTCAGGGGTATGATGCACAAGTCCATCCCAATGCCCAGGGCTGGGAAAGTTGGGCTGGATTCTACCGTGACAGGCAGGCTGGCTTCCTGGGCCACCTCTTCGTGGCCTCCAACCAGGGCCCAGCCCAGAAAGGTCGCTTGTCTGGTAGTGTCAGTCCCACTAGGAGTTTGAGCAGCATCTCCTGGGGGACCTTGCAGCCTCAGCCCTTCATGCCAGAGAAGCCCATCAATTGCAAGCCTGGGCTAAGGTCCAACACCTGGGGCTCAAAGGGTCGGTAGCTTAAAAAGCAGTGACCCAGAGACAAGACTGCAGGACCCACTGAACCTTCTGCTCCCACCACCACCACCTTAGCCATAGCCTCCCTGCTGGCACCGCTCACTGTGGTTTCTGCCATCACGCCTACCTGTCTGGGAGGGGAGAAGAGGAGAGGTCCCTTTTATTGGCTACTCCAGTTAATATCCAGTAACAGTCACATGTTACCATGGAGACAGTGGCCCACATGACTTGCACCACGGAACTCAAGGCAGTTGTGTGGTCCTGGCCTTTCTCCCAGATGCAGAGTTTAAAACAATGGTTAAAAGGATGCTCAAGGACCGTAGGGAAACAATGGATGATATCAGTGAGAACATAAATGTAGAGATATTAAACATTAAAAAGGACATAGAAACCATGAAAACATCATCAGAAATGAAGAATACAATATTTGAATTGAAGAATACACTAGAAGAAATCAACAGCAGGTTAGATGAAGGAGAGTATCAAATCAGCAATTTAAAGGACAAGATAACAGTAAGCACCCAAGCAGAGCATCAAAAAGAAAAGAGAATTCATAAAAATGAGGATGTCTAAGGGACCTTTGGGACAACATGAAGCATAACAACATCTGCATCATAGAGCTACCAGAATGAGAAGAGAGAGAGAGAGCAAGGGATCAAGAATCTGGTTGAAGAAATAATGGCTGAAAAGTCCTTAAATTGGTGAAGAAAAAAGAAATATAAGTCCAGGATGCACAGAGAGTCCCAAACAAGATGAATCCAAAAAGGCCCACACTAAGACATATCATAATTAAAGTGCCAAAGATTAAAGACAAAAAGGGAATCTTAAAGGCAGCAAGAGAAAAGCAATTAGTTACCTACAAAGGAGCTCCCATAAGGCTGTCAGCTATTTTCTCAACAGAATCACATCAGGCCAGAAGAGATTGGCATGAAATATTCAAAGTGATTAAAAGCAAGGACTTACAACTAAGACTATTCTATCATTTAACATTGAGGTGAAATAAAAAGCTTCTCAGGTACAAAAAAGCTAAATGAGTTTATTACCACCACAGCAGTACTGCAAGAAATTTTAAAGTTTGCTTTAAGAAGAAAGAAAAAAAAAAAAAAAAGAAGTCAAGAAAGAAAAAAACCCATAAGTATAAAGAATAAAATGGCAATAAATAAGTACCTATTAATAATAACCTTAAATGTAAACAGATTAAATGCTCCAATCAAAACATATAGGGTAGTTCAATGGATAAGAAAACATTAGCCATATATATGCTGGCTACAAAAGATTCACATGAGAACAAAAGATACACACACACTGAGAGTGAAGAAATGGAAAGAAAATATTTCATGGAAATGGAAATGAAAAGGAAGCTGAGGTAGCAATACTCATAACAAACAAAATAGACTTCAAATGAAAAGGCCATAATAAGAGACAAATTAGATAACTATATAATACTTAAGGTATCTATCCAACAAGAGGAAATAATCCTTGTAAACATATATGCACCTAACATAGGAGGACCTAAATATATAAAGAAAATCTTGGTGGACATTAAAGGAGAGAGATCAACAGCAATACAGTCATAGTGGGGGATTTTAACACCCAACTGACATCAATGGATACATCTTCCAGACAAAAAAAATCAATAAGGCAACAGTGACCTTAAATGACATACTGGAAGAAATGAATTTAATTGAAATTTACAGGATATTTCATCTCAAAGCAGGAGAATATACATTCCTTTCTAGAGCACCTGAAACATTCTCTAGAATAGACCATATGTTAAGACACAAAACAAGTCTTAATAAATTCAAGAACTGAAATCATATCAAGCATCTTCTCTGAACACAATGGCATGAAACTAGAAATCAATTACAATAAAAAAAAACTGAAAAAGACTCAAACACATGGAGGCTAAATAACATGTTATTAAACAATGAATGGGTTAACAATGAAATCAAAGAAGAAATTAAAAGTTCCCTGGAGATAAATGATAATGAACATGCAACAACTCAAAATCTATGAGACACAACAAAAACAGTCCTGAGAGTGAAGTACATAGCATTACAGGCCTCCCTTAAGAAGCAAGAAAAATCTGAAATAAACAATCTAACCCTACACCTAAAACAACTAGAAAAAGAATAACAAACAAAGCCCAGATTAACTAGAAGGAAGGAAGTAAAAAAGATCAGACTAGAAACAAATGACATAGAGACTAAAAAAAGAAATACAAAAAATCAATGAAACTAAGAGTTGGTTCTTTGAAAAGATAAACAAAACTTTAACCTGACTAATAAAGGAAAAAAGAGAGAGTACCCAAATAAATAAAATCAGAAATGAAAGAGAAGTAACAATTGACACCACAGAAATACAAAGGATTGTAAGAACATACTATAAACAACTATATGCCAACACAGTGGGTGAAATGGATAAATTCTAAGAAATATACACTCTTCCAAAACTGAATCAGGAAGAATTAGAAAACCTGAATAGACTGATTGCAACTAATGAAATTGAGACAGTAATAAAAAAGTCTCCCTGCAAACAAAAGTCGTGGGCCAGATGGTTTCACAGGAGAACTTTACCAAACATTCAAAGAAGAACTAACACCTGTCCTCAAACTGTTCCAAAAAAATTAAAGAGGATAGAAGACTTCTAAACACTTTTTATGAGGCCAGCATTATCCTAATTCCAAAATCAGATAAAGATACTACAAAGAAAGAAAATTATAGGCCAATATCCCTAAGAACATAGATGCAAAAAATCCTCAACAAAATATTAGTAAGCTGGATCATGCAAAACATTAAAAATATCATACATCATGATCAAGTAGGATTTATTCCAGGGATGCATCATTGGTACATTACTTGCAAGTCAATAAATGTGATACATAACATAAACAAAAGGACAAAAATTACATGATCATATCAACAGAAAACTGAAAAACATTTGATAAAATCCAGTACCCTTTTATGAGAAAAACTCTCAACAAAGTGGGAACAGTGGGATTATACCTCAACATAATAAAGGCCACATATGACAAACCTACAGCCAACATCATAGTCCCTAATCAAAAACTTAAAGCGTTTTCCTTAAGATTTGGAACGAGACAGGGATGTCTGCTCTCAGAACTTTTATTCAACATAGTCCTAGCCACAGCAATCAGATAAGAAGAATAAATAAAAGGCATTCAAATTGGGAAGGAGAAAGTAAAACCATAATTTTTTGCAGATGACATGATATTATACATAGAAAACTCTAAAGACTCCACCACAAAACTACTAGAACTAATAAATGAATTTGGCAAAATAGCAGGATAGAAAACTAATATTCAGAAGTCAGTTGCATTTCTATACACCAATAAGAAACTATCAGAATGAGAAATTAAGAAAACAATTTCATTTACTATTGCAAAAAAAAAAAAAAAAAAAAAAGGTACCTAGGAATAAATTTAACCAATGAGGTAAGAGACCTTTACTTGAAAAATTATAGGTCATTGAAGAAGGAAGTTGAAGAAGATACAAACAAGTTGGAGCACATACCGTGTCATGGATGGGAAGAATTAACATCGTTAATGTCTGTACTACCCAGTGAAATCTATTGATTTAACACAATTTCTATTAAAAAAGCAATGGCATACTTCACAGATCTAGAACAAATATTCCAAAAATTTACATGGAGCCAAAAAAGACCCTGAATAACCTCAGCAATCGTGAGAAAGAAGAACAAAGTTGGAGATGATCACACTATCTGATATCAAACTATACTATAAGACCATTGTAAGCAAAACAGCCTGGTTCTGGCTTAAGAACAGTTATATAGATCAATGAAACAGGATGCTAGATTTCTTGAAAATAAATTTTTTTAAAAAATAATTTTTGTTTACTGATTTTAGAGACAGAGGAAGGGAGAGGGAGAGAGAGATAGAAACATCAATGAGAGAGAACATTGATTGGCCACCTCCTGCATGCCCCCTATTGGGGGTTGGACCCACAACCTGGGTGTGTGCCCTGACTGGGAATCAAACCAGAGACCTCTTGGTGCATGGACTGATGCTCAACCACTGAGCCACACCAGCCAGGTGGGATGCTGGATTTCTTACTTGACTAATGTTGAGTGGTTTGCTTATGTAATAGGACAAATTGACCATTCAGATTTGCCAGCAAAACAAAAAATTGCTAGATATAATAAATTTTCAGGTTCTGATAAATAGTAGAATTCTGCTGTCAAATCTAGAAAATTTGACGATCTCTTTTAAATTAAATGTCTCTTTTCTTATTTTTAGTTCCATCTCTCCTACACTTTGCATTTGTAATGTTTTTCAGAGATTTTGAATTCAGTGATTCAATTCTTCGTAAACAATTTCCTCTGATTACTGCCAACTATTTAAAATGTTGGTGTGTTACTTAATAAGTTTGATCAGCATAAGTATATTTTTCTCTTTATTATTGATGTAATCCATACTGAAAAATGCACAAATGATAACAGTAAACCTTGGGAAGATAACAGTAAACAAAAGGAAGACAAAGAACCCAATTAAAAAATGGGGAGAGGACCTAAAGAGTGGTTCATCAAACTACAAGTGCTGGCGAGGGTGTGGAGAAAAGGGGACTCTAGTACACTGCTGGTGGGAATGCAGACTGGTGTAGCCAATATGGAAAACACTATGGTGTTACCTCAAAGAGTTAAAAATTGAACTGCCATTTGACCCAGTGACCCCACTTCTAGGAGTATATCCTAAGAAGCCTGAAACACCAATCAGAAAGAATATATGTACCCCTATGTTCATAGCAGCATTATTTACAATTGCTGAGGTCTGGAAACAGCCCAAGTGTCTATCAATAGTTGAGCATATAAGCCAATCAGAGAAAGACAAATATCACATGATCTCACTTATTTGTGGAATATAATGAACAACAAACTGATGAACAAAATAGACCCAGAGACATAGAAATAGGGTACAGACTGACAAACCTCAGAAGAGGGGGTGGGGTGGGGAGGGAAGAGATAAATCACAGAACTTATTATGCATGTTGTATGTGTAACCATGGACATAGAAAATCCTGGGGGTGGGGGGATCAGGAGGAGGGTGCCAATGGGGGAAAAAGGAGAAACATCTGTAACAAAAATAAATTAATAAAATAATAAAAATAATAATCTAATTTTTAAAGACAAAATTAATTTATTAAAGTCAAACTATTGAAAAAAACTCTACCTTGGAAAATTGCATGTGAAAGTACATGGGAACTGATGGCAAGAGACTGTTTATGTAGCACAACTCATCTTTTTAGTACATTTTATGTCTAAAACCTTGAAGCTGCTGCACAATTCCATGGGACTATAGGGTCTGGTAAAGGGACTCAGAAAAGGTCACATTGAAAAAGCTTTAGACAATGGCGATGGGGTCCTGGGGCTCAGGTTTTGCTGGTGAGGCCCACGTTTTCAAAGCACCGAATCAGTCAGTGTTTTATTTCAGGTCGAATGCCTGAAAGAATCTGCACTGTGAAGGAATGAGTGGGCAAGAAAGAAAGAGGCTGCGATCTGGGCATTGTTGTTCCTGAGGACTCCACAGTTGCTGAGATTCCTCACTGACACTCGCAAACTAGGCTTCTTTCTAGTTTCTGGAAAGCCAGTTGTGGGCTTCCTTCTAGGGCGTCGAACATGGAACATTCGGCATTGGTGACGAGGTATCAACCGCCTGACCCTGAGGCTGGCGCCTTGCGATCGTTGCTGCCGCCCTGGGCGCAAAGGCGGGGCCTTTGTTTCCAGCATCAATGTCAGTTTGTAAAATAGCAGGGCTGGAGTCTGGAGGGTTTACGGGCTTCCGTTTTGAAGGAAGTCTGGGCGGCTCAGAATTTCCAACTTGGTCACCTTATAGCCAGCCTCGTCAAGGCTGAACCACTCAGTAACTGGATCCCAACGGCCTCAACAGGTATGTTATTCCTCACAGGGAGACTGGTGAGCCACCTCCCTCATCAAGTTGTGAGAGTTTTCATTAGATTCTCTGGCAAAAGCATTCTTGCTGTCCTCCTACTTTTACCCCTGCGTGACTGCTTCAGTCTTTCTTCATTTGATGCAGAATCTCAGGCAAATCACACTTTTCCAACTCCTGAGCTCCCAATTTTGTATACTGTATCATTATGGTTTGAAATTAATATCAAATCCTTGAAGGAAAACCAGAAAACATTTGTCTTTCTGGTGGAAAGTGACTGATAAACTTGGGCCAATTTATGATGATAAAATAACCTCCTAGGATTGTTAGGAGGGTTTTAAATGAAGTAAATATGTAAATATAAATATTCACAGCATGTAACTTTTGCCATGGATCCATTCTTGAGGTCGTTTTCTAGCACCTGGGGAGTGTCCCATTTTTTTCTTACTGGTTTCTTGAAATGGCCCACATTTCTGCTTTCCTGTCTCTTACTGTAAGTAAACTTTCCCTGTGCCCCTCTCAAGTTCAGTGATCCATTTGTGCATTAAAACCCATTTCTTCTTGTTTACTCAAGGATATCAGTCCAGCAATTTTCCTCTCTACCACTCATACATTTTGCTTTCTATTGAATCATTTCCATCAGCATATATATTAGATTCCTAAATCTGGCATGACAAAGTACCACAAACTGGGTGGCTTAAAACAGCAGAAATTTATTCTCTCACAGTTCCAGAGTCTAAGATTTTGAAATTAAGGTATTGGCAGGGCTATCTCCCCCAGCTTCTTCCTAGTTTCTGGTGGATGTTGGCAATCCTTAACATTCCTTGGCTCATAGCCACATCAGTCCAGTCTCTGCCTCTGTCATTACTTGGCCTTCTTCCCTGTTTGTCTATGCACATGTGTCTTCATATGTGTTTCTTATAATGACATCTGTCACTGGATTTTGGGTCCATCCTAATACAGTATGACCTCATGCTAACTTGATTACATCTGCAAAGACTGTATTTTCAAATACATAGTCACAGGTGCTAAGGGTTAGGACTTGAACATATATTTTTGGGGAACATAATTCAACCCACAACAGTGGTACTAGTCTAGGTGTAGAGAGATTCCGACAACAGAGAACCAATGCTCTTCTGTCTTAATTTTACCAGTCTACCAGATAACTCCCATGGTCAGGTATATACTTTAAAACTCTTTGGGAGGAGGCATTGTCCTGAGTCTTAATCAGCGTTGGAGAGAAAGAAAAGTAGAGTGAAGTCTTAAAGCCTACCCAATCTATAGTTTCTTATCCCAGCATGACTTGGGTGCCACCTTGATATTAATCTGTTCATACCCTGGGCCTAGGATATTACTTCTATGGAAATAATGACATATATAAAGGGTATATATTAGTCAAAAAATTAGGGAAAACTAAGAATAACATTTTAAAGTTTTCTAAATATATTCTCTGATTGCTATCACTGTCTTCTTCCCTCCCGTCAACCCTCACCCTACATACCCATACATAAATCGGCCTTCAGTCACCTCTATGAGTTTATTACAGATTTTTAAAAAAATTTATTATTTGTTGTTAATAATGTTTTCCTTTTCATTTTGTAATTTCTCCAGAGTTGATTTTGGGTTTCACCCTCTTCATGGCTATTAATAATCCTGCCATTGTTTTAAATCTGAAATCTTCATCTTTTATTTACAGGGAGGAATAAATTTTTTTCACCTATAATTTGGAAGCTAAGTAAATAACAAAATGAAGCCAGTAAAACACCTGTTGTCTTCTAGTAATAAATTGGCAAGTGTTCCAGAATTAAGTCACAAAAAAGGACTACTTAATTCACCATTGTCACCTAAACCAAAGGAAAAACAAAGTTCAAAATCAGTACGTGACAAACTTGAAATGGTCTTAAGATCTCCACCAACAGGAGAATCTGTCGTGAGATATGCTTTGCCCATTCCGTCAAGTAAGACAAAGGAGTTAATAGCAGAAGATGAATTGCTCAGGAAAATTACCAAACATCTGAAGATGGTAAGTCACTTATTGTTCCCTGTGTTGAGGCTCCTCATGACCGTCCCTCAGTTTAGTGATTTGCTAGATGGGCTCACTGGACTCAGCATGTAGTCATATCGATAGCTAAGATTTATTACAGTGAAAGGGTACAAAGAAAAATCAGCAAAGGGAAAAGGTACCTGGGTGAAGTCTAGAGGAAACCAGGTCAAAGCTTCCAAGATTCCTCTCTTTTTGGAGTCACACAGGACATGCTTAATTCCTCCAACAACAAATTGTGATAAAACACGTGAAATGTCTGTAAGAGAAGTTCATTGAAGACTCAGTGCCTAGAGTTTTACTGGGGCTTGATCACTTAGATACTCTGCCTATCATGTATCAAAATTCCAGACTCCCTGAAGCATAAATTATTAGCATGAATTATTGTTTGTACAAATGATGTAGGGACAGTGAGCCACTAATCAGTTAGTGAATGGTGGGAACCCTCCTGAAATCCAAGATCTGAGATGCGAACAGATCTTTCTAAGGATAGGCTTTTTAAAGTCTCATGCCTGCTATGTCAACTCTTCTCTACACTTAGAAACTTTAGCTTTTAGTGTTGGGAAATAAATCTCCCTTTCTCTGGGTTTCTTTTTGCTCAATGATCCATAATTGAATTGTGAATTTACCAAGTATCAAATGAGAACAATGAGGGATAGAACAAACATAAAAATAATACAGGTTGTCAAACTTCCAAAACACAAGATTGCTCAAAGTTTGAGAGGTTAGTTCAGAGAATTTCTGTAAAAAAATTATTGCTTTGATTTTCATCTCTCTATTTCCCCTACTCTCTTCAAAGAAGAAAGTTGAGTCAGTGAAATTTTGAGGAATACTTTGGTGGCAAGTAGAGTTGATGCTTCAGTTATGCATAGACAGATCCTCTCCCTTTTAAATACCTGTCAACAAAGAAATGTAAGAGTCATAGGGCCTCTCTTGCTAGGAAGTAGGGTCAAGGACTGTTGCACATCACTTCTTCATGATGATGTGAGATGAACCATAAGATGGAAAATTTAAGTTTAGAGCACTGGCAGAAATAAGTCGTCTGCTAAAGAGGTCTGACATTGATTTAATAGCTTTTTTTACATTTAATATAATAATTTTAAATTATGAAAGTACTTAATTTGCTTTTTCTCATAGGTTGTTTCTAGTTTGGAAGAAACCTATGGAATTTGCAATGAAAATGTAGAAAAACCAGTTATGAAGTCTGAACATGAAAAATTATCTTTATCTGTAAGTATATGTAACCTTAATATAGAGACATTAACACTGAAAAGGGCTAGGATTTACTTTTGTAGTTCACATATGTTTAAAGAATGAATTCCATATCCATTAAAATGATCCTCTTAGGAAACTTGAAGATATATATATGGAGAGAGAGAGAGAGAGAGAGAGAGAGAGAGAGAGAGAGAGAGAGAGTCTATTTTTAATGCTAATACTTCTGTTTAATTTTTAAGCATGTGGTTGGTGGTTGGTTTGAGGTATATATTCTTTATCATGTTAAAAAAGTTTTTTTTTTCTATTTCCAGTTTGCTAAATAAAAAAAAATAAAATAATAAAGAGGTTATTGAATTTTAAAAAATCTTTGTTGTATATATTGAAGTAATGTAACTAAGGTGGTTATAAATTATTTTACATAATTCATTTTACATATTTCTTAATATTCAACTGTACTTTAATACACTTTACTCATAGAGCATTTTTCTTCTATTTTATAATTAGTTTTGTTAGGTAGAGATTGAGTATGGCTCCTGGTGATAAAACACCTATGTTGTCTTTTAATCCATTAACATGGTATGTCTTTATTTATTTAGGGCTTATTTGATTTTTTTAAATCAGAATTTTGTAATTTTCACCATACAAATCTTGTACATGATTTGTTAGATTTAAATGTTAATTCATGTTTTTTGGAATACTTTTTAATGGCATTACTTTTTTTTTAATCCTCACCCGAGGAGAGGGGAAGGGAGAGAGAGAGAAAGAGAGAGACAGAGAAAAAGAAACATTGATGTGAGAGAGAAACGTCAATTGGTTGCCTCCCATAGGCACCCTGACCAGAGACTGAATCCACAACCTAGGTATGTGCCCTGACCGGGAATTGAACCTGCAACTTTTTGGTGTATGGGACCATGCTCCAACCAACTGAGCCACCTGGCCGGGGCACATTATGTTTTAAATTTCAGTTTTCACATGTTTGATACTCGTATGTTGAGATATGATTGAGTTTTGTGTGTTGATCTTATACATGGTGGGGCAAAAGTAGGTTTATAGTTGTTCATATGGAAAATAAGACAATAATTCACAAATAATAGTACAAGAATAAACTCTGTGTTTCATGTACTCACAACTGTAAACCTGTTTGTGCCCAACCTTGACCAATGTACTTTTTATTCTAGGAGTTTTCCTGTAGATTCCTGGGAATTTTCTACATAGACAATTATGTCACCTTCAAATAAGGGTGGTTTTATTTCTTCCTGTCTGATATGAATGCTTTGCATTTCTTTCTCTTGACTTACTGTGCTGACCTTGGCTCCCAGTATTATATTTAATAGTAGTAATGAGAACAGATATCCTTGACTCATTCTGACTGCTACTTCCAGAAAAGAGTGGAAGTTTAGTTCCCTACTTTTCTTCACCAACACCACTCTGGTGGAGGAATTGGATTGTCACCTACTATTTCCAGCTAGGTGGTGGAGATTCACTCTCCAGCCCTGCTGATACCACCCTGGTAGTAAATAAGGAAGGCCAACTTTCACTGCAACATTATTTTTCAGCCCTATTCACACATATGGGGTGGTGGCGCAGTTTTTTCCTTGGAGTTAGGCTCAAGTAGGATAGGTATTGTCAAAAGGTTTTGTGTTATGGTTGGGACTCCTTTTCACAGTCATTTGGCTTTTCCACGGCTTTAAAAAAATTATTGACAGTATTACAGATGTCCTCCATTTTACATCCCTTTGCCTTCATTCACCCAGCCCCCAACCCACCCCAGGCCTTCACCACATTATTGTGATGTCCATGTGCTATGCAGATATTTTTTTTGGTTTATCTCTTCCAGTCCTTCACCTCCTCCCCTCTGAGATCTGCCAGTTTGTTCCATGTATCCATGCATCCAGTCCTATTTTGTTCATCAGTTTATTTTGTTCATTAGATTCCACATATAACTGAGATCACATGATATATGTCTTTCTCTAACTGGCTAATTTTGCTTAGCATTATACTCTCCAGGTCCATCTGTGCTGTTGCAAAGGGTAAGAGTTCCTTCTTTTTTACATCCAAATAGCATTCCATGTGGAAATGTACCACAGCTTTTTTATCCAGTCATCTACTGATGGGCACTTGGGTTGTTTCCAGATCTTAGCTGGAAGTAAATAACATTGCTATGAACATAAGGGTGCATATGTTCTTTCTGACTGGTGTTTTGGAATTATTCGGATATATTCCCAGAAGTGGGATTGGTGGATCAAATGGCAGTTTCATTTTTAATTTTTCAAGGCAAATTTATACTGTTTTCCACAGTGGCTGCACCAGTCTACATTCCTACCAACAGTGTACTACAGTTTCTTTTCCTCCACATCCTCACCACCATTTGTTTATTGTTTTATTGATGGTAGTCATTCTGGCAGGTGTGAATTGATACCTCATTGTAGTTTTAATTTGCATGTCTCTGATGATTAGTGACGTTGAGTATTTTTTCATATGTCTATTGGTCATCTGTATGTTCTCTTTGGACAAGTGTCTATACAGGTCCTTTGCCCATTTTTTAATTGGGTTGTTTGTCTTCCTGGTATTGAGTTGTATAAAATGTTTATATATTTTGGAAGTTAACCCCTTATCAGATGTATCATTGGCGAATATATTCTCCAATGGGTTCCTTTTATGTTGTGTTGATTTCTTTAGTTGTACAGAATTTTTTTAGTTTGATTAGTCTTTATTTTTTTCTTTGTTTCTCTTGCCCTAGGACATATATTGGCAAAAATACTGCTATATGAGATGTCTGAGATTTTACTGCCTATGTTTTCTTCTTGGATTTTAATGGTTTTGTGACTAACATTTAAGTTTCTTATCCTTTTTGGGCTTATTCTTGTTCATGGTGTAAGTTGTTGGTCTAGTTTCATCTTTTTTGCATGTACCTGTCCAATTTTCCCAACATCATTTTTGAAGATACTGTTTTGTGTTTAAAAAATTTTTTTTTCTTTATTGACTTTAGAGAGAGAGGAAGGGAGAGGGAGAGAGGGAGAGAAACATTGATGGGAGAGAACATCTATTGGCTGCCTGCTGCATGCCCCACACTGGGGATTGAGCCCACAACCTGGGCATGTGCCCTAATCAGGAATCGAACCTGTGACCTCTTAGTGCATGGCTCAACACTCAACCACTGAGCCACACTGGCCAGGCAACACTGTTTTTATTTCATTGTAAGCACTTGCCTTCTTTGTCAAATATTAATTGACCATAGTGGTGTGGATTAATTTCTGGGCTTCCTGTTATGTTCCATTGATCTATAAGCCTGTTTGTGTATCTATATCAGACTCTTTTTATTACAAAGGCTTTGTAGTATAGTTTGATATCTGGTATTGTGATTCCACCAATTTGTTCCTCTTTCTCAAGATTACTGAGGCTATTCAGGGTCTTTTTTGGTTCTTTTATTTTTTTATTTATTATTATTATTTTTTTAACTCATCTTTATTGTTGAATGTATTACAGATGTCCCCTATAGTTTACCCATTGACCTCCTCCTCCCCAATCCTGCCCCTCTCCAACCTTCCCCCCACTATTGTCAGTGTCCATTGTTTATGCATATATGTATAGAAGTTCTTTGGTTTATCTCATTCTGCCACCCCTCCCCCTTTCCTTTGAGGTTTATCAGTCTAACAAACAATTTGTACTTCTTTTATTTTTTTAATGTTTTTATTTTATTTATTTACTTATTTATTTATTTATTTTTATTAATTTACTTTTGTTACAGATGTTTCTCCTTTTTCGCCCATTGACACCATCCTCCCCCTCCCTCCCTGCCCCATCCCCAGTTTTGTTGTCCAGGTCCATTGGTTATGAGTACATGCGTACAAGTTCTGTGGTTCATCGCTCCCCTTCCCCACCCCCATCTGGCAATTGTCAGTCTGTACCCTACTTCCATGTCTCTGGGACTACCCTGGTCCTCAGACTGTTATGTTCATTATATTCCAGAAATAAGTGAGATCATATGATATTTGTCTTTCTCTGCTTGGCTTGTTTTGCTTAGGATAATAGTTTCCAGGTCCTCCCATGTTGTCTCAAAGTATAAGAGATCTTTCTTTCTTACAGCTGCATAGTACTCCATTGTGTATATGTACCATAGCTTTTTTATCCACTCGTCTACTGATGGACCCTTGGGCTGTTTCCAGATCTTAGCTATATGTAAATAGCGCTGCTATGAACATGGGGGTACATATATTCTTTCTAATTGGTGTTTCAGGCTTCTTAGGGTATATTCCTAGGAGTGGGATCACTGGGTCAAATGGTAATTCAATTTTTAATTTTCTGAGGTAACACCATAGTGTTTTCCATAGTGGCTGCACCAGTCTGCATTCCCACCAGCAGTGTACTAGAGTCCCCTTTTCTCCACACCCTCACCAACACTTGTTTGATGCTTGGTTGATGGTGGCTATTCTGACAGGTGTGGGGTGATACCTCATTGTTGTTTTAATTTGCATCTCTCTGATGATTAGTGATGTTGAGCATTTCTTCACATGTCTCTTGGCCGTTTGTATGTCCTGTTTGGAGAGGTGTCTATTTAGTTCCTCTGCCCATTTTTTAATTGGGTTCTTTGTCTTCCTTTTGTTGAGATGTATGAGTACTCTATATATTTTGGAAATTAATCCCTTATCTGATGTATCATTGGCAATTATGCTCTCCCATACAGTGGATTCCCTTTCCACTTTGATGGTTGTTTCTTTTGCTGTGCAGAAGCTTTTGAGGTTGATGTAGTCCCATGTGTTCATTTTTTCCTTCGTTTCTGTTGCCTTAGGTGATATATCAGTGAAAATTCTGCTGCGTATGATGTCTGAAATTTTGTTGCCTACATTTTCTTCTAGGATTTTCATGGATTCATGAGTCACATTTAAGTCTTTTATCCTTGTCTTGTTCCTGTTCTTAAGGGAAATGCTTTTAGTTTTTGTCTATTGAGTATAATGTTGGCTGTAGGTCTTTCATATATGGCCTTTATAATGTTGAGATATGATCCCTCTATTCCCAAATTGCTGAGCGTTTTTATCAGAAATGTGTGCTGGATTTTGTCAAATGCGTTTTCAGCATCTATTGATATGATCATATGGTTTTTATCTTTCATTTTGTTTATGTGATGTATCACATTTATTGATTTGCGAATATTGTACCAGCTTTGCATCCCTGGGATGAATCCCACTTGGTCATGGTGAATAATTTTTTTGATGTATTGCTGGATCCGATTTGCTAATATTTTGTTTAGGATTTTGGCATCTATGTTCATCAGGGATATTGGCCTGTACTTTTCTTTCTTTGTAGTGTCTTTTCCTGGTTTTGGAATTAGAATTATGCTGGCTTCATAAAAGGAATTTGGAAGTCTTCCTTCTTCTTGAATTTTTTGGAATAGTTTGAGGAGAATAGGTGTTACTTCTTCTTTGAATGTGCGGTAAAACTCCCCCGTGAAGCCGTCAGGGCCCGGGCTTTTGTTTGCTGAGAGGATCTTGATTAGATCTTCAATTTCCTTCATTGTTATTGGCCTGTTCAAGTTTTCTATCTCTTTTGGATTCAGTTTTGGGAGACTATGTGTTTATAGAAATGTGTCCATTTCACTTAGATTGTCGAATTTGTTGCCATATAATTGTTCATAGTATTTGTTAACGATTCTTTGTATTTCTGTGGTGTTACTTCTCCTCTTTCATTTCTGATTTTGTGTATTTGGGTTCTCTCTCTTTGTTTCTTGGTGAGTCTAGCTAAAGGTCCATCAATCTTGTTTATCTTTTCAAAAAACAAGCTCTTTGGTGTATTGATCCTTTGAATTGTTTTTCTGGTCTCTATGTCATTTATTTCTGCTCTGATCTTTACTTTTTCCTTACTTCTACTTGCTCCAGGGTTTTCTTTTCATTTACTTTCTAGTTCTTTAAGTTGTGAAGTTAGGTAGTCAATTAGAAATTTTTCTTCTTTCTTGAGGTGGGGCCTGTAGTGCTATGAACTTCCCTCTCAGAACTGCTTTCACTGCATCCCATAGATTTTGTGCTGCTGTGTGTTCATTTTCATTGGTTTCCAGGAAGTTTTTAATTTCTTCCTTGATCTCCTTGGTAACCCATTCATTGTTTAATAACATGCTATTTAGCCTCCATGTGTTCATATGTCTTTGCATGTTCTTGTTGCAATTGATTTCTAGTTTCATGCCATTGCGATCTGAAAAGATGCTTGATATGATTTCAATCTTCTTGAACTTGTAGAGACTTAGTTTGTGCCCTAACATATGGTCTGTCTTTGAGAATGTCCCATGTGCACTTGAGAAGAATGTGAATTCTGCAGTTTTGGGGTGTAATTCTCTGTATATATCTATTAAATCCATTTGATCTAGTGCTTCATTTAGAATTTCTGTTTCCTTGTTAATTTTTTGTCTAGATTATCTATACAGTGATGTCAGTGGGGTGTTGAAGTCTGCTGCTATGATTGTATTGGGATGGATTTTTCCTTTGAAATCCTCCAAAAATTTTTTTATATATTTTGATGCTCCTATATTGGGTGCATATATATTTACCAATGTTATATCTTCCTGTTGGATAGACCCTTTCAATATTATGTAGTGGCCTTCTTTGTCTCTAGTTATGGTCTTCAATTTGAAATCTAATTCATCAGATATGAGTATTGCTACACCAGCTTTTTTTTCCTTTCCGTTTGCTTGGAAGATTTTTTTCCATCCCTTTACTTTCAACCATGTGAGTCTTTTGTTGTGAGGTGGGTCTCTTGTAGACAACATATATGTGAATCATTCTTTCTTATGCAGTCAGCTACTCTGTGTCTTTTTATTGGAGCATTCAATCCATTTACATTTAAGGTGATTATTTATATGTACTTATTTATTGCCATTTTTGTTCAGTGTGGTTATATTTTTCTTCCTATTTCTTCTACTAATTACAGCAGTCCTTTTAACATTTCTTGCAGTGTTGGTTTCGTGCTAATATATTCCCTTAGCCTTTTTTTTTTGGTCTGGGAAGCTCTTTATTTGACCTTCTATTTTGAATGCTAACCTTGCTGGGTAGAGTAGTCTTGGATTCAGATCCTTGTTTTTCATGACCTTGATTACTTCATGCCATTCCCTTCTGGCCTGTAGTGTTTCTGTTGAGAAGTCAGATGATAGCCTTATAGGGGTTCCTTTGTAGGTAACCTGTTGCTTATCTCTTGCTGCCTTTAGGATTCTCTCTTTGTCTTTAATATTTGGCATTTTAATTATTATGTGTCTTGGTGTGGGCCTGTTTGGGTTCTCTTACTTGGGGCTCTCTGTGCTTCTTGAAGTTGAATGCCTTCTTCCTTCACCAGGTTAGGAAAGTTTTCTGTCACTATTTCTTCAAATATATTCTCTTACCCTTGCTCATTTTCTTCTTCTTCGGGGACTCCTATGATGCGAATGTTATTACATTTTCAGTTGTCCCACATTTCTCTTAAGCTATCTTCCTGTTTTTTCATTGGTTTTTCCTTTTGGTTTTCTGATTGATTGATTTTTTCTACTCTGTCTTCTAATTCACTGATCCGGTCCTCCGCTTCCTCTACTCTGCTGGTCAGTCCTTCCAATGTATTTTTTATTTCTGCTATGTTATTCTTTATTTCCACTTGGTTGGTTTTCATGTTGTTGATGTCCTTCCTCATGCTGTTTAGTTTCCTCAAGATCATGGCTCTGAACCCTACCTCTGATTATTTGCTTAACTGCATTTCATTTATCTCATCTTCGGTAGAGTTCTGTTGTTCTTTCATTTGGGATCTGTTTCTTTGTTTCACCATTTTTGCTATCTCAGTGGGTTTTGGAGCCTGCCAAATTTTCCCTGTGGGTGTTGGTATTCTGCTATTTGTGGCTCCCTGTACTGGGTTTAGATGAGCATGGAGGGCCCTCCTTAAACACCACTGTCAAGTCTCACTTTCCTGGGTAGATTTGCAAGCTTAGGAAAGGTTCAGTTATGCTCCAGCTTTTTGCCTGGAGACTATTAGCCTCAGTTACTTGAAAAGCCTTAGGATCTCAATTGAATGAGAAACTCCCTCAGGTGTTTATAGTGTAAGAGGATTTCCTGAGGGTGGGGCCGATGTTGGTTGTTAATGAGCCTCAATTTGCATTTCTTTACCTCTTTTCCTCACCTGGGAATCTCCGAGGGAAGGGCTGCCATAGCTCCTGGAAGGAGCAAACTTGGCTGCCATTCTGTGTAACTGGAAGGAGCTGGCTGGCCACCACCATCCTTTGTGGCCACAGCTCAGCACAAACTCTGAGCACCCTCTAAATCCCAGGTGTCCCCACAGAGTTCCAGTCCAGTCCGCCCTCCCTCTGCCAGAGCTCCAGGTGAGTGGCTGTAGCTATTTAGTGCTCTGTCCTGGCCCTCTGTGCTGTGGAGCAGTTTGGGCTCTTAACCCCGAGGGCAGGCGCCGCCGCTGCTGAGGGCAAAGGCCGCCTCTGTCCGTGGGCTCCCAGCCCGCGAGCTTCCCGCGCCTCCGAAATCCTACCAGTCTCATTTTGTGTCCCTGGTTGTATGGTCCTTTCCCGCTGCTTTTCTGTTGCTTTTTCCCGACGATTTGTTTTTATTTTAGTTGTAATTCCTGTTTGGTCCTGGGAGATCATCTGTGTAGCTTCCATTCACTCCGCCGCCATTTTCTCCTCCAATTTGTACTTCTTAATTCCTTCATCTTTTTCACCCATCTCCCCAGCCCCCACCCATCTGGCAAGCAACAAAAAGTCCTCTGTATCAATGAGTCTGTTTCTGTTCTGCTTGCTCATTTTGTTTGTAGTATCAATTGTTGATAGATATGTATTAATTGCCTTTTTATTGTTCATATTTTTGTTATTCTTCTCCTTCAAGAAGACCCTTCAGCATGTCATATAATACTGGATTGGTGGTAATGAACTCCTTTAGCTTTTTCTTGTCTGGAAAACTCTTGATATGCTCACTGATTCTAAATCAGTGAGCATAGAGTAGAGTAGTCTTGGTTGTAGGTCGTTGCTTTTCATCACCTTGAATATCTCTTGCCATGCCTTTCTGGCTTGCAAAGTTTCTTTTGAGAAATCAGCTGACAGTCTTATGGGAGCTCCTTTGTAGGTAACAAACTGCTTTTCTCTTGCTGCTTTTAAGATTCTTTGTCTTTAACTTTTAGCATTTTGATGATGATGTGTCTTGGTGTGGTCCTCTTTGGGTTCATCTTGCTTGGGACTCTTTGTGCTTCCTGAACTTGTATGTCTGTTTCCTTCACCAAGTTAGGGAAGTTTTCTGTCATTATTTTTTCAAATAGGTTTTCAATTTCTTGTCCTCTCTCTTCTCCTTTTGGCACCCCTATGACACAAATGTTGGTACGCTTGAAGTTGTCCCAGAGGCTCCTTACACTATCCTTATTTTTTTGTATTCTTTTTTCTTTCTGCTGTTCTGATTGGGTGTTTTTTGCTTCCTTATATTCCAAATCGATGGTTTGCTTCTTGGCTTTACCTACTACTCTACTGTTGATTCCCTGTAAATTATTCTTTTTTTTTTTTTTTTTTTCAAATGCTAAAAATGATTATGTTTTATTAATATTTACTCATACATTATAATCTTAATATTGAATTAAATCTTGACTCTTTTTTTTTTTATTAATTTACTTATGTTACAGATGATTCTCCTTTTTTCCCCCATTGACACCCCCCTCCCCCTCCCTCCCTGTCCCGTCCCCGTTTTGTTGTCCATGTCCATTGGTTATGAGTACATGCGTACAAGTTCTGTGTTCATCGCTCCCCTCCCCCGCCCCCTCTTCTGGCAGATGTCAACCTGTACCCCACTTCCACGTCTCCGGGACTACCCTGCTCCTCACACTGTTATGTTCATTATACTCCAGAAATAAGTGAGATCATATGATGTTTGTCTTTCTCTGCTTGGCTTGTTTCACTTAGGATAATAGTTTCCAGGTCCTCCCATGTCGACGCAAAGGATAAGAGATCGTTCTTTCTTAAAGCTGCATAGTACTCCATTGTGTATATGTACCAGAGCTTTTTTATCCATTCGTCTACTGATGGACATTTGGGCTGTTTCCAGATCTTAGCTATTGTAAATAGCGCTGCTATGAACATGGGGGTACACGTATTCTTTCTGATTGGTGTTTCAGGCTTCTTCGGGTATATTCCTAGGAGTGGGATCACTGGGTCAAATAGTAATTCAATTTTTAATTTTCTGAGGTAACACCATAGTGTTTTCCATAGTGGCTGCACCAGTCTGCACTCCCACCAGCAGTGTACTAGAGTCCCCTTTTCTCCACACCCTCGCCAACACTTGTTGTTTGATGCTTTGTTGATGGCGGCTATTCTGACAGGTGTGAGGTGATACCTCATTGTTGTTTTAATTTGCATCTCTCTGATGATTAGTGAAGTTGAGCATTTCTTCATATGTCTCTTGGCTGTTTGTATGTCCTGTTTGGAGAGGTATCTATTTAGTTCCTCTGCCCATTTTTTAATTGGGTTCTTTGTCTTCCTTTTGTTGAGATGTATGAGCACTCTATAAATTTTGGAAATTAGTCCCTTATCTGATATATCATAGGCAATTATGCTCTCCCATACAGTAGGTTGCCTTTCCACTTTGATGGTTGTTTCTTTTGCTGTGCAGAAGCTTTTGAGTTTGATGTAGTCCCATGTGTTAATTTTTTCCTTTGTTTCTGTTGCCTTAGGTGATATATGAGTGAAAATTTTGCTGCGTATGATGTCTGAAATTTTGTTGCCTACATTTTCTTCTAGGATTCTTATGGAGTCATGAGTCACATTTAAGTCTTTTATCCATTTTGAGTTTACTCTTGTGTATGGTGTAAGTTGATGATCTAGTTTCATTTTTTTGCATGTAGCTGTCCAATTTTCCCAACACCATTTATTGAAGAGGCTGTCTTTGCTCCATTGTATGCTCTTACCACCTTTGTCAAATATTAATTGAGCATAATGTCTTGGGTCAATTTCCGGATTCTCTGTTCTGTTCCACTGGTCTATGTGCCTGTTCTTGTGCCAGTACCAGGCTGTTTTGATTACAGTAGCTTTGTAGTATAATCTGATGTCCGGTATTGTGATCCCTCCTACTTTGTCCTTCTTTTTCAAGATTGCTGTAGCTATTCGGGGTCTTTTTTGGTTCCATATGAACTTCTGAAGTATTTGTTCTAGTTCTGTGAAATATGTCGTTGATATTTTGATGGGGATTGCATTAAATCTGTAGATTGCTTTGGGTAGTATGGACATTTTAATGATGTTAATTCTTCCAATCCATGAACAAGGTATGTGCTTCCACTTTTTTATATCTTCCTCTATTTCTTTTTTCAGTGTCTTGTAGTTTTCTGCAAATAGGTCCTTTACTTCTTTGGTTAAGTTTATTCCTAGGTATCTTAATTTCTTTGCCGCGATGGTAAATGGGATTGTTTTTTTAGTTTCTCTTTCTGTGAGTTCATCATTGGTGTATAAGAATGCCGTCGATTTCTTGACATTAATTTTGTATCCTGCTACTTTGCCAAATTCATTTATTAAGTCTAGTAGATTTTTGATGGAGTCTTTAGGGTTTTCTATGTATAATATCATGTCATCTGCGAATAATGACAGTTTCACTTCCTCCTTTCCAATTTGGATCCCTTTTATTTTTTCTTCACGTCTGATTGCTGTGGCTAAGACTTCCAGTACTATGTTAAATAAGAGTGGTGAAAGTGGGCATCCTTGTCTTGTTCCTGTTCTTAAGGGAAATGCTTTTAGTTTTTGTCCATTGAGTATGATGTTGGCTGTAGGTCTTTCATATATGGCCTTTATAATGTTGAGATATGATCCCTCTATTCCCAAACTGTTGAGCGTTTTTATCAGAAATGGGTGCTGGATTTTGTCAAATGCTTTTTCAGCATCTATTGATATGATCATGTGGTTTTTATCTTTCATTTTGTTTATGTGATGTATCACATTTATTGATTTGCGTATGTTGTACCAGCCTTGCATCCCTGGGATGAATCCCACTTGGTCATGGTGAATAATTTTCTTGATGTATTGCTGGATCCGATTTGCTAGTATTTTGGTAAGGATTTTGGCATCTATATTCATCAGGGATATTGGCCTGTAGTTTTCTTTCTTTGTAGTGTCTTTTTCTGGTTTTGGGATGAGAATTATGCTGGCCTCATAAAACGAGTTTGGAAGTCTTCCTTCTTCTTGAATTTTTTGGAATAATTTGAGGAGAATGGGTGTTAGTTCTTCTTTGAATGTTCGGTAAAACTCCCCCGTGACGCCGTCAGGGCCTGGGCTTTTGTTTGCTGGGAGAGTCTTGATTACATCTTCAATTTCCTTCGTTGTTATTGGCCTGTTCAAGTTTTCTATCTCTTTCCGATTCAGTTTTGGGAGACTATGTGTTTCTAGAAATGTGTCCATTTCGCTTAGATTGTCGAATTTGTTGCCATACAAATGTTCATAGTATTTGCTAATGATCCTTTGTATTTCTGTGGTGTCAGTTGTTACTTCTCCTCTTTCCTTTCTGATTTTGTGTATTTGGGTTCTCTCTCTTTGTTTCTTGGTGAGTCTAGCTAAGGGTCCATCAATCTTGTTTATCTTTTCAAAAAACCAGCTCTTTGTTTTATTGATCCTTTGAATTGTTTTTTTGGTCTCCATGTCATTTATTTCTGCTGTGATCTTTATTATTTCCTTCCTTCTACTTGCTCTAGGGTTTTCTTTTTGTTTGCTTTCTAGTTCTTTAAGTTGTGAGGTTAGGTAGTCAATTAGAAATTTTTCTTCTTTCTTAAGGTGGGCCTGTAGTGCTATGAACTTCCCTCTCAGAACTGCTTTCGCAGTATCCCATAGGTTTTGCGTTGTTGTGTGTTCATTTTCATTGGTTTCCAGAAATTTTTTAAATTCTTCCTTGATCTCCATGGTAACCCATTCATTGTTCAGTAACATGCTATTTAGCCTCCATGTGTTCATATGTTTTTGCATGTTCTTGTTGCAATTGATTTCTAGTTTCATGCCATTGTGAACTGAGAAGATGCTTGATATGATTTCAATCTTCTTGAACTTGTAGAGACTTAGTTTGTGCCCTAACATATGGTCTATCTTTGAGAATGTCCCATGTGCATTTGAGAAGAATGTGAATTCTGCAGTTTTGGGGTGTAGTTCTCTGTATATATCTATTAAATCCATTTGATCTAGTGCTTCATTTAGAGTCTCTGTTTCCTTGTTAATTTTTTGTCTAGAGGATCTATCCAGTGATGTCAGTGGGGTGTTGAAGTCTCCTGCTATGATTGTATTGTGGTCGATTTCTCCTTTGAAGTCCTCCAGAAGATTTTTAATATATTTTGGTGCTCCTATATTGGGTGCATATATGTTTACCAAGGTTATATCTTCCTGTTGGATAGATCCTTTCAATATTATGTAGTGGCCTTCTTTGTCTCTAGTTATGGTCTTCAATTTGAAATCTAATTTATCAGATATGAGTATTGCTACCCCAGCTTTTTTTTCCTTTCTGTTTGCTTGGAAGATTTTTTTCCATCCCTTTACTTTCAACCTATGTGCGTCTTTTGTTGTGAGGTGGGTCTCTTGTAAGCAACATATGTGTGAATCATGCTTTCTTATCCAGTCAGCTACTCTGTGTCTTTTTATCGGAGCATTCAGTCCATTTACATTTAAGGTGATTATTGATATGTACTTATTTATTGCCATTTTTGTACAGTGTGGTTCTAATTATCTTTCTATTTCTTCTAATAATTATAGCAGTCCTTTTAACATGTCTTGCAGTGCTGGTTTGGTGCTAATATATTCCCTTAGCCTTTTTTTGTCTGGGAAGCTCTTTATTTGACCTTCTATTTTGAATGATAGCCTTGCTGGATAGAGTAGTCTTGGATTCAGATCCTTGTTTTTCATGACCTTGATTACTTCATGCCATTCCCTTCTGGCCTGTAGTGTTTCTGTTGAGAAGTCAGATGATAGCCTAATGGGGTTTCCTTTGTAGGTAACCTGTTGCTTATCTCTTGCTGCCTTTAGCATTCTCTCTTTGTCTTTGATTTTTGGCATTTTAATTATTATGTGTCTTGGTGTGGGCCTGTTTGGATTCTTCTTACTTGGGGCTCTCTGTGCTTCTTGAACTTGAATGCTTTCTTCCTTCACCAGGTTAGGAAAGTTTTCTGTCACTATTTCTTCAATTATATTCTCTAACCCTTTCTCATTTTCTTCTTCTTCAGGGACTCCAATAATGCGAATGTTATTATGTTTCCAGTTGTCCCACAGTTCTCTTAAGCTATCTTCCTGTTTTTTCATTGTTTTTTCCTTTTGGTTTTCTGATTGATTGATTTTTTCTACTCTGTCTTCTAATTCACTGATCCGGTCCTCTGCTTCCTCTACTCTGCTGGTCAATCCTTCCAATGTGTTCTTTATTTCTGCTATGTCATTCTTTATTTCCACTTGGTTGGTTTTCAGTGTTTCTATATCTTTACTCATGGTGTTGATGTCCTTACTCATGCTGTTTAGTTTCCTCAAGATCATGGCTCGGAACTCTCCCTCTGATAATTTGCTTAGCTGCATTTCATTTATCTCATCTTCGGTGGAGTTCTCTTGTTCTTTCATTTGGGATCTGTTTCTTTGTTTCACCATTTTTGCTATCCCAGTGGGTTTTGGAGCCTGCCAAATTTTCCCTGTGGGTGTTGGTGTTCTGCTATTTGTGGCTCCCTCTACTGGGTTTGGATGAGCGTGGAGGTCCCTCCTTCAACACCACTATCAAGTCTCACTTTCCTGGGTAGATATGCAGGCTCAGGAAAGGTTTAGTTATGCTCTAGCTTTTTGCCTGGAGGCTATTAGCCTCAGTTACTTGAAAAGCCTTAGGATCTCAATTGAATGAGGACCTCCCTCAGATGTTTACAGTGTAAGACGGTTTCCGAGAGTGGGGCCAATGCTGGTTGTTAATGAGCCTCAATTTGCATTTCTTTACCTCTTTGCCTCACCTGGGAATCTCTGAGGGAGGGGCTTCCTCAGCTCCGGGAAGGAGCAAACTTAGCTGCAGGTCTGTGCAATCGGGAAGGAGGGGCTGGCCACCACTGTCCTTTGTGGCCACTGCTCAGCACAAACTCTGAGCGCCCTCCAAATCCCAGGTGTCCCCTCAGAGTTCCAGTCCAGTCCGCCCTCCCTCTGTCGGAGCCCCAGGTGAGAGGCTGTGACTATTTAGCGGTCTGTCCTGGCTCTCTGCGCTGTGGAGTAGCTGGGGCTCTTAACCCCGAGGGCGGGCACCGCCACCGCCGCTCCCAGCTAAGGTCGCCGTGCTGGGGCCGCTGCTCCTAGCCGGGGCTACCGCTCCTAGCCAGGGCTGCCGCTCTCAACCGGGGCCGCGGCTCCTAGCCGGGGCCGTAGCTCCCCGCCGAGGGCGTGTCTCCCAGCCGGGGCCGCAGTTCCCCGCCGAGGGCGCGTCTCCCAGCCGGGGCGCAGTTCCCCGCCGAGGGCGCGTCTCCCAGCCGGGGCCGCAGTTCCCCGCCGCTGGCGCGGCTCCCCACCGAGGGCACGGCTCCCAGCCGGGGCCGCGGCTCCCAGCCGAGGGCGCAGCTCAGAGCCTGTGGCAATGCCCACAGACGAGGGCGCAGCTCCCAGCCGGGGCCGGAGCTCACAGCCGAGGTCGCTGCTGTCCGTGGGCTCCTAGCCCGCCACCCTCACACGTCTCCGCAGATCCTACCAGGCTCAGTCAGTGTCCCTGGTTGTGTGGTCCTCTCCCGCTGCTTTTCTGTTGCTTTTTCCCGATGATTTGTCTTTATTTTAGTTGTAATTCCCGTTTGATCCTGGGAGATCGTCTGTGTAGCTTCCATTCACTCCACCGCCATTTTCTCCCCCCTTGTAAATTATTCTTTGTTTCAGTTAGTGCATCCTTCATTTCTGACTGGTCTTTTTTTTTTTTATCCTCACTCGAGGACTTTTTTGCATTTGTCTTCAGATATAGCAGGAGGGAGAGAGGGAGGAAGAGAGAGAGATAAACATCGATGTGAGAGAAACACATCGACTGGTTGCCACCCACACGACCCCAAATGGGGCCGGGGACAAACTGCAACCGAGGTATTTGCCCTTAGTGGGAACCAAACCTGGGACTCTCTGGTCCGCAGGCTGACTCTCTAACTGCTGAGCCAAACCAGCCAGGGACGACTGGTCCTTTTTTATGTTGTTGATGTTCTCACTAAGTTCCTTGGAGGTCTCCTTAAGTTCCTTGAAAGTCTCACTAAGTTCCTTGAAGGTCTCACTAAGTTCCTTGAATGTCTCACCAAGTTCCTTGAGCAACCTTATAACCTGTGTTTTGAACTCTGTGTCTGATTGATTGCTTATCTCCATTTTGTTTAATTCTTTTCCTGGAATTTTGTTCTTTTCTTTCATTTGGGACATGTTTCTTTAAGAAGTCTCCTCATTTTGGCTGCTTCCCTGTGTTTGATTCCATGTATTAGGTAGAGTTGCTATGTCTCCTAGGCTTCATAGGGTGGCCTATTGTTGTAGGTGTCCTGTAGGATCCAGTGGCACAGCCTCCCTGATCACCCCAGCTGGGCCCTCGAGGTGCACCCCTCATGTGGACTGTACACCCTTCTGTTGTAATTGAATCTTGATTGCTGTTGGCATGCCAATGGGAGGGATTTACTCAGGCTGATCAGCTGCAAGGACTAGCTATGCCCACTGACCACTGGCCTCTGACTCCCTTGGAGGATCAGCTGTGTAGGGACCCAGCACACAGAGCAAGACTTACTTCATCAGGGCTCTGGTACCCACTGAATCTGCTCATTGAGTTTGTCACTTGTGGAGGTGGTTGGGTGGTAGTGTTTCAATGTGGTCTGAAGCTCTCCACTGGGTGTGCTGGCTCTGGGGCAAGGTCATCCACTGCCTGTGTTCTATCCGGGGCCACCAGGCATAAGTTACAAAGTGATCTGCAGATGGCTGCTTCTTGTGCTGGGCTTGGAGGTGCCCAGGAAAAGCCAAGTTGTGAACCAAGGCTGGCTGCTTCTAGTGCCAGGCCTGGGGCCACTTAATGAGAAGTATGGGGCTCACTGAGACCAGATGCTGTTTGTTTGAGAAAATTTAGGAAACTCTGAAGCAGAATGCAAGACAGGCCAATCCTATGGTAAAGCCTTTGGAAACAGCTTGGGTGCGCCCAAAATTTGGGTGGGGTGGGGCCAACAGTGTGAGCCAGGTCGCTGGAGTCCCAGATATGGCACCTGTCTGCCGCCCCTGGGAAGGGCTCACCAAAGGAACATCAGCCTCCACCAGCACATCTGTCCAGGAGAAAGCCGCCTCTCCAGCCCTCATCCTGAGGCCAAACAGCTCAGTTCTTCCCTGTACGTCTCTGGCACCCCTCAAGCTGCCTCCCCTCGGAGCTCAGAGGGAGCAAGTCTGAGTAAGTCTGTGCACGGGCCCTTCAAGAGGAGCTGTCTGGGGCTCCCGCCGCCTCAGCCTCCCTCAGCCTCAGTTCCCGCTGGTTTTTCCAGCCAGAAGTGATGAGGACTTCTCTTCCTGGCACTGGAACCCTGATCTGGGCACCTGGTGTGGGACGGGGACCCCTCACTCCTCAGGGAGGACCTTCCCAGCTGAGGTACCCTCCTGATTTTTATCCACCACACGTGGGTGTGGGACCAGCCCGTCCACCTCCGCCCCTCCTACCAGTCTCGATGTGGCTGCTTCTTTAATTTCGTAGTTGTAGGACTTCCATTTAGCTCGATTTCAGGTGATTCTGAATGATGGTTGTTCTGTAGTTTAGTTGTCATTTTGATGTGGTTGTGGGAGGAGGTGAGTACCACATTTATCTACGCCACCATCTTGACCGGAAGTCCACTTTTTTGGTTCCTTTAAAATTTTTGGAATATTTATTCTCGACTTGTGAAATATTCCATTGGTATTTTAACAAGGATTGTGTTGAATCTATAGATTGCTTTGGATCATATGAACATTTTAATGCTGTTAATTCTTCCAATTCATGAACATGATATATGCTTCCATTTTTTTGTATCTTCCCCTATTTCTTTTTTCAATGTCCTATAGTATTTTGATTACAGGTGTTTTACCTACTTAGTTAAGTGTATTCCTAAGTGTCTTTTTTGTTGTTGGTATTGCTGAAATGGTAAACTGGATTTTTTAAAATTTTCTCATTCTGAGATTTCATTATTGGTATATAAAAATGCCATTAGATTTCTGGATGTTAGTTTTGTATCCTGCTACTTTGCCAAATTCATTTATTAAATCTAGTAGTTTTTGGTGGAGTCTTTGTCATTTTCTATGTACAATATTTTGTCATCTGTGAATAATGACAGTTTTACTTCCTCATTTCCAATTAAGATACATTTTATTTTTTCTTCTTGTCTGATCACTGTGGCTAGGACTTTCAGTAATATGTTGAATAATTGTGTTGAAAGCAGACATCCCTGTCTTGTTCCTGATCTTAAGGGAAATGTTTTAGTTTAGGCCTATTGAGTATGTTGTTGGCTGTAGGTTTGTCATATATGGCCTTTATTATGTTGAGGTATGATCCTCGTATTACGACTTTGCTGAGTTTTCATCATAAATGGATGCTGGATTTTATTGAATGCGTTTTCTGTATTTATTGATATGATCATGTGATTTTCATCCTTTTTTCTGTTTACATGATGTATCACATCTATTAATTTGTAAATATTGTACCAGCCTTGTATCCCTGGAATAAAACCCACTTGGTCATGGTGTATGATCTTTTTGATGTGTTACTACTTTTGACTTGCTAATATTTTGTTGAGAATTTTGGTATCATATTGACCAGGTATATTGGCCTAAAATTTTCTTTCTTTGTAGTTTCTATTGGGAATTAGGATAATGCTAGCCTTGTAAAAAGAGCTTCGAAGTCTTCCTTCTTTTTGAATTTTTTAGAATAGTTAGAGAAGAATAGGTTTTAATTCTTCTTTGAATGTTAAGTAAAATTTGCCTGTGAAGCTATCTGGTATGGAACTTCCGATTGCAGGGATTTTTAAATTTTTTTTTTATTGTTGAAAGTATTACAGAGGTTCCCCCATTTTACCCCATTGACCCCCTCCTCCCCTCTCCCACTCGATTCCTGCTTTCCCCAAACTAATGTCTGTGTCCATTGGTTGTACATATAAGCATTTAAGTTCTTTGGTTTATCTCTTCCCACCCCTACTTCCCCCATCCCTCTAAGGTTTGTCAGTCTGTTCCCTACTTCCATGACTCTGGATCTATTTTGATTGACAGCTTATTTTGTTCATTATACACCATAAATAAGTGAGATTATGCAGTACTTGTCTTTTTCTAACTGGCTTATTTCACTCAGCATAGTACTCCCCAGGTCCCTCCATATTGTCTCAAAGGGTAAGAGACCTTGCTTTCTTACAACTGCATAGTATTCCATTGTGTAAATGTACCACAGCATTTTTTTTACAGTGTGAAAGTTCTTACTGCCACTGACTTGTATACTTAAAAATGGCTAAATTGATAAATTTTATGTTATATATATTTTACTGTAATAAAAATGGTTAACTTTTTTTTTTAGCTAATCATTCAAAAAAGGCAGTTATGAAAGTGAGGAAGAAATAATGAGAGCTCAGTTGTAGAACATAATTTTCTAATTGAGAAAATGTTATTTAAATTAAACTGCTATGGCTTACTATGGAAAATTTAAAAACACAGAAAAGTACAGAGAAAAAATTGTAATGATTCTGTTTTCTAGAGATATTTATAAATTTATTTTACCCTTCCTCCTCTCCCCCCACATCTTTGACATTTTCTTTATGTGTGTGCATACAGTTAAAAAAAATTGAACCCGGCCCTGGCTGGTTTGGCTCAGCGGTTAGAGCGTCAGCCCGTGGACTGGAGAGACCCGGGTTCGGTTCCCACTAGGGGCATGTACTTTGGTTGCAGTTTGTCCCTGGCCCTGGTCCAGTGGGTGGCAACGAGAGACACATCGATGTTTCTCTTTCTCTCTTCCTCCCTTTCTCCCTCTTGCTCTATCTAAAGATAAATGCAAAAATGTCCTCGGGTGAGAATAAAAATAAATAAAATAAAAATAAAAAATTGAACCCATACAATTTATGTAGTATTCTTTTTCAATTTCATGAACATTTTTTTCATAGCCCCGAAAAATCCTCACGAACCATGCTTTAAGTGGCTTTATGATACTCAGTGGTATGAATGCATCAGTTATTTATCTACTTTTTAGACATTTCCAGATTTTAGATTTTATAGAACTCTATGAATAGAATATCTATATATGAATTTTATCCACTATTTTTAACTTCTTTGAATGATATATTATCGAAGGAATATTTTAAAGCTGTGCATTACTGCATTGATTTCTAAAGACATTATATCAGTTCACACTCTCAACAGTGGTGTATCAGAGGACCTGTCTTTCTGTGTCTTTGCAGGAATTGATATCATTGTTTAAAAAATATTTTCCAATTTAATAGGTAAACACTTCTTTGATGATAGCATAGTCTTTATATTATTCATGACTTTTGCACATTTCTATTTTATGTGACTGGCTTATGCCACTTAGTATTATGTTCTCAAGATTCATCCATATGGTAGCATATTGCAGAATTTCGTTACTGTAAAAAAAATTTTTTTTTCTTTACTGATTTTAGAGAGACAGGAAGGGAAAGGGAGAGAGAGAGAGAGAAACATCGATGAGAGAGAACATCGATTGGCTGCCTCCTGCAAGTCCCCACTGGGGATTTGGCCCAGAACCTGGGCATGCTCCCTGACTGGGAATCGAACTTGCAACCTCTTGGTGCATGGGTCGATCGATGCTCAATCACTGAGCCACATCGGCTGAGCAGAATCCTTCCTTTTTAAGGCGGAATAATATTTCATTGTATTAGACCGCATTTTGCATATCCATTCATTTGTTGATGGACTTTAAGGTTGCTTCCACATTTTAGTTAGTGTAAATAATGGTGCTATGATCATGGGTGTACAAATATCTGTTTGTGTCCTGGCTTTCAGTTCTTTTGCATATATACCCAGAAGTGCATTTGCTGGATCATATGGTAATTCTATTTTTTTGGTGTGTGTGAAATTTTTTTTATGTTTTATTTTCATAATTTTATTTATTTACATTTTATTTATTTTTTATTAATTAATTTTTGTTACATATGTTTCTTCTTTTTTCCCCATTGACACCTTCCTACCCTTCCCCCCCACCCCATCCCCAGCTTTGTTGTCCGTGTCCATCGGTTATGCAAACATACATATAAGTTCTGTGGTTTATATCTTCCCTTCCCTCCCCTCCCCACAACCTCTTCTGAGGGTTGTCAGTCTGTACCCTACTTCACTTCTCTGAGTCTACCCTGTTCCTCAGACTGTTATGTTCATCATATTCCACAAATAAGTGAGATCATGTGATATTTGTCTTTCTCTGCTGGGCTGGTTTCGCTTAGGATAATACTCTCCAGGTCCCGAAATGTCGTCTCAAAGGATAAGAGATCTTTCTTTCTTACAGCGCATAGCACTCTATTGTGTATGTGTACCACAGCTTTTTATCCATTCATCTACTGATGGACACTTGGGCTGTTTCCAGATCTTAGCTATTGTAAATAGTGTTGCTATGAACACGGGGGTACATACATTCTTTCTGATTGGTGTTTCAGGCTTCTTAGGGTATATTCCTAGGAGTGGGATCACTGGGTCAAATGGCAATTCAACTTTTAATTTTTTGAGGTAACACCATAGTGTTTTCCACAGTGGCTGCACCAGTCTGCACTCCCACCAGCAGTGTACTAGAGTCCCCTTTTCTCCACACCCTCGCCAACACTTGTTTGATGATTTGTTGATGGGGGCTATTCTGACAGGTGTGAGGTGATATACCTCATTGTTGTTTTAATTTGCATCTCTCAGGATGATTAGGGATGTTAAGCATTTCTTCATATGTCTCTTGGTCATTTGTATGTACTATTTGGATAGGTGTCTATTTAGTTCCTCTGCCCATTTTTTAATTGGATATTTTGGAGATTAACCCCTTATCTGATGTATCTTTGGCAATTATGCTCTCCCATACAGTGGGTTCCCTTTCCATTTTGATGGTTGTTTCTTTTGCTGTGCAGAAGCTTTTGAATTTGATGTAGTCCCATGTGTTCATTTTTTCCTTTGTTTCTCTTGCCTTAGGTGATGTATCAGTGTAAATTCTGCTGCATATGATGTCCGAAATTTTGTTGCGTACATTTTCTTCTAGGATTTTTATGGATTCATGAGTCACATTTAAGTCTTTTCCCCATTTTGAGTTTATTCTGTATGGTGTAAGTTGATGGTCTAGTTTCATTTTTTTTGCATGTAGCTGCCCAATTTTCCCAACACAATTTATTAAAGAGGCTGTCTTTACTCCACTATATGCTCTTGCCACCTTTGTCAAATATTAATTGAGCATAATGTCTTGGGTCAATTTCTGGGTTCTCTGTTCTGTTCCACTGGTCTATATGCCTGTTCTTGTGCCAGTACAAGGCTGTTTTGATTACAGTGGCTTTGTAGTATAACCTGATATCTGGTATTGTGATCCCACCTACTTTGTCCTTCTTTTTCAAGACTGTTTTGGCTATTCGGGGTCTTTTTTGGTTCCATATGAACTTTTGACGTATTTGTTCTAGTTCTGTGAAATATGTCGTTGGTATTTTGATGAGGATTGCATTGAATCTATAGATTGCTTTGGGTAGTATGGACATTTTAATGATGTTAATTCTTCCAATCCATGAACAAGGTATGTGCTTCCACTATTTTATATCTTCCTCTATTTTTTTTCAATGTCCTGTAATTTTCTGCAAATAGGTCTTTTACTTCTTTGGTTAAGTTTATTCCTAGGTATCTTAATTTTTTGGCCTCGATGGTAAATGGTATTTTTTTTTTTAGTTTCTCTTTCTGTGAGTTCATCATTGGTGTATAAGAATGCTGTCAATTTCTCGATGTTAATTTTGTATCCTGCTACTTTGCCAAATTCATTTATTAAGTCTAGTAGATTTTTGATGGAGTCTTTAGGGTTTTCTATGTATAATATCATGTCGTCTGCGAATAATGACAGTTTCACTTCCTCCTTTCCAATTTGGATCCCTTTTATTTTTTCTTCATGTCTGATTGCTGTGGCTAAGACTTCCAGTATTATGTTAAATAAGAGTGACGAAAGTGGGCATCCCTATCTTGTACCTGTTCTTAAGAAAAATGCTTTTAGTTTTCGCCCATTGAGTATTATGTTGGCTGTAGGTCTTTCATATATGGCCTTTATTATGTCGAGATATGATCCCTCTATTCTGAAATTGCTGAGCGTTTTTATCAGAAATGGATGCTGGAGTTTGTCGAATGCTTTTTCAGCATCTATTGATATGATCATGTGGTTTTTATCTTTTATTTTGTTTATGTGGTGTATCACATTTATTGATTTGAAAATATTGTACCAGCCTTGCATCCCTGGGATGAATCCCACTTGATGATGGTGAATAATTTTTTTGATGTATTGTTGAATCCGATTTGCTAGTATTTTGTTAAGGATTTTGTCATCTATGTTCATCAGGGATATTGGCCTGTGGTTTTCGTTCTTTTCCGTGTCTTTTTCTAGTTTTGGAATTAGAGTTATGCTGGCCTCATAAAACGAGTTTGGAAGTCTTCTTTCTTCTTGAATTTTTTGAAATAATTTGAGGAGAATGGGTGTTAGTTCTTTGAATGTTCCCTAAAACTCCCCGTGAAGCTATCCAGCCCTGGGCTTTTGTTTTCTGGGAGAGTCTTGATTACATCTTCAATTTCTTTAGTTGTTATTGGTCTGTTCAAGTTTTCTATCTCTTTTGGATTCAGTTTTTGGAGACTATGTGTTTATAGAAATGTGTCCATTTCGCTTAGATTGTCGAATTTGTTGCCATATAATTGTTCATAGTATTTGTTAACGATTCTTTGTATTTCTGTGGTGTCAGTTGTTACTTTTCCTCTTTCATTTCTGATTTTGTGTATTTGGGTTCTCTCTCTTTGTTTCTTGGTGAGTCTAGCTAAGGGTCCATCAATCTTGTTTATCTTTTCGAAAAACCAGCTCTTTGTTTCATTGATCCTTTGAATTGTTTTTCTGGTCTCTATGTCATTTATTTCTGCTCTGATCTTTACTATATCCTTCCTTCTACTTTCTGTGGGGTTTGCTTTTTGATTGCTTTCTAGTTTTTTAAGTTGTGAGGTTAGATTATCTATTAGAAATTATTCTTGTTTGTTGAGGTAGGCCTGTAGTGCTATGAACTTCCCCCCTCAGAACTGCTTTTGCTGCATCCCAGAGATTTTGTGTTGTTGTGTGTTCATTTTCTTTGGTTTCCAGGAAGTTTTCAATTTCTTCCTTGATCTTCTCAGTAACCCATTCACTGTTTAATAACATGCTATTTAGCCTCCATATGTTCATATGTTTTTGCATGTTCTGGTTGCAATTGATTTCTAGTTTCATGACATTGTGGTCTCAGAAGATGCGTGATATGATTTCAATCTTCTTGAACTTGTAGAGACTTAGTTGTGTCCTCACATGTGGTCTATCGTTGAGAATGTACCATGTGCCCTTGAAAAGAATGTGAATTCTGCAGTTTTGGGGTGTAATTCTCTGTAGATATCTATTAAATTCATTTGGTCTAGTGCTTCATTTAGATTCTCTGTTTCCTTGTTAATCTTTTGTCTAGAGGATCTATCCAGGGATGTCAGCATGATGTTGAAGTCCCCTGCTATGATTGTATTGCTGTCAATTTCTCCTTTGAAGTCCTCCAGTAGGTTTTTAATATATTTTGGTGCTCCTATATTGGGTGCATATATGTTTACCTAGGTTATATATTCCTGTTGGATAGACCCTTTCAATATTATGTAGTGACCTTCTTTGTCTCTAGTTATGGCCTTCATTTTGAAATCTATTTGATCAGATATGAGTATTGCTACCCCAGCTTTTTTTTCCTTTCCATTTGATGGGAAGATTTTTTTTTTCCATTCCTTCACTTTCAACCTATATGAGTCTTTTGTTTTGAGGTGGTTCTCTTGTAAAAAACATATATATGAGTATTGCTTTCTTATTCAATCAGCTACTCTGTGTCTTTTTATCATACCATTCAATTCTTTTCCATTAAAGGTGATTATTGATATGTAGTTATTTATTGCCATTTTTGTTTAGTGTGGTTATATATTTTTTCCTATTTCTTCTACTAATTACAGCAATCATTTTAAAATTTCTTGCACTGCTGGTTTGGTGCTAATGTATTCCCTTATCCTTTTTTTGTCTGGGAAGCTCTTTATGTGACCTTCTATTTTGAATGATAGCCTGCTGGATAGTGTAGTCTTGGATTCAGATCCTTGTTTTTCATGACTTTGATTACTTCATGCCATTCCCTTCTGGCCTGTAGTGTTTCTATTGAGAAGTCAGCTGATAGCCTTATGGGGGTTCCTTTGTAGGTAACCTGTTGCTTATCTCTTGCTGCCTTTAGGATTCTCTCTTTTTCTTTAATTTTTGACATTTTAATTACTATGTGTCTTGGTGTGCGTTCTTCTTACTTTGGGCTCTCTGTGCTTCTTGAACTTGAATGCTTCTTCCTTCACCAAATTAGGGAAATTTTCTGTCACTATTTCTTCAAATATATTCTCTAACCCTTGCTCATTTTCTTTCTTTCTTTCTTTCTTTCTTTCTTTCTTTCTTTCTTTCTTTCTTTCTTTCTTTCTTTCTTTCTTTCCTTTCTTTCTTTCTTTTTTTTTTTGGAGCCTCCTATTCTGTGAATATTATTACATTTCCATTTGTCCCACAGTTCTCTTAAGCTATCTTCCTGTTTTTTAATTGTTTTTTTTTGGTGTTCTGACTGGTTGATTTTTTCTACCCTGTCTTCTAATTCACTGATCCGGTCCTCAGCTTCCTCTTCTCTGCTGTTTAGTCCTTCCAATGTGTTCTTCATTTCCGCTATGTCATTCTTCATTTCTTCTTGGTTGTTTTTAATTTTCAATTGGTTGATTTTCAATGTTTCTATGTCTTTACTCATGGTTTTGATGTCTTTTTTCATGCTGTTGAGCTTCCTCAAGAACATGGCTCTGAATTTCACGTGTGATAATTTGCTTAACTGCATTTCATTTATCTCATCTTCAGTAGAGGTCTCTTGTTCTTTAATTTTGGATTTGTTTCTTTGTTTCACCATTTTGTCTATCTTAGTGGGTTTTGGAGCCTGCTAAAATTTTCCTGTGTGTGTTGGTGTTCTGCTGTTTGTGACTCCCTCTACTGGGTTTGGATGAGCGTGGGAGGACCCACGTTAAACACCACTGTCAAATCTTACTTTCCTGGGTAGATTTTCAAGCCCAGGCACAGTTCAGTTATCCTCTAGCTTTTTGCCTGCAGGCTATTAGTAGCAGGTACTTGAAGAGCCTTGGGTTCTCAGTTAAATGAAAAACTCCCTCAGGTGTTCAGTGTAAGAGGATTTCCCGAGGGTGGGGCAGATGCTGGTTGTTAATGAGCCTCAGTTTGCATTTCAATGGCCCACCTGGGTGGGGTTTAATCTCTGAGGTAGGGGCCGCTGTCTCTCCCCAGAGCCCTGGGAAGGAGTAAGATGGCCAACGTCCTGGGTGGCTGAAACTCAGCAACAGCTCTGAACGCCCTCCAAATCCTCAGTGTCCCCACACAGTTCCAGTCCAGTCTGCCCTCCCTCTGTCGGAGCCCAAGGTGAGTGGCTGTGGCTATTTTAGCACTCTGTCTTTGCCCTGTGCTATGTGGAGCTGGCTTGGGACTTTAACCCAGAGGGCACTACTCACAGCTAAGACCGCTGCTGTCCGTCGGCTCCCAACCCCCCTCTCATGCCTTTGCAATCCTACCAGGATCAATTGATTGTCCTTGGTTATATGTTCCTCACAGGCTGCTGTTCTGTTGCTTTTTCCTGACGATTTGTCTTTGTATTAGTTGTAATTCCAGTTTGGTCCTGGGAGATGGTCTGTGTAGCTTCCATTCACTCTGCCGCAATTTTGGAATTGAAATTTTTATTAATGTATTTTTGTTACATGTGTTTCTCCTTTTTACCCCCTATACACCCTCCTCCTGAACCCCTCCCCCCCAGCATTGTTGTCTGTGTCCATTGGTTACACATACGTGCATATACGTTTTTTGGTTTATCTCACCCTCCCACCCCACTCCTCTGAGGTTTGTCAGTCTGAACCATACCCCTTTCTATGTCTCTGGGTCTATTTTGTTCATCAGCTTATTTTGTTCATTATATTCCACAAATAAGTGAGATCATGTGGCATTTGTCTTTCTCTGATTGGCTTATTTCACTTAGTGTAATGCTTTCCAGGTCCCTCCATGTTGTCTCAAAGGATAAGAGATCTCTCTTTCTTACAGATGCATAGTGTTCCATTGTGTATATGTACCACAGCTTTTTTATCCACTCATCTATTGGTGGATGGTTAGGCTGATTCCAGATCTTAGCAATAGTAAATAGTGCTGCTGTGAACACAGGGGTACATATATTCTTTCTGATTAGTGTTTCAGTCTTCTTAGGGTATATTCCTAGGAGTGGGATCACTGGGTCAAATGGCAATTCCATTTTTAATTTTTTGAGGAAACACCATATTGTTTTTCATAGTGGCTGCACCAGTCTGCATTCCCACCAGCAGTGCACTAGAGTATCATTTTCTCCACATCCTTGTCAGCACTTGTTTGAGGATTAGTTGATAGCGGCCATTCTGGCAGATGTGAGGTGATATCTCACAGTCATTTTTATTTACATCTCTCTGATGATTAGTGATGTTGAGCATTTTTTCATATATATCCTGGCCATTTGTATGTCCTGTTTGGAGAGGTCTATTCAGGTCCTCTGCCCATTTTTAAATTGGATTGTTTGTCTTACTTTCATTGAGTTGTATGAGTAGTCTATATATTTTGGATATTAACACCTTATCTCATGTATCATTGGCAAATATATTCTCCCAGAGAGTCAGTTCTCTTTTCATTTTGATGCTGGTTTCTTTTGCTGTGCAGAAGCTTTTTAGTTTAATGTAGTCCCATTTATTAATTTTTTCCTTTGTTTCTTTTGCCCTAGGTGATGTGTCAGTGAAAATTCAGCTAAGTACTGTAGATGTCAGATTTTTCTGCCTATAATTTCTTCTAGGATTTTTATGTTTTCATGAGTTACATTTAATTCTTTTATCCATTTTGAGTTTATGCTTTTGTATGATATAAGTTTGAGGTCTAGTTTCTTTTCTTTTTTTTCTTTTTTTTTTTGCTTGTAGCTGTCCAATGTTCTCAACACCATTTATTAAAGAGGCTGTCTTTTTTTTTTTTTTTTACATAAAAGTTTAGTTTATTAATCCTCTCTTGAAAAATCTGCACAATCACCACAGATAAAGTCACTGAAGAATCTTTACTCCTTCTTTTTGCCAGCACCAACATTGGCCTTTGCCGTCCCTCTGACTTTCTTCATTCTGTTCTTGCGTTCCTTCTTCTGTTTCCTGGAGGTCTTCTTCTCATAGAGGCCATGTCTTGCAAGTCTGTGTTTGGGTTCATTTTTCTTTGCTTAATCCAAGGAATCATAAATCATGCCAAAGCCAGTTGTCTTGCCACCACCAAAATGAGTTCTGAATCCAAACACAAAGATGACATCTGGTGTGGTCTTATACATTTTGGCTAGTTTTTCCCAAATTTCTGTCTTGGGTACTGTTGCCTTCCCAGGGTGAAGGACATCAATGACCATTCGTTTCTGCTGAAGTGGTCTGTTGGTCATGAACTTCCTGGTCCGGATAGTTACTGTGTCATTCATGATGGAAGTTGATCTTCAAGCAGCCAGGGAGGAAAAGAGCAAGAGGCTGTCTTTTCTATATTGTATTTTCTTGCCTTCTTTTGTTGAATATTAATTGCGTATAATGTCTTGGGTCAGTTTTTAGGTTCTCTCTTCTGTTCCATTGATCAATATGCCTGTTCTTGTGCCAGTACCAGGCTGTTTTGATTACAATGGCTTTGTAGCATAACTTGATAATTGGTATTATGATCCCTCCCACTTTTTTTTTTTTTCCAAGACCATTATGGCTGTTCAGGTGCTTTTTTGGTTCCATGTAAACTTTTGGAGTATTTGTTCTAAATCTGTGAAATATGCCATTGGTACTTTAATAGTGATTACATTTAATCTATAGATTGCTTTGGTTAGTATGGACATTTTAATGATTTTGATTCTTTGAATCCATGAACATGCTATATATTTCCACTTTTTTATATCTTCCTCTATTTCTTTTTCCAATGTCCTGTAGTGTTTTGTGAACAAGTATTTTACATTCTTGATCAAATATATTCTGAAGTATTTTATTTATTTGTGGCAATGATAAATGGGATTGTTCTTTTGGATTCAGTTTCTGAGTGTTTATTATTGGTATATAAGAATGCCATTGTTTTCTGGATGTTAATTTTGTATCCTGCTATTTTGTCAAATTCACTTATTAAACCTAGTAGATTTTTGATGGAGTCTTTAGCATTTTCTAGGTACAATATCATGTCATTGGTGAATAATGACAGTTTCACTTTCTCCCTTCCAATTTCGATGACTTTCATTTTTCTTCTTGTCTAAATGGTGTGGCTGAGACTTCCAGTACTATGTTGAATAAGAGTGGCAAAAGTGGGCATCCTTGTCTTATTCCTGTCCTTAAAGGAAATGCTTTTAATTTTTGCCGATTTAGTATGATATCAGGTGTAGGCCTTTCATATATGGCTTTTATTATGTTGAAATATGATCACTCCATTCCTACTTGCTGAACATTTTTATCAGAAATGGGTGCTGGATTTTGTCAAATGCTTTTTCAATGTGTCTATTGATAAGATCATATGATTAAAAAAAATTTTTTTTATCCTTACCTGAGGACATTTTTGCTTTATCTTCAGATAGAGCGAGAAGGAGAGAGGGAGGAAGAGAGAGAGAGAAACATTGATGTGAGAGAGACATATTGACTGGCCACCACCCACACAACCCCAACTGGGGCTGGGGACAAACCACAGTGGAGACACATATCCTTAGTGGGAACCGAACCCGGGTCTCTCTGGTCCACGGGTCAGTGCTCTAACTGCTGAGCCAAATTGGCCAGGGCTGATCATATGATTTTTATTTTTCATTTTGTTTATGTGGTGTATCACATTTATTGATTTGCAAATATTGTACCAGTCTTGCATCCCTGTGATGAATCCCATTTGGTTATGGTGAATAATATTTTAAATATATTGCTGAATCGATTTGCTAATATTTTGTTAAGGATTTCGGCATCTATGTTCATCAGTGATATTGGCCTGTCTTTCTTTGTAGTGTTTTTATCTGGTTTTGGAATTAGGATTATGCTGGCCTCATTAAAACAGTTTGTAAGTCTTCCTTTCTCAGGAATTTTCTGAAATAGTTTGAGGAGAATGGGTGTTAGCTCTTTTTTGAATGTTCAGTAAAGTCCCCCGTGAAGCTGTCTGGATCCAGGCTTTTGTTTGTTGGGAGTTTATTGATTACATCTTCAATTTCCTTAGTTGTTATTGGTCTGTTCAAGTGTTCTGACTCTTCCTGTTTCAATTTTGGGGGACTGTGTGATTCTAGGAATTTGTCAATTTTGCCTAGGTTGTCCAGTTTGTTGGCATATAATTGTTTACAGTATTTTCTACAATCCTTTGTATTTCTGTGGTGTCAATTGTTACTTATCCTCTTTTGTTTCTGATTTTGTTTATTTGGTTCTTATCTGTTTGTTAATCTGGCTAAAGGTTCATTGATCTTATTTATCTTTTCAAAGAACCAGCCCTTTGTTTCATTGGTCTTTTGAATTTTTATTTTAGTCTCTATGTCATTTATTTCTGCTCTACTTTTACAATTTCTTTCCTTCTACTTGCTCTGGGTTTTTCTTTTTGTTTACTTTCTAGTTCTCTAAGTTGTAAGGTTAGATAGTCAATTAGGAATTTTTCTTGTTTCTTGAGGTAGGCCTGTAGTGCTATGAACTTCCCTCTCAGGACTGCTTTTGCTGTGTCCCATAGATTTTGTGTTGTTGTGTATTCATTTTCATGGGATTCCAGGAAGTTTTCAATTTCTTCCTTGATCTCCTTGGTAACCCATTCATTGTTTAATAACATGCTATTTAGCCTCCATGTGAATTGAATGTTTTTATTGTAATTAATTTCTAGTTTCATGCCATTGTGATGTGAGAAGATGCTTGATATGAATCTCCTTGAACTTTTAGAGACTTAGTTTGTGCCCTCACATGTGGCCTATCTTTGAGAATGACCCGTGTGCACTTGAGAAGAATGCATATTGTGCAATTTTGGGGTGTAATTCTCTGTAAATATCTATTAAATCCATTTGATCTAGTGCATCATTTATAGTCTCTTTCCTTTGTTAGTTTTTTGTCTAGAGCAGCAGTTCTCAACCTGTGGGTCACGACCCCTTTGGGGGTCAAACGTCCCTTTCACAGGGGTCGCCTAAGACATAACAGTAGCAAAATTACAGTTATGAAGTAGCAACAAAAATAATTTTATGGTTGGGGGTCACCACAACATGAGGAACTGTATTAAAGGGTTGCGGCATTAGGAAGGTTGAGAACCACTGGTCTAGAGGATCTACCCAGTGATATCAGCAGGGCATGAAGTCCCCTGCTATGATTGTATTGCTGTCAATTTCTCCTTTGAAGTCTTCCAGAAGTTTTAAAATATATTTTGGTTCTCTTATATTGAATACATATATGTTTACCAAGGTTATATCCTACTGTTGGATAAATCCTTTCAATATTATGTAGTGGCCTTCTTTGTCTCTTGTTATGGCCTTCATTTTGAAGTCTATTTTATCTAATATGAGTATTGCTTCCCCAGCTTTTTTTTTTCCTTTCCGTTTGCTTGGAAAAATTTTTTCCATTCCTTAACTTTCAACCTATGTGAGTCTTTTATTGTGAGGTAGGTCTCTTTTAAACAATATATATGCGAGTCATGCTTTCTTACCCATTCAGCTACTCTGTGTCTTTTGATCAGAGCACATAATCCATTTACATTTAAGGTGATTATTGATATGTACTCATTTATTGCCATTTTTATTTATTATGGTTATATTTCTCTCCCTATTTCTTCTACTTATTACAGCAGTCCCTTTAACATTTTAACAGTGCTGGTTTGGTGCTAATATATTCCCTTCGCTCTTTTATTTTTGGTCTGGGAAGCTCTTTATTTCACCTTGTATTTTGAATTATAGCCTTGTTGGATAGAGTAGTCTTGGATTCAGATCCTTGTTTTTCATTATCTTTAATACTTCATGCCATTCCCTCCTGGCCTGTAGTGTTTCTGTTGAGAAATCAGCTGATAGCCTTATGGGGGCTCCTTTTTAGGTAACCTGTTGGTTTTCTCTTGCTGCCTTTAGGATTCTCTCTTTGTCTTTTATTTTTGGCATTTTAATTTCGATGTGTCTTGGTATGGGCCTCTTTGGGTTCTTCTTACTTGGGGTTGTCTGTGCTTTGTGAAGTTGAATGCCTTTTTCCTTCACCAAGTTAGGGAAATTTTCTGTCACTATTTCTTCAAATATATTCTCTTACCCTTGCTCATTTTGTTCTTTTTCCAGAAGTCCTATGATATGGATGTTGTTTTGTTTCATGTTGTCTCACAATTCTCTTAAACTGTGCTCCTGTTCTCTAATTGTTTTACCTTTTTCGTTCTCTGATTGGGTGATTTTTTCTATCCTGTTTTCTAATTCACTGATTCAATCCTTGGCTTCCTCTAATCTGCTGGTTATTTCTTCCAATGTGTTTTTTATTTCTGCTATGTAATTCTTCATTTCCGCTTGGTGGTTTTTCATTTCCAATTGGTTGCTTTTCATTGTTTCTGTATCTTCACTCATGCTGTTGAGTTCTTTATTCATGCTGTTGAGCTTCCTCATAATCATTGCTCTGAACTCTGCCTCTGATAGCTTGCTTAATTCCATTTCATTTATCCCCTTTTTTTAATAGAATTCTCTTGTTCTTTCATTTGGATTTGTTTCTTTGTTTCACCATTTTGTCTGTCTCAGTGGTTTTTTGAGCCTGCCAAATTTTCCCTGTGGGTGTCAGTGTCCACTGATTGTGGCTTCCTGTACTGGGTTTGGATGAGTGTGGAAGGGCCCACGCTAAACACCAATGTCTAATCTTACTTTCCTGGGCATATTTGCAGGCCAAGCAAAGATTCAGTTATCCTATAGCTTTTGTCTGCAGACTATTAGTCTTAGTTACTTAATTAGTCTCAGGTTGTAGCCCTTAGCTGAATGAAAAATAGCTCAAGTGGACAGCGTAGGAAGATTTCCAGTGGGTGGGGCAACTGCTTTCACCTGGGTTAAAGTTGTTTTGATAAGAAAGTGGTTTCTGCATTCTGGGTTATTGGCTCAGCACAGGGTCCAGGCCTCTGCCTTCACAGCTCAGTCCCCAATGCCACAGGGTGGTGTTAAATTCCCAAGGAAGGGGCAGTTGCTGCTCCCGCAGGTTAAAACTGCTTTGATGGAGCTACTTGACAGAGATGACTACTGAAGCCGTGGGAGCGGGGGCTTAGCCTAGGAACTCAGGCCTCAGCTTTCACAGCTCAGTCCTCAGAGCCAGGACCCCCAACACTGAGAACTTGGTCCAAATTTCAAATCTTTTGGAGCCTTCTTGCCCCTCCCTCTTTCTTGCTGGTAGCCTCTAGCTGTTAAAAAGTTTACATTTCTCCAGTTGGATGGTGTTAAATTCCTGGGAGAGTGACCATTGCTTCTCCCAGGAGCTCTTTGAGTAAGATGGCTAATATCCTATGAGGGAGTGATTCATCATAAAACTCCTTCCCAGCTCTCTCCCCAGTGCCACAAACCCCTGACTCTCTTCACACAATTGCAGTCCAGTCTGCCCTTCCTCTGCCAGAGCCCAAGGTGAGTGACTGTAGCTGACTTAGTGCTCTGGCCCTTCAGGGAAGTGCTGGTGTTCCAAACACCTTTTCCTGTCAGACAAAACCTCTGCTCTGATGTTTTTCTTAGCCAATTGTTCTGTGGGTGCCTTTCCCTGTTCTGCCACTCTGTGCTGGGAAGCTGGCTTGAAGTTTTAACCCCTGACATCTCAGAGGGAAATTCTCACAGCTATGACAGCCCTCTGCTTATGCCCGTGGGCACCCAGCCAGCCCTCTTGTGCCTCTGCAACTCCTACCAGGCTCGATTTGGGGTCTTCTTTACTTCCCTGGTTATAAGGGTTCTCTCTAGCTGCTCTTAAGTTGGTTTTCCTGACGACTTTTCTTTATTTTGGTTGTAATTCCAGGTTGGTCCTGGGAGATGGACTGTATAGCTTCCATTCACTCCACTGCCATTTTTCACTTCCCTGGTGTATTATATTTTTAATATATGTTTAACTTTGTGAGCTATTGCCAAGCTGTTTCACTACATGGAAGTATCATTTTGTGTTCCTACCAGCTCTATATGAAAGTTCCAGAAGCCTCACATTCTTACCAATATTGGTACTGTCAGTCTTTTTATCTTTGTTCATTCCTAATGGGTACATGGTCCTCATTTTCTGCCACTTTCTAAGCAAACATCAGATGGGGAGGGGTTTAGTGAGATAAAAATGATTGGTTTGAATGATTTGCTTTGGCAGTTTTACTCATTCCAGTCCATCTGTCAACCTAAATGGCTGTTAAAGGCTCAACTGGTTTTCCTTCCTCCTCTAAATTCTGTTTCTCAGTGGCAGGCTTGCTTTTTGACTTGACACTAAGCTAAGTGCTTTCCTTCCACATCCTCCCCCTAACCCCCTTTTAGGTAAGGATATGACCTTGTTTCTTTGCTCATCTACAAAGTATTTGTTCTTCTGTGGAATCTGATTTATCAAGCTTTTCTTATGTCCTCTCCTTTTCAGTTTCTTCAAGGAAAATCATGATAGTTATTTTATATATTTTTTCTTTTTGGAATGTTAACACTGGAGTGAAGGCTTCTTATATCTTTTCACATCCTAATTATAAAGGGCATATTTGCCCCCTCTTTAAGGATCTCTTTAGAACTATTGCCCAACAGTTTCTTTTTTTCTCATTGGCTTAATTGAGATACATGGGTATATTTATTGGTAAAAGAGCTTGGGAAATTTATTATTACTATTACTATTGTTATTATTAGCTATCCACATTGCCATCTCCAATAAAATAGAAGTCACACCAGTAAGGAAGAAAAGAATAATCAATATAAGGTATGCAACTAATTTTCTTTATTATAATGATATTCTACTTGTCTCACAACACTACTGTTGTCATAATTTTGGATGATTTCTATATTCATGTAGATCTTTTCAAATAATCTGGTATCTCAGTTCATTGAATTTTTTTCCTTCAATAATCTTGTCTTCTATCCTGCATCAACCACTGAATGACAAGGTATTCTCTTGTTCCTGTCATAACCAATAACTAATAACATTTCCATAATTTAAATTTCAATAATTTTTTTATCTCTGCCACTACCTTCTATATTTCTCATTCAATCTAATATTCTGACTCCAAAATTATTTGATTCCATTGGTAACTATAATCCATTGGTCCTACTGCCTTTTACTGTTTCAAGTCCTCCTTGTGTCTGTACTTACCTAGATTAAATTCCATAGTCCATTATTATTATTATTATGTGTATGTACTGTACTTAACTCTTTTGCCCTATTCTGCTTTATTTATCTTATTTTGTTAAACTGCAACTCTGATCAAATTGATCTCCATCTTCTCTATATTTATGAACATCTGAATGTGGGTGGAATAAAATCCTCAAGTATGCTAATGGTCTTACTTTATATTATTGATCAGCAGCTCTAGTTCATTTATCTTCACATTCTCCTGAATGACTATTATATCCCCCCCACCCCGTATTTCATATTTAAATGTAGGTCTTTTGTATTGCTAAAAAATATGTGAGCCTATGAGTATGTTTAAAATATAATGTTGAGGGAACATATTTCTCAGGGAGAATATTGCATGAGGATCCTAACTCTATATAAGCATCAGAGATTTGTTTAGCAGGGGTTATTCCTGTGATTTACAAATCACTGTTCTTCTAGATGAGATTCAATCATTGTGACGTTTTAATCTGCGACTGTTTTTTCCTCAAAGTTTTCTATTGACTATTGAGTGTGAAAGTTACAGCACTCGGTAAATATACTTTATAATCAGAAGTCATAATTAGCATTTATTTTTAAACATAAGGATACTTATAAGGTGTACACTTAGTAGTTACCTTTTTTTTGGCCACCCATAGTATTTCAGGAGTCTAAGGCTGGGGGTGCTTGATTTTCTGCAACTATGTAGAAGGGAGTGAGAGGAGAGACATAACTGGGCACATGTCACCAGTGAGCCGTTCCCCAGAATGTACTTCTACATTTTCTGGGAGAATTTGCTAGTATAGCATTTGGAGCCAGGTTTCTTGTCTAATATGTTCAAATGAACATAAATGACGTACACAAAATTATTTTTAAAACTAGTTAAATAGCAATTGTAAATAGTGCTGCTATGAATATGTTCATCAATGGATTAGTGGATAAAAAAGCTGTGGTACATATACACAATGGAATACTATGCAGCTGTAGGAAAGAAAGATCTCGTATCTTTTGAGACGACATGGAGGGACCTGGAGAGTATTATGCTAATTGAAATAAGCCAGTCAGAGAAAGATAAGTATCCCATGATCTCACTTATTTGTGGACTACAGTGAACAAAATAAAGTGATGAACAGAATAGACCCAGAGACATGGAAGTAAGGTATAGACTGACAAACTTCAGAAGAGGGGGGTGGTGGGGAGGCAAGTGATAAACCGAAGAACTTATGCATATAAGCATAACCAATGGACGTAGACAACAATCTGGGGGAGGAGGAGGGCGGTGAGAATGGGAAGAGGGTTTCAATGGGGGAAAAAGGAGAAACATCTGTAACAAAAATAAATTTATTAAATAATAATGAAAAAACAAAAAAATCTATATAAAATTAAAAAAAAAACAGCATATGCCATACAATTCACTTTTTGTGAAAAATAGTTCTATGAATGTATTTCAGAAAGACTACAATGAGGTGTAGCAAACAAACAAAAAAACAATGAGGTGGAAAAAATACAGGTGATTTTCAGTTTCTTCTGACTTATCTGTGTATTAAAACAATCATATGTTACTTTTAGGATTAAAAAGAATTCTTTAAAAAAGACAAAAAAATATTAAAACCAGTTAAATATACTAAAATATAGATGAATATGCATATAGATTCTAAAATAAAAGCAACTTTCTGTTTTGTTGTTCTTTTCAAAGGTTGGGGATGATCTAAATTCATTCTTGGTATGTTGTTCGCAATTTGCAGCTCAGTTAGAAGGAACAGTTAAAGAGGAACGTCATGTATGTATTCTGTGTAAACTGCCAACTATAAAATATTGCTTACTTTTAATAATCTTAATATTAATCAATAATATCAATAAAACAATATTAATAATATATACTTAAATTATTAATTATTAACAATAACTTTAGTAATAAAATATTTAATGTTATATTGGTTATTTGACTTGACTATAATTATCCAGTCAGCATTATTAGTCTAGATTCAATGCCTTAATTAGTTATAAAGAGCATTAGAAAGCATTATTTATTTTTCTTTACTCTTAACATAGGCATTTAATTCAATGAATTTTCCTTTGAGTAAAGCATTAATTGGGTCATTGATATTTACATATGTACTATTTATATTTTATTGTGTTTTTTATGTTATATTAAAAAAGTAATGTAATTAATGAAAATTAAAAATATAAGGACATGCAAAAAGAAAATAAAAATTACCGTAATTCGATTTCCCCAAGATAACCACCTATTGTAAACATATATTTGTTTACCTTCCTGTTTTTCCATAGTTATATATATGTATTATTTTTTAAATGAAATTATATTTTACATACTATTTGGTAACACACTTTCTTATATTTTGAGTTTTGAAAAATAAATATGTATTGTGCTTTATCTGATTATAAAAGTTTTCTTGTGGAACACTTGAAAAAGTGTAAAAATAAATTACATGTAATCTCACTCTAATATACAAGCATCATTAATATTTTAGAATATAGTTTCTAGTGTTTTGCTGTGTATATATACACACATATGTATGTATACATGTATATACATTTATATGTACATTAATAGATACATTTTCCCAATATTTATTGTACTAAAATACACATAACATAAAACTATCTTAACTGTTTTTAAGAATACAGTTCAGTGGTAATAAGTACATTTCTATTGTGCAACCATCACTGTCATCCATTAGAACTTTTTTCATCTTGCAGAACTGAATCTCTGTATCCATTAAGCAATAACTAACTCTCTATGACCTCCTCCTCCTGTACCCTGGTAACCACCATTGTATAATCTGTTACTCTGAGTTTGGCTTTTTTTCTTTCTTCTTGTTTTTCTTTTTTAGATTCCACATATAAGTGAGATCATGCAATATTTGTCTTTCTTTTTTTGGCTTATTTCACTTAACATGTCTTCCATATTTATTCATGTTGTCACAAATGGCAAGACTTAATTTTTTTTATGACTAATATTCCATTGTATATATGTACCACATTTTCTTTCTTTATTCATCCATCAATGGACACTTAGGTTGTTTCCATATCTTGGCTATTATGAATAATGCTACAGTGACCATGGGAGTGCAGATAGATAACTCTTTGAAATACTGATTTTGTTTCCTTTGAATATATACCCAAAGTGGGATTGCTAGATCATGATTATTGTACTTCAAAAGTTTTGAGCAATCTCCACACTATTTTTCATAGTGGTTGTACCAATTTACCAACAGTGTGCAAAGATTTCCTCTCTTCACATTCTCGCCAACATGTTTTTTTCTCTCTATCTATTTTTTTTTTTTTGATAATAGCCATTTTGACTGGTGTGAGGTGATATCTCATTGTGGTTTTGATTTGTATTTCCCAGATGATTAGTAATGTTGAACACCTTTTCTTGTATGTGTTGGCCATCTGTATATCTTTTTTTGGGAAAAAAATCTATTTATTTGTCTAGTTCTTTGCCCATTTTAAAAATATGTTATTTGTTTGTTTTTGCTATGGAATTGTATGAGTATTTTAATACATTTTGGATATTAACCCTAATTTTTTAGTTTGATGCAGTCCACTTGCTTATTTTTGCTTTTGTTATGCTTGGGCTTTTGGTGTCATTTCTAATAAATCATTGCCAATATCAGTGTCCTAAATTTTTCTCTTATGTTTTATTCCAGGAATATAATAGATTTAGATCTTACATTTAGGTCATAGTTCCATTCTGAGTTAATTTCTGTACATATTGTAAAGGAATGTTCCAAATTTATTCTTTTGCACGTGGATATCTAGTTTTTCTAGTACTCTTTGCTGAAGAGATTGTTCTTTGCTCATTGTGTTGTCTTTATACCCTTGTCAAAAATGAGTTTGCTATATATGCAAGGATTTATATTTGAGCTCTCAATTCCATTTCATTGGTTTATGTGTCTTTTATTGGGTACCAGACTACTTTTTTGACGGAATAGTACAAATGAAAGAACATAAGTGTATGATTCGGTACAAGTTATAGAAAAGGTTAAGGTAACTCCAACATGCACATACTGCTTTAGTAACTAGGAAAGTCAGCCCTGTGGCTATAGGAAACCAACCTAAGGCTTAACTCTCTTCATTGTCTCCAAGGGTGTGCTTGCCAAAGAGATGACTTTTTTCAGGGGCCCCCAACCTGCACAAGTAGGTTGTGGTCACCAAATTCTTGGATGGATTTTACCTGCTCATTCAGGTAGTGAATCTCAATGAAGTTATACAAATGAGGGTCATTTTTGTCAGTGGCCAGTTTGTGCAATTCCAGTAGTGACTGATTTGCACTTTTTTCCCAATTATATTGCACACTTCATTGCATTCAGCCCATTTCTCAATTGTCACTGTCTGGTTTCTTCATATCATGAAGGAAGATTGAGCCACCTTGTTGGTTGTGCAGCTTCATCGGTTTCTCAGCATGATCCCTCATGAAATTGGTGAAAAATATATTTGACAAAGTTCTTCACAGCCACATTATTGTAGTCAAAGTAATAAGACATGGACAGGTAGGTAGAAATAGAAAGTGTACAGCTCCAGGTTGATCTGGCTGTTGATGGCTGCCTCTGTCTTGGTGGTAGTTCTGGTGCACCTATAAGGTGGAGCTGGTCATCATTGTGGGTGTGCGACACTGGGGTAGTGGCAGGGGACTTGGGGTGGTTGTACGGCACTATGAGGAGGTGGTGAAGGATGGATATGGGTGGCTGGCTGGGATGGGGTTTGAGTGCCGAGTTCTGTCCAAGCACTGTTGAAGCAGGAAACTTCAGTGACTCCTGGTGAAGACTTGTTTGATTTTCATTTTAAAAACTGAAATAACAGTCCAATGTCACTGATGAACATAGATGCCAAAATCCTAAACAAAATATTAGCAAATCGGATCCAGCAATACATCAAAAAAATTATTCACCACAACCAAGTGGGATTCATCCCAGGGATGCAAGGCTGGTTCAATATTTGCAAATCAATAAATGTGATACACCACATAAACAAAATGAAAGATAAAAACCACATGATCATATCAATAGACGTTGAAAAAGCATTTGACAAAATCCAGCACCCATTTCTGATAAAAACACTCAGCAATTTGGGAATAGAGGGATCATATCGTGATATAATAAAGGCCATATATGAAAGACCTACAGCCAACATCATACTCAATGGGCAAAAACTAAAAACATTTCCCTTAAGAACAGGAACAAGGTACCGGAAATGGCGGCAGAGAGAATGGAAGCTACACTGACGATCTCCCAGGACCAAACGGGAATTACAACTAAAATAAAGAGAAATCGTCAGGAAAAAAGCAACAGAAAAGCAGCGAGAGAGGATCATACAACCAGGGACACTGAATGAGCCTGGTAGGATCTGCGGAGGTGTGTGAGGTTGGCGGGCTGGGAGCCCACAGACAGCAACGGCCTTAGCTGGGAGCAGCAGAGGCACCCGCCCTCAGGGATAAGAGTCCAAGCTGCTCCACAGCACAGAGGGCTGGGACAGAGCACTAAATAGCTACAGCCACTCACCTGGGGCTCCGGCAAAGGGAGGGCAGACTGGACTGGAACTCTGTGGGGACACCTGGGATTTGGAGGACGCTCAGAGTTTGTGCTGAGCTGTGGCCACAAAGGACGGTGGTGGCCAGCCACTCCTTCCCAGGTACACAGAATGGCAGCCAAGTTTACTCCTTCCTGGAGTTGTGGCAGCCCCTCCCTCGGAGATTCCCAGGTGAGGGAAAGAGGTAAAGAAATGCAAATTGAGGCTCATTAACAACCAGCATCTGCCCAACCCTCAGGAAATCCTCTCACACTATAAACACCAGAGGGAGTTTCTCATTCAACTGAGATCCTAAGGCTTTTCAAGTAACTGAGGCTAATAGCCTCCAGGCAAAAAGCTAGAGCATAACTGAACCTTTCCTGAACTTGCAAATCTACCCAGGAGAGTGAGACTTGACAGTGGTGTTTAAGGAGGGCCCTCCACACTCATCCAAACCCAGTAGAGGGAGCCACAAATAGCAGAACACCAACACCAACAGAAAAAATTTGACAGGCTCCAAAACCCACTGAGATAGCAAAAATGGTGAAACAAAGAAACAGATCCCAAATGAAAGAACAACAGAACTCCACCGAAGATGAGATAAATGAAATGCAGTTAAGCAAATTGTCAGAGGTAGAGTTCAGAGCCATGATCTTGAGGAAACTAAACAGCATGAGTAAGGATATTGACACCATGAAAACCAACCAAGTGGATATAAAGAATGACAAAGCAGAAATAACACATGGGAAGGACTGACCAGCAGAGTACAGGAAGCGGAGGACCGGATCAGTGAATTAGAAGACAGAGTAGAAAAAATCAATCAATCAGAAAACCAAAAGGAAAAAACAATGAAAAAACAGGAAGATAGCTTAAGAGAACTGTGGGACAACTGGAAATGTAATAACATTCACATTATAGAAGTCCCCGAAGAAGAAGAAAATGAGCAAGGGTTAGAGAATATATTTGAAGAAATAGTGACAGAAAACTTTCCTAACCTGGTAAGGAAGAAGGCATTCAAGTTCAAGAAGCACAGAGAGCCCCAAGTAAGAAGAACCCAAAAGGCCCACAACAGCACACATAATAATTAAAATGCCAAAAATTAAAGACAAAGAGAGAATCCTAAAGGCAGCAAGAAATAAGCAATAGGTTACCTACAAAGGAACCCCCATAGGCTATCATCTGACTTCTCAACAGAAACACTACAGGCCAGAAGGAATGGCATGAAGTAATCAAGGTCATGAAAAACAAGGATCTGAATCCAAGACTACTCTATCCAGCAAGGCTATCATTCAAAATAGAAGGTCAAATAAAGAGCTTCTCAGACAAAAAAAGGCTAAGGGAATATATTAGCACCAAACCAGCACTGCAAGAAATGTTAAAAAGACTGCTGTAATTAGTAGAAGAAATAGGAAGAAAAATAGAACCACACTAAACAAAAATAATCACCTTAAATGTAAATGGATTGAATGCTCCAATTAAAAGGCACAGAGTAGCTGACTGGAGAAGAAAATATGATTCACATATATGTTGTTTACAAGAGACCCACCTCACAACAAAAGACTCACATGATTGAAAGCAAAGGGATGGGAAAAAATCTTCCAAGCAAGCAGAAAGGAAAAAAAAGCTGGGGTAGCAATATGCATATCTGATAAATTAGATTTCATATTGAAGACCATAACTAGAGACAAAGAAGGTCACTACATAATATTGAAAGGGTCTAGCCAACAGGCAGATATAACCTTGGTAAACATATATACACCCAATATAGGAGCACCAAAATATATTAAAAATCTTCTGGAGGACTTCAAAGGAGAAATCGACAGCAATACAATCATAGCAGGAGACTTCAACACCCCACTGACATCACTGGATAGATCATCTAGACAAAAAATTAACAAGGAAACAGAAATTCTAAATGAAGCACTAGATCAAATGGATTTAATAGATATATACAGAGAATTACACCCCAAAACTGCAGAATTCACATTCTTCTCAAGTGCACATGGGACATTCTCAAAGATAGCCCACATGATAGGACACAAACTAAGTCTTTACAAGTTCAAGAAGATTAAAATCATATCAAGCATCTTCTCAGTTCACAATGGCATGAAACTAGAAATCAATTGCAACAAGAACATGCAAAGACATTTGAAGACATGGAGGCTAAATCGCATGTTATTGAACAATGAATGGGTTACCATGGAGATCAAGGAGGAAATTAAAAACTTTCTGGAAACTAATGAAAATGAACACACAACAACACAAAATCTATGGGATGCAGCGAAAGCAGTTCTGAGGGAAGTTCATAGCACTACAGGCCCACCTCAAGAAAGAAGAAAAATTTCTAATTGACTACCTAACCTCACAACTTAAAGAACTAGAAAACAAACAAAAAGAAAACCCTAGAGCAAGTAGAAGGAAGGAAATAGTAAAGATCAGAGCAGAAATAAATGACATGGAGACCAAAAAAACAATTCAAAGGATCAATAAAACAAAGAGCTGGTTTTTTGAAAAGATAAACAAGATTGATGGACCCTTAGCTAGACTCACCAAGAAACAAAGAGAGAGAACCCAAATACACAAAATCAGAAATGAAAGAGGAGAAGTAACAACTGACACCACAGAAATACAAAGGATCGTTAACAAATACTATGAACATTTATATGGCAACAAATTCGACAATCTAAGTGAAATGGACACATTTCTAGAAACACATAGTCTCCCAAAACTGAACCGGGAAGAGATAGAAAACTTGAACAGGCCAATAACAGCTAAGGAAATTGAAGATGTAATCAAGACTCTCCCAGCAAACAAAAGCCCAGGCCCTGATGGCTTCATGGGGGAGTTTTACCGAACATTCAAAGAAGAACTAATACCCATTCTCCTCAAAGTATTCCAAAAAATTCAAGAAGAAGGAAGACATCCAAACTCGTTTTATGCGGACAGCATAATTCTAAATCCAAACCAGACAAAGACACTACAAAGACAGAAAACTACAGGCCAATATCCCTGATGAACATAGACACCAAAATCCTTAACAAAATACTAGCAAATCGGATCCAGCAATACATCAAAAAAATTACCATGACCAAGTGGGATTCATCCCAGGGATGCAAGGCTGGTACAATATTCGCAAATCAATAAATGTGATACATCACATAAACAAAATGAAAGATAAAAACCATATGATCATATCAATAGACGCTGAAAAAGCATTTGACAAAATCCAGCACCCATTTCTGATAAAAATGCTCAGCAATTTGGGAATAGAGGGATCACATCTTGATATAAAAAAGGCCATGTATGAAAGACCTACAGCCAACATCATACTCAATGGGCAAAAACTAAAAACACTTCAGGAACAGGAACACGACAAGGATGCCCACTTTTGCCACTCTTATTTAACATAGTATTGGAAGTCTTAGCCATAGCAATCAGACGTGAAGAAAAAATAAAAGGAATCCAAATTGGAAAGGAGGAAGTGAAACTGTCATTATTCGCAGATGACATGATATTATACATAGAAAACCCTAAAGACTCCATCAAAAATCTACTAGACTTAATAAATGAATTTGGCAAAGTAGCAGGATACAAAATTAACGTCAAGAACTCAACGGCATTCTTTTACACCAATGATGAACTCATAGAAAGAGAAACTAAAAAAACAATTCCATTTACCATCGTGGCAAAAAAATTAAGATACCTAGGAATAAACTTAACCAAAGAAGTAAAGGACCTATTTACAGAAAACTACAGGACATTGAAAAAAGAAATAGAGGAAGATATAAAAAAGTGGAAGCACATACCTTGTTCATGGATTGGAAGAAATAACATCATTAAAATGTCCATATTACCCAAAGTAATCTATAGATTCAATGCAATCCCCATCAAAACACCAGTGACATATTTCACAGAACTAGAACAAATATTTCAAAAGTTCATATGGAACCAAAAAAGACCCCGAATAGCCATAGCAATCTTGAAAAAGAAGGACAAAGTAGCTGGGATCATAGTACCGGATATCAGGTTATACTACAAAGCTACTGTAATCAAAACAGGCTGGTACTGGTACAAGAACAGGCATATAGACCAGTGGAACAGAATAGAGAATCCGGAAATTGACCCAAGACATTATGCTCAATTAATATTTGACAAAGGTGGCAAGAGCATACAATGGAGTAAAGACAGCCTCTGTAATAAATGGTGTTGGGAAAATTGGCCAACTGCATGCAAAAAAATGAAACTAGACCATCAACTTACACCATACACAAGAATAAACTCAAAATGGATAAAAGACTTAAATGTGACTCGTGAATCCATAAAAATCCTAGAGGAAAATGTCGGCAACAATATTTCAGACATCATATGCAGCTGAATCCTCATAGATACATCACCTAAGGCAAGGGAAGGAAAGCAAAAAATGAACATATGGAACTACATCAAACCCAAAAGCTTCTGCACAGCAAAAGAAACAACCATCAAATCGAAAGGGAACCCACTATATGGGAGAGCATAATTGCCAATGATACATCAGATAAGGAGTTAATCTCCAAAATATATAGAGTGCTCATACAACTCAACAAAAGGAAGACAAAGAACCCAATTAAAAAATGGGCAGAGGAACTAAATAGACACCTCTCCAAACAGGACATACAAAGGGCTAAGAGACATATGAAGACATGCTCAACATCACTAATCATCAGAGAGATGCAAATTAAAGCAACAATAAGGTATCACCTCACACCTGTCAGAATGGCCACCATCAACAAATCATCAAACAACAAGTGTTGACGAGGGTGTGGAGAAAAGGGGACTGTAGTATACTGCTGGTGGGAATACAGACTGGTGTAGCTACTGCGGAAAACCCTATGGTGTTACCTCAAAAAATTAAAAATTGAATTGGCATTTGACCCAGTGATCCCACTCCTAGGAATATACCCTAAAAAGCCTGAAACACCAATCTGAAAGAATATATGTACCCCCATGTTCATAGCAGCACTATTTATAATAGCTAAGATCTGGAAACAGCCCAAGTGTCCATCTGTGGATGAATGGATAAAAAGCTGTAGTACATATACACAATGGAGTACTATGCAGCTGTAAGAAATAAAGATCTCTTATCCTTTGACACGACTTGAAGGGACCTCGATAGTATTATCCTAAGCAAAACAAGTCAAGCAGGGAAAGACAAATATCACATGATCTCATTTATTTGTAGAATATAATAAACATAACAGTCTGAGGAACAGGGTAGACCCAGAGATGTGGAAGTAGGGTACAGACTGACAACCCTCAGAACAGGGGGTGGGGGGGAGGGAAGAGATAGACCACAGAACTTATACTCATGTATGCATAACTGATGGTCATGGACAACAAAGCTGGGGATGTGGTAGGGGGATGGGGATGAAGGTGTCAATGGGGGGAAAAAGGAGAAACATGTGTAACGAAAATAAATTAGCTAAAAAAAAAAAGATTAGGAACTAGACAGGGATGTCCACTTTTACCACTCTTATTCAAAGTAGTACTGTAAGTCCTAGGGAAAGCTATGAGACAAGAAAAATAAATGTATACAAATTGGAAAAAAAATTGAAATATATTAACATTTAATACTGTATTAATTTTAGGTGTAGATAGGTATCTATCTTTATGCTAGCACAACACTGTTTTAATTACTGTTGCTATAGTTTATTTTGAAATGAGGAAGTTTGAGGCCTCCAACTTTGTTTTTCTTTTTACATTTTATTTTGTCTATTCAGGGTCCATTGACATTCCATATGAATTTTCGTGTTTTTTAAATATTTCTGCAAAAGATGTGATTGAGATTTTGATAGGAATTACATTGAATTTGGAGATCACTGTTTAATGTGGATATTTAAAAAATAATGTCTTCTAATTTTGGGCATGGAATGTCTTTCCATTTATTTGTATGTTTAAAAATTTTTTTTTTCTTTATTGATTTTAGAGAGGAAGGGAGAGAGAGAGAAACATCTGGACCTATTTTTAAAATTTATTTTTGCTTTATTAACTCCTTAATTAATTAGCTGGGGATTGTTTGTTTGTGGTTGATTTTTTTCAAAGAACCATGATTTTGTTTTATTAATAATATTTAATATTTTCTCTTTAATTTCTGTTTTTTTCCTTAGCATTTTTTTAATTAAATTTTTTTTTTTGGTGACATTGGTTAACAAGATTATATAGGTTTCAAGTGCACATTTTTATGATACATAGTCTGTATATTATTTATTTCCTTTCTTATATTATTTTTTGCTTTATTTTTTTTCCTAGTGTGTTATTTTAATTTATTTGATTTTTGTGTTGATATTTTTGGGGATATGAGTTTTCCACTGATCAATGCTGTACATTAGGATATGCATTGTTTTAGTTATCATTAGTTTTCAGCAATTCTGCAATTTCTGTTTTCTATTCACTCAATAATTGTTCAATAATATCTTAATGGAAAGTCATTTAAAAAAAAATGTTTTTATTGCTTTTTTTTTTTTTTAGAGAGAAAGGAAGGCAGAGAGAGATAGAAACATTGATGTGAGAGAGAAAGATCGATTGCCTCCTGAACATCCTCTACTGGGGATTGAGCCTGCAACCCGGGCATGTGCCGTCACTGGGAATCGAACTGTGACCTCTCAGTCCATGGGACAATGTTCAATCCACTAAGCCACACCAGCAGGGCTGGAAGGTCATTTTTAAATTTTGTTTTTATAGTCCAATTTTATTGTGTTGTGGTTAAGGGTGTTGTTTGTAATATTTCTACTTTGTACAACCTACTGGTTTTATTTATGTCTTAATATACAACTTATTTTTGTGATTTTTTTCCATGTGCACTTGAAAAGAAGGTATGTTTTCTATTGTTTGAGTGTAGTCGGGCATGTCAGGATGTATTTCATATATGGCCAAAGGTTCTACTTTATTATGTTGTTTGATTTTTAAAAAAATATCATTTATTTTTGGTCCAACTGACCTGTCTGAAATTGATTTACATAGATGATTATGTTAGTTGTTACATAGATATTCCTCAGTGTTATATCTTTATTGTGGAATGTGAGTTTTAACATTATAAAACATCCTTATTTGTCTATTTTAATGCTGTTTTGGCTTAATATTTATTTTCGTTTTAGGGTTGCAACTTCTACTTTCTTAGTGATTCCATTTTTATGATAAATAAGTAAATATTGCTCATCATTTTATTTTTACCTTTTTAAAATCACTGCATTTAAGGTGTGTCTTTTGCATATAGCATAATATTCATTGATTTATGAGACAATTTGAAAATTCTTTTCTTTTAATATGCAAGTTATACTCATATTTGTATGCTTGATTCTCACATGTTAGCATGCAAAGGAATAAACTGGAGGGCTGGTTAATACACATATTGGTGGCCCTACTCTCAAAGTTTTTGATTTAGTAGGCTGAAGTGAGGCCTGATAATTTGCATTACTAACAAATCTGGTTGTTTAGGTAGTAGGATCACACTTTTTGAACAATTGATCTAGGTAGGGGTAGGGAACCTTTTTTCTGCCAAGGGCCATTTAAATATTTATAAAATCATTTGCGGGCCATACAAAATTATCAACTTAAAAATTAGCCTGCTGTATTTGGTCAAGCTAATTTGGTGGGGCATGTGATGCTAGCTGGTATTGATTTTTATGGGCCTTCAGATGTTCCCCACCCCTGAAGGAAAAGTTTAGGCTAGCCTGATTTTTCTGTTAAGTAACTTTTTTTTCTGCCTGAATGTATGTAATAATATTTTAATAATTTATTTCAAAACTTTTATCTGTTTTTTTTTCTTTTTTTGTGGCAAGTGTAATCATTTTAGCAGTACGTTTTCTAAGTGGTAAATATTGATATTGTGGACTGTGTGATTGCTTTTTGTATATTTAGTTTCTCTCACAAGCTCTTATACCAGATCTTTGCATTTTCTGTTAAACATATTAAGTAGTAGTATGTTATTTTATATTTTGATTTTTTAGGCCCTTTAGCAGAGCAAAATTATATTGAATAGGTAATGTTTGGTAAGGTAATGCTTTTCGTTATTGTACTCCCTGCTATATGAAAAAATAAAGCTCTTCTGAGAAAAATTTAAATTTATTTCTTACCTATATTAAGAAAATACATAAATTAATATATATGTTATTTTGGGGCTTCTTTTAATATAGATCTATAAAGATGAAAAATATTTTTTTCTAGAGCTAAGGTTTCTATGCAAGTTGTATTAAATCCTTTCTATAAATATTAAAATTTTGTGATTTTGGATTATAGATGTATAGTTTCATTTTAATAATTTGTACATTTTTGTGATTGAAAATTGTAAGAGACTTGAATTAAATATTTTATCACTTACATTGTGAAGAATTTTATTTTAAAATGTTTAACTAAAACTTTATTTTTCAGATTTTGGAATCTCTTTTTAAGGTATGTTAAAAATATTGCGGTTAAGTTTACTAAAATTAAATACAGAAATACAGCTCTGGCCAGTTTGGCTCAGCGATCAGAGCATCGGTCCACAGACCAGAGAGGCCCGGGTTCAGTTCCTGCTAGGGGCATGTACCTCAGTTGCGGTTTATCCCCGGCGGGGATTGGAGTTGTGTAGGTGGCAACCAGTCGGTGTGTCTCTCTCACGTCGATGTTTCTCTCTCTCTCTCCCTCCCCCTCTATCTGAAGATAAATGTGAAAGTGTCCTCAGGTGAGGATAAAAAAAAAGAAAAAAAATTAGATAAATACAGAAATACATGCAAATCAAGAAGTTTCTAGGTTTTGAGGAAGTAAAGAGAAATGCCAGACTTGTTGCTATATATATATATATATATATATATATATATATATATATATATATATATTTAAAAATTATATGTTCCAATTGTATGTTACATTAGCCCTATTCTGAGCCCTAGGATAAATGATGTTTGGTTCAGTACTAATATTTGATATATGAAAATTCTCTTCTGACACACACACACACACACACACACACACACACACATGCATACCCATTTATTTCATTGTAGAAATTTAACTTGTCAATAACTATTTCTTTTCTGTTTCTTTTTTTTTAAAGTGGTTTCAGCGACAGGTCAATCAGATGGAAGAGGTAAATATAACATTTCTTAATTTTTAATTAAATTAATATTCTGTTTCATTTTCAAAACAATTTGAAGTATAAGTTAATTTTTTTGAGTAACCATTGGTTATAATATTGATTTACATAGAAAAAGAATGAATAGATAGAATAAAAGTTTCTCAGTGGTTTACACACTACATTCCTGCATATATCTGAGTTTGGCACATTCTTTCACATAAAATTGAATAATAGGAATTTAAATATTATTTTTCCCTAATTTATATAAAAGAACAAGTGACAAGAGAAAACTTATCAACTTAAAAATTACCCTATATGTAAAAAATCATGCATATTGTAGATGCTTACTTGTAAAACTATATGTTGGTATTTTAAAAATTTAATGTTATTTTAATGATTTTTTTTGTACTTTTGATTTTCAAGTGCTTTCCCACCAGTTTGAAAACTACTGGTGTCTATTCTTAGGGGTTTTTAATTTTGTTTTGGAAAAGACTAGGTATGTTGTTAATATAGGAGAATGATTTCCAGGGTAGCTTCAGTGATTCATATAATTATTTTAGTTCTCCCTTGGATATGCTTGTGGTTTAGTCCAATTAAACACTTTTGAAGCCCAGACACTTGAAATTGAAGAGGTTTATTTATTTGGGACATAAATTGAAGAATAAAGATTAAAATGGTATCCTAGCACCTTTTTATTCTTTTACTCCTGGCTCCAGAGGAGACTTTCATGGTCTATCACTCTTTTTTATTTATTTATTTATTTATTTATTTATTTATTTATTTATTTATTTTTTATTATTAATTTACTTTTGTTACAGATGTTTCTCCTTTTTTCCCCCATTGACACCCCCCTCCCCCTCCCTCCCTGCCCCGTCCCCATTTTTGTTGTTCATGTCCATTGGTTATGAGTACATGCGTACAAGTTCTGTGTTCATCGCTCCCCTCCCCCACCCCCTCTTCTGGCAGATGTCAGTCTGTACCCCACTTCCACGTCCCCGGGACTACCCTGCTCCTCACACTGTTATGTTCATTATATTCCAGAAATTAGTGAGATCATATGATATTTGTCTTTCTCTGCTTGGCTTGTTTCACTTAGGATAATAGTTTCCAGGTCCTCTCATGTCGACGCAAAGGATAAGAGATCTTTCTTTCTTAAAGCTGCATAGTACTCCATTGTGTATATGTACCACAGCATTTTTATCCATTCATCTACTGATGGACACTTGGGCTGTTTCCAGATCTTAGCTATTGTAAATAGCACTGCTATGAACATGGGGGTACATGTATTCTTTCTGATTGGTGTTTCAGGCTTCTTAGGGTATATTCCTAGGAGTGGGATCACTGGGTCAAATGGTAATTCAATTTTTAATTTTTTGAGGTAACACCATAGTGTTTTCCATAGTGGCTGCACCAGTCTGCATTCCCACCAGCAGTGTACTAGAGACCTCTTTTCTCCACACCCTCGCCAAAACTTGTTGTTTGATGCTTTGTTGATGGCGGCTATTCTGACAGGTGTGAGGTGATACCTCATTGTTGTTTTAATTTGCATCTCTCTGATGATTAGTGAAGTTGAGCATTTCTTCATATGTCTCTTGGCCATTTGTATGTCCTGTTTGGAGAGGTGTCTATTTAGTTCCTCTGCCCATTTTTTAATTGGGTTCTTTGTCTTCCTTTTGTTGAGATGTATGAGCACTCTATATATTTTGGAAATTAGTCCCTTATCTGATATATCATAGGCAATTATGCTCTCCCATACAGTGGGTTGCCTTTCCACTTTGATGGTTGTTTCCTTTGCTGTGCAGAAGCTTTTGAGTTTGATGTAGTCCCATGTGTTCATTTTTTCCTTTGTTTCTGTTGCCTTAGGTGATACATCAGTGAAAATTTTGCTGCATATGATGTCTGAAATTTTGTTGCGTACATTTTCTTCTAGGATTTTTATGGATTCATGAGTCATGTTTAAGTCTTTTATCCATTTTGAGTTTATTCTTGTGTATGGTGTAAGTTGATGATCTAGTTTCATTTTTTTGCATGTATCACTCTTTGTTTTAGAATAGATATGGCTGACATTAGGAGAATGTTGGTAGCTGTACTTTGATTGTGGTGGATTGCTTATTATCTTTCCAGAGAAAAAGGATTGGGGTGAAGTTCACTATTCCCCCCCTACCCTCTTGTAAATTGGTATTTCTTTGCAAATGGGTAATCTACCTTATATTTTGCTTTCTTATTTTTGTTTATCAACCTCTTTTTATTCTATTTTTTTATGCATTTGTCTTGCTCTTCTTTATACACTTAGCTGTGTCAATGTGTGAGACCCATCCAAAACTCTGGCTTCTCAGGTCCTTGACTTTCTCATCTCTGAAGATCTATATTCTTCTTTACCTCTGGCCCCACTTCCAGTTACACTCTCGACCTTATCATTAACCAAATTGTTTTACTTTAAAAATTACAAATCCAGGCAACTCATTCTTGAACTAAAAATTTCTACCTTTCTAATTATTATTTTAAATACTGCTCTGGGTAGTTCTTGATGTCAAGACTACTGGTTCATTTATTCCTCTATCTTCTTGAAATCTTTTTATTCATTTTTTTTTCAGCTTGGAGACTATGTACTTCATCATAGTGAATTTCTTAACTTACTGATCTCCTTTACCTCTTTCTTTTGTTGTTGTAACTGTTACACTTGTCTAACAAAACATAACCCTGAATAAATGAAATTATTCACTCTTTGGGCTTAGCTGTGAAACACCACTGAAGAAAGTGACACAAGAGGTCAGAATCAATTATTCCAAATACTGGCTGGAAGTTCTATCACATCTGAATTTGATTTCAAGCCTTTTTAGCCATCATTTCAAACTCACTCACTTTGTCCCATTTTTATCTTCAGTTTCCCCAATCACTTGAAATGCTTGAAATAGAAGCCAATGGTTAGAATTCCTGCTACCAAAAACAAACAAACAAAAACCCAAACAAACAAAAACCCAAACAAACAAACACACACAAACCCCAACTTATTTACACCATACTCATTCTATCTTCCTTTCCTCTTGTTAATCAGAGTTTATTGTTCCTTCTCCTACATAAAACTCATTCTTTTACCTATGTTTGGATCTCATCTTGGCTTCTGAAGTAATTTAATCATTCTCTCTTGTATATTAAACTTTTCCCATTCAAACTGTGTCCTTCCTTCCAATTTTTAAATATGCTCATGTCTTTCTAATTTGATGCTACATTCCCCATTAATTATTGGTCTGCTTCTTTTTAGCCCTCATAACCAATTTTAAAAACTATTTTGGAGATTTGGAAAATTAATGTCAGAGGAATGTTGGCATGAGAGATTCTCTTATTCTCTCTCTTTGAAGTTTCAACAATTTAAACAGCTATAAATCAACAAAGGATTCCCTGCTCAATGTACAAACATGTCTGAGAGATCTGTGCATTGAAACAGCTAAAGGTGGACAAGTAGCCCTGGCTGGTGTGGCTTAGTTGGTTGGAGCATCATCCCAGTCAGAGTACATACCCAGGTTGTGGGTTTGATTCCTGGTGGGGGTGCATGTGGGAGGCAACTGATCAGTATTTCTCTCTCATATTGATGTTTTTCTCTCTCTCTCTCTCTCTGTCTCTCTCTCTGTCTCTCTCTCTCTCTCTCTCTCTCTCTCTCTCCCTTCCTCTTTCTAAAATATCCATGAAAAAAGCACATGCTTTGGTGAGAATTAAAAAAAATAAAGGTGGGCAAATGGGTGTCAACCAGGGAGGTGAGAAGGGTGAAGAGCTCAAAGGAGCCACAACCTGCAACCTGGAGCTTACTGCAGGGCTCAGCACAGTGAGTGGAGGAATTGGGTTGTGGCTGGCACTCCCTTCATCCTAGAGGAGCAAATAGATTTAGTGAGCATTTCAGCAGGAGTGGACAATATGAGCTGTGGCTGACCCCAGTGATTTGGGCAGGGATGAAGCACAGAGGTGTGGTCACTGTTGTCTGGTAGTCAGCATTCCAGACATAGAACCAAAGCCTCAGAGCCTGGCTGTTTTCCCTTAACCTCCCAGAGCTCCCCTCCCCTCACCCTTCATGTCAAATTGCAGAGCACATTATCTACAAAGATGGTAGAACCAAGAACTGGTTCTACAGAAACACTTTTTCCCTGAGCAAAGGGTGTACTTTGAACCAATCCCAGGGTCAGGTGAAGGTGCAGGGGTGACACTCTGGAGATCTGATGATTGCTATTGTTGGGAAGATAAAACATCAAAGGAGGCAGCTGAGTTCCCCCATCTCACTCCACCCCCATACATTGGCAGCTGCACTGCTGGTGCTGTCTGGCTGTGGAGGTCAGCACTGGGATTTCACAGAGTTGGAGCCCCATTGCCCACTGCATTCCCCTGTGGGGTTGGTCCTCTGAGACCAGGATGACTGGATCACAGGGGAGGTGCCCACCTTCACAGGGAACAGGCCTTTTTCCACCATCCTAAGGAGATCTGAAAAGCCTGAGAAGTGTAAGAGAGCTAAAAACTTGTGATTCAGTGCCACCTACTGGAAAACAATTGAAACACTTCTTATCAATCTACTAGAGAAATGCCACTCATACATAGATGCCTAGACAGAGAAGGAATGCATCAAATACCACAAATAACCAAAGTAAAAAGGCAATTCAGAAAGAAAATGAAAAAAATTCCAGAAAATAAACATGAAAATATGTGATTTAAATGACAGAGAATTCAAGATTGCAGTTCTGAAAAAACTCAACAGGATGTAGGAAAACACAGACAGGCAGTTTAATGAACTCAGAAACTAAATCAACAAGCAAAACAAATGCTTTACCAAAGAGGTTGAAACTTTAAAAAGAACCAAATAGAAATTCTGGACATGAAGAACTCAATAAAAGAGATCAAGAATGAATTAGTGATTCCAAATATGAGTGAAATCATATGGCATTTGTCTTTCTCTGACTGGATTATTTCACTTAACATATGCTCTTCAGATCCATCCATGCTGTTGCAAAGAGTAAGATTTCCTTTTTAAAAATTTTTTAATGATCAAGTAGTATTCCACTGTGTAAATGTATCACAGCTTTTTTATCTACTCATCCACTAATGGACACTTGGGCTCCTTCCAAATCTTGGCTACGGTAAACAATGCTGCAGTGTACATAGCGGTGCATATATTCCTTCAAATTAGTGTTTTGGGTTTCTTTGGATGTACTCCCAGAAGTGGAATTGCTGGGTCATAAGGCAGTTCTCTTTTTAATTTTTTGAGGTAACTCCATACTGCTTTCTACAGTGGCTGCACAAATCTTCATTCCCACCAACAGTGCATGAGGGTTCCCTTTTCTCCACATCCTCACCAACACTTATTGTTTTTTGATTTATTGATGATAGTCATTCTGACAAAAATAAACTGACACACAAAATAGAAACAGACTCATAGAGAATAGACTGACAGCTGTCAGAGGGGTGGAGTATGCTGGGGCTGGGTGAAAAAGGTGAAAGGATTAATAAAGAAAACAACAAAACTCATAGGCACAATCAACACTATGGTGATTACCAGAGGAAAAAGTGGGTGGGGGAGATGGAAGAGGATATAAGAGGAATAAATGGTGATGGAAAGAGACTTGATTTGGGGTGGTGAACAACATAGTACAACACACAGTTGTATTATAGAATTGTATACCTGAAACATATAAATTTTAACCAATGTCACCCTAATAAATTCAATAAAAAGAAAATAAATGAACTAGTAAACATTGGAAGTAGAGCTGACTAGATGGAGAAAAGAAATAGTGATGTCAAAGATAGAAATCCAGAAATGATGCAGAAGGAAGAAAAGAGAGACTTGAGTATAAAGAAATGAAATAACTCTATAAGAACTATCTCACTCCATCAGAAAGAGCATTATAAGAATAACAGGCATACCAGTAGAAGAGAAGGAGAAAGGAACAGAGAGTTTGTTCAAATAGTTGATGAGAACTTCCCAAACCTATGACTAGAGTTATATCCTCAAACCCAAGAAGCAAACAGAACACCTATTTACCTCAATCCAAAAAGGCCTTCTCCAAGGCACATTATATTAAAAATGTCAAAAAGTGATGACTAAGAAAGAATTCTCAAAGCAGCCAGGGAAAAGAAGAAAGTAAATTATAAAGAAAAGCCCATTAAGTTATTATTGGGCTTCTCACCAGAAGCTCTACAAGCTAGAAGAGAGTGGAACCAAATATTCAAGCTACTGAAAGATAAATTACCAGGCAAGAATAATATGTCCAGTGAAATTATCCTTTAGATATGGAGAAATAAAGACTCTTCCAGACATACAGAAGCTGAAGGAATTTATCACCAGAAGACCCCCATTGCAGGAAATACTCAAAGGGGTTATTCTACCTGAAAAAAAGAACAAAAGGTCACAAAACTATGAGTAATATCACCAACAAACTTACAGCATAAACAGTGATAATTTGTGACAACAAAAACATAAAAAGGGAGGAGGTAAAGGTCTGAATTTGTAAAGGAGGGTGCACATCAGATGCATTCAAAAGAAAAAGGACTGCTGTATATATGAGACTTTCTTTTTCATAAACCTAATGGTAACTGAACACAAAAAGCCCCAAACTGAGACATATAACTTACAAAAAGAGGAAACAGAGGAAAAAAGTATGGAATACCAGCAAACAAAAACAAAAGACAGAAACACAAAGGAAAAGAACCACTGAAGGCACAGAGCTATCAGAAAACAATAGATAAGATGGCTACAGGAAATATTCACAAACCAATAATTACCCTGAGTATAAATGGACTGAATTCACTAATAAAAAGGCACAGAGTAGTAGATTGGATCAAAACCCAAAACACAACTAATATGTTGCAAAAATCCATAATGTACAAAAATCCACTGCATTCCTATACACTGACAATTAAATTTCACAAAAGTAAATAAAAAAAAATTCCTTTGGCAATTGAAACAAAAATAATAAAATACTGAGCAATAAACTTAACCAGGATGTGAAGGACCTACATACTGAAAACTGCAAAGCATTATTAAAAGAAATTGAGCCCTGGCCGGTTTGGCTCAGCGGTTAGAGCATTGGCCTGCGGTCCAGAGAGACCCGGGTTCGGTTCCCGCTAAGGGCATGTGCTTCGGTTGCAGTTTGTCCCCGGCCCTGGTTGGTCGTGCGGGTGGCAGCCACTCGATGTGTCCCTTTCATGTCGATGTTTCTCTCTCTCTCTCTTCCTCTCTCTCCCTCCCACTCCATCTGAACAAAAAATGAAAAAATGTCCTCGGGTGAGGATAAAAAAAAAAAAAATTATAAAAGAAATTGAAAAGACAGAATGAAATGGAGAGATATTCTGTGTTCATGGATTGAAAGAATCAACATAGTTAAAATGCCCATATTATCCAAAGCAATATACAGATTTAATGTAATCCCTATAAAAATCCCAATAACTTAAAAAAAATAGAAAGAAATCAGATTTGTATGGAACCACAAAAGACCCCGAATAGCCAAAGCAATCATGAGAAAAAGGAACAAAGCCAGAGGTATCACTCTATCTGACTTCAAAATATACTACAGAGCAATACTAATCAAAACAGCATGGTATTGGCAGAAAAACAGATACAGACCAATGGAACAGAATTGAGTACCCAGAAATAAAATCACATATATATGGGCAAATAATTTTTGACAAAGGAGACAAAAACTTACAATGGAGAAAAGAAAGACACTTTAATAAATGGCACTGGGGACATTGGAAAGCCACATGCAAAAGAAGGAAACTAGATTGCAGTTTGTCCCCATATACAAAAATTAATAAAAATGGATCAAAGACCTACATATATTATCTGAAACAATAAATTACATAGAAGAAAACATAGGAGCTAAGCCTATTGACCTTGGTCTTAGAGAAAATGTTATGAATTTGACTTTAAAAGCAAGGTGAGTAAAGGCAAAAATGAATGAACGGGACTCTATCACACTAATTTTTTGAGGAAGCTTCATACTGTTTTCCATAGTGGCTGTACCAGTTTACATTCCCACCAGAAGTGAATGAGGCTTCCTTTTTCTCCACAACCTCTCCAACACTTGTTTTAAATTGTCTCGTTGAAAATAGCTATTCTAACAAGTGTGAGGTAGTATCATTATAATTTTGATTTGCATTTCCCTAATGGCTAGTGAAGTTGAGCATTTTTTCATATATCTGTTGGCCATTTCTATGTCTTCTTAGGAGAAGTGTATGTTCAGGTTCTCTGCCCATTTTGTTTTTAATTGGATTGTTTGTTTGGTGTTGAGATGTATGAGTTCTTTATATGTTTTTTTTTTTTTATATACAGTATGATGGTTCCTCAAAAAATTAAGAATAGAGTTAGCATATGAACCAGCAATTCTTCTTCTGGATGTCTACCTGAACCATTTGAAAATATTTATTTGCAAAGATATATGCACCTCTATATTCATCACAGCATTATTCGTGGTGGCCAAGATGTGGAAACAGCCAAGTGTCCTTGAATAGATGATTGAATAAAGGAGATGTGGTACATATATACAATGGAATACTACTGAGCCATAAGAAAATATGAAATACTGCCATTTACAACAACATGGATGAACCTTAAAGATATTATGCTAAGTGAAATAAGTCAGTCAGAAAAGACTAAGAACCATTTATCCATGCCTCTGTTTCTACTTTGTTCATCAGTTTATTTTGTTTATTAGATTCCACAGATATCAGAGAGGAGAGTGGTTCAGGGGCTGGATGAAAGAAGGTTAAGGGATCAGGCAAAACAAATCCTAAATATACAGTGTGGTGATAGCCAGAAAAAAAACGGGTGTGGGATAGGTAGAGGTGGGCAAAGTCGGGGAGAATGGGGACCAAAAGAGACTTTTCTTGGGGCAATGGGCGCATGATACATTGTGCAGATGACATTTCATTGAGTTGTATACTTGAAACCTGTATGGTTTTGTGAACCAATGTCACCCCAATAAATTTAATGAAAAAAAGAGAAAAAGCTAAGAACAATATGATTTCACTTATATGCCGAATGTAAAACTGAAACTCATGGACACAAACAGTATGGTGGTTACCAGAGGGATTGGGGTAGGGATATAGTAAAGGGTAAAGGGGGGCAAATATATTGTGATGGAAGATGATTTGACTTTGGATGATGGGCACACAATGCTATATATAGATCCTGTATCATAGAAATGTACCCTTGAAACCTATATAATCTTATTAACCAATGTTACTCCAATAAATAAAAAAAATAAAAAATAAAAGCTAACTTGTATGCAAATTTACTCACATGAGGGAAATATTTATTAGATTATTGTCAGGGAATAAAGACAACAACTAAAATTTATAAAAGAGAGGGGAGAAAAACCTTGCAGATAGTTTAGGAATGATGAAACTTGAATTTTTCTTAAAAAGTTTTAATCAACTCATAAACTGGTACATAGTAAAGAGGTTAATCTGGACATTTTTTCCTTGAAAGTGAAACTAGGGGTGTGAAATAAAAAGATTAAAGTTTTTTATGGGTTGTTTACAAAAAAGAGTTCAGCTGAGGACCATACTTTATAGGGTCAGTGATAAAGTTTTTTTTTTTGTATCAATTTGCTATATACTCTGTTCTTATTGCTGAAGCATTTCTCAGCCTATCCAGTCTGGATTCTGTCCCCATAACAAAGAAAACATCTTGTATAATTCACTTCAATTTATATGTTGCTAAATTCAATAGGCTATTTTCTTTACCTCAGCTACAGTTAACATTATTAATCACTTTTTTATTTTTAAAACACTATTTCTTTGGCTTTTGTGATACTTTCCTGGCTATTTTTTATTTTATTTTTTTTTACCTCTTTGGCTGTCTCTTTTATAAAGTTATCTTCTTTAACCATTAAATGTTGGAGTGCCTCAAGATTTTATCCTATGTCTTCCTTTTTTTTTTACTTCAAACTTTCTCCTGGGCAATCTCATCTCAAGTATTACCTTTATGCTGATAATTTAGAAATATACACCTCTTGCTGAAAACCATCCTCTAAATGCCAGATGTGTGTATAATTAACTGAGATTAATCTACCTAAAGCCCAATGGGTCAAAATAAAAATTTTCCCGAATAAACTCAACCCTCTTCCAGTGTTCCCTATCCCAGTGAGTGGAAGTAACACTATCCAATTGGGTAAATCAGAAATGTGGTAATTTACCTTGACAACTCAATTCCATCTATCCTCAATATTTAATCAATTTCTGCATCCTTTTGATTTTATGTCCTAAATAGCTGTCAAATATGTCTACTTCACTTCTACTTATCTACTGGTTACACCTTTATGCCACTATCCATCTTCTACAATATGCCAAAGATCCTGATTTATGCACTTATCCTCACCAGAAGGAAGACGTACACAACTAAACTTCTGACTTTGGATTCCAAATTTTTCAGTATTTAAACCCACAATTACTTGACATTTTCTTAATTTAGTGTATATGATACATTGCCTAAGTATTTGTATTATCTTCTGCCTTTCAAGGAATCTTTCTTAAAGTATAATTGATGGGTCATGTTTAAATACCTTTAAGATAGCCGTTATAAATGCATATTTCAAAGCTCCAAATCAGACTTACTGAATTAAAGATTTTTGTGTTTGTGTTGTCTAGGCATCTGCCCCTTTAACAGGCTTCTTTAGAGGATTATTATGCACATTAACATTTAAGGATTTTGGAATAATCTTGTTTTTATTGCTGGCACATTTTATTGGCAGTACATGCTGGTGAAGTTAATGCCTTTGGTCTTGTTGCATTAACAGAGATGCACATTGAAGCCTTCAGAGTGTTTGGTGAGCTGCACTAGAGAAATGTGTATGCATGTAGCCTATACACTTCAGAGTTGTTGCGCAGGAACCTCTACCCACTAGATCTCTTTGATGAAGTCTCATAGCTGACAATCCCACTGTCTTGTTCATATTTCCTTAGTTCTGTGACATCATCTTTTCTTCCAGAAATAACTTATGTTTAAATTTAATCCCTATTGGGAAATATAATGTATCATTTAGGGTCTAATTAACAGACAAAAACGACATAGTAATCTGAATAGGGAAAATTTAACATAGGAAACTATTATAACAGAAGAGTACCTACCAAAGAGGTAAAAACAACTCTAAAGTACACAAGGATAGAAAATATAGGGAGCAGCCTCTACCTCTAGGATCCGAGCAGAGCACTCAAGGAAGGAACAAATCTGAGTACACACATCCTTCCCCCCACTCTAACCCAGGGCTAAAATCCAGATCTTGTGTAGAAGGAGCAGCTGCTGTCATCAGATGGCAAGAAGTTTGCTGGATGCCATGCTGTTGGAATTAGAAATCACTAGGAAGCTGCTCATGGGGTTGGTACACTGGGGAGCCATCCTCTGTGGTACTGGGAAAAGCTATCTCCCAGGAAGGTGCTGTACTTCTTGCTGGGAGCTGTCCACAAGGTGGAAGGGAGGTTCTGTATTGGTGGATTTTGATAATCAGTTCTTGGAGAAGCTGCCCATGAGAAATGTGCCATACCAGGGACTTTGCCAGGAAGCCACCCAATGGGGGTGTTGCTGTTGAAACTTGCTGGAGGTGAGCACTATTAGGTATATACTGTGCACTGAGCTAGGATTAAGCATAGAGAGAGAGGGAAGTAGGGAGGGAGAGAGACTGAGAGAGAGAACAGAACTAGAAATAAATTTTTCTGGTATCTAGAACCCTTTACTGCCAAAGGTCAACATCATACACTATCAAAAGGGAAACATTCATTATAAGCAGGACAATGAAGAATGGATTTTAGATGAGAAATAAGAAATAATATCAGATTGCTACAACACTTTTTAGCCCAATTTATGATTGGTGTCCTCTTTTGGGATCTTGCCTTTGTCCGTAGAGTTTCCATACATTTCCCTCTTCCCTTCCACTTGTTTTGCAACCCCCAACCTCAAGACTTAGAGTACATTGTTCATATTTTCTTGTGGTGTTTATATCCTCCTAATCACAGTCCAAACAGCCATTACTAAAATGAAGACTCTTAAATTCCCAAAGCTAGAATTCACTAGTGAAGCTATCTGGTCCTGGATTTTTACTTTTCTCTCTGCTGGGTCCTATCAAAACTTTCTGACCTCGATATTACTTTTCTTGCTTATGTCTCTACATATTGGCTGTTTCTAGGTTGCTTTTATTGTGTTTTTTTATGGGCACTCATTCTTGCTGAACTTTCTTTAAATATATTTATTGCCTAGAATACCAATTATTGTCTGTCATCTTATATAGTAGATTTTGCTGATTCTCTTGACTGTTCATTGCTCTGTAGCTTGGTATATTCCAAAAGGCTTGAGATACTCAAATGGGTCTGAGACTTGTCCATGCAGACTGAAGAATGCCAGCTATATAGACCTTTATATATTAACTTCTCAGAGTTAGAAGTAGAAGATATTAGCCTTTGAGAACAAATTATTGTGTTTTTCCATAAATTATCACAATAAGAGTATTAGAATGGATTTTGAGGAAGCAATTACTTTAAATTCTTTTGTAAATGATTTGCATTGCATTTAATGCTGCTACAACTGTTATTGCACTTGCTTAAAATTCTTATATGTTAAAATAATAAACATGATTGGATTTGAGTTTTGACATGTAAAAGTCAACACTTAGCTATAATTCTGTTGCTAGGTAATTGCTCATGTTGGTATATTTTTAAAATATTAGTATTTGATTATAGCTATAGATAAGAATAATATAAAATCATTTATATATTATAAATGAACCAATGAAATTTCTTTGAGGTAAGGAAAGAAAATGGGTATTTCCTAAGTACCTTGCTAATTTTATTATTTTAGATAAGTAAAGATCAAAGTTTTTCAGAAGGAGAGTTTCCAGCATCTGATAGAGAAGTCACTTTAAACATTGCACAAGTAGTAAAGCAAATGCAAAAACTTGAAGTACTGAAAAATCGCCTCAAAAAAGGATCCAAGTACTCCTTGAAAGCCATGATAGCTAAGACCAAGTAAGTAAAATATGAGTTAATAAAATTAAAAGCAAGTGTGGGTATATAATTAGTATAATTATCTTTTCTTTCTTTCTTAATTAATTAATTAATTAATTAATTTTTGTTACAGATGTCTCTCCTTTTTCCCCCATTTACACCCTCCTCCCTGCTCCTGTTCCCTGCCATAGTATTGTTGTCTATGTCCAATGGTTATGCATTTATGCATATAAGTTCTTTGGTTTGCCTCTTTCCGTTCCCCCACAACCTCTTCCTCTGAGGTTTGTCAGTCTGATCCCTACTTCCATGTATTTGTGTCTGTTTTGTTTATCAACTTATTTTGTTCATTATAATCTACAAATAAGTGAGATCATGTGATATTTGTCTTTCTCTGATTGGCTTATTTCGCTTAGCATAATACTCTCCAGGTCCCTTCATGTCATCTCAAAAGATGAGAGATGTCTCTTTTTTACAGCTGCATAGTATTCCAATGGGTATATGTATCGTACTTTTTTATACGCTCAACTATTGATGGACACTTGGGCTGTTTCCAGATCTTAGCTATTATAAAGAGTGCTGCTATGAACATAGGGATACATATATTCTTTCTGATTGGTGTTTCAGGCTTCTTAGGATATATTCCTAGAAGTGGGATCACTGGGTCAAATGGCAATTCCATTTTTAAGTTTTTGAGGAAACACCATATTTTCCATAGTGGCTGCATCAGTCTGGATTTTTACCAGCAATGTACTAGAGTACCCTTTTCTCTACACCCTCGCCAACACTTGTTGTTTGATGATTTTTTGATGACAGCCATTCTGGCAGGTGTGAGGTGATACCCCATAGTTGTTTTAATTTGCATCTCTCTGATGATTAGTGATGTTAAGCATTTTTTCATATGTCTCTCGGCCATTTGTATGTCCTTTTTGGAGAGTTGTCTATTTAGGTCCTCTGCCCATTTTTTAATTGGGTTCTTTGTCTTCCTTTTGTTGAGTTGTATGAGCACTCTATATATTTTGGAAATTAACCCCCTATCTGATGTATCATTGGCAATAGTGCTCTCCCATACAGTGGGTTCCCTTTCCATTTTGATAGTTGTTTCTTTTGCTGTCCAGGATTTTAACCCTGAGGGAGCTGCTCACAGCTAAAATAGCTACTGTCCCTGGGCCCATCCTCTTGCACCTCCACAGTTCCTACCAGGCTCAATTTGGTGTCCTCTTTCCATCCCTGGTTATACAGTTTCTCTCCAACTGCTTTTTGGTTGGTTTTTCCCAATGATTTGTCTTTTTTTTAGTTGTAATTCCAGCTTTGTCTTGGGAGATGGTCTGTGTAGCTTCCATTCATTCCGCTGCCATTTTAGAATCAACAGCCAGATGAAGAGATATAGGGCTCAGTCCTAGAACAGAAGAGCATCAGTTTCTTGGAGTTTGGGGCCTGGTTCAGTGGCCTGTCTCACCATTTTATTAGTCAGGCAGTTGGAGCCAGTTGAGGCATGTTGGGCCACATAGGGAGGCTGATGTGTATCAGATAAGACTGGTATGGCTCCCAATCTTGGTGTGATGGTCTTCTTGTGGCACCCAGTGTAGTAGTCTCCTTTATTTTCTGAGCTGGTTGCTCTAAGATAGACACTTGTGTGGGTTACATGGGCTCTCCTGTTGAATTTGGGTCTTGATTGCTGTTATCCATTTGTGGGTTTGCTCATTCCTTGGGGTTGTTAACTACAAGTCTCAACCCTGAGCCTGTTCACCCTGTCATTGTCAACCATTCTGTAGGTGTTGACAGAACAAAATAAAGAAACCAGACTAAACCAAAAAGAACCCCCCCAAATATCCGCCTCAACAATAATAGAAGCAACAACCTCAACAAAAAGATTAAAAGACACACAGACAATAAAAAAAATACACCCATACAAAGAATACTAGGAGGTGCTAAAGCAAAAGAATTAGATGAGGGAGAAAGAAAAAAAGGGGGGAAAAGCAAATTAAAATAAAGTGAAAGTAAAAAAAGACAATGCACAACCAGACCAAAAAAAAAACGCAACAACAACAAAAAACCCTAAAAAAACCCATCAGCTTGAACAGTGATACAAATCCCAGGCTCAGCAATGTGATTAAAAGACAAACAAACTGAAAACACACTTTCTCACACCCACAACCACACAGTGAACAATATTAGAAGGCATGAGACTGAATGAATTAAAAGGGGTGGTAAAAAAAAAATGTATATGAATGTAAATAAGGCAAAGCAATAGCAGACCAAACCAAAGGCCACCTTGAACAGATATCAGCATCTAGAGTGGTATAAGCACCCACTTGAATGAAAAGCTTAAAAGACACACAACCAGAAAACACACACACACACACACACACACACAAATAGAATACTAGAAAGCATAGGACCAAAAGGGTTAAGAGAGGGGAATAAACAAAACAAAAATAAGAATATGAAAGCAGAGAAGGCAGAGACCAGAAATAAGGTAAGTATGAAAAATAAAAGGTAGAAAATAATAAATGAAATAATAACATTTTTAGAAGGTAGTAATGGTATTTTGAATAAAATATAGAATAGGAAAGTAGAAAATGGGAAATGAAAAAAAGAGAAAAAAAACAATTGAGTTAAAAAAACAAAAAACAAAACCCACACATCAAAACCACCACCACAACAATAACAAAAGAAACAACAACAACCTTGGATCTGCTCTTTATGGAGCTCACTGAATTTTTCTCTGCTGTAGTTGGATCTGGCCCCTTGGGTGTGGGTCCCTGTCCTGTTGGGCAGTTCTCTGGTGTAGGGCAATGTGAACCACTGTTCCTGCCTGGTCCTTGGCCTCACGGCTGGAGCCCTGCAGGGTGTGGTCCCAGGTAGTCCTATGAGCTGGGCTTCCCTAGCCCAGAGGCTGGGTCACCTTCAAAGCACTAGCCACTTGTATATATTAATATTTTTATGGGCTGCTTTTCCTGTCCCCATGGCACTGGGCTCTGCGGGGTATCAGGTCCAGTCAGGGTGGTTTACTCAAATTCATGTTGAGGGTGGTGACTGTAGCTTGTAGGAGAGGCAGGCAATCTCTTCCTCTCCTTCCAATGCTTCAGGTCTGCCTGGGTTGCTGGTGCCTCACCCCAAGCAGGTGAGAATAGGGAAAAAAAAAAAAAAGTAGTGAAAAGAAAGGGAAAAAAAAAAAGAAAAAATTCCCTGCTTGGCTCTTTAGTCTTTCAACAAGGCCAGCTTGCATTGGTTGGGGCTATAACCCAGGATCCCACCTAGTCAGACATTCAAATCCCCAAGGCCACAGTCCTTGCTGCTGGGGTGCAGATTTCCTGCCCTACACCCTATGCTGTTCCACAGGGCAAGGGTTCTACTTAGGCTGTCTCCTGGCCAGATGTTCGACTCCCCAATGTGTCAGGCACTGTGGCTGGGGTGTCAATCTTCAGCTCCAAGTTGTTCCCCAGGTAGGGGGAGGGGTGCCTCCTCTTTGGTGGAGGTGGGGAGGAACAGGGCTTTTACCCTGGACACCACATGGGCTCCCCTTCCCTTCTCTGTTGCTGTCCTTTGGGGATTTCTACGTGGTGCTGAGTTCCCCCTTTCCCAGGGGGCTGGAGCTGCACTGCTGCACTTTCCCTCCCTCTTCCAAGCCATGCCTTGCCACCCAGCTGCACAAGTTCACTCACCTACTTCACTGTCTCCTCCTCTCTCCTCTCCATGGCCTCCTCACTCCCAGTATTTCCAGTCAGCTATTATCAGGTGGTTTTTCAAGTTAAATGCTCTACTGTTTAGCCTCAGGTCCAGTCCTGTGTTTGGAGCAAGTGAACAGGACTTCCTTAGGGTTCAGCCATCTTGCCCCCTCTCTTCTGCACAAGATCTGTCAATTTATTTTTTCATTAAATTGCACATATAAGTGAGATCATATGGTATTTGTCTTTCTCTGACTGGGTTATTTCACTTAACGTAGTATCTCCAGGTCCATCTATGCTGTTGCAAAATGTAAGCCTTTCTTCTTTTTTACAGCCACTAGTATTCCATTGTGTAAATGTACCACAGCTTTTTTATTCATTCATCTGCTGATGGGCACTTAGGCTGTTTCCAGATCTTGGCTATTGCAATGAACATAAGGGTACATATATTTTTTTGAATTGGTGTTTCGGGATTCTTAGTGTATATTTCCAGAAGTGAGATCACTGGGTCAAAAGGCAGTTCCGTTTTTAATTTTTTGAGGAAACTCCTTACTGTTTTCTACAGTGGCTGCACCAGTCTGCATTCTGTTTCTGTGAAAAGTGCCATTGGAATTTTGATAGAGATTACATTGAACCTGTAGATCACTTTGGGTAGTGTGGACATTTTAACAATGTTAATTATTTCATTCCATGAACATGGAATATCTTTCATTTGTTCCTCTATTATTCTTTTATCTTTAAACACATCTGGTATAGTAACTTATCTAAGTAAAAATTTACATTTATAAACGTTTTTGCATTAAACATAAACTAATCCTTTTAATTTTATAGTATTAAAACAGAAAGTTTAATTGGGAGGGGCTACTATTTATTATGCAATAATTTTATTGATAACTCCATCTGTCAATGACTAGACTTAAAGGGATGGATGGAGTGGTACATGAGTTGGCTCCAAAGAGGGTTGCATAATAGATCCTTGGTTCAGAGGTTCAGATATATTCCCTTGAGCTATCTATTGTGAGGCATGAAATTAGTTTCTAATCATGTTAATGTTAATACTTGAAATTTAGTTGTTTGATGTGTGCTAGGTATTTTCCTCATAACTTTACATGTATCCTTTGATCCTTATAAGTGTTTTATGCAATAGGTATTCTAGTACCTTAGTTTTAATAGATGAAGAAACTGAAACTCAGAGAGGTTAAGTAACTTAAGTACCCAAGGTTACATAATTAATAAGTGGGTAAAACAGGTTTTGAGCCAAGTATTCTGACTCTAGAACTTGTGCTCTTAATGCATAAAGCATTAATAATACATTGGTAAAGAGAAATCTCATGCTTCTACACAATTTACTTTTGGTATTTTTGCTGTTAGTGTTGTTGGTATACCTAATTGTATTAAAAGAATATATAGAATTTATAGAATTACATAGTTTGACTTTTATACTTATTTGCTTGCTAATAATTGATTTTATTGTCTGTGAGTAAAAGTAAAGAACATGTTAAATTTTATTTTACAAACTGTATATGTCTAGAGTGTATATTCTAGTTCCTACATAAGAAACATATTCTTTAATAATAAATATGTTTTATTTATTGACATTTTAATAGAAATAGTGAATATCCATCAGAAGCAGTGCAAAGTTATGAAAATGTACAGCAGAAAATTGAAGGTGATATTTCATATATATGTTTACCTTTATGAGGTTGCCTAAGTACAAAAACATTTTGAGAGTTATAGTTTAAAAGCTTATAACCATAAAATTCTACAATAGTAAATTTCAAAAGATGTTACTAGAGGGAAAGTGGGGTCAAATATATGGTGACGAATGTAGATTTGACTTTGGGTGGTAGACACCTAGTGCAATATACAGATGATGTATCATAGAATTATACACTTGAAACTGTAAAATTTTATTAACTAGTGTCACCTCAATAAAGTAAATTAAAAATATATTTAATAGTGAGTTTGAAAAAAATAGTGAGTTTGATAGTTCCAATAAACTTTTTTATTATATTGCAGATTCTAGAAGTGTATAAAATGAATAAAATTTTGTTGTTCCTCCCATAAAACTCCCAACTTACTAAGGGCACAAGCACATGATATATCATTTTTCATAGTGTAATGCATGATAATTATGTAATTTGCAGTAAGTCTACAAAAATAGGCCAATTTGTTCAATTTGAGAGAGTTAGGAAGATTTTATGGAAACTTAAAACATGAATAGGACTTAGTTAACTGAAGAAGGGAGATATTTGGTATTTTAAAAAGAAGATATAGTATGAACAAACAGCATGAACGCGGAATTACAAGTGGAATATATTAGACTGTAAAGCAATAGGTAGGGAAAAGGTAGGGGAGAGCCTAGTCAGAGGGATTGAATGCTGTGCTAAGGAACTATTTATTTATTTATTTAATATAATAGAGAATCACTGAAGATTTTTTTGTAGGGAAGTGACATTGTTTATTTAATTTTAGAGATTATTTTGGCCACATTGTAGAAGCTAGATTTGAGGTACGCAGGTAGGAAAGAGAAGTTACTGCTCTATCTAGATGTGTAGTAAGTGCCTATATTAGAGTACAAGTAAAGGATTTAAGAAATATGTACCTGGTAAAACTGGCAAAACTTGGTGATTTAATATGAAAGGAAGGGATAGTAGATGATGGTAACATTAACTAAGAGAATATGAGAGGAAAAACAAGTTTTGTTGTAAAAATGATGAATTCACATCAGTTTTTAAACATATTCTTTCAGCTATTACCATTGCTGCCCAATTGGGAGGATCATGTTGGCAGCTCTAGTTTTTATTAGAATTTTTTTCTCTTGAATGAGTTATTAAAATAAAAAGCTGTAAAATTTAAACTCAGTGAATACATATGATTGCTTTTTGAAACTTATAACAAATTCACTATTATTTCAGAATTTATAAGAACCCACTCAGCTGAAGAACCTATAGATGTCTCTGTAACTGAGTCACGTAAGTTTCCACTCAATTAACCATCAGTGTTAATAACCTCTGTGGAGGGCATTAATTTCTATAATTTATAGTAACAATTATTAAATTACAACACAGATTTCCTAAATTTTGCAGTCATACTATTGAGCTGGCTATCAAGCAAGTATTGATATTCTTAATTAAGGCTACATGTTATCAAAAATAGACTCATTTCTGAAGAGCACCATATTATCACTTGGAATGGAGTATTTTTAGTTTTGATTAGAATATACTACTAAAATGTTGCAGGAATGGCAGTCCTTTAAGGTGGAGCAGTAATAACATTAAGAGATCATTTTATTACTATTAATTATAGATCATCTCATAAACACAAATGCTATTGGTAGGTACTCAGCTGTAGTTGAACCTGCTAGAATTAGGATGTGAAACTTCTGACTACTTGTCCACAGGAAGGAGAAATTACCTTGTTTATGTCTTAATAATGCACAGAATTTTATAACAATCATGTAATGTATGTGTACTATGGAATATAATTTAGAAGTGGAAAATAAGATTTAATTAGAAAAAATTGATGGGAATCCTGTTTTCTTTCAACATCAGCTTTAAACCCAATTGCCATGTTTAAAACAAGGACAGACGTACTTTCTATAGTACTCCCAGGTTCTATATAAACTTATGTTCAAGAGATCCCATCTAGGTAGGATAGAAAGGTATCTAGAGCTTTGCAGTGGATAGTGACAGTCTCTCTGTACGTAAAACCCTTTCCACATCTGTGGAGCTCATTCTCTCTTAATCCGTGCAGTTTTCTTCTATCTAGAACTGTGCCCTGTTGATTCTAGCTGCCAAAACTCTAAACTTTGTCTCTATACTCAAGGAGACACTTTTTGGTTTCATGTTCCTTATGTTGTGGTCTAGAATTTCCAGGTAGTAAGCTGGGGTGATTGTCTTAAGACTTTTTTTTTTTTATTATTAATTTACTTATGTTACAGATGATTCTCCTTTTTTCCCCCATTGACACCCCCCTCCCCCTCCCTCCCTGTCCCGTCCCCGTTTTGTTGTCCATCTCCATTGGTTATGAGTACATGCGTACAAGTTCTGTGCTCATCGCTCCCCTCCCCCGCCCCCTCTTCTGGCAGATGTCAGCCTGTACCCCACTTCCACGTCCCCGGGACTACCCTGCTCCTCACACTGTTATGTTCATTATACTCCAGAAATAAGTGAGATCATGTGATGTTTGTCTTTCTCTGCTTGGCTTGTTTCACTTAGGATAATAGTTTCCAGGTCCTCCCATGTCGACGCAAAGGATAAGAGATCGTTCTTTCTTAAAGCTGCATAGTACTCCATTGTGTATATGTACCACAGCTTTTTTATCCATTCGTCTACTGATGGACATTTGGGCTGTTTCCAGATCTTAGCTATTGTAAATAGCGCTGCTATGAACATGGGGGTACATGTATTCTTTCTGATTGGTGTTTCAGGCTTCTTCGGGTATATTCCTAGGAGTGGGATCACTGGGTCAAATGGTAATTCAATTTTTAATTTTTTGAGGTAACACCTTTTTTGCTTTGTTTTTCATCTGCCAGGGATTACTGCCTCACACTTTTTGTTTTTCAATGTTGGACCATTGCTGTTTCTTTACTTTTGTTCAGTTTTTAATTAGTTTAAGGCTAATGCTTCATCATGATAAAAGAAAAAAGAAAAAAAAATAGAAGTCTCTGTGCCTACTTATATGCCAACAACAACAACAAAATTCCAAAAAATATAATAGTAGAAATTTTATGCATGACTTTTCAGGGAAGCACAGGACAGAGTTACATTGTACAATATGGTGTAAAACCTTTTGCCAGTTCCTTAGTATCTTTTCCCATGGCAGATGCTTCAGTCCCTGAGCTCCATTGGTTTATATAGATCTACTCTCTGTCAATATTGTTCTGTTTCACTTGTGTACTCTCACTTTTTTTCTTAAAATCATCCCCTTTTGGAAACAAAAGAAAAAGTGAACAAGTGGGACTACATCAAACTAAAATGTTTCTGTACAACAAAGGAAACCATCAACAAAATGAAAGGATAATCCATTGATGGGAAAACATATTCATGATGATACATCTAAAATTTATTAAAAGCTCACACTACTCAACACACAGAAAAGCAAACAATCCATTTAAATTATGGGCCAGAACCTGAATAGACACTTCACCAAGGAGAACAAATAGATGACCAATAGACATAAGAAAAGATGCTCAATGACACTAATAGTCAGAGAAGTGAAAATTAAAACCATAATGAGATATTACCTCACACCTGTCAGAATGTCTATCATCAGTAAACCCACAAGTGGCAAGTGTTGGTGAGGTTGTGGTGAATGGGAACCCTTGTGCACTCTTGGTGGGAATGCAGATTGGTGTAGCCATTGTGGAAAAACAGTATAGAGGCTCCTCAAGAAATTAAAAATGGAACTGCCTTATGACCCACGAATTTCACTCCTGTATTTATCTGAAGAAATCCAAAACACTAATTTGAAAGACTATATCTACCTTTATGTCCATTGCAGTATTATTTACAATAGCTAAGCTACGAAAGCAACTAAAGTGTGCCTATCAGTAGATGAGTGAAAAAAAAGCTGTGGTACATGTATACAATGGAATATTACTCAGCCATAAAAAGAATGAAATCTTACCATTTGTGACAGCATGGATGGACCTAGAGGGAATTATGCTTAGTAAGTCAGTCTGAGAAAGACAAATACTGTATGATTTCACTTATATGCAGAATCTAAAGAACAAACAAAACCGAATCATAGATGCAGGGAACAGACTGGTGGTTGCCATAGGAGAGGGGATTTGGGGGACTGGGTGAAAGAGGTAAAGGAATAAAGAACTACACATTGGCAGTTACAAAATAGTCACAGGTATATAAAGTACAGCATAAGGAATATAGTCAATAATATTGCAATAACTGTGTATGGTGCCAGGTGGGTACTGGAAATATCAGGGGGAACACTTTGTAAAGTATATGATTGTCTAACCACTATGTTGAAACTAATACAAAATAATATTGAAAGTAAGCTGTTATTGAAAATAGGAAAAGACAGACAAGGGAAAGAAAGTACACCCTTTCAACTTCAGCCAAACTTTATTCTTTTCTTCCCTTCCCATTCTCTAAATTGTATTAGATTCTATAGCCTAATCAACAAGACAAAAGATACTTTTGTATTCCACTCTTTTTTTTCTTCTTTCAACTATAATTTAATCTTGATGTTACTTCATTTCATTATTAACGGACTTTATTTTTTAGAACACTTTAGGTTTATAGAAAAATTGAGCAGAAGTTACCGAGTTCTCATATACCCAGCGTCTCCCCAACCCCTCTACATAAAATTTTTCTGTTATTAATATTTTACATTAGTATTAGTATTGATTCACCATTATTAACTAAAGTTCATATTTTACATAGAGTTCAATATTTGTATGGCAAAGTTCTATAAGTTTTGACAAATGCATAATGTCATGTACCTACCATTACTGTATGATACAGAATAATTTTACTGCCCTGAAAATCCCATTTTCTACCTATTCATCTCTCTCTCCATCCACCGGAATCCCTGGAAACCACTAATATTTTTCTTGTTTCTATAACATTGCCTTTCAAGAATGTCATATATTTGGAATCAAAGAGTCTTTCTTTTGCTTAGCAACATGCATTTAAGGTTTCTTTGTCTTTCCATAGTTTTATATCTCATTTCTTTTTATTGCTGAATAATAATTTGTTCTATGGATGTACCATAGTTTATTCAATAATCAGTTGGAGGAAATCTTTGTTGCTTCTAAGTTTCACAATGACAAATAATGCAGCTACAAACAAAGATTTTGGTGTGGACATGTTTTTTAACTCATTTGAATAAATACCAAGGAGTGTGATTACTGAATCATATAGTAAAAGCATATTTTGTTTTGTAGAAAATACCAATTGACTTGCAAAGGTGCTGTATCATTTTCCATCCCCACTAGAAATGAGACTGAGAATTCATCTTAGTCAGCATTTGGTATTGTCAGAGGTTTGGATTTTAGCCATTCTAAAAGGTTAGCAGTATCTTATTGTTTTAATTTGCAATTCCTTAATGATATATGATGTTGTACATCTTTTCATATTTGTTCTCTGTATATCTTCTCTTGTCAAGTATTTGTTAAGATCATTTATCTATTTCTGTGGCCTGGCCTGGTGGTGTTAAATTCCTGCGGGAGGGGCCGTTGCTTCTCCCAGGGCTCTGGGATGGGGCTCTTTGAGTAATATGGCTACTGTCCTGTGAGCTAGTGCTTCAGAACATGACTCCCACTGCCCTCCCTGCTAGCTCTCAGCTCTTTCTTGAGCCAGGAGCTCCGGACTCTCTCCACACAGTTCCATTCCAGGCTGCCCTCCCTCTGCTGGAGCCCAAGGTGAGTGGCTGAAGTTGATTTGGTGCTTTAAAAATCCCCCACTTTCTCAGTGCAAATCGCACACTGCTAATACTGCCCTCGTTGCTGTCGGTGGGTTCCCAGTCCTCCCCCTTGAGCCTCTGCAATCCCTATCAGGCTCGATTTGGCATCCTCTTTCTGTCCCTGGTTGTACTGGCTCTCTTCCAGCTGCTCTTCAGTTGTTTTTTTCCCAATGATTTGTCTTTATTTTAGTTGTAATTCTAGTTTGGTCCTGGGAGACAGTCTGTGTAGCTTCCATTCACTTCGCCGCCATCTCCATTCCTAAAGCCCTTGTTAAGGTCTCTCCAGGCATCCAAACCCAATAGCAATCTGATTGTTTTTCTTAATTGTGGAAAATCTTTTTAATTTGTTGTAATCCCATTTGTAAATTTTTTTTCTTGCCTAAGGAGAGATATCAGAAAAAATACTGTCATGAGAAACGTAGACATTTTACTGTATATTTTTTTCCTAAGATTTTTATGGATTTTGAGTCTTACATATAAATCTTTAATCCATTTTGAGTTTACTCTTGTATATATTGTAAGATGTTTCATTTTTTTACATGTATCTTTCCAATTTTCCCCACACCATTTATTGAATAGACTGTCTTTACCCTATTGCATGTTCTTGCATCTTATGTCAAATATTAATTGATCATATAAAGATGGGTTTATTTCTGGGCTCTCTATTCTCTTTCATAGATCTATATGTCTGTTTTTATGGTGGTACTGTGCTGTTTTATTATTATGGCTTGTAATGTACCTTGATATTGGGTAGCATGATACTTTCAACTTCTTTTTTTCTTCTCATGTAGCTGAGGCTGTTCAGGGTTTTTGTGTAGTTTTATATACATTTTTGGATTATTTGTTCTAGTCCTGTGAAATATGGCATTGGTATTTTGACAGATATTGCTTTGAATCTATTGATGGCTTTTAGTAGTATTGACATCTTAATGATGTTAATTATTCTTATTCATGAACACAGTATATGCCCCCATTTATTTGTATCTTCTTTGATTTTTTTTTTTCCTGTGCCTTATAGTTTTCTGATTACAGATATTTTACATCTTTGGTTAAATTTATTCCTAGTTTTTTTTTTTTTTTTTTTTTTTTTTTTTTTTTGTGGTATTGTAAATGGGATTGTTTTCTTAGTTTCCCTTTCTGATAGTTTATAATTGGTCAATAAAAATGTAACTGGTTTCTGAATATTCATTTTGTATCCTTCTACTTTACTGAATTTATTTATCAGTTTAGTAGTTTTTTAGTGGAGTTCTTAGGCTTTTTTATATACAGTATCATGTTATCTTAAATAATGAGAGCTTTACTTCTTCTTTTCTAATTTGGAAGCCTTTTATTTCTTCTTCTTGTCTGATTGCTGTGGCTAGGACTTCCAGTACTATATGAATGAGACTGGTGAAAGCAGACATTACTGTCTTGTTCCTGATCTTAAGAGAAACACTTTCAATTTTTCCCTTGTGAGTAAAATGTTAGTTGTGGGTTTGTTATGTATGGCCTTTATTATGTTGAGGTATATTCCATCTATGTCTACATTGCTGAGGATTTTTTGTTTTTGTTTTTTTCATAAATGGGTGCTAGATTTTACCAAAAGTCATTTCTGCATTCTTTGATATGATTATGTGTTTCTCATCCTCCATTTTTATGTTGTATATGTGATTTTCAATATTGTACCAACCTTGCATCCTAGAAATAAATGCTACTTGATCATGGTATATGATCTTCCTAATGTATTGCTAAATCTGATTTGCTAATATTTTGTTGAGGATTTTTGCATCATGTTCAAGAGGGATATTGGCCTATAATTTTCTTTCTATGTGGTGTCTTTATATGGTTTTCTTTTTTTTAATTTTTTTATTTTATCCTCACCTGAGGACATTTTTTCATTTTTTGTTCAGATAGAGTAGGAGGGAGAGAGAGGAAGAGAGAGAGAGAGAAACATCGATGTGAAAGTGACACACTGAGTGGCTGCCACCCGCACGACCAACCAGGGCCGGGGACAAACTGCAACCGAAGTACATGCCCTTAGAGGGAACCGAACCCAGGTCTCTCTGGACCGCAGGCTGACGCTCTAACCGCTGAGCCAAACCGGCCAGGGCAATGATTTTCAAAATAGGATAATGCTGGTCTTGTAGAATAGCTTGGGAGTTTTCTCTCCTCTTGAATTTTTTGGAATAGTTTGAGAAAAATACGTGTTAGTTCTTCTTTAAATGTTTGGTAAAATTCACCTGTAAAGCCATCTAGTCAAGGGCTTTGTTTTTTGGGAGTTTTTAAATTACTGCTTCAATATCACTAGTTGTAATCTGTCTATTTAGATTCTTTGATGTTTCCTGATTTCGTTTTGAAAGATTGTTTGTTTCTAGGAATTTGTCCATTTCTTGCAGGTTGTCTTATTTGTTGGCATAAAGTTTTTTTTTTGTAATGTGTTCTTAGAATCCTTTATATCTCTTTAGTGTCAGATGACACTTCTCCTATTTTATTTCTGACTTTATTTATTTGGGTTCTCTCTTTTCTTTTAATGAGTCTGACTAAAGGTTTGTAAATCTTGTTTATCTTTTCAAAGAACACATTCTTGGTTTTATTGATCTTTTGTATTGTTTTATTAATATTTTGATGTCATTTATTGGTGTTCTATTCTTTATTATTTCCTTTCTTCTACTCATTTTGGGCTTTGTTTGTTGTTGTATTTTTTAGTTCCTTTAGGTGGTGGTTTGATTGTCTATTTGAGATTTTTCTTGCTTCTTGAGGTTGGCCAGAATTGCTATGAATTGCCTTCTTAGGAATGCTTATGCCATGCCCTGCATTTTAGGCCATTTTGTGTTCATTTTCATTGGTCTCAAAGTAACTTCTGATTTCTTCCTTGATCTCATTGTTGATCCATTCATTGTTTACTAACTTGTTATTTAGCACTTATATATTTGTGTATTTTTCAGTTTTTGTCTTATAACTGATTTCTAGTTTCATATCATTGTCATTGGAGAAGATGCTTTATATGATTTCAATCTTCTTAAACTGAGACCAGTTTTGTGTCTTAACATGTGGTCTATTGTAGAAAATGTTCCTTATATACTTAAAACAATGTATATTGTGTTGGTTGTGGGTGAAATGCTCTGAAAATATCAATTAAATCCATGTGGCCTAGTGTGTCATTTAAGGCTGCTGTTTCCTTGTTGAGTTTTCTTCTGAAAGATATATCCATTCATGTCAATGGGGTGGTAAAATCCCCTCCTATGACTGTATTATTGTCAATCTCCTCATTTTTGTCCATCCAGATTTGCTTTATATATTTAGGTGCTTCTATGTTGGGTGCATAAATACTTACAAGGGTTATATCCTTTTGTTGAATTGATCTCTTTAACATTAGGCAGTGTGCTTCTTTATTTGTTATTATAGCTTTTGTTTTAATGTCTATTTTTTCTGATATACATACTGCTATGCAAGCTTTTTTTGTTTGGTTTCCATTTGCATGTTATATCCTTTTCCATCTTTTTTTTTTTTATATATAAGTTTTTTAATCCTCACCTGAGGACATTTTTCCATTTTTGTTCAGATAGAGTGGGAGGAAGAGAGAAGAAGAGAGAGAGAGAGAAACATCGATGTGAAAGGGACACATCGAGTGGCTGCCTCCTGCACGACCCCAACCAGGGCTGGGGTCTAATCGCAACTGAGGTACGTGCCCTTGACTGGAATCGAACCTGAGACTCATTGGTCCACAGGCCGACGCTCTAACCGCTGAGCCAAACCAGCCAGGGCCCTTTTCCATCTTTTTACTTTCAGTGTGTGTGTATCTTTTGTTCTGGGGTGGTTCTTTTGTGAACAGCATATATATATGTGTCTTGTGTTATCTTTTCAGCTACCCTACATGTTTTGATTGGAGCATTTAATACATTTACATTTAAGGTGACTATTGATGACTACGTATTTATTGCCATTTTATTTTTTATAACCCTAATCTTTTTTTTTTTTCTTTCTTCTTCTCATAAAAGACCCATTAACATTTGTTGTAATACTAGTTTGGTGGTAATGAACTCCTTTAGCTTTTTCTTATTTGGGAAGCTCTTTTTTCACCTATAATTTTGAGTGATAGCCTTGATGGTTAGAGTAGTATTGGTTGTAGGTTCTTTCTCTTCATCATTTTGAATATTTTATGCTGATCCTTTCTTGTCTGGAGTGTTTCTGTTGAGAAATTAGCTGACAGTCTTATGGGAGCTCCCTTGTAGGTAACAGTCTTTTTCTTGCTGCTTTTATGATTCTCTCTTTGTCTTTTTTTTTTTTTTTTAATCCTCACCTAAGGATATGTTTTAGAGAGAAAGAGGGAGAGAGAATTCTTCCTAACAGGGTCTACTACTGTCTGTCTAGATCTCTCTTTGTGTGTTGATGTGGTTTGGACCACTGGTGTGTTGGTTCTGGGCCTTCTTCTTGGCAGGGGATCCAGTGCCAGTTGATGTCAGATGCTACCAGTGACAGGCCCTAGGCTACCTGTTTGGAGCTGCAAAGTGCTTTGCAGTTTGTGGCTGTCTCCGCTTTGTCTGGGTGTGTCTGGGAGTGTCCCAGCTGTTCACCAAGGCCCATTTCCATGAGCCACAAGACCAGGGACAATTTGGCAAAAGGCCTGAGGCTTTCTGAGATCTGCCTTCACTTGTTAGCTGTCATTAGGCTCAGTTACTGAAAGAGCCTCTGGCAGTATGTGAGCTGCTTGAGGGAGGCTCTTAGTGAATCATCATGTAGTGTTGAGTGGTGTTCACCAGATAGGTACAGATTCAAACTTGGTGCCAGTGCTGGGTTTGACACCACTCAACAACAGTCTCAGGGTATACTAAGGTAAGTCACCATGTACTATGTGTGTCTGTGGACTTTTGTGGTGGGACAGGGTCTCAGAGATTCATCAGAGTGAGGCCAGCAGTTTTTATCAGGCCCACACAAACCAGTGTTTGGCCATATGAAGGGAGGGCTTTGCTTAGGAATAGTGGCGCTCTTCTAGAGTGTGCAGAAAAAATGGCCTACTGGAAGAGGCACACAACTCAATTTTCCCCAGTCTTCCCAGACCTCCCAGAGAGTCTTCTGTGCTGGGGAATTTGACTGGCAATGCTGAAGAGTGCAAGCACAGCAGGTTGGAGCCACCAGGAGTCAGGAGGGTGAAGTTAATGGTTCTCCCCTGATGGGGTTAGTGGGACTTCCATTGGGGGCTGGGACACTGCTACTTTGGTTGCTGAAGGAGTGGTTCCATGGGCCACTCTGGGTGGCTCTGCAGCTATGGCTTTGGGGGGAGGGGCAATTCCCACACACAGGTGGCTCTGCTGCTATGGCTGTGCAGGGCAGTGTAGTCCATGCCAGCATGGAACTGGGCTCTTCTGGCCCACAATGGGTGGGGAGGGGGAATGGCATCTTCCTCAGAGCCACACAGCTCTGTCTCTGATTCTCTTTGGGTTTGTCCTCAATATCCCTTCAAGAGCGTCTATGCTATAGGCTGAGGCAGCAGATTCCTCTACAGGGATTAAGCTCAGTCAGAGTGACAGGGGGCTAGGAGATTGGGGCTTGTGCAGTCCTCCTAGACTGATGTAGATTGGAAGGGAGTGTTTGCCCCAGAAAAGATGGCATCTGTGGGAAGTGTGGGAGACAGACTTAGCACAGGTACCCTGGGGCCATCACTTTAGCTCTCTTTCTAGAGTCACACATCCCAGTCTCTTCAGGTAAGACTCTAGTCTTCTCCAACCCACTCACCTTCTGCTGGATCCCAGGGTGAATTGCTGTGAAGAAGATTTTGTGCATTGACCCTGGTACCTGGGTTTCTATCAGTCTCTCTTCTCTCCCTGGTGGACAGAGTCCCTGCTGAATTCTACCTCCAGATGTTATATGGGCACTTCCTGGGCTCTGTTACTTCCAGCTGGAGAGCCTGGTGTGGGGTTTAGATCCCACTTTCCTCAGGGGCAACCTTTGCAGTTGAGATATCCCTCCAGATTCTCAGCTGCTGCAAGTGGGTGCAGGGCCAGCTCCCCTTGCATCTCCACTCTTCCTACCAGCTTCCATGGGGCTTCTGTAAATTCTTGATTGTAAGACTTCTGTTCAGCTCATCTTCAGTTAATTATTCAGGTTGATTATTCTATAATTTAGTTGTAATTCCAATTTGGGGCCGAGAAGAGATGAGTGCAACTTCCACCTATTCTACCACCATTTTCTGGATGTCCCTATTTGAGATTTTTGTTTGTTTCTTGAGGTAGACCTGTAATGCTATGAATTTCCCTCTTAGGATTGCTTTCACTGTGTCCTGTAGATTCAAGGTTGTTGCATTTTCATTTTCATTTGTTTCAAGGTAACTTTTGATTTCTTCCTTGATCTCATTGTGAACCCCCTGATTGTTTAGTAACATGTTATTTAGCTTCCATGTGTTTTTCATTTTTTTTTTCCTGTAAATGACTTCTAGTTTTATACAACTGTGGTCAGAGAATATGGTTAATATATTTCAATCTTGTTCAATTTATTGAGATTTGTTCGGTGTCCTAACATGTGATCTAGCCTAGAAAATGTTTCATGTGCACTTGAAAAGAATGTATATTGTGCTGCTTTGGTGTTAAATGCTGTGAACATATCAGTTAAGTCTGCATGGTCCAGTGTATCATTTAAAGCTGCTGTTTCCTTGTTAATTTTTTGTCTGAAAGATCTAGCTCTATCTATTGATATCAATGGGGCGTTAAAGTCTTTTACTATAACTGTATTACTGCCAGTATCTCTATTTATGTCCATCAAGATTTGCATTACATATTTAGGTGCTTCTATGTTGGCTGCATAAATGTTTACAGGGGTTGTATCCTCTTGTTGGATTGATTCCTTTATCATTATGTAATTTCCTTCTCCGTCTCTTACTATAGCCTTTGTTTTAAAGTCTATTTTGTCAAATATAAATATCACTTCTCTTGTTGTTGTTTTTTGTTTGTTTGTTTCCATTTGTATGAAATATCTTTTTTTATCCCTTTACTTTCAGCCTATCTGTATCTTTTGTTCTAAGGTGGGTCTCCTGTAGAGAGCATGTATTTAGGTCTTGTATTCTTATTCATTCAGCTACCCTATATCTATTGATTGGAGCATTTAATCCATCTACAGTTAAAGGGATTATTGATAGGGATGTACTATTGCCATTTTACTTTTTTAAGCCATGTTTCCCTTTCCCCCCTGTCTTCTTCTCATTGAAGATCCTTTAACATTTGCTGTAATACTGATTTGGTGGAAATGAACTCTTTTAGCATTTTCTTTTCTGGGAAACTCTTTTTTAAATCTTCAACTTTTAATGATAACCTTGCTGGGTAGAGTAGTCTTGATTGTAGGTCTTTGCTTTCAATCCCTTCTGGCCTGAAATGTTTATCTTGACAGTCTTGTGGGATCTCCCTTGTAGGATACGAACTGTCTTTCTGTTGTTTTGAAGATTCTCTGTCTTTAACCGTTGCATTTTAATTATGATGTGCCTTGGTGTGGTTCTCTTTGGGTTCATCTTGTTTAGAATTCTCTATGCTCCCTGGACACTTGTGCCTTTTTCCTTCACCAGGTTAGGTAATTTTTTAGCAATTATTTTTTCAAATAGGTTGTTGATTCCTTGTACTTTCTCTTTTTTTTCTGGTACCGTTATGATGTGAATGTTGTTGTGCTTCATGTTTACCAAGAGGTTCCTTACTCTATCTTCATTAAAAAAAAAAAAAAAATTACTATTTATTATTTATTTATTTATTTTTTGCTGCTCTGATTGGGTGTTTTTTGCTTTCTTGTCTTCCAAATCACTGATTCAATCCTTTCCTTTATGCTAGTCTTCTTTTGATTTGTTCTAGGGTATTCTTCATTTCAGATTATTGTATTCCTCATTTCTTATATGTTCTTTATATGGTTTCTATGTTTTTTCCCCCCAATTTTTATTAATTTATTTTTGTTACAGATATTTCTCACTTTTCCCCCCAGACACCCTCCTCCCCAGCAAGCCCTCCCCACCCCCCAGCATTGTTGTCTATGTCCATTGGTTATGCATACATGCATATAAGTTCTTTGATTTATCTCATCTATCCCCTCCGCCCCTCTCCTCTGAGGTTTGTCAGTCTGAAACAGTACTCCTTTCTATGTCTCTGGGTCTGTTTTGTTCATCAGCTTATTTTGTTCATTATATTCCACAAATAAGTAAGATCATGTGGTATTTGTCTTTCTCTGATTGGCTTATTTCGCTTAGGATAATACTCTCAAGGTCCCTCCATGTCGTCTCAAATGATAAGAGATCTTTGTTTCTTATAGCTGCATAGTATTCCATTGTATATATGTACCACAGCTTTAACAATATGGTGTTTCCTCAAAAAATTAAAAATTGATCTGCTATTTGACCCAGTGATCCCACTTCTAGGAATATATCCTAAGAAGCCTGAAACACCAGTCAGAAAGAATATATGTACCCCTAAGTTCATGGCAGTACTATTTACAGTTGCTAAGATCTGTAAACAGCCCAAGTGTCCATCAATAGATGACTGGATAAAAAAGCTGTGGTTTCTATGTTTTTTTTTTTAATGTTTGCTGTCTCTTTGTGTAAGTTCTCACTGAGGAATAGTTTATCTATTTTTCCCCTATGTTCTTTGAAAATTCTTTTTTATTAAATTTATCTTTATTGTTGAAAATATTACAGATGCCATTCTTTTTATCCCATTGACACCCTCCTCTCCACTCCCGACATCCCCTGCCTTCATTGTATGATTGTCTATGTCCATTGGTTATGCATCTGTGCATATAAGTTCATTGGTTTATCTATTCCCACCCCCAACACTCCTTTCTTCTGAGGTTTGTCAGTCTGTTCCTTACTTCCATATCTCTGGGTCTATTATGTTCATCAGTTTATTTTAGTCATTAGATTCCACAAAAAAGTGAGATCACGTGACAGTTGTCTTTCTCTGACTGACTTATTTCACTTAACATAATATTCTCCAGGTCCCTCCGTGTTGTCTGAAAGGGTAAGAGATCTTTCTTACAGATGCATAGTATTCTATTGTGTAAATGCACCACAGATTTTTTTTATCCACTCACACACTAATGGACACTTGGGGTGTTTTACAGATCTTAGTTATTGTAAATAGTGCTTCTATAAACATAGGGGTGCATATATTCTTTCTGATTGGTGTTTCAGGCTTCTTAGGATATATTCCCAGAAGTGGGATCACTAAGTCAAATGGAAATTCCATTTTTTACATTATGAGGAAACACCATATTGTTTTCCACAGTGGCTGCATCAGTCTGCATTACCCCCAGCAGTGTACAAAGGAATGCTTTTCTCCACATACTCACCAGCACTTGGTTGATAATTTGTTGATGGTAGCCATTCCGTTAAGTGTGAGGTGATACCTCATAGTCATTTTAATTTGCATCTCTCTGATGATTAGTGACACTGAGCATGTCCTCTTTGGATACATGACTATTCAGGTTCTCTGCCCATTTTTTTTTAAATCCTCACCCTAGGATATTTTTCTATCTATCTTTAGATAGAGTGGGAGGAAGAGAGAGGGAGAGAGAGAGAGAGAGAGAGAGAGAGAGAGGGAGAGAGAGAGAGAGAGAGAAACACTGATGTGAGAGAGATACATCGATTGACTGCCTCCCGCATGACCCCGACCAGGGTCAGGGACCGAACTGCAACTGGGGTACATGCCCTTGAACAGAATTGAACCCGCAACTCTTTGGTTTGCTGGCCTACACTCTAACTGCTGAGCCAAACTGGCCAGGGCTGCTCATTTTTCAATTGGATTTTTTGTGTTCCTTTTGTTGAGCTGTATAAGTACTTTATATATTTTGGAAATTAATTCCTTATCTAATGTATTATTGGCAAATATGTTCTTCCATACAGTGGGTTTCTTTTCATTTTGATGCTGGTTTCTTTTGCTGTGCAGAAGCTTTTTAGTTTGATGTAGTCTCATTTATTAATTCTTTTCTTTGTTTCTCTTGCCTTTGGTGATGTATTGGTGAAAATTCTTCTGCATGTGATGTTGGAGATTTTGCTGTCTACATTTTCTTCTAAGATTTTGATGGGTTCACAACTTACATTTAAATATTTTATTCGTTTTACTTTATTCTTGTGTATGGCATAAGTTGGTGGTCTAGTTGCATTTTTTTTTTCCTCCAAGCCCCACCTGCACCATCCAGCAGGTATAGCCTTGCAGGGTAAAGGGATCACAATTCAGAACTAGAAAATCTGGCATGTCCCCCTTGGAGCCACCCTTCAGGAGATCTGGTGGGGTGCTTCTGAGCTAGAAGGCAAGTTAATAGCTCCCTTCCTGATCAACCTTTAGCCAGACTCACCAAGAAACAGAGAGTACCTAAATAAATAAAACTAGAAACTGACACAACAGAAATACAAAGAATTGTAAGAAAATACTACGAACTATTATATGCCAAAAAAATTGGACAACATAGGCAAAATGAACAAAATCCTATAACCATACAATCTTCCAAAACTCAACCAGGAAGAGTCATAAAACCTGAAGAGACCAATAACAAATAAGAAAATTGAAACAGTAATCAACCAATGCCCACCAAACAAAACCCCTCATTTGGACAGCTTCAGAGGGGAATTTTACCAAACATTCAGAGAACTAACATCTATTCTCCACAAACTATTCCAAAAATTTTAAAAGAAAGGAAGACTTCCAACGTCTTTTTATGAGGGAAGAATAATCCTAACTCCAAAATCAGAAAAAAAGACACTACAAAGAAAGAAAACTATAGGCTAATATACCTAAAGAACACAGACATCAAAATCCTCAAAAATATTAGTAAATCAGATCCAGCAATATATTTTAAATTTTTTTCACAATGATCAAGTGGGATTTATCCCAAGGATGCAAGGCAGGTACAATATTTGCAAATCAATAAATGTGATACACCACATAAACAAAAAGAAAGATAAAAATCATTTGATCGGAGTGAATGGAAGCTACACAGATGATCTCCCAGGACCAAACGGGAATTACAACTAAAATAAAGACAAATTGTTGGGAAAAAAGCAACAGAAAAGCAGCGAGAGAGGATCATACAACCAGGGACACTGAATGAGCCTGGTAGGATCTGCGGAGGCGTGTGAGGGTGGCGGGCTGGGAGCCCACGGACAGCAGCGGCCTTAGCTGTGAGCAGCAGCGGCGCCCACCCTCGGGGTTAAGAGCCCCAGCTGCTCCACAGCGCAGAGGGCCGGGACAGAGTGCTAAATAGCCACAGCCACTCACCTGGGTCTCCGGCAGAGGGAGGGTGGACTGGATTGGAACTCTGTGGGGACACCTGGGATTAGGAGGATGCTCAGAGTTTGTGCTGAGCTGTGGCCACAAAGGACAGTGGTGGCCAGCCGCTCCTTCCCGGTTACACAGAACCGCAGCCAAGTTTACTCCTTCCCGGAGCTGTGGCAGCCCCTCCCTCGGAGATTCCCAGGTGAGGAAAAGAGGCAAAGAAATGCAAATTGAGGCTCATTAACAACCAGCATCGGCCCCACCCTCAGGAAATCCCCACCCTCAGAGAATCCTTTTAAGATTCTCTCTTTGTCTTGAACCTTTTGCATTTTGATGATGATGTGTCTTGGTGTGGGCCACTTGGGGTTCATCTTGTTTGGGACTCTCTGTGCTTCCTGGACTTGTATGTCTGTTTCCTTCATCAAGTTAGGGAAGTTTTCTGCCATTATTGTTTCAAATAGGTTTTCGATTTCTTGTTCTCTCTCTTCTCCTTCTGGCACCCCCAAGATGCGAATGTTGGTACACTTGAAGTTGTCCCAGAGGCTCCTTACACTATCCTTATTTTTGTGGATTCTTTTTTCTTTTTGCTGTTCTGATTGGGTGTTTTTTGCTTCCTTATATTCCAAATCGATGGTTTGCTTCTTGGCTTTACCTAGTCTACTACTGAATCTGTGTAAACTATTCTTTATTCAGTTAGTGCTTCCTTCATTTCTAACTGTGCATCCTTCATTTCTGACTGTTCCTTTTTTATGCTCTTAAGGCCCTCACTAAGTTCACTGAGGTTCTCACTAAGTCCATTGAGCATCCTTATAAGCAGTGTTTTGAACTCAGCATCTGTTAGGTTGCTTAACTCCATTTCACTTAGTTCTTTTCCTGGAGTTTTGTTCTGTTCTTTCATTTGGGACCTGTTTCTTTGTCTCCTCATTTTGGCTGCCTCCCTGTGTTTGTTTCTATGTATTACTTAGTGAGAGGTATGGGGCTAGCTGAGACCAGATGCTACTTGTTTAAAAGAATTTAGGAAAAGCTGAAGCAGGCTCCAAGACAGGCCAATCCTATGTTAAAGCAACTGGCAACAGTTGGATGGGTCTGAAAATTGGGTGGGACGGGGCCTCAGGGAATCACCAGGGCAGGGCAAACAGTGTGAGCCAGGTAGCTGGAGTCCCAGATATGGCGGCGTCTGCCAGCCCAGGGAAGGGCTCACCAAAGGGACAAAGGCCTCTGAGAGCACATCTGTCCAGGAGAAAGCTGCCTCCCCAGCCCTGGCTCCAATGCCAAACAGCTCAGTTCTTCCCCATATGACTCTGGTGCCTTTCAAGCTTCCTCCCACACGCTGGAGCCTGGAGGGTGGGAGTCCAAGTGAGTCCATACATGGGCCCTTTAAGAGGAGCTGCCAGGGTCTTCAGCTGCCTCAGCCTCAGTTCCCACTGGTTTTTCCAGCCAGAAGTGATGGGGACTTCTCTTCCTGGCACTGGAACCCTGAGCTGGGCGCCTGGTGTGGGACGGGGACCCCTCAGTCCTCAGGGAGGACCTTCCCAGCCGAGGTATCCTCCTAAGTTTTATTCGCCACACGTGGGTTTGGGACAAGCCCGTCGTGCCTCCCCCCTCCCACCAGTCTCAATGTGGCTTCTTTAATTTCGTAGTTGTAGGACTTCCATTCAGCTTGATTTCAGGCAGTTTTGAATGATGGTTGTTCTGTAGTTTAGTTGTAACTTTGATGTGGTTGTGGGAGGACGCAATACCGCGTTTACCTACGCCGCCATCTTGACCGGAATTCCCCTCACTTTTTTTTTTTTTCACTCCTTGGATATAATACTCCAGTTCAGGTGACCTCCCATTGTTAATTCAGGTTAATTGCTCTAAATTTTAGCTGTCACTCTGGTTTGGTGCTGGGAGGCAGTGTGTGTTGCTTTCACCTATTCTGCCGCCATTTTTCCAATCCTCTCTGAGAATTCTTATAACCATTTTTTGAATTCTGTATCTTGTAGTTTGCTTGTCTTCATTTAATTTAGTCTTTTTTTTCCCCCTGGGTATTTCTCCAGTTTTTGTTATTTGTGTCATGTTACTTTTTCTTTTCATTTTGGCTGCCTATCTGTAATTGTTTCTGTGTATTAGGTAGATCTGCTATGTCTCCCAGTCTTGGTATGATGCCCTTATGTGTAGTAGATGTCCCTGGGGCGCAGGTGCACAGTTTCCTGATCACCTGAGCTAAGTGCTCCAGGAATTTCTTTTGTGTGGGTGTTGTGAGTCCTCCTGTTGCAGTTGAGTCTTGATTGCTTTTGGCCTCTCTGTTGGCTGAGCTGACCCTCTGGTTGGCTATGAGTATTGACCCCAACCCGCAGTGTATGAGCTCTGTGCTCTGACCCCATGAAGCAGATTTCATCACAAGAGTGTGTGGTGACTGGTAAGATCTTCTTTTGTGTGTGCCACTTGTGGAGCTAATTAGGTCATGCTGTGATATGGTCTGAATCTCACCACTGAGTATGTTGATTATGGGGCCACTTTGGAGGTACTCCATTGCAGACAAATGTTAAGCGCTGCCTGTGACATGCCCTGATATATCTGTGTGGAGCTACAATGTGATCCAGAGTTTGTGGCTGCCACTACTAGGCCTGAGTGTGCATGGAAAGGGCAAAGCTGTGCACCAAGGCCGATGTTCATAAGTACCAAGCCAGGGGGACAACAGGTCAGCAAAAGCTCCAAGGCTTCCAGAAATGTGCCTCCATTTGCTAGCTTCCTGTTAGGTTCACTTACTGAAAAAGATTCAGGCAGTATGTGAGTTGCATGAGGTAGGTTCTCAGTGAGTCACCAGGTTGAGGTGAGTGGTGTTCACCAGATTGATGCAATTTCAAACTTGATGCCAGAACTGGGTCTGAGGCCACTTACCAACAGTCTCAGGATACAGCCACACAACTCAATTTTACCTGGAGTCTGCCTGGATCTCCTAGAGAGTCTTCTGCACAGTGGGACTGGGCTGGTCACAACCTGCTGACAATACTGCAGAGAGCATGTTGGGCTGGGTGGGGCCACTGGGAGTTGGGGAGGTGGAGCTTGTGGTTCTCCATGGTGGGGCTGTTGGCTATCCTGTGGGACTGCAGGGTGCCACTGCTCTGCCATCAGGAGTGGGGTGCTCAGGCCACTGTTCTGGCACTCCTGAGGGAGGGTAGTGCCCAGTGATATGTCCTGAGGGTCCTGTTACTCTGGTGCTCAGGGAAGCAAGGCACTACTGCTCTGGTGCTTGGGGAGGGTGGTGCTGCTGTTCTGGCCCACAGGGCACCGCTGCTCTGAGTGCCTGGGGTGCATGGCCCTCCTGCATTGCTCTGTCACACGGATGGCATGACACTGCTGCTGTTTCACAGGCAGGTAAAGGGAAATGGCCCATACCCAGAGCCACACAACTCAGTCTCTGACTCCTCCTGAGTTCACCTTCAACATCCCTTCAAGAAAATGTACACCATAGTCTTAGGCAGCAAACTTTTTGCAAGGTATGAGCTCAGCAGGACCAGGGCCAGGGATTTGGGAGGGTGAGGCTATTGCATTTATCCAGGCCTTTGCCATAATGAGGGGAGTGTTTGTTCCAGGAAAGATGGTGTCTGTGAGTGATGTGGGAGGGGGACTAGGCACAGGGATCCTGGTGGCTGTTCTTTAAGCACTCTCACTGAAGCCACAAAACCCAGTCTGTCTTCACACACCTCCAGTGTGCTCTGATCTGCCCTCCCTCTGCCAGGGTAAGTGGCTGAAGATGAGATTTGTGCAGTGGCCCTTTAAGAGTGTGCCTGGGTTCCTAGCAGACTCTTGTTTCTCTCTGGAAAAATAAATCCATGATGATTTTCACAGCCAGATGTGATGTAGGCACCTGTTCCTGGCTGTCGTGCTTTGGGCTATGGAGCCTGGTGTGCAGTTGAGACTCCACATAAGTTAGGGAGCACCTTTGCAGCTGAGATATCTCTCTGGATTCTCAGTTGCCACACATGGGTGCAGGGCCAGTCCTTGTTTAGTCTCTGCCCTTCCTACCAGTCTCAATGTGGCATCTGTGTAAATCCTTGGTTATGAGACTTTTGTTCAGAGTGGTCTTTCAGTTGCTTATTCAGGTTGATTTTTTTATCATTTAGTTTTAATTCCAGTTTGGTCTTCATAGGAGGTAATTATAACTTTCATCTACTCTGCTGCCATTTTTTCTTTCCAACTGGTTGTTTGCTTTCTTGTTGTTGAGTTTTAAGAATTCTTTGTAGGTCTTAGACACAAGTGCTTTATCAGGTATGCATTCTGTAAGTTATTGTTTTTTTTTTTTGTTTTTTTTTTTAGTGTGTGGCTTATATTTTTATTGTCTTAACAAGTGTCTTTTGCAGAGCAGATGTTTTTAATTTTAAATTTTAATGAAGTTGAACTTCTTAGTTTTTTCTTTCATGAATTGTGTTTTTAGTTTTGTATCTAAAATATCATCTTCAAATCCATAGTAATCTAGACTTTATCCTATATTATTTTCTAGAAGTTTTATAGTTTTGTATTTTACATTTAAAACATTTTAAAATGTGTTTTTAAAATTGATTTCAGAGAGAGGAAGAGAGAGGGAGAGAGATAGAAATATCGATGAGTGAAAAACATCATATGGCTGCCTCCTGCATGCCCCCTGTTGGGGATCGAGCCCAAAACTTGGGCATGTGTCCTGACCAGGAATCAAACTGGTAACCTCCTGGTGCATGAGTCAATGCTCAACCACTGAGCCACACTGTCCAGGCTGCATTTTACATTTAAATCTGTGGTCTATATTGAGTTAATCTTTGTAAAGGTTGTAACGTCTCTGTCCAGATTATTATTATTTTTTGGCCATGTAAATTTCCAGTTCAGTCTCATATGTTGAGGACACTAACCTTTCTCCATTAAGACTAACTTTTCAGCCTTTGTTTTTCTGCCAAAGAACAGTTGACTACATTTGTATGGGTTTATTTCTGGGATCTCTATTTAGTTCCATTGATCTATTTGTTTATTCTTTTGCAAACTGTCTTAATTACTGTAGGCTTACACTAAGTCTTAAATTTGGATAGCGTCAGCTCTCCTACTTTATTTTTCAATATTGTATTGGCTTCTCTTGATCTGTTGTCTTTCCATATAAAGTTCAGAATTTAGATTGTTGATATACACAAAATAACTTGCTGGGATTTTGATTGAGATCACATTGAATCGAAAAATCAAATTGGCAAGAACTGATATCTTAACAATATTGAATTTACTTATTGCAGTGTTCCCTATATAAAAGCAATGAACAAGTAGCATTTGAAATGTTACACACACCATTTGCATCAACACCAATACTCTCAATACTTAAATATTAATTTAATTAAATGTGTACAAGATATATTTGAGGAAAAGTACAACATTCTGATTAAAGAAATCAAAGAAGATATAAATAAATGAAGAGATATTTTATGTGCATGGATAGGAAGGAACTTTGGTGTGCTTCCATGTTAACATTTTCTTTGCACTTTTGATTTTTTTGTTTATATAGCAGAAAATAGTGCAGGAACTGTTTTCTATCATATAATTCTTTTGTTACAAGATGGAGGGATCTTGTGTTACTACTCTAAGCGGTCACTATTATGTATCCTCATTACATTGGTTCCCTTTTAAGTAGCATCTTAGGTGACCTTATGGGTTATTTGATTCAGTTGAAAAAGAATTAACAGTTGTTAAATCCTTCCCATAAACCTTATTGACTTAACAGCATCAACCAAAGCAGTTCTCTCTTAGCATCTTAGAGTTCTCTTATATATTACATCATAAGGAGGTCACACCTGTTGAATCTCAGTCCAGTTTTGTCACTTATAGATACATAGTTTTGATGATGTTATATAACCTCTCTGAGCCTTAATTACTTTATTTGAAAATGGTGACAGTATATATATATACTGTGTGTGTATATATATATATACTGTGTGTGTATATATATATATATATATATATATATATATATATTTTTTTTTTTTGGTTGCAGGATTAGGACAATGTAAAGTAGTGTAGTGTCTTGCACATAATAGGCATTTAATAAAATGGCAACTATTTTTATCTTAAGCATTTTGTTTCTTGCGCACTTAATGACCCTGCTGTCTTTTATTTATGCTTGTCTAGGTCTCACACATATAGAAGTGAGTTATGTCAGCATAGTGGTATTACTCTAGCCATTTATATATTTTCCTTTTTTTCTTCATTAGAAACTACTTATTCAATACCTGATCGATTGAATGCCATGCTGAAAATATTTGAGAAACAGTCAAATACGTTAGAGAGGTAAGCTTTCAAAATAATTTTTTCCACTTATAAAACTGAATACACATTTATTTTAGAAAAATTGGAAATATAAAGAAAATAAGATCACTTAAAAATTTAGTGTTCTTAGATCATTTGATGATATGTATAATTTTAAAACAAAATTAAATCACACAGAATATAAAGTTATATAGTTACAATGTGAAATAGTATGTCAGTTCCTCAAAATATTAAAAATATAAGTACTATATGATTCAGCAATTGCATTTTTGGGTATATATCCCCCAAATTGAAATTAGCATCTTGAAGAGATATCTACATATACACATTTACTTTAGCATTAGTCACAAGAGCAAAGAAATGGAGGAAGCCCAAGTGTCCAACAATGAATAAATGAATGGATAAAGAAAATGAAATATATACAGACAATGGAATATAATTCAGTCTTTAAAAGGCAGGAAATTCTGACACATGGTATAACATGAATGAACATTGAAAACATTATATTAAATAAAATAAACTAGTTACAAAATACCATAAATTTATGATTTCAGTTACATGAGATACATAGTGTATCTGGGGAGAATATGGGTTGGTAACTTGTTGTTTAATGGGTACAGAGTTTCAGTTTTGCAAGATGAAAAGAGTTCTGGAGATTGGTTGCACAATAATATGAATATATTTAACTATACTGTACACATCAACATGGTTAAATGACAAAATTTTTTATGTATATTTTACAATTTCAAAAAGTAAAAAATTTACAATCATATAAAATGTTACTTCTATATATACTTTCTTTTAAAATTTATTTATTTATTCAATTATTTTGTTATAGAAGTCCTTCCTTTCCCCCTTATTGACACCCTCCTTCCCACTCCAGTCCAACTTCCACCTTCACAGTAGTGTCTGTGTCCATTGGTTATGAATATATGCATATAAGGTCTTCAGTTTATCTCTTCTCGCCCTCCCACACCCCTCCCTCTGAAGTTTGTCAGTATGTTCTCTATGTCTACATCTCTGGGTCTATTTTGCTCATCAGCTTATTTTGTTCATTATATTCCTCAAATAAGTGAGATCATGTGATATATGTCTTTCTCTGATTAGTTTATTTCACTTAGCACAGTACTCTTCAGGACCCTCTATGTATTCTCAAAGGGTAAGAGAGCTTTTTTCCTTACAGCTGCATAATATTCCTTTGTGTGTATGTTCCACAGCTTTTTTTATCCACTCATCTACTGATGGACACTTGGACTGTTTCCAGAACTTAGCGATTGTAAATAGTGCTGCTATGAACATAGGGGTGCTTATATTCTTTCTGATTGGTGTTTTAGGATTCTTAGGATGTATTTCTAGAAGTGGGATCACTGGGTCAAATGGCAGTTCAATTTTTAATTTTTTGAGGAAACTTCATATTATTTTCCATAGTGGCTGCACCAGTCTGCATTCCCACCAACAGTGTACTAGAGTCCCCTTATCTCCACACCCTTGCCAGCACTTGTTGCTTGATGATTTGTTGATGGCAGCCCTTCTGGCAGGTGTGAGGTGATAACTCATAGTTGTTTTAATTTGCATCTCTCTGATGATTAGTGATGTTGAGCATTTTCTCATATGTCTCTTGGCCATTTGTATGTCCGGTTTGGAGAGGTGTCTATTCAGGTCCCCTGTCCATTTTTTAATTGGATTGTTTGTCTTCCTTTTGTTGAGTTGTATGAGTACTCTCTATAATTTGGTAATGAACCCCTTATCCGATATAACATTGATAATTATGTTCTCCCATACAGTGGGTTCCCTTTCATTTTGGTGATGGTGTCTTTTGCTATGAAGAAAATTTTTAGTTTGATGTAGTCCCAGTTATTAATATTTTCTTTGTTTCTCTTGCCTGAGGTGATGCATCTGTGAAAATTCTCCTATGTGTGATGTCTGAGATTTTGCTGCTTACCTTTTCTTCTAGAATTTTAATGGTTTCATGAGTGACATTTAAGTCTTTTCTCCATTTTGAGTTTATTCTTGTGTGTGGTGGAATTTGGTGGTCTAGTTTTATTTTTTTGCATGTACTTGTCCAGTTTCCCAACACCATTTATTGAAGAGGCTGTCTTTACTCCATTGTATGCTTTTGCCACCTTTGTCAAATATTAATTGAGCCTAAGGTCTTGGGTCGATTTCTGAGTTCTCTGTTGTGTTCTATTGATCTATATGCCTGTTCTTGTGCCAGTACCAGGCTGTTTTGATTACAATGTCTTTGAAGTGTAACTTGATATCTAGTATTGTGATCCCTTTAACATTGTTCTTTTTCAAGATGGCTGTGGGTATTTGGAGTCTTTTTTGATTCCATATAAACTTTTCGAGTATTTGTTCTAGATTTGTGAAATATGTTTTTGATATTTTAATGTGGATTGCATTGAATCAATAGATTGCTTTGGGTAGGATGGACATTTTAATTGTGTTAATTATTCCAATTCATGAACATGGTATATGCTTCCATTTATTTATTTATTTTATTATTTATTTTATTATTTATTTATTTATTTATTTATTTATTTATTTATTTATTTTTGTTACAGATGTTTCTCCTTTCTTCCTCATTGACACCCTCCTCCCCATTCTCCCACTCCGACCCCAGCTTTGTTGTCCATGTCCATCAGTTATGCATACATGCATTTAAGTTCTGTGGTTTATCTCTTCCTTGCCCCACCCCCTCTTCTGAGGGTTGTCAGTCTGTACCCTACTTCCACGTCTCTGGGTCTACCCTATTCCTCAGACTGTCATGTTTATTATATTCTACAAATAAGTGAGATCATGTGATATATGTCTTTCTCTGCTTGGCTTGTTTTGCTTAGGATAATACTATTGAGGTCCCTCCATGTTGCCTCAAAGGATAAGAGATCTTTCTTTCTTAGAGCTGCATAGTACTCCATTGTGTACATGTACCACAGCTTTTTTAATCCATTCATCCACTGATGGACACCTGGGCTGTTTCCAGATCTTAGCTATTGTAAATAGTGCTGCTATGAACATGGGGGTACATGTATTCTTTCTGATTGGTGTTTCAGGCTTTTTAGGGTATATTCCTAGAAGTGGGATCACTGGGTCAAATGGCAATTCAATTTTTAAGTTTTTGAGGTAACACCATAGTGTTTTCCACAGTGGCTGCACCAGTCTGCATTCCCACCAGAAGTGTACTAGACTCACCTTTTCTCCACACCCTCGCCAGCACTTATTGTTTGATGATTTGTTGATGGCGGCCATTCTGACAGGTGTGAGGTGATACCTCATTGTTGTTTTAATTTGCAACTCTCTGATGATTAGTGATGTTGAGCATTTCTTCATATGTCTCTTAGCCATTTGTATGTCCTTTTTGGAGAGGTGTCTATTTAGTTCCTCTGCCCATTTTTTAATTGGGTTCTTTGTCTTCCTTTTGTTGAGTTGTATGAGCACTCTATATATTTTGGAGATTAACCCTTTATCTGATGTATCATTGGCAATTATGCTTTCCGATACAGTGGGTTCCCTTTCCATTTTGATGGTTGTTTTTTTTTTTTTTTGCTGTGCACAAGCTTTTGAGTTTGATGTAGTCCCATGTGTTCATTTTTTCCTTTGTTTCTGTTGCCTTAGGTGATGTATCAGTGAAGATTCTGCTGCGTATGATGTCCAAAATTTTGTTGCCTACATTTTCTTCTAGGATTTTTATTGATTCACGAGTCACATTTAAGTCTCTTATCCATTTTGAGTTTATTCTTGTGTATGGTGTAAGTTGATGGTCTAGTTTCATTTTTTTGCATGTAGCTGTCCAATTTTCCCAACACCATTTATTAAAGAGGCTGTCTTTACTCCATTGTATGCTCTTGCCAACTTTGTCAAATATTAATTGAGCATAATGTCTTGGGCCAATTTCTGGATTCTCTTTTTGTTCCACTGGTCTATATGCCTGTTCTTGTGCCAGTACCAGGCTGTTTTGATTACAGTAGCTTTGTAATATAACTTGATATCTGGTATTTTGATCCAACCTACTTTGTCCTTCTTTTTCAAGATTGCTGTGGCTATTTGGGGTCTTTTTTGGTTCCATATGAACTTTTGAAGTATTTTTTCTAGTTCTGTAAAATATGTCACTGGTATTTTGATGGGGATTACATTGAATCTATAGATTGCTTTGGGTAATATGGACATTTTAATGATGTTAATTCTTCCAACCCTTGAACAAGGTATGTGCTTCCACTTTTTTATATCTTCCTTTATTTCTTTTTTCAATGCCCTGTAGTTTTCTGCAAATAGATTCTTTTCTTCTTTGGTTAAGTTTATTCCTAGGTATCTTAATTTTTTTACCACAATGGTAAATGGGATTGTTTTTTTTTAGTTTCTCTTTCTGTGAATTCATCATTGGTGTATAAGAATGCTGTCGATTTCTTGACATTAATTTTGTATCCTGCTACTTTGCCAAATTCATTTATTAAGTCTAGTAGATTTTTGATGGAGTCTTTAGGGTTTTCTTTGTATAATATCATGTCATCTGTGAATAATGACAGTTTCACTTCCTCCTTTCCAATTTGGATTCCTTTTATTTTTTCTTCACATGTGATTGCTGTGGCTGAGACATCCAGTACTATGCTAAATAAGAGTGGCGAAAGTGGGCATCCTTGTCTTGTTCATGTTCTTAAGGGAAATGTTTTTAGTTTTAGCACATTGAGTATGATGTTGGCTGTAGGTCTTTCATATATGGCCTTTATTATATCAAGATATGATCCCTCTATTCCCAAACTTCTGAGCGTTTTTATCAGAAATAGGTGCTGGATTCTGTTCAATGCTTTTTCAGCATCTATTGATATGATCATGTGGTTTTTATCTTTCATTTTGTTTATGTGGTGTATCACATTTATTGATTTGAGAATATTGAATCAGCCTTGCATCCCTGGGATGAATCCCACTTGGTCATGCTGAATCATTTTTTTGATGTATTGCTGGATCCGATTTGCTAGTATTTTGTTAAGGATTTTGGGATCTATGTTCATCAGGGATATTGGCCTGTAGTTTTCTTTCTTTTTAGTGTCTTTATCTGGATTTGGATTTAGAATTATGCTTGCCTCATAAAACGAGTTTGGAAGTCTTCCTTCTTCTTGAATTTTTGAAATAGTTTGAGGAGAATGGGAGTTAGTTCTTCTTTGAATGTTTGGTAAAACTCTCCCAGGAAGCCGTCTGGGCCTGGGCTTTTGTTTGCTGGGAGAGTCTTGATTACATCTTCAATTTCCTCAGTTATTATTGGTCTGTACAAGTTTTCTATCTCTTCCCGGTTCAGTTTTGGGAGACTTTGTGTTTCTAGAAATTTGTCCATTTCTATTAGATTGTCGAATTTGTTACTATAAAAATGTTCATAGTATTTGTTAACGATCTTTTGTATTTCTGCGGTGTCAGTTGTTACTTCTCCTCTTTCTGATTTTTTGTATTTGCGTTCTCTCTTTGTTTCTTGGTGAGTCTAGCTAAGGGTCCATCAATCTTGTTTATCTTTTCAAAAAACCAGTTCTTTGTTTCATTGATCCTTTGAATTGGTTTTCTGGTCTGTCATTTGTTTCTACTCTGATCTTTACTATTTCTGTCCTTCTACTTGCTCTGGGTTTTTTGTTTGTTTGTTTGTTTGCTTTCTAGTTCTTTAAGTTGTGAGGTTAGGTAGTCAATTAGAAATTTTTCTTCTTTCTTGAAGTAGGCCTGGAGTGCTATGAACTTCCCTCTCAGAACTGCTTTTGCTGCATCCCATAGATTTTGTGTTGTTGCAAGTTCATTTTTATTGGTTTCCAGGAAGTTTTTAATTTCTTCCTTGATCTCCTCAGTAACCCATTCATTGTTTAATAACATGCTATTTAGCCTCCATGTGTTCAAATGTCTTTGCCTGTTGTTGTTGCAATTGATTTCTAGTTTCATGCCATTGTGGTCTGAGAAGATGCTTGATATGATTTCAATCTTCTTGACCTTGTAGAGACTTAGTTTGTGTCCTCACATGTGGTCTATCTTTGAGAATGTACCATGTGCACTTGAGAAGAATGGGAATTCTGTAGTTTTGGGGTGTAATTCTCTGTAGATATCTATTAAATCCATTTGATCCAGTGCTTCATTTCAAGTCTCTGTTTCCTTGTTAATTTTTTGTCTAGAGGATCTATCCAGTGATGTCAGCGGGGTGTTGAAGTCCCCTGCTATGATTGTATTGCAGTCAATTTCTCCTTTGAAGTCCTCCAGATGATTTTTAATATACTTTGGTGCTCCTATGTAGGGTGCATATATGTTTACCAAGGTTATATCTTCCTATTGGATAGATCCTTTCAATATTATGTAGTGACCTTCTTTGTCTCTAGTTATGGCCTTCATTTTGCAATCTATTTTATCTGAGATGAGTATTACTACCCCAGCTTTTTTTTCCTTTCTGTTTGCTTGGAAGATTTTTTTCCATCCCTTCAATTTCATCCTATGTGAGTCTTTTATTGTGAGGTGGGTCTCTTGGAAACAACATATATATGAGTCATGCTTTCTTATACAATCTGCTACTCTGTGTCTTTTTATCGGAGCATTCAATCCATTTACATTTAAGGTGATTATTGATATGTACTTATTTATTGCCATTTTTGTTTAGTGTGGTTCTATTTTCCTTCCTATTTCTTCTACTAATTACAACAGTCCTTTTAACATTTCTTGCAGTGCTGGTTTGGTGCTAATGAATTCCCTTAGCCTTTTTTTTTTGTCTGGGAAGCTCTTTATTTGACCTATTTTGAATGAGAGCTTTGCTGGATAGAGGTGTCTTGGGTTCAGATCCTTGTTTTTCATGACCTTGATTACTTCATGCCATTCCCTTCTGGCATGGCATTCTCTTCTATTGAGAAGTCAGCTGATAGCCTTATGGCGGTTCCTTTGTAGGTAACCTATTGCTTATCTCTTGCTGCCTTTAGGATTCTCTCTTTTTCTTTAATTTCTGGCATTTTAATTACTATGTGTCTTGGTGTGGGCCTCTTTGGGTTCTTCTTACTTGGGGCTCTCTGTGCTTCTTGAACTTGAATGCCTTCTTTCTTCACCAAATTAACGAAATTTTCTGTCACTATTTCTTCAAATATATTCTCTAACCCTTGCTCATTTTCTTCTTCTTCGGGGACTCCTATGATGTGAATATTATCACGTTTCCAGTTGTCCCACAGTTTTCTTAAGCTGTCTTTCTGTTTTTTCATTGTTTTTTTCTTTTGGTTTTCTGATTGGTTGATTTTTTTCTACCCTGTCTTCTAATTCACTGATCTGGTCCTCAGCTTCCTCTACTCTGCTGTTTAGTCCTTCCAATGTGTTCTTCATTTCTGCTATGTCATTCTTCATTTCTTCTTGGTGCTTCTTCATTTCCAAATGGTTGATTTTCAATATTTCTATGACTTTGCTTATGATGTTGATGTCCTTCCTCTGCTGTTGAGCTTCTTCAATATCATGACTCTGAATTCTAGTTCTGTTAACTTGCTTAACTCCATTTCATTTATCTCATCTTTGGTAGAGTTCTCTTGTTCTTTCATTTGGGATCTGTTTCTTTGTTTCACCATTTTGGATATCTCAGTAAGTTTTGGAGCCTGCCAAATTTTCCCTGTTGATGTTGGTGTTCTACTGTTTGTGGCTCCCTCTACTGGGTTTGGATGAGCATGGGAGGACCCACTTTGAACACCGCTGTCGAGTCTTACTTTCCTGGGTCGATTTGCAAGCCCAGAAAAGGTTAAGTTATCATCTAGCTTTTTGCCTAGAGGCTATTAGTCTAGAAGCTCTTAGTCGTGGTTACTTGAAGAACCTTGGGTTCTCAGTTGAATGAAAACCTTCCTTGGTGTTCAATGTGAGTGGATTTCCTGAGGGTAGGGCAGATGGTGGTAGTTAATGAGCCTCAATTTGCATTTCAATGACCCACCTGGTTGTGACTTAATCTTCGAGAGAAGGGCTGCCACCTCTCCCCAGAGCCCTGGGAAGGAGTAGAATGGCCACCGTCCTGTGTGGCCAAAACTCAGCAAAAGCTCTGAGCGCCCTCCAAATCCCGAGTGTCTCCACACAGTTCCAGTCCAGTCTGCCCTTGGTCTGCCGGAGCCCAAGGTGAGTGGCTGTGGCTATTTTAGTGCTCTGTCCCGGCCCTGTGCGCTGTGTAGCCAGCTTGGGCTTTAACCCTGAGGGTGGTGCTCACAGCTAAGACTGCTGCTGCCCGTGGGCTCCCAGCCCCCCTCTCGCGCCTCCACAATCCTACCAGGATCAATTGAGTGTCCCTGGTTGTATGGTCCTCGCTAGCTGCTTTTCTGTTGCTTTTTCCCGACGATTTGTCTTTATTTTAGTTGTAATTCCAGTTTCATCCTGGGAGGTGGTCTGTGTAGCTTCCATTCACTCCACTGCCATTTTGGAATCTCAGTATCCTATAATTTTCTTAGAACAGGTCTTTTACCTCTTTGGTTATGTTCATTCCTAGGTATCTTAATTTTTTTTTTTTGCAGTGGTAAATTAGATTGCTTTTTAAATTTCTCTTCCTTTGTGTTCATTATTGGTATATAAAAATGCCAAAGATTTTTGGAAATTGAGATTGTATTCTACTTTGCCAAATTCATTTATTAAATCGAGTAATTTTTTGGTGGAGTCTTTAGGGTTTTCTATGTACAATATCATGTCATCTGCGAATAATGACAGTTTTACTTCCTCCTTTCAAATTTGGATGCCTTTTATTTTTTCTTGTCTGATTGCTGTGACTAAGACTATGCTGAATAAGAGTGGTGAAAGTGAACATTCCTGTCTTGTTCCTATTCTTAAGGGAAAAGTTTATATCTTTTGGCCATTGAGCATGGTGTTGGCTGCAGGTTTGTCCTGTATAGCCTTTATTATGTTGAAGTATGATCCTTCTATTCCACTTTGCTGAGTGTTTCCAGCAAAAATGGGTGCTGGATTTTGTCAAATGCTTTTTTGGCATTTATTGATATGATCATGGGATTTTTATCTTTCATTTTGTTTATGTGGTGTATCACATTTATTGAGTTGTGAATATTGTACCAGCCTTGCATCCCTGGGATAATTCTTACTTGGTCATGGTGTATACTTTTAAAAATATATTGCTGGATCTTATTTGCTAAAAATTTTTTAAGGATATTTGTGTCAATGTTCATCAGGGATATTGGCCTGTAATTTTCTTTTTTTGCATTGTCTTTGACTGATTTTGGGATTAAGATTATGCTGGCCTCATATAAAGTACTCAGAAGTTTTCCTTCCTCTTAAGTTTTTTGGAACAGTTCGAGGAGAATAGATGTTAGTTCTTTTTTAAATGTTTTGTAAAACTCCCTGTGAATCCATCCAGACCAGGGCTTTTGTTTGCTGGCAATTTATTGATTAAATTTCCTTAATTGTCATTGGTCTGTTGAGGTTTTCTGACTCTTCCCAGTTGAGTTTTGAAAGACTGATTCTAGGAATGTGCCTATTTTGCCTAGGTTTCCAATTTGTTGGTGCATAATTGTTCATAGTATTTTCTAACACTCCTTTGTATTTCTGTGGTATTGATTGTTATGTCACCTCTTTCATTTCTGATTTTATTAATTTGGGATCTTTCTCTTTGTTTCTTCGTGAGTCTGGCTAAAGTTTAATCAATCTTATTTATCTTTTCAAAGAACCAGCACTTGGTTTCATTAATCTTTTATATATTTTTTAGTCTCTATGTCATTTATTTCTCTGATAAATTATTATTTCTCTGATATTTATTATTTCCTTCTTCTACTAACTCTGGGTTTTCTTTTTGTTCTCTTTCCATTTCTTTATGTTGTAGTGTTAGATAGTTTATTAGAAATTGTTCTTGTTTCCTAAGGTAGGCTTGTATTGCTATGAACTTCCCTCTTAGGGCTACTTTTGCTGTGTCTCACAGATTTTGTTTTCATGTGTTCATTTTCATCAGTTTCCAGGAAGTTTTTTAATTTCTTTTTTGGTCTCATTGGTGACCCATTCATTGTTTAATAACATGTTATTTAGCCTCCATGTGTTCAAATGCCTTTGCATGTTCTTGTTGTAATTGATTTCTAGTTTCATTCCATTGTGATCCGAGAAAATGCTTGATATGATTTCAATCTTCTTGAACCTGTAAAGACTTAGTTTGTGTCCTAACCTGTGGTCTATCTTTGAGAATGTCCCATGTGCACTTGAGAAGAATGTGAATTCTGCAGTTTTGGGGTGTAATTCTCTTTAGATATCCATTAAATCCATTTGATCTAGTGTGCTATGTAGGGTCTCTGTTTCTGTATTATTTTTTTTATAGAAGATCTATCCTTTGATGTCACTACTATTATTTTATTACTGGAAATCTTACCCTTGAAGTCCTCCAGGAGTTTTCAAAAAATATATTTTGATGCACCTGTATTTGGTGCACTTATGTGTACCAGGGATCTATCCCTTTAATATCATGTAGTGATCTTCTTTGTCTCTTATTATGGCCCTCATTTTGACGTCTATCTTGTCAGATATGCATATTGCTACATCAGCTTTTTAATTTTTTTTAAATTTCCGTTAGCCTAGAAATTTTTTTCCTTCTCTTCATTTCCTCCTGTGTGTCTTTTGTTCTGAGGTGAGTCTCTTGTAGATAGCATATACATGGGTCATGTTTTCTTATCCAATCAATTACCCTATGTCTTTTGATTGTAGCATTTAAGCCATTTACATTTAAGATTATTATTGATAGGTACTTATTTGTTGCCATTTTTATTTTTTTTATGCCTGTGTTCTCTCTCTCTCTCTCTCTCTCTCTCTCTCTCTCTCTCTCTCTCTCATTTTTCTTCTTATACAGTCCATTTAGCATTCCTTGCAATGCTGGTTTAGTGGTAGTACATTTCTTTTCTTTTCTTTTCTTTTTTTAATACACAGAGATATTTATTTTTATTTTTTTTGAGTTTTAAAGTTTATTTCTTTTTAAAAATTTTTTATTAATTTATTTTTGCTACAGATGGTTCTCTTTTTTTCCCCATTGACACCCTCATCCCCATCCCCCCACACCTCGTCCCCAGCTTGTTGTCCATGTCCATCGGTTATACGTACATGCATATAAATTCTGTGGCTTATCTCTTCCCTCCCACCCGCTTCTGAGGATTGTCACTCTGTACCCTACTTCCACGTCTCTGGGTCTACCCTGTTACTCAGACTGTTTATTGCCATTTTTGTTTAGTGTGGTTATATTTTTCTTCCTATTTTTTCTACTATTTACTGCAGTCCTTTTAAGATTTCTTGCAGTGCTGGTTTGGTGCTAATATATTCCCTAAGCCTTTTTTTTTTTTTTTTTTTTTTTTGTCTGGGAAGCTCTTTATGTCACTTTCTATTTTGCATGATAGCCTTGCTGGATAGAGTAGTCTTCGATTCGGATCCTTGCTTTTCATGACCTTGATTACTTCACGCCACTCTGTTCTGGCCTGTAGTGTTTCTGTTGAGATGTCAGCTGATAGCCTAATGGGAGTTCTTTTGTAGGTAACCTGTTGCTTATCTTTTGCTGCCTTTAGGATTCTTCTTTGTCTTTAATTTTTGGCATTTTAATTATTATGTGTCTTGGTGTGGGCCTGTTTGAGTTCTTGTTACTTGGGACTCTCTGTGTTTCTTGAACTTGAATGCCTTCTTTCTTCACCAAGTTAGGGAAGTTTTTTGTCACTATTACTTCAAATATATTCTCTAACCTTTGCTCATTTTCTTCTTCTTCGGGGACTCCTATGATGTGAATGTTGTTATGTTTCCAGTTGTTCCACATTTCTCTTAAGCTGTCTTCTTGTTTTTTTTAATTGTCTTTTCCTTTTGGTTTTCTGATTGGTTGATTTTTTCTACCCTGTCTTCTAATTCACTGATCCCATCCTCAGCTTCCTCTACTCTGCTGGTTATAACTTCCAATGTGTTCTTTATTTCTGCTAGGTCATTCTTCATTTCCACTTGGTTGGTTTTCAATGCTTCTATATCTTTATTCATGGTGTTGAGGTCCTTACTCATGCTGTTGAGCTTCTTCAAGATCATGGCTCTGAACTCTACCTCTTATAACTTGCTTAACTGCCTTTCTTTTATCTCATCTTCAGTAGAGTTCTCTTGTTCTTTCATTTTGGATTTGTTTCTTTGTTTCGCCCTCTTGGCTATCTCAGTGGGTTTTGGAGCCTGCCAAATTTTACCTGTGGGTGTTGGTGTTCTCATGTTTGTGGCTCCCTCTACTGGGTTTGGATGAGTGTGGGAGAACCCATGTTCAATTCCACCATCAAGTCTTACTTTCCTGGGTAGATTTGCAAGCCCAGGAAAGGTTCAATTATCCTCTTGCTTTTTGTCTGGAGGCTATTAGTCTCAGTTACTTGATGAGCCTTGGGTTGTAGCCCTCAGCTGAATGAAATACTCCCACAGGTGTTTAGCATAAGAGGATTTCCAGAAGGTGGGGCAGATGCTGTTTGTTAATGAGCCTCAATTTGAATTTTATTGGCCCAGCTGGGTGGGGTTAAATCTCTGAGGGAGGGGCTGCTGCTTCTTTCCAGAGCTCCAGGAAGGAGCAAGTTGGCCACCGTCCTGTGCGGCCACAATTTAGCAAAGACTCTGAGTGCCCTCCAAATCCCAAGTGTCCCTACACAGTTCCAGGCCAGTCTGCCCTGCCTCTGCTGGAGCCCAAGGTGAGTGGCTAATTTAGTGCTCTATTCTAGCCCTCTGTACTGTGGAGCTTGCTTGGGATTCTAACCCTGAGGCAGCTGCTCACAGCTAAAACCAGTGCTGTCTGTGTGCTCCCAGCCTGCCCTCTTGCACCTCCACAGACCTACCAGGCTTGATTCAGTGTCCCTGGTTATATGGTCCTCTTTAGGTGCTTTTCTGTTGCTTTTTCCTGACAATTTGTCTCTATTTTAGTTGTAATTCCAGTTTGGTCCTGGAAGAACGTCTGTGTAGTTTCCATTCACTCTGCCGCCATTTTGGAATCTACCTCGATACAGAGATCTTGGCAGGTGCTTTCCTAACACTCTCCTTAAAGCCACCAATCTCAAACTCTTTCCATGCAGCTTTAGTCTACTCTGCCCTCCCTCTGCTGGAACCAAAGTTGAGTGGCTGCAAACAAAATTAATGCATTCGCCCTTTAAGAGTGTGTCTGCATTTCTTGCCATTTCTCCCTGCTGTACTGAACCTCTGGTACTTTGCATAGCCAGGAGTTATGTGGGCATCTTTCCCAGTCTGTTACTCTGGGTTGGGGAGCCCAGTTTGGGGTTTTTGCCCCAGCCTTCTCAGGGGAAACCCCACAGCTGAGATATCCCTCTGGAACTTTAGCTGCTGCTTGTGGGAGCTTGGCCAGCCCTCTCCGACCTCCACACTTACTACCAGTCTCAATATGGGGTCCTCTTTACTCCAGCTAGTCTTCAGTTGGTTATTCAGGATGATTTTTCTATATTTTAGCTGTAATTCCAGTTTGGTCCTGGGAGAAGTTAAATGTAGCTTACACTTAATCTACCACCATTTTGTAATCTCTCATAATTACTTTTAAGTAAATGTTTTAAAGTTAAATTTATTCAGAAAATTTATATTCTGTTATTTTATTTTATTTTTTTAAATTAATTTTTGTTACAGATGTTTCTCCTTTTTTCCTCATTGACACCCTCCTCCCCATCCCCCCACCCTGTCCCCAGCTTTGTTGTCCATGTCCATCAGTTATGCATATATGCGTATAAGTTCTGTGGTTTATCTCTTCCCTCCTCCCCACCCCCTCTTCTGAGGGTTGTCAGTCTGTACCCTACTTCCACATCTCTGGGTCTACCCTGTTCCTCAGACTGTTATGTTTATTATATTCCACAAATAAGTGAGATCATATGATATTTGTCTTTCTCTGCTTGGCTTGTTTCGCTTAGGATAATACTCTCGAGGTCCTTCCATGTCGTCTCAAAGGATAAGAGATCTTTCTTTCTTAGAGCTGCATAGTACTCCATTGTGTATATGTACCACAGCTTTTTTATCCATTTATCCACTGATGGACACTTGGGCTGTTTCCAGATCTTAGCTATTGTAAATAGTGCTACTATAAACATGGGGGTACATGTATTCTTTCTGACTGTTTGTTTTTTAAAAAACTTATTTAGATTCAACATTGAAAAATTGGGAAATTTTACATGATCATATTTTCTAGTTATCAAATTCAGTGATCAAGTGTTAATAGAGATGTGTAAAGAAAATGATGTCAGGGGAAGCTACTAAAAACAGAATTGAAGGTCTTATGGCTTGTATTAATTAATAGTCAGATATTTTTGGTATGTAATTCAGTTAGGCCCTATTTATTATTTTCCCTTTTTATCATTGTAGAATTCTCCTTATTAGAAGGGTAGCATCAGAACTTTCAAAGCTTTGTGAGATGAAAGCTTAACATGTTCTAGGGGCATTCTTAAAGGTGGAGGTTAGTTTACATGATTATTCTTTCCACTGGACCAGGGTATTAAAGCAGACATGTATATTATTATTTATTCTAGCTCCCCATATTAGGCTATTGGTGCTTGTTACAGTTGAAGAAAGTGAGAGCATTGAATTTTTGGAATGATATTCAAAGTGTACTTTAATTTTATTTGTTATATTTAAAATTTTTTTTACAAAGAGTATGTATAAGTATGTCACATATAAAATAAAATTGTAATATATACATTTTAAATTTTTTTTCAGAACTAGAAATGATAAAATTTTGTTAGAAACTGTAAGTATAGCACTCTCAGTTTGAAATTACACTTTGCCTTTGTTGTTAATAGATTCTAGAAATTGTCAGAGTACATAATCTTAAATAAAGATCTAATGCTTACTTAGTTTATTCAAGAGAATTCTATGCATATGTGAGCTGGAAAGCTTTGTTTATTCTTTTGATATTATCTCTCAGAAACACATCACTTATGAAATATTAAACTGTAATATCCCTCAATTTTTTAAACTTTAATTCATTGTCTCTTCTAGTTTCTTTGCCTCTTTCTGTCTCAATTACAACTTCACATTACAAATTAGTACCAATGGTTCATTATTTTTATGAGTTATAGAATACATTCTTACTTTAATAATTTAGTACCCAAATAAGTTCTCTATATTGAGGTGTTGTTTTTCATTGTTACTAAAATTATAATATTTGTTTTTAGAAATACAAACAGATACAAAATGATTTCCAACTGTTATTAGAGGAGAAGTCAATGCTGGAATATGAACTACAAAAGTTGAGGACTATCGAGGTTAGTTAAATTTTAGTGTCCAAAAATGGCATGCAGTACTTAAAAAGCCTTATTATATTAAAATAGGAATAAAAAATATATTTAAATGTTTTCTTCTACATTTTCAATATTAATAATTTGTAACACCTCTGTTTTAAATACCTAAAAATGTACTGTATTTAAATGATATTAGCTATGAAAACCAAAGGATGCTATGAAAACAGACTAATTTTAAACATTCTGAAAGACATCCCTAGGTCAATATTTAATTTTGTTAAAATATCAATCAATTAGGGTTTTCAAATATACTTTAAGTGCATTTTACTGTATTCTTTGAAATTATATAATGTGTGTCACAGTTTACTATACCAAGTAGAGTGAATAGAAATTTCTAGGATAATTTTTTTTAAATTATTCTCCCTTGAAATTTTTATAAAGCTTATAAATTTCAAAATGTAGACATCAAAGTCAAATGAATTAGAAGCAAATTTTATTAACTACTTAAAACCATAAGATGTATGTTTCAACATAAAATAAACATAAAATGACAGAAAATACTCTTTCCTGAAGCCCTAATATTGGTTACCTGATAATTTTTCCTTACTAGATGAGGAGGCAGAAGTAGTATCAGGAGATTTGCTACCTAATCAGTTAAAGAAGCAGTGATCCTACATAGATCAGGGCTGTCGCACACATTCAATTAGGAATAGTTCCATTTAAGTGTAGTTCCAACTAGGAACAGAAAATAAAGAAATATAAAAGTTTAGTAGTAAATTATTATATTAAATAATTGAGTAGTCTGGCCAAGTGTAAGAATTTTGCAATTCCAAAATGGCGGTGGAGTGAATGGAAGCTACACAGACCATGTCCCGGGACCAAACTAGAATTACAACTAAAATAAAGACAAATTGTCAGGAAAAAGCAACAGAAAAGCACCTGGAGAGGATGATATAACCAGAGACAGGAAAAAAAAGACACTGAATTGAGCCTGGTAGGTCTGCGGAGGTGCAAGAGGGTGGGCTGGGAGCCCATGGAGAACAGATGTTTTAGCTGTGAGCAGCTCTCTCAGGGTTAAAATCCCAAGCTGGCTCCACAGCACAGAGGGGCAGGACAGAGCAATAAGTTGCTGCAGCCACTCACCTTGGGATCTGGCAGAGGGAGGGTGGACTGGAACTGTTTGGGGTCACCCGGGATTTGGAGGGTGCTGAGAGTTTTTGGGGAGTCCTCGCCACACAGGACAGTGACCATCTTGCTCCTTCCTGGAGCTCTGGTGAAAAGCAGCAGCCCTTCCCTCAGAGATTTAACCCCACCCAGTTGGGCCAGAAAAATGCTAATTGAGGCTCATTACCAAATAGCATCTGCTCTACCTTCAGGAAATCCCCTTGTGCTGAACACCTGAGGGAGTTTTTCATTCAGTTAAGGGCTACAACCCAAGGCTCATCAAGTAACTGAGACTAATAGCCTCCAGGCAGAAATGTTAGAGGATAAATGAACCTTTCCAGGGCTTGCAAATCTACCCAGGAAAGTAAGACTTGATAGTGGTGTTGAACATGGGTCCTCCCACACTCATTCAAACCCAGTAGAGGGAGCAAAAAACATGAGAACACCAACACCCACAGGTAAAATTTGGCAGGCTCCAAAACCCACTGAGATAGCCAAGAGGGTGAAACAAAGAAACAAATCCAAAATGAAAGAACAAGAGAACTTTACTGAAGATGAGAAAAATGAAAGGCAGTTAAGCAAGTTATAAGAGGTAGAGTTCAGAGCCATGATCTTGAAGAAGCTCAACAGCATGAATAAGGACCTCAACACCATCAGTAAAGATATAGAAGCATTGAAAACCAACCAAGTGGAAATGAAGAATGACCTAACAGAAATAAAGAACACATTGGAAGTTATAACCAGCAGAGTAGAGGAAGCTGAGGATGGGATCAGTGAATTAGAAGACAGGGTAGAAAAAATCAACCAATCAGAAAACCAAAAGGAAAAAACAATTAAAAAACAGTATCACAGCTTAAGAGATCTGTGGGACAACTGGAAATGTAACAACATTCGGATCATAGGAGTCCCTGAAGAAGAAGAAAATGAGCAAGGGTTAGAGAATATATTTGAAGAAGTAAAGATAGAAAATTTCCCTAACTTGGTGAAAGAAGAAGACATTCAAGTGCAAGAAGCACAGAGAGCCCGAAGTGAGAGAAACCCAAACAGGCCCACACCAAGACACATAGTAATTAAAATGCCAAAAATTAAAGACAAAGAAGAATCCTAAAGGCAGCAAAAGATAAGCAACAGGTTACCTACAAAGGAACTCCCATTAGGCTGTCAGCTGACTTCTCAACAGAAACACTACAGGCCAGAACAGAGTGACATGAAGTAATCAAGGTCATGAAAAGCAAGGATCTGAATTGAAGACTACTCTATCCAACAAGGCTATCATTCAAAATGGAAGGTTAAATAGCTTCCCAGACAAACAAAGGCTAAGGGAATATATTAGCACCAAACAAGCACTGCAAGAAATGTTAAAAGGACTGCTGTAATTAGTAAAAATAGGAAGAAAAATATAACCCCCAAAAATAAAATGGCAATAAATACATACATATCAATAATAACCTTAAATGTAAATAGATTGAACACCCGATCAAAGACACAAAGTAGCTGATTGGATAAGAAAGCATTACTCATATATATGTTGTTTACAAGAGACCTACCTTACAACAAAAGGTTCACATAGGTTGAAAGTGAAGGGACGGAAAAAAATCTTCCAATCAAATGGAAAGGAAAATAAAGCTGGGGTAGCAATACTCATATCTGATAAAATAGATTTCAAAATGAAGGCCATAACTAGAGTCAAAGAAGGACACTACATAATATTGAAAGGATCTATCCAACAAGAAGATATAACCTTGTTAAACATATATGCACTCAATATAGGAGCATCAAAATATATTAAAAATCTTATGTTGGACTTCAAAGGAGAAATCGACAGCAATACAATCATAGCAGGGGACTTCAAGACCCTGCTGACATCACTGGATAGATCCTATAGACAAAAAAATAACAAGAGAACAGAGACTCTAAATGACGCCCTAGATCAAATGGATTTAATAGATATCTACAGAGAATTACACCCCACAACTGCAGAATTTACATTCTTCTCAAGTGCACATGGGACATTCTCAAAGATAGACCACATGTTAGGACACAAACTAAGCCCCTACAAGTTCAAGAAGATTGAAATCATATCAGGCATCTTCTCAGATCACAATGGCATGAAACTAGAAATCAATTGCAACAAGAACTTGCAAAGACATTTGAACACATGGAGGCTAAATAGCATGTTATTAAACAATGAATGGCTTAGCAAGGAGATCAAAGTAGAAATTAAAAACTTCCTGGAAACCAATAAAAATGAACTTGCAACAACACAAAATCTATGGGATGCAGCGAAAGCAGTTCTAAGAGGGAAGTTTATAGCACTACAGGCCTACGTCAAGAAACAAGAAAAATTTCTAATTGACTATCTAACCTCACAACTTAAAGAACTAGAAAGCAAACAAAAAGAAAACCCCAGAGCTAGTAGAAGAAAGGAAATAGTAGAGATCAGAGCAGAAATAAACAACATAGAGACCAAAAAAGCAATTCAAAAGATCAATGAAACCAAGAGCTGGTTTTTTGAAACGATAAACAAGATTGATGGACCCTTAGGTAGACTCACCAAGAAACAAAGAGAGAAAACCCAAATACACAAAATCAGAAATGAAAGGGGAGAAGTAACAATTGACACCAAAGAAATACAAAGAATCGTTAACAAATACTATGAACAATTATATGCCAACAAATTGGACAATCTAGGCAAAATGGATAAATTTCTAGAAACACATAGTCTCCCAAAATTAAATCTGGAAGAGATAGAAAACTTGAACAGACCAATAACAACTAAGGTTATTGAAGATGTAGTCAAGATTCTCCCGGCAAACAAAAGCCCAGGCCTGCATGACTTCTTGGTGGAGTTTCACCGACCATTCAAAGAAGAACTAACACCCATTCTCCTCAAACTATTTCAAAAAATCAAGAAGAAGGAAGACTTCCAAACTCCTTTTATGAGGCCAGTATAATTCTAATTCCAAAACCAGATAAAGACACTACAAAGAAAGAAAACTACAGGCCAATATCCCTGATGAACATAGATGCCAAAATCCTTAACAAAATACTAGCAAATCGGATCCAGCAATACATCAAAAAAATTATTCACCATGACCAAGTGGGATTCATCCCAGGCTGGCAAGGCTGGTACAATATTCGCAAATCAGTAAATGTGATAGATAACATTAAGAAAATGAAAGATAAAAACATATGATCATATCAATAGATGCTGAAAAAGCATTTGACAAAATCCAGCACCCATTTCTGATAAAAACGCTCAGCAATGTGGGAATAGAGGTATCATATCTCAACATTATAAAGGCCATATATGAAAAACTTACTGCCAACATCATACTCAATGGCCAAAAATAAAAGCATTTCCCTTAGAACAGGAATAAGACAGGGATGCCCACGTTCTCCACTCTTATTTAACATAGTACTAGAAGTCTTAGCCATAGCAATCAGACATGAAGAAAAAAAAAAAAAAAGGGATCCAAATTGGAAAGGAGGAAGTGAAACTGTCATTATTCACAGATGACATGATATTATACCTAGAAAACCCTAAATACTCCATCATAAATCTGCTAGATTTAATAAATGAATTCGGCAAGCTAATAGGACACAAAATTACATCAAGAAATCGACAGCATTCTTATACACCAATAATGAACTCACAGAAAAAGAAACTAAAACAGCAATGCCATTTACCATTGTGGCAAAAAAATTAAGATACCTAGGAATAAACTTAACCAAATAAGTAAATGACCTATTTGCAGAAAACTACAGGACATTGAAAAAAGAAACAGAGGAAGATATAAAAAAGGGGAAGCACATACTTTGTTCATGGGTTGGAAGAACTAACATCATTCAATGCAATCCCCATCAAAATACCAATGACATATTTCACAGAACTAGAACAAATACTTCAAAAGTTCACATGGAATCAAAAAAGACCCTTAATATCCACAGCAATCTTAAAAAAGGACAAAATAGGTGGGATCACAATACCGGATATCAGGTTATACTACACAGCTACTGTAATCAAAACAGCGTGGTTCTGGAACAAGAACAGGCATATAGACCAGTGGAATAGAACAGAGAACCCAGAAATTGACCCAAAACATTATGCTCAATTAATATTTGACAAGGGTGGCAAGAGCATATAATGGGGTAAAGACATCCTCTAATAAATAGTGTTGGGACAATCATACAACTACATGCAAAAAAATGAAACTAGACCATCAACTTATACCATACACAAGAATAAACTCAATATGGATAAAAGACTTAAATGTGACTGGTGAATCCATAAAAGTCCTAGAAGAAAATGTAGGCAACAAAATTTCAGACATTATACGCAGCAGAATTTTAACTGATACATCACCTAAGGCAACAGAAACAAAGGATAAAATGAACACATGGGACTATATCAAACTTAAAAGCTTCTGCACAGCAAAAGAAACCACCATCAAAATGGAAAGAGAACTGACTGTAGGGGAGAGCATAATCGCCAATGATACATCAGATAAGGGGTTAATTTCCAAAATATATAAAGTGCTCATACAAGTCAACAAAAGGAAGCCAAAGAATCCAATTAAAAAATGAGCAGAGGACCTAAATAGACACCTCTCCAAACAGGACATAGAAATGGCCAAGAGACATATGAAGAAATGCTCAACATCACTAATCATCAAAGAGATGCAAATTAAAACAATGATGAGGTATCATCTCACACCTGCCAGAATGGCTGACATCAACAAATCATCAAGCAACAAGTGCTGGGGAGGATGTAGAGAAAAGGGGAGTGTAGTACACTGCTGGTGGGAATGCAGACTCGTGCAGCCACTATGGAAAACAATATGGTGTTTCCTCAAAAATTAAAAATTGAACTGCCATTTGACCCAGTGATCACACTTCTAGGAATATATCCTGCCTTCTCAGAGCCTGCGGGGATCGGTGCAATGCAATGAACCTTCAACCACATGCTGGTTGGGATGAGAAGGAGCTTTGCAAGGGAGCAAAATACTCCAGAGCTTAGGACGCGGTCCTCTTTATTTGCAGATAGGTAACAAGCACTCAAAACACCTGGGCAGCCCAGGTTTACAAGGTTGAGAGTGAATTAATGCAAGGTTACAAAAACATTCATCTTCTAACCCCCCAACCCCACAATATCTTAAGAATCCTGAAACACCAGTCAGAAAGAATATATGTAACCCTATGTTCATAGCAGCACTATTTACAATCGCTAAGATCTGGAAACAGCCCAAGTGCCCATCAATAGATGAGTGGATAAAAAAGCTGTGGTACATACACAATGGAACATTATGGAGCTGTAAGAAAGAAAGATGTCATATCCTTTAAGACAACATGGAGGCACTTCGAGAGTATTATGCTAAGCGAAATAAGCCAATCAGAGAAAACAGAAATACCACATGATCTCACTTATTTGTGGAATATAGTGAACAAGGTGGGCTGATGAACGATATAGACCCAGAGGCATAGAAAGGAGTATGGTTCAGACTGACAAACCTCAGAGTAAAGGGGTGGGGGAATAGATAAGATGAACCAAAGAACTTATATGCATGTATGCATAACCAATGGACATATACAACAATGCTTGGGGAGTGGGGGGGTAGGATTGGGAGGAGAGGGTCTGGGAGGGGGGAAGGAAAAACATCTGTAACAAAAATAAATTAATAAAAATTGGAGAAAAAAAAATAAATAAAAACCAAGTTCATTAAAAAAAAAAAAAAGAATTTTGCCACATTTAATCATGTACCATTAGATTCACATTAAAAAACAACAACCTTTTAGAGAGAGGGTTTCTGTTCAAGATGATTGTGTAGGGAAATGCTGTGCTCATTTCCTCCCACAATCACCCCAAAATTACAATTACACTACAGAACAACCATTATTCAGAACTTCCTGAAGTCTAGCTGAGCAGAAATCCTTATAACTAAGGATATGCAGAAGAAGCCACATAGATACTGGTAGGAGTGGTAAAGATGTGGAACGGGCTGTTCCCACACCCACATGTGTTGGTTAAAAATCAGGAGGGGTATCTTAGATGTGGAGGTCTGCCCTGTGGAGCAAGAGGTCCCAGTCCCACCCATACCAAGGTTCCTAGCCCAGGGTTCCAGTGCCGGGAATAGAAATCCCCATAAATTCTGGCTGTGAAAACCAGTGGGGATTGTGGCTAAGTGAGACCGGAGGCTGCTTGAGTCCCAGATGTTCCTCCTAAAGGGCCCACACATAGACTTACTCACATTCACTAACTCTGAGCTCCAGCACTGGGACAGCAACATGCAAAGCACCAGGGATATATGGGGAGGAACTGAGTTATCCATCAGGGGCTGGAGGGGCAGCATTCTCCCAGATAGAAGTGCTGGCAGAGGCCATTATTCATTAGCTAAACCTTCCATGAACAGAGATGGCAGGCAGGCGTCATATCTGAATCCATCAACCTGGCTAATATTGTTTGCTCTGCCCTGGTGATTCCCTGAGACCCTGCGTCACCCAATTTGCAGGCCTTCCCAAGCTGCTTTTCCATACAATCAACCTGTCTTGGCTCTTGCTGCAGACTTTTCTAAAATATCACAAGTAGAAGATGGCCTTGGGGTGCCCTCAACCACTTGCTAAGGGGCCTTAGGCTCAGCACTAGCTGCAGCTGGCCTTGGTTTGAAGATTGGCCTCTCCTGGGCACCTCCAAGCCCAGCACAAGTAGCAGCCATTTGCAGATTGTTTTGTAGCTCATGTCCGGTGGCCCTAGATAGGGCACAGGTGGCAGTTGATCTTGCCTGCACCTCCCTGGAGGCCCCAGAACCATCAAACCTGGTAGAGAGCTTCAGACCTCAACAAAGCACCACCCAACTACCTCCATAAGCAACACACTTAAGAGGCAGATTCAGTGGGCACCAGAGCCCTACTGAAGCCAGTTCTGCTCTGTGGGATCAGCCTCTGAACAGCAGGTTCTTGTGGTAGTTGCAGCCAGTCCTTTCAGCCAATTGGACTGAGGGTAAATCCCTACCATTGATGTACCATCAACAACCAAGGCTTAACTATAATAAGAGTGTGCACATAGCCCATATGTGGTGGGGAGTGTGTACCTGGAGTACTCAGATAAGGTGAATGGGGAGGCTGTGCCTCTGTGCTCTACAGAACACTTACTACATTAGGCCACTCTACCAAGACCAGGAGATGTAGCAGCTCTATCTAATATATAGAAACAAAGACAGGGAGACAGCCAAACAAACCTCCAGAGAAAGAACTAAACAAAATGCAGACAAGCAATCTACCAGATGCAGAGTTCAAAACACTGGTTATAAGGATACTCAATGGTCTCAGTAAGAACTTCAACAAAGATATAGGAAACATAAAAAAGGAGATATAAAACATAAAAAAGAATCAGTCAGAAATGAAGAATAAAATGAAGACTACATTACAGGGAATCAACAGCAGAGAACACCAATTAAGAACAGCCAAAAAAATAAAAAATAAAAATGAGGATAGTTTAAAGAGCTTCTGGGACAATTTCAAGTGTACCAACATTTGTGTCATGGGGATGCCAGAAGGAGAAGAAAAAGAGCAAGGAATTTAAAACCTATTTGAAAAATAATTATGGAAATCTTCCCTAACTTGGTGAAGGACAAAGAAAAGACACACATGTCCAGGAAGCACAGAGGATCCCAAACAAGATGAACCCAAAGAGACTCATACCAAGGCACATCATAATTCAAATGGCAAAGGTTAAAGACAGAGAGAAAAATCTTAAAAGTAGCAAGAGAAAGACAGCTGCCTACCACAGAGTTCCCACAACACTGTCAGCTGATTTCACAACAGAAATATTTCAGGCCAGAAGAGATTGGCATAAAATATTCAAAGTGATGAAAATCAAGGACCTACAATTAAGACTACTCTACCCAACAAGAAAATTATTAAAAATTGAAAGTGAAATAAAGAGCTCCCCAGACAGGACAGAAACTAAAGGAGTTTACTACCACCAAACCAGTATGACAAGAAATGTTAAAGGGTTGCCTTAAGGGACTAGAAAAAAAAAGAGGAACATAGAAAGAATAACATGGCAATGCATACCTATTAATAATCACTTTAAATATAAATAGATCAAATGCTCCAATCAAAAGACATACAGCGGCTGAATGAATAACAAAACAAGACCCTTACATATGCTGTCTACAAGAGACTTCAGATTGAAAGACACACACAGATTAATAGTAAAGGGATGGAAAAAATATTTCATGAAAATGGAAACAAACAAAAAAAACCAAAGCTCTGGTAGCAATACTTATACCAGACAAAATAAACTTTAAAACAGAGGCTATAAGAAGGTACTCGGAAAGACCCAGCAATTCCAGTTCCGGGTATTACCCAAAACACTAAATTGAAAAGGCAAATATACCCATTTGTTCATTGCAGCATTATTTACAATAGCCAATATATGGAAGCAACCTAAATGTCCATCAATAGATGAATGGAGCCCTGACTGCTTGGCTCAGGGGTTAGAGTGTAGGCCTGTGGACCTAAGGGTCCCGGGTTTGATTTTTGGTCAAGGGCACATGCCTGGGTTGCAGGTTCAATCCCCAGCTCTGGTCGAGATCATGCAGGAGGCAACCAATTGATGTGTCTCTCTCACATCGATGTTTCTCTCTCTCTCTCTCTCACCCTCACTCCCTTCTACTCTATCTAAACATCAGTGGAAAAATATCCTTGGGTGAGGATTAACAACAACAACAACAACAACAACAACAACAACAAAAAATAGATGAATGGATAAAGAAGTAGTGCATAAATACAGTGGATTATGACTCAGCCGTAAAAAAGAGTGAAATGTTTGTGACAGTATCTGTGACAACATGGATGGACCTTTAGGGTATAGTGTTGAGTAAAATAAAGCAGAGAAAGACAAATACCAGATAATTTCACTTATATGTGGAATCTAAAAAACAAATGAACAGCAAACCAGAAACAGACTCATAGATACAGAGAATGTTTTGACAGTTACCCGATAGGAGGGGGTTAGAGGATTGGTGAAAAGGGGGAAGGGATTAAGAAGTACAAATTGGGAGTTACAGAATAGTAATGGAGATGTAAAGTACAGCATAGGGAATATAGTCAATAATATTGTAAAATCTATGTGTGGTGTCAAATGAGTACTAGATTTATCAGGGTGCTAATTATCTAATCACTGGATTATTCACCTGAAACTAATATAATATTGTATGTCAGCTGTTATTTAAAAATAAAAAATTATTAAAAAAATTGAAGCTTCTTAGATAACTTGAAAATGTTGTAATAGTTTCTGGTTTTGCTTTCTTGTATTGCTTCTTTAAGGTTTTGTGTGCGGAAACCTAAAGAAGTGTGGAAATGTGAAGGAGAAATATGGAAGGATCATTTCTACATGCATAGTAGTAGTATTATATCCACATGAGAACAAAAACCAAGATATCCGAGAGTTTGTTTGCAGAAAACAGAGTTGTAATATGATAGTGGGAAGAGAATAAAGGCTGTAGAATTATGTCAAATTTAGGATTTCTGATAACAATATATCAATTTTATTCAAAAGTAGGCTTCTGTTCTTAAGTTCATCTCCTTTAATACTTTTATTTTTGAAGACAACCAATTTTAATAATCAAAAGCCACATTTGATTTCTAGCCTTGTCTACCAAATGGTAATCAGTAGTTTCTTGTGTCAGTTAAGAGTATTATTATTATTATTATTATTACTGGAAATAGGAGAAACTGACCCTGACTATCTAAAGCAAGACATTTATGGATGGGTAATTCAAAGAATTGAAGGAAATTTGAACATGTTTGGTGAGGTATAGACCCAGGGAAGTTCTTGAAGTCAAAATAATAGAAGTTCATGGACAGCCACTATATCTGTCATTTTAGGGAATTTTTAGAGAGGGAACTTATGGCTGTTTTCCCCCCATTCCTTTGATTACTGGCTCTGGAATTACTCACCTCCAAACTGCTTCCCTTCCATAATAGACAGTTCTTAGGTGATTAGATCTTATTGGCCTTGCTTGGGTCAAACGTCAGTGGGACAATTTGAGATGAGGGAGGAGCAGAACCTAAAATGTGGTGCTGTTTCTTAAAAAAAAAGGGAAAAAGGATACTGGGTGCAAATATTTGATGTTTATTGTACCTGGTAAAGTTTCCCTAATGACTATCTTACCTCTTATTCCAAGTATCAATAAACCTTTACTCTAAAGGGCTAGATAAATATTTAGGTTTTGCAGACCACACCATCTCTGTTGCAACTACTCAGATCTGCTTCTGTAGTATGAAAATAGCCCTAGACAATACATAAATGAATGAGCAGGGCTGTGTTGCAATAAATATTTATTTACAAAAACAGGCAGCGGGGCCTACAATTTGCTGACTCCTTCTTTACTCCATTTACTCCATTTCTGCTATCACCTGGCTTTCTTCTTTAGCTTCCTAAGTAGGATCCCCTAGAAGCATATGTTTTAGTATGCTGTTGCTGCAAAGAATATATTATTGCTTATTTGTTTTTGTTATTTCTGTTCCGTTCCATTGTCTATTCTTACACCAATGTATGAGATTCTTAATGACTAAAAATTTAGAATAAGGCCTGTTATTTTTATAGGGCAAGTCAACTCACCTTACTGTTTTTTCAATAAGAAGTTATTTATTGTATGTATATACAATGAAATACTACTCAGCCATAAGAAAAGATGAAACACTGCCATTTGTGACAACATGGATGCATCTTGCAAATATTATGCTAAGCGAAATAAGTCAGACAGAAAAAGTTAAGAACCATATGATTTCACTCATATGTGGGGTATAAAACTGAAAGCAAAAAATGAATAAACAAGAAAAACAAGTAAACAAAAACTCATAGACACAGACAACAGTATGGTGGTTACCAGTGAGAAGCAGGGTGGGGAGATAGTAAAAGGTAAAGGGGGTCAAATATATGGTGACAGAAGATTTGACTTTGGGTGGTGGGCACACAATGCAATATACAGATGATGTATCATAGAATTGTGCACTTGAAACCAATTTTATTCACCAATGTCACCCCAATAAATGTAATTTAAAAAGAAGTTATTTATATTTATCCTTTGCACTTCTATGCAAATTTTAGAGTTAAAATGTCATATTCTGTCATTGCACTGAATCTATATCAAATTGGAGAGATTTACATCTAGGATATCAAGACACATCGTTTTGTTTGTTATTAAATGTTTCTATTCTTGAAGGTTTTCTTTAATGATTACTGATAAATGTTTCTGGTTTTCTTCTTGAAACTTTCATTCATTTTTAGTCTCAGGTGCTTCATATTTTTATGCTACTTTAATTTCTATCTTTTAAAAGATATTTTTAACTATTGATAGAGAAGTATAATACATTTTTGTATGTTGAATTTGCATCCATAAACCTAGCTACACTGTCATATGATTAGATTTTTATTTCTTACTTGCATAATCAAAGCAGCTATGAATAATGATAGCCTAAATTTTCTTGCTTTCTAACTTTTAATGCTTTTTATTTCTTTTTCTTGCATTGCCTTGCTGCACTGGCTATAATAGTATTGAACAGATTATGGGAGTGGGCACTTTCCATTTGTTCCTGATTTTAAAGGGAATTTCTCTCTCTCTTTCTCTCCCCTCACCCCTCCTATTTAACAGATTAAGGGATTTGTATTTACATAATTTGTTAAATATCTTTTTTATGCTCCACAAAATTCTCCCAGCCTTTATCCACTGCTCAATTCCAAATCCACTTCTAAAAATTTTAGTTGTATATTATAACAACACCCACTTCCAGGTAGAAAAATCTGTATTACTTTATATTTACTGCTCAGTTGGTTGCTTTATTGGTTACTTTAAGGTTTACCATCCTGTTTTTAATGAAATGAAGTCTATATTCAAGTGACACTAAATCACTTCACATACATGAACCTTAAAATAACATAGTTTTATTTGTCCCTTTCCAGTCTTTGTGCTGTTGTTTTCACACATATCATATGTTTTACTACATATAATAGAAACTGCACAACACATTGTTATTAGTTTTGCTGTAAACTATTACCTTTTAGAGAGATTTAAATAATAAGAAAAACAGTCTTTATATTTATTCATGCAATCTTCTTAAATTTGTGTATTTCTTGTTAATGTCTGGTACCATTTTTCTTCTGCTTGAAGGATTCTTTATCTTTTTGTTGTTGTTGTTGTGCAGGTTTGCTAGTGATGTACACTTTCAACTCTGTGATTTCTAAAAAAAAATTTTTTTATGCCTTCAGTTTTGAAAGGTAGTTTTTCTGGATAACAAATTCCAGGCTGACATTTTTTATTATACTACTTTAAAGATGTTACTCCTTTACTTGCATTGTTTCTGGTAAGAAGTCTTCTGTCCTCCTTATTCTTGTATGTATTCTGCTTTTCTCCTCTGTATTCTTTTCAGATTTTATTGCTGCTTTTAAATACTTTTATTATGATGTGTCTTGGGGTAGTTTTTCTCATATTGTTGTGGCTTTGTGGGTAGTTTTCCTCAAATTTGAAAAAAAATTGGCATTATTTCTTTGAATACTTATATTTCCCTACCCCTTCTTTCCATCATGAACTCCAATTATAAGCACGTTAGTCCACTTGAAATTTTCCTACAGCTCATTCATGATCTGTTCATTATATTTTAGTCTTTTTTTCTTTCATAATTAGTATTTTTGATTGCCAATATATATTAGACTTTTCTGATACTAAGTATATCCAAAGACTCATATTTGAGCTAGAAAATGTTAGAATAAAACTATTATATTCTTAATTCTCATTAAGAATTCATCATTATATTTATTTTCCATAATTTATGAGAAATTGTTACACTTTGTGTTTAATTTATGAGAACTTTTCCACTGTTGTGAATTTGGTATCTGTTGGAAGTTGTGGTCTGAAACAGGAAATAACCACCTAATACTTTAGTAGGTCTCTATTATTAAGCACATCTAACATTTTCAATAATCTAATTGTTAAATTATTTTCTCTACTTTTTAGAATAAAATAATCTTGTAATATGTAGTAGATCAAGAATACTTTAAAACATGTGGTCAGTAGTGCCACAATATTTGTTTTAAAATGCAAATTTGTTTTAACACAGTTCAACAATTTGAGCATAATGTGAATTTCACATTTGCTTATGCACAATGTTATCTGCAAAAAGTATAGCTGAAGGCCGAAAACAGCATCTACAAGCTACTTTAGTTCACCATGTATATAGTGTAACATACTAGTCTACATCTGGTGTTACAAGTTTTTATTTAGTTTCAGGTAACTTACCTTCCAACACTGCAGAATAATTCACAAGTTGCAACCTATTCAAAGCTCAGTTCCGCAGACAAGATTCATGTTGTTTTCAAGATAAAGAGCTATATTTTTCATAATACATGTTTCTTAATTATAACTATATAGAACTATATTAATACTTCATTAGATTGCCATTTAAAAAAATGTATCACTGACTTTTTTCTTTGCTGTGCACCTAACCCCGTGTCTTCCATATATCCTGCAGTTTGTATTGCATGATTTTTCATAATGAAGTGGTTTTCATGAAGGTATATGTCATATTATAGAAGAACTGACTGTAATTTATCAGGGGAATTTAATTATTTTGATATGTATTAATTTATATACAACTTACATTCTATAAAGCACTATAATAAACGTTCTGTATATATCATTAATTTTTTGCTTCTATTCAGATACTTTTCCTTGAAAATAAGTACAGTGATTCTAAAAGTAAAATGGAAATCTTAGCAATGTATATTGTCATATGTTTTCCTATAATTTATTGTCTCATTAACATTTTCTGGCTTATATAAAATTACACAGACAACAAAGTCTACATATGATCGAACAAAGAAAACTATGAAAATGGAGAAGAAAAAAGCCAAAGAAAAATCTGAGAATTCAGAAGCGTAAGAAATAAAAATATATGCTAATATTTTTCCCTGTTAATTTATATTTTTATTTTATACAAATAATTTGAAGTAATATAAACATAATTTATTAATAGGTTTCTTAAAAATAACATCAGCAAATATAGTCATGAGCCACATTACAACATATTGGTCAACAACAGATTGCATATATGACAGTGGTCTTATAAGATTTTAATAGAGTTGAAAAATTCCTATCACCTGGTGACATTGTAGGTGTTGTAATATCACAGTACATCACATTACTCACGTGTTTGCGATGATACTGGTTTAACAAACCTACTGTGCTGCCAGTCATATGAAAGTATAGCACATATAATCATGTACAGTACATCATACTTGATAATGATAATAAATGACTATATTGCTGGTTTATGTATTTACTAACGTACTTTTTATTGTTATTTCTGAGTGTAATCTTTTTACTTATAAAAAATTATTTACTGTAAAACAGTATGCTGTGTTATGCTGGCAGCAACCTCATACATATTAATGTTACTGTATCTCTTAACTGCATAATTTTCTCTTGTTTTTGATTTAATCTCAAGTTATTTATAAATTTTGTGTAGCATAAGTGTACAGTGTTTATAAAGTGTACAGTGGGGTACAGTAATGTCCTAGGCCTCATGTTCACTCACTACTCACTCACTGACCCACCCAGAGCAACTTTTAGTTCTCCAACATCCATTTATGATTAATTGACCTACACAGGTGTACCATTTTTAATCTTTTATACTGTATTTTTACTGTACCTTTTCTATATTTAGATATATTTAGGTACACAAGTACCATTGTGTTACAGTTGCATACAGTATTCAGTACCGTAACATGCCCAGGAACAATAGGCTATACCATATAGCCTAGGTATGTAGTTGGCTATACCAACTAGGTTTATGTAAGTGCACTCTCTGATGTGAGCACTATAATGAAATTGCTTAATGAATTTTTCTGAATGCATCCTTGTTATTAGTGATGCATAACTGTATATAATTTTATAAGCAAACAAGGATATGATTGTGAGAGAAAGCTGAGAAAGGAAGCATGGACTAAAGAAGAGGAAAATGAACTACAATATATTTAGGAACAGGCAAACAGAATTAAATTTGTAAATAATTTTAGGGAAAAGAATTTCCATTGTGTCCTTGATGGCCAATTATTTGTAATTTGTACATTAACTCCCTAGTCTGGACTATGTATTTTTTTAACTGAACTTCTTTTATTTTTAATCCTCATCTGAGAATATTTTTTAAAATTGATTTTAGAGAGAGAGGAAGGGAGGAAGGGGGGGGGGAGAGAGAGAAACATCGATATGAGAGAGAAACATTGATCAGTTGTCTCCCATTTGTGCCCTGACTGGGGAACGAGCAACCCAAGTATATGCCCTGACTGGGAATCAAATCCGCAGACTTTTGGTGTTGGGAATGACACTCCAACCACCTGAGACACCTGACTAGGGCTTTACTGAAATTCTTCATTGTACTTATTTTATAAAAACAATTATCTATTTTTTAATGTGTGTAGATTTTATAAACTGGTCTTATTAAGTGAATATCTTCTCTGGTAATATAAAATAGCTTTTGCATTTTGAATTGGATTGGTCAAACCCTCATATAAATATACAGTTTAAAAAGAAATTATGAATTCCATGTTTATACAGCTCCACAGATTCTAAAAAGAAATGCATTGGACAAATGGCCTTGATCTTTGACCTAACAAAGATAAGATAACCAGAGAAGACAATATGGACCAATGTACTTTGAAAATCCTTACCCCATATCATCTTTCCATATTTTAATCATACCAATGAGAAGTTAGTTTGAGAAATGTTATTTAATTACTTATCACTTAACCTATATGGATTTTATGGCTTTTATAAATATAAATTTCTGTAGAAAATTTTCATTTTAATAAAGGGTTTAAGTACTCCCCCAAAAGCAAAGTAGTCATGTAATTTAAAATTATCATGATATATTTTAAAACATTTTTAATTATAGGAAACAGTCTCCAGTCAAAGAGCTTAAAATGGAAGAGTTCCTTAAAGCCCAGGTAATACACTCTCTCCATGCCTCTAAGTTTGATTAATAAGTGCTCTGATAATTATATGTATAGACAACATTAGTATGTATGTAAATATAGGTATGTGTGTGTCTGTATCTATGCATGTACTAAAGTTCTTCCCAAGATATTTCTTTCTTGTTGGTAGACTCTTCTTAGTAAACTTCAGAAAATAAAATGGTAAATCTAGGGATGTTTCCTGTCAAGGTCATGAAAATCATGGTTTACTCAACCATAGGCAATATCATGGAGGAAAGAACATCATACTGGGAGTCAACAGGGAGTTACTAGTTATGTGACATAAGACAAGTCCCTTTTGTTTTCTGGATCTAAGCAAATATTCATCAATAGGGAACCAGCTAAATAATTAATGGCTTGTTCTTACAAAGGTATATCATGCATTTGTTTTTTCTTTATTTTATTTTCCCCCATCACCATTTATCCTTCCTGTCTGTCTTCTATCTTACTGTCTTCTATCTTATTCTTCTTTCCCCACACAATCACCATACTATTCGACAAGTCCCTTTAATCTACTTAAACTTCCCATTTTCCATTAGTAGGGTGGATAAAACAATAGCTGACCTATTTGTCTCAAAAAAGAGGTAAGAAATAAATTAGAAAAGTTCTCCAGAAATCGTAAATTATGTAGCTCCCTCTTTTTTCATGTGATCTAATAAAAGGAGTACAAGAGTAACAAAAGTAAATTAATAAAAAAAAAAATAAATAAAAAAAAAAAATAAAAGGAGTACAAGTAACCCTTTTATTTCATCTTCATTTTGGAACACTTCCTTTTGCTACAGTTTAACTTCCTAATAACCATCAGAGCATTATACCACCCAGTTTAGTGAGTGGTTAGAGTTAATTGTCCCACAGTAGGTACCTGAATGATTCAAGAATCAGATAACATAAATTTGGAAAGAAAATGAGAGCACCGCTTGCAGTATTGGATGTAGAACTTTATGGTATCATTTTTCTACTCCCGAATAACAGGTTTCCACACATTTAGCAACTTAAAACAACTTATATTGTTCCACAGTTTGAGAGAGTTAGGAGTCTGAGCATGATTTAGTTGTGCCCTATTCTCACTCACCAAACTGCAATCAAGGTATTGGCTAGGTTCTATTCCGTTCTTTAAATTGAGGTCCTCTTCCCAGTTCAAGTGGATGTGGCAAACTTCAGTTTCTTACAGTTGTAGGACTGAGACACTCAGCCACGTGGCCATCTCCATAGGCAGTTTGCATCATAGCATCTTCTTTTCTTTAGGCCAGTCAAGAGTCTCTTATAATTTCTCAAAACAGAGTTTTATATAATATAATACAATCATGGGAGTGACATCTTGTTACTTTAGCTATATAATTCAATTTAATAATGGAAGTGGCATCTCATCATTTTGCTATATTCTATTGGCTAGAAGCAAATCATAGATAACACTACAAGGGAGTGGATTACACAGAGCATAACTCTAAGGATGGGGATCTTGATGGCCATCTTAGAATTCTTCCTATCAATGCTTACAAGCTTATTTTATATAGGACAGCATTTTTTATATTTAAAAAATTATTATAATCCCATATTGTCAATATTAGAAGTAATTAAACTAGTGTTTTGTTTTTTTTTTAATTTGGGCTGTGTCTTAGTCCATTCATACTGTTCTAATAAAATATCAGGGGCTTGCTAGTTTATAAACAACAGAAATTTATTTCTAACAGTTCTAGGGCTGGAAGTTTGAGGTGAGGGTGCCAGCATTGTGGGGTAAGGGCCTATTCTGGGTTCCAAACTTCTTATTGTATTTCCACATGACAGAAAAGGCAGGGGAGCTGTCCCAGCATCTTTTATAAGGGCATTAAGCTAATTCATGAGAGCTCTGCTCTCAGGACCCAATTACCTCCCAAAGGCCCCACCTCATAATACCATCATATTGGGCATTAGGATTTCAACATATGAATTTCTTTTAGGACACAAACATTAAGACCATAACAGGTAACAAAATACCACAGGAGGGGTGGCTTAAATAACAAACATTTATTTTTCACAGTTCTGGTGGCTGACAAATCCAAGATCAAGGCACCATCTTCGCATGACAGACAAAGGGCAAGGGAGCTCTCTGGAGTCCTTTTATAAGGGTGCTAATACCGTTAATGCGGGCTCAATCCTCATGACCTAATCATCTCCCAAAGGCTTCAACTCCATATACCATCACATTAGGGAATAGGTTTCAGTTTATGATTTGGGGGGTGGGGTGGCAAAAACATTCAGTCTGTAGCAGCTAGTGAGTGTCATTTTAAGTGATTTTTTTATGAAGTTAAAGTAAAAATTTTCTGTGTAGGTATAATTTTTTCAGGGGAAGGTCTGTGGATTTAATGAGAGTTTTAAGGGAATTTCTCCCTACTCAAAACTCCTTTATAAACCATTAGTGATCTAGGCCATTTTACAGAGATCAATGCAAGTTAAAAAGTGACTTGCTTAGTGTTTCAGAACAAATTGGTAGTGAAATCTGAACTGCATTCATGGGTGAGTCATGCTCAGCATTTGCAATTTGTGAAAATATATTCCGTTTTGCTTCTTCAAACAGGCATGGCTAACAGAATCAGTTGGCATTATTATCTATCTGCCCCAAGTACTTTGATACTTATACAATGCTTAATAAGACATATAAAACTCTATTTTAGTTTTTAAATAAACTAGTTTTTGTGTTTACCTCTAACATTTAAAGTATGTAGATAAAATAATCCATTCAGACCCAAGGTTGTCTTTATATTGTACAAACTGTACCTTGAACAAGGAAGGATTAAGGCAAAAGTGGGTGTTGAAATTCAGCCCATGGTTTACTTGCCAACTGCACATCCTGGCATAAAGCTGTATTTGACTGATTGAAAGATGAATTTTTCTAATTCATCAAAGATACCATATATACTAGCAGCTAGTAGACAGAATTGTAATTAACAAAATCATGCTTAGATAAAATAATATAATTTTTTTGTTCTATTAAATTTTGATTTTCATTTTATTTGTTAGAGAAACAAAGTACATTTACTTCAGCCAGGTGTCTACTAAGTGGGTGATTTAGCAGCTTAATCATGTGGATATGAGGAAAAACAAATAAATGTATTTTTAAACCATTTCTGTCCTTTTTAGTCTAATATGATGGTGTTCCTCTTAAACACTTTGTTTTCCTTGTGTGTTATTGTGTTTCATTCTTTTACTCAAAAGCCCATAATTCTGAGATAGTATATTTTCATTTAAGATATGTTAGGACAATACCCCCACTATAATTTTTGTCTAGTATGGAGGATCCATGAATATTTAAATATCTTTGAGGTCTTAACAAAGGGTCTATAACCACAACCTTGAGTTAACTTTGACTCTGAAGTTCCATTTTATTGTCCATACCATGGCTTTGATCTTTGCATTAAAATAATTTACTTTGAGAGCTTCTCAGACAAAAAAAGGCTAAGGGAATACATTAGCACCAAACCAGCACTGCAAGAAATGTTAAAAGGACTGCTGTAATTAGTAGAAGAAATAGGAAGGAAAGTAGAACCACACTGAACAAAAATGGCAATAAATAAGTACATATCAATAATCACCTTAAATGTAAATGGATTGAATGCTCCAATAAAAAGACACAGAGTAGCGGATTGGATAAGAAAGCATAACCCATATATATGCTGTTTACAAGAGACCCACCTCACAACAAAAGACTCACATAGGCTGAAAGTGAAGGGATGGAAAAAAATCTTCCAAGCAAATGGAAAGGAAAAAAAAGCTGGGGTAGCAATACTCATATCTGATAAAATAGATTTCAAAACGAAAGCCATTACTAGAGACAAAGAAGGTCACTACATAATATTGAAAGGATCTATCCAACAGGAAGATATAACCTTGGTAAACATATATGCAGCGAATATAGGAGCACCAAAATATATTAAAAATCTTCTGGAGGACTTCAAAGGAGAAATTGACAGCAATACAATCATAGCAGGGGACTTCAACACCCCGCTGACATCACTGGATAGATCCTCTAGACAAAAAATTAACAAGGACACAGAGAATCTAAACGAAGCACTAGACCAAATGGATTTAATAGATATTTACAGAGAATTACACCCCAAAACTATAGAATACACATTCTTGTCAAGTGCACATGGGACATTCTCAAAGATAGACCACATGTTAGGACACAAACGAAGTCTCTACAAGTTCAAGAAGATTGAAATCATATCAAGCATCTTCTCAGATCACAATGGCATGAAACTAGAAATCAATTGCAACAAGAACAGACAAAGACATTTGAATACATGGAGGATAAATAGCATGTTATTAAACAATGAATGGGTTACCGAGTAGATCAAGGAAGAAATTAAAAAGTTCCTGGAAACCAATGAAAATGAACACACAACACCACAAAATCTATGGGATGCAGCGAAAGCTGTTCTGAGAGGGAAGTTCATAGCACTACAGGCCTACTTCAAGAAACAAGAAAAATTTCTAATAGACTATCTAACCTCACAACTTAAAGAACTAGAAAGCAAACAAGAAGAAAACCCCAGAGCAAGTAGAAGGAAGGAAATAGTAAAGATCAGAGCCGAAATAAACGACATAGAGACCAGAGAAACAATTCAAAGGATCAATGAAACAAAGAGCTGGTTTTTTGAAAAGATAAACAAGATTGATGGACCCTTAGCTAGACTCACCAAGAAACAAAGAGAGAGAACCCAAATACACAAAATCAGAAATGAAATAGGAGAAGTAACAACTGACACAACAGAAATACAAAGGATCATTAGCAAATACTATGAACATTTATATGGCAACAAATTCGACAATCTAAGTGAAATGGACACATTTCTAGAAACACATAGTCTCCCAAAACTGGACCGGGAAGAGATAGAAAACTTGAACAGACCAATAACAGCTAAGGAAATTGAAGATGTAATCAAGACTCTCCCAGCAAACAAAAGCCCAGGACCGGATGGCTTCACGGGGGAGTTTTACCGAACATTCAAAGAAGAACTAACACCCATTCTCCTCAAACTATTTCAAAAAATTCAAGAAGAAGGAAGACTTCCAAACTCGTTTTACGAGGCCAGCATAATCCTAATTCCAAAACCAGAAAAAGACACTACAAAGAAAGAAAACTACAGGCCAATATCCCTGATGAACGTAGATGCCAAAATCCTAAACAAAATACTAGCAAATCGGATCCAGCAATACATCAAAAAAATTATTCATCATGACCAAGTGGGATTCATCCCAGGGATGCAAGGCTGGTTCAACATTCGCAAATCAATAAATGTGATACACCACATAAATAAAATGAATGATAAAAACCACATGATCATATCAATAGACACTGAAAAAGCATTCGACAAAATCCAGCACCCATTTCTGATAAAAACGCTCAGCAATTTGGGAGTAGAGGGATCATATCTTGATATAATAAAGGCCATATATGAAAGACCTACAGCCAACATCATACTCAATGGGCAAAAACTAAAAACATTTCCCTTAAGAACAGGAACAAGACAGGGATGCCCACTTTCGCCACTCTTATTTAACATAGTACTGGAAGTCTTAGCCACAGCAATCAGACGTGAAGAAAAAAATAAAAGGAATCCAAATTGGAAAAGAGGAAGTGAAACTGTCATTATTCGCAGACGATATGATATTATATATAGAAAACCCTAAAGACTCCATCAAAAATCTACTAGACTTAATAAATTAATTTGGCAAAGTAGCAGGATACAAAATTAACGTCAAGAAATCAACGGCATTCTTATACACCAATGATGAACTCACGGAAAGAGAAACTAAAAAAACAATTCCATTTACCATCGCGGCAAAAAAATTAAGATACCTAGGAATAAACTTAACCAAAGAAGTAAAGGACCTATTTGCAGAAAACTACAGGACATTGAAAAAAGAAATAGAGGAAGATATAAAAAAGTGGAAGCACATACCTTGTTCATGGATTGGAAGAATTAACATCATTAAAATGTCCATATTACCCAAAGCAATCTATAGATTCAATGCAATCCCCATGAAAATACCAGTGACATATTTCACAGAACTAGAACAAATATTTCAAAAGTTCATATGGAACCAAAAAAGACCCCGAATAGCCACAGCAATCTTGAAAAAGAAGGACAAAGTAGCTGGGATCATAGTACCAGATATCAGGTTATACTACAAAGCCACTGTAATCAAAACAGCCTGGTACTGTCCCAAGAACAGGCATATAGACCAGTGGAACAGAACAGAGCATCCAGAAATTAACCCAAGACATTATGCTCAATTAATATTTGACAAAGGTGGCAAGAGCATACAATGGTATAAAGACAGCCTCTTTAATAAATGGTGTTGGGAAAATTGGACAGTTACATGCAAAAAAATGAAACTAGACCATCAACTTACACCACACACAAGAATAAACTCAAAATGGATAAAAGACTTAAATGTGACTCGTGAATCCATAAAAATCCTAGAAGAAAATGTAGGCAACAAAATTTTGGACATCATACGCAGTAGAATCTTCACTGATACATCACCTAAGGCAACAGAAACAAAGGGAAAAATGAACACATGGGACTACATCAAACTCAAAAGCTTCTGCACAGCAAAAGAAACAACCATCAAAACAGATAGGGAACCCACTCTATGGGAGAGCATAATTGCCAATGATACATCAGATAAGGGCTTAATTTCCAAAATATACAGAGTGCTCACACAACTCAACAAAAGGAAGACGAAGAACCCAATTAAAAAATGGGCAGAGGAACTAAATAGACACCTCTCCAAAAAGGACATACAAAGGGCTAAGAGACATATGAAGAAATGCTCAACATCATTAATCATCAGAGAGATGCAAATTAAAACAACAATGAGGTATCACCTCACACCTGTCAGAATGGCCGCCATCAACAAATCATCAAACAACAAGTGTTGGCGAGGGTGTGGAGAAAAGGGGACTCTAGGACACTGCTGGTGGGAATGCAGACTGGTGCAGCCACTGTGGAAAACACTATGGTGTTACCTCAAAAAATTAAAAATTGAATTGCCATTTAACCCAGTGATCCCACTTCTAGGAATATACCCTAAGAAGCCTGAAACACCAATCTGAAAGAATACATGTACCCCCATGTTCATAGCAGCACTATTTACAATAGCTAAGATCTGGAAACAGCCCAAGTGTCCATCATTGGATGAATGGATAAAAAAGCTGTGGAACATATACACAATGGAGTACTATGCAGCTGTAAGAAAGAAAGATCTCTTATCCTTTGAGACGACGTGGAGGGACCTCGAGAGTATTATCCTAAGCGAAACAACCCAAGCAGAGAAAGACAAATATCACATGATCTCACTTATTTGTGGAATATAATGAACATAACAGTCTGAGGGTAGACCCAGAGATGTGGAAGTAGGGTATAAACTGACACCCCTCAGAAGAGGGGGTGGGGGGGGAGGGAAGAGATAAACCACAGAACTTATGCGCATGTATGCATAAGTGATGGACATGGACAACAAAGCTGGGGACAGGGTGGGGGGATGGGGAGGAGGGTGTCAATGGGGAAAACAGGAGAAATATCTGTAACAAAAATAAATTAATAAAAAAAAATAAAAAAAATAATTTACTTTGAGAATATATATATATATTTTTTATCCTCACCTGAGGACATTTTTCCATTTTTTGTTCAGATAGAGTGGGAGGGAGAGAGAGGAAGAGGGAGAGAGAAAGAGAGAGAGAGAGAGAGAGAGAGAGAGAGAGAGAGAGAGAGAGAGAGAGAAACATCGACGTGAAAGGGACACATTGAGTGGCTGCCTCCCGCACGACCCAACCAGGGCCGGGGACAAACTGCAACTGAGGTACATGCCCTTAGTGGCAACCGAACCTGGGTCTCTCTGGACCTCAGGCCCACGCTAACCGCTGAGCCAAACTGGCCAGGGATACTTTGAGAATATTTAGCAGGCTAGAGATTCTGTCTTGCACCACATTTTTGTAATTTTGTAAGTGAGATCATGTGGTATTTGTTTTTCTCTGATTGGCTTATTTCACGTAGGATAATACTCTCTAGGTGCTTCCATGTTGTCACAACGCATAAGAGATCTTTCTTCCTTACAGCTGCATAGAGTTTCATTAGGAATATGTACCACAACTTTTTAATCCACTCATCTATTAATGGACACTTGTGCTGTTTCCAGATCTTAGCAATTGTAAATGGTGCTGCTATGAACATAGGGGTAAATATATTCTTTCTGATTGGTGTTTCATACTTCTTAGGATATATTCCTAGAAGTGGGATCACTGGATCAAATGGCAGTTCAATTTTAATCTTTTGAGGAAAAACCATATTATTTTCCTTAGTGGCTGTACCAGTCTGCATTCCCACCAGCAGTGTACTGAGTCCCCTTTTCTCCACACCCTCGCCAGCACTTGTTGTTTGATGATTTGTTGATAGCAGCCATTCTGGCAGTTGTAAGGTGATACCTAATAGTTGTCGTAATTTGCTACTCTAATGATTATTGAAGATGAGCATTTTTTCATATGTCTCTTGGCCATTTGTATGTTCTTATTGGAGAGGTGTCTATTTAGGTCTCTGCCCATTTTAAAATTGGGTTCTTCGTCTTCCTTTTGTTGAGTTGTATGAGTACTCTATATATTTTGGAAATTAACCCCTTATCTGATGTATCATTGACAATTATTGTCTCCCATATAGTGGGTTCCCTTTCCATTTTGATGCTTGTTTCTTTTGCTGTGCAGAAGCTTTTGAGTTTGATGTAGTCCCATATATTAATTTTTTCCTTTATTTCTGTTGCCTTAGGCATTGTATCAGTGACAATTCCTCTGCGTGTGATGTCTGAAAGTTTGTTGCCTACATATTCTTCTAGGATTTTTATGGATTTACGAGTCACATTTAAGTCTTTTATTAATTTTGAGTTTATTCTTGTGTATGGTGTAAATTTGTGGTCTAGTTTCATTTTTTTTTTTCATGTAGCTGTCCAATTTTCCCAACACCATATATTGAAGAGGCTGTCTTCACTTCATTGTATGCTCTTGTCACCTTTGTGAAATATTAATTGAGCATAATGTCTTGGGTCAATTTCCGGATTCTCTGTTCTGTTCCATTGATCTATCTGCTTGTTCTTGTGCCAGTACCAGACTGTTTTGATTACAGTGGCTTTGTAGTAATCCTGATATCCGGTATTGTGATCCCATCTACTTTCTTCTTTTTCAAGATAGCTGTGGGTATTGGGGGTCTTTTTTTGGTTCCATATGAACTTTTGAAGTATTTGTTCTAGTTCTGTGAAATATTTTGTTGGTATTTTAATAGGAATTGCTTTGGGTAATATGGACATTTTAATGATGTTAATTCTTCCAATCCATGAACAAGGTATATGCTTCCATTTTTTTATATCTTCCTCTATTTCTTTTTTCAATGTCCTGTAGTTTTATGCAAATAAGTTCTTTTGTTCTTTAGTTAAGTTTATTCCTAGGTATCTTAATTTTTGCCACAATGGTAAATGGGATTTTTTTTTTAGTTTTCCTTTCTGTGAGTTCATTATTGGTGTATAAGAATGCCATCGATTTCTTGATGTTAATTTTGTATCCTGCTATTTTGCCAAATTAATTCATTAAATCTAGTAGATTTTTGTTGGTGTCTTTAGGGTTTTCTATGTACAATATCATCTCATCTGCAAATAATGACAGTTTCACTTTCTCCTTTTCAATTTGGATTCCTTTTACTTTTTGTTCATGTCTAATTGCTGGCTAAGACTTCCAGTACTATGTTAAATAAGAGTGATGAAAGTGGGCATCCCTGTCTTGTGCTTGTTCTTAAGGGAAATGTTTTTAGTTTTTGCCCATTGAGAATGATGTTGGCTGTAGGTCTTTCATATATGGCCTTTATTATGTTGAGATATGATCCCTCTATTCCCCCATTGCTGAGTGTTTTTATCAGAAATAGGTGCTGGATTTTGTCGAATGCTTTTTCAGCATTGTTTGATATGATCATATAGTTTTTATCTTTCATTTTGTTTATGTAGGGTATCACATTTATTGATTTGCAAACCTTGTACCAGCCTTGCATCCCTGGGATGAATCTCACTTGGTCATGTTTAATAATTATCCTGATGTATTGCTGGATCTGATTTGCTAATATTTTGTTAAAGATTGTGGCATCTATGTTCATCAGGGATATTGGCCTGTAGTTTTCTTCCTTTGTAGTGTTTATCTGGTTTGGGATTAGAATTGTACTGGCCTCATGAAATAAGTTTGGAAGTCTTCCTTCTTCTTGAAAATTTTGGGAGAGTTTGAAGTGCATGGGTGCTAGTTCTTTGACTGTTCGGTAAAGCCCCCCCAGAAAGCCGTTGTGGCCCAGGCTTTTGTTTGCTGGGAGATTCTTGATTACATCTTCAATTTTCTTAATTGTTATTGGTCAGTTCAAGTTTTCTATCTCTTCCCGGTTCAGTTTTGGGAGACTATGTGTTTCTAGAAATTTATCCATTTTGCCTAGATTGTCCAATTTGTTGGTATATAATTGTTCATAGTATTTGTTAACAATGATCCTTTGTATTTCTGTGGTGTCAGTTGTTACTTCTCCCCTTTTGTTTCTGATTTTGTGTATTTGGGTTCTCTCTCTTTGTTCCTTGTTGAGTCTAGCTAAGGGTCCATCAATCTTGTTTATTTTTTCAAAGAACCAGCTCTTTGTTTCATTGATCTTTTGAATTTTTTTTTTTTTTTAGTCTCTATGTCGTTTTTTTTTCTGCTCTGATATTTACTATTTCTTACTTCTTGTTCTGGGTTTTTCTTTTTGTTTGCTTTCTAGTTTCTTAAGTTGTGAGGTTAGTCAATTAGAAAATTTTCTTGTTTCCTGAGGTAGGCATGTAGTGCTATAAACTTTCCTTTCAGTACTGCTTTTGCTGCATCCCATCGATTTTGTTTTGTTGTGTGTTCATTTTCATTTGTTTCCAGGAAGTTTTTAATTTCTTCCTTGTTCCCCTTAGTAACCTATTCATTGTTTTATAACATGCTATTTAGCATCCATGTGTTTAAATGTTTTTGCTGTAACTGATTTCTAGTTTCATGCCATTGTGATCTGAGATGATGCTTGATATGATTTAAATCTTCTTAAACTTATAGAGACTTCGTTTGTGTCCTATCATGTAGTCTGTCTTAGAGAATGTCCCATGTGCACTTGAGAAGAATGTGAATTCTGCTGTTTTGGGGTGTAGTTCTCTGTAGACCTCTATTAAATCCATTTTATATACTGCAGTTCTTACTAGGCTCAATTTAGTGTCCTCTTTCTGTCTGTGGTTATGTGGGTTCCCTCCATTTGCTTTTCTGTTAGTTTTTCCTGAGGATTTGTCTTTATTTTAGTTTTAATTCAAGTTTGGTCCTGGGAAATGGTCTGTGTAGCTTCCATTCACTCCACTGCCATTTTGGAATCTGCCCATTTTTAAATTTGATTGTCTTTCTTTTGTTGAGTTGTATGTGTACTTTCTATATTTTTGAAATTAACCCTTTATCAGATGTAGTACTGGCAAATATGTTCTTTCAGAGAGTGGGTTCCCTTTTCATTTTGATGATGGTTTATTGTGCTGTTCAGTGCTTATGATTTTGATGTAGTTCCATTTGTTTATTTTTTCCTTTGTTTCTCTTGTCTAGGGCGATGTATCGGTGAAAATTCTGCTACTTGAGATGTCTGAGAATTTGCTGCCTAAGTTATGTTCTAGGGTTTTTATATTTCATGAGTTACATTTAAGTCTATTACCCATTTTTAGTTTATTCTTATGCATGGTGTAAATTGGTGGTGTTGTTTCATTTTTTTGCATGTACCAGTCCAATTTTCCTAACACCATTTATTGAAGAATCTGTCTTTAGTCTATTGTATGCTCTTGCCTCCTGGTCAAATATTAATTGAGCATAATATCTTTGGTCAATTTCTGGTTCTCTGTTCTGTTCCATTGATCTATACACCTGTTCTTGTGCCAGTACCAGGCTGATTCGATTACAATCTTTGCAGTATAACTTGATATCTGGTATTGTGATTCCTCTAATTTTGTTCTTGTTTCTCAAGATTGCTGCAGCTATTTGGGGTCCTTTTTGGTTTCATATAAACTTTTGGAGTATCTGTTCTTGATCTGTGAAATATGCTGTTGGTATTTTAATAGGTATTGTATTGAATCTATAGATTGCTTTGGGTAATATGGACATTTTAGTAATATTAATTCTTCCAGTCCATGAACACCAATATTCTTCCATTTGTTTACATCTTCTTCTACTCCAGATTTTGATGGGAGCTACTTCAAAAATTTATGGTCATTTTATAGTCTATCATAGTGGGGTATATATATTCTCTTTCCCTTTCTCACTTCCCTCTTCCTTCTTTATAAAATTCAATGAAATCTAGATTTGTTTTATCATTTTAATTTTCTATATATTTATTAGTTAGAAAATAGGAGAGACTGCTATATAAAGAGACTCTATAAAATTCAGTAGCTTAAATAAAATAGAATATTATTTTTCTCTCATGGAATGTTTGGGTAGATGTGGGTATAATAGTTATCTGTGTCCCTGTTCCCTTACTTTTTGCTCTCATTTTTCCTTGATGTTTAGAAATTTTATCAGGTCTTAATTTTTTTTTTTTTTTTTACCTAGTTTGAGGAAGTGTTGTTTTCCTATTTATTTAACTATTATTTATTTTTCTTCTTTTTTTTTATTCCTCTGGAACTAATATTTGAATATTATGATTCTTAGACTTATTCTTTAAGTCTTCTATCTTTTTAGTCTTGGCTTCTATTTGTATGTTCAGTGCTATAAGATATTTCTTCCATTTACTTTATAACATTTCTAAATCTATTCTCAGAAGTAGCCTTTCTTCTTTTCACTTTTAAGTTAAAAAGTTATGTTTTTAAAAACAAAATCTCAGGAGAGACTAACCCATGGCTCTCATTTCATCCAGTTCTAAAGTCTTATTCCCAATTATTTTGTCTCTGTCCCTTTAGGTCTGCTTCAGTGGGGGTATCTCTTGGGACTGTTCAACTTGGCCCTTCTGTGTAAAGTTACTTAGTTCTATCAGAGTATTATACTTCTTTTTGTTATACGTCTGTTTATGAATATGAGTTTTCTTAACATCTCGTAGGTCATATATTGAAATCTCTTGATCTGTGGCTAGATTTATTTTTTCCCCATTATTACCTGTTACTATTTTTATAGATCCTGTGTCCTCTCAAATTTCAATAAGAATAAAAATGTAAACCTAAAGCTTTCTTTTGTTTCTTAAAATAACTGTTTCAGAAGTGGGTCATTTGCTCTATACTATAAGATGTTTTTCCATTTTCACTTGGCCTTCATCTTTTTTTCTGATTATAAGCAGTCATTTAAATAATCATTTCCATGTGTGTAGTTTGTCATTATTCTTTGCTCTTGAGATGTTTTAAATTTGGTTTTTAACTATTTTACTGTGATATGTGTGGGCATTATTCATACACATCAACTTAGGGTTTACTGAACATCTTGAATATGGAAATTTCTCCAAGTTTCAAAAATTTTCAACAATTTTTTCCAAACATTTTTTTTTTACTACTTCCTCTCTCTCTCTCTCTCTCTCTCTCTCTCTCTCTCTCTCTCTCTCTCTCTCTCTTTTTTTATCCTCACCGAGGACATTTTTTTATTTATATTCAGATAGAGCGGGAGGGTGAGAGGGAGAAAGAGAGAGCCAGAAACATTGATGTGAGAGAGACACAGCGAGTGGTTGCCACCCACATGACCGACCCCAACAGGGGCTAGGGACAAACTGCAACCGAGGTACATGACCTTAGCGGGAACTGAACCTGGGACCCTCCGGTCCATGGGCTGATGCTCTAACCACTGAGCCAAACCAGCCAGGTCCTCTTTTTCTTTTTTTTGGAATACAGTTACATGTTAGTATTTGATACTATTTCAAATGTTTTTCAGTCTCTATTCATTTTTCAATCATTGTTATCTTTGTCTTTAGATAGATATTTTTTATTGATGTATCTTCAAATGAGCTGACAATATACTGCCATATCCAATCTGCTCCCTTGTTCATCCATTAAATTTTTAAATTCATATACTCTATTTTTTCTATACTAGAATTTACATTTGGTTATTTTTTTATAGTTTCTATTTCTATGCTGGGGTTTCCATAATTTGATTCATTATGAGCATATTTATTTTACTTTGGATATTATTATAACAGTTGCTTTAAAATTCTTTATGCTAATTTTAAAATCTGGACTGTGTTGGATTCACTTTTTGTGGATTGTCTTTTATCTTAAGGATCATTTCCTGTTTCTTTAAAGGTCAAGTTATTTTAAATTGTATCCTGGATATTGGGATTGTCATGTTGAAACTCTGGATTCTTCTATATTCTTCCAATGATTGGTATTATTTTTGTTTGTTTGTTTTGCTTTAATATATAATTAACATGCTTGGATGCAAAATAAAAATTCCGTGCTTAAGCAGGAGCTCAAATGGTTTTTAATTTTTTAGCTTTTGCTGGGCTGCTTAGAGTCTTTTCTATGTATATATGGTTTTGGGTTTGGAGGGTGAATTGGACAGATATTATACAGTCTGGGACTCCCTGTCTCTGGCTCCCTTTGTTGTGTGACTTTCCCATAACCTTTCCAGTGGCTATGATTGTCCTGAACTCTGTCCTCTGGTTTGTAAAGTCTAAAACTCAGGGTTTCTATCAGTTATTAGGTGCCTTGCCTGGCTCAGCTAGGGCTTACTCTCAGACTAGGCGCCAAAAACCAGGAATCTTACTACTCTTCGTTACATTCTCTGAAGTAAACTTGGTTGTTTTCAAATGTTAATATTTGTATTTTGTTCATAGTTTATGGTGGTTATGTATTACAGGGCTTGTCCAGTAAGAATTTGCTCTACTATACCAGAGCAGAACTGGGGACTTTACATATAATTTCTCAAACTGTCTTCCATTTGCTGAAGAATTCTTGAGCTATTTCATGTGTCATAGAATCCACTCCTTCTCACAAATTCAGAACTATGTTTATTTTTTAAGAATGAAGTTGCTTCTTTTTATAAAATTTGAAATGTTTATATTTAAATATTTTAGGCATAAAGAAAAGGAGAAAAGAAATGTTTAATTTACTGTAGTTATGATTTACCAGATTCAAAGTCCAATTGCATATGAAAAATCAATAGGAAGTTATAGCTACAGAAATGATTCACCATTATGCCTGAAAAGTATGCAGTAAATGTATCTGCCCAAATCGTTATGGCTCGATATATGGTTTTTACAAAAGTAATGATTAGAACAATAAATTAATGAAAACAAAAGTACCAAAATCTATCCCTCTCCCCCTTATATTGCATCCTAGAAAACAGCATATGTTCTGGAAACTGAGAACAAAAGCCTTCAGGAACAACTGAAACAAGCATTACAGGTAAAGTATATCATATCTTTTTAAAATTGTTAATAGGTGAAGAAAATACCTATTATGTTTTTATTTAACATTGTTTTAAAAATTGAGTTTATTGGGGTGACATTGGTTAATAAAATTATGCAGATTTTTTAAATGAATAATTTTGATCTTGTTAACTAGTAAGTTTATACTATTTTGACAGGTTTAAAGTATATTCATTTTACACACTAAGAATATATTAATAAAATTTAACATTCATTAATTTTTTTTACAACACCTAGAGTTTTATTTTATTCTTTTTAATTAAATTTATTAGGGTGACAATGGTTAATAAGATTATATAGGTTTTGAGTGTACATTTCTTTGATGCATATTCTCTATATGTTGCATTGTGTGCCCACCATCCAAAGTCAAATAATCTTTCATCACTATATATTTGACCCCTTTTACGCCTTACTACCCCTTCAACCCCTTCCCTCTGGTAACCACCATACTGTTGTCTGTGTGTATGAGTTTTTATTTTTCTTGTTCATTTGTTGCTTTCAGTTTTATATCCCACATATGAGTGAAATATAGCAGTAAGCTAGAAAGAGAAGTAAATATCCTTAATGAAACAAAAGAAATCTATTTCAAACTGAGACAATATTTTAAATAGTGGTCATTCCAATTAAACTCAAACTGGGATGTTGGCTCCTACTGCTATTTTTCAAATTGTTGCTAAATGATATAACAATAAAAGAAAGAAGCTATATTTTTATAAGCAGATAGACAAAAGTAATATTACTTACAGATTACATAGTTTTCTTTCTGGAAAAATGCAAGATAATACACAGATTTGTTATTAATGATATAATTCAAAAAGGTGGCTGAGGACAAAATAGATATAAAAAGCAGCAGGTTTTCTTTTTATCAGAGCAATCATTTAATGACTGAGTTGTACACCAGAAACTAATATAATGTATGCCAACTATAATTGAAAAATAAAACAATATATAAAGAATGATATAAGAAAAAACAAGCAAATATTTATAAAATATAGTAGAAAAATTATATTCATAATATTAGGATAGCATATTTAACAAAAATACACAGAATTTTATATGAAGAGAAATACAGTGTACTGAAGAATATAGGTGAATAGTGAAGAACTATTTATATTTTTGATTTTGAAGCCTCAATATTATAAATAATTTAGTTTTCTACTTTCTACAAATTCGTATGCAAATTTAATGCAATTTATTTGTAGATATAAATGGAATTATTTTGAGCTTGACAGAACTATTATAGTAGGATATATTGAAATAAGTAATTTGTGAATGTAAAAAAACAAGGAAGGTTTGTTCATCTAAAAATCTATACATAACGTAAAACTACAATATCTAAAGCAGTATGGTTTTGCATTTGGTACTGAATGAAAAGTCTGGAAACAGTTTCAAATGAGTATTTTAGTATTTTATAACTTTAGTTATTAAAATTTTTTGTAGAAAGATAGAATAGTCACAAAAAGTAAACTGCTGTAAAAATATAGTTAATATTTTAGAGCCAAGGCTCTCTATGCATTGTACCACAAAGAAATATATTAATATATTTAAATATATAAATTTAAAACATTTTAATGGTAAAAATTATGAGATATGAAGATAAATGAAGATATTTTACAAATCTAAAAGAAATATGTATACCTCTCTTCCCAAATAGACTAAAGACACAAACAAGCAAGTCATACTTTAAAAACAAACATGCTCAATAAAAGCATACCCGTATATTCAACCTCACTCTCTTCAAATAAATGCAATTAAAAATAAGAAAATATTTGGTGACGGAAGATGATTTGACTTTGGGTGGCAGGCACACAATGCCATATACATTTATCATAGTAAAGCATATCAAAGTAAATCATAACCAATGTCACCCCAATATATTTAATAAATAATAAAAATAACAATGGGATAGATTTTTTTTTTACCTACCATTTTGGTAAACATTTAAAAAGCAAAAAATCTAATGTCTGTGACTATATGCAGAAATGATCAATCTTCCACATACTTATATTATTAGTGTGAATTGATCCTTTCCTGAAGAAAACATAGCAAAAGTCTTGGAAGGATGTATCTTTTTCATTGAACAATTCCACTTCTAAAAATTTATTGTAAAGAAGAAAAAAGTGTACAGAGATTTTTACAAGTATGTATAATATAAGAAATTTTAATAGCAAAATATTTTAAATTACCAATCTGTTCATTGATAAACATTTTGCTAAATAAAGGTATATTATCTTAGCTATATTATTATGAGATATGTTGTTATTAGGTATATTATTACAGTATATTATCTTAAGCTATTCTGACTTACATGTTTATATATTGTCATGCAAACATCTATATGACATTATATGATGACACTATATTATGACATTATATTATGTGAGTATGGATAGTATAATCCAATATAGATAAACATTTAAAAATACAAATATTTAGAAATAATTAAAAAAGATATACATTAAAATGTTAAGAGTGAGTTTTCTGTCTGTGATGAGATTATTTATGAACTTTATTTTGTTAATCTATATATTCTTTCATACCAAATAATATTTTAAAGAAAAATTTTATTCTAGATAAAACAAATTATTTGCTTTGCACATTTTGCTTTTTTTGATGTAGATGTTCATTATTATGGTTACAATCCAGCACTTTGCATAATGTATACCTTTTATTAACTTTTATTGTGCTTGTATAATAATTATAGCCTTCAAAAAAATAAGAGCTAATTTTCTTTTCTTTCTTTTTTTTTTTTTTTATGGCTGAGTAGAATTCCACTGTATAAAAGTACCACAACTTTTTTATCCACTCATCTGCTGATAGGCACTTGGGCTGCTTCAAAATCTTGGCTATTGTAACTAAGCTGCAATGAACATAGGGGTGCATATATTCTTTTGAATTAGTGTTTCAGGTTTCTTTGGATATATTCCCAGAAGTAGAATTGCTGGGTCATGAGGTAGTCCTTTTTTAATTTTTTGAGGTAACGCCATACTGCTTTCCATAGTGGCTGCACCAGTGTGCATTCCCACCAACAGTGTGTGAGTGTTCCCTTCTCTCCACATTCTTGCCAAGACCTGTTATTTGTTGATTTATTGATTATAGCCATTCTTAAACCTGTATAACTTTATTAACCAATGTCACCCCAATAAATTTAATTAAAGAATAAAAAATAGGAACAATAAAAACTCCTCAGTATAAAATTGCCCTCAAAGTGGAAGAAGATTTTCATAGTTAAAAATTTTGAGGACCTATTAACCTATTGATTATATCAGTGGTTTAACTTAGGTCCCTTCAACTCAGTAAAAATAAAGTTGAGAAGTAATATGGGCATGAATATATGTATATTTTTGAAAGTTGTAATATTGGAAAGAAAATGTCAATAATAATGCTTGATAAATGGTTACTTTTTTAAAAATAGGAAGCTGAAAAAGCTAAGCATCAACTAAAGTATTTCCTAAATCAAGGGGAGTTACTTAAAAGTGACATGAAGACCAAGACAACAATGGAAAGAAGTATTAGTAAAACAGAAGTTACAGGTGAAGATTCAAAAAAAAAATCTATACCATTGGAAAAAGAAACAGGAAAAACACAAGTTGAAGATTCAAGTGGACAAAAGACAAATGCTATAATCCAAGAACATCCACGGGTAAGGTAACACTCAAAATGAAGATAGTAATATGTGCTGTTAGAGTTTAATCTTTAAAAATTTTTTTTTCCTTTATTGATCTTTTTTAGAGAGAGAAGGGGAGACAGAGATAGAAACATTGATTGGCCACCTCCTGCACACCCCCCACTGGGGTTGGCCCCATAACCAGGGCATGTGCCTTGACCAGGAATCAAACAGGTGACCTCTTGGTGCATGGGTCGACACTCAACCACTGAGCCACACTGGCTGGGGGAGTTTAATCTTTTATATTATTATTATTTGCTTTATTTGCATTTATCATTAAAATTTATCTATGCCTTTTTTGTTTTGATATTTTTATTTCGGGGTATATTAATTCATTATTATCTTGACTATGAATGTAAAAATTAAATATGTATTGATTGTGTGATTGATTTTTAAATTAATTTTAGGTAAAGAGGATGGGAGAGAGAAAGAGAGAGAGAAACATCAATGTGAGAAAGAAACATGGATTGGTTGCCTCCCAAACATGCCCCAACTAGGGATTGAACCCATAACCTGGGTATGTGCCCAGAAAGGAATTGAACCTGCAACCCTTCAGTGTATGGGACAATGCTCCAACCAACTAAGCCACACCAGCCAGGACTTGTGATTAATTTTTTTAGACAGTCAAGTGTTTATATTTTATTTTATAGATAGTTGTTTCAATGTAGACTAGTCAGATATAAAAGATTGTTTTATGTATTTATTTTTGATTGAGATATAATTGACATATTACTTTCAGGTGTACAATATAATGGTTTGGCATTTGTATATTTTGCAAAATTATTAATACAATATGTCTAGTTAACATCTGTCATCATTCCTAGTTACTGAATCTTTTTTCTTATGATGAGAACTTTTAAGATTTGACTGTCTTAGAAACTTTCAAATATGCAATACAGTGTTATTAGCTGTAATGACATGTTGTAGGTTATATCCCCTGGACTTATTTATTTTATAACTGGAAGTTTGTATCTTTTTATTCTCTTCACCCATTTTGCCCACCCTCAACCCCTGCCTCTGGCAGCCACCAATATGTTTTCTGTATCTATAGTTTTTTCTGTTTTTTTTTTTTCAGACTTCACATACAAGTGAGATAATATGGTATTTGTCTTTCTTTGTCTGATGTATTTAACTTTGCATAATACCCTCAAGTTCCATTCATGTTGTTGCAAATGGCAAGATTTCATTCTTTTTTACGGATGATATACACAGGGTGGGGAAAACGTAGGTTTATAGTTGTTCATATGGAAAATAATACAATAATTAAAAGTAACAGTACAAGAATGAACTTGTGTCTTGCATACTCACAACTGTAAAGCTATTTTGCCCCCCCCCATGTATATCACAGGTTCTTTATTCATTCATCAGTCTATGTACACTTAGTTTCCATATCTTAGCTATTGTAGATAATGGTGCAGTAGACATGGTGGTGTATACAGTTGTCCCTCGCCACTTCGCACATCAACTTTCGCGGCTTCACTCTATCATGGTTTTTTCAAATATAGTCATTAAAAAGTTGATTGAGACAGTGAAAATGATACAGCGCATGCTCAGTTATCTGAGTCAATTATACACCCCTGTATTACAATTAAAATTAAAATTACTGTACATATGGACTGTAGGCCTATGTATTCGAGCACCCCAGGAATCCTTCAACGCCAGGTGCAACCGCTAGAGTCTGGAATGGATTAACTGCAATAAATGAGGGCTGACTGTATATCTTTCTGATGCGGTGTTTTTGTTTTCTTTGGATAAATGCCCAGAAGTGGAATTGCTAGATCATATAGTAGTTCTATTTTTCAGTTTTTTATTTTTTTGAGGAACTTCCATACTGTTTTTCACAGTGGCTGTACCAATTTATATTCCCACCAGCAGAGTATATGTTATACATGAGCCTTATGGTAACCATAAATCAAATAAAAAACTATAAAAGGTAATGAAAGGAATTTAAACCTAATATTACAGAAAGTCATAAAACCACTAGGGAAGAAAGCAAGAGAAGTAGAAAGGAACTACAAAACAGAGAGGAACTACAAAACAGCCAGAAAAAAACAAACAAAAAACACCGAAATTGCCAATAACTACATGTCTTGGACTAAATTCTTCAATAAAAAGGCATTGATTGCACAGATGGATAAAAAAAAAAACCAAGCCCTGTCTGTATGTTGTCTGCAGGAGACTCACCTTAGATGTGAGGACACACACACCTAAGAGTGAAAAATATGGGGAAAGATATTTCATGTAAATAGAAACCAAAAGAAAGCTGGAGTAGCTATACTTATATCAGACAAAATAGACTTTAAAATAAAGACTGTTTGGCTCAGCAGATAGAGCATTGGCCTGCAGACCGAAGAGTTGTAGGTTCAATTCCCAGTCAAGGGCACATATCTCAGTTGCGGATTTGGTCCCTGGTCCCAGTCTGGGGTGTTGCAGGAGGCAACCAATCAATGTATCTCTCTCACATCGATGTTTCTCTCTCTGTCTCTCCCTCCCTCCTACTCTATCTAAAAATCAATGGAAAAATATCCGTGGGTGAGGATTATTAAAAAGTAAAATAAAATAAAGACTGTAATAAAAGACACAGATAGGCATTACCTAATGATAAAGGGGCCAAGCTGACAAGAGATTATATCATTTGTAAATATTTATGCATGCAACATATTACCTATGTAATAACACAAATATTAACAGATCTAAATGAAGAAATTGACAGCAGTACAATAATAGTGAGGGAACTTCAGTACCCTACTTACATCAATGGATAGATTATCCAGACCAAAAATCAGTGAGGAAACATTGGTCTTAAATGAAACATTAGATCAGACGGACTAAATAGATATGTGATAAAATTTCATCCAAAAGTAGCAGAATAAACATTCTTCTCACATGCACATGAAAATGTTCCAGTATAGATCATATACTAGGCCACAAAACAAGTATCAATACATTTAAAAAGATTGAAATAATTATCAAGCATGTTCTCTGACCTCATTAGTATTAAACTGGAAATCAATTATAATAAGAAACTGCAAAATTTACTAATATGTGGCAATTAAACAACATGTCACTGAAAAACCAAAGAGTTCATAAAGACATTAAAGTGGTAATAAAAAAAATACCTCAATACAAATGAAAATAGAAATACCATATACCAAAATACGTAGCATGCAGTAAAAGTAGTTCTAAAAGGGAAAGTTATACCAATGCAGGCCTAGCTCACAAAACCAGAAAAATCTCAGATATGCAATCTTATTTTACAGCTAAAGAAACTAGAAAAAGAAGAAAAAACAAAGCCTGAAGTTAGTAGAAGAAAGTAAGTAATAAAGATCAGAGCAGAAATAAATGAAATGGAGACTTAAAAGACAATAGAAAAGATTAATGAAACAAAAAACTGGTTCTTTGACAAGATCAACAGAATTGGCCAACCTTTAGCTAGACTCATAAGAAAACAAAGGTCTCAAATAAAATCACAAATAAAAGAGTAGAAATTAAAATGGATTATCAAAGAAATACAAAGGATTATAAGACACTACTATGAACAATTGTATGCCAACAAAATGGACAAACTAAAAGAAATGGATACATTTCTAGAAACATTCAGTCTTCCAAGATTGAATCTTGAAGAAATAAAAAATCTGATTAGACTGATTACTAGTAAGGAGATTGAATCTATAATAAAAAAATTCTTCCAAAACAAAAGTCCAGGGTTAAATGATTTCACTGGTGAATTCCACCAAGCATTTACAGAAGATTTAATACCAATTATACTCAAACTCTTCCAAAAAAAAAAATTAATGAGGATTGAATACTCCAAATTTGTTGTAAGACCAACATTACACTGATATAAAAACCAGGAAAGATACCACAATAAAATAAAAATACGGGCCAATCTCTCTGATGAACAAAATGCAAAAATTCTCAGAAAATAATAGCAAAGCATTTAACAATATATAAAAGGATTATACACCATGATCAAGTTGTATTTATTCCAGAAATGTGGAAATGGCTCAACATATGCAAATCAATAAATGTGTTACACTACATCAACAAAATGAAAGATAAAAATCATACACTCATTTTAACAGATGCACAAAAAGCATTTGAAAACATTCAATATCCATTTATGATAAAAACTATTTCTTTTGTCTTTCTCTGACTGGCTTATTTTGCTTAGCATAATACTCTCCAAGTCCATCCATGCTATCACAAATTGTAAGAGTTCCTTCTTTTTTATAGTCGTGTAGTATTTCATTGTGTAAATATGCCACAGCTTTTTTATCCAATCATCTGCTGATGGGCACTTGAGCTATTTCCAGATCTTGGCTATTGTAAATACTGCTGCTATGAACATAAGGGTGCATATATTCTTTCTGACTGGTGTTACAGGATTCTTAGGATATACATAAGTGGGATCACTGGGTCCAAAGACAGTTCCTATGGCAAGGGAAACAAAGGAAAAAAATAAATGGGACTACATCAAACTAAAAAGCTTCTGTACAGCAAGGAAACCATCAACACAATGAAAAGGAAACCCATTGTATGGCAGAATATACTCAACAATGATACATATGGAAAGGAGTTAATTTTCAAAATATATAAAAACATAACAACTCAACACCAGGAAAACAAACAATCCAATTAAAGAATTGTAGAAACTTCTGCAAACAGGACATACAGATGATCAATAGACATAAAAAATGCTCAATGTCACTAATCATCAGAGAGATGCAAATGAAGATGACAATGAGATATCACCTCACACCTGTCAGATTGGCTACTATCAAGAAATTAACAAATAAGTGCTAAAGGTTGTGGAGAAAAGGGAACCCTAGTACACTACTGGTGGGAATGCAGACTGGTGCAGCCACTGTGGAAAACAGTATGCACCCCTCTGTTCATAGCTGTGTTATTTATGTACATTTACACAATGGAATACTATGCATCTGTAAAAAAGAAGGATCTCTCACCCTTTGAAACAGCATGGATGGATCTGGATATTATTATACTCAGCAAAATAAATAAGTCAAAGAAAGACAAATATCACGTGATCTTCAAAATAAACTGACAAACAAAATAGGTCCAGAGGCATGGATGTATGGAATAGACTGACAGATCTCAGAGGGGAGGAGGTCAGGGGGGCAGGAAGAAATTAACCAAATAATTTATATACATATATGCATAGGCCATGGACACAGACAATATTGTGGTGATGGCCTGGGTTGGGGCAAGGGCTGGGTGGAGGAGGGTTAAGTGGAGGAGAATGGGGACAACTGTAGTACTGTTAACAATAAAAAATAAATAAAAATGTCTTTGAGATTTTGATGAGGATTACATTAAATCTTTATATTGTCTTCGGTAATTTTTTTTCATTTTTATTAATTTATTTTTGTTACACATGTTTCTCCTTTTTTCCCCATTGACACCCTCCTCCCCATTCCCCCACCCCGTCCCCAGCTTTGTTGTCCATATCCATCAGTTATGCATACATGCATATAAGTTCTGTGGTTTTCCTCTTCCCTCCCCCACACCTCCTCTTCTGAGGGTTGTGACCCTACTTCCACATCTCTGGATCTACCCTGTTCCTCAGACTGTTATGTTTATAATATTCCACAAATAAATGAGATCATATGATATTTGTCTTTCTCTGCTTGGCTTGTTTCGCTTAGGATAATGCTCTCGAGGTCCCTCCATGTCGTCTCAAAGGATAAGAGATCTTTCTTTCTTACAGCTGCATAGTACTCCATTGTGTATATGTACCACAGCTTTTTTATCCAATCATCCAATGATGGACACTTGGGCTGTTTCCAGATCTTAGCTATTGTAAATAGTACTGCTATGAACATGGGGGTACATGTATTCTTTCTGATTGGTATTTCAGGCTTCTTAAAGTATATTCCTAGAAGTGGGATCACTGAGTCAAATGGCAATTCAATTTTTAATTTTTTGAGGCAACACCATAGAGTTTTCCACAGTGGCTGCACCAGTCTGCATTTCCACTAGCAGTGTACTAGAGTCTCCTTTTCTCCACACCCTTGCCAACACTTGTTGTTTGATGATTTGTTGATGGCAGCCATTCTGACAGGTGTGAGGTGATACCTCATTGTTGTTTTAATTTGCATCTCTCTGATGATTAGTGATGTTGAGCATTTCTTCATATGTCTCTTAGCCCTTTGTGTGTCCTGTTTGGAGAGGTGTCTATTTAGTTCCTCTGCCCATTTTTTAATTGGGTTATTTGTCTTCCTTTGGTTGCGTTGTATGAGCACTCTATATATTTTGGAAATTAACCCCTTATCTAATGTATCATTGGCAATGATGCTCTCCCATACAGATACTCTCCCTTTCCATTTTGATGGTTGTTTCTTTTGCTGTGCAGAAGCTTTTGAGTTTGATGTAGTCCCATGTGTTCATTTTTCCCTTTGTTTCTGTTGCCTTAGGTGATGTATCAGTGAAGATTCTGCCGTGTATGATGTCTGAAATTTTGTTGCCTACATTTTCTTCTAGGATTTTTATGGATTCACGGGTCACATTTAAGTCTTTTATCCATTTTGAGTTTATTCTTGTGTATGGTGTAAGTTGATAGTTTAGTTCCATTTTTTTGCATGTAGCTGTCCAATTTTCCCAACACCATTTATTAAAAAGGCTGTCTTTAGTCCAATGTATGCTCTTGCCACCTTTGTCAAATATTAACCGAGCATAATGTCTTGGGTAGATTTCCAGATTCTCTCTTCTGTTCCACTGATCTATATGCCTGTTTTTGTGCCAGTACCAGGCTGTTTTGATTACAGTAACTTTGTAGTATAACCTGATATCCAGTATTGTGATCCCACCTACTTTGTCCTTCTTTTTCAAGATTGCTATGACTATTCGGGGTCTTTTTTGGTTCCATATGAACTTTTGAAGTATTTGTTCTAGTTCTGTGAAATATGTCACAGGTATTTTGATGGAGACAGCATTGAATCTACAGATTGCTTTGGGTAATATGGACATTTTAATGATGATAATTCTTCCAATCCATGAATAAGCTATGTGCTCACACTTTTTTATATCTTCCTCTATTTCTTTTTTCAATGCCCTATAGTTTTCTGCAAATAGGTCCTTTACTTCTTTGGTTAAGTTTATTCCTAGGTATCTTAATTTTTTTGCTGCGATGGAAAATGGGATTGTTTTTTTAGTTTCTCTTTCTGTTAGTTCATCATTGGTGTATAAGAATGCCGTTGATTTCTTGACGTTAATTTTGTATCCTGCTATCTTGCCAAATTCATTTATTAAGTATAGTAGATTTTTGATGGAGCCTTTAGGGTTTTCTATATATAATATGATGTCGTCTGCGAATAATGACAGTTTCACTTCCTCCTTTCCAATTTGGATTCCTTTTATTTTTTCTTCAAGTCTGATTGCTGTGGCTAAGACTTCCAATACTATGTTAAATAAGAGTGGCAAAAGTGGGCATCCCTGTCTTGTTCCTGTTCTTAAGGGAAATGTTTTTAGTTTTTGCCCATTGAGTATGATGTTGGCTGTAGGTCTTTCATATATGGCCTTTATTATATCAAGATATGATCCCTCGATTCCGAAATTGCTGAGCGTTTTTATAAAAAATGTGTGCTGGATTTTGTCGAATGCTTTTTCAGTGTCTATTGATATGATCATGTGGTTTTTATCTTTCATTTTGTTTATGTGGTGTATTACATTTATTGATTTGCGAATGTTGTACCAACCTTGCATCCCTGGGATGAATCCCACTTGGTCATGGTGAATAATTTTTTTGATGTATTGCTGGATCTGATTTGCTAGTATTTTGTTTAGGATTTTGGGATCTATGTTCATCAGGGATATTGGCCTGTAATTTTCTTTCTTTGTCGTGTCTTTATCTGGTTTTGGAATTAGAATTATCTTGGCCTCATAAAATTAGTTTGGAAGTCTTCCTTCTTCTTGAATTTTTTGAAATAGTTTGAAGAGAATGGGTGTTAGATCTTTTTTGAATGTTTGGTAAAACTCCCCCGTGAAGCCATCCGGGCCTGGGCAATTGTTTGCTGGGAGAGTTTTGATTATATCTTCAATTTCCTTAGTTGTTATTAGTCTGTTCAAGTTTTCTATCTCTTCCCGGTCAAGTTTTGGGAGACTATGGTTTTCTAGAAATTTCTCCAATTCACTTAGATCGTCAAATTTGTTGCCAAATAAATGTTCATAGTATTTGTTAACGATCCTTTGTATTTCTGTCGTGTCAGTTGTTATTTCTCCTCTTTTATTTCTGATTTTGTGTGTTTGGGTTCTCTCTATTTGTTTTTTGGTGAGTCTAGCTAAGGGTCCATCAATCTGGTTTATCTTTTCAAAAAACCAGCTCTTTGTTTCATTGATCCTTTGAATTAGTTTTCTGGTCTCTGTGTTATTTATTTCTGCTCTGATCTTTACTATTTCCTTCCTACTACTTGCTCTGGGGGTTTCTTTTTGTTTACTTTCTAGTTATTTAAGTTGTGAGATTAGATAGTCTATAAGAAATTTTTCTTGTTTCTTGAGGTAAGCCTGGAGTGCTATGAACTTCCCTCTTAGAACTGCTTTTGCTGCATCCCATAGATTTTGTGTTGTTGTGTGTTCATTTTAATTGGTTTTCAGGAAGTTTTTAATTTCTTCCTTGATCTCCTCGGTAACCCATTCATTGTTTAATAACATGCTATTTAGCCTCCATGTGTTCAAATGTCTTTGCATGTTCTTGTTGCAATTGATTTCTAGTTTCATGCCATTGTGATCTGAGAAGATGCTTGATATGATTTCAGTCTTCTTGAACATGTAGAGACTTAGGTTGTGTCCTAACATGTGGTCTATCTTTGAGAATGTCCCATGTGCGCTTGAGAAGAACGTGAATTCTGTAGTTTTCGGGTGTAATTCTCTGTAAATATCTATTAAATCCATTTGGCCTAGGGCTTCATTTAGAGTCTCTGTTTCCTTGTTAATTTTTTGTCTAGATGATCTATCCAGTGATGTCAGCGGGGTGTTGAAGTCCCCTGCTATGATCGTATTGCTGTCGATTTCTCCTTTGAAGTCCTCCAGATGATTTTTAATATATTTTGCTGATCCTATATTGGGTGCATATATGTTTACCAAGGTTATATCTTCCTGTTGGATAGATCCTTTCAATATTATGTAGTGATCTTCTCTGTCTCTAGTTATGGCCTTCATTTTGAAATCTATATTATTTGATATGAGTATTGCTATCTTAGCTTTTTTTCCCTTTCCGTTTGCTTTTAAGATTTTTTTTCCCTCCCTTCACTTTCAACCTTCCTGAGTCTTTTTTTGTGAGGTGGGTCTCTTGTAAACAACATATATATGGGTCATGCTTTCTTGTTCATTCTACTACTCTGTGTCTTTTTATCGGAGCATTCAATCCATTTACATTTAAGGTGATTATTGATATGTATTTATTTATTGTCATTTTTGTTTAGTGTGGTTCTATTTTCCTTCCTATTTCTTCTACGAATTACAGCAGTCCTTTTAACATTTCTTGCAGTGCTGGTTTGGTGCTAATGTATTCCCTTAGCTTTTTTTTTTTTTTTTTTTGTCTGGGACGCTCTCTATTTAACCTGCTATTTTGAATTATGCTGGCCTCACAAAACAAATTATGATAGCCTTGCTGGGTAGAGTAGTCTTGGATTCAGATCCTTGTTTTTTATTACCTTGATTACTTCATGCCATTCCCCTCTGGCCTGTAGTGTTTCTGTTGAGAAGTCAGCTGATAGCCTTATAGGGGTTCCTTTGTAGGTAACCTGTTGCTCATCTCTTGCTGCCTTTACGATTCTCTCTTTGTCTTTAATTTTTGGCATTTTAATTACTCTGTGTCTTGGTGTGGGCCTGTTTGGGTTCTTGTTACTTGGGACTCACTGTGCTTCTTGAACTTGAATGTCTTCTTTCTTCACCATATTGGGGATGTTTTCTGTCATTATTTCTTCAAATATGTTCTCTAAGCCTTGTTCATTTTCTTTTTCGGGGACTCCTATGATGCAAATATTTTTATGTTTCCAGTTGTCCCACAATTCTCTTAAGCTGTCTTCCTGTTTTTTAATTGTTTTTTTCTTTTGGTTTTCTGATTGGTTTATTTTTTTCTACTTGTCTTCTACTTCACTGATCTGGTCCTCAGCTTTCTCTGCTCTGCTGTTTAGTCCTTCCAATGTGTTCTTCATGTCTGCTATGTCATTCTTCATTTCTTCTTGGTGCTTCTTCATTTCCAATTGGTTGATTTTCAATGTTTCTATGTCTTTGCTCATGGTGTTGATGTCCTTACTCATGCTGTTGAGCTTCCTCCAGATCATGGCTCTGAATTCTAGCCTGTTATCTTGCTTAACTCCATTTCATTTATCTCATCTTTGGTAGAGGTCTCTTGTTCTTTCATTTGGGATTTTTTTCTTTGTTTCACCATTTTGGCTATCTTAGTGAGTTTTGGAGCCTGCCAAATTTTCCCTGTGGATGTTGATGTTCTATTGTTTGTGGCTCCATGTACTGGACTTGGATGAGCATGAGAGAACCTATCTTAAACACCACTGTTGAGTCTTATTTCCCTTGGTAGATTTGCAAGCCCAGAAAAGGTTAAGTTATCCTCTACTTTTTTGCCTAGAGGCTATTAGTCATAATTAGTTGAAGAGCCTTGGGTTCTCAATTGAATGAAAACCTCCCTCAGATGTTCAGCGTGAGAGGATTTCCTGAGGGTGGGCAAATGCTGGTAGTTAATGAGCCTCAATTTGCATTTCAATGGCCCACCTGGGTTTGGCTGAATCTTTGAGGGAGGGGCTGCTGCCTCTCCCCAGAGCCTTGGGAAGGAGAAAGATGGCCAGGGTTCTGTGTGGCCGCAACTCAGAAAAAGCTCTGAGCAACCTCCAAATTCCGATTGTCCCTACACATTTCCAGTCCAGTCCACCCTCCCTGTGCTAGAGCCCAATGTCAGTAGCTGTGGCTACTTTAGCGCTCTGTCCAGGCCCTCTGCACTGTGGAGCCAGCTTGGGCCTTAATCCTGATGGTGGTGCTCACAGCTAAGACCGCCGCTGTGGGCTCCCAGCCCCCCTCTCGTGCCTCCGCAATCCTACCAGGATCAATTCAGTGTCCCTGGTTGTATGGTCCTCGCAATCTGCTTTTCTGTTGCTTTTTCCTGATGATTTGTCTTTATTTTAGTTGTAATTCCATTTTGGTCCTGGGAGATGGTCTGTGTAGCTTCCATTCACTCCGCCGCCATTTTGGAATCTCGTTTTGGGTAATTTGGACATTTTAACTATGTCAGTTATTTCAATTCATGAACATGGAATATGTTTCCATTTCATTGTATCTTTTTCAATCTCTTTGAATAATGCTTTGTAGTTTTCGATATATAGGTCCTTCACATCTTTGTTAAGTTTATTCCTAGATATTTTATTCTTTTGGTTGCAATTGCAAAAGGAATTAATTTTTCTATTTATTTTAGTAAAATTTCATTGTTAGGATATAGAAATGCAGTGGACTTTTATACATTGATTTTGTACCCTGCAACTTTCCTCTATTTGTTTATTGTTTCTAATAGTGTTTTGGTGGAGTTTTTGGCATTTTCCTTATAAAGAATCATGTCATCTGAAAAAAGTGACAATTTTATTTCTTCATTTCCTATTTGAATAATTTTTATTTCTTTCTCTTACATAATGCTCTGACTAAGACTTCCAATACCTGTTGAATAATAGGGGTGAGAGTGAACATCCTTGTCTTGTTCCTGATCTTAGAGGAAGAGCTTTTAGTTTTTCACCACTGAGTAAATCAGTTGAGGATTTGTCATATATGGCCTTTATTAGGTTGCAGTACTTTTTTAAAATACCCATTTTATTAAGTGTTTTAATCATAAGTGGATGTTGTATCTTATCAAATGTTTTCTGCATCTATTGATATGATCATATGGTTTTATCTTTTATTTTGTCAATGTGGTATATTACATTGATCAATTTACATATGTTGAACCATCCTTGTGCCCCCAGAATGAACACCACTTGATTGGGTGGAGTAGAAAAATACCAAAAACAGTCCAAAGTCTGAAGAAGAAAGAAAATAAAAATTAGAACAGAAATAAATGAAATAGAAAACAGAAAGTCTATTCACAAAATTAACGCAACAAAGAGCTGGTTCTTCGAAACAATTAATAAAATTGACAAACCTCTGAATAGACTCACTAAGGAAAAAAGAGAAAGGGCCCAAATAACTAAAATCAGGAGTGAAAGAAGGGAAGTTTCCACAGATATCACAGAAAAACAAAGGATCATAAAAGAATACCATGCAAGACCATATGTCACCAAATCCAATAACTTAGAAGAAATGAATAAGTTCCTTGAAATATATAACCTTTCTAGACTAAATCATGAAGAATTTGAAAATCCAAATAGACCAATCAACAGTGAAGAAATTGAAACAATCATAAAAAAGTCCAGAACCAGTGAATTCTACCAAACATTCAAAGAAGATTTGATACCTATTTTTTCATTATTTTTGCATATAGTGCTTTTCTTGACTTTGAGGTCAAATTCATTTTACTATTTTAAAAATAATTAAAAAATTATTATAATTGATATATAATTTTATATTAGTTTTAAGTGTACAATATGGTATGGCTATTAACCCCTTATTGGAGGTACTGATTGCAGATATCTTCACCCATTCAGCTACTTATCATTATTTTTTTCTTTATTAATATATTTTTGTTACAGATAATTCTCATTTTTTCCCCATTGACACCTTCCTCCAGAACCTGCCCCCAGCCCCTAGCACTGTTGTCTATGTCCATGGTTATGCATACCTGTATATAAGTTCTGTGGTTTATCTCCCCACCCCCACCCTTCTGAGTTTTGTCAATCTGTACCCTACTTCTATGTCTCTGAGTCTATTTTGTTCATCAGCTTGTTTTGCTCATTATATTCCACAAATAAGTGAGATCATGTGGTATTTGTCTTTCTCTGATTGGCTTGTATCTCTCAGGATAATACTCTCCAGGTCCCTTCATGTCATCTCAAAGGATAAGAGATCTTTCTTACAGCTGCAGAGTACTCCATTGCATATATGTACCACAGCTTTTTTATGCACTCATCTATTGATGATATCTTGGGCTGTTTCCAGATCTTAGCAATTGTAAAGAGTGCTCCTATGAACATAGGGGTACATATATTCTTTCTGATTGGTGTTTCAGGCTTCTTAGGGTACATTGCTAGAAGTGGGATCACTGGGTCAAATGGCAGATCAATTCTTAATTATTTGAGGTAAGACTATATTGTTTTCCATAGCGGCTGTCCCAGTCTGCATTCCCATCAGCAGTGTACTAGAGTCCCCTTTTCTCCACACCCTCACAACCACTTGTTGTTTGATGATTTGTTGCTGGCAGCCATTCTGACATGTGTGAGTAAATACCTAGTAGTTGTTTTAATTTGCATCTCTCTGATGATCAGGGACATTGAGCATTTTTTCATATGTCTCTTGACCATTTCTATGTCCTGTTGGGAGAGGTGCCTATTTAGGTCCTCTGCCCATTTTTTAATTGGGTTCTTTGTCTTCCTTTTGTTGAGTTGCATGAGTACTCTATATATTCTGGAAATTAACCCCATATCTGATGTGTTGTTGGCAGTTATGCTCTCCCATATAGTGGGTTCCTTTTCTATTTTGATGCTTGTTTCTGTTGCTGTGAAGAAGCTTTTTAGTTTGATGTAATCCCATGTGTTCATTTTTTCCCTTGTTTCTCTTGCCTTAGGTGTTGTATCAGTGAAAATTTTGCTGTGTGTGATGCCTGAAATTTTGTTGCCTACATTTTCTTCTAGGACTTTTATGGATTTATGAGTCAGATTTAAGTCTTTTATCCATTTTGAGTTTATTATTATGTGTGGTGCAAGTTAGTGGTCTACCTGCATTTTTTTGCATGTAGCCGTCCAGTTTTCCCAGAACCATTTATTAAAGAGGCTGTCTTACTCCATTGTATGCTCTTGCCATCATTGTCAAATATGAACTGAACATAATGACTTGAATCAATTTCTGGGTTCTCTGTTCTGTTCCATTGATCTATATGCCTGTTCTTGTACCAGTGCCAGGCTATTTTGATTACAATGGCTTTATACTGTAACCTGATATCTGGTATTGTGATCCCTCTTACTTTGTTCTTCTTTTTCAAGATTGCTGTGGCTATTTGGGTTCCTTTTTGGTTCCATATAAACTTTTGGAGTATTTGTTCTAGTTCTGTGAAATATGTCGTTGGTATTTTGGTGGGGATTGCATTGAATGTATAGATTGCTTTGGGTAGTATGGACATTTTAATGATGTTAATTCTTCCAATCCATGAACTAGATATGTACTTCCACTTTTTTATATCGTCCTCTATTCCTTATTTCAATGACCTGTAGTTTTCTGCAAAGAGGTCCTTTACTTCTTTAGTTTAGTTTATTTCTAGGCATCTTAATTTTTTTGCTGCAATGGTAAATAGAGTTTTTTGTTTTGTTTTGTTTCTCTTTCTGTGAGTGTATTGTTGGTGTATAAGAATGATATCGAGGAGCAGAAATCCATCCCTAGGCAACAGAAGCACAGATCAGCAGCTGAGACCCATCCCCAAAAACTATAGCAAAGGCTGAGCCCCACGGGCAGCAGCACTCCCCAGCCACCAGAGGTGGGACCTGGTGCTCCACAGAAGCCTGTGCAACCCAGCAGCCCACAAGATAGGCGTGGAGCCGGGTCTCCAAAGATACTGTGCGATCCAGCTGCCTGTGGGACCTGCTAGGTGCTGGGGCACTGGAGAGGCCCATGCAACACAGTGGCCCACAAGATAGGCATTGAGTCAGGTCTCCAAAGGGACTGTGCAATCCAGCTCCCCACAGGATCAGTGGGAAGCGGGGGCTTCAATGGGTCCTGCACAACCCAGCTGCCCACAAGATCAGCAGGGAGCTAGGGCTCCAGTGAGGCCTGTGCAACACAGCTGCCCACAGTATGGGCAGGGAGCACATCTCCAACAGGGCCTGAGCTATACAGCTACAGGTGGCACCAGTGACCAGCTAGGAGCACAGCTCCAGAGGGGCCCACATGATCCAGCAGCAGCACCTACCAGGACACACCAATGCCAGCCCCCAGTAGTCAATCCTCCAGGATCCACAACAGGCAAGAGGCGACATGTAACAAAACAGTCTGGGAGGCACAGTAGCCTTATTTGATACACAGTGAGCTGCCTACACATCCAAACATCCCTCACTGGGTCTAGAGCTACCAGATAGCTAAAATGGGGAGACAAAGAAACAACACCCAAAGGAAAGAAAAACAGGAATCACTAGAAAAGGGACTACAGGAAATGGAAGAAAGCAACTTGTCAGATAAAGAATTCAAAGCAATGATTTTAAGGGTGCTCAAACAATTTAGTGAGAACTACAAGAAACTTAATAAGAATTATGAAGAGCTCACTGGGAACTACTTCAGCTTAAAAAAAGAGGTAGAAGCTATGCATAAAAATCAAGAGGAAATAAAGAATGACATAGATGTTTTGAAAAATACCTTAGAAGGGTTCATAGTAGATTAGAAGAAGCTGAAGACCGAATAAGCGACTTCAAATAAAAGTTAGAGAAACACCCCTAAATAGAGCAGCAAATGGGAAAAAAATTTATTTATTTATTTATTTTTTTAAATGAATTTACTTATGTTACAGATGATTCTCCTTTTTTCCCCCATTGACACCCCCCTCCCCCTCCCTCCCTGTCCCGTCCCCGTTTTGTTGTCCATGTCCATTGGTTATGAGTACATGCGTAGAAGTTCTGTGTTCATCACTCCCCTCCCCCGCCCCCTCTTCTGGCAGATGTCAGCCTGTACACCACTTCCACGTCCCCGGGACTACCCTGCTCCTCACGCTGTTATGTTCATTATACTCCAGAAATAAGTGAGATCATATGATGTTTGTCTTTCTCTCCTTGGCTTGTTTCACTTAGGATAATAGTTTCCAGGTCCTCCCATGTCGACGCAAAGGATAAGAGATCGTTCTTTCTTAAAGCTGCATAGTACTCCATTGTGTATATGTACCACAGCTTTTTTATCCATTCGTCTACTGATGGACATTTGGGCTGTTTCCAGATCTTAGCTATTGTAAATAGCGCTGCTATGAACATGGGGGTACATGTATTCTTTCTGATTGGTGTTTCAGGCTTCTTAGGATATATTCCTAGAAGTGGGATCACTGGGTCAAATGGCAATTCAATTTTTAATTTTTTGAGGTAACACCATAGTGTTTTCCATAGTGGCTGCACCAGTCTACAGCTAAGGCCGCAGCTCACAGCCAAGGCCGCTGCTGTCCGTGGGCTCCCAGCCCACCACCCTCATGCGCCTCCGCAGATCCTACCAGGCTCATTCAGTGTCCCTGTTTGTGTGGTCCTCTCCCACTGCTTTTCTGTTGCTTTTTCCCAATGATTTGTCTTTATTTTAGTTGTAATTCCCGTTTGATCCTGGGAGATCGTCTGTGTAGCTTCCATTCACTCCACCGCCATTTTCCATGTCCCGGGAAAAAAATTTAAAAAGCAGGAGGAAAGTTTAAGGGAGCTGTGGGACGATACAAAACATAACAACATTCGCATTAAAGGGATACCGGAAGGAGATGAATCAGAGAAAGGAATAGAGAACCTGTTTGAAGACATAATGACAGAAAACTACCCTAAACGGGTGAGGGAAAAAGCCACACAAGTCCAGGAAACACAGAGAGTCCCAGGCAAGATAAACCCCAAGAGACCCACAGCTAGACACATCATAATAAAAATGGCAAACATTGAAGGCAAAGAAGAATCTTAAAGGAAGCAAGAGAGAGACAGAAAGTCACCTACAAGGGAGCTCCCATTAGACTGTCAGCTGATTTCTCAACAGAAACGATGCAGGCCAGAAGGGAGAGGCATGAAGTGTATAAAGTAATGCAAGGCAAGGGTCTGAATCCAAGACTACTCTATCCAGCAAGGCTATCATTCAAAATTGAAGCAGAAATAAAGAGCTTCATAGATTAAAAAAAAAAAAAAAGCCAAAGGAATTTGCCACCACCAAGCCAGCACTGTAAGAAATGCTGAAGGGACTGTTGTAAGAAGAAGAAGAAGAAAGAGAGAGAGAAAGAGACAGAGAGAGAGAGAGAGAGAGAGAGAGAGAGAGAGAGAGAGAGAGACAGAGAGAGACAGAGAGAGACAGAGAGAGAGAGAGAGAGACAGAGAGAGAGGAGAGAGAGAGAAACACAGGCATAAAATTAAATGGCAACTAATAGCTTTCTATCAATAATTGCCTTAAATGTAAATGGCTTAAATGCTCCAATCAAAAGACATAGGGTAGCTGATTGGATAAGAAAACATGACCCATATCTATGCTGTCTACAAGACACCCACCTCACAACAAAAGACTCACACAGGATGAAAGTGAAGGGATGGAAAAAATTTTTCTAAGCAAATGGAAATGGAAAAAAAGCTGATGTAGCAATACTCATATTTGACAAGATAGACTTCAAAACAAGGACCATAATAAGAGATAAAGAAAGTCACTACATAATATTAAAAGGATCAATCCAACAAGATGATGTAGCCCTGGTAAACATATACACACCAAATATGGGAGCACCAAAACATATTAAAAAACTTCTGGAAGACTTCAAGAGAGAGATCAATAGCAACATGATCATAGTGGGTGACTTTAACACGCCACTGACACCACTAGATTGGTCTTCTAGACAAAAAATTAACAAGAACATAGAGTCCTTTCAAGACTAACTACATCAGTTGGACTTCATTTATATTTACAGAACATTTCACCCCAAAGCTGAGGAATATACATTCTTCTCAAGTGCACGTGGGTCATTCTCAAAGATAGACCACATGTTAGAACACAAAGCAAGTCTCTACAAATTGAAGAAAGTTGAAATCATATCAAGCATCTTCTCAGATTATAGTGGCAAGAAACTAGAACTCAATTACAATAAAAGCACACAAAAACATTCAAACACTTGGAGGCTAAATAGCATGTTATTAAACAATGAATGGGTTACTAACGAGATCAAGGAAGAAATTAAAAACTTCCTGGAAACCAATGAAAATGAACACACAATAGCACAAAATCTATGGGACACAGCAAAAGCAGTCCTGAGAGGGAAGTTCATAGCACTACAAGCCTACCTCAAGAAACAAAAAAATTCCTAATTGACTTCCTAACCCTACAGCTCAAAGAACTAGAAAGTAAACAAAAAGAAAAACCCAGAGCCTAGTAGAAGGAAGGAAATAGTAAAAGTCAGAACAGAAATAAACGACATAGACACTAAAAAACAAAACAAAAAAACAAAAACAAAAAACAATTCAAAAGATCAATGAAACAAAAAGCTGATTCTTTGGAAAGATAAACAAGATTGATGGAACTTTAGCCAGACTCACCAAGAAACAAAAAGAGAGAAACCAAATAAACAAAATCAGGAATGAAAGAGGAGAAGTAACAACTGACACCACAGAACTACAAAGGATCATCGAAACATACTATGAACAGTTATAAGCCAACAAACTGGACAATCTAGGAGAAATGGACAAATATCTAGAAACACACAGCCTCCCAAAACTGAACCAGGAAGAGATCGAAAACTTGAACAGACCAATAACAACAAAGGAAATTGAAGATTTAATTAAGAAACTCCCAGCAAACAAAAGCCCAGGCCCAGATGGCTTCATGGGGAAGTTTTACCAAACATTCAAAGAAGATCTAATACCCATTATTCTCAAACTATTCCAAAAAATTCAAGAAGATGGAACACTTCCAAACTCATTTAATGAGGCCAGCATAATTCTAATTTCACAACCAGATAAAGAGACTACCAGGAAAGAAAATTACAGGCTAGTATCCCTGATGAACACAGATGACAAAATCCTTAACAAAATATTAGCAAATCAGATCCAGCAATACATCAAAAAAATTATTCATCATGACCATGTGGGTTTCATTCCAGGCATGCAAGAATGGTTCAATATTCGCAAATCAATAAATGTGATACACCACATAAACAAAATGAAAGATAAAAATCATATCAATAGATGCTGAAAAAGCATTCAACAAAATCCAGCACCCATTTCTGATAAAAACGCTCAGCAATGTGGGAATGGAGTATCATATCTCAACATAATAAAGCCATATATGAAAGACCTACAGCCAACATCATAGTCAATGGGCAAAAACTAAAAGCATTCCCCTTAAGAACGGGAACAAAACAGGAATGCCCACTTTCCCCACTCTTATTTAACATAGTATTAGAAGTCATAGCCACAGTAATTAGACATGAAGAAAAAATAAAGGGGATTCAAATTGGAAAGGAGGAAGTGAAACTGTCATTATTCACAGATGCCATGATATTGTACGTAGAAAACCCTAAAGACTCCATCAAAAATCTACTAGACTTAAAAAATGAATTTGGCAACATAACAGGATACAAAATTAACGTCAAGAAATCGATAGCATTCTTATACACCAATGATGAAATCACAGAAAGAGAAACTAAAAAAAAATAATCCCATTTACCATTGCAACAAAAAAATTAAGATACCTAGGAATAAAGTTAACCAAAGATGTAAAGGACCTCTTCGCAGAAAACTCCAGGTCATTGAAAAAAGAAATAGAGGAAGATATAAAAAAGTAGAAGTATATAACTTGTTCATTAATTTTAAGATTTAACTTCATTAAAATGTCCATATTACCCAAAGTGATCTATAGATTCAATGCAATCCCCATCAAAATACCAATGACATATTTCACAGAACTGGAACAAATACTTCAAAAGTTCATATGGAACCAAAAAAGACCCCAAATAGCCACAGCAATCTTGTAAAAGAAGAACAAAGTAGGAGGGATCACATGACCAGATATCAGGTTACACTACAAAGCAACTAATCCAAACAGCCTGGTACTGGCACAAGAACAGGCAGATAGGTCAATGGAACAGAATAGAGAACCCAGAAATTAACCCAAGACAATATGCTTAATTAATAGTTGACAAAGGTGGCAAGAGCATACATTGGAGTAAAGACAGCCTCTTCAATAAATGGTGTTAGGAAAATTGGACAGCTACTTACAAAAAAATGACGCTAGACCACCAACTTACACCATACATGAGAATAAACTCAAAATGGATAAAAGACTTAAATGTAACTCTGAATCCATAAAAATTCTAGAAGGAAATGCAGGCAACAAAATGTCAGACATCATATACAGTAGTATTTTCACTGATAAAACACCTAAGGCAAGAGAAACAAAGGAAAAAATGAACACATGGGACTACATCAAACTAAAAAGCTTCTGCACAGCAAAAGAAACAACCATCAAAATGGAAAGGGATCCCATTATATGGGACGTCATAATTGCCAATGGTGCATCAGATAAGGGGTTAATTTCCAAAATATATAGAGTACTCATACAACTCAGCAAAAGGAAGAGAAAGAACCCAATTAAAAAATGGGCAGAGGCCCTGGCCAGTTTGGCTCAGCGGTTGGAGCGTTGGCCTGTGGACCAGAGAGTTTTGGGTTCAGTTCTCACTAGGGGCACGTACCAAAAAAAAAAAAAATGGGCAGAGGACCTAAATAGACACCTCTCCAAACAGGACATAGAAGTGGCCAAGAGAAATATGAAGAAATGCTCAATGTCACTAATCATCAGAGAGATGCAAATTAAAACAACTATGAGGTATCACCTCACACCTGTCAAAATGGCCACCATTAACAAATCATCAAATAAAAAGTGCTGGCGAGGATGTGGAGAACAGGGGACTCTAGTACACTGCTGGTGGGAATGCAGACTGGTGCAACCACTGTGGAAAACACTATGGTGTTACCTCAAAAAGTTAAAAATTGAACTTCCATTTGACCCAGTGATCCCACTTCTGGGAATATACACTAAGACACCTGAAACACCAATCAGAAAGAATATGTGTACCACTATGTTCATAGCAGCACTATTTACAATAGCTAAGATCTGGAAACAACCCAAGTGTCCATCAGTAGATGAGTGGATAAAAAAGCTGTGGCACATATGCACAATGGAATACTATGCAGCTGTAAGAAAGAAAGATCTCTTATCCTTTGAGATGGCATTTAAGGACCTGGAGAGTATTTTGCCAAGTGAAACAAGCCAAGCAGAGAAAGACAAATATCACATGATCTCACTTATTTGTGGAATATAATCAACTAAACAAACTGATGAACAAAATTGACCCAGAGACATAGAGGTGGGGTACAGACTGATAAGCCTCAGAGGAGAGGGGGTTTGCAGGGGGAGGGAAGAGATAAACCACAGAACATATATGCATGTATGCATGACCAATGGATATGGACAACAGGGCTGGGTTTGGGGCAGAGGGGATGGGGAGAAGGGTTTCAATGTGGGAAAAAGGAGAAACATCTGTAACAAAAACAAATTATTAAAAAAATAAAATGTGAGGAATTAAAAAGAAAACACAGAATGACATTGATGTCTTGATGTTAATTTTGTATCCTGCGACTTTGCCAAATTCATTTATTAAATCTAGTAGATTTTTGATGGAGTCTTTAGAGTTTTTTATGTACAATATCGTGTCATCTCTAAATATTGACAGTTTCACTTCCTCCTTTCCAATTTGGATCTCTTTTATTCTTTCTTCATGTCTAATTGCCGTGGCTAAGACTTCCGTATATGTTAAATAAAAGTGGCGAAAGTGGGCGTCCCTGTCTTGTTTCTGTTCTTAAGGGAAGTGCTTTTAGTTTTTGCCCATTGAGTATGATGTTGGCTGTATGTTTTTAATATATGGCCTTCATCATGTCACGATATGATCCCTCTATTCTCCCATTGCTCAGTGTTTTTATCAGAAATGGGTGCTGGATTTTGTCGAATGCTTTTTCAGCATCTATTGATAAGATCATATGGTTTTTATCTTCCATTTTGTTCATGTGGTTTATTACATTTATTGATTTGCTAATATTGTACCATCCTCGCATTCCTGGGATGAATCCCACTTGACCATGATGAATAATGTTTTTGATGTATTGCCAGATCAAATTTACTAATATTTTGTTAAGGATATTGGCATCTGTGTTCATCAGGGATATTGGGCTGTAGTTTTCTTACTTTGTAGTGTCTTTGTCTGGTTTTGGAATTAAATTATGCTGGCCTCATAAAATGAGTGTTGAAGTCTTTCATCTTGTTGGAATTTTGGAATTGTTTGAGGAGAATGGGTGTTAGATCTTTGAATGTTTGGTAAAATTCCCCCTGAAGCCATCCAGGCCTGGGCTTTTGTTTGCTCAGAGTGTCTTGATTATATCTTCAATTTCCTTAGTTGTTATTGGTTTTTTCAAGTTTTCTATCTTTTCCCAGTTCACTTTTGGGCGACTGTGTGTTTCTAGAAATTTGTCCATTTCGCCTAGACTGTCCAATTTGTTGGCACATAATTGTTCGTAGTATGTTTTAATGATCCTTTGTATTTCTGTGATGTCAGTTGTTCTTTCTCATCTTTTGTTTCTGATTTTGTTTATTTGGGTCCTCTCTTTTCATTTTTTGTTGAGTCTGACTAAGGGTCCATCAGTCTTGTTTGACTCTGAAAGAACTAGCTCTTTGTTTCATTGATCTTTTGAATTGTTTTTCAGTCTCTATGTTGTTTATTTCTGCTCTGACCTTTACTATTTTTTTCCTTCTACTTGCTCTGGGTTTTTCCTTTGGTTTACTTTCTAGTTCTCTAAGTTGTAGGGTTAGAAAGTCAATTAGTAATTTTTTTGTTTCTTGAGGTAGACTTGTAGTGCTATGAACTGCCCTTCCAGGACTGCTTTCACTGCGTCCCATAGATTTTGAGTTGTTGTGTGTTCATTTTCATTGGTTTCCAGAAATTTTTAAATTTATTTTTTGATCTCCATGGTAACCCATTCGTTGTTTAATAAGATGCTCTTTAGCCTCCATGTGTTTTAATGCTTTTGAATTTTTTTGTTGTAATTTATTTCTAGTTTCATGCCATTGTGATCTGAGAAGATGTTTTATATGACTTCAATCTTCTTGAATTTTTAGAGACTTACTTTGTGTCCTAGCATGTGATCTGTCTTCTGGAATGTCCATGTGCACTTGAGAAGAATGTATATTCTGCAGCTTTGGGGTGAAATGTTCTGTAAATATCAGTTAAGTCCAACTGATTTAGTTAGTCATTTAAGGACTCTGTGTCCTTGTTAATTTTTTGTCTAGATCTATCCAGTGGTGTCAGTGCGGTGTTAAAATCACTCACTATGATTGTATTGCTAGTGATCTCTCCCTTGAAGTCCTCTAAAAGTTTTTAAATATATTTTGGTGCTGTTGTATTTGGTGCATATATGTTTACCAGGGTTATATCCTCTTAGTGGATTGATCCCTTTAATATCATGTAGTGACCTTCTTTGTCTCTGATTATTTCCCTCCTTTTGAAGTCTATCTTGTCAGATATGAGTATTGCTACACCAGCTTTTTTTATTTTTCATTTCCATTTGCTTGGAAAATTTTTTTCATCTCTTCACTTTCATCCTGTGTGAGTGTTTTGTTGTGAGGTGGGTCTCTTGTAGACAGTATATATATGGGTTGTGTTTTCTTATCCAATCAGCTACCTTATGTCTTTTTTTTTTTTTTTTTTTTTGGTACATGCTCCTTGCTGCTAGGGCCTAGCGGGAACCCAACCCAGGACTCTCTCATCCACAAGCTGATGCTCCAACCACTGAACCAAACTGGCCAGGGCCCTATGTCTAATTGGAGCATTTAAGCCATTTACATTTAAAGTTATTGTTTTTTTTTAAACATATTTATTGTTGAATGTATTACAGATGTTCCTCATTTTCCCTCCATTGCCCCCCTCCTCCCCATTTCCACCCCCCTCCTGCCTTTCCCCACACTGTTGTCTGTGTCCATTGGTTATGCATATATACCTAAGGTTATTGTTGATAGATACTTATTAGTTGTCATCTTTATTTTATGCCTGTGTTCCTCTCTCTCTCTCTCTCTCTCTCTCTCTCTCTCTCTCTCTCTCTCTCTCTCTCTTTCTCTCTGTTTCTTCTTTTTACAACAGTCCCTTCAGCATTTCTTAGAGTGCTGGTTTGGTGGTGGTAAATTCCTTTAGGTTTTTTTTTTGTCTGTGAAGCTCTTTTATTCTCCTTAAATTTTGAATGATAGCCTTGCTGGATAGAGTAGTCTTGGATTCAGACCCTTGCTTTTTATTACTTTGTATACTTCATGCCACTCCCTTCTGGCCTGCAGTGTTTCTATTGAAAAATCAGCTGACAGTCTAATGGGAGCTCCTTTGTAGGTAACTGTCTTCAACTTCTTCTAATCTACTATTGAACCCTTCTAAGGTATTTTTTTTATAACAGCTCTGTCATTCTTTATTTCCTCTTGATTTTTATTCATAACTTCTACCTTTTCTTTTAAAGCTGATGTAGTTCCCACTGAGTTCTTCATAATTCTTATTAAGTTGCTTGTAGTTCTCACCAAATTGTTTGGGCACCCTTAAAATCATTGCTGTGAATTCTTTATCTGACAAGTTGCTTTCTTCCATTTCATGTAGTTCCTTTTCTAGTGATTCCTTCTTTTTTTCCCTTTAGGTGTTGTTTATTTGTCATTTTAGCAGTTGGTAGTTCTAGGCCTGGTGAGGGATATTGGAATGTGTAGGCAGGTCAGTGTGTATCAAATAAGGCTGGTGTGCCTCTCAGAATGTTTTTGTGTGTGGCGCCTCTTGCCTGCTGTGGGTCCTGGACGATTAACAACTGGCAGCTGGTATTGGTCTGTCATGGTAGGAGCTGCTGGGGTGCCTGGGTCCAGCTGGTGCACTGCTGGGGTGTGTGGGTCCTGCTGCTGATGCTGCTGGGGGCAAGTGTCAGCTCCCAGTTTGTGCTGCTACTGCAGCTGCTGTTCCCAGGGGGTGCTCTCAGCTCCCAATCCTTTGCTGCTGTGGGGGCTGAGGATGCTCAGCTCCCTGGACTTTGCTGCTCCTAGGGGTAGGGCTCCACTCCAAATCTGCTGCTGCAATTGTCAGGGGTGGGTCTTGGCTGTGTGAGCCTTGCTGCTGATTGGGCTGGGGCACTGGTCCTGATCAGCCTCTGCTGATGTTGCTGGGGATGGGTCTTAGCAGCCGATCTATACTGCTGCTGCCTAGGGATGGGTGCCTTCTCCTGAGCCTCTGCTGCTGTTGAGGGTGGGGTTCCACTCCCACCCAGTCACTGCTGCTGTGGGGGATGGTGCTCAACTCCCATCAGGCTGCTGTTGTGGGGAATCATGTTTCACTCCTGGCCGGTTGTGGCTACTGAAGCAGACACCTCAGTAGCGCAACTACTGTGCGCTGGTCCACATTGACACAGCAGGGTCCACTGGTCTGATGGTGCAAGGTGCACTGGTGGACTCAGGTTGCTTGGCCCTATCCCCTCCCTGCTGCCTCCTCCTAGAGAAGACCAGAGATCTTCCAAAGTGGCGGGGCCATCCAGCTGCACAGGTAGAAGCACCCTGACAAGCCACTTACCACTATAGCTGGATGCTCCCTGTCCATAGCACAGGAACCCTCTGCCCCACGTTTCTGAACTGCTCAAGGTTGCATGTCCACACTCATGTCCACTCACACTCGCTCACTCACACACTCACCCTCGCTCTGGTCTTGTCTGCCGCCATCTTGAAAATCTCTCACCATTTTGTTTTGATGATGGTTTCTTTACCCGTGCAGAAGCTTTTTTAGTTTGATATACAGTCAGCCGTCATTTATTGTGGTTAATCAGTTTCAGACCCTACTGTGATAAATGAATTTCCACGAAGTAGGATTCTTTATTTATAAATCCAATATTTTCACAGTTAGAGCATAGAAAACCTGTTTACAATCTTCTAAATATATTTTTTAACATTATTAGAGCCCTCTAGACATGAAATAACACCCTTTCGTCACCATTAAACTCGTATTACCCAATATATTAGACAAAATATGAGAAAATAAGACATATTAGATGTTACAAATATATTATTATTGTATATTTAATTACACACGCACAAAGTTCTTACACACAACCACTAACCTATGAAAATAGTGCAACTTGTTCGATGATGAAGCGATGAAGATGAACAGATGTACTGCACAGCAAAGATAGCAAGGTTACTGCCCCTCTGAAGGCACAGCCTCAGTAGGAGAGTCTTCAGGTGGTGCAGTATCTTCAGCAGGTGTGTCATCGTCTTCTTCCACTGAAAGAATACTAATAGTAGGCAGTGGATGTCTAAGTGCGTAGCTGAAGAACATCGTGATAGGCAGTTGCTGGCGCTGTCATTTCATATGCGTGAGGAGGCTTTTGTAGGCTTCTATCACTCCATCTAGTGCATTCCGGAACCACAATGTATGCATCATTTGTGGGTCTCATTCGCCAATCATGTCCTGTACTACCTTAATAGTTCTTACGACTTGTGAGAGATGCTCAAGGGTAAGGCCAACTTCCTCCTCCTGACCCCCAGGAACCTCTGGCTGCTCTTCCTCCTCCTCACTCACAGACTTAGTCATCTCCACCAGATCCTCATCAGTTAGGGGATCCAAATGTGTCTCCAGCAGCTCATACATGTGTTCTGGATGATACTTGCCCTCCTCAAGGATCTTCTGGAACATGTGGTTCATGCAGGCTGGTCAGCAGAGGCAGCTTCTCTGTGGAGAACAACACTCTTCAGATGATACCTCTTCTGGAACTTCTTGAACCAACCCTTACTCGCCATGAAATCCATGAACATTACAGAAGAGTGTCCTGGTTGAGATTTGTCCACCATAAAGCTCTGACAGAGCTGCCTCGCCTTCTCCCAGATGACCAGCAAATCCAACGGAATTTTTTTCTTGTGGCTGTCACTGATCCAAGTGGCTAGGGAAGACTCAGTTTTCACTATGAACTTATTATGACTTGTCATTATGCACTTTGCTTCCTTGTTGAAAGAGATGGTAGCCATTGCACGGATGTTCTTTTCATCTTTACTGATGGAGTGAATGGTAGATTCATTCAAGTCATAATGGCGGGCAACTTCCATGATTTTATTGCCATCTTTGATCATATCCAAAAGTTTCACCTTCTCCTGGATAGTAAGCATCTTCCTCTGGCACTTAGTTTCATCATCAGAAGGGTTAGAAGAAGCAGCATGTTCAGGAGCCATCTTGGGGCTTAGATGAAAGTTCTCAGAAATTGCAAACACTTACAAGAGCAAAGATGCTTCCAATGCATAGCGATGTAGAAGCGTGTATGAGAGAAACAAACTTGCATGAGGCTGAGCCAATCAGTGGCCAGGATAGGAAGAGGATAGGATAACCAATCAGTGAACAGCATGCTCTGATTGTCTTGGTTTACCATACCCGATTTTGTGGACAAAAAGTTTTTGCCCACACACAAGGAGAGGTCGAGCTGTTGCACCAGGCATTGAAGTATTTGCAGGTATGCTTGAATACATAGGCCTACAGTCTATACGTACAGTAATTTTAATTTTAATTGTAATACAGGGGTGTATAATTGACTCAGATAACCGAGCACATGCTGTATCATTTTCACTGTCTCGATCAACTTTTTAATGAATATATTTGAAAAAACCATGATAGAGTGAAGGTGTGAAAGTTGAAGCATGAAGTGGTGAGGGACTGTAGTCCCACTCATTTGTTTTTGCTTTTACTTCCCTGCCTTACAGGTGAATTTAATAAAACCCTAAGAAAAGGTCCATAAGTTTAGTATCTATGTTTTCTTCTATGCATTTTATCATTTTAGCTCATATATTTAGGACTTTGAACCACTTTGAGTTAATTTTTGTGTATGGTGACAAATAGCAGTCTAATTTCATTCTCTTGCATATGGCTTTACAATTTTCCCAACATTTTTGTTGAAGAGGCTATTTTTCCCTCATTGTATATTTTGACTTCTTTTTCAAAAATAATTTGTTCATATATATGTGGGTTTATTCCTAGGCTTTTAATCTTTTACATTGGTCTATGTTTCTATTTTTCTGCCAATAACATTTTGTTTTGATTATTGTCACTTTGCAGTATATTTTGAAATCAGGGAGCGTGATACCTCTGTCTTCATTTTTTTTTTTTCCCCCTCAGGATTGCTTTGGATAGTCAAGGTCTTTTGTGGTTTCATACAAATCTGATTATGTTTTGTTCTAGTTCTTTAAAAAATGCGATTGGACCCACAATCTTGGTGTATTGGGACAATGCTCTAACCAACTGAGCTACCCATCCAGGGCCCATTTTAACTGCTTTTCTTCCAATCTTATGTCTTTTTCTTATGTCTTCTTCAGTGTATTTTGAAGTGTCTTGTAATTTTCAGTGTATAGGGCCTTCACATTCTTTGTTAAGTTTATTCATAGGTATTTTATTCTTTTTGCTGTAGTTTCAAATAGAATTTTTAAATTTTCTTTTTCTAAATTGTCATTGTTAGTATGTAGAAATGCTTGGATTTTTATACATTGATTTTTTATCCTACAATTTTACTCTATTTATTGTTCATTTATTAATTTTCATTTTTTTTTTTTGTTAATCCTCACCTGAAGATATTTTTTCCATTGATTTTTAGAGAGAGTGGAAGGGAGGGGAAGAAAGAGAGAGAGAAACATTGATGTGAGAGAGACACATCGATTAATTGCCTCCCACATATGCCTGGGCAAGACCAGGGATCAAACCCGCAACCCAGGTCTGTGCTCTTGACTGGGAATCAAACCCAAGACCCTTTGGTCCTTGGGTGGATGCTGTAACTGTTATAGCCTGACAGCAAGATAACCAGAGATGCACAGCCGAATTGTAAAGGAGCACTTTATTTTGCCAGCAGGCTGTGGAGGGCGTAGTCTCCTCTTAGATCAACAGCCCCAATTCTTCTTGCTCATCCCATTTTAAAGACAGAAACCCCCTCCTCCTTTTGCCCCCCTCCCCTCAGGGAACCAGGACAATAGTGGGAGTGACAGAGACTACAGAGGTCAAAATTAGCATTATTCACCGACAGCACAAGTACTTGCAAATACCTATACTCAGGAAACTGCAAATGCCTCCCAACTCATGGGGCAACTATAATCTTAGACAAAATTTCTTTATGTCTAGGGGTAATTAACCTATTATTGGAAGAATATCGAGGAAGGTCTATTGATGATAAAAATGGAGTCATTTAGTCACCCCAGCCAAGGGGCCTACATAAAATGGAATCTAGTTGCCCTAGCCTCAGGGCCCAGATCATTCCCCACTAAAGTTTTCCTGACAAGTCAAATCATTGACTCAACTTAGTTTTTATGAGGCCATTTGTTAGACATGGCCCAAAGGCTAGGAGTAAACATAATATAAACCAATTTTCAGATTGTCGCCTTTTTCTTTCTTGTTCCTCAATATTTTTCCTAGCTAGTGATAAACTTTCCTGAATAATCCCTCAATTATTCACATAAAAACAGTGTTTTTCTCCCAGTACAACACATAATCCTCCTCCCTTAAGAAATAAGAGGTTTAATCCTCTCCTGTTTTGCAGGACCGTTGTAAGTTCCCAGTTCCATTGGTGCCCAGGTCTATAAGGACTCCCCTGAACAGTCATAACCAGAAAAATCAAAGTCCCGATAAACACAAGAGTCTTATCTGGTGGGGCCTGAACAGTTCGTTTTGCTTTTTTCCCCTCAGCCGGGAATGGTGCTGCCAGATCAGGATGCCGTTGACCTTGACAGCCATTGGTCCAGGCAGGATGCAGTGTATAGTCCCTTCCAGGCTGGAGTTAGTTCCTAGGTGGTGAACTTCTTTGCCCATATCGAGGCCCCGGGCTGGAAGGGTGCACAGGGTCTGAGGTGGGCACAGTCAGGGTGTTGCAGACGTGTTTATGGACAGCTTTCTGGGTGGACTGCAGGGCCTGCAAGAACTGTAAGAGGGCAAGGGGGAGTAGAGTGGCCCAGTTTTCACCAGTTTCGAAAGTAAATTTGGTTAAGGTTCCCTTCAAGGTCCTGTTCATTCACTCTATCTGCCCAGAACTCTGTGGGTGGTAAGCATAATTGAGCTTCCAATTTATATCTAGCCCCTTAGAGATAGCCTATGATCTCTTTGCTATAAAGGCGGGGCCATTGTCTGGTCCAAGGGTGAGGAGTAGCCTAAACCTGTTACTTCCTTTACTACATCCCAGACTGTTATTCCATTACCAGAGGCAAGCTCTCCTTCTACACAATCCTTCTTTAACTTGCATAGACCCTCTGCGACTTTCCTAGTCCTTCCCCTGACATTAACCTGAGAGCTTGTTCAATCTGTTGTCTGCACATCCCCCAGCTTTCCTTCTCCTCCTTTCTACTCAGACCCACACATTCCTGCTTCCTTCCGCCTTCTCTCTTTCCCTGCGACCTTACTGGACATTACCTGCCTCTCAGGAGTTCAGTAAGCTTGGTGTAACCTAAGTAGGTAGTCTGGTGCAGCTGGTTGACTAAAGTCCGACCTAGAGCCTCTGGGACCAACAACCTCCCATCAGGCAGAGTCCATCACCCCTTTGGTTCTTGGGTGGCTTGCTTCTGTTCAGCCCAGTCATTTTCTGGCCTAGTGTATCTGGAGAGGTCATCCCCCACTGGTTTTAGGGCCACTCCCAAGCTTTCTGGTGTAGCAGATTTTCCCGTGCCTCATCGGAGTTCCCTTTTTGATGTCTTTCCCGGCCGAGGTTAATAACCCTCGGACCCTGTGGCTGGCGCTATGCAAGTGCTCTGTGGCAAAGGCATATCTGCTGTCAGTGTAGATGGTTACTGACTTTCCCCTGCCCCATCAGAGAGCCTGGATTAGAGCTATGAGTTCAGGCCATTGACTGAAGTTCCCCTACTCAAGAACTGAGACCAAATGACACGGTCCAATTACTACTGCTGCCCCAGCATACCTGATTTCTTCCTGGACATAGCTGCTCCCATCTGTGAACAATACCTCATCTAATGATGGCAGTGGAACATCCTTGAGGTCTGGGCAGGCCATCTGCACTATGTCGATTACCTCCAGGCAGTCCTGTAGAGGTTTTTCCGGGTCATCATCTGGAGGCAGGCTGGCAGGATCGATGGCCAATGGCCTGGAGTGGCAGTGGCCAGTAATTGAACAGTCACTGGAGAAGATCACAGTATTTTTCCCAAAGTCTATCATCCTCTTTGAAGTCCAGAGGTAGGTTAGGGGCCTATTGGCTCGGTCAGGACTGAGTCTGCTGCACCAGTACCTACCAGAAAACTAAACCTAGTTTGTCCCCTATTGTCTTGTTATTCTTGGCTCCTGAGGGCTCATTTGGAAGAAGCTCCAGCCCTATCATTTTTCCAAATTAAAGATTTTACTCTGTTCCTCTACAACTGACTTTGCCTTTGTCTTTTCTATCCCTAATTGGAACCTAGGCCTGCCATCCTGACCCTTCCTAGGGTGCTGTTTTCCATGGGCCCTCTTTCCCTTAAGGCTGATACTACCACCTTTGCTATTCTTTTATCCTGTTTTTCCCCCAGGGATGTTCCTATTATTATATACCTTTTGAGCTTTTAACCAATTGGGCCCATAGGCCTAAGAGGAGAACATGGTGAAAAGTGTCCAAGGAAGCCCTCCCCCGGCAGTATTTGGGTCCATCCCACTGTGGCCAGAGGGATGGGAAAATTTCCTCTGACCCAGGTTTACAAAAGGATGCAGGAAAGGGGAACACAGGGCAGAGTGTTTTTCAACTCTCCAAGAGCACTTAGCGCATGCGCCTGGGATCCCTATTTTTAACTCCCTAAAATTCAGAGAAGCCTGTTGGAAACTTGCTGGCGAAAAACCCCAGGCAACAGATGCCCTCCCCAGGGAACCCTGCCTTACTCCGCGTTTCCTTTGATAGCACTTTAGCACTTTCCCAGCTGCCTGATGCGGCAAAATTACAATGTGCTATTCTAGTTTCAGGTAAAACTTGCATAATGGCCTTAGTGGTCCAGGCCAGAACTCCCATTTCCCCCAAATAATCAGAACCAATAACTCCAGGCAACACCTGGAATCCCCCCCACACTGAGACCATTCCTTCCCAAGGCTAAACCCACTGCTCCACCAGGCAGTGGCCTACAGACCCCTGCTGGAATAGCTCCCGGCCCCACCTCTGGTGTGGCAGAGGTCCAGCCCCGCACTCCCCGAGGTGGTGCGTAGAGATCCCGATCATAGTCTGGCCTCCACCCTGGCTGGAACACTGGAGTATGGGTGACAGACATTTGCCCTACTGTTGGACGGGGTGGGGCTGGCCCCTGAATCAATTATTACTCTGTTAACTGCCTGTAGCAACCAAGCCACAAAATAGAAAGTTTTTCCCCTTTTTTTCCCATGAGCCGCATGTGGCACGAGGGAGCTCCCCAAGGGACCATGGCAGCCACGAAACTCATGCCCTTGGTCTCTCTTGCCCATGCAGTGGCGGGAGACGCCACGGTGTCCTGCGGGTCACGCATCCCCAGGGCACGGCCCGTGTGGACATCAGCCTTGACGCAGGCCTCAGCGCAAGCCACCCCAACAGGGGCCTGGAGGGCGACGGGGGATGATGCCCCCTCTCCCTACACACACATCCTTTTGTTGGGAGCTCTTTCCAGGCCTTCAAAGCACAGCTGTAGTGCAAGACAGTGGGGAAGTCTTTAAGGACTCACAGCCCCTCTGGGCTTTCCTCAAGTCTTTCACTACACCTTGCTTCCCCACCTTATTAGCCTCCTGCATTCCCCCTACTGGGGACCTGGCCCACAACCTGGGCATGTGCCCCAACTGGAAACCGAACTGGCGATACCCTGGTGCATGAGTCGACACTCAACCACTGAGCTGCACCAGCAGGGCCTTTTGCTGTATCTCTGCCTGCAGGCACTTCCTTACCTTTTCCCAGGCCTCCCCTGGGGCCCAGTCTGGGGCCCACTACTATATTCATGCCCCAATCAAAACCCTCCTCAAATCCTTCTCCAAGAATGCCCCAACATGCAACCCAATGAGGCCATCTGAGCACCATGGCCACTATCCATGATCAGACCAACCGCAACAAAGTTGAGGGAGACACAATAGGGAGGCAGACGAGGACAAAAACAAGGGAAGACACACAAGACAGAAACTTTCGCTTCGTCCGCCTGGCCGCTCCCCTCATGATTTCAGATGCCTGTTGGCATGTGGCAGGTTGGTATAAACCCCCAACTCGGATCAGGATCACTGGTGGAATACCAGAGTGCTCCAAGAAACTGATACCGCCTTATAGCCTTATGAGTGTGCCATGGAACCACAGGGTAGGACTCACTCAGGCTCCGTAATCAAAGTCGTGGAGCACGGTCACTCAAACACAATTACATTCACACAGTAACACTCACATGCTGTCTGAATTTCTTACCAGAAATTTCCTTCCTGAAATTTCCTATCCTGAGCGGCGCCTATGCTGCTGGCTGGTGACTCTGGTGGGACTCGAACCCCCACAGTCACACTCACACTCCGTTGGGGAGGTGATCGGTCTCCCCGTCCACCCCAGGTGGCAGACCAGATTCAAACCAGAATTTACCAGATTTGAACCCCACCTAACGTTTTAGGGGGATCCCGGAGAGGAGAGGCTGTGCCGTGTCTGGCCCTCTCACTCTCACCCAGATGGACCGGTCACCCAGAACTCACCTCCAGAGGCTTTACCAGGTCTCCTTTAATCTTTTTGGGGATGTCTTGGCATCTCCCGACCAATCATCAGAAACCCAAGTAGGATCTTCGGGGCCCTGGAACTTCCCAGGGGGTACCCCCCCTGAAGAACTACAGGTATCTGGTGGCCGGACCAGGAGAGACCGTTCATCCTAGGCATCTATCCTCTGCTGTCCTAAAGCACCAGGGAATCTCGCTGGGGCCTCCAAATGTTATAACCTGATAGCGAGATAACCAGAGATGCACAGCTGAATTGTAAAGGGGCACTTTATTTCGCCGGCGGGCTGTGGAGGGCATAGTCTCCCCTCAGATCAACAGCCCCAATTCTTCTTGCTCATCCCATTTTAAAGACAGAAACCCCCTCCTCCTTTTGCCCCCCTCCCCTCAGGGAACCAGGACAATAGTGGGAGTGACAGAGACTACAGAGGTCAAAATTAGCATTATTCACCAACCGACAGCACAAGTACTTGCAAATACCTATACTCAGGAAACTGCAAATGCCTCCCAACTCATGGGGAAACTATAATCTTAGGCAAATTCCTTTACGTCTAGGGGTAATTAACCTATTATTGGAAGAATATTGAGGAAGGTCTATTGATGATAAAAATGGAGTCATTTAGTTGCCCCAGCCAAGGGGCCTACATAAAATGGAATCTAGTTGCCCTATCCTCGGGGCCGAGATCATAACCACTGAGCAATGTTGGCCAGGGTTATATGTTGTTTTTAATAGTGTTTTGGTGGAGTCTTTGGGGTTTTCTATGTAAAGAATCATGTTATCTGCAAAAAGTGACAATATTACTTTTTCATTTCCAGTCTGGTTGCCTTTTATTTCTTTCTCGTGCCTGACTGCTCTGACTAGGGCAAGAAATAACAAGTGTTGGAGAGGTTATAAAGAAAAAGGATCCGTTCTTCACTGCTGGTGGAAATGTAAATTGGTTCAGCCACTATAAGAAACAGTATGGAGGTTCCTCAAAAAATTAAGAATAGAGATACCATATGACCCAGAAATCCCTCTCTGGGTACCTACCCAAAATTAAAAGATGTAAAGATAGAGAAGATAGTGGCAGGCAGGACTGGAGGGAGGGTGAGTGCGTGAGCAAGTGAGCGAGTGTGAGAGAGAGTATGAGTGGACGTGAAGGTGGATGACCAAACTCATGCAGTACAGAAACATGGAGCAGAAGGTTCCTGTGCTGTGGACAGGAACAGCCAGCTACAACAGTAAGAGGCTCTTCAGGGTACTCCCTGTGCTGCGGGTAGGTCCTGCCATTTTGGAAGATCCCTGGTCTTCCCTGGGAGGGGGCAGTGGGAGTGGCTAGGGCCTAGTGACCTGAGCCTACCAGTGCACCTGGCACCATCACACCTGTGGACCCCCTGTCTCAACACAGACCAGTGCACAGTAGTGGAGCTCTCAAGGTGCCTGCTGCAGAAGCTGCAAACGGCTGGGAGCCCAGCACCATCCCCCACAGTAGCAGCCCAATCAGAGTGGAGATATGCTGCCAGAAACAGAGGCTAGGGAGTAGACACCCATCCCCAGGCAACAGAAACATAGATCAGCAGCTGAGACCCATCCCCAAAAACTTCAGCAAAGGGTGAACAGGAGCTGAGCTCTACCAGGCAGCAGTGCTCCCCAGCTGCCAGCGGTGGTACCTGGGGCTCCACCGGGGCCTGTGCTACCCAGCTGCCCACTGGACAACTGGGGAGCTGGGACTTCAGAGGGGCCTGTGCAACCCAGCTACCCATGGTGCTGGCAGGGAGTGCAGCTCCAGCAGGGCCTGAGTGATACAGCTGAAGGTGGCACCAGCGACCAGTGGGGAACACAGCTTCAGAGGGGCCCACGCAATCCAGAAGCAGCACCTACCATGACACACCAATACAAGCCCCCAGTAGTCAATCCTCCAGGATCCACAGCAGGCAAGAGGTGACATGCAACAGAACGGTCTTGGAGGCACAGCAGCCTTACTTGATATACAGTGAGCAACCTACATATCCCAACATCCCTCACTGGGTCTAGAGCTACCAGATGGCTAAAATGGGGAGACAAAGAAACAACACCCAAAGGAAAGAAAAACAGGAATCACCAGAAAAGGAACACAAAAAACAGAAGAAAGCAACTTGTCAGATAAAGAATTCAAAGCAGTGATTTTAAGGGTGCTCAAAAAATTTGGTGAGAACTACAAGCAACTTAATAAGAATTGTGAAGAGCTCACTGGGAACTACTTCAGCTTAAAAAAAGAGGTAGAAGCTATGCATAAAAATCAAGAGGAAATAAAGAATGACATAGATGTTTTGAAAAATACCTTAGAAGGGTTCAATAGTAGATTAGAAGAAGCTGAAGACTGCATCAGCAACTTAGAAGACAAGGTAGGAAAAGCACCCAAATAGAGCAGCAAGTGGAGAAAAAAATTAAAAAGCAGGAGGAGAGTTTAAGGGAGCTGTGGGACAATACAAAATGTAACAATATTTGCATTAAAGGGGTACCAGAAGGAGAAGAATCAGAGAAAAGAATAGAGAACCTGTTTGAGGAAATAATGACAGAAAACTTCCCTAAACTGGTGAAGGAAAAAGTCACACAAGCCCAGGCAACACAGAGAGTCTCAAGCAAGATAAACCCCAAAAGATTCACAGCAAGACATATCATAATAAAAATGTCAAACATTAAAGACAAAGAAAGAATCTTAAAAGAAGGAAGAGAGAGACAGAAAGTCACCTACAAGGGAGCTCCCATTAGACTGTCAGCTGATTTCTCAATAGAAACACTGCAGGCCAGAAGGGAGTGGCATGAAGTGTACAAAGTAATGCAAGGCAAGGGTCTGAATCCAAGACTACTCTATCCAGCAAGGCTATCATTCAAAATTGATGGAGAAATAAAAAGGTTCATAGATAAAAAAAAAAAAAAAAAAAAAGAAAAAAAAGCTAAAGGAATTTACCACCACCAAACCAGCACTGCAAGAAATGCTGAAGGGATTGTTGTAAGAAGAAGAAACAGAGAAAGAGAGAGGAACACAGGCATAAAATGAAATGGTACCTAATAAGTATCGATCAATAATAACCTTAAATGTAAATGGCTTAAATGCTCCAATCAAAAGACATAGGGTAGCTGATTGAATAAGAAAACATGATCCACATATATGCTGTCTATAAGAGACCCACCTCACAACAAAAGACTCACACAGGATGAAAGTGAAGGGATGGAAAACGTTCAGCAATTTTGGAAAAGAGGGATCATATCTCAACATAATAAAGGCCATATATGAAAAACCTACCGCCAACATCATACGCATTGGGCAAAAACTAAAAGCATTTCCCTTAAGAACAGGAACAAGACAGGGATGCCAACTTTTGCCACTCTTATTTAACATCATACTGGAAGTCTTAGCCACAGCAATTAGACAGGAAGAAAGAGTAAAAGGGATCCAAATTAGAAAGAAGGAAGTGAAACTGTCATTATTTGAAGATGACATGATATTGTACAGAGAAAACCCTAAGAACTCCATCAAAAATCTACTACATTTAATAAATGAATTTGGCAAAGTTGCAGGATAAAAAATTAATGTCAAGTTTTCAACGGCATTCTTATACACTAATGATGAACTCACAGAAAGAAACTAAAAAAAAAAAAAAATCCCATTTACCATTGCAGGATAAAAAATTAAGATACCTAGGAATAAAGTTAACCAAAGAAGTAAAGGACCTCTTCACAGAAAACTCCAGGTCATTAAAAAAAAGAAATAGAGGAAGATATAAAAAAGTGTAAGCATATACCTTGTTGTTCATGGATTGGAAGAATTAACACCATTAAAATGTCCATACTACCCAAAGCAATGTATAGATTCAATGCAACCTCCATGAAAATACCAACGACATATTTTACAGAACTAGAACAAACACTCCAAAAGTTCATATGGAACCAAAAAAGACGCTGAATAGCCACAGCAATCTTGAAAAAGAAGAACAAAGTAGGAGGGATCACATTACCAGATATCAGGTTACATTACAAAGCCACTGTAATCAAAACAGCCTGGTACTGTCACAAGAACAGGCAGATAGGTCAATGGAACAGAATAGAGAACCCAGAAATTGACCCAAGACAATATGCTCAATTAATATTTGACAAAGGTGGCAAGAGCATACAGTGGAGTCAAGACAGTCTCTTCAATAAATGGTGTTGGGAAAATTGGACAGCTCCTTGCAAAATAGGAAGCTAGACCACCAAATTACACCATACATGAGAATAAACTGAAAATGGATAAAAGACTTAAATGTAACTCTGAATCCATAAAAATTCTAGAAGGAAATGCAGGCAACAAAATTTCAGACATCATACACAGCAGAATTTTCACTGATACAACACCTAAGCCAAGAGAAACAAAGGAAAAAATGAGCACACATCAAACTAAAAAGCTTGTGCACAGCAAAAGAAACAACCATCAAAATGGAAAGGGATCCCACTATATGGGAGACCATAATCGCCAATGATGCATCAGATAAGGTGTTAATTTCCAAAAGTGCTCATACAACTCGACAAAAGGAAGAGAAAGAACCCAATTAAAAAATGGGCAGAGGACCTAAATAGACACCTTTCCAAACAGGACATAGAAATGGCCAAGAGACATGACAAAATGCTCAACATCACTAATCATCAGAGAGATGCAAATTAAAACAACTATTAGGTATCACCTCACCCCTGTCAGAATGGCCGCCATCAACAACTCATCAAACAACAAGTGTTGGTGAGGGTGTGGAGAAAAGGGGACTAGTACACTGCTGGTGGGAATGCAGACTGGTGCAGCCACTGTGAAAAACACTATGGTGTTACCTCAAAAAGTTAAAAATTGAACTTCCATTTGACCCAATGATTCCACTTCTAGGAATATACCCTAAGAAGCCTGAAACACCAATCAGAAAGAATATATGTACCCCTGTGTTCATAGCAGCACTATTTACAATAGCTAAGATCTGGAAACATCCCAAGTGTCCATCAGTAGATGAGTGGATGGAAAAGCTGTGGTACATGTACACAATGGAATACTATGCAGCTGTAAGAAAGAAAGATCTCTTATCCTTTGAGATGACATGGAAGGACCTGTAGAGTATTATGCTAAGTGAAACAAGCCAAGCAGAGAAAGACAAATATCACATGATCTCACTTTTTTTGTAGAATATAATGAACTAAACAAACTGATGAACAAAACTGACCCAGAGACACAGAGGTGGGGTACAGACTGACAAGCCTCAGAGGAGGGGGGTTAGGGGGGTAAGAGATAAACACAGAACTTATATGCATGTATGCATGATGGAGGAGGGTGTCAATGGGTGAAAAAGGAGAAACACCTGTAACAAAAACAAATTAATAAAAACAAACAAAAACAAATAATATATTTATTCCTTTTTTTATGTAATTTTAAATGGGTTTGTTTTCTTAATTTCTCTTTCTGATAGTTGTCACTGTATAAAAATGTACCTTATTTCTGAATATTAATTTTGTATTCTGCTACTTTACTTCATGTATCAGTTTGAATAGTGTTTTGGTAAAGACTTCATGGTTCTCTCTACATATTATCCTATCATCCACAAATAATGACAGCTCTACTCCCTCCCCCACCCCACCCCGCCAATTTAGATGCCTTTTATTTCTTTTAGTTAGTATGATTCCTGTGGCTAGGGCATCCAGTACCATGTTGAATTAGAGTGGTGCAAGTGGACATCCTTGTCTTGCTCCTAAACTTAAGAAAAATGTTTTTATCTTTCCCCCATTGAGTATGATGCTGAATGTAGGTTTTTCATATATGGCCTTTATTATGTTGAGTATGCTCCCTCTACTCATACTTAGATGATAGTTTTTATCATAAATGGGTGCTGGATTTTGTCAAATTCATTTTCGGTATGTCTTAATATGATTATATGATTTTTATCTTTCATTTTGTTTATGTGGTGTATCACATTAATTGATTTGCAGATGTTGAACCTATCTTTTATTCCAGGAATAAATCCCACTTGATCATGGTGTTTGATTTTTTTAATATATTGCTGAGTTTTTTTGCCAGTATTTTGTTGAGAATTTTTGCATCTGGGTTCATCTAAGATATTGTGCTATAATTTTCTTTTGTAATGTCTTTACCTATATTTTTAAATCAGTGTGATGCTGGTCTCATAAAATGAGCTTGAGACCTCTCCCTCCTCTTGAACTTTTTTGGAAGGTTTGAGAAGTACTGGTGTTAATTCCTTGGTAAAATTTATCTGTGAAGACATCTGGTCCAGGACTTTTGTTTGTTGGGAGATTTTGATCACTGATTGAATTTTTTAGTATTAATGTTGATCCAGATTTTATATTTCTTTTTAATTCAGTCTTGGAAGATTTTATATATTTAAGAATTTATTCATTTCTTCCAGGTTGTCCAATTTGTTGGCATATAATTATTCATAGTATTTATATAATCCTTTGTATTTGTTATGTCAGTTGTTACTTCTCTTTTATTTCTGGTTTTATTTATTTATTTTTCTTTTTAGTGTCATACATTTATTGCAAGATTACTATATACACACGTCAAAATAGGTTTTAAAGATTAACATTAGCATCTAGCTTCATGATTTTTAGTTTCTTTTCATAAACATTATTCAATGCCATCAATTATCCAGCTAAATAAAATATTATTATGTCTATTTTCAAATGAGGCAAAGTGGCATAGAGATACTCACATGTTAAATAATTTATTCTTCATTTCCTTAGATAGTGGTTTAGAAAGTTCTGGCAAACTGGGAGTGACTCATCCACACTTGAACTTTCTTTTGCTCTATGATCTCTATGGGAAATTTGGGTAGGCTATTGGGCACATGTCAGGACTCATATACTAACCTTTTAAGGTTGTTTTAATTATTTCAAAGGCTATCATGGAGCTAGTTCCATGTAATTCAACTGAATGGAATTCAATTTAAACAAATTCAAAAGATTTATTGGTGGCCTCCAATATATTAGATATTGCTCACAGGATTCTGCAGTCTATCAGGCATGAAACCTGTGTAACCATTCATTACAATATGGTGTGTGTGGAGAGGATGAGAAGATGTGGTACAAGGTTTAGAGGTAGCAAAGTGGAGAAGTTGAGACTGAGTGTGATTAAAATTTCTTCAGGCTCACAGGGCTTGGGCAAGGGCTTTGTTAGCAGGAAACAACTTGAGCAAAGGCAGGAGGGGGGCAAAAGCATGGCGGGTATGGGAAGTTCACATAATTGGTTGCTGGTATATAAAGTTACTGGGAGGTGGGTGAAGAAGCAGCAGGAGATGAATTTGGAGAAAGTGGTTGAGGCGCTCCAGAGAGCACTTTGCATATGTTACCCTAAGTCAAAGAGATAAAAAGGATGTTAAAACTCCCAAATTCCCTGCACAATATAGAATCGCTGCCCCTGATGGGGGGGTATCACACCAACGCAATTTTATCGCCATGAAATAGAACCACATAGTATGCACTTCTATATGTATCCCACGTGTTCCAGCTTCACAATCTGCTTTGTCATTTCTGCACCACAAAGTGATCTACAGTGTCTTTTCAGAAGAAAGCAAGACTTTTTTCTTTGTTGCATCAACAGCAAAAGAATAGGTTGCTGTTGAGCTTGTTTCCTGTAGGGTGGACAAGAAAATAAAAGAAGAGTAACCTTGAAGGGTTAGTTTTAACTTGCATATCTAAGTGAACCCTTAGTACTTACCCAGAGGTGTTAACATTTCTGGTTACAGATTATGTTTAAAATTTTGGTCTTATTATGGATGAAGTTGTTCTGTGCAAAAGAACCATTTTAAACCTTATCCAAATTATCTCCTATTCCAGAATTGGTCATTTGCTTTGGAACTCTGTCCAACCATGGCACTCTGTAAAGTGCCATGGTACATGAATTATGCTTACTTTGCTTTGATAGCTCAGCTGAATTTTTTAAAATTCAAGTTCCTATTTCAATCATTGTTGGTAGAGCTCAGTGAAATAAGGAAATGCCAAATATACAGAAGCACTCCCCATCTTTCTAATTGTTGATACTATTACAGATGTCCCCTATTCCCCTCTACCCCCCTTGGCCCACCTCCACCAAGCACCAAGACCATCCCCAGGCCTTTACTACATTATTGTCTGTGTCCATAGGCTATACATACATGCATATATGACCTTTGGTTTATCTCTTTCAGTCCCTCCCACACCCCTCCCTTCTGAGATCTGTTAGTCTGTTCCATGTATCCATGCCTCTGGTCCTATTTTGTCAGTTTATTTTGTTAATTAGATTAACAAATTATTTTGTTAATTTGTATATAAGTGAGATCATGTGATATTTGTCTTTCTCTGACTAGCTTTTTCACTCAGCATAAAAATCTCCTGATCTATCCATGTGTTGCAAAGAGTAAGAGTTCATTCTTTTTTACAGCCAATTAATATTCCATTGTATAAATATACTACATCATTTTTTTTTTTATCCTCACTTGAGGACATTTTTGCATTTCAGATAGAGCAGGAGGGAGAGAGGGGGGAAGAGAGAGAGAGAAACATCAATGTGAGAGAGACACATCGACTAGTTGCCATCCACACAACCCCAGCCGGGGCCAGGGACAAACTGCAACCGAGGTACGTGCCCTTAGCGGGAACCAAACTTAGGTCTCTCTGGTCCACAGGCCGACACTCTAACTGCTGAGCTAAACTGGCCAGAGCTACATCTTCTTTTTTTTTTTTTATCCCTTCATCTACTGACAGGCATTTTGGCTGTTTCCAGATATTGACTGTTGTAAATAACATTGCTGTGAACATAATGGTGCAAATATTCTTTCTGATTGGTGTTTCGAGATTCTTAGGATATATTTCCAGATACAGGACAGCTGGGTCAAATGACAGTTCCATTTTCAACTTTTTTAGGAAATTCCATATTGTTTTCCACAGTGGTTGTACCAGTCTGCATTCCCACCAGCAATATACTAGGGTTCACTTTTCTCCACAACCTCGGCAGTACTTGTCTGTTGATTTATTGATGGTAACCATTTTGGCAGGTGTGAGGTAATACCTCACTGTAGTTTTATTTTGCACGTCTCTTATGATTAGTGACTTTGAGCATTTTTTTCATATGTCTATTGACCATTCATATGTCCTTTTTGGAGAAGTGTCTATTTAGGTGTTTTGCCATTTTAAAATTGTATTGTTTGTCTTCCTGGTCTTGAGTTGTATGAGTTCTTTATATTAACCCCTTATCAGATGTTAACCCCTTATCAGATATATCATTGATGAATGTGTTCTCCCACACTGTGGGTTCCCATTTCATTTGGTTGATGGTTTCTTTTACTGTGCAGAAGCTCTTTAGTTTGATATTGTCCTATTTGTTTATATTTTCCTTTATTTCCTTGCTCTAGGAGATGTATCAGCAGAAATACTGCTACTTGAGATTTCAGAAATTTAACTGCTTATCTTTTCTACTAGGATTTTTATGGTTTTGCAACTTACATTTAAGTCTTTTATCCATTTTGAGTTTATCCTTGTGTATGGTGTAAGTTGGTGGTCTAGTTTCTTTTTTTCTTTTTTTTTTTGCATGTACCTGTCCAATTTCTTCCAACACCATTTATTGAAGAGACTGTCTTTATTCCATTGTATGCTCTTTCCACCTTTGTCAAATATAAATTGACCATTAAGGCATGGGTTGATTTCTGCTTCATTACATTGGTGTAGCTTACATCATCTTGGAATTCCCTGTCCTGTTTTTTTTTTTTTTTTTTTTTTTTTTTTTTTTAATCACATTAATTCATATGTGGATATTGAAGAAAACGTTCATTGCAGGAATGAATCTCACTCGATCATGGTGTATGGTCTTTCAGTGTATTTTTTAATTGGGTTTGTTACCATTTTGAGGATTTTTGTTTGTGTGCTTTTCAGGGGTATTGTCTGTAATTTTCTTCTTTTTTTCTATAATGTCTTTATATGGTTTTGAATCAGGGTGATTTTCCCCTTGTAAAATGAGATTTGGAGCCACCCCTATTCTTGAATTTTTTGGAATAGTTTGAGATAGACAGGTGTTAGTTCTTTGAATGTTAGGTAAAATTCATCTGTGAAGCCATTTGGTCAAGGACATTTGTTTGTTGGGAATTTTTTGATTACTGATTTGATATTGTTAGTAGTTATTATTCAGTTCATTTTTTTTTGTTTATTCTTGACTCAGTCTTGAAAGATTGTATGTTTCTAGGTATTTGTCTGTTTCTTCCAGGTTGAACAAGTTGTTGACATATAACTGTTCATAGTATTTTCTTACAATTTTTTGTCTTTCTGTGGTGTCATTTGTCACTTTTCCTTCATTTCTGATTACATTTTGTTTATCTTTTCAAAGAACCAGCTCTTGGCTTTATTGATGTCTTGTGTGTTTATTTTTAATACTCTATTTTGTTTATTTTCCCTCTGATGATTATTTTCTTCCTTCTATTCACTTTAGGCTTTTTTGTTCTAGTTCTTTAGGTACAAGGTTAGATTGTTTATTTGGGATGTTTTTGCTTCTTGAGGTAGGCTTGTATTGCTATGAGTTTACCTCTTAGAGCTGCTTTTGCTGTGTAACATATATTTTAGTTTGTTTTTTTTTTGTTTTCAATTTTATCAACATATCTTTTGATTTCTCCTTTATCTTGTTGTTAACCCATTAATTCTTTAGTAACATGGTTTTATAGCCACCACACCATCTTGTGTTTTTTAGTTTTTTCTTGTGATTGTTTTCTAGTTTTGTACCATTGTGATCAGAGAAGATCTTGGTATAATTTTCATCTTAAGTTTGTTGAGACATGTTTTGTGACCTAACATTTGGTGTTTCCTGGAAAATAATCCATGCAATTTTGGAAAGAATGTATTCTACTGTTTCCAGTGAAATGTTCTAAAAATATCAATAACATTTATTTAATCTAATGTGTCATTTAAGACCACTGTTTCTTTGTTGATTTTCTCTCTGGAAGATTTATGGTGTCAATGGGTTGTTAAAGTCCCCTAATATTACCGTGTTTCTATTGATCTATCTCTTTATGTCAATCAATATTTGCTTTATATATTTAGGTACTCTTATTTTGGGTTTGTAAATGTTTACAAGGTTTATATCCTCTTGTTCAATAGATCCTTTTATTATTATATAATATATATTTTTGTCTCTTTTTATAGTCTTTGTTTGAAGTTGATTTTGTATTATATTGTTCGCCAGCTTCTTTTCTGGTTCCATTTGCATTAAATATATTTTTCCATCTCTTTACTTTCAGTCTGTATGTGTTTTTCAATTATAAGTGGGTTTCTTATAAGCAGCATGTTTCTGTACCTGTTTATAAACTTGTTTACTGGAGTAATTTTTTTTTTTTAATTAGAGGGAATGGCAAGACCTATTATATCTATGTATCAGGAACTAAACATAATTTTCTATAAAATAATTAATTAATAGAGGATGATAATACTTTCTAAAAGTGCTAGTAGAGTTCAATAAGATAATGTTTATGAACTGCTTTTGTGTAATGTGGAACACTATGTGAATATTAGGTTCATTTAGCTCTATCCTAGTTATTTACATAAGCCATGTGGAAATCAGTGGTGATATATTAGTTAATACATAGGCTAACTTTTGTGGCATATAGGCCCAAAATATATAATGGTTCACATATAATAAAAGCTTATTTCTTGATGTAAATGGTCCTAGGAAGGTCAGGGTCATTGTTTGTATTAGGAATCCTGTTTTACAAGGTCATTCATGTATCCTGGCATGTGGAGGCTTTGTTATCCTAAAGCTTAACATAGGACATGCTGGGTATAGACATCCAGCTGCTGGAAAAGAAGATGGGAGACCAGACATGAGTCATTTTCATTGCCAGGGCTGGAAGTGGTACACATTAGTTTATCTCATGTTTCATTTACCACATTTAACTGCAGGAAGGACTTAGCAATATATACTAATGAGGTGACAAAGGAGAGAAGAAAATTAATTTGGTTAGCATTTAGAAATTTTTGCCACAGGTGGGTAAGGATATAGCCAGCTAATCTCTGTATAAAATAAACATAGTTAGATAAAATTCATACCTGGGATAAAACTCAGAGTTAACATTTATGCTACGGGAAAATATCTATCTTTCCAAGATGTAAGTTATTAATGAAATCATACTTTATTTATTTATTTATTTATTTATTTATTTATTTATTTATTTATATTTTATTTTTTAAATCCTCATCCAGGAATATTTTTATATTTATCTTCAGATAGAGTGGGAGGGAGGGAGAGAGGGAGAAGGGAAAGACAAAGAGAGACATCGATGTGAAAGAGACACATCAACTGGTTGCCTCCCACACGACTCTTACCAGGGCCGAGGATGAACTGCAACCGAGGTACATGCCCCTGGTCAGAACTGAACCCACGACTCATTGGTCCAAGGGCCAACACTCTAACCACTGAGCAAAACTGGCCAGGGTGGAAATCCTACTCTTTTTAAAAATTTTATATTTGTTTCAGGTATACAGCATAGTGGTTAGACAATTATAGTTAAAATCACACTCTTGAGTTCACTGGTTTCCTGATATTTTTATCACACACCGAATAAGCATATGTTGAGCATACAGTCTCAATATACTTTAAAAACTTGTAAATTAAAAATTACTACCATATTGCTATGCTATTGGCATTTGAAGTCTAAATGCTTCAAACAATATTTAAAAGATTAAATGATTATGTAATAGGTGTTTAAAATAACTTTTACTATAGTATGAAATCCCTTTTGCTTTCGTTTAGCAGTATAATATTGGTACTAGTTCCTCCTTTACAATGTCTCTTCTAATGCTACATATGAAAATTTCTTAGATTTTTGATACCTTTCTTTGTTTCTGATAACAAATTTTATTTGAATAAGGCTTTAAATATATTACATAACATTTACACTGAAGAGGAAACCCCCAAAAATCAGTTTGTTGCTTCACATGGCATTGGGTAGCTGTTACTAGTAACTTGTAAGCTCTACAGCATGCTGCATGACGGACATATCAGTTTGAAATTTTTTCCCTTGTCAAAAGTTTAATTCTGATAGAAGGTTGGCTTCACATTCTAGTGTTTGGACATTAATGAGCTAGGATATGACTGGTCAAAAATACCTTGGTGGCAAGCCAAATGTCCTTATCACCTCACTAGAGGGAAAGTGGCTGCTCTAAGCTCTACCCACCTGGTCAGGTTGGAAATCTTTGACTACCAAAGGCCCCTCTAGTGGTACAGATGCTCTTGCTGTCTTGCCCATCCTCTCCTCCCAGCTTCACTGAAGGCTGTTTAGGTGGTGACATTCTCTAAGGGCAGGGAACTCTGGCAAGGGAGCAGCTTCTGGGCTAGAGATATCTGTCTGTGATCTTGGGGCTTTGGGCTTGGCTGGAACATCACCTTATTGCTTTGTTTCAGGCTGGACACTGCCAGAGGACTATTGCTTGACTTCTGTTTAAATGAGGGACTTCAAGACTAAATAGCATGGCTCTTTTCAGTTATTGCATGAAGGAGTTACGCTAGTACAAGTTAATAGCAGACCTTAATGGTTATATTATACAAGCTGTGAGATTTTTAAACTTGTGACAAGGGACAGACAGAAATCCTATTCATTGCAAGAAATCTTTACCTAAGCTTCACTGAGCCAAAGCACTTAAAACCCATGAACCTTCAGCTGGTCATCATTAGCCAGTCCAGTCGCTATAAGGAATTGTTATATGTTCTTACGCTGGTCACGCTGTCACTGAATTACTTCTCCATATTCTCGATGCTCAATTACAGTACCATTGCAAGGCAAATTACAGTACTTCTTAAACATCTTCACTAGTTTGTTTTTATCATATCACCAGTGATCTCTTGGACAGTAGTAAGGGTCTTCCTGCTGTTTCTCTGTTGAATTCTTATATGGATATAGTCCTCAGTGCCAGCAGGAAGCAGATCATCACCCTTACTTGCATCAGCAAAGGGGTGGAAAGAATAGAGGTTCTGGATGGTGAACATACCATACACTTCTTTCTCTTGGTGGAAACCTCCTGTGGAAAGTTGCTGAGGGAGAAAAGCGCACGCGCGTGCGCATGTGTGTGTGTGTGTGTGTGTGTGTGTGTGTATTGGAGCATTGGGAAGTGAGGGGGCTCACTGACTGGGTGCTTTTTGATACCTTAATCTTACACATTGACATATTTTAAAAAACTGCTTTGAATGATATTTTAAAAGATTTAATATAACATATTATGTGCATATTTGGTGTATTTGAATTTGATATTATTTTTATCACAGGTCTCAATTGTCCACAATGGAAGTGCAATTGAAAACAGGTAAAAACATTTAAAAAATTTATTCTTTGTCTAATCCTCACCAGTTTTCATAACTAATTGGTAAAAAATAGCCATTCTAAATTTAGTATCATAAAATTGTTTTATTTATATATTTACTTACAATATTGCACTCTTATCTTTGACTGATGGTTTTAGATGCTGTCAAAATAAAAAATTTTAAATGAAAAATTTCAATTAAGGACCAGATCTAGTGTACAAACCCACATTTCCTGAAAAACAGCAATTAAATTTGTAGATATAGAGAAACTGACCTTTATTTTAAAGTAATTATCATCATTCAGAGGCATGACCTCAATATATAAAAGTATATTGCCGAATCACTTTATATATTTATATGCATGAACACAATTGAATTAATTGATTCATCCAGTTAAATCTGTAGTTTTCACTAGTGAGTCTGTTTAAGTAACATATTATGATTGATTCACAGACCTATTCCCAAACCAGTCAAGAAACAGAAAGCCTGAGTAAGATATATTAGTGCATCAGCAAATTCTGTCAGTAAGAGTTAGGTTGCTATCCAATGATAATAAAGTGTGTCAGTGTTTCCTTTTAGTCACTGATTTAAATTATTGAGAATTCAAATTCAATGTGCATGAGACACTTATTCCTGAACTATACACAGTTTAATATGTAAAATTTTGGCTTTGATTGCCACACAAAAAAAGAGGAATTACCTAGAAGTATGCATTTATCTGCTTCATTACTTTTTGTTGTTGTTGTTGTTAATCCTCACCTGGGGATATTTTTCCATTGATTTTTTAAAGTGAGAGATAGAGAGAAACATTGAAGTGAGGGAGACATCAATTGACCCCAACTGGGGTTGGGGATGGAACCTGCAACCCAGGTACCTGCTGTGCCTTTCACTGGGAATGGAACCCAAGACCCTTCGGTCTATGGGTCAGTGCCCTAACCACTGAGCCCAACTGGCCAGGGAAGCTTCATCATTATTATTATTTTCCATTTCTCTATAGGGCTTCTCTTATTTTATTGAATTAATTGGTGTGACCCTGCTTAACAAAATTATACAGGTTTCGGGTGCACAACATATCATCTGTACACTGTACTGTGTGTTCCCCACCCCAAATCAAGTCTTTGTCCATTACATTTATACTCCCTATACCTTCCTCTACCTGCCCCAGCAATTACCACACTGTTGTCTGTGCCCATGAATTTTAATATTTCTAAATTATAGATCCAGATAAATTAATAAGAATTAGGTAATAAATGCAATGATTAATGGCCAGAAGTTTTTAAAAGATTCATTTTTAATATCTGTTGTGATTATTTATATATTTTAAAGTATATGTATTTAATATCACAAGAGAAAATTAGATATTGGCTTATTTCTTGCTTTGCAAACTTATCATAGGTATATTTCTTGTCATTTATTTCTTTACAGTATAAATATGTATTGTCAATATTATGAATATTTGATAGGATATAAGAAGAAGTATTAATAGCTATTTTCAACATTAATGGGACTGTTAACCAGTTTAAGAACTATGTCAAAATAGAAACAAATAAAGCCTGATAGTCTTACATTCACATTAAGATTATGGTAGTGCATGGCATACTACTATAGTTCTTCTATGAAACATAGGGAACTATAGGCTTTGAAATGATAGGAAAGCCAATAATTTGTTTATCACCCTGAAGAACATGAAATGAAGATGGAAGAGAATAATAGGGGCTATGACACGAAATAGGTTGTTTCATCTTGAATTGATAGGTGGTATATAATTGCCCTTAACAGCTTTAGCATAAATATTACTAAATATAATAAATATTCAAACTATTAAGAACATGGCACAATATTATTCATCAAACTTTATTTTGGGTTACTTCTTAGATTCTAATAGAATTTCTGAAATACTTTGGAAAAGTCTCCCAAATCTTCAGAGAGTGGATGGGAGCGAAGTAAGGATATCCCACCTGAGCAGGCACATGGCATTGCTTACAATAAAGAACTTTTCCCCCCCGCTTTCTAACATTTAGCAATTTATTTTGGCTTAATGAATTAGTTAATCACAAATATTTAATCAAACACAATTGATATTAATAATTTAGTGTTTCACATCATATACATTGTTAGCTTTTCTTAAATGATTTACAGCATTGAAATTCACACTTTTAGAATGAAAATGTAAAATATTTCTTGGTTATTTTTGAGAGTTACACATCCAACGTACTTCTTTCTAAATCTCCCTTTGTAGGGCTTTCCCCCAATACTAATTGGTTGTTATAAAGCAAAAATATCTGTACAAAAGAGGAAGTGTGTCAATTTTTTTTCTCCATAGATAAGATGATTAGCTATTAAATTTACTCATTCAGTTTTTCACTAAAATCACTTGTTAAACAGATATTTTTGTCAACTTCCTATGCCAGGTACTCTTTTGGGAATTGGGTTTTACTGATAAATAACACAAAAGAGATCTCTTCTCTTGTTTATATTATAGTGGAAAAGATTGGCAATGAACAAGATACTTTTAGAAAGTAGTAAATAAAGACAACAAAACTACCTTTCTGATAAGGAGTCACAGGAAAGGATAATTTAGATTGGGTGGTCAAGGAAGGTATTATCTATCATGAAAAGGAATTATATAATTATGAAATAAGAAACTATTAAAATACTTTGTCTCTTTCCAATTTTTACCAGAATAACCCTTCTATAAGTGGAAATTTACCTTCTCATTAAAAACTCCAGAGGAGATTTCATAATTTTTCTCAGTTAACTGTTATGCAAGAAAAACATTAATAGTAACCCAAGTTATAGGCAAAAAGTACATTTCATAGAAGAAATCTTACAAACTAAGAAACAGTAGAGGGTACAATATCCCCTGGGTTATCATTGTTCCATAGAGAGGCGTGCTTGGACCAAACATATGTAGATGGATTCACCAGGGGAAAGTGCTCCTGAGAAAGACATTTTCCTTTTTTATAACACTTTAAAAATTATAGGGGCATTGGGAGGGGGTAGAGAACACCTCGTCAACAATGTAACAGAGATTCCTGGTTGGGGCAATGGCCTTGTTAGAAAATGGGAGCACTGGGAGGAGTAGGCACTTTTTATTTATTGATTGATTGATTTTTCCAATTTTTATTAAATTATTTTTGTTACAAATGTTTCTCCTTTTTCCCCCCTAGACACCCTCCTCCCCATCCTGCCCCCCCCCCACCAAGTGTTGTTGTCTATGTCCATTGGTTATGCATACATGCATATAAATTCTTTGGTTCATCTCATCCATCACCCCTCAAACCATCTCTGAAGTTTGTAGTCTGAACCATACTCCTTTCTATGTCTCTAGGTCTATTTCATTCATCAGCCTACCTTGTTCATTATATTCCACAAATAAGTGAGATCATGTGGTATTTGTCTTTCTCTGATTGGCTTATTTCACTTAGTGTACTACTCTAGAGGTCCACCATGTTGTCTCAAAGGATAAGAGATCTTTCTTTCTTACAGCTGCATATCATTCCATTGTATTTTTGTACCACAGCTTTTTTATCCACTCATCTATTGATGGACACTTGGGCTGTTTCCAGATCTTAGTGATTGTAAATTCTGCTGTTATGAACATGGGGGTACATATATTCTTTCTGATTGGTGTTTCAGGTTTCTTAGGATATATTCCTAGAAGTAGGATCACTGGGTCAAATAGCAGATCAATTTTTAATTTTTTGAGGAAACACCATATTGCTTTCCATAGTGGCTGCACCAGTCTGCATTCCCACCAGAAGTGTACTAGACTCACCTTTTCTTCACACCCTCTCCAGCACTTGTTGTTTGATGATTTGTTGATGGCAGCCATTCTGGCAGGAGTGAGGTGATACTGCATAGTTGTTTTAATTTGTGATGTTGAGCATTTCTTCATATGTCTCTTGGCCTTTTGTATGTCCTTTTTGGAGAGGTGTCTCTTTAGGTCCTCTACCCATTTTTTAATTGGGTTCTTTGTCTTCCTTTTGTTGAGTTGTATGAGCACTTTATATATTTTGTAAATTAACCCTTTATCTGATGTATCATTGGCAATTATGCTCTCTCATATAGTGGGTTCCCTTTCCATTTTTGTAGTTGTTTCTTTTGCTATGCAGAAGCTTTTTGGTTTAATGTAGTCCCATGTGTTCATTTTTTTCCTTTGTTTCTGTTGCATTAGGTGATGTATCAGTGAAAATTCTGCTACATTTGCTGTCTGAAATTTTGTTGCCTGCATGTTCTAGGATTTTTATGGATTCACAAGTCACAAATAAGTCTTTTATCCACTTTGAGTTTATTTTTGTGTATAGAGTAAGTTGATAGTCTAGTTTCATTTTTTTTGCATGTATCTGTTTAATTTTCCAAACAGTATTTATTAGAGGCTGTCTTTATTCCATTGTATCCTCTTGCCATCTTTGTCAAATATTAATTGAGCATAATGTCTTGGGTCAACTTCCAGGTTCTCTGTTCTGTTCCATTGATCAATCTGCCTGTTCTTGTGCCAGTACCGGGCTGTTTTGATTACAGTGGCTTTGATATCTGGTATTGTGATTCCACCTACTTTGTCCTTCCTTTTCAAGATTGCTGTGACTATTTGGGGTCTTTTTTGTTCCATATGAACTTTTAAATTATTTGTTCTAGTTCTGTGAAATATGTCGTTGATATTTTGATGGAGATTACACTGAATCTATAGATTGCTTTGAGTAGTATTGACATTTTAATGATGTTAATTCTTCTAATCCATGAACAAGGTATGTGCTTCCACTTTTTTATATCTCCTTCTATTTCTTTTTTCAATGTCCTGTAGTTTTCTGTAAATAGGTCTTTTTAGTTCTTTGGTTAACTTTATTCCTAAGTATCTTAATTATTTTGCCGCACTGGTAAATGGGATTTTTTTTTTTTTTAGTTTCTCTTTCTGTGAGTTCATTATTGGTGTATAAGAATGCTGTCTATTTCTTGATGTTAATTTTGTATACTGCTACCTTGACAAATTTGTTTATGAAATCTAGCAGATGTTTGATGGAGTCTTTATATGTATACTATCATGTAATCTGTGAATAATGATAGTTTCACTTCCTTGTTTCCTATTTGGACCCCCCTTTCTTTTTTCTCCATGTCTGATTACTGTGGCTGAGACTTCCAGTACTATGTTAAATAAGAGTGGTGAAAGTGGGCATCCTTGTCTTGTTCCTGTTCTTAAGGGAAATGCTTTTAGTTTTTGTCCATTGAGTATGATGTTGGCTGTAGGTCTTTCATATATGGCCTTTAGTATGTCAAGATGTGATCCCTCTAGTTCCACATTGCTGAGCGTTTTCATCAGAAATGGGTGCTGGGGTTTGTCGAATGTTTTTTCAGCATCTATTGATATGATCATATGGTTTTTATCTTTTTTTTTTATGTAGGGTATCACAATTATTGATTTGCAAATATTGTATCATCCTTGCATCCCTGGAATGAATCCCACTTGGTCATGATGAATAATTTTTTTAATGTATTGCTGGATCTGATTTGCTAATATTTTGTTAAAGATTTTGGCATCTATGTTCATCAAGGATATTGGTGTGTAGTTTTCTTTCTTTGTAGTGTTTTTATTTGGTTTTGGAATTAGAATTATGCTAGCCTCCTAAAATGAGTTTGAAGTCTTCCTTCTTCTTGAATCTTTTGGTATAGTTTGAGGAGAATGGGCATTAGTTCCTTGAATGTTTGATAAAACTCCCCCTTGAAGCCATCCAGGCCTGGGCTTTTGTTTGCCAGGAGAGTCTTGATTACATCTTCAATAACCTGAGTTGTTATTGGTCTGTTCAAGTTTTCTATCTCTTCCCGGTTCAGTTTTGGGAGGCTGTGTGTTTCTAGAAATTTGTTCATTTCACCTGGACTGTCCAATTTGTTGCCATATAATTGAGCATAGTATTTGTTAACAATCCTTTGTATTTCTGTGGTGTCAGTTGTTACTTCTCCTCTTTCATTTCTGATTTTGTGTATTTGGGTTCTCTCTCTTTGCTTCTTGGTGAGTCTAGCTAAGGGTCCATCAATCTTGTTTATCTGTTCAAAGAACCAGCTCTTTGTATCATTGATCCTTTGAATTGTTTTTTTGGTCTCCATGTCGTTTATTTCTGCTCTGATCTTTACTATTTCCTTCCTTCTACTTGCTCTAGGGTTTTCTTTTTGTTTGTTTTCCAGTTCTTTAAGTTGTGAGGTTAGGTAGTCAATTAGAAATTTTTCTTCTTTCTTAAGGTGGGCCTGTAGTGCTATGAACTTCCCTCTCAGAACTGCTTTCGCTGTATCCCATAGATTTTGCGTTGTTGTGTTTTCATTTTCATTGGTTTCCAGGAATTTTTTAATTTCTTCCTTGATCTCCTTGGTAACCCATTCATTGTTTCATAACATGCTATTTAGTCTCCATGTGTTCAAATGTCTTTGAATGTTTTTGTTGTAATTGACTTCTAGTTTCATGCCATTGTGATCTGAAAGATGCTTGATATGATTTCAATCTTCTTGAACTTGTAGAGATTTAGTTTGTGTCCTAACATGTGGTCTATCTGTGAGAATGTCCCATGTGCACTTAAGAAGAGTGTGAATTCTGAAGTCTTGTGGTGTAATTCTCTGTAGATGTCTATTAAATCCATTTGATCAAGTGCAACCTTCAGTGTCTCTGTTTCCTCGTTAATTATTTTGTCTAGGGGATCTATCCAGTAATGTCAGCAGGGTGTTGAAGTCACCTGCTATGATTGTATTGCTGTCAATTTCTACTTTGAAGTCCTCTAGAAGATTATTAATATATTTTGGTGCTCCTATCTTGGATGCATATATGTTTACCAAGGTTATATTTTCCTGTTGGATAGATCCTTTTAATATTATGTAGTGGCCTTCTTTGTCTCTAGTTATGGCCTTCATTTTGAAGTCTATTTTTATCAGATATGAGTGTTGCTACCCCAGCTTTTTTTTTTTTTTCCTTTCCATTTGCTTGGAAGATTTTTTCCCATCCCTTTACTTTGATCCTGTGTGAGTCTTTTGTTGTGAGGTGGGTCTCTTGTAAACAACATATATATGAGTCATGCTTTGTTATCCAATCATTGACTCTGTGTTTTGATTGGAGCATTTAATCCATTTACATTTAAGGTTATTGATATGTACTTATTTATTGCCATTTTTGTTTATTGTGGTTCTGTTTTCCTTCCTATTTCTTCTAACTACAGCAGTCTTTTTAACATTTCTTGCAGTGCTGGTTTGGTGCTAACATATTCCCTTAGCTTTTTTTGTCTGGGAAGCTCTTTATTTCACCTTCTATTTTGGATGATAGCCTTGCTGGATGGAGTAGTCTTGGATTCAGATCCTTGCTTTTCATGATATTGATTATTTCATGCCATTCCCTTTTGGCCTTCAGTGTTCCTGTTGAGAAGTCAGCTGATAGCCTTATGGGGTTCCTTGGTAGGTAACCTGTTGCTTGTCTCTTGCTACCTTTAGGATTCTCTCATTTTCTTTAATTTTGACATTTTAATTATTATGTATCTTGGTGTGGGCCTGTTTGGGTACTTCTTACTTGGACTCTTTGTGCTTCTTGAACTTGAATGCCTTCTTCCGTCACCAAGTTAGGGAAATTTTCTTCACAATTTAAAAAAATATATTCTCTAACTCTTGCTCTTTTCTTCTTCTTCTTCTGAAACTCCTATGATGCAAATGTTGTTACGTTTCCAGTTGTCCCAGAGTTCTGTTATTTGTTTTTTACTTTGCTTTTCTGATAGATTGATTTTTTCTAATTCACTGATCTGATACTCAGCTTCCTCTAATCTGCTGGGTAGTCATTTCAATGTGTTCTTTATTTCTGCTATGTCATTCTTCATTTCCACTTGGTTGGTTTTCATTTTTTCTATATCTTTACTCATGGTGTTGATGTCCTTACTCATGCTGTTGAGCCTCCTCAAGATCATTGCTCTGAACTCTACCTCTGATAACTTGCTTAACTGCTTTTCATTTATCTTATCTTCAGTAGAGTTCTCTTGTTCCTTCATTTGGGATTTGTTTCTTTGTTTCACCATTTTGGCTATCAGTGGGTTTTGGAGCCTGCCGAATTTTCTCTGTGGGTGTTGGTGTGCTGCTGTTTGTGGTTCCCTCTACTGGGTTTGGTTGAGTGTGGGAGGACCCATGTTCAACAGCACTGTCAAGTCTTACTTTCCTGGGTAGATTTGCAAGCCCAGGAAAAGTTCAATTATCCCAAGGTGAATGGCTGTAGCTAATTTAGTGCTCTGTCCTGGCCTTCTGTGCTGTGGAGCCAGCTTGGGATTTTAACCACGAGGGAGCTGCTCATAGCTAAAACAGCTGCTGTTAGTGGGCTCCCAGCCTGCCCTCTGGTGACTCTGCAGAACTACCAGGCTAGATTCAGTGTCCTTTTTTCTTGTACCTAGTTATATGGGTCCTCCCCAGCTGCTTTTCTGCTGCTTTTTCCTAATGATTTGTCTTCATTTTTGTTGTAATTCCAGTTTGGTCCTGGGAGATGATCTATATAGCTTCCATTTACTCTGCCGCCATTTTGGAATTCCAGCCATCTTTTGAGTAGGCACTTTTTATGCTATCATAGCTGGTATCAGTGACAAATATTTTTCCATTGAGCCATCCTGGTGAGACTGTTTTGCCAAACCACCAAAAGTGGGAAAAGGGAGAGCCATCAGGACCATCCATAAACAAAGATTTGTCTCTCCGCTGTCTACCTTTTGTTTTTGGAGTCTCATTAATATAAGTCTCTCCATTAACTCTGGTTAACACCTCATCCTGATCATAACAATTTCCACAGTATTGCCTGGGAGAAGGATGTCAGAAAGGTTCCCAGCTGGGTTAATAAATTCACATTGTAAACTCTACTTCCTGGACAGCAAATAAGACTGTTTTGGAATGTCTTTTCAATATCTGCAATAAGAAAGAGAAATGTATTTGTCATCTTGCTTGACATTTCCTCTCCAATCATTTCCCAGGATCAGACATGTTCACACTTGACAAATAGATCTGTTAATTTCCCCCAGGAGATGAACCAGATTGTCATTCTTTTGGAGTGATAAGTTTAGCAAAGACCTGAAAATTACCATTTGCCATTATAAGTCACCTACATGCAGTATCAGGAGAGGATGTCTGCAGAACCATCTGATGCAAAGCCATTGTCCAGTTTTATGTTGTCTTCCCATGCACTGAGGTCAAAGCATGGGTTGAAAAAAGAAGGTACATATATTATTGCTATTGAAATAATCTTTTCCAATATTCCCCTAATTCTAAGGTACTTTGGAGTTCAACCAGGGCAGAGGGGCCCTTGCAGGATATGGCAGCCTATAACTGGTAAACAAACAGGGAAATATGGACCAACAAGCACTGTGGAAGTTATTTTTAGAGTCTGGCTTAGATGAAAAATAGAGTAGGCTTGATGGGCAAAAGTGGTTTATGTGCCTTTTAAGTGAATTCCTTATTAGACATCCTATTACTTTATGGTGGATGGATTTGAATGGGGACCCAAGGCTATAATAGAGATGATAGTCACACATTCTTGACTGACTTTTTCATACCAGATAGTTTCCTTTCCTTTAAATGTAGTTTTTTGGGTTTTTTTTTTTTTTCTTGTGGGTGTATATATATGAAAAATAAGGATACTGTTAGTTACTATGTTGTTGTACCTATTTCCTTGGGCAGGGGTGTCTCAGAAAAGTGTGTGTATTTAGTAGTTTTGTCCTGGGTGACCCAATGGCCTGACCATGTAACTAGACCATTAACAATGGCTCATGAGTGTTTATAAAACTATACCTCAGTCTAAGGGGAGTGTGGTCTATGGCCATGCACAATGTCTAAAATTTACCCGGTTTTGAAAAATGTCCAGTTCCATGGGATCTTAACAACTTAAATATCATTCTGATGGGTAAATGCAGCACTCCTTTTAGATGTTATGACCTTTGACAGAGGCTGTTCAATCAATGAGTCATACTTTCTTGTCAGGCAGAAAATCTTGTAGGCAAGGGCCTTATTAAGTCAATAGTTTGGTTAAAACACCCGGGAGTGTCCTCATCCCAGTGAGTGTGCAGCCTTGTTTTATGAATTTGGTTAAGGTCTTAAGGACCAGGATTGGCCTTTGATTGGATATGCTGTATCTTCCTTTCAACAGAATTTTTATGAGCTTATATCACCTTATGAGATTTTAGTTTAGAGAAAACCCATTATAGGATAGGAATGTTGGGATGAAAAGTGAGAAAATCAGTCCCATTAGGGCCCAATAATTGGCTATTAGTCACTGCCCAAAGGATATGTGTCATTCAGCAGTAGGAGGAAGTCATTGAATTCAAAGATCCAGGAGCTGAGAAATAATTTGAGGCATTGTTGCCAAAGGCTCCAGTCAGGAAAAAAAAAAAAATTTTTTTTTACAGGTATCTGTAATCACATGTGTCTGAATAATATGGCAGATATAAAATTAAAACTTGTTTTTTGTTTTTTTTTAAATGCCTGGAATTCTCCCAAGACTACTTAACATAGGGGCTTCCATTTCAAATTAGTTGCATTGATATAGATACTTTAAGAAATAACCAGGTGTACCTAAAGAAGAAAGTTATTTGTAGTTGGGGACTGCAGGGCTGGTAAACTTTCCTTTAAAGGATATGGAATGTATTTTTTTGATGCTCTCCAGATAATGATCCTCTCTTTCAAATGTACTTGAAGAACAGGACCCTGGATTATGTTTTCATTTACACTTATGTTTAATCAGATGTGCCTAGAAAACAAGCAGTCCTTCTTCAGGGCTGACCACTGTCCTCAATGTAATAGACTATCTGGATATTTCTAGCAGTTCACATTGTGCTAGGTTTTGTTCCCACCACCCACCTCTCCAGGTGTTGGAGTTTTGTTTTTTGTCAGCTGTTACAAAATCAGTGCTCCTATTCAATTATTAAAAGTCGGGACACTTTTTCCAAGTCATAGTCTATTTTCATCTAGACTTTTTTGACTATACAAGAAGGAAAAAAAAAAAACACTTTTGCAGAAAAGCTTCTTTCTTTCTTTCTTTCTTTCTTTCTTTCTTTCTTTCTTTCTTTCTTTCTTTCTTTCTTTCTTTCTTTCTTTCTTTCTTTCTTTCTTTCTTTGGTTGAAAGTATTACATATGTACCCTGTTTTTCCCCCTCCACCTGGCTCCAGCTCCACCCCAGGCCTTTACCACACTATTGTCTGTGTCCATGAACTATGTGTATAAGTTATTTGGTTGATTTCTTCCCACCCCCAATCCCTTCCTTCTGAGATCTGTCAGTGTGTACATGGCTTCCATATCTCTGGATCTCTTTTGTTTGTCAGTTTATTTTGTTCATTAGATTCCACATATAAGTGAGATAATGTGATGTTTGTCTTTTTCTAACTGGCTTATTTAGCTTAGCATAATAATTTCCAGATCCCTCCATGCTGTCTCAAAGGGCAAGAGATTCTTCTTTTTTACAGCTGCATAGTATTCCATTGTGGTAATGTACCACAGCTTTTTTATCCACTCTTCTACTGATGGGAACTTGGGCTGTTGCCAAAAATAGCTATTGTAAATAAAGCTGCTATGAACATAAGGGTGCATATATTGTTTCTGATTGGTATTTTGGAATTCTTAGGATATATTGCCAGAAGTGGGATTGCTGGGTCAAATAGCAGTTTCATTTTACATTTTTTGAGGCATCTCCATACTGTTTTCCACATTGGCTACACCAGTATGCATTCCTACCAGAAGTGTACTAGGGTTCCCTTTTCCCCACATCCTTGCCAGCACTGGTTATTTGTTGATTTATTGATGGTAGCCATTCTAGCATCTCTCTGATGATTAGTGATGTTAAGCATTTTATCATATGTTTATTGGCCACTGTCATCTTTGGAGAAGTGTCTATTCATGTCCTTTGCCCATTTTTAAGTTGGATTGTTTGTCTTTCTTTTGTTGACTTGTATGAGTTCTTTATATATTTTGGAAATTAACCCATTATCAGATGTATCATAGGTGAATATATTCTCCTATACAGTGGGTTCCATTTTGAGGATGGCTTCTTTTGCTTTGCAGAAGATTTTTAGTTTTATGTAGTCCCATTTGTTTATTGTTTCTTTTGCCCTAGGAGATGTATTGGTGAAGATGCTGCTATGTGAGATGTCTGAGATTTTAGTGCTCATGTTTTCTTCTATAAATTTTTATTTATTTTTTATTTTGTATTTATAATTTAATTTTATTTCTTTTTTTACTTTATTAATTTTTCAATTAATTTATTTTTGTTACAGATAGTTCTCCTTTCCCCCCCATTGACACCCTCCTCCCAACCTCGCCCTCCCCACTATGTCCTTGCTTACACATACATGCATATAAGTTCTGTGGTTTATCTCTTCCCTCCCCCAACATCCACATCTTCTGAGGTTTGTCAGTCTGCACCCCACTTACATGTCTCTGGGTCTATATGGTTCCTCAGCTTGTTTTGTTCATTATAGTCCACATATAAGTGAGATCATGTGATACTTGTCTTTCTCTGACTGGCTTATTTCGCTTAGCATAATACTCTCCAGGTCCCTCCATGTCGTCTCAAAGGATAAGAGATCTTTCGTTCTTATGGCTAAATAGTATTACATTGTGTATATGTACCACAGCTTTTTTATCCACTCATCTATTGATGGACACTTGGGCTGTTTCCAGATCTTAGCGATTGTAAATAGTGTGGCTATTCGGGGTCTTTTTTGGTTCCATATGAACTTTTGAAGTATTTGTTCTAGTTCTGTGAAATATGTCGTTGGTATTTTGACAGGGATTGCATTGAGTCTATAGATTGCTTTGGGTAGTATGGACATTTTAATGATGCTAATTCTTCCAATCCATGAACAAGGTATATGCTTCCACTTTTTTATATCTTCTTCTATTTCTTTTTTCAGTGACCTGTAGACCTGTAGTTTTCTGTGAATAGATCCTTTACTTCTTTGGTTAGGTTTATTCCTAGGTATCTTAATTTTCTTGCCACAATGGTAAATGGGTTTGCTCTTTTAGTTTCTCTTTCATTGAGTTCATTGTTGGTGTACAAGAATGCCGTTGATTTCTTGACGTTAATTTTGTATCCTGCTGCTTTGTGAAATTCATGTATTAAATCTAGTAGATTTTTGATTTTGCAGCTTACATTTAAGTCTTTTATTAATTGATTTTGAGTTTTGAGTTTTTCTTCTGTATGGTGTAAGTTGGTGGTCTAGTTTTTTTTTGTTGTTGTTGTTGTTTTTTTTTTTTTGCATTTACCTGTCCATCTTTCCCAATACTATTTATTGAAGAGACTCTCTTTACTCCACTCTATGCTCTTGCCTCCTTTGTCAAATATTAATTGACCATAATGGTGTGGGTTGATTTCTGGAGTCTCTGTTCTTTTCCACTGATCCATATGCCTATTATTGTGCATGCAACAGGCTGTTTTGATTATAATGACTTTGTAGTATAGTTTGCTATCTGCTATTGTGATCTCTCCAACTTTGTTCTTCTTTCTCAAGATTGCTGCAGCTACTTATGGTCTGTTTTGTTCCATATAAATTTTTGGAATATTTCTTCTAGATCTGTGAAATATGCTGATGGCACTTAAATGGGATTGCATTGAATCTATACATTACTTAGGGTAGCATGGACATTTTAATGGTGTTAATTCTTCCAATCCATGAGCATGGTATATGCTTCCACTTGTTTGTAACTTCCTTTATTTCTTTATTCAGTGTCCTATAGTTTTCTGAGTATAAATCTTTTACCGCCTTGATTAAGATAACTCCTAGGGATCTTATATTTTTGTTCCAATGGTAATTTGGAATTTTTTTAGTTTCTCTTTTTGAGAGGTCTTCTTCAGTGTATAAAAATTCTATTGATTTATGGATGTTAATTTTGTATCCTGCTACTTTGCCAAATTCATTTATTAAGTCTAGTAGATTTTTGATGGAGTCTTTAGAGTTTTCTAGGTACAATATCATGCCATCTGCAAATAATGGCAGTTTCACTTCCTCCTTTCCAACTTGGATCCCCTTTATTTTTTCTTCATGTCTAATTGCTGTGGCTAAGACTTCCAATACTATGTTAAATAAGAGTGGTGAAAGTGGGCATCCCTGTCTTGTTCCCGTTCTTAAGGGGAATGCTTTTAGTTTTTGCCCATTGAGTATGATGTTGGCTGTAGGTTTTTCATATATGGCCTTTATTATGTTGAGATATGATCTCTCTATTCCCACATTGCTGAGCGTTTTTATCAGAAATGGGTGCTGGATTTTGTCGAATGCTTTTTCAGCATCTATTGATCTGATCATATGGTTTTTATCTCTCATTTTGTTTATGTGGTATATCACATTTATTGATTTGCAAATATTGTACCATGCTTGCATGCCTGGGATGAAACCCACTTGGTCATGATGAATAATTTTTTTGATATATTGCTGGATCCAATTTGCTAATATTTTATTAAGGATTTTGGCATCTGTGTTCATCAGGGATATTGGCCTGTAGTTTTCTTTCTCTGTAGTGTTTTTATTTGGTTTTGGAATTAGGATTATGCTGGCCTCATAAAATGAGTGTGGAAGTGTTCCATCTTCTTGGATTTTTTGGAATAGTTTGAGGAGAATGGGTATTAGATCTTCTTTGAATGTTTGGTAAAACTCCTCCGTGAAGCCATCTGGGCCTGGGCTTTTGTTTTCTGGGATTTTCTTAATTACGTCTTCAATTTCCTTTGTTGTTATTGGTCTGTTCAAGTTTTCTCTCCCTTCCTGGTTCAGTTTTGGGAGGCTGTGTGTTTCTAGAAATTTGTCCATTTCTCCTAGATTGTCGAATTTGTTGGTGTATAATTGTTCATAGTATTTTTCGATGATCCTTTGTATTTCTGTGGTGTCAGTTGTTACTTCTCCTCTTTCATTTCTGATTTTCTTTATTTGGTTTCTCTCTTTTTGTTTCTTGGTGAGTCTGGCTAAAGGTCCATCGATCTTGTTTATCTTTTCAAAGAACCAGCTTTTTGTTTCATTGATCTTTTGAATTGTTTTTTTAGTCTCTATGTCATTTATTTCTGCTCTGACTTTACTATTAATATTTATATCCTTTGAATTTATGTGATGACAGTTGTTGCTTCTTTTTCATTTCTGATTTTATTTAATTAGGCCCTCTTTGTTTCTTGATAAGTCTGGCTAAAGGTACATCAATTTTGTTTATCTTTTCAAAGAACCAGCTCTTGGTTTCATTGATCTTTGGTATGTTTTTTTTTTCCAGTCTCTGTGTCATTTATATCTACTCTGATTTTTATTATTTCCTTCCTTCTACTTACTCTAGGCTTTGTTTTTTGTTCTTTTTCTAGTTCTTTGTGGTGTTGAGTTAGATTGTTTATTTGATATTATTCTTGCTTCTTGAGTTAGGGCAGTAATGCTATGAACTTTGTTCTCTGGACTGCTTTTGCTGTGTCCCATAGATTTTGTTTTGTTGTGTGTTCATTTTCTTTTGTTTCTAGGTGAATTTTGATTTTTTCCTTGATCTCATTGATAACCCATTCATTATTTAATAACATGCTATTTAGCCTCCATGTGTTTGAATGCTTATGAGGGTTGTTTTTTTTTTATATCATAGCTGATTTCTAGTTTCATGCCATTGTGATCTGAGAAGATACTTGATATGATTTTGATCTTCTTGAATTTATTAAGAGTTTTTTGTGTCCTAACCTGTGATCTATCTTTGAGAATCCTCCCTATGCACTTAAGAAAAATGTATACTTGCATCTTTGGGATAAAAAATTCTGTAACGATCAATTGAATCCATGCAATCTAGTGTTTCACTTAAGCTCACTATATTCTTTTTTATTTTTTTTGTCTGAAAGATCTATCCATTGATAACAGTTGGGCGTTAAATTCCCCTAATATTACTGTACTGCTGTAGATCTGCCTGTTAAAGTCTACCAAGATTTTCTTTGTATATTTAGGTCTTCCTATATTGGTTGCATATATGTTTACAAGGATTATATCTTCTTGTTGGATCGACCCCTTCAGTGTTATTTAGTTACTGCCTTTGTCTCTTGTTATGGCCCTTGTTCTGAATTCTATTTTGTCAAATATATGTATTGGTACCCCAGCTTTACTCTTTTGATTTCATTTGCATGAAAAAATTTTTCTGTCTCTTCACTTTTATCCTGCATCTTTTTTTTCTGAGGTGGGTCTCTTGTAGACAATATATAGATGAGTCATCTTTTCTTACCCATTCAGGTACCCCATGTCTTTTGATTGAAGCATTTAATCCATTTACATTTAAGGTTATTATTGAAATGTACTTACTTATTTGCATTTTTTCTTTATACCTATGTTCCTCTTCCTAATTCTTCTTCTTCTTAAAGCAGTCCCTTTACATTTCTTTTGGCCTGAAGTGTTTCTGTTGAGAAATCAGCAGACAGCCTTATGGGAAGTTTCTTGTAGGCAACTAACTGTCTCTCTCTTGTTGCCTTAAAGATTTTCTTTTTGTCTTCAATGTTTGCTATTTTAATTATGCTGTGTCTTCACATAGGTCTCTGAGTTCATCTTGATTGTGACTTTCTCTTCTTTCTGAACTTGTTTTCCCCTTTTCCCCCAGCTGTTTAGGAAAGTTATCGGCCTTTATTCAAACAGGTTCTTTATTCCTTGCTCTCTCTGTACTTCTTCTGGTACCCCTATGATGTGGATGTTGTACTGCTAGATGTTGTCCCAGAGATCTCTTAGACTTTTTTCATTTCTCTTAATTCTCTTTTCTTTTTTATGCATTGCTTGGGTGCTTAAGTTTTGTTGTCCTCTAATATGCTGACTTGAGTCTCTGTCTCGTCTAACTGGTTGTTTATTCCTTCTAGTGCATTCTTCATTTCCTATGTTGTATTCTTCACTTCTTTCTGGTTCTTTTTTTTACCACTTCTATGTACTTTTTAATTCTTACTATCTCTTTGTGTAAGTTCTCACTAAGGTCACACATTCTTATCCTAAGGTCCTAAACATTGTTTTAAACTCTGCATCTGGTATTATGGTTGCTTCCATTTTATTCATTTAATTTAATTTCTTTCTGGAGGTATTTCTTGTTCTTTATTCTTTGCATATTAGGTAAATTGGCTATGACTCCCAAACTTGTTATGATGATTTTATGATAAAGGTGTCTTATAGGGCTCTGGCACAATCTTCCAGATCACCTGAGCTCAGTTCTTCAAGAATGTTTCTTGTGGATTATGTGCATCCCTTTTTGTTGTTGAGACTTTAATGCTGTTGACCCTTTCATGGGTGGAGTTAGTACTGTAGGCTGGTGACTATAAGGGTAAACCTTGATTACCATTTATGAGACATTGTGCAGGGCTATCCCTTGAGATGGGGTTGTTCCCAGCAGGATCTGTTAGCTGCCAGAATCCCCCTTTGGGTGTGCTACTTGTGTGGCTAGTGGGGTTGTACTCTTGTGTGGTTTGAAGCCACACTAGTTTTCTTGGTTTTGGTCCACTTGGGTCGGGTTCAGGTACACTTCCCTGTCAGATATGTGTAACCAGCCTTAGGCTACCTGTCTTTAGCTACTATACTTTTCACTGTTTGTGTTTGCATCTATCTGACCTGAGTGTGCATGGGAGGGGTCAATATGTGTGAAAAGTGTGGCTTATTCCAGCTTAGAGCTGGGAGCAGATCTGTAAAAGGACTGAGGCTCCCTGAGATCTACCTCCACCTGTCAGCTACTTCACCTCCTTCTGAGGTTGTTTGGTCTTTCTCCAAAACCTTCCAAAGACAGACTGTAGGATGAGCTCTGGCTAGCCGAGATAGGGCTAGTGGGTCCCCTACTTGGGGATTATGCCATTAAGCACTCAGTGAGGGGGAAGTAGCCCTTGCCTGAAAGCCAAACCTCTCAGTTTCTACCAGGGTCTCCAACTCTAGTTCACCCTAGGGGACTCTCTGCAGATTCAGGTTGGATACAGATAGCTATCCCCTTAGCAGGAGCAAGATCAGCCACCATGGGCTCCAGGGGATAAATCAAAAGAGTCTCTCATTGGGGATGATGCTGGCCCAACCCAAAGGAGTAAGCTAAGCACTTCATCCTAGTCCCAGACAATAGCCTCTGAGGGTCTCACACTTTGAATGTTCCTGCTCTGAGTTGCTCTCCCTTCCCCCCATGGAAATGCACTTAGCATAGGTATCAGGGACTTGGCACACTGATCCAAACAATTATGCATTGGGAGTTGTGCCCACAAGCCTGTAGGAGGATGGTGGGCACTTCTCTTTTCTGAGGTAGCATAGGCTGAACTCACAGGGATGATTGATTTTTTTTTCTTCCCTATAATGTAGACACACAGCCCAGCACTCACCCATAAGGCTCCTGAACAAAAACCTACCCAGGAGAACCAGTCCAAAAATCACAGCTCAGCATGACTCCCTAATCCCCCCATGTCCTGAACCAAGTAGGGAAGGACTGAAGTTCAGTGTTTGTCCCTGAGAGAGTGTGGTCTGAGTTTCTCAGTGGGAATGAATCTCCGCTGATTTCCATCAACATGCTACACGGTTTCCTCTTCCCACCTCTGTTGCTCTAGATTCAGGATCTCTGTGTGGGGTTGAGACTTCATGTTCCTAAGGGAAGGGTACTTCATAGCCACAATATCCCTTTTCAGCTGTGGAGGCTATCTCTTTCCATGTTTCCACCCTTCTTACCAGTCTTTACGCGGCTTCTTCTGTAATCCTTGCTTATAATATTGCAGATCACCTAACCTTTATTGTTTTTTCAGGTTAATTGCTTTGTAATTTAAATGTAAACTTGGTTTGGGACCAGGAGCAAGGGGATGCAGCTTCCACCAACTCTGCAGCAATCTTGGATCTTCCATTTTATTCTTTATACATATGTCCCCCCTCCCTCCCCTCTCTGTTTTTTGTTTTTTTTTTTCCTTCTCCTTCTTAAAGTATTCCCTTTAACATTTCTTACAATACTGGTTTGGTGGTAATGAAGTCCATTAGCGCCTTCTTTTTTTTTTTTTTGGTCTTTATTTTGCCTTCAATTTTAAATATCCTTGCTGGAAAGAGTAGTCTTGGTTATAGGTTCTTGCTTTTCATCACGCTGAATATTTCATGCTAATTCATTCTGGACTGAAATGTTTCTGTTGGGTAATCAGCTGATGGCTTTAAGGAAACCCTTTTGTAGGCATCCAACTGTCTTCTCTTGCTGCTTTAAGATTCTCTCTTTGTCTTTAACCTTTGCCATTTTAATTATGATAGGGGTTGGTGTGGGCCTCTTTGGGTTCATCTTGATTGAGATACTCTGTTTCCTGAACTTGTGTGACTTTTTCCTTCACCAGATTAGGGAAGTTTTCATCCATTATTTCTTCAAAAAGGTTCTATGTTCCTTATTCACTCTCTTTTCCTTCTGGTATTTTTATGATGTGGATGTTGTTATGCTTGATGTTGTCCCAGAGGTCCCTTAGATGTTTAATGCCATGCTTGGGTGCTTATTGTTATCTTGTCCTCTATATTACTGATTTGATCCTTTGCTTCATCTAACCTGCTGTTGATTTCTACTAGTGTATTCTTCATTTCTGACTGGTTCATTTTTTTATGGTTTCCATATCCTTTTTAATGCTTACTATTATTTTGTTTAAGTTCTCACTGAGATTATCTACTGTTCCTGTAATGTCCTTGAGCATCTTTATAACAATTGTTTTAACCTCTGTATGTTGTATTTTGATTGTTTCTACTTAAGTTAAACTTTTCTAGGGATTCCCTCTTTTCTTTCATTTGGGGAATGTTTCTTTTTCTTCTGATTATGTTTTTGTTTATTAGGTATATCTGATATGACTTCCAAACTTATGATAATTTTATAATGTAGGTATCATGTTGGGCTCAATAGTGCAATCTTCCAGATTACCTGAGCTTCATGTTCATGGAATGTATGAGTTGTTGTACAGGGACTTCCTCCTGAGGTGGAGTTGTTCCCAGCAGGGTCTATTGCCTGCTGCAATCCCCCTTTGGATGTGCTGCTTGTGTGTGTTGTAGTTGGTTCAAACTCTGATGTGCTCTGAATCCCACTATTGGTTGTGTTGGTTCTAGATCCACTTGGGCAGGTTCAAGTACAGACTTGGGCTACCTCTTGGGACCTACCACACTATTCAGTTTGTGGCTACATCTACTGAGCCTGGGTGTGCATGGAAGAGGATAATTTGTGTATAAGACTTGGCTTCTTCCAGATTAGAGCAGGGGTAACATTTGTAAAAGTTCCGAGGCTTTTAGAGGTTCACCTCTACCTGTCAGCCACTTTTCTTTTCTTTGAAGTTGCTTTGTCTTTCTCCAGAGCCTCCCATTCTGGTTCCAGATAATAGCTTTTGAGGGAGACACACTTTGAATGTTCCAGCTATGAGTAACCCTCTTCCCTTCACAGAACTGAGCTAAGCAAGAGATATGTGGGCAGATCCAAATAGTTTCCTGTTTATGGTGGTGAGAAGCCAGTAGGAATGGGGCAGGCACTTTTATACCTTCCCAGGATAATGTGGGCTGAGCTTGCAAGGGATATAGGAGTAGACCCTCTGTGATATAACTATACAACCCAGCACTCACCCATCTGATTCCTGAACAAAAGCCTTGCTGGGCTGATGGCGGTCTGAAAGTTGCAGCTCTGTGCAACAGTCTGATACCCCTGAATGACTGAACTCAGCAGGGCAGGGCCACAGAGTGGTACAGCAAGCCAAGTGATGCAATAGGTCAGTGGGGGAGGCACCAGCTATGTTGTTGAGGTGGGGAAGAATGGTCCCTTTTTTAAAGCTACACAATTCAATCACTGCCTGAGACTCTGCCAAGAACTTCTTTAGTAAAAGAGAACCCCCAAAATCCCTACTTGGTGTAGCCAGCAGACCTTTATGCAGGATCCAAGCACTAAAGACTGGTGTCACCAGTAGTTGGAAAACCAGCAGCGCATTCCCTAGGCTGGTGCTGTAACAATAGGAGTGCTTGACACTGAGGAGGTGGTGTCTGGGTCTCTAGAAGACTCCCTTGTCTACTAGGTGAACTGAATCTCAAAACCAGTACTATGTGGGCTCCTCTTCCCATCTTTGTTGCTCTAGGTTGGGGATCCATGCATGGGTTTAAGACCCCCACACTTCTGTATGGAGGGAGTTTTCCAGCCCACATATTTCTTGGCTTCTCAGCCGCCACCCAAGAGTGTGTGAACCAGCACTTTCCATGTCTCTGCCCTTCTTACCAGTTTCTATGTGGCTTCTTCTGTAAATCTTTGGTTATAATATTTCAGTTCAATTAGCCTTCAGTTGGTTATTCAGGTTGATTGCTTTATAATTTAGCTGTAAATCCAGTTTGGTGTTGGGAACTTGTGAGGGTCACTTCTACTTACTCTTCAGCCAACTTAGAATCTCTTACATTTAAGTCTCTAATCCATTTTGAGTTTATTCTTGTATGTGGTATAAGATGTTCTCTTTTCATTTTCCTTTCTGCACTTAATTGTCCAATTTTCCCTACACTATTTATTGAACAGACTGTCTTTACCCCATTGTATGTTCTTCCTTCCTTTGTGAAATATTAATTGACTCTGTAGGCATGGGTTTATTTCTGAGTTCTCTTTTCTGTTCCATTGACCTCAGTGTCTGCTTTTATGCCAGTACCATGCTGTTTTGATCACTATGGCCTTGTATTATATTTTGATATTAGAACCAGGTTCTTATCATCTTATATGTTTGCTAAATCTTTACAAATTATTTTTAGTTTCTTTTTAGGTATGGAGTCTAAAACTGGTCACTCTGAAGAATTTTACCAATGATAATTATAATTTTTAAAACTATCAAAATATTTAATAATTCTTTAGCCCTGGCCGGTTTGGTTCAGTGGTTAGAGTGTCGGCCTGAGGTCCAGAGAGACCCAGGTTTGGTTCTTGCTAGGGGAACATACCTCGCTTGCAATTTGTCCTCGGACCTGGTTGTGCAGGAGGCAGCCATTTGATGTGTCCCTTTCACATCGATGTTTCTCTCTCTCTTTCTCTCTCTCCCTCCCACTCTATCTGAACAAAAAATGGAAAAATGTCCTCAGGTGAGGATAAAAAATAAATAAATGAATAAATAATAATTCTTTATTTTAATTTGCATTTTATATATTGGAAATTTCCTATAGTTAATTAAAAATCATTTAATATTGTACTATATTGCATATTTTGAATTTTAGATTTTTTTCCTGTATAGAGAAATGCATTTCATGTGTTATATTTTTATTTCAGTTAAGAAAATGAAACATTTTCTGCTCTGTATTTTCATTGATAATTAAAAGTTCCATATATACATTACACTTGCAAGAGTTTTTTTTTCCCAGAAGTTGGGAGGGAATGGGTTGGAGATTGTATTGACAGCTTAGAAAATGGATGGAGTTAATAAGGAAAACTCCTAAAAAAGAGGTCTTGGAATATAAAACAAACAAAAAACCAGGATAGTTTGGGCAGTGACTCAATGGCAATCTTCTACTTTTCCTGGGTGAGAATATACTAAAATGAATTAAAAGGTGTCTGTGATGATGTATATAACATATCCTGCCCTTATACATCTATTTGTTGTTGTTTTTTTCGTTTTTTTTCTTATTTTTTTTTATAAATTTATTTTTGTTACAGATGTTTCTCCTTTTCCCCCCATTGTCACCCTCCTCCCCCTCTCTCCTTGCCCCGTCCCCAGTTTTGTTGTCCATGTCCATTGGTTATGAGTACATGCGTACAAGTTCTGTGTTCATCACTCCCCTCCCCAACACCCTCTTCTGGCAATTGTCAGTCTGTACCCTACTTCCACATCTCTGGGACTACCCTGTTCCTCAGACTGTTATGTTTATTGTATTCCAGAAATAAGTGAGATCATATGATATTTGTCTTTCTCTGCTTGGCTTATTTCACTTAGGATAATAGTTTCCAGGTCCTCCCATGTCGTCGCAAAGGATAAGAGATCTTTCTTTCTTACAGCTGCATAGTACTCCATTGTGTATATGTACCACAGCTTTTCTATCCATTCGTCTACTGATGGACACTTGGGCTGTTTCCAGATCTTAACTATTGTAAATAGCGCTGCTATGAACATGGGGGTACATATATTCTTTCTGATTGGTGTTTCAGGCTTCTTATGGTATATTCCTAGAAGTGGGATCACTGGGTCAAATGGCATCCTTGTCTTGTTCCTGTTCTTAAGGGAAATGCTTTTAGTTTTTGTCCATTGAGTATGATGTTGGCTGTAGGTCTCTCATATATGGCCTTTATAATGTTGAGATATGATCCCTCTATTCCCAAATTTCTGAGCGTTTTTATCAGAAATGGGTGCTGGATTTTGTCAAATGCTTTTTCAGCGTCTATTGATATGATCATATGGTTTTTATCTTTCATTTTGTTTCTGTGATGTATCACATTTATTGATTTGTGAATATTGTACCAGCCTTGCATCCCTGGGATGAATCCCACTTGGTCATGGTGAATAATTTTTTTGATGTATTGCTGGATCTGATTTGCTAGTATTTTGTTAAGGATTTTGGGATCTATGTTCATCAGGGATATTGGCCTGTAGTTTTCTTTCTTTGTATTGTCTTTTTCTGGTTTTGGAATTAGAATTATGCTGGCCTCATCAAACGAGTTTGGAAGTCTTCCGTCTTCTTCAATTTTTTGGAATAGTTTGAGGAGAATGGGTGTTAGTTCTTCTTTGAATATTCGGTAAAACTCGCCCGTGAAGCCGTCAGGGCCTGGGCTTTTGTTTGCTGGGAGGGTCTTGATTACATCTTCAATTTCCTTCATTGTTATTGGCCTGTTAAAGTTTCTATCTCTTCCTGGTTCAGTTTTGGGAGACTGTGTGTTTCTAGAAATGTGTCCATTTCACTTAGATTGTCGAATTTGTTGTCATATAAATGTTCATAGTATTTGTTAATGATCCTTTGTATTTCTGTGGTGTCAGTTGTTACTTCTCCTCTTTCATTTCTGATTTTGTGTATTTGGGTTTTCTCTCTTTATTCCTTGGTGAGTCTAGCTAAGGGCCCATCAATCTTGTTTATCTTTTCAAAAAACCAGTTCTTTGTTTTATTGATCCTTTGAATTGTTTTTTTGGTCTCCATGTCGTTTATTTCTGCTCTGATCTTTACTATTTCATTCCTTCTACTGGTTCTAGGGTTTTCTTTTTCTTTGCTTTCCAGTTCTTTAAGTTGTGAGGTTAGGTAGTCGATTAGAATTTTTTTTTCTTTTTTGTGGTGGGCCTGCAATGCTATGAACTTTCCTCTCAGAACTGCTTTCGCTGCATCACATAGATTTTGTGTTCTTGTGTGTTCATTTTCATTAGTTTCCAGAAAGTTTTTAATTTCTTCCTTGATCTCCATGGTAACTGATTCATTGTTCAATAACATGCTATTTAGCCTCCATGTCTTCAAATGTCTTTGCATGTTCCTGTTGCAATTGATTTCTAGTTTCATGCCGTTGTGATCTGAGAAGATGCTTGATATGATTTCAATCTTCTTGAACTTGTAGAGACTTAGTTTGTGTCCTATCATGTGGTCTATCTTTGAGAATGTCCCATGTGCACTTGAGAAGAATGTGAATTCTGCAGTTTTGGGGTGTAATTCTCTGTATATATCTATTAAATCCATTTGATCTAGTGCTTCATTTAGAATTTCTGTTTCCTTGTTAATTTTTTGTCTAGATGATCTATCCAGTGATGTCAGTGGGGTGTCGAAGTCTCCTGCTATGATTGTATTTGCTGTCGATTTCTCCTTTGAAGTCCTCCAGAAGATTTTTAATATATTTTGGTGCTCCTATATTGGGTGCATATATGTTTACCAAGGTTATATCTTCCTGTTGGATAGACCCTTTCAATATTATGTAGTGGCCTTCTTTGTCTTTAGTTATGGTCTTCAATTTGAAATCTAATTTATCAGATATGAGTATTGCCACCCCAGCTTTTTTTTTTTTCCTTTCTGTTTGCTTGGAAGATTTTTTTCCATCCCTTTACTTTCAACCTATGTGAGTCTTTTGTTGTGAGGTGGGTCTCTTGTAAACAACATATATGTGAATCATGCTTTCTTATCCAGTCAGCTACTCTGTGTCTTTTTATCGGAGCATTCAGTCCATTTACATTTAAGGTGATTATTGATATGTACTTATTTATTGCCATTTTTGTACAGTGTGGTTCTAATTTTCTTTCTATTTTTTCTATTAATTACAGCAGTCCTTTTAACATGTCTTGCAGTGCTGGTTTGGTGCTAATATATTCCCTTAGCCTTTTTTTTGGTCTGGGAAGCTCTTTATTTGACCTTCTATTTTGAATGAAAGCCTTGCTGGATAGAGTAGTCTTGGATTCAGATCCTTGTTTTTCATGACCCTGATTACTTCATGCCATTCCCTTCTGGCCTGTAGTGTTTCTGTTGAGAAGTCAGATGATAGCCTAATGGGGGTTCCTTTGTAGGTAACCTGTTGCTTATTTCTTGCTGCCTTTATGATTCTCTCTTTGTCTTTAATTTTTGGCATTTTAATTATTATGTGTCTTGGTGTGGGCCTGTTTGGGTTCTTCTTACTTGGGGCTCTCTGTGCTTCTTGAACTTGAATGCTTTCTTCCTTCACCAGGTTAGGAAAGTTTTCTGTCACTATTTCTTCAAATATATTCTCTAACCCTTGCTCATTGTCTTCTTCTTCAGAGACTCCAATGATGCGAATGTTATTACTTTCCAGTTGTCCCACAGTTCTCTTAAGCTGTCTTCCTGTTTTTTCATTGTTTTTTCCTTTTGGTTTTCTGATTGATTGATTTTTTCTTCTTTGTCTTCTAATTCACTGATCCGGTCCTCCGCTTCCTCTACTCTGCTGGTCAGTCCTTCCAATGTGTTCTTTATTTCTGCTATGTCATTCTTTATTTCCACTTGGTTGGTTTTCATGGTGTCGATGTCCTTACTCATGCTGTTTAGTTTCCTCAAGATCATGGCTCGGAACTCTACCTCTGATAATTTGCTTAACTGCATTTCATTTATATCATGTTTGATAGAGTTCTGTTGTTCTTTCATTTGGGATCTGTTTCTTTGTTTCACCATTTTTGCTATCTCTGGGTTCCGGAACCTGCCAAATTTTTCCTGTGGGTGTTGGTGTTCTGCTATTTGTGGCTCCCTCTACTGGGTTTGGATGAGCGTGGAGGGCCCTCCTTAAACACTACTGTCAAGTCTCACTTTCCTGGGTAGATTTGCAAGCTCAGGAAAGGTTCAGTTTTGCTCTAGCTTTTTGCCTGGAGGCTATTAGCCTCATTTATCAAAAAGCCTTAGGATCTCAGTTGAATGAGAAACTCCCTCAGGTGTTTATAGTGTGAGAAGATTTCCCGAGGGTGGGGCCAATGCTGGTTGTTAATGAGCCTTAATTTGTATTTCTTTTCCTCACCTGGTAATTTCCGAGGGAGGGGCTGCCACAGCTCTGGGAAGGAGTAAACTTGGCTGCCATTCTGTGTAACCGGGAAGGAGGGGCTGGCCACCACCGTCCTTTGTGGCCACAGCTCAGCACACACTCTTAGCACCCTCCAAATCCCAGGTGTCCCCACAGAGTTCCAGTCCAGTCCACCCTCCCTCTGCCGGAGACCCAGGTGAGTGGCTGTGGGTATTTAGCGTTCTGTCTTGGCCCTCTGTGCTGTGGAGCAGCTGGGGCTCTTAACCCCGAGGGCAGGTGCTGCAGCTGCTCCCAGCTATGGCCGCTGCTCACAGCTAAGGCCACTGCTGTCCATGGGCTCCCAGACCACCACCCTCACATGCCTCCGCAGATCCTACCAGGCTCATTCAGTGTCCCTGGTTGTATGATCCTCTCTCACTGCATTTCTGTTGCTTTTTACTGACAATTTGTCTTTATTTTAATTGTAATTCCCGTTTGGTCCTGGGAAATCATCTGTGTAGCTTCCATTCACTCTATACATCTATTTGCTTGATGAAGAAAGGATGCAATGCTCAGATCTTCAGAATTAAAAAATACTTTTGCAAGTAGGAGTTTTATACCACTTCAGTGATGCTGAAGACTGTCATGTCAAATCCTGTCAGCATGTGAACTTGAACACAAGTCTACTTGCATGCCATTCTAATGTTTTTCATTCTTGTCCCCACCCCCTGTCCCTCAGCAGAAGTATCACAGTATTATTCAGTGGTTCTTTATGGTTTCAGGAGGCAATAGAAATAGATAGTGCTTGAGTGTGGGAGAATGGTTACAAATAAAATTTTTATTAGTATTTAAGGCAATGTTCTTGAGACTGACATATTGTCTTGTCACACATTTGCTTGTTTAGAATTAAGTGATTAATAATATCCCATAGTAAACATTTTAAAATCCTTAAAAGTATATTGTTTTCTATGTATAGCTATATGGTAATATTAGTGGCAGGGGTAATGGTTTGTGTATAGCTGTAGGCATGCTTGTAAAAAGAAGCATCAATTTATATAATGCACTTGAACTATTTTTATGCTTCAGTGGCCAAATGACCATAATTTTCTAGGATGTGTATTCAAAAATGATCTCCAGAAGAATATTTGATTACTGTATTTCATAACTAATCTCAAATTCAAATATCTAATAAAACTATTGTCATGTTTGAGGATGAGATGCCCTCCTTAATTTAAGACAGGCAGCCACTTCTTCTCTTTACTTTAATATTGGAATTCATTTTATAATGCCACTACAAAAGTCTGTCATAAATTATGTTTTTTATTTTTTAGAGTGGAAGGGAGGGAGGGAGGGAGGGAGAGAGAGAGAGAGAGAGAGAGAGAGAGAGAGAGAGAGAGAACCCTGAGTGGGGCTGGGAATCGAACCTGCAACCCTTCAGTCCAAGGGCCAACACTCTAACCACTGAGTCACACTGGCCAGGGCATAAGTTATGTCTTTTTAACTGTCAACAACTCTTTATTCTCAGAGTTGTCTTCCCTACTCCCCCTTTCAATAATCCACATTCTAGTGTTTGGAATTCATCCTTAACTAACAAATGTAGAAAAGTGGCAAATTTAAAATTAGTTATATTTTAAAATTTTGCATCTGTGAGACCAAATTTCAAATTATTTTAGACATTTTATGATAAATCTAAGGCAAAATATATTAAGTGGAGTAATAGCTGTTCAAAGTGAAGAACCATAAAACTGTTGCATTTGATAGGGCTAGGAAATCTCTGCTAAATTCTATAGAACATAGGTAGTTTCACCATTTAAATTTTTATCTAAACTGGAATGATGGGTCAACATTCATAATCTGAGACTGTGCAGGCTAACCGTGACATGGTCACCCTAGTTCTGAAACCCTAAAAGCTGATCCTATGCCAACTGGTGAAGAATAAATACCCCTTACATTGAAGAAAATTAACTCGGAGCTTGGAAATTGACTCTGGTAGAAGAAAACAATCTTTTAATGTCAAAACTGTTATAGAGAGATTTTTATTTTATTTTCATTCTGAAATGAAATTGTGGAAAAATAACTTTGGAATAAATATGACTGAAGGGCAACTTCCAAATAATCTTGTGCTGTACTTTGGCTCATAGAATCTTTCTTGTTCTGTGGCCTGTTATAACTTTAAGTAACTATTATGTTAAATGTTTTAAATATTACTTAATTCTGTATATGTTTTAAATCACAGAAGATATATTTTCTTCAGCTTGTTATCTAGCATCAGTGTTATATTTGTTGTACCATTAATTAATGAATGGTTATAACTGATTATTTAATATTCTTAAAGATTATGAAAATGATTCTTGAGTTACAAATAAAAAATGTTCTTCACATAATCTAATACCAGATGTTTTGTAATTCTAAAGATCAGAGAAGAAAAGAGCTAGCACTGCTATTTCAGATATTTCACAGATCCTCAAGTCTCAAGATGGATCAGCTTTTTTAAAGAGTTCAAATGAAGTTTCAGCTGATGAAGACCGATTATCCCCTTTATCTCCATCAAAGCCCCATGATAAATCATTTACAAGACAGTTATTGAGCAAAGACATTAATGATTTACTGTCTGTTGGAACATTGCTTCCAAGGAATGAAACAGTGACAACATCATTCACTTCACCCCCTGTTGTTACTGAAAGAAAGCCATTGGGTAGTGCTATCTCAAAGGTAAGGTGTAGTACAGTAACTTGAAGGCCACTTACTTTGGATTGCTAGACTTTGATATTTTGAATAAATGTTAATTGAAAATATCAATATTTTCTTATTTAAAGGGAATTAAACGTTTGCTTTTTAAAACAACCTATTTCATATTTATGATGTTTAAAGTAATATTTGGGAAACAGTAATATTTTAACAAAAAATTCTTATCTGTATTGACAAAGAAATGATTTAGGTTAGAGTTTTAATGATAAATTGGAGTTTTAAAGATACACAACTCCTAACTGAAACAGAAAAATTTTATTTTAGGTTCATCTACAAAAACAGAATTTTATACATTAAAGTAATTGTAAAAGCATAGTCATTTTTTTTTAATCCTCATCTGAGGATAGTTTTTTATTGGTATTAGAGAGCAAGAGTGCATGTTTGTGCGAGATAGAGAGAAAAGAGAGAGAGAGAGAGAGAGAGACAGGGAGAGACAAGAGATGTGAGAGAGATACATTGATCAGTTGCCTCTCATGTGCACCCCAACTGGGAATTGAACCTGAAACCTAGGTATGTGCCCTGATTGGGAATCAAACTTGCCAACTTTCAGTGTATGGGAGGACTCTTCAACCAACTGAGCCACTTGGCTAGGGCAAAAGCATAGTCATTTTTGAAATAATTTTATATACATTATATAAGACCTAGAAAATTATCAGAATTACTTTTGTTAAAATGGTATTCATTAGGAAGTCCTTAAGGCACAGTGCTGGGAAAAGAGAAATGATAAAGAGATGGAACATATTTGATACATTCATAATGTATTTTTATCATAGAAGTTATTGAAGTGGACTCATAAAAATAACTTTGTAAGCGATTTGAGTTTGTCTAGAGATTTATGCAGAATAAAATATAAATATAAACTAAATTGTAATAAATAATTATATTAATCATCTGAAATTATTTATGAAGGAGAATCACAATATTGCTTGGGCTCTTTCTACACTATTACATATTCCCAAATACTTCTCAGATCCATGAGTTTTTCTCATTTTTAAATTTGATGTATTCAGGAAATAAAAGTAAAATATTTCTGAAATGACATTGTAGATATGAGTAAAACATTTCTCTCTCTAAAAATGTAGAGTATGAGGATATATCATTTGTAATTACTTGTTATACCTTTTGTTATTAAGGCTTATAGTTTAGAAGAGAAGTTACAAAGTAAAACTGAAACACAAACTTTCCAAGAAGAAAGAGAATTTGAAGGTAAAAAGATTTTTTATTTTGTAAGATAAAAATGTGAGTGATTATGTGTTTCTGTGGTATAATTATAAATAAATGAAGAGAAAACATTATTAAATATAGAAATAACTCCTTAGATAGTCAAAAGATGATCTAGCAATATGTTTATAGAAATGTAAAAATTTGGAGTTAATATTTTATTACTCAGAGACTCTGTTTCAACTAAGATCTGTGCAATAGAAATTGATAGCTTTGCCTCAACCAAATAACAGTTATGAATTCTTAACATAATATACCAAAAACTCATTAGGATATTGCAAGAAAAATGATAATTTGTGGTATAAATAATTACTATTTTAGCTGTTTTATATAAAATGTATTTTTAAAAATGGTAAATATGATCATTTCCAACATATATAGCTTTTATAAGCAACCCCCATGTTATTGCATTGTATTTAACATTTAAAAAAATAATAGTTTATTGATTTTCATTTTATTTATTTATTTGTTATATATTTTTAATTGATTTTTTAGAGAGAGAGGAATGGAGAGAGAGATAGAAACATCGATTGGTTGCCTCCTGCAAATGCCCCACGGGATTGAGCCGGCAACCTGAGCATGTGCCCTGACCAGGAACTGAATCAGGACCTCTCAGTCCATGGGACAATGTCAAACCACTGAGCCCCATAGGCCGGGTGCATTGTGCTTAACTTTGAAAATAAAATCCAATGGTTCTGATATAGCAGGAGCATCACTCTTCTATTGTGCTTTACATTTGAAATGAGAGTGTCTGTAGGATTTCACCTATGATGATTGGTTATCTGAGATGAATATTCTTAAGAATATTTTCTTTAATTCCTCAAAGGATAGCTGCATTTTGTGAGATAATTCATTAGAATCAACAAATACCATTTCTGAAAATATGAGGGTAGAGTCAAAGATTACTTTCTAACAATTCTCTAAGGTCATATCTTTTCCCTGTCTCCATCAGATATCCTCTGTTGTCTTTTTCTTTTATTTTTTCTTTTTCAATTATAGCTGATAGTCAATATTATATTAGTTTCAGGTGTACAACACAGTGACTAGACATTTATATAACTTACAAAGAGACGTCCCCAATAAGTCTAGTACCAATCTGGCTCCATAGAGAGTTATTACAATATTACTGACTAAATTCCCTATGCTGTACTTTACATCCCCTGACTACTTTTAACAGCCAAGTTGAAATTCTTAATCCCTTCACCTTTTTCACCTAATCCCTAACCTCTAACCCATCTGGCAACCATTATTTTGTTCTCTGTATATATTAATTTGTTTCTGTTTTGTTTGTTTATATTGTATTTTATTTACTTATTTTTTTAATTTTTAATTTAATATTATTAATTTGTTTTCATTACAGATGTTTCTCCTTTTTCCCCCACTGACACCCTCCTCTCCACCCCCCACCCCCGCCCCATCCCCAGCATTGTTGTCCATGTCCATCAGTTATACGTACATGCATATAAGTTCTGTGGTTTATCTCTTCCCTCCTCCCCCACTCCCTCCTCTGAGGGTTGTCAGTCTGTACCCTACTTCCACGTCTCTGGGTCTACCCTGTTACTCAGACTGTTATGTTCATTATATTCCACAAATAAGTGAGATCATATATTTGTCTTTCTCTGCTTGGCTTGTTTCACTTAGGATAATACTCTCCAGGTCCCTCCATGTTGCCTCAAAGGATAAGAGCTCTTTCTTTATTACAGCTGTATAGTACTCCATTGTGTATATGTACCACAGCTTTTTTTATCCATTTGTCTACTGATGGACACTTGGGCTGTTTCCAGATCTTAGCTATTGTAAATAGTGCTGCTATGAACATAGGGGTACATATATTCTTTCTGATTGGTGTTTCAGGCTTCTTAGGATATATTTCTAGAAGTGGGATAACTGGGTCAAATGGCAGTTCAATTTTTAAATTTTTTGAGGTAAAACCATAGTGTTTTCCACAGTGGCTGCACCAGTCTGCATTCCCACCAGAAGTGTACTACAGTCCCCTTTTCTCCACACCCTCATCAACACTTGTTGTTTGATGATTTGTTGATGGCGGCCATTCTGACAGGTGTGAGGTGATACCTCATTGTTGTTTTAATTTGCATCTCTCTGATGATTAGTGATGTTGAGCATTTCTTCATATGTCTCTTGGCCATTTGTATATCCTGTTTGGAGAAGTGTCTATTTAGTTCCTCTGCCCATTTTTAAATTGGGTTCTTTGTCTTCCTTTTGTTAACTTGTATGAGCACTCTATATGTTTTGGAAATTAACCCATTATCTGATGCATCATTGGCGATTATGGTCTCCCATATAGTGGGATCCCCTTCTGTTTTGATGGTGGTTTCTTTTGCTGTGCAGAAGCTTTTGAGTTTGATGTAGTCCCATGTGTTCATTTTTTCCTTTGTTTCTCTTGCCTTAGGTGTTGTATCAGTGAAAATTCTGTTGTGCATGATGTCTGAAATTTTGTTGCCTGCATTTTCTTCTAGAATTTTTATGGATTCACAAGTCACATTTAAGTCTTTTATCCATTTTGAGTTTATTCTCCTGTATGGTGTAAGTTGGTGGTCTAGCTTCACTTTTTTGCAAGTAGCTATCCAATTTTCCCAACACCATTTATTGAAGAGACTGTCTTGACTCCACTGTATGCTCTTGCCACCTTTGTCAGATATTAATTGAGCATATTGTCTTGGGTCAATTTCTGGGTTCTGTTCCATTGATCTATCTGCCTGTTCTTGTGCCAGTACAAGGCTGTTTTGATTACAGTGGCTTTGTAGTATAACCTGAAATCTGGTAATGTGATCCCTCCTACTTTGTTCTTCTTTTTCAAGATTGCTGTAGCTATTTGGGGTCTTTTTTGGTTCCATATAAACTTTTGGAGTGTTTGTTCTAGTTCTGTGAAATATGTCGTTGGTATTTTTATGGGGATTGCATTGAATCTGTAGATTGCTTTGGGTAGTAAGGACATTTTAATGATGTTAATTCTTCCAATCCATGAACAAGGTATATGCTTCCACTTTTTTATATCTTCCTCTATTTCTTTTTTCAATGACCTGTAGTTTTCTGTGAAGAGGTCCTTTACTTCTTTGGTTAAGTTTATCCCTAGGAAGCCCACAAGAGAGGCGTGGAGTTGAGGCTATGTACTTATTTTTTAATGTTTTTATTGATTTTTTTAGAGAGAGAGGATGGGAGAGAGAGATAGAAACATTAATGTGAGAGAGAGAGACATCAATTGGCTGCCTCCTGCATGCCACCTACTGAGGATTGAGCCCAAAACCTGGGCATGTGCCCTGACTGGGAATTGAACTGGGACCTCTCAGTACATGGGACGACACTTAATCCACTGAGCCGTATGTCCTGTTTGGAGAGGTGTCTATTTAGATCCTCTGCCCATTTTTTAATTCGATTCATTGTCTTCCTTTTGTTGAGTTGTATGAGTACTCTCTATATTTTGGAGATTAGCCCATTATCTGATGTATTCGTGGCAATTATTCTCTCCCATATAGTGGTTTCCCTTTCCATTTTGATGGTTGTTTCTTTTTCTGTGCAGAAGATTTTTAGATTGATGTAGTTCCATGTACAATTTTTCCCCCTTTGTTTCTCTTGCCTTAGGCATAGTATCAGTGAAAGTTCTGCTGCGTGTGATGTCTGAAAGTTTGTTGCCTACATTTTCTTCTAGGATTTTTATGGATTCCCAAGTCACATTTAAGTCTTTTATCAATTTTGAGTTTATTCTTGTGTATAGTATAAGTTGGTGGTCCAGCTTCATTTTTATTTTTTTGCATATAGCTGTCCAATTTTCCCAACTTGATTTATTAAAGAGTCATCTTATGCCAATGTATGCTTGTGCCACATTTGTCAGATATTAATTGAGCAAAATGTCTTGGGTCAATTTCTGGGTTCTCTGTTCTGTTCCATTGATGAATATGTCTGTTCTTGTGCCAGTACCGGGCTGTTTTGATTACAGTGGCTTTGTAGCATAACCTGATATCTGATATTGTGATCCCTCCTACTTTGTTCTTCTTTTTCAAGATTTCTATTGTTACTTCCAGAACTATGTTAAATAAGAGTGGCAAAAGTGGGCATCCCTGTCTTGTTCCTGTTCTTAAGGAAAATACTTTTAGTGTTTGCCCATTGAGCATGATGTTGGTTGTAGGTTTTTCATATATGGCCTTTATTATGTCAAGATACAATCCCTCTATTTCTACATTGCTGATCTTTTTTTTTTTTTTTTTTTTTTTTTTTTTTTTTTTTTTTTTTTTTAAATCAGAAATGGGTGCTGGATTTTGTTGAATGCTTTTTCAGCGTCTATGGATATGATCATATGGTGTTTATCTTTCACTTTGTTTAAGTGGTGTATCACATTTATTGATTTGTAAATATTGTACCACTCTTGCATCCCTAGGATGACTCCAACTTGATCATGGGGAATAATTTTTTTGATGTATTGCTAGATCCGATTTGCTAATATTTTGTTAAGGATTTTAGCATCTATGTTCATCAGGGATTTTGGCCTGTAATTTTCCTTCTTTGTAGTATCTTTATCTGGTTTTGGAATTGGAATTATGTTAGCCTCATAAAATCAGTTGGAAAGTCTTCCTTCTTGAATTTTTTGAAATAGTTTGAGGAGAATGGGTGTTAGATCTTCTTTGAATGTTCCCTAAAACTCCCCCATGAAGCTGTCCAGGTCTGGGCTTTAATTTGCTGGGGATTTCTTGATTACATCACCAATTTTTTTAGTTCTTTCTGGTCCTTTCAAATTTTCTATCTCTTCCTGGTTCAGTTATGGGAGACTGTGTGTTTCTAGAAATTTGTCTATTTTGCCTAGATTGTCCAGTTTGTTGACATATACTTGTTCATAGTATTTTTTAATGATCCTTTGTATTTCTGTGGTGTCAGTTGTTACTTCTCCTCTTTTGTTTTTAATTTTATTTATTTGGGTCCTCTCTTTTTGTTTCTTGGTGAATCTGGCTAAGAGTCCATTAATCTTGTTTATCTTTTCAAAGAAACAGCTCTTTGTTTCCTTGGTCTTTTGAATTGTGTTTTTAGTCTCTATGTCATTTATTTCTGCTCTGACCTCTATTACTTCTTTTCTTCTTCTTGCTCTGGGTTTTTCTTTTTGCTTACTTTCTATTTCTTTAGGTTGTAGGGTTAGAAAATTAGTTAGAAATTGTTCTTGTGTGTTGAGGTAGGCCTGTAGTGTTATAAACTTCCCTCTCAGGACTGCTTTCACTGCGTCCCATAGATTTTGTGTTGTTGTATGTTTATTTTCATTGGTTTCCAGGAAGTTTTTAATTTCTTCCTTGATCTCCTTTGTAACCCATTCATTGTTTAATGACATGCTATTTAGCCTCCATGTGTTTGAATGTTTTTGTTGTAATTAATTTCTAGTTTTATGCCATTGTGATCTGAGAAGATGCATGATATGATTTCAATCTTGTTGAACTTGTAGAGACTTCATTTTTGTCCTAACATGTGATCTATCTTTCAGAATGTCCCATGTTCACTTGAGAAGAATGTGAAATCTGTAGTTTTGGGGTGTAATTCTCTGTAGATATCTATTAAATCCATTTGTTCTAGTGCTTTATTTAGAGTTTCTGTTTCCTTGTTAAGTTTTGTCTAGAGAATCTATCCAATGATGTCAGTGGAGTGTTGAAGTCCTCTGCTATGATTGTATTGCTGTTGATTTCTCCTTTGAAGTTCTCCAGAAGATTTTTAATATATTTTGGTCCTCCTATATTGGGTGCGTATATGTTTACCGAGGTTATATCTTACTTTGGATAGATCCTTTCAATATCATGTAATGGCCTTCTTTGTCTCTAGTTATGGTCTTCATTTTGAAATCTATTTTATCAGATATGAGTATTGCTAACCTAGCTTTTTTTCCTTTCTGTTTGCTTGGAAGATTTTTTTCCATCCCTTTACTTTCAACCTATGTGAGTCTTTTGTTGTGAGGTGGGTCTCTTGTAAACAACATATATATGAGTCATGCTTTCTTATACATTCAGCTACTCTGTGTGTTTTTATCGGAGCATTCAATCCATTTACATTTAAGGTGATTATTGATATGTACTTATTCATTGCCCTTTTTATTTAGTGTGGTTCTATTTTCCTTCCTATTTCTTCTACTAATTACAGCAGTCCTTTTAACATTTCTTGCAGTGCTGGTTTGGTGCTAATATATTCCCTTAGCCCCCCACCTTTTTTTTTTTTTTTTGTCTGGGAAGCTCTTTGTTATACCGTCTATTTTGAATGATAGCCTTGCTGGGAAGAGTAGTCTTGGATTCAGATCCTTGTTTTTCATGACCTTGATTACTTCATGCCATTCCCTTCTGACCTGTAGTGTTTCTGTTGAAAAGTCAGCTGATAACCTTATGGGGGTTCCTTTGTAGGTAACCTGTTGCTTGTCTTTTGCTGCCTTTAGGATTCTCTCTTTGTCTTTAATTTTTGGTGTTTTAATTACTATGTGTCTTGCTGTGAGCCTGTTTGAGATCTTCTCACATGGGGCTCTTTGTGCTTCTTGAACTTGAATGCCTTCTTCCTTCACCAAATTAGGGAAGTTTTCTGTCTCTATTTCTTCAAATATATTCTCTAACCCTTGCTCATTTTCTTCTTTTTCTGGGACTCCTATGATGCAAATATTATTACGTGTCCAGTTGTCCCACCATTCTCTTAAGCTGTCTTCCTGTTTTTTATTTTTATTTTATTTATTTATTTATTTTTATTTTATATTTTTTATTTTTTTAATTTATTTTTTTACTTATCTTTATTGTTGAATGTATTACAGATGTTTCTCATTTTTTCCCCATTGCCCCCTCCTCCCCATTCCTGCCCCCCTCCTGCCTTTCCCCACACTGTTGTCTGTGTCCATTGGTTATGCATCTATATATATAAGTTCTTTGGTCTATCTCCTCCCACCCCCCGACTCCTCGTCCCTTTGAGGTTTGTCAGTCTAACAACCAATTTGTACTTCTTAATCCCTTCACTTATTTCACCCCTCCCCCTAGCTCCCACCCATCTGGTACCCAACAAAAGTTCTCTGTATCTATGAGAATGTTTCTGTTCTGCTGTTCATTTTGTTTGTAGATTCAATTGTTGATAGATATGTATTTATTGCCATTTTGTTTGTTCATATTTTTTTATCTTTTTCTTCAAGAAGACCCTTCAACATTTCATATAAGAATGGTTTGGTGGTGATGAACTCCTTTAGCTTTTCCTTGTCTGGGAAACTCTTTATATGGCCATCAATTCTAAATGACAGCTTTGCAGGATAGAGTAATCTTGGTTGTAGGTTCTTGCTTTTCATCACTCTAAATATTTCTTGCCACTCCCTTCTGGCCTGCAAAGTTTCTTTTGAGAAATCAGCTGACAGTCTTATGGGAACTCCCTTGTAGGTAACTAACGGCTTTTCTCTTGCTGCTTTTAAGATTCTCTCTTTGTCTTGAACCTTTTGCATTTTGATGATGATGTGTCTTGGTGTGGGCCTCTTGGGGTTCATTTTGTTTGGGACTCTCTGTGCTTCCTGGACTTGTATGTCTGTTTCCTTCACCAAGTTAGGGAAGTTTTCTGCCATTATTGTTTCAAATAGGTTTTCGATTTCTTGTTCTCTCTCTTCTCCTTCTGGCACCCCCAAGTTGCGAATGTTGGCATGCTCGAAGTTGTCCCAGAGGCTCCTTACACTATCCTCATTGTTTTGGATTCTTTTTTCTTTTTGCTGTTCTGATTGGGTGTTTTTTGCTTCCTTATATTCCAAATCGATGGTTTGCTTCTTGGCTTTACCTACTCAACTACTGAATCTGTGTAAACTATTCTTTATTTCAGTTAGTGCCTCCTTCATTTCTGACTGGTCCTTTTTTATGCTCTTGAGGCCCTCTCTAAGTTCACTGAGGTTCTCACTAAGTCCATTGAGCATCCTTATAAGCAGTGTTTTGAACTCAGCATCTGTTAGGTTGCTTAGCTCCATTTCACTTAGTTCTTTTCCTGGAGTTTTGTTCTGTTCTTTCATTTGGGACCTGTTTCTTTGTCTCCTCATTTGGGCTGCCTCCCTGTGTTTGTTTCTATGTATTACTTAGAAAGAGGTATAGGGCTAGCTGAGACCAGATGCTACTTGTTTGAAAGAATTTAGGAAAAGCTGAAGCAGGCTCCAAGACAGGCCAATCCTATGGTAAAGCAACTGGCAACAGCTTGGGTGGGCCTGGAAGTTGGGTGGGGCGGGGCCTCAGGGAGTCACCAGGGCGGGGCAAACAGTGTGAGCCAGGTTGCTGGAGTCCCAGATATGGCGGCCTCTGCCAGCCCAGGGAAGGGCTCACCAAGGGAACAAAAGCCTCTGTTAGCACGTCTGTCCAGGAGAAAGCTGCCTCTCCAGCCCTTGCTCCAATGCCAAACAGCTCAGTTCTTCCCCATATGACTCTGGTGCCTTTCAGGCTCCTTCCGACACGCTGGAGCCTGGTGGATTTGAGTCCGAGTAAGTCCGTGTGCGGGCCCTTTAAGAGGAACTGCCGGAGGCTCCAGCCACCTCAGCCTCAGTTCCCGCTGGTTTTACAGCCAGAAGTGATGGGGACTTCTCTTCCCGGCACTGGAACCCTGAGCTGGGCGCCTGGTGTGGGACGGGGACCCCTCAGTCCTCAGGGAGGACCTTCCCAGCCGAGGTAGCCTCCTAATTTTTATCCGCCACACGTGGGTGTGGGACCAGCCCGTCGCGCCTCTGCCCCTCCTACCAGTCTCGATGCAGTGGCTTCTTTAATTTCGTAGTTGTAGGACTTCCTTTCAGCTTGATTTCAGGTGGTTTTGAATGATGGTTGTTCTGTGGTTTAGTTGTAACTTTGATGTGGTTGTGGGAGGACGCAATAGATACCGCGTTTACCTACGCCGCCATCTTGACCGGAAGTCTCCTGTCTTCCTGTTTTTTAATTGTTTTTTTTTTTTTTCTTTTGGCTTTCTGATTGGTTGATTTTTTTTCTACCCTGTCTTCTAATTCACTGATCTGTTCCTCAACTTCTCTACTCTGCTGTTTAGTCCTTCCAATGTGTTCTTTATTTCTGCTATGTCATTCTTCATTTCCACTTGGTTGGTTTTCAGTGCTTCTCTATCTTTACTCATGATGTTCAGGTCCTTACTCATGCTGTTAAGCACCCTCAGGATCATGGCTCTGAACTCTACCTCTGATACCTTGCTTGACTGCATTTCATTTATCTCATCTTCAGTAGAGTTCTCTTGTTCTTTCATTTTAAATTTGTTTCTTTGTTTCACCATTTTTGTTATCTCAGTGGGTTTTGGAGCTTGCCAAATTTTCTCTGTGGGTGTTGGTGTTCTGCTGTTTGTAGCTCCCTCTACTGGGTTTGGATGAGCGTGGGAGGATCCACGTTAAACACCACTGTCAAGTCTTACTTTCCTGGGTAGATTTGCAAGTTTAGTAAAGGTTCAGTTATCCTCTACCTTTTTGCCTGGAGGCTATTAGTACTTGAAGAGCCTTGGGTTCTCAGTTGAATCTTCATTTTTTATTATTTTTAATCCTCACTGGAAGATATTTTTCTATCTATCTTCAGATAGAGTGAGTGGGAGGGAGAGAAATGGAGAGAGATAGAAACGTCAATGTGAGAGGGACACATCGACTGGTTGCCTCCCATACTACCCCAACTGGGGCTGTGGACAACCAACAATTGAGGTACGTGCTCTTTACTAGAATGGAACATGTAACCCACTGGTCTGAAGGCTGATGCTCTAACCACTGAGCAAAACTGTCTAGGGCTCTCATCAGAATTTTAATCAAAATTGCATTGAATCTGTAGATTGTTTTTTTTCTTTTTTTTCTTTTTATTTTTTTTATAAATTTACTTTTGTTACAGACGTTTCTCCTTTTTTCCCCCATTGACACCCTCCTTCCACTCCCTCCCTGCCCCGTCCCCAGTTTTGTTGTCCATGTCCATTGGTTATCAGTACATGCGTACAAGTTCTGTGTTCATCGCTCCCCTCCCTCACCCCCTCTTCTGGCAAATGTCAGTCTGTACCCTACTTCCACGTTTCTGGGTCTACCCTGTTCCTCACACTGTTATGTTCATTATATTCCAGAAATAAGTGAGATCATATGATATTTGTCTTTCTCTGCTTGGCTTGTTTCACTTAGGATAATAGTTTCCAGGTCTTCCCATGTCGTCGCAAAGGATAGGAGATCATTCTTTGTTACAGCTGCATAGTAATCCATTGTGTATATGTACCACAGCTTTTTTATCCATTCATCTACTGATGGACACTTGTGCTGTTTCCAGATATTAGCTATTGCAAATAGCGCTGCTATGAACATGGGGGTACATGTATTCTTTCTGATTGGTGTTTCAGGCATTTTAGGGTATATTCCTAGGAGTGGGATCACTGGGTCAAATGGCAATTCAATTTTTAATTTTTTGAGGTAACACCATAGTGTTTTCCATAGTGGCTGCACCAGTCTGCACTCCCATCAGCAGTGTACTAGAGTCCTCTTTTCTCCACACCCACGCAAACACTTGTTGTTTGATGCTTTGATGATGGCAGCTATTCTGACAGGTGTGAGGTGATAGCTCATTGTTGTTTTAATTTGCATCTCTCTGATCATTAGTGAAGTTGAGCATTTCTTCATATGTCTCTTGGCCATTTGTATATCCTGTTTGGAGAAGTGTCTATTTAGTTCCTCTGCCCATTTTTTAATTGGGTTCTTGGTCTTCCTTTTGTTGAGATGTATGAGCACTCTATATATTTTGGAAATTAGTCCCTTATCTGATATATCATAGGCAATTATGCTCTCCCAAACAGTGGGTTGCCTTTCCACTTTGATGGTTGTTTCTTTTGCTGTGCAGAAGCTTTTGAGTTTGAGGTAGTCCCATGTGTTCATTTTTCCCTTTGTTTCTGTTGCCTTAGGTGATATATCAGTGAAAATTTTGCTGCGTATGATGTCTGAAATTTTGTTGCCTACATTTTCTTCTAGGATTTTTATGTATTCATGAGTCACATTTAAGTCTTTTATCCATTTTGAGTTTACTCTTGTGTATGGTGTAAGCTGATGATCTAGTTTCATTTTTTTTGCATGTAGCTGTCCAATTTTCCCAACATCATTTATTAAAGAGGCTGTCTTTACTCCATTGTATGCTCTTGGCACCTTTGTCGAATATTAATTGAGCATAATGTTTTGGGTCAATTTCTGGGCTCTCTGTCCTATTCCACTGATCTATGTGTCTGTTCTTGTGCCAGTACCAGGCTGTTTTGATTACAGTAGCTTTGTAGTATAACCTGATGTCTGGTATTTTGATCCCACCTACTTTGTCCTTCTTTTTCAAGATTGCTGTAGCTATTCGGGGTCTTTTTTGGTTCCATTTGAACTTCTGAAGTATTTGTTCTAGTTCTGTGAAATATGTCGTTGGTATTTTGATGGGGATTGCGTTAAATCTATAGATTGCTTTGGGTAGTATGGACATTTTAATGATGTTAATTCTTCCAATCCATGAACAAGGTATATGCTTCCACTTTTTTATATCTTCCTCTATTTCTTTTTTCAATGTCCTGTAGTTTTCTGCAAATAGGTCCTTTACTTCTTTGGTTAAGTTTATTCGTAGGTATGTTAATTTTTTTGCCGCGATGGTAAATGGGATTGTTTTTTTAGTTTCTCTTTCTGTGAGTTCATCATTGGTGTATAGGAATGCCGTCGATTTCTTGATGTTAATTTTGGATTCCTGCTACTTTGCCAAATTCTTTAAGTCTAGTAGATTTTTGATGGAGTCTTTAGGGTTTTCTATGTATAATATCATGTCATCTGCGAATAATGACAGTTTCACTTCCTCCTTTCCAATTTGGATCCCTTTTATTTTTTCTTCATATCTGATTGCTGCGGCTAAGACTTCCGGTACTATGTTAAATAAGAGTGGTGAAAGTGGGCATCCTTGTCTTGTTCCTGTTCTTAAGGGAAATGCTTTTAGTTTTTGTCCATTGAGTATGATGTTGGTGGTAGGTCTTTCATATATGGCCTTTATAATGTTGAGATATTATCCCTTTATTCCCAAATTGCTGAGCGTTTTTTTTCAGAAATGGGTGCTGCATTTTGTCAGATGCTTTTTCAGCATCTATTGATATGATCATATGGTTTTTATCTTTCATTTTGTTTATGTGCTATATCACATTTATTGATTTGCTTATATTGTACCAGCCTTGCATCCCTGGGATGAATCCCACTTGGTCATGGTGAATAATTTTTTGATGTATTGCTGGATCTGATTTTCTAGTATTTTGTTAAGGATTTTGGCATCTATGTTTATCAGGGATATTGGCCTGTAGTTTTCTTTCTTTGTAGTGTCTTTTTCTGGTTTTGGAATTAAAATTATCCTGGCTTCATAAAACGAGTTTGGAATTCTTCTGTCTTCTTCAATTTTTTGGAATAGTTTGAGGAGAATGGGTGTTAGTTCTTCTTTGAATGTTCGGTAAAACTTTCCCGTGAAGCTGTCAGGGCCTGGGCTTTTGTTTGTTGGTAGGGTCTTGATTACATCTTCAATTTCCTTCGTTGTTATTGGCCTGTTCAAGTTTTCTATCTCTTTCCGATTCAGTTTTGGGAGACTATGTGTTTCTAGAAATGTGTCCATTTCGCTTAGATTGTCGAATTTGTTGCCATATAAATGTTCATAATATTTGTTAATGATCCTTTGTATTTCTGTGGTGTCAGTTGTTACTTCTCCTCTTTCATTTCTGATTTTGTGTATTTGGGTTCTCTCTCTTTGTTTCTTGGTGAGTCTAGCTAAGGGTCCATCAATCTTGTTTATCTTTTCAAAAGACCAGCTCTTTGTTTTATTGATCCTTTGAATTGTTTTTTTGGTCTCCATGTCGTTTATTTCTGCTCTGATCTTTACTATTTCCTTCCTTCTACTTGCTCCAGGGTTTTCTTTTTGTTTGCTTTCCAGTTCTTTAAGTTCTGAGGTTAAGTAGTCAGTTAGAAATTTTTTTTCTTTCTTAAGGTGGGCCTGTAGTGCTATGAACTTCCCTCTCAGAACTGCTTTCACTGTATCCCATGGGTTTTGCGTTGTTGTATTTTCATTTTCATTGGTTTCCAGGAATTTTTAAAATTCTTCCTTGATCTCCATGGTAACCCATTCATTGTTCAGTAACATGCTATTTAGACTCCATGTGTTCATATGTTTTTGCATGTTCTTGTTTCAATTGATTTCTAGTTTCATGCCATTGTGGTCTGAGAAGATGCTTGATATGATTTCAATCTTCTTGAACTTGTAGAGACTTAGTTTGTGCCCTAACATATGGTCTAGCTTTCAGAATGTCCCATGTGCACTTGAGAAGAATGTGAATTCTGCAGTTTTGGGGTGTAATTCTCTGTATATATCTATTAAATCCATTTGATCTAGTGCTTCATTTAGAGTCTCTGTTTCCTTGTTAATTTTTTGTCTAGAGGATCTATCCAGTGATGTCAGTGGGGTGTTGAAATCTCCTGCTGTCGATTTCTCCTTTGAAGTCCTCCAGAAGATTTTTAATATATTTTGGTGCTCCTATATTGGGTGCATATATGTTTACCAAGGTTATATCTTCCTGTTGGATAGACCCTTTCAATATTATGTAGTGGCCTTCTTTGTCTCTAGTTATGGTCTTCAATTTGAAATCTATTTTATCAGATATGAGTATTGCTACCCCAGCTTTTTTTTTCCTTTCCGTTTGCTTGGAAGATTTTTTCCATCCCTTTACTTTCAACCTATGTGAGTCTTTTGTTGTGAGGTGGGTCTCTTGTAAACAACATTTATGTGAATCATGCTTTCTTATCCAGTCAGCTACTCTGTGTGTTTTTATTGGAGCATTCAGTCCATTTACATTTAAGGTGATTTTTGATATGTACTTATTTATTGCCATCTTTGTACAGTGTGGTTCTAATTTTCTTTCTATTTCTTCTATTAATTACGGCAGTCCTCTTAACATTTCTTGCAGTGCTGGTTTGGTGCTAATATATTCCCTTAGCCTTTTATTTTTGTCTGGAAAGCTCTTTATTTGACCTTCTATTTTGAATGATAGCCCTGCTGGATAGAGTAGTCTTGGATTCAGATCCTTGTTTTTCATGACCTTGATTACTTCATGCCATTCCCTTCTGGCCTGTAGTGTTTCTGTTGAGAAGTCAGATGATAGCCTAATGGGGTTTCCTTTGTAGGTAAACTGTTGTTTATCTCTTGCTGCCTTTAGGATTCTCTCTTTGTCTTTAATTTTTGGCATTTTAATTATTATGTGTCTTGGTGTGGGCGTGTGTGGGTTCTTTCTTGGGGCTCTCTGTACTTCTTGAACTTGAATGCTTTCTTCCTTCACCAGGTTAGGAAAGTTTTCTGTCACTATTTCTTCAAACATATTCTCTAACCCTTGCTCATTTTCTTCTTCTTCGGGGACTGCAATGATGCGAATGTTATTACGTTTCCTGTTGTCCCACAGTTCTCTTTAGCTGTCTTCCTGTTTTTTCATTGTTTTTTCCTTTTGGTTTTCTGGTTGATTGATTTTTTCTACTCTGTCTTCTAATTCACTGATCCGGTCCTCCGCTTCCTCTACTCTGCTGGTCAGTCCTTCCAATGTGTTCTTTATTTCTGCTATGTCATTCTTTATTCTCTTGGTTGGTTTTCATTGTGTCAATGTCCTTACTCATGCTGTTTAGTTTCCTCAAGATCATGGCTCAGAACTCTACCTCTGATAATTTGCTTAACTGCATTTCATCTATCTCATCTTTGGTGGAGTTCTGTTGTTCTTTCATTTGGGATCTGTTTCTTTGTTTCACCATTTTTGCTATCTCAGTGAGTTTTGGAGCCTGCCAAATTTTCCCTATGGGTGTTGGTGTTCTGCTATTTGTGGCTCCCTCTACTGGGTTTGGATGAGCGTGGAGGGCCCTCCTTCAGCACCGCTGTCAAGTCTCACTTACCTGGGTAGATTTGCAAGCTCGGGAAATGTTTAGTTATGTTCTAGCTTTTTGCCTGGAGGCTATTAGCCTCAGTTACTTGAAAAGCCTTTGGATCTCAGTTGAATGAGAAACTCCCTCACATGTTTACAGTGTAAGAGGATTTCCCAAGGTTGGGGCCAGTGCTGGTCGTTAATGAGCCTGAATTTGCATTTCTTTACCTCTTTTCCTCACCTGGGAATCTCCTAGGGAGGGGCTTCCACAGCTCCGAGAAGTAGCAAACTTGGCTGCTGTTCTGTGTAACTGGGAAGGAGGGGCTGGCCACCACCGTCCTTTGTGGCCACAGCTCAGCACAAACTCTGAGTGCCCTCCAAATCCCAGTTGTCCCCACAGAGTTCCAGTCCAGTCCGCCCTCCCTCTGCTGGAGCCCCAGGTGAGTGGCTGTGGCTATTTAGTGCTCTGTCCTGGCTCTGTGCTGTGGAGCAGCTGGGGCTCTTAACCTGGAGGGTGGGCGCCTCCGCTGCGCCCAGCTCAGGCCGCTGCTCACAGCCAATGCCGCTGCTGTCCGTGGGCTCCCAGCCTGCCACCCTCACGCATCTCCGCAGATCCTACCAGGCTCATTCAGTGTCCCTGGTTGTATGGTCTTCTCCCGGTGCTTTTCTGTTGCTTTTTCCCAACGATTTGTCTTTATTTTAGTTGTAATTCCCCTTTGGTCCTGGGAGATCGTCTTTGTAGCTTCCATTCACTCCACCGCCATCTCGCCCCTCAGTAGACCTTCTCCTGTAGATTGTTTTGAGTAGTAAAATATTTGAACAATATTAAATCTTCCAATCCAAGAACACAGCATATCTTTCCATTTATTTGTATCTTTTAAAATTTCTTTTTTCAATATGTTATAATTTTCTGAATGCAGGTCTTTTATCTTCTTGGCTTAATTTATTTATAGGTATTTTACTTCATTAATGCAATTGTAAATGAAATTGTTTTGTTAGTTTCCCTTTATGATAATTCATTATTGATGTATAAAATGCAACTTGTTTTTGAATATTAATTTTATATTCTGCTACTTTACTAAATTCATTTATCAGTTTTAGTAGTTTTATGGTGGCATCTTTAGGGTTCTTTTTATACAGTATCATGCTATTTGCAAATAACAGTTTTACTTATTTCTTTCCAATTTAGATGTCTTTTATTTCTTCTTCTTGTCTAACTGCTGTGACTAGGACTTCCAGTAGTATGTTGAATAAGAATGGTGAAAGCAGACATCCTTGTCTTGTTCCTGTTCTTAATTAAGGGAAACAGTTTTTAATTTTTGAGAATGATGTCAACTGTGGGATTGTCATATATGGCCTTTATTATGTTGAGGTATGTTTCCTATATTTCCATTTATTGTGAGGTTTTTTTAAAAAAATCATAAATGGGTGATGGATTTTGCCAAATGCAGAATTTATGGATATGATGCTTATGGATATGTGTTTTTTATCCTTAATTTTGTCTATGTAGTGTATCATGTTTATTGATTGGTGGATATTGTACCAACCTTGCATCTCAGGAATAAATCTTAGTTGATCATTGTGTATGATTTTTTTAATGTATTGTTGGATTCCTTTTGGTAATATTTTGTTGAGGACTTTTGCGCCTGTGTTCATCAGGGATATTGACCTTTAATTTTCTTGTTGTTTCCTTATCTGGTTTTGGAACTAGGATAATGCTGGCCTTGTAAAGTGAGATTGGGATTCTTCCCTTCTCTTGAATTTTTAGGAATAGTTTGAGAAGGATAGGTGTTGGTTCTTCTTTGTATTTTTGGTAAAATTTACTTGTAAAACCATGTGGTTCAGGGCCTTTCTTTGCCGGGAGTTTTTTGATTAGTGCTTCGATTTTATCAGTTGCAATTAGTCTGTTCAGTTTTTCTGTTTCTTATTGATTCAGTTTTGGAAGATTGCATGTGTCTGGTAATTCATCCATTTTTTTCAGATTGTACAGTTTGTTAGCATATGATTTTGTGCAATATTTTATTACAATCTTTTGTATTTCTGTGGTGTCCATTGTTACTTCTCCTTCATTTATGATTTCATTTATTTGTGTACTTTTTTTTCCTTGATGAAAAGGTATGTCAATCTTGTTTATTTTTTTTTAAAGAATGAGCTGTTGGTTTGATAGATCTTTTGTATTTTTTTTTTTTTTTTAGAATCTACTTTATTTATTTCTGCTCTAATCTTAAATTACTTCCTCCCTTCTACTCACTTTGGGCTTTTTTCTTGTTGTTCTTTTTCTAGTTCCTTTAGATGTAAGGTTCAATTATCTATTTGAGATTTTTCTTACTTCTTGAGGTAGGTCTGTATTGCTATGAATTTGCCTCCTAGGACTGCTTTCACTGTGTCCCATAGATTTTTGTGTTGTGTTTTCATTTTTATTTGTCTCAAGGTAACATTTAAAAAATCCTTACCCAAGGATATGTTTGTACTGATTTTAGAGCGAAAGGAAGTGGGAAGAAACAGCAATGTGAGAGAGGAACATTGATTGGTTGCCTGTTGTGCATATCTTGACTGGGGATTGAACCTGCAACCTAGTTGTGTGCCCTGAATAGGAATAAAACCCACAACCTTTTGGTGTATGAGATTATGGTTTTACCAACTGAGCCACTGGGCCAGGGCTCAAAGTAACTTTTGATTTTTCTACTTGATCTTATTGTTAATACATTCATTGTTTAGTAACATGTTATTTAGACTACATGTCTTTGTGTGTTTTTCAAGTTTTTTTTGTAATTGATTTCTAGTTTTATGCCATTGTAGTTAGAGATGATGTTTGATATGATTTCAGTCTTCTTAAATTTATTGAGTCTTGTTTTGTGGCCTAACATGTGGTCTATCTTAGAAAATGTTCCATGTACACTTGAAAAGAATCTATATTTTGTTGCATTAAGGTGAAATGCTCTGGAAATATCAATTAAATCCATCTGGTCCAGTGTGTCATTTAAGGCTGCTGTTTCCTTGTTGATTTTTTGTCTGTAATATTTATCCATTGATGTCAATAGGGTGCTAAAGTTCCCTACTATGACTGTGTATTTTTGATTTCTCTATTTATATCCATCAAGATTTGCTTTATATATTTAGGTTCTACAATGTTGGATGCATAAACATTTACAAAGGTTATATTCTTTTGTTGGATTGATCATTTTATCATTGAGAAATTTTCTTCTTTGTCTCTTATTCTAGCATTTGTTTTAAAGTACTTTTAGTATTGCTGCCCCAACTTTTATTTAGTTTTTATTTTATTTTTTAAAATTTTTTATTAATTTATTTTTGTTACAGATGTTTCTCCTTTTCCCCCCATTGTCATCCTCCTCCCCCTCCCTCCTTGCCTCGTCCCCAGTTTTGTTGTCCATGTCCATTGGTTATGAGTACATGCGTACAAGTTCTGTGGTTCATCGCTCCCCTTCCCCACCCCCTCTTCTGGCAATTGTCAGTCTGTACCCTACTTGCACATCTCTGGGACTACCCTGTTCCTCAGACTGTTATGTTTATTATATTCCAGAAATAAGTGAGATCATATGATATTTGTCTTTCTCTGCTTGGCTGGTTTCATTTAGTATAATAGTTTTCAGGTCCTCCCATGTCTTCACAAAGGCTAAGAGATCTTTCTTTCTTACAGCTGCATAGTACTCCATTGTGTATATGTACTACAGCTTTTTTATCCATTCGTCTACTGATGGACACTTGGGCTGTTTCCAGATCTTAGCTATTGTAAATAGCACTGCTATGAACATGGGGGTACATATATTCTTTCTGTTTGGTGTTTCAGGCTTCTTAGGGTATATTCCTAGGAGTGGGATCACTGGGTCAAATGGTAATTCAATTTTCAGTTTTTTGAGGTAACACCATAGTGTTTTCCATAGTGGCTGCACCAGTCTGCATTCCCACCAGCAGTGTACTAGAGTCCCCTTTTCTCCACACCCTCGCCATTTTAACCAAAGAAGTAAAGGACCTATTTGCAGAAAACTACAGGACATTGAAAAAAGAAATAGAGGAAGATATAAAAAAGTGGAAGCACATACCTTGTTCATGGATTGGAAGAATTAACATCATTAAAATGTCCTTACTACCCAAAGCAATCTATAGATTTAACACAATCCCCATCAAAATACCAACGACATATTTCATAGAACTAGAACAAATGCTTCAGAAGTTCATACGGAACCAAAAAAGACCCCGAATAGCTACAGCAATCTTGAAAAAGAAGGACAAAGTAGGTGGGATCACAATACCAGACATCAGGTTATACTACAAAGCTACTGTAATCAAAACAGCCCGGTACTGGCACAAGAACAGGCACATAGATCAATGGAATAGAACAGAGAACCCAGAAATTGACCCAAAACATTATGCTCAATTAATACTCGACAAAGGTGGCAAGAGCATACAATGGAGTAAAGACAGCCTCTTTAATAAATGATTTTGGGAAAATTGGACAGCTACATGCACAAAAATGAAACTAGATCATCAGCTTACACCATACACAAGAATAAACTCAAAATGGATAAAAAAACTTAAATGTGACTCATGAATCCATAAAAATCCTAGAAGAAAATGTAGGCAACAAAATTTTGGTCATCATACGCAACAGAATCTTCACTGATATATAACCTAAGGCAACAGAAACAAAGGAAAAAATGAACACATGGGACTACATCAAACTCAAAAGCTTCTGCACAGCAAAAGAAACAACCATCAAAGTGGAAAGGCAACCCACTGTATGGGAGAGCATAATTGCCAATGATATGTCAGATAAGGGATTAATTTCCAAAATATGTAGAGTGCTCATACATCTCAACAAAAGGAAAACAAAAAACCCAATTAAAAAATGGGCAGAGGAACTAAATAGACACTTCTCCAAACAGGACATACAAATGGCCAAGAGACATTTGAAGAAATGCTCAACATCACTAATCATCAAAGAGATGCAAATTAAAACAACAATGAGGTATCACCTCACACCTGTCAGAATAACCGCCGTCAACAAAGCATCAAACAACAAGTGTTGGCGAGGGTGTGGAGAAAAGGGGACTCTATTTAGTTTTTATTTTAATGAGATATCTCTTTCCATTCCTTTACTTTCAGTCTGTGTGTATCTTTCACTGTGAGGTGTGTCTCTTGTAGACAGCATATATATATGGATCTTGTTTTCTTATTCATTTAGCTACCTTATGTCTTTTGATTGGAGCATTTGATTCATTTTCATTTAAACTTATTGATAGCTACATTTATTGCCATTTTGTTTTTATAACTATGTTTCTTTTTTTTTTTTTCTTTCTTCTTCTTTAAGAAGATCTTTTAACATTTCTGGTAATGTTGGTTTGGTAGTGATGAACACTTTTAGCTTTTTTATGGTCTGGGAAGCTTTTTATTTCAACTTCAATTTTATTCTATTTATTTATTTAAATTTTTTTTTATCTTTATTGATTTTAGAGAGAGAGAAAGGGAGAGGGAGAGAGAGATAGAAACATCGAATAGAGAGAACATCTATTGGCCACCTCTTCCATGCCCCCCACTGGGATCAGGCCCACAACCTGGGCATGTGCCCTGACCGGGAATCAAACCAGTAACCTCTTGGTGCATGGGTCGGTGCTCAACCACTGAGCCACACCAGCCGGGCCCAACTTCAATTTTAAATGATTGTCTTGGTAGTAGAGTAGTCTTGGTTTTAGGTCCTTGTTTTTCATCACTTTGAATATTTTATGCCAATCATTTTTGGCCTGACATGTTACTGTTAAGAGCTCAGCTGAGAGTCTTATGGGAGCTCACTTATAGATAAGTAACTTTTTTTTTTTTTTAACACCCCAGTTAGGGCACATACAGATAAGTAACTATTTTTCTCTTGCTGCTTTTAATTATGATGTGTCTTCTTGTGGGCCTATTTGGTTTTATTTTGTTTGGGGCTTTCTGCACTTCCTGGACTTGTGTATCTTTTTTCTTCATCAGGTTAGGGAAATTTTCAGTCATAATTTCTTTAAATAGGTTCTCAATCTCTTGCTGTCTTTATTCTCCTTCAGTACCCCTATGATATGCATATTGTTGTGCTTCATGTTGTCCCAGAGGTTCCTTAGATTATCCTTATTTTAAAATTTTGTCCTCTTTTTTGCTGTTTCAAAATTTTGCTTCTTTTTTGGGTGTTTTTTACTACCTTGTCTTCCAAATTGCTGATTCAACCTTTTGCTTTATCTAGTGTGCTGTTGATTTTTTCTAGTGCATTCTTCATTTTAGATACTGTATTCTTCATTTCTTACTGTTTCTTTTTTTATTTTATGCTTACTATCTTTTCCTTAAGTTTTACTAGTTCATTTGTTCTTTTCCTAAGTTTCTGCATTTTTTTTTTATCCTCACCTGAAGACATTTTTGCATTTATCTTCAGATAGAGTGGGAGGTAGAGAGAGAGGAAGAGAGAGAGAGAAACATTGATGTGAGAGACACACATCAACTGGTTGCCACCCACAGGACCCCAGCTGGGGCAGGGACAAACTGCAACCAAGGTACATGCTCTTAGCAGGAACCGAACCCGGGACTGTCTGGTTCACAGGCTGACGCTCTAACCGCTGAGCCAAACTAGCCAGGCTTCTGGTGCATTTTTATAACCATTATTTTGAACTCTGTATCAGGTCACTTGCTTGCCTCCATTTAATTTTTTTCTGGGGATTTGTAATTTTTTTGGGGGGGGTATGTTTCTTTGTCTCCCCATTTTCACTTCCTCTCTGTATTTATTTCTCTGTGTTAAGTAGGTCTGTGATATTTTCTAGTCTTGGTATGGAGGCCTCATGTAGTAGTTGTTTTGTGGGGGTCAGTTGGTACAGTCTCCCTTACCACCTGAGTTAGACGTTCCAGGAATGTCCCTTGTGTGAGTTATGTAAACCCTCCTGATGTAGTTGTGTCTTGATTGCTGTTGGCTTGTATGTTGGTTGGGTTGCCCCTCCAGCTGGCCAATTATGAGGATCCACCCTGCTCACAATGTATGAACTGCTGTGCAAGAAGCTGACATCATGAGGTGGAATTTGTCCTGTCAGTGTCTGTTGACTGCAGAAGTCTTTCTTTAAGTATGCCAGTAGTGGAGCTAATTGGGTCATGCTATGATGTGGTCTGAATCCTGTCACTGGGTTGAGGTTCTGTGGCCACTTGGGAGGGACATCAGTGCAGATCAATGTCAGGTGCTGCCCGTGACCAGCCCGAGGCTACATGTTTGGAGCTACAAAGCAATCTACAGCTTCTGGCTGCCCCTGCTGGACTTGGGTTTGCATAGGAGGGGCCAAGCTGTGTACCACGGCCAGTTTCTATCAGCACCAAGCTTGGGGGCAAGTCAGCAAAAGCCAAATTAATTTCAAGATCCACCTTAGCTTGCTGGCTCTCTGTTAGGCCAAGTCACTGAAAGATTCTCTGGATGCATGTGAGTTGCTTGAGGTAGGTTCTTAGTGAGTGAGTAGGTAGGTGAGTATAGTATTTATCTGATTGATACAGACTAAAAATCAGCACCAAAACAGGGTTAGTGGTCCCTCAGAAAGAGTCTCATGGTATACCAAAGCCAGCCGCCACCAGCAAGGTGCCTGTGGATTTTTGTGGTGGGGCAGGGTGTCAGGGAGTCGTCAGGGTGAGGCCTACAACATTTATTGGGCCCAAACAGATCAACAGTTTGATTATGTGAAGGGAGGATTCGGTACAGAAACAGTGGCATCAGTCAGGCATGTTAAGGAAAAATGGCTCCTGCCCCAAAACCCCACAACTCAGTCTCTCCCAGAATCTGCCAGATCTCCTTGGGAGAGTTTCAAAAGATTCTGCTCTATGGGCCCTGGCTTGTCACAGCCAGCTGACAGTATTGTAGAGTGCAAGCTTGGCAGGGCAGCGACCCTGGGAGTTGGGGGGATTGAGCTAGTGGGTCTCCATTGGTGGGGCTAGTGTATCTTTTATGGTGTGGGGAAGTACCTTCCTTGGGTGCATAATAGAGGGAGGTTAAATGGCATTTGCTCCAGAACCACACAACTCAATCTCTGATACCCTCTGAGTTTACCCTTAAGAACTCATCAAGAAAGTCTATACCATGGGATCAGGCAGCAGACTCCTTCAGAGGGTATGAGGTAGACAGTGTGGGGATGACAGGGAGTCAGGAGGGTTGGGATAGTGCATTTATCCAGGCTGATACCATATAGAGGGGAGTGCTTGACCTAGGAGAGAAGGAATCTGTGAGTGTTGTAGCAGATGGGCTCAGCATAGGGACCTTGGTGGTTGTCCCTTCAGCTCTCTCCCCAGAGCCACACAAACTGAATGACTCCAGTCTTTGATCCACCTTCCTTTGCCATAGCCCAGGGTGAGTAGCTGTAAAACGAGATTTTGTGTACTGGCCCTTTAAGTGGGTGCCGAGGTTTCTAGCAGACTCCTGTCTCTGTCAGGATCCCTGTTGATTTTCACAGCCAGATGCTATGTGAGCTTCTCTTCCTGGCTCTGGTGCTTTGGGTTGGGGAGTCCAGCAGGGGTTGAAACCCCTTGCTCCTCAGGGGTAGATCCTTTCAGCTGAGATATCCCTCTGGATTCTCAGCCACTGCAGTGGGTGCAGGGCCAGCCCCTCTTGAGATTTTATCCTTCCTACCAGTCTCCATGTGACTTTTTCTGTAAATCCTTGGTTATAAGACTTGTGTTCAGCTAATCTTCTCTTGATGAATTCAGGTTGATTGTTCCATAATTTAGTTGTAATTCCAATTTAGACCTGAGAGGAGGTGAGTGTAACTTCCATCTACTTCTTTGCCATTTTGGATCTCTCATCTTTTTTTAAAAAATAATTTAACTTTATTCTCATCTATAAATAGCACAGAAATTTGAAACTAAAATTAAAAGCATTTGTATTACCTAGATTAAACGGTAAATTAATAATTCCAAATTAATAAGTTTAATCATAATTATTGATTGTCACAAGAAATTTATTCAATCATAGTAATTTATTGCTTGTGTTACCAGGTTTTAAGCTGACATTAGCATAATTTAAGGGCACTTTGAAGACTATTGACATACAAGTGAAAAGTATATGTTTATGTAAAGAGGCAAGAAATGTTCCATCATTTTTTAGAGATTTCACAGTTTATATATTTTTCAAGTTAGTATATTCAAGCATTTGTTGTATAGGTCAGAAAAAGGATAGGTAGTCAACAGGAGGTTAATGTTTGTATACAAATATCAAAATTAAAACACAAAAGACAACTTGGAAAACTGGACTTGCTTAAAGTGAAAAACATTGCAGCAAGTATAATTGAAAAAAAATATTACCAAGTATTTAAAAATTATATTCAACACACATTTGTTCCAGAATTTATCTATGTGCATTTATTTTAACTTTTACATTTACAATTTGGCAACTACAATAAATGACTTTAAAAACTTTGAAAAATGGAAGATGTAGCTGTTGGTCAAAAGTCATTCTGAAAATAACCCTTAACCATCACTTTTGATGTTGAATAAGTTTTTATTTTTTGTTGCTTGTTCAAAAAAGAAATCATTAACAACAGAAATAAGTAAAGACATTATTGTTTAGTGAAAAGACCAAGTTGTCAAAACAAATAAAGATATGCCTCTCATTTCATACATATTTTAAAGAATATGTTTCTATATTATTTGATTTAGGCACCTGATTTTATTCTATGTCAGGAAATAGGTGAATATTTATTAAAGTGTTTGACCAACCACAGCTTTTGACTTAAGGTCCAGAATCTGATGGTCTCCAAAGGTCTATATTTGATTTATCTTGAACCAGAAACCTATTAACAAAGAAAGAAACCTTATTTTCACCCACACACTCAACATAAGTAGTAAAATAAGGAAAGGATTAATCTAACAAACTCTTACAATCCATTAAGGGAATAAAGGAAATATGTGAAAGTATCACTGCTTCATTGCAATTCTAATATTCCAGTGGACAAATTTTGGAAGATACCCCTAATATAAGGCTAGGAATTATGGCACCTGTCACAATTTAAAATATTTCTTGATTGAGTCCTTGTTTTTGTCTGGGGGTTGTTCCTTAGATAATTTCTCCACTTTCCGAGAGATCCCCTTTTTTTTTCTGAGGTCATTTTTCATTACCACATCCAAAGAAGGCTTTGTATAATGTGCCTTCCCCAGCACCTGAGCAATTTTCAGCCTGCCTCCTATCTGTAGAAAGTTTGAGGTCTAGAGGTGTTTTCCATTTTAGTCAGCCACAGTGTTTAATCTAGGCTGGCAGTAATTTGTCCAATGTAACACTTTCAAAATCTTTATGGGTTTTCTATGAGTTTTATTTCAGTCAACTCCATTTGTCAATATCTATGTACACTCACGTTATTTTCAAACTAGACCTTTCTCTAGACTTAATCATCATACTTTGGGCATATCTTTTTTGTGATGATACATTTAATTGTTCTGTGAAACTTTTTTTTGCCAGCTTATAAACTTTACTAGGAGTCCCTAAAGTCTTTTAGAATTCTTAACCAATGATGTAAAGTAACATATTATTGATTTTTTTTCTTACTCTCAGACTAGTTTTTTTTAATGGTAGCTTCTTGATTTAATGCATGTTTTGAAGTATGTTTTAATGTCCACTTATTTAATGTCCACAGATCTGGTAATAAACAGTCTCATTTTCAACCTCACAAATCCTGGAGCATCTGGGCTCTTTATGCTTCTTTTTACTTAAAAAAAAATCCTCAATATATGTTTTTATTGATGAGAGGGAGAGAGAGAGAAAGAGAGAGAGAGAGAGAAGAAGAAGAAGAAGAAGAAGAAGAAGAAGAAGAAGAAGAAGAAGAAGAAGAAGAAGAAGAAGAAGAAGAAGAACAAGAACAAGAAGAACAAGAAGAAGAAGAAGGAGGAGGAGGAGGAGAGAGAGAAACATCAGTGTGAGAGAAACATCAGTTGATTGCCTCCTGTATGTGCCTTGACTGGGGATCAAACTCATAACCTAGATATGTGCCTTGACCAAGAATAAAACCTGCAACATTTTTTGTTGTACAGGGCAATGCTCCAACCAACTGAGCCACCCTGCTAGGACACTTCCTTTTACTTTTTTTTCTTTATTGATGTTAGAGAAAGAGAGAGGAAGGGAGAGGGAGAGATAGAAACATCAATGAGAGAGAACATGGATTGGCGGCCTCCTGCATGCCCTGCACTGGGGATCAGGCCCACAACCTGGGCATGTGCCCTGACCGGGAGTAGAAGTGGCGACCTCTTGGTGCAGGGATCGATGCTCAACCAGTGAAGCACATAGACCAGGCTCCTTTTACTTTTGATTGCAAACTAGCCAGTACTTTGCTGTATTTAATTGTTGAATTTTTTAACGTAATTATAGTAAAGCACATAACACATAATTTACCATTTAATCATTTTTATGGGTACAGTTAAGTAGTTATGTTTATATACCTTGTTGTACAACAGATTTCTAGAACTTTTTTGTCTTGCAAAACTGATACTCTAAACCCATTAAACAACTCATTTCCCCTCCTAAAGTCCATAGTAATTACTATTTTATTTTCTGTTTTTATGAATTTGACTATGACAGATATATCATATAAGTGCAATTTACAGTATTTATATTTCTGTGAATGGCTTATTTAACTTAGTATGATTTTCTCAAATTTCACGTATGTAATAGCATATGACAATATTTCCTTCCTTTTTAAGGTAGAGTAATATTCAGTTGTACATATATGCCACGTATTTTTTAGCCATTCATTCATGATGGACATTTGGGTAACTTCCATCTCTTTGCTCTTGTGAACAATAGCTGCAGTAAATATGGGTGGGCAAATATCTATGTATGACCCTGCATTCAATTCTTTTAGATATATATCCTGAAGTGGGATTGCTGTATCATAAGGTAGTTCTCTTTTTAATATTTTGCACAACATATGTACTGTTTTTCAATAGTTGAGCCATTTTACATTGTTAACCAATATTGCACAAAAATTCCAATTTCTCCATATCTTGTTATTTATTTGAATTAAATTTATTGGGGTGACATTGGTTAATAAAATTATAAAGGTTTCAGTGTACAATTCTGTGATTCATCATCTGTATATTGCATTGTGTGCTGATCACCCAAAGTCAAATTTCTTTCCCCATCATATGTTTAACCCCCTTTACCCATTACTACCCTTACTCCCCTCCCCTCTGGTAACATACTGTTTTCTGTGTCTCTGAGTTTTTGTTTATTTGATTTTCACATTTATTCATTTGTTGCTTTCATCTTTATATCTCATATGAGTAAATTCATATGGTTCTTGACTTTTTCTTTCTGACTTCTTTTGCCTAACCTGATATTCTCAAGATCCAAACCCTCAGCTAATATCATACTCAATGGCTTTCTTTAGTGTTATGTTTAGATTCCTTTTTTGTTTTCCTTTGTGTATTACTATAAAGCTTTATTTTTTGACATAACATCGTATATATAATATTCTATTTTCAGTTGATAGTAAGTTAAATTTGAACTCATCTCAAAGCTTTACATTTTTACTTCCCTCTCACATTTTATATTTTTGGTGGCAAATTTTACATCTTTTTATTTCATGTACACCTTAACTAATTATTGGATTTTGAATTAATTTTACTATTTTTGTCTTTTACCCTTCATACATTATATATGATTGATATGCCATCTTTAATATTTATTTATTTTCTGGTACGGTTTTTACTTTTGTATGTTTTCTTATTATTAATTAATGACTTTTCTTTTTAGCTTAGAGAAGTCCTTTTAATATTTCTTGTAAAGGTGAGTTTAGGGTGGTCAACTCTATTAGCTTTTGCTTGTAAGGAAAACAAGTCTTAAGTTATCCTTCGATTCTGAATTGCCAGGTAGAGAATTCTTGGTTGGAAACATTTTTCTTTCAGCACTTTGAATGTCATACTACTCCCTCTGACTTGAAAGTTTCTACTGAAAAATCTCCTAATAGCCTTATTGGGTTTTCCTTGTACATAAGTTGTTTTTCCTTTGCTGCTTTTAAGATTCTCTCTTTATCCTTAACTGTTACCATTTTATTTTATTTTTTATTGCTGAAAGTATTACAGATGGCCCCCCTTTTCCCCCATTGACCCCCTCCTCACCTCTCCCACGCCCCTCCTGCTTTCCCCAACCTAATGTCTAAATGTCTAAATATAACATGTCTTGGTGTGTTGCTGTTTGAATTCATCTTATTTGGAAATCTCTGAGCTTTCTGGGCATAAATGTATGTTTCCTTCCCCACATTAGGGAAGTTTTCAGCCATTATTTCTTTTTTTTATTAATTTATTTTTGTTACAGATGTTTCTCCTTTTTCCCTCCATTGACTCCCTCCTCCTCATCCCCTCCCACCCTGTCCTAAGCTTTGTTGTCTATGTCTGTCAGTTATGCATACATGCATATAAGTTCTGTGGTTTATCCCCTCCCTCCTCCTCCCACCTTCTGAGGACTGTCAGTCTGTGCCCTACTTCCATAACTCTGGGTCTACTTTGTTCATCAGTTTGTTTAGTTCATTATATTCCACAAATAAGTGAGATAATGTGATATCTGTCTTTCTCTGCTTGGCTTGTTTCACTTAGCATAATACTTTTCAGGTCCCTCCATGTTTCTCAAAGGATAAGAGATATTTCTTTCTTACAGCTGCATAGTACTCCATTGTGTATATGTACTACAGCTCTTTTATCCACTCATCTACTGATGGACACTTGGGCTGTTTCCGGATCTTAGCTATTGTAAATAGTGCTGCTATGAACATAGGGGTACATATTTTCTTTCTGATTGGTGTTTCAGGCTTCTTATGGTATATTCCTGGAAGTGGGATCACTGGGTCAAATGGCAGTTCAATTTTTAATTTTTTGAGGTAACACCATAGTGTTTTCCATAGTGGCTGCACCAGTCTGCATTCCCACCAGCATTGTGCTAGGGTCCCTTTTTCTCTGCACCCTCACTAGCACTTGTTGTTTACAATTTTCTGGCCCTTTTGGTCTCTCTTTTCCTTCTGAGGCTCCTATAGTGCAAATGTCAATCTTCTTGATTTTGTTCCAGAGGTCCCTTAAGATGTCCTCACTTCTTTTAGTTTATTCATTTTGTTGTTGTGTGGGTATTTTCCAATACTTTGTCATTTAGCTCATTGATTCATGCTTCTATTTTATCCATTCTTTTTTTCTCCTTTCCATTGTTTTACCCTTTCCAGAATACTTTATTTTTAAAATAATTTTTTAATTTTTCAATTACAGTTGACATAAATGTTACATTAGTTTCAAATGTACACATAGTGATTAGACAGTTATATACCTTATGAAGTAAGTGATCACCCTAAGTCCAGTAGCCATCTGACACCATACATATTTATAATATTATTGACTATATTCCCGATGCTGTACTTTATATCCCTGTGACTGTTTTTATAACTGCCAATTTGCACATCCTAATCCCTTCCTCTTTTTCACCCATCCTTCAACCCCCTCCCATCTGGCAATCAGAACAATGTTCTCTGTATCTATGAGTTTATTTCTGCTTTTTTTGTTCACTTATTTTTATTTTTTAGATTTCACATGTAAGTCAAATCATATGGTATTTGTATTTCTCTGTCTGACTTATTTCCCTGAGCATAGTACCCTAAAGTCCATCCATGTTGTTTTAGATGACAAAAATCTATTCTTCTTTATGGCCGAGTAATATTTCATTGTATATATGTACCAATTCTTTTTACATTCATCTATTGTTGAACACTTAGTTTGCTTCCATAACTTGGCTATTACTAGTAATGCTGTATGAACATATGAGTGCATATGTCTTTTTAAATTAGTATTTTGGGTTTCATTAGATAAATACCCAGATGTGGAATTTATGGCTCCTTCTTTGTCTCTTGTTATAGTCTATTTTATCTGGAATAAGTAATGCTATTATGGCTTTCTTTGTGTTTCCGTTTTTATGAAGTATGTTTTTCATCCCTTTACTTTCTGTGTGTGTCTGTGTGTGTCTTTGATCTGAAGTGAGTCTTTTGTAGGAAGCTATATGTATGGGTCCTGTTTACTTATTTATCAGTCACCTTGTGTCTTTTGATTGGAACATTTAGCCCATTTACATCAAAGTAATTATTGATAAGTATGTAGTTTTTTGTTATTTTATTAATTGTTTGTGTAGTTGTCTGTTCCTTTCTTATTCTCCTCTCCTGTATGTTGATGGCTTTCTGTAGCATTACGTTTGGATTCTATAGCATTTTTAGTTTGTGGTTACCATGTGCTGCATATATGCCAAGTTATGTTTATGGCAGTGTATTTGAAATAGATGGTCACAGGTTCAAACACATTGTAAAATCACCACCTTTTTTACTCACCCTGTTCATATTTGTGCTTTTTGTCATTATTGTTTACTTATTGTGCATGTATTTGTATGTATCCCTTAACTTATTGTTGTACTTATACATGTTTTTCTACTTTTGTCTCATAACTTTTTGTAGTAGATTTATACTTGGTTTTACCACTACTTTTACTAAGTGTTCACTTTTGTCGGTGAGAATTTTTCTCTTTCCCATGTTTTATTCACAGTTTTTATCTTTTGCTCTTAAACAAGTCCCTTTAACATTTCTAGTAATATTTCTTTAGTTGTGATTAACTCTTTTAGCTTTTTCTTGTCTGGGAAAATCTTTATCTCTCTTTTACTTCTAAATAATAGCCTTGCTATAGGTAGAGCAATCCTGGTTGTAGGTCTTTGGTTTTCTTTACTTTGAATATTTTTTGCCAGTCCATTCTGGCAAAGTTTCTGTTGAGAAATCAGCTGATAGTCTTATGGGAAGGCCCTTGTACATAACTAATGGGTTTTCTCTTGGTACTCTTAATATTTATCTTTAGCCCTGCCTGGTTTGGATCAGGGTTAGAGCGTCGGCCTGCAGACCAGAGAACCCCAGGTTCCGTACCCGCTAAGGGCATGTACCTCGGTTGCCGTTCATCCCTGGCCCCTGTTGGGGTCGTGTGGGTGGCAACCAGTCGATGTGTCCCTCTCACATCGATGTTTCTCTCTCTCTTCCTCCCTCTCTCCCTCCCACTCTATCTGAGGATAAATGCAAAAATGTCTTCGGGTGAGGATAAAAAAAAATTATCTTTAAGCTTTAAACTTTGGCATTTTAATTATGATGTGTCTTGGTGGCTCTTTGGCTTCACCTTTTTTGGGACTTTCTGTGCTTCCTGGACTTTAAAAAAGTTTATTTTTTTTATTAATTTATTTTTGTTACAGATGTTTCTCCTTTTTCCAACATTGACACCCTCCTCCCAATTCCACCCCCATCCCCAGCATTGTTGTCTATGCCTTGAGTTTTTTATATGTCTGTTTCCTTCATGAGGTTAGGGAAGTTTCCCATCATTATTTCTTCAAATAAGTTTTCAATTTCTTGCTCTCTCCCTTCTCCTTCTGGTACCTCTATGACATCAATGTTGGTATGCTTGATGTTGTCACATAGGTTGTCACATATAAATCTTCATTTATATATAATTATTTTGCTGTTTCAATTGGGTGTTTTCCACTACCTTGTCTCCAGATCACTGCTTCATGCCTCTGCTTCATGTAACCTGATATTAATTCCCTCTAATGTAGTCTTCATTTCAGTTTTTGTAGTCTTCATTTCTGACTGATTCTTGTTTTCTATCTTTTTGTGAAAACTCTCACTAAGTTTATTTATTCTTCTCCTAAGTTCATTGAGAATCCTTATAACCAGTGTTTCAACTCTGTATCTTTTAGATTGCTTGTCTCCATTTTGTTTAGTTCTTTTTCTGGAGTTTTGTCTTGTTCCTCTATTTGGGACATATTTCTTTGTCTCCTCATTTTTTTCTGGCTCTCTGTGTATGTTTCTATGTATTTGGTTGATGTACTATGTGTCCTGGTCTTGATAGAGTGTTCTTATGTAGAAGGTGTCCTTGTGGGGCCCAGAGGCACAGCCTCCCTCGTCACCTGAGCTATGTGTCCAGGGGTATCCATTGTGTGGGTTGTATGTGCCCTCCTGTTTCAGTTAAGCCTCAATTACTGTTTACTCATCATTGAGTGGGGTTGACCTTCAGGTTGACTGGTCATGGGGGCTAGCTGTGACTACAGTTGATTAGCTGTTGTGTGTGGGCTGAACCCATGGAGTAGGAGTTGCTTTTGCAAAGCTCTGGTGCCAGCTGAACCCCCCCTTCAGGTGTGTCATTTGTGGAGCTAGTTGGATGGTGCTCTGCTGTGGTCCAAAGCTGGCCATCAGGTGTGTTGGTTCTGGAATATCTTGGGAGGGTTTCAATACAAGCTATGGTCAGCTATAGCTTTTGTTGGGCTTGGGGCCTCTTTGTAGGGGCTACAAAGTGATCTGCACTTGGTTGTTGCTTCTGCAGGAGTTGGAGGCTCTCGGGAGAGGCTATGCTGTTAGTTGAGGCTGGCTGCCATTTATTTGGGTTTGAGACCCTTTGGTGGGCACCACAATGTAACCTGAGGCCAGTTGCCACTTGTGCTGGGCTTCTGGCTGCTTTGTTGAAGCTATGTTTCAGACTAAGACTGGTGCTGCTTATGCCAGGCTTGGGTCACATGATGGGAGTTTCAATGTAAGTTGAGATCAGTTGCCACTTGTTCTGGGCTTGGCGACACTTAGCAACAGCTGTAGGGCACATTTAGGCTGCTGCTGTTTGTTTGGAGTATGTGGACATTTGAGAGATTTGGGGAAAGTCTGAAGCATGAGTTGAGGCAAGCCACTTGTGTGGAGGAGCTGCTGGAAGAGGCTTGGGTAGGCAAGTTGGGTGGGGTGGGGGTCACAGGGAATCACCAGGGTAGGGCAAACAGTGTTAACCAGGTTAATGGAGAGCTCAGATTTGGTGCCCACCTATGCCAGGTTGTCTGGGTGGGAGGAGAATTTAACAAAGAAACAATGGCACCTGCCAGTGCTTCTGTCCTTGGAGAGAGTTGCTCCAATCCTTGCCCCTTCAGCCCTTGCGAAGCATTTAGCCAATTTAGTTTCTCCCCGTATGTTACTGATGCTTTTCAAGATGCTTCCCCTGCATAAGAGCTTAGAGGTAATGAGTATGTGAGTCAGGCCCTTTAAGACCTGCAGTGTCTCAGTTTCTAGCAGCCATTTATCTTTCTTGGATGCAATCCCTGCTGGTTTTCAAAGTCAGATGTTATGGGCATTCTATTTCCCAGCACTAATGTCCAGGTTGGGAGGCTCAGTGTAGGTCTGGGAACTCTTGCTTCTCAGGGGAAACCTTTGCAGCTGAAATATCTCTCCCAGTTCTTTTTTTAAGTTTATTTTTATTGTTGACAGCATTATAGATGTCCCCTATTTTCCCCCCACACTCTCCTCCACCCAGACCCCACCATACCCTAAGCCTTCACTACACTATTGTCTGTGTCCATGGGCTGGCAGCTTTTGAATTTGTCAATGAAAATAGCAAGACAAATTGAAAGTAAATTTAAGCATTTATTCATAATGTAATAGTATAAGGAAGAGTCTAAACTGGAAAAATCCTCAGCTACACCAATGTTCCATTTTCCCCCACCAAACTGTATTGGGAGAGGGTCAGATGTATCAGCGCTGGCAGGCATGTGGTATGGGGGAAGATAATCTTACAACTTAAAGAGCCCCAACTATATATAGTTCTATAGACCTGGAGGCAGGCTAAAGTGAGGTAGTAGTGGAAGGGTTAGGAGTGTAAAAGTACTGAAAATTGAGCCAGAATCGATAAAAATGTCGACCAGATACAATGAAAAGGTGGTTTATGTAGAGGCACATGAACAGTACAGGGTCTTAACTGAATCCTCTCCACATAAGAATGTCTCAAAATTGAGGCACTTGGACTAAGAATGCAGATATTGGTGCCTGAATGGGCCTTAGTCTGTGATTGCCACTACCCTCAGTGTCTGTGTGCACTGGTTGTGTTGTCCATCAGTCTAATGTGGAGACTGAAGACTTCCTTCATGACAAGTGTCAGATAAAGCCTTTGTAATTTCTAAGGTTGAACCTGAAAAATCACACATAGGATTTTGGCCTGGAGTCAGTGGCTCAATGTAAACTCATACATATTCATATAGTTGTACACATAGTATACACATAGTCATACTTACATATTACATGCACATATACACATTTATAAACATATTTAGAAATCATGAGTTCTCACAGATTGCTTCAACTCTAATCTTAATCTATCCTTTTTTTTCAAAAACAATTTTTTTATTAATTTATTTTTGTTACAGATGTTTCTCCTTTTTTCCCCATTGACAACCTCCTCTCCATCCCCTCACCCCGTCCCCAGCTTTGTTGTCCATGTCTATCAGTTATGCATACATGCGTATAAGTTCTGTGGTTTATCTCTTCCCTCCCCCCGACTCCTTCTTCTGAGGGTTGTCAGTCTGTACCCTACTTCTACATCTCTGGGTCTACCCTGTTCCTCAGACTGCTATGTTTATTATATTCCACAAATAAGTGAGATCATGTGATATTTGTCTTTCTCTGCTTGGCTTGTTTCACTTCGGATAATACTCTTGAGGTCCCTCCATGTCGTCTCAAAGGATAAGAGATCTTTCTTTCTTACAGCTGCATAGTACTCCATTGTATATATGTACCACAGCTTTTTTTATCCATTCATCCACTGATGGACACTTGGGCTGTTTCCAGATCTTAGCTATTGTAAATAGTTCTGCTATGAACATGGGGGTACATATATTCTTTCTGATTGGTGTTTCAGGCTTCTTAGGGTATATTCCTAGAAGTGGGATCACTGGGTCAAATGGCAATTCAATTTTTAATTTTTGAGGTAACACCATAGTGTTTTCTGCAGTGGCTACACCAGTCTGCATTCCCACCAGTAGTGTACTAGAGTCTCCTTTTCTCCACACCCTCGCCAACACTTGTTGTTTGATGATTTGTTGATGGTGGCCATTCTGACAGGTGTGAGGTGATACCTCACTGTTGTTTTAATTTGCATCTCTCTGATGATTAGAGATGTTGAGCATTTCTTCATATGTCTCTTAGCCATTTGTATGTCCTGTTTGGAGAGGTGTCTATTTAGTTCCTCTGCCCATTTTTTAATTGGGTTCTTTGTCTTCCTTTTGTTGAGTTGTATGAGCACTCTATATATTTTGGAGATTAACCCCTTATCTGATGTATCATTGGCAATTATGCTCTCCCATACGGTGGGTTCTCTTTCCGTTTTGATGGTTGTTTCTTTTGCTGTGCAGAAGCTTTTGAGTTTGATGTAGTCCCATGTGTTCATTTTTTTCCCTTTGTTTCTGTTGCCTTAGGTGATGTATCAGTGAAGATTCTGCTGCGTATGATGTCCGAAATTTTGTTGCCTACATTTTCTTCTAGGATTTTTATGGATTCACGAGTCACATTTAAGTCTTTTATCCATTTTGAGTTTATTCTTGTGTATGGTGTAAGTTGATGGTCTAGTCCCATTTCTGACAAAATCCATAATCTATCCTTTTAGGGCTTGTTCAGATCTTTTTTTCATGTGTGTATGTTCTTCCTTTCACAATGTGAATCTGACTCTGAACAACATCAATACATTTACTTATATGCTATGTCTTATAATGCTTTATAAAGTGTTTCAGAATGTAGATTGATAGAAAAACAAACCTACTAAAAAGATTTTTGTGATTTGTTTACAGCTCACCCCTGCCCTGTCTTGTCCAAGAGCTAGGGTATATGTCAAATACTCTACTGATAATGTACTTGCATTAGTGCTTTTTATCTCCTTCAGTATGTTAATTCTTTAATTTTAGTTTCGGTCCTTTGTGCTTTAATTTGTTATTGAGATAATTGCCATATAAAATTATATTAGTTTTAGATATACAACACAATGATTAGATATATGCATATATTGCAAAATGATCACCATGATATTTATAGTTAACATTCATCACCAAACATAGTTATAATTTTTCTCTTGTGCTGAAAATGTTTAAGATCTGTTCTCTTAGCAACTTGCAAATACACAATGTAGTATTATTAACTGTAATAACAATTCTATACATTACATCCTGGGACTTATTTATTTTATAAATGGAAGTTTGTAACTTTTGGTCACCTTCACCCATTTCACCCTCCACCCCACCTGCTACCTCTGGCAACCACCAATCTGGTGTCTTTGAGTTTGATTTGTTTTCATATTTTAAAGATTTTACATATAAGTGAGATCATATGGTATTTGTCTTTGTCTGACTTACATCACTTAGCATAATGCCTGCTAAAAGGATCCATGTTTTTGCACATGGCAGGATTTCCTTTTTTTATGCATAGATAATATTCCCCGGAATGAATATACATATATCACATTTTCTTTCTTTCTTTATTTATTGATAGACACTTAGGTTGTTTCCATGTCTTGACTATTATAATAATGCTGCAATGTACATAAGGGTTCAGATATCTTTTTTATTAAATTTATCTTTATTGTTGAAAGAGTTACAGATGTCCCTCTTCCCTCCCCCATTGACACCCTCCTTCCTGATCCCCCCATATTCCGCCTTCACAACACTGTTGTCTGTCTCCATTGGCTATGCATACATGCATATAAGTTCTTTGGTTCATCTCATACATCCCCCGTGCCTCCCTCCTCTGAGGTTTCTCAGTCTGAACCATACTCCTTTCTATGTCTCTGGGTTTATTTTGTTTATCAGTCTACCTTGTTCATTATATTCCACAAATAAGTGAGATCATATGGTATTTGTCTTTCTCTGATTGGCTTATTTTGCTTAGTGTAATACTCTTTAGGTCCCTCCATGTCGTCTCAAAGGACAAGAGATCTTTCTTCCTTACAGCTGCATAGTATTCCACTGTATATATGTACCACAGCTTTTTTATCCACTTATCTATTGATAGACACTTGGGCTGTTTCCAGATCTTAGCTATTGTAAATAGTGCTGCTATGAACATAGGGGTACATATAATCTTCCTGATTGGTGTTTCAGGCTTCTTAGGATGTATTCCTAGAAGTGGGATCGCTGAGTTAAATGGCAGATCAATTTTTAATTTTTTGAGAAAATACCGTACTGTTTTCCATAGTGACTGCACCAGTCTGCATTCCCACCAGCAGTGTACTAGAGTCCCCTTTTCTCCACTACCTCGCCAGCAATTGTTGTTTGATAATTTGTTGATGGCAGCCATTCTGGCAGGTGTGAGGTGATACCTCATGGTTATTTTAATTTGCATCTCTCTGATGATTAGTGACATTTAGCATTTCTTCATATGTCCCTTGGCCATCTGTATGTCCTTTTTGGAGAGGTGTCTATTTAGGTCCTCTGCCCATTTTTTAATTGTGTTCTTTCTCTTCCTCTTGTTGAGTTGTATGAGCACTCTATATATTTTGGAAATTAATCCCTTATCTGATGTATCATTAGAAGTTATGGTCTCCCATATAGTGGGTTCCCTTTCCATTCTGATGGTTGTTTCTTTTGCTGTGCAGAAGCTTTTGAGTTTGATGTAGTCCCATGTGTTCATTTTTTACTTGTTTCTGTTGCCTTAGGTGAGGTATCAGTGAAAATTCTTTGCGTATGATGTCTGAAATTTTGTTGCCTGCATTTTCTTCTATGATTTTTTATGGATTCATGAGTCACATTTAAGTCTTTTATCCATTTTGAGTTTATTCCTGTGTATGGTGTAAGCTGATGATCTAGTTTCATTTTTTTGGATGTAGCTGTCTAATTTTCCCAACACCATTTATTAAAGAGGCTGTCTTTACTCCATGGTATGCTCTTGCCACCTTTGTCAAATATTAATTGAGCATATTGTTTTGGGTCAATTTCTAGATTCTCTGTTCTCTTCCATTGGTCCACCTGCATGTTCTTGTGCCAGTAGCCGGCTGTTTTGATTACAGTGGCTTTGTAGCATAACCCAATATCCAATATTGTGATCCCACCTACTTTGTCCTTCTTTTTCAAGATTGCGGTGGCTATTCAGGGTCTTTTTTGGTTCCACATGAACCTTTGAAGTATTTGTTCTAGATCTGTGAAATATGTCATTGGTATTTTGATGGGGATTGCATTGAATCTATAGATTGCTTTGGGTAGTATGGACATTTTAATGATGTTATTTCTTCCAATCCATGAACAAGGTAAGTGCTTCCACTTTTTTATATCTTCTTCTATTTCTCTTTTCAATGTCCTATAGTTTTCTGCAAATATGTCCTTTATTTCTTTGGTTCAGTTTATTCCTATATATAGTAATTTTTTTGCCGCAATGGTAAATGGGATTGTTATTTTAGTTTCTCTTTCTCTGAGTTCATTATTCCTGCATAAGAATGCCATTGATTTCTTGATGTTTATTTTGTATCCTGCTACCTTGTCAAAGTCATATATTATGTCTAGTATATTTTTGATGGAGTCTTTAGGATTTTCTACGTACAATATCATGCCATCTGCAAATAATGGCAGATTTACTTCCTCCTTTCCAATTTGGATCCCTTTTATTTTTCCTTCTTGTCTAATTGCTGTGGTTAAGATTTCCAGTACTATGTTAAATAAGAGTGGCGAAAGTGGGCATCTCTGTCTTGTTCCTGTTCTTAAGGGAAATACTTGTAATTTGTGTGCATTGAGTATGATGTTGGCTGTAGGTTTTTCATATATGGCTTTTATTATATCGAGATATGATCCCTCTATTCACACATTGCTGAGCATTTTTATCAGAAATGGGTGCTGGATTTTGTCAAATGCTTTTTCAGCATCTATTGATATGATCATATGGTTTTTATCTTTCATTTTGTTTATGTGGTGTATCACATTTATTGATTTGCAAATGTTGTACCAGCCTTGCATCCCTGGGATGAATCCCACTTGGTCATGGTGAAAATTTTTTAAAATATATTCCTGGATTTGCTAATATTTTGTTAAGGATTTTGGCATCTGTGTTCATCAGGGATATTGGCCTGTAGTTTTCTTTCTTTTTAATGTCTTTTTCTGGTTTTGGAATTACAGTTATGCTGGCCTCATCAAACGAGTTTGGAAGTCTTACTTATTCTTGAATTTTTTGGAATAGTTTGAGGAGAATGGGTGTTAGTTCTTCTTTGAATGTTCGGTCGAACACCCGCGTGAAGCCATCCGAGCCTGGGCTTTTGTTTGCTGGGAGAGTCTTGATTACATCTTCAATTTTCTTAGTTGTTATTGGTCTGTTCAAGTTTTCTATCTCTTCTCAGTTCAGTTTTTGGAGACTATGCGTTTCTAGAAATTTGTCCATTTTGCTTAGATTGTCCAATTTGTTGCCGTGTAATTGTTCATTATATTTGTTAACGGTCCTTTGTATTGCTGTGGTGTCTGTTGTTACTTCTCCTCTTTCATTTCTGATTTTGTTTATTTGGGTCCTCTCTCTTTGTTCCTTGGTGAGTCTAGCCAAGGGTCCATCAATCTTGTTTATCTTTTCAAAAAACTAGCTCTTTGTTTCATTGATCTTTTGAATTTTTTTTTTTTTTTTTGGTGTCTATGTTATTTATTTCTGCTGTCATCTTTACAACTTCTTTCCTTCTACTTTTTCTGGGTTTTTCTTCTTGTTTGCTTTCTAGGTCTTTAAGTTGTGAGGTTAGATAGTCAATTACAAATTTTTCTTATTTCTTGAGGTAGGCCTGTAGTGCTATGAACTTCCCTCTCAGGTCTGTTTTCTCTGCATCCCATAGGTTTTGTGTTATTGTGTGTTCATTTTCATTGATTTCTAAGAAGTTTTTAATTTCTTCCTTGATCTCCTTGGTAACCCTTCATTGTTTAATAACATGCTATTTAGCCTCCATGTGTTTGAATGTTTTTGTTGTAATTGATTTCTAGTTTCATGCCATTGTGATCTGAGATGATGCTTGATATGATTTCAATCTTCTTGATCTTGTAGAGACTTTGTGTCCTATCATTTGGTCTATCTTTGAGATTGTCTCATTTGCACTTGAGAAGAATGTAAATTCTACAGTTTTGGGGTGTAATTCTCTGAAGATATCTATTAAATCCATTTGATCAAGTACATCATTTAGAGTCTTTGTGTTTCTGCTAATTTTTTGTCTAGAGGATATATCCAGTGATGGCACTGGGGAATTGAAATCCCCTGCTATGAATGTATTGCTGTTGATTTGTCCTTTGAAGTCCTCCAGAAGTTTTAAAATATATTTTGGTGCTCCTATATTAGGTGCATATATATTTATATAGGTTATATCTTCCTGTTGGATAGATTCTTTTAATATTACGTAGTGGCTTCTTTGTCTCTAGTATGGGCTTCATTTTAAAATCTGTTTTATTAGATATGAGTATTGCTACCCCAGCTTTTTTTTTTTTTTCTTTTCTTTGGCTTGAAAGATTTTTTTCCATCTCTTGACTTTCAACTTTTGTGAGTCTTTTGCTGTGAGGTGGGTCTCTTGTAGATATCATATAAATGAGTCATGCTTACTTATCCAATTAGCTACTCTGTGTCTTTTAATCAGAGCCTTCAATCCATTTACATTTAAGGTTATTATTGATATGTAGTTATTTACTGCCATTTTTGTTTATTCTGGTTATATATTTTTTCCCTATTTTTTTTGCTAATTACAGCCATCCTTTTGAGATTTATTGCAGTGCTGATTTGGTGCTAATATATTCCCTTAGTCTTTTGTCTGTGTGTGTCTATGAAGCTCTTTATTTCATGTTCTATTTTGAATAATAGTCTTGCTGGATAAAATCATCGTGGATTCAGATTGTTGTTTTTCATGACCTTGATTACTTCATGTCATTCCCTTCTGGCCTGTAGTGTTTCTGTTGAGTAGTCAGCTGATAGCCTTATGGGGGTTCCTTTGTAGGTAACCTGTTGCTTATCTCTTGCTGCCTTTAGGATTCTGTCTTTGTCTTTAATTTTGGGTATTTTAATTATTATGTGTCTTGCTGTGAGCCTCTTTGGGTTCTTCTTACTTGAAGCTTTCTGTACTTCTTGGACTTGTATGCCTTTTTTATTCACTAAGTTAGGGTGGTTTTCTGCCACTTTTCCTTCAAATATATTCTCTAACCTTTGCTCATTTTCCTCTTTTTCTGGAACTCCTGTGATGTGGATGGTGTTACGTTTCATATTTCCCCATATTTCTCTTAGGCTGTCTTCCTTTTTTCCCATTGTTTTTTTTGTTTTGTTTTGTTTTTTTTGGTTTTCTGATTGGGTGCTTTTTCTCTCCTGTCTTCCAATTCACTGATGTTGTCTTTGGCTTCCTCTACTCTGCTAGTTATTCCTTCCAATGTGTCCTTTATTTCTGCTATGTCATTCTTCATTCTTCATTTCTTCTTGGTGGTTTTTCATTTCCTATTTGTTGATTTTCAATGTTTCTATATCTTTACTTATGCTGCTGAGCTTCCTCATGATTATTACTCTGAACTCTCCCTCTGATATCTGCTCAATTCCCTTTCATTTATTTCATCTGGTGTCAAATTATCTTGTTCTTTCGTTTGGGATTTGTTTCACCATTTTGGCTATCTCAGTGGGTTTTGAGGCCTGCCAAATTTTCCTTGTGGGTGTTGGTGTTCTGCTGGTTGTGGCTCCCTCTACTGGGTTTGGATGAGTGTGGGAGGAACCTCATTAAACACGACTGTCAAGTCTTACTTTCCTGGGTAGATTCGCATGCCCAAAAAAGGTTTAGTTATCCTCTAGCTTTTTGCTTGGAGGCCATTAGTCTCAGTTACTTGATGAGCCTTGGGTTATAGACCTCAACCGAATGAAAACAATCCCTCAGGTATTCAGAGTAAGAAGATTTCCAGTGGGTGAGGCAGATGCTTGCTGGCTGTTAATGAGCCTCAATTTGCATTTCTCTGGCCTGGCTCGGTGGTATTAAATTTCCAAGGAAGGTGCTGTTGCTTCTCCTTGGTCCTCTGGGAAGGGGCTCTTTGAGTAATATGGCTACTATCCTGTGAGGACAAAACTCCCATTGCTCTCTCAGCTCTCCAAGTTCCTGAGTCTGTCCTTACAGTTCCAGTCCAGTCTGTCCTTTCTCTGCCATAGCCCAAGGTAAATGGCTGTAGTTAATTTAGTGCTCTGTCCCAGCCTCTGCTCTGTGGAGCTGGTTTGGGATTTTAACCCCAAGGGAGCTGCTCACAGCTAAAACAGCTGCTGTCCATGAGCTCCCAACCTGCCTTTCGAACCTTTGAAGTTCCTACCAGGTTTGATTTAGTGGCCTCTTTCTGTCCCTGCTTTTCTGTTGGTTTTCCCCCACAATTTGCCGTTATTTTAGTTGTAATTCCAGTTTGGTCCTGGGTGATTGCACAGCTTTCATTCACTCCACCACCATTTTGGAATCTTTTTTTCTAACACCATTTATTGAAGAGATTGTTCTTTCCCCATTGTATATTCTTAGCTCATTTTGTTGTAAATTAATTGATTATATATGTGTATGTTTATTTCTGAGCTTTCTCTTCTGTTTCATTGATCTGTGTGTGTTTTGAGTACTATAGCTTTGTAATATAGCTTGAAATTAGGAAGCATGATGACTCTAGCTTATTTCTTTTTTCTCAATATTGCTTGGGCTGTTTGGGGTCTTTTGTGGATCCATACAAGTTTTATGTTGTTAGCTTTCTGTAAAAAAATGTCATTGGGAATTTTATAAGAATTGCATTACATTTAGAGATTGCTTCAGGTAGCATAACAATGGAAACTGATTCCATTTTAATGATATTAATATAAATTAAATTAATTAGTTATATATTACTATAATTATATCATATTAATATTAATAACATTTTAACAATATTAATTCTTCCAATCTCTTTGCATGAAAAATATTTCCATTTATTTGTGTCTTCTTTATCTTTTTTCCTTTTCTTTTTATTTATTTTATAATTTTAATTTATTGAGGTGACATTGTTTAATAAGATTATATATATTTCAATTGTACATTTCTTATAATACATGATCTGTATATTACATTGTGTGCCCACCACCCAATATCAAATCATCTTCCATCACTATATATTTGGCTACCTTTACCCTTTACTACCCCCCCTTCCCTCTGGTAACTACCATACTGTTGTCTGTGTGTATAAGATTCCATTTTATATACCACATACGAGTGAAATATGGTTCTTAGCTTTTACTGATATTTTGTTTTGCATATTATCAAGGTTCATCCATGGCAATATTTCATCTTTTCTTATGGCTAAGTAGTATTCCATAGTATATAAGGCATCCCAAAAAATGTATAACACACTTTGAATAGTTATAAAGCCAGTGATTATTAAAATACATTTTATTTTCAAAATGCAAGAATCTGCAGATGCTGTTTAATTGTTTAATCAATGCTGGTTTTCAAACCGATGTGTGTTCTGGTCCAGGCCTTGCTGCTAATATGAAGCAATGGAATAGCAAACATCAGAATCATTTCATTTGGTATTTGTGTGCATTTTCTGTTAATAACTGCCCTCAATTCTTTTATTGTTGCTAATTTTGTACTGTAAACTTTATCTTTTATGTACCCCCATAAAAAAGTGTGTTTTGTTCAAAGCTTAGTTTTTCTTTACCCATTATTTCAAATCAGTTAAACTTGAAAAGGAGTGAGAATTAATTATCAGCTATTAAATTGTTTATACAATTTTTGGAGACCACATTTTTTTTTAAATTTAATTTTCTAGCAAAGGATACTTTGGTTATTTCCATATCTTTGCCATCCTGAATAATGCTGCAGTGAACATAGAGGTGCATATATCTTTGTAAGTAAATGTTTTCAAGTTTTTGGATACATACCCAGAAGAGAGGTTGCTGGTTCTTATGGTAAACTCTATTCTCAAGTTTTTGAGGAACTGCCATAGTGTTTTCCATAGTGACTATACCAGTTTACATTCTTACCAGCAGTGAATGAAGGTTCCTTTTTCTCCACAACCTCTCCAACACTTCTTTACTTTTCTTGTTGATAATAGCCTTTCTAAGAGGTGTGAGGTGAAATCTCATAGTTTTGATTTGCATTTTCCTAATAGTTAGTGAAGTTGAGCATCTTTTCATGTATCTGTTGGCCATTTGTATGTCTTCTTGGGAGAGGTGTTTGTTCGGTTCCAGTGACCATTTTTTAATTGGGTTGTTTGCATTTTTGGTGTTGAGTTGTGAGTTCTTTATATATTTTGAATATTAACCCTTTTGAATATTAACCCCTTGTCAGATCTGCTGTTTGCAAATATCATCTCCCATTTGATTAGTTGTTTTTGTTTTGGTGGTTTCTTTTGCTGTGCAGAATCTTTGTAGTTTGATAGAGTCGCATTCATTTATTTTTGCCTTTAGTTCCCTTGCCTTTGGGGTCAAAGTCATAAAATCTTCACTAAGACCAAGGTCCTTGAGTTTAGTACCTATGTTTTCTTCTATGTATTTTATTGCATCAGATATTATATTTAGATCTTTGATACAGTTTTAATTGAATTTATTGGGGTGGAATTTGTTAATAAAACCATACAGGTTTCAGTGTACATATCAATAAAACATCATCTGCCTACTTCACGTTTGCTCATCACCCAAAGTCAAGTCTCTTTCTTTCCCCATTTATCACCCCTTTACTCACTTTCACCTTCCCTCACACCTCTTTCCCTGTGGATGTCACCATAATGTACCATTTATTGAAGAGACTTTCTTTTCCACATTGTGTGTTTTAGGCCCCTTTGTCAAAAATTGTTTACCATATAAATGTGGTTTTATTTCTGTTCTCTCATTTCTGTTCCATTTTTCGGTATGTCTGTTTTTCTGCAAATATCATGCTGTTTTGATTATCATAGCTCTGTAGTATAATTTGAAGTCAGGTAGTATGATACCTTCAGCTTTATTCTTTTCTCATGGGATTGCTTTGGCTATTCAGAATCTTTTGTGGTATTATACAAATCTGATTTTTTTTGTTGTTGTTCTAGTTCTTTAAGAAATAACATTGGGATTTTGATGGGGATTGCATTAAATCTGTACATTGCTTTGGGTAATATGGCCATTTTAACTATGTAGATTCTTCCAATCCATGAACGTGGAATATCTTTTTATTTCATTGTGTCTTTTTCAATCTCTTTATTAATGCTTTGTAGTTTTTAGTATATATGTCTTTAACATCCTTTGTTAAGTTTATTTCCAAGTATTTTATTCTTTTGATTATAATTGCAAAAGGAATTGATTAAATTTTATTTCTTTTTCTGAAATTTCATTGTTGGTATACAGGAAGGCAGTGGATATTTGTACATGATTTTATATTCTGCAACTTTTCTGCATTTATTTATTGTTTTGAATTGTTTTTAATGGAGTCTTTAGGGTTTTCTATACATAGGATCATGTTGTCTGCAAGCAATGACACTTCTTCCTTCTCAATTTGAATGCCTGTTACTACTTTCTCTTGCCTGATTGCTCTGGTTAGGACTTTAGAACTATGTTGAATAAGAGTGGTGAGAGCAAACATCATATTCTTGTTCCTGATTTTAGAGGAAAAGCTTTTGTTTTTCACGATTGAATATGATATTGGCTGAGGTTTTATCATATATGGCATTTATTATGTTGAGGTACATTCCTTCTATAAATATTTTATTGACTGTTTTAATCATAAATTTTTTTTGTATCTATTGATAAGATCATATGACTGTTATTATTTGTTTAGTTAATGCGGTGTATCACATTGATCAATTTGCATATGTTGAACCATCCTTTGGCCCTAGAATGAACCCCACTTGATCATGATGTATTATTTTTAAAATGTATTGCTGTATTTATTTTGCTAGTATTTTGTTTAGGAATTTTACATCTGTAATCATCAGAGATATCGGTCTGTAGTTTTATTTTTTTGTGTTATCCTTGCCAGGTTTTGGTATAATGGTTATGTTGGCCTCATAAAATGTGTTAGGAAGTATTGCCTCTTTTTCAATTTTTTGGAAGAGTTTGAGAAGTATAGATATCAAAATTTCTTTGACTGTTTGATAGAGTTCTCTAGTGAAGCCATCTTTTGGGGGATCCTAGACTTTTATTTTGGGGGATTTTTTTGATGTTTTTTCACTTTCCCAACTGTTTATAGATCTACTTAGATTTTCCAATCCTTCATGGTTCAGTCTAGGAAGGTTATGTATTTTCATGAACTTATCCATTTCTTCTAGGTTATTGAACTTTGGACTGAGGTAATCAAGTGTTCTGTTTGCAACTTGGATTTGAGGATCTAACTCTTTCATTAGTGCCTTATAGTTTTGAGTGTATGAACAAACAGGTCTCTCATCAACTTGGTTAAATTTATTCCTGAGTATTTTATTCTTTTTGTTTCAATTATAAATGGGATTGTTTTTCTAAAATTTTTTTTATAATTTGTTATTAATTTGTAGAAATGTAACTTATTTTGCTATATTGATCTTATATCCTGAAAATTTCCTGAATTATTTATTAGTCTTGACAATTTTTGGTGCTGTATTTAGGGTTTTCTATATATAATATTATGTCATCTCAAAAAATATAGTTTTATTTCCTCTTTTTTCATTTGTATGCATTTTATTTATTTTTCTTGCCTAATTGCTCTGGTTAAGACTTCCAAATACTATGTTTACAAAAGTGGTAATATTGGATATTATTGTTTTGCATTGGATCTCAGAGGAAAAGCTTTCAGGTTTCACCAATGAGTCTGATAATAGCTGTGGAGATTGTGTGTGTGTGTGTGTGTGTGTGTGTGTGTGTGTGTGTGTGTATAGTCTTTATTATGTTGAGGTACATTTCTTTTATACCCACTTTGTTAATAGTTTTTATTATGAATGGATGTTAAATTTTGTCAGATACTTTTGCTGCATCTATTGAGAGAACTCATAAAACTCAGCACCAAACAAACAAACAAAAAACTCAGTTAAAAATAGCCAGACCATTTTCTCCTCCAGGTAGTTGCTTTACTAATAAAAGGCATTAGGCTCTGGAAATCTGTTAGGTTCAGAATTTTTAAAAATTTATCTTTATTGTTGAAAGTATTACAGATGTCCCAGGTTCAATTTTTTTTTTTTTAACTTGAGGCCACTGAATTATTCCCAATTGCAAGATTTCTTGTCATGGCTTGGTGATGAGGATAGGGTATAAGACAGCGGTTCTCAACCTGTGGGTTGCGACCCCTTTGGGGGTTGAATGACTCTTTCACAGGGGTCACCTAAGACCATCAGAAAACACGTATTTCCAATGGTGATTCATAACAGTAGCAAAATTACAGTTATGAAGTAGCAATGAAAATAATTTTATGGTTGGGGGTCACCACAACATGAGGAACTGTATTAAAGGGTCACAGCATTAGGAAGGTTGCGAACCACTGGATAAGAGATACATACATACATGATACATATATACCAACAACACATTCAGTAATGGAAGTTATAATAATGCCGTTTTTTGGTGGCTCAAGGAATAAGGGTCCTGTTGATGGCTGTCGCAAACCCAACACCAGAGAGTATAATGTTTTTCCCTCTAATCTTGGTCAAAAAGGCCCAAGAAATGAATTCTTCCTCATCTCCTCATTTTCCCATTGAACTGTGACCCTGGCTAATATCCTCATGTTCCAGTGGGATCATAAGGACTTTAACTTAACCCATAGTCTTATTTATTTTTAAAAGTTCAGAAGTCTGGATAAAATTAGGAATATGTTCTCTGATTCACCTCAAGATTAACTGGGAGGTTTGGAGGGGATAATACTTATGTTAGTGATATGACTCATTACCATGTGGACTTTAGTGGGGCTTTGTGTTGTGCCTGATGGACATTATCTGATCACAAGTATCTGATGGAGAACCTATCAGTGTCCTTCTTGAGATGCACTGTTTTGTAACAAGACCCATTAGATGTCTTTGGGAAAGACATTAACACTAGGTGATCCATGAGTAAGTACCAGCCCCTTGAAGGTGGTTATAAAAAGTTTTTCAGTGGCAGGAGCTCATCATGAGTGGACCAAACCAGTCCAAGACCAAATAGCAGCTAGCTAAGGAAGTGGAGGGTCTCAGGTGTACATGACATTTCTTCTACCTGCTCCCTGTTTTATCCTCCTTGGACAAAGTGGCCACTTAAAGACATTCTGAAAAAGGGGTCTGTCTAATGTACCAATGTCCCTAAGTTTAACAAGGTTACTTTTTTCATAGTTAAGGCAAACTATCCAAATCTCTATGGAATCTTTGGATCACAGGGCAAGGCAATCCTAGGGACTCTGCATACTTTCTCATTAAATTGAGAAAAATTTGCTGCATCATAGTTCCAGGGATATGCTTAGATTTAACAATAGTCATTGCACCCATTTCACATAAGAATGAACTGATCCTCCCAGCTGGTGTGGCTCAGTGGATTAAGCAACATCCCATGGACTGAGAGGTTCCAGTTCGATTCCCAGACAGGGCACATGCCCAGGTTGTAGGTTCAGCCCCCAGTATGGGGCATGCAGGAGCCGGCCAATCAATGTTTCTCTCTCTCACATTGACGTTTCTGTCTCTCTCTCTAAAAAAAATCAATAAAGACAAATTAAAAAAAAAGAATTAACTGATTATAGTCATTGCCATGTAGACAAATACTAAATATGACATTTGCTTTATCACTTGCTGCATAACAAGTTCTTACACCCTGGACAATAGTTTCTACAATGTCAGGTACCACTAGTGTCAAGGGCTGTGCTATGGATTGTATAGCCCAAATCAACTTAGAATCTATGAACTCAAGGCCAGGCACACAAGACAACTGAATTATCAAATGGAGATATAGGTTCAGGGAGACTTTGGCAGCATTAAATTTAGCAAAGAGAAAAGTCCCTTTTTTTTCTTTCTCAGGCAGATTTTGGGGGTAACTAATGTGCTAGGTGCTAGTAACCAAATAGGTTCACAATCTTCTTATGCATCTCTAAAATGCAGCAATTTTTATCAGAGCTTAAAAGAATGTGAGTGGAGTTGTACATCTATAACAATAATACATTCATTTTGGGGTGTTATACAACTGAGGTTTTTGTTGATTCAAAGGGATCCACCCATAGTTTGGTCTGGGTAAGGATCCTATTTGTGTTGCCCTTAGACCCCAAACCAGATAGTATTAATTAGTTTCCTGTCATCTTGGTGTCAAGGGTTGTCATGATTACAGTCACCTCTGCACCACCATTCATAAGGTCTAAGAAATAAAATTCTACACTATTCCCCAGTTGATTATATTTCTTAACAGAGGTCTTCAGATGTCCACTGGGGACATGAGGACCTTGCCTTCCACATGTCTTTTAATTTTTTAAAGCTTAGAGCTAGGGTAAATATTGGTTGGGCTCTCTGACTCATGTCAAGTTTCACTGAAAAGAATTGAGTGATAACACTTGTTTTAGTCATAGCAACTGTCACAATGTGTATCTAGTGGCACAGCTTTTTGAACACTGCATGACTATGATCTGTCCATGAGTACCTTGATGAAGAGCCTATCAATCACCTCATTTGAAAACCCATACATCTCCTTGAAAACACCTTTGCTCAGTTTGTCCAGCTGTAAGTACCCAATTATCATTTTTTCATCACTTTCTTTGTTGGTCAATGGTTGCTATCTTGACAGTAGCTGCTATTATATGCCAAAATTTTGTCAATTAAGATAAAAATTGTGTGGTAGATGAACTGACTGGACCTTATTAGGAGGCTTAATTGAGCTTGATATCCAACAAGTGTGGCAAATAAACCTAGAAATCTGAGTCTAGTTAAAAATTTCATAATTTCTCCCCTTATTCCATCAATGTAGAGCATAGGGACCATCATGGTGATATGGGGGCCGACATAGCCTTTACAAGAGTGATCCAAAATGTTTTTTAGCGGAGGAAACTCATTATAATCGGACCTTTCTTTCAGAGCCTAAATAGTACCCAACTGAAGAAGGAGAGGGTCTCAGATATTTGTGTTCTTTCAATCACCTTTTCCCCCTCCACTTCCTTGGGCAATGTGGTTACTGTCAAGGCTCCACTAATGAGTTTGGTTTTTTTTAACATGCCCCATAGATGCTAGTCTTTTTTTTTTTTTTTAACCAAGTTTTAAAAGATTATTGACTACATTGTTTGCTTTGCCAATTTGTCAGAGAAAAAGCTACCAGTTTTGACTTGATCAATTAAGGTAGCAAGTCAAATTGAAAGTAACAATTAAGTTTTATTTACTTGTTGCAATAGTATAAGCAAGAGCCTAAACAGGAAAGGACCCCAAATATATCAATGCAGATGTGGAGTGGCGGTTGAGGGAAGATCATGTCACAGCTGAAGGAGCCCTAAACAAAAGGTTCTTGCCCTTTGATGAACCCAGGAGCCTTGCAGATGTTAATGTATGATGTCTAGTAATGTAAAAGTTCTGAATACTAAGGAACTGAGAAAAGTGTCTTCAGGTTCCTCCAGTAACATGGTATCTGGAGGCAGAGGCATCTAACACATACAGTAAATCAATTCACTCTTCCCCCTTTCACAAGGTGGCCTCTGATGAAGGCACTTTGTATAGGAATGTAGAATGCCTAAGAACATGGCATGGGTGGGCCTTAGTCAGTGATTGAACTTACGTCCAGTGTCTGAAGTTCACTGGCTATGTATCAAATTTGGTATAGGATGAGAAGTTTCCTTTCCATGGGAACTGCCAGGTAGAGTCCTTATAATTATCTGTGGTTGGGCCTGAAATATCAAATGTAGAATTTTGGCCTGGAATTGGACTCTTATATATACATGCATATAAATATGCATGCACATATTCACATGCATACACACACGTGCACATGTAGATGCATATATATATATGCAGAGGGATATTTAGAAAACATGAGTTTTCACAGGCACCTTCAGTTTCAGTCCATCAGCTCAGGACTTGTTTTTGCCTTCCTCCATTTTATGTGTGTATGTCCTTTCTCCACAGTGTGAACCTCTGAACATCAAAACATTTATTTGTTTGTTTAGTCCTATAATGTTTCTAAGAGTTGCTTAGTATATACCACTAAAAAATAAACCCACTGAAAATATTTTGTAATTTGTTTATAGCCTGCCTCCTACAGTGTTGTCCTAGAATGAGGGTTTATGTCAAATATTATACTGATCAATTAATTGGGTTAATATGTTTTCTTTCTTTTTTTTCCCTAGTAGATGCATTTTTTAAAGTTTTCTTACAATTTTAATTCTCTTACAGTTGATTTTGTTTTAATTTTTGATATATGGAACATGAACCACATTCTAAAACTAGAAAATAAGTAAAATGGTAGAGTTAGAGGATTATCATTCCTTCCTGAGTGTTCCCCTCTCATCTTGTAGGTAACCAACTATATTGTTTTCTTATGTTTCCTGTGTTTTCTCTTTTATAGGTAAATACCTCTCTATTTCTATTTTTCCTTTATTTCTTTTGTTTTCCTAAAACCAGAAAGTTGTACACATGTTTTTCCTTTCTCGTGTTTTTTTTTTTTTTCCACTTAAAATTATTTCCTGGAAATACTTCTAAATCAGTTTACAGAGACCTTGATTCATCATGTTACTTATGAGGATTTAGACTATGCCATAGTTTATAGAATGCATCTTATTTTATTCAACTAGTCTCCCATACTTGAACATTTATGTGGTTTTGAATATTTTTCAATGAAAAATAATGCTGTCATGATAACCATGTACATTTTTATTTTTGCCTATTAATATGTATTAATCTAAAGTAGAAATAACACAAGAAAACTAGAGACTAATATGACATATTTAGTGCAAGAAATGTTTATGAATGAAGGAGATAGCTTTAACACATACCCGTTAAAACTCTTACAACATTTTTCATGTCAGATCTTACATTATGGTAATTTATTTACAGCTGTTTATGTGAAAAATGATGTTGTAGACTTGTTATAAACTTGAAAGTTAGGGATTTTACATTAGATTTGTTTTTCTATTTAATGCACTAAATGCTTCTCTCTATGTCGCTCATAATAAAGGCCCAGGTGAAGATCCTATGCTTAAGCATCAAGATTCAATCTCAAAAATCCAACTGCAAGTAAAGAAACAAAGAACTTCTAATGGTGAGAAAATCACTGGTAAGTATAATAATTATAGATAACATTTTAAAAATTAAATTTATTTGGGTGACATTGGTTAATGAAATTGTATAAGTTTCAAGTGTAAAATTCTATGATATGTGATCCGTATATTGCATTGTGTGCCCACCACCCAAAGTCAGATCTCCTTCCATCACTATGTATTTGATTCTCTTTACCTTTTATTAACATTCCTACCCCCCTTTCCTCTGGTAAGCACTATACTGTTGACCGTATCTGTGATCTTTTATTTGCTTTTCTTGTTTGTTAATTTAGTGCTTTCAGTTTTATATCTCACATATGAGATCATGTAGTTCTTGATTTATTCCATCTGACTTAGTTCACTCAGCATAATATACTTAAGATCCATTCATATTGTAACAAATAGCAGTATTTAATCTTTTCTTTTTTATTGTTTTTAAAAATATTTAATGTAATTTAATTTTCCATCACCATTTACCCCCTCTGTGTCCTCGTCTACCTCCACCCGCCCTCCTCCGTCCCTGCAATCACCACAGTGTTTTAAATGTCCATGAGTTCTCTCTCTTTTCTATTTTTGCTCAATTCCTCCCCCCCCATCCCCCACTAGAGCTGTCCTCCTGCTCTCTATGAGTCTGTCTCTATTTTGCTGGGTAGTTCAGTTTGTTCATTAAATTCCACATATAAGTGAAATCATATGGTACTTGTTTTCTCTGACTGGCTTATTTCACTTAGCATTATTTTTCCCAGGTCCATCTATGCTGTTAAAAAGGGTAAAATCGTCTTTTTGTGGCAGAGTAGTATTCCATTGTGCAAATGTGCCACAGCTTTTTATCTACTCATCTAACAATGGACACTTGGGCTGTTTCTAGATCTTAGCTATTATAAATATTGCTGCTATGAACATAGGGGTACATACATTCTTTCTGATTGGTGTTTCAGGCTTCTTAGTATATATTCCTAGAAGTGGGATCACTGGGTCAAATGGCAGTTCAATTTTTAATTTTTTGAGGAAGCACCATATTGTTTTCCACAGTGGATGCACCAGTCTGCCTTCCCACCAGCAATGTACTGGAGTACTCTTTTTTTCCACATTCTCACCAACATCTGTTATTTGAAGATTTGTTGATGGCAGTCATTCTGGTAGCTGTGAGGTGGTACCTCATTGTCATTTTAATTTCCATATCTCTGATGATTAGTGATGTTGAGCATTTTTTCATATGTCTCTTGGCAATTTGTATGTCCTGTTTGGAGAGGTGTCTATTTTAACTGGATTGTTTGTCTTCCTTTTGCTGAGTTGTATGAGTACTCTATATATTTTGGATATTAACTCCTTAACAGATGTATCATTGGCAAATATATTCTCCCAGAAAGTGGCTATCCTTTTCATTTTGATACTGGTTTCTTTTGCTGTGCAAAAGCTTTTTAGTTTGATGTAGTCTTATTTATTAATATTTTCCTTTGTTTCTCTTGTCCTAGGCAATGTATCAGTGATAATTTTACTACAAGTGATGTCAGAAATTTTGCTGCCTACATTTTCTTCCAGGATTTTTATGGTTCCCTGAGTGATATTTAAGTCTTTTATCTATTTTGAGTTTATTCTTGTGTATGGTGTAAGTTGGTGGTCTAGTTTCATTTTTTTTTTGCATGTACCTGTCCAATTTTCTGAATATCATTTATTGAAGAGACTCTCTTTCTTTCCATTGTACGCTTTTGCCTCCTTTGTCAAATATTAATTGTGCATAATGTCTTGGGTCGATTTCTGGGTTCTCTGTTCTGTTCCATTGATCTATATGCTTGTTCTTCTGCCAGTACCAGGCTTTTCTTTTCTTTTATTTTTTATTACAATGGCTTTATAGTATAACTTGATATGTGGTATTGTGATCCCTCCAACTTTGTTCTTCTTTTTCAAGACTGCTGTGGCTATTTGGGGTATTTTTTGGTTCCAAATAAGCTTTTGGAGTATTTGTTCTAGATCTGTGAAATATGCTGTTGGTACTATAATAGGGATTACATTGAATCTGTAGATTGCTTTAGGTAGTATGCACATTTTAATGATATTGATTCTTCCAATCCATGAACATGGTATATGCTTCCACTTTTTTATATCTTTCTCTATTTCTTTTTTCAATGTCTTGCAGTTTTCTGAGAACAAGTCCTTTACCTCTGTGATTAAGTTTATTCCTGGGTATCTTAATTATTTTCTTGCAGTGGTAAATGGGGTTGTTTTTTGTTGTTGTTGTTGTTTCCCTTTCTGAGTTATCATTAATGGTGTATAAGAATGCCATAGATTTCTGTTTTTTTTTTTTTTTTTTTTTTTGCATCCTGCTACTTTGTGGAATTCATTTATTAAATCTTGTACATTTTTGATGGAGTCTTTAGAGTTTTCTAGGTACAATATCATGTCATCTGCAAATAATGACAGTTTCACTTCTTTCTTTCCAATTTAGATGCCTTTTATTTTTTCTTCTTGTCTAATTGCTGTGGCTAAGACTTCCAGTACTATGTTGAATAAGAGTGGCAAAAGTGGAAATCCCTGTCTTGTTCCTTTCTTAAAGGAAAAGCTTTTAGTTTTTGCCCATTGAGTATGATGTTGGCTGTAGGTTTGTTATATATGGCCTTTACTTTGTTGAGATATGGCCCTCTATTTCCACTTTGCCATGCGTTTTATCAGAAATGGGTGCTGGATTTTGTAAAATGCTTTTTAAGCATCTATTGATATGATCATACGATTTTTACTTTTCATTTTGTTTATGTGGTGTATCACATTAATTAATTTGCAAATATTGTACCAGCCTTGCATCCCTGGGATAAATCCCACTTGGTCGTAGTGAATAATTTTTATAATATATTGCTGGATTCAATTTCAGGGAATTAGGATGATGCTGGCCTCATTAAAGGAGCTTGGAAGTCCTCCTTCCCCTTGAATTTTTTGGAATAGTTTGAGGAGAATAGTTCTTTGAATGTTCAGTAAAACTCTCCTGTGAAGCCTTCTGGACCTGGGTTTTTGTTTGCTGGAAGTTTATTGATTACAGCTTCAATTTCCTTAGTTGTTATTTGTCTGTTCAATTTTTCTGACAATTCCCAGTTCAGTTTTGGGAGACTGTGTAATTCTAGGAATTTGTTTATTTTGCCTAGGCTGTCCAGTGTGTTGGCATATAATTGTTCATAGTGTTATCCAACAATCTTTTGTATTTCTGTGGTGTCAGTTGTTACTTCTCTTTTGTTTCTGATTTTATTTATTTGGGCCTTCTCTCTTTGTTTCTTTATGAGTCTGGCTAGAGGTTTATTGATCTGGTTTATATTTTCAAAGAACAAGCTCTTGTTTCATTGTTCTTTTGAATTTTTTGCTGTTGTTTCCGTCTCTAAGTCATTTATTTATCCTCTGACCTTTATTATTTCTATCCTTCTACTTTGAGTTTTTCTTTTTGTTCACTTTCTATTTCTTTAAGTTGTAGGGTTAGATAGTCAATCAGAATTTTTTCTTGTTTCTTGAGGTGAGTCTGTAATGCTATGTCCTTCCCTCTCAGAACTGCTTTCACTGTGTCCCATAGATTTTGTGTTGTTGTGTGTTCATTTTCATTGATTTCCAGGAAGTTTTTTATTTCTTCCTTGATTTCCTTGGTGACACATTCATTGTTTAATAACATGCTATTTAGCCTCTATGTGATTGAATGTTTTTCAGTGTTTTTATTGTAATTAATTTCTAGTTTTATGCCATTGTGATCTGAGATGCTGCTTGATATGATTTCAATCTTCTTGAACTTGTAGAGACTTATTTTGCGTCCTAACTTGTGGTCTATCTTTGAGAATGTCCCATGTTCACTTGAGAAGAATATGAATTCTGCAGTTTGGGGGTATAATTCTCTGTAGATCTCTATTAAATCCATTAGATCTAGTGCATCATACTGTGTCTCTGTTTCCTTGTTAATTTTTTGTCCGGAAGATCTATCCAGTGATGTCAGTGAGTATTGAAGTCCCCTACTATAATTGTATTGCTGTTGATTTCTCCCTTGAAGTCCTCCATAGGTTTTCACATATATTTTGGTACTCCTATATTGGGTGCATATATGTTTACCATGGTTATATCCCCTTGTTGTTTTGATCCTTTTAATATTACGTAGTGGCCTCTTTGTCTCTTGTTATGGCCTTCATTTTTAAGTCTATTTTATCACATATGAGTATTGCTACTATAGCTTTTTTTTCATTTCCATTTGCTGGGAAAATTTTTTCCCATCCCTTTACTTTCAACCTGTGTGAGCATTTTGATCTGAGATGTGTCTCTTGTAGACAACATATATATGAATCATGCTTTTTTATCCATTCAGCTACTCTGTTTCTTTTGGTTGTTGCATTTAATCCATAATCCATTTACATTTAAAGTTATTGTTGATATGTACTTATTTATTGACATTTTAATTTATTATGCCTGTTTCTCTCTCTATTTCTCCTGCTTATTACAGCATTCCCTTTAACATTTCTTGCAATACAGGTTTGGTGGTAATATATCCCCTTAGTCTTTTTTTTTTTTTTTTTTCTGGGGTGCTCTTTATTTCACCTTTTATTTTGAATGATAACCTTGGTGCATAGAGTTGTCTTGCATTCAGATCCTTCTTTTTCATTACCTTGAATACTTCATGCCATTCCCTTCTGGCTTATAGTATTTCTGTTGAGAAATCAGCTGACAACCTTATGGAAGCTCCGTTGTAGGTAAACAGTTGCTTTTCTCTTGGTACCTTTAAGATTCTCTGTCTTTAATGTTTGGTATTTTAATTATGATGTGTCTTGACATTGGTCTCTTTGCATTCTTCTTATTTGGGACTCTCTGTGCTTCCTGAACTTGTATGCCTTTTTCCTTCACCAAGTTAGGGAAGTTTTCTGCCACTTTTTCTTCTAATAGATTCCCTAACCCTCTTCTTCTGGTACTCCTATAATTTGATGTTGTTACATTGCATGTTTTCCCACCACTTTCTTAAACTGCATTCCTGTTTTTAATTTTTTTCTTCTTTTTTGCTTATCTGATTGAGTGATTTTTTTCTACTCTGTTTCCTAATTCACTGATCCAGTCCTCAACTTGTTCTAATCTGGTGGTTTTTTTCTTCAATGTGTTCTTTTATTTCTGCTATGTCATTCTTGATTTCTGATTGGTTGTTTCTCATTGTTTCTATATCTTTTCTTATGCTGTTGAGTGTCCTCATATTATTATTCTGAACTCTATATCTGACAACTTGCTTATCTCCATTCATTTAGCCCTTCTTCTGGAGAATTCTCTTGTTCTTTCATTTAGGATTTGTTTCTTTGTTTCACCATTTGGTTGTCTCAGCAGAGTTAGGAGCCTGCCAAAATCTCCCCATGGATATCTATATTCTGAAGATTGTGGCTCCCTCTCCTGGGTTTGGGCATTTATGGAAGGGACCAAGTGGGACACCAATGTCTGGTGTTATTCTCACAGGTAGAGTTGCAGGCCAGGCAATGATTCAAATATCCCAGAGATTCACCTCTGCCTGCAGGCTGATTAACGTCTCAGTCACTTAATGAAGTATGGGCATTTTAGTAATATTAATTCTTCCAATCCATGGACATGGTATATGCTACCACTTGTTTGTATCTGCCTGTATTTATTTTTACAATGGCCTGTAGATTTATCAGTACTGGTCTTTACCTCTTTGGTTAAATTTATTCCTAGTATCCTAATTATTTTGTTGTAGTGGTAAATGGGATTGTTTTTTAGTTTCTCTTTCTGAGAGTTTATTATTGGTGTATAAAAATATCTTCAACTTCTATTTTTTTATTATTATTTTTATTAATTTACTTTTGTTACAGATGTTTCTCCTTTTTTCCCCCATTGACACCCTCCTCCCCCTCCCTCCCTGCCCCATCCCCAGTATTGTTGTCCATGTCCATTGGTTATCAGTACATGCATACAAGTTCTGTGTTCATCGCTCCCCACCCCCACCCCTCTTCTGGCAAATGTCAGTCTGTACCCTACTTCCACGTCTCTGGGACTACCCTGTTCCTCACACTGTTATGTTCATTATATTCCAGAAATAAGTGAGATCATATGATATTTGTCTTTCTCTGCTTGGCTTGTTTCACGTAGGATAATAGTTTCCAGGTCCTCTCATGTCGTCGCAAAGCATAAGAGATCTTTCTTTCTTACAGCTGCATAGTACTCCATTGTGTATATGTACTATAGCTTTTTTATCCATTTGTCTACTGATGGACACTTGGGCTGTTTCCAGATCTTAGCTATTTTAAATAGTGGTGCTATGAACATGAGGGTACATGTATTCTTTCTGATTGGTGTTTCAGGCTTCTTAGGGTATATTCCTAGGAGTGGGATCACTGGGTCAAATGGTAATTCAATTTTTAATTTTTTGAGGTAACACCATAGTGTTTTCCATAGTGGCTGCACCAGTCTGCACTCCCACCAGTAGTGTACTACAGTCCCCTTTTCTCCACACCCTCGCCAACACTTGTTGTTTGATGCTTTGTTGATGGCGGCTATTCTGACAGGTGTGAGGTGATACCTCATTGCTGTTTTAATTTGCATCTCTCTGATGATTAGTGAAGTTGAGCATTTCTTCATATGTCTCTTGGCCATTTGTATGTCCTGTTTGGAGAGGTGTCTATTTAGTTCCTCTGCCCATTTTTTAATTGGGTTCTTTGTCTTCTTTTTGTTGAGATATATGAGCAATCTATATATTTTGGAAATTAGTCCGTTATCTGATATATCATAGGCAATTATGCTCTCCCATACAGTGGGTTGCCTTTCCACTTTGATGGTTGTTTCTTTTGCTGTGCAGAAGCTTTTGAGTTTGATGTAGTCCCATGTGTTCATTTTTTCCTTTGTTTCTGTTGCCTTAGGTGATATATCAGTGAAAATTTTGCTGCGTATGATGTCTGAAATTTTGTTGCCTACATTTTCTTCTAGGATTTCTATGGATTCATGAGTCACATTTAGTCTTTTATCCATTTTGAGTTTATTCTTGTGTATGGTGTAAGCTGACGGTCTAGTTTCATTTTTTTGCATGTAGCTGTCCAATTTTCCCAACACAATTTCTTAAAGAGGCTGTCTTTACTCCATTGTATGCTCTTGCCACCTTTGTCGAAAATTAATTGAGCATAATGTTTTGGGTCAATTTCTGGGTTCTCTGTTCTATTGCATTGATCTATGTGCCTGTTCTTGTGCCAGTACCAGGCTATTTTGATTACAGTAGCTTTGTAGTATAACCTGATGTCCGGTATTGTGATCCCTCCTACTTTGTCCTTCTTTTTCAAGATTGCTGTAGCTATTCGGGCTCTTTTTTGGTTCCATATGAACTTCTGAAGTATTTGTCCTAGTTCTGTGAAATATGTCGTTGGTATTTTGATGGGGATTGCGTTAAATCTATAGATTGCTTTGGGTAGTATGGACATTTTAGTGATGTTAATTCTTCCAATCTATGAACAAGGTATGTGCTTCCACTTTTTTATATCTTCCTCTATTTTTTTTCAATGTCCTGTAGTTTTCTGCAAATAGACCCTTTACTTCTTTGGTTAGGTTTATTCCTAGGTATCTTAATTTTTTTGCCGCGATGGTAAATGGGATTGTTTTTTTTAGTTTCTCTTTCTGTGAGTTCATCATTGGTGTATAGGAATGCCGTCGATTTCTTGACATTAATTTTGTATCCTGCTACTTTGCCAAATTCATTTATTAAGTCTAGTAGATTTTTTATGGAGTCTTTAGGGTTTTCTATGTATAATATCATGTCATCTGCGAATAATGACAGTTCCCCTTCTCCTTTCCAATTTGGATCCCTTTTATTTTTTTCTTCATATCTGATTGCTGTGGCTAAGACTTCCAGTACCATGTTAAATAAGAGTGGTGAAAGTGGGCATCCTTGTCTTGTTCCTGTTCTTAAGGGAAATGCTTTTAGTTTTTGTCCATTGAGTATTATGTTGGCTGTAGGTCTCTCATATATGGCCTTTATAATGTTGAGATATGATCCCTCTATTCCCAAATTTCTGAGCGTTTTTATCAGAAATGGGTGCTGGATTTTGTCAAATGCTTTTTCAGCATCTATTGATATGATCATATGGTTTTTATCTTTCATTTTGTTTATGTGATGTATCACAATTATTGATTTGCGTATATTGTACCAGCCTTGCATCCCTGGGATGAATCCCACTTGGTCATGGTGAATAATTTTTTTGATGTATTGCTGGATCCGATTTTCTAGTATTTTGTTAAGGATTTTGGGATCTATGTTCATCAGGGATATTGGCCTGTAGTTTTCTTTCATTGTAGTGTCTTTTTCTGGTTTTGGAATTAGAATTATGCTGGCTTCATAAAACGAGTTTGGAAGTCTTCCTTCTTCTTGAATTTTTTGAAATAATTTGAGGAGAATGGGTGTTAGTTCTTCTTTGAATGTTCGGTAAAAGTCGCCTGTGAAGCTGTCAGGGCCTGGGCTTTTGTTTGCTGGGAGGGTCTTGATTACATCTTCAATTTTTCGTTGTGATTGGCCTGTTCAAGTTTTCTATCTCTTTCCGATTCAGTTTTTGGAGACTATGTGTTTCTAGAAATGTGTTCATTTCGCTTAGATTGTCGAATTTGTTGCCATATAAATGTTCATAGTATTTGCTAATGATCCTTTGTATTTCTGTGGTGTCAGTTGTTACTTCTCCTCTTTCATTTCTGATTTTGTGTATTTGGGTCTCTCTCTTTGTTTCTTGGTGAGTCTAGCTAAGGGTCCATCAATCTTGTTTATCTTTTCAAAAGACCAGCTCTTTGTTTTATTGATCCTTTGAATTGTTTTTTTTTTTTTTTTTTGGTCTCAATATCGTTTATTTCTGCTCTGATCTTTACTATTTCCTTCCTTCTACTTGCTCTAGGGTTTTCTTTTTGTTTGCTTTCCAGTTCTTTAAGTTGTGAGGTTAGGTAGTCAATTAGCAATTTTTCTTCTTTCGTAAGGTGGGCCTGTAGTGCTATGAACTTCCCTCTCAGAACTGCTTTCGCTGTATCCCATAGATTTTGCGTTGTTCTGTTTTCATTTGCATTGGTTTCCAGGAATTTTTAAAATTCTTCCTTGATCTCCATGGTAACCCATTCATTGTTCAGTAACATGCTATTTAGCCTCCATGTGTTCATATGTTTTTGCATGTTCTTGTTTCAATTGATTTCTAGTTTCATGCCATTGTGATCTGAGAAGATGCTTGATATGATTTCAATCTTCTTGAACTTGTAGAGACTTAGTTTGTGCCCTAACATATGGTCTATCTTTGAAAATGTCCCATGTGCACCTGAGAAGAATGTGAATTCTGCAGTTTTGGGGTGTAATTCTCTGTAGAGATCTATTAAATCCATTTGATCTAGTGCTTCATTTAGAGTCTCTGTTTCCTTGTTAATTTTTTGTCTAATGGATCTATCCAGTGATGTCAGTGGGGTGTTGAAATCTCCTGCTATGATTGTATTGCGGTCGATTTCTCCTTTGAAGTCCTCCTGAAGATTTTTAATATATTTTGGTGCTCCTATATTGGGTGCATATATGTTTACCAAGGTTTTATCTTTCTGTTGGATAGACCCTTTCAATATTATGTAGTGGCCTTCTTTGTCTCTAGTTATGGTCTTCAATTTGAAATCTAATTTATCAGATATGAGTATTGCTATCCCAGCTTTTTTTTCCTTTCCGTTTGCTTGGAAGATTTTTTTCCATCCCTTTACTTTCAACCTATGTGAGTCTTTTGTTGTGAGGTGGGTCTCTTGTAAACAACATATATGTGAATCATGTTTTCTTACCCAGTCAGCTACTCTGTGTCTTTTTATCGGAGCATTCAGTCCATTTACATTTAAGGTGATTATTGATATGTACATATTTATTGCCATTTTTGTTTAGTGTGGTTATATTTTTCTTTCTATTTCTTCTATTAATAACAGCAGTCCTTTTAACATGTCTTGCAGTGCTGGTTTGGTGCTAATATATTCCCTTAGCCTTTTTTTGTCTGGAAGCTCTTTATTTGACCTTCTATTTTGAATGATAGCCTTGCTGGATAGAGTAGTCTTGGATTCAGATCCTTGTTTTTCATGACCTTGATTACTTCATGTCATTCCCTTCTGGCCTGTAGTGTTTCTGTTGAGAAGTCAGATGATAGCCTAATGAGGTTTCCTTTGTAGGTAACCTGTTGCTTATTTCTTGCTGCCTTTATGATTCTCTCTTTGTCTTTAATTTTTGGCATTTTAATTATTATGTGTCTTGGTGTGGGCCTGTTTGGGTTCTTCTTACTTGGGGCTCTCTGTGCTTCTTGAACTTGAATGCTTTCTTCCTTCACCAGGTTAGGAAAGTTTTCTGTCACTATTTCTTCAAATATATTCTCTAACCCTTGCTCATTTTCTTCTTCTTCGGGGACTCCAATGATGCGAATGTTATTAAGTTTCCAGTTGTCCCACAGTTCTCTTAAGCTGTCTTCCTGTTTTTTCATTGTTTTTTCCTTTTGGTTTTCTGATTGATTTTTTTCTACTCTGTCTTCTAATTCACTGATCCGGTCCTCTGCTTCCTCTACTCTGCTGGTCAGTCCTTCCAATGTGTTCTTTATTTCTGCTATGTCATTCTTTATTTCCACTTGGTTGGTTTTCATGGTGTCGATGTCCTTACTCATGCTGTTTAGTTTCCTCAAGATCATGGCTCAGAACTTTACCTCTGATAATTTGCTTAACTGCATTTCATTTATCTCATCTTCGGTAGAGTTCTGTTGTTCCTTCTTTTGGGTACTGTTTCTTTGTTTCACCATTTTTGCTATCTCAGTGAGTTTTGGAGCCTGCCAAATTTTCCTGTGGATGTTGGTGTTCTGCTATTTGTGTCTCCCTCTGCTGGGTTTGGATGAGCGTAGAGGATCCTCCTTCAGCACCACTGTCATGTCTCACTTTCCTGGGTAGATTTGCAAGCTCAGGAAAGGTTTAGTTATGTTTTAGCTTTTTGCCTGAGGCTATTAGCCTCAGTTACTTGAAAATCCTTAGGATCTCATTTGAATGAGAAACTCCCTCAGATGTTTACAGTGTAAGAGGATTTCCTGAGGGTGGGGCCAATGCTGGTTGTTAATGAGCCTCAATTTGCATTTCTTTGCCTCTTTTCCTCACCTGGGAATCTGCGAGGGAGAGGCTTCCACAGCTCCAGGAAAGAGCAAACTTGGCTGCTGTTTTGTGTAACTGGGAAGGAGGGGCTGGCCACCACCATCCTTTGTGGCCACAGCTCAGCACACACTCTGAGCACCCTCCAAATCCCAGGTGTCCCCACAGAGTTCCAGTCCAGTCCACCCTCCCTCTGCCGGAGCCCCAGGTGAGTGACTGTGGCTATTTAGCGCTCTGTCCCAGTCCTCTGGGCTGTGGAGCATCTGGGGCTCTTAACCCCGAGGGCGGGCGCCACTGCTGCTCCCAGCTCAGGCCGCTGCTCACAGCCAAGGCCGCTGCTGTCCATGGGCTCCCAGCCTGCCTCCCTCACGCACCTCCACAGATCCTACCAGGCTCATTCAGTGTTCCTGATTGTATGGTCCTCTCCCATTGCTTTTCTGTTGCTTTTTCCCGACAATTTGTCTTTATTTTAGTTGTAATTCCCGTTTGGTCCTGGGAGATCATCTGTGTAGCTTCCATTCACTCCACCGCCATTTTCCTATCTCTTCAATTTCTAGATGTTAATTTTGTGTCCTGCTTGTCTGCCAAATTCATTTATTAAATCTAATAGTTTTTTGGTGGAGTCTTTGTGATTTTCTATGTACAATATTTTTTCATCTGTGAATAATGACAGTTTTACTTCCTCCTTTCCAATTAAGTACCTTTATTTGTCTTAATGTCTAATTGCTGTGGCTAAGATTATAGTATTATGTTGAATAGATGTTGTGAAATGGACATTTCTGTATTTTTCCTGTACTTAAGGGAATTGCTTTTAGTTTTTGCTCATAAAGTATGATGTTGACTGGAAGGTTGTCATAATGGCCTTTATTATGTTGAGGTATGATCCCTGTATTATGATTTTGCTGAGAATTTTTATCTAATATGGGTGCTGTATTTTGTTGAATGCTTTTCTGCATCTATTGATATGATCATAGGTTATTTTTTTAATCTTTCATTATGTTTATGCCATGTATCACATTTATTGATTTCTGAAAATTGCACCAGCCTTGAATTCTGGCATAAATCCCACTTGGTTATGGTGAATAATCTTTTAGATATATTTTTGGATCTGATTTGCTAATATTTTGCTGAGGATTTTAGCATCTATGTTCATCAGGGCTATTGGCCTGTAATTTTCTTTCTTTGTAATTTTTATCTGGCTTTGGAATTATGATAATGGTGGCCTCATAAAAAGAGCTTGGAAGTCTTATTTCCTCTTGAAATTTTTGCAATAGTTTGAGGGCAATGGATGTTGGTTCTTCTTTGACTATTTGGTAAAACTGCCCTGTGAAGCCATTGAGTCCAGAACTTTTGTTTTCTGAGAATATTTTTATTACTGCTTCAATTTCATTAGCTGTTATTGATCTATTTATGTTTTCTGGTGCTTCCTGATTTAGTTTTGAAATATTGTATGTTTCTAATAGTGTCCATTTCTCCCAGGTTGTCCAATTTCTTGGCATGTAGTTGTTTGTAATATTTTCTTACAGCTGTTTGTATTCTGTAGTGTCAGTTGTTACTTCACCTCTTTCATTTCTGATTTTATTGATTTAGTTTCCCTGTTTTTGTTTCTTGATGAGTCTAGCTAGAGGTTCATCAATCCTGTTTATCTTTTCAAGAACCAGCACTTATTTCCATTGGTATTTTGTATTGTTACATTTTTTAGTCTCTGTGTCATTTATTTCAACTCTGATCTTTATTATTTTCTTTCGTCTACTTAATCTGGGTTTTTCATCATGATCTCTTTCTAATTCTTTTAGTTGAAGGGTTAGATAGTTTGTTAGAAATTTTTCTTGTTTCTTGAGATAGGCCTGTAGTGCTATGAACTTCCCTCTCAGGACTGCATTTGGTGTTCCATTAGATATTGGGTTGTTGCATGGTTATTTTCATTAGTTTCCAGGAAGTTTTTTTTATTTTTTATTTTTTATTCCTTGCTGTCTTTTGTAATCCAATCATTGTTTAATATCTTGTTATTTAACATCCATGTGTTTGAATGTTTTTTGGTGTTTTATTGTAGTTGATTTCTAGTTTCATCCCACTGTGATCCAGGAAGATGCTTGATATGATTTCAGTCCTTTTAAACTTGTAGAGACTTAGTTTGTGTCCTAACATGTGGTCTGTCTTTGAGAATGTCCCATGCACACTTCAGAGGAATGTATATTCTGCTGCTTTGGGGTGAAATGTTCTGTAAATGTCAATTAAATCCATCTGATCTATTGTGTCATTTAGGGTCACTCTTTCTTTGTTGATTTTTTGGCTGGAAGAATATATATATATTTATTTACAAAATCTCCAGGAAAGTCAGTGGGTTGTTAAATTCTGATATGACTGTATTGTTTTCAATCTCTCCCTTAACGTCCTCCAAGTGTTTTAAAACAAATTTAGGTGCTTTAATATTGGGTGCATATAGGTTTACCAGGGTTATATCTTTCTGTTAGATCGATCATTTTTATTTTATGTAGTGATCTTTTTTTTTTTTTTTTAGTTGAAGGCCATTTTATTTTTTATTTATTTATTTTTTATTAATTTATTTTTGTTACAGATGTTTCTCCTTTTTCCCCCATTGACACCCTCCTCCCCCTCCCTCCCTGCCCCGTCCCCAGTTTTGTTGTCCATGTCCCTTGGTTATGAGTACATGCATACAAGTTCTGTGGTTCATCACTCCCCTCCCCCACCCCCTCTTCTGGCAATTGTCAGTAGTGACCTTCTTTGTCACCTGTTATGACCTTTGCTTTGAAGTGTATTTTGTCAAATATAAGTATTGTTACCACAATTTTTTTTTTCATTTTCATTTTTCATGGAAAATTACTTTCCATCCCTTCATTTTCATCCTGTGTGAGTTTTTTTTGTTGTTGTTCTGAGGTTTGTCTCTTGTAGAAAGCACATATATGAGTCATGTTTTCTTATTCATTGAACTACCCTACATCTTTTGATTGGAGCTTTTAACCCATTTACATTTAAGGTTATTATTGATAGGTACTTATTTATTGCCACTTTTATTATCTTTTATTTAGTTTAAAATATGATTTTTATTGATTTTTTTTTGAGAGAGATAGAAACATCGATGAGAGAGATACATTGATCAGCTGCCTCCTGGATGCTTCCTACTGGGGGTTGAATCTGCAACCCAGGCATATGCCCTGATCAGGAATCAAACTGGGACCTCTCAGTCCATGGGACAATGCTCAATCCACTGAGCCACACCAGCGGGCTAATAAGTTCGAGTTTTACATGAAAGATGTCTGAGTGAGGCTGCCTAAAAAGCATGTATATGCAGGTCTGAAGCACAAAACTGGGGTTGGGCTGGGAATTTGGCTACTTAGCAGACATTAGCAAACAAAAGATAGTGGGAGTCAGAGTAATGAATGAGATCAGGTGGGGACAGTGTGTGTAGAATGAGAAGAACAGGGGCTGATGTTTCAGTTCCAAGGAGCACCAAAGTCTAATGGGCTAGATGAGGATATACCACAGGAACCTGAAAAAGGTGTTAGTGATAGAGAAAAGTCAGAGGAGCGTGGAAGCCATAGAATAAACCAAGGAAGGCTGGAGTTTGACAGAAGGAAAGGTCAACATTATGAAATGCTACATAAAAGCAAAGAAGACAGGACTGAAAATCAATAGATTCAACCAGGGTGAGTGCAATGGGAAGGAGCTCAGGAGAACAGATTCCAGGCTACAGGGAGGGAGCATCCATGGACTATGGCTGTCCACTTGATGTCCTGGGTAGCCATAGGTGTGTGCTACTCACTCCCCCAAGAAACGCAGGGGGAGTAGGGAGGGGAGGTTGGATGTTTGTTTGGACAGCCAATAGCTTTGGGGGTCCATTGAGTTTTGGGTGCCTTCCCCTAGTGAGAGCTGATGTTGAGGCCCTTGACAAAGGTGTCCCCAGAGGTGACAGGTTCTTTCCTGGTCAATAATTTAAAAATGGAACTTTACCCAGCTCCATTGAGGCCAAGAAGGCCAAAGCATTTTTCTGGCTGGACAGTGAAGGAGATATTGTTCACAGCCAGTGGAGGTACCTTTTTGGCATAGACCTTTGACACTTCTTTAAGAATCAGTGGGTTTTTCTCACACAACTTTTCCAGATTAGTCTTGATCCTTTTTGCCTCCTCTTCCACATCTTGGTCTCCAGGAACCGACACTATGATTTGTGACACCACCAATTTTTGTTTCCTGCAGAAGCCAGAAAACCTGGCTTTCAGTTGATACAAGACATTGGTTTCAATGAAGAAAAGCAGTTTGATGTACACCAGTCCTGAGATGGCAAGTGCTGTCAGATACTTTCCCATTCCTAGAGACTTCCAGGCATAGATGTACTTTTGGATCATATACACCTCTGCAACTTGATTGCTATCAGTCTGGTTCAGGTTCTTGGCATTGCAAAACTTTTGTAGTTCAAGTAATAATATAAGTTGGAGAAGGCCATCCCAAGGCAGTGTCCTGGAGGCAGTAGAAATGTGTTATCCAAGGTCTCTGAGACTCTTATGTAGCCTAGCTCAGTCTCGATGTGGCTGCTTCTTTAGTTTCATAGTTGTAGGATTTCCATTCAGCTCAGTTTCAGGTGGTTCTGAATGATGGCTGTGATGTAGTTTAGTTGTAATTTTGATGTGGTTGTGGGAGGAGGCGAGTACCATATTTACCTACGCTGCCATCTTGACCAGAAGTCTGCCATTTTTATTCCTTATGTCTATGTTTCTCTCTATTTTTTTTTATTATTACAGTAGTTCCTTAAACATTTCTCACAATGCTGGTTTCATGGTAATAAAGCTTTTTAGCCTTTTTTACCCTCTTTTACTGAGAAGTTCATCATTTCACCTTCAATTTTGAATAATAGCCTTGCTGTATAGAGTAGTCCTGGTTTCAGATCCTTGCTTTTCATTACTTTGAATACTTCATGCCATTCCCTTCTGGATTATAGTGTTTCTGTTGAGAAACGAGCTGATAGTCCTATGGAGCTCCTTTGTAGGTATCAAATTGCTTTTCTCTTTCTGTCTTTAATATTTTCTTTTTGTCTATAATTTTTGACTTTTTAATTTTTATGTGTCTTGGCATAGAACTTTTTGGGTTCTTGTTGCTTGAAACTCTCTGCTTCTTGAAGTTGTGTGACTTTTTCCTTCACCAGGTTAGGGGAGTTTTCTGCCATTATTTCTTCAAATAGTTTCTCTATTGCTGCTCACTCTCTTGTCCTTCTGGTACTCCTATGATGCAAATGTTGTTATGTTTCATTTTGTCCCACAGCTTCCTTAAAATATCCTCCTGTTTTTTCTCTTTTGGTTCTATGATTGAGTAATTGTCTTCTACCCTGTCTTCTAATTTGCTGATTCAATCCTCAGCTTCCTCTAATCTGCTGTTTATTTCTTCCATTGTATTATTTATTTTGGCTACATTATTCTTCATTTCGGACTGGTTGTTATTCATAGTTTCTATGCTTATTTTTTATTCTCTTGAGCATCCTTATAATCATTACACTGAACCTTCTATCTGATAAACTGCTTATCTCCATTTCATTTAGCTCTTCTTCTAGAGAATTCTCTCTCTTTCTCTTTTTTTTTTTGTCAATTTGGGTTTGTCTCTTTGTCTACCTATTTTTGCTGCCAGTTTGGGTTTGTTTCTATGTATTATATAGATCCATCATGACTCCCAGTCTTGGTAAGGTGGCCTTAATGTAGTAGGTGACCTGTGGGATTCAGTGGCACAGTTCCTGATCCCCAAACCTAGGTGCTCTAATAATGTTTCATGTGTGCATAGTGTGTACTCTCCTGTTGTGATGGAATCTTGATTACTGTTGGCCCATTTGTGCATGGGATCTATCCTCAAGCTGGCTGAAAATGAGGTTCATACCCAATGCCACATATAAGCTGCTGTGCAGCTACTTATCACATGAAGTGGAATTCACTTCAGCAGGGTTTGGAGCCTGCCTATATCTCCCTGTGGATATAGTGCTTGTGAAGCTTATTGGATTCTGCTCTGTTGTCTAAAGCTGACCACTAGGTTTATTGGTTTTGGGCCTCTTCAGAGAGTCTTTGGTGCAGGCCAATGTTGGACAGTGTTTGTGACTGGCCCTGAGTACTTTCTTTGTAGCTCTCAACTATCCACAGCTTGTGGCTCCCTCTGCTGGGGCTGTGTTTGTGTGGATTGTACCAAGCTGTGCACTAAGGTCTTCTTTTTCTAACCATGGACCCAAGAGCAGGTCAGGCAAAAATTCAAAGCACCCAGAGATCCACCTCTGGCTGCAGGCTGTTAGTCTCAGTCACTTAATGATCACAGGCTGTAGTCCTCAGAAGTTTGTAAACTCCACAGGGTGGAGTGAGAGGGTTTCTAATGGGTGGAGCAATTGCTTCCCCCAAGACTAAGGCTGCATTGATGGGAAAGCTCTGCCTGAGAAAGATGGCTTCTGAAGTATGGGCATATGACTGAGCACAAGGATCCTAGCAGCTGTCTTCTCAGCTTTCTCCCCAGAGCCACCAACCCCAGACTCTCCTCAAGTAGCTCTACTTCAGTCATCCCTCCATCTGCCAGAGCCTAAGATGAGTGGCTGCAAAGGAAATGTATTGCATTGGCCCTTTAACAGTGTGACTGTGTTTCTAGTCTTCTCTCCCTGCTTCCCAGAACCCCATTGTTTTTCTTTTCTTTTTTTAATCCTCACCCGAGGATATTTTTTCCATTAATTTTAAGAAAGAGTGGAAAGGAACGGGGAGGGTAGAGTGAGAGAGAGAGAAACATCAATGTGAGAAAGACACACTGATTGGTTGACCCCTGCACCTGCCCCACTTCCAAGGCCAGGGATTGAACCTGCAACACAGGTATATACCCTTGACCAAGAATTGAACCCATGACCCTTCAGTGTGTGGGTTCATGCTCTAACTACTGAGCCACATTGGCCAGGGTACTCCTGGTGCTTTTCACAGCCAGATGTTATATGGGCACCTTTGCTGGTTCTGTTAGTCTGTGCTGGGAAGCCCATCTTGGGGTTTAGACCCCAGACTTCTTCATGGATAACTCCTACAGCTGAGTTATCCTTCCAGAACTTCAGCTGCTGCCTATGGGAGCCAAGCCAGTCCTTTCACACCTCTGCACTTCCTACCTGGTTTGATGTGGCCTCCTCTTTACATCCTTGGTTATAAGGGTTCTTTCCAGCTACTCTTCAGTTGGTTTTTCAGGATGATTTTTCTATATTTTAATTGTATTTCCAGTTTGATCCTGGGAGAAGGTCAGTGAAGCTTCCATTTAATCCACTGCCGTCTTGGAATCTCTTCTCATCTTTTCTTTCTTTCTTTCTTTCTTTCTTTCTTTCTTTCTTTCTTTCTTTCTTTCTTTCTTCCTTCCTTCCTTCCTTCCTTCCTTCCTTCCTTCCTTCTTTCTCTTTCTTTCTTTCTTTCTTTCTTTCTTTCTTTCTTTCTTTCTTTCTTTCTTTCTTTCTTTCTTTCTTCTTTCTTTCTTCTTTCTTTCTTCTTTCTTTCTCTTTCCCCTCTGTTTCTTAAAGCAAGCATTTTAACATTTCTTGTAATACTAGTTGGTGGTAGCTAACTCCTTTAGCTTTTTCTTGTCTGGGAAGCTCTTTATTTCTCCTTCAATTTTAAATGGTAGCCTTTCTGAGTGAAGTGCCTTGGTTGTACTATCCTTATTTTTCATCACCTTGAATATTTCATGCCAATCCCATCTGGCCTGAAATGTTTCTGTTGAGAAATCAGCTTACAGTCTTATGGGAGTTCTCTTGTAGGTAACTGACTGTCTTTCTCTTGGAGTTTTTAAGATTTTCTTTGTCTTTAACTTTTGGCATTTTAGTTATGGTGTGTCTTGGTTTGGGCCTCTTTGGATCCACCTTGTTTGGGACTTTCTGTACTTCCTGGACTTGTATGTCTTTTCCTTCAACAGGTTAGGGACGTTTTCAGACATTATTTCTTCAAATAGGTTCTCGATCCCTTGCTCTCTCTCTTCTCACTCTGGTATTCCTATGATGCAGATGTTGTTATGCTTTATGTTTTCCCAAAAGTCCCTTAAATTATCCTCACTTTTTTTTCCTTCTGATGCTCTGATTGCCTTGTCTCTCTAACGTGACTTCCAAATTACTGATTCAATCCTCTCCTTTATTGAGCTTGTTGTTTATTCCTTCCAGTGTATTCTTTATTTCAGATATGTCATTCTCCATTTCTGACTGGTCCTTTTTTATAGTTTCTATATCCTTTTTCATGCTCTTGAGCATCCTTATAGTCATTACTCTGAACTCTATATCTGACAGATTGCTTACATCCATTTCATTTAGCTCTTCTTCTGGAGAATACTCTTATTTCTTCATTTGGGGCCTGTTTGTTTATTTTCCCATTTGGCTGACTGTTTCTGTTTGTTTCTATTAATTAGGTAGATCTACTATGACTCCCTGTCTTGGTATAGTGGCTTTATGTAGTAGGTGACCTGTGAGACTCAGTGGCACAGTCTCCCTGATCCCCAGACCTGTATGCTCTAAGAATATCCCTTGTGCATGTTGTATGGGCTGTTTTTTTGTAATTGGGTCTAAGTTGCTATGGGCCTTTTCATATGTGGGCTCAACCCTCAGGCTGGCTGACATTGAGGCTCAATCCCCAACACAGCATGCAGGCTGCTGTTCAAGTGCTGAACATATGAAGTGGAATTCACCTCAGCAGAGTTAGGAGCCTGTTAATATCTCCCTGTGGATATGTTCCCTGTGAAGCTTATTGGATACTGCTGCATTGTGTGTGAAACTGGCTACTGGGTGTATTGATTCTAGGACTCTTTGGAGGGACTCTGGTACAGGTCAATATCAGAAGCTCTCTGTCACTGAGCCTGAGCTACCTGCTTGGTGCTATCAGCGATCCTCATTTTGTGGTTCCCTCTGCTGGTTGCATGTGAAAAGGACCAAACTGTGCTCTAAAGTCTTCTCTTATTAGCCTCTGGTCTTGTAGCTGGTCAGGCAAAGACTCAAAGCACCAAGATATTCACCACTGCCTGCAGTCTGTCTGTTAGTCTCAGTCATTTAATAAGCCTCTGGCTTTAATCCTCAACATTGTATAAGTTCTGCAGGGGGAGGGTGTGAGAATGATTCTAATATGTGGGGCTATTGCTACCCCCCAAGCTAATGCTGCTTGGATTGGAAAGCTCTGCCTGAGAAAGATGGCTTCTACAGTATGGAGGGATGACTCAGCACTGTAATCCTGGTGGCTGTTCTCTTAGCTTTCTCCCTATAACCTCTAACCCCAAATTCTCCTCATGCAGCTCTAGTCCACTGAGAATTCCCTCTTCCAGAGCCCTATTTGAGTTGCTGCAAATGAAACTTTGTGTCTTGGCCCTTTAAGAGGATGCCTGGCTCTGGCCAGTTTGGCTCAGCAGTAGAACATCAGCCCATAGACCAAAAAGTTACAGGTTCGATTCCATTTAAGGTCATGTACCTCCATTGTGGTTCTGTGGTTTATCGCTCCCCTCCCCCACCCCCTCTTCTGGCAATTTCAGTCTGTACCCTACTTCCACGTCTCTGGGATTACCCTGTTCCTCAGACTGTTATGTTCATTATATTCCAGAAATAAGTAGATCATATGATATTTGTCTTTCTCTGCTTGGCTTGTTTTGCTTAGGATAATAGTTTCCAGGTCCTCCCACATCATCTCAAAGGATAAGAGATCTTTCTTTCTTACAACTTCATAGTACTCCATTGTGTATATATACCACAGCTTTTTTATCCATTCGTCTACTGATGGACATTTGGGCTGTTTCCAGATCTTAGCTATTGTAAATAGTGCTGCTATGAACATGGGGGTAAATATTTTAATTGTAGTACCAGTTTGGTCCTGGGAGAAGGTCAGTGTAGCTTCCACCTAATCCTCCATCATCTTAGAATCCCTCTCATCTTTTCTTATGGCTGAGTAGTATTCCATTGTATCTATGGAGATTATTTTAAATGAATCATATCAGAAGATCATTTTTCTTTGGTTCTTGAATATGTGTTTGAGCATATATTTTATAACAAATTTTGTAGTTTGAAAGTGTGACTATCCTAAGATAATTAGAGAATATAAAGTATTTGTAATTTTTGTTGGTTTCTAGTTATAAGATTATTTTAGTCATAGGTCATGTGCTTAGACCAATACCCAATAACAGACCCATAATATCTCAATGGGGTGTGTACCTTTCAGACAACTCCAAAAGATTTGGGGTCCAGTAGCCCAAAGGTCCCTTGAACTTGTGACCTTCTCCTGTCATAAAATTGAATTGGCAGATAAGTTACTGAGAACTATCACTCAAAATGTAAATATGGATAAGAGGAAAAAAGCAGAAGGGTGGCCTGGGAGGCCCACTGGAGGACCTATAAGGCATTTCTTTGGTTTGAACTCATTCACAGGTAGAGGTCAGTTTGGTAACTTTATAGATGGGTACCACTGAAATGTCTACCCAGGGAATGTAAGAGTACTAGTAGTTGAATTATCCCACCAATTGTTGACTATCTTTTGTTGGGGTAGAAAGGGGGAAAAGTTTGAATTCTTGGAGCTTGCTGGTACCCTTCTCCACTTTTCCCACAAGTATTTACTTGGGTACTAGTTTCTTGGTCCTTGTACCTTGTTTATCTTAATGGCCCAGCTGTGTTGTCACATTATAGGTCATCACAGCATACAGTCTTTTTTGGGTAGTGCTTTTACCTAGGTCCAGTGATGGATGTCATCAATATAGTGGACAGTTAGTGCTTAATATAGGAGCAGGGCTTTTCTCAGGTCATGAGCATGTGGAAGGACATAAAAGATATATTGCAACCTATTCCATATAAAGCAAACTGATCCTGATTATCTGTTTGTACAGAGATCCTAAAAAGGGCATTTGTAATATCAATTGCTACATACCTACTTCACTAGCAATGAACTACTATGAAGGTCACAATACGAAATGAAGCCAGTGTCCAGAGTTGTATATGGCATTGAGCCAACAATAACCAATTGAATCTCTAGGTATCCAAGTTCTTAAACACAGACTAAAAGTGCTTATGAATGGAGTAACAATTTCATGGAGAACTTTTGTTTTGTTAAGCTCAGCAATAATTGCAAATATTTCTTTTGCTCCCCAAGGTTGTTGTTTTTGAATGCAAAGGTGCTAGGCATTGTTAGTCTGGTAGGTTTATAGTTTTCCACATTCCCCACTAAAAATTCCCCTAGCATGAAGCACTTCCCATCAGAGTATTAGGGTTAATGTGTGAAAGCAAGTGAGGTTGCACTTAGAAAATACATATATACCAATAATACATTTAGCAATGGGAGCTATAATGAGATTTTCAGTAGACTGTAGATTTGGATAAGGTTCCTATTTTGTGAGTTCACACTCAAAACCAGTGAGCATTGTTTCACTTTTATCCTTGTGTCAGTGGTTATAGAGTTCACTTTCATATGTACACCAGTGTCCAAAAGGCCCAGATACAGTCCTTACCCATCTCCCCACGGAATTTTGACCTTGGCAAATATCCTCATGTCCCAAATGGGGATGTAATGACTGACCTTGGCAAATATCCTCATGTCCTAAATGGGGATGTAGTGACCTTGGCCTGATCCTGTTTCTTGTTTATATTGAAAGCTGGGATGTCTCTTATTCATCTTAAGATTCACTAGGATGTGCAGAAGGAAGAGCACTTGTGTTTGTTATTGATTCTATCACCATTTGGGTCACCTATGGACTACTACCTGGCTATGAGTTCTTTGGTGGAGGTTCTATCAATGTCCTCTTGAGATCTCATTGTTGAGTAACTAGACCCAGATATTTCCTTGGAAAGCACTTACCCAGATCATCCATCCAATCCAGAAGTGGGTTCCTGGTTATACCATTTTTAGGTCACTCTGTTTACTGGTCAAACATTGTTATTTAACAGTAGCAGGATTTTATTTTCATTTTATTATTATTATTTTTTTGTCCTGAAATTTGTCAGTTAAGATCTGGATTGTCTTGTAAACCAATTGACTTCACCTTATAATGAGGTATAATTGAGCTAAGAAAACAGAGAAGGTGGCACAAATGACACTGGAAATCTGAGCTGGTTAACAATCTCATATTCCACTATTATCACTACTGATTGTTGAACCAAAGGATCATCAGAGGGATTCACTGGGCATGTTGCAGGTGGCTATGCAGGTGGTCCAAACAACTTTTTCAGTGTCAGAAAACTCATCACAGGTGGACCAAACCTGAGAAAAGAACAGAGCATGGAGAGGGGATCAAGTGTTCACATCATTGCCCTCCCTACTCCCTTGTCTTTCTTGGGCAAAGTGGCCTCTGTTAGGGCACTCTGAATGAGGGGGTCTGTTGTGATACATCCCCTCACTAAGTTTCACAAGTTGCCTTCTTAATGATGGAGACAAACTACCCCAGTCTAAATGGTCTTCTCAAGTGACTGGAAAAGTTTTCTTGAGGGATCTACATACATTTTCATTAAAAATTAGTCACAAAATTTCACTATATCATAGGCTTTCTATCAGTGACAGGGACATGCTTAGGGCTAACAACAGTCATGGGGCACAATTCAGCAAGCACAGTCTGCAATGACTGGTAACAAATTATTTTCCAGCTTATTCTCTCTATGTTTCATTTGTAAAGGTAACTATGTATATTTTTATTTTCTTTCTAAAACATAACATAATAGATATCCTATCAATTTTTTATTCCACTAAACATTGTGTCCTAGAAATTTCTTCAAGTCAGTTTGATGGGATCTCTTTCATTCCTTTTACAGTTGTATGTAGAGTTGTTTATACCATACTATAGACCATAGTTGGTATTGCCATAGTTTATAATATATACTTTAGTTTATTAAACCAATCTGCTACATTCACACATATATGTGGTTTTGAGTATTTTGCAATTACAAATATTCTGTAATGAACAATCCTGTGCAAATAAATTTTCATTGGTTGGTCTATGACTATGTTTTAACCTAAAGTATTAAGAAAACTAAGAGAGACTAAATGGAAACATATATGAAGCCTATGCATATTAATGAAATAACAAGACAGTTTCAATATACATCCATTAAAACTCTTCTCACCATTTACATATCAGGTCTAGCATTATGTTAATTTACTTATAACTTTTTAAAAGTGAGAGAATATGATGCTGTACATTTGTCAATAACTTGAAAGCATGGAATTCACAATATATCTATTTTTTTCATTGATTGAACTAAATGACCCTCTATGTAGATCATGGTCAAGTACTAGATGAGAATCCTGTGCTTGAGCATCAAGGCTCAACGTCAAACACCCGACTGCAAGTAAAGAAACACAGACTTTCTAAAGAGGAAAGACTCAATAGTAAGTATAATTATTATAGGTAACTTGAAATTATTTTAAACTTATCAGAAGATCATTTTCTCTGCTTCACAAAGCATATATTTTATAAAAATCTTACATCTTGACTTACAGTGTGAATAACCTAAAATAACTATAGAAAAAAGGCAAAGTATTCATACACTTTGGTTCATATTTCTTGTCCCATGGTTATTTTATGGTCATAGGACAACTACTCACTATCCAAAAAGGCCCTATAAGAGGCTAGTAAATATCTCTGAAAGGGTAGTACCTTTCAGCTGACTCCTACAGATATGAGTTTGAAACCCCAAAGGGGTGCCTCTGACCTGTGTCAGTGGCCTTCTATTATAACATCCAATAGTGAACAGAGATGATGTTGCATTCTATAATTCAAAGTAAATAGGGATTAGAAGGGCATGGGGGAAGGGCAGTTTGGTGGCCCGTTGGAGGGTCTTCAGACATCCTCTTGACCATAGCCCCACTGAAAGGAAGCATCCTTTCTAGTTACCCCTTGGATAGGGGCCATCATGGACTCTACCTGAGGAATATGAGAGTGTAAGTCACTGAATTGTCCCACCAAATCACTGGGACTTCTTTTTATTTGTTGAAGATGAGGTCTAGAGCTTGGCACTCTTCTCTGGAATGATATGCCATGATTCTTACAGACTATACTTAGGAATTTTATTAGTGTACCAGGAAACTGTACCTTGTCTGTAATAACAGCCCCACTGAGTTGCCACATGCGGGTCTACAGAGAATCCAGTTTTTGTTTAGTGGTGCCCATGTTGGGCCCACTAAAACAATGTCATCAATAGAATGGAAGTCCATTGCTCCCTCTGATAGTGGACTTTTCATATCCTTATTTTTGCATTGATGACAGATATTCAGAGAATTCTGGTAGGCTTTTGGAAGTATAGTACTTGTGTATGGCAACCCAATGCACAAAAGGTTATACTAATCATAATTATCCACAACAAAGGGTTGCTGAAAAGAGCATTTGTGACAGCAGTTCCGTACTAAGTTCCCTGAAGTTTGTACAATTGCCTGTATCACAATCACATCAGATATCGTGGGTGTAAGTGATCTACTACAACATTGAGCTGCATATATCAATTGAGTCTCTATGTATCCAAAGTCATGGGCACAGTTTGACTGAGTTATTGAGTAGTTAAAAAGTTTAACAGAAAACTTTCATTTCATTAAACTCAGCAATTTAGAGCAGCTCCCCCCACCCCCCGAGACAGGTGTTTTGGAAGAAAGAGACATTGGGTGCTAGTAACTGGATAGGTTTATAGTCTTTCACATGTCAACTAAAATGGCCCTAACTGCAGCAATTCCCATCAGAGTTGAGAGTTTAATACAAAGCAGGGATTCATATTGACAATTAATCTATTCTAATAATACATATATTAGGGGGGTCATAACAATGGATGGAGTTTGTAATGATCTAAAGGGACATACCCATAGTTGGATCTGAGTATGGATCCCATTGGTAATGACCTCAGACCAAATGGGACACTTATCCAGATCCTGTACCCTTTCTCAGTTGAATATTATGTGTTTCCCCTTCATTCTGGAGTCAGGAGTTATGGTAATCTGTCACAGAGCACCAGTATCCAAAAGTCTCAGTAAACGCAATACTTTTTACCTCTCCATTAGAATCTGACCTTAGCGTAGGTTCTCATATTCCCACTGAAGGCAGAGAGTTCTTGATAAAGGTTGGTGAGCATTCAGATTCACATCAAGGTTCAGTGGAAAGAGCTGAGCAATAGAACTTATGTTAGTCATAGGGATCTTCGCCATGTGGACCCTAGTTTGGCTATCTTTTGGGCGGGCATACCTTAGCCCACTACCAAGCCATGAGTTCCTTGGAAGAGTGTCCATCAACTTACTTCTTTGATACCCCATTATTGGATCTCTACCCATAGATTTTTTTCTAGAAGGTCTTTGCCTACATTGTTCAGGAGTAGGTGACTGGTTATAATCTTTACATTGTTTTCATTGTTCATCAATTATTCCTATCTTACCAGTAACTGGTATTCCATGTCTGACAATTTTTCAGTTAATATTCAAATTGTGTAATGCCCAGTGACCTTATGAGGGGGTTTAATTGAGCTTAATGTCCAGCAAGGGTGGCATGAATGAATTTAGAAATCTTAGTCTGGTTAAAATTTTCATCATGTATTGTCCTCATTCCATCAATGTAGACCCTAGGACTACCAATGTCACTCAAAGGGACACTCTCACTTCTGCAATGGTTGGACAAGCATGTTAAGTGGCAGAAAACTCATCACTGCTGGGCCATCCTGTCAGAGCCAACATAGGACACAGCTGAGGAAGTAGAGTGTCAGATTTTTTTGTTTGTTTTTTCCATCCCCCACTGTTTTCCAGCTCTTTGGCCAACAGGCCACTGTCAAGGCTCTCTGAAGAAGGAGTTCTGTAGTAGCAAGCCCAATAATGTGCCCTTCTCTTTCATTAAGTTTAACAAGATTACTTCCTTTCAAGGAAGGCAAACTACCTGTCTTTAAGATCTCATTTGCTGCTGGGCAAAGTGATCCCATAGCTCTCATTCTTTTTCATTAAAGCACAAGCCTCAATAATTTACCGTGTTGTGGGTTGACCAGCAATTTCAGGAGTATGGTCAGAGCTAACACTAGTACTTAGGTGTAACTTGGCATGAAGGGTCTCCAACAACTTTAGGTTCCATTGTTGGTGGACCATAAGTAGCCACAAATTACTTCCCTAGCATTCTCAGGGTCCTTCTGTTGACTCTCTAATTTGACCCAGCAGGTATCTTGGTTTCTCCTCAGAACTGAAACATTTATGTAAACAATAAAATAGCACTCTTTTAGAGCACCCTGAATGGTCTGTTAGCACTGTCTAAATACATTGACCTAACTGCCAAAGTGCCCCAGGGAGCCTTCTAACTCTAATGATCCTGTAGCACCCCCTATCATACCCCGAAAATCCCATGGATTTTCTAGCACTTCCCAACATGTACCTTCCAAAAAGACATTGGGCTTCATTAACCCTGCTTGCTGCTTCAATTTGTACAATTCATAAACAGGAAAGGCCCTTAGATACACCAGTGTTCCATTCCCCCAGCTTAGAACAGCAGTGGGTGAGGGTTAGATGTGTCAGTGCAAAATGGTATGAGATGTAGGGGAGGATCATCTCACAGATGAAGGAGTCCAAATAAAAGCGCTTGCTGTTTTATGGTTGTATGGATTCTTTTTCTTTGAGAGGTATTGGTGGGAGGGCTAGGAGTAACAAAGTTCTGAATATGAGTGGGAGAAAAGATTCTTCAAGCCACCCCCATTCCCATGAATTGGTTTAGGCAGAGGCAGTGCCTGAATAGTTCAGTGCCTCAGTCAAATGCTATTGCCTACCATAAAGGAGCCTCCAATTGAAGGTGACAGGCTAAGAATGCAGTATGGGTAAGAGCATGGGGTGGGGAGGGATAAGGGCTGAGTCTATGACTGCATCTACCTCCAGTGCCTCTACAGTGCACTGGTTGTGCATCAAGTCTCTTTAAGTCTCTTATGGGTTGAGAAGTTTCCTTCCCCCATGGTAACTGCCAGGTAACAACTTTGTAACTGTCTTTGATTGTGTCTGGAAGATCATAAGATCTGCCCTAGATTCAGGCTCCCTAAGTATGCTCACATACAAATACACTTATACATACATACATATTCATGCACACATATGCTTACATACCTATACATTTACATATAAATCTGCATTGGCATATTTAAAATTCATGATAGATCTTGGAAATCTTCAATTCTAGTCCATCCCTTCAGGTCTTGTTCTTGTCTTCCTCCAGGTCATGTGTGAATATCCTTTCTTCCACTGTGTGAATCCTGACTATGAATGCTTTTTGTATCTTGTTTTTGTATCTTGTTTTGTTTGTAAAATTATTTTAGAATTGCTTAGCATATAGATCTAGAAAAACAAGCATATTGAAAATATTTTGTCATGAATGAAAGTATATATGTCAACTACTGTATTCATGAGTTACTTGCATTAATGCTTTTTAAAAGTAAGTTTATTTCTTTAAGTTTGCTTTCAGTTTTAGTTTCCCTTTTATGATTTAATTTTATTTTTGAAATAAATGGAAATTGAACCTGTGTCCAAAAGTAAAAAAAATATGCAAAAAGGTATACTTAGAGAAGTGCCATTTCTTTCCCAGTTCTCTTCCTTTCATCTTGTAGGTAACCAACTACATTGTTTTCTGATATCTCAATTGTGTTTCATTCTGAAAAGGTAAGTATTGCTCCAACACACTCATACTCTCTCTCTCTCTTTTTCCCTCTCTCTCATTTACCTATTTTCCCTTCTTCCTAACCTAAAAAGTAGTATACAAGTTTTCCCCTTTCCCCCACCACTTAATATTATCTCCTGCAAGTCCCTTCAATTCAACTTATAGAGATCCTTTTAATTCCTTTTACATCTGTATGTACAGCTCTTTGTACCACATTATTTACCATAATTTACAAATTTTATAGTATATATACATAAGTTTATAGTATATATAAATTTATGATATATATGTAAGCTTATAACATATATTTATTATATTATATTAATTATATTATATTATATTATATTATATTATATTATATTATATTATATTATATATATTGGCTTATTCATCCACTCTCCCATGCTTGAACAGTTAGGTACAATTATAAATGATGCTATAATTAATAAATTGTACATATGCATTTTTGTTGGTTGGTCTATGAAGTCTATATCATCTATAAAGTATAAATAACCCAAGAGTATTGCAGACCAATATAAACTATATATAATGCTAAGAAATAATAAGAAAACTTTAACACACATCTATTAAAACTCTTCTCATACAAATATTTTCAGATCTAGCATTATGGCAATTTAGTTATACCTTCAAAAAAATGAGTGTTGTTGTATACTTGATATAAATTTGAAATATAGTGTTTCCATAATAGATCTATTTTTCTATTTAGTGACTAAATATATCTCTTATATAGCTTATGCTACAGTACCAGATGAAAATCTTATACATGAGAATCAAGAATCAATGACAAAAACCCAAATGCAAGAAAAGAAACAAAGAACCTCTACAGAGAAAACTGTCACTACTAGTAAGTATAATTATTATAGATAACTTTAAATTATTTTAAATTAATTACAGCCAAAGATCTTCTACTTTGCTTTGTGAATCTGTGTTTTACTATATATTTTACAGAAGATTTAAACTTTGACCCAAAATATAAATACTCGAACACAACTAGAGAACAAAAGCTAAAGTATTCATAACTTTTGGTTAATATTTCTGGTCATCTGCTCATGTGTCTCCCAAAGCCACTGACAAACCAATAAATGTCTTTCAAAGGGTATGTACCTTTCAGCCAACTGCAGGAAGTTAGGAGTCAAGAAGCCCAATGTAATTTGCTATTTTGTGCATGATTAGAGCTAACAACAGTCACTGGGTACAGCTCAGCTAACAGTGTCTGCAGTATCTTTCGGTGACCAACTAATTTGTTTTCTGGTCTATATTTCCTGTATTTTATCTTTGTAAAGGTCAATATCTCTCTTCATTTTTTTTCTTACTTTCCTTTCTTACTTAAAAGATAACATACAAGATATCCTCTCATATTTTTTCTCCACTAAACATTATTCCATAGAAATACCTCCAAATTACTTTGTAGGTATCTTTTTTATTCTTTTTATACCTGTATGTATAGCTGTTTGTACCACATTATATCCCACAGTTTATATTACCATAATTTACATACTTTACTTTAGTCTACCAATCTCCTATGCTTGTACATTTAGATCGTTTTGAGTATTTTGCAATTACAACTATGCTGCAATGAATATCCCTGCACATATATATTTTTGTTGTTTGGTCTATGGATATGTAATAACTGAAAATATAAAAATACTGAGTAAACTAGAGGCTAATAGAAAATTTGAAGATCAGGGATATTAATGATATAACAGAATACCTTCCACACACATCCATTAAAATTCTTCTTGTAATTTTCATATCAGGTCTAGCATTATGGTGATTTACTTATAACTTTATGAAAATGAGAGAAGAAGCTTCTGTATACTTGTTATAAATTTGAAGTCTAGAGACTTAACAATATATTTCTGCTTAGTTTATTGGACTAAATGCTTCTCTTTATGTAGCTCAGGATAAAGTACCAGATGAAAATCGTATTCTCGAGCATCAAGACTCAATATCTAAATCAGAAATTCACATGAAGAATCAAATAACTCACAAAGAGGAAGGACTTACTAGTAAGTATAAAAACTACAGATAACTTTAAGATATTTAAAAATAAACTCATTTTTATTTTGGTTCATGAATATGTATTTGAAAATATGTTTCACAAAAGTTGTACACTTTGACTAAATTATGAATACCCTACAATAACTAGAGGAAAAAAACAAACAACAAAATGGATATCTTTTGGTTGAAATTTCTGGTCTTAAGATCATTTCATGACTACAGGACATGCACTCAGTATCCCCCAAGGCCCAATAGCAGATGAATAATTATTTATCTAAAATCATGTGGCTTTCAGCTGACTCCAGGTATTTATGGGTACAAAAGCCCAGTGTAGCCCGGCAAGTGTGGCTCAGTGGATTGAGTGTCATCCCATGAACTGAGAGGTCCCAGTTCGATTCCTGGTCAGGGCACAGGCCTGGGTTATGGGTTCAATTTCCAGTAGGGGGCATGCAGAAAGCAGCCAATTGATGTATCTCCCTCACATCAATGTTTGTATCTCTCTCCCCCGTCCTCTCTCTCTAAAAAAGAAAAGTCAATAAGAACATTAAAAAACAAAAACAAAAGCCCAATGTATGCATCTGACTGTGCAAGTGGACTTCTGCCATAGGCTCTAATTGGCAAACAGATGTTTCTGTGATCTATAATTCCAACATCAAATGGAGGTTAGAAGATCCTAGGGGAAGAATAGTCTAGGAGGTCTATTAGAGGGCCTCTATGGCACATTCTTGATTATGTCCTCTCTGAAAGGAAGCAGCCTTCTGATAACCCCATAAATGCGTATCATCAAGGACCTCACATGGAGAAAATGAGAATGCAAGTAGTCAGAGTCCCACTAATGGCTGGGCCTATTTTTATTTGTTGGAATTGAGTGGGGCCAGAGTTTGGCAGTCTTCTCTTCTGGAAGGAGATGTCATACCCCTTTGAGATCATGCCTAGGAGTTTAACTAGGGCTCCTGGTAACTGTACCTTGTTTGTACAATGGTACTAACCATGGGCTCACTAATGGCCTAGCTCAGAGCTGTTCAACAGGGCATCTAGTTTTTGTTGGGTGGTGTCCTTGTGTGGCCCACTTGTGTGAAGACTAGTCCTCCTTCTGGGAACCAGCCATTTATAGATCATGGCCTAATCATTGATGTTAGATAATTGAGCAATTTTGTAGTCACATGAAGGACATTAGTAGTATATTGCAACTCATTCTACATAAGGTTAAACTGATCCCGGTTATTTGTGTGGAGAGGGATGCAGCAAAGGGCATTTGAGATGCCAGTTGTTGTGTATCAAGTTTCTTTAGTTTGGCAAATGGTCTGTATGAAAGTTACAATCCCGCCCCCCTCCTATACCTCACACTATTGTCTGTGTCCATTGGTTATGCATATATGCATAATTAGAGATGAATTTCACACCTAGTTATCTAGATATGCCCCAGGAAAACTTGAGAAAATCTTGGAAGTATCTGATTGTATTTTACCTTAAAGTAATGAAACCATTCACTCTAAACTCTCATACAAACCCTTCTATTCCTCTTGCTTTCTCTTTTGCTAACATTCCTCTCTTTTCTAACAGAATTTCTTATAGTTGATTACTCATATAGCATGTGCTTGTTATTAACCATGACAGTTATAGAAGAGAACAGCATGTTCCTCAATTTCAAAACTTTAGTGACAAGAAATGTTGATAAAATCATAAACAAAAATTTCATTTGTTTCTAATTGTTTATTATTATATAAATTAAATTTGCTTGTAGGTGTGAAATTCATCTCTAATTATGATATTTTAGGCAAACTATACCATATCTCATTCTCACTTCTTAAATGGTAATAACAGTACTTCCCCCATAGGGTTTCTATATAGATTTATTAATCAATGAAACAAATGATTTTTTTCTTAATATAATAAAGAACATATGTCTCTAATACCCCAATGCCATATTTAATGGCAAATTTAAATATCAGATTAAAGTTGGAAAAAAGAAAATTTTGTTGCTAAACACTCTTCTAGAATTTCTAACCAAGGTAATATGAAAAGAAAAAATAACCTTTTTTAAATATTAAAAGAGATCATATAACAGGTTTATTACTTAAAGATTATTATATTTCTACCTTTAAAATCTAAAATAGTCAAATAAAAGGCTATACATTATCATTGTAAAAGTTGAGCAAAGTGGCTACACAAATATACCAGAGGAAAACAACATTCCTATGTATGCCAACATTGACAAGAACAAAACATAAAATAACTGACAATAAACATCAGGAATATGCTAGTCTCATATGGTGGAAACAACAAGCTTTAATGACAAAAATGAAATGTTTACTTAATAATGAGACATTCCATGTGAAAGAATTCTAAAACTAATATGTAAATGACTTATTTTTAGTCAATATGACCATGTTTTTGTTGTTGTTGTTGATGGAATTTTACAAAAATGATTCTAAATTTTATCTGGAAAAGAATAACCTTTCAATATCAAAATAAGTCACTCAAAAAGAGAATAGAGCTGAGGCATGGGACTTGATCTAATTACATATTTATTCATTAATTTTAATGTTATTTAATTGACTTTTTTAGAGAAAGAGAAATGGAGAGAGAGACAGAAACATCTATGTGAGGGAGATACATTGATCAGCTGCCCCCTTCTGGGGATTGAGCCCACAACCCACTCATGTGCCCTGACTGGGAATCAAACTGGGACCTCTCAGTCCATGGGATGACACTTAATCCACTAGAGCCACACCGGCCTGGCAATCTAATTACATATTTAAAAGATTCAATAATGAAGAGTGAATATTCAGATAAATGGAACAGACTTAAAATTCCAAAAACTGATAAAAAAAAATCTTATGTTAGTCATTAATACCAGTGATGTAAAAAACAAAACAAAACAAAAGCCATTGATTATTTAACAAATGGGATTTACAAATGGGAAAAAAAATAAAGTGGAATTTTTATCTTCTCCCATTCAATACACAGATTTTCAGCTTTATGAATAACTTCCATGAAAATTCAAACATTAAAATAAAATATAAATTAATCTTGTTTTAAGGAAAACTATCTTAAGCATGACTTAATAGCCAGAAACTTAATGGAAATATCACTAAAAATTAACTCAGTTGGTAGGAGTATTGTTCTGTACACCAAAAAGTGTTGTGAGTTCAATTCCCAGTCAAGGCACATACCTGGGTTGCGAGTTCAATGTTTACTTCACATTGACATCTGTCTCTCTCTCCCTTTCTTCTCTCTAAAATCAATAAAATGAATTCTCAGATGAGGATTAAGAGAAATTTAACTAAACCATAATTTAAAATATCTGTTCATAGAAACCTCCAAAATCAAAATTAAAAATAAAAAAATGAACCTGAAAAAAAATGTGACAGTCAATGCATTATATTCTTTTGATAAAATAGTCTTTCTATAAAAATTTTTAATATTTATATTTAGATTACCTTAACAAAAAGTATTAAAAGAAATTAGAAAAATTAATCTCCAACAGAAAAATAGATAAGATATTTTCATGCATATTTATCAAAAAGGTTTTATTAATAATAAAATTATTTATCAAATAACAAATACAGATTCCAAAATGGCAGCAGATTGAATGGAAGCTACAATGACCTTCTTCCAGGATCAAACTGGAATTGCAACTAAAATATAGAAAAATCATCCTGAATAACCAACTGAAGACTAGCTGGAGCAAACCCTTATAACCAAGAACATAGAAAGGAGCCCACATCTAGACTGGTTGGAAGTGCAGAGGCGAGAGAGGACTGGCTGGGCACCCACAGGAAGCAGCTGATGTTCTGGAGGGATATTTCAGTTGTGAGAGGTCCCCCCTGAGAAGTTTGGGGCCTAAACCCCAGGCTGGGCTCCCCAGCCCAGAGTAACAAAACTGAGAAAGGTGCCCACATAACACCTACCTGTGAGAAGCACCAGAAGTTCTTTCCAGAAAGGAAAGATGGCTGGAAACACAGGCACCCTCTTGAAGGGCCAAAACACTAAATTTTATTTTCAGCTACCCACTTTGAGCTCTGGCTGAGGGAGGGCAGAGTGGACTAAAACTTCACATGGAGATTCTGGGGGTAGTGGCTCTGGCAAGAGTGCTGGTAAAGCTGCTGCCTGGATCCCTGTGCTGAGTCATTAACCCACACTGCTGAAGCCATTTTTCTCAGGCAGAGTTTTCCCATCAAAGCAGCTTTAGACCAGGAGGAAGCAATTGCCCCACATATTGGAAATTATCTTGCCCTTCCCACTGCATAGAGCTTATGCCTGAAAGGGGACTGCAACCTGAGGCTCATTAAGTGACTGAGACTAACAGTCATCTTGCAGGCAGAGGCAGATCGCTGGGTGCTTTGAGTCATTGCCTCTCCTGCTCTGCTGCCTGGGGACTATAAAAGCAGACCTTGGTGTTCAGTTTGGTCCTTTCCATACATATCCAGCCCTAGGAGAGGGAGCCATAATCTGTGGATTGCTGATATCCGCAGGGAGATTTTTGGAAGGCTCCAAACACTGCTGAGATGAATTGCAATTCACATGATAAGCAACTACGCAGCAACCTGCACAGTGTGCAGGGAGTTGAACATCATTGTCAGAACATCATTGTCTGAGTGTCAAGCCCATGCACAAATGGGCCAATAGTAATCAAGACTCCATTATAGCAGGAGTGCCCACACAAAGTGCACAAAGAAAATTATTAGAATACCTAAGTCTGGTGATCAGGAAGACTGCATCACTGGGTCCCACAGGTCACTTGCTATATAAGACCACCCTACCTAGACTTGGAGCCATAGCAGATCTACCTAATACATAGAAACAAACCCAAAGAGGCAGCCAAAATAGGTGAAACAAAGAAACAAGCCCCAAATGAAAGATCAAGATAATTCTCCAAAAGAAGAGCTAAATGAAATGTAGACAAGCAACTTATCAGATATAGAGTTCAGAGTAATGATTATAAAGATGCCCAACAACATGAGAAAAGATATAGAACCAAAGAAAAACAACTAATCAGAAATGAAAAACAACCAATTGGAAATGAAGAATTACATATCAGAAACAAAAAATACAATGGAAGGAATAAACAGCACGTTAGAGGAAACCAAGGATTGGATATGAGAATTAGAAGACAGGGTAGAAAATAATCACTCAATCAGAGATCCAAAAACAAGAAACAATTTTAAAAAGGAGGACAATTTAAGAGAGCTGTGGGACAATATGAAATGTAACAACACTTGTATCATCAGACTACTAGAAGAAGAAGGGAGCAAGGGTTAGAAAACCTGTTTGAAGAAATAATGGCAAAAAAACTTTCCTAACTTGGTGAAGGAAAAAGTCACACAAGTTCAAGAAGCACAGAGAGTTCTAAGCAAAAAGAAGCCAAAGAAACCTATGCCAAGATATATCATAATTAAGATGACAAAAAATAAAGACAAAGTGAGAATCTTAAAAGTAGCAAGAGAAAAACAACAGGTTATCTACAAAGGAGCTCCCATAAGTCTGTCAGCTGATTTCTCATCAGAATCACTACTGACTAGAAGAAAATGGCATAAAGTATTCAAGGTAATGAAAATTAAGGATCTGAAACCAACACTACTTTATCCAACAAGGCTATCATTCAGAATAAAAGGTGAAATAAAGACCTTTCCAGACAAACAAACAAAAAAAACTAAAGGAAGTTATTAGCAGCAAACCAGCATTGCAAAAAATGTTAAAGGGGCTGTTGTAATAATAAGAACTAGAGAGAAAGAAACATGCATAATGAATAAAAGTGGTAATAAATAAATACCTATCAATAATAACCTTAAATGTAAATGGATTAAATGCTCCCCAAAATAAAAGGTATAGGGTAGCTGAATTGATAAGAAAACATGATCCATATATATGCTGTCTATAAGAGACCCTCCTCAGAACAAAAGACTCACACAGGATAAAAGGGAAGGGATGGAAAAAAAAAATGTATCCATTGAAAATGGAAAGAAAAAAAAGCTGGGGTACCAATACTCATATCTGAAAAAATAGACTTCAAAACAAAAGTTGTCTCAAGAGACAAAGAAAGTCACTACATAATATTAAAGGGAGAGATCCAACAAGAGACTATAACCCTGGTAAACATATATGCACTCAATATAGGAGCACCAAATTATTTTAAAATTTCTGGAGGACTTTAAGGGAGAGATTAACAGCAATATAATCATAGTAGGGGACACCCAAGTGACAGCTCTCAATAGATTTTCTAGACAAATAATCAACAAGAAAATAGAGATCTTAAATGACACACTAGATCAGAGGGACTTAACTGATATTTACAGAATATTTCACCCCAAAGCTCCAGAATATACATTCTTCTCAAGTACACATGGGACATTCTGAAAGACAGACCACATGTTAGGACACAAACTAAGTCTCTACAAGAGCAAAAACACTGAAATCATATTAAGCATCTTCTTAGATCATGAAACTAGAAATCAATTACAATAAAAAACATTTAAAAACATTCAAACACATGGAGACTAAATAGCATGTTATTGAACAATGAAGAGGTTACCAAGGAGATCAAGAATGAAATTAAAAAACTTCCTTGAAAAAATGAAAATGAACAAACAACAACACAAAATCTAAGGGACACAGCAAAAACAGTCCTTAGAGGGAAGTTCATATCGTTACAGGCCTACGTCAAGAAATAAGAATAATTTCTAATAAATTATTTTACCCCATAACTTAAAGAATTGAAAAGAGAACATCAAGAAAATCTCAGAGTAAGTAGAATGAAGAAAATAATAAAGATCCTAGCATAAATAAATAACATATAAACTAAACAAAATAAAGAAGATCAATCAAACCAAGAGCTGATTCTTTGAAAATATAACAAGACTGTGAACCTTTAGCCAGAGTCACCAAGAAACAAAGAGAGAGGACACAAACAAATGAAATCAGAATTGAAAGGGTAAAGTAACAAATGACATGACAGAAATAAAAGGATTTTAAGAAAATACTATGAACAATTATATGCCAACAAATTAGACAACCTGGGCAAAATGGACAAATTCCTAGTATCGTACAATCTTCTGACAGTCAACCAAGAAGAATCAGAAAACCTGAACAAACCAATAACAATTAATGAAATTGAAGCTGTAATCAATAAATTCCCAGCAAACAAAAGCCATGGTCCAGATGGCTCCACAGGGGAGTTTTACCAAACATACAAAAAACAAACAAAAAAGCTAACAAACTAACACCTATCTCCTCAAATTATTTCAAAAATTCAAGAGGATGGAAGACTTCCAAGCTCTTTTTATGAGGCCAGCATAATCCTAAAACCTGATAAAGACACTTCAAAGAAAGAAATTACAGGCCAATATCCCGGATGAACATAGACGCCAAAATCCTCAACTAAATATTAGTAAATTGGATCCAGCAATATATTAAAAAGATTATTTACCATGACCAAGTTGAATTTATGCCAGGGATGCAAGGCTGGTACAATATTCACAAGTCAATAATTATGATACACTACATAAACAAAATGAATGATAAAAACCATAGGATCATATCAATAGATGCAGAAAATGCATTTGATAACATCCAACACCAATATTTGATAAAAAAAAAACAACACTCAGCAAAGTGGGAATTGTGTTGCCTCAACACAATAAAGGCCATTATGACAAGCCTACAGCCAACATCATACTCAGTGGGCAAAGCCTGAAAGTGTTTTCCTTAAGAACAGGTACAATTTGGGATGTGTGCTTTCACCACTCTTATTCAACATAGTATTGAAAGTCTTAACCACACTGATCAGGAAAGAATGAAGAATAAAAGGTATACAAATTAGAAAGGAGGAAATTAAACTGCCATTATTCGTATATGGCATAATACTGTACATAGAAAACCCTAAAGACTCCACCAAAAAACTACTAGATTTAATAAATGAATTTGGCACAGTATCATGATACAAAATTAACATCTAGAAATTGATGATATTTTTATACACCAATAATGAACTCTCAGAAAGAGAAACTAAAAAAATCCCATTTACAATTGCAACAAAAAAGTTAACATACCTACAAATAAACTTAACCAAGGAGGTAAAAGACCTGTTCTCAGAAAACTACAACACATTCAAAAAAGATATAGAGGAAGATATAAAATAATGGAAGCATATACTATGTTCATGGATTTGAAGAATCAACATCATTAACATTTATATACTACCCAAAGCAATCTATAGATTCAATGCAATCTCTATTAAAATACTAATTGCATATTTCACAGATCTACAACAAATATTCCAAAAGTTTATATGGAACCAATAAAAGATACCAAATAACCACAGAAATCTTAAAAGAAAGAAAAAAAAAAGAACAAAGTGGGAGGAATCACGATACTGGATATCAGGCTGTATTACAAAGCTATTGTAATAAAAACAGCCTGGTACTGGCACAGAACAGGCATATAGATCAATGGAATAGAAAAGAAAACCCAGAAATTGACTCAAGCCATTATACTCAATTAATATTTGACAAAGGAGGCAAGAGCATATAGTGGAGTAAAGACAGTCTCTTCAATAAATTGTGTTGGGAAAATTGGACACATACATGCAAAAAAAAAAAAAAAAATGAAACTAGACCACCAACTTGCACCATGCACAAGAATAAACTCAAAATGGATAAAATACTTAAATATAAGTCGTGAAACCATAAAAATCCTAGAAGAAAATGTAGGCAGCAAAATCTCAGACGTTTCAACTAACAGAATTTTCACCAATATATCGCCTAGGGCAAGAGAAACAAAGGAAAAAATTAATAAATGGGACTACATCAAACTAAAAAGCTTCTACATAGCAAAGGAAACCAGCATCAAAATGAAAAGGGAACCCAGTGTATGGGATGACATATTTGCCAATGATACATCTGATAAGGGGTTAATATCCAAAATATGTAAAATACTCACACAACTTAGCAAAAGGAAGATAATCCAATTAAAATGGGCAGAAGACCTGAATAGATAGTTCTCCAAAGAGAATATACAAATGGCCAAGAGACATGTTAAAAAATGCTCAACGTCACTAAGCATCAGAGAGATGCAAATTAAAATGACTATGAGGTACCACCTCACACCTGTTACAACGGCTACCATCAACAAATCATCAAACAACAAGTGCTGGTGATGATATGGAGAAAAGGGAACCCTAGTACACTGCTGGTAGGAATGCAGGCTGGTGCAGCCACTATGGAAAACAGAATAGTGCTTCCTTAAAAAATTAAAAGTGGAAGTGCCATTTGATCCAGTGATTCCACTTCTAGAAATATATCCTAAGAAGCCTGAAACACCAATCAGAAAGAATATATGCACCCCTATGTTCATAGCAGCGCTAGTTACAATAGCTGAGATCTGGTAACAGCCCAAGTGTCCATCAGTAGATGAATGGGTTAAAAAATTGTGGTATATTTGCACAATAGAATACTATGCAGGTATAAAAAAGAAGGATTTCTTACCCTTTGAAATGGTATGGAGGGACCTAGAGATTATCATGATAAGTGAAATAAATACAAAGACAAGTATCATATGATCTTACTTATTTGTGAAATCTAATATACAAAATAAGCTGACGAACAAAATGGATCCAGAGACATGGAAGTGTAGGGAACAGAGTGACAAACTTCAGAGGGAAGGGGTGGGTGGGGGTGGGAGGAAATAAACGAAAGAATATATGTGCATATATGCATAATCAATGGACACAGACAACAGTGAGATGAAGGTGGGGAATGGGGTAGGAGCAGGGAGGAGGATTTCAATGAGGGAAAAATGGAGAGATATCTGTAATATTTTAAACAATAAAGATAAATTTAAAAAAATAACAAATACCTAAAGTATATAATACCAATTGGGAAGGGTATGAAGAAACATATCTTAATGTTACAGGTAAATGGATACAGTCACTAAACATTTTCAGGAAACCTATATGAAAAAAATGTACCAATTACAATAAAAATATAGTTATCAATGACATTGAAAATGTGCAGTCCCTTTGACTCAAATATATTTTTATTTCTGTTAATGTTATTTTTATAATAAAAGGTCTATATGACAAATTTATGTGTTTAAACATACAAGAAATATTAGCTGAAAAGGATTATACATTTTCTGCTTCACATATTATCATCTTTACCAGAATTAAGTAATTGTTGAAATGATAATGATTCACATTCTTGTTTTGTTTATAATTGTAATACGAATATATTTTGGTGCTTCACCATAAATCAAAGTGTTGGAGAGGGTAAATGTCTAGTAGTAAATCTATAATTTTAAGTTTTCAAAGAGAGTTTTATTAGTGTTATGAAAATTAAGCCTTTCAAAGTGAGAGGCAGCAAGCATTTACTGTGATCAATAAGAATAGCTATTCATGACACACTGATTCAGGTTATTTTGCTCTGTTTGAACATTCTGAAGATTTAGGCATAAGACCTCCTAGGCAGTTCCTCTGACACTGTAGCTCCTGCTCTATTTTAATGTGGCTCTCTTTATATTATTGTTTACATTACGAATACATGTTGAAATTCATAAAATGAATTTCTGGCATTTACTAATTATTTTTATCTTCTTACTTAATATAATATGTAAGAATATTTTCCTAACCTTCAGGCATTATAATCTTCTTGGAATTACACCATAGTTGATCGTTTCTACATTTAATTTAACATACTACAAGTTTCTGTATTTAATTTACTAATTTTTTTATCCTGGTAGATGAGGATATGAATGAACTCTCAAATGGGAATTTTACACTTGAAGATTTAGAACTAGCTACACAAAGACTGAGTGGTATGTATGATATTGAGGAACATATGTAAAAATAAGTCATAAAACACTTGACAATTTAGAAATACATTTTAAATGTGAATAAGCTTTATTTATGATTTTATAATTGAATTTTTATTTAGGTTGGGTATTTTAGAACATAGTAATTTACCAAAAATTAGAGTTCTGTAGAACTAGTGAATGCTACAATGCTGTTACTTCTGAGTCTTTAATATTCTAATAATTGTACTATATTTCTTAAATTTATTAGCCCATGTTCATAGCAGCACTATTTACAATAGCTAAGATCTGGAAACAGCCCAAGTGCCCATCAGTGGATGAATGGATAAAAAAGCTGTGGTACATATACACAATGGAGTACTATGCAGCTGTAAGAAAGAAAGATCTCTTATCCTTTGAGACGACATGGAGGGACCTCGAGAGTATTATCCTAAGCGAAACAAACCAAGCAGAGAAAGAAAAATATCACATGATCTCACTCATTTGTGGAATACAATAAACATAACAGTATGGGGAACAGGGTAGACCCAGAGATGTGAAAGTAGGGTACAGACTGACAACCCCCAGAAGAGGGGGTGGGGGGGGAGGGAAGAGATAAACCACAGAACTTATACGCATGTATGCATAACTGATGGACATGGACAACAAAGCTGGGGAAGGGGTAGAGGGATAGGGAGGAGGGTGTCAATGGGGAAAAAAGGAGAAACATTTGTAACAAAAATAAATTAATAAAAAAAAAAAGTAAACATGAAAAAAAATTTATTAGCCAATAAACCCTGCCCTTTTCTTATTCTGGGACTAGTGTTCATGGAACATCAGTTTAAGAAACACCTTTATTTTTAGTTGTTAAGATAAAGTTTATTTTTATACCTATAAATACAACATTTAGATGAGAAAAAGAAAATGTGTGTGATCACATAACATAAAAAATATGGCAGGATAAGAGTATATTAGACCATATTTTTAAGACATTTGTCCATTTTCTTACACAGGCTAGGATGCAAAAAAAAATATATAGGCAAATGAAGAAATAATGATTTTAAGACTACAGACCCATTTATCATCCTTAGTCTTCTTACATAGCGATAGATTGCTACCATTTACAAAACTTGAAAAGCAAGAATGTTACCTATGTAATTCTTACATAATTAAATAATGAGCTTACTTATTTTTATTTATTTTAATTTTACCATTTCCAACACCACTTTATCCCCTGTATGCCTCTTTCCACCTCCGCCCACACCCTCTGACCCCCACCATCACCACACTGTTGTCCATATCCAGGAGATCTCTCTTCTGTTTTCTCCCTTTTTTGGAAAAGTCCCTCCAGACCCCCACCAACATGCCACCTCCCTTCCAGAGCTATCTGCCTGCTTTCTATCTACAAGTCCCTCTCTATTTTGCTTGGTAGTTTAGTTTGTTCATTCAATTACTATGAGTGAAATCATGTGGTACATGATTCTCTGACTGACTTATTTCACTTAGCATGGTGTTCTCCAGGTCCATCCATGCAGACACAAAGGGTGAAATTTTCTTTCTTTTTATGGCAGAGTAGTATTTCTATTCTGTAAATGTATCACAGCTATTTTATGTACTCATTTACTGATGGACATTTTGGCTGCTTCCAAATCTTGGCTATTATAAATAATGTTGCACTGAACAAGGGGTACACATATTCTTTTGAATTGGTGTTTCGAGTTTCTGCAGATAAATTCTCAGAAGTGGAATTGCTAGATCATAAGGCAGTTCCATTTTTAATCTTTTGAGGTAACTCCATACTGCTTCAATCTGCATTCCAACCAATAGTGCACAAAGGTTCCCTTTTCTCCACATCCTCACCAATACTTATGTGTTGATTTACTGATGATAGCCCTTCTGGCAAGTGTGAGGTGACATCTCACTGTGGTTTTAATTTGCATTTCTCTGGTGATTAGTGATGTTGAGCATCTTTTAATGTTTCTTTTAATGTTTTTTTTATCCTCACCCGAGGACATTTTTCCATTTTTTGTTCAGATAGAGTGGGAAGGAGAGAGAGGAAGAGAGAGAGAGAGAGAAACATCAACGTGAAAGGGACACATCGAGTGGCTGCCTCCCACACGACCCAACCAAGGCTGGGGACAAACTGCAACCGAGGTACGTGCCCTTAGCGGGAACTGAACCCAGGTCTCTCTGGACCGCAGGCCGACGCTCTAACCACTGAGCCAAACCAGCCAGGGCTGGCCCATTTTTTAATAACATTTTTTTGGTGTTGAATTTTATAAGTTCTTTATAAATTTTGGATACTAAACTCTTATCAGATGTATCATTGGTAAATATGTTCTCCCATTCAGTGGCTTGTCTTATCATTTTGTTGATGGTTTCCTTGCTGTGCAAAAGCTGTTTAGTTTGATGTAGTTCCATTTTTTATTTTTTATTTTGTTTCCCTTGCCCTAGGAGATATATCAGAAAAAATATTGCTACATGAAATGTCAGAGATTTTACTGCCTATGTTTTCTTCTAGGATTTTTATGGTTTTGAGTCTAATATTTATCTTTAATTTGTTTTTAGTTCATTTTTGTGTGTGGTGTAAGTAGGTCATCTAGTTTCTTACTTTTTTTTTTAATGTATCTGTCCAATTCTCCCAAAACCATTTATTGAATAGAGTATGTTCAGTCCATTATATGTTTTTGCCTTCTTTGTCAAATATTAATTGACTATAAAGGTATGGATTTATTTCTGGGGTCTCTATTCTGTTCTATTGACCTATATCTCTGTTCTTGTGCCAGTACCATGCTGTTTTGATTACTATGGCCTTGTAGTATAGTTTGATATCAGGTAATATGATTCTTCCAACTTTGATCTTCTTTCTCAAGACCACGGTCACTAGTTGGGGTCTTTTGTGGTTCCATACACATTTTTGAAACATGTGTTCTAGTTCTATGAAATACTCCATTGGTATCTTGATATGAATTGCATTGAAATCTGCAGATTGTTTTGGGTACTGTGGGAATTTTAATGATGTTAATTCTTCCTATTCATGAACATGTTATATACTTCTACTTATTTGTATCTTCCTCAGTTTCTTATAATTTTTTCAGTACAGATCTTTCATATCCTTGGTGAAACTTATTCCTAGGTATTTTATTCTTTTTGAAGCAATTGTGAATGGAATTTTTTTTTTAGTTTCCCTTTCTGATAGTTCATTACTAGTGGATAAAAATACAACTGATTTCTGGTTTTTTTTTTCTGTATCCTGCTACATTACTGAAATAATTTATCAGTTCCAGTAATTTTTTGGTAGAATCTTTAGGATTCTCTATATACAATATCATGTCATCTGCAAATAATGACAGTTTTACTTCTTCCTTTCCAATTTAGATGCCTTTAATTTCTTTATATTGTCTGATTTCTGTGGATAAGACTTCCAGTATTATGTTGAATGAGTGGTGAAAGCAGACATCTCTGTCTTGTTCTTGATCTTAAGGTGAACACTTGTAGTTTTGGCCCATTGAGTATGATGTTGATGGTGGGTTTGTCATATAAGGCCTTATTATGTTGAGTTGTGTTTCTTCTATTTCCACTTTGTTGAGAGTTTTTATTATAAGTGGATACTGAATTTTTCAAAAGCTTTTTCTGCATCTCTTGATATGATCATGTGGTTTTATCCTTCAATTTGTTTATGTGGTGTATGTATCATGTTTATTATTTTGTGGATATTGTACCAACTTTGCATTCCTGGAATAAATCCCACTTGACCATGGTACATGATCTTTAATGTATTGCTGGATTCAGTCTGCTAATATTTTGTTGAAGATTTAGCATCTATGATCATCAGGCATATGGATCTATTATGTTCTTTGTTTGTTGTGTATTTATCAGATTTTGGAATTAGGATAATGCTGGCCTCATAAAATGAGCTAGCGAGTCTTCCGTCCTCTTGAATATTTTGGAATAGTTTAAGAAGGATAGGTGATAGTTCTTTAAATGTTTGGTAAATTTACCTGTAAAGCCATCCAGTCCAGGGCTAACTAGCATGTTATTAAACAATAAATGAGTTACCAAGGAAATCAAGGGAGAAGCAGCATTTCTTTTTATCTACTGACACTTTTGAGATTGTTATATATTTTCTACTGTAATTCTTGATGTTTGTTGTATTTTTTATTAATTGAATTAATTAATCTATTTATTTTCTGTGCTTCAAAAATGGATTTGAGAAAGAATGGGCCATTAGAAGGATTTGACCAAATTTTATTTGGATTTTGACAGTATAATATATTTCATGTATCTTTGATCTTCTTATGAATAAAACCCAACTATTTTAGGTTGATTTGGTTACTTTCAATTTATTTTGAAATATAGTAAGGTATAAGAATTAGTATAAGGAGCACTTTTGTTTTTGCTGCCCAGTTAAATAAATATAATATAATATATCTTAGATATTGAAGTCCCCTCTTTGCCCTTCTATGCTGATCTTGATGTTTATCATTCCCAAATATTTATACTTTCGCTGGAAATGTTTTCATCTGTAAATGCTATTGTTTTGTATGATTAAATGGTAATGTGGTCTATGATTTCTTTAGCAATTTGCTTATTTGGTTCAACATTTGTGAGATTAATCACTATTGAAGGTTTTAGCTCTTGTTCACTTATTTTTAATGCTGTACAATGATCTACTTTATGAATATAGCATAACTAATTTGCCTATTCTCCTGTGGATGAATATTTGTGTGGTTTCCATTAGGAGATGCCTATCTTCTTATGAGAATCAATGTAGAGGTAGTGTTTAAAAGTATATATGCTGGGGATAGACTGCTTGTCTTTAATGCCTGCCTATGTCTCTCTCTTACTGTGAAATTAGTTAATCCCTCCATGCCTATTTCTTTATCTGAAAAATAGTGCTATGGATAGTATCTACTTCATACAATTATTGTGGGAATTATATGAAGTGTTTAAAACAGGGCCTAGAAAATAGTAAGCTCCATAAAACTATTTGCTATTATTATAATTTTCTATATATTACCTATGTTGTATTATATAAATATGTTTTTATTATTTATTTATTTATTTTTAATCCTTACCCAAGGGTATTTTTGCACTAATCTTCAGATAGAGCTGAAGGGAGAGAGGGAGGAAGAGAGAGAGAGAGAGAGAGAGAGAGAGAGAGAGAGAGAGAGAGGAAGAGGAAAACATCGATGTGAAAGAGACACATCTATTGGTTGCCACCTGCACAACCCCAGCCGGGGCCAGGAACGAACTGCAACCGAGGTATGTGCCCTTGCCCAGAATCGAACCCAGACTCCCTAGTCCACAGGTGACGCTCTTACCGCTGAGCCATAACGGCCAGGGCTATAAATATATTTTTAAAATAAGGCTAGGTAATAATCACATTTTCTCTCATAATTTTGAAATGGCAGAAAGAATGAACTTTTAAAAATAATACTATAATGTCCCAGAGTCTAAGAGCAGAAAGCTGATACAATGTTAGAAACAGCCCTGGCTGGTTTGGCTCAGCGGTTAAAGTATTGGTCCACAGACTGACTGAAGGCTCGCAGGTTTGATTCCGGTCAAGGGCACATATCTGTGTTGCAAGTTTGATCCCTGGCCCTGGTCAGGGTCATGTGAGAGGCAGCCAATTGATATGTCTCTCTCACATTGATGTGTTTCCTTCTTTCTTTCTCTCCCTCCCTCCCTCCCTCCCATCCATTCTCTCTAAAAATCAGTGGGAGAATATTCTTGGGTGAAGATTAACAATAAAACATAATAGTACATAAAATAGGCTAAATAAATTATGATATATGTAATGATTTTCATTGTTAAATTACAGATATTTTTATCAACATATATCTAAAAATACAAATTTAGTATGACATCTCAACAGATTATTCCCCTCTGCTTTTATTGTTAAATACAATTTATTCTATTCATTTATTTTAGTCCTGTCTAGCTTTATCTTTTCATCTAGCTTATCCCTCTTTATAAAAGTACCAATGACAATAGTTATAATTTATTGATATGTTTAATGTGTCCTGGGCAATATGGGATTCCATTTTATAGATGGGGGTCAAAAATTTGAAATTTAAAGTGGTTAATTATTTTGCCAATATCATCACATTGGTACTAAATAGAGGAGTCAATATTTAAATTTGGGATTTTTCCTAATTTTTATATTACTTTTACTTTAAAGTCCTAGCTCATTAACATTATTCTATACTACCTTTAATTCTTATTTTATTTATAGTCTTCACTTCTCTATATGAGGAAATATAGTTTATTAAAGTATAAATTAGTTAAAGTCACCTTTTAAATAACAAGGTTTCTAAAATTTCTCAAAAAGTACATAATGTAGTTACTGTATTTCATTAATAAGATGCTATTGGTTGTAAAAATATTATTTTTAGGTTATAAGGAAACAGAAAAGTTACCAATTAGATTATGAAACAGTGCTTTCGTTTTCATTTAATGTAATATATCTGAATTTAGGACTATTAAATGTTAAAATGTGCATATAAAACTGACAAATATGGTAAATAAGATTTTAAAGAAGTAGCTGCCTAAAGCAAGGTGACTCAGAAAGGTTTTAAATAAAAGAAATGCTAGTAACACAAGATAAGTTGAGATGGAAATTAAACAGAAGATAGAAATATGCCTTTAGCTTACTCCTCAGAATTTCCTCAATATAATTTGAGCTAAAGTGTTGGAGAAAGTCACCAAAATTATATGTTAGTTATAGTGACATTCAGTATATTTAGCAACTGGTATGATAATATAAATTAATATATGAATCCTGAATTAAATAATTTTCTTTTATTCTCTAAAAATTAACTATTGTAGGACTCTCAATGGTAGGTGCAGTTCTAGACTATAATAAAATTCACAAGACAAAATAGTCATTAAACCAATATTACATTGATTTGGCTCTATAAAAGAATGTAGAAGAGGGAATAAAGCAAACATGCCTCATCCTATTTAGATGGCCAGAAGCTACAACATAATTTGATTTTTGTCCCCCTCACCCACATTGAGCTATAGCAGACAGGAATCAAAGACTCTACTGAATCTGATAACAAAAAGCCACATTTCTCATAAGCATCTTGCCATAATTTAAGCTGTAGCTAGAGCTTCCAATGGTGCACTCTGTGGTATGAGCTTCTAAAACACCTAACCATTGATCTTTAACAATATTATGTTACATTGTAATTAGTGTAACAGAGAACCCTCTTAGAACAATGGTGCTTTTTTTCCTCAGAGTTGTCTCAGGGTAAAATCTTCTATCAGATTCTTCTCAAGGCTGATGGCAAACTCTGATGGTTAATTATATATCATCTTGGTTAGGCTTCAGTACCTAGTTGCTTGGTCAAACACCATTGTGTTTGGTATTTTAAAGATATAATTAACATTTAAATTGGAGTTTGAATAAAGCAGATATGGCCCTCCACATTATGGATGGGTCCATAGACTCAGTTGAAGTAATTAATAGAAAAAACTGAAGTCCTCTACAAAGGAAGGAATTCTGCCTCCAAACTGCTTTACATACAAGACTGAAACATTGATTCCTGCTGGAATTTCCAGCTTGCTAGCTAGCCCTACACATTTTACACTTGTCATCCCCCATAATAAATGAGCCAATTCATGAAAACCAATTTCTCTCTATTTCTTCTGTTGAGATCCCTTAATAATACAGATTTTAGTACCAGGAATGTTTCTCAAAGAACAGAATCTTAAGAATGAGTTTTCTGATAAATGGGGGAAAAGAGGGCAGGGGGCATCTGTAATACTTTCAACAATAAAGATTTTTTTTTAAGTTAAGAAAAATGAGTTTTATGGACTGGTTCTGGGATTTTTAGAATTAATTCTCTAATCTGATTAGTTTTAAAAGGCACAAATGACTTTCTTTCCAGTAATAATGAGAACATTGATAGTGCATGTTATGATGTGGTAATAGAGATCTACAAAATACTATCATTGTATTCTTACAATCAAATGATACTAAGAGGCTAGGTTCTGGGCAACCATGTATGTGATACCTTAGAAAATATTTGTCAAATTTATGAGTATAGTCAGATTGACTGGATGCTCCTAATTTTGCTGGATAAAATGGGGAAAGTAAATGATGAGCTCAGGTATTCAAATTCCCAGCTCAAGAGCCACATAAACAACCTGCAAGTTTCTCTCTACCTTGAAAAACAACAACAACCAAAACAAAACAAAACACACACACACACACACACACACACACACACACACACACACACACACCCTATCTCCTGTAGCTACAGAGCTGAGATTACTGAAAAGAAAAATCCAGTCTCCTCCTGCAAGTTGGCTGAATTATAACACAAATTGAATTCCCAACCTTGCAGGATTTCTGCTATTAAAATGAGATTATTAATTTGGAAGGTATGGGATCATTAAAATTGGTATGGGGACATATGGGAAGATCCTGATAAGTCAGAGACATTGATACCTAAATTCTGCTGAGTCTTCCTTATCATTAGAAACAGCCTTTGCACACCTGTGTGAAGAGATTAAACTTGTCTGACTGAGGAAACTGCACTGACCTTGCAAGACACTCATGATTTTCCTCAAGACTCACCTCTCCACTCCCCTTTGCTTCTAGACTTATAACTAGACTCAAATTTCAGCAGGTCCCTAAATATGAATTATAATATGTGAGCCATAAGGAAGCATGCTGTACTCCAAAAGAACTACATTATTTTTCAGAAATAAAAATTCTCAGAAATATGTGTGGAAATTGATAATAAAGGTATAGAATAAGGGTGAAGGGAACATAAAGTTGGATTAGGTCTTAAATATTCTCACTACAAAAAAAAATGTGGGGTTATGGAGGTGTAATCTTATTGTGGTATTTATTTTGCAATATATATGTGTATCAAATCATCACATTGTAAACCTTAAACTTACATAATATTATATAACAATTTATCTCAATAAAGCTAGGGACATTTAAAACTTCTTTATCCAGTCTTCTGTTGAGGGACATTTTCATTGTTTCCATGTCTTCACCACTGGGAATAATGCTGCAATGAACATAGGGGTATGTGTATCTTTGTGAGTAAATGTTTGCAAATTTTGGGGGTAGATATCCAGAAAAGAGATTGCTGGGTTATATGGTAGCTCTATTCCTTATTTTTTGAGAAACCTCCATACTGTTTTCCATAGTAGCTGTACCAGTTCACATTCCCACCAGGAGTGAATGAGGTTTCCTTTTTCTCCACAATCTCTCCAAAACTTATTACCTGTCTTGTTCATAATAGCCATTATAACAGGTGTGAGGTGGTATCTCATAGTTTCGATTTGCATTTTCCTAATAGCTAGTGAAGTTGAGCATTTCAAAATATGTCTGTTGACCATTTGTATGTATTCTTGGGAGAAGAGTCTGTTCAGGTCCTCTATTTTTTAATTGGATTGTTTGTTTGGTGTTAAGTTGTATGAGTTCTTTATATAATTTGGATATTAACCCCTTGTTGGAGCTGTTGTTTGCCAGTATCTTCCCCCATTTGGTTGGTTGCCTTTCTATTTCTTTTATTGTGCAGAAGCTTTTTAGTTTGATATAGTCCTATTCATTTATTTTTGCTTTTACCTTTAGCTTCTGGGGTCAGATTAATAAAATCTGTAAGAACAAGGTTCATAAGTTTAGTATGTATGGTTTCTTTTATATCATTTATTGTGTCAGATCTTATGTTTAGGTCTTTGATCCACTTTGAGTTAATTTTTGTATATGGGGACAAACAGCAGTCTAGTTTCTTTCTTTTGCATGTGGCTTTCCAATTTTCCCTGCATCATTTATTGAAGAGATTTTCTTTTCTCCACTGTGTGTTTTTGGCTCCTTTGTCGAAAATTATTTGCCCATACACATGTGGGTTAATTATTACTTTTAATTACATATGTGAGTTGGATTATATTTAAATTATTCTATTTCTATTTGAAGTACATTTTACCTGTCAGTTGTGCCAAATTGTCTATATCAATGTCAATATCTTTAATGACTATTTTGACTTTATAAATAAAGAATTCCCTTTTATGTGTTATAGCATAGGATTTAATTTTTTAATAATTAAAAATATTCCAACTACAAGAATATCTGGGCCTAGCACTTTTCACAAATGTTATTATTTAATTGAATTTTAAAATTTTAATTGTTCTTTTTATTTTTTCAGGTATATTTCATTTACTATTATTTTCTTTTGAAGATATCAATTTCATCCGGATTTTAAACCTATTTTTCTGTTTCTAGACATTAGATATATTGATGGATAAATGATGATATTTTGCAAAGAAATATAATCTAGTAATTGTTTTTCAAATACCACCTATGTGTTAGATAGAGTTAATCCTTTACTGAAGTTAGGTAATTCTCTTGTGACAGTAGTTGATGATTTGTTTTGTCCTACAAACATTCTTAAAACCTTTAAATTACTTGCAAATATTTAAAAGTCTTGAAATGCCTTGTGAATATCTACATTTATAATTTTTCTTGAGAATTTAGATGACTCAGTAACATCAAGCCTGCATTTGTAACAATAGCTTTACAAGAGTAATAGCTTTATATAAAATATGTACTCTGCATTTCACTTCTGCTGTCATGCCACTCAAAATACCACCAGGTTTATTTCACTCACATTAAATATTTAGTCCCAGCAGATACTTGAGTTTACTAGGAGAATAGGTTTTAGAACTGAAAAAAAATACATTTTAAAATTGTACTCTTAATAACTATGTGAACTTTAAAAATATTCATTATCTCTCTGAGCTCTACTTCCTTCATACGTTAAATGGGAATAAAATACATTCTAGAATCCTTATGATGGTTAAATGAGATAATATTTGAAAAGTAATTAGTATATTATCTGGCATATAATATCAATTTAGTATGTTTTAAATTATTAGACATTTATATTAAATTGAAAATTCAGTAAGTTACATTGTGAGGTAAATAAGGTTAAATAAAACTGAAAGCAACAAATGAACAAACAAGAAGATAATGAAAATGGTGACAGAGTGAATGGAAGCCACACAGACCATCTCCCAGGACCAAACTGGAATTACAACTAAAATAAAGACAAGTCATCTGGAAAAACCAAATGAAGAAGAGCTGGAGAGAACTCTTATAACCAGTGACATAAAGAGGACCCCAAATCGAGAGTGGTAGGAGCTGCAGAGGTGCAAGAGGGCTGGCTGGGTGCCCACAGGCAGCCGCTGAGGGCTATCTTAGCTCTGAGCAGTTCCCTCTGAGAAGTTGGGGGTTAAAACCCCAAGCAGGCACCCCAGCACAGAGTGGTGGAACAGGGAAAGTTGCCCACATAACACCTGGCTGAGAAAATCACCAGAGCAGAGGTTTTTTCCAACAGGGAGAGCTGCAGGGACACCAGCACTTCCCTGAAGTCCCAGTGCACTAAATTATAGCTAAAACTACTCACCTTAGGCTCTGGCAGAGGGAGGGCAGACTGGACAGGAACTGTATGAGGAGAGTCAGGGGTTCTCCCGACTGGGGAGAGAGCTGGGAAGAAGGCCAACAGGAGCTCTATGCTGAGTCACTGCCACACAAGACAGTAGCCATCTTCCTCAAAAAGCCCCTTACCTTCAGAGCACTTTAGCCCAGAGGAGAAGCAACTGCCCCTACTTCGGAGATTTAACACCGCCAGCCCAGAGAAGTGCATCTTGAGGCTCATTAACAGCCAGAGACTACCTGCAAGCCTGTAGGCAGAGAACAGCCTCTGAAAGCTTTGAGTTTTGGACCTGGTTCACAGAGTTGAGAGCCCTGGCTCTGGAGACTGAGCTATGAAGGCTGAGGCCTGAGTTCTGATACTGAGCCACTCCCCCATTCTTCAGTAGCCATATCAGTCATTAGCCCCATTAGAGCATCTTTAGCTTATGGGAGAAGCAACTGCTCTTCCTAATGAATTTAACATCACCTAGCCTAAAGAAGTGCAACCTGAGGCTCATTAACAGCCAGAAAGTACCAGCAAGCCAGTAGGCAGAGATGAGACTCTGAAGACTTTGAGCCTTAGGCCTGTCTCTCAGTGTTGGGTGTCATGGCTCTGGGGACTGAGCTGTGAAGGCTGAGGCCTGGGTCTCTGCAAGTGAGTGAATAGCCAACAGAGCAGAAACCATTTTCTTCTCAAAGAAACTTTAGCCCAGGAAAAAGCAATTGCCCCACCCACTGGAAATCCTCTTACTCTGCCTACCTGTGGGATTTTTCATTCAGCTGAGGGCTACTACTGGAGGCTCATTAGGAAACTGAGACTAATAGCCTGCAGGCAAAGGCTCTGGGATAATTGAACCTTTACTTGGCCTGCAACTCTACCCGGGAAACTAAGACTAGACATTGGTGTTTACTGTGGTCCCTGCCACATTCATCCAAACTCAGCACAGGGACCCACAATCAGCAGAACATCAAAACTCACAGTGCAAATTTGGCAGGCTCCAAACCCTGCTGAGACAGCCAAAATTGCAAAACAATAAAACAAATCCCAAATGAAAAAACAAGACAATTTTACAGCAGAAGGGATAAGTGAAATGGAGTTAAGCAAATTATAAGAGGTAGAGTTCAGAGTAATGATAATGAGGAAGCTCAACAGCATGAGTAAAGACATAGAAAAAATTAAAATAAAACAATTGGAAATGAAAAACTACCAAGTGGAAATGAAGACTGACATAGCACAAATAAAGAACACATTGGAAGGAATAACCAGCAGATTAAGGGAAGCCAAGGATCAGATCAGCGATTTAGAAGGCAGGATAGAAAAAAATCACCAGTCAGAGAACCAAAAAGAAAGAAAAAAACAATTAAAACACAAGAGGACAGTTTAAGAGAGCTGTGGGACAACATAGAATATAAAAAGATCAGCATCATGGGAGTACCAGAATAAAAAGAAAATGAGCAAGGATTAGAAAATATATTTGAAAAAAAGTTGGCAGAAAACTACCCTAACTTGGTGAAGAAAAAAGGCATACATGTTCAGGAAGCAAAGAGAGCCCAAAGTAAGAAGACCCAAAAGAGGCTTACACGAAGACTCATAATAATTAAAAAGCCAAAAATTAAAGCCAAAGAGAGAATCTTAAAGGCAGCAAGAGAAAAGCAACAGTTTACCTACAAAGGAGCCCACATAAGGCTATCAGCTGATTTCTCAATAAAACACTAAAGGTGAAAAGGGAATAACATGAAGTATTCAAGGTAATGAAAAACAAGGATCTGATTCCAAGACTACTCTATCCAGCAATGCTATCATTTAAAAAAGAAGGCGACATAAAGAGCTTCCCAGACAAAAAAAAAAAAAAAAAAAAAAAGGCTAAGGGAATATAGTAGCACCAAACCAGCACTGCAAGAAATGTTAAAAGGACTGCTGTAACAAGCAGAAGAAATAGAGAAACACAGCCATAGCAAAAAAAAAAAAAAAAAAAAGGCAAATAAATAAGTATATATCAATAATAAACTTAAATGTAAATGGATTAAATGCTCCAATCAAAAAACACAGAGTAGTTGAATGAATAAGAAAGCATGACTCATATATGTTGTTTACAAGAGACTTATCTCACAACGAAAGACTCACACAGGTTGAAAGTGAAGGAATAGAAAAATATTTTCCAAGCAAATAGAAAAAAAAAAACACCTAGGGTAACAAAACTCACATCTGATAAAATAGCTTTCAACTGAAGACCATAACAAGAGACAAAAAAGGCCACTACATAATAATGAAAGGATCTATCCAACAGAAGGATATAACCTTGGTAAACATATATGCACCCAAAATAGGAGCACCAAAATATATTAGAAAACTTCTGGAGGACTTCAAAGGAGAAATTGACAGTAATACAATCATAGCAGGGAACTTCAACAACCTGCTGATATCACTGCATAGATCCTCTAGACAAAAATTAACAAGGAAACAGAGACTCTAAAGGAAGCAATGGATCAAATGTATTTAGTAGATATTTACAGATAATTACACTCCAAAACTGAAGAACTCACATTCTTCTCAAGTACACATGGGTCATTTTCAAAGATAGATCACATGTTATGACACAAACTAAGTCTCTACAACTTCAAGAAGATTGAAATCATATCAAGCATCTTCTCAGATCACAATGGCATGAAACTAGAAATTAGTTACAATAAAAACACTCGAAAACATTCAAACACATGGGAGCTAACTAGCATGTTATTAAACAATAAATGAGTTACCAAGGAAATCAAGGAAGAAATAAAAAACTTCCTGGAAATCAATGAAAATGAATACACAACAACACAAAATCTATGGGACACCATCAAAGCAGTCCTGAGAGGGAAGTTCATAGCACTACAGGCCTACATCAAGAAACAAACAAAAAATTCTAATAGACTATCTAACACTATAAGAACAAGAAAGTAAACAAAAAGAAACACCCAGAGCACACAGAAGGAAAAAGATAGTAATGGTCATAGTGGAAACAAAAGACAAAGAGACTGAGCAATTCAAAAGAGAAATGAAAGAAAGACCTGATTCTCAGAATATATAAACAAGTTGATGAACCTTTAGCCAGACTCACCAAAAAACAGAAGGGACCAAAATAAAATCAGAAACAGAAAAGGAGAAGTAACAAATGAAACCACAGAAATACAAAGGATTGTTGCAAAATACTATGAACAATTATATATCAAAAATTGGCACCACCTAGATGAAATGAAAACATTCCTAGAATTACACAGTCTAACAAAACTGAACAGGGAAGAGACAGAAAACTTGAACAGACCAACAACAACTAAAAAATTGAAGATGTAATGAATAAACTCCCAGCAAACAAAAGCTGGGGGTCAGATGGCTTCACAGGGGAGTTTTACCAAACATTCAAAAAAGAACTAACATGCTTTCCCCTCAAAATATTTTTAAAAATTCAATAGGAAAACTTCCAAGACTTTTTTAAAATTAATTTGTTTTTGTTACAGGTATTTCTCCTTTTTCTCCCATTGGCATCCTCCACCCCATCCCCTCCACCCCATCCCCAGCCCTGTTGTCCATGTCCATTGGTCATGCACACATGCATATAAATTCTGAAGTTTATCTCTCCCCCCCAACCCTCCTCCTCTGAGGCTAGTCATTCTGTACCCCACCTCTATGTCTCTGGATAAATTTTGTTCATCAGTTTGTTTAGTTCATTATATTCCACAAATAAGTGAGATCATGTGATACCTGTCTTTCTCTGCTTGGCTTGTTTCACTGAGCATAATACTCTCCAGGTTCTACCATGCCATATCAAAGGATAAGAGATCTTTCTTTCTTACACCTGCATAGTATTCCATTGTGTACATGTAGCACAGCTTTTTCATCCGCTCATCTACTGATGGACACTTGGGTTGTTCCCAGATCTTAGCTATTGTAAATAGTGCTGCTATGAATATAGGGGTACATATATTCTTTCTGTTTGGTGTTTCAGGTTTCTCAGGGTATATTCCTTGAAGTGGGAACACTGGGTCATATGGCAGTTCAATTTTTAACTTTTTGAGGTAACACCATAGTGTTTTCCATAGTGGCTGCAACAGTCTGCATTCCCACCAGCAGTGTACTAGAGTCCCCTTTCTCCATAACCTCACCAACACTTGTTGTTTGATGATTTGTTGATGGTGGCTATTCTGACAGGTGTGAGGTAAAACCTAATAACTGTTTTAATTTGCATCTCTCTGATGATTAGTGACATTGAGTATTTCTTCATATGTCTCTTGGACATTTGTATGTCCTGTTGGAGAGGTGTCTATTTAGGTCCTCTGTGCATTTTTAATTGGGTTCTTTGTCTTCCTTTTGTTGAGTTGTATGAGCACTCTATATATTTTGGAAATTAACTCCTTATCTGATGCATTATTGGTGATTACAGTCTCCCATACAGTGAGATCCCTTTCTGTTTTGATGGTTCTTTCTTTTGCTGTGCAGATGCTTTTTAGTCCCATGTGTTCATTTTTTCCTTTGTTTCTCTTGCCTTAGGTGTTGTATCACTGAAAGTTCTGCTGTGTGTGATGTCTGAAATTGTGTTGCCTGCATTTTCTTCTAGAATTTTTAAAAATTCACGAGTTACACTTAAGTCTTTCATTCATTTTGAGTTTATTCTCATGTATAAGTTGGTAGTCTAGCTCCATCTTTTTCAAGTAGTTGTCCAATTTTCCCAACATCATTTATTGAAGAGACTGTCTTGACTCCACTGTATGCTCTTGCAACCTTTGTCAAGTATTAATTAAGAACACTGACTTGGGTCAATTTCTGGGTTCTCTGTTCTGTTCCATTGATCTATCTGCCTGTCCTTGTGCCAGTACCAGGCTGTTTATTATTATTATTATTATTATTGTTAATTTATTTTTGTGCCAGATGTTTCTCCTTTTCCCCCCATTGTCACCCTCCTCCCCCCCTTCCCAGCCCTGTCCCCAGTTTTGTTGTCCATGTACATTGATTATGAGTACATGCATACAAGTTCTGTGGTTCATCGCTCCTCTCCTCCAGCCCCTCTTCTGGCAATTGTCAGTCTGTACCCTACTTCCATGTCTCTGGGACTACCCTGTTCCTCAGACTGTTGTGTTTATTATATTCCAGAAATAAGTGAGATCATATGATATTTGTCTTTCTCTGCTTGGCTTATTTCACTTAGGATAATAGTTTCCAGGTCCTCCCATGTTGTCGCAAAGGATAAGAGATCTTTCCTTCTTACAGCTACGTAGTACTCCCTTGTATATGTGTACCACAGCTTTTTTATCCATTTGTCTACTGATGGACACTTGGGCTGTTTCCAGATCTTAGCTATTGTAAATAGCGCTAGTATGAACATGGGGGTACATATATTCTTTCTGTTTGGTGTTTCAAGCTTATTAGGTTATATTCCTAGGAGTGGGATCACTGGGTCAAATGGTAATTCAATTTTTAATTTGAAGGACTAGAGGTCCTTTTCTCCTCACCCTCGCCAACACTTGTTGTTTGATGCTTTGTTGATGGCAGCTATTCTGACAGGTGTGAGGTGATACCTCATTGTTGTTTTAATTTGCATCTCTCTGATGATTAGTGATGTTGAGCATGTCTTCATATGTCTCTTGGCAATTTGTATGTCCTGTTTGGAGAGGTGTCTATTTAGTTCCTCTGCCCATTTTTAAATGGGGTTCTTTGTCTTCCTTTTGTTGAGTTCTATGAGCACTCTATATATTTTGGAAATTAATACCTTATCTGATGTATCATTGGCAATTGTACTCTCCCATACAGTGGGTTGCCTTTCCACTTTGATGGTTGTTTCTTTTGCTGTGCAGAAGCTTTTGAGTTTGATGTAGTCCCATGTGTTCATTTTTTTCCTTTGTTTCTTTTGCCTTAGATGATATATCAGTGAAGATTCTGCTGTGTATGATGTCCAAAATTTTGTTGCCTACATTTTCTTCTAGGATTTTTATGGATTCATGAGTCACGTTTAAGTCTTTTATCCATTTTGAGTTTATTCTTGTGTATGGTGTAAACTGATGGTCTAGATTCATTTTTTTTTGCATGTAGCTGTCCAATTTTCCCAACACCATTTATTAAAGAGGCTGTCTTTACTCCATTGTATGCTTTTGCCACCTTTGTCAAATATTAATTGAGCATAATGTTTTGGGTCAATTTCTGGGTTCTCTGTTCTTGTGCCAGTACCAGGCTGTTTTGATTACAGTAGCTTTGTAGTATAATCTGATTTCTGGTATTGTCATCCCGCCTACTTTGTCCTTCTTTTTCAAGATTGCTGTGGCTATTCGGGGTCTTTTTTGGTTCCATATTAACTTCTGAAGCATTTGTTCTAGTTCTATGAAATATGTCGTTGGTATTTTGATGGGGATTGCTTTAAATCTATAGATTGCTTTGGGTAGTAAGGACATTTTAATGATGTTAATTCTTCCAATCCATGAACAAGGTATGTGCTTCCACTTTTTTATATCTTCCTCTATTTCTTTTTTCAATGTCCTGTAATTTTCTGCAAATTGGTCCTTTACTTCTTTGGTTAAGTTTATTCCTTGGTATCTTAAGTTTTTTGCTGTGATGGTAAATGGAATTGTTTTTTTAGTTTCTCTTTCTGTGAGTTCATCATTAGTGTATAAGAATCCTGTCGATTTCTTGACGTTAATTTTGTATCCTGCTACTTTGCCAAATTCATTTATTAAGTCTAGTAGATTTTTGATGGAGTCTCTAGGGTTTTCTATGTATAATGTCATGTCATCTTCAAATAATGACAGTTTCACTTCCTCCTTTCCAATTTGGATCCCTTTTAGTTTTTTTTCATGTCTGATTGTCATGGCTAAGACTTCCAGTACTATGTTAAATAAGAGTGGTGAAAGTTGGCATCCTTGTCTTGTTCCTATTCTTAAGGGAAATGATTTAGTTTTTGTCCATTGAGTATGATATTGGCTGTAGGTCTTTCTTATATGGCCTTTATAATGTTGAGATATGATCCCTCTATTCCCACATTGCTGAGTGTTTTTATCAGAAATGGGTGCTGGATTTTGTCAAATGCTTTTTCAGCATCTATTGATATGATCATGTGGTTTTTATCTTTCATTTTGTTTATTTGATGTATCACATTTATTGATTTGCGAATATTGTACCAGCCTTGCATCCCTGGGATGAATCCCACTTGGTCAAGGTGAATAATTTTTTTGATGTATTGCTGGATCCGATTTGCTAGTATTTTGTTAAGGATTTTGGCATCTATATTCATCAGGGATATTGCCAGGCTGTTTTGATTACAGTGGCTTTTTAGCATAACCTGGTATCCGGTATTGTGAGCCCTCCTACTTTCTTCTTGTTTTTCAAGATTGCTGTGGCTATTTGGGGTCTTTTTTGGTTCCATATAAATTTTTGGAGTGTTTTTTCTAGTTCTGTGAAATATGTTTTTGGTATTTTAATGGGGATTGATTGTATCTATAGATTGCTTTGGGTAGTATGGACATTTTAATGATGTTAATTCTTCAAATCCAGGAATAAGTATATGTTTCCACTTTTTTTAAATATCTTTCTCTATTTCTTTTTTCAATGACCTGGAGTTTTCTGTGAAGAGGTCCATTATTTCTTTGGTTGTGTTTATTCCTAGGTATCTTAATTTTTTGCTGCGATGGTAAATGTGATTGTTTTTTTAGTTTCTCTTTCTGTGAGTTCATCATTGGTGTATAAGAATGCCGTCGATTTCTTGGTGTTAATTTTGTATCCTGCTGCATTGCCAAATTCATTTATTAAGTCTAGTAGATTTTTGGAGTCTTTAGGGTTTTCTATATACAATATCATGTCATCTGCAAATAATGACGGTTACACTTCCTCCTTTCCAATTTGGATCCCCTTTATTTTTTCTTCATGTCTAATTACTGTGCCTAAGACTTCCAATACTATGTTACATAAGAGTGGTTTAAGTAGGCATCCCTGTTTTGTTCCCGTTCTTAGTGGGAATGCTTTTAATTTTTGCCCGTTGAGTATGGCTGTAGGTTTTTCATATATGGTCTTTATTATTTTGAGATATGATCCCTCTATTCCCACATTGCTGAGCTTTTTTTTATCAGAAATGGGTGCTGGATTTTGTTGAATGCTTTTTCAGCATCTATTGATATGATCATATGGTTTTTATCTTTCATTTTGTTTATGTGGTGTATCACATTTATTGATTATTTGAATATTGTACCATCCTTGCATTCCTGGGGTGAAACCCACTTGGTCATGATGAATAATTTTTTTGATGTATTGCTGGATATGATTTGCTAATATTTTAAAAAGAATTTTGGCATCTGTGTTCATCAGGGATATTGGCCTGCAGTTTTCCTTCTTTGTAGTGTCTTTATCCGGTTTTGGAATTAGGATTATGCTCTCTTCATAAAATGAGTTAGGAAGTGTTCCATCTTCTTGGATTTTTTGGAATAGTTTGAGGAGAATGGGTATTAGATCTTCTTTGAATGTTCAGTAAAACTCCCTCGTGAAGCCATCTGGGCCTTTGTTTTGTTTGCTGGGAGTTTCTTAATTATGTCTTTAATTTTCTTTGTTGTTATTGGTTTATCCAAGTTTTTTATCTCTTCCTGGTTCAGTTTTGGCAGGCTGTGTGTTTCTCGAAATTTGTCCATTTCTGCTAGATTGTCCAATTTGTTAGCATATAATTGTTCATAGTATATTTTGATGATCTTTGTTTTTCTGTGGTGTGTGTTACTTCTCCTCTTTCATTTCTGATTTTGTTTATTTGATTTCTCTCTTATTGTTCTTGGTGAGTCTGGCTAAAGGTCCATCAATCTTGTTTATCTTTTCAAAGATCCAGCTTTTTGTTTCATTGATCTTTTGCGTTGTTTTCAGTCTCTATGTCATTTATTTCTGCTCTGACCTTTACTATTTCCTTCCTCCTACTAGGTCTTGGTTTTCTTTTTGTTTACTTTCTAGTTCTTTGAGTTGTAGGGTTAGAAATTCAATTAGGAATTTTTCTTGTTTCTTGAGGTAGGCTTGTAGTGCTATGAACTTCCCTCTCAGAACTGCTTCAGGTGCTGCTGCTGGATCACGTGGGCCGCTCTGGAGCTGTGTTCCCAGTTGGTTGCTGGTGCCACCTGTAGCTGTATTGCTCAGGCCCTGTTGGAGTAACATTCCCTGCCCGTACCATGGGCAGCTGTGTTGCACAGGTTTAACTGGAACCCTGGCTCCCTGCTGATCTTGTGGGCAGCTGGATTGTACAGGCCTCATTGGAGCCCCCACTTCCTGCTTATCCTTTTGGGAGCTGGATCACACAGTCCCTTTTGAGACCTGGCTCCATGCCTATCTTGTGGTCATGTGGTCACCAGCCTCTCTGGTGCCCCAGCACCCCACAGGTCCCAGGGGAAGTTGGATCTCACAGTTTCTTTGGAGACTTGGCTCCACACCCATCTTGTGGGCAGGTGGGTTGCACAGGCCTCTCTGGTGCCCCAACACCCCACAGGTCCCGTGCAGATCCAGCAATATATTAAAAAAATTATTCACCATCACCAAGTGGAATTAATGGGTGCAAAGTTGATGCAGTCCATTTAGCATAGCTCAGTGGTTGAGTGTCAACCCATACACCAAGAGGTCGCTGGTTCAATTCCCAGTCAGGACACATGCTCAGGTTGTGGGCCCTATCCCCAGTGGGGGGCATGCAGGACGCAGCCAATTGATGTTCTCTCTCATCGATGTTTCTATCTCTCCCTCTCACTTCCTCTGTCTCTAAAATCAATAAAAGGAGAAAAAAAAGGGTCATGCAATATTCACAAAGCAATAAATGTGATGCACCACATAAACAAAATGAAAGATAAAAACCATATGATTTTCCTAGCTGCTTTGGCTCAGCAGTTAGAGCACCAGCCTGTGGACCAAAGAGTCATGGGTTGATTTTGGCCAAGGGCATGTATCTCAGTTGCAGTTCATCTATGGTTCTGGTTGGGGTTATGTGGGAGGCAACCAATCAATGTGTCTCTCTCACATCTATGTCTCTGTTTCTGTCTCTCTCTCTCTCCCTCCCTCCCTCCCTTCCCTTCTCACTCTATCTGAAGATAAATGGAAAAATATACTCAGGTGAGGATTTAAAAAAATAACATATGATCATATAAATAGATGCTGAAAAAACATTTGACAAAATTAAGCACCCATTTCTGATAAAAAACACTCAGCAAAGTGGGAATAGAGGGATCATATCTCAACATAATAAATGCCATGTATGAAAAACCTACAGCAATCATCATATTCAAAGGGGAAAAACTAAAAGCATTACCGTTAAGAACAGAAACAAGACAGAGATGCCCACTTTCACCACTCATATTTAACATAGTACTAGAAGTCTAGGCCACAGCAATTAGAAAGAAGAAAAAGAAAAAAGATCTAAATTGCAAAGGAGGAAGTGAAACTGTCATTCTTTGCAGATGACATGATATTGTACAAAGAAAACTCTAAAGACACATAAAAAATCTACTGGATTTAGTAAATGAATTTGGCAAAGTAGCAGGATAAAAAATTAAGATCCAGAAATTGATGCCATTCTTATACACCAGTAATGAACACTCAGAAAGAGAAACTAAAGAAAAATCCCATTTACCATTAAAAAAATAAAATAAAATATGTAGAACTAAACTTAATGAGGGAGTTAAAAGAATTGTTTTCAGAAAACTACAGGCATTGAAAAAAGAAATAGGTGAAGATATAAAAAGTCGAAATATATACCATGTTCATGGATTGGAAAAATCAACATCATTAAAATGTCTATACTACCCAAAGCAATATACAGATTCAATATAATCCCTATTAAAGCACAATCAGCATATTTCACAGATCTAGAGCAAATATTCCAAAAGTTTATATAGAACCATAAAAGACTCCGAATAGCTGCAGCAACTTTGAAAAAGAAGAACAAAGTGGTAGGGAGCACAATACCAGATACCAAGTTATACTACAAAGCTATCCTAATCAAAACAGCCTGGTACTGACACAGGAGCAAGCATATAGATCAGTGAAACAGAACAGAGAACCCAGATATCGAACCAAGACATTATGCACAATTCATATTCAACAAAAGAGGCAAGAACATACAATGGAGAAAAGACAGTCGCTTTAATAAATAGTATTGAGAAAATTGGACAGCTACATGAAAAAAAATGAAACTAGACACCAATTTACAGCACACACAAGAATAAACTCAAAATGGATAAAAGACTTAAATGTAACCTGTGAAAGCATAAAAGTCCTAGAAAAAAATGTAGGCAGAAAAATCTAAGACAGCATACCTAGCAGAATTTTCACTGATATATTACATAGGGCAAGAGAAACAGAAGAAAAATTAATAAATAATCTACATCAAACTAAAAAGCTTCTGCACAGGAAGATGGCAGTGGGCAGGACTGGAGGGAGGTTGAGTGCGTGAGAGAGTGAGTGAGTGTGAGAGAGAGTGTGAGTAGACGTGAAGGTAGACGACCAAACTCGTGCAGTGCAGAAACGCGGAGCAGAAGGTTCCTGTCTTGTGAATGGGTAGAAGCTGTCTACCTTGGTAAGCAGCTCTTCAGGGCACTTCTCCCTGTGCTGCGGGGAGGTCCCACCATTTTGGAAGACCGTTGGTCTTCCCTGGGAAGAGGCAGTGGGAGCAACTAGGGCCCAGCCACCTGAGCCCACCAGTGCACCTGGCACCATCAGACCAGTGGGCCCCATGTGTCAACACATAGCAGTGCACAGTAGCAGAGCTGTCAAGGTGCCTGCTGCAGAAGGCACAAATGGCTGGGAGCCCAGCACCATCCCCCACAGTAGCAGCCCCATCAGAGTCGAGATATACCACCAGCAACAGAGGTTGGGGAGCAGACATACATCCCAGGCAACAGAAGCACATATTAGCAGCTGAGACCCATCCCCCAAAACTTCAGCAAAGGCTGAGCAGGAGCTGAGCCCCACCGGAAAGCAGTGCTCCCCAGCTGCCAGCGGCAGGACCTGGGATTTCATCGGGGCCTGTTACCCAGCTTCCCACAGGATTGGCAGGGAGCCAAGTCTCCAGAGTGACCTGTGCAACCCAGCAGCCCACAAGACTGGTGGGGAGCTAAGGCTCCAGAAAGCACCTGTGCAACCCAGCTGCCCACAAGATTGGTGGGGAGCTAAGGCTCCAGAGGGACCAGTGTGACCCAGCTGCCCACAAGATCAGCAGGGAGCCAGAGCTCCAGAGGGACCAGTGTGACCCAGATGCCCACAAGATTAGTGGAGAGCCGGGGCTCCAGGGGGCCTGTGCAATGCAGCTCCCCACAGGATCGGGGGGGAGCCAAGGCTCCAGAAGCACTTGTGGAACCCAGCTGCCCACAAGATCAATGGGGAGCCAGGGCTCCAGTGGAGCCTGTGTGACCCAACTTCCCATGGGACCAGCAGGAGCTGGGGCTCCAGAGAGGTCTGTGCAACCCAGCTGCCCATGGTGCTGGCAGAGAGTGTGGCTCCAGGAGGGCCTGATAAATACAGCTGCAGGAGGCACCAGTGGCCAGCAGGGAACACAGTTTCAGAGGGGCCCACGTGATCCAGCAGAAGCACCTACCAGGACACACCAATACCAGCCCCCAGCAGTCAATCCTCCAGGATCCACAGCAGGCAAGAGACGACACACACAGAACAGTTTGGGAGGCAGAGTAGCCTTATTTGATATACAGTGAGATGCCTACACATCCCAACATCTCTCACCGGGTCTAGAGCTACCAGACAGCTAAAATGGGGAGACAAAGAAACAACACTCAAAGGAAAGAAAAAGAGGAATCACCAGGAAAGGAACTGCAGGACATGGAAGAAAGCAACTTGTCAGAAAAGAATTCAAAGCAATAATTTTCAGGGTGCTCAAACAATATGGTGAGAACTACAAGCAACTTAATAAGAATTATGAAGAGCTCACTGGGAAAAAAAGAGGTAGAAGCTATGCATAAAAATCAAGAGGAAATAAAGAATGACATGGCTGTTATGAAAAATACTGTAGAGGGGTTCAAAAGTAGAATAGAAGAAGATGAAAACCGAATCAGTGACTTAGAAGACAAGGTAAAAAAACACACCAAAATAGAGCAGCAAATGGGAAAAAAAATTAAAAAGCAGGAGGAGAGTTTAAGGGAGCTATGGGACAATACAAAACGTAACAACATTCACATTATAGGGATACTGGAAGGAGAAGAATCAGAGAAAGGAATGGAGAACCTGTTTGAAGAAATAATGACAGAAAACTTCCCTAAACTGGTGAAGGAAAAAGTCACACAAGTCCAGGAAACACAGAGTCTCAAGCAAGATGAACCCCAAAAGACCCACAGTTAGACACAACATAATAAAAATGGCAAACATTAAAGACAAAGAAAGAATCTTAAAGGAAGCAAGAGAGAGACAGAAAGTCACCTACAAGGTAGCTCCCATTAGACTGTCAGCTGATTTCTCAATAGAAACACTGCAGGCCAAAAGGGGGTGGCATGGAGTGCACAAAGTAATGCAAGGCAAGTGTCTGAATCCAAGACTATTCTATCTAGCAAGGCTATCATTCAAAATTGAAGGAGAAATAAAGCGCTTCACAGATAAAAAAAAAAAAAAAAAAAAAAAAAAAGCTAAAGGAATTCACCACCACAAAACCAGCACTGCAAGAAATGCTGAAGGGACTGTTGTAAGAAGTAGAATAAACAGAGAGAGAGAGAGAGGAACACAGGCATAAAATTAAAATGGCAACTAATAACTATCTATCAATAATAATCTTAAATGTAAATGGCTTAAATGCTCCAATCAAAAGACATAGGTTAGCTGATTGGATAAGAAAACATGACCCATATATATCCTGTCTAAAAGAGACCCACCTCACAACAAAAGACTCACACAGGATGAAAGTAAAGGGATGGAAAAACATTTTCCAAGCAAATGGAGGGGAAAAAAAGCTGGTGTAGCAATACTCTTATCTGACAAGATAGATTTCAAAATGAGGGCCATAATAAGATACAAAGAAGGCCACTACATAATAGTAAAAGGATCAATCCAACAAGAGGAAATAACCCTGGTAAACATACGCACCAAATACAGGAGCACCAAAATATATTAAAAAACTTCTGGAGGACTTCAAGGGAGAGATCAAAAGCAATACAATCATAGTGGGTGACTTTAACACCCCAGTTACACCACTGGATAGATCTTCTAAGCAAAAAAATCAATAAGGACATAGAGTCCTTAAAAGACGAAATAGATCAGTTGGACTTAATTGATATTAACAGAAAATTTCACTCCAAAGCTGCAGAATATACATTCTTCTCAAGTACACATGGGACATTCTCAAAGATAGACCACATGTTAGGACACAAAGTAACTCTCTACATATTCAAGAAGATTGAAATCCTATCAAGCATCTTCTCAGATCACAATGGCATGAAACTAGAACTCAATTAAAACAAAAACACACAAAAACAAACACTTACAGGTTAAATAGCATGTTATTAAACAATGAATAAGTTACCAAGGAGATCAAGGAAGAAATTTGAAAACCTCCTGGAAACCAATGAAAATGAACACAAAACAACACAAAATGTATGGGATGTAGCGAAAGAAGTCCTGAGGGGGAAGTTCATAGCACTACAGGTCTACCTTAAGGAACAAGAAAAATTCCTAATTGACTCTCTAACCCTACAACTAAAGAACTGGAAAGTGAGCCAAAGAAAATTCCAGAGCAAGTAGAAAGAAAGAAATAGTAAAGGTCAGAGGAGAAATAAACGACATAGAGATTAAAAAACACAGTTCAAAAGATCAGTGAAACAAAAAGCTGGTTCTATGAAAAGATAAACAAGATTGATGGACCTTTAGCTATACTCACCAAGAAGCAAAAAGAGAGGACCCAAATAAACAAAATCAGAAACAAAAGAGGAAAAGTAACAACTGATACTGCCGAAATACAAAGGATCATCGAAACATACTATGAACAATTATACGCCAACAAATTGGACAATTTGGGAGAAATGGACAAATTTCTAGAAACGCACAGTTTCCCAAAACTGAACCAGGAAGAGATAGAAAACTTGAACAAACCAATTACAACAGAGGAAATTGAAGACGCAATTAAGAAAATCCCAGCAAACCAAAGCCCAGACCCAGATGGCTTCACGGGGGAGTTTTGCCAAACATTCAAAGAAGATCTAATACCCATTCTCCTCAAAATATTCCAAAATATCCAAAAAGATGGAACACTTCCTAACTCATTTTACAAAGAAGGAAAACTACAGGCCAATATCCCTGATGAACACAGATGCCAAAATCCTTAAAAAAAATATTAGAAAATTGGAACTACTAATACATCAAAAAAATTATTCATCATGACCAAGTGGGATTCATCCCAGGGATGCAATGATGTTAAATATTCACAAATCAATAAATGTGATACACCACATAAACCAAATGAAAGTTAAAAACCATGTGATCATATCAATAGATGCTGAAAAAGCATTCGACAAAATCCAGCACACATTTCTGATAAAAACTCTCAGCAATGTGGGACTAGAGGGATCATATCTCAATATAATAAAGGCCATATATTAAAAATCTGCAGCCAACATCATACTCAATGTGCAAAAATTAAAGCATTCCCCTTAAGAATGGGAACAAGACAGGGATGCCCACTTTCACCACTTTTATTTAACATAGTACTGAAAGTCTTAGCCACAGCAATTAGGCATGAAGAAAAAATAAAAGGGATCCAAATTGCAAAGGAGGAAGTGCAACTGTCATTATTTGCAGATGACAATATTGTACATAGAAAATTAACATCAAGAAATCAATGGCATTCTTATACACCAACGATGAACTCACAGAAAGAGAAACTAAAAAAAAAAAAAAAAAAAAAAAAAAATCCTATTTACCATCGCAGCAAAAAAAAAAAAATTAAGATACTAGGAATAAACTTAACTGAAGAAGTAAAGGACCTCTTCACAGAAAACTACAAGTCATTGAAAAAAGAAATAGAGGAAGACAATATACTCAATTAATATTTGACAAAGGTGGCAAGAGCATACAGTGGAGTCAAGACACGTTCTTCAATAAATGGTTTTGTGAAAATTGGACAGCTACTTGCCAAAAAATGAAGTATACCATCAACTCACACCATACACAAGAATAAACTCAAAATGGATAAAGACTTATATGTGACTCGTGAATCCATAAAAATCCTAGAAGAAAATGTAGGCAACAAAATTTAAGACATCACACACAGCAGAATTTTCACTGATAAAACACCTAAGGCAAGAGAAACAAAGGAGAAAATGAACTACATCAAACTACATCAAACTTAAAAGCTTCTGCACACCAAAAGAAACAACCATCAAAATGGAAAGGGAACCCACTATATGGGAGACCATAATTGACAATGATACATCAGATAAGGGGTTAATTTCCAAAATATATAGAGTACTCATACAACTCAGCAAAAGGAAGACAAAGAACCCAATTAAAAAATGGGCAGAGGAACTAAATAGACACCTCTCCAAAAAGGACGTACAAATTGCCAAGAGACATATGAAAAAATGCTCAACATCACTAATCATCAGAGATATGCAAATTAAAGCAACAATGAGGTACCACCTCACACCTGTCAGAATGGCCGCCATCAACAAATCATCAAACAAGTGCTGGCGAGGGTGTGGAGAAAAGGGGAATCTAGTACACTGCTGGTAGGAATGCAGACTGGTGCAGCCACTATGGAAAACACTATGGTGTTACATCAAAAAATTAAAAATTGAACTGCCATTAGACCCAGTGATCCCACTTCTAGGAATATACCCTAAGAAGCCTGAAACACCAATCAGAATGAATATATGTATCCCTATGGTCATTGCAGCACTATTTACAATAGCTAAGATCTGGAAACAGCCCAAGTGTCCATCAGTAGATGAGTGGATAAAAAAAGTTGTGGTACATATACACAATTAGATAATATGCAGCTGTAAGAAAGATCTCTTATTCTTTGAAATGACATGGAGGGACCTAGAGAGTATTATGCTCAGTGAAACAAGACAGACAGAGAAAGACAAATATCAGATGATCTCACTTATTTGTGGAATATAATGAACTAAACAAACTGATGAACAAAATAGACCACAAGACATAGAAGTAGGATACATACTGACAAACCTCAGAAGAGGGGGTGGTGGTGGAGGAGGAGATAAACCACAGAACTTATATGCATTTATGCATAACCAATGGACATAGATAACAAACTGGAGATGAGGCGGGTGTGGATGGGGGGGAGGGTGTCAATGCGGGAAAAAGGAGAAATATTTGTAACAAAAATAAATTAATATAAATAATTTTAAAAAATTAAAAAGTCTCTGCATGGGAAAAGAAACCAGCATCAACATGGAAAGGGCACCCACTCTCTGGGAGAACATATTTGCCTGTGATATACATCAGATGAAGGGTTAATATCCAAAATATATAGAGTACTCATACAACTCAACAAAAGACAAAAAATCCAATTAAAAAATGAGCAGAGGACCTGACTAGACACTTCTCCAAACAAGACATACAAATGGCCAGGAGACATATGAAAAAATGCTCAACATCTCTAATCATCAGAGAGATTCAAATTAAAATGACTATGAGATATCATCTCTCACCTGCCAGAATGATGGCTGTGAACACAACCTCGAACAACAAATGCTGGTAAGGATGTAGAGAAAAGCATACTCTGGCACACTACTGGTGGGAATGTAGATTGGTGCAGCCACTATGGAAAACAATATGTTATTTCCTCACAAAATTAAAAATGGAATGGCCATTTGACCCAGATCAAATGGAATGACCATTGGATCTCATTTCTAGGAATATATCTTAAGAAGCTGGAAACACCAATCTGAAAGAATATATGCACCCCTATGTTCATAAAAGCACTATTTACAATCGCTAAGATTGGAAATAGCCCAAGTGCCCATCAGTAGATGAGTGGATAAAAAAGCTGTGGTACATATACACAATGGAATACTATGCAGCTGCAAGGAAGAAAGATCTCTTTGAGATGACATGGAAGGACCTGGAGAGCATTATGCTAAGCGAAATAAGCTAGTCAGAGAAAGACAAGTACCACATGATATCACTTAGTTATGTAACATAATGAACAAAATAAGCTATCGACCAAAAGAGATCCAGAGACATGGAAATAGGGAACAGACTAACAAATCTCAGAGGGATGGGGAGAGGGAGTGGTGGAAGAGATGAACTAAAGAACTTATATGCATATATACTCAACCAATGGACAGAGACTTTAGGTTGGGGAAAGCAGGGAAGGGGTGGGAGCGGGATGGAGGGGGTCAATAGGGAAATAATGGGGGCATCTGTAATACTTTGAATAATAAAATAAATAAATAAAGATTTTAATTTCACAACAACAAAAACAAAAACAAAATGAACAAACAAGAAAAGCTAACAAACTAAAAGCCATAGACACAGACAACAACATTATGGTACAAGATTGAAAGGGGGTGGTAGGAACAAAGGGTAAAGGGAGTTAAATATATGGTGACAGGAGAAGATTTGACTCTGGGTGGTGGGCACACAGTTAGATACATAGATGATGTATCATAAAATTTTTGCACTTGAAACCTGTATAATCTCATTAACTATTGTCACTCAAATACACTGAATAAAAATTTTTTAAAGGTTAAATAATTACAAGGTAAAGTGAGGTGAAGGCCTTGGGTGGGCAGGAACCAGGTGGAGGTGGGCAGGAGGAGGGGGAGGGAATAGGGGACATCTGTAATACTCTCAACAATAAAAATACACTAAAAAAAATAAGGACAACAGAAGCCCTTGCCAGGGAATTGACCTTGGCTGGCTGGCAAGCACATGGGCATGGTAACTTGTCCATTCTATCTGAAAGGCATCCATGGCTCATCCCTTAGTCCCCATGGATTCTGTGATCATAAGTGCCTGCCTGAGGGAAAATAATCTCTTTAATGAGTTACCCCTGAATATTTCGATACAGTTATGGTCTAGTAATTCATTTATTGTGGCATTTGCATCAACATAATTATGTCTCTTCCTGTTGCCTAAAGCCAAAGGTAAAAACAGTGTGTGTGTATGTGTGTATGCATGTGTATTTGTACATATTTGTACATTTGTGTGTATGTATGTATATCTGAGTTTGTGCATATTTGTATATTTGTGTGAATTTATGTATATCTCATTATGTGTGTGTTCATGTGTGTATATGCATATGTGTTTATCTGTGTTGGAGACAAAGGGCAGAAAGAAAGAGAAGACATGATTGGTCCTTCCATTAAAATATTCTCAGATTTGCTTATGCATTCCATTCATTTCAACCTCAGAAGCAAACAAATTATTCCAATCAATAGTTAATGCTTGTTTTATTACTGAATTTATTTGTATGCAAATTGAAGTTTGATTTTTACCCATTTAAAGTTCCAACCTTCCATAACATACTTTGTCTTTTCTACAAAAAAACCATTCACACTCTAAGCCACAATTAAATTCCTTTTTTATTTTAAGCAGAGTTTCCTACCCATATGAGACTTTTGCCATCACCTATGTAGTTTACAACTTCAGGTTCAAAAACCTGGCAGGTAACATGAGTGAATGAATAAATATAAATGCTTGGTAAAAAGAAAAAGTAAATATCTCTAATTAATTTTATGTAGTATAATTTTACTTCAACCAAAATGTTAATTTTAAATCAACTAATATGGCCATCTGTTTTTATTCCAGTTAACAATGAAGGAGCCTCAGAACTTTCAGATACAGCAGAAAATCTTCCAGCAACAAATCCATCAATTAGTGACCTAATATTTCAATTAGATTTAAATAAAGTCACAGGTAAGTAGCCATAATGTTTGGGCATAGTAGAACACTGTCTAAAAGTTAAAGTATTTCAAATGTATAGTTCTGTTTCTAAAAGAAAACAAGAAATTCAAATATAGGTCAGTACCAACTTAAACTATAAAAAGTAGGATATACACAAAACAAAAAGATCTAAAATATGACATTAGAAATATAAAGAAGGGAGGGGGCAGTAAAAATGTAGTCCTTTTAGAATTATTCAAACTTAAACACCTGTCAGCTTAAAATAGACTGCTATAGATAAAAATGATATGCATAAATTTTATGGTAACCAAAAACCAAACACCTACACAAGACACACAAAAATGAAGATAACCAAACCAAAACAAAGCACTACAGGAAACCAGAAAACCACAGGGAAGAGGTCAAGAGTAGAAAAAAGGAATAAAAAAGAACTACAAAAACAAAACCCAATTAATAATATGTGTTAAATACACATCAAAATAACTTTAAATGTAAATGGATTGAATTCTTCAATAAAAAGACATATGGTTCTCAGTCAATTAAAAGACATGGCCCATTTATATGCTTTTAATAAGAGACTCACCTCAAATTGAAAGACATATATAGGCTGAAAGTGAAGGGATGGAAATAAAAATGAAAACAAAGCTGGGTAGCAACACATATCATAAAATATAGTTTATAACAAAGAATGTAAAAAAAGACAAAAAAATTACATAATGATAAAGAGGTCAATCCTAGAAGAGGATATAAAAATCATTTTTTTTTGCATCAAATAGAGGGGCACCTAAATATATAAAGCAAATATTGATGGACATAAAGGGAGAAATTTACAATAATACATTAATAATAGGAGATATTAATAGTCCACTTATATCCATCAGTATATCATCCAGACAGAAAATAAAAAAGGAAATGATGGCCTCTAAAATAGCATTAGATTAGATCTACTTAATAGGTATTTATAGAATACTTCATCCCAAAACTACAGATTACATACTTTTCAAGTGACATGGAACATTCTCCTGGGTAGATTACATATTAAGCCATAAAACAAGCCTCAGTAAATTAAAAAAGATACAAATTATATAAAACATCACAATCCTATGCAACTAGAAATCAACTGCAGGAAGAAAACTAGATAAAAAACAAATACTTGGAAACTAACGAACAGGCTGTTAAACAGCTAATGGAGCAAAAATTACTTTGAAAAAAATAAAAACAAAAACGTTCAAAATGTATGGGATACAGCAAAAGCAGTTCATAGATACACTGGTCTACCTCAAGAAACAGGAAAATTCTCAAATAATTTAAAAGAACTAGAAAAAGAAACAAAACCCAAAGTATGTAGAAGGAAGAAAATAGATCAAAGCAGAAATAAAATAAAGATTTAAAAAACAGTAGGAAAAAAAAAAACAATGAAACCAAGAGCTGCTTTATTGAAAAAACAAAATTGACAAACCTATACTCAAACTCACCAAGAAAAAAGAGAGCCCAAATAAATAAAATCATAAATAAAAACAGAGAAAGTACACTGACACTACAGAAATACAAAGAATTATTAAAGAAAAGCATGAACAATTATATGCCTAAAAATTCAACAATCTGGAAGAAATAGATAACTTTCTAGAAGCATGCTACCTACAAGGATTGAACCAGGAAGAAAAAAATGTAAATAGACATTAACAGCAATTAAATTGAAACAGTGATTGAAAAACTCCTAACAAACAAAAAGCCAGGATTAGATGGCTTCACTGGTGAATTCCAACAAACATTTTTCGTAAAATAATATTAATTATCTTTAGACTATTCCAAAAAATCAAAGAGAAAAACACATATCCAAATTCATTTTATGAAGTCAGGATTACTCTGATTAAAAAAATCAGACAAATGCATCACACACACACACACACACACAAATTACAGGCCAATATCTTTGATGGATGTATGCATTTTGTATCTCAACAAAATATTAGCATACCAGATTCAACAATACATTAAAAAGAATTTCACGCCATGACTGGGATTTATCTCACATTTGCAAAGATGGTTCAATATATGTAAATCAATACATGTAATAATCACATCAACAAAATGAAGGGTAAAAATCATATGATCATCTCAATAGAGGCAGAAAAAGTATTAAATAAAATTGGGCATCATTTTATGATAAAAACTCTCAATAACATGGGTATCAAAGAAACATACCTTAACATAATAATGGCTATATATCAAAAACTCCAACTAATATCATAATTAATCATGAAAATCTGAAGCTTTTTGTCTAAGATCAGGAACAAGAAAAAGATGCCCACTATCACCACTTCTATTCAACATAATATTGAAAGACCTAGCCAAAGAAATCACACAAGGAAAAAAAAATAGCAATCATATTAAGCATCTTCTCAGATCACAATGGCATGAAACTAGAACTCAATTACAACAAAAACACGTGCAAACATTCAAACACTTAGAGGTTAAAAAAAATGTTATTAAACAACAAATAGGTTACCAAAGAGATCAAGGAAGAAATTAAATACTTCCTGGAAACCAATGAAAACGAACACACAACAACACAAAATGTGTGGGATGCAGTGAAAGCAGTCCTGAGGGGGAAGTTCATAGCACTACAGACCTACCTCAAGAAACAAGAAAAATTTCTAATTGACTTTCTAACCCTACAACTCAAAGAACTAGAAAGTAAACAAAAACAAAAAACCGAGAGCAAGTAGAAGGAAAGAAATAGTAAAAGTCAGAGCAGAAATAAACGACATAGAGACTAAAAAAACAATTCAAAAGATCAATGAAACAAAAAGCTGGTTCTTTGAAAAGATAAACAAGATTGATGGACCTTCAGCCAGACTCACCTAAAAACAAAAAGAGAGGACCCAAATAAGTAAAATCAGAAACAAAAGAGGAGAAGTGACAACTGACACCACAGAAATACAAAGGATCATCGAAACATACTATGAACAATTATTCACCAATAAATTGGACAATCTAGGTGAAATGGACAAATGTCTAGAAACACACAGCCTCTCATAACTGAACCGTGAAGAGATACAAAACTTGAACAGACCAATAACAACTAAGAAAATTGAAGATGTAATCAAGAAACTTCCCACAAACAAAAGCCTAGGCCCAGATGGCTTCACGGGGGAGTTTTACTGAACATTCAAAAAAGATTTAACACTCATTCTCCTCAAACTATTCCAAAAAATCCAAGAAGATGGAACTTGTTTGATGAGGCCAGCATAATCCTAATTTAAAAAACCGGATAAAGACACTACAAAGAAAGAAAACTACAGGTCAGTATCCCTAATGAACAGAGATGCCAAAATCCTTAACAAAATATTAGCAAATCGAATCCACCAATACATCAAAAAATTATTCATCATGACCGAGTGGGATTCATCCCAGGGATGCAAAGATGGTACAATATTCACAAATCAATAAATATGATACACCACATAAATAAAATGAAAGATAAAAACCATATGATCATATCAATAGATGCTGAAAAGCATTCAACAAAATCCAGCACCCAATTCTGATAAAAACGCTCAGCAATGTGGGAATAGAAGGATCATATCTTGACATAATAAAGGCCATATATGAAAAACTTACAGCCAACATCATACTCAATGGGCAAAAACTAAAAGCATTTCCCTTAAGAACAGGAACAAGACAGGGATGCCCACTTTCACCACTCTTATTTAACATAGTACTGGAAGTCTTAGCCACAGTATTAGACATGAAGAAAATATAAAAGGAATACAAATTGGAAAGGAGGAAGCGCAACTGTCATTATTTGCAGATGACATGAAATTGTACATAGAAAACCCTAAAGACTCCATCAAAAATCTACTAGATTTAATAAATTGATTTGGCAAAGTAGCAGGATACAAAATTAACGTAAAGAAATCGACGGCATTCTTACACACCAACAATGAACTCACACAAAGAGAAACTAAAAAACAATCCCATTTATCATAGTGACAAAAAATTAAGATACCTAGGAATAAACTTAACCAAAGAAGGAAAAGATCTCTTCAGAAAAAACTACAAGGCATTGAAAAAAGAAATAGAGGAAGATATAAAAAAGTGGAAGCATATACCTTGTTTATGGATTGGAAGAATTATCATTAAAATGTGCATACTACCCAAAGCAATCTATAGATTCAATGCAATCCCCATCAAATACCAATGACATATTTCACAGAACTAGAACAAATACTTCAAAAGTTTATATGGAACCAAAAAAGACCCCGTATAGCCACAACAATCTTGAAAAAGAAGAACAAAGTAGGAGGGCTCACAATACCGGATACCAGGTTATGCTACAAAGACACTGTAATCAAACAGCCTGGTACTGTACAAGAATAAGCACATAGATCAATGGAAGAGAACAGAGAACCCAGAAATTGACCCAAGACATTATGCTCAATTAATATTCGACAAAGGTGGCATGAGTATACAGTGGAGTAAAGACAGCCTCTTCAATAAATGGTGTTGTGAACATTGGACAGCTACATGCAAAAAAATGAAGCTAGACCATAAAATTTCTTTATTTGGTATTTGTATCTTTAAAAATACAATATACTTTAAGCAATTTAATAGTAAAATATTTTCCTTCAAAATGGAGAAATATACCAATATTATTATTTTTAACAAAGGCCTACCTTCAAGTAAAACTATTTTACTGTTGTGGGATGAAATAAATACTAAACTCCTATCTTCTTCAACTGTCAGCATTAGGGAAGGAAGATATTTAAATCCAGCACCCTCTATCCTTTATGTATTACCTAATTGTGGGAGAGGAATGAGCTGAGAAGCAACTGTGAAAGTCTCAGCTCAGGAAAACAGGTCCCCCCAAAAACTGAGACCTAATCATAAGATTATAGATTGCTTTCCTTCTCCCATTTTACCACCACACCAGTAATGTTCCTGGATTATAACATGGGATTAGAAATGGAAAAATTGAAATGTTCATGTTTTATTTAAGAAGAATTCCCTGAGGAAATCCAAAGGCAACAGGGAATCAAAAAAAGAAACGAACAGTTTTTTCTTTTACAGTAGCTGCAAAAACCAGAAAACATATTTTTAAATCCTATTCAGATGAACCTAAAACATAGCAATGACATATTATACTTCAGTATACCAAATACATTATGCCTTGCTTTAAATAAAACATTATAAGGCATGCTAAAAGGCAAAACACACAGTCTGAAGACACAAGCAAGCATCAAGACCAGATGCATATATGGCAGATATTTGGGAGAATTAGACTGGGAATCTAAAAGATCTATGATTAATGTGGCAATGGCTCTAATAAAAAGGTGGACATGAAAGAACAGATAGATAGTGTGAGAAGTGATGAAATATGTAAGAAATAATAAAAATTAAGTGCTAGAAATAAACACTGAAGTAGAAATTAAAAATGCCTTAGATAGGCTAATCAGTAGACTGGACACACCAAAAAAAGAAGCATTAATTTTTTGTCAGTTTATTTTATTCATTAGATTGCACATATAAGTGAGATCATATGGTAACTCACTTATTTTACTTAGCATAATAATATCCAAGTCCATCTATTCTGTCACAAAGTGTAAGAGTTTTTTTCTTTATTACAGCTGCATAGTGTTCCATTTTGTAAAAAATATATATATGTTCTTTTTAAAAAAAATTTTTTTTATACTCACCTGAGGACATTTTTGCATTTATCTTCAGATAGAGCAGGAGGAAGAGTGGGAGGGAGAGGGAGAGAGAGAAACATCGATGTGAGAGAGACACATCGAGTGGCTGCCACCCACACAACCCCAACCAGAGCCGGGGACAAACCGCAACCGAGGTATGTGCCCTTAGCGTGAACCAAACCTGGGACTCTCCAGTCCGCGGGCCAATGCTCCAACCGCTGAGCCAAACCTGCCAGGGCTATATGTGCTTTTTATACACTCATCAACTGATGAGCGTTTGGGCTGTTTCCAGATCTTGGCTATTATAAATAATGCTGTTATGAACATAGGGGTACATATATTCTTTTTGATTGGTGTTTTGGGATTCTCAGAATATATTCCCAGATCTGGGATCACTAAGTCAAATGGAAGTTCCATTTTTTATTTTTTTGAGGAAACTCTGTATTGTTATCCACAGTGGCTGCACCAATCTGCATTCCCACCAACAGTGCACTAGGGTGCCCTTTTCTCAATGTTTTAAAGAATGTTAATAGAAACTTCCAAAATAGAAAAGCAAAGAAGAAAAAGAATGAAAAATGAACAGAATATCAATAAACATACTGCCCTAGACAGTGTGTCTCAGTTGGTTGGATCATCATATGAATTTAAATCCTGGACAGGGTATCTACTCAGGTTGTGAGTTTGATCTCTAGTTGGGACACATATGGGGAGCAACTGATTGAATTTTCTCTCTCACATTAATCTCTCTCTCTCTCTCTCTCAAATGAATGGACATATCTTCAGGTGAGGATTAAAAAAAAGATTTTACAAAAAATGAAAGTTATGAATTTGACCCAAAGGCAAGAAAAGTAAAGGCAAAAATAAATAATAGGATTATATCAAACCAAAAGCTTCTGCACAGCAAAAGAAACCACCAACAAAACAGAAAGGCAACCGGGAGAAGATATTTACAAACAACAGCTCTGACAAGGGGTTAATATCCAAATTATATAAAGAACTCATACAACTCAACATCAAGCAAACAAACAAACAAACAAACATCCTATTAAAAAATGAAAAGTGGTTCTGAACAGACACTTTTCCTGAGAAGACATACAAATGGTCAATAGATATATGAGAAGATGTTCACCCTTACTAGCTATTAAGGAAATGCAAATCAAAACTAAAATGAGCTACCACCTCACACCTGTTAAAATTGGTGTTATGAACAGAACAAATAATAAAAAATTTTGAAGAGATTGTGGAGAAAAAGGCACCTTCATTCACTGCTGGTGGGACTGTAAACTGGTACAGCCACTATGAATAACAATATGGAGGTGCCTCAAAAAATAAAGAATAGAGTTAACATATGACCCAGCAACCCTTCTTCTGGATATCTACCAGAAAAATTTAAAAATATATCCTTGCAAAGATACATGCATCCCCATGTTCACTGAAGCATTATTTACAATGGCCAAGAAATGGAAAAAAACCAAAACAAAATATCCCTCAATAGATGATTGAACAAAGAAGAAAGATTACATATATACAAGGAAACAGCATATGATGTCTGAAATTTTGTTGCCTACATTTTCTTCTAGGATTTTTATGGATTCATGAGTCACATTTAAGTCTTTTATCCATTTTGAGTTTATTCTTGTGTATGGTGTAAGATGATGGTCTAGTTTCATTTTTTTGCATGTAGCTGTCCAATTTTCCCAACACCATTTATTAAAGAGGCTGTCTTTACTCCATGGTATGCTCTTGCCACCTTTGTCAAACATTAATTGAGCATAATGTTTTGGGTCAATTTCTGGGTTCTCTGCTCTATTCCATTGATCTATGTGCCTGTTCTTGTGCCAGTATCAGGCTGTTTTGATTACAGTAGCCTTGTAGTATAACCTGATATCCAGTATTGTGATCCTGCCTACTTTGTCCTTCTTTTTCAAGATTGCTGTAGCTATTCGGGGTCTTTTTTGGTTCCATATGAACTTCTGAAGCATTTGTTCTAGTTCTGTGAAATATGTCATTGGTGTTTTGATGGGGATTGCGTTGAATCTATAGATTGCTTTGGGTAGTGTGGACATTTTAATGATGTTAATTCTTCCAATCAATGAACAAGGTATATGTTTCCACATTTTTATATCTTCCTCTATTTCTTTTTTTAATGTCCTGTAGTTTTCTGCAAATAGGTCCTTTACATATGCAGCAGAATTTTCACTGATATATCACCTAAGGCAAAAGAAACAAAGGAAAAAATGAACACATGGGACTACATCAAACTCAAAAGCTTCTGCACAGCAAAAGAAACAACCATCAAAGTGAAAAGGCAACCTACTGTATGGGAGAGCATAATTGCCAATCATACATCAGATAAGGGATTAATTTCCAAAATATATAGAGTGCTCATACAACTCAACAAAAGGAAGACAAAGAACCCAATTAAAAAATGGGCAGAGGAACTAAATAGACACCTCTCCAAACAGGACATACAAATGGCCAAGAGACATGAAAAAATGCTCAACATCATTAATCATCAGAGAGATGCAAATTAAAACAATGAGGTATCACCTCACACCTGTCAGAATAGCTGCCATCAACAAATCATCAAACAACAAGTGCTGGCGAGGGTGTGGAGAAAAGGGTACTCTAGTACACTGCTGGTGGGAATGCAGACTGGTGCAGCCGCTATGGAAAACACTATGGTGTTACCTCAAAAAATTAAAAATTGAACTACCATTTGACCCAGTGATCCCACTCCTAGGAATATGCCCTAAGAATCCTGAAACACCAATCAGAAAGAATATATGTACCCCCATGTTTATAGCCACACTATTTACAATAGCTAAGATCTGGGAACAGCCCAAGTGTCCATCAGTAGACAAATGGATAACAAAGTTGTGGTACATATACACAATGGAGTACTATGCAGCTGTAAGAAAGAAAGATCTCTTATCCTTTGCGACGACATGGGAAGTCCTGGAAACTATTATCCTAAGCGAAACAAGCCAAGCAGAGAAAGACAAATATCATATGATCTCACTTATTTCTGGAATATAATGAACATAACAGTCTGAGGAACAAGGTAGTCCCAGAGACGTGGAAGTAGGGTACAGACTGACAATTGCCAGAAGAGGGGGTGGGGGAGGGGAGCGATAAACCACAGAACTTATATGCATGTACGCATAACCAATGGATATGGACAACAAAACTGGGGATGGGGCAGGGAAGGAGGGAGAGGAGGGAGTCAATGGGGGAAAAAGGAGAAACATTTGTAACAAAAATAAATTAATAAAATAAAATAAAATAAAAATGACAAATTCAAAAAAAAAATTTTTAAAAAGGAAATAGCAAAAATATTTATGCAGCCATAAGAAAAGATGAAATACTGCCATTTGTGACAACATGGTGGATCTTGAGAATATCATGCTAGCAAAATAAGTCAGATAGAAAAAGTTAAAAACCATATAATTTCACTCATATGTGGATGTAAAACTGAAAGCAACAAATAAGCAAACAAGAAAAACAAACAAACAAAAACTCATAGACACAGACTACAGTATGGTGGGTTCCAGAAGGAAAGGAGGTAGGATGGAGGTAGTAAAGGGTAAAAGGGGTCAAATATACAGTGACAGAAGATGATTTGACTTTGGGTGGTGGGCACACAAGGCAATATGCAGTTCATAGAAATGTACACTTGAAGCCAATATAATCTTATTAACCAGTGTCACAATAATAAATTTAATTTAAAAATAAAAGAATATCAAAAAAATAACATATATAAAAAAAGAAAACATGGAATTATAAAACTCACCAGTAAATGTAAATATATAGGCATTTCAGAATATTCTAATATTGTAATGGTAGTCTGTAAATCTTTATTACACATTAAATATCTTTACTATAAAGGCTAAGGACAAAACTATTAGAACTATGGCTACAATAATTTTTAATGGATACAAAATATAAAAAGAAAGAACTTGTGACATGCAAATCATAAAATGTGTGAAATGAGAGTAAAAGTGTAGAGCTTTTGTATGTTTGTGCAGATAAAGAGGATTAAACAATTGTAAAAAATTATATACCTAACATCAGAGCATCTAAATATATAAAGTGGATTTTGACAGAACTAAGGGAGAAATACACAAAAATACAGTAACAGTATGTGGGCTTCAATACTTCACTTTCAACAAGAAATAGATCATTCAGAAAATATTCAATAAGGAAACACTAGGCTTGAACTATATTTTAGACAAAATAGACTTAATGGGCATGTACAGAACATGCCATTCTTCCAACAGCAGCAGAATATGCACTCTTCTCAAGTGTACATGGAATATTCTTCTGGGTAGATCATATGTTAGTTCACAAAACAAATCTTAACACATCTAAGAATATTGAAACCATATTAATAATCCTTTTCTGACTATAACAATATGAAACTAAAAGTCTATGATAGAAGGAAAGCTGACCAATTCACAGATAGGTGGAGATTAAACAACATGTTCCTGAACAACAAATGCATCAAAGAATAAATAAAAAGGGAAATAAAAAATATATCTTGTGACAGCGAAAAACAGGAAACACTTAAAAAACTTAAGTGATAAAGGAGAAATAGTTCTAATAGAGACATTTACAGTGATAATGCCTATATTAGTGAAAAGAGAGATCTTAATTAAACAATATAACTTTACACCTCAGGAAATAGAAAAACAAGAACAAACTAATGTTAATAATGGGGAGGAAATAACAAAGATAGAAAATAAATAAATATGGACTGGAATGGTAATACAAAAGTTTACCAAAAGGTGGTTCTTTGAAAAGATACATAAATTGACACAAAGTGAAAAAAAAAAGAAGACTCAAATAAAATCAGAAATAATAGAAGATATATTACAACTAATACCACAGATAAAAGATTATAAGAAATTACACCAGCCACATTTCAGGGGCTCAGTACTGACGTGTGGCTGGTGGCTGTGGAACTGAGCCAGGCAGTGACAAAGAAGATGGACATAGCTCAGTGAGGATTAGTCATGTGTCCAGCCCACACAGCTCAGAAGTATCTGTATGTTAATGTTGTTAAGGGAATCATAATTTTAATTACCTGAATTTTACACATTTAAATTTGTATATATATTATTACATTTGTTCAGCTTTAAAGATTACATATGTACTATATATATGTGTGAAACAAGATAATGTTTATATGTGTAATTATAATGGAACTCAAGGAATCCCCATAATGATTCAATAACAGAGAGAAAAAAATCAAAGCTAAAAGCAATAAATCATTTAAATTATGTGTTAAAAATTATAAGAAATTACAATGAACAATTATACTCCAACAAAATGGATATCCAAAACATATGGATAAATCCTATGAAACATACAACCTGCCAAGACTGAATTATGAAGAAACATAAAATCTGAAGTTTAATAATGTTTTTGAAGATTAAATCAGTAATTCATAATGTCCAGATAAAAACTCAGAATCAGCCTTGGCCAGGTTGCTCAGTGGTTAGAGCATCTGCCCGTGGACCAGAGAGTCCTGTGTTCGGTTCCCGCTAAGGGCATGTACCTTGGTTGCAGTTTGTCCCTGGCCCGGGTTGGGTTGTATGGGTGGCAACCAGTTGATGTGTCTCTCTCACATTGATGTTTCTCTCTCTCTCTTCCCACCTCTCTCCCTCCTGCTCTATCTGAAGATAAATGCAAAAAATGTCCTTGGGTGAGGATGAAAAACAACAACTCAGAATCAGATGGCTTCATTGATTCATTCTACCAAACATATAATGAAGAATAAATCCCAAAATCTTCCCAAATTATAGAGGAAACACTCTCAAATTTATTTCCTGAAACCAGCACACCCTCGTACAAAATTCAGAGAATAAGGCTACAAGAAAAGAAAATGACAGGCCAATATCCCTGATGAACATAGATATAAAAATTCTCTACAGAATATTAGGGAACTAAATTCAACAGCCCATTAAAAGGATCATACATCATGATCAAAAGGTATTTATTCCTAGATGCAAAGATGGTCCAACATCCACAAACCAATAAAGGGATATTCCACATTAATAGAATGATGGACAAAAATCATATAATCTCAGTGGGTGCAGAAAAAGCCCTTGATGTTATCAACACCTTTAATAATGAAAACTCTGTAAATTATACATCATGTGAATGTATCTAAACATGATAAAGGCCATGTATTACAAGTCCACAGCTTAACATGATGCTTAATGGTGAAAAGCTAAAAAGCTTTTCTTCTAAGACCAAGAACAATACAACGATGACCAGTGTTGCTACTTTTATTCAGTATAATAGTGGGAATCTTAGCCAGAGCAATTAGGCAAGAAAAGATATAAAAGGCATCCAGATATAAAAGGAAGAAGTAAATTGTCTCTATTTGCAGATGACATGATATTATATATAGAAAATCAGTATACTACCCCCCCAAACTGTTAAACTAATCCACGAATTCAGGTAAGTTGCAGGATATAAAGTTAACATAGAAAAATTAGTTGCATTTCTGTACACTAAAAACAAGCTATCCAAAAATAAATTAAGGAAACTTATTTTTAATATCATGATATCATAAAAATAAAATACTTAAAAATAAATTGAACCAAAAAGAAGAAAGATATCTACACTTAAAATTGTAAGAATTTGGTGAAAGAAATTGAAGAAGACAAAAAAAAAAAAAAAGCATTATGTTCATGGATTGAAATAATTAATGTTGTTAAAATGTCCATATTACCCAAAGCAGCCTACAGGTTCAATGAAATTGATATCAAAATTCCAATAGCATTTTTCACAAAAATAGAAAGAAACTATCTTAATTTTTATGGTAACATAAAAGACCACAAATAGATAAAGGAATCTTTAGCAAGAAGAGCTAAGCTGGTGGTCTCATATACCATGATTTCTAACTATATTAACAAAGCTATAGCAAACAAATCAATATATTATTAACATAAAAATGGACACTAGAGAAAAGATAGTTTTTTTTGGTAAATAATAGTGTTGGGAAAACCAGGTATCTACAGGCAAAAGAATGAAACTGACCTTATATCAAACACAAACTCAACTTAAATTGATTGAAGACTTAAGTTCTAAAACCATAATACTCATAGAAGAAAACACAGGAGAAAAGCTCCTTGACATTGTCCTTGGCAATAAGTTTTTTGGATTTGACATTAAACACAAAATCACGAGCCCTGGCTAGTGTCACTCAGTTGGTTGAAGTGTCATCCCATACACCAAAAGGTTGCAGGTTAGATTCCTGATCAGGGCACATACCCAGGTTGTGGGTTTGATCCTCGGTCAGGGAGTGTACAGGAGGCAACTGATCAGTGTTTCTCTCTCACATTGCTATGTCTCTCCCTCTGTCTCTCTCCCTTCTCTCTAAAAACATATCCTGGGGTGTATATTTTTTAAAAATCTGTAGTACGTTTACACAATGGAATACTACTCGGCTGTAAAAAAGGAAATCTTACATTTTGCAACAGCATGGATGGATATGGAGAGTATTATGCTAAGTGAAATAAGCCAGTTAGAGAAACACAAATACCATATAATTTCACTTATATATGGAATCTAATGAACAAAATAAAAATCAAATAATAGAAACGGATTCATACATACAGAAAACAGACTGACAGCTATTAGAGAGCAGGGTGAAAAAGGTGAAAGGATTAAGTAAAACAAAACAAAAACTCATAGACACAGACAACAGTATGGTGATTACCAGAGGAAAAAGGTGTGTGGGAACAGGTAGAAGAGAGTAATGGGGAGATAAATCGTAATAGGAGACTTAACTTTGGGTGGTGAACACACAATAAAATATACAGATGATGTATTAAAGAATTGTAAACCTGGAACCTATATAATTTTATTAACCTATGTTACTCCAATAAAATAAATACTTTTTTCTAAAAAGAACCAATGAGTAAAATGAAGAGGCAATATAAAGAATTGAAGAAAGTATTTGCAAACTACATATCTGATAAGAGATTAATATCCAAAATATATAAAGAACTCAATGGCAAAAGCACTACTAATCCCATTAAAAATGGGCAGAGGAACTGAACAGACATCTTTCCTAAGAAGACATACCAAAGGCCAACAAGTACATGAAAAGATGTTCAACATCACTAATCACCAGGGAAATGTAAATAAAAACAATGAGATATCAACTCACATCTGTAATGGTTATTATCGAAAGACAAGGTATAACAAACACTGATGAGGATGTGGGGAAAATGCAACTGTGTACACTGTTGATGGTAGTGTAATTTTGTGTTGCTGTTATGGGAAAGAAACTCTCTCTCAAACATGAAAGTGAAATACATTCCCAAATAAATTTTAAACGTTGAGAGAATTCATTGTTAGAATATTTTCTTTATGAGAAATATAAAAGAGAATTCTTCATGCTGAAAGCAAGTGACCTCATATAGTAATTTGAATCCCCTAAAAAAAGAGAATGAGTAAAGATAATTCTATAATTGCAAAAGACAATAAAAATACATATTTCATCACTTTTCTTCTCTTAATTGATTTAGGAGGCAATTATATAACACACTATATATATGATTGTATTGTTGGACTTATATATAACATAGAGACATGTAATATATTGCACAATTGAAGTACAAAGGAGATGGGTAGAAGTGGTGGTGTATCTAAGTAAACAAATGTCATTGGTGGTAACTTTAATCCATATGAAAAGAACAGAAGTTGTAAATAAGAACATTAATATAACATCATTAAAATTCTAGCTGTTTATTTTCTCAGATTTTAAAAAGCCATAAAGTTATATAAAAATAATTATAATAATGACTTTATATTTTTAGGTGTAGTATGCAGAATAGTACAAAAATGAGGGGGAAGAAGTAATGCTATAAGAGCAGCATTTCTATATCTCACTGGAATTACAAGAATTTAATTAGTATAAATCTGAAATAGATTCTATTTTTATTGAGATATAATTGATATTTAGCATGTATAATTTATTAATTTGATACACTCATTTATTTAATATGTACAATGTGTTGATTTGATTCATTTATACATTGTAACACAATTACCATTCTAGCATTAGTTAACACCTCCATCATGTCACATAGTTAAGTCTTTTTCATGGTAAAAACATGGCCTATTCTCTTCTAAAAGTGACTGTAGTGGTAGTTATACAACTCTGTGAGTATATTTAACAAACAATGAACTGAACACTTTATATGGGTAAATTGTAGAAAGAGTTATATATTTTTTAAAAATAGCTCAGTAACTCCAAGCAGAATAAGATTTTCAAAATTTTATTTTTATTGTTGACACTTTTACAGATGTGCTGAAGAAATAATCTGTAATTCATAGTTTTCTGCTTGCCCATATCCAAAATGTTTTTTAAGTGGAGGGATATGGTTAGGGACAAAATTCTGACTCATAGATTGTTTCTTCAGCACATACCTCTTAATTCGTAGAACTTAACCCAACCTTCCCTCAAATGCTATTTTCATTATCTCTTGCTTATTTAAGGATCCTTTGCTTCCTCAGTTCAAATGGCCAAATTCTTACATATACTAGTTGAAGAAAAAAACAGCAGAGCTAAAACATATCTGGTAATATTCTCCAGTTTTGTGTTTCTATAGATCTTAATCACTTTAACAAGATATTACTTAATTATTGAAAACGTGTTCTAGCCCTGGTCGGTTTGGCTCAGCGGTTAGAGCGTCCGCCTGCGGTCCGGAGAGATCCGGGTTAGGTTCCCGCTAAGGGCATGTACCTCTGTTGCAGTTTGTCCCGGCCCTGGTTGGTCGTGCGAGTGGCAGCCACTCGATGTGTCCCTTTCACATCGATGTTTCTCTCTCTCTCTCTTTCTCTCTCTCCCTCTTACTCTGTCTGAACAAAAAATGAAAAAATGTCCTCAGTGAGGATAAAAAAAAAAAAAAAAGAAAAGAAAAGAAAACGTGTTCTACCCAATCTGACACACCTTTGTTCATTTTGCTAATGATGCTGCAGCAAGTCACCACCTCCATACAGATTGTTGCAGTGTTGGTACATTTTGGTTGCCAAGGTCATAGCACAACCTTTAATAATTATTCATTGACATAGCCTTTTCTCCAAAGAAAGACTTCCATTTGGTGTCTAAGCATGACAGATTTCCAGTGTCAGGTACAGGCTCTGCTAGAACCAACTTCACCTTCAACACAAAACTTTAGACCCAGTAGTCGACCTTAGGTGTCATTCCTAATTATTCTTTTTTCAGTATGAACTGTCCTTTAATAATGTCATGTATTTTCCTCTAATTAGACATAGTTGTAGTTTCTAATTAAGCTAAACTTTCAAGTCACATAAAAATTCTAATGGAAAGAGACCTAAACTCAATCCTGGTACTTCTGCAAATTTAACCATTTCTTCTTCCCAATTTACAAGATGTACATGCTAACGGGACCTGGAAGGGCACTTTTTCTCAGTCCACAAAATATTTTGTTATTTTTTTCTATCATTGATTCTACTTTGTTTACAGTTAAACAGCATAAAAGGGACATTAAAATATTCCTAGAAAAATTAAAGAATTTCTGCTTATGGTAATTTTATGTGACAGTGGATTCCATGGTATGCACCATAATCTGTGGGTTGGGGGGGGGAATTATGGTTCACATTACTAGGTATATCCCCACAGTATGATTATGATTTTAATGTAAATTTGAAAGTTATATCATTATAAACTCTTCAGGATATTTTAATTTAGCATAAGAGATTGCATTATGTAGGAAAAGCTCTGGTGAAAGAACCATGAGGTTTAAGGTTGTGCATCAATTTTGATATTATCTGGATACAGAGTCTTGGTGAAATAATATCTCTAAGCCTCAGTATATGGAGGCTTAATGATTGTTAATGGCTCTTCTAATTCTAAGGTTTAGTGATTTCTGCCACCCAGACATTTCATTATAATGACTATTTATTAATAATAAGGGCAATTAAGATAGTACTATATATATATACACACACCTGTATGTTAGAGTTACGATGCAAAGTGTTTTAATATCTGTTTATTTCTATAGAGACAGATATAGAACAACTGAAAGATTCTATTGAAAGACGTATGCTAATGGGGGAAATGAAGATACAGTCAAAGAGTCTCCTTGGTGAGAACAAGAATTTTGCAAGTCTAATATTTCTGGTATATTTACCTTCTTTGGAGTTTAATTAAGTATGACTCTTTAATGATAAGTACCTTAATGTTATTCATATATGGATAAATTCTTCATGACTATCCTCATAATTATTTGTACTCTTGTATTTACTAGAAATGAAAAAAGAGCCAGATATTATGCATTTTAGAAATCATCCATTTCTAAAAATTAAAAGCTGTAGTGACCATAGAATGTGTATGGTGCAAGTATGTTCAATGATATCCTTCCTACTCACTTTCTAAGATAGAAAGTTGCTTTAAACTGCAAAAGGAGAAAAGCTACCTGATTAATGTAATACTGTGATAACAAGAAGAATATACCAGTTAATTCATTTGTTACTATTTCCCTCTATTTGATGGAAATGTCAGGCATATTTATATCTCAGCTATAGTGGAGTCCATTAGTTGTGGTATATAGGTCAGAGATTATACTACTGTTTTTATGCTTGTAACAATAATAGACACTCTGCTCTTTGATTTCTAGTGTGATAACAAAAGAGCAGACAACTTACAGAAATGAAGGAAATAGACAAAGAGAGCCTTTTAAAATCACTATCAACTATAAGGCAATTCCATTTTTAATTTTTAACTTTAAATTTTTTTTTACTTTATTTTTGTTGTTTACACTATTACAGATGCCCACATTAACACCCCCTTTGCCCACCTTCACTCTGCCCTTGCATCTCTTCCCTCTGGCCATCACCACACTGTTGTCTGTGTCTATGGGTTACACATATATGTTCTTTGGCTAATCCCTTTACCTTCTTTCGTCCAGTTCCCCATCTTGCTTCTCATCTATTCCACTTCTGGATATATATCCAAAGAAACTGAAACACTAATTTGAAAGAATATATGCACACCTAGGTTCATTGCCGCGTTATTTACAACAGTCAAGATTTGGAAACAACCCAAGTGTCCATCAGTAGATAAGTGGACAAAAAAGCTGTGGTACATATACACAATGGAACACTACTCAGCTATAAAAAGGAAGGAAATCTTACCTTTTGTGACAGCATGGATGGACCTGGAAAATACTATGCTAAGTAAAATAATCCAGTCAGAAAAAGACAAGTACCATATGATTTCACTTATTTGTGAAATCTAATGAACAAAATAAACAAACAAAGTGGAGACAGATTCTTGGACACAGAGAACAGACTGACAGCTGTCACACGGGAGGAGGTTGGGAGCTGGGTGAAAAGGGTGAAGAGATTGAAAACCATAAAAAGAAAAAAAAAAAGACTCATGGACACAGACAACAATATGGTGATTGCCAGAGGGAAAGGGGTGGGAGGAGGTAAAAGAAGGTAAAGGGGAAAATAAATGGTGATGGAAGGAGACTTGACTTGGGATTAAAAACACACAATACAATATACAGATGATGTATTGTACAAGAGTATACCTGAAATCTGTATAATTTTTTTAACCAATGTCACTTGAATGAATTCAATTTAAAAATAAAAATGAAACTGTAAAAAATTAAATAAAATATATTTATATATGTCAAAAATAAAATAAAATCACTGTCAACTCAGTATGACTGTGTATATCCAAGGCTTTGCCCTTCGAGGAGTAAGAGCAGCAGCTTCATATTGCAGAAGGGCATGAATTCAATAAAATAAGTCAGCCAAATATCTAAAAAATAAACATAAAAACAATAATATCATGTCCCAAAAAAGGAAGAAAAATAAGTATGATGAGATACTATATTGTATGTCTAAAATGTCTAGTTCTTAGCATAAAATTGAGTCATGCATAGAAACAGTAAAGTGTGACACATAACAAAAAAGGGCATGCAACAGAATGCTTGTGAGAATCCAAGATGGTGGACTTAAGAACAAAACATAAAAGCAGTTATTATAAATATGTTTGAAGAACCAAAGATATCTGAGGGAAGGGGGGTGGGAGAAGTAAAGGGGATCAAATATAGTGTGATGAAAGATGATTTGACTTTGAGTGGTGGGCACACAATGCAATATACAGATCATGTATCATAAAATTGTACCCTTGAAACCTATATGATCTTATTAACCAATGTCACCCTAATAAACTTAATTTTAAAAATTAATTTAAAAAGAACCATTCTTAAGAAGAAAAAGAAAGATATAATGACAATGTTTGCTCAAACAAGTTCTTTCTTTTTATATTTTGTCCAATTAAAAATTATTGTAACCATAGTTATTCTAAAAATAGACAGATATTATTTTGAAAAGGACTACATGGAAATCTAGGAGTTGAAAAGTAGAATGACTAAAATAAAATAAAAAAATCCCTAGAGGGGCTCAGTAGATGTACACTGCCAGAAGAAAGAATCAGCAAACCTAGAAGTATTGAAATAATACAAGGATAGATTAAAAAGAAAAATATAAAATTTAAACTAATGGCTGAAAAAATAACCAGATATTTTAAAACATGGTTAATATAACAAAACCATACATACATTCTCATTTTCTGCATAGAGCAAAAAGTTATGCAAAAAATGATTTAAAAAACAAATATAATAAATGAAGTTATATTTATAATATGTGTAACAAGAATGAAAACTAGGGAAAATATATACTAATTTAGGGTTTTATATAAGAATATAATATATAGAATATGTAACATTTATATACAGGTTTGGGCAAAAGTAGGTTTACAGTTGTGAGTACTTGAAACATAGAGTTGATTATTGTATTATTATTTATCAATTCTTGCATTATTTTCCACACAAACAACTGTAAACCTACTTTTATCCCACCCTGTATATAATACAAACATGGAATATAAGAAAAGTAACATTAATAAACTCACTGTAATTTAATACAAATCTGAAGTGAATTTTAAATTGACTATGCTGATTGTTACACAATTCTAAAGATATATTAATAACCAATGATTACACATTTAAAATGGGAAAATTGTATGGAATATTTTATTAAGTGCTTGGAGAAGAATAAAATAAGATTGTTAAAAAAGACTAAAAAACAATGGAAAAATATGTTTTCCTTTTCTTTTTAATTTATCTTCATTATTGAAAGTAGTATAGGTATCCCCCTTTCATCCCCCATTGACCCCTCCGCACCATGCTCCCACCACCCCACTACCTTCAGCACACTATTGTCTGTGTCCATGAGTTATGCATATATACATATAAATTATTTGGTTAATCTCTTTCCACCCCACCCTTTCTCCCCTTCCCTCTGAAATTTGTTAGTCTGTTCTATGCAAGAGGTCACTGGTTGGATACCTGGTCAGGGCACATGCCCAGGTTGTGTACTTGATCCTCAGTAGGGGGTGTGCAGGAGGCAGCCAATCAATGTTTGTCTCTTATCAGTGTTTCTCCCTCCATTCTCTCTAAAAATAAATAAAAAACCTATTATATTTTTAAAAGAATGTATACACTACTGCCTTGGGGGGACTACTCTGAAGATATCAATTAAATCCATTTGATCTAGTGTGTCATTAAAGGCAGCCATCATCTTATTGATTTTTTGTCTGAAAGATCTATCCATTGATGTCAGTGGGTGTTAAAATCCCCTACTATACCTGTATCACTGTCAATCTCTCCCTTTATGTACATGAAGATTTGCTTTCCATATTTAGGTGCTCCTATGTTGGGTGCATAAATGTCTCTCCTTTTTCCCCCATTGACATTTCCATCCATTTACTTTTAGTCTGTGTGTATCTTTCATTCTGAGGTGGGGCTCTTGAAGACAGGACATACATGTTTTGTTTTGTTTTTTTCTTATCCATTCAGCTACCTTATGTTTTTTTATTGGAGCATTTAAGCCATTTACATTTAAAATTATTATTGAGCCCGGCCAGTATGACTCAGTGGTTGAGTGTCAACCCATGCACCAAGAGGTCACCAGTTTGATTCCCAGTCAGGGCATATGCCCAGGCTGTGGGCCCGATCCCCAGTGGGGGACATGCAGGAGGCAGCCAACTGATGTTCTCTATCATCAATGTTTCTATCTTTCTCTCCATTTCCCTTCCTCTCTTTCTAAAATCAATAAAGAAAAAATTTTTTGCAACACCCAAAGGAAAGAAAAAGAGGAATCACCAGAAAAGGAACTACAGAAAATGGAAGACAGCAACTTGTCAGATAAGAATTCAAAGCAATTATTTTAAGGGTGCTCAAACAATTTGGTGAGAACTATAAGCAACTTAAAAACTATGAAAAGTGCACTGGGAACTACTTCAGCGTAAAAAAAAAAAAAAAAGGTAGAAGCTATGCATAAAAATCAAAAGGAAATAAAGAATGACATAGATTTTATGAAAAATACCTTAGGAGGGTTCAATAGTAGATTAGAAGAAGCTGAAGACCGATTCAGTGACTTAGAAGACAAGGGAGAGAAAAACAACCAAATAGAGCAGCAAATGGAAAAAAAGTTTAAAAAGCAGGAGGAAAGTTTAAGGGAGCTGTGGGACAATACAAAACATAACAACATTTGCATTAGAGGGATACTTGAAGGAGAAGAATCAGAGAAAGAAATAGAGAACCTGTTTGAAGAAATAATGACAGAAAACTTCCCTAAACTGGTGAAGGAAAAAGTCACACAAGTCCAGGAAACACAGAGAGTCCCAAGCAAGATGAACCCCAGAAGACCCACAGCTAGACGCATTATAATAAAAATGGCAAACATTAAAGACAAAGAAAGAATCTTAAAGGAAGCAAGAGAGAGACAGAAAGTTACCTACAAGGAAGTTCCCATTAGACTGTCAGCTAATTTTTCAATAGAAACAATGCAAGCCAGAAGGGAGTGGCATGAATTGTACAAAGTAATGCAACGTAAGGGCTTGAATCCAAGACTACTCTATCCAGCAAGGCTGTCATTCAAAATTGAAGGATAAATAAAGAGCTTCACGGATAAAAAAGCTAAAATAATTTACCACCACCTAACCAGCACTGCAAGAAATGCTGAAGGGATTGTTGTAAGAAGAAGAAACACAGAGAGAGAGATGAACACAGGCATAAAATTAAAATGGCAACTGATAACTATCTATAAATAATAACTTTAAATGAAAATAGCTTAAATGCTCCAATCAAAAGACATAAGGAAGCTGATTGGATAAGAAAACATGACCCATATATATGCTGTCTACAAGAGACCCACTTCACAACAAAAGACTCACACAGGATGAAAGTGAAGGGATGGAAAAAAATTTTCCAAGCAAATGTAAATGAAAAAAAAAATGGGTCTAGCAATACTCATATCTGACAAAATAGACTTCAAAACAAGGGCCATAATAAGAGACAGAGAAGGTCACTACATAATATTAAAAGGATCAATCCAACAAGAGGATATAACCCTGGTAAACATATACGCACCAAATACCAGAGCACCAATATATATTTAAAAACTTCAGGAGGACTTCAAGGGAGAGATAAAAAGCAATACGATCATAGTGGGTGACTTTAACACACCACTGACACCACTGGATAGTTCTTCTAGACAAAAATTTAACAAGGACATAGAGTCCTTACAAGACAAACTAGATCAGTTGGACTACATTTATATTTGAAGAACATTGCACCCCAGAGCTGCAGAATATACATTCTTCTCAAGTGAACATGGGTCATTCTCAAAGATAGACCACATGTTAGGACACAAAGCAAGTCTCTACAAATTCAAGAAAATTAAAATCATATCATGCATCTTCTCAGATCACAGTGGCATGAAATTAGAACTCAATTACAGTAAAAACACACAAAAACATTCAAACACTTGGAGGCTAAATAGCATGTTATTAAACAATGAATGGGTTACTAAACGAGATCAAGGAAGAAATTAAGAATTTCCTGGAAACCAATGAAAACGAACACACAACAACACAAAATCTATGAGACACAACGAAAGCAGTCCTGAGAGGGAAGTTCATAGCACTAAATGCGTAACTCAAGAAACAAGAAAAATTCCTAATTGACTTTCTAACCCAACAACTCAGAGAACTAGAAAGTAAACAAAAAGAAGAACCCAGAGCTCGTAGAAGGAAGGAAATAGTAAAGGTCAGAGGAGAAATAAATGACATAGAGACTAAAAAAACAATTCAAAAGATCAATGAAACAAAAAGCTGGTTCTTTGAAAAGATAAACAGGATTAATGGACCTTTAGCCAGACTCACCAAGAAACAAAAAAAAAAAAGAGGAACCAAATAAACAAAATCAGAAATGAAAGAGGAGAAGTAACAACTGACACCACAGAAATTCAAAGGATCATTGAAACAGCTTATGAACAATTATACACCAACAAAATGGACAATCTAGGAAAAACTGAACACATTTCTAGAAACACACAGCCTCCAAAAACTGAACCAGGAAGAGATAGAAAACTTGAACAGACCAATAACAACAAAGGAAATTGAAGATTTAATTAAGAAACTCTCAGCAAACAGAAGCCCAGGCCCAAAGGCTTCATGGGGAAGTTTTACGGAACATTCAAAAAAGATCTAATACCCATTCTCTTCAAACTATTCCAAAAAATCCAAGAAGATGGAACACTTTCAAACTCATTTTATGAGGCCCACATAATCCTAATTCAAAAACCAGATAAAGACACTACAAAGAAAGAAAACTGCAAGCCAGTATCCCTGATGAACACAGATGCCAAAATCCTTAACAAAATATTAGCAAATCGGATCCAGCAATACATCAAAAAAATTATTCATCATGACCAAGTGGGTTTCATCCCAGGGATGCAAGGCTGGTACAATATTCGCAAATCAATAAATGTGATACACCACATAAACAAAATGAAAGTTAAAAACCATATGATCATATCAATAGATGCTGAAAAAGCATTCGACAAAATGCAGCACCCATTTCTGATAAAAACGCTCAGCAATGTGGGAATAGAAGGACCATACCTCAACATAATAAAGGCTATATATGAAAAACCTACAGCCAACATCATTCCCATAGGTAAAAAACGAAAACCATTCCCCTTAAGAACGGGAACAAGACATGGATGCCCACTTTCACCACTCTTATTTAACATAGTACTGGAAGTCTTAGCCACAGCAATTAGACATGAAGAAAAAATAAAGGGGATTCAAATTGGAAAGAAGGAACTGAAACTGTCATTATTTGCAGATGACATGATATTGTACATACAAAACCCTAAAGACTCCATCAAAAATCTACTAGACTTAATTAATGAATTTGGCAACGTAGCAGGATACAAAGTTAACGTCAAGAAATCGACGGCATTCTTATACACCAATGATGAAATCACAGAAAGAGAAACTAAAAAAAACAATCCCTTTTACCATCACAGCAAAAAAATTAAGATGCCTAGGGATAAACTTAACCAATGAATTAAAGGACCTCTTCACAGAAAACTCCAGGTCATTGAAGAAAGAAATAGAGGAAGATATAAAAATGTGGAAACATATACCTTGTTCATTGATTGGAGGAATTAACATCACTAAAATGTCCTTACTACCCAAAGCAATCTATAGATTCAATGCAATCCCCATCAAAATATCAATGACATATTTCGCAGAACTAGAACAAACACTCCAAAAGTTTATATGGAACCAAAAAAGACCCCGAATAGCCACAGCAATCTTGAAAAAGAAGAACAAAGTAGGAGGGATCACATTACTAGATTTCAGGCTATACTACAAAGCCACTGTAATCAAAACAGCCTGGTACTGGCACAAGAAAAGGCAGATAGATCAATGGAACAGAATAGAGAACCCAGAAATTGACCCAAGACAATATGCTCAATTAATATTTGACAAAGGTGGCAAGAGCATACAGTGGAGTCAAGACAGTCTCTTTAATAAATGGTGTTGGGAAAATTGGACAGCTACTTTAAAAAAAATGAAGCTAGACCACCAACTTACACCATACACAAGAATAAAGTCAAAATGGATAAAAGACTTAAATGTAACTCATGAATCCATAAAAATTCCTGAAGAAAATACAGGCAACAAAATTTCAGACATCATACGCAGCAGAATTTTCACTGATACAACACCTAAGGCAAGAAAAACAAAGTAAAAAATGAACACATGGGACTACATCAAACTAAAAAGCTTCTTCACAGCAAAAGAAACAACCATCAAAATGGAAAGGGACCCCATTATATGGGAGACTGTAATCGCCAATGATGCATCAGATAAGTGGTTAATTTCCAAAATATATAAAGTGCTCATAAAAGCCAAGAAAAAGAAGACAAGGAACCCAATTAAAAAATGGGCAGAGGACCAAAATAGACACCTCTCCAAACAGGACATACAAATGGCCAAATATTAATACATATGAAAAGATGCTCAACGTCACTAATCATCAGAGAGGTGCAAATTAAAACTACTATGAGGTATCACCTCACTCCTATCAGAATGGCTGCTATCAACAAATCAAACATCAAGTGTTGGTGAGGGTGTGGAGAAAAGGGGACTCTAGTACACTGCTGGTGGGAATGCAGACTGGTGCAGCCACTGTGGAAAACACTATAGTGTTACCTCAAAAAGTTAAAAATTGAACTGCCATTTGACTCAGTGATCCCACTCCTAGGATCACTATATACCCTAAGAAATCTGAAACACCAACCAGAAAGTATATATGTACCCCTATGTTCATAGCAGCAGTATTTACAATAGCTAAGATCTGGAAACAACCCAAGTGTCCATCAGTAGATGAGTGGATAAAAAAGCTGTGGTACATGTTCACAATGGAATACTATGCAGCTGTAAGAAAGAAAGAGCTCTTATCCTTTGAGATGGCATGGAAGGACCTGGAGAGTATTCTACTAAGTGAAACAAGCCAAGCAGAGAAATACAAATATCACATGATCTCACTTATTTGTGGAATTTAATGAACTAAACAAACTGATGAACAGAATTGATCCAGAGACATAGAGGTGGGGTACAGATTGACGGGTCACAGCGTGCCAGTGCTCATCACATGAAATGGAATTCGTGCAGGGTTTGGTGCCTGCCAATATCTCCCTGTGGATTTGATGCTTGTGAAGCTTACTGGGTCCTGCTCTGTTGTTGTCTGAGGCTTGTCACTGGGTGTATGGGGCCTCTTTGGAGGGACTCTGTTGCAGGGCCAATGTCAGACAGTGTCTGTGCTTGGCCCCAAGCAACCCATTTGTGAGCTATCAGCAATCCACAGCTTGTGGTTTCCTCTGCTGGGCCTAAATGCATGTGGAAAGGACCAAGTTGTGCCTTAGGTCTGCTTTTACTAGTCCCAGGCCCAGTAGAAACTCAGCAAAGACTCAAAGTACCCAGGGATCTTCCTCTATGTGCAGGCTCTCAGTTAGTCTCAGTTACTTAATTAGCCTCTTTCTGTAGTTAGGGCTTAAGCTCAACAGGGTAGGACAAGAGGGATTCAAAAGTGTGGGGCTATTGCTTCTCCTGAGGCTAATGCTTTCTGGATGGTTATGGTCCACCTCAGAAGATGGCTTCTGCAGTATGATGAAATAACTCAACACAGTGATCCAGGTGGCTGTCTTCTCAGCTGTCTCTCCAGAGCCACCAACCTCAGACTCTCCTCATGTAGCCCCAGTCTATTTTGTCCCCCTTTTGCTGGAGCCCAAGGTGAGTGGCTGCAAATGAAAAATTTGCATAAGCCCTTTAAGAGGTTTCTGCATTTCTAGTCATCTCTCCCTGGTGGACAGAAACCCCACTGCTTTTCACAGACAGATGTTATGTGAGCCCCTTTTCCAGTTCTGGTGCTCTGGGTTGGGGAATGTGGTTTGGGGTTTAGACTCCAAACTTCTCAAGATGAACACCCCACAGCTGATATATCCCTCTGGAACATTAGCTGCTGCCTGTGAGAGCCCGGTTAACCCTCTTGTACCTTCGTACTTTCAACCAGTCTCAATGTGGCCTCCTCTTTAAGTCATTGGTTATAAAGTTTCTCTCCAGTTAGTCTTCAGTTCATTATTCAGTGTGATTTTTCCGTATTTTAGTTGTAATTCCAGTTTGGTTCCGGGAGAAGATCAGTATGTAGCATCCACCTTATCTGCTGCCATGTTGGATTCCTTATTTTTTCTATGAATAAAGACTTAATTTTTCAGAGCAGTTTTGGATTCACAGAAAAATAAAGAAGAAGATACAGAAATCTCATATTCCCTTGTCCCACACATACATAGCCTCCCCCATTATAAACATCCACCAGAATAATATACTTGTTATATTTGATAAACTTATACTGACACATAGTGTTATATACAATTTTTGATCCCTCAATTTAAATAAATTAATTCTTCTAATTGTATTTGTTGGAGGAAGATCAAGGACTAAAACATGTCTGCTAACATTCTCCTGTCATGTGTTGCTATCACTAATGTTACTTTAAAAAATGTTGTACTTTATTGTTGCAAAGTTGTTCTACTCAATCCAGTATGCCTGGCTTTATTAATAGTGCCCCACCTGGACTTCACTCTTCTTAGATTGCTGTGGTGGTATGTTTGTACAGCCATGGTAATATTCATGGGCTCAGTCATTTGCCAAAACAAGATTTTCAGTCTATATTACCTGCATAATGGCATGCTTCTGTCTTAGTTACATTTTGCATTGGATCCATTTTTTTTTGCCCAGAAAATTTTACCTAGTAGGTGACACAGACACCATGCAAATTATCCCTTTAGCAAGATGATATTTTTCTAGTTGGAACATTTATTTTTCTTTTTATTGAATTGATTGAGATGACATTGGTTAACAAAAGTATACAGGTTTCAGGTGCACAATTCTACAACACATTATTTGTACACTGTATTGTGTGTTCAACACCCCAAGTCAAGTCTCCATCCATTGCAATTTATTAGCCCCTATATCCACCTCCACATCCCTGCACATCCCCTCCCCCTCAATAACACCACACTGTTTTCCATGTTAATGAGTTTTTAAATTATATTTTATTTTTTCTATCATTGACCCTAAAGAGTAGTTTCCAAATCCAGCAAAAGGTGAAAATCACCTAAAGACTCAAATGAAAAGGGACACAATACCAATCATTGCTCACATCACTGCAAATTACCCATTTTCGTTTCCCACCAAGAAGATCTACATGCTTATAAGATTTGAGAGAGTGCTTTATCTCTGTCCATAAATTACTTGTTATTCTTTCAAGTGCTAGCTAATGCCTAACTGTTTTACAATTACATAATGAAAAAGAGGGTGAGGACATGAACATATTCAAAGAAACGTCCAAGAATTTCACCTCATAGTAAGGATTTGTGACTCAGATGACTATAGTTTACAACCTGACCTGAGGAAAACTTTTTTGACCCACACCATCAGGTTTATACTTCCAATATAACTGTGTTTTGTTTAGTTTTATTTTTGTACACATGAAGTTAATTTATAAAAATCAGCTCTCTAGGATGATTTAAATGTGCCAAATAATTTGTATGCTTTTGAAAAAGACCTAGTTAAGCCCTGGCTGGTTTGGCTCAGCGGTTAGAGTGTTGGCCTGTGGTCCAGAGAGACCCAGATTCGGTTCCCGCTAAGAGCATGTACCTTGGTTGCAGTTTGTCCCCAGCCCTGGTTGGGTCGTACGGGTGGCAGCCACTCGATGTGTCCCTTTCACGTCGATGTTTCTCTCTCCCTCTCCCTTTCCCTCTCTCTTTCTCTCTCTCTCTCTCTTTCTCTCTCTCTCTCTCCCACTCTACCTGAACAAAAAATAGAAAAACGTCCTCAGGTGAGGATAAAGAAAAGAAAAGAAAAAGACCTAGTTAAGGTATTATGAGACATCAGTTGGTGATTGAATTTTGTCATTAGCTGGATATTTCACCTTGGTCAATTCAATAAACATGTATAAGCCACAGTACAATGAGGCTTATGTGATCGCGAATGGCTATAAGGATTCTAAAGTGTGTATTGCTGAAACTCAGATATTTCATTATAATTCTTTTCCTGTGGTAAAAATGCTAATTAGAGAAGAACTAAACATAAACACACTTACACATGCACACCAATACACACACATATGTTAATATTTACCATAACAAACTGATTTTAAACTGTTTATTTCTATAGAGGCTAATATAGAACACTTGCCGGGTGCTTTTGAACAAGGAATAATTAAGACACAATCAAAGAAACACTCAGGTAAGAACAAGAATATTTCAAGTCTATTTATGGTTTATTTGTCTTCTCTGAAGTTTATTTATTTATTTATTTTGCATTTATCTTTGGATAGAGCAGGAGGGAGAGAAACATAGATGTGAGAGAGACACATTAAGTGGTTGCCACCCACACACCCTGGGCCGGGGACCTACTGCAACCAAGGTATATGCCCTTAGCGGGAACCGAACCCAGGTCTCTCTGGACCTCGGGCCGATGCTGTAACCGCTGAGCCAAACTGGCCAGGGCTTCCCTAAAGTTTATTTAAGTATGGACCTTCAATGACCACAGTACCTGTATGCTATTATTACATAAAAATCTTCACAATTTCTCCCTATAATAAGGAGAATTTTAGCCCATTATCATCAATAGAAAATTAGCTACCGAATATATATTTTTTACTAATTTACTTTTGTTACAGATGTTTCTCCCTTTCTCCCCCATTGACACCCTCCTCCCGCTCCCTCCCTGCTCCGTCCCCAGATTTGCTGTCCATGTCCATTGGTTATGAGTACATGCGAACAAGTTCTGTGTTCATCGCTCCCCTCCCCCACCCCCCTCTTCTGGCAAATGTCAGTCTGTACCCTACTTCCACGTCTCTGGGACTTCCCTGTTCCTCAGACTGTTATGTTTATTATATTCCAGAAATAAGTGAGATCATATGATATTTGTCTTTCTCTGCTTGGCTGGTTTCACTTAGGATAATAGTTTCCAGGTCCTCCCATGTCGACGCAAAGGATAAGAGATCTTTCTTTCTTACAGCTGCGTACTACTCCATTGTGTATATGTACCACAGCTTTTTTATCCATTCGTCTACTGATGGACACTTGGGCTGTTTCCAGATTTTAGCTATTGTAAATAGTGGTGCTATGAACATGGGGGTACATGTATTCTTTCTGATTGGTATTTCAGGCTTCTTAGGGTATATTCCTAGGAGTGGGATCACTGGGTCAAATGGCAATTCAATTTTTAATTTTTTGAGGTAACACCATAGTGTTTTCCATAGTGGCTGCACCAGTCTGCACTCCCACCAGCAGTGTACTAGAGTCCCCTTTTCTCCACACCCTCGCCAACACTTGTTGTTTGATGCTTTGTTGATGGCAGCTATACTGACAGGTTTGAGGTGATACCTCATTGTTGTTTTAATTTGCAACTCTCTGATGATTAATGAAGTTGAGCATTTCTTCATATGTCTCTTGGTCGTTTGTATGTCCTGTTTGGAGAGGTGTCTATTTAGTTCCTCTGCCCATTTTTTAATTGGGTTCTTTGTCTTCCTTTTGTTGAGATGTATGAGCACTCTATATATATTGGAAATTAACCCCTTATCTGATATATCATAGGCAATTATGCTCTCCCATACAGTGGGTTGCCTTTCCACTTTGATGGTTGTTTCTTTTGCTGTGCAGAAGCTTTTGAGTTTGATGTAGTCCCATGTGTTCATTTTTTCCTTTGTTTCTGTTGCCTTAGGTGATATATCAGTGAAAATTTTGCTGCGTATGATGTCTGAAATTTTGTTGCCTACATTTTCTTCTAGGATTTCTATGGATTCATGAGTCACATTTAAGTCTTTTATCCATTTTGAGTTTATTCTTGTGTATGGTGTAAGTTGATGATCTAGTTTCATTTTTTTGCATGTAGCTGTCCAATTTTCCCAACACCATTTATTAAAGAGGCTGTCTTTACTCCATGGTATGCTCTTGCCACCTTTGTCAAACATTAATTGAGCATAATGTTTTGGGTCAATTTCTGGATTCTCTGTTCTATTCCATTGATCTATGTGCCTGTTCTTGTGCCAGTACCAGGCTGTTTTGATTACAGTAGCTTTGTAGTACAACCTGATGTCCGGTATTGTGATCCCTCCTACTTTGTCCTTCTTTTTCAAGATTGCTGTAGCTATTCGGGCTCTTTTTTGGTTCCATATGAACTTCTGAAGTATTTGTTCTAGTTCTGTGAAATATGTCATTGGTATTTTGATTGGGATTGCATTGAAACTATAGACTGTTTTGGGTAGTATGGACATTTTAATGATGGTAATTATTCCAATCCATGAACAAGGTATGTGCTTCCACTTTATTATATCTTCCTCTATTTCTTTTTTCAATGTCCTGTAGTTTTCTGCAAATAGGTCCTTTACTTCTTTGGTTAAGTTTATTCCCAGGTATCTTAATTTTTTTGCCGCGATGGTAAATTTGATTGTTTTTTTTACTTTCTCTTTCTGTGAGTTCATCATTGGTGTATAAGAATGCTGTCGATTTCTTGACGTTAATTTTGTATCCTGCTACTTTGCCATATTCATTAATTAAGTCTAGTAGATTTTTGATGGAGTCTTTAGGGTTTTCTATGTATAATATCATGTCATCTGCGAATAATGACAGTTTCACTTACTCCTTTCTAATTTGTATCCCTTTTATTTTTTCTTCATGTCTGATTGCTGTGGCTAAGAATTCCAGTACTATGTTAAATAAGAGTGGTGAAAGTGGGAATCCTTGTCTTGTTCCTGTTCTTAAGGGAATGATTTTAGTTTTTCTCCACTGAGTATTATTTTGGCTGTAGGTCTTTCATATATGGCCTTTAAAATGTTGAGATATGATCCCTCTATTCCCACATTGCTGAGCGTTTTTATCAGAAATGGGTGCTGGATTTTGTCAAATGCTTTTTCAGCATCTATTGATATGATCATATGGTTTTTATCTTTCATTTTGTTTATGTAATGTATCACATTTATTGATTTGCGTATATTGTACCAGCCTTGCAGCCCTGGGATGAATCTCACTTGGTCATGGTGAATAATTTTTTTGATGTATTGCTGGATCCGATTTGCTAGTATTTTGTTAAGGATTTTGGCATCTATGTTCATCAGGGATATTGGCCTGTAGTTTTCTTTCTTTGTAGTGTCTTTTTCTGGTTTGAAATTAGAATTATGCTGGCTTCATAAAACGAGTTTGGAAGTCTTCCTTCTTGAATTTTTTGGAATAGTTTGAGGAGAATGGGTATTAGTTCTTCTTTGAATGTTGGGTAAAACTCGCCCCTGAAGCCGTCAGGGCCTGGGCTTTTGTTTGCTGGGAGGGTCTTGATTACATCTTCAATTTCCTTCGTTGTTACTGGCCTGTTCAAGTTTTCTATCTCTTTCTGATTCAGATTTGGGAGACTATGTGTTTCTAGGAATGTGTCCATTTTGCTTAGATTGTCAAATTTGTTGCCATATAAATGTTCATAGTATTTGCTAACGATCCTTTGTATTCCTGTGGTGTCAGTTGTTACTTCTCCTCTTTCGTTTCTGATTTTGTGTATTTGGGTTCTCTCTCTTTGTTTCTTGGTGAGTCTAGCTAAGGGTCCATCCATCTTGTTTATCTTTTCAAAAACCAGCTCTTTGTTTTATTGATCCTTTGAATTGTTTTTTTGGTCTCCATATCATTTATTTCTGCTCTGATCTTTACTATTTCCTTCCTTCTACTGGCTCTAGAGTTTTCTTTTTGTTTGCTTTCCAGTTCTTTAAGTTGTGAGGTTAGATACTCAATTAGAAATTTTCTTCTTTCTTGAGATGGGCCTGTAGTGCTATGAACTTCCCTCTCAAAACTGCTTTCGCTGTATCCCATAGATTTTGCGTTGTTGTGTGTTCATTTTCATTGGTTTCCAGGAATTTTTAAAATTCTTCCTTGATCTCCATGGTAACCCATTCATTGTTCAGTAACATGTTATTTAGCCTGCATGTGTTCATATGTTTTTGCATGTTCTTGTTTCAATTGATTTCTAGTTTCATGCCATTGTGGTCTGAGAAGATACTTGATATGATTTCAATCTTCTTGAACTTATAGAGACTTAGTTTGTGCCCTAACGTATGGTCTATCTTTGAGAATGTCCCATGTGCACTTGAGAAGAATGTGAATTGTGTAGTTTTGGGGTATAATTCTCTGTATATATCTATTAAATCCATTTGATCTAGTGCCTCATTTAGAGTCTCTGTTTCCTTGTTAATTTTTTGTCTAGATGATCTATCCAGTGATGTCAGTGGGGTGTTGAAGTCTCCTGCTATGATTGTATTGCGGTCGATTTCTCCTTTGAAGTCCTCCAGAAGCCCTGGCTGATTTGGCTCAGCGGTTAGAGCGTCGGCCTGCGGTCCAGAGAGACCCGGGTTCGGTTCCCGCTAAGGGCACATACCTCGGTTGCAGTTTGTCCCCGGCCCTGGTTGGTTGTGCGGGTGGCAGCCACTCGATGTGGCCCTTTCATGTCGATGTTTCTCTTTCTCTCTCTCTTCCTCTCTCTCCCTCCTACTCTGTCTGAACAAAAAATGAAAAAATGTCCTCAGGTGAGGATAAAAAAATAAAATAAAATAAAATGAAGTCCTCCAGGAGATTTTTAATATACTTTGGTGCTCCTATATTGGGTGCATATATGTTTACCAAGGTTATATCTTCCTGTTGGATAGACCCTTTCAATATTATGTAGTGGCCTTCTTTGTCTCTAGTTATGGTCTTCAATTTGAAATCTAATTTATCAGATATGAGTATTGCTACCCCAGCTTTTTTTTCCTTTCCGTTTGCTTGGAAGATTTTTTTCCATCCCTTTACTTTCAACCTATGTGAGTCTTTTGTTGTGAGGTGGGTCTCTTGTAAACAACATATATGTGAATCATGCCTTCTTATCCAGTCAGCTACTCTGTGTCTTTTTATCGGAGCATTCAGTCCATTTACATTTAAGGTGATTATTGATATGTACTTATTTATTGCCATTTTTGTACAGTGTGGTTCTAATTTTCTTTCTCTTTCTTTTATTAATTATAGCAGTCCTTTTAACATTTCTTGCCGTGCTGGTTTGGTGCTAATATATTCCCTTAGCTTTTTTTGTCTGGGAAGCTCTTTATTTGACTTTCTATTTTGAATGATAGCCTTGCTGGATAGAGTAGTCTTGGATTCAGATCCTTGTTTTTCATGACCTTGATTACTTCATGCCATTCCCTTCTGGCCTGTAGTTTTTCTGTTGAGAATTTAGATGATAGCCTAATGGGGTTTCCTTTGTAAGTAACCTGTTGCTTATCTCTTGCTGCCTTTAGGATTCTCTCTTTGACTTTAATTTTTGGCATTTTAATTATTATGTGTCTTGGTGTGGGCCTGTTTGGGTTCTTCTTACTTGGGGCTCTCTGTACTTCTTGAACTTGAATGCTTTCTTCCTTCACCAGGTTAGGAAAGTTTTCTGTCACTATTTCTTCAAATATATTCTCTAACCCTTGCTCATTTTCTTCTTCTTCGGGGACTCCAATGATTGGAATGTTATTATGTTTCCAGTTGTTCCACAGTTCTCTTAAGCTATTTTCCTGTTTTTTCATTGTTTTTTCCTTTTGGTTTTCTGATTGATTTTTTTTCTACTCTGTCTTCTAATTCACTGATCCGGTCCTCCGCTTCCTCTACTCTGCTGGTCAGTCCTTCCAATGTGTACTTTATTTCTGCTATGTCATTCTTTATTTCCACTTGGTTGGTTTTCATGGTGTCGATGTCCTTACTCATGCTGTTTAGTTTCCTCAAGATCATGGCTCTGAACTCTACCTCTGATAATTTGCTTAACTGCATTTCATTTATCTCATCTTCGGTAGAGTTCTCTTGTTCTTTCATTTAGGATCTGTTTCTTTGTTTCACCATTTTTGCTATCTCAGTGGGTTTTGGAGCCTGCCAAATTTTCCCTGTGGGTGTTGGTGTTCTGCTATTTGTGGCTCCCTCTACTGGGTTTGGATGAGCGTGGAGGGCCCTCCTTCAACACCACTGTCAAGTCTCACTTTCCTGGGTAGATTTGCAAGCTCAGGAAAGGTTCAGTTTTGCTCTAGCTTTTTGCCTGTAGGCTATTAGCCTCAGTTATCAAAAAGCCTTAGGATCTCAGTTGAATGAGAAACTCCCTCAGATGTTTACAGTGTAAGAGGATTTCCTGAGGGTGGGGCCAATGCTGGTTGTTAATGAGCCTCAATTTGCATTTCTTTGCCTCTTTTCCTCATCTGGGTATCTCCGAGGGAGTGACTTCCACAGCTCCGGGAAGGAGCAAACTTGGCTGCCATTCTGTGTAACAGGGAAGGAGCGGCTGGCCACCACTGTCCTTTGTGGGCACAGCTCAGCACAAACTCTGAGTGCCCTCCAAATCCCAGGTGTCCCCACAGAGTTCCAGTCCAGCCCATCCTTCCTCTGCCGGAGCCCCAGGTGAGTGGCTGTGGCTATTTAGCGCTCTGTCCCGGCCCTCTGTGCTGTGGAGCACCTTGGTGTCTTAACCCCGAGGATGGGCGCCGCCGCTGCTCACAGCTTAAGGCTGCTGCTCACAGCCAAGGCCGCTGCTGTCCGTGGGCTCCCAGCCCTCCACCCTCACGCGCCTCCACAGATCCTACCAGGCTCATTCAGTGTCCCCGGTTGTATGGTCCTCTCCTTCTGCTTTTCTGTTGCTTTTTCCTGACGATTATTCTTTATTTTAGTTGTAATTCCCCTTTGGTCCTGGGATATCATCTCTGTAGCTTCCATTCACTCCACCGCCATTTTTCGAGATCCTGAATATATGATTTATAACTCATTTATTGAAAGTGATCCACAAAAATACAAAGCTGTTGTAAGCTTGGAATATGCTTGTTGGAAGCCTTTAGAATATCATTCTACTAACTTTATTTTTTAGACTCATGTAGATAGTTGTTTCGTTTTAGTAAAAGCAGAGAAACTACCTTTGAATTAGGATTAGTGGAGGAATTTAGAATATGGATATTGCATTTTTTACTAATATCTTCCATGTGATTAAACTATCAGGCAAATTTCTAGTTTCACAGGTCACGTAGCGATCTTTAGGTTTTGTTTTTTGTATGATAATACAGTTTAGAGAATAGACAACTGCTTCTTGTCCTGTCAGATTAGTGCTTAATATACTTCATCGTGACGCTTGATATGGTACCAAAGGAGGCAAGCAGGTTAAAAGAGCAATTAGGGAAGGAAACATTAAAAGAGAGGCTTTCAAAACAACTGTCATCCAAAGATGGCTATTTTCATGCCCCAAGTCCGTGCCCTCACAGGAACAACACTAGAAGCTTGAAATTACACAGAAAGAGACTTCAGTAAAATAGGAAAGAGTCTAACTTCATCACTTAATACATAAACAGGCACAGAATGACAACAAGCCTCCAAAGGGAAGAGAAACACAGTTCCCTGATTTGCTACAATACATTGCCTAAAATGCCCAGGTTTTACCACAAAATACATGAAACATGCAAAGAAACAGCAAATGAGAACTGTACACAAGAAAAAAGCAGAGCATAAAAACTCTTTGTGTATATTCCAGTTGTAAGTTGTTATATAATTTACAAATACTTTAAATAAAGAATCCCATGCTTAAAATATAAAGGAATGTAGGAGGCAATATCTCATCAATAAACACATCAACAAATACAATGATATATAAAAATTAAAAAATTGAAAATTGTAACATTGAAATATCAATAACCATAAGGTAAAATTCACTAGAGGGGCCCAAGAGTAGATTTGAATGGTCAGACGAAATCATCTCAACACTTAAAATAATGGGAACTGTAAAAGTAGAGCAGAGAGAAAAGGGGCAGGAAAAACATTGGAAGAAACAACAGCTAAAATTTTTCAAACACATTTAATAAAGAGCAATCTGCACATCCAAACTCAATGTAATGTAAGCATAATAAGTACAATGAATCTACAACCAGACACATCATAGTAAAATTTATGAAGGACAGAGAAAATCTTAAAAGTCACAAAGAGTAAACAACTCATCATGGAAAAAAGAAACCTGATAAAATTCATAGCTGACTTCACATCACAAATAGTGGAGGCCCGAAGGCAGTGGGATGGCATTTTTAAAGGGCTAATAGAAAAATTGTCACCAAGGATGTTATATCTAGCTAAACTATCCTTCAAAGTGAAGGTGAGAAAAAGAGATTCCCAAATTTCAAAAAATAACTGAAAGTCTTGTTGCTAGCTAATCTTACTTAAAATATAGTAGAAAATTTCTTTATATTGAAAGCAATTGACTTCAAACAGTAATTTGAATCCCTCCTTTAAAGGAAAATGGGTTCAAGTAATTCTATAATTCCAAAGCACAATATGGATGCATGTTTTGTTTCTGTTGTTGATTAAAAAGGCAATTGCATAACCAAAAGTATATCATTGCATTTTTGTGCCTATAAAATGTGGAAAAATAATACATTCCACAGTAGCAGCATAAAGGGAGATGTGTGAGAGTTGCAATGTACTTGAGTAAGATGATACAGCAGATGTTAACTCAAATGCACAGGAACATATGAAGAGAACCAAACATTATAAATAAGGAGGATAATATAAAAAAGTGGTGTAAATATGTACATTTATTTTTTCTGTTAGCTTCTTTAGAGGGCATACGGTTATATAAAAGTAAGTATCACAAATAAGTTTATGTCATAGGTGTATTCAGTACCATAGTCCCCCATTGTCTTCAGTTTTAATTTGTGCATTTTCAATAATCCATGGTCAGTCATGATCCAAATATATCAAATAGAAAATTCCAGAAATATATAATTCATAAATCTTAAATTATGAACCATTCTGTGGAGCATGATTAATTTCATGTTGTCCCCCTCTGTCCCACCCACGACATGAATGATCCCTTTTTTTCAGTGTATACACACTGAGTATGCTACCTGCCCTTTAGTCACTTAGTAGCATTCTTGGTTATAACACCAGTAGCACTGTCCTGGTATTGTAGTGCTTATGTTGAAATAAATCTGATTTTACTTCATAATGGCCCCAATGTGCAAGAGTAGTAGTGCTGGCAGTTTGAATATGTGAAACAGAAGCCAAAATTTTTATCATAGTTAAGTACGAATATGAAATCTCATAATATATTGAGAGTTTGGTGCCACTCACAGTTTCAGGCACCCATCTACTGGGGGTCTTGGAATGTATCCCCCACAGATAAGTTGAGCCTCCTGTGTAATAACAGCAAAAAAAGGAGAAAGAGATAACACAGGTATATAGGAGTAATATTTCCAGATCTCTCTGGAATTAGTATCAATCTGAAGTAGATTATAAATTTGCAAAATTGGAAGTTACACAACTGAATATACATTTTTAAATCAATTAAATTTCACACTTTATATGGGCAAAATGTATGATGCTATATATTTTGTAAAAATAGCTTTCTGAACTACAAGTAATAAAATTTTAAGGAATATTTAAAGCAATGGAAAGATATTTTGAGGAAATATTTGTTCTGTCCAATATGAGGCATTTTTGTTTATTTTGTTAACAATACTCAACTTTCTTTGCATAGAAAGCATTATGGTAAGTTTGAGCTGACAGAATCATAGTGCAATCTTTTATATTTATTCATGGGTTAAGCCATTTTCAAAGCAAGATCTCTGTTTTTCAGTGTTAGGATCATGAGAAGCTTCCAATTGCACTGGTATAGTCTACTAGAACTTGACGTCCACCAAATAAACAGATGGCCCCGAAGTTTACTTTAGGTCACCAATCATATTTATCCCTTTCACAATATTAATTTCTCTTTAATGCTTTTTATGCATTTTATATAGCACTGGAGCAAATTAGTAGTTATTAATTATGGCAAAAATTTTGAATAATATAAAAACTGAAGTGGAAAAGGATCCAATTAGGATCCTGGTACTGCCGCATTCTTAACTCTTTCAACTTACATGCCATAAGGTCTCCATAACAAAGGAAGGTCAGAAGGCACTTCCTCAATCCAATCAATGTCTCTTTATTCTCTTATTCACTGATGACTTCATGGTTTACAGTTACAGAACATAAAGATGAATTAAAATTTTCCTGGATGAGTCAAAGTATTTCTGACTCATAGTAAGTTTCTGTGACTATACCATCTATGGCTTACAACTTGTCCTGTGACAGAAAACAAACAGTTAAGTTCTGCTTCACCGGGTACATCCCTATAGAAAGAGTGTTCATTTAATGTAAGCCTAGAAATAATTTTATTATCATAACTTCTTAAGGATGATTTCAATTTGTATGGAATAAGCATAGTTTAAGAAATTATGTGGCATAGCTCCTAAAATATGTATGAATTTTGTTATTTCCTAAATTTTGGTTTTCAATAAATCACTAAATATCTCTGAACATCAACATAATTTGGCTTATATCCTTGCTCCATCTGTTCCAATTTAAGGTTTTGTGATTCTGCAATCCAGACATTTCAATATAACACTTATCTCTATTTAAAAGAATGTTAAGCCTGGCAAGTGAGGCTCAGTTGGCTGAGCATTGTCCCATGCGCTGAGAGATACTAGTTCGATTCCTGGTCAGGGCACATGCCTGGGTTGCAGGCTCGATCCTCAGTAGGGAGCATACAGAAGGCAGGCAATCAATGTTTCTCTCTCATTGATGTTTCTCTCTTGCTCTCCCTCTCCCTCCCTCTCTCTCTAAAATCAATAAACACATATTTAAAAAAATAAAAAGAAAACATGTTAAATACACCCACCACACATACATACTCATGGAAACACATATATTTATATGTAAATTATTTTTATGTAAATGATCATATAATGTGTTTTGAAATGTTTGTTTCTGTAGGGACAAATGTAGAACTCTCAACAGATGCAATTGCACGTGGCCTAATAAATGGACAACTCAAGACACAATCAATGAATCTCCCTGGTAAGAAAAATAATTTTAAAAATATAATATTTCAGCCGGGCCGGTGTGGCTCAGTGGTTGAGCATCAACCAAGAGGTCGCCAGTTTGATACCCAGTCAGGGCACATGCCCAGATTGTGGGCTAAATCCCCAGTGGGGGGCATACAGGAGACATCAATTGATGTTCTCTCTCATTGATGTTTCTGTCTCTCCCTCTCCTTTCTCTCTAAAATCAACAAGGAAAAAATATTTAAAATATATATATAATATTTCAGGTTTATTTATCATCTTTGATGTTGAATTAAGTGTAGATCTTCAAGAAAAAATATACCTATAGTTTACTATTACATGGAGGAAAGTTTTCATGAATACCCATATTTAATTAATTAAATTATTGCCTTAAATACAGGCATACCTTGGAGATATTTTGCATTTGGTTCCAGAGCATTTCAACAGAGTGACTATCACAAAAAGCAAGTCATGTGACATTTTTGGTTTCCCAGAGTCTATAAAAGCTTTCACTGCACTGCACTATACTCTGTGTGTAATATCATTTTTTTTATTATTAATTTACTTTTGTTACAGATGTTTCTCCTTTTTTCCCCCATTGACACCCTCCTCCCCCTCCCTCCCTGCCCCGTCCCCATTTTTGTTGTCCATGTCCATTGGTTATGAGTACATGCGTACAAGTTCTGTGTTCATCGCTCCCCTCTCCCACCCCCTCTTCTGGCAAAAGTCAGTCTGTACCCCACTTCCACGTTCCTGGGACTACCCTGTTCCTCACACTGTTATGTTCATTATATTCCAGAAATAAGTGAGATCATATGATATTTGTCTTTCTCTGCTTGGCTTGTTTCACTTAGGATAATAGTTTCCAGGTCCTCCCATGTCGACGCAAAGGATAAGAGATCGTTCTTTCTTACAGCTGCATAGTACTCCATTGTGTATATGTACCACAGCTTTTTTATCCATTCGTCTACTGATTCGTCTTCCAGATCTTAGCTATTGTAAATAGTGGTGCTATGAACATGGGGGTACATGTATTCTTTCTGATTGGTGTTTCAGGCTTCTTAGGGTATATTCCTAGGAGTGGGATCACTGGGTCAAATGGTAATTCAATTTTTAATTTTTTGAGGTAACACCATAGTGTTTTCCATAGTGGCTGCACCAGTCTGCACTCCCACCAGCAGTGTACTAGAGTCCCCTTTTCTCCACACCCTCGCCAACACTTGTTGTTTGATGCTTTGTTGATGGCAGCTATTCTGACAGGTTTGAGGTGATACCTCATTGTTGTTTTAATTTGCAACTCTCTGATGATTAGTGAAGTTGAGCATTTCTTCATATGTCTCTTGGCCGTTTGTATGTCCTGTTTGGAGAGGTGTCTATTTAGTTCCTCTGCCCATTTTTTAATTGGGTTCTTTGTCTTCCTTTTGTTGAGATGTATGAGCACTCTATATATTTTGGAAATTCGTCCCTTTTCTGATATATCATAGGCAATTATGCTCTCCCATACAGTGGGTTGCCTTTCCACTTTTATGGTTGTTTCTTTTGCTGTGCAGAAGCTTTTGAGTTTGATGTAGTCCCAAGTGTTCACTTTTTCCTTTGTTTCTGTGATATATCAGTGAAAGTTTTGCTGCGTATGATGTCCGAAATTTTGTTGCTACATTTTCTTCTAGGATTTTTATGGATTCACGAGTCACATTTAAGTCTTTTATCCATTTTGAGTTTATTCTTGTGTATGGTGTAAGCTGATGATCTAGTTTCATTTTTTTGCATGTAGCTGTCCAATTTTCCCAACACCATTTATTGAAGAGGCTGTCTTTACTCCATGGTATGCTCTTGCCACCTTTGTCAAATATTAATTGAGCATAATGTTTTGGGTCAATTTCTGGGTTCTCTGTTCTATTCCATTGATCTATGTGCCTGTTCTTGTGCCAGTACCAGGCTGTTTTGATTACAGTAGCTTTGTAGTATAACCTGATGTCCGGTATTGTGATCCCTCCTACTTTGTCCTTCTTTTTCAAGATTGCTGTAGCTATTCGGGGTCTTTTTTGGTTCCATATGAACTTCTGAAGTATTTGTTCTAGTTCTGTGAAATATGTTGTTGGTATTTTGATGGGGATTGCATTAAATCTGTAGATTGTTAAAAGCATTTCCCTTAAGAACAGGAACAAGACAAAGATTCCCACTTTCACCACTCTTATTTAACATAGTACTGGAAGTCTTAGCCACAGCAATCAGACATGAAGAAAAAATAAAAGGGATCAAAATTGGAAAGGAGGAAGTGAAACTGTCATTATTCGCAGATGACATGATATTATACATAGAAAACCCTAAAGACTCCATCAAAAATCTACTAGACTTAATAAATGAATTTGGCAAAGTAGCAGGATACAAAATTAATGCCAAGAAATCGACGGCATTCTTATACACTAATGATGAACTCACAGAAAGAGAAAGTAAAAAAACAATCCCATTTACTATTGCGGTAAAAAAAAATTAAGATACCTAGGAATAAACTTAACCAAAGAAGTAAAGGACCTATTTGCAGAAAACTACAGGACATTGAAAAAAGAAATAGAGGAAGATATAAAAAAGTGGAAGCACATACCTTGTTCATGGATTGGAAGAATTAACATCATTAAAATGTCCATACTACCCAAAGCAATCTACAGATTTAGTGCAATCCCCATCAAAATACCAACGACATATTTCACAGAACTAGAACAATATCATTTTATAAAAAAAAATAATCCACATCTGTAATTAAAAATACTCTATGGCTAAAACCTGATAATAATCACCTGAGTCTTCAGTGACTTGTAATTATTGTTGGTGGAGGGTCTTTCCCTAATGTTGATGGCTGCTGATGGATCACAGTGGTGGTTGCTGAAGGTGGGGTAGCTGTGGCAATTTCATACAATAAGACAACAATGGGGTTTGCTACATCCACTGACATTTCATTTCATGGATGAGTTCTTTGTAGCATGCAATGCTATTTGATAGTATTATGCCCATAGTAGATCTTTTTTAAAATTGGAGTAGTACTCTCAAAACCTGCGACTTCTTTATCAGCTTAGTATAGGTAATGTATTAAAACCTTTATTGTCAATTCAACAATATTCACAGCATCTTTTCTAAGAGTAGATTCCATCTCTTTCTTTGGGCAGTCATAAGAAGAGGCTCCTCACACATTAAAATTTTATCATGAGATTGAAGCAGCAATTCAGGTTCAAGTTCTTTAACCTCCACTTGTTATTGTAGTTGTCCTGCTATTTTCACCCCCTGACCAGATACTTCCTTTACCAAAACCTTGAACTTTTCAAAGCCATTCAGGAGGGTCGGAATCAACTTCTTTCAGACTCCTGTTACTATTGATATTTTTATCTCTCCCATAAATTACAGGTTTTTTGGATGGCATATATTATGGTGGGTCATTTCCAGAATGTTTACCACTTACTTTTCCCATCAAAGCAAATACTATCCATGATTGCTATGGCATTTCAAAGTACATTTCTCATATAATAAGACTTGAAATTACTCTTCTTCACACATGTTCTTCAGAATGGATGTAGTGTTAGCTGGTATAAAATACCATTAATTTTATTGCCTATCTCCATTAGATTTTTTGGTGACCAGGTGCATTGTCAACTTGCAGCAATCTTTTGAAAGGATTCTTTTTTTTCTTCTTTTTTCTGAATGGTAGCTCTCAAGAATGGTCTAACGTATTCAGAAAACCATGTTGTAAGCAGATGTGATTTAATCTGTGCTTTGGTGTTCTAATTATAGAGCACAGGAAGAGTAGATTGAATATATTTCTGAAGGATCCTAGGATTTTTAGACTGGCAAATGGGCATTGGCTTCAAAGTAAACTCACTAGATACATTAAATTCTAACAATATGGTCAGCCTGTTGTTTGAAACTTTGGAGGGAGTCACTGACATTTCCTCTCTAGCTGTGAATGATTCTATTGACATCTTCTTCAAATATAAGTCTTCTTTGTCACAATTAAATATCTGTTGTGTAGAGTAGCCAACTTCACTAGTTATCTTATCTGGAGCTTCTGGATAATTCCCTGCAGCTTCTCCATGAGCACTTGCTGCTTCACTTGGCTCTTTTATGTTTATGGAGATGGCTCCTTTTTTTAAAAAACTTCCTGAAACAATCTTTAGGAGCTTCAAACTTTTTTCTATAGCCTTCATAGTATTGTAGAGAGTTAGGGCTTGTTCTGGATTAGGGCTAGGCTTAAGGGAATGTTGTAGCTGGCTTGATCTTATATTGAAACAACTATAATTTTCCTCAGGTCAACAAGAGAGCTGTTTTGTTATCGTATCATTCTTGGGATACTTGGAGTAACACCTTTAATTTCCTCTAAGAACTTTCCTTCTGTATGCACAATCTGGCTTTCTAGTGCAAGAAGCTTAGCTTTGGGCCTATCTTAGTATTTGTCATACCTTCCTTACTAAATTTAATCATATCTAGTTTTTTTTTTTATTTAAAGTGAGAGGGATGAGACACTTCCTTTCACTTGAACACTTAGAGTGTAATATGGGGGTGTTAATGGGCCTAATTTCAATATTGTTGTGTCTCAGGGACCAGGAGACAGAAGGTAAAGAAAAGAGGCAGGTATAGTAAGTGAGTGGGGCAGTCAGATAATGCACAGTATCATTGGTAAAGTTTGTCATCTTATATGGGGAAAGTATGAGGCACTCCAAAAACAATTACAATAGTGCCATCAATGACCCATAATTACATATTGCCATATCAACTGCAATACTAATGAAAATGTTTGAAATACTGGGAAAATTACCAAAATAAGACTCAGAAACACAAAGTCAGCAAATGCTGTTGCCTAAAAGGCTGCAAAAATTACCTTGATCTACAGTTACCAAAAATCTTCAATTTGTAAAACATAGTATTTTCAAAGAGAAACAAAGGTATGAATATATTTTATTAAATAGATATTATCAAACATAAGGTAAAAATTAATACAAAAAGGGAAGAGGAAATATAGTAGCAGAGTGAATAAAAGCTACACAGATTATCTCCAAGGACCAAACTGGAATTATAACTAAAATAAAGACAAATCAATAGGAAAAACCAACTGAAAAGCAGCTGGAGAGAACCATCATAACCAGGGATGGAAACAGGATGCCATATCGAGCCTGATAAGAAATATGGAGGTGTGAGAGGGCAGACTGGCAGCCCACAGATAGCAGCTGAGGGCTGTTTTAGCTGTGAGCAGTTCCTGCTGAGAAAGTGGGGGTTTTAGAAAGCAGCAAATTAGCTACAGCCACTCACCTTGGGCTCCATCAGAGGGAGGATGGACTAGAATGGAACTGTGTAGAGAGTCTGGGGCTCCTGGCTCAGGAGAGAGATAGAGGGGAGGACACTGGGAGTTTTTGTGCTGAATCACTCCCACATAGGACAGTAGTCATCTTACTCAAAGAGCCCATTCCCAGAGCCCTGGGGAGAACAAACAGCTCCTTTCACTCAGTAATTCAACACCACTAGGCAAGGCCAGAGAAATGCAAATTGAGGCTCATTAACATATAGAGTCTGACATCAAGCAAGTGCCCCACCCAGGGGAAATCCTCTTATATCTGAGGGATTTTTCATTCAGCTGAGGATTTTAAATCGAAGCTCGTCAAGTAACTGAGACAGCCTCCAGGCAAAAAGCTGGAAGAAAACTGAACCTTTCCTTGGCTTGCAAATTTACCTAGGAAAGTAAGAGTTGACAGTGGTGTTTAATGTGGGTCTTCCTACACTCATCCAAACCCAGTAGAGGGAGCCACAAACAGCAGAACACCAATACCCACAGGGAAAATTTGACAGGCTCAAAACCTACAGAGATAGCCAAAATAGTGAAACAAAGAAACAAATCCCAAATGAAAGAACAAGAGAATTATACCAAAGAAGAAATAAATGAAATGGAATTAAGCAAAATATCAGAGGTAGAGTTCACAGTTATAATCATGAGGAAGCTCAAGAGCACTAGTAAAGAACTCCACAACATAAGTAAATATAGAAACATTGAAAACCAACCATTTGGAAATGAAGAATGACATAGCAGAAATAAAGAAAAGTTGGAAGGAATAACCAGCAGAGTAGAGGAAGCCGAGGACCAGATCAGTGAAATAGAAGACAGGGTTGAAAAAAATCACCCAATCTGAGCACCAAAAAGATAAAACAATTAAAAAACAGGAATAGAGCCTAAGAGAATTGTGGGAAAACATGAAACATAATAACATCTGCATCATAGTACTGCCAGAAGACAAAGAAAATGAGGAAGGGTTAGAGAATATATTTGAGGAAATAGTGAGAGAAAACTTCCCCAGCTTGGTGAAGAAAACAAGCATACAGTTCAAGAAGCACAGAGAGCCCCAAGTAAGAAGAACTCAAAGAGGCCCACACCAAGATACATAATAATTAAAATGTCAAAAATTAAAGACAAAGAGAGAATCCTAAAGGCATCGAGAGATAAATAACAGGTTACCTACAAAGGAACCCCCATAAGGCTATCAGCTGACTTCTCAACAGAAACACTACAGGCCAGAAGGGAATGGCATGAAGTAATCAAGGTCATGAAAAACAAAGATCTGAATCCAAGACTACTCTATCCAGCAAGGCTATCATTCAAAATAGAAGGTGATATACACACCTTTCCCCCCAAAAAAGTCTAAAGGAATATATTAGCACCAAACCAGCACTGCAAGAAATATTGAAAGGACTGTTGGACTGTTGTGATAAGCAGAAGAAATCAGAAGAGAAACATAACCAGAATAAACAAAAATGGCAATAAGTACATATCAATAATAACATTAAATGTAAATGGATTAAATGTTCTGATTAAAACACACAGAGTAGCTGAATGGATAAGAAAGCATGACTCATATATTCATTGTATACAAGAGACTTACCTCAAAACAAAAGACTCACATAGTTTGAAAGTGAAGGGATGGAAAAAAATTTCAAAGCAAATGGAAAGGAAAAAAACCTGGCGTACCAATACTCATATCCAATAAAATAGACTGAAAAAGAAGGCCATAATTAGAGACAAAGAAGGATACTACATAATACTGAAAGGATCTATCCAATAGGAGGATATAGCCTTGGTAAACATATATGCACCCAACATAGGAGCACCAAAATACATTTAAAAACTTCTGGAGGACTTCAAAGGAGAAATCAACAGTAATACAATCATAGCAGGGGACTTCATCACCCCACTGACATCACTGGATAAATTCTCTAGACAAAAAATTAACAAGGAAACAGAGACTCAATATGATGCACTAGATCAAATGGATTTAATAGATATCTAGAGAGAATTACACCACAAAACTGCAGAATTGATATTCTTGTCAAGTGCACATGGGACATTCTCAAAGATAGACCATATGTTAAGACACAAACTAAGTCTCTACAAGTTCAAGAAGATTGAAATCATATCAAGCATCTTCTAGGATCACAATGGCATAAAACTAGAAATCAATTACAACAAAAACATGCAAAAACATTCAAATAAAAAGCATGTTATTAAACAACAAATGGGTTACCAAGAAGATCAAGGAAGGAAATAAAAAATTCCTGGAAACCAATGAAAATGAACACACGACAACACAAAATCTATCGGATGCAGTGAAAGTAGTCCTGAGAGGGAAGTTCATAGCACTACAGGCCTACCTCAAGAAACAAGAAAAATTTCCAATTGACTTTCTATCACTACAACTTATAGAACTAGAAAATAAACAAAAAGAAAAACCCAGAGCCAGTGGAAGGGAAAAATAGTAAAGGTCAGAGCATAAATAAGTGACATAGAAACTAAAAAAAAAAAAAAAAAATTCAAACGATCAATGAAACAAAGAGCTGGTTCTTTGAAAAGAAAAACAAGATTGATGGACCCTTAGCCAGATGACCAAGAAACAAAAAGTGAGGACCCTAATAAACAAAATCAGAAACAAAAGAGGAGAATTAACAACTGATACCACAGAAATAGATATAATAAAGCCATATATGAAAAACCTACTACCAATATCATACTCAATGGGCAAAAACTAAAAGCATGTCCCTTAAGAACAGGAACAATACAGGGATACCCACTTTTGCCACTCTTATTTAACATGGTTCTGGAAGTCTTAGCCACAGCAATTAGACATGAAGAAAAAATAAAAGGGATCCAAATTGGAAAGGAGGAATTAAATCTGTTATTATTTGCAGATGAAATGATATTGTACATAGAAAACCCTAAAGACTCCACCAAAAATCTACTAGAGCTAACCAATGAATTTGGCAAAGTATCAGGACACAAAATTATCATCAAGAAATCGATGGCAGCCCAGATGGTGAGGCTCAATGGTTGAGTGTTGACCCATACATCAAGAGGTCGCCAGTTTGATTCCAGGTCAGGGCACATGCCCAGGTTGTGGGCCTAATCCCCAGTGGGTGACATGCTAGAGGCAGCCAGTCAGTGTTCTCTCTTATCCATTTTTCTATCTCTCTCTCCCTATCCCCTCCTCTCTGTCTAAAATCAATGAAAAAATAATTTAAAAAAAGAAATCAATGGCATTTTTATACATCAATAATGAACTCACAGATAGAGAATCTAAAAAGAAATCCCATTTACCATTACAGCAAAAAAAAAAACTGAGATACCTAGGAATAAACTTAACCAAAGAAGTATATGATCTGTTTTCAGAAAACTAGAGGACATTGAAAATAGAAATAGAGGAAGATATAAAAAAGTGGAAGCACATACCTTGTTCATGGATTGGAAGAATTAACATCATTAAATGCCCATACTACTCAAAGCAATTTATGGATTCAATGCAATCCCCATTAAAATACTAATGACATATTTCACGGAACTAGAACAAATACTCCAAAAGTTTGTATGGAAGCAAAAAAAAAAACAAAAACAAAAACAAACAAACAAAAAAACTGAAATAACCATAGCAATCTTGAAAAATAACAAATTTGGAGAGATCACAATACCAGTTATCAGGTTATACTACAAAGCCATTGTAATCAAAGCAGCCTGGTATTAGCACAAGAACAGGCATATAGATCAATGGAACAGAACAGAAACCCAGAAATTGACCCAAGACATTATGCTCAAGTAATATTTGTCAAAGCTGTCAAGAGCATACAATGGAGTAAAAACAGCCTCTTTAATACATGGTGTTGGGAAAATTGGACAGCTACATGAAAGAAATTGAAACTAGACCAACTTACACCATACACAAGAATAAACTCACAATGGATAAAATACTCAAATTTGACTCGTGAATCTGTAAAAATTCTAGAAGAAAATGTAGGCAACAAAATTTCAGACATCACACACAGCAGAATTTTCACTGATACTATGCCTAAGGCAAGAGAAACAAAGGAAAAAATGAATGAATGGGACTACATCAAACTAAAATCTTCTGCACATCAAAAAAAACAAGCATCAAAATGAAAAGGAAATACACCATATGGGAGAGCATAATTGCCAACGGTATATCAGATAAGGGGCTAATCTCCAAAATATATAGAATACTCATACAACTCAACAAAAGGAAGACAAAGAATCTAATTTAAAAATGGGCAGTGATGCCCTGGCCGATTTGGCTCAGCAGTTAGAACGTCGGCCTGTGGTACAGTTCAGTTCCTGCTAAGGGCACATACCTTGGTTGCGGTTTGTCCCCAGCCCTGGATGGGTCATGCAGGAGGCAGCCACTTGATGTGTCCCTTTCACCTTGATGTTTCTCTCTCTCTCTCTCTCTCTCTCTCTCTCTCTCTCTCTCTCTCTCTCTCTCTTCCTCTCTCTCCCTCCCACTCTATCTGAACAGAAAATGGAAAAATGTCCTCAGTTGAGGATAAAAACAAAAGGGGAACAGACACCTCTCCAAACTGGCCAAGAAACATGAAAAAATACTCAATGTCACTAATCATCAGAGAGATGCAAATTAAAACGACCATGAGGTATCACCTCACAGCTATCAGAATGGCTGCCATCAACAAATCATCAAAGAACAAGTGCTGGCGAGGGTGTATGGAAAAGGGGACTCTAGTACACTGCTGGTGAGAATGCAGACTGCTGCAGCCACTATGGAAAATAATATGTTGCTTCCTCAAAAAATTAAAAATTGATCTGCCATTTTACCCAGTGATCCCAATTCTCTAGAAATATAACCTAAGAAGACTGAAACACCAATTAGAAAGAATATATGTACCCCTGTGTTCATAGCAGCACTATTTACAATTGCTGAGATCTGGAAACAGTCCAAGTGTCCATCAGTAGATGAGTGGATAAAAAAACTGTGGTTCATATACACAATGGAATACTATGCAGCTGTAAGAATGAAATATCTCTTATCCTTTGAAACAACATGGAGGGACCTGGAGAGTATTATGCTAGGCGAAATAAGCCAATCAGAGAAAGACAAATATCACATGATCTCACTTATTTGTGGACTGTAAGGAACAAAAAAAACCTGTTGAACAAAATAGACCCAGAGACAAAGAATTAGGGTACAGACTGACAAACCTCAGAAGAGGGCAGGAGGGAAGAGTTAAACCAAAGTACTTATATGCATATATGCATAACCAATGAACAAAGACAGCAGTGCAGGCAGGGAGGAGGGTCCCAATGGGGGAAAAAAGATAAACATCTGTAACAAAAATAAATTAATAAAAAAAAGAATTTTTCCCCAAAAAATTTAATATAGAAAAACAAATGCAAATACTGGGGTTGAAACATAAAATGACTACAATAGGGAAAAAAAATCACTGAGCAATTCAAAGAATATTTGATCGGCCAGAAGAAAGAACCAGCAGACTTATAGTTATGGGAATACCAGAAGGAGATTAGAGGGAGAAATGAGCAGTAAAATATTGGAAGAGAGTTGAAAATTTTGAACACTTTTGAATGAAAGTTATTTATCCACATACACATCAAAGCTGAATGAACTATAAGTCCATTGAGCACAACAACCCACATGCATTATTGCAAAAATGTGAAAGACTAAAACAAAACCAGCTGGCAATGGAAAAGAGAACCGAGTCAGGTGAGCAGTTGACTGGACATCATAGATTATGGAGGCCAGGAGTCATGTGTGTAAGAAAAGTCTTTTAATTAGGAATCTTGTATCAGGCAAACTATTTTCCAAAAAATGATGGTGAAATAAAGAGATTCCCAAATTAATAAGTAGGGAGAGAATTCATTGTTGGAAGACCTGCTTTACAGAACACACTACAGAAAGGACGTCATCTTACACAGTAATTGGAATCCACACAGATAGGAGAAAATAGCAGCGGAGTGAATGGAGGCTACACAGACCATCTCCCAGGACCAAAATGGAACTACAACTAAAATAAAGACAAATCACCAGGAAAAAGCAACAGAAAAGCAGCTTGCGAGGACCATATAACCAGGGACACTGAATCGATCCTGGTAGGAATGTGGAGGCACAAGAGGGGGGCTGGGAGCCCACGGGCAGCAGTGGTCTTAGCTGTGAGCAGTGCCCTCAGGGTTAAATTCCCAAGTCCACTCCACAGCACAGAGGGCCGGGACAGAGCACTGAAATAACCACAGCCACTCACTTTGGGCTGTGGCAGAGGGAGGACAGACTGGTCTGAAACTGTGTGGAGACACTGGGGATTTGGAGGGCGCTCAGAGCTTTTTCTGAGATGCGGCCACACAGGATGGTTGCCATCTTACTCCTTCCCAGGGCTCTAGGGAGAGGCAGCAGCCCCTCCCTCAGAGATTCAACTCCACCCAGGTGGGCCAATGAAGTGCGAATTGAGGCTCATTAACAACCAGCATCTGCCCCACCCTCAGGAAGTCCTATAATGTTAAACACCTGAAGGAGATTTTTTTCATTCAACTGAGAACCCAGGGCTCTTCAAGTAACCACAACTAATAGCCTCTAGGCAAAAAGCTAGAGGATAACTGAACCTTTCTTATGCTTGCAAATCTACCCAGGAAAGTAAGACTTGACAGCGGTGTTTAACATGGGTCCTCCCATGCTCTTCCAAACCCAGTAGAGGGAGCCACAAACAGCAGAACACCAACATCCACAGGGAAAGTTTGGCAGGCTCTAAAACCCACTGAGATAGCCAAAACGGTGAAACAAAGAAACAAATCCCAAATGAAAGAACAAGAGAGCTCTACCGAAGATGAGATAAATGAAATGCAGTTAAGCAAATTAACAGAGCTACAGTTCAGAACCATGATCTTGAGGAAGCTCAACAGCATGAGTAAGGACATCAACACCTTGAGTAAAGACATAGAAACATTGAAAATCAACCAATTGGAAATAAAGAAGCACCAAGAAGAAAAGAAGAATGACATAGCAGAAATAAAGAACACATAGGAAGGACTAAACAGCAGAGTAGAGGAAGCTGAGGATCGGATCACTGAATTAGAAGACAGGGTAGAAAAAATCAACCAATCAGAAAAGCAAAAGGAAAAAACAATGAAAAAACAGGATGACAGCTTAAGAGAACTGTGGGAAAACTGGAAATATAATAATATTTGCATCATAGGAGTCCCCGAAGAAGAAGAAAATGAGCAAGGGGTAGAGAATATATTTGAGGAAATAGTGATAGAAAATTTCCCTAACTGGGTGAAGGAAGAAGGCATTCACATTCAAGAAGCACAGAGAGCCCCAAGTAAGAAGAACCCAAACAGGCCCACACCAAGAGACATAGTAATTAAAATGCCAAAAATTAATGACAAAGAGAGATTACTAAAGGCAGCAAGAGATAAGCAACAGGTTACCTAAAAGGATCCCCCGTAAGGCTATCAGCTGACTTCTCAACAGAAACACTACAGGCCAGAAGGAAATGGCATGAAATAATTAAGGTCATGAAAAACAAGGATCTGAATCCAAGACTACTGTACCCAGCAAGGCTATCATTCAAAATAGAAGGTCAAATAAAGCGCTTCCCAGACCAAAAAAAAAAAAAAAAAAGGCTAAAGGAATACATTAGCACCAAACCAGCACTGCAAGAAATGTTAAAGGACAGCTGTAATTAGTAGAAGAAATAGGAAGGAAAATAGAACCACACTAAACAAAAATGGCAACAAATAAGTACATATCAATAATCACCTTAAATGTAAATGGATCGAATGCTCCGATAAAAAGACAGAGTAGCTGATTGGATAAGAAAGCATGACCCATATATATGTTGTTTTCAAGAGACCCACTTCACAACAAAAGACCCACATAGGTTGAAAGTGAAGGGATGGAAAAAAAATCTTCCAAGTAAATGGAAAGGAAAAAAAAAAAAAGCTGGGGTAGCAATACTGACATCTGATAAAATATATTTCAAAATGAAGGCCATAACTAGAGACAAAGGAGGTCACTACTTAATATTGAAAGGATCTATCCAACAGGAAGATATAACCTTGGTAAACATATATGCACCCATTAAAAGAGCACCAAAATATATTAAAAATCTTCTGGAGGACTTCAAAGGAGAAATCGACAGCAATACAATCATAGCAGGGGACTTAAACATCTCACTGACATCACTGGATAGATCCTCTAGACAAAAAATTAACAAGAAAATAGAGACTCTTAATGAAACACTAGACCAAAAGGATTCAATAGATATCTACAGAGAATTACACCCCCAAACTACAGAATTCACATTCTTCTCAAGTGCACATGGGACATTATCAAAGATAAACCACATGTTAGGACACAAACTAAGTCTCTACAAGTTCAAGAAGATTGAAATCATATCAAGCATCTTCTCAGATCACAATGGCGTGAAACTAGAAATCAATTGCCACAAGAACATGCAAAGACATTTGAACACATGGAGGCTAAATAGCATGTTATTAAACAATGAATGGATTACTGAGGAGATCAAGGAAGAAATTAAAAACTTCCTGGAAACCAATGAAAATGAACACACAACAACACAAAATTAGTGGGATGCAGCAAAACAGTTCTGAGAGGGAAGTTCATAGGACTACAGGCCTACCTCAAGAAACAAGAAAAATTTCTAATAGACTATCTAACCTCAAAACTTAAAGAACTAGAAAGCAAACAAAAAGAAAATCCCAAAGCAAGTAGAAGGAAAGAAATAGTAAAGATCAGAGCAGAAATAAATGACATAGAGACCAAAACACAATTAAAAGGATCAATGAAACAAAGAGCTGTTTTTTTTTGAAAAGATAAACAAGATTGATGGACCCTTAGGTAAACACACCAAGAAACAAAGAGAGAGAATTCAAATACAAAAAATCAGAAATGAAAGAGGAGAAGTAACAACTGACACCACAGAAATACAAAGGATTGTTAGCAAATACTATGAACATTTACATGGCAACAAATTCGACAATCTAAGCAAAATGAACAAATTTCTAGAAACACATAGTCTCCCAAAACTGGACTTGGAAGAGATAGAAAACTTGAACAGACCAATAACAACTAAGGAAATTGAAGATGTAATCAAGACTCTCCCAGCAAACAAAAGCCCAGGCCCAGATGGCTTCACGAGGGAGTTTTACCGAACATTCAAAGAATAACTAACACCCATTCTCCTCAAACTATTTCAAAAAATTCAAGTAGAAGGAAGACTTCCAAACTCGTTTTATGAGGACAGCATAATTCTAATTCCAAAACCAGAAAAAGACACTGCAAAGAAAGAAAACTACAAACCAATATCCCTGATCAACAGAGATGCCAAAATCCTTAACAAAATACTAGCAAATCGGATCCAACAATACATCAAAAAAAATTATTCACCATGACCAAGTGGGATTAATCCCAGGGATGCAAGGCTGGTTCAATATTCACAAATCGATAAATGTGATACACCACATAAACAAAATGAAAAATAAAAACCACATTATCATATCAATAGACATTGAAAAAGCATTCAGCAAAATCCAGCACCCATTTCTGAAAAAACGCTCAGCAATGTGGGAATAGAGGGATCATATCTCAATATAATAAAGCCATATATGAAAGACCTACAGCCAACATCATACTCAATGGGCAAAAACTTAAAGCATTTCCCTTAAGAACAGGAACAAGACAGGGATCCCCACTTTCGCCACTCTTATTTAAGATAGTACTGGAAGTCTTAGCCACAGCAATCAGACATGAAGAAAAAATAAAAGTGATCGACATTGGAAAGGAGGAAGTGAAACTGTCATTATTTGAAGATGACATGATATTATACATAGAAAACCCAAAGACTCCATCAAAAATCTACTAGACTTAATAAATGAATTTGACAAAGTAGTAGGATACAAAATTAACGTTAAGAAATCGACGGCATTCTTAGGCACCAATGGTGAACTCACAGAAAGAGAAACTATAAAAACAATCCCATTTGCCATTGCAGCAAAACAAATAAGATACCTAGGAATAAACTTAACCGAAAAGTAAAGGACCTATTTGCAGAAAATTAAAGGACGTTGAGAAAAGAAATAGAGGAAGATATAAAAAAGGGAAAGCACATACCTTGTTCATGGATTGGAAGAATTAACATCATTACAATGTCCATACTACCCAAAGCAATCTATAGATTCAATGCAATCCCCATCAAAATACCAATGATATATTTTACAGAACTCGAACAAATACTTCAAAAGTTCATGTGGAACCAAAAAAGACCCTCAATAGCCACAGCAATTTTGAAAAAGAAGGACAAAGTAAGTGGGATCACAATACCAGATATCAGGTTATACTACAAAGCTAGTATAATCAAAACAGCCTGGTACTGGCACAAGAACAGGCATATAGACCAGTGGAACATAACAGAGAACCCGGAAATTGAACCAAGACATTATGCTCAATTAATATTTGACAAAGGTGGCAAGATCATACAATGGACTAAAAACAGCCTCTTTAATAAATGGTGTTGGGAAAATTGGAAGGCTACATGCAAAAAAATGAAACTAGACCACCAATTTACACCATACACAAGAATAAACTCAAAATGGATAAAACACTTAAATGTGACTCGTGAATCCATAAAAATCCTAGAAGAAAATGTAGGCAACAAAATTTCGGACATCCTACGCAGCAGAATCTTCACTGATACATCACCTGAGGCAACAGAAACAAATGAAAATATGAACACATGGGACTACATCGAACTAAAAAACTTCTGCACAGCAAAAAAAAAAACAACCATCAAAATGGAAAGAGAACCCACTACTATGGGAGAGCATCATTGCCAATGATACATCAGATAAGGGGTTAATCTCCAAAATATATAGAGTGCTCATAGAAGCCAACAAAAGGAAGACAAAGAACCCCAATTAAAAAATGGGCAGAGGATCTAAATAGACACCTCTCCAAACAGGACATACAAATGGCTAAGAGACATATGAAGAAATGCTCGACATCACAAATCATCAGAGAGGTGTAAATTAAAACAACAATGAGTTATCACCTCACACCTGTCAGAATGGTCGCCATCAACAAATCATCAAACAACAAGTGCTGGCAAGGGTCTGGAGAAAAGGGTACTCTAGTACACTGCTGGAGGGAATGCATACTGGTGCATCCACTATTGAAAACACTATAGTGTTACCTCAAAAAATTAAAAATTGAACTACCATTTGACCCAGTGATCCCACTCCTAGGAGTATACCCTAAGAAGCCTGAAACACCAATCAGAAAGAATATATGTACCCCTATGTTCATAGCAGTGCTATTTACAATAGCTAAGATCTGGAAACAGCCCAAGTGTCCATCAGTGGACTAATGGATAAAATGTTATGGAATACATACACAATGGAGTACTATGCAGCTGTAAGAAAGAAAGATCTCTTATCCTTTGCGTCGACATGGGAGGACCTGGAAACTATTATCGTAAGCGAAACAAGCCAAGCAGACAAAGACAAATATCACACGATCTCACTTATTTGTGGAATATAATGAATATAACAGTCTGAGGAACATAGTAGACCCAGAGACGTGGAGGTAGGGTACAGACTGACAACCCTCAGAAGTGGGGGAGGGAAGAGATAAACCACAGAGCTTATATGCATGTATGCATAACTGATGGACATGGACAACAAAGCTGGTGATGGTGTGCGGGGGATCGGGAGGAGGGTGTCAATGGGGAAAAAAGGAGAAACATCTGTAACAAAAATAAATTAATATAAAAAATAAATTAATAAAAATAATCCACCCAAAAGAAATAAAAAATAAAACCACAAAAAATAACTCAAAATAATTCTATAATTACAGAAGGCCATGTAAATGCATATATGATTATATTTCTAATTGTTTTAAAGGCAATTGTATAAAACAATATGTATAACGTATTACTGATACTCTGAATTATTGGTTTATAGTATATTTCACAAAAGCACCATAAAGGAGACGGGGGAAAAAGGATGAAATAGAGTGAGAAAATGACACTGGACCCATAGGAAGGAAGTAAAAGATCCAAAGATTGTAAATCAGAAGTTTCTATAACAAACTCAAATATATTCTTTCTCAAACTGTGTCTCTCAGCTTTCTTAAAATTTATACTTTCCTTAAGAAATAATTATAGCAGCATTTTTAGCATTGCCTTCAATATTCATACATACATGTAACATGTAATACAATAGCAGAAAAAAAAGGGGAGTGGGAACCCAGCTGGTGGACCAAGAGGTTGCCAGTTCGATTCCCAGTCAGAGCACATGCCCTGGCTGTGGGCCTTATCCCCAGTGGGAGGTATGCAGGAGGTGGCCAATTGATGTTCTCTCTCATCAATGTTTCTATCATTCTCTCTATCTTATTTCCTCTCTCTCTAAAACTCAGTAAAGAAAAATAAAATTTTTAAAGGGTATGTGGGAATAAAACTGTATATGAATCACAATTGTATATCTCCCTGCAATTTATTTAGTATAAATCTGAGCTTATACTAAAGGGTGACTATGATGATTGTTACAAAACTCTGAACTATTAATAACCATTGAATAGTCATTTAATGTGGGAATAATGTATATACAGTGTTATATGTTTTTTAAAAAAGAGCTTTGGTAACTTCAAGAAGGACAGAATTTTTTTTTAAAAAAGACTTTAATGAATGGTAGGATTTTGTGAAAAAAGAAAACTGTGCCTCCTTATAGATTATAGGTTTCCCCACCACTTAACCTTTTTTGCTCACAGCATTAAACCCATTCTTTCCTCAAGGAAAATTCTCTTTGCCTTCCTGATTATCTAAGAATGTTTTGCTCTCTCAATGCAAATGAATCAACTCTTCTAGTGGTATTTGTTGGAGGAAGGTCAAGGACTAAATTAAGTCTGCTAAGGATCTCTGTCATGTGTTACAGTAACTAATGTTACTTTCATAAAAGTCGTAACTCAGGTTGTAAAGTTGTGATGCCCAAACCGTGTGTCTTGGGATTTGTTAATGAGGCCCCATCTGAACTTCATCTCTGCTTAGATTGCTGTGGTGGTATGTTTGTACTGCCATGGCTCAGTCATTTCACAAAGCAAGGCTTCCAGGGTAAGATGTCTTCATCATGGCAAGTTTCATTCTCAGTTACACTTGTCATCGAAATCAATTTTATTTCTTCTTGCCCAGAAAACTTTATCTAGTAGATGACATAGAATAACCACTATAATTATTCTTTCTACAAGATGTATTAAAAAAAATAAATGTCATTACATTTTTTCTGACATTAGGCTTAGAGAGTAGTTTCCAAATCCAGCAAAAGGTGAAAATTACCTCAAGACTGAAATGGAAAAAGACACAATACCTATGGTCACATCACTGCAAATTACCCATTTTCCCCTTCCCACCTACAAGACCTACATGCTTCTAAGACTTGACAATGCACTTTACCTCTCTCCACATACAACCTTTATTCTTTAACAATGCTAATGTCTAATTATTTTACACCTATATCACAAAAACAGATGACGAGGACATTGATATATTCCTGGTGAAGTCTAAGAATTTCTGCCCCACAGTAGGGATCTGTGACTATGATGACCATAGTTTGCAATCTGACCTGGGGAAACCTATTTTCACCCACCCCACCAGGTTTTTCTTTATGTACATTTGAAAGCTATTTTATTAACATCAGATCTCTAGGATGATTTAAGTATGCAAAATGATTTGTATGTTATGAGAAAAGACCCAGTTAAAGAATTAAGAGACATCAGTTTCTGATTTAATTTTGTCATTAACTGGATATGTCACCATGGTGAAATCACTAAACATTTATAAGCTTCAGTACAATGAGGCTTATGTGATCACTAATGGCTCTAATGATTCTAAGGTATTTATTTCTGAAACAGATATTTCATTATAATTCTTTCATGTGATAAAAAAGTAATTAGAGGAATAGTAGACACAAACACACTTATACACACAAAACAACACACACACAGATCAACACATATATGTTAATTTCTACCATACAAAACAGATTTGAAACTGCTTATTTCTATAGATACTGATACACAACACTTACTGGGTGCTTTTGGAAGAGGTATAATAAAAGGGGAAGTAAAGACACAATCAAAGAGTCACTCTGGTAAGAACAAGAAAATTGCAAGTCTATTTTTGCTTTATTTATCTTCTCAGAAGTTTATTTAAGTTTGGATCTTCAATGACCACAGTACCTATATTCTATTATTATATGATAAAACATCATCATAAAATCTTCCTATAATTAATAGAACTCTACCATCATGGAAAATTACCTATGTAATACATGTTTTAGAACTCATTTATTTAAAGTGATCCACAAAAATCCAGTGCTATGGTGAGCTTGGAATTTGCTTATTGGAAAACTTTAAAATGTGTTAGACTCACTTTCTTTATTAGACCCAATTGGATAGTACTTTTGTATTTGAAAAATCAGAAAAGCTATCTCTGAAATGGGTTTAGAGGAGGAATTTATAAAATAGATATTGCATTTGTTATTAATTCCCTCCATGTGATTAAACTATCAGACAAATTTCTAATATCTCAAGTGAATTAGTGTCCTTTAGGTTTTTTTATTAAAATACAGTTTAATGCATAGATTACTGCTTCTTGTCCTTGCATTCAATACTTAATACACTACATCATGATGTTTGATATGCTACCAAAGGAAGCAGGCAGTTAACAGAGTGATTAAAGAGGAGACAGTAAAAGAAAGGCTTTCAAAACAACTGTCATCCAAAGGTAATGGTTTCCATGCCCCAAGTCTTTACCCTCACAGGAACAACACTAGAAACTTGAAACTGCAGGAAAGCTGACTTCAGTAATATAGGAAAGAGTACAACTTCATCACTCAATATATACCAGGCACAAAAGAACAAAGGGCCTCCAAAAGAGAAAGGAAACCAGTCCCAAGATTTGCTACAATACATTGCCTAATGACCTCGTTGTACCACAAAATATGAGACTTGCAAAGAAACAGCAAATGTGAACAGGAGAAATGCAGACAACAGAAACTCTTTTGTATATTCCAGTTGTAAGTCGATATATAATTTATATATTTTTAAGTAAAGCATCCTATGCTTAAAACATAAAGGAATATAAGTGATAATATCTAATTAAATAAAAATATTAACAAATAGAATGATATATGAAAATAAAAACATTTAAAATTGTGGCACTGAAATTCTAATAACTGTAAAGTAACATTCACTAGAGTGACTCAAGTATTGATTTGAATGGTAGGAAGAAAGAGTCTTTACAATTAAAAAAATAGGAACTGTAAGTAGAGCTGAGAGAAAAGGGGCTGGAAAATCATGGGAAGAAATAATGGCTAAAATATTTCAAACATATTATATGATAAATAGCAATCTGCACGTACAAACTCAATGTAATCTAAGAAGAATAAGTACGCAGAAATGCACAACCAAACCTATCATGGTAAAAGTTATGAAGGACAGAGAAAATTATTAAAGCCACAAAGGAGAAATAACTCAACATGGAAAAGAGAAACCTGGTGAGATTAATAGCTGACTTCAATCACGAACTGTGGAGGCCCGCAGGCAGTTGGATGGCATCTTTAATGGGATAATAGGAAACACAGTCATTAAGGATGTTATATCCAGCCAAACTCTCTTTCAGAGTAAAGATAAGAAAAAAGGATTCCCAAATTTAAAAAAAAATGAAGTATCTGGCTGGTAGCAGACCTGACTTAAAATAATATTAAAGAAAGTTCTTTATGTTGAAAGCAATTGACTTCAGGCCGCAATTTGTATCCCTCCTTTCAAGAAGCATGGGTTCAAGGAATTTCATATCTCCAAAAGGCAGTATGAATGCACATTTTGTCTCTGTAGTGGATTTTAAAGATAATTGTATTGTGCCTATAAAATATGGAAAAGTAATGCATTCCACAGTACCAGCAAAAAGGAGATGTGTGGGATTTGCAATGTACTTGAGTAAGACGATAAAGCAGACATTAATTAAAATGCACAGGAACATATGAAGAGAACCCAAAATTATAAAAATAAAGGAGGCCAATATAAAATAATGTTGTAAATGTAAAAGTTCTTCTTTCTTCTCTTAACTTCTTCAGAGGGTACACAGTTATATAAAAATAAGTATCACAAATAAGTTTATAGTATAAGTGTATTCAATGCCATAGTACCTCATTATCTGCAGTTTTAATTTATGCATTTACAGTTTTCCATGATCAATCAAAATCCAAATGTATCAAATGGAAAATTCCTGAAATAAATAATTCATAAGTTTTAAATTATGACCATTCTGTGGAGCATGATTAACCTCATGCTGTCCCCATCTGTCCCATCCAGGACACGAATAATCCATTCCTCCAGCCTATACACGCTGAATACACTATCAGCCCTTTAGTCACTTAGCAGCCTTCTCAGTTGTAGCATTGGTAAGCACTGTCATGGTATCGCAGTGCTTGTGTTGAAATAAACCTGATTTTATTTCATAATGGCCCCAATGTTCAAGCATAGCAATGCCTGCAGTTTGGATATGCCAAAGAGAAGCAAAAACTTTTTATCATAAGTACGTATGTATAGGAAAGCTCATAATATATTTAGGGTTTGGTACAATTCAGTTTCAGGCATCTATCTGCTGAGTCTTAGAATGTGTCCCCTACAAATAAGGTGGGCCAGCTGTGTAATAATAGCAGAAAAAGGGGAAAGAGGTAACACAGCTACTATATAGGAGTAGCATTTCTAGATCTATCTGAAATTTTTAAAGTAAAAATGTGAAGTAGATTCTAAAATTTACACAACTCTGAATGGACATTTTAAAAATCCATTGAATTTCACATTTTATATGGGGAAATGTATGGTATGCTATTTATTTGATAAAAATAGCTTTCTGAATTACAAGTAGAAAGAGATTAAGAAAGATTTACATCAGTGAGAGGATATTTTGAGGGTAGAAAATTGTGATTCTTACTGTATTATAAGTTACTCCAGCAATTCTCCTCAGAATGCTAGTCTGATTGCCACCCACTTACCTTACTATAGTTTGCATACTTGATTCTTATGACTTGGTTTTTCTTACTTATACCAGTTGGAGAAAGACCAGAGCAGGTAAGATATGTCCACTAACATTTCCCAGTTTTGTGTTGCTATAGCTCATGTCTCTTTCCCAAATGTTTCTAGTCAATTAATGAACATTTGTTCTGCCCAATATAAGGCATTATTGTTTATTTTGTTAATGATACCTGAGCAAGTACCCTCTCTGTAAGGAAAGCAGCGTGATATGTTTGGGCTGGCAGAATTATAGTGCAAATGTTCATATATATTCATGGTTGCAGCCATTTCTTCAAAGCAAGTGTTCTGCTGTGCATTGTCAGGACCATGGAGGTTTCTAACTGCACTTTCATAGTCTACTAGGACTTGACTTCCACCTAACAAACTGTTGGCCTTGAAGTTGACTTTAGGTTGCAAATCATATCTATTCCTTTCACAATATAAATTTCTTTTTATTTCCTTTCGTGCATTTTTTATGTCCCTGGACCAAGTATATAGTAATTAATTTTAGCAGAAACTTTGAATCATATGAAAACTCAAGTGGAAATGGATCTAATCAGGACCCTGGTATTGCTGCAATCTTAACCATTTCCTTCTTGTAAATCACAAAGTCTCCATCCAAAGGCACCTAAGAAGGCACTTTTCTCAATCCAAACAATATATTTTTATTCTCTTAATCACTGATATCTACATGGTTTAGAGTTATAGAACCTAAAAGGGAATCAAAATTTTCCTGGATGAGTCAAAGTATTTCTGGCTTATCATAAGTTTCTGTGACTACGCAGCCTATGGTTTGCTACTTGTTTATTTCCTTGTTCCTTGATAAAGAACAAGGAAATAAACAAAGAATGAAACAAACAGCTAAGTTCTTCACAAAGTACATCCTTATGGAATAAGTGAGCTTTTAATGTAAGCCGGGAAGTAATTTACTGTCATAAATCACCTGAGATGATTATAATTTGCATAAAAGATAATTTGTATGGAATAAGAATTCTTTAACGAATTATGCATAGCTACTAAAATGTATATTAACTTTGTCATTCCCTCGTAATTTGGTTTTGGACAAATCATTAAACATCTTTGAACATCAACATAATATGGCTTATATCCTTGCTTGCTCTGTTCCCATTTAAGGTTTTGTGATTCTGCAGTCCAGACATTTTGATAGAATGCTTTGTTCTGTAATCAAACATGATAGTTACACACAACCATGGAAACATGTATATTCATATGTAAATGATTTATATGGAAGTGATCATATAATGTGTTTTGAAATCTGTTTGTTTTTGTAGGGACTAGTGTAGAATGCTCAACAGATGCAGTAGCCAGTGGCATAACAAAGGGACAACTCAAGACACAATTAATGGATCTCCCAGATAAGGACAAGAATTTAAAAAATATAATGTTTGAGGGTTTTTTTAATCCTCTTTAGAGTAAAATTAAGTGTGGATCTTTAAAAAGAAAAGTTCCTATAGTTTACTATTACATGTAGAAAATTTTTCATGAATGCCCTCCTTTAATTAGTTCCATTCTTGCCTTAAGTACGGGCATACCTTGGAGATATTTTGAGTTTGATTCCAGAACACTGTCATAGTGTGATTATCACAAAAACACAGGTCACGTGAAATGTTTTGTTTTTCATAGTGTACAAAAGTTATGATTACACTATAGTGTAATCTACTCTGTGTGCAATAGCATTTTAACTAAAAATAAATCTATCCACATCTTTAATTATAAACACTGTGTGGCTAAAAAATGCTAATAATCAACTGAGACTTCAGTGAGTTGTAATTTTTGCTGATGGAGAGTTTTTCCCAAATGTTGACAGCTGCTGACAAATTAGAGTGGTGGTTGCTGAAGGTTGGTGTAACTGTGGAAATTTCTGAAAATAAGACAACAGTGGAATTTGCCACATCCACTGACTCTTCCATTCAGGACGATTTCTTTGCTACTTGCAATGCTGTTTCATGGCATTATGCCCACAGTAGATCTTTTTAAAAATTGGAGTAGTACTGTCAAAATCTGCCACTTCTTTATAAGGTAAGTATAGGTAATGTTCTAAATCCTTTGTTGTCAATTCAACAATCTTCACAGCATCTTTTCTAAGAGTAGGTTCCATCTCAAGAAACCACATTCTTTGACAATTCGTAAGAAGATGCTCCTCACCCATTAAAGTTTTATCATAAGATTGAAGAATTAATTCAGGTTCAAGTTCTTTAGGCTCCACTTGTTATTGTAGTTGTCTTGCTATTTCCATCAACTCACCATTTACTTCCTTCACAGTAACCTTGAACTTTTCAGTCATTCAGGAGAGTCAGAATCAACTTCTTTCAAACTCCTGTTAGTGTTGATATTTAGACCTCTCCCATGAATTGCAGGTTTTGTGAGTGGTATAAAGCATTGTGGGTCATTTTCAGATTGTTTTCCACTTACTTTTCTCAGGTCCCTCACAGTAAATCCTATCCATGGTATCTATAGCATTTCAAAATGCATTTCTCCTATAATAAGACTTGAAATTACTCCAAATGACCCCTTTTCACCCATGTGTTTCAGAATGGATGTAGTGTTAGCTGGTGTAAAACACATGTAATGCCATTGCCCATCTCCATCAGATCTTTTGGTGACCAGGTGCCTTGTCAATTTGCAGTAATATTTTGAAAGGATTTTTTTTTCTCAGTGGTAGGTCTAAACAATGGGCTAAAATATTCAGAAATCCATGTTGTAAGCAGAGGTACTCTAATCTGCACTTTGTTGTTCTAATTATGGAGCACAGACAGAGTAGGTGGAACATAGTTATGAAGGGTCCTAGGATTTTTAGACTGGCAAACGAGCATTGGCTTCAAAGTAAACTCACCAGACACATTAAATTCTAACAATATGGTCAGCCTGTTTTTTGAAACTCTGGAGGAAGTCACTGACACTTCCTCTCTAGCTATGAAGGTTCCTATTAACATCTTCTTCAAATATAAGGCTTCTTTATCATCACTGATCTATTGTGTAGTGTTGCCATCTCCACTAATTATCTTAGCTAATGTTTATGGATAATTTGCTGCAGCTTCTCCATGAGCACCTGCTGCTTCACTTGGCTCTTTTATGTTGATGGAGATGGCTTCTCTTTTCAAAACCTTCTGAAACAATCTTTAGGAGCTTCAAACATTTTTCTATAGTCTTCATAGTATGGAAGATAGTTAGGGTCTTGTTCTGGATTAGGGCTAGGCTCAAGGGAATGTTGTGACTGGCTTGATTTTGTATCCAAACCACTAAATTTTTCTCTATGTCAACAATAATGTTATTTTGCTATATTATCCTTCTTGGATTCCGTGGAGTAACACCTTTAATTTCCTCCAAGAACTTTTCCTCTGTATTCACATCCTGGCTTACAAGTGCAAGTGACCTAGCTTTGGGCCTATCTTGGGTTTTGTCATTACTTCCTTAGTAAATTTAATAATATCTAGATTTGATTTAAGAGGGTGTGTGAGACTCTAACCTGAAAATTTAGAGGCCAATGTGGGGATATTAATGGACCTAAATTAAATATTGTTGTGTCTCATGGAATAGGGAGACCAAAGGTAAAGTAAAGAGACAGGAATGGTCAGAGAGTGGAGGAATCAGATAATGCACAACATTCATTGGTTAAGTTTGTCATATTATATGGGCAATGTATGAGGAACTTCAAAACTTTTACAATAGTAACATCGAAGATCCCAGTTTACATATCACCATAACAACTGTAATACTAATGAAAATATTTGAAATATTGTAAGATTACCAAAATGAGACTCAGAGTCACAAAGTGAGGAAATTCTGTTGGGAAAAGGGCCCCAATTACTTCCTTAATGTAGCATTGCCAAATATCTCCAATTTGTAAAACATGCAGTATTTTCAAAGACAAATGAAGGTGTTATTAAAATATTTCTTCATGTAGACAATATCAACCAAGAGATAAAATTTAATATAAATGAAAGTAATGCAAATTCTGGAGTTGAAAGATACAATGAGTAAAATAAAAAAATTAAATCACTGGAGAGGCTGAAAAGAAGATTTGACTTTTCTTAAGAAAGAACAAACACATTTAATGATTATGGGAATACCAGAAGGAGAGTAGAGAGAAATGAGCCATAAAATATTTCAAGAACGAGAGCGAAAGATTTTGAATACAATTCTTTTAAAGTTATTTATTCATTTACGCATCTGAGCTGATTGAGACTTAAGTCCAATGAGCACAGAGAAATTCACAATCACACCCATTATTGTAAAAATATTGAAAGACAAAGAGAAAAACAGCTGATTATGACAAAGAGAACTGAGTCAGGTGAGCAGGTGACTGAGCATCAGAGACTATGGAGACCAGAAGGCATGGGATGGAATAGTCAAAGTGTGTAAGAGAAGTCTGTCAACAAGGAATCTTGTATTAGCAAACTATTTCCCCAAAATGAAGATGAGATAAAGAGATTACAAATTAATAAAAAGTGAGAGAATTCATTGTGCCCACACCAGGCATACTAAAGAAAGGACATGATCTCATACAATAATTTTATATCCACACAAAAGAAATAAAAAGTGAACAAAACTACAAAAAATCCCTCAAAATGATTCTAGAATTACAAAAGGCCATGTAAATGCATATATGACTCTTTTCCTAATTGTTTTAAAGGCAATTGTACAAAACAATAGGTATAACATGTATTGTTGAGACTCTGACACACAGGCATATAGTATATTTCACAAAAGCAGCATGAAGGATACAGGGAGGACAAAGGATGATGTAGAGTAAGAAAATGACACTAGACCCACAGGAAGTAAGTAAAAGAACCAAAGATTATAAATCAGAAGTTTATAAAACAAACACTCTAAATATATTCTTACTTGAACTTTGTCTCTTAGCTTTCTTAACATTTACAGTTTCATTAAGAAATAATTATCCTGCCATGGCCGGTTTGGCTCAGCGGTTAGAGCGTCGGCCTGCGGTCCAGAGAGACCCGGGTTCAGTTCCCGCTAAGGGCATGTGCCTCGGTTGCAGTTTGTCCCCGGCCCTGGTTGGTCGTGCGGGTGGCAGCCACTCGATGTGTCCCTTTCACGTCGATGTTTCTTTCTCTCTCTCTACCTCTCTCTCCCTCCCACTCTGTCTGAACAAAAAATGTCCTCAGGTGAGGATAAAAAAAAAAAAAGAAATAATTATCCTGAGACATAGAAAGGAGAATGGTTCAGACTGACAAAGCTCAGAGGAAGGGGCTGGGGGGAACGATGAGATAAACCACAGAACTTATATGCAAGCATGCATAACCAATGGACACAGATAATGCTGGGGGTGGGGCATCAGGAGGAGGGTGTCTGGGGGGGGAGGAGAAACATCTGTAACAAAAATTAATTAATTCATTTTAATAATTCAAAAAAATTAAAACAACAACAAAAATAAAGAATTATAACATCATTTTTAGCAATGCTTTTAATACTCATACATGTAACATTTAATATAGTAGTGGAAACATGGGAAAGTGGGAATAAAACTGTATGTGAATCCCAATTGTATATCTCCCTGCAATGTATTTAGTACAAATCTGAAGCACATAGGAAAGGGTGACTGTGGTGATTGTCACAAAACTCTGAGCTATTAATAACCATTGAATGGTAATTTAAAATGGGGATATTGTATAGTAAGTACTGTGTTATATGTTTTTATAAAAATAACTTAGGTAACTTCAAGAAGGATAGGATTTTTTTAAAAAGATTTTAAGTCAGGCCTGGTCAGTGTGGCTCAGTGGTTGAGAGTCGACCCATGCACCAAGAGGTTGCTGGTTTGATTCCCGATCAGGGCACATGTCCAGGTTGTGGACCAAATCCCAGTGGGGGGCATGCAGGAAGCGGCCAATCGACGTTTCCATCTCTCTCTCCGTCTCCCTTCCTCTCTCTCTAAAATCAATAAAGAAAAAAAATTAAAAAAGATTTAAGTCAGTGGTAGGATTTTGTGAAATAAGAAAATTGTGTCTCTTAATAGATTATTGATTTCTCCATCACTTATCTTTTTTGCTCACAGCATTAAACCCATTCTTCCCTCAAAGAAAATTCTCTTTGCCTTCCTGATCATCTAAGAATTTATTTATTTGAATTTATCTATATTCAAATGAATAAATTCTTCCAATGGTATTTGTTTGAGGAAGACCAAGGACTAAAATATGTTTGCTGGGATCTCTGTCAGATGTTGCTGTAACTAATATTACTTTCACAAAAGTCATAGTTTAGGTTACAAAGTTGTTCTGCCCAATCTGTTGTGTCTTGGGATTTGTTAATGAGGCCCCATCTGGACTTCACCTCTGCTTAGATTGCTGTGGTGGTATGTTTGTACTGCCATCATGGCAAGTTTCCTTCTCATTTACATTTGGTGTTGGAATCAACTTTATTTCTTCTTGCCCAGAAAACTTTACCAAGTAGGTGACACAGAGTCACCCTTATAATTACTCTTTCTGCAAGATTCATTTTTAAAAGGTAAATTTCATTACATTTTTTCTGACATTGGGCCTAGAGAGTACTTTCCAAATCTAACAAAAGGTTAAAATCACCTAAAGACTGGAAAAAAAGGGACACAATACCAATGCTCACATCACTGCAAATTACCCATTTTCCCTTCCCCAGTTAGAAGACCTAAATTCTTGTAACACTTCAGAAGGCACTTTACCTCTCTCCATGTATACCATTTATAGTTTTTAAAAAAATATATTTTTCTTTATTGATTTTTAGAGAGAGAGGAAGGGAGAGAGATAGAAACATCGATGTGAAAGAGAAACATTGAGCGGCTGCCTCCTGCACACCCTGCACTGGGGATCGACCAGCAACCCAGGCAAGTGGACTGACCGAGAATCGAACTGGGATTTCTCAGTCCATGGGACAATGCTGAATCCAATGAGCCACTGGCCAGGCATAACCTTTATTCTTTATCAATGCTAATGTCTAATTGTTTGATACTTATGTAACAAAAAAAAGAGGATGAATACATTGATATATTCCTGAACAAGTCTAACAATTTCTGCCTCACAGTAGGGATCTGTGACTATGATGACCATAGTGAGCAACCTGACCTGGGGAAACCTATTAGCACTCTTCCCACCATGTTTATACTTCCAATATAAATATGTTCTTTTATACACTTGAAAGTTATGTTATTAAGATCAGCTCTCTAGAAGACTTCTGGTCAAGATGGTGGTGTAGGTATACGTGGTACTCACCTCCTCCCACAACCACATCAAAATTACAACTAAACTACAGAACAAACATCATTCAGAACCACCTGAAATCAAGCTGAATGGAAGTCCTACAACTATGAAATTAAAGAAGCAGCAACATCAAGACTGGTTGGAGGGGTGGAGGTGCAGATCGGTTGGTCCTACACCCATGTGTGCCAGATAAAAAATCAGGAGGGATACCCCAGCTGTGAAGGTCCTCTCTGAGGAGTGAAGGGTCCCCATCCCACACCAGAACACCCCCCCAGCTCAGGGTTCCAGAGCCAGGAAGAGAAGTCACCATAACTTCTGGCTGTAAAAACCAGCAGGAATTGAGGCTCAAAGAGGCTGAGACTGCTGGAGTTCAAGGCAGTTCCTCTTAAAGGGCCTATGCACAGACTTACTTGGACATGTTCCCTCTAGGCTCCAGCATGGGGGGGGGACAGCTTGAAAGGCACCAGAGACATACAGGGAAGAACTGAGTTGTTTGACTTCGGAGCGAGAGATGGAAAGGCAGCTTTCTCCAGGACAAATGTGCTAGCGAAGGCCTTGTTCCTTTGGTGAGCCCTTCCCCCACATGGCAGGCAGACTGGCACCATATCTGGGACTCCAGCAACCTGGCTCACACTGTTTGCCCCACCCTGGTGATTCCCTGAGGCCCTGCCCCACCCAACTTTTGGGTTCACCCAAGCTGTTTCCAGTGGCTTTACCATAGGATTGGCCTGTGTTGGCTCCTGCTTCAGACTTTCCTAAAATCTCTCAAACAAGCAGCATCTGGCCACAGTGAGCTCCATACCTCTTGCTAAGTGGCCCCAGGTCCGGCACTAGAAGCAACCAGCCTTGGATCACAGTTTGGCTTTACCTGGGCACCTCCAAGCCCAGCACAAGAAGAGGCCATCTGCAGATTGCTTTGTAGCTTATGCCTGGTGGCCCCAGGTAGAACACAGGCAGTGGCTGACTTGCTCTAGAGCCAGTACACCCAATGGACAGCTTCAGACCATGTTTAAGCACCATCACCCAACCACCTTCACAAGTGACACACTCAAGGAGTGGACTCAGTGGGTACCAGAGCCCTGCTGAAATAAGTCTTGTGATGGGTCCCTGCACAGCTGATCCTGCAAGGTAGTCAGAAGCCAGTGGTCAGTGGGTACAGCCAGTCCTTGCAGCTGATCAGCCTAAGTAAATCCCTCCTGTTGATGTGGCAACAGCAATCAAGACTCAATTACAGCTCTGGCCGGTTTGGCTCAGCGGTTGGGGCATCAGCCCGCAGACCAGAGAGGCCCGGGTTAAGTTCCCACTAAAGGCACGTACCTCGGTTACAGTTTGTCCCCAGCCTCAGTTGGGGTTGTGTGGGTGGGCGACCACTCGATGTGTCTCTCTCACATCGATGTTTCTCTCTCTCCCTTCCTCTCTCCCTCCCGCTCTATCTCAAGATAAATGCAGAAATGTCCTCGTGTGATGATAAAAAAAAAAAAAGACTCAATTACAACAGAAGAGTGTACAGTCCCCATGAGGGGTGCACCTTGAAGGCTCAGCTGAGGTGATCAGGGATACTGTGCCACTGGACCCTACAGGACACCTGCTACAATAGGTAACCCTACAAAGCCTAGGAGACATAGCAACTCTACCTGATACATAGAAACAAACAGGGAGGCAGCCAAAATGAAGAGACAAAGAAACATGTCCCAAATGAAAGAATAGAACAAAGCTCCAGGAAAATAACTAAATGAAATTGAGATAAGCAATCTTAACAGATGCAGAGTTCAAAACACTGGTTATAAGGATGCTCAATGAACTTAGAGAGGACCTCAAGAGCATAAAAAAGGACCAGTGAGAAATGAAAGATGCACTAACTGAAATAAAGAATAATTTAAAGGGAATCAATAGTAGAGTAGATGAAGCCAAGAAACAAATCATCACGTTTGAATATAAGGAGGGAAAACCCACCCAATCAGAACAGCAAAAAGAAAAAAAAAATCCAAAAAAATGAGGATAGTATAAGGAGCCTCTGAGAAAACTTCACATGTACCAACATTTGCACTACGGGGGTGCTGGAAGGAAAGAGAGAGAACAAGAAAAGAGAACAAGAACTTATTTGAAAAACTAATCACAGAAAACTTTTCTAACTTGGTGAAGGAAACAGACATACAAGTCCAGGAAACATAGAGAGTCTCAAACAAGATGAACCCAAAGAGGCCCACACCAAGACACATCATAATCAAAATGCAAAAGGTTAAAGACAAAGAGAGAATCTTAAAAATAGTAAGAGAAAAGCAGTTAGTTACCTACAAGGGATCCCCCATAAGACTGTCAGCTGATTTCTCAAAAGAAACTCTGCAGGCCAGAAGGGATTGGCAAGAAATATTCAAAGTGATGAAAAGCAAAGCTATCATTTAGAAAAGATGGACACATAAAGAGTTTTCCAGACAAGAAAAAGCTAAAGGAGTTCATCATCACCAAATCCGTATTACAGTCAGCCCTCATTTATCACAGTTAAACAGTTCCAGACTCCACCGTGAAAAATGAATTTCCGCGAAGTAGGATTCTTTATTTATATATAGTCCTCCCTAGCTACTTCGTGCTTGGACTTTCTTTTTTTTTTATGAGACTATATATTTTATTTTTATATTTATTTTTTTAAATTATTTTTATTAATTTTTTTTAAGTCACTTATTTTTTTAAAATTTTAAGTTACAGTTTACAGCAATATTATTTTGTATTGATTTCAGGTATATAGCATAGTGGTTAGACAATCACATACTTTACAGAGTGTTCCCCCTGATATTTCCAGTACCCCACTGGCATCATACATAGTTATTACAATATTCTTGATTATATTTTCTTCAACATTTTCCTGGACACATTTTATTACAACTTGATATTAGCAACTAAAAATATTTTCAATGAAAACAGTTGCAACAATTGTACAGCAAACATCAAAAACAAATTTTATATGCTTGGCCGGTGTGGCTCAGTGGTTGAGCATCGACCCGTGCACCAAGAGGTGGCCAGTTCGATTCCCAGTCAGGGCACATGCCCAGGTTGCTGGGCTTGATCACCTGTAGGGGGCATGCAGGAGGCAGCTGACCAATGTTTCACTATCACATTGATGTTTCTCTCTCTCCCTCTTCTTCTCTCTCTAAAAATAAATTTAGCCCTGGCCGGTTTGGCTCAGCGGTTAGAGCGTCGGCCTGTGGTCCAGAGAGACCTGGGTTTGGTTCCCGCTAGGGGCATGTACTTCGGTTGCAGTTTGTCCCCAGCCCTGGTTGGTCATGCAGGTGGCAGCCACTCGATGTGTCCCTTTCACGTCGATGTTTTTTTCTCTCTCTCTCTTCCTCTCTTCCCTCCCACTCTATCTGAACAAAAAATGGAAAAATGTCCTTGGGTAAGGATAAAAATAAATTTAAAAATCTGTAGAAAAAAATATATCTACTGTTGACACAGCCAAGATTCTAATTGGCAATTTTTGAGAGATATACTGATTTATAGCATTATGTGCTGATATTATTAATGTCAGAGGTGTGCCCATATTTTCTAGTTATATCTGAATCTAAATCTTCTTTTTATTATTCTGTTTTTGTTACAGACGTTTCTCCTTTTTCCCCCACTGACCCCCTCCTCCCCATCCCTCCCTCCCCATCCCTCCAGCCCCATCCCTAGCTTTGTTGTCTATATCCATTGGTTATGCATACGTGCATATAAGTTCTGTGATTTATCTCTTCCCCAACATCCCCTCTTCTGAGTTTTGTCAGTCTGTACCCTATTTCTATGTCTCTGGGTCAATTTTGTTCATCAGTTTGTTTAGTTCATTATATTCCACAAATAAGTGAGACCATGTGATATTTGTCTTTCTCTGCTTTGCTTGTTTCGCTTAGCTTAATACTCTCCAGGTCCCTCCATGTCATCTCAAAGGATAAGAAATCTTTCTTTTGTACAGCTGCAGAGTATTCCATTGTGTACATGTACCACAGCTTTTTCATCCACTCATCTACGAAGGAACACTTGGGTTGTTTCCAGATCTTAGCTATTGTAAATAGCGCTGCTATGAACATAGGGGTACATATATTCTTTCTGATTGGTGTTTCAGGCTTCTTAGGGTATATTCCTAGGAGTAGGATCACTGGGTCAAATGCCAGTTTAATTTTTAATTTTTTGAGGTAATACCATAGTGTTTCCCATAGTGCCTGCACGAGTCTGGATTCCAACCAGCAGTGTACTAGAGTCCCCTTTTCTCCACACCCTCGCCAGCACTTGATGTTTGATGATTTGTTGATGGCAGCCATTCTAACAGGTGTGAGGTGATGCCTCATTGTTGTTTTAATTTGCATCTCTCTGATGATTAGGGATGTTGAGCATTTTTCATATGTCACTTGGCCATTTTTATGTCCTGTTGGGAGAGGTGTCTCTGTAGGTCCTCTGCCCATTTTTTAATTTGGTTCTTTGTTTTTCTTTTGTTGAGTTGTATGAGTACTCTCTATATTTTGCAAATTAACCCCTTATCTGACGCATCATTGGCAATTATGGTCTCCCATATAGTTTGGTTCCCTTTCCATTTTAATGGTTGTTTCTTTTGCTGTGCAGAAACTTTTTAGTTTGATGTAGTCCCATGTGTTCATTTTCTCCTTTGTTTCTCTTGCCTTAGGTGTTGTATCAGTGAAAGTTCTGCTGCGTGTGATGTCTGAAATTTTGTTGCCTACATTTTCCTCTAGAATTTTTATGGATTCATGAGTTACATTTAAGTCTTTTACCCATTTTGAGTTTACTCTTGTGTATGGTGTAAGTTGATCTTCTAGCTTCACTTTTTTGCAAGTAGTTGTCCAATTTTCCCAACATCATTTATTGAAGAGACTGTCTTGACTCCACTGTATGCTCTTGCCACCTTTGTCAAATATTAATTAAGCACACTGTCTTGGGTCAATTTCTGGGTTCTCTGTTCTGTTCCATTGATCTATCTGCCTGTTCTTGTGCCAGTACCAGGCTGTTTTGATTACAGTGGCTTTGTAGTATAACCTGAAATCTGGTAATATGATCCCTCCTACTTTGTTCTTCTTTTCCAAGATTGCTGTGGCTATTTGGGGTCTTTTTTGGTTCTATACAAACATTTGGAGTGTTTGTTCTAGTTCTGTGAAATATGTCATTGGTATTTTGATGGGGATTGCATTGAATCTATAGATTGCTTTGGGTAGTATGGACATTTTAATGATGTTAATTCTTCCAATCCATGAACATGGTATTATCTTTCACTTTTTTATGTCTGCCTCTATTTCTTTTTTCAATGACCTGTAGTTTTCTGTGAAGAGGTCCTTTACATCTTTGGTTAAGTTTATTCCTAGGTATCTTAATTTTTTTGCTGCGATGGTAAATGGGATTGTTTTTTTAGTTTCTCTTTCTGTGATTTCATCGTTGGTGTATTAGTATGCTGTTGATTTCTTGACGTTAATTTTGTATTCTGCTACTTTGCCAAATTCATTTATTAACTCTAGCAGATTTTTGATGGAGTCTTTAGGGTTTTGTATGTACAATATCATGTCATCTGCAAATAATGACAGTTTCACGTCCTCCTTTCCAATTTGGATCCCTTTTATTTTTTCTTCATGTCTAATTGCTGTGGCTAAGGCTTCCAATACTATGTTAAATAAGAGTGGCAAAAGTGGGCATCCCTGTCTTGTTCCCGTTCTTAAGGGGAATGCTTTTAGTTTTTGCCCATTGAGTATGATGTTGGCTGTAGGTTTTTCATATATGGCTTTATTATGTTGAGATATGACGCCTCTATTCCTACATTGCTGAGTGTTTTCATCAGAAATGGGTGCTGGATTTTGTCGAGCTTTTTCAATGTCTATTGATCTGATCATATGGTTTTTATCTTTAATTTTGTTTATGTGGTGTATCATATTTATAGATTTGCAAATATTGTACCAGCCTTGCATCCCTGGGATGACTCCCACTTGGTCATGATTATTAATTTTTTTTGATGTATTGCTGGATCCGATTTGCTAATATTTTGTTAAGGATTTTGGCATCTGTGTTCATCAGGGATATTGACCTGTAGTTTTCTTTCTTTGTAGTGTATTTATCCAATTTTGGAATTAGGATTATGCTTGCCTTATAAAATGAGTTTGGAAGTGTTCTGTCTTTTTGGACTTTTTGGAATAATTTGAGGAGAAATGGGTATTAGATCTTCTTTGAATGTTTGGTATAACTACCATGTGAAGCCATCCAGGCCTGGGCTTTTGTTTGCTTGGAGTTTCTTAATTACACCTTCAATTTCCTTAGTTGTTATTGGTCTGTGCAAGTTTTCTATCTCTTCCTGGTTTAGTTTTGGGAGGCTGTGTGTTTCTAGAAATTTGTCCATTTCTCCTAGATTGTCCAATTTGTTGGTGTATAATTGTTCATAGTATGTTTCAATGATCCTTTGTATTTCTGTGGTGTCATTTGTTAGTCCTCCTCTTTTTTCTGATTTTGTTTATTTGGTTTCTCTCTTCTTGTTTCTTGGTGAGTCTGGCTAAAGGTCCATCAATCTTGTTTATCTTTTCAAAGAACCAGCTTTTTGTTTCATTGATCTTTTGAATTGTTTTTTTAGTCTCTATGTCATTTATTTCTCTTCTGACCTTTACTATTTCCTTCTTCTTACTAACTCTGGGTTTTTCTTTTTGTTTACTTGCTAGTTCTTTAAGTTGTTGGGTTAGAAAGTCAATTAGGAATTTTTCTTGTTTCTTGAGTTACGCATTTAGTGCTATGAACTTCTCTCTCGGGACTACTTTTGCTGTGTCCCATAGATTTTGTGTTGTTGTGTGTTTATTTTCATTGGTTTCCAGGAAGTTTTTAATTTCTTCCTTGATCTCGTTAGTAACCCATTCGTTGTTTAATAACATGCTATTTAGCCTCCAAGTGTTTGAATGTTTTTGTGTGTTTTTAATGTAATTGAGTTCTAGTTTCATGCCATTGTGGTCTGAGAAGATACTTGATATGATTTCAATTTTCTTGAATTGTAGAGACTTGCTTTGTGTTCTAACATGTGGCCTATCTTTGAGAATGTCTCATGTGCACTTGAGACGAATGTATATTCTGCAGCTTTGGGGTGAAATGTTCTGTAAATATCAATGAGGTCCAACTGATCTAGTTCGTCTTCTAAGGACTCTATGTTAAATTTTTGTCTAGAAGATCTATCCAGTGATGTCAGTGGCATGTTAAAGTCACCCACTATGTTCGTGTTGCTACTGATCTCACCCTTGAAGTCCTTCAGAAGTTTTTAAATATATTTTGGTGCTGTCATATTTTGTGCATATATGTTTACCAGGGTTATATTCTCTTGCTGGATTGATCCTTTTAATATTATGTAGTGACCTTCTTTGTATCTTATTATGGCCCTCGTTTTGAAGTCTATCTTGTCTGATATGAGTATTGCTACACCAGCTTTTTTTTTCATTTACATTTGCTTGGTAAATTTTTTTCCATCCCTTCACTTTCATCCTGTGTGAGTCTTTTGTTGTGAGGTGGGTCTCTTGTAGACAGCATATATATGGGTCATGTTTTCTTATCCAATCAGCTTCCCTATGTCTATTGATTGGAGCATTTAAGCCATTTCCATTTAAGGTTATTATTGATAGATAGTTATTAGTTGCCATTTTAATTTTATGCCTGTGTTCATCTCTCTCTCTCTGTTTTATCTTCTTTTTACAACAGTTCCTTCAGCATTTCTTGCAGTGCTGGTTTGGTGGTGGTAAATTCCTCTGGCTTTTTTCTTTTTATCCGTGAAGCTCTTTATTTCTCCTTCAATTTTGAATGATAGCCTTCCCGGATAGAGTAGTCTTGGATTCAGACCTTTGCCTTGCATTACTTTTTACACTTCATGCCACTCCCTTCTGGCCTGCAACATTTCTATTGAGAAATCAGCTGACAGTCTAATGGGAACTCCCTTGTAGGTAACTTTCTCTCTCTCTCTTGCTTCCTTTAAGATTCTTTCTTTGTCTTTAATGTTTGCCATTTTTATTATGATGTGTCTAGCTGTGGGTCTTCTGGGATTCATCTTGCTTGGGACTCTCTTTGTTTCCTGGACTTGTGTGTCTATTCCTTCACCAGTTTAGGGAAATTTTCTGTCATTATTTCTTCAAACAGGTTCTCTATTCCTTTCTCTGATTCTTCTCCTTCCGGTACCCCTATAATGCGAATGTTGTTATATTTTGTATTGTTTCATAGCTCCCTTAAATTCTCCTCCTGCTTTTTAAACTTTTTTTTTCCATTTGCTGCTCTATTTGAGTGTTTTCTCTACCTTGTCTTCTAAGTCGCTAATTCGGTCTTCAGCTTCTTCTAATCTACTATTGAACCCTTCTAAGGAATTTTTCATATCAGCTATGTCATTCTTTATTTCCTCTTGATTTTTATGCATAGCTTTTACCTCTTTATGCATAATTTCTACTTCTTTTTTTAAGCTGAAATAGTTCCCAGTGAACTCTTCATAATTCTTATTAAGTTGCTTGTAGTTCTCACCAAATTGTTTGAGCACCCTTAAAATTATTGCTTTGAATTCTTTATCTGACAAGTTGCTTTCTTCCATTTCCTGTAGTTCCTTTTCTGGTGATTCCTCTTTTTCTTTCCTTTGGGTGTTGTTTCTTTGTCTCCCCATTTTAGTCATCTGGTAGCTCTAAACCCCATGAGGCACGTTTGGATGTGTAGGCAGCTCACTGTATATCAAATAAGGCTGCTGTACCTCCCAGACCTTTCTGTTGCATGTCTCTTCTTGCCTGGTGTGGGTCCTGGAGGATTGACTACTGGGGGCTGGTACTGATGTGTCCTTGTAGGTGCTGCTTCTGGATCGTGTGGGCCCCTCTGAAGCTGTGTACCCTGCTGGTCACTGGTGCCGCCTATAGCTCTATCACTCAGGCCCTGCTGGAGCTGCACTCCCTCCTGCACCATGGGCAGCTGTGTCGCACAGGTCTCACTGGAGCCCTAGCTCCCCGCCGATCTTGTGGGCAGCTGGGTTGTGCAGTCCCTTCTGGAGACCCAGTTCCCCACTACTCTTGTGGGCCACTGTTCCCACAGGTCCGTGTGGAGCCCCAGCTCCCCAACACTCTTGTGGGCCACTGGATTGCACAGGTCCCTCTGGATCCCCAGCTCCCCACTGCTCTTGTGGGTCACTGCATCAAACAGGCCCCTATGGATCCCCTGCTCCTCACTGCTCTTGTGGGCAGCTGTGTTGCACAGGCCCCTATGGAGCCCCAGGTCCCACCGCTGGTGGCTAGGGAGTATTGCTGCCCAGTGGGGCTCAGCTCCTGCTCAGCCTTTGCTGTAGTTTTCGAGGTGGGTCTCAGCTGCTGATCTGTGCTTCTGTTGCCTGGGGATGGATGTCTGCTCCCCAGCCTCTTTTGCTGGGGTATATCTTGACTACGATCAGGCTGCTACTGTGGGGGATGGTGCTGGGCTCCCAGCTGTTTGTGGTTTCCACAGCAGGCACCTTGACAGCTCTGCTACTGTGCACTAGTCTGTGTTGACACAGGGTGTCCACTGGTCCGATGGTGCCAGGTGCACTGGTGGGCTCAGGTTGCTTGGCCCTAGCCGCTTCCACTGCCTCCTTCCAGGGAAGACCCGGGGTCTTCCAAAATGGCCAGACCTCCCCATGATGCAAGGAGAAATGCCCTGAAGAGCCGCTTACCGCGGTAGCCGGCTGCTCCCTGTCCACAGCACAGGAAACTTCTGCTCCGCCTCTCTGTACTGCACCAGTTTGGTCGTCCGCTTTCAAGTCCACTCACTCTCTCTCACATACTAGCTCACTCTCTCATGCACTAACCCTCCTTCCCGTCCCGCCTGCTGCCATCTTCTTTACAGCCCATGCTTCAACTTTCGACTTTCGTGATAGAGTGAAGCCGCGAAAGTTGAAGCGCGAAGTGGTGAGGGACGACTGTATATGAAATGTTGAAAGGTCTTCTTGAAGATGAAGAACAAAAATATGAACAATAAAATGGCAATAAATACATATCTATCAACAATTGAACAAACAAAATGTAGAAGCAGAACAGAAACAGACTCAGATACAGAGCACTTTTTGTTGGTTGCCAGATAGGAGGAGTGTTGGGGATGAGAAAAACAATGAAAGGATTAAGAAGTACAAATTGGTTGTGAGACTGATGACCCTCAGAGGGAAGAGGATGGTGCAGGAAGAGATAAACCAAAGAACTTATATGCATATATGTATAACCAATGGACACAGACAATAGTGTGGGGAAGGCAGGAGGGCAGTGGGACTAGGGAGGAGGGGATCAGTGGGGGGAAAAAGAGAGGACATCTGTAATACTTTCAACAATAAAGAAATTAAAAAAAAAGATCAGCTTTCAAAGATGATTTAAATTTGCAAAAAGATTTGTATGTTAGAAGTAAAGATCCACTTAAGGAATTATGAGACGTCAGTTTAAAATTGAATTTTGTCAGTAGCTGGATATGTTACCCCCGTGAAATCACTGAATATGTATAATCCTCAGTACAATGAGGCTTATGTGATCACTAATGTCTCTAATGATTCTAAGGTATTTATTTCTGAAACAGATATTTCATTATAATTCTTTCCTATGATAAAAGGTAATTAGAGGAGTAGTAGGCACAAACATACTTATACACACACACACACACATACACACACACACACACAGAGCTCAATATACATATGTTAATATTTACTATATAAAACTGATGTGAAACTGTTTCTATAGATGCTGATACAGAACACATACCGGGTGCTTTCAGAACAGGAATAATAAAGGGGGAAGTCAAGACACAATCAAAGGGTTACTCTGGTAAGAACAAGAAAATTGCAAGTCTATTTTTGCTTTATTTATCTTCTCAGAAGCTTATTTAAGTTTGGATCTTCAATGACAGCAGTGCTTATATTCTATTATTACCTGATAAGACATTTTCATAAAATCTTCTTATAATTAATAGAACATTACCATTATTGAAAATTACTTACATAATATATGTTTAAGAACTCAGGTATTTAAAGTGATCCACAAAAATCCAGTGCTATGGTGAGTTTGAAATATGCTTGTGGGAAGCCTTTAAAATTCATTATACTCACTGTCTTTTTTAGACACAATTAAATAGTTGTTTTATATTTGGAAAAGCTACCCCATGAATGGGTTTAGAGAAAAAATATGTAAAATAAATATTGCATTTGTTATTAATTACATGAAACTATAAGGCCAATTTCTACTATATCAGGTGAATTAGCAAACTTTAGGTTTTGTGTGTTTTCAAACACAGTTTAGAGTTTAGAATATTGCTTCTTGTACTTATATTCAGTACTTAATACACTACATGATTATGTTTGATATACTACTAAAGGAAGCAGGCAGGTAACAGAGCAATCAGGGAGGAGACAGTGAAAGAGAGGCTTTCAAAACAACTGTCATCCAAAGGTGACAGTGTTCATGCCCTACGTTCCTACCCTCACAGGAACAACACTAGAAGCTGGACACTGCAGGGAAGCTGATTCCAATAAAATAGTAGAGTCCAGTCCTATCACTCAATAACTAACCAGGCACAGAAGGACAAAAAGCCCCCAAAGGGAAGCTAACCCAGCCTCCAGATTTGCTACAATGTGTTGTATAAGATGCCCAGGTTTTACCATAAAATATATGAGACATGCAACGAAACAACAAGTGTGAACTATACAAGGAGGAAAACAAGGCACAAAAACTGTTGTTGCATATTCCAGTTTTAGTTAGTTATATTATTTACATATTTAAGTAAAGCATCCTATGCTTAAAACAGAAAGGGATATAAGTGACACTGTCTCATCAAATAAATATATCAACAAAAAGATAGAGTTTTATATGAAAATAAAAACATTGAAAATCGTGGCATTGAAATTCTAATAACTGTAAAGTAAAATTCACTAGAGTGGCTCAATGATTGATTTGAATGGTCAGAAGAAAAAGTCTCTACACTTAAAATAATGGGAACTGTCAGTAGAGTGCATAGAAAAGGGCCGCAAAATCATGGGAAAAATAATGGCGGTAATTTCTCAAACATATTAGATGATATATACCAATCTGCACACCCAAGCTCAATGTAATCTAAGTAGAATAAGTACACAGAAATGCACAACCAAACCTATCATGGTAAAAGTTATGAAGGGCAGAGAAAATTATTAAAGCCACAAAGGGAAAACAACTCATCATGGAAAAGAGAAACCTGGTGAGATGAGTAGCTGACTTCAATCACGAACTGTGGAGGCCCACAGGCAGGTGGATGGAATTTTAAAAGCGATAATAGAAAAAACTGTCATCAAGGATGTTATATCCAGTCAAACACTCTTTCAGAGTGAAAGAGAGAAAAAGAGATTCCCAATTTCAAAAAAAGAAAAAGAAAATACTGGTTGACAGCAGACCTTTTTTAAAATAATAGAAAAGAAGTTTATGTTGAAAGCAATTGACTTCAGGCAGTATTTTGTATCCCAACTTTTAAAGGAGCATGGGTTCAAGGAATTTCATAATTCCAAAAGACAGTATGAATGCATGGTTTGTCTCTGTAGTGGATTTAAAAGGTAAGTGTATTGTAGTGCCTATAAAATATGGAAAAGTAATACTTTCCACAGTACCCTCAAAAAGAAGGTGTGTGAGATTTGCAATGTATTTGAGTAAGATGATACAGCAGACATTAACTTAAATGCACAGGAACATATTATATAAAGGGAACCAAAATTTATAAATAAGGAGGATAATATAAAAGAATGTTGTAAATATATACATTTCTTTAATCTCTTAACTTCTTCAGAGGTCACACAGTTATATAAAAATAAGTATTTACAGCATAGGTTTATTCACTACCGTACTCTCCCACAGTCAGCAGTTTTAATTTTGCATTTTCAGTTATCTAAGGTCAGTCACATTCCAAATATATCAAGTGGAAAATTCCAGAGATGAATAACTCCTAAGTTTGAAATTATGAACCATTCTGTGAAGCAAGATGAGTCTCATGTTGTCCCCCTCTGTTCCACCCAGGACATGAATAATCCGTATATCCAGCATATACACACTGAGTACGCAATCTGCCCTTCAGTCACTTAGTAACCTTCTCAGTTGTCGCATTAGTAAGCACTGTCATTGTATCACAGTGCTCCTGTTGAAATAAACCTGATTTTACTTCGTGTTTGCCCCATTGTTCAAGCGTAGTGCTGCTAGCAGGTTGGATATGCCAAAGAGAATCCAAAACTTTTATCATAGGTATATTTGTATAGGAATGCTCATAACAAATTTAGAGTTTATTACAATCAGTTTCAGGCATCCATCCACTGCTGGGTCTTGGAATGTATCTCCTACAGATAAGGTGGGCCTCCTGTGTAATAATAGCACAAAAAGGGGAAAAAGGTAACACAGCTATATAGAAATAACATTTCTAGATCTATCTGGAAATTTTTCAGTATCAATTTGAAGTAGATTCTTAAATTTACAGTGTTGGTAGATACACAGCTCTGAATATGTATTTTGAAAATCCATTGAATTTCACTTTTAATATGGGAAAATGTATGGTATGCTATATATTTGGTAAAAACAGCTTTCCGAACCACAAATAGGAAAAGATTAAGAAAGATTTACATCAGTGGGAAGATATTTTGAGGGTAGAAAATTGTGATTCTTACTGTATTATAAGTTTCTCCAGCAAGTCTCCTCAGAATGCTATTTTGGTTGCTTCCCACTTACCTTACTATAGTTTGCATACTTGATTTTTATAACTTGTTTTTCTTCCTTATACCAGTTGGAGCAAGACCAGAGTAGGTAAGATATGTCCACTAATGTTTCCCAGTTTTGTATTGGTATAGCTCATGTAGTTGTCCAAAAATGCTTCTAATCAATTAATGAACTTTTTTTTTCCTGCCCAATATGAAGCATTATTGTTTATTTTTAATGATACTTCAGCTGGTACCCTCTCTGTAAAGAAAAGAGTATGGTATATTTGGGCTGGCAGAATAATAGTGCAAATGTTCATATGTGTTCATAGGCTGAGCCATTTCTTCAAAGCAAGTGTTCTGCTGTGCATTATCAGGACCATGGGAGGTTTCTAACTGTACTTGCATGGCCTACTAGAACTTCACTTCCACTCAGTAAACTGTTGGTCCTGAAGTCAACTCTCGGTCGTCAATCATATTTATCCTTTCACTACACTAAATTCTCTATAATACTATTTATGCATTTTTTATGTCACTAGACCAAGTTAATAGTTATTAACTATAGCAAAAACTTTGAGTAATAGGAGAACTCAAGTGGAAAAGAATCCAGACAGGACCCTGGTACTGCTGCAATCTTAACCAATTTCTCATTGCAAAATACAAGGTCTCCATCCAAAGAAACCAAAGAATGTACTTTCCTTAGTCCAATCAATGTCTGTATATTCTCTTAATCATAGATATCTACCTGAATAATGGTTACAGAACTTAAAGGGGAATTAAAATTTTCCTGGATGAGTCAAAGCATTTCTGACTCATGGTAAGTTTCTGTGACTATACAGTCCATGGTTTGCTACTTGTCTTGCGGTAAAAAACAAGCACACATGCAAAGAGATAACTTCTACTCATGAAGTACACCGCAAAAAATAAAGAGCTTTTAATATAATCTTGGAAGTAGTTTTACTATCATAAATTATCTGGGATGATTTCAATCTGCATAAGAATGAATTTGTATGGAATAAGATCTCTTTAAGGAATTATGTGGCATAGCTCCTAAAATGTGTATCAATATTGTCATTGCCAAGATTTTTGGTTCTGGACAAATCAGCAACATCTCTGAACATCAACATCATATGCCTATATCCTTGCTAGATCTGTTCCAATTTAAGGTTTTGTGATTCTGCAATATAAACATTTCAATATAAGGCTTTTCTGTATAATCAAACATGCTAGTTACACCCAAAATGGACACACGCTCATAGAAACATATATATTCACAGGTAAATGATTTCTATGGAAATGATTGCATGATGTGTTTTTAAATCTGTTTGTGTAGGGACTAATGTGGAACGCTCAACAGAAGCAATTACACGTGGCAGCATAAAAGGGCAACTCAAGACACAATCAATGGATGTCCTAGGTAAGGACAAGAATTTAAAAAATATATAATATTTCAAGTTTACTTATCCTCTTCATACTTGAGTTAACTGTGACACTTTAAGAACAAAATGCCTATAGTTTACCAGTACATGGGGAAACGTTTCGATGTATACCCTTTGTTAAGTAGTTAAAATCTTGCCTTAAATACAGCCATCCCTTGAAGATATTTTGGGTTTAGTTCCAAAGTATTTCAACACAGTGACTATCACAAAAAGCAAGTCACATGAAAATTTTGGTTTCCCATTCTATTAAAAATTATGATTACACCATACTGTAGTCAAGTCTGTGTGCACTAGCATTTTATCTAAATAACAAATCTGTGTACATCTTTAATTAAAAACACTGTATGGCTAAAAACTGCTAATAATCACTTGAGCCTTCAGTGAGTTGTAATTTTTGCTGGTGGTGAGTCTTTCCCAAATGTGGATGGCTGCCAGTGGAACAGAGTGGTGGTTGCTGAAGTTTGGAGTAGCTGTGGAAATTTCTTAAAGTAAGACAACAGTGGAGTTTGCCATATCCATTGACCTTTTCATGGATGACTTATCTGTCGCATGTGATGCTGTTTGATAGAATTTTATCCACAGTAGATCTGCTTTTAAATTTGGAGTAGTACTCTCAAACCTCCCACTGCGTTATGAGCTAAGTTTAGCTAATGTTTTAAATCCTTTGTTGTCCATTCAATAATCTTCCAAACATCTTTTCTAAAAGTAAGTACCATCTAGAAACCACTGACTTTGTTCATTCATAAGAAGATGATCTTTATCTATTAAAATTTTATCATGGGATTGCAGCAGGTTTTCAGGCTCCAGTTCTTCAGGCTCCACTTCTTATTCTAGTTCTCTGGCTATTCCCAACACCCCACCAGTTAAGTACTTCATGGAATCCTTGAACTTTTGAAAGTAATTCAGGAGGGACAAAATTAACTATTTTCTAATTTATCTTACTATTGATATTTTGACCTCTCCCCTTAATCACAGGTTTTGTGAATGGCATATGTTATAGTGGGTCATTTCCAGAATGTTTACCAATTACTTTTCCCAGGTCCATCACAGAAAATTCTATCATGGTAGCTATGGCATTTTAAAATGCATTTCTCATTTAAATTTACTGTTTCATTAAGAAATCATTATAACGGCATTTTTAGCAATACCTTTAATATTCATACATGTAACATATAATACGGTTAGCAGAAAAATAGGAAAGTGGGAACAAAACTCCATAGGAATCACAGTTCTAAATGTCCCTAGAATGTATTTAGTACAAATCTGAAGCATATACTAAAGGGTGACTAGGTGATCGTTGCACAACCCTGAGCTATTAATAACCATTGAATAGTCATTGAATGTAGGAATATGGTATAGTTCCATGTCATATGTTTTTTAAAAAAATAGCTTAGGTAACTTCAAAAAGGATAGGAATTTCTAAAAGCCTTAAGTCAATAGTAGGATTTTGTGCAATAAGAAAATTTTGTCTCTTAATAGATTACAGGTTTCTCTACCACATACCTTCTTTGCTCGCAGCATTAAAATTATATTTGCCTCTCTGATTATTTGAGATATATTTGTTCTCTCAATGCAAATGAACCAATTCCTCTAAGGGTATTTGTTGGAGGAAGACCAACTACTAAAATATGTATGTTAACGTTCTTTGTCATGTGTTGGTGTAACTAATGTTACTTTCACAAAAGTCATAACTCAGGTTGCAAAGTTGGGATGACCAATGTGTTGTGTCTTGGGCTATGCTAATGAGGCCCCATCTGGACTTCACCTCTGCTTAGATTGCTGTAGTGGTATGTTTGTAAAGCCATGGTGATATTCATGGGCTCAGTCATTTCGTCAAAGCAAGGCTTCCGGTATAAGAGGTCTGCAATATGGCAAGTTTCTATCTCACTTACATTGGCTGGAATAAATTGTATGTCTTCTTCCCAGAAACCTTTACTCAGTAGGTGATGCATAGTCAATATTATAATTATTTTTTGTGCAAGATGCATTTTAAAAAAATAAATCTCATTATATTTTTATGTCATTGGCCTATAGAGTAGTTTCCAAATCCAGCAAAAGTTAAAAATTACCTTAATACTGAAAAGGAACGGGACACAATGTCTATGCTCACATGATTGCAAATTACCGATTTTCCCCTCCCCAGCTACAAGACCTTCATGCTTGTAAGACTTGACAGTGTGCTTTACCTCTCTCCACACATAACTTTTATTCTTTATCAGTGCCAAAGTCTAATTATTTTACACTTATGTAACAAAAGTGAGCATGAGTACATTGATATATTCCAGGGAAAGTCTTACAATTTCTGCCTCACAGTATGGATCTGTGACTATGATGACCATAGTTAGCACCTGACCTAGGAAAACCTATTTCCACCTGCCCGCCAGGTATATCCTTTCAATATATATGTGTTCTTTTGTGGATTTGAAAGTTGTTATTAAGATCAGCTTTTGCGGATGATTTAAATGTTCAATAGGATTTGTATGTTATGAGGAAAGACCCAGTTAATGATTTATGTATGAGACATCAGTTAAAGATTAAATTTTGCCATTAGCTGGATATGTCACCCTGATCAAATCACTGAACATGTATAACCCTCAGTACAATGAAGCCTATGTGATTGCTAATATCTCTAATGATTCTAAGGTGTTTATTTCTGAAACACAGGTATTTTATTGTATTTCTTCTCCTGAGACAAAATTCTAAATAGAGGAGTACTAGACACAAACACACACTTCCAAAACAACACACATGTGTTAATATTTACCACACAAAATTGATTTTAAACTACTTATTTCTATAGATACCGATACAGAACATTTACCAAGTACTTTCGGAAGAGGTATACTAAAAGGGGAAGTCAAGACACAATCAAAGAGTCCCTCTGGTAAGAACAAGAAAATTGTAAGTCTAGCTATTGTTTATTTATCTTCTCAGAAGTTTATTTAAGTTTGGACCAGCAATGACCACAGTACCTATATTCTTTTATTACACGATAAAACGCCTTCATAAAGTCTTCCTATAATTAATAGAACTCTACTTCAATGGAAAATTAGCCACAAAATATGTGTTTTAGAACTCATCTATTTAAAGTGGTCATAAAAAGGCAAAGCTATTGTGACCTTTGAATATGCCTTAGGCAAGCCTATAAAATGCAATATAATCATTTTATTTTTTAGACCAAATTGGATAGTTGCTTTATTTTTGCAAAGGTAAAAAATCTACCTGATGCATGGGTTTAGAAGAAAATTAAACAATGTAAATATAGCATTATATTTATTCCATCCTTGTGATTAAACTATCAGGCTAATTTCTAATATCTCAGGTGAATTAGTGACCTTTAAGTTTTGTTTTGTTTTGTTTGATACAGTTTAAAGTATAATATACTGCTTCTTGTCCTTGCATATTAATTTTTAACATACTTCATTATGATATTTGATGTGGTACCAAAGGAAGCTAGCAGGTAACAGAACAATTAGGGAGGAGACAGTAAAAGAGAGGCTTTCAAAACAACTTCATCCTAAGGTGAAGGTGTTCATGCCCTATGTTCCTACCCTCACAGGAACAGCACTGGAAGCTAGACACTGCAGGGAAGCTGACCTCAGTAAAATAGGAGAGTCCAGCCCCATTACTCAATAAATAACCAGGCACAGAAGAACAAAAAGCCTCCAAAGGGGAGGTGAATCCAGTCTCCAGATTTTTTACAATGCATTGTATAAGATGCCCTGGTTTTACCATAAAATATCTGAGACATGTAATGAAATAGCAAGTGTGAACTATACAAAGGAGAAAAGCAATGCACAAAAATTATTGTTGCATACTCCACTTTTAGTTGGTTATATTATTTATATATTTTTAAGTAAAGCATCCTATGCTTAAATCAGAAAGGAATGTAAGTAACACTTCTCATCAAATAAAAGTGTCCTCAAAAAGATAGAATTATATATGAAAATAAAAACATTGAGAATTGTGGCAATGAAATTCTAATAACTGTAAAGTAAATTTCACTACAGTGGCTCTAGCATTGGTTTGAATGGTCGGAAGAAAGAGACTCTATACTTAAAATAATGGGAGCTATAAGTATAGTTGAGTGAAAAGGGTTGGGGAATTGGGGGAAGAAATAATGGCTGTAATTTCTCAAATATATTAGATGATATATACCAGTCTGCACACCCAAGCTTAATGTAATCTAAGTGGAATAAGTTCACAGAAATGCACAACCAAACCTATCATGGTAAAAGTTATGAAGGGCAGAGAAAATTATTAAAGCCACAAAGGGGAAACAACTCATCATGGAAAAGAGAAACCTGGTGAGATAAATAGCTGACTTCAGTCACGAACTGTGGAGGCACGCGGGCAGTTGGATGGCATTTTCAATGGGATAATAGAAAAAAAAACTGTCATCAAGGATGTTATATTCAGCCAAACTCTCTTTCAGAGTGAAGGAGAGAAAAAGAGAATCCCAATTTGAAAAAAATAAAAACTAAAAAGAGGAGTCTGGCTGCCAGCAGACCTGATTTAAAATACTAGAAAAGAAGGTTCTTTATGTTGAAAGCAATTGACTCCAGGCAGTAATTTGTATACCTCCTATAAAGGAGCATGGGTTCAAGGAATTTCATAATTCCAAGAGTAAGTATGAATGCATGTTTTGTCTCTGCGATGGATTTAAAGGTAATTGTATTGTAGTGCCTATAAAATGGAGAAGTAATACTTCCCACAGTAGCATCACAAAGAAAATGTGGGGAATTTGCAATGTATTTGAGTAAGATGATACAGCAGACAACTTAAATGCACAGGAACATATAAAGAGAACCAAAAATTATCAATAAGGTGGATCATATAAAATAACATTGTAAATATATACATTTCTTTCTTCTCTTAACTTCTTCAGAGGGCCCACAGTTATCAAAAAATAATTATCAGAAATAAGTTTATATCTTAAGTATAATCAGTACCATAGTGCCCCATTGTTTACAGTTTTAATTAGTGCATTTTAGTAATCCATGCTCAATTTCCATCCAAACGTGTCAAATGGAAAGTTTATGATGAATAATTTCAAAGTTTTAAATTAAGAACCATATTGTGGAGCACGATGAATCTCATGATGTCCTCCTCTGTCCCACCCAGGACATGTATAATCTGTTCATCAAGCGTATACACACTCAGTATGCAACCTAACCTTTAGTCCCTTAGTGGCTTTCTCAGTTGTGGCATCGGTAAGCACTGTGATGGTATCACAGGGCTTGTGTTGAAATAAACCTGATTTTACTTGATAATGCCCCCCTTGTTCAAGCGCAGTGATGCTGGCAGTGTGGATATGTCAAAGAGAAGCCAAAACTTTTATCATCGGTATATATGTATAGGAATGCTCATAATATATTTAGGGTTTATTACAATCCAGTTTCAGGCATCCATCCACTGCTGGGATTTAGAATGTATCCCCTACAGACAAGGTGGGCCTGCTGTATAATAATAGCACAAAAAGGGGAAAGAGATAACACAGCTATATAGGAGTAACATTTCTTGATCTACCTGGAATTTTTTCAGTATCAATCTGAAGTAGATTCTAAAATTTACAGTGTTACCAGTTACAAAACTGTGAATATATATTTTAAGCCCATTGAATTTCACTTTTAGTATGGGGAAAGTGTATGGTATGTTATATATATTTGGTAAAAATAGCTTTCCGAATTACAAGCAAGAAGAGATTAAGATTTACATCAGAGGGAAGATATTTTGAGGGGGGAAAAAAATTGTGATTCTTACTGTATTATCAATTTCTCCAGCATTTCTCCCCTCAAAAGCTATTCTTTTTTATTATTATTAATTTACTTTTGTTACAGATGTTTCTCATTTTTCCCCCATTGACACCCTCCTCCTGATCCCACCTCCCCTGCCCCAGCATTGTTGTCTATGTCCATTGGTGACACATACATGCATATAAATTCTCTGGTTTATTTCTTTCCTATCACCAGTACCCCTCTTCTGAGGTTTGTCAGTCTCTACCCCACATCCTTGTCTATGGGTCAATTCTGTTCATTAGTTCATTTTGTTTAATACATTCCACAAATAAGTGAGATCATGTGATATTTGTCTTTCTCTGAATAGCTTATTTTTCTTAGCATAATACTCTCCTGGTCCTTCCATGTTGCCTCAAAAGATAAGAGATCTTTTTTATTACAGCTGCACAGTATTCCATTGTGTATATGTACCACAGCTTTTTTATCCACTTGTCTACTGATGGACACTTGGCCTGTTTCCAGATCTAAGCAATTATAAATAGTGCTGCTATGAACATAGGGGTACATATGGTCTTTTTGATTGGTGTATGTCTTCTTAGGATATATTCCTAGAAGTGGGATCACTGGGTCAAATGTCAGTTCAATTTTTAACTTTTTGAGGTAGCACCATATTGTTTCCCATAGTGGCTGCACCAGTCTGCATTCACACCAGCAGTGTACTAGTGTTCCCCTTTCTCCACACCCTCGCCAGCACTTGTTTGATGATTTGTTGATGGTGGCCATTCTGACAGGTGTGAGGTGATACCTCACAGTCGTTTTAATTTGCATCTCTCTGATGATTAGTGACATTCAGCATTTTTTCATATGTTTCTTGGCCAATTGTATGTTCTGTTTGGAGAGGTGTCTGTTTCGGTCCTCAGCCCATTTTTTATTGAATTTTTGAATTCCTTGTGTTGAGTTGTATGAGTACTCTATATATCTTGGAAATTAACCCCTTATCTGATGTATCATTAGCAATTATGCTCTCCCATATAGTGGGATTCCTTTCCATTTTGATGGTTGTTTCTTTTGCTGTGCAGAAGGTTCTTAGTTTGATGTAGTCTCATTTATTAATTTTTTCCTTTGTTTCTCTTTCCATGGGCATTGTATCAGTGAAAATTCTGCTGCATGTGATGTCTGAAATTTTGTTGCCTACATTTTCTTCTAGAATTTTTATGGATTCATGAGTCACATTTAAGTTTTTTATCCATTTTGAGTTTATTCTTTATATGGCGTAAGTTGGTGGTCCGGATTCATTTTCTTGCATGTAGCTGTCCAATTTTCCCAACACTATTTATTGAAGAGGCTGTGTTTACTCCACCATATTCTCTTGCCACCTTTGTTAAATATTAATTGATCATAATGTCTTGGGTCAATTTCTGAGTTCTCTGTTCTGTTCCATTGATCTGTATGCCTGTTCTTGTGCCAGTACCAGGCTGTTTTGATTACAGTAGCTTTGTAGTATAACCCGATATCCGGTATTGTGATCCTTCCTACTTTGTCCTTCTTTTTCAAGATTGCTGTGGCTATTTGGGGTCATTTTGGTTTTCATATAAACTTTGGAGTTCTTGGTCTAGTTCCAAGAAATATGTCATTGGTATTTTGATGGGGATTGCATTGAATCTATAGATTGCTTTGGGTAGAATGGACATTTTAATGAAGTCGATTCTTCCAATCCAGGAGCAAGGTACATGCTTCCACTTTTTTATATCTTCCTCTATTTCTTTTTTCAGTGTCCAATAGTTTTCTGAAAACAGGTCCTTTACCTCTTTGGTTAAGTTTATTCCTAAGCATCCTGTTTTATTGTTGCAATGGTAGATGGTATTGTTTTTTTTAGTTTCTTGTTCTATGAGTTCATTGTTAGTGTATACGAATGGTGTAACATTGATTTCTTGATGTTAATTTCATATCCTGCTACTTTGCCAAATTGATTTATTAACTCTAGTAGATTTTTGATGGAGTCTTTAGGGTTTTCTTTGTACAATATCATGTCATCTGCAAATAATGGCAGATTCACTTCCTCCTTTCCAATTTGGATCCCTTTTATTTTTCCTTCTTGTCTAATTGTTGTGGCTAAGACTTCCAGTACTATGTTAAATAAGAGTGGCGAAAGTGGGCATCCCTGTCTTGTTCCTGTTCTTAAGGGAAATGCTTTGAGTTTCTGCCCATTGAGTATGTTATTCGCTGTAGGGTTTTCATATATGCCCTTTATTATATGGAGATATAACCCCTCTATTCCCACATTCCTGAGCTTTTTTATCAGAAATGGATGCTGGATTTTGTCAAATGCTTTTCAGCATCTGTTTATATGATCAAATGGTTTTTATCTTTCTTTTTGTTTATGTGGTGTATCACATTTACTGATTTGTGAATATTGTACCAGCCGTGCATCCCTGGGATGAATCCCACTTGGTCATGGTGAATAATTTTTTTGGTGTGTTGCTGGATCCGATTTGCTAATATTTTGTTACGGATTTTGGCATCTATGTTCATTATGGATATTTGCCTGTAGGTTTCTTTCTTTCTAATGTCTTTACCTGGTTTTTGAATTAGAATTATGTTTGGCCTCCTAAAATCAGTTTGGAAGTTTTCCTTCTTGGATTTTTTGGAATAGTTTGAGGAGAATGGGTGTTAGATCTTTGAATATTCAGTAAAACTCCCCAGCGTAACTGTCCAGGCCTGGGCTTTTATTTGCTGGGAGTTTCTTTTTTTTTTTTTTAATAATTTATTTTATTGTTAATTTGTTTTTGTTACAGATGTTTTTCCTTTTTTTCCCCCATTGACACCCTCCTCCCCCTCCCCTTCTCCTCCTCCCCATCCCTGTTGTCCATGTCCATTGGTTATGCACCCATGCACATAGGCTCTGTGATTTATCTCTTTTCCCCGCCTCCCCCCCTCCTCTGAGGCCTGTCATCCCATACTCCACCTCCATGTCTCTGGGTCAATTTTGTTGTTCAGTTTGCTCAGTTCTCCTGTGTGTTGCCTGCTTCCTCCGTTGGTGTGGGAGTCGCTCAGCTCCCCCGCCCCACCTGGGCCCCCTGTGGTGGGGGGGTCGCCCGGCTCTCCCGCTCCACCTGGGTTCCCCCATGGTGGTTGGGTCGCCCAGCTCCCCTGCTCCGCCTGGGTTCCCCCGTGGTGGGGGGGTGGGAGTTTCTTTATTATAGTTTCAATTTCCTGAATTAGTATTGGTCTCTTCAAGTTTTTTATTTCTTTCCGGTTCAGAGTTGGGAGACTGTGTTTCTAGAAATTTGTCCATTTCACCTAGATTGTCCAATTTGTTGGCGGATATTTGTTCATAATATTTTTTAATGATCCTTTGCATTTCTGTGATGTCAGTTGTTATTTCTCCTCTTTTGTTTGTGATTTTGTTTATTTGGGTCCTCTCTTTTTGTTTCTGGCTGAGGGTCCATCAATCTTGTTTATCTATTCAAAGAACCAGCTCTTTTCTTCATTGATCTTTTGAATTGTTTTTTTAGTCCCTATGTCCTTTATTTCTGCTCTGACTTTAGTATTTCTTTCTTTCTACTTGCTCTGGGTTTGTTTGTTTGATACTTTCTAGTTCTCCAAGTTGTATGTTTAGAAAGTCAATTAGAAATGTTTCTTGTTTCTGGAGGTAGGCCTGTAGTGCTATGAACTTCCCTCTCAGGACTGCTTTTGCTGTGTCCCATAGATTTTCTCTGTTGTGTGTTCATTTTCATTGGTTTCCAGGAAGTTTTTAATTTCTTCCTTGATCTCCTTGGTTTTTTAATAACATCCTCTTTAGCTTCCATGTCTTTGCATGTTCTTGTTGCAATTGATTTTTAGTTTCATGCCATTGTGATCTGAGAAGATGCTTGATATGATTTCAGTCTTCTTAAATTTGTACAGACTTAGTTTGTATCCTAACATGTGGTCTATCTTTGAGAATGTCCCATGTGCACTTGAGGGGAATGTGAATTCTGCAGTTTTAGGGTGTAATTCTCTGTAGAGCTCTATTAAATCCATTTGATCTAGTGCATCATTTAGAGTCTCTGTTTCCTTCTTAATTTTTGTGTAGAGGATCTATCCAGTGATGTCAGTGGGGTGTTGAAGTCCCCTGCTTTGATTGTATTGCTATTTATTTCTCCTTTCAAGTCTTCCAGAAGTTTTAAAATGTATTTTGGTGCTCCTATATTGGGTGCATATATGTTTACCAAGGTTATATCCTCCTGTTGGATAGATCCTTTCAATATTATGTAGTAGCCATCTTTGTCTCTAGTTATGATCTTCATTTCGAAGTCTATTTTATCAGATATGTGTATTGCTACCCAAGCTTTTTATTCCTCTCCATTTGCTTGGAAACTTTTTTTCTATTTCAACCCATGTGAGTCTTTTGTTGTGAGGTGGGTCTTTTGCGAACAACAAATATATGAGTCATGCTTTCGTATCCATTCAGCTACTCTGTCTTTTGATCAGAGCATTTAATCCATTTACATTTAATGTTATTAGTGGTATGTACTTATTTATTACCATTTTTGTTTATTCTTGTTGTGTTTCACTTCCTATTTCTTCTGCTTATTACAGCAGTCTTTTTAACATTTCTTGCAGTGCTAGTTTGGTGCCAATATAACCCCTTAGCCTTTTTTTTTTTTTTTTTTTTTTTTTGGTCTGGGAGGCTCTTTATTTTACCTTCTATTTTGAATGATAGCCTTGTTGGATAGAATAGTCTTGGATTCAGATCCTTATTTTTCATGACCTTGATTACTTCATGCCATTCCCTTCTGGCTTGTAGTGTTTCTGTTGAGAAGTCAGCTGATAGCCTTATGGGGGTTCCTTTGTAGGTAACCTGTTGCTTATCTCTTGTTGCCTTTAGGATTTCCTCTTTGTCTTTAATTTTTGGCATTTTAATTATTACGTGTCTCGGTTGGGTCTCTTTGTGTTCTTCTTAGTTGGGGCTCTCTGGGCTTCTTGGATTTGTATGCCTTTTTACTTCATTAAGTTAGGAAAGTTTTCTTTCACTATTTCTTTAAATATATTCTCTAACCCTTGCTCATTTTCTTCTTCTGGAACCCCTCTGATGTGGATGTTGTTATATTTCAATTGCCCCACAGTTCCCTTAGGCTGTCTTCCTGTTTCTTAATTGTTTTCTTTTTGGTTCTCTGATTTCAGGATTTTTTCCTACCCTGTCATCTAATTCACTGATCTGTTCCTCAGCTTTCTCTACTCTGCTGGTTATTCTTTCCAATGTGTTCTTTATTTCTGCTATGTCATTCTTCATTTCCAATTGATTGGTTTTCAATGTTTCTATGTCTTTATTCATACTGTTGAGCTTCCTCATGATTATTACTCTAAACTCTCCTGTTATATCTTGCTCATTTCCCTTTTATTTATTTCATCTTCTGTCCAATATCTCAGTCTTTCATTTGGGCTTTGTTTATTTGTTTCATCATTTTTGGCTGTCTCAGTGTGTTTTGGAGCCTGCCAAATTTTCCCTGTGGGTGTTGGTGTTCCACTGGTGTGGCTACCTCTACTGGCCTTGGTTGAGTGTAGGAGGACCCATGTTAAACACCACTGTCAAGTCTTACTTTCCTGGGTAGATGCAAGCCAAGGAAAAGTTCAGTTATTCTCTAGCTTTTTCCCTGGAGGCTATTAGTCTCAGTCACTTGATGAGCCTCCATATGCAACCCTCAGCTGAATGAAATATCCCTCAGGTATAAGAGGATATCTAGCAGGTGAGGCACTTGCTTTCTTATTAAATTGAGATGTTAATGAGCCTAAATTTGCATTTCTCTGGCCTGGCCCGTGGTGTTGAATTCCTGTGGGAGGGGCCTTTGTTTCTCCCCAGGGCTCTTGGAAGGGGGTCTTTGAGTGAGATGGCTACTGTTGTGTGAGGGAGTGATTCAGTATAGAACTCCTGGCCTCCACCCCTCCTGAGCCAGGAGCCATGGACTCTCTTCACTCAGTTCTAGTCCAGTCTGCCCTCCCTCTGCTGGAACCCAAGGTGAGTGGCTGTAGCTGGTTTGTTGTTTTTTTTAAACCCCTGCTTTCCCATTGGGTAGCACACACCACTAATACAGCTCTCCGCTACTCTCCGTGAGCTCCCAGCCCACTCCCATGTGCCTCCACAATTCCTACCAGGCTCTATTTGGCATCCTTGGTTGTACTGGTTCTGTCCAGCTGCTTTTCAGTTGGCTTTTCCTGATGATTTGTCAAAAAAACCCTGGCTTTCTCAATGGGAAGTGCACACTGCTAATACAGCTCTCTGCTACTGTCTGTGAGCTCCCAGCCCACTCCCACGCATCTCCACAATTCCTGCCAGGCTCTATTTGGTGTCCTTGGTTGTACTGGTTCTGTCCAGCTGCTATTCAGTTGGCTTTCCCCAATGATTTGTCTTTATTTTAGTTGTAATTCCAGTATGGTCCTGGAAGACAGTCTGTGTAGCTTCCATTCACTCTGCCACCATTTTCTTTCCTCAAATGGTATTCTGATTGCTTCCCGCTAACCTTACTATAGTTTGCATACTTGATTCTTGTGACTTGATTTTTCTTACTTATACCAGTTGGAACAAGACCAGAGCAGGTAAGATATGTCCACTAGCATTTCCCAAAATGCTTCTAATCAATTAATGAACATTTTTTCTGTGCATTACAGGGTATTATTGTTTATTTTGTTAATGATACGTCAGTTGGTACCCTCTCTGAATACAAAATGATATGGTACATTTGGGCTGGCAGAATCATAGTGAAAACTTTCACATATATCCATTGGCACAGCCATTTCTACAAAGCCAAGTGTTCTGCAGTGCATTGTCAGGATCATGGGAGGTTTCTAACTGCACTTGTATGTTCTACTAGAACTTGACTTCCACTCAGTAAATGGTGGCCCTGAAGTCAACTTTCAGTCGTCAATCATATTTATCCCTTTCAAACACTAATTTCTCTGTAATACCTATCATGCATTTTTTATGTTTCTATACCAAGTTAATAGTTATTAATTATAGCCAAAACTTTGTATCATAAGAAAATTCAACTGGAGATGAATCCAGACAGGACCCTGGTAGTGCTGCAAACTTAACCATTTCCTCCTTGCAAAATACAAGGTCTCCATCCAAAGAAATCAAAGAATGTACTTTTCTTAGTCCAATCAATGTCTTTTTATTCTCTTACTCATGGATATCTACCTGATTTACAGTAACAGAACTTAAAGGGGATTGAAATTTTACTGGATGAGTCAAAGTATTTCTGACTCACGGTAACTTTCTGTGACTACACGGTCCATGGTTTACTACTTGTCTTGTGGTAAAAAGCAAATACACGAACAAAGAGATAACTTCTACTTCACAAAGTACACCCCAAAGATTAAAGAGCTTTTAATGTAATCCTGGAAGTAGTTTTTCTGTCATAAATTATCTGGGATGATTTTGTTCTGGATAAGAATGAATTTGGAGGAAATAAGAACGCTTTGAGGAATTATGTGGAATAGTTCCTAAAATATGTATCAATTTTGTCATTTCCTAGATATTTGGTTCTGGACAAATCAGTAACATCTCTGAACATTAACATAATATGCCTATATCCCTGCTAGATCTGTTCCAATTTAAGGTTTTGTGATTCTGCAATCCAAACATTTCAATATAAAGATTTTCTGTATAATCAAACAAGCTAGCTGTACCCGTAATGCACACACACTCGTGGAAATATATATATATATTCACATGGAAACGATTGAATAGAAATGATCATATGATGTGTTTTGAAGTCTGTTTGTTTGTTTAGGGACTAATGTAGAACGCTCAACAGATGCAATTACACCTGGCATAATAAAGGGACAACGAAAAACACAATCAGTGGATTTCGCAGGTAAGGACAAGAATTTAAAACACAAAATATTTCAGGTTTACTTATCCTCTTAGTGGTTGAGCTAAGTGTGGATCTTTAAGAACAAAAGTTCCTATAGATTTCTATTACATGGAGAAAAATTTTTGTCTACACCTTCTGTTAATTAGTTCAACTCTGCCTTAAATATGTCATACCTTGAAGATATTTTGAGTTTTAATTTCAAAGCATTTCAACAGACTAACTATCACAAAAAGCAAGTCACGTGAAATTTTTTCTTTCCCATCATGTTAAAAATTATGATTACACTATACTGTAGTCCACTCTGTGTGCACTGGCATTTTATCTAAATAACAAATCTATGCACATCTTTAATTAGAAACACTGGATGGCTAATAACTGCTAATTATCACCTTAGCCTTCAGTGAGCTGTAATTTTTGATAGGGGAGACTTTTCCCAAATGTTGATGGCTGCCAAGGGATCAGAGTGGTGATTATAGAAGTTTGAGGTATTGGGAAATTTCTTAAAGTAAGACAATGGTGACGTTTGCCACATCCATTGACTGCTTTTCATGGATGATATCTCTGTAGTACATAATGCTGCTTGATAGCATTATATCCACAATAGATCTGCTTTTAAATTTGGAGAAGTACTCTCAAATCTGCCACTGCATTATGAGCTAAGTACAGCTAGTGTTTTAAGTCCTTTGTTGTTCATTCAAGAATCTTCCAAACATCTTTTCTAAAACTAAATATCACCGAGAAAGCACTGTCATAAGAAGATGCTCCTTATCCATTAAAATTTTATCATGAGGTTGCAGCAGGAATTCAGCCCCCGGATCTTCAGGCTCCTCTTGTTATTCTAGTTCCCTTGCTATACTCAACACCCCACCAGTTAAGTCTTTCATGGAATCCTTGAACGTTTCCAAGTCATTCCAGAATGTCAAAATCAAATATTTTCTAATTTCTCTTTTACTGATATTTTGACCTCTCCCATTAATCACAGGTTTTGTGAATGGCATATATTGTGGTGGGTCATTTCCACAGTGTTTACCAATTACTTTTCCAGGTCCATCAGAACAAATAATATCCATGGTAGCTATGGCATGTCAAAATGCATTTATCATATAAATTTATAGTTTTTAAATAAATAATTATAATGGCATTTTTAGTAATGCCTTTAATGTTCATACATGTAACATGAAAAATGGTAGTAAAAAAAAGGTGAAGTAGGAACAAAACTGTATAAGAATCACAATTCTATATAGCCCTAGATTTTATTTAGTACAAATCTGAAGTACATACTAAAGGGTGACTATGGTGACTGTTGCACAACCCTGAACTATTAATAACCATTGAATAATCATTGAGTGTGGGAATATTGTATAGTTCTATTTTATATATGTGTGTTTAAAATAGTTTAGGTAAGTATAAGAATGATAGAAATTTCTAAAAGAGTTAATAGTAGGATTTTGTGCAATAAGAAAATTGTGTCTCTTAATAGATTACAGGTTTCTCTACCACATACCTTCTTTGCTCGCAGCATTAAACCTAATCTTCCCTCAAGGACAATTCTCTCAGCCTCTCTGCTTATTTAAGACTATTTTGTTCTCTCAATTCAAATGAACCAATTCTATTAATGGCATTTGTTGGAGGAAGATGCTAATGTTCTCTGTCATGTATTGCTGTAACTAATGCTACTTTCACAAAAGTCATAACTCAGGTTGCAAGTTGCGATGACCAATGTGTTGTTTTTTGGGCTGTGCTAATGAGGCACCGTCTGGACTTCACCTCTGCTTAGATTGCTGTGGTGATATGTTTGTACTGCCATGGTGATATCCATGGGCTCAGTCATTTCTCCAAAGCAAGGCTTCCAGTGTAAGATGTCAGCAAGGTGGCAAGTTTCCTTCTCATTTATATTTGGCTTTAGAATAAATTTTATTTCTTCTTCCCAGAAAATTTTACCCAGTAGGTGATGCATAGTCACCAGTATAATTATTTTTTCTACAAGATACATTTCTTAAAAATAAATCTCTGTTTTTTTCTGTCATTTGGCCTAGAGAAAAATTTCCAAATCCAGCAAAAGGTAAAAATTACCTAAATACTGAAAAGCAAAGGGACACAATGTCCATTATTACATCACTACAAATTACTCATTATCCCCTCCCCAGCTACAAGACCTTCATGTTTGCAAGGCCTGACAACGTGTTTTACCTCTCTCCACATATAGCTTTTATTGTTTACCAGTGCTAATGTCTAATTGTTTTACACTTATGTAACAAAAAAGAGCAAGAGTACAGTGATATATTCCTGGAAAAGTGTAACAATTTCTGCCTCATAGTATGGATCTGAGACTATGATGTCCATCATTTGCAACCTGCCTAGTGTATTCTTCCAAAATATATATGTTCTTTTGCACATTTGAAAGTTGTTATTAAGATCAGCTTTCTGGATTATTTAAATTTTCATTAGGATTTGTATGTTATGAGAAAAGACCCACCTAAGGAATTATGAGATATCAGTTTCAGATTGAATCTTGCCATTAGCTGGATATGTCACCCTGATCAAATCACTGAACATGTATAAGCCTCACTAGAATGAGGCTTATGTGATAGCTAATGGTTCTAATGATTCTAAGGTGTTTATTTCTGAAATACAGATATTTTATTGTAATTCTTTTCCTAAGACAAAATGCTAAATAGAGGAGTATTAGATATAAACACACACTCATAAAACATAGACATACACATCAACACACGTATGTTAATATTTTCCATATCAAACTGATTTAAAACTACTTATTTCTATAGATACTGATACAGAACATTTACTCAGTACTCTCGGAAGAGGCATAATGAAAGAAGAAGTCAAGACACAATCAAAGAGTCACTCTGGTAAGAAAAAGAAAATTTTAAGTCTAGTTATTCTTTATTTATCTTCTCAGAAGTTTATTTAAGTTTGTACCTACAATGACCACAGTACCTATATTCTGTTATTACACGATAAAATATCTTCACAAATTCTATCTATAGTTAATAGAAATGTACCTTCCATGGAAAATTTACTACATAAAATATATTTTAGAACTAATCTATATAAAAATAATAGAAAAGAAGGTTCTTTATGTTGAAAGCAATTGACTTCAGGCAATATATTGTATCCCAACATTTTATCTTTAATTTATCTTAATTACAAATGTTTCTCCTTTTTTCCCAATTGATACCCTCCTCTCCATCCCTCCCACCCTGTCCCCAGCATTGTTGTCCATGTCCATCAGTTATGCATATATGCATATAAGTTCTGTGGTTTATCTCTTCCCTTCCCCCCACCCACTCATCTGAGGGTTGTCAGTCTGTACCCTACTTCCACATCTCTGGGACTACCCTGTTCCTCAGACTGTTATGTTCATTATATTCCACAAATAAGTGAGATCATGTGATATTTGTCTTTCTCTGCTTGGCTTGTTTAGCTTAGGATAATACTCTCCAGGTCCCTCCACGTCGTCTCAAAGGATAAGAGATCTTTCTTTCTTACAGCTGCATGGTATTCCATTGTGTATATGTACCACAGCTTTTCTATCCATTTGTCTACTGATGGACACTTGAGCTGTTTCCAGATCTTAGCAATTGTAAACAGTGCTGCTATAAACATGGGGGTACATATATTATTTCTGATTGGTGTTTCAGGCTTCTTAGGGTATATTCCTAGAAGAGGGATCACTGGATCAAATGGCAATTAATTTTTAGTTTTTTGAGGTAACACCATAGTGTTTTCCATAGTGGGTGCACCAGTCTGCACTCCCACCAGCACTGCACTAGAGTCCCCTTTTCTCCACACCCTCGCCAACACTTGTTGTTTGATGTTTTGTTGATGGCGGCCATTCTGACATGTGTGAGATGATACCTCATTGTTTTCTTTAATTTGCATCTCTCTGATGATTAGTGATGTTGAGCATTTCTTCATATGTCTCTTAGACCTTTGTATGTCTTGTTTGGAGAAGTGTCTATTTAGTTTCTTCACCCTTTTTTTCTTTTTTATCTTCACCTGAGGACATTTTTGCATTTATCTTCAGGTAGAGGGGGAGGGAGAGAGGGAGGACGAGACAGAGAGAGAGAGAGAGAGAGAGAGAGAGAGAAAGAGAGAGAGAAACACCGACGTGAGAGAGACACATCAACTGGCTACCACCCACACGACCCCAACCGGGGCCGGAAACAAACTTCAACTGAGGTATGTGTCCTTAGCGGGAACCAAACCTGGGACTCTCTGGTCCGCAGGCCAACGCTCTAACCACTGAGCTAAACCAGGCAGGACTCTTTGCCCATTTTTTAATTGGGATCTTTATCGTCCTTTTGTTGAGTTGTATGAGCACTCTATATATTTTGGAGATTAACCCCTTATCTAATGTATCATTGGCAGTTATGCTCTCCCATACTGTTGGTTCCCTTTCCAATTTGATGGTTGTTTCTCTTACTGTGCAGAAACTCTTTAGTTTGATGTACTCCCATGTGTTCATTTTTTCCTTTGTTTCTGTTGCCTTAGGTGATGTATCAGTGAAGATTCTACTTTGTAAGATGTCCGAAATTTTGCTGCCTACATTTTCTTCTAGAAATTTTATGGATTCACGAGTCACATTTAAGTCTTTTATCCATTTTGAGCTTATTTTTGTGTATGGTGTAAGTTGATGGTCTAGTTTCATTTTTTTGCATGTAGCTGTCCAATTTTCCCAACACCATTTATTAAAGAGGCTATCTTTACTCCATTGTATGCTCTTACCACCTTTGTCTAAAATTAATTGAGCATAATGTCTTGGGTCAGATTCTGGATTCTCTGTTCTGTTCCACTGGTCTATATGCCTGTTCTTGTGCCAGTACCAGGCTGTTTTGATTACAGTAGCTTTGTAGTATAACCTGATGTCCGGTATTGTGATCCCTCCTACTTTGTCCTTTTTCAAGATTGCTGTGGCTATTCGGGTCTTTTTTCGATACATATGAGCTTTTGAAGTATTTGTTTTAGTTCTATGAAATATGTCGTTGGTATTTTGATGGGGATTGCATTGAATTTATAGATTGCTTTGGGTAGTATGCACATTTTAATGATGTTAATTCTTCCAATCCATGAACAAGGTATGTGCCTCCACTTTTTTATATCTTCCTCTATTTCTTTTTTCAGTGTCCTGTAGTTTTCTGCAAATAGGTTATTTAATTCTCCAGTTAAGTTTATTCCAAGATATCTTAATATTTTTGCTGCAATGGGATTGTTTTTTTAGTTTCTCTTTCTGTGAGTTCATCATTGGTGTATAAGAATGCCATTGATTTATTAACGTTAATTTTTTATCCTGCTACTTTGCCAAATTCATTTATTAAGTCCAATTGATTTTTGATAGAGTCTTTAGGGTTTTCTATGTATAATATCATGTCATCTGTGAATAATGACCGTTGCACTTCCTCCTTTCCAATTTGGATCCCTTTTATGTTTTCTTCATATCTGATTGCTGTGACTAAGACTTCCAGTACTATGTTAAATAAGAGTGGCGAAAGTAGGCATTTCAGTCTTTTTCCTGTTCTTAATGGAAATACTTTTAGTTTTTGCCCTTTCAGTATGATTTGGCTGTAGTTCTTTCATACATGGCCTTTATTATGTCGAGATATGATCCCTCTATTCCAACATTGCTGAGCGTTTTTATCAGAAATGGTTGCTGAATTTTGTTGAATGCTTTTTCAGCATCTGTTGATATGATAATGTGATTTTTATCTTTCATTTTGTTTATGTGGTGTATCACATTTATTGATCTGTGAATATTGAACCAGCCTTGCATCCCTGGGATTAATCCCACTTGGTCATTGTGAATAATTTTTTTAATGTATTATTGGATCCGATTTGCTAATATTTTGTTAAGGATTTTGGCATCTATGTTCATCAGGGATATTGGCCTGTAGTATTCTTTCTTTTTAGTGTCTTTTTCTGGTTTTGGAATTACAATTATGCTGGCCTCATTAAACGAGTTTGGAAGCCTTCCTTCTTCTTGAATTTTTTGAAATAGTTTGAGGAGAATGGGTGTTAGTTCTTCTTTGAATGTTCAGTAAAACTGCGCCGTAAAGCCATCAGGGCCTGAGCTTTTGATTGCTGGGAGAGTCTTGATTACATCTTCAATTTCTTTCGTTGTTATTGGTCTGGTCAAGTTTTCTATCTGTTCCTGGTCCAGTTTTGAGAGACTATGTATGTCTAGAAATTTGTCAATTTCGCTTACATTGTCAAATTCGTAGCCATATACATGTTCATTGTATTTTTTAACGATCCTTTGTATTTCTGTAGTGTCAGTTGTTACTTCTGCTCTTTCATTTCTGATTTTGTGTATTTGGGCTCTCTCTCTTTGTTTCTTGGTGAGTCTAGCTAAGGGTCCATCAATCTTGTTTATCTTTTCGAAAAACCAGCTCTTTGTTTCATTGATACTTTGAATTGTTTTTTTGGTCTCTATGTCATTTATTTCTGCTCTGATCTTTATTATTTCCTTCCTTCTACTTGCTCTGGGATTTTCTTTTTGTTTGCTTTCTAGTTCTTTAAGATGTGAGATTAGATAGCCTATTAGAATTTTTTCTTGTTTCTTGAGGTAGGCCTGTAGTGCTATGAACTTCCTTCTCAGAACTGCTTTTACTGCATCCCATAGATTTAGTGTTGTTTGTGTTCATTTTCATTGGTTTCCAGGAAGTTTTTAAATTCTTCCTTGATGTCCTCGATAACCCATTCATTGTTTAAGAACATGCTATTTAGCCTCTATGTGTTCAAATGTCTGCATGGTCTTATTGAAATTGGTTTCTAGTTTCATGCCATTGTGATCTGAGAAGATGCTTGATATGATTTCAATCTTCTTGAACTTGTGGAGACTTAGTTTGTGTCCTAACATGTGGTCTATCTTTGAGAATGTTCAATGTGCACTTGAGAAGAATGTGAATTCTGCAGTTTTGAGGTGTAATTCTCTGTAGATATCTATTAAATCCTTTTGGTCTAGTGTTTCATTAAGAGTCTCTGTTTCCTTGTTAATTTTTTGTCTAGAGGATCTATCCAGTGATGTCAGCGGGGTGTTGAAGTCCCCTGCTATGATTGTATTGCTGTCAATTTCTCCTTTGAAGTCCTCCAGAAGATTTTTAATATATTTTGGTGCTCCTATATTGGGTGCATATATGTTTACCAAGGTTATATCTTCCTGTTGGATAGATCCTTTCAATATTATGTAGTAGCCATCTTTGTCTCTAGTTATGGCCTTCATTTTTAAATCTATTTTATCAGATATGAGTATTGCTATCTCAGCTTTTTTTTCCTTTCTATTTGCTTGGAAGATTTTTTTCCATCCCTTCACTTTTAACCTATGTGAGTCTTTTGTTGTGAGGTTGGTCTCTTGTAAACAACAAATATATATATATATATATATATATATATATATATATATATATATATATATATATATATATATATTTCTTATCGGAGCATTCAATCCATCTACATTTAAGGTGATTATTGATATGTACATATTTATTGCCATTTTTCCTATTTCTTCTACTAATTACAGCAGTCCTTTTAACATTTCTTGCAGTGCTCATTTGGTGCTAATGTATTCCCTGAGCCTTTTTTTTTGTCTGGGAAGCTCTTTGTTTGACCTTCTATTTTGAATGATAACCTTTCTGTATAGTGTAGTCTTGGCTTCAGATCCTTGTTTTTCATGACCTTGATTACTTCATGCCATTCACTTCTGGCCTGTAGTATTTCTGTTGAGAAGTCAGCTGATAGCCTTATGGGGGTTCCATTGTAGGTAACCTGTTGCTTATCTCTTGATGCCTCTATGGTTCTCTCTTCATCTTTAATTTTTGGCATTTTAATTACTATGTGTCTTGCTGTGGGCCTGTTTGGGTTCTTCTGACTTGGGGCTCTATGCACTTCCTGAACTTGAATGCCTTCTTCCTTCACCAAATTAGGGAAGTTTTCTGTCACTATTTCTTCAAATATATTCTCTAACCCTTGTTTAATTTCTTCTTCTTTGGGGACTCCTGTGATGCGAATATCATTACATTTCCAGTTGTCCCACATTTCTCTTAAGTTGTCTTTCTGTTTTTTAATTGTTTTTTTCTTTTGATTTTCTGATTGGTTGATTATTTCTACCCTGTTTTCTAATTCACTGATCCGGTCCTCAGCTTCCTCTACTCTGCTGTTTAGTCTTTCCAATGTGTTCTTTATTTCTGCTATGTCATTCTTCATTTTTTCTTGGTGCTTCTTGATTTCAAGTTGGTTGATTTTCAATGTTTCTATGTCTTTACTCATGATGTTGATGTCCTTACTCATGCTTTTGAGCTTCCTCAAGATCATGGCTCTGAATTCTAGCTCTGTTAACTTGCTTAATTGCATTTCATTTATCTTATCTTCAGTAGAATTCTCTTGGTATTTCATTTGGGATTTGTTTCTTTGTTTCACCGTTTTGGCTATCTCAGTGGGTTTTGGAGCCTCCCAAATTTTCCCTGTGGGTGTTACTGTTCTGCTGTTTGTGGCTCCCTCTACTGGGTTTGGATGAGCATGGGAGGACCCACGTTAAACACCCTGTCAAGTCTTATTTTCCTGAGTAGATTTTCAAGCCCAGGAAAGATTTAATTATCCTCTAGCTTTTTGTCTAGAGGCTACTAGTCATGGTTACTGGAAGAACCTTTGGTTCTCATTTGTATCAAAACCTCCCTCAATTTGCATTTCAATGGCCCACCTGGGTGGTGTTGAATCTCCAAGGGAGGGGCTGCCCCCTCTCCCCAGAGACCTGGGAAGCAGTGAGATGACCACCCTCCTGTTTGGCAGCAACTCAGCAAAATCTCTGTGTGCCCTCCAAACCATGAGTCTCTCCACACAGTTCCAGTCCAGTCTTCCCTCCCTCTACCAGAGCCCAAAGTTAGTGGCTGTGGCTATTTTATTGCTCTATCTCAGCCCTCTGATTTGTGGAGTGGGCTTGGGTATTTAACCCTGAAGGCATTGCTCACAGTAAGACCACTGCTGTCCATGGGCTCCCAGCTCCCCTCTCATGCCTCCGCAATCCTACCAGTATCAATTCAGTGTCCCTGGTTAAGTGGTCCTCACAAGCTGCTTTTCTGTTGCTTTTTCCTGATAATTTGTCTTTATTTTAGTTGTAATTCCATTTTGTTCCTGGGAAATGGTCTGTGTAGCTTTTATTCATTCCACTGCCATTTTGGAATCCCTCTGTATCCCAACTTTTAAAGGAGCATGGGTTCAAGGTATTTCATAAATCCAGAAGACAGTATGAATGCATGGTTTGTCTCTGTAGTGGATTTAAAAGGTAATTGTATTGTAATGCCTATAAAATATGGAAAAGTAATACTTTCCACAGTAGCCTCATAAAGAAGATGTGTGAGATTTGCAATGTATTTGAGTAAGATGATACAGCAGACATTAACTTAAATGCACAGGAACATATTATATAAAGGGAACCAAAATTTATAAATAAGGAGGATAATATAAAAGAATGTTGTAAATATATATATTTCTTTAATCTCTTAACTTCTTCAGAGGACACACAGTTATATAAAAATAAGTATTTACAGCATAGGTTTATTCACTACCGTACTCTCCCACAGTCAGCAGTTTTAATTTTGCATTTTCAGTTATCTAAGGTCAGTCACATTCCAAATATATCAAGTGGAAAATTCCAGAGATGAATAATTCCTAAGTTTTAAATTATGAACCATTCTGTGAAGCAAGATGAGTCTCATGTTTCCCCCCTCTGTTCCACCCAGGACATGAATAATCCGTATATCCAGCATATACACACTGAGTACGCAATCTGCCCTTCAGTCACTTAGTAACCTTCTCAGTTGTCACATTAGTAAGCACTGTCATTGTATCGCAGTGCTCCTGTTGAAATAAACCTGATTTTACTTCGTGTTTGCCCCATTGTTCAAGCGTAGTGCTGCTAGCAGGTTGGATATGCCAAAGAGAATCCAAAACTTTTATCATAGGTATATTTGTATAGGAATGCTCATAACAAATTTAGGGTTTATTACAATCAGTTTCAGGCATCCATCCACTGCTGGGTCTTGGAATGTACTCCTACAGATAAGGTGGGCCTCCTGTGTAATAATAGCACAAAAAAGGGAAAGAGGTAACACAGCTATATAGAAATAACATTTCTAGATCTATCTGGAAATTTTTCAGTATCAATTTGAAGTAGATTCTTAAATTTACAGTGTTGGTAGTTACATAGTTCTGAATATGTATTTTGAAAATCCATTGAATTTCACTTTTAATATGGGAAAATGTATGGTATGCTATATATTTGGTAAAAACAGCTTTCCGAACCACAAATAGGAAAAGATTAAGAAAGATTTACATCAGTGGGAAGATATTTTGAGGGTAGAAAATTGTGATTCTTACTGTATTATAAGTTTCTCCAGCAAGTCTCCTCAGAATGCTATTTTGGTTGCTTCCCACTTACCTTACTATAGTTTGCATACTTGATTTTTATAACTTGTTTTTCTTCCTTATACCAGTTGGAGCAAGACCAGAGTAGGTAAGATATGTCCACTAATGTTTCCAGTTTTGTATTGGTATAGCTCATGTAGTTGTCCAAAAATGCTTCTAATCAATTAATGAACTTTTTTTTTCCTGCCCAATATGAAGCATTATTGTTTATTTTTAATGATACTTCAGCTGGTACCCTCTCTGTAAAGAAAAGAGTATGGTATATTTGGGCTGGCAGAATAATAGTGCAAATGTTCATATGTGTTCATAGGCTGAGCCATTTCTTCAAAGCAAGTGTTCTGCTGTGCATTATCAGGACCATGGGAGGTTTCTAACTGTACTTGCATGGCCTACTAGAACTTCACTTCCACTCAGTAAACTGTTGGTCCTGAAGTCAACTCTCAGTCGTCAATCATATTTATCCCTTCACTACACTAAATTCTCTGTAATACAATTTATGCATTTTTTATGTCACTAGACCAAGTTAATAGTTATTAACTACAGCAAAAACTTTGAGTAATAGGAGAACTCAAGTGGAAAAGAATCCAGACAGGACCCTGGTACTGCTGCAATCTTAACCAATTTCTCATTGCAAAATACAAGGTCTCCATCCAAAGAAACCAAAGAATGTACTTTCCTTAGTCCAATCAATGTCTTTATATTCTCTTAATCATAGATATCTACCTGAATAATGGTTACAGAACTTAAAGGGGAATTAAAATTTTCCTGGATGAGTCAAAGCATTTCTGACTCATGGTAAGTTTCTGTGACTATACAGTCCATGGTTTTGCTACTCGTCTTGCGGTAAAAACAAGCACACTTACAAAGACATAACTTCTACTTCATGAAGTACACCGCAAAAATAAAGAGCTTTTACTATAATCTTGGAAGTAGTTTTACTATCATGAATTATCTGGGATGATTTCAATCTGCATAAGAATGAATTTGTATGGAATAAGATCTCTTTAAGGAATTATGTGGCATAGCTCCTAAAATGTGTATCAATATTGTCATTGCCAAGATTTTTGGTTCTGGACAAAACAGCAACATCTCTGAAAATCAACATCATATGCCTATATCCTTGCTATATCTGTTCCAATTTAAGGTTTTGTGATTCTGCAATATAAACATTTCAATATAAGGCTCTTCTATATAATCAAAAATGCTAGTTACACCCAAAATGGACATACGCTCATAGAAACATATATATTCACAGGTAAATGATTTCTATGGAAATGATCGCATGATGTGTTTTTAAATCTGTTTGTTTGTGTAGGGACTAATGTGGAACGCTCAACAGAAGTAATTATACGTGGCAGCATAAAAGGGCAACTCAAGACACAATCAATGGATGTCCTAGGTAAGGACAAGAATTTAAAAAATATATAATATTTCAAGTTTACTTATCCTCTTCATACTTGAGTTAACTGTGACATTTTAAGAACATAATGCCTATAGTTTACCAGTACATGGGGAAACGTTTCAATGTATACCCTTTGTTAAGTAGTTAAAATCTTGCCTTAAATACAGCCATCCCTTGAAGATATTTTGGGTTTAGTTCCGAAGCATTTCAACACAGTGAGTATCACAAAAAGCAAGTCACATGAAAATTTTGGTTTCCCATTCTATTAAAAATTATGATTACACCATACTGCAGTCAAGTCCGTGTGCACTAGCATTTTATCTAAATAACAAATCTGTGTACATCTTTAATTAAAAACACTGTATGGCTAAAAACTGCTAATAATCACTTGAGCCTTCAGTGAGTTGTAATTTTTGCTGGTGGTGAGTCTTTCCCAAATGTGGATGGCTGCCAGTGGAACAGAGTGGTGGTTGCTGAAGTTTGGAGTAGCTGTGGAAATTTCTTAAAGTAAGACAACAGTGGAGTTTGCCATATCCATTGACCTTTTCATGGATGACTTATCTGTCGCATGTGATGCTGTTTGATAGAATTTTATCCACAGTAGATCTGCTTTTAAATTTGGAGTAGTACTCTCAAACCTCCCACTGCGTTATGAGCTAAGTTTAGCTAATGTTTTAAATCCTTTGTTGTCCATTCAATAATCTTCCAAACATCTTTTCTAAAAGTAAGTACCATCTAGAAACCACTGACTTTGTTCATTCATAAGAAGATGATCTTTATCTATTAAAATTTTATCATGGGATTGCAGCAGGTTTTCAGGCTCCAGTTCTTCAGGCTCCACTTCTTATTCTAGTTCTCTGGCTATTCTCAACACCCCACCAGTTAAGTACTTCATGGAATCCTTGAACTTTTGAAAGTAATTCAGGAGGGACAAAATTAACTATTTTCTAATTTATCTTACTATTGATATTTTGACCTCTCCCCTTAATCACAGGTTTTGTGAATGGCATATGTTATAGTGGGTCATTTCCAGAATGTTTACCAATTACTTTTCCCAGGTCCATCACAGAAAATTCTATCATGGTAGCTATGGCATTTTAAAATGCATTTCTCATTTAAATTTACCGTTTCATTAAGAAATCATTATAACGGCATTTTTAGCAATACCTTTAATATTCATACATGTAGCATATAATACGGTTAGCAGAAAAATAGGAAAGTGGGAACAAAACTCCATAGGAATCACAATTCTAAATCTCCCTAGAATGTATTTTTGTACAAATCTGAAGCATATACTAAAGGGTGACTAGGTGATCGTTGCACAACCCTGAGCTATTAATAACCATTGAATACTCATTGAATGTAGGAATATGGTATAGTTCTGTCATATGTTTTTTAAAAAATAGTTTAGGTAACTTCAAAAAGGATAGGAATTTCTAAAAGCCTTAAGTCAAGACCAGGAGAAAATGGCGGTGGAGTGAATGGAAGCTACACAGATGATGTCCCAGAACCAAACAGGGATTACAACTAAAATAAAGGCAAATCGTCAGGAAAAAGCAACAGAAAAGCAGTGGGAGGGGAAAATACAACCAGGGACACTGAATGAGTCTGGTTGGATCTGCAGAGGTGCGTGAGGGTGGCGGGCTGGGAGCCCACAGACAGCAGAGGCCTTAGCTGTGAGCAGCGGCGACGCCCACCCTCGGAGTTAAGAGCCCAAGCTGCTCCATGGCACAGAGGGCTGGGACACAGTGCTACGTAGCTACAGCCACTCACCTGGGGCTCTGGCAGAGGGAGGGTAGACTGAACTAGAACTCTGTGAGGACACCTGGGATTTGGAGGGCACTCAGAGTTTGTGCTGAGCCGCGGCCACAAAGGATGGAGGTGGCCAGCAAGTTCCTTCCCAGTTACACAGAAGAGCAGCAAAGTTTGCTCCTTCCCGGAGCTGTGGAAGCCCCTCCCTCGGAGATTCCCAGGTGAGGCAAAGAAATGCAAATTGAGGCTCATTAACAACCAGCATCTGCCCCACTCTCTGGAAATCCTCTTACACTATAAACACCTGAGGGAGTTTCTCATTCAACTGAGATCCTAAGGCTTTTCAAGTAACTGGGGCTAATAGCCTCCAGGCAAAAAGCTAGAGCATAACTGAACCATTCCTGACCTTGCAAATCTACCCAGGAAAGGGAAACTTAACTGGTGTTTAAGGAGGGCCCTCCACGATCATCCAAACACAGTAGAGGGAGCCACAACTAGCAGAACACCAACACCCAGAGGGAAAATTTGGCAGGCACCAAAACTCACTGAGATAGCAAAAATGGCGAAAAAAAGAAACAGATCCCAAATGAAAGAACAACAGAACTCTACTGAAGATGAGATAAATGAAATGCAGTTAGCAAATAATCAAAAGTAGAGTTCAGAGCCATGATCTTGAGGAAACTAAACAGCATGAGTAAGGATATCGACACCATGAAAATCAACCAAGTGGAAATAAAGAATGACATAGCAGAAATAAAGAACACATTGGAAGGACTGACTAGCAGAGTAGAGGAAGCGGAGGACCGGATCAGTGAATTAGAAGACAGAGTAAAAAAATCAACCAATCAGAAAACCAAAAGGAAAAAACAATTAAAAAACAGGAAGATACCTTAAGAGAACTGTGGGACAACTGGAAAAGTATTAATATTTGCATCATTGGAGTCCCTGAAGAAGAAGAAAATGAGCAAGGGTTAGAGAATATATTTGAAGAAATAATGACAGAAAACTTCCCTAATTTGGTGAAGAAAGAAGGTATTCAAGTTCAAGAAGCACAGAGAGTCCCAAGTAGGAAGAACCCAAACAGGCCCACACCAAGACACATAATAATTAAAATGCCAAAATTTAAAGACAAAGAGAGAATCTTCAAGGCAGCAAGAGAAAAGCAACAGGTTACCTACAAAGGAACCCCCATCAGGCTATCAGCTGACTTCTCAACAGAAACACTACAGGCCAGAAGGGAATGGCATGAAGTAATCAAGGTCATGAAAAACAAGGATCTGAATCCAAGACTACTCTACCCAGCAAGGCTGTCATTCAAAATAGAAGATCAAATAAAGAGCTTCCCAGACAAAAAAAAGGCTAAGGGAATACATTAGCACCAAACCAGCACTGCAAGAAATGTTAAAAGGACTGCTGTAATTAGCAGAAGAAATAGGAAGGAAAGTAGAACCACACTGAACAAAAATGGCAATAAATAAGTACATATCAATAATCACCTTAAATGTAAATGGATTGAATGCTCCGATAAAAAGACACAGAGTAGCGGATTGGATAAGAAAGCATAACCCATATATATGCTGTTTACAAGAGACCCACCTCACAACAAAAGACTCACATAGGCTGAAAGTGAAGGGATGGAAAAAAATCTTCCAAGCAAATGGAAAGGAAAAAAAAGCTGGGGTAGCAATACTCATATCTGATAAAATAGATTTCAAAACGAAAGCCATTACTAGAGACAAAGAAGATCACTACATAATATTGAAAGGATCTATCCAACAGGAAGGTATAACCTTGGTAAACATATATGCACCCAATATAGGAGCACCAAAATATATTAAAAATCTTCTGGAGGACTTCAAAGGAGAAATTGACAGCAATACAATCATAGCAGGGGACTTCAACACCCCGCTGACATCACTGGATAGATCCTCTAGACAAAAAATTAACAAGGAAACAGAGACTCTAAACGAAGCACTAGACCAAATGGATTTAATAGATATTTACAGAGAATTACACCCCAAAACTATAGAATTCACATTCTTCTCAAGTGCACATGGGACATTCTCAAAGATAGACCACATGTTAGGACACAAACTACGTCTCTACAAGTTCAAGAAGATTGAAATCATATCAAGCATCTTCTCAGATCACAATGGCATGAAACTAGAAATGAATTGCAACAAGAACACGCAAAGACATTTGAATACATGGAGGCTAAATAGCATGTTATTAAACAATGAATGGGTTACCGAGGAGATCAAGGAAGAAATTAAAAACTTCCTGGAAACCAATGAAAATGAACACACAACAACACAAAATCTATAGGATGCAGCGAAAGCTGTTCTGAGAGGGAAGTTCATAGCACTACAGGCCTACCTCAAGAAACAACAAAAATTTCTAATAGACTATCCAACCTCACAACTTAAAGAACTAGAAAGCAAACAAGAAGAAAACCCCAGAGCAAGTAAAAGGAAGGAAATAGTAAAGATCAGAGCGGAAATAAACGACACAGAGACCAGAGAAACAATTCAAAGGATCAATGAAACAAAGAGCTGGTTTTTCGAAAAGATAAACAAGATTGATGGACCCTTAGCTAGACTCACCAAGAAACAGAGAGAGAGAACCCAAATACACAAAATCAGAAATGAAAGAGGAGAAGTAACAACTGACACAACAGAAATACAAAGGATCATTAGCAAATACTATGAACATTTATATGGCAACAAATTCGACAATCTAAGTGAAATGGACAAATTTCTAGAAACACATAGTCTCCCAAAACTGGACCGGGAAGAGATAGAAAACTTGAACAGACCAATAACAGCTAAGGAAATTGAAGATGTAATCAAGACTCTCCCAGCAAACAAAAGCCCAGGCCCGGATGGCTTCACGGGGGAGTTTTACCAAACATTCAAAGAAGAACTAACACCCATTCTCCTCAAACTATTTCAAAAAATTCAAGAAGAAGGAAGACTTCCAAACTCGTTTTATGAGGCCAGCATAATCCTAATTCCAAAACCAGAAAAAGACACTACAAAGAAAGAAAACTACAGGCCAATATCCCTGATGAATGTAGATGCCAAAATCCTAAACAAAATACTAGCAAATCGGATCCAGCAATACATCAAAAAAATTATTCACCATGACCAAGTGGGATTCATCCCAGGGATGCAAGGCTGGTTCAACATTCGCAAATCAATAAATGTGATACACCACATAAACAAAATGAAAGATAAAAAACACATGATCATATCAATAGACGCTGAAAAATCATTCGACAAAATCCAGCACCCATTTCTGATAAAAACGCTCAGCAATTTGGGAGTAGAGGGATCATATCTCAACATTATAAAGGCCATATATGAAAGACCTACAGCCAACATCATACTCAATGGGCAAAAACTAAAAACATTTCCCTTAAGAACAGGAACAAGACAGGGATGCCCACTTTCGCCACTCTTATTTAACATAGTACTGGAAGTCTTAGCCACAGCAATCAGATGTGAAGAAAAAATAAAAGGAATCCAAATTGGAAAGGAGGAAGTGAAACTGTCACTATTCGCAGATGATATGATATTATATATAGAAAACCCTAAAGACTCCATCAAAAATCTACTAGACTTAATAAATGAATTTGGCAAAGTAGCAGGATACAAAATTAACGTCAAGAAATCGACGGCATTCTTATACACCAATGATGAACTCACGGAAAGAGAAACTAAAAAAACAATTCCATTTACCATCCCGGCAAAAAAATTAAGATACCTAGGAATCAACTTAACCAAAGAAGTAAAGGGCCTATTTGCAGAAAACTACAGGACATTGAAAAAAGAAATAGAGGAAGATATAAAAAAGTGGAAGCACATACCTTGCTCATGGATTGGAAGAATTAACATCATTAAAATGTCCATATTACCCAAAGCAATCTATATATTCGATGCAATCCCAACCATAATACCAGTGACATATTTCACAGAACTAGAGCAAATATTTCAAAAGTTCATATGGAACCAAGAAAGACCCCGAATAGCCACAGCAATCTTGAAAAAGAAGGAAAAAGTAGGTGGGATCACAATACTGGTTATCAGGTCATACTACAAAGCTACTGTAATCAAAACAGCCTGGTACTGGCACAAGAACAGGCATACAGACCAGTGGAACAGAACAGAGAATCTGGAAATTGACCCAAGACATTATGCTCAATTAATATTTGACAAAGGTGGCAAGAGCATACAATGGAGTAAAGACAGCCTCTTTAATAAATGGTGTTGGGAAAATTGGACAGCTACATGCAAAAAAATGAAACTAGACCATCAACTTACACCACACACAAGAATAAACTCAAAATGGATAAAAGACTTAAATGTGACTCGTGAATCCATAAAAAGCCTAGAAGAAAATGTAGGCAACAAAATTTCGGACATCATATGCAGTAGAATCTTCACTGATACATCACCTAAGGCAACAGAAACAAAGGGAAAAATGAACACATGGAACTACCTCAAACTCAAAAGCTTCTGCACAGCAAAAGAAACAACCACCAAAACAAATAGGGAACCCACTCTTTGGGAGAGCATAATTGCCAATGATACATCAGATAAGGGGTTAATTTCCAAAATATACAGAGTGCTCATACAACTCAACAAAAGGAAGACAAAGAACCCAATTAAAAAATGGGCAGAGGAACTAAATAGACACCTCTCCAAAAAGGACATACAAATCGCTAAGAGACATATGAAAAATGCTCAACATCATTAATCATCAGAGAGATGCAAATTAAAACAACAATGAGGTATCATCTCACACCTGTCAGAATGTTCGCCGTCAACAAATCATCAAACAACAAGTGTTGGCGAGGGTGTGGAGAAAAGGGGACTCTAGTACACTGCTGGTGGGAATGCAGACTGGTGCAGCCACTGTGGAAAACACTATGGTGTTACCTCAAAAAATTAAAAATTGAATTGCCATTTGACCCAGTGATCCCACTTCTAGGAATATACCCTAAGAAGCCTGAAACACCAATCAGAAAAAATACATGTACCCCCATGTTCATAGCAGCACTATTTACAATCACTAAGTTCCAGAAACGGCCGAAGTGTCCATCAATAGATGAGTGGATAAAAAAAGCTGTGGTATATATATACAATAGAATACTATGGAGTTGTAAGAAAGAAAGATCTCTTATCCTTCGAGACAACATGGAGGGACCTTGAGATATCATGCTAAGTGAAAAAAGCCAATCAGAAAAAGACAAATACTACATGATCTCACTTATTTGTGGAATATAATAAACAAAATGGGCTGATGAACGAAATATACCGAGTCATAGATAGGAGTATGGATCAGACTGACAAACTGCATTATAGGGTGGCAGGGGGGATGGATGAGATGAACCAAAGAACTTATTTATATGCATGTATGCATAACCAGTGGACATAGACAACAATGCTAGGGAGGTGTGGAGTGAGGGGGTGGAATGAGGAGTAGGGTGTCTGGAGGGGAAATGGAGAAACATCTGTAACAAAAATAAATCAATAAAAATTGGGGAAAAAATTAAAGATAATTGTATTGCAGTGCCTATTAAACATGGAAAAGTTATACTTTCCACAGTATCATGACAAAGGAGATGTGTGGGATTTGCAATGTATTTGAGTTTGATGACAGAGCAGACATTAACTTAAATCAGCAGGAATATATACAGAGAACGAAAAATAATAAATAAGAAGAGTCATATAAACAACGTTGTAAATATATGCATTTCTTTCTTCTCTTTTCTTCTTCAGTGGGCACACAATTATCTAAAAATAAGTATCACAAATAAGTTTATATCATAGGTATACTCAGTACCCTAGACCCCATTGTCTGCAGTTTTAATTAGTACATTTCAGTAATCCATGTTCAATCAATTCAAAAGTGTCAAATGGAAAGTACCAGATGAATATTTACTAAGGTTTAAACTAAGAACCATATTGTGGAGCATGATGAATCTCATGATGTCACCCTCTGTCCAACCCAGGACATAAATAATCCATTCGTCCAGCATATACACTGAGTATGCAACCTGACCTTTAGTTACATATTAGCCTTCTCAGTTTTTGCATCTATAAGCACTGTCATGTTGTCCCAGTGCTTGTTGAAATAAACCTGATTTTACCTCATAATGGCCCCCTTGTTCAAGCATAGTGATGCTAGCAGTTTGGATATGCCAAAGAGAATACAAAACTTGTATCATAGGTATACATGTATAGGAATCTTCATACTATAATTAGGGTTTATTACAATTCAGTTTCAGGCATCCATCCACTGCTGGGTCTTAGAATGTATCCCCTACAGATAAGGTGGACCTGCTGTGTAATAATAGCACAAAAGGAGAAAAGGGGTAATGTAGCTATATAGGAATAACATTTCTAGATCTATCTGGAATATTTCTTCAGTGTCAATCTGAAGTAGAATCTAAAATTTACAGTGTTGGTAGTTACACAACTCTCTCTCTCTCTCTCTCTCTCTCTCTCTATATATATATATATATATATATATATTTATATATATTTATATATATATATATTTATATATAATGTACATATATTTAATTTTTTTCTTTTTTGATTTTAGAGAGAGAGGAAGGGTGAGGGAGGGAGATATAGAAATATTGATGAGGGAGAACATCAACTGGCCACCTACTCCATGCCCCCCACTGGGGATCAGGCCCACAAACTGGGCATATGACCTGACTGGGAATCAAACTGGCAACTTCTTGGTTCATGGGTTGACACTCAAACACTGAGCCACAACTCCAGGCTGAATATATATTCAAAAAAGTCATTAAATTCTCTTTTAATATGATCAAAATACATGGTATGCTATATATTTGGCAAAAAATAGCTTTCCGAACTATAAGTAGGAAGAGTTTAAGAAAGATTCATATCAGTGGGAAGATATTATGAGGTAAGAAAACTGTGATTCTTACTGTGTTATCAGTTACTCCAGAATTTCTCCCCTCAAATACTATTCAGATTGCCTCCTGCTAACCTTACTATACTTTGCATACTTGATTCTTATCACTTGATTTTTCTTACTTATACCGGTTGGAGCAGTACCTGTGGAAGTAAGATATGTCCACTAATGTTTCCCAGTTTTGTGTTGCTACAGCTCATGTATCTTTCTCAAAATTCTTCTAATCAATTAATGAACATTTGTTCTTTCTAATATAAAACATTATTATGTTAATGATTCCTGAGTGGGTATCCTCACTGTAAAGAAATCGACGTGGTATGTTTGGGCTGGCAGAATCACAGTGCAAACTTTCATATATATTCATGGGTGCAGCCATTTCTTCAAAGCAAGTGTTCTGCTGTGCATTGTCAGGACCATGGGAGGTTCTAACTGCACTTGCATGATCTACTAGAAATTGACTTCCACTCAATAAATTGTTGGACCAGAAGTCAACTTTATGTTGTCAATCATATTTATCCCTTTCACAACACTAATTTATCTTTAATACCTTTTATACATTATTTATGTCACTAGACCAAGTTAATAGTTATTAATTATAGCCAAAACTTTGAATCATATGGAAACTCAAGTGGAAATAAATCCAGACAGAACACTGCTACTCCTGAAAACGTAACCATTTCCTACTTGCAAAATACAAGGTTTCCATTCAAAGAAACAAAAAAAAAATGTACCTTTATTAGTCCAATAAATGTCCTTTTATTCTCTTGGTCATGAATATATACCAGATTTATAGTTACAGAAATTAAAGGAGAATTAAAATTTTTCTGGATGAGTATTTCTGACTTATAGTAAGTTTCTGTGACTACACAGTCCATGGTTTGCTACTTGTCTTCTGGTAAAAGAACAAACACACAAAGAGTTGAGTTCTTCAAGAAGTACAGCCCCCCAAAAAAGAGCTTCTAATGTAATCCTGGAAGTAATCTTACTGTCATAAATTATCTGGGATGATTTCAATCTGCATATCAATGAATTTGTATGAAATAAGATCTCTTTAAGGAATTATGTGTCATAGCTACTAAAATGTGTATCAGTTTTCTCATTTCCTAGATATTTGTTCTGGACAAAGCGGTAACATCTTAAACATCAACATAATATTGCTATATCCTTGCTAGATCTGTTCCAATTTAAGGTTTTGTGATTCTGCAATCCAAACATTTCATATAATGCTTTTCTGTATGATCAAACATGCTAGTTACAACCACAATGCACACACAATCAGGGAAACATATATATCCACAGATAAAAGATTGGAATGGAAATGTTCATATGGTGTGTTTTGAAATCTGTTTGTTTGTGTAGGGATTAACGTGGAAAGCTCAACAGAGGCAATTACACCTGGCATAATAAAGGGACTACTCCAGCACCAATCAATGGATTTTCCAGGTAAGGACAAGAAATTAAGAAATATAATATTTCAGGTTTACTTATCTTCCTAGTACTTGAATTAACTTTGGATATTTAAGAACAAAAGTTCCTATAGTTTACTATTACAAGGAAAAAAGTTTTGATGTATATCCTCCATTAAGTAGTTAAACTCTTGACTTAAATACAGCCATACATTGAAGATATTTTTGGTTTGGTTCCAAAGCATTTCTACAGAGTGACTATGACAAAAAGCAAGTCACATGAAATGTTTGGTGTGCCATCGTGCTAAAAATGATTACACTATACTGAAATCTACCCTGTGTGCACTAGAATTTTATCTAAATTACAAACCTATGCACATCTTTAATTGAAAACAGACTATGACTAAAAACGACTAATAATCACCTTTGCCTTCAGTGAGCTGTAATTTTTGTTGGTGGACAGTCTTTGCCAAATGTGGATGGTTGCTTATGGATCACAGTAGTGGTTGCTAAAGGTTGGGGTATCTGTAGAAATTTCTTAAAGTGAGACAACATTGGAGTTCGCCACATCCATAGACTTCTTTTCATGGATGATTTCTCTGTAGCATTGATGCTGTTTGATAGCATTATATCCACAGTAGATCGGCTTTTAAATTTGGAGAAGTACTCTCAAACCTGCCACTGCATTATGAGCTCAGTTTAGCTAATGTTTTAAATCCTTTGTTGTCCATTCAATAATCTTCAAAACATCTTTTCTAAAATAAATACCATCAAGAAAGCACTTTGATCATTCATAAGAAGATGCTCCTTATCCATTAAAATTTTATCATGAGATTGCAGCAGGAATTCAGCCACCAGATCTTCAGGCTCCACTTGTTATTCTAGTTGTCTTGCTATTCCCAACACCCTACCACTTAAGTCCTTCATGGAATCCTTGAACTTTTCCAAATCATTCCATATTGTCAAAATCAATTATTTTCAAATTTCTCTTTCTATTGATATTTTGACCTCTCCCCTTAATCACAGATTTTGTGAATGGCATATGTCATGGTGGGTCACGTGCAGAATGTTTACCAATTACTTTTCCCAGATCCATCAGAACATTGCATCAGAGCTATGGCATTGCAAAATGTATTTTTCATACAAATTTATAGTTTCTTTAAGAAATAATTATAATGGCATTTTTAGCAATGCCTTTAATATTCATATATGTAACACATATATGGTAGCAGAAAAAGGGAAAGTAGGAACAAAACTGTATAGGAATCACAATTCTATATGGCCCTAGAATTTATTTAGTACAAATCTGAAGCATATATTAAAGGGTGACTATGGTGACTGTTGCACAACCCTTGAATAACCATTGAATAATCATTGAGTGTGGGAATATTGTATAGTTCTATTATATATATATATGTGTGTGTGTGTGTGTGTGTGTGTGTGTGTGTGTGTGTGTGTGTATTTAAAATAGCTTAGGTAAGTTTAAGAATGATAGGAATTTCTAAAAGACTTAAGTCAGTAGTAGGATTTTGTGCAATAAGAAAATTGTGTCTCTTAATAGATTACAGGTTTCTCTACCACATACCTTCTTTGCTCGCAGCATTAAACCTAATCTTCCCTCAAGGAAAATTCTCTCAGCCTCTCTGATTATTTAAGACTATTTTGTCCTCTTAATTCAAATGAACCAATTCTATTAATGGCATTTGTTGGAGGAAGACCAATGACTAACATATGGTTGCTAAGGTTCTCTGTCATGTATTGCTGTAACTAATGTTACTTTCATAAAAGCCGTAACTCAGGTTGCAAAGTTGCGATGACCAATGTGTTTTTTCTTGGGCTTTGCTAATGATGCCCCATCTGGACTTCACCTCTGCTTAGATTGCTGTACAGGGTGGTATGTTTGTATTGCCATGGTGATATTCGTGGGCTCAGTCATTTCTCCAAAGCAAGGCTTCCAGTGTAAGATGTCTGCAACATGACAAGTTTCCTTCTCAGTTACATTAGGCATTGGAATAGATTTCATTTCTTCCTCCCAGAATACGCTACCCAGTATGTGATGCATAGTCACCATTATAATTATTCTTTCTGCAAGACGCAGTTTTAAAAAATAAATCTCATTGTGGTATTTTTTACGTGAAATTTTAATGTGAAAATTACCTAAATACTAAGAAGGAAAGTGACACAATATACATGGTCACATCTCTGCAAATTACCTATTTTCCCCTGCCCAGCTACAAGACCTTCATGCTTGTAACATTTGACAACGTGCTTTAACTCTCTTCACGAACAACTTTGATGCTTTATCAGTGCTAATGTCTAATGGTTTTAAACTTATGTTACATAAAAGCGCATGAGTACATTGATATATTCCTGGAAAGGCAAACAATTTCTGCCTCACAGTATGGATCTGTGACTATGATGACCATAGTTTGCAACCTGACCAAGAAAACCTGTTTGCAATCACCCGCCCTGTTTATCCTTCCAAAATATATGTGTTCTTTTGTAAGTTCGAAAGTTATGCTATTAATATAAGCTTTTGCAGATGATTTAAATTTTCAATAGGATTTGTATGTTATGAGAAAAGACCCAGGTTAGGATTTATGAGACATCAGTTTCGGATTGAATTTTGCCATTTGCTGGATATGTCACCCTGATCAAATCACAAACATATATAACCCTCAGTACAATGAGCCTTATATGATCACTAATGGGTCTAGTGATTCTAAGGTGTTTATTTCTGAAATACAGACATTTTATTGTAATTCTTTTCCTGTGACAAAATGCTAAATAGAGGAGTACTAAACACAAAAACACACTCATAAAACAACACATACACAAACATATCAACACACATATGTTAATATTTTCAGTACAAAACTTATTTAAACTGCTTATTTCTATAGATACTGATACAGAATACTTACCAACTGCTTTTGGAAGAGGTATAATAAAAGGGGAAGTCAAGACACAATCAAAGAGTCACTCTGGTAAGAACAAGAAATTTGTAAGTCTAGTTATTGTTTATTTATCTTCTCAGAAGTTTATTTAAGTTTGGACCAGCAATGACCACAGTACCTATATTCTATTATTAGACCATTAAACACTCTCATAAATTCTTCCTATAATCAATAGAACTCTATCCTCAATGGAATATTAGCTACATAATATATAATTTAAAACGCATCTATTTATAGTGATCCACAAAAAGGCAAAACTATTGTGAGCTTTGAATATGCTTTTTGGTAGCCTATAAAATGTAATATAATCCCAATAAATATCCAGGCACAGAAGGACAAAAAGCCTCCAAAGGGGAGGCTAACCCCATCTCCAGATTTGCTACTCTGCATTGTCTAAGATGCCCTGGTTTTACCATAGAATATATGACACATGCAACGAAACCTCAAGTGTGAACTATACGCAGGGAAAAGCAAGGCCCAAAAACTAATGTTGCATATTCCAGTTTTACTTATTTATATAATTTATATATTTTTTAAGTAAAGCATCCTATGCTTAAATCAGAAAGGAATGTAAGTCACTCTTCTCATCAAATAAAAGTATCAACTAAAAGATAGAATTATATAATTTAAATAAAAACATTGAGAAATGTGGCATTGAAATTCTAATAACTATAAAGTAAAATTCACTAGAGTGGCTCAAGCATTGAATTGATTGGTCAAAAGAAAGAGTCTCTACACTTAAAATAATGGGAACTGTAAGTAGAGCGGAGAGAAAAGGGCCAAAAAATCATGGGGAGAAATAATAGCTGGAATTTCTCAAACAAATTAGATGATATAGAGCAAACTGTACACCCAAGCTCAATGTAATCTAAGTAGAGCAAGTACACTAAATTGCACAACCAAACCTATCATGGTAAAAGATATGAAGGACAGAGAAAATTATTAAAGCCACAAAGGGGAAACAACTCATCATGGAAAAGAGAAACCTGGTGAGATGAATAGCTGATTTCAATCATGAACAATGGAGGCCTGCAGGCAGTTGGATGACATTTTTACTGAGAAAATAGAAAAAAAACTGTCATCAAGGATGTTATATCCAGCCAAACTCTCTTTCAGAGTGTAGGAGACAAAAAGAGATTCCCAATTTCAATAAAAACTTAAAAGAGGACTCTGGCTGCCAGCAGACCTGATTTAAAATACTAGAAAGAAAGTTCTTTATGTTGAAAGCAATTGACTTAAGGCAGTAATTTGTATCCCTCCTTTAAAGGAGCATGGGTGCAAGGAATTTCATAATTCCAAAAGGCAGTATGAATGCCTTTTTGTCTCTGTAGTGGATTTAAAAGGTATTTTTATTATAGCGCCTATAAAATATGGGAAACTAATACTTTCCACTATAGCATGACAAAGGAGATATGTGGAATTTGCAATGTATTTGAGTTTGATGATAGAGCAGACATTAACTCAAATGCACAGGAACATATAAAAAGAACCAAAAATTATCAATAAGGCGGATCATGTAAAAGAATATTGTAAATATATACATTTCTTTCTTCTCTTAACTTCTTTAGAGGGCACACAGTTATCAAAAAATAAGTATTACAAGTAAGTTTATATCATAGGTATTCTGAGTACCATAGTGCCTCATTGTCTGTAGTTTTAATTAGTGCATTTTAGTAATCCATGCTCAATCTCCATCCAAACGTGTCAAATGGAAAATTTCAGGTGAATAATTCCTAAGTTTTAAATTAACAACCATTCTGTGGAGCACAATGATTCTCATGATGACCCCTCTGTCCCACTCAGGACAAGGATAATTTGTTTGTCCAGCATATATACACACTGAGTATGCAACCTAACCTTTAGTTACTTAGTACCATTCTTAGTTGTCACATCAGTAAGCACTATCGTGGTATCTTAGAGCTTGTGTGGAAATAAACCTGATTTTACTTCATAATGGCCCCATTACTCAAGCATAGTGATGCTAGCATTTTGGATATGCCAAAGAGAATACAAATTTTTATCATAGGTATATTTGTATAGGAATGCTCATAATATATTTAGGGTTTATTACAATTCAGTTTCAGTCATCCACCCTCTGCTGGGTCTTGGAATGCGTCCCCTACAGATAAGGTGAGCCTGCTGTGTAATAATAGCACAAAAGGAGGAAAGAGGTAACACAGCTATATAGGAGTAACATTTATAGATCTATCTGGAATTTTTTCAGTATCAGTCTGAAGTAATTTTTAAAATTTACAGTGTTGGTAGTTACACAACTCTGAATATATATATATATTTTAATTTTTTTCCTTTATGAGTTCTAGAGAGAGAGAAAGGGAGATGAGGGAGATATAGAAATATCAATGAGAAAGAACATCAACCTGCCTCCTCCTGCATGGCCCCCACTGGAGATCAAGCCCACAACCTGGGCATGTGCCCTGACCGGAAATTGAACAGTCGACTTCTTGGTGCATGGGTCAACACTCAACCACTGAGCCCCAACTCCGGGCTGAATATATATTAAAAAAATCCATTATATGTTCTTTTAATATGGGGAAAATATATGATATACTATATATTTGCTAAAAATAGCTTTCCAAAATACAAGTAGGAAGAGTTTAAGAAAGAGTTACATCAGTGGGAAGATATTTTGAGGGAAGAAATTGTGATTCCTATGGTATTATCAGTTACTCCAGAATTTCTCCCCTCAAATGCTATTCTGATTGCCTCCTGCTAACTTTACTATATTTTGCATACTTGATTTTTATGACTCGTGTTTTCTTACTTGTACCTGTTGGAGCAAGACCAGAGCAGGTATGATATGTCTACTAACATTTTCCAGTCTTGTATTGCTACAGCTAATCTATCTTTCCCTAAATGCTTCTAATCAACTAAGGAACATTTGTTTTGCCCAATATAAGGCGTTCTTGTTAATTTTGTTAATGGTACCTGAGTGGATACCCTCTCTGTAAGGAATGCAGTGTGGTGTGTTTGGGCTAACAGAATCATAATGCGCCCTGGCCGGTTTGGCTCAGCGGTTAGAGCGTCGGCCTGCGGTCCAGAGAGGCCCAGGTTCGGTTCCCACTAAGGGCACGTACCTCGGTTGCAGTTTGTCCCTTAGTTGGGTCATGCAGGAGGCAGCCACTCGATGTGTCCCTTTCACGTCCATGTTTCTCTCTTCCTCTCTCTCCCTCCCACTCTATCTGAACAAAAATGGAAAAATGTTCTCAGGTGAGCATTAAAAAAAAGAATCATAGTGCAAACTTTCATATATGTTCATGGGCACAGCCATTTCTTCAAAGCAAGTATTCTTCTGTGCATTGTCAGGACCTTGAGAGGTTTCTAACTGCACTTGCATGGTGTACTAGAACTTGACTTCCATTCAATAAATTGTGGGACTAGAAGTCAACTTTACATAGCCAATCATATTTATCCTTTTCACAACACTAATTTCTATTTAATACCTTTTATGCATTATTTATGTCACTAGACAAAGTTAATAGGTATTAATTTTAAAAAAAACTTTAAATCATATGAAAACTCAAGTGGAAATAAATCCAGATGGAACACTACTACTCCTGCAAACTTAACCATTTCCTCCTTGCAAAATACAGGTCTCCATCCAAAGAAACCAAAAAAATGTACCTTTATAGTCCAATCAATGTCTTTTTATTCTCTTAATTATGGATATATGCCTGATTTACAGTTACAGAAATTAAAGGGGAATTAAAATTTTCCTGGATGAGTCAAAGTATTTCTGACTCATGGTAACTTTCCGTGACTAAACAGTCCATGGTTTGTTGTCTTCCGGTTAAAGAACAAACACACAAAGAGTTAAGTTCTTCAGAAGTATACCCCAAAGAAAAAAGAGCTTTTAATGTGATCCTGGAAGTAATTTTGCTATCATAAATTATCTAGGATGATTTCAATCTGCAAAAGAATGAATGTGTATGGAATAAGATCTTTTTAAGGAATTATGTGGCATAGCTCCTTAAATGTGTATCAATTTTGCCATTTTCTAGATATTTGATTCTGGACAAATCAGTAACATCTCTGAACATCAACATCATATACCTATATCCTTGCTAGATCTGTTCCAATTTAAGGTTTTGTGATTCTGCAATCCAAACATTTCATATAATGCTTTTCTGTATAATCAAACATGCTACTTACACCCAAAATGGACACACGCTCATAGAAACATATATATTCACAGGTAAAAGATTTCTATGGAAATGATCATATGATGTGTTTTGAAATCTGGTTCTTTGTGTAGGGACTAATGTGGAACGCTCAACAGAAGCAATTACACGTGGCATCATAAAGGGGCAACTCAAGGCACAATCAATGGATTTCCCAGGTAAGGACAAGAAATTTAAAAATATAATATTGCAGGTTACTTATCCTCTTAGTATTTGAATTAACTGTGGATCTCTAAGAACAAAAGTTCCTATAGTTTACTTTTACATGGAGAAAAGTTTTCATGTATACCCTTCATTAAGTAGTTAAACTCTTGCTTTAAGTACAGTCATACACTGAAGGTATTTTGAGTTTTAGTTACAAAGCTTTACAACAAAGTGACTATCACAAAAAGCAAGTCACATGAAATTTTTGGTGTCCCATCATATTAGAAATTATGATTACACTATACTGTAGTCTACTCTATGTGCACTAGCATTTTCTCTAAATAACAAATCTATGCATATTGAATTAAAAACAGTGTATAGCTAAAAACTGCTAATAATCACCTTTGCCTTCAGCGAGTTGTAACTTTTACTGGTGGACAGTCTTTCCCAAATGTGGATGGTTGCTTATGGATTAGAGTGGTGATTGCTGAAGGTTGAAGTATCTGTAGAAATTTCTTAAAGTGAGACAACATTGGAGTTTGCCACATCCATAGACTTCTTTTCATGGATGATTTCTCTGTAGCATTGATGCTGTTTGATAGCATTATATCCACAGTAGATCGGCTTTTAAATTTGGAGAAGTACTCTCAAACCTGCCACTGCATTATGAGCTCAGTTTAGCTAATGTTTTAAATCCTTTGTTTTCCATTCAATAATCTTCAAAACATCTTTTCTAAAATAAATATCATCAAGAAAGCACTGTCTTTGATCATTCATAAGAAGATGCTCCTTATCCATTAAAATTTTATCATGAGATTGCAGCAGGAATTCAGCCACCAGATCTTCAGACTCCACTTGTTATTCTAGTTGTCTTGCTATTCCCAACACCCTACCACTTAAGTCCTTCATGGAATCCTTGAACTTTTCCAAATCATTCCATATTGTCAAAATCAATTATTTTCTAATTTCTCTTGACCTCTCCCATTAATCACAGGTTTTGTGAATGGCATGTATAATGGTGGGTCATTTCCAGAATGTTTACCAATTACTTTTCCCAGATCCATCAGAGCAAATACTATCCATGGTAGCTATGGCATTTCAAAATGCATTTATCATATAAATTTATAGTTTAGGAAATAATTATAATGGCATTTTTAGCAATGCCTTTAATATTCATATATGTAACACGTATATGGTAGCAGAAAAAGGGAAAGTAGGAACAAAACTGTATAGGAATCACAATTCTATATAGCCCTAGAATTTATTTAGTACAAATCTGAAGCATATACTAAAGGGTGACTATGGTGACTGTTGCACAACCCTGGACTATTAATAACCATTGAATAATCATTGAGTGTGGGAATATTGTATAGTTCTATTATATATGTGTGTGTGTGTGTGTGTGTGTGTGTGTGTGTGTGTGTGTATTTAAAATAGCTTAGGTAAGTTTAAGAATGATAGGAACTTCTAAAAGACTTAAGTCAGTAGTAGGATTTTGTGCAATAAGAAAATTGTGTCTCTTAATAGATTACAGGTTTCTCTACCACATACCTTCTTTGCTCGCAGCATTAAACCTAATCTTCCCTCAAGGAAAATTCTCTCAGCCTCTCTGATTATTTAAGACTATTTTGTCCTCTTAATTCAAATGAACCAATTCTATTAATGGCATTTGTTGGAGGAAGACCAATGACTAACATATGGTTGCTAAGGTTCTCTGTCATGTATTGCTGTAACTAATGTTACTTTCACAAAAGCCGTAACTCAGGTTGCAAAGTTGCGATGACCAATGTGTTTTTTCTTGGGCTTTGCTAATGATGCCCCATCTGGACTTCACCTCTGCTTAGATTGCTGTACAGGGTGGTATGTTTGTACTGCCATGGTGATATTCGTGGGCTCAGTCATTTCTCCAAAGCAAGGCTTCCAGTGTAAGATGTCTGCAACATGACAAGTTTCCTTCTCAGTTACATTAGGCATTGGAATAGATTTCATTTTTTCCTCCCAGAATACGTTACCCAGTATGTGATGCATAGTCACCATTATAATTATTCTTTCTGGAAGACGCAGTTTTAAAAAATAAATCTCATCGTGTTTTTTTTAACTTGAAAATTACCTTAATACTAAAAAGGAAAGGGACACAATGTCCATGCTCACATCACTGCAAATTACCCATTTTCCTCTCCCCACCTACAAGACTGTCTTGCTTGTAAGAATTTACAATGAGCTTTAACTCTCTCCACATATAACTTTGATTCTTTATCAGTGTCAATGTCTAATGGTTTTACACTAATGTAACATAAAAGCTCATGAGTAAATTGGTATATTCCTAGAAAAGTCTAACAATTTCTGCCTCACAGTAGGGATCTGTGACTATGATGACCATAGTTTGCAACCTGACCTTGGAAAGCCTGTTTGCAATCACCTGCCCGGTTTATCCTTCCAAAATATATGTGTTCTTTCGTTAAGTTTGAAAGTTTTGTTATTAATATAAGCTTTCTGGGATGATTTAAATTTTCAATAGGATTTGTATGTTATGAGAAAAGACCCAGTTAAGAATTTATGAGACATCCGTTTCGGAATGAATTTTGCCATTAGCTGGATATGTCACTGATCAAATCACTGAACATGTATAACCCTCAGTAAAGTGAGGCTTATGTGATCACTAATGGCTCTAATGATTCTAAAGTGTGTATTTCTGAAACAGATATTTTATTGTAATTCTTGTTCTGCGACAAAATGCTAAATAGAGGAGTACTAAACACAAACACACACTTGCAAAGCAACAAACATACATACACATCAACACACATATGTTAATATTTTCAGTAGAAAACTTATTTAAAACTGCTTATTTCAATAGATACTGATACAGAATACTTACCAACTGCTTTTGGAAGAGGTATAATAAAAGGGGAAGTCAAGACACAATCAAAGAGTCACTCTGGTAAGAACAAGAAATTTGTAAGTCTAGTTATTGTTTATCTTCTCAGAAGTTTATTTAAGTTTGGACTAGCGCCCTGGCCGGTTTGGCTCAGCGGTTAGAGTGTCGGCCTGCGGTCCAGAGAGACCCGGGTTCGGTTCCCGCTAAGGGCATGTACTTCGGTTGCAGTTTGTCCCCGGCCCTGGTTGGTCATGCGGGTGGCAGCCACTCGATGTGTCCCTTTCACGTCGATGTTTCTCTCTCGCTCTCTTCTTCTCTCTCCCTCCCACTCTATCTGAACAAAACAAAAACAAAAATGTCCTCGGGTGAGGATAAAAAAAAAAAAAAAAAGTTTGGACCGGCAATGACCACAGTACCTATATTCTATTATTAGACCATTAAACACTCTCATAAATTCTTCCTATAATCAGTAAAACTCTACCTTCAATGGAATATTAGCTACATAATATATGTTTTAAAAAGCATCTTTGTCACAAAAGACAAAGCTATTGTGAGCTTTGAATATGCTTTCTGAAAGCCTATAAAATGCAATATAATCCCTTTATATGTTAGACTTAATGGGATAGTTGCTTTGTATTTGCAAAAGTAAAAAATTTACATAATGCATGGGTTTAGAAGAAAATTAAACAATATAAATATAGCATTGTATTTATTCCATCCTTGTGATTAAACTATCAGGCTAATTTCTAATATCTCAGGTGAATTAGTGACCTTTAAGTTTTGTTTTTTGTTTGATACAGTTTAGAGTATCATATACTGCTCCTTGTCCTTGTAGATCAGTACATAACATACTTCATCATGATATTTCATATGGTACTAAAGGAAGCAGGCAGGCAACAGAGCAATCAGGGAGGAGACAGTAAAAGAGGCTTTCAAAACAACTGGCATGAAAATGTGACTGTGTTCAAGCCCTACGTTCCTACCCTCACAGGAGCAACAGTAGAAGCTTGACACTGCAGGGAAGATAACTCCAATAAAACAGGAGAGTTCAGTCCTATCACTCAATAAATAACCAGGCACAGAAGGATAAAAAGACTCCAAAGGGGAGGCTAACTCAGTCTCCAGATTTGCTACTATACATTGTATAAGATGCCCTGGTTTTATCATAAAATATATGAGACATGCAAAAAAAAAAAAAAGCAAGTGTGAACTATACACAGGAGAAAAGCAATGCACAAAAACCAAAAACTAATGCTGCATATTCCAGTTTTACTTATTATATAATTTATATATTTTTTAAGTAAAGCATCCTATGCTTAAATCAGAAAGGAATGTAAGTCACTCTTCTCATCAAATAAAAGTATCAACTAAAAGATAGAATTACATATGAAAATAAAAGCATTGAAAAATGTGGCATTGAAATTCTAATATCTGTATAGTAAAATTCACTAGAGTGGCTCTAGCATTGATTTGAATGGTCAAAAGAGTCTCTACACTTAAAATAATGGGAACTGTAAGTAGAGTGGAGAGGAAAAGGCCAAAAAATCATGGGGAGAAATAATAGCTGGAATTTCTCAAACATATTAGATGATATATAGCAAACTGCACTCCCAAGCTCAATGTAATCTAAGTAGAGCAAGTACACCGAATTGCACAACCAAACCTATCATGATAAAAGTTGTGAAGGATAGAGAAAATCATAAAGCCACAAAGGGGAAACAACTCATCATGGAAAAGAGAAACCTGGTGAGATGAATAGCTGACTTCAATCACGAACTGTGGAGGCCCACAGGCAGTTGGATGGAATTTTTACTGAGATAATAGAAAAATCTGTCATCGAGGATGTTATATCCAGCCAAACTCTTTTTCAGAGTGAAGGCGAGAAAAAGAGATTCCCAATTTCAAAAAAATAAAAACTAAAAAGAAGAGTTGGCTGCCAGCAGACCTAATTGAAAATACTAGAAAAGAAGGTTCTTTATTTTGAAAGCAATTGACTTCAGGCAGTAATTTGTATCCCTCCTTTAAAGGAGTATGGGTTCAACGAATTTCATAATTCCAAAAGGCAGTATGAGTGCATTTTTGTCTCTGTAGTGAATTTAAAAGGTGTTTCCATTGTAGTGCCTATAGAATATTGAAAAATAATACTTTCCACAATAGCATGACAAAGGAGATGTGTGGGATTTGCAATGTATTTGAGTAAGATAGAGCAGACATTAACTTAAATGCACAGGAACATATAAAGAGAACCAAAAATTATCAATAAGACAGATTATATAAAAGAACATTGTAAATATATATATATATTTGTTTCTTCTCTTAACTTCTTCAGAGGGCACACAGTTATCAAAATATAAGTATCCCAAATAAGTTTATATCATAGGTATACTCAGTACCATAGTGCCCCATTGTCTGCAGTTTTAATTAGTGCATTTTAGTAATCCATGTTCACTCTCCATCCAAACTTGTCAAATGGAAAATTTCAGATGAATAATTCCTAAATTTTAAATTAACAACTATTCTGTGGAGCATGATGAATCTCATGATGTCCCTTCTGTCCCACCCAGGACATGAATAATCCATTTGTCCAGCATATACACACTGAGCATGCAACCTAACCTTTAGTGACTTCTCAGTTGTCGCTTCGGTAAGCACTGTGATGGTATCGCATGTGCTTGTGTTGAAATAAACCTGATTTTACTTTATAATGGTCCCATTGTTCAAGCATAGTGATGATACCAGTTTGGATATGCCAAAGAGAATCCAAAACTTTTATCATAGGTATATTTGTATAGGAATGCTCATAATATATATAAGATTTATTACAATCAGTTTTAGGCATCCATCCACTGCTGGGTCTTGGAATGTATCCCCTACAGATAAGGTGGGCCTGCTGTGTAATAATAGCACAAAAAGGGGAAAGTAGTAACACAACTATATAGGATTAGCATTTCTAGATCTACCTGGAAATTTTTCAGTATCAATCTGAAGTAGATTCTTAAATTTACAATGTTGGTAGTTACACAGTTCTAAATATATATTTTAAAAATCTATTGAAATTCTTGTTTAAAATGGGGAAAATGTATAGTATGCTATGTATTTGGTTAAAATAGCTTTCAAAACTACAAGTAGGAAGAGATTAAGAAATATTTACATCATTGGTAAGATATTTTGAGGGGACTAAAGTGTGATTCCTACTGTATTATCAGTTACTCCAGCATTTCTCCCCTCAAATCCTATTCTGATTGTCTCCTGCTAATCTTACTATACATTGCATACTTGATTCTTATGACTTGGTTTTTCTCACTTATACCGGATGGAGCAAGAGCAAGTAAGATATGTTCACTAACGTTTCCCAGTTTTGTGTTGCTACAGCTCATATTTCTTTCCCAAAATGCTTCCAATCAATTAATGAATATTTATTCTGCCAAATATGAGGAATATTTTAATTTTGTTTTTGATACCCCAGCTATTACCCTCTCTGTAAAGAAAATGGTATGGTACGTTTGGGCTGGCAGAATCATAGTGAGAACTTTTATATATATTTATGGACTCAGCCATTTCTTCAAAGGAACGTTCTGCTGTACAGTGTCAGGACCATGGGAGGTTTCTAACTACACGTGCATAGTCTACTAGAACTCAACTTACACCCAATAAACCATTCACCCTGAAGTCAACTATAGGTCATCCATCATATTTATCCCTTTGATAACATTAATGTCTCTGTAATATCTTTCATGCATATTTTATGTCACTAGACAAAGTTAATAGTTACTCATTATAGTAAAAACTTTGAATCGTATGAAAATTCAGGTGGAAATGAATCCAATCAGGACCCTGGTCCTGCTGCATTCTTGCAAATCACCAGGTCTCCATCCATAGGAACCCAAGAAGACACTTTTTCTCAATCCAATCAATGCATTTTTATTCTCTTAATTATTGATATCTACTTATTTTACAGTTACAAAATCTAAAGGGGAATTAAAAATTTCCTGAGTGAGTCCAAATATTTCTGACTCATCATAAGTTTCTGTCACCACACAGTCTATGGTTTGCTACTTGTCTTGTAAAAAACAGAGAAACCAACAGAGTCAAACAAGCAACTAAGTTCTTCCTCATGAAGTACATCCCTATAGAAAGAGTGAGCTTTTAATGTAAGTCTAGAAGAAATTTTACTTTCATAAATTATCTGGGATGATTTTAATTTGCATAAGAGAGAATTTGTATGGAGTAAGATCTCTTTAAGGAATTATGTGCCATATCTCCTAAAATGTATATCAATTTTGTCATTCCTTGGTAATTTGCTTTTGGACAAATCACTAAAAATCTCTGAACCTCAACATAATATGACATATCCTTACTCCATCTGTTTCAATTTAAGGTTCTGTGTTTCTAAATTGAGGTATTACAGTACAACACTTTTCTCTATAATCACATATGCTAGTTACACCTAACATAGACACATACTCATGGAAACATATATACTCACATGTAAATTATTTGTACATAAATGATCATATGATGTGTTTTGAAATCTGTTTGTTTGTGTAGGGACTAGTGTAAAACGCTCAAAAATTGCAGTTGCTGGTGGCATAACACAGGGACAACTCAAGACACAATCAGTGGATCTCCCAGGTAAGGACAATTTAAAAAATGTAATATTTCAGGTTTACTTATCCTCTTAGTAGTTGAAGTAAGTGTGGATCTTTAAAAACAAAAGTTCCTATAGTTTAATATTATATGGAGGAAATTTTTCATGAATACCCTCCTTTAATTAGTTCCATTCTTGCCTTAAGTACAGGCATACCTTGGAGATATTTTTAGTTTTGTTCCAGAGCATTGTACTAGTGTGACTATCACAAGAAACAAATCACATGAAATTTTTTGTTTTTCATAGTGTATAAAAGTCACGACTACACTATACTGTATGCAATAGCATTTTATCTAAAAAATAAATCTATGCACATCTTTAGTTAAAAATATTTTATGGCTAAAAGTTCCTAATAATCATCTGAGACTTCAGTGAGTTGTAATTTTTACTGGTGGAGAGTCTTTCCCTAATGTTGATGGATGGCTGCTGACAGATCAGAATAGTAGTTGCTGAAGGCTGGCGTAGCTGTGGAAATTTCTGAAAATAAGACAACAATAGAGTTTGCCACATCCATGGACTCTGCCATCCAGGTTGATTTCTTTGTTACTTGCAATGCTGTTTAATAGCATTATGCCCACAGTAGATCTTTTTTAAAATTGGAGTACTACTCTCAAAACCTGCCACTTCTTTATCAGCTAAGTTTTGGTAATGTACTAAATCCTTTGTTGTCAATTTAACAATCTTCACAGCATCTTTTCTAAGAGTAGGTTCCATCTCAAGAAACCACATTCTTTGACAATTCATAAGAAGATGCTCCTCACCCAGTAAAGTTTTATCATGAGATTGAAGCAGCAATTAAGCCTCCAGTTCTTCAGGCTCCACTTGTTATTGTAATTGTCTTGCTATTTCCACCACATCACCAGTTACTTCCCTCATAGAAACTTGGAACTTTTTAAAGTCATTCAAGAGGGTCAGAATCAACTTTCAAACTCCTGTTATGATTGATGTTTTGATCTCCTTCATGAATCACAGGTTTTGTGACTGGCATATATCATAGTGGGTCATTTCCAGAATATTTACCACTTAATTTTCCCAGGTCCATCAGAGCAAATGCTATCAATGGTAGCTATTGCATTTCAAAGTGCATTTCTCCTATATTAAGAGTTGAAGTTACTCAAAATTACTCTTCTTCACCCAATTGCTTCAGAATGGATATTGTGTTAGCTGGTGTAAAACACTAGTAGTCTCATTGGCCATCTCCGTCAGATCTCTTGGGTGAGCAAGTACTTTGACAGTTTGCAGCAATATTTTGAAATGAGTCTTTTTTTCTCGTGGTAGGTCCAACAATGGGCTAAAATATTCATAAATCCATGTTGTAAACTGATGTGCTCTAATCTGTGTTTTGTTCTAATTATATAGCACAGGCAAGGTAGGTGGAACATAGTTCTGAAGGGTCCTAGAATTTTTAGACTAGCAAATGAGCATTGGCTTCCAAGTAAACTCACCAAATACATTAAATACTAACAATATGGTCAGACTGTTGTTTGAAACTCTGGAGAGAATCACTGACATTTCCTCTCTAGCTATGAAGGTTCCTATGGGCATCGTCTTCAAATATGAGTCTTCTTTGTCAGCACTGAAATCTGTTGTGCAGTGCAGCCATCTTCAATAATTATCTTAGCTAGAGCTTGTGGATAATTTCATGCAGCTTCTTCATGAGCACTTGTTGCTTCACTTGGCTCTTTTATGTTTATGGAGGTGGCTTCCTTTTTTTTTTTTTAACCTCCTGAAACAATCTCTAGGAACTTCAAACTTTTTTTTTTCTATATTCTTCATAGTATTAAAGACAGTTAGGGTCTTTTTCTGGATTAGAGAGAGGCTTAAGCGAATGTTTTGTCTGCTTGATCTTGTATCAAAACCACTAAAATTGTCTCCATGTCAACAATAAGGCTGATTTGGTATCTTATCCTCCTTGGGATCTGTGGAGTAACACCTTTAATTTCCTCCAATAACTTTTCCTCTGTATTCACATCCTGTCTTACAGCTGCAAGTGACCTAGCTTTGGGCCTGTCTTGGTTTTTGTCATGCCTTCCATACTAAATGTAATCATATCTAACTTTTTATTTAAGGGAACTGTGTGAGACTTTTCCTATCACTAGAACTCTTAGAGGCAAGTATGGAATTATTAATAAGCCTCGTTTCAATATTCTTGTTTCTCAGAGACTAAAGAGACCAAAGGTAAAATAAAGAAACAGGAATGGTCAGTGAGTAGAGCAATCAGATAATACACCACATTTATCAGTTAAGTTTGTCATATTATATGGGCAATGTATGAGGAACTTCAAAACTTTTATAATAGTAACATCGAAGATCCCAGTTTATGTATCACTATAACAACTGTAATACTAATGAAAATATTTGATGTATTGCAAGATTACCAAAATGAGACTCAGAGACACAAAATGAGGAAATTCTGTTAGGAAAAGGGCCCCAATTACTTCCTTAATGTAGCATTGCAAAAAACCTCCAATTTGTAAAACATGCATTATTTGTAAAGAAAAATGAAGATATGATGAAAATATTTCATCAAATAGATAGTATCAACCAAGAGTTAAAAATGAATAAAAAAGAACCAAATGCAAATTCTGGAATTGAAAGATATAATGAGTAAAATGAAAAAAAAAAAATCCCTGGAGAGGTTCAAAGGAAGATTTGATTGGCCTGAAGAAAGAACAAGCACACTTACAATTATGGGAATACCTAAAGGAAAGTAGAGAGGAATGAGCCATAAAATATTTCAAGAAAGAGAGCTAAAATTTTTTAATACAATTTAATGAAAGTTATTTATCCATATACACATCTGAGCTTACTGAGACCTAAGTCAAATGAGCACAAAGAAATCCACAATCACAATCATTATTGTAAAAATGTTGAAAGACAAAGAGATAGACAGCTGATGATCACAAAAAGAACTGAGTCAGATGAGCAGGTGATGGAGCATCAGAAACTATGGAGGCCAGAAGGCATGGAATGGAATAGTCAAAGTGTGTAAGAGAAGTCTGTCAACTAGGAATTTTGTAATAGCAAACTATTTTCTAAAACTGAAGGTGAAATAAAGAGATTTCTAAATTAATAAAAAGTGAAAGAATTCATTGCTCACAGACCTGCTTTATAAGACATGCTAAAAAAAAGATGTCATCACACAAGTAATTTGAAACCACACAAAAGAAATGAAACAATGCACATTCCACAAAAAAATCACTCAAAATAATTTGAGAATTACAGAAGGCAATGTAAATGCATATCTGACTCTTTTCCTAATTGTTTTAAAGGCAATTGTATAAAACAATAGGTATAACATGTATTGTTGAGACTCACATACAGACATATGGTATATTTCACAAAAGCAGCATAAAGGAGATGGTGAGAACAAAGGATGAAGTAGAGTAAGAAAATGACACTAGACCAACAGGAAGCGATTAGAAGAACCAAAGATTGTAAATCAGAAGTTTATGTAATAAACACTCTAAATATTTTCTTCCTCGAACTTTGTCTCTCAGCTTTCTTAAAATTTATAGTTTCATTTAGAAATAATTATAACAGCATTTTTAGCAATGCTTTTATATTCATACATGTAACATAATACAGTAGCAGAAAAATGGGGAAGTGGGAATAAAACTGTGTATGAATCACATTTGTATATCTTCCTGGAATTCATTTAGTATAAATCTGAAGCATACACGAAAGGGGTGTTTATGCTGATTGTTGCACAACTTTGTACTATTAATAACCATTGAATAGTCATTTAATGTGGGAATATTGTATAATAATATGTTATATGTTTTTTTTTAAAAATAGCTTTGGTAACTTCAAGAAGGGTAGGATTTTTTAAAAGACTTAAATCAATGGTAGGATTTTGTGAAAAAAGAAAACTGTGCCTCCTTATAGATTATAGTTTTCCCCACCACTTACCTTTTTTGCTCACAACATTAAAACCAATCTTCCCTCAAGAGAAATTCTCTTGCTTTTCTGATTGTCTAAGAATTTTTTGCTCTCTCAATGCAAATAAATTAACTCTTCTAGTGGTATTTGTTGGAGGAAGACCAAGGACTAAATTAAGTCTGCTAAGGATCTCTGTCATGTGTTACAGTAACTAATATTACTTTCACAAAAGTCGTAACTCAGATTGTAAAGTTGTGATGCCCAATCCATTGTGTCCTGGGATTTGCTAGTGAGGCCCTGTCTGGATTTCACCTCTGCTTAGATTGCTGTGGTGGTATGTTTGTACTGCCATGTATTCATGGGCTCGATCATTTCAACAAAGCAAGGTTTCCAGAGTAAGGTGTCTGTATCAAGGCAAGTTTCCTTCTCAATTACATTTGGCATTGAAATCAATTTTATTTCTTCTTGCCCAGAAAACTTTATCTAGTAGGGTGACATAGAGTAACCAATCTAATTATTCTTTCTATAAGATGCACTTAAAATTTTTTTCTTATATTTTTTCTGTCATTGGGCCTAGAAGAAGTAGTTTCCAAATCCAGGAAAAGGTAAAAATTACCTAAAGACTGAAATGGAAAAAGACACAATACCTATGCTCACATCACTGCAAATTACCCATTTTCCCCTTCCCACCTAGAAGACCTACATGCTTATAAGACTTAACAACGCATTTGAGTCTCTCCATATATAACCTTTATTTTTTAACAACACTAATATCTAATTGTTTTGCACTTACATAAAAAAAGAAGATGAGGGCATTGATATATTTCTGGTGAAGCCTAAGAATCGATGCCCCACAGTAGGGATCTGTGACTATGATGACCATATTTTGCAATCTGACCTGGGGAAACCTGTTTCACCCACCCCAATATGTTTTTCCTTATGTACATTGGTAATCTATGTTATTAACATTAGCTCTCTAGGATGATTTAAATTTGCAAAAGGATTTGTATGTTATGAGAAAAGTTCTAATTAAGGAATCATGAAACATTAGTTTTTTATTGAATTATGTCATTAGCTGGATATGTTATCCTCATGAAATCACTAAACATGTATAAGCCTCAACACAATGAGACTTTGTGATCACTAATGGCTCTAATAATTCTAAAGTGTTTATTTCTGAAACACAGATATTTCATTATAATTCTTTTCCTCTGATATAAAAGCAATTAGAGGAGTAGTAGACACAAACACACTTAGATTCACAACACACACACATACACATCAACACACATATGTTAATATTTACCATACAAAACTACTTTGAAACTACTTATTTCTACAGATACTGATACAGAACACTTATTGGGCCCTTTTGGGAGAGGTATAATAAAGGGGAAAGTCAAAACACAATCAAAGACTCTTGCTGGTAAGAACAAGAATATTACGAGTCTAATTATAGTTTATTTATCTTCTCAGAAGTTTAAGTTTCAGCCTTCAATGGCCACAGTACTAATATTCTATTATTACATGATATAATATTTTCATAAGCTCTTCTTATAATTAGTAAAACTCTACCATCAGTGGAAAATTAGCTATGCAATATATGTTTTAGAACTCATCTATTTAAAGTGATCCACAAAAATCCAATGCTATTGTGAACTTGAAATATGTTTGTCGGACAATTTTAAAATGTATTACACTCTCTTTATTAGACTCAATTGGATAGTTGATTTGTGTGTGCAAAAGCAGAATAGCTACCTTAAGAATGGGTTTGGAGGAGGAATTTATAAAATAGATATTACTTTTGTCATTAATTCCCTCTGTGTGATTAAGCTATCAGACAAATTTCTAATATCTCAGGTGAATTAGTGTCCTTTAGGGTTTTTTTTTTTAAATACAGTTTAGTGTATTCTTGTCCTTGCATTCAGTACTTAATACACTTCATCATGACGTTTGATATGGTACTACAGGAAGCAGGCAGGTAACAGGGTGATAAGAGAGGAGAGAGTAAAAGAGAGGTTTTCAAAACAACTGTCATTCATAGGTGATGGTGTTCATGCCCCAATTCCCTACCTTCACAGGAAAAACACTAGAAGCTTGAAACTGCAGGGAAGCTGACTTCAGTAATATAGGAAAGAGTCCAGCCTCATCAATAACAAGGCACAGGATGACAAAAAGCCTCCAAAGGAGAAAGGAAACCAGTCCCAAGATTTGCTACAATCCATTGCCTAAAATGTCCTGTCTTTACCACAAAATATATGAGACATGCAATGAAACAACAAGTGTGAACTATACACAGGAGAAAAGCAGACCACAAAAACTCTTTTTGTGTATTCCAGTTGTAGGTTGTTATATAACTAATATATTTTTTAAGTAAAGCTTCCTATGCTTAAAACAGAAAGGAATATAAGTGACAATATCTCATCAAATAACATATCACCAAAAAGATAGAACTATATATGAAAATAAAAACATTGAAAACTGTGGTATTGAAATACTAATAACTGTAAAGTAAAATTCACTAGAGTAGCTCAAGCATAGATTTGAATGGTCAGAAGAGTATCTACACTTAAAATAATGGGAACTATAAGTAGAGTGGAGAGAAAAGAGCCAGAAAATTATGGGAATAAATAATGGCTGAAATTTTGCAAACATAATAGATGATAAATAGCTCTGTGCACATCCAAGTTCTATGTGATCTAAGTAGAATAAATACAATGACATACACAACCAGATCTATTATGGTAAAAGTTAATGAAGGACTGAGAAATTCATAAAAGCCACAAAGGGGAAACAACTCATCATGGAAAAGAGAAATTTGGTAAGATGAATAGCTGCATTAAAATCACAAACTTTGCAGTCCCAGAGGCAGTGGGATGACATATTCAAAGGTATAATGGATAAAATTGTTACCAAGAATGTTATATTCAGCCAAACTAAATTTCAAATTGAAGGTAAGAAAAAGAGATTTCCATTTTTGAGAAAGAAAAGAGATATTTGGTTGCTAGCAGACCTGACTTAATAGTAATAGTAAAGTAAGTTTTTCATGTTGAAAGCAATTAACTTCAGTCAGTATATGTATCTTTCCTTTAAAGTAGCATAGGTTCAAGTAATTCTATAATTCTAAAAGACAGTGTGAATGTATGTTGTATTTCTGTAGTTGATTTAAAATGCAATTGCTGAGCATTTTAATCAGAAATGGGTGCTGGATTTTTGTCGAATGGAACAAGACAGGGATACTCACTTTCGCCACTCTTATTTAACATAGTACTGGAAGTCTTAGCCACAGCAATTAGACATGAAGAAAAAATAAAAGGGATCCAAATTGGAAAGGAGGAAGTGAAACTGTCATTACTTGCAGATGACATGATATTGTACATAGAAAACCCTAATGACTCCATCAAAAATCTATTAGACTTAATAAATGAATTTGGCAAAGTAGCAAGATACAAAATTAATGTCAAGAAATTGATGGCATTCTTATACACCAATGATGAAATCACAGAAAGAGAAACTAAAAAAACAATCCCATTTACCATTGCAGCAAAAAAAAATTAAGATACCTAGGGATAAACTTAACCAAAGAAGTAAAGGACCTCTTCACAGAAAACTCCAGGTCATTGAAAAAAAAATAGAGGAAGATATAAAAAAGTGGAAACATATACCTTTTTCATGGATTGGAAGAATTAACATCATTAAAATGTCCTTACTACCCAGAGCAATCTATAGATTCAATGCAATCCCCATGAAAATACCAATTACATATTTCACAGAACTAGAACAAACACTCCAAAAGTTTATATGGAACGAAAAAAGACCCCGAATAGTTACAGCAATCTTGAAAAAGAAGAACAAAGTAGGAGGGATCACATTACCGGATTTCAGGTTATACTACAAAGCCACTGTAATCAAAACGGCCTGATACTGGCACAAGAACAGGCAGATAGATCAATGGAACAGAATAGAGAACCCAGAAATTGACCCAAGACATTTTGCTCAATTAATATTTGACAAAGGTGGCAAGAGCATACAGTAGAGTCAAGACAGTCTCTTCAATAAATGGTGTTGGGAAAATTGGACAGCTACTTGCAAAAAAATGAAGATAGACCACCAACTTACACCATATACGAGAATAAACTCAAAATGAATAAAAGACTTAAATGTGACTTGTGAATCCATAAAAATTCTAGAAGAAATGTAGGCAACAAAATTTCAGACTTCATACACAGCAGAATTTTCACTGATACAACACCTAAGGCAAGAGAAACAAAGGAAAAAATGAACACACGGGACTACATGAAACTAAAAAGCTTCTGCACAGCAAAAGAAACAACCATCAAAATGGAAAGGGATCCCACTATATGGGAGACCATAATCGCCAATGATGCATCAGATAAGGGGTTAATCTCCAAAATATATAGAGTGCTCATACAAGTCAACAAAAGGAAGACAAAGAACCCAATTGAAAAATGGGCAGAGGACCAAAATAGACACCTCTTCAAACAGGACATATGACAAGGACAGATGGCCAAGATACATATGACAAAATGCTCAATGTCACTAATCATCAGTGACATGCATGAATCGAGAGATGCAAATTAAAACAACTATGAGGTATCACCTCACACCTGTCAGAATGGCTGCCATCAACAAATCATCAAACAACAAGTGTTGGCGAGGGTGTGGAGAAAAGGAGACTCTAGTACAATGCTGGTGGGAATGCAGACTGGTGCAGCCACTGTGGAAAACACTATGGTGTTACCTCAAAAAGCTAAAAATTGAATTGCCATTTGACCCAGTGATCCCATTTCTAGGAATGTACCCTGAGAAACCTGAAACACCAACCAGAAAGAATATATGTACCCCTATGTTCATAGCAGTACTATTTACAATAGCTAAGATCTGGAAACAGCCCAAGTGTCCATCAGTAGACGAATGGATAAAAAAGCTGTGGTACATATACATAATGGAGTCCTATGCAGCTATAAGAAAGAAAGATCTCTTATCCTTTGAGATGACATGGAGGGACTTGAAGAGTATTATCCTAAGCGAAACAAGCCAAGCAGAGAAAGACAAATATCACATGTTCTCACTTATTTGTGGAATATAATGAACATAACAGTCTGAAGAACAGGGTAGACCCAGAAACGTGGATGTAGGGTACAGAATGAAAACCCTCAGAAGAGGGGGTGGTGGGGGGAGGGAAGAGATAAACCACAGAACTTATATGCATGTACGCATAACTGATGGACATAGACAACAAAGCTGGGGATGGGTCGGGGGGTATGGAGAGGAGGGTGTCAGTGGGGGAAAAAGAAGAAACATCTGTAACAAAAACAAATTAATAAAAAATATGCAATTACATAATCAAGATGTATTTCATTATATAATTGTGCCTATAAAATATGGAAAAGTAATTCATTCCACAGTAACAGCACAAAGGAGATGTGTAGGAGTCACAATGTATTTGAGTAAGATGATACAGCAAATTTTAACTCAAATGCACAGGAGCATATGAAGAGAAACCAGAATTATAAATAAGAAGGCTATTATAGAAGAATGTTGTGAATATATACTTTCTCTTCTTTCTTCTCAACTTCATCAGAAGGCATACAGTTATATAAAAATAAGTATCACAAATAAGTTTATATCATAGGTGTATTCAGTACCATAATACCCCATTATCTGCAGTTTTAATTTGTGCATTTTCAGTTACCCATGGTCAATCACGATCCAAGTATATCAAGTAAGAAATTCTAGAAATAATTAGCTCATAAGTTTTAAATTATTCAGCATTCTGTACAGAGTGATGAATCTCATGCTGTCCCCCTCTGTCCCACACAGGACATAAATAATAAATTTTTCCAGTGTACACATGCTGAGTATACTACCAACCCTTTAGTCACTTAGTAGCCCTCTTGTTTATCACATCAGTAACCCTGTCATGATATTGCAGTGCTTGTGTTAAAGGAAACCTGATTTTACTTCATTATGTCCCCAACATGCAAGAGTAGTGATGCTGGCAGTTGGGGGTTCCAAGGAGAAGACAAAAAATTTATCATAAGTAAGTTTGTATTAAAAAGCTCACACTATATTTAGGGTTTGGTACAACTCATGGTGTCAGGCATTCATCTACTGGGGGGTCTTGGAACATATCCTCCTGCCGATAAGGTGTGTCTGATGTGTAATAATAGCACAAAAACTGGAAAGAGGTAATACAGCTATTTAGGAGAGATCTAGGATATTCCTAGATCTCTATGGAATTTTTTTTTTACTATCAATCTGAAATAGAATCTAAAATTTACAATGTTGATAGTTACACAGCTCTGAATGTATATTTAAAAATCCATTGCATTTTATACTTTATATGGGCAAAATGTATGATATTCTATATATATAATAAAAATAGCTTCCTGAAATAAAAATGGTAAGATATTAATAAAGACTTAAAGCAATGGGAAGATGTTCTGAGAAAAGAAAATTGTGATTTTTATTGTTATAGGTTTCTCCAGCATTTCTCCCCTGAAATGTTATTTTGATTGCCTCCCACTTAATTTAGTATACTTTTCATACTTGATCCTTATTACTTGGTTTTTATTACTTATACCTATCAGAGAAAGAACAGAGCTGCTAAGATATATCTGATAACGTTCCCCAGTTTGGTGAAGCTACAGTTTGTATGTTTAACCAAATATTTCTTTTTTTTTTATTTTTTATTTTTTTTTCTTTATTAATTTATTTTTGTTACAGAGGTTTCTCCTTTTTTCCCCATTGACACCCTCCTCCCCATCCCCCCACCCCGTCCCCAGCTTTGTTGTCCATGTCCATCACCCATGCATACATGTGCATAAGTTCTGTGGTTTATCTCTTCCCCCCCCACCCCCTCTCCTGAGGGGTGTCAGTCTATACCCTACTTCCACGTCTCTGGGTCTACCCTGTTCCTCAGACTGCTATGTTCATTATATTCCACAAATAAGTGAGATCATGTGATACTTGTCTTTCTCTGCTTGGCTTGTTTAGCTTAGGATAATACTCTCGAGGTCCCTCCACGTCGTCTCAAAGGATAAGAGATCTTTCTTTCTTACAGCTGCATAGTACTCCATTGTGTATATGTACCACAGCTTTTTTATCCATTCATCCACGGATGGACACTTGGGCTGTTTCCAGATCTTAGCTATTGTAAATAGTGCTGCTATGAACATGGGGGTACATGTATTTTTTCTGATTGGTGTTTCAGGCTTCTTAGGGTATATTCCTAGAAGTGGGATCACTGGGTCAAATGGCAATTCAATTTTTATTTTTTTGAGGTAACACCATAGTGTTTTCCACAGTGGCTGCACCAGTCTGCATTCCCACCAGTAGTGTACTAGAGTCCCCTTTTCTCCACACCCTCGCCAACACTTGTTGTTTGATGATTTGTTGATGGCGGCCATTCTGACAGGTGTGAGGTGATACCTCATTGTTGTTTTAATTTGCATCTCTCTGATGATTAATGATGTTGAGCATTTCTTCATATGTCTCTTAGCCATTTGTATGTCCTTTTTGGAGAGGTGTCTATTTAGTTCCTCTGCCCATTTTTTAATTGGGTTCTTTGTCTTCCTTTTGTTGAGTTCTATGAGCACTCTGTATATTTTGGAAATTAACCCCTTATCTGATGTGTCATTGGCAATTATGCTCTCCCATGGAGTGGGTTCCCTATCTGTTTTGATGGTTGTTTCTTTTGCTGTGCAGAAGCTTTTGAGTTTGATGTAGTCCCATGTGTTCATTTTTTTCCCTTTGTTTCTGTTGCCTTAGGTGATGTATCAGTGAAGATTCTACTGCGTATGATGTCCGAAATTTTGTTGCCTACATTTTCTTCTAGGATTTTTATGGATTCACGAGTCACATTTAAGTCTTTTATCCATTTTGAGTTTATTCTTGTGTGTGGTGTAAGTTGATGGTCTAGTTTCATTTTTTTGCATGTAGCTGTCCAATTTTCCCAACACCATTTATTAAAGAGGCTATCTTTACTCCATTGTATGCTCTTGCCACCTTTGTCAAATATTAATTGAGCATAATGTCTCGGGTCAATTTCCGGATTCTCTGTTCTGTTCCACTGGCCTATATGCCTGTTCTTGTGCCAGTACCAGGCTGTTTTGATTACAGTGGCTTTGTATTATAAGCTGATATCCGGTATTGTGATCCCACCTACTTTGTCCTTCTTTTTCAAGATTGCTGTGGCTATTCGGGGTCTTTTTTGGTTCCATATGAACTTTTGAAATATTTGTTCTAGTTCTGTGAAATATGTCACTGGTATTTTGATGGGGATTGCATTGAATCTATAGATTGCTTTGGGTAATATGGACATTTTAATGATGTTAATTCTTCCAATCCATGAACAAGGTATGTGCTTCCACTTTTTTATATCTTCCTCTATTTCTTTTTTCAATATCCTGTAGTTTTCTGCAAATAGGTCCTTTACTTCTTTGGTTAGGTTTATTCCTAGGTATATTAATTTTTTTGCCGCGATGGTAAATGGTATTGTTTTTTTAGTTTCTCTTTCCGTGAGTTCGTCATTGGTGTATAAGAATGCCATAGATTTCTTGACGTTAATTTTGTATCCTGCTACTTTGCCAAATTCATTTATTAAGTCTAGTAGATTTTTGATGGAGTCTTTAGGGTTTTCTATATATAATATCATATCGTCTGCGAATAATGACAGTTTCACTTCTTCCTTTCCAATTTGGATCCCTTTTATTTTTCCTTCTTGTCTAATTGTTGTGGCTAAGACTTCCAGTACTATGTTAAATAAGAGTGGCGAAAGTGGGCATCCCTGTCTTGTTCCTGTTCTTAAGGGAAATGTTTTTAGTTTTTGCCCATTGAGTATGATGTTGGCTGTAGGTCTTTCATATATGGCCTTTATTATATCAAGATATGATCCCTCTACTCCCAAATTGCTGAGAGTTTTTATCAGAAATGGGTGCTGGATTTTGTCGAATGATTTTTCAGCATCTATTGATATGATCATGTGGTTTTTATCTTTCATTTTGTTTATGTGGTGTATCACATTTATTGATTTGCGAATGTTGAACCAGCCTTGCATCCCTGGGATGAATCCCACTTGGTCATGGTGAATAATTTTTTTGATGTATTGCTGGATCCGATTTGCTAGTATTTTGTTTAGGATTTTGGCATCTACATTCATCAGGGATATTGGCCTGTAGTTTTCTTTTTTTGTAGTGTCTTTTTCTGGTTTTGGAATTAGGATTATGCTGGCCTCATAAAACGAGTTTGGAGGTCTTCCTTCTTCTTGAATTTTTTGAAATAGTTTGAGGAGAATGGGTGTTAGTTCTTCTTTGAATGTTCGGTAAAACTCCCCCGTGAAGCCATCTGGGCCTGGGCTTTTGTTTGCTGGGAGAGTCTTGATTACATCTTCAATTTCCTCAGCTGTTATTGGTCTGTTCAAGTTTTCTATCTCTTCCCAGTCCAGTTTTGGGAGATTATGTGTTTCTAGAAATTTGTCCATTTCACTTAGATTGTCTAATTTGTTGCCATATAAATGTTCATAGTATTTGCTAATGATCCTTTGTATTTCTGTGGTGTCAGTTGTTACTTCTCCTCTTTCATTTCTGATTTTGTGTATTTGGGTTCTCTCTCTTTGTTTCTTGGTGAGTCTAGCTAAGGGTCCATCAATCTTGTTTATCTTTTCAAAAAACCAGCTCTTTGTTTCATTGATCCTTTGAATTGTTTCTCTGGTCTCTATGTCGTTTATTTCTGCTCTGATCTTTACTATTTCCTTCCTTCTATTTGCTCTGGGGTTTTCTTTTTGTTTGCTTTCTAGTTCTTTAAGTTGTGAGGTTAGATAGTCTATTAGAAATTTTTGTTGTTTCTTGAGGTAGGCCTGTAGTGCTATGAACTTCCCTCTCAGAACTGCTTTCGCTGCATCCCATAGATTTTGTGTTGTTGTGTGTTCATTTTCCTTGGTTTCCAGGAAGTTTTTAATTTCTTCCTTGATCTCCTCGGTAACCCATTCATTGTTTAATAACATGCTATTTAGCCTCCATGTATTCAAATGTCGTTGCATGTTCTTTTTCCCATTGATATCTAGTTTCATGCCATTGTGATCTGAGAAGATGCTTGATATGATTTCAATCTTCTTGAACTTGTAGAGACGTAGTTTGTGTCCTAACATGTGGTCTATCTTTGAGAATGTCCCATGTGCACTTGAGAAGAATGTGAATTCTATAGTTTTGGGGTGTAATTCTCTGTAAATATCTATTAAATCCATTTGGTCTAGTGCTTCGTTTAGAGTCTCTGTGTCCTTGTTAATTTTTTGTCTAGAGGATCTATCCAGTGATGTCAGCGGGGTGTTGAAGTCCCCTGTTATGATTGTATTGCTGTCAATTTCTCCTTTGAAGTCCTCCAGAAGATTTTTAATATATTTTGGTGCTCCTATATTCGGTGCGTATATGTTTACCAAGGTTATATCTTCCTGTTGGATAGATCCTTTCAATATTATATAGTGACCTTCTTTGTCTCTAGTAATGGCCTTCGTTTTGAAATCTATTTTATCAGATATGAGTATTGCTACCCCAGCTTTTTTTTCCTTTCCATTTGCTTGGAAGATTTTTTTCCATCCCTTCACTTTCAGCCTATGTTAGTCTTTTGTTGTGAGGTGGTCTCTTGTAAACAGCATATATATGGGTTATGCTTTCTTATCCAATCCGCTACTCTGTGTCTTTTTATCGGAGCATTCAATCCATTTACATTTAAGGTGATTATTGATATGTAGTTATTTATTGCCATTTTTGTTCAGTGTGGTTCTACTTTCCTTCCTATTTCTTCTACTAATTACAGCAGTCCTTTTAACATTTCTTGCAGTGCTGGTTTGGTGCTAATGTATTCCCTTAGCCATTTTTTGTCTGAGAAGCTCTTTATTTGACCTTCTGTTTTGAATGACAGCCTTGCTGGGTAGAGTAGTCTTGGATTCAGATTCTTGTTTTTCATGACCTTGATTACTTCATGCCATTCCCTTCTGGCCTGTAGTGTTTCTGTTGAGAAGTCAGCTGATAGCCTGATGGGGGTTCCTTTGTAGGTAACCTGTTGCTTTTCTCTTGCTGCCTTGAGGATTCTCTCTTTGTTTTTAATTTTTGGCATTTTAATTACTATGTGTCTTGGTGTGGGCCTGTTTGGGTTCTTCTTACTTGGGGCTCTCTGTGCTTCTTGAACTTGAATGCCTTCTTTCTTTACCAAATTAGGGAAGTTTTCTCTCACTATTTCTTCAAATATATTCTCTAACCCTTGCTCATTTTCTTCTTCTTCAGGGAGTCCAATGATGTGAATATTATTACGTTTCCAGTTGTCCCACAATTCTCTTAAGCTGTCTTCCTGTTTTTTCATTGTTTTTTCCTTTTGGTTTTCTGATTGGTTGATTTTTTCTACCCTGTCTTCTAATTCACTGATCCGGTCCTCAGCTTCCTCTACTCTGCTGTTTAGTCCTTCCAGTGTGTTCTTCATTTCTGCTATGTCATTCTTCATTTCTTCTTGCTGCTTCTTCATTTCTTCTTGCTGCTTCTTCATTTCCACTTGGTTGGTTTTCAGTGTTTCTATGTCTTTGCTCATGGTGTGGATGTCTTTACTCAAGGTGTTGATGTCCTTACTCATGCTGTTGAGCTTCCTCAAGATCATGGCTCTGAATTCTAGCTCTGTTAACTTGCTTAGTTCCGTTTCATTTATCTCATCTTCGGTAGAGTTCTCTGGTTCTTTCATTTGGGCTCTGTTTCTTTGTTTCCCCATTTTGGCTATCTCAGTGGTTTTTGGAGCCTGCCAAATTTTCCTGTGGATGTTGGTGTTCTGTTGTTTGTGGCTCCCTCTACTGGGTTTGGATGAGCGTGGGAGGACCCACGTTAAACAGCACCCTGGAGTCTTACTTTCCAGGGTATATTTGCAAGCCCAGCAAAGGTTAAGTTATCCTCTAGCTTTTTGCCTAGAGGCTATTAGTTGTGGTTGCTTGAAGAGCCTTGGGTTTTCAGTTGAATGAAAACCTCCCTCAGGTGTTCAGTGTGAGAGGATTTCCAGGGGGTAGGGCAGATGCTAGTAGTTAATGAGCCTCAGTTTGCATTTCAATGGCCCTCTAGGGTGTGAATGGATCTCCGAGGGAGGGGCTGCCACCTCTCCCCAGAGCCCTGGGATGGAGTAGGCCACAGTCCTGGGTGGCCGCAACTCAGCAAAAACTCTGAGCTCCCTCTAAATCCCAGGTGTCCCCACACAGTTCCAGTCCAGTCTGCCCTCCTTCTGCCGGAGCCCAGGTGAGTGGCTGCGGCTATTTTAGCGCTCTGTCCAGGCTCTGCGCGGTGGAGCTGGCACGGGCTTCAGAGCTCTCTGCCCCGGCTCCGCGTGGTAGAGCTGGCACGGACTTCAGCGCTCTCTGCCCCGGCTCCGCGTGGTGTAGCTGGCGTGGACTTCAGCGCTCTCTGCCCCGTCTCCGCGCGGTGGAGCTGGCGCGGGTTTTAGCACTCTCTGCCCCGTCTCCGCGCGGTGTAGCTGGCGCGGACTTCAGCGCTCTCTGCCCCGTCTCCACGCGGTGGAGCTGGCGCGGGTTTTAGCGCTCTCTGCCCCGTCTCCACGCGGTGGAGCTGGCGCGGACTTCAGCGCTCTCTGCCCCGTCTCTGCGCGGTGGAGCTGGCGCGGGTTTCAGTGCTCTCTGTTCCCCGGCTTTGACCCCGAGGGCGGGCGCCGCTCCCGGCTAAGGCCGTTGCTGTCCGTGGGCTCCCAGTCCCCCTCTCGCGCCCTCACAATCCTACCAGGATCGAGTCAGTGTCCCTGGTTGTATCGTCCTCGCAAGCTGCTTTTCTGTTGCTTTTTCCCGACGATTTGTCCTTATTTTAGTTGTAATTCCAGTTTGGTCCTGGGAGATGGTCTGTGTAGCTTCCATTCACTCCGCCGCCATTTTTCCCTCCTTAACCAAATATTTCTAATAAATTAATGAACATTTGTTCTGCCCAATATGAGGCATTTTTTCTATTTTGTTAATGATACCCCAGCTGTTTTCTCTCTGTAAAGTAAATGGTATGGTGCCCTGGCTGGTTCGGCTCAGCAGTTAGAGCATTGGCCCACAGACCAAAGGCTCGTGGGTTCGATTACGATCAAGGGCATGTACCTTGGTTGCAGTTTGGTCCCCGGCCCTGGTTGGGGTTATGCGGGAGGCAACCAATTGATGTGTCTCTCTCACATCAATGTTTCTCTCTCTGTCTCTCCCTCTCTCTCCCTCCCTCCTCTTCCCACTTTATTTGAAGATAAAATGGAAAAATATCCTACTGAGGATAAAAAAAAAAAGAAAGAAAATGGTATGGTAAGTTTGGGCTGGCAAAATCTTAGTGAAAACTTTTATATTTATTCATGAGCTCAACCACTTCTTCAAAGCAAGTGTTCTGCTGTGCAATGTCAGAACAATGAGATGTTTACAACTACACTTGCACGGTCTACTAAAACTTGACTTCCACACAATAAACTGTTATCCCCAAAGTCAACTTTAAGTCCCCAATCACATTTATAGCTTTCACAATACGAATATCTCTTTAATACCATTTATGCATTTTTTTTGTCACTGGACCAAGTTAATTATTCTTGATTATACCAAAAACTTTGAATCATATGAAAATTCAAGTGGAAATGGATCCAATTAGGACCATGCTACTGCTGCTATCTTAACTATTTCCTCCTTGCAAGTTACAAGGTCTCCATCCAAAGGGAACTAAGAAGGCACCTTTTCTCAATCCAGTCAATGTCTTTTTCTTCTCTTAACCACTGACATCTACATGTTTACAGTTACAGAATGGAAAGGGAAATTATAATTTCCCTGGATGAGTCAAAGTATTTCTGGCTGATGGTAATTTTCTGTGACTACATCATCTGTGGTTTACAACTTGTCCAGTATTAAACAAACAAACAAACAAACAGTTAAGTTCTACTTCACCAGGTGTATCATTACAGAAAGAGTGTGCTTTTAATGTAAGGCTGGAAGTAATTTTATTATCATAATTTCTCTGGGAGTTTTACCTTTTGCATAAGAGAGAATTTGGAATAATCACTCTTTAAGGAATTATATGGCATAGTTTCTAAAATGTATATAAATTTGGGCATTTCCTGGATATTTGGTTTTTGACAAGTCACTAAACGTCTCTGAAAATCAACATGATATGGCTTATATCCTTGATTCATCTTTTCCAATTTAAGGTTTCATAATTCTGTAATCCAGACATTTCAATATAACAATTTTCTCTATATTAAACCATGCTAATTATACCCATCATACACACACACACACACACACACTGTCATGGAAACATATATATTCACAGGTAAATGATTTGTATGTAAATGACTATATGATCTGTTTTGAAATGTTTGTTTCTGTAGGGTCTAATGTAAAGCGCTCAACAGATGCAATTGCCCGTGGCATAATAAAAGGTCAACTCAAAACACAATCAAAGGATCTCCCAGGTAAGGGCAAGAGTGTTAAAAATATAATATTTGAGGTTTATTTATCCTCTTTGGAGTTGAATTAAGTGTGGAATGTTAAGAACAAAAGTATCTATATTTTACTATTACATGGAGAAAGTTTTCATCAATACTCTACTTTAATTAGTTAAATTCTTGCCTTAAGTACAGGCATACCTTGGAGATATTCTGGGTTTGTTTGATTCCAGACCTTAGCAATAGAGTGACTATCACAAAAAGCAAGTCACATGAAATTTTTGGTTTCCCAGAATGTATAGTTATGACTACACTATAACGTAGTCTACTCTGTGTGCAATAGCATTTTATGTAAAAAAGAAATCTATGAACATCTTTAATTAAAAATACTTTATTGTCTAAAAGCTGCTAATAATCAACTGAGACTTCAGTGACTTGTAATTTTGGGGGGTGGAGAGTCTTTCCCAAATGTTGATGGCTGCTGATAGATCAGAGTAGTGGTTGCTGAAGGTTGAATATCTGTAGAAATTTCTTAAAATAAGACAACAGTGGTGTTTGCCACATCCATTGACTCTTCCTTTCGTGGATGATTTCTTTGTTACTTGCAATGCTGCTTAACAGCATTATACCAGCAGATCTTCTTTAAAATTGGAGTAGTACTCTCAAAACCTGCCACTTCTTTGTCAGCTAAGTTTTGGTAATGTTCTAAATCCTTTGTTGTCCATTCAACAATCTTCACAGCATCTTTTCTAAGAGTAGGTTCCATCTCAAGAAACAACTTTCTTTGATCATTCATAAGAAGATGCTCCTCATCCACTAAATTTTATTATGAGATTGCAGCAAGAATTCAGCCTCCAGTTCTGCAGGCCCCACTTATTATTCTAGGTCTCTCATATTTCTCCCACATCACCAGTTACTTCCCTCCCAAAAGCCTTGAATGTTTCAAAGTCATTCAGGAGGGTCAGAATCAACTTCCTTCAAACTCTTGTTATTATTGATATTTTGACCTCTCCCATGAATCAAAGGTTCATTAATGGTCTATATCATCATGGGTCATTTCCACAATATTTACAACTTTTTCTGCCTGTATCTATTATAGCAATTACTATCCATGGTAGCTATGCCATTTCAAAATGCATTTCTCATACAGTAAGACTTGAAATTACTCAAAATTACTCCTCTTTACCCATATGCTTCAGAATGGATGTAGTATTAGCTGGTTCAAATACCATCAGTTTCATTGCCCATCTCCATCAGATCTCTTGGGTAACCAGGCACTTTGACAGTTTGCAGCGATATTTTGAAAGGATTCTTTTTTTCTCAGTGGTAGGTCTTGACAATGGGCTAAAATATTCAGAAATCTATGTTGTAAGCCGATGTGCTGTCATCTGGGCTTTGTTGTTCTAATTATAGAGGAAGAGCAAATTGAACATAATTCTGAAGGGTCCTAGGATTTTTAGACTGGCAAATGGGCATTGGCTTCAAAGTAAACTCACCAGATACATTATATCCTAACCATATAGTCAGCCTGTCATTTGAAATTTTGGAGGCACTTACTTTACCTCTTTAGGTATGAAGGTGCCTAATAGCATGTTCTTGATATGTAAAGCTTATTTGTCACCATTGATAATCTGTTGTGTATTGTAGCCACCTTCACTAACTATCTTAGTGAGAGCTTCTGTATAATTTGCTGTAGCTTCTCCATGAGCACTTGTTACTTCACTTGGCAATTCTTTGTTTGTGGGAATGGCTTCTTTTTTAAAACCTCCTGAAACAATATCTACAAGCTTCAAACTTGTTTTCTGTAGCCTTCAGAGTACTGAAGAGAGTTAGGGTCTTGCTCTGGATTATGGCTATGCTTATGGATATCCAAACCACTAAAATGTTCTCTGTGTCAACAATAAGGCTGTTTTTCTATTTTATCTTTCTTGGGTTCCCTGGAATAGCACCTTCAATTTCCTTTAAGAATGTTTTTTCTGTATTCATTATCTGGCTTAGTAGAGCAAGAGGCCTAGCCTTGGGCCTCTTTGTCATACCTTCCTTGCTAAACTTAATCATATCTAGCTTTAGGCTTAAGGGAGGAATGTTAGACTCTTTCTTTCACTTGAACACTTACAGGCCAACATGGGATTATTATTGGGCCTAATTTCAATATTGCTGTGCCTCAGGAACTAAGTATACTGAAGGAAAGAGAAAGAGACAGGAATGGTCAGTGAGTAGAACAGTCAGATAATACACATCATTTATTGGTTAAGTTTGCCATCTTACATGGGAAAGGTATGAGGCACTTCCAAACAATTAAAATAGTAACCTCAAAGATTCCTGTTTACATATCACCATAACAACTGTAATACTAATGAAAATGTTTGAAATACCATGATAATTACCAAAATGGGACTAAGACACAGAAAGTGAGCAAATGCTGTTGGAAAAAGGGCCCCAATACCTTGCTTGATATAGGGTTGCCAAAAATCTTCAAATTGGCCCAGTTGGTGTGGCTTAGTGGATTCAGCATCCTCCCATGGACTGAGAGGTCCTGGTCTGATTCCCAGTCAGGGCACATGCCTGAGATGAAGGCTCAATCCCCAGTAGGTGGCATGCAGGAGGCAGCCTATCTATGTTTCTGTCTCACATCAATGTTTGTATCTCTCCCTTCCTCTCGCTCTAAAAAAGTAAATAAAAACATATATTTTTTTTAATCTTCAATTTGTAAAAAAAATTAATATTTGCAAAGAAAACAAGTGGATGGTGAAAATATTTCATGAAATAGTATCAACCAAGAGACAAAATTAGTATAAAAGAATAAATGTGAATTCTGGAGTTGAAGGGTACAATGAGTGAAATGGAAAAAAATTTCACTGGAGGGGTTCAAAGGAGATTTGATTGGCCTGAAGAAAGAACCAGAAGATTTAAGGTGATGGGAATACCACAAGGACAGTATAGAGAAAACTGAGCAGTAAAAATATCTGAAGAGGGAAAGTTGAAAATTTTAAACACTATTCAATACAAGTTATTTATCCATATACTCATCCAAGTTGAATGAAATGTAAGTAGAATGAGCACAAAGAAATCCACAACCATACCCATTACTATAAAAATGTTAAAAGACAAAGAGAGAAACAAGTGATTATAAAAAAGAGAACCAAGGTAAGTGAGCAGGTGACTGAGCATCAGAAACTATGGAGGCCAGAAGGCATGGGATAGAATAGTCAAAATGTGTAAGAGAAGTCTGTCCATAGGAATCTTGTATCGGAAAACTATTTTCCAAAAATGAAGGTAAGACAGAGATTCCCAACTTAATAAAAAGCAAGAGAATTCATTGCTCACACAATTGCTTTACAAGACATACTACAAAAAGTGCATCACCTTGGTGGCCCCTCATGTGCAGGGATGGAAAGAAGACACCAAATTGAGCCTGGTAGGAATGGTGGAAGCATGAGAGGGTGGCCTGGGAGCCCACAGAGAGCAGCTGAGAGCTGATTTAGCTATGAGCAGTTCCTTCAGGGAAGTAAGGGGTTAAAACTCCAAGCTGGTCACACAGCAGAGTGCAGTGGCCCTCACCCCCACCTCACACAGAGTGGTGGGACAGGAAAAGGCTCCCACATAATACTGGGCTGAGATCACCAGAGCTGAGGCTTTGTCCAGCAAAGAGAGGCATGGGAAACTGGCACTTCTCAGAAAGACCTGCATACCAAATCAGTGACAGCCACTCACCTTGGGCTCCAACAGAGGGAGAGTAGACTGGACTGGAACTGTGTGAAGGGAGTCAAGCATTTTGTCACAAAAGGAAGGAAGCTGGGATGGAGAACACTGGGAGATTTATGCTGAATCACTCTCTCAGAGGACAGTAGCCATCTTACTCAAAGAGCCCCTTCCCAGATCCCCGGGGAGAAAGAACAGCTCCTCCCTCAGGAAATTAACAACACTAGGAAAGGCTACAGAAATGCAAATTGAGGCTCATTAACAGATAGAGTCAGCTAACAAACAAGTACCCCACCAGCTGGAAATCCTCTTACACCTGAGGGATTTTTTTTCCATTCAGCTGAGGGCTACAACCCAAGGCTCATCAAGTAACTGGAACGAATAGCCTGAAGGCAAAAACTAGAGAAAAACTGAACATTTGCTTGGCCTGCAAATCTACCCTGGAAAGTAACACTTGACAATGGTGTTAAAAGTGGGTCCTTTTCAAAGAGCTAGTTCTTTGAAAAGCTAAACAAGATTGATGGACCCTTAGCTAGACTCACCAAGAAACAGAGAGAACCCAAATACACAAAATAAGAAATGAAAGAGAAGTAAAAATTGACACCACAGAAATACAAAGAATGTTTTAAAAATACTATGAACAGGGATTCCTAAATGGCAGCAGAGTGAATGGAAGCTACACAGACCATCTCCCAGGACCAAACTGGAATTACAACTAAAATAAAGACAAATCATCAGGAAAAAGCAACAGAAAAGCAGCTGGAAAGAATCATATAACCAGGGAAAGGAAAAAAAGACAGTGAATCAAGCCTGGTAGGTCCATGGAGGCACAAGAGGGCAGGTTGGGAGCCCATGGACAGAAGCTTTTTCAGCTGTGAGCTGCTCTCTCAGGGTTAAAATCCCAAGCTGGCTCCACAGCACAGAGTGCCAGGACAGAGCACTAAATTAGCTACAGCCACTCACCGTGGGCTCTGGCAGAGGGAGGGCAGACTGGACTGGAACTCTGTGGGGACACTCAGGATTTAGAAGGAGCTCAGAGTTTTTGCTGAGTCATAGCCACACAGGCCGGTGGCCATCATGCTCCTTCCTAGAGCTCTGGAGAGAAACAGCAACCCCTCCCTCGGAGATTTAACCCCACTCAGCTGGGCCAGAGAAATGCAAATTAAGACTCATTAACAACCAGCATCTGCCCCACCCTCTGGAAATCCTCTTACTCTGAACACCCGAGGGAGTTTTTCATTCAGCTGAGGGCTACAACACAAGGCTCCTCAAGTAACTGAGACTAATAGCCCCCAAACAAAAAGCTAGAGGATAACTGCACCTTTCCTGGGCTTGAAAATCTACGCAGGAAAGTAAGACTTGACAGTGGTGTTTAATGTGGGTCCTCCCACACTTATCTAAACCCAGTGAGGGAGCCACAAACAGCAGAACACTAACACCCACAGGGAAAATTTGGCAGACTCCAAAACCCACTGAGACAGCCAAAAGGGTGAAACAAAGAAACAAATCCCAAATGAAGAAAAAGAAAACTCTGCTGAAGATGAGCTAAATGAAATGCACTTAAGCAAGTTATCAGAGGTAGAGTCCAGAGCCATGATCTTGAGGAAGCTCAACAGCATGAGTAAGGACATCAACACCATGAGTAAAGATATAGAAGTATTGAAAACCAACCAAGTGGAAATGAAGAATGACATAGAAGAAATAAAGAACACATTGAAAGGAATAACCAGCATAATAGAGGAAGCTGAGGACTGGATCAGTGAATGAGAAGATGGTAGAAAAAATCAACAAACCAGAAAACCAAAGGGGGAAAACAATTAAAAAACAGGAAGACAGCTTAAGAGCACTGTGGGACAACTGAAAATGTAACAACATTCACATCATAGGACTTCCAGAAGAAGAAGGAAATGAGCAAGGGTTAGAGAATATATTTGAAGAAATAGTGACAGAAAACTTCCATAACTTGGTGAAGAAGAGGGCATTCAAGTCCGATAAGCACAGAGAGCCCAAAGTAAGAAGAACCCAAACCGGCCCACACCAAGACACATAGTAATTAAAATGCCAAAAATTAAAGACAAAGAGAGAATCCTAAAGGCAGCAAGAGATAAGCAACAGGTTACCTACAAAGGAACCCCCATTAGGCTGACTTCTCAACAGAAACACTACAAGCCAGAAGTGAATGGCATGAAGTAATTAAGGTCATGAAAAACAACAATCTGAATCCAACACTACTCTATCCAGCAAGGCTATCATTCAAAATAGAAGGTGAAATTAAGAGCTTCCCAGACAAAAAAAAAAAAAAAAAGGCTAAGTGAATATATTAGCCCCAAACCAGCACTGCAAGAAATGTTCAAAGGACTGTTGTAATTAGTAGAAATAGGAAGAAAAATATAACCACACTAAACAAAAATGGCAATAAATAAGTACATATCAATAATCACCTTAAATGTAAATGGATTGAATGCTCCGATAAAAAGACACAGAGTAGCTGATTGGATAAGAAAGCATGACTTATATATAAGTCGTTTACAAGAGACCCACCTCACAACAAAAGAGTAATATAGGTTGAAAGGGATGGAAAAAATCTTCCAAGCAAATGGAAAAGAAAAAAAAACAGGGGTAGCAATACTCATGTTTGATAAAAATAGATTTCAAAATGAAGGCCATAACTAAAGACAAAGAAGGCCACTACATAATATTGAAAAGATCTATCCAACAGGAAGCTATAACCTTGGTAAACATATATTCACCCAATATAGGAGCACCAAAATATATTAAAAATCTTCTGGAGGATTTCAAAGGAGAAATCAACAGCAACACAATCATAGCAGGTGACTTCAACATCCTGTTGACATCACTGGATATAACCTCTAGACAAAATATTAACAGGGAAACAGAAACTCTAAATGAAGGACTAGATCAAATGGATTTAACAGATATCTACAGAGAATTACACCCCAAAACTCCAGAATTCACACTCTTCTCAAGTGCATATGGGACATTCTCAAAGATAGACCACATGTTAGGACACAAACTAAGTCTCTACAAGTTCAAGAAGATTGAAATCATATCAAGCATCTTCTCAGATCACAATGGCATGAAACTAGAAATCAATTGCAACAAGAACATACAAAGACATTTGAACACATGGAAGTGAAATAGCATGTTATTAAGCAATGAATGGGTTACCAAGGAGATCAAGGAAGAATTTAAATACTTCCTGGAAACCAATGAAAATGAACACATAACAACAAAAAAATCTATGGGACACAGCGAAAGCAGTTCTGAGAGGGAAGTTCATAGCACTACAGGCCTACCACAAGAAACATGAAAAATTTCTAATTGACTATCTATCCTCACAACTTAAAGAGCTAGAAAGGAAACAAAAAGAAAACTCCAGAGCAAGTAGTAAAAAGGAAATAGTAAAGATCACAGCAGAAATAAATGACATAGAGACCAAAAAAAAAAAAAAATTCAAAGGATCTATGAAACAAAAAGCTGGTTTTTTGAAAAGATAAACAAGATTGATGGACCCTTAGCTAGACTTACCAAGAAATAACAACAAAAAAAGATGTACCCTTAGCTAGACTTACCAACAAAAAGAGAGAACCCAAATACACAAAATCAGAAATGAAAGAGGAGAAATAATAACTGACACCACAGAAGTACAAAGGATCGTTAACAAATACTATGAACAATTATATGCCAACAAATTGGACAATCTAAGGAAAATTGACAAATTTCTAGAAACATTTAGTCTCCCAAAACTGAACCGGGAAGAGATACAAAACTTGAACAGACCAATAAAAACTAAGGACATTGAAGATGTCATCAAGAAACACCCCGCAAACAAAGCCAAGGCCGGGTTGGCTTCACGGGGGTGTTTTACTGAACATTCAAAGAAGAACTAACACCCATTCTCCTCAAATGATTCCAAAACATCCAAGAAGATGGAAGACTTCCAAACTCATTTTATGAGGCCAGCATAATCCTAATTTCAAAACCGGATAAAGACACTACAAAGAAAGAAAACTACAGGCCAATATCCCTGATGAACACAGATGCCAAAATTGTTAACAAAATATTAGCAAATCAGATTCAGCAATACATCAAAAAAAATTATTCATCATGACCAAGTGGGATTCATCCCAGGAATGCAAAGATGGTACAATATTTGCAAATCAATAAATGTGATACACCACATAAACAAAATGAAAGATAAAAACCATATGGTCTTATCAATAGATGCTGAAAAATTATTCGACAAAATCCAGCACCCATTTCTGATAAAAACACTCAGCAATATGGGAATAGAGCGATCATATCTTGACAAAATAAAAGTCATATATGAAAAACCTACAGCCAACATCATACTCAATGGGCAAAAACTAAGAGTATTTCCTTTAAGAACAGGAACAAGACAGGGATGCCCACTATCACCACTCTTATTTAACATAGTACTGGAAGTCTTAGCTACAGCAATTAGACATGAAGATAAAATAAAGGGGATTCATATTGGAAAGGAGGAAGTGCAACTGTCATTATTTGCAGATGACATGATATTGTACATAGAAAACTCTAGAGATTCCATCATAAATCTACTAGACTTAATAAATGAATTTGGAAAAGTAGCAGGATACAAAATTAACTACAGGAAATTGATGGCATTCTTATACACCAATAATGAACTCACAGAAAGAGCAACTAAAAAAACAATCGTGTTTACCATCGTGGCAATAAATTAAGATACCGAGGAATAAACTTAACCAAGGAAGTAAAGGACCTCTTTACAGAAAACTACAGGACACTGAAAAAAGAAATAGAGGAAGATATAAAAAAGTGAAAGCACACACCTTGTTCATGGATTGGAAGAATTAACATCATTAAAATGTCCATACTATCCAAAGCTATCTAGAGATTCAATGCAATCTTCATCAACATACCAATGATGTATTTCACAGAAATAGAACAAATACTCCAAATGCTTGTATGGTACCAAAAAAGACCCCGAATACCCACAGCAATCTTGGAAAAGAAGAACAAAGTAAGAGGGATCACAATACCGGATATCAGGTTATACTACAAAGCCATTTTACTCAAACCAGCCTGGTACTGGTTCAAGAACAGGCATATAGATCAATGGAACAGAACAGAGAACCCAGAAATTGACCCAAAACAAATGCTCAAGTAATATTTGACAAAGGTGGCAAGAGCATACAGTGGAATCAAGACAGCCTCTTCAATAAATGGTGTTTGGAAAATTGGACAACTACATACAAAAAAATGTTGCTAGACCACCAACTTACACCATACACAAGAATAAACTCAAAATGGATAAAATACTTATATGTGACTCGTGAATCCATAAAAATTCTAGAAGAAAATGTAGGCAACAAAATTTCAGACATCACATGCAGCAGAATTTTCACTGATACAACGCCCCTGGCAAGAGAAACAAAGGAAAAACAGAACACATGGGACTACATCAAATTAAAAAGCTTCTGCACAGCAAAAGAAAGAACCATCAAAATGGAAAGTTAATCCACTATATGGGAGAGCATAACTGCCAACAATACATCAGATAAGGGGTTAATTTCCAAAATATATAGAGTACTCATACAACTCAACAAAAGGAAGACAACATACCCAATTAAAAAAATGGGCAGAGGACCTAAGGAAACACCTCTCCAAACAGGACATACGAATGGCCAAGAGACATATCAAAAATGCTCAAGGTCACTAATCATTAGAGAGATGCAAATTAAAATGACTATGAGGTGTCACCTCACACCTGTCAGAATGGCTGTCATCAACAAATCATCAAACAACAAGTGCTGGCGAGGGTGTGGAGAAAAAGGGACTCTAGTACACTGCTGGTGGGAATGCATACTGGTGCAGCCACTATGGAAAACAATATGGTGTAGCCTCAAAAAGTTAAAAATTGAATTTCCATTTGACCCAGTGATCCCACTTCTAGGAATATACCCTAAGAAGCCTGAAACGCCAATCAGGAAAAATATATGTACCACTATGTTCATAGCAGCACTATTTATAATTACTAAGATCTGGAAACAGCCCAATTGTCCATAAATAGATGAGTGGATAAAAAAGATGTGGTACACATACACAATGAAATACTATGCAGCCATAAGAAAGAAAGATCTTTCATCCTTTAAGACGACCTGGGGGACCTGGAGAGTATTATCCTAAGTGAAACAAGCCAATAAGAAACAGACAAATATCACATGATCTCACTTATTTGTGGAATATAATGAACAAAACAAACTGATGAACAAAATAGACCCAGAGACATAGAAGTTGGGTATGGACTGACAAGTCTCAGTAGAGGGGTTGAGGGGGGAAGGAAGGGATAAGCCACAGATCTTATAGCATGTATGCACAACCAATGGACAATATTTAGACATCATATGCAGCAAAATTTTCACTGATATAACCCCTAAAGCAAGAGAAACAAAGGAAAAATTTAATAAATGGGGCTACATCGAACTAAAAAGCTTCAGCACAGCAAAAGAAACAAGCTCCAAAATGTAAATGGAACCCATTACATGGGAGAGTATAATGGCCAATGATACATCAGATAAGGGGCTAATTTCCAAAATATATAGAGTACTCATACAACTCAACAAAAGGAAGACAAAGAACCCAATTAAAAATGGGCAGAGGACATAAACAGACACTTCTCCAAACAGGGCATACAAATGGCCAAGAGACATATGAAAAAATACTCAGTGTCACTAATCATCAGAGAGATGCAAATTAAAATGACTATGAGGTATCACCTCACACCTGCCAGAATGGCTGCCATCAACAAATCATCAAACAACAAGTGCTGGCAAGGGTGTGGAGAAAAGGGGACTGTAGTACACTGCTGGTGAGAATGCAGACTGGTGCAGCCACTATAAAAAACAATATGGTGTTTCCTCAAAAAAATAACAATTGAACTTCCATTTGACCCAGTGATCCCACTTCTAGGAATATATCCTAAGGAGCCTGAAACACCAATCCGAAAGAATTTATGTACCCCTATGTTTATAGCAGCACTATTTACAATTGCCGAGATCAGGAAACAGCCCAAGGGTCCATCAATAGATGAGTGGATAAAAAAAACTCTGGTATAGTCCAGCTGGTAGAGCTCAGTGGTTGAGCATAGACCCATGCACCAAGAGATTGCTGGTTCGATTCCCGATCAGGGCACAGGTCCAAGTTGTGGGCCAAAGCCTCAGTGGGGGGCATGCAGGAGGCAGCCAATCGATGTTATCTCTCATCGATGTTATCTCTCATCGATGTTATCTCTCATTGATGTTATCTCTCATCGATGTTTCTCTCTCTCTCTCTCTCTCTCCCCACCCCGTTCCTCTCTCTCTAAAAAATTCATATAGCCCTGGCCGGTTTTGCTCAGCGGTTAGAGCGTTGGCCCATGGACCAGGGAGTCCTGGGTTCGGTTCCTGCTAAGGGCACATACCTCGGTTGCAGTTTGTTCCCGGTCTCGGTTGGGGTCGTGTGGGTGGCAACCACTCGATATGTCTCTCCCATGTCAATGTTTCTCTCTCTCTCTTCCTCTCTCCCTCACTCCTGCTCTATCTGAAGATAAATGTGAAAGTGTCCTTGGGTGAGGATAAAAAAAAAAAAAAAAAGGGTCCAGAGACCAAAAAAAAAAAAAAAAAAAAACCATTCATATAAAAGAATTATCTCTTATCCTTTGAGATAGCATGGATGGACCTGGAGATTACTGTATTAAGCAAAATAGACTAGTCAGAGAAAGACAAATATCACATTATCTTACTTATATGTGGAATCTAATGAACAAAATAAACTGACAAAATAGAACCAGAGACATGGATGCGTGAATCAGACTGACAGATCTCAGAAGGAAGGGGGCTGGGTAGATAGGAAGAGATTAACGAAAGAACATCTATTCATGTATGCATAATCCATGGACACAGACAATAGGGTGATGAAGGCCTTGGGTGAACGGGGTCCAAGTAGAGGTGGGCTGACGTGGGGGAAATGGAGGACATCTGTAATACTGTCAACAATTAAAAAGAAAAAAAAAACAATGGTAGGATTTTGTGAAATGAGAAAAATGTTCTTCTTAATACATTATAGGTTTCTCTACCACATACCTTTTTTGCTCACAGTGTTAAAATCAATCGGCCTTCAAGGACTATTCTCATCGTCTTTCTGATTATCTAAGAATTTTTACTGTCTCAATTCAAATGAATCAATTTGTCTAATTGTATTTGTTGGAGGTAGACCAAGGACTAAAATATGTCTTCTAAGGTTCTCTTGTCATGTGTTACTGTAACTAAAGTTACTTTCACAAATGTTGTAACTTACTGCTGCAGTGTTGTTTTGCCCAATACAATGTGTCTTTGACTTTGCTAATGAGGCTCCATCTGGACTTCACCTCTGCTTAGACTGTTGTGGTGGTATGCTTGTACTGCCATGGTGATATTCATGGGCTCGGTCATTTCACCAAAGCAAGGCTTCTAGTGTATGATATCTGCATCATGGCACATTTCCATCTCTGTTACATTTTGCGTTGGAACTATTTTTTTTTTCCCTAGAAAACATTACCCAGTAGGTGACCTAGGTCACCATTCTAAATATTCTTTTTGCAAGATGTAATTTTTAAAAATAAATTTCATTATATTTTTTGTCATTGGGCCTAAAGAGTAGTTTCCAAATCCAGCAAAAGGTGAAAATCACCTATAGACTGAAATGGAAAGGGACACAATGTCCATGCTCACATCACTGCAAATTACCCGTTTTCCCCTCCCCAGCTAGAAGACCTTCCTGACTGTGAGACTTGAGAGGGCACTTTACCACTGTCTACAAATTACCTGTTATTCTTTAACAACGTTAATGAGACATCAGTTTGTGATTCAATTTTGTCATTTCTTTGTGTATGGCTTAACATTTTTTTTAAGTTTCAATATAATGAGGTTTATAAGATTACTAATTGGCTGTTTCAATCCTAAGGCCTTATGTCTGAAGTTTAGTTATTTCATTATTATTCTTCTCTTATAATAAAAAATGCTACTTATTTCAGTACTACACCCCCCACCACACACACACACACACACACACACACACACACACACACACTTGTTAATACTTGTTTATTTTTATAGAGGTTGATACAGAACAAATACTGGATGCTATTGGAAGAACTATAATAAAGGGGAAAGCCAAGACACAATCCAACAGTCATGCTGGTAAGAACAAGAATATTTCAAGTCTGCTTATGGTTTATTTATCTTCTCAGAAGTTTAAGTTGAGCTCTTTAATGACCACAGTACCTATATGCTATTATTACATGGTGAAACATTTTCATAATTTCCCCTTATAGTCAATGAATCTAGCAGTTAATATCAGTGAAAAATTAGTAAATAATATGTTTTAGAACTCATCCACTTAAAGTTATCTACAAAAATCCAGTGTTGTTGTGAGCTTGGAATATGGTCGTTGGAAGTCTATAAAATGCTCTTCTACTAACTTTCTTTTTCAGACCCTATCAGATTGTTTCATTGTATTTGCAAAATCAGAAATGCTAATTTATGAATGGGATTAGAAGAGGAATTTAGAAAGTAGATATAGCACTGGTTATTAATTCCCTCCATGTGATTAAACTGTCAGGCAAATTTCTAATATCTAAGGTGAAGTAGTGAACGTTAGGTGTTTGTTTCTTTTTAAAATAATTTATAGTATAGACTGCTGCTTCTTGTCTTGGCAGATTAGTGCTTAACACACTTCATCATGATGTTTGATATTGTACCAAAGGAGGCAGGCAGGTTAACAGAGCAATCAGGGAAGGAGACAATAAAAGAGAGGCTTTCAAAATAACTGTCATCCAAAGGTGACAGTGTTCATGCCCCAAGTCTGTGCCCTCACAGGAACAACACTAGAAGCTTGAAACTGCACAGACAGTGACCAGTAAAATAGGAAAGAGTCCAGTCCCATCACTCAATAAATAGCCAGGCACAGAATGACAAAAAGTTTCCAAAGGGGAGGGGAACTTAGTACCCAGATTTGCTACAATACATTGCCTAAAATGCCCAGTTTTTACCACAAAATATATAAGACATGCACAGAGACAGTGAAGTACAAACTACACCCTGTAAACTGCAGGGAATATTGGTTTAAAAATATCAGTAAAGCAGTGGAAGGATATTGTGAAGATGGGAGCTTGTGATTCTTACCATATTGTTTGTCTAGCATATATTTTATTTACTAGTTCTTATGCTACCTTCTATCAAATGCCCTTATTAATGCCTCTTTGTTTCTTTAAGTATCTCTGCATGCTCATTTCTATGGCCCATTCCTTTTTACTTATGCCAGTTGCAGAAAGAAACAGCCTCAAATGCATCTACTAATATCTCATTTAACATTGGTGTAACTCATATTACTTTCACAAAATGTAGTTATGTACTTATTGGAAGTTATTCTGCATTTTTTATGTGTTTTCATTCATTTTGATAATGATACCCAAGCTGGTTTTCACCTCTTTATTAGATTGCTCTGCATGTATATTTGAGCGGCAAAGGTCATAGTGCAACCTTTAACAGTTTTCGTGGTCTCAGCCATTACAACAAACACATCTACCTTATAGTTCATGACAGGTTTCCAACCTTCGGTACGTGTTCTCATACAACCAGCTTTCATTCACAAAACATTAGATACATTGCTTGACAGAAGTCACCTATTCTAATAATCTCATTTCAGTATGAATTCCTCTTTAATACTCCTGTATTTTTCCTTTCCTCTGACCTAGTTAGTAGTTTTTATTACAGCAAAATGTCAAATTACATAAAATAGCAAATGGAATGGGATGCAATCCAATGCTGGTAATATTAAAACCTCAATAAACGGACTAATTTGGGTGAGGGAATGTCTCCTAAAGCCGACAGTCTGTTATATAATAAAGTTTTCTGAATGTGTATATTAAAAATTGACAAATTAGTTAAAGTTTACTTGTTCTTACTTATTTACACACATTTGTGTAATTAAGTATGTATGAAAAATTTAATTTCATAGAAAATTTTCTATATGTATTATAGTAATTTTAAATGTATACTGAATAGGTCTACTAAATGCCTCAATATAATAAGGTTTATATGATTGTTAATAGCCCTTCAGCCTTGGCCGGTTTGGCTCAGCAGTTAGAGCGTCAGCCCGCAGACCGGAGAGTCCCAGGTTTGGTTCCCACTAAGGGCATGTACCTCGGTTGCACTTTGTCCCTGGCCCCGGTTGGGGTCCTGTGGGTGGCAACCACTCAATGTATCTCTCTCATGTCGATGCTTCTCTCTCTCTCTTTCTCCTTCTCTCCCTCCCACTCTATCTGAAGATAAATGCAAAAATGTCCTTAGGTGAGGATTAAAAAAAAAAAAGAGCCCTTCAAATTCTAAGTTTTTATGATTGTGCAATGTCAGACATTATTTTTCTTCTATAATAACAAATGTTATTTAAGTAGTACCACATACACAATCACATATGTCTATTACTGGTTACCATAAAAAGTGTTTGAAATTTGTTTTATATTCATAGAGACTGATATAGAACACTTGACAGATACCGTTGGAAGAGAAAAAATAATTTCTGAAATCAAGGAACAACTTAGGAGTTATGCTGGTAAGAACAAAAAATTTTTAAGTTTAATATTTATGGATTATATCTTCTCTGAGATTTAACTTAATATGGATCTTTAATGACAACAGTAACTATATGATATTATTGCATGGGTAAAATTGTTAATGAATTCCCTCTTAGAATTAGCTAAACTTTGGTCTTTACTATCAATAGAAAGTAAGCTAGATTTTATTGACTTTAAAACTCATCAAATTCAAAAGTAATCCATAAAATCCAATGCTCTAGTCACCTTGGAATATATTTGGTGTAAATATTTCCAACTGCTGTTTCATTCACTTCCTATTGCTGGATTAGAAAGGAAAGTTGATCTGAATTTGAAAAAGCAAAGAGACTAATTAATGCATGTTATAAGAAGAGAAATATAAGAGATAGTCATTGATTGGATACCAACTCCCTCTACATAATTAAGTTGGCACGTAAATTTATACCTCTACTAGAACAGTGTTCTCTAGCTGTGTTACGTAATTCACAAATTACACTGCTGGGTTTAGTCCTAGAAAAACTATGTTATATGCATTTTTCTTTGATGCAAGAAATACTGCAGTTATGAACTTTTTTGCAGAATTGATGCTGAAAGGTAGATTTGGAAGTAGCTGAACATTTAGTTATAAGCACCAAAAGATGTGTTCTCACTGAAATTTAAGATTAGAGCAAGATTTAGAAAACTTTGCTTATTAATGCTTTTTAATTCATTGTATTATGTTCACACTTTTTAAAAAAAATTATTTTTCAATTTTTATTAATTTATTTTTGTTACAGATGTTTTTCCTTTTTTCCCCCATAGAACCCTCCTCGCCATCCCGCCCCCCGCCCCACCCCACCTAGCATTGTTGTCTGTGTCCATTGGTTACACTTACATGCATGTAAGTTCTTTGGTTTATCTCATCCATCCCCCCTGCCACCCTTCTCTGAGGTCTGTCAGCCTGAACCATAATCCTTTCTATGTCTCTGGGTCTATTTTATTCATCAGCTTATTTTGTTCATTACATTCCACATATAAGTGAGATCATGTGATATTTGTCTTTCTCTGATTGGCTTATTTCACTTAGCATAGTGCTTTCCAGGTCCCTCCATGTCATCTCAAAGGATGAGATCTTTCTTTCTTACAGCTGCATAGTATTCCATTGTGTATATGTACCACAGTTTTTTAATCCACTCATGGACACTTGGGCTGTTTCCAGATCTTAGCAATTGTAAATAGTGCTGCTATGAACACAGGGGTACATATATTCTTTCTGACTTGTGTTTCAGGCTTCTAGAAGTGGAATCACTGGGACAAATGGCAATTCAACTTTTAATTTTTTGAGGAAACACTATATTGTTTTCCATAGTGGCTGCATCAGTCTGCATTCCCACCAGCAGTGTGCTAGAGTTCTCTTTTTTCCACACCCTTGCCAGGACTTGTTGTTTCATGATTTGTTGATGGCAGCCATTCCAACAGGTGTGAGGTGATACCTCATGGTTGTTTTAATTTGCATCTCTCTGATGATTAGTGATGTTGAGCATTTTTTCATTTGTCTCTTGGTCATTTGTATCTTTTTTGGAGAGGTGTCTATTTAGGTCCTCTGCCCATTTTTTTAATTGGGTTCTTTGTCTTCCTTTTGTTGAGTTGTATGAGCACTCTATATATTTTGGAAATTAACTCCTTATCTGATGTGTCATTGGCAATTATGCTCTCCCATACAGTGGGTTCCCTTTCCATTTTGATGGTTTCTTTTGCTGTGCAGAAGCTTTTTAGTTTGATGTAGTCCCATGTGTTCATTTTTTCCTTTGTTTCTGTTGCCTTAGGTGATGTATCAAAATTCTGCTGCATGTGATGTCTGAAATTTTGTTGCCTACATTTTCTTCTAGGATTTTTATGGATTCACCAGTCACATTTAAGTCTTTTATCCATTTTGAGTTAATTCTTGTGTATGGTGTAAGTTGGTGGTCTATCTTCATTTTTTTGCATGTAGCTGTCCAATTTTCCCAACACCGTTTATTGAAGAGGATGTCTTTACTCCACTATATGCTCTTGCCACTTTTGTCAAATATTAATTGAGCATAATATCTTGGGTTAATTTCCAGTTCTCTGTTCTGTTCCATTGATCTATCTGCCTGTTCTTGTGCCCGTACCAAGCTGTTTTGATTACAATGGCTTTGTAGTATAACCTGATATCCAATATTGTGATCCCTCCTATGTTCACACTTTTATTCCTGAAAAAAAAAAAGTATTATTATAAATGAATAAAAAAGTATGTACTCAAACATCTTATAACAGGGAAAAGCTGGTGGTGTAAATATAAAATTGCTTGAACCAAGCAGTTTGTTTTTTGCTTTACTCTAAGAAATTTGGTAAATTATGATAAGCCATTTTTCTACATCATTAATTTTCAGGTGTTCTTTTTTTTTTTTTAGGTACTTCCAATTATTTATTTCTCCTTTTTAATTGAATTTATTAGGGTAACATTGGTTAATAAAATTGTACAGGTTTCAGATATACAATTCTGCAATACAGCATCTATATATTTTATTGTGTATTTACCACCCCAAGTCAAGTCTCTTTCCATCACCATTTATCCGCCTTTATCTTATTCTATATCCCCACCACCCCTCTTCACTCTGGCAATCGCCATACTGTTGTCTGTGTCCATGAGTGTCTTTTTATTTTTCTTAATTCTGCTTCAGTGTTGCTTATTAATAAGTATTCTTGTCAATTTTGAATAAGAACCTAGACACAGCAATAAAACATTCTTAGTCAATTTAAAATATCATGCCTTTTAATAATTAAATTAATTTAGTTTATTAATTTATATTTATTTAATGGAGAATTTATAATCAAATTCTCTAAACAATACTTACAAGAAAGAAATTGCCAAGAGGAAAGAAGTTGAAAGGAGACTATAGTATAGATCAAATATAGAAATGAATATTCTTGTTTAAGATAAAAATGGGGTTGGTTTAAGGGTCAATATTAAGGAAAATGCTATCTAAGAACCCAGAGCAAAAAACAAACAAACAAAAAGTTTGTTCTATAAACAAATAGTCTAGAGAAATTGAAGTTATAGACAAATGACCACTCAAACATGGGAAGAAAAAATTATAATTGCAGAAATAAAAACTAATACATGAGGGGATACATTGAAGACTAGCATGCAAATAGTCATAGTATCTTTGTAAAATTTTAAAATTTTTTTATTTTAGATGTGAATTTATTTAAAAACAGAGATATGTCCAAACGACATCAAGAAGATTTTTTTACCATTACACCTAGTAAATTTTCAACAAACACCATCAATTTTTCACCCTTTGACAATCAAGGTAAAAAATAATATATAGCAATATAAAATAAGTGTCTGATAGCTCAGAATATGTTTTGTAGTGTGCTTTTTAATTTTACTCTTTATAAAATATTTAAAACATTCAGAAAATATCTAACGTAAAATACTACATTCTAATGATTTCCTTTTTATGCTGTTAAAATCCCATTACCTCCTTTATCAGTTTTTATCATATGTAGGCGTAGACTATATGTAATGATGTTCTATACAAGTATTTTTCAAAATATTTTATTGTGCTGTCTTTACTTTTTATTTTTCTTTATTGTGGAATTCCCAACTTACCTCCCTCACAATCCACATTACTTTAGATCAATTAATTTTATTTTAAAAGTGTACACACACACACTCACACATACACATACCTTCTTCGCAGAAATTCCTCACTTAAATGCTTTTACTTCCTTTTTGTTCTCTAGAGGGTTTTTATGCCATCTCAGTAATACTTTTTCGTTGTTATTGTTAATCCCCTTCTGAAGATATTTTTCCACTGATTTTTAGATAGAGTGGGAAGGAGAGAGGGAGGGAGGGAAGTAGAGTGAAAGAGAAATATTGATATGAGAGAGACACATCGATTGGCTGCCTCCTGCAAGACCCTGACCAAGCTGGCGATCGAACCTGTAACCCAGGTATGTGCCCTTGACCAGGAATCGAACTTGTGACCCTTTGGTCCATAGTCTGATGATTTAAGCACTGAGCAGGTTTTGGCCAGGCCTCAGCAACACTTTTTAAAATACTTTTTTTTTTTTAACCCTCACCTGAGGACACTTTTTCATTTTTGTTCGTGGGAGGGAGAGAGAGAGAGAGAGAGAAACATAGATGGGAAAGGAACATATCGAGTGGCTGCCTCCTGCACCACCCCAACCAGGGCTGGGGACAAACTGCAACCAAGGTACGTGCCCTTGACCGGAATCAAACCTGCAACTCACTGGTCTACGGGCCAACATTCTAACTGCTGAGCCAAACCAACCAGGGCAAAAATACATTTTTAAATCTAGCATTTTAGTTGCTGGAATTAGCTCATTTGGGATAGCTAGTCTTCTGTACCACTTGTACCCAAACATGTATTCTATGTTTAATACCATGATGTACAACATATCTTCTTACAAACAATCTAGCCCTCATGCTTTCATGAAAATAAGATCAAGAATAAACATAAGTTTGACAGTATGTGGCCATTATACTAACATGCAATTTTTAATGATTTAAATGTTCTCTGCATCTTTTACTCTTATTTGACAAATGTGAATAGCTAGCTTGGAGTCATAGCTTCTGAAATAAATTATGTCAAAAATATTTTATTTTCTCCATTACTACCTCTTACTAAATCCCTCAGCCTGTGGCTTCAGTTTACTCTCTAGCTAATGATTAAATAATATGTGGTTTATAATTCTTTATTTAAATGGATATGTTCCATAACTGCATGTCACTTTAATAACAAATGAACTTTGAAAAAATCTAGTAAACATTGATTGAATGGGTGGAGGGAAAGCCAATGGTTTATGCATAGAGTTTTGATCTCCAAAACTATCATTGTAAATGTATTCTTCTAAATGTAGAATACAGATAAAATATAGAAACAAATATTGTGGTTTGAAGTAAAATGGGTTGGGATAAAGGTCAAAATTAAGGAAGATGCTGAGAATAGATATCATTTCCTCAGACAAAAAACATATGCTGCCCTACAGATCAGGTAACAACAACAACAAAACCAGTGAGGGGCTTTGCTGCTAATTACAGTATTCTAATTTACCTAAAAAGATAAGAAAGGGCCTTTGTGCATGTACACTGGCAAATATTATAAAAACTACGCCATCAAAATGCTACAGAAGGAGCGCCTTTCCCAACCAGAAAGGAGAAAGCTCTACATGAATTTGAAAAAATTGGACATATCGGCGACCTAAAGCAATAAGTGACATTTCCTATAGAATATTTGGCAAGAGAGAAAGAAGATTACAATGAACATCAATAGGAGTTTTCTACCATCTTGCCCTTCCCCTACCCCAGAGAGAATTGATTTGGCAATCACCCACAGATGACAGCTTTTGTGGAAGTCTAGAAGTCCATCAGAGAAGTGAAGCACACTGTTGGAGAAAAATATCTGAGACTGGATGCATTGCAGGGGTAAGAGGTACAGTTTGACTTTGCCTGTATCATTTCTCCCCCTGGAAGTATATCTCAATGCCAAGAGAACACTTCTCATCACATGATTTTTCCTATGGGGAAAGTGAGAGCATACGAGTGAGTACCTAGCATCTCCAGCTGTGCAGGACACTGTCAAAAGGCCCATTTTTCTATTTTACCATTCAGAAGACTGAGTCATGAGCTACATGACTGGGAGATGGAGTGGCTGAGAAAACAGCAGCCAGAGCACAGAATGGAATATATTAAAGGGATGTGAATACTGCTAATTATGTGAAGAACATGGGCGGCCCATCCAGAGGTAAACACATCAGCCGCTGTGAACACCACGTGTGGATCCTCACAAACTAGCCCACAGGCACCCCACCCCTAGAACTCTATATGTCTCACACACACAAACCCCCACCCTGTGGATGGGTCCCTATGTGTGCTCCCAATGGCAGCAAAAGTTAGCTTTACAGACAGCTCAGAAAACAAGCTTGGTCTGCGTACCTGAGAGAAACCACGAATTTGAGCACTCAACATGACTTTACAGGGGGAAAATGGGAAGCTGGCAACAACCAGCCTGCTTTACAGGATAGAGAAAAAGCATACAAGTTTTTAAATTCTGCTACAAAAGGAGGCAAGAAGAGTAGAGCAGGTGTACCCATAGAAGAAATCTAAGAAAGCCTCAGAATCCCTGGCAGGGCTGACAGAGGAACTTCTCTCCAGGAGCCAATGAATAAAGCCTGGAAGAGGTATCAGCTTCTTCAAATGCAATAACAGTGCAGACCATCAAGGAATATGAAAAATCATAAAAACACAATATCATGCAAGAGATATAATAATTTTATTATAACCCCAAAGAAATGGAGAATTGTGATTTAACTAATAAAGAATTTAAAATACATAAGTTTAGTGAGCTACAGGAAAACACAGAAATACAGCTAAATACAAGCAGAGAAACAATACACAAAATAATGGCAGAGGACTTGAATAGACACCTCTCCAAACAGGACAAACAAATGGCCAAGAGACATATGAAAAAATGCTCAGTGTCACTAATCATCAGAGAGATGCAAATTAAAACGACTGTGAGGTATCACTTCACACCTGCCATAATGGCTGCCATCAACAAATCCTCAAACAACAAGTGCTGGCGAGGGTGTGGAGAAAAGGAGACTCTAGTACACTGTTGGTGGGAATGCAGACTGGTGCAGCCACTATGGAAATCAATATGGTGTTCCCTCAAAAAATTAAAAATTGAACTTCCATTTGACCTAGTGAGCCCACTTTTAGGAATATATCCTAAGAAGCCTGAAACACTAATCAGAAAGAATATATGTACCTCTATGTTCATAGCAGCACTATTTATAATTGCTAAGATCTAGAAACAGCCCAAGTGTCCATCAATGGATGAGTGGATAAAAAAAGCTGTGGTACATATACTCAATGGAACACTATGCAGCTGTAAGAAAGAAAGTTCTCTTATCCTTTGAAACAACATGGAGGGACCTGGAGAGTATTTTGTTAAGCGAAATAAGCCAATCAGAGAAAGACAAATACCACATGATCTCACTTATTTGTGGAATATAATGAACAGGAAAAGCTAATGAACAAAATATATCCAGAGACATAGAAAGGAGTATGGTTTACACTGACAAACTTCAGAGGAGGGGGGCAGCGGGGAGGGATGAAATAAACCAAAGAACTTATACGCATGTATGCATAACCAATGGATATAGACAACAATGCTTGGGGGGAGGGGTGATAGGGCGGGGTGATGTCTGGGGGAAAAAAGGAGAAACATCTGTAACAAAAATAAATTAATCAATTTAAAAAATATTTTTTTAAAAAAAAGTAGACATCAGAGGAATGGTGGTGTGAGGGGTCCCTTGGTCTCTTCCCTTGAAGTTTCAACAATTTGAACAGCTATAATTCAACAAAGAATTACCTGCTTAACACACAAACATATCTAAGAGACCTGCACATTGAAACATCTGAAGGTGGGCAAGTGGGAGTGAACCACAGAGGTGGGAAGAGAAAAGAGCTGAGATGGTGCCAGGGATACAGCCTGGAGCTCGCAGTCCTAAACTCACTGCAGGTCTCAGACCAGAGAGGGGAGGAATTAGGCTGTCATTGGCACTCCCTTCAGCCCAGAGGAGCAGAGAGATACAGTGAGTATTCCTGCAGAAGTAGTCAGTACATGTTGTGGCTAAACCAGTAACCTGGGCAGGGATGAAGCACAGAGGTGCAGCCATGATCATCCAGCAAGCACCATCACTAAACAGAAAACCAAAGCCAGTAAAGCCCGGCCTTGTTCCCTCACCCTCCTAGAGCTAGCAGCAGGCCCCTGAAAAAGCTGTAGCAGTGAGTGTGGCTTATAGGGTACATTATCTGCGAACCTGAGAACTGGAACTACAGAAATATTTTTTCCCCTGAGTGACAGGAGCACTCTGTGACTAATCCTAGGCACAAGAGGAAATACAGATGGCCAGTCTGCCAGTCACTATTACTGAGAGAACAAAGTCACAAAGGCACCAGCCAGCCTCCCTCAGCTCATGCAACCCCCAGCCATCGTGGCTACACTGCTGGCAGCATCTGGCTTCAGAGGACAGCATTGAGGTTTCACAGATTTGGAACCCCAGTGCCCACCACATTCCCACATAGTGAGAGTTCCCTGAAACCAAGGTGACCTGATCACTGAGGAGATGCTCACCATCCCAGGGAACATAGAACATCTTTCACAATCCCAGAGATATCTGAGAAGCCAGAGTAGTGCAAGAGAAACTAAAAAATGTGTGCTTCAGCACCACCTACTAAAAAGTAATAGAAAGACTTATCAGTCTACTAGAAAAATGACACTCATACATAGATGACAAAACAAGGAAGCAATCCATCAAATACCATGAATAAATAGGTAATGAGGTAGCACAGAAAGAAAACGTTTAAATCTCCAGAAAATAGACTTAAAGATATGAAATATGTTATTTAAATGACAGAGAATTCAAGATTGAAGTTCTGAAAAACCTCAACAAAATATAAGAAAACACAGATAGGTGGTCTAATAAACTCAGAAGTAAAATCAATGAAAAAATAAATGAGTCCTTTACCAAAAAGGCTGAAACTTTTAAAAAGAACCAATTAGAATTCTGGAGATGAATCACTCAATAACAGAGATAAGGAATGAACCAGAGAGCTTAGGAAATAGAGCTGAGCAGATGAAGGAAAGGATTAGTGATATTGAAGACAGAAATCTAGAAATGACACAGTTGGAAGAAGAGAGAAACTTGAGCATAAAAATAAACAAATAACTCTGTGAGAACTATCTGATTTCATAAGAAAGATTAATATAAGAATAAAAGGGGCCCTGGCTGGTTTGGCTCAGCGGTTAGAGGATCGGCCCGCAAACCAGAGAGACCCGGGTTCGGTCCCTGCTAAGGGCACGTACCTCAGTTGCAGTTTGTCCCCGGCCCTGGCTGGGGTCGTGTGGGTGGCAACCACTCGATGTGTCTCTTTCACATCAATGTTTCTCTCTCTCTCTTCCTCCCTCTCTGCCTCCCACTCTATCCCAAGATAAATGCAAAAATGTCCTCGGGTGAGGATAAAAAAAAAGAATAAAAGGCATACCAGAATAAGAAGAGAGGGAGAAAGGAACAGAGAGCTATTCAAACAGTTGATGAGAACTTCCCAAACTTATGGAAAGAGACACATCCTCAAATGCAAAAAGAAAACATAACACCTAATTATCTCAATCCAAAAAGGTCTTTCTTAAATTGCTGTATTGCAGCCAAGGAAAAGAACACAGTTACCTATAAAGGAAATCCAATTAAATTATCATCAGATTTCTCAGCAGAAACCTTACAAGCTAGGAGAAAGTGGAATCAAATATCCAAACTACTGAAAGAGAAATTACTAGCCAAGAATAATATATAAGCCAACTTATCCTTTAGATATGAAGGAGAAATACTTTTCCAGATATACAGAAGCTGAGGAAATTCATCACCAGAAGATCTCCAGTAAAAATACTTACGGGGTTTTCTAGTTGAAACAAAGAACAAATGACACAGAACTATGAGTAAGATCACCGACAGAGAGACAAAAGCAAGATATTACAACCTTTTTTTCATAATAGAGCACTATACACTTAAATAGCACATAAAGATTATAGGAGGTAAAATATTTTTAAAAAAAAAGAGAAAAACAAGACAATAGCTACTGCAATTCAGAAATGAACTCAGAGCATAAAAGGGATAATTTGTGGCAACAAAAATATAAAAGGGGAGGGGATAAAGGTCTGGATTAACAAAGGAGGATGCAGATAAAAAGAAAAACCATGGACTTCCAGTCAAGATGGCGGCGTAGGTAAACGCGGTATTGTGTCTTCCCACAACCACATCAAAGTTACAACTAAAATACAGAACAACCATCATTCAAAACCGCCTGAAATCAAGCTGAATAGAAGTCCCACAACTACGAAATTAAAGAAGAAGCCGCATAGAGACTGGTAGGAAGGGCGGAGGTGCGACAGGCTGGTCCCACACCCACGTGTGGCGGATAAAAATTAGGAGGGACACCTCAGCTGGGAAGGTCCTCCTAGAGGACTGAGGGGTCCCTGTCCCACACCAGACACCCAGCTCAGGGTTCCAGTGCCAGGAAGAGAATCCCCATAACTTCTGGCTGGAAAAACCAGTGGAAACTGAAGCTGAGGCGGCTGGAGCACCCGGCAGCTCCTCTTAAAGGGCTCACACACGGACTTACTCAGACTCGCTCCCTCTAGGCTCCAGCATGGGGGAGGCAGCTTGAAAGGCACCAGAGTCATATGGGGAAGAACTGAGCTGTTTGGCATTGAAGGGAGGGCTGGAGAGGCAACTTTCTCCTGGACAGACATGCTATCAGAGGCTTTTGTTCCTTTGGTGAGCCCTTCCCTGGGCTGGCAGATGCCGCCACATCTGGGACTCCAGCTACTTGGCTTACACTGTTTGCCCCACCCAGGTGATTCCCTGAGGCCCCGCCCCACCCAACTTTCAGGTCCACCCAAGCTGTTGCCAGTTGCTTTACCATAGGATTGGTCTGTCTTGGATACTGCTTCAGCTTTTCCTAAATTCTTTCAAACAAGCAGCATCTGGTCTCAGCTAGCCCCATATCTCTTGCTAAGTAATACATAGAAACAAACACAGGGAGGCAGCCAAAATGCAGAGACAAAGAAACAGGTCCCAAATGAAAGAACAGAACCAAACTCCAGGAAAAGAACTAAGTGAAATGGAGTTAAGCAACCTAACAGATGCAGGGTTCAAAATACTGCTTATAAGGATGCTCAGTGGACTTAGTGAGAACCTCAGTGAACTTAGTGAGGGCCTCAAGAGCATAAAAAAGGAGCAGTCAGAAATGAAGGATGCACTAACTAAAATAAAGAATAGTTTACACAGATGCAATAGCAGAATAGGTAAATCCAAGAAGCAAACCATCGATTTGGAATATAAGGAAGCAAAACACACCCAATCAGAACAGCAAAAAGAAAAAAGAATCCAACGAAATGAGGATAGTGTAAGGAGCCTCTGGGACAACTTCAAACATGCCAACATTTGCATCTTGGGGGTGCCAGAAGGAGAAGAGAGAGAACAAGAAATCGAAAACCTATTTGAAACAATAGTGGCAGAAAACTTCTCTAACTTGGTGAAGGAAACACACATACAAGTCCAGGAAGCACAGAGAGTCCCAAACAAGATGAACCCCAAGAGGCCCACACCAAGACACATCATCATCAAAATGCAAAAGGTTCAAGACAAAGAGAGAATCTTAAAAGCAGCAAGAGAAAAGAAGTTAGTTACCTACAAGGGAGTTCCCATAAGACTGTCAGCTTATTTCTCAAAAGAAAGTTTGCAGGCCAGAAGGGAGTGGCAAGAAATATTCAGAGTGATGAAAAGCAAGAACCTACAGCCAAGAGTACTCTATCCTGCAAAGCTGTCATTTAAAATCGATGGCCATATAAAGAGTTTCCCAGACAAAGAAAAGCTAAAGGAGTTCATCACCACCAAACCATTATTATACGAAATGTTGGAGGGTCTTCTTGAAGAAAAAGATAAAAAAATATGAACAAACAAAATGGCAATAAATACATATCTATCAACAATTGAATCTACAAACAAAATGAACAAGCAGAACAGAAACATTCTCTCATAGGTACAGAGAACTTTTGTTGGATACCAGATGGGTGGGGGCTGGGGGGAGGGGTGAAAAAGGTGAGGGGATTAAGAAGTACAAATTGCTTGTTAGACTGACAAACCTTAAAGGGAAGGGGACTTGGGGGGTGGGAAGAAATAAACCAAAGAACTTATATGAATATATGCATAACCAATGGACACAGACAACAGTGTGGGGAAAAGCAGGAGGGGGGCAGGAATGGGGAGGAGGGGGGCAATGGGGGAAAAATGAGGAACATCTGTAATACATTCAACAATAAAGATAAGTTAAAAAAAAAAGAATCAACCAATGAATGCATAAATAAGTGGAACAACAAATCGATGTTTCTCTCTCAAATCAATCAATAAATAAAAGTGTTTTTAAAAAAAAAAAAAAGAAAGAAAAAGCACTGTTGAATATATGAAACTATTTTTGCATAAACCTAATTGTAACCACACATACACACACAAAATAAAAGTGACTTAAAAAAAGAGGAAATAGAGGAAAACTCATAGAATACCACCAAACTAAAACAAGAGACAGAAACACAAGAAATAAGAAACAATGGAGACACAGAGGCACAAGAAAACAACAAAAAACAAGGCTATCAGAAATCCTAATACATCAATAGTTACCTAAATGTAAATGCACTGAACTCACCAATAAAATGGCACAGAGTAGCCGACTGGATTAAAAAACAAAACCCAACCAGATGATGCCTTCAGGAGACACATCTAAGCTTCTCTAGACTCCAAGCAAAAGGATGGGAAATGGTTCTGCAGGAAAATGACATCCAGAGAAGAGCAGGTGTAGTCACAATTACATCTGAAAAAATAGATTTCCAGATAAAAAAGGTAAGAAGAGACAGAGATGGACATTTTATAATGATAAAGAAGACAATACATCAGGAAGATATAACAATTTTCAATATACATGCACCTAATCAGGGAGCACGAGAACACATAAGCAATTATTAACAGAACTAAAAAGAGAAATTGACAGAAACATAATCATAGTTGGGGACATAAATACTCCATTGACAGCTCTAGCTAGATCATCCAAACATAAAATCAATACAGAAATATTGGCCTTAAGTGACACATTAGACTAAACTTAATTAACATTTACCGAACCTTTCATCCCAGGACACCTGATTGTACATTCTTCTCTATAGCATATGGAATATTCTCAAGGATAGACCATATGTGGGAGCACATGCCTAGCCTTAACAAATTTAAGAAGATTGAAATCATATCAACCACATACTCCGAAAACAATACTTTGAAATGAAAAATTAACTGTAAAAAGGAAAAAAACAAAAACAAAAACAACAACAAAGAAATATATGGAGATTAAACAACATGCCATTAAACAATAACTGGTCCAGGGAGAAATAAAAGGTAAAATCAAAACATATATAGAGACAAATAAAAATGAAAATATGACATCACAAATTTTTTGGTATTGCAGCAAAACCAGTAATAAGAGGGAACTTTATATCATCATAGGCCTATCTCAAGAAACAAGAGAAATCCCAAGTAAACAAACTAATATTACAACTTAAAGAACTAGAAAAAGAAGAACAAAAGCAGCCCAAAGTCAGCAGAAGAAATAAAATAATAAAATTACAGCAGAATTAAATGAAATAGGGAACAAAAAGATACAAAAAATAATACAACAAAGAGCTGGTTCTTTGTAAAGATTAATAAAATTATCAAATCTATGGCTAGACACCCTAAGGAAAATATAGAAAAGACTGAAATAAACAAAATTAGAAATGAAAGATGTATCACAGATATACAAAGGAACATGCAAGATCATACTATGAAAGATGATATGCCACCAAACTCAATAACTTAGAAGATAACTGATAAGTTCCTAGAAAAATATGACCTTTCTAGAGTGAATCACAAAGACCTAGAAAATCTAGACTGATTAACATTGAGGAAATTTAAATAACCATCAAAAGCTACCCCAGGGGTAGTGAAGATGGTAGGAGACTAAGTGGAATCTACAAGGACAGTCTCTCAGAACCAAACTGGAATTACAACTAAAATATAGTAAAATCATCCTGAATGACTAACTGAAGACTAGCTGGAGAGAACCCTAATAACCAAGGACGTAAATAGAAGCCCACATTGAGACTGGTAAGAAGTGCGGAGGCGTGAGAGTGCTGGCTGTGCTCCCACAGGCAGCAGCTGAAGTGCTGGAGGGATATCTTAACTGAGCCAGGTTCCCCTGAGAACTCTGGGGTCTAAACCCCAAGCTGGGCTTCCCAGCCCACAGTAACAGAACTCTGAAAGGTGCCCACATAACATCTGGCTATAAAAAGCACTAGGGGTTCTGTCCAGCAGACAGAGATGGCTTGAAACACAGGCACCCTCTTAAAGGGCCAATGCACTAAATTTCATTTGCAGTCACTCATCTTGGGCTCTGGCAGAGGAAGGGCAGCCTGGATAAGAGCTGTGTGAGAAGAGTCTGGTGTTTGTGGCTTTGGGGAGAGAGCTGGGAAGGCAGCCACAAGGATCCCAGTGCTGAATCATTCACCCGTGCTGCAGAAGCCATCTTTCTCAATCAGATTTTTTCCAACAATGCAGCTTTAGCCAAGGGGGAGTAAATTGCCTCACCATTTGAAACTCCTTGGCCCTGCCTGATGGAGTTTACACCTGGTTGAAGACTCCAACATGGGGCTCATTAAGTGACTGTGACTAACAGTCAGCCTGCAGGCAGATGTGGATCTCTTGGTGCTCTGAGTCTTTGCCTGACCTGTTCCTCTTCCCAGGACTAGTAAAAACATCCCTTGACATCCAACTGAGTCTTTTTGATATATACCCAGCCCCAGCAGAGGGACCTACAAGCTGCAGATCAGTGATAGCTCCAAACAGGATACTTAGTGTTGGTCACAATCAGCATCAGACATTGGCTGTACCAGAGACCCACCAGAGAGACTCAAAACCAGTAAACCCAGTGGCTAGCTTCAGTCAACCACAGAGCAGGACCCAATAAGCTTCACAAGCAGTATACCAAGAGAGAGACTGTGACAGGCTGAAGACCATAAGGTAAATTGCACTTCACATGATAAGAATCTGTACAGCAGCCTGCATGCTGTGTTGGGGGTTGAGCCTCACTTTCAGCCAGCCTGAGGGCCAAATCCACACATGGACAAGCCAAAAGCAATCAAAACTCAATTACAAAAGGAAGGCCCACACAATGTGCACGTGACATTATTAGAGCACCCAGTTCTGCTAATCAGAAAGACTGCACCTCTGGGTCCCACAGGTCACCTACTACATAGGCCACCCTACCAAGATGGGAGTCATAGCATATCGACCTAATACAGAGAAACAAACCCAAACAGGAAGCCAAAACAGAGGGACAAAGAAATAAGACCCAAATGAAAGAATGAGAGAATTCTCCAGAAGAAGAGCTAAATGAAATGGGAAAAGCAATTTATCAGAAGTAGTGTTCAGAGTAATTATTACAGGGATGCTCAACAGCATAAAAAAAGATATAGAAACTATAAATAACAATGAGTTGGAAATGAAGAATGACATAACAGAGATAAAGAATAAATTGGAACTCTTGAGTCACCCCCATGCAGACTACTTACGGTTTGTGAGCTGAACACAGTCCCTGCTATCTCTAGTACTTGGATCTCTTCACCTTCAAGAAGCCTGAGGAAGTGGTGCACCATGGAGAGCAGGAGGTGGAGACATTTGCCTTCCAGGCAGAAATTGCCCAACTCATGTCTGTCATCATCAATACTGTCTGTTCCAACAAGGAAATTTTTCTTCGAGAGTTGATCAGTAATGTTTCTGATGCCTTGGACAAGATATGCTATGAGAGCCTGACTGACCATTCCAAGTTGGACAGTGATAAAGAGCTGAAAATTGACATCATCCCTAACCACAAGGAATGTACCCTGACTCTGGTGGACACAGGTATTGGCATGACCAAAGCTGATCTCATAAATAATCTGGGAACCATTGCCAGGTCTGGTACAAAAGCATTTATGGAGGCTCTTCAGACTGGTGCTGACATCTCCATGATTGGATAATTTGGTGTTGGCTTTTATTCTGCGTACTTGGTGACAGAGAAAATGGTTGTGATCACAAAGCACAATGACAATGAGCAGTATGCCTGGGAGTCTTCCACTGGGGATTCCTTCACTGTGTGAGCTGACTATGGTGAGCCCATTGGCTGGGGTACCAAAGTGATCCTCCACCTTAGAGAAGACCAGACAGAGTACTTAGAAGTGAGGTAGGTCAAAGAAATGGTGAAGAAGCACTCACAGTTCATAGGTTATCCCATCACCCTGTATTTGGAGAAGGAATGAGAGAAAGAAATTAGTGATGATGAAGCAAAGAAGAGAAAGGGGAGAAAGAACAGGAAGATAAAGATGATGAGGAGAAACTCAAGATTGAAGATGTGGGCTCAGATGAAGAGGATGATACTAAGAATAAGAAAAAGAAAACAAAGAATAAGGAGAAGTATATTGATCATGAAGAGCTGAATAAAACCAAACCTATTTGGACCAGAAACCCTGATGACATCACTCAAGAGGAATATGGAGAGTTCTGTAAGAGCCTTACCAGTGACTGGGAAGACCACCTGGCAGTCAAACACTTCTTTGTAGATCAGTTGGTTCAGGGTACTGCTTTTCATCGCCCATCAGGCTCCCTTTGATGTCTTTGAGAATAAGAACAACATCAAACTCTATGTCTGCCATATGTTCATAGTGGACAGCTGTGATGAATTGATAACAGAGTATCTCAACTTCATCCATAGTGTGGCTGACTCTGAGGACCTGCCCCTGAACATCTCCTGCGAAATGTTCCAGCAGAGCAAAATCTTGAAGGCCATTTGTAAACGCATTGTTAAGAAGTGCTCTAGGCTCAAGGAAGACAAGGAGAACTATAAGAAATTCTATGAGGCATTCTCTAAAAACCTAAAGCTTAATACATTCTTCTCAAGTGCATACAGGACATTCTCAAATATAGACTACATGATAGGACACAAAGTAAATCTCAAGAAATTCAAGAAGATTGAAATCATATCAAACATCTCAGATCACAATGGCATGAAACTACAAATCAATTACAACAAAAATACACAGAAACATTCAAACACATGGAAGCTAAATAGCATGTTCTTACACAATGAATGGATTAGCAAGGAGATCAAAGACGACATTAAAAAGTTCCTGGAAACCAATGAAAATGAACACACAAGAACACAAAATTTATGGGATGCAGTGAAAGCAGTCCTGAGGGGGAAGTTCACAGCACTACAGGCCTACCTCAAGAAACAACAAAAATTTCTAATTGACTAACCTCACAACTTAAAGAACGAGAAAGCTAACAAAAAGAAAACCCCAGAGCAAGTAAAGATCAGGGTAGAAATAAATTACATAAAGACCAAAAAAAAAAAAATTCAAAAGACCAATGAAACAAAGAACTGGTTCTTTGAAAAAATAAACAAGATTGATGGACTCTTAGCTAAACTCACCAAGAAACAAAGAAAGAGGAACCAAATAAACAAACTCAGAAGTGAAAGAGGAGAAGTAACAACTGACACCACAAAAATACAAAGGATCATTAACAAATATTATGAACAATTATACAGCAGCAAATTGTACAATCTAAACAAAATGGATTAATTTCTAGAAACACATAGTCTCCCAAAACTGAACCGGGAAGAGATAGAAAACTTGAACAGATCAAAAACAACTAAGGAAATTGAAGATGTATTCAAGAATCTCCCAGAAAACAAAAGCCCAGGCCCAGACAGCTTCACAGGGGAGTTTTACCGAACATTCAAAGAAGAACTAACACCCATTCTCCTCAAACTATTCCCAAAAGTTCAAGAAGAAGGAAGATTTCTAAACTCGTTTTATGAGGCCAGCATAATTCTAATTCCAAAACCAGATAAAGACACTACAAGGAAAGAAAACTAAAGGCCAATATCACTGATCCACATAGATGCCAAAATCCTTAACAAAATATTAGTAAATTGGATCCAGCACTACATTAAAAATATTATTAACCATGACCAAGTGGGATTCATCCCAGGGATGCAAGGCTGGTACAATATACGCAAATCAATAAATGTGATACACCACATAAACAAAATGAAAGATAAAAATCATATGATCATATCAATAGACACTGAAAAAGCATTTGGCAAAGTCCAGCACCCATTTCTGATAAAAACACTCGGTAATGTGGGAATAGAGGGATCATATCTCAACATAATAAAGGCCACATGTGAAAATTCTACAGCCAACATCATACTCAATGGGCAAAAACTAAAAGCATTTCCCTTAAGAAGAGAAACAATACAGGGATGGCCACTTTCACCACTCTTATTTAACATAGTATTGGAAGTCTTAGCCACAGCAACTAGACATGAAGAAAACATAAAAGCGATCCAAGTTGGAAAGGAGGAAGTGAAACTGTCATTATTTTGCAGATGATGTGATATTATACATAGAAAATCCCAAAGACTCCATCAAAAATCTCCTAGATTTAATAAACGAATTTGGGAAGGTAGCAGGATACAAAATTAACATCAAGAAATCAATGGCAATCTTATACACCAATAATGAACTCACAGAAAGAGAAACTAAAAAAAAAAAAATCCCATTTACCATTGCAGCAAAAAAATTAAGACATCAAGGAATAAACGTAATCAAAGAAGTAAAGGACCTATTTGCAGAAAACTACAGGACATTGAAAAAAGAAATAGAGGAAGATATAAAAAAGTGGAAGCACATACTTTGTTCATGGATTGGAAGAATTATCATCATTAAAATGCCCACACTACCCAAAGCAGTCTATAGATTCAATGCAATCCCCATCAAAATACCAACGATATATTTTACAGAAATAGAACAAATACTCCAAAAGCTTATATGGTACCAAAAAAAAGACCCCAAATACCCACAGCAATCTTGAAAAAGAAGAACAAAGTAGGAGGGATCACAATACCGGATATCAGCCTCTACTACAAAACCATTGTAATTAAAACAGCCTGGTACTGACACAAGAACAGGCATATAGATCAATGGAACAGAACAGAGAACCTGGAAATTGACCCAAGACATTATGCTCAATTAATATTTGACAAAGGTTGCAAGAGCATACCGTGGAGTAAAGACAGCCTCTTCAATAAATGGTGTTGGGAAAATTGGACAGCTACATACAAAAAAATGAAACTAGACCACCAACTTACACCATACACAAGAATAAACTCAAAATGGATAAAAGACTTGAATGTGACTCGTGAATCCATAAAAATCCTAGAAGAAAATGTAGGAAACAAAATTTCAGACATTATACGCAGCAGAATGTTCACTGATACAATGCCTAAGGCAAGAGAAACAAAGGAAAAAATGAACACATGGGACTACATCAAACTAAAAAGCTTCTGCACAGCAAAAGAAACAGCCATCAAAATGGAAAGGGAACCACTATATGGGAGAGCATAATGGACAATGATACATCAGATAAGAAGTTAATTTCCAAAATATATAGAGTGCTCATACAACTCAACATAAGGAGGACAAAGAACTCAATTTAAAAATGGGCAGAGGATCTAAATAGACACCTCTCCAAAAAACACAGACAAACGACCAAGAGACATGAAAAAATGCTCAACATCACTAATCATCAGAGAGATGCAAATTAAAACAACTATGAGGTATTACCTTACACCTGCCAAAATGGCTGCCATCAACAAATCATCAAAAAATAAGTGCTGGTAAGGGTGTGGAGAAAAGGGAACTCTAGCACACTGCTGGTGGGAATGCAGACTGGTGCAGCCACTATGGGAAACAATATGGTGTTATCTCAAAAAATTAAAAATGTATCTGCCATTTGACCCAGTGATCCCACTTCTAGGAATATACCCTAAGAAGCCTGAAACACCAATCAGAAAGAATATATGTACCTCTATGTTCATAGCAGCACTATTTAAAATTGCTAAGATCTGGAAACAGCCCAGTGTCCATCAGTAGACAAATGGATAAAAAAGCTGTGGTACACAATGGAATACTATGCAGCTGTAATAAAGAAAGATCTCTTAACCTTTGAGACAACATGGAGGGACCTCAAGATGTCATGCTATGTGAAATAAGCCAATCAGAGAAAGACAAATACCACATGATCTCACTTATTTGTGGAATATAATAATCAAAATAAGCTGATGAATAAAATAGTCCCAGAGATGTAGAAAGGAGTATGGTTCAAACTGACAAAACTCAGAGAAGGGAGGCAGGGGTAAGGATGAGATAAACCAAAGAACTTATGTGCATGTAAGCGTAACCAATGGACATAGACAACAATGCTGGGGGGTTTTGGGGGACAGGATGGGGAGGAGGGTGTCTAGGAGGAGAAAGGAGAAACAAAATTTATTTGTAACAAAAATAAATTAATAAAAATAAATAAATAAATAAATAAATAAATCCTAAAGCTTGGAATCCATGAAGAGTTGACTAACCTGAGCTTCAGTGCTATCACACCTCCCAGTCTGGAGCTGAAATGACTTCTTTTTCCTAATATATCTCTTGCATGAAGGAGACCCAGAAGTCATCTATTACATCACTGGTGAGAGTAAAGAGTAAGTTGCCAACTGTGCTTTTGTGGAGTGAGTGAGGGAGCAGGGCTTTGAAGTAGTACATATGGCAGAGCCTATTGATGTGTACTGTGTGCAGCAGCTCAAGGAGTATGATGGATAAAGCTTGGTCTCAGTTACCAAGGAGAGCCTGGAGCTACTTGAGGATAAAGAGAAGAAAAAGAAAATGGAAGAGAGCAAGGCCAAATTTGAGAACCTCTGCAAACTAATGAAATAAATTTTGCATGAAAAGGTTGAGAAGGTGACAATCTCCAATAGGCTTGTGTCTTCACCCTGTTACACTGTGGCTAGCACCTATGCCTGGACAGCTAACATGGAGCATATCATGAAAGCCAGGCAGTTCGTGATAACTCAACAATGGGCTACATGAAGGCTAAAAAGCACCTGGAGATCAACCCTGACCACCCCATTGTGAAGACTCTGGCAGAAGGCGGAAGCAGACAAGAATGACAAGACTGACAAGGACCTTGTGGTGTTTCTGTTTGAAACTGTGCTGCTCTCTTCTGCCTTCTCACTTGGGGATCCCCAGACCCACTACAACTGCATCTACTGCATGATAAAGCTAGGCCTAGACATTGACAAAGATGAAGTAATAGCAGAAGAACCCAATGCTGCTGTTCCTGATGAGATCCCCCATCTTGAGGGTATTGAGGATGCCTCTTGCATGGAAGAAGTAGACTAGGAGTTTCTATCTACAGACTTTGTTTCATCTGTGTAGTGTCTTCATGTTTCCCCCAGCATCCCTGAGTGGCCCTAGCTCACCTGGTTTCCTCTTGTGATGTTTAGTGGTTTTTTTTCCTCTCCTGTCCTTACCTAAGGCCGGTTACAAGGGCCTCAAGCCTTCTCATGTTTGACATCAGGTTTGGATTGTAGTGCACTGTGATGTTATCTTTTTTCTTTATTAGTTTGTTCTGAAATTAAAGTACATGAAATAAAGAAGATGCAGTTTTATACAAAAAAAAAGAAGAAGAAGAAACTGGAAGAAATAAACATAGAGGAAGCCAAGGATCGAATCAGTGAATTAGAAGACAGAAGTCTGATTAGAATTATAAGTCTGATTGACTCACTCAATCAGAAACCAAAAAAAATAAAAATAAAAATAAAAAACAATTAAAAAATAGGATAGTTTAAGGGAGCTATAGAACAATATGAAACACAAAAACATCTGCCTCATCGGAGTACCAGAAGAAGAAGAAAGTGAGCAAGGGATAGAGAACATGTTTGAAGAAATAATGGCAGAAAACTTTCCATACTTGGAGAAGGAAAAAGTCAAACAAGTTCAGAAAGCACAGAAAGTCCCAAGCAAGAAGAATCCAAAGAGGCCCATGCAAAGACACATAATAATTAAAAAGCCAAAAGTTAATGACAAAGAGACAATCTTAAAGGCAGCAAGAGAAAAGCAATGTTTCACATATAAAGGAGCTCCCATAAGGCTGTATGCTGATTTATAAACAGAAACACTACACACCATTAAGTATTCAAGGTAATAAAAAGCAAGGATCTGAAACCAAGAATACTCTATGCACAAGGCTATCATTCAAAATAGAAGGTGAAATAAACATCTTACCAGAAAAAAAAAAAAAAGGCTAAAGGAATTTAATTTTTTACCACTAAACAAGTATTACAAGAAATGTTAAAGAAACTGCTGTCATAATAATAAGAAATAGAGAGAGAGAAACATAGGCATAAAGAATAAAAATGGCAATAAATATCTATCAATAATTTTAAATGTAAATTGATTAAATGCTCCAGTAAAAAGACATAGGGTAGCTGAATAAATAAGAAAATATTACCCATATATATGCTGTCTACAATAGATAAACCTCAGAACAAAATGTTCACACAAGATGAAAATCAAGGGGTGGAAAAAAATTTTCATGCAAATTGAAATGAAAAAAAAAAAAGAAATCTGTGGTAGCAAGTAGTAACACTCATATCTGACAAAACAGACTTCAAAATGAAGGCCATGATACAAAGAAAGTCACTATGTAATACTAAAGGAATCAATCCAAAAGAAGAATATAACCCAAGTAAAATATACAAAACCATTATGAGAGCACAAAAATATATTTAAACACTTTTGGAGGAATATAAGGGAGAGAGCAACAACAATACAATCATAGTATGGGAATTTAACACCCCACTGACATCACTGGATAGATCTCCTACACACACAAAAATAAGAAAACAAGGACCCTAAATGATGCACTAGATCAGATGGATTTAATTGACTTTACAGAACATTTCACCCCAAAGCTGCAGACTATACATTCTTCTCAAGTGCACATGAGGCAGTCTCAAAGACAGACCATTTGTTAGGACATAAACTAAGTCTCTACTAGTTCAAGAAGATTGAAATCATATCAAGCATCTTTTCAGATCACAATGGCATGAAACTAAAAATCAATTACAGCAAAAACATTCAAACACATGGAGGTTAAATGGCATGTCATTAAACAATGAATGGGTTACCAAGGAGATCAAGGAAGAAATTACAAACCTCATAGAAACCAATGAAAATGAACACACAACACAAACTCTATGGGATGCAGCCACAGCAGCCCTGAGAGGGAAGTTCTTAGCACTACAGGCCTACCTCAAGAAACAAGAAAAATTTCTAATAGACTATCTAACTCTACAACATAAAGAACTAGAAAGTGAACAAAAAGAAAAATCTAGAGCAAGAAGAAGGAAAGAAATAATAAAGATCAGAGCAGAAATAAATAACATAGAGACTAAAAAAAAAAAATTCAAAAGATTAATGAAACCAAGAGCTGGTTCTTTGAAAAGATAAACAAGATTGATGAGCCTATAGCCAGACTCACAAAGAAACAAAGAGAGAGGACTCAAATAAACAAAATCAAAAATGAAAGAGGAGAAGTAACAACTGACACCACAGAAAAACAAAGAATTGTTAGAAAATACTATAAACAAATTATACACCAACAAACTGGACAACCTAGGTGAAATGGACAAATTCCTAGAATCACATAGTCTCCCAAAATTGAACTGAGAAGACTCAGAAAACTTGAACAGACCAATAACAACTGAGAAAATTGAAGCTATAATCAATAAACTCCCAGCAAACAAAAGCCTGGGTCCAAATGACTTCACCAGGGAGTTTTACCGAAAATTGAAAGAAGAACTAACCCCTATTTGCCTTAAAGTATTCCAAATAATTCAAGAGGAAGGAAGACTTCCAAGCTATTTTTTATTAGCTCAGCATAATTCTAATTCCAAAACCACATAAAGACAATACAAAGAAAGAAAACTACAGGCCAACATCCCTAATGAACATAGATGCTAAAATCCTCAAAAAATGTTACCAAATCAGATCCAGCAATACATTAAAAAAATATTATTCACCACAACCAGTAGGATTCATCAAAGGGATGCAAGGGTGATACAATATTCACAAATCAATAAATGTGATACACCACATAAACAAAATCAAAGATAAAAATCATATGATCATATCAATAGATGCTGAAAAAGCATTCGACAAAATCCAGCACCCATTCCTGATAAAAATGCTGAGCAATGTAGGAATAGAGGGGTCATATCTTCACATAATAAAGGCCATATAAGAAAAACCTACAGCCAACATCATACTCAATGGACAAAAACTAAAAGCATTTCCCTTAAGAACAGGAATAATACAGGAATAATACTTTCACCACTCTTATTTAACATAGTAATACTGGAAGTCTTCGCCACAGCAATCAAATTAGAAGGAAAAATAAAAGGCATCAAAATTGGTATGGAGAAAGTGAAACTTTCATTATTTGCAGATGACATGATATTATACATAGAAAACCCTAAATACTCCAACAAAAAAAAATCCACTAGGTTTTATAAACGAATTCAGCAACATAGCAGCATACAAAATTAACATTCAGAAATCAATGGCATTTTTATACACCAATAATGAACTCTTAGAAAGTGACACTAAAAAAACAATCCTATTTGTCACTGCAACAAAAAAAAATTAAGATACTTAGGAATAAACTTAACCAAGGAGATAAAAGACCTCTTCTCAGAAAACTACAGGATATTGAAAAAAAAAGAAAGACATAAAGATATAAACAAGTAGAAGCATATACCATGTTCTTGGATTGGAAGAATCAACACCATTAAAATGTACATACTACCCAAAGCAATCAATGGATTCAATGCAATCCCTATTAAAATATCAACAGCATATTTTGCAGATCTAGAACAAATACTCCAAACATTTATATGGAACCAAAAAAGGATCCCAAATAGCCAGAGCAATCTTGAAAAAGAAGAAGAAAGTTGGAGGGATCACAATACTGGATATCAGGTTATTCTACAAAGACACTGTAATGAAAACAGCTGGTACCAGCACAACAGGCATATAGATCAATGGAACAGAACAGAGAACCCAGAAATTGACCAAAGACTTCATATTCAATTAATATTTGACAAAGGAGGCAAGAGCATACAATGGAGAAAAGACTATCTCTTCAATAAATGGTATTGGGAAAATTGGACAGGTACATATAAAAAAATGAAACTAGACCACCAACTTATACCATAGACTAGAATAAACTCAAAATGCATAAAAGACTTAAATGTAATTCATGAAACCATAAAAATCCCTGAAGAAAATGTAGGCAGCAAAACCTCAGACATCACACATAGCAGAATTTTCACCAATACATCACCTAGGGCAAGAGAAACAAGAGGAATAATTAATAAATGTGACTACATCAAATTTAAAATCTTGTACAGCAAAAGAAACCAGCATCAAAATTAAAAGGGAACCCACTGTATGGGAGAACATATTTCCCAATGATACATCAGATAAGGGGTTAATTTCAAAAATATATAAAGTACTCATACAACTCAAAAGAAGGAAGACAAACAATCCAATTACAAAATGGGCAGAGGACCTGGATAGATGCTTCTCCAAAAGGACATACAAATAGCCAAGATACATATGAAAAAATGATCAAAATCACTAATCATCAGAGAGATGCAAATTAAAATGAATGTGAGGTATTACCTTACACTTGCCAGAATTGTTACCATCAAACAACAAGTGCAGGCGAGGATGTGTAGAAAAGGATACTCTAGTACAACTGTTGATGGGAATGCAGGATGGTGCAGCCTTTCCTCAAAAAATTAAAAATACAACTGCCATCTGACCCTGTGATCCCACTTCTAGGAATATATCCTAAGAAGCCTAAAACATCCATCAGAGAGAATATATGCACTGCTATGTTCATAGTAGTGCTATTTACAATAGTTAAGAACTGGAAACAGCCCAAGTGTCCATCAGTAGATGAATAGATAAAAAAGCTGTAGAACATTTACACAATGGAATACTATGAAGCTGTAAGAAAGATCTCTTACCCTTTGAGACAGCATGGAGGGACCTGGAAAGTATTATGTTAAGTGAAATAAGCCAGTCAGAGAAAGACAAGTATCACATGATCTTGCTTATTTGTGGAGTCTAATGAACAAAATAAGCTGGCCAACAAAACAGAGACATAGAAACTGGAAACAGACTGACAAACCTCAGAGAGAAGGGGGGATGGTGGGTGAGTAAAGATAAACCAAAGAACTTATATGCATATATGCAAAACCAATAGACACAGACAATGGTTTGGTGAAAGCAGGGAGCGGGTGGGCGCAGGGAGAAAAGATCAATCAGGAAAAAAGGGGAATCTGTAATGCTTTCAACAATAAAGATAATTTTGTAAAAAAGTAAAGGCCAGAGTCAGATGGCTTCACTAGTAAATTCTACCAAACATTCAAAATTTGATACCTATTCTTCTCAAACACTTTCAAAAAATTGAAGAAGAGGCAATATTTCCTACCACATTTTATGAGGCCCACATAACCATCATTCCAAAACCTGGCAAGGATATTTTTTATAAAGAAAACTACAGACCAACATTTCTGATGATTACAGATGCAAAAATCCTAGATAAAATACTAACAAACCAAATACAATACATCCAGCTAGGATGGGTATGAATTCTTATGAGTATGGGTCAGGAATTTGCTGTGCTGAGGTCCTGGGACCTGGCCCCCTGCCATCTGCTCCCTTAAGGCGCACATGACACTATCCCTGCCAAAGGAGAGCACAGGGGCAGAAAAAAAAACTTCTCACCTAGAAGGGCACATGCAGCCAGGAAGTGTCCCCTGGCCCTTTCCCTCTGGCCCTCCCACATTTTTTGTTTTGGGGACCCGCCAAACTCTCGGTTTTCCAGAGGAATTAGAGAATGAAGGCAAAGGGGAAGATTTACCTAACTCCTCCAGGTTGTAGGGTGCGGAAGAGGCTTCCACAAACTCACTGTCTAGAGGAAGGAGAAAAAACAAAAATAGAATCGCAACCATTCTGGGCGAATAAAATAAGCATCAGTTTGCTCAGGTCCCTAAGCGCAGTTTCTCTCTCCCAGTGATCAGAATCGGTGAACTCTGGGCCACGCGGGGTTCGGGACGCCAGATCCACAGGGGATAAGAAATTGCCAAATAAACTCCGGGGGCAATTCGCCAAGGAGCGGGTGTCGCCAGGTGCGAGCAGGTGCGCGCCAAATTTCCGCCAGTGCAACCCCACGGCTCCCCGGGTCCAGCGCTCAGGCCGCGACCTCATTCTCTGTCATCAGCCCACGGGGTTCATCGAAGCAACTGCCGGCCTTGCGCCAAGGCTCCAGCACCCAGACGCCCCAAAATTTCCCAGGGAGTTTCCGAGGCCCCAAAGCGCGCTGTGGCAGAGAGCTCCAACACCAACCGGCCTGGTGCCCCAGGCCTGTCCCCACCGTCCGTTGCTAGACGTCCACGACCATTAAGCTTGGCAGCAGCACTGGCTTCCTCCCAACTCTTGGTTGGAGTGTGTCCTCTCCCACCCACACTCTACTCCTTTTGACCATTTATTAAAAATTAGAGGATAATCAGCCTGGCTGGTGTGTCTCAGTGGTTGAGGGTAGACCCAAGCAGCAAGAGGTCGTGGATTCCTGGTCAGGGCACATACCCAGGTTGTGGGCCTCATCCCGGGTGGGGGGGGCATGCAGGAAGGGGGCAATCCATCAATCCATGTTGTCTCTCATGGATGTCTCTGTCTCTCTCCCTCTCTCTTCCTCTCTTTCTAAAATCAATAAAGATAATTTATTTTTTTTAATTTTAAATTTTTTTAATTTTAAAAAATAACCAGTTCTAAAAGAGAGACCAAACTATATATTGCCAAACAGGAGACTCACTTTAACTTTAAGGACACACATAGGGTCAAAGTGAAGTAATGGAAAAAGATATTCCATGTCACTGGAAACCAAATTAGAGCAGGAATAACTGCTCTATGTCAGACAAAATAGACAAACTCAGAAGTAGTAGCAAGAGACAAAGAAGGTCATTATATAATGATTTTTAAAATCACAAATATATATGCATTCAACATCAATCACCTAAATATATTAAACAAATACTAATAGCTATAAAGGAGGAAATGCAATAATAGTAGGAGACTTCAATAATCCACCTCCAACAATGAATAGGTCATCTAGACAGAAGATCAATAAGAAAAAATTGAACTTCAACTATAATGAGGTCAAATTGGTCTAACATTCATATAGAGGGCATTCCATACACATTCTTTTCAAGTTCACACACAATATTGTTCAGGATAGATCATGATAGTCACAAAACTAGTCTTAGCATATTTAAGTATCTTTTCTAACTACAAAAGTATAAAAGGAGAAACCAATAACTGGGTAAAAACTGGAAAATTCACAAATATGTGAAAATTAAACAACACACTCCTGAACAACCAATGGGTAAAAGAAGAAATAAAATGTAAAATTAAAAATCTTGAAATAAATAAAAATAGAAACTCATCACACTAAAACTTAGGGACTGATGCAAAAGCAGTTCTAAGAGAAAAGCATATAAACTAGAAAAAAGAAGTAAAATTAAGCCCAAAATTGTCACTAGTAAGAAAATAAATCAGTGTGAAAATAAATGAAACTGAGACCAGAAAGACAATAAAAAAATCAATGATGCTAAAGGTTTTTTATGTGTGTGTGTGTGTATGTGTGTGTTTTTAAAGGTAAACAATAATGACAAACCTTTAACTAGGTTAAATAGGAAAAACAGAGAAAAGACTCAAAGTCAGAAATTAAAGAGGAGACATTACATCTACCACTACAGAGATACAAACATTATAAGAGATACTATGAATAATTATATGCCAACAAATTGGATATTTAGAACAGGTGGATAAATTCTTAGAAATATACCACCTAACAAGACTGAACCACAAAGAAATAGACAATCTGAAAATACCAATAACAACAAGGAGATTTGATCAGTGATGAAAAACCACACATTAAAGAAAAGTCCACCTAGATGGTTTCACTGGTGAATTCTACCAAATGTTTAAAGAAGAATTAATACCAATCTTCCTCAAAGTCTTCAGAAAAACAAAAAGGAGGAAGTTTTCACAAGCTCATTTTACAAGACTAGTATTATCGTCATACCAAAGCCAGATGAGGACACCACAAGAAAGTAAAACAACAAGCCTGATGAATGTATATCCCAGATGAAAACTGATGCAAAAATTCTCAACAAAATACTAGCAAACCAAATTGAACAGCACATTAAAAGGATCATACTCCATGATCCATTTGGAGTTACCTATGGCATACAAGGATGTTTCTACACATATAAATCAATATGTGATACACAACATTAACAAAATAAAGAATAAAAATTATATACTTATCTCAATAGGTGTAGAAAAGGCCTTTAACAAAGTTCAACATCTTTTCATGATAAAAATGCTCAACAAATTTGCTATAGAAGTAACATACCTGACAAGCCTACAGCTAAAATCATAGTCAATGGTGAAAGTTTAAAATATTTCCCTGTAAGAATAAAAATAATGTGTCCACTCTCATCACTCTTATACAACTTAGTAGTGGAATTCCTAGCCAGAACAATCTGTCAAGAAATATAAATAAAAGGTATCCAATTAGAAAGGAAAAAGTAATATAATCTCTCTTTGCAGATAATATAGAGAAAATCCTAAAAACTCCACCATAAAACTGTTAGAACTAATAAGTGAATAAAATTGAAGGATACAAAAATCAACATACAGAAATCTGTTCATTTCTATACACTAAGAATTAAATATCTAGAAATAGAAATGAAACAATCTCATGTACACTAACATAAAAAATACTAGAATACTGGGTTGTGTACTTGGAAAGTGGCACCCCAGATGTCAGCTGGGATGTGAATGAAATATTAGGATGTGGTGTTAGAAGCAGGGGTGCACCCTCAACATGAGAGAGCAAGTCCTCCAGGGATCCCTAGCCCCAATGGCCCAAATCCAAGTTGGGATTGCCCTGGGGAAGGGGGACAGGAGACAGGGCTGGGCACTGTTTAGCTCCTAGGCTGAGACTGCCAACAGGTGAGGCTTGATTCCAGTAGTGTGTCCTTGAAAGGACCATGGGCTATTGGGCTGCATGCTTTGGAAGGACCCATTTCACACCCATCCTTGCTGATAAAATAGTTTACCAGGTAAGATGGTTTCAATGCACCACATAATAAAGGTTGACCATGTATATACAAAAAAAAAAAAAAAAAAAAAAAAAGACTACTTAGGAATAAATTTAAACAAAGTTGAGAATGATTTAACAGTAAAATCTGTAACAATTTGATGGAAGAAATTGAAGTACACGTAAATAGAATTATATCTTGGGTTGAAGAATTGGAAGAGTAAATGTTTTTAAAATGTCAATTCCAGTCCAGTCGGTATGGCTCAGTGGATGAGCATTGACCCATGCACCAAGATGTCGCTGGTTCAGTTCCCAGTCAGGACACATGCACAGGTTGTGGGCCTGATCCCCAGTGAGGGGCATGCAGGAGGTGGCTGATCGATGCTCTCTCTCATCGATGTTTCGAGACTCCCTCTCCTTCCTCTCTCTAAAATCAATAAAGGAAAATAAAATAAAATAAAATGTCAATTCCACACCCCCCCACAACCATCTATAGATTTAATGGAATCCTTATCAATATTTCAATGTCTTTTAAAAAAAATTTTTCTAAAATTTGTTGAAACCAAAAAAGAATCTGAATAGAGAGAGTGGAAAATGGCAGTGGAGTGAATGGAAGCTACACAGACCATTTCCCAGGACCTGGAATTACAACTAAAATAAAGACAAGAAATTGGGAAAAACCAACTGAAAAATAGCTGGATGGAACCCGTACAACCAGGGAGAGAAAGAGGATGCCAAATCAAGCCTGGTAGGAATTGTGGAGGTGCGTGAGGGTGGGCTGGGAGCCCATGGACAGCAGTGGAAAGCAGTATTAGCAGTGTATGCTTCCCACTGAGAAAGTGGGGGTTTTAAAAAGGCAGCAAATCAGCTACAGCCATTCACATTGGGCTGCAACAGTGGGAGGGTGGACTGTAATGGAAATGTGTGGAGAGAGTCCAGGGTTCCTGGCTCAAGAGAGAGATGGATGGGAGGACATTGGAAGTTTTCTGCTGAATCACACCCTCACAGGACATTAGCCATCTTACTAAAAGAGCCCATTGACCAGAGCCCTGGGGAGAAGCAATGGCCCTTCCAACAGGAATTCAACCCCACAAGCCCCTGATAGAGAAGTGCAAATTGAGACTCATTAACATCCAGTCTGATAGCAAGCAAGTGCTCCACCCAATGAAAATCCTCTTATACCCAAGGGATTTTTCATTCAGCTGAGGGCTATAAACCACAAGGCTCATCAAGTAACTGAAACTAATAGCCTCCAGGAAAAAAGCTAGAGAATAACTGAACCTTTCCTTGGCTTGAAAAACTATCCAGGAAAGTAAGATTTGACAGTGGTGTTTAACAGGGGTCCTCCTACATTCATCCAAACCCAGTAGAGGGAGCTACAATCAGCACAACACCAACACCCACATGGAAAATTTGGCAGGTTTAAAACCTACTAAGACAGCCAAAATGGTGAAAAAGCAAACAAACAAACAAACAAACAAAAAAACCCAAATGAAAGAACAAGATAATTATGCAGGATAAGAAATAAATGATATAGAATTAAGCAAGATATCAGAGGGAGAGTTCAGAGTAATAATCATGAGGAAGCTCAACAGAATGAGTAAAGATATATATCACTGAAAACCAACCATTTGGAAATGAAGAATGACATAGCAGAAATAAAGAACACATTGGAAGGAATAACCAGCATAGTAGAGGAAGCCGAGGATCAGATGAGTGAATTAGAAGACAGGGTAGAAAAATCACTCAATTAGAAAATGAAAAAGAATAAACAAAACACAGGAAGACACTGGGGGTGGGGGGTGGTGAGAAAGGTGTCTGGGGGGGGGAGGAGAAACATCTGTAACAAAAATAAATTAATAAAAATTGAAAAAATAAATAAAACACAGGTAGACAGCCTAAGAGAACTGTGGGACAATATGAAACATAACAACATCCGCATCATAGGAGTTCCAGAAGAAGAGGAAAATGAGCAAACTTTAGAGAATATATTTCAAGAAATAGTGACAGAAGACTTCCCTAACATGATGAAGAAAAAAGACATACAAGTACAAGAAGCACAGAGAGTCCCAAGTAAGAAGAACCCAAAGGGGCCCACAATAAGACACGTCATAATTAAAATGCAAAAGTTAAAGACAAAGAGAGAATCTTAAAAGCAGCAAGATATAAGCAACAGGTTACCTACAAAGGAACCCCCATAAGGCTATCAGTTGACTTCTCCACAGAAACACTACAGGTCAGAAGAGAATGGCATGAAGCAATCATAGTAATGAAAAACAAGGATCTGGATCCAAGACTACTCTATCCAGAAAACTATCATTCAAAACAGAAGGTGAAATAAAGAGCTTCCAAGACTAATAATAATAAAAAAAAAAAAGTGGAGGGGCTAAGGGAATGTATTAGCACCAAACCAGCACTGTAAGAAATGTTAAAAGAACTGGTTTAATAAGCAGAAGAATAGGAAGAGAAACATAACCATAATAAACAAAAATGACAATAAATAAGTACATATCAATAATAACATTAATTTTAAATGGATTAAACACTCAGAGCAAAAGACACAGAGTAGCTTAATGGATAAGAAAGCATGACTCTTATATATGTTGTTTACAAGAGACCCACCTCATAACAAAAACTCATATAGGTTGAAAGTGAAGGGATGGAAAAAAATTTTCTGGCCAACAGAAAAGAAAAAAATCTTGGGTAGCAATACTGATATCCAACAAAACAAACTTCAAAATGAAGGCCATAACTAGAGACAAAGAAGGCCACTATATAACATTGAAAGTATCTATCCAACAGGAGGATATAACCTTGGTAAACATATACGCACCCAACAAAGGAGCACAAAAATACATTTTAAAACTTCTGTAAGACTTCAAAGGAGAGATCAACAGAAATACAATCATAGCAGGGGACTTCAAAACCCTGTTGATGTCTCTGGATAGATTATCTAGACAAAAATTAACAAGGAAACAGAGACTCTAAATGATGCACTAGATTAAATGGATTTAATAGATATCTACAGAGAATTACACCCCAAAACTCCAGAATTCACATTCTTCTCAAGTGCACATGGAACATTCTCAAAGATAGACCACATGTTAGGACACAAAGTAAATCTCAACAAATTCAAGAAGATTGAAATCATATCAAGCATCTTCTCAGATCACAATGGCATGAAACTAGAAATCAATTACAACAAAAATACACAGAAACATTCAAACACATGGAAGCTAAATAGCATGTTCTTACACAATGAATGGATTAGCAAGGAGATCAAAGAAAACATTAAAAAGTTCCTGGAAACCAATGAAAATGAACACACAAAAACATAAAATTTATGGGATGCAGTGAAAGCAGTCCTGAAAGGGAAGTTCATAGCACTACAGGTCTATCTCAAGAAACAAAAAATTTCTAATTAAATTTCTAACCTCACAACTTAAAGAATTAGAAAGTAAACAAAAAGAAAAACCCAGAGCAAGTAGAAGGAAAGAAATAGTAAAGGTCAAAGTAGAAATAAACAACGTAGAAACTAAAACAAACAAACAAACAAACAAAAAACTATTCAAAAGATCAATGAAACAAAGAGCTGGTTCTTTGAAAAGATAAAAAAGATTGATGGAACCTTAGTGAGACTCACCAAGAAACAAAGAGAGAGGACTCAACTAAAAAAAATCAGGAACAAAAGAAAAGTAACAACTGACTCCACAGAAATACAAAGGATCATTAAAAAACACTATAAACAATTATAAGCCGACAAATTAGACAATCTAAGTGAAATGGACAAATTTCTGGAATAACCAAGTCCCCAAAAACCAAACAGGGAAGACATATAAAAATTGAACAGACCAATAACAATTAAGGAAACTAAATATGTAATCAATAAACTCCCAGCAAACAATAGCCCAGGCCCAGAGAGCTTCATGGGGGAGTTTTACCAAACAGTCAAAGAAGATCTAACACCCGTTCTCCTCAAACTATTACAAAAATTCAAAGAAGGATTTCATTTTATGAGGACAAACTTATTTTATGAGGAGAGCATAATTCTAATTCCAAAACCAGATAAAGACACTGCAAAGAAAGCAAACTACAGGCCAATATACCTGATGAATATAGATGCCAAAATCTTTAACAAAATATTAGCAAATCAGAGCCAGCAATACATTAAAACATTATTTACCATACCAAATAGTATTCATCCCAGGGATGCAAGGCTGGTACAATATTTGCAAATCAATAAATGTGATACACCACATAAGCAAAATGAAAGATAAAAGCCATACAATCATATCAATAGATGGTTAATTTCCAAAATATATAGAATACTCACACAACTCAAAAAAAGGAAGACAAAGTATTCAATTTTAAAAAGGACAGAGCAGGCTGGTGTGGCACAGTGGTTGAGCATCGACCCATGCACCAGGAGGTCCCCAGTTCCATTTCCAGTCAGGGCACATGCCCACATTGTGGACCAACTCACCAGTGAGGTGACCAATTGATGTTCTCTCATTGATGTCTCTCTCTCTCTCTCTCTCTCTCTCTCTCTCTCTCTCTCTCTCTCTCTCTCTCCCTCTCTCTTCCTCTCTACTAAAATCAATGAAGAAAAAAAAACATTTTTTTAATGGGTAGAGAACCTAAACAGACACTTTTCCAAACTGGACATACAAATGGCCAAGAGACATATGAAAAAAATGCTCAGCATCACTAAACTTCAGAGAGATGCAAATTAAAATCACTATGAGGTGTCACCTCACACCTGTCAGAATGGCTGCCATCAACGAATCATCAAACAACAAGTGCTGGCGAGGGTGTGGAGAAAGGGGGACTCTAATGCACTGTTGGTGGGAATGCAGACTGGTGCAGCCACTATGGGAAACAATATGGTGTTACCTCAAAAAGTTAAAAATTGAACTGTCATTTGACCCCGTGATCCCAATTCTAGGAATATATCCTAAGGAGCCTGAAACACCAATCAGAAAGAATATATGTACCCCCATGTTCATAGCAGCACTATTTACAATTCCTAATATCCCGAAACAGCCTAAGTGTCCATCTATAGATGAGTGGATAAAAAAGCTGTGGTACATATACACAATGAAATACTATGCAGCTGTAATAAAGAAAGATCTCTTATCTTTTGAGATGACATGTAGGGACCAGGAGAGTTTTATGCTAAGCGAAATAAGCTATTCAGAGAAAGACAAATATCACATTATCTCTCTTATTTGTGGAATGTAATGAAAAAAATAAGCTGATGAACAAAATAGATCCAGAGACACAGAAGTAGGGTACCGACTGAAAAACCTCAGAAGAGGGGAATGGGGGGGGGGAGGGAAGAGATAAACCAATGAACTTATATGCATGTATGCATAACCAATGGACATAGACAACAATGCTGGGTGAGGGTGGTGGGATCAGAAGGAGGGTGTCAATGGGGTAAAAAGGAGAAACATCTGTAACAAAAAGAAATTAATAAAATATATATAAAGAATCTGAATAGCCAAATCATTATGTGAAATAAAAACAAATGTAGAGCCCTGGCCCATTTTGCTCAATGGTTAGAGTATCAGCCCACAGACTGAAGGGTCTTGGGTTCAATTCCTGGTCAAGGGCATGTACCTGAGTTGCAGGTTTGATCCCTGGCCCCAGTCAAGGTCATGCATGAGGCAACCAATCAATGTGTCTTTCTCACATTGATGTTTTTCTCTCTCTTCCTCCTTTCCTCTCATTCTCTCTATAAATCAATGAAAAAATCCTTGGGTGAGAATTAAAAACAACAACAATAACAACAAAAGACATCACATTTCCTGATTTCAAACTCTATTACAAAGCTACAGTAATCAAAACAGAATGGTACTGCCATATAAACAGATCATAAACCAATGGAACTGAATCAATTGCCTGAATATACCCTCACATTTGACAAGGGAGCCAAGAATACTGTGATGTTCTCTTAAAAAGTGGTGTTCTCCAATTGGATATCCACATGCAAGAATAACATTGAAGCCTTATCATATATTGTTAACAAAAATGAACTTGAAATGGATTAAAGACTTAAATATGAGATCTAAAACTTTAATATTCCTATAAGAAAACACAGAAGAAAATCTCCTTGACATTAGTCTTGATGACAATACTTTGGACCTTCCACTAAAGGCACAAGAAACAAAAGCAAAAAATCAACAGGTGGGACAACATCAAACTGAAAAGCTTCTGGCAAAAGAAACCATCAGCAAAATGAAAAAGCAACCTACAAAACAAGAGAAAATATATGCAAACCATCTATCTGATAAGGGTTAATATCCAAATTATTAATTGTAAGGGGCTCATACAACCTAATAGCAAAAAACAAACAACAACAACAAAAAACAACAATGTGTGTATTATTAATGGACAGAGAACCTGAATAGACATTTTTCAAAGAAGACATACAAATAGTCAGTAGGTACATAAAATGGTGTTTAACATTACTAATATTTAAAATGCAAATTAAAATCACAACGGGTAATTATCTCTCACCTGTTAGGATGACTATAATAAAAAAAAAACAAGAAACAAGTGTTGGCGAGGATGTAGGGAAAATGGTACTCTTGTAAACTGTTGGTAGAATTGTATTTGATACAGTCACTATGGAAAACAGTATAGATGTTCTTTTAAAAATTAAAAATAGAACTACCATATGACTTAACAATCTCATCTGGATACATATCTAAAAGAAATGAAATTACTACTTTGAAGAGCTATCTGTGCTCCCCTGTTCATTGCAGTATTAGTCACAATAGGCAAGACATGGAAGCAAGCTAAGTGTCTGTAGACAGATGACAAGATAAAGAAAATTTGATATATTATACACAATGGAGTATTACTGAGCCATAAAAAAGGAAATCCTGACACTTGTGACAACATGAATGGAGCTTCAGGTCACTATATATAAGTGAAGTGAGACTGAGAAAACAGTTGTATGATCTCATTCATATGTGGAATCTAAAAATGCTGAACTGTTTGAAATAGTAGAATGGTGGTTACCAAGGGCTATGTGATGGAGAAAATGGGAAGGTGTTGGTCTAAGAGCACAGACTTTCAGTTAAAAGATGAATCAGTTCTGCCCTGGCCAGGTGGCTCAGTTGGTTGGAGCATCATCCTGTACACCAAAATGTTGCAGGTTTAATTCCTGCTAAGGGCACATACCTAGGTTCTGGCTTTGATCCCTGGTTGGGGCACATATGAGAGGCAACCAATCAATGTTTTCCCTCACATCGATGTTCCTCCCTCATCCTCTCTCTATCCTTCTCTATCTTTCTCTCTCTCTCTCTCTCTCTCTCTCTCTCTCTCTCTCTCTCTCTCTCTCAAAAAAAAAAAAAATAAAAAAAATAAACATATCCTCAGGTGAGGATAAAAAAAGATGAATCAGTAAATCAATTCTGGGATTTAATGCACAGTATGATGACTATTGTTAACAATACCATATTATATACTTGAAAGTTGCTAGGAAAGTAGACATTCAATATTGTTTCCACAAATTTTAAAAAGATAATTACGTGTGGTGATGGAAGTTTTAACTAACCCTATTATGGTAACCCTTTCATAATATATACATGTATCAAATCATTATGTTGTACTCCTTAAGCTTATATAACATTATATGTCAATTACATCTAAATAAAGGTGAGGAAAAAGAAATAAAATTTGGTATAGATATACAATGGAATATTATTTGGTCTTTTTCAAAACAGGAATTTTTCCATTATGCAACAACATGGATGTATCTGGAAGACATTAATGCTAAGTAAAAAAACCAGTCCCAGAAGGACAAATACTGCATAATTCTACTCATATGAGATGTAAAATAGTCAAACTCACAGACATCAGTCCATGGACTGGGGTTAGGGAGAAATGCTAGTTGTTCAATGGGCATAAAGTTACAGTTATACTATATGAATAAATTCTAGAGATCTCTGTATAGCATTGTGTCTATAGTTAACAATACAGTGCTGTACACTTAAAATTGTTAAGAGGGGAGTATGTATGTTAAGTTTCTTACTACATACATTAAAGCAGGGAGGCATAAGACGTCCTTTGGAAGTGATAGATATGTTTATTCCCTTGAGAGGGGTGATGGTATCACAGGTGTATGAATATGTTCAAACATCAAAATACATACATTAAATATGTGCAAAATTTTGTATACTGAGTATACCTCATGAAGCTTAAAATAAGATGCTATGGAGATTCCAAGATGGTGACAGATTAGGTGGAAGCTGCACTGATCTTCTCCCAGAACCAAACTATAACTATAACTAAAATACAGAAAAAATCATTCTGAATCACCAACTGAAAACTAGCTAAAGAGAACCCTTATAACTAAGGACATAAAGAGGAGCCTGGTAGGAATTATGGAGGCATGAGAGGGCTGGCTGGGCTCCCACAGGCAGCTGCTGAAGTGTTGGAGGGATATCTCAGCTGAGGGGATTCCCCCTGAAAAGTCTAGGGTCTGAACCCCAAGCTGATCCCCTGAGCCCAGGGTAAAAGAATCGGGAAAGGTGAACACATAACATCTGGCTACAAAGAGCACTAGAGATTCTGTGCAGCAGGGAGACATGGCTAGAAACACAGGAACACCTTAAAGGGCCAATAATGCACTAAATTTAATTTGCAGCCAGTTACCTTGGGATCTGGCAGAGGGAGGGCAAAGTGAACTAGAGTTGTGTGAGGAGTGTCAGTTTGGTGGCTCTGGGGATAGAACTAAGAAGATAGCCACCAGGACCTCAATGCTGCAGAAACCACTTTTCTCAGGAAGAGTTTTCCCATCAATGCAGCTTTAGCCTGGGGAGAATCAATAGCCCCATTCATTGGAAACCATCTTGCCCACCCTATAGAGTATATGCCCTGCTGAATACTACAGCCTGAAACTCATTAGCAACTGAGAATAACAGTTAGCATTCAGGAAAAGTGGATCTCTGGGTGCATCAAGTCTTTGGCTAATCTGCTCCTGGGCCCAGTGCTAGAAAAAGCAGACACTATGCACAGTGTGGTCCATTCCACATGCACCCGCCCCAGCTGAAGGAGCCAAAAACTGGATTTCTGATAGCTCCAAAAAGGGTACTCAGTCACACACAACATCTTATATTGGTCTGCACTAGAGATCCTCTGAAGAGGCCCCAAAGCAATAAACTTAGTGGCCAGCAATAATAACATTAAAGGTAAATGGAATAAATGCTCCAAACAAAAGACAAAGGGTAGCTGAATAGATAAGAAAAAAATGACCCATATAGTGCTGTCTACAAAAGACCACCTCGGAGCAAAAGATTCACACAGGATGAAAGTGAAAGGATGGAAAAAATATTCCATATGAATGAAAATGAGAAAAACAAAAACAAAAACTAAATGTGTAGTAATACTTATATCTGACAAAATAGACTTCAAAACAAAGGCCATAACAAGAGGCAAGGAAGGTCACTACATAATACTAAAAGAATCCATCCAACAAGAGAATATAACCCTGGAACATATATGCACCCAATATAGGAGGGGAAAATACACACACACACACACACACACACACACACACACACACACCTTGGAGGACATTAAGGGAGAGAGTGACTGAAATACAGTCATAGTAGGGGACTTTAACACCCCACTGACTTCACTGGATAGATCTTCCAGGCAAAAAAAAATCAACAAGGAAACAGTAACCCTAAATGACATATTAGATCAGATAGATTTAATTGATATTTACAGAACATTTCAACCCCAAGCTGTAGAATATACATTCTTCTCATGTGCACATGGGACATTCTCAAAGATAGACCACATGATAAGACACAAAATAGGTCTCTACAAGTTCAAGAAGACTGAAATCATATCAAGCTTCTTCTCAGAAAACAATAGTATGAAACTAGAAATCAACTGCTATATAAACACTCAAAAACATTGAAGAAGTGGGGGAGGAGAGAAGGGATAAACCACAGAACTTATATGCATGTATGCATAACTGATGGACATAGACAACAAAGCTGGGGACAGGATGGGAGGGGAAAAGGAGGAGGGAGTCAATAGTGGGGGGAAAGGAGAAACATCTGTAACAAAAATAAATTAATAAAAAAATAAAAATAAAAATATAAAGAAAAAAAAACATTCAAACGTATAGAGGATAAATAGCATGTTATTAAACAATGAATGGATTACCCAGGAGATCAATGAAGAAATTAAAAACTTCATACAAACAAATGAAAATGAATGCACAAAAACCCAGATCTATGGGACACAGCAAAAGCAGTCCTGAGAGGGAGTTCATAGCACTACAGGACTAACTAAAGAAACAAGAAAAATCTCTAATAAACTATTTTAACCTACAACTAAAGGAATTAGAAAGAAAACAACAAGAAAAGCCTGGAGTAAATAGAAGGAAGAAAATAATAAAAATCAGAGCAGAAATATAGAGACTAAAAAAAATATATACAAAAGAGCAATGAAACCAAGAGCTTGTTCTTTGAAAAGATGAACAAGATCAATGAACCTCTACCCAGACACATAAAAAGAGAGAGAGGGGATCTAAATTAATAAAATCAGGAAAAAAAAAGGTGAAATAACAACAGACACCACAGAAATACAAAGGATTGTAAGAAAATATTACAAACAACTATATGCTAACAAATTGTACAAGCAGGGAGAAATGGACGAATTAACAGAAACATACTTCTTCCAAAAATGAATTAGGACGAATCAGAAAACCTGAATAGACCACTAACAACTAATGGAATAGAAGCAATAATAAAATAACTTCAAGAAAACAAAAGTCTTGGACTGGAAGGATTCACTGGAAATTTTACCAAACATTCAAAGAAGTACTAACACCTATCCTCCTCAAACTATTCCAAAATATTCAAGAGGAAGGAAGACTTCCAAGCTCTTTTTATGAGGCCAGCATTATCCTAATGACAAAACCAGAGAAAGACACTACAAAAAAAGAGAATCACTGTCCAATATACCTGATGAACATAGATGCCAAAATCCTCAAAAAAAAAAAAAAATTAGCAAATCAAATCCAGCAATATATTAAAAAGATTACACATCATGACCAAGTGGGATTCATCCCAAGGATGCAAGGCTGGTACAATATTCACAAATCAATAAATGTGATATGCCACATAAATGAAGAGAAAGATAAAAATCATATGATGATAGCAATAGATGCAGAAAAAGCATTTGAAAAAATCCAGCACCAATTTTTTATAAAATCTTTCAGCAAAGTGAGACTAGAGTGATAACACCTCAACACAATAAAGGCCATATATTATCAACCTACAGCCAAGATAATATCAGTGAGCAAAACTAAAATATTTCCCTCATTTCAGCATGATTATTCAACATAGTGTGGAAAGTCCTCGTCACAGGAATCAGACAATAAGAAAAAAATAAAATGAGTCCAAATTGGAAAGGAGGAAGTGAAATTGTTTTTATTCACAGATGACATGATATTGTACATAGAAAACACTAAATACTACACCAAAAATTGACTAGATTTAATGAATTTGGCAAAGTAGTGGCATACAAACTTAACATCCAGAAATCAATGGCAATTTTATACACCGAAGATGAACTCTTAGAAAGAGAAAGTAAAACAAAATCCCATTTACTACTGCAATAAAAAAAAAAAAAAAACCTAGGAATAAATTTAAACAAGGAAGTAAAAGACCTGTACTCAGAAAACTACAGGACATTGAAAAAAGAAATAGAGAAAGCTATAAGCAAGTGAAAGCATATACAGTGCTCTTGGATTTCAGAGTTAACATCATTATAATGTCCATACTACCCAAAGCAACTATAGATTCAACAAATACCTATTAAAATATCAATGACATATTTCACAGATCTAGAACATACACATCAAAAATGTATATGGAACCAAAAAAAAAGACCCTGAATAGCTGCAGCAATCTTGAGAAAAAAACAAAGTTGGAAGGATCACAATACCAGATATCAGGTTATATTACAAAACCATTATAATCAAAACAGCCTGGTACCAGCACAAGAACAGGCACATAAATCAATGGAACAGAACAGAGGACCTATAAATTGACCTAAGATATTATGCTCAATTAATATTTGACAAAGGAGGTAAGAACATACATGGATTAAAGACAGTCTCTTCAATAATGACATTGGTAAAATTGGACATGTACATGCAAAAAAATTAAACTAGACTACCAACTTACACTATACACAATAACTCAAAGGGGATAAAAAGAATTAAATGTAAGTTGTGAAACCATAGAAGAAACCATAGGCAGGAAAATCTCAGACATCTCACATAGCAGAATTTTTACTGATACATCACCTAGAACAAGAGGAACAAAGGAAAAAATACTCAAATGGGACTACATCAAAATAGAAAGCTTCTGCACAGCAAAAGAAACCATTAAAAAAATTTAAAAGGATCTCACTGTATGGGAGAACATATTTGCCAATGATACCTATGATAAGGGATTAAATTCCAAAATTTATGAAGAACTCATACAACTTAATAAAATGATAAACAATCCAAATGAAAAATGGACAAAGGGATTCCAAAATGGTGGCAGGGTGAATGGAAGCTAACAGACCATTTCCCAGGACCAAACTGGAATTACAACTAAAATAAAGACAAGTTGTCAGGGAAAAAAAACAACAGAAAAGCAGCTAGAGAGGACCCAAATAACCATAGACAATAAAAAGATGCTAAATCGAGCCCGGTAGGAACTGTGGAGGCACAAGAGGGCAGGCTTGGAGCCCATAGACAGCAGTAGTTTTAGCTATGAGCAGCTCCTTTGTGGTTAAAATACCAAGCCAGCTCCACAGCACAGAGAATGGGACAGAGCACAAAATTAACTACAGCCACTCACCTTGGACTCCGGCAGAGGGAATGCAGACTGGACTGGAACTGTGTGGAGAGACTCAGGAGATTAGAGAGCTGGAAGGGCAATGGGAGTTTTGTGCTGAATCATTGCAACACAGCACAGTAGCCATCTTACTCAAAGAACCCCTTCCCAGAGCCCCAGGGAAAAGCAACAGACCCTCCCACAGGAATTTAACACCACCCAGCCAGGCTAGAGAAAGGCAAATTGAGGCTCATTAACAGCCAGCAAGCATTTACCCCAATCACTGAAAATCCTCCTACCCTGAACACCTGAGGGATTTTTTCATTCAGTAAAGGGCTACAACCCAAGGCTCATCAAGTCACTGAGACTAATAGACTCCAGGAAAAAAGCTAGAGGATAACTGAACCTTTCCTGGGCTTGCAAATATACCCAGGTAAGTAAGACTTGACAATGGTGTTAACATGGGTCCTCCCACACTCATCCAAATCCAGTAGAGGGAGATGCAGCCAGCAGAACTCCAACACCCACAGGGAAAATTTGGAAGGCTCCAAAACAAACTGAGACAGCTAAAATAGTGAAATAAAGAAGCATATCCCAAATGACAGAACAAGATAATTCTACCAAAGAAGAGATAAATGAAATGAGGTTAAGCAAGTTATCAGAAATAGAGTTAAGAGTAATAATAATGAGGAAGGTCAACAGCATGAGTAAAGAGCTCAACAGCATGAGTAAAGATATAGAAACATTGAAAACCAAACAATTGGAAATGAAGAATGACATAGCAGAAATAAGTAACACGTTGGAAGGAATAACCAGCAGAGTAGAGGAAGCCAAGGACCAGATCAGTGAATTAGAAGATAGGGTAGAGAAAGAACTCAATCATAAACCAAAAAGAAAAAGAAAGAAAGAAAGAAAAAAACAGTTTAAAAAACAAGAAGACAGTTTAAGAGAACTATGGGACAACTAGAAATGTAAAAACATCCACAACATAGGAGTTCCAGAAGAAGAAGAAAATGAGAAGTGTAAGAGAATATATTTGAAGAAACAATGACAGAAAACTTCCCTAATTGGTAAAGGAAAAAGGCATTAAGTTCAAGAAGCACAGACAGCCACAAGTAAGAAGAACCCAAAGATGCCCACATCAAGACACATAATAATTTAAATGCCAAATATTAAAGACAAAGAGGAAATCCTAAAGGCAACAAGAGATAAGCAAAAGGATACCTACAAAGGAACCCCCATAAGGCTATGAGCTAATTTCTCCATAGAAACACTATAGGCCAGAAGAGAATGGCATGAAGTAATCAAGGTCATGAAAAACAAGGATCTGAATCCAAGACTACACTATCCAGCAAGGCTTTAAATAAAAACAGAAGGTGAAATAAAGAGCTTCCTAGATGAAAAAAAAAAAAAAAAAAAAAAAAAGCTAAGGGAATATAGTAGCACCAAACCAGTATTGCAAGAAATGTTAAAGGGACTAGTGTAATTAGTAGAAGAAATAGGAAGAAAAATATAACCACAATAAACAAAAATGACAATAAATAAGTACATATCAATAATAACCTTAAATGCAAATGGACTGAATGCTCCAATCAGAAGACACAGAGGAGTTGAGTGGATTAAAAAGTATGAATCATATATATGTTGTTTACAAGAGACCCACCTCACAACAAAAGACTCAAACAGGTTAAAAGTGAAGGGATAGAAAAAATCATCCATGCAAATGGAAAGGGAAAAAAGCTGGGGTAGCAATACATATATCCAATAAAATAGACTTAAAATTAAGGCCATAACTACAGACAAACAAGTCCACTACATAATATTGAAAGGATCTATCCAACAGGAAGATATAACCTTGGTAAACATATATGCACCCAACACAGGAGCACCAAAATATATTTAAAAATTTCTGGAGGACTTCAAAGGAGAAATCGACAACAATACAATCATAGCAGGGGACTTCAACACTCCGCTGACTTCACTAAATAGATTCTCTAGACAAAAATTAACAAGGAAAGACAGACTCTAAATGATGCACTGATCAAATTGATATAATAGATATCTACAGAGAATTACACCTCAAAACTCCAGAATTCACACCTTCTCAAGTGCACATGCCCCATTCTCAAACATAGACCACATATTAGGGCACAAACTAAGTCTCTACAAGTTCAAGAAGATTGAAATATCAAGCATCTTCTCAGATCACAATGGCTTGAAACTAGAAATCAGTTATAATAAAAATATGCAAAAACCTTCAAACACATGAAGGATAAATAGTATGTTCTTAAACAATGAATGGATTAGCAAGGAGATCAAAGAAGACATTAAAAACTTCCTGGAAACCAATGAAAATGAAGATGTAACAAAATAAAATCTATGGGATTTAGTGAAAGTAGTCCTGAGGGAAAGTTCATAGCACTTCAGTCCTACCTCAAGAAACAAGAAAAATTTCTAATTGACTTTCTAACCTCTCAACTTAAATAACTAACAAGCAAACATAAAGAAAAACCCAGAGCAAGTAAAATGAAAGAAATAGTAAAGGTCAGACCAGTAATAAATGACATAGAGACTAAAAAAAAAAAATTCAAAAGATCAATGAAACATTGATTAGCTAGACTCATCAAGAAACAGAGAGAGAGGACCCAAATAAACAAAATCAGAAACGAAAGAGGAAAAATAACAACTGACACCACAGAAATACAAAGGATCGCTAACAAATACTATGAACAATTATACACCAACAAATTGGACAATCTAAGTGAAATGGACAAATTTCTAGAAGCACAAGTCTCCCAAAACTGAACAGGGAAGATATAGAAAACTTCAACAGACCAATAACAACTAAGGAAATTGAAGATGTAATCAAGAATCTCCCAGCAAACAAAAGTCTGGGCCAGGACAGCTTCACAGGGGAGTTTTACCAACCATTCAAAGAAGATCTAACACCCATTCTCCTCAAACTATTCCAAAAAATCCAAGAAGAAGGAAGGCTTCCAAACTCATTTTATGAAGCCAGTATAATTCTAACTCCAAAACCAGATAAAGAAAATACAAACAAAGAAAACTACAGGCCAGTATCCATGATGAACATATATGCTAAAATCCTTAACAAAATTAGCAAATAGGATGCAGCAATACATTAAAAAAATTATTCAGCCCTGGCCAGTTTAACTCAGTGGTTAGAGCGTCGACCTGCGGTCCAGAGACACCTGGGTTCAGTTCCCCTAAGGGCGCATACCTCAGTTGTGGTTTGTCCCCAGCCCCGGTTGGGTCGTGGGGGAGGCAGCCACTCGATGTGTCTCTTTCACGTTGATGTTTCTCTCTCTCTCTCTTCTGTTGTAACCCGCGAGAAGCAAACACTCAGGCTCCACTATAGGCCAAATTGAAATAGCTTTATTACCTGCGCAGGGACTGTTCCCAACCTTCACAGAGGAGGGAAGCAGTCCCGAGCTCAGGGAGGGGGGTGCTTATAAAGGGCAGAGTTTTTGAAGTCCATGGCAAGCAAGCACGTACAGAAGCAGATATCATGGTTAGCAATTAGCAACTTTGCAGAAAGATTCAACAGTTCTCAAGGTTACTGCATGTCTCCCTAGTTTTGTTTATCTTGAGGCAAGGTTACTGTGTGCCTCCTTTTACATAGTTCTCATATCTGTGCAAAGACTTAGGGTTGGGACGACCCCTGCAGAACAAAGTTTTTCTCAAAAGCAGCCCACAGAGACTGTTTAACCTTTTTAAAGCTAAAATGGCCTTCAACATCTTCCTCTCTCTCTCTCCCACTCTATCTGAACAAAAAAAAAAAAAAAAGGAAAATTGTCCTCGGGTGAGGATAAAAAAAAAAATTATTCACCAAGACAAAGAGGGATTCATCATAGGGATGCAAGGCTGGTACAATATTTTCAAATCAATAAATGTGATACAACACATAAACAAAATGAAAGATAAAAACCATATGATCATATCAATAGATGCTGAAAAATCATTCAACAAAATCCAGCACCCATTTCCGATAAAAATGCTCAGCAATGTGGGAATAGAGGGATCATATTGGCGCATAATAAAGGCCATATATGAAAAACCTATGGCCAACATCCTACTCAATTGGGCAAAAACTAAAAGCATTTTCCTTAAGAACAAAAAACAAAACAGGGATGCCCACTTTCACCACTCTTATTTAACATAGTACTGGAAGTCTTAGCCACAGCAATTAGATAAGAAGGAAAAATAAAAGGGATACAAATTGGAAAGGAGGAATGAAACTGTCTTTATTTTCAGATGACACGATATTGTACAGAGAAAACCCTAAAGACTCCATCAAAAGTCTACTAGAATTAGTAAATGAATTTGGCAAAGTAGCAGAATACAAAATTAGCATCAAGAAATTGATTGCATTCTTACACACCAATAATGAACTATCACAAAGAGAAACTAAAAAACAATCCCATTTACCATTGTGACAAAAAAATAAGATACCTAGGAATTTACTTAACCAAAGAAGTAAAGGACCTGTTCTCAGAAAACTATAGGAAATTAAAAAAAGAAATAGAGGAAGATAGAAAAAAGTGGAAACATATACCTTGTTTATGGATTGGAAGAATTAACATCATTAAAATGTCCATACAACCCAAAACAATCTACAGATGCAATGCAATCCGAATTAAAATACCAACATCATATTTCACAAAACTAGAACAAATACTTCAAAATATTATATGGAACCAAAAAAGAATTGGAATAGCCACAGTAATCTTGAAAAAGATGAAAAAAGTAGGAAGGATCACAATACCAGGCATTAGCTTATATTACAAAGCAATTGTAATCAAAACAGCCTGGTACTGGCACAATAACAGGCATATAGATCAATGGAACAGAACAGAGAATCCAGAAATTGACCCAACACATTTTGCTCAATTAATATTTGAAAGATTTGGCAAGAGCATACAGTGGAGTCAAGACAGCCTCTTCAATAAATGGTGCTGGGAAAATTGGACAGCTACATACACCAACTTATACCATACAAAAAAATAAATTATAAATGGATAAAAGACTTAAATGTGACTCGTGAATCCATAAAAATCCTAGAAGAAAATGTAGGCAACAAAATTTCGGACATCATACACAGCAGAATCTTCACTGATACATCACCTAAGGCAACAGAAACAAAGGGAAAAATGAACACATGGGTCTACATCAAACTCAAAAGCTTCCGCACAGGAAAGAAACAACCATCAACATGGAAAGGGAACCCACTATATGGGAGAGCATAATTGCCAATGATACATTAGATAAGGGGTTAATTTCCAAAATTTATAGAGTGCTCATACAACTCAACAAAAGGAAGACAAAGAACCCAATTTAAAAAATGGGCTGAGGACCTAAACAGACACCTCTCCAAATATGACATGCAAATGGCCAAAAGACATATGAAAAAATGCTCAACGTCACTAATCATCAGAAAGATGTAAATTAAAACAACTATGAGATATCACCTCACACTTACCAGAATGGCTATCATCAACAAATCATCAAACAACAAGTGCTGGTGAGGGTGTGGAGAAAAGGGGACTCTACTACACTGCTGGTGGGAATGCAGACTGGTACATCCACTATGAAAAACAATATGGTGTTTCCTCAAAAAATTAACAATTGAACTGCCATTTGACCCAGTGATCCCACTTCTATGAATATAGCCTAAGAAGCCTGAAACACCAATCAGAAAAAATATATCTACCCTTATGTTCATAGCAGCACTATTTACAATTCTTAACATCTAGAAACAGCCCTAGTGTCCATCAATAGATGAGTGGATAAAAGAAACTGTGGTACATATACACAATGGAACACTATGCAGCTGTAAGAAAGAGAGATCTCTTATCCTTTGAAACTACATGGAGGGACCTGGAGAGTATTATGCTAAGGGAAATAAGCCAATCAGAGAAAGAGAAATACCACATGATCTCACTTATTTGTGGAATATAATGAACAAAATAAACTCATGAACAAAATAGACCCAGAGACATAGAAAGCAGTACAGATCAGACTGACAAACATCAGAGGAGGGGGGTTGGGGAAGGGAAGAGATAAACCAAAGAACTTATATGCACGTGTGTGTAACCAATTGACATAGACAACAATACTGGGGTTGGAAGTGCAGGGTTGGGAGGAGGGTGTCTAGGGGGGAAAGGGGAAACATCTGTAACAAAAATAAATTAATAAAAGTTGCATTAGAAAACATACAAACTATAACATTTAAAAATAAAAAAATGTGGAAGGTGGCCAGTTGAAGTTCTTTCTCGTTGATGTTTCTGTCTCTCCTTCTCCCTTTCTCTCTCTCTAAAATCAATAAAAGAAAAACAATTTCAAAAGAAAAAAATATCAATGCATAAAAATAATGGGCAAAGGATTTAATAGACACTTCTCCAAAGAGAACACACATATGGCCAAGATATATATGAACAAATGCTCATAGTTACTAATCATCAGAGAGATAGAAATTAAAATAACAATGAGGTATCACTTCAAACCTGCCAGAATGGCTACCATCAACAAATCAACAAAGGACAAGTGCTGAAGAGGATGTGCAGAAAAGGGACCCCTAGTACACTGCTGGTGGAAATGCTGGCTGGTGGAGCCACTATGAAAAACTGTATGGAGTTGCTTGAAAAAATTATAAATGAAATTTCCGTTTGACCCAATGATCCCACTTTTGTGATTATATTCTAAGAATCCTGAAACACCAATCAGAAAGAATATATGCACCCCTATGCTTATAGCAGATCTATTTACAGTACCTAAGATCTAGAAATTGCCCAACTACCCATCAGTAGATGAGTGTATAAAGAAGCTGTGGTACATTTACACAATGGAATAATATACAGCTGTAAGGTAGAAGGGTCACTTACCCATTGAGGCAGCATGGAAGGACCTGGAGAGTATTATGCTAAGTTAAATAAGCCAGACAGAGAAAGACAAGTATCACATGATCTCACTCATATATGTAATCTAATGAACAAAATAAACTGATGAATAACATAGATCCAGAGACATGGAACAGACTGACAAATCTCAAAAGGAAGGTGGGGTAGGGAGGTGGGAAGATACTAACCAACCAAGGACACAGACAATAGTGTATTGAAGGCTTGGGAGGGGAGGAGAGGGTTGGAGGGGGGTAATGGGGGAATAATTGGAGACATTTGTAATACATTCTCAATAAAGGTGATATTTTTAAAAATAATATACTATAAAGGATCACAGAATAAAGAAAAATAAGAAAAAATAATGAAGCAATTTATAGAAACTTCAGTAATAAACAAGTGGAGTAATAAAAATGTGGGAAGAAAACATTATATATCCATAACTAAGATAGGGATTCGGAGGAGTAGTGTGAATATTCAAAGTCTTCTTGTAATTTTCCTTTTTAAATTTTATTTTAGGTATGGATTTATTTAAAAACAAAAATATGCTCTCATATCATCAAGATATCTCTACCAGGCATATCACACCAAATAAATTCCCAACAAAAGTGATCAATTTATCACCCTTTGACAGTAAAGGTAAAAAATTATACATAAAGACATAAAATAAGTAAATAATTAAAATAGTTTTGTAGTATGGTTTTTAATTTTACTCATTTTGCATCTTACTTTTTATTAAAATATCTTAGGTAAATCCTTGCAGACCTGAAAATGAAATGGTTTTATCTCTCCCTCCTCCTCCCCAGAAGTATGATTTTTCTTTTTTTATTACTTTATTAATGTATTTATTTTTGTTACAGATGTTTCTCCTTTTTCCCCCATTGACACCCTTCTCCTGATCACGACCCTCCCCAACCCAGCATTGTTGTCTATGTCCATTAGTTACCCATACGTGTATATAAGTTCTTTGGTTTATCTCTACCCTCCCCCCTACCATCTTCCTCTCAGGTATGTCAGTCTGTACCCTACTTCTATGTCTCTAGGTCTATTTTGTTCAGCAGCTTATATTGCTCATTATATTTCACAAATAAATGAGATCATGTGATATTTGTCTTTCTCTGATTGGCTTATTTCACTTAGAATAATACTCTCCAGGTACCTCCATGCTGTCTCAAAAGATGAGAGATCTTTCTTTCTTAAAGTTGCATAGTATTCCATGGTGTATTTGCACCACAGCTTTTTTATCCACTCACCTATTGATGAACACTAGGGCTGTTTTCAGATTTTAGCAATTGTAAATAGTTCTGCTATGAACGTAGGGGTAAAAATATATTCTTTCTGATTGGTGTTTCAGGCTTCTTAGGCTATATTCCTAGAAGTGGGATCACTCGGTCAAATGGCAATTCAATTGTTAATTTTTTGAGGAAACACCATATTGTTTTCCATAGTGGCTGCACAAGTCTGCATTCCCACCAGCAGTGTACTAGAGTCCCCATTTCTCCACACCCTCACCAGCACTTTTGTTTGATGATTTGTTGATGACAGCCATTCTGGCAGGTGTGAGGTGATACCTCATAGTCCTTTTAATTTTCATTTGTCTGATGATTAGTGATGTTGAGCATTTTTTCATGTGTCTCTTGGTCATTTGTATGTCCTGTTTGGAGAGGTGTCTATTTAGTTCCTCTGTCCATTTTTTAATTGGATTCTTTGTCTTTCTTGTTGAGTTGTATGAGTATTCTACAAATTTTGTAAATTAACGCCTGATCTGATATATCATTGGCAAATATGCTCTCATATAGTGAGATCCTTTTCCATGTTGATGGTTGTTTCTTTTGCTGTGCAGAAGCTTTTAGTTTGATGTGGTCCCATGTATTCATTACTTCCTCTGTTTCTCTTGGCTTAGGCATTGTATCAGTGAAGATTCTGCTGCATGTGATATCTGAAATTTTGTTGCCTACATTTTCTTCTAGGATTTCTATGGAATCACGAGTCACATTTAAGTCTTTTTTCCATTTTTAGTTTATTCTTGTGTATGGTGTAAGTTGGTGGTCTAGTTTCATTTTTTTGTATGTAGCTGTCCAATTTTCCCAACACCATTTATTAAGGCTATCTTTCCTCCATTGTATGCTCTTGCTATCTTTGTCAAATATTAATTGAACATAATGTCTTGGGTCAATTTCTGGATTCTCTGTTCTGTTCCATTGATCTGTATGCCTATTCCTGTGCCAGTACCAGGTTGTTTCGATTAACATGGCTTTGTAGTGTAATCTGATATCTGGTACTTTGTACTTCTTTTTCAAGATACCTGTGGCTATTTGGGGTCTTTTTAAGTTCCATATAAACTTTGGAGTATTTGTTCTAGTTCTGTGAAATATGTCGTTGGTATTTTAATGGGGATTACATTGCATCTATAAATTGCTTTGGGTTATATGGACATTTTAATGATGTTAATTCATTCAATCATAAACAAGGTATATGTTTCCACTTTTTTATGTCTTCCTCTATTTCTTTTTTCAATGTCCTGTAGTTTTTTGAGAATAGGTCCTTTACTTCTTTGGTTTAGTTTATTCCTAGGTATCTTAGTGTTTTCTTTTTTCTTTTTTCTTTTTTTTTTTTTTTTGGCTGCAATGGTAAATTTCATTTTTTAAAAATTTTTCTTTCTGTGAGTTCATTTTTGGTATATAAGAATCCGTCGATTTCTTGATGTTAATTTTGTATCCTGCTACTTTGCTAAATTCATTTATTAGTTCTAGTAGATTTTTGATGGAGTCTTTAAGGATTTCTATGTACAATATCATGTCATCTGCAAATAATAACAGTTTCACTTCCTCCTTTCCCATTTGTATCCCTTTTATTTTTCCTTCTCGTCTAATTGCTGTGGCTAATACTTCCAGTACTATGTTAAATAAGAGTGGCAAAGTGGGCATCCCTGTCTTGTTTCTGTTCTTAACGGGAATGCTTTTAGTGTTTGCCCATTGAGTATAATGCTGGCTGTAGATTTTTCATATATGGCATTTATTATGCCCCAATATGATCCTTCTATTCCCACATTGCTGAGCATTTTTATCAGAAATGAGTGCTGGATTTTGTCAAATGCCTTTTCAGTGTCTATTGATATGATCATATGGCTTTTATCTTTCATTTTGTTTATGTAGTGTATCACATTTATTGATCTGCAAATACTGTACCAACTTAGCATCCCTGGGATGAATCCCACTTGGTCATGATGAATAAGTTTTTTAATGTATTGCTGCAACCAATTTGCTATTTTGTCAAGGATTTTGGCATCCATGTTCATCAGGGTTATTGGGCCGTAGCTTTCTTTCCTTATATTGTCTTTATCTGGTTTTAGAATTAGAATTATACTGGCCTCATAAAATGAGTTTGGAAGTCTTCCTTTATCTTAGATTTTTTGGAATAGTTTGTGGAGAATTGGTGTTAGTTCTTATTTGAATGTTCAGTAAATCTCCCCCTGAAACCATCTTGTCCCGGGCTTTTGTTTGCTGGGAGTTTCTTGATTACATCTTCAGTTTTCTTAGTTGTTATTGGTCTCTTTGTTTTCTATCTCTTGCTGGTTCAGTTTTGGGAGACTGTGTGTTTCTAGAAATTTGTCTATTTCACCTAGATTGTCCAATTGTTGGTGTATAATTGTTCATAATATTTGTTAATGATCCTTTTTATTTATGTGATATCTGTTGTTACTTCTCTTTCATTTCTTTTTTTTTTTTATCCTCATCCGAGGACATTTTTCCACCTTTGGTTCAGATAGAGTGGGAGGGAGAGAGAGGAAGAGAGACAGAGAGAGAAACATCGACGTGAAAGGGACACATCGAGTGGCTGCCTCCCACAAGACCAACCAGGGCCAGGGACAAACCACAACCAAGGTACGCACCCTTAGCGGGAACCGAACCCGGGTCTCTCTGGACTGCAGGCCTACGCTCCAACCGCTGAGCCAAACCAGCCAGGGCTCATTTCTAATTCTGTATACTTGGGTCTTCTCTTTGTTTCATGGTGAGTCTGGCTTAGGGTCCATCAATCTTTTTCATTTTTTTCAAAGAACCAGCTCTTTGTTTCTCTTATCTTTTGATTTTTTTTTCTATGTTGTTTATTTCTGCTGTGACCTTCACTATTTATTTCCTTCTACCTGATCTGGGTTTTTCTTTTTGTTTACTTTCCAGTTCTTTAAGTTGTAGGGTTAGAAAGTCAATTCGAAATTTTTCTTGGTTCTTGAGGTAGACCTGTAGTGCTATGAACTTCCCTCTCAGGACTGCTTTCACTGGGTCCCATAGATTTTGTGTTGTTGTGTGTTCATTTTCATTGGTTTCCATGAAGTTTTTAATTTCTTCCTTGATCTCCTTCATAACCCATTTGTTGTTTAATATCATGCTATTTAACCTCCTTGTATTTGAATATTTTTGCCTGTTTTTGTTGCAATTGATTTCTGATTTTATGGCATTGTGATCTAGAAGATGCTTGATATTTCAATCTTCTTGAACTTGCAGAGACTTAGATTGTGTCCTAATATATGGTCTATGTTTGAGAATGTGCCATGTGCACTTGAGAAGAACGTGAATTCTTCAGTTTTGGAGTGTAATTTTCTGTAGATATCTATTAAATCCATTTGATCTAGTGCATCATTTAGAGTCTCTGTTTCCTTGTTAATTTTTTGTCTAGAGGATCTATCCAGAGATGTCAGTGTGGTTTTGAAGTCCGCTGCTATGATTGTATTTCAGTTGATCTCTCCTTTGAAGTCCTACAGAAGGTTTAAAATATATTTTTGTGCTCCTTTGTTGAGTGCATATGTGTTTACCAAGGTTATATCCTCCTGTTGGATAGATACTTTCAATATTATGTAGTGTCCTTCTTTGTCCCTAATTATGGCCTTCATTTTGAAGTTTGTTTTATCGGATATGATATTGCTACCCCAGCTTTTTTTTCTTTCCTGTTTGCCGGAAAATTTTTTCCCATCCCTTTACTTTTAACCTATATGAGTCTTTCGTTCTGAGGTAGTCTCTTCTAAACAACATATATATGAGTCATGCTTTCTTATCCATTAAGCTACTCTGTGTCTTTTGATCTGAGTGTTTAATTCATTTACATTTAAGGTTATTATTGGTATGTACTTATTTATTACCATTTTCATTTATTATGGTTATGTTTCTCTTCCTATTCTTCTGCTTATTGTACCAGTACTTTTAACATTTCTTACAGTGCTGGTTTGGTGCTAATATATTCCCTTAGCCTTTTTTTTTTTTTTTTTTTGGTCTGGGAAGCTCTTTATTTCACTTTTTATTTATTAGGATAATTTGCTGGATAGAGTAGTCTTGAATCCAGATCCTTGTTTTCCATTACCTTGATTACTTCATGCCATTCTCTTCTGGCCTGTAGTGTTTCTGTGGAGAAGTCAACTGATAGCCTTATTGGGGTGGGGGGGAGGTTCTTTTGTAGGTAAACTGTTGCTTACCTCATGCTGCCTTTAAGATTCTCTTTTTGTCTTTAATATTTGGCATTTCAATTATTAAGTGTCTTGGTGTGGGCCCCTTTGTGTTCTTCTTACTTGGGGCTCTCTGTGCTTCTTAAACTTGTATACCTTTTTTCTTCACCAGGTTAAGGAAGTGTTCTGTCACTATTTCTTCAAATATATTCTCAACCCTTGCTCATTTTCTTCTTCTTCTGGAACTCCTATGATGCAAATGTTGTTACGTTTTATGTTGTCCCACAGTTCTTTTAAACTATCTTCGTGTTTTTTCTTTTTTTTTTTTTTCTTTTCGGTTTTTTGATTGGGTGATTTTTTTCTACCTTACCTTCTAATTCACTGATCCAGTCCTCAGCTTCCTCTACTGTGCTGCTTATTCCTTCCAATGTGTTCTTTATTTCTGCTACATCATTCTTCATTTCTAGTTGGTTGGTTTTCATGCTGTTGAGTTTCCTCATGATTATTACTCTGAATTCTCTTGCTTAATTAATATCTTGCTTAATTCTATGTCATTTGTTTCTTCTCCTGCAGAATTATCTTTTTCTTTCACTTGAGATTTGTTTCTTCGTTTCACCATTTTGGCCTTAGTGGAATTTGGATTCTGCCAAATTTTCTCTGTGCGTGTTGGTGTTCCACTGGTTGTGGCTCTCTCTACTGGGTTTGGATGAGTGTGGGAGGACCCACGTTAAACACCACTGTCAAGTCTCCCTTTCCTGTGTAGATTTGCAAGCCCAGGAAAGGTTCAATTATCCTCTAGCTTTTTGCCTGGAGGCTGTTAGTCTCAGTTACTTGCTGAGCCTCCATTTTTAGCCCTCAGCTGAATTAATAATTGTCAGGTGTAAGAGGATTACCAGCAGGTGCGCCACCTGCTTACTATTAGACTCGATGTTAATAACTCTCAATTTGCATTTCTCTGGCCAGGCCTGATAATGTTGAATTCCTGTGGGAGGGGCTCTTGCTTCTCCCCAGGGCTCTGAAAAGGGGCTCTTTGAGTAGTATGGCTACTATCTTGTATGCAAGTGGTTCAGTACAAGAATCCCAGTGCCATCCCATCCAGCTCTCAGCTCTCTACTGAACCAGGAGCCCCAGACTTTCTTCACACATTTTCAGTCCAGTCCTTTCTCTCTCTGCCGAAGCCCAGGGTGAGTGGCTGTAGCTGATTTGGTGTTTTTTAAAACCCCTACTTTCTCAGTGGGAAGCACACACTACTAATACTGCTCTGTTGCTGTCCATGGTTCCTAGCTCTCCCTCACATGCCTCCACAATTCCTACCAGGTTCGATTTAATGTCCTCTTTTTATCCCTGGTTATATAGTTTTTCTCCTGCTGCTTTTCAATTGCTTTTCCCTGACCATTTGTCTTTATTTTAGTTGTAATTCCAGTTTGGTCCTTGGAGATGGTCTGTGTAGCTTCCATTTACTCTGCCACCATTTCTGAACTCTAAATTCTATCATTTTTAAATAAAAATATTAATGCAAATGCAAATACTAGGATGCTAGGAGATCTCACAATGTAATGCCGACTGGTACATATAAAACTGACTGTATTAAAAATATATCAGTATCATAATGGCATAAGTCACCACTTGTTTTTGTCCACCCACCAACAACAAAAATTTGGCATCCACTCATAAACAAAAATGCCTTTGTGGGAGTTGTGGGATTCAGTTTCAAATGCCAAAGGGACTCAGCAGAGGTTTGTCCACCTGTTCATCAGGCAATAGGCACACAGACCTTCATCCCAGCTGTGGACCCTGTAGCAGTTCATGAACTGATTCCATCCCTCTTAGCTGTGGTCTTTGAGCCCACATGGAGAATACTGGCATAGGCAGTTACCCACAAACAAGGAAACTTTATGGAAGTTTCCAGAGAAGTTCAGCACCTCACTGGAGAAAATAAAATAAAATAAGAGTTTGGTTACTTTGTAGTGGATAAGAGGAACAGTTTGACTTTGCCTGCATCTCACCTCCCCCAAGATGGCACAGCTAGGGCCAAGTGAGACTTTCTTATCCCATAACTTTCCCCCACTAAGGGAAAGGGAGAGCATGTGAGTGAGTGCCAGGCTTCTCCAGCTGGGCAGAACATTGCCAAAGAGACTTATTTCTCTCTTGTAGCATCCAAAGTGCTAAATTGTGAGGTAAGAGAAGATCAGGATGGTGGCAGATAAGACTCTCAGAATTAACGAGATGTGTTGTGGATTCTATCAAGAAACCCATCCATGAGCTTCTGAGAAAGCCTCACCTGCAAATCTCCCCAACTGGCCCATGGGCACCCCTAGTAACAGGTGTGCCTTACCTTCACAGAGTGTGCCTGGCCCCACTCTGCAGCCAGCTCATGTGCATACTCTTGAGGTCAGTGGTGAGAGAAAGCTTTGGTGAACAGCTAGGAGGCACTTGCAGGCCAGGGTCTGTAGGCCAGAGAGAAACCACAAACTTAAGATGTAGTGCCACCATTGGAAAACCAAGAGGGAAGCTGTTGGCAGCTTCTAGTTAGAGAAAACATACAAGCTTTAAAAATTCTGCCACAAGAGGGAGTATGTAACTTGGAGCAGGTATATCCTCAAGGTCTGAGAAAGCCTCGAATCTCTAGCAGGGCTCATGGAAGGCATTTATCCCCTGAAAACAGTTATAAAGACTAGAAGAGGTGACTGCTACTTCAAATGTGAAGACAGCAACACAAAACTCCAAGGAACATGAAAAATCCAGGAAGCATGACACTACCAAAGGATAACAAAACCCAAGGGCATGGAGATCTACAGTTTACCCAATTAAATATTCAAAATAGCTGTTTTATTATATATATATTTATATATATTATTAGAAGACATTATTAATGTATAAAATGCAATTATATTATTATATTTATTTATTATATTATATTATCTATTTTCTATATTATATATAACGGAATACTATTAGGCTATTAAAAAAAGGAAAAAAATCCTGACATTTGTGACAATACAGATGAACTTTGAAGGTATTAATACTAAGTGAAATAAGTCAGACAGAGGAGGATAAATACTGTATAATCACATTTGTATGAACCATCTAAAAATACTGAATGCATAGAAACAGAGTAGAACGGTTATTGCCAGGGGCTGTGGGGTGAAAGAAATGGGGAGATTTCGGTTAAAGGGTACAAATTTCCAATAAGGAGATGAATAAGTTCTGGAAACCTAATGCTCAGCATGGTCATTATATTTAATGATATGGTATATTATACTAAAAAATTGCTAGGAGAGTAAATGTTAAATGTTTTCACTACAAAAAAATATATGGTAGCCCTGGCTGGTTTGGCTCAGTGGTTAGAGTGTTGGCCCATGAACCAATGACTCACAGGTTTGATTCCAGACAAGGTTATGTACCTCGGTTGCGGTTTGGTCCTTGGCCCTGGCTGGGTTCATGCAGGAGGCAACCAGTCGATGTATTCCTCTCATGTCGATGTTTCTCTCTCTCTCCCTCTCTCCCACTCTCCTGCTCTATCTGAAGATAAATAGAAAAATACCCTTGGGTAAGGATTAAAACAAAACAAAAAAATATATGGTAATTATGCAATGTGATGAAGATGTTAGCTAATGCTATGGTGGTAATCATTTTGCAATATGAAAATGTATCATATCAATACACTGTCACACCTTGAACTTACACAATGTAATATGTCACATATATCTTATTAAAATGTGGGGGTGGACAAAGAATAAATATATATCATAATCTTACTGATAGGAGTGGAGAAAAATGTGTAGCTCAAAGTAACTGAAAAACAATGTTTTGAGTGGATACTGTTAAACTAAAGACACAAACAACTGTGCATAAACATTGTACTCTAGTTGATAAATTTGTTCTCATAGAGGTACAGATTAGCAATTTTTTAATTTTATTAAATCTATTGGGATTACATTGGTTAATAAAATGATATGTTTCAGGTTTACAATTCTATAATATTTCATCTATATACCGCATTGTTTGTTCACCATCCAAAGTCAAGTCTTCTTCTGTCACCATGTATTTTTACCCCTTTACCCTCTTCTACCTACCTCCTAACCTCCTTTGTCTCTGGTAACCATGATACTGTTGTCTGAATCTATGACTTTTTGTTTGTCTCATTTATTCATTTGTTGCTTTCAGCTTTATATCCCACATTTGAGTGAAATAATTTGGTTCTTGATTTTTCCCATCTGACTTATTTCGCTTAGCATAATATTCTCAAGATCCATCCATATTGTCACAAATGACAATATTTCATCTTTTCTTATGGCTGAGTAGTATTCCATAATATATATGTACCACTTCTTTATCCAATCATCTATTGAAGGACATTTTGGTTGTTTCCAAGTTTTGGGTAATGTGACTAATGCTGCAATTAATATAAGGGTACATATATCTTTATGAATAAATGTTTCAAATTTGGGGGTTATATAACCAGAAGAGAGGTTTCTGGGTCATATAGTAACTCTATTCTTAATTTTTTGCAAAACTTCCATGCTGTTTTCCATAGTGGCTATATCAGTTTACATTCCCACCTGCAGTGAATGAGGGTTCCTTTTTCTCCACAACCTCTTCAATATTTGCTATTACTTCTGTTGTTGATAATAGCAATTCTAACAGGTGTGAGGTGGTATCTCATTGTAGATTTAATTTACATTTCCCTAATAGCTAGTGAAATTGAGCATCTTTTCATATATCTGTTGGCCATTTGTATATCTTCTTGGAAAAAGTGTCTGTTCAGGCCCTCAGCTCATTTTTAAATTGTATTGTTTGGGGTTTTCCGAGTTCTTTATATATTTTGGCTATTAACCCCTTGTCAGAGCTATTGTTTACAAATATCTTCTACCATTCAATTGGTTTTCTTTTTCTTTTTCTTTTAGTGCATGGTTTCTTTTTCTGTGCAGAAGCTGTTTAGTTTGATATGGTTTCTTTCATTTATTTTTTGCCTTTACTTCCCTTGCCTTTGGGGTTAAATTCATAAAACCCTCTTTAAGACCAAGGTCCATAAATTTGATACCTATGTTGTCGCTTATGTATTTTATTGTTTCATGGCTTATATTTAGGTGTTTAATCCATTTTAAGTTAATTTTTGTGTAATGGGACAAATAGCAGTTTAGTTTCATTCTTTTGCATGTGGCTTTCCAATTTTCCCAGCACCACTTATTGAAAGGCTTTCTTTTCTCCATATTTTTGTTGTTGTTGTTGTTCTTTTGTGGAAAATTATTTGCCCATATACATTTGAATTTATTTCTGGGTTCTCAATTCTGTTCCATTGTTCTCTGTGTCTATTTTTTCTACCAATACCATGCTGTTTTGATTACTGTCATTTTGTAAAATAATTTTAAGTCAAGGAGTGTGATACCTCTTGGCCTTAGTTTGTTTGTTTCTTTTGTTGTTGTTGCTGTTGTTTTTGTATTTTTTCTCAGGATTGCTTTGGCTATTCAGGGTCTTTTGTGGTTCCATACAAATCTGATGATCTTTTGTTCTAGGTCTTTAAAAAATGAGATTGAGATTTTGATGGGATTGCATTAAAACTATATATTGCTTTGGGTAACATGAGCATTTTAATTATGTTGATTATTCTAATTCATGAACACAAAACATCTTTCCATTTATTTGTGTCTTCTTAAATTTTATTTTAATAATGTCTTGTAGGTTTTTTGTTTTGTTTTGTTTTTTAAAGAGAGAGAGAGAAAGTGGGGAGAGAAAGAGAAACATTGATCAGTTGCTTCCCACACATACCCTGATTGGATATTAATCCCACAACCTGAGTATGGCCCTTACAGGAAATTGAACCTGCAACCTTTTTTTTTTTTAATAGGTATTGTATTAAACATTATATTCTATGAAGTTAATATGTATCTCTAACTTCTGTGGTACTAAATAAATTAAACAGTAGATTCAAAATATATAATGATTGCCCTGGCCCATCTGGCTCAGAGGTTAGAGCGTCTACCCATGAACCAAACAGTCATGTGAACCCGCAACCTTTTGGTGTATGGGACAACACTCCATCCAACTGAGCCACCTGCCATGGCTCTTGTAATTTTCAGCATACAGATCCTTCACATGCTTTGTTAAGTTTATTCCTAGCTATTTTATTCTTTTTGTTGCAATTGCAGAAGAAATTGTTACTTTCATTTCTTCTTATGAAATTTCATTGTTAGTATATAGGTATGCAGTGGATTTTTGTACATTGATTTTATATCATGCAACTTTATTGTATTTGTTTATTGTTCCTAATAGATTTCTGTTGGAGTCTTTAGGGTTTTTTCATATCATCACCCAGCCAATGTGGCTCAGTGAATTGAGCGATGTCCCATGAACTGAGAGTTTCCAGTTCAATTCCTGGTCAGGGCACATGCCTAGGTTGCAGGCTTGATTCCCAGTGGGGGGCATGCAGGAGGCAGCCAATTGATGTTTCTCTCTCACATTGATGATTCTCTCTCTCCCAATAAATAAATAAATAAATAAATAACATTAAAAAAGAATCATATCATCTACAAAAATTGACGGTTTTACTTCTTCATTCCCAATTTGGATGCCTTTTATTTCTGTCTCTTGCCAGATTTCTCTGGCTAGGACTTCCTACAGTAGTGTGTTGAATAACAATGGTGAGTGGGTATCCTTGTCTTATTTCTGATTTTAGAGGAAAAGCTTTCAGTTTCTCACCATTCAGTGTGATATTGACAGAGGGTTTGTCACATATGGTCTTTATTATGTTTAGGTACTTTCCTTCTATACCATTTTATTGAATGTTTTCATCATAAATGGATGTATTTTGTCAAATGCTTTTTCTGCCTCTTTTGATATGATTGTATGATTTTTATCCTTAATTCTGTTCATGTGATATGTTACATTGATTGATTTGTGTATGATGAACCATGCAGACTTCCCTGGCTTGAACCTCACTTGATCGTGATGTATTATCTTTTTAATGTATTATTGCATTCAATTTGCTAGTGTTTTATTTAGATTTTGCATCTGTATTCATTAGAGATGTTGGTCTGTAGTTTTGTGTGTTTATGTTTATTTGGTGTGTGTTGTTCTTGCCAGGGTTTGGTATTAAGAGTATGTTGACCTCATAAAATGAGTTAGAAAGCTTTGCCTCTTCTTCAATTTTTAGAAGAGTCTGAGAATGGTGGGTATTAAATCTTCTTTGAAAGTTTGGTAGAATTCCCCAGTGAAGCCATTTGGTCATGGACTTTCACTTTTTGGCAGGTTTTTGATAGTTGTGTAAATGTCCTCACTGTTGTTTGGTGTATTTATATTTTCCAGTCCTTTGTGACTTAGTCTAGGAAGTTTATATATTTCTAGGAACTTATTCATTTCTTCTAAATTATTGAATTTGTGGCATATATTCCTTCATAATATTCTTGTCTGATGCTTGGTATTTCTGTGGTGTTTTTTGTAACTTCTCTTTCATTTCTAATTTTATTTGAATCTTCTCTTTTTTCTTTAGTGAGTCTAGGCAAAGGTTTGGCAATTTTATTAATATTTTCAAAGAACCAGATCTAAGTTGTAGTAATTTTTTGTATAGTTTTTTGTTCATTATTTCATTTAATTCTACTCTACTTTTTATTATTTTCTTCTTCTGCTTACTTTGGGCTTTATTTTTTCTTAGTTTTCTGCTTCTTTAAAGTGTAGCTTTGGGTTATTTGGATTTTTTTTTTTTAAGATAGGCCTGTAATTATATGATGTTTTCTCTTATTACTGCTTTTGCTGTATACCAAAATTTTAGTGTGTCATATTGTCTTTCTCATTTGTATCTATGTATCTTTGATCTTTTTTTATTTCTTCTTTGATCCAGCCATTGTTTAATAGCATGTTGTTTAATCTCCATATTTTTTCTGCTTTATTTTTGTAGTTAATTTCCAATTTCAAAGCATTGTGTTCAGAGAATATGTTTAGTATAATTTCAATATTTAATTAATTAATTTTTTTGAGGCAAGGTGTGTGTCCTAACATATGTTTTATCCTTAGAATGTTCCATGTGCACTACAGAAGAATATATAATCTGGTGTTCTGTAATAAAAGGCTCTGTAAATGTCAATTATGTTTATTTGGTCAAATGTGCCATTTAAGATTGATATATACTTATTAATTTTTTGTTTGCATGTTCTAGCCATAGTTGTCAATGGTATATTTAGTTCCTCTACTATAATTATATTTTTGTCATTTCCTCCCTTTAGTTCTGTCAGTAGTTGCTTTATATACTTTGGTGAATAAAGTATATGCCTCTTGATTGGGTATATATATATTAATATATTGAACACTGTGTCTTCTTCTTGTATTGTCCCACTTATCATTATAAAATATCCATCTTTATGTCTGGCTACCTTTTTTATGTTCAAATCTATTTTGTCAATTTAACTATAGCTAACCTACTTTTCTCTGGATGTCATTTGCTTGGAGTATCATTTTCCACACTTTCACTTTGAGCCTATATTTAAATTAAGATGAGTCTCCTGATGGCAGCGTATGATTGAGTTGTTTTTTGGTTTTTTGTTTTTGAGAGTATTACAGATGTGACCCATTTTCTATTTTTTATTATTATTAATTTATTTTTGTTACAAATGTTTCTCCTTTTTCCTCCATTGACCCCTCCTCCTAATCCTGCCCCTGCCCGTGTCCCCAGCATTGTTGTCTATGTCCATGGTTATGCATAAATGCATATAAGTTCTGTGGTTTATCTCTTCCCTCCCCTCCCCCTGGCCCCCCTTCTGAGGTTTGTCAGTCTGTACCCTACTAATATGTCTCTGAGTCTATTTTGTTCATCAGTTTGTTTTGTTCATTATATACCACAAAAAAAGTGAAATCACGTGATATTTGTCTTTCTCTGATTGGCTTGTTTAGCTTAGGATAATACTCTCCAGGTCCCTCCATGTTGTCTCAAAGGATAAGAGATCTTTCTTTCTTACAGCTGCATAGTATTCCATTGTATATATGTACCACAGCTTTTTTATCCACTCATCTATTGATGGACACTTGGGCTGTTTCCAGATCTTAACATTTTAAATAGTGCTGCTATGAACATATATTCTTTCTGATTGGTGTTTCAGGCTTCTGAGGGTATATTTCTAGAAATGGGATCACTGGGTCAAATGGCAGTTCAATTTTTAACTTTTTGAGGTAACACCATATTGTCTTCCACAGTAGCTGCACCAGTCTGCATTCCCACTAGCAGTGTACTAGAGTCCCCTTTTCTCCACACCCTTGCCAGCACTTGTTGTTTGATGATTTGTTGATGGCACCCATTCTGACAGGTGTGAGGTGATATCTCATAGTGGTTTTAATTTGCATCTCTCTGATGATTGGTGACATTGAGAATTTTTCCATATGTCTCTTGGCCATTTGTTGTCCTGTATGCAGAAGTGTCTGTTTAGGTCCTCTGCCCAATTTTTTTTTTTTTAATTTTATTTTGTTAATCCTCACCTGAGGACATTTTTGCATTTATCTTCAGATAGAGCAGGAGGGACAGAGGAAGGAACAGAGAGAGAAACATCAATGTGAGAGAGATACATCGAGTGGCTGCCACCCAGACAACCCCAACTGGGGCCGGGTACAAACTGCAACCGAGGCACGTGTCCTTAGTGGGAACCAAACCCAGGACTCCTCCGTCTGTGGGCCGACGTTCTAACTGCTGAGCCAAACCAGCCAGGGCCCTCTGTCCATTTTTTAATTGAGTTCTTTGTCTTCCTTTTGTTGAGTTGTATGGGCACTCTATATATTTTGGAAATTAACCCCTTATCTGATATATCATTGGCAATTATGCTCTCCCATTTCGTGGGTTCCCTTTCCATTTTGATGGTTGTTTCTCTTGCTGTGCAGAAGCTTTATAGTTTGATGTAGTCCCATGTGTTCATTTTTTTCCTTTGTTTCTCTTGCCTTAGGTGTTGTATCAGTGAAAATTCTGCTATGTGTGATGTCTGAAATTTTGTTGCCTACATTTTCTTCTAGGACTTTTATGGATTTACGAGTTACATTTAAGTCTTTTATCCATTTTGAGTTTATTCTTGTGTATGGCGTAAGTTGGTGGTCTAGCTTCATTTTTTTGCATGTAACTGTCCAATTTTCCCAACACTTTATTGAAGAGGCTGTCTTGACCCCACTGTATGCTCTTGCCACCTTTGTCAAATATTAATTAAGCATATTGCCTTGGGTCAATTTCTGGGTTCTCTGTTCTGTTACATTATCTATATGCCTGTTCTTGTGCCAGCACAAGCTATTTTGATTACAGTGGCTTTGTAATATAACCTGATATCCAATATTGTGATACTTTGTTCTTCTTTTTCAAGATTGCTGTAGCTATTCGGGGTCTTTTTTGGTTCCATATAAACTTTTGGAGTATTTGTTCTACTTCTGTGAAATATATTTTTGGTATTTTGATGGGGATTGCATTGAATCTGTAGATTGCTTTGGGTAGTATGGACAGTTTAATGGTATTAATTCTTCCAATCCATGAACACGGTATATGCTTCCACTTTTTTATATCTTCCTCTATTTTTTTTCCAATGAATGTCCCCCATTTTCACCCATTTTCCTGCCTCCACCCAGTTTCCACCCCTCCTCAGGCCTTCAATGCACTAATGTCTGTGTACATGGGATATGCATATAAATTCTTTGGTTATTCTCTTCCCACCACCCCCTCTCCTCTGAGATCTGTCAGTCTGTTCCATGTTTCCATGTCTCTGAACCTATTTTGATCATCAGTATATGTGTTCATTAGGTTGCACATATAAGTGACATCATGTGATTTTTTTTGTCTGACTGGCTTTTTTCACTTAGCATAATAATCTCCAGGTTTAGTAGCATCAGCAAGAGATTCTTCTTTTTTACAGCTGCATAGTATTCCACTGTGTACGTGTACCACAGCTTTTATATCCACTCATCTACTGATGGGCACCTGGGCTGTTTCCAAATCCTAGCTACTACAAATAACACTGTTATGAACATAGAGGTACATGTATTTTTTCTTATTGGTGTTTCAGGATTCTTAGGATATATTCTCATAGGTGGGACTGTGGAATCAAACAGCAGTTCCATTTTTTCAAATTTTGAGGAATCTCCATACTGTTTTCCACAATGGCTGCACCAGTCTACATTTCCATCAGGGTCTCCTTTTCCACAGTCCTTGCCAGCACATGTTGCTTGTTGATTTACTATTGATGGTAGTCATTCTGGCAAGTGTGAGGTGATACCACATTGTATTTTTAATTTACATCTCTCTGATGATTACTGACATTGAGAATTGTTTTATATGTCTCTATATGTCCTCTTTGGAGAAGTATCTACTTAGGTCCTTTGCCATTTTTTAATTGGACTATTTGTATTTCTTTCATTGAATTGTATGAGTTTGTTATATATTTTGGAAATTAACCCTTTATAAGATGTATCATTGATGAATATGTTCTCCCATACAGTGAGTTCCCTTTTTATTTTGAGAATGGCTTGTTTTGCTGTGTAAAAGCTTTTTAGTTTGATGTAATCCCATTTGTTTATTTATTTCTTTGTTTCTCTAGCCCTAGGAGATGTACCAGTGAAAATTCTGCTACATGAAATGTCTGATATTTTAGCCTACATTTTCTTCTAGGATTTCTATGGTTTCTTGATTTACATTTAAGACTTTTATTCATTTTTAGTTTATTTTTGTGTAAGTTGGTGGTATAATTTCATTTTTTTGCATGTAGCTGTCCAATTGCCTCAACACCATTTATTAAAGGACTGTCTTTACTCCATTGTATGTTCTTGCCTCCTTTGTCAAATATTAATTGACCATAATGATGCTGGGTTGATTTTTGGGTTCTCTGTTTCGTTCCATTGATCTATATGCCTATTCTTGTGCCATTACCAGGATGTTTGGTTACAATGGCTTTGTAGTATAGTTTGATATTCTGTTTTGTGATACATTCAGTTTTTTTTTTTTTCTTTCTCAGATTGCTGCAGCTATTTATGGTCTTTCAGGGTTACATACAAATGTTTTAAAGATTTGTTCTAGATCTGTGAAATATGCTGGTGGCATTTTAATAGAGATTGCATTGAATCAGGGGTTGCATTGAATCTAGATTGCTTTGGGTAGTGTGGACATTTTAATGATGTTCATTCTTCCAGTTCCATGAACATGGGATATGATTCCACTTGTTTGTATCTTCCTCTATTTTTTTTAAATGCCCCATCGTTTTCCCAGTACAAGACTTTTTTATGTCCTTGGTTAAGTTTATTCCTAGGTATCTTATTTTGTTGTTGTTGCAATAGTAAATGGGATTTTTTTAATTAGTTTCTATTTCTGAGCTTTCATTATTGTTTTATAAAAATCACATTGATTTCTGGATGTTAATTTTTATCCTGCTACTTTGCCAAATTTATTTGTTAAATCTAGTAGTTTTTTGGTGGTGTTTAGAGTTTTCTATGTACAATATCATGTCATCTGCAAATAATGACAGTTTCACTTCCTCCTTTCCAACTTAGATGCCTTTTATTTTTTCTTCTTGGCTGATTACTGTGCCTATACCTTCCAGTACTATGTTGAATAAGAGTGGTGAAAATGGACATCCCAATCTTGTTCCTGTTCTGAAGAAAAACACTTTCAGTTTTTGCCCATTGAGTATGATGTTGGCTGTAGGTTGGTCATATACGGTCTTTATTATATTGAGGTATATTCCTTCTATTCTCACTTTGCTGAGAGTTTTTATCAAAAAGGGGTGCTGGATTTTGTATAATGCTTTTTCTGCATCTATTGATATAATCATGTGATTTTTATCCTTCATTTTGTTTTGGTGATATATCATGTTTATTGATTTGCAAATATTGTACCTGCATGGCATTGTGGGATTGGTGAATAATCTTTTAAATATATTACTGGATCTGCTTTGCTATTTTGTTGAGGATTTTAGCATCTATGTTCATCAGGGATAGTGGCCTGTAAATTTCTTTGTGGTGTCTTTATCTGGTTTTGGAATTAGGATGATGTGTGCTTCATAAAAAGAGCTTGAAAGTCTTCCCTCCTCTGGAATTTTTTGGAGTAGTTTGAGGAGGATAGGTTAGTTGTTCTTTGAACATTTGGTAAAATTTACCTGTAAATATATCTCTTCTAGGACTTTTGTTTGCTGGGAGTTTTTAGATTAGTGCTTCAATTTAAGCAATCCACAGCTTGTAGTTGCCTCCACTGGGCTTGGCTGTGCACAGGATGGGACAACCTGAGCTCCTAGGCTGGCTGTTTATCAGCATGGGACCCTACAGCGGGTCAGCAAATATCCAGACTTCAGGGAATATGGTGGGTGTGTACTTGGAGTATTTTCCTGACCTTCCCTGGGCAGAGTCCCACTTAGGCAGGCTGGTGGGATCTGCTGGAAGCCAAGAATTTCTGCCAGATCTTCCATGAGAGGGCAGCATCAGCTAGTTTCCCAGGAATATGGGGGAATGTCCCAAACCCAGAGCAAGCCACTGACACTGTTGCTTCCTGAGACTCCTGCCTCCTCAACAGGGGTCAAGGTGCAGGGTTGGGATGCTAGATTCCAGAGGGTGGGGCTAATGGGATTCCTTAGGGTAGAGTGAGCTGTATGGGGCGGGAGCTTGTGCCTTTCAAAAAAATGGCCACTGTAATACCTGGGAGGATGATTCAGCATAGGTATCCCTGCAGCTTCCCTCCCCATGCCTCTCCCTAACTCTGAAACCTAGGGTTAGTGTCTAGTAATGAAAATCTTATGTGCCAAGCCCTTTAAAAAAAAATCCAGATGAGCTCATGACCTCTGAAGGAAATGACTAGCTCTGGTCAGCCTGGGACTACTGTGAAGACTTGCTTGATAAGCTCTTGAGGAGGTCCAGAAATACTTAGGGGGTGATGGAGCAGCTGGCATGCAAAATCAGATCTCAGGGTACCTTAGGTCTTTTGCATTCTTGCCCCCCAGCTCAGTACTGGTGGAAGCTGGCCTTCATGTGAAGCCTAGTCACACTCAAAGGGACATCTAAGCAGACAGTAGACCATGCTGTGGCAAATTCTGCTTGGTGAAGTCAGCTCCTACACAGCAACTCTTACATTGTGACTGAGGTCAGTCCTCATAGTCAGACAGCCTAAGGGTCAACCCTACCCACAGATAGGCAAAAAAATTAAGATTCAAATAAAATAAGAGAGCTCCTATAAGCCACAGAAGAGATATTCCTAGAGCACCTAGCTCAAGTGATCAGGGGGCTGTGTAACTGAGCCTCACAAGATACTTACTGCATAAGACTATAATACCCAAACAAAAAGATATAGTCAGTCTACCTAATACACAGAAACAAAAACAGAAATACAGCCAAAAAGGGGAGACAAAGAAACATGTCCCAAGGAAGAGAACACAAGAAATCCCAACAAAAAGACCTAAATAAAATAGAGGCAAGCAAGCTACAAGATACAGAGTTCAAAAGAATGATTATAAGGCTGCACAAGGACTTAGGTGAAGAATGAATAAACTCAGTGAGAACTTCAACAAAAAGATAGTAAACATTAAAAAAGGACATAGAAACCATAAAAACAGTCAGAAATGAAGAATACAATATCTGAAATTAAGAATACCCTAGAAGAAATTGCCCTGGCTGGTGTGGCTCAGTTGGTTTTGGTTGGAGCATTGTCCTGCACACCAAAAGGTGGTGGTTCAATTCCCAGTCAGGGCACATACCCTGGTTGTGGGTTCAATCCTCAGTTGGGTCATGTGCAGGAGGCAGCCATTCAATGTTTCTCTCTCACACATAAATGCTTCTCTATACATATATTTATTTTTCTCTCTCTTCCTATCTCTCTAAAAATCAATTAAAATAAGAATTTATGGGACACAGTGAAAGCAGTCCTAAGAGGGAAATTCACAGCATTACAGGCCTAACTCAAGAAACAAGAAAAATCTCAAATAAACAATCTAACCTTACTCCTTAAGAAATGAGAACAACAAACAATGCCATATGTGAGTAGAATGAAAAAAAAATTTACAAAGATCAGAGGGGAAATAAACAAAATAGAGTCTAAAAAGCAATATTAAAGATGAATGAAACCAAAATCAGGTCCTTTGAAAACATAAACAAGATTAATAAACCTTTAACCAGACTCATGAAGAGAAAAATAGAGGACCCAAATAAATAAAATCAGAAATGAAAGAGATGTAACAACTGACACCACATAAATACAAAGGATTATAAGAAAATACTATGAACAACTATATGCCAACAAATTGGACAATCTAAAAGAAACAGATTCATATAAACATACTATCATCCAAAACTGAACCAAGAAGAATTAAAAATCTGAATAGGCTAATTGCAACTAAAGAAATCAAATCAGTCATCAAAAAATTTCCAACAAACAAAAGTCCTAGACCTGATGCTTTACAGATGAATTATACCAAAAATTAAAAGAACTAACAACTGTCCTTCTTAAACTATCACAAAAAGTTCAAGAGGAGGGAAAACTTCCAAGCTCATTTTACAAGGCCAGAATTATCCTAACTCCAAAACCAGATAAAGACACTACAAAGAAAAAATATAGGTGAATATCTCTGATGAACATAAATCAAAAATCTTCAAAAAAAATCTTAGCAAACCAAATTCAGCAATACCTTTAAAAGGATTATACACCATGTTCAAGTAGGATTTATTCTTGGGATGGGAGGTTGCATCAATATCCATGAGTCAATAAGTGTGATAGCACCACATAAAGAAAATGAAAGATAAAAATCTTATGATCATATCAATAGATACAGAAAAAGCATTTGACAAAGTCCAGCACTCATTTATGATAATAACTCTCAGTAAAGTGGGAATAGAGGGAACACACTTCAACATAATAAAAGCCATATATGACAAACCAAGAGCCAACATCATACTCAATAATGAAAAAAAGAATAGCATTTCTCTTAAGATCAGGAACTAGACAGGAAAGTCCACTATCACCACTATTATTCAACATAATACTAAAAGTTTTAACCACAGGGATCAGACAAGAAGAAAAAATAAGAGGAATCAAAATTGGAAACAAAAAATGGGAAAACTGTCATTATTTGCAGATAACATGATACTCTATATAGAGAACCCTAAATAAAGATTCCACCAAAAAAAAAAAAAAAACTACTAAAAGTGAAAAATGAATTCAGTAAATTAGCAGGATACATAATAAATATTTAGAAAATAGTTGTATTTTTATATACCAGTAATGAACAATCAGAAAGAAAAAAAACTAAAAATGTATATATATTCCATTTAAAATTGCACAAAAATACCATAAAATACCAAAAAGTAAATTTAACCAATGAGCAAAAAGGCCAGAAATAAGAAAATTATAAGACTGAAGAAGAAAATTGAAAAAGATACAAATAAATGGAAGCATTTGCTGGTTCATGGAGAGGGAGAACTAACATTATTTAACATTATTGAAATGTCCACACTAGAGGAGATTTCAAAATGGTGGCAGAAGTGAATGGGAGATACACAGACCACCTCCCAGGACCAAACTGGAATTACAACTAAAATAAAGACAAATCGTTGGGAAAAAGCAACAGAAAAGCAGCTTGTGAGGACCATATAACCAGGGACACTGAATTGATCCTGGTAGGATTGTGGAGGCACAAGAGGGGGGCTGGGGCCCATAAACAACAGCGGTCTTACTGTGAGCAGTGCCCTGGGGGTTAAAATCCCAAGCTGGCTCCACAGCACAGAGGGCAGGGACAGAGCACTAAAATAGCCACAGCCACTCACCCTGGGCTCTAGCAGAGGGAGGGGGGGACTGGACTGGAACAGTGTGGGGACACTCAGGATTTGGAGGGCTCTCAGAGCTTTTCCTAAGTTGCAGCCACATCTTACTCATTCCCAGCACTCTGGGGAGAGGTAGCGGCCCCTCCCACAGAGATTCAACCCCACCCAGGTAGGCCAAATAAATGCAAATTGAGGCTCATTAACAACCACCATCTGCCCCACAATCAGGAAATCCTCTTATGCTGAACAACAGAGGGAGTTTTTCATTCAACTGAGAACCCAAGGCTCTTCAGGTAACCAAGATTAATAGCCTCGAGGCAAAAAACCAGAGGATAACTGAACCGTTCCTGGGTTTGAAAATCTACTCAGGAAAGTAAGACTTGACACTGGTGTTTAACATGGGTCCACCCACGCTCATCCAAACCCAGTAGAGGGAGCCACAAACCGAAGAACACCAACACCCACAGGGAAAATTTGGCAGGCTCCAAAACCCACTGAGATAGCCAAAATGGTGAAACAAAGTAACAAATCCCAAATGAAAAAACAAGAGACCTCTACCGGAGATGAGATAAATGAAATGGAGTTAAGCAAGTTAACAGAACTAGAATTCAGAGCCATGATCTTGAGGAAGCTGAACAGCATGAGTAAGGACATCAACACCATGAGTAAAGATATAGAAACACTGAAAACCAACCAAGTGGAAATGAAGAAAGACATAGCAGAAACAAAGAACACATTGGAAGGAATAACCAGCAGAGTAAAGGAAGCTGAGATCTGGATCAGTGAATCAGAAGACAGGGTAGAAAAAAATCAACCAATCAGAAAACCAAAAGGAAAAAACAATTGAAAAACAGGAAAACAGCTTAAGAGAACTATGGGACAACTGGAAACATAATAACATTCGCATCATAGGAGTCCCCAAAGAAGAAAATAAGCAAGGGTTAGAGAATATATTTGAAGAAATAGTGACAGAAAACTTTCCTAACTTGGTGAAGGAAGAAGACATTCAAGTTCAAGAAGAACAGAGAGCTCCAAGTAAGAACCTAAACAGGCCCACACCAAGACACATAGTAATTAAAATGCCAAAAATTAAAGACAAAGAGAGAAACTTAATGGCAGCAAGAGATAAGGACAGGTTACCTACAAAGGATCCCACATAAGGCTATCAGCTGATTTCTCAACAAAAACACTAAAAGAGAGAAGGGAATGGCATGGAGTATTCAAGGTAATGAAAAACAAGAATCTGAATCCAAGACTACTCTACACAGCAAGGCTATCATTCAAAATAGAAGGTCAAATAAAGAGCTTTCCAGACAAAAAAAGGCTAAGGGAATATATTAGTACCAAACCAGCACTGTAAGAAATGTTCAAGGGATTGCTGTTATTAGTGGAAGAAATAGGAAGAAAAATATAACCACACTAAACAAAAATGGCAATAAATAAATACATATCAATAATCACCTTAAATGTAAATGAATTGAATGCTCCAATAAAAAGACACAGAGTAGCTGATTACATAAGAAAGCATGACTCATATATATGTTGTTTACAAGACACCCACCTTACAACAAAAGACTCACATAGGTTGAAAGTGAAAGGATGGAAAAAATCTTCCAAGCAAATGGAAAGGAAAAAAAAGCTGGGGTAGCAATACTCATATCTGATAAAATAGATTTCAAAATGAAGGCCATAACTAGAGAAAAAGAAGGCCACTACATAATATTGAAAGGATCTATCCAACAGAAAGATATAACCTTAGTAAACATATATGCACCCAATATAGGAGCACCAAATTATATTTAAAATCTTCTGGAGGACTTCAAAAGAGAAATCAACAGTAATACAATCATAGCAGGGGATTTCAACACCCCGCTGACATCACTAGATAGATCCTCTAGACAAAAAATTAAAAAGGAAACAGAGACTCTAAATGAAGCACTAGACCAAATGGATTTAATAGATATCTACAAGAATTACACCTCAAAACTACACAATTCACATTCTTCTCAAGTGCACATGGGACATTCTCAAAGATAGACTACATGATAGGATACAAACTAAGTCTCTACAAGTTCAAGAAGATTGAAATCATATCAAGCATCTTCTCAGATCACAATGGCAAGAAACTAGAAATCAATTGCAACAAGAACATGCAAAGATGTTTGAAGACATGGAGGCTAAATAGCATGTTATTGAACAATGAATTGGTTACCAGGGAGTCAAGGAAGAAATTAAAAACTTCCTGGAAACCAATGAAAATGAATACACAACAACACAAAATCTATGGGATGCAGCGAAAGCAGTTCTGAGAGGGAAGTTCATAGCACTACAGGCCTACCTCAAGAAACAACAAAAATTTCTAATACACTATCTAACCTCACAACTTAAAGAACAAGAAAGCAAACAAAAAGAAAACCCCAGAGCAAGTAGAAGGAAGGAAATAGTAAAAATCAGAGCAGAAATAAATGACATAGAGACCAAAAAAACAATTCAAAGGATCAATGAAAAAAAGAGCTGGTTTTTTGAAAAGATAAACAAGATTGATGGACCCTTAGTTAGAATCACTAAGAAACAGAGAGAATCCAAATACAAAAAATCAGAAATGAAAGAGGAGAAGTAAAAACTGACACCACAGAAATAAAAGGATCATTAACAAATACTATGAACAATTATATGGCAACAAATTTCTAGAAACACATAGTCTCCGAAAACTGGACCAGGAAGAGATAGAAAACTTGAACAGACCAATAACAACGAAAGAAATTGAAGATGTAATCAAGACTCTCCCAGCAAACAAAAGCCCAGGCCCGGACAGCTTCACAGAGGAGTTTTACCAAACACCCAAAGTAGAACTAACACCCATTCTCCTCAAACTATTTCAAAAATTACAAGAAAAAGGAAGACTCCAAAACTCGTTTTATGAGGCCAGCATAATTGTAATCCCAAAACCAGAGAAATACACTACAAAGAAAGAAAACTACAGGCCAATATCCCTGATGAAGATATGTGCCAAAATACTTAACAAAATACTAGCAAATCGTATCCAGCAATACATCAAAAAATTTTTTAACCATGACCAAGTGGGATTCATCCCAGGGATGAAAGGCTGGTGTAATATTGGCAAATCAATTAATGTGATACACCACATAAACAAAATGAAAGATAAAAACCACATGATCATATCAATAGATGCTGAAAAAGCATTCGACAAAATCCAGCACCCATTTCTGATAAAAACATTCAGCAATTTGGAAATAGAGGGAAACAGAGAGATCATATCTCAACATAATAAAGGCCATATATGAAACACCTACAGCCAACATCATACTCAATGGACAAAAACTAAAAGCATTTCCCTTAAGAACAGGAACAAGACAGGGATTCCCACTTCTGCCACTCTTATTTAACATAGTACTGGAAGTGTTAGCCACAGCAATCAGACATGAAGAAAAAATAAAAGGGATCCAAATTGGAAAGGAGGAAGTAAAACTGTCATTATTTGAAGATGACATGATATTATACATAGAAAACCCTAAAGACTCCATCAAAAATCTACTATACTTAATAAATGAATTTGGCAAAGTAGCAGAATACAAAGAAATCAATGGAATTCTTATACATCAATGATGAACTCACAAAAACAGAAACTAAAAAAACAATCCCATTTGCCATCATGGCAAAAAGTTAGAATATCTACAAATAATCTTAACCAAAGAAGTAGAGGACCTATTTGCAGAAAACTACAGAACATTGAAAAATGAAATAGAGGAAGATATAAAAAAAGTGGAAGTACATACCTTGTTCATGGATTGGAAGAATTAACATCATTAAAATGTCCATATTACCCAAAGCAATCTATAGATTGAATGAAATCCTCATCAAAATACCAATGATATATTTCACAGAACTAGAACAAATACTTCAAAAGTTCATATGGAACCAAAAAAGACCCTGAATAGCCACAGCAATCTTTAAAAAGAAGGACAAAGTAGGTGGGATCACAATACCCGATATCAGGTTATACTACAAAATTACTGTAATCAAAACAGCCTGGTACTGGCACAAGAACAGGCATATAGACCAGTGGAACATAACAGAGAACTCGGAAATTGACCCAAGACATTATGCTCAATTAATATTTGACAAAGGTGGAAAGAGCATACAATGGAGTAAAGACAACCTCTTTAATAAATGATGTTGGGAAAATTGGACAGCTACATGCAAAAAATGAAGCTAGAGCATTAACTTACACCATACACAAGAATAAACTCAAAATGGATAAAAGACTTAAATGTGACTCGTGAATCCATAAAAATCTTAGAAGAAAATGTAGGCAACAAAATTTCGGACATCATATGCACCAGAATTTTCACTCATACATCACCCAAGGCAACAAAAACAAAGGAAAAAATGAACACATGGGACTACATCAAACTAAAAAGCTTCTGCACAGCAAAAGAAATAACCATCAAAATGGAAAGGGAACTCACTATATGGGAGAGCATAATTGCCAATGATATATCAGATAAGGGGTTAATTTCCAAAATATATAAAGTGCTCATACAACTCAACAAAAGGAAGATAACCCAAATAAACAATGGGCAGAGGAGCTAAATAGACCCCTCTCCAAACAGGACATACAAATGGCCAGGAGACATATGAAGAAATGCTCAACATCACTAATCATCAGAGAGATGCAAATTAAAACAACAATGAGATATCACTTCACACCTGTCAGAATGGCTGCCATCAACAAATCATCAAACAAGTGTTGGCGAGGGTGTGGAGAAAAGCAGACTCTAGTACACTTCTGGTGGGAATGCACACTGGTGCAGTCACTATGGAAAATACTATGTTGTTACTTCAAAAAATTAAAAATTGAATTACCATTTGATCCAGTTATCCCACTTCTAGGAATATACCCAAGAAACCTGAAACACCAATCAGAAAGAATATACGTACCCCCCACGTTCATAGCAGCACTATTTACAATAGCTAAGATCTGTAAACAGCCCAAGTGTCCATCAGTAGACGAATGAATGGAAAAGCTATACATATACAATGGAGTACTATGCAGCTGAAAGATAGAAAAATCTCTAATCCTTTGAGACGACATGGAGGGACCTCGAGAGTATTATCCTAAGTGAAACAAGCCAGACAGAGAAAGACAAATATCACATGATTTCACTTATTTGTGGAATACAATGAACATAACAATCTGAGGAACAGGGTAGACCCAGAGACGTGGAATAGGGTACAGACTGACAACCCTCAGAAAAGGGGGTAGGGGGAAGGGAAGAGATAAACCACAGAACTTATATGCACGTACGCGTAACTGATGGTCATGGACAACAAAGCTGGGGACAGGGTCGGGGGGATGGGGAGGAGGGTGTCAATGGGAAAAAAGGAGAAACATCTATAACAAAAAAATAAATAAATTAAATGTCCATACTAGCCAAAGCAATGTATAGATTCAATGAACTTTCTATCTAAAATCCAATGGTGTGTTACAGAACTAGAACAAATAACTCAAAACTTTATATGGAATCACCAAAGACCCTAAATAGCCACAGCAATCTTGAGGAAAAAAAAAAAAAAAGTTGGAGATATCATGCTACTTGATATCAAACTCTAACATAAGGCTATATTAGTCAAAACAACAACATGCTGGCATAAAAATGGACACATAGATCAGTGCAACAGAATAGAGAGCCCAGAAAAGAACCCATGCCTAAAAGTTCTATTAATATTTGACAAAGGAGGCAAGAACATTCAATAAAGTAAAAAGAGTCTATTCACAAATTATGTTGAGGAAATTGGACAGATACTTCCAAAAAAGAAAGAAAGAAACAAGACCTCCTTAATAGGAATAAACTCAAAATGTATTAAAGAGTTAAATGTAAGACTTGAAACCATAAAACTTCTTGAAGAAAACAGACAGTAAAACCTCTGACATTTCTCTTAGTGATATTTTTTCTGATGTATCTTCTCAGGCAAGGGAAACAAAAGAAAAAAATAATAAATGAAACAACATCAAACTAAAAAGGTTTTGCACAGCAAAGAAAACCCACTGAATGGGGAAAGATATTTGCCAGTGATGCATCTGATAAGGGGTTAATAACCAAAATGTATAATGAATTCGTACAACTCAGCACCAAAAAAAAAAAAAAAAAAAAAGAATCCAATTAAAAATGAGCAGAGGACCTGAATAGATACTTCTCCAAAGAGAACATACAGATAGTCAATAGACATATGAAAAGATGCTCAATGTCACTAACCTTCAGAGAAATGCAAATTAAACCACAATGAGATATCACCTCACACCTGTCAGACTGACTATCGCCAATGAATCAAAAAAAAAAAAAAAATGTTGGTGGAAAGACAGAATGTTGCAGCCCCTATGGCAAACAGTATGGAGGTTCCTCAGAAAATTAAAAATGGAAATTTGCACCCCTGTGTTCATTGCGGCATTATTTACAATAGCCAAGAAATAGAAGCAACCCAGGTGCTCATCAATAAATGAGTGGATAAAGAAGGCTGGTACATACACAACGGAATATTACTTAAACATAAAAAGAATGTAATCTTACCATTTATAACAGCATGGATGGACCAAGAGGGTATTCTGCTAAGTAAATAAGTCAGACAGAGAAAGATAAATACCATATGTCACATATATGTGGAATCTAAAGTGTAAAATAAACAAACAACCAAAACAGAAACAGAATCATAGATTCTGAGAACAGACTAATGGTTGATAGATGGGAAGGGGCTTAGTGGACTGGCTGAAAAAACTGAAGAGATTAAGAAGTACAGATTGGTAGTTACAATATAGTCATGGGGATGTAAAATATAGCATAGGGAATATAATTGATAATATTATAATAACTATAGTATATGGTACCAGGTGGGTACTGGAAATATCACTTTGTAATGTATATGATTGTGTAACCACTATGCAATACACCTAAAACTAATACAAAAGAACAATGAATATAAACTATAATTGAAAAATTTTAAATGCAGAAAGTAATTAGAAAAAAAAAAAGATCCTTCATGACAGTTTAGTTCAGTTAGTTCCCACTCCCAGTTGCAGGCAATCACTAATCTGCCTTTTGTGTCTATATATCTGACTTTTCTGGACATTTCATATGTATGTATTCATACAATATGTGGTGTTTTTTGTATGTAGTTTCTTTAACTTCCCATGTTTTTGAGGTTCATTTATAGTGTAACATATTGTATTTCATTCTTTTTTAGTGCTAAATAATATTCTCTTGTATGACTAGTTGTAACAAATATTCTTTCTCTATTCACAGGTTGATGCATATTTAGGTTCATTCCACTTTTTTGTCTATAATAAATAATGCTACTCTGAAAATTCACATGTTGGTCTTTGTGAATACATGTTTTTTTTGTTTATTAATTTATTTTTGTTACAGATGTTTCTCCTTTCCCCCCCATTGTCACTCTCCTCCCCCTCCCTCCCTGCCCCGTCCCCAGTTTTGTTGTCCATGTCCATTGGTTATGAGTATATGCGTACAAGTTCTGTGGTTCATATGTTTTTATTTCTCTCAAGTGACTACCTAAAAGAGTTGCTGTGTTGTATAGTAAACTTATATTTAACTATTTTTAAAAATGTCAAACTGTTTTCCAAAGTGCTGTACCATTTACATACAAATGAGCAAGATATGAAGGTTTCTATTTCTCCCCATCCTTGCCAACATTTCACTATTATCTGTCCTTTTGATTATAAGCATTCTGCTGGATGTGGAGTGACATTTTATTGTGGTTTTAATTTGTATTTCCCTAATGGCAAATGATGTTTAGCATCTTTTCATGTACTTTTTAGCCATTTTTGTATTTCTTTGGTGAAATATGTTTAAAATTTAGGACCATTTGTGAAGTTGTGTTTTTAAGAGTTCTTTATATATTCTAGACACAACTCATTTATTGGATACATTATTTGTAAATGTTGTCATCCAATCTATGGCTTGTCTTAACTTTATTTATGATATTTAAAAGTTTTGAATTTTGATAAAGCCCAAGTTACTAATTTTTCTTTTATGGATTATTCTTTTAAACTTGTATCTAAAAAAGTATTGCTTAATTCAAAGCCTCAAAATTTTATATTGTTTTCTAAGAGTTTATATAGTATAGTCATTATGTTTAGGTACATAATTTATTTTGAGTTCATTGTTTTGTGTAGTTCGAACTAAAGTTTCACGTTCAGCCCTGGCCAGTGTGGCTCAGTTGGTTGGAGCATCATCCTGTGCACCGAAGGGTAGTGGGTTTGATTCCCAGTCAGGACACATACCCAGGTTGTGGGTTTGATCCCCAGTAGGGAACGTATAGGAGGCAACAGAGTTTCTCCCTCTCTCCCTCCCTCTCCCTTTCTCTCTCTCTAGAATCAATGAAAAACACTCCTCAGGTGAGGATTAAAAAATAATAATAAGTAAAGTTTTAGGTTCATCATTTTGCAAGTGTCTATACAATTGTCCCAGCACTATTTGTAAAAAGAGAATACTATTTCCATTAAATGTCCTTGGCAACTAGTTAAAAATTAATTAGTTATAATTATAAGGGTTTACTATCAGAGTCTCAATTCTGTTCCTTAAATCTATTTGTTTTTTATTACTTTAGCACACTATTTTGATAACTGAAAGATTATAGTTAACTTTATAATTAGGTTTTATTACAGTTTTATTCACCTTTTACAAATGGTGTTGGTTATTCTACATCTTCTGCATTCCCATATAAATCTTAGTTTCAGGTTGTTAATTTATGCAAAAAAAAAAAAGCCTCCTGAAGTACTGATAGGTTTACATTGAATCTATACATCAATTTGAAGAGAACTGTCATCTTAAAAATAGGAAGATTCCGAGAGTTCCAGTTAAAAATGGTGACATAAGAGACTCCTGAATTCACCTTCTCTCACTGCCACACCCAATATACAGCTACACACAGAACAATTCCCTCTGAAAAAAATACAGAAACTAGCTTAGTGACTCTTAAACATCAAGTAATAAAGAAAAATACACATTGCAATGAATAGAAAAGGCTGAGACAAAACCTTGCTATAAACCCTTGGCTCAGTGACACACATGGGGAGGGAACTTAGACTCCAAGATTCTCCCTGAGGAGAAAAGGTTTGAACCTCACATCTGGTACCCCCACATTTAAGACTTCTACGGGATGGGCCCCCAAGCATCTATCTCTGAAAGCCAATGTCATTTGTATCCACAAGACCTACAAGGAAACAGAAAACTAAGAAATAGTTCTTAACTGGCTCCTGTGGATTTATCTTGGCTATATCCCCTGGGTAGCAGACGGAAACTAGTCTTTCCATGAAATAGGCCTCTTTTCTTATTTTAACAGCTGTGGCCTGTGGGCAGGCTTCTAATTTGTTAAACATCTAGGGGCTGACAACAGTATTCTCCAGAAACTGGGGAGTCCAGGAGGCACCATCTTTGCACTCTCCATCTTCCTCATTTCAGTTTGCCAATATCTTCTAGAAAGGAATTTGTGTACATATCTGGTAAACCAGATTTCCTGGCTGCTATCCAGGGGATGCATCCTTGGTGGCAGCAGGGTCTGTATTTATGAATTTCACAGTACTGTAACAACAACAGATTCTGAACTAGCTATCCCACCAAGGCCCAGTACAGAGGCATCAGAGTGAAAGCAATCTTGCAGTGAAAATGGTCTCTTAGCAGATCTTAAAAGAAGCAGCCTGAGGGTAAGACTTCTAATTTAACACACATCTAGGGGCCAACTATAATCCTCCCCAGAGGTTGGGGAGACCAGCAGGAGTGTAATTATAGCACTGTATTATACATCTGGTTATTGCTTAGTGAATAGATCTTAGAAGACCTCATTGCAAGAAAAAAATGTAACTATGTACAGTAATGGATGTTAAGTAAGTTTGTAGTAATCATTTGCAATATAGTAAAACCTCAATTTTGCAGAACTCTATTTAACGGACTTCGGTTTAACAGACAAAATTTCCAGTCATTATGTCATATGTGAAAATTAACACCCTGTTAATTTAATTTAATTTATTTTTTTAAACTCATCTTTATTGTTGAATGTATTACAGATGTTTCCCCCTTTTTTCCCCATTGACCCCCTCCTCCTCAATCCCGGCCCCTCCTGCCTTCCCCACACTATTGTCAGTGTCCATTGGTTATGCATATATGCATAGAAGTTCTTTGGTTTATCTCATCCCACCCTCCCTCCCCCCTTCCCTTTGAGGTTCATCTGTCTAACAACCAATTTGTACTTCTTAATTCTTTCACCTTTTTCACCCACCCCCCAGCCACCCCCCATCTGGTGAGCAATAAAAAGTTATCTGTATCTATGAGTCTGTTTCTGTTCTGCTTGCTCATTTTGTTTGTTGATTCAATTGTTGATAGATATGTATCAATTGCCATTTTATTGTTCATATTTTTGTTCTTCTTTGCCTTCAAGAAGACCCTTCAACATTTCATATAAAACTGGTTTGGTGGTGATGAATTCCCTTAGCTTTTTCTTGCCTGGGAAACTCTTGAAATGTCCATTGATTCTAAATGATAGCTTTGCAGGAGAGTAATCTTGGTTGTAGGTCATTGCTTTTCATCGCCTTGAATATCTCTTGCCACTTCTTTCTAGCCTGCAAAGTTTCTTTTGAGAAATCATCTGATAGTCTTATGGGAGCTCCTTTGTAGGTAACAGACTGCTTTTCTCTTGCTGCTTTTAAGATTCTCTCTTTGTATTTAACCTTTAGCATTTTGATGATGATGTGTCTTGGTGTTGGCCTCTTTGGGTTCAACTTGTTTGGGACTCTGTGCTTCCTGGGCTTGTATGTCTGTTTCCTTCACCAAGTTAGGGAAGTTTTCTGTCATTATTGTTTCAAGTAGGTTTTCAGTTTCTTGCTTTCTCTATTCTCCTTCAGGCACCCCTATGATGCGAATGTTGGCACGCTTGAAGTTGTCCCAGAGGCTCCTTACACTATCTTCATTTTTTTGGATTCTTTTTCTTTTTGCTATTCTGGTTCGGTGTTTTTTGCTTCCTTTTATTCCAAATCGATGGTTTGCTTCTTGGCTTTACCTACTCTACTATTGATTCCCAGTAAATTATTCTTTATTTTAGTTAGTGCATCCTTAATTTCTTACTGGCCCTTTTTTATGTTGTTGATGTTCTCACTAAGTTCCTCGGAGGTCTCCTTAAGTTCCTTGAAGGTCTCACTAAGTTCTTGAAGGTCTCACTAAATCCCTTGGATGTCTCACCAAGTTCTCTGAGCAACCTTATAACCTGTGTTTTGAACTCTGCATCTGTTAGATTCCTTACCTCCATTTTGTTTAGTTTTTTTCCTGGAGTTTTGTTATTTCCTTTCATTTGGGACATGTTTCTTTGTCTCCTTATTTTGGCTGCTTCCCTGTGATTGTTTCTATGTATTAGGTAGAGTTGCTATGCCTCCTAGGCTTCATAGGGTGGCCTACTGTTGTAGGTGTCCTGTAGGATCCAGTGGCACAGCCTCTCTGGTCACCCCAGCTGGGCCCTTGAGGTGCACCCCTAGTGTGGACTATACACCCTTCTGTTGTAATTGAGTCTTGATTGCTGTTGGCATGTCAATGGGAGGGGTTTACTCAGGCTGATCAGCTGCAAGGACTGGCTGTGCCCACTAGCCACTGGCCTCTGACTACCTTGCAGGATCAGCTGTGTAGGGGCCCACCACACAGAGCAAGACTTACTTCAACAGGGCTCTGGTACTCACTGAGTCCACTCAGTGAGTGTGTCACTTGTGGAGGTGGTTGGGTGGTGGTGTTTCGATGTGGTCTGAAGTTGTCCACCAGGTGTGCTGGCTCTGGAGCAAGGTCAGCCACTGCCTGTGTTCTATCCGGGGCCACCCACCATAAGCTACAAAGTGATCTGCCCATGACTGCTTCTTGTGCTGGGCTTGGAGGTGACCAGGAAAAGCCAACCTGTGAACCAAGGCTGGCTGCTTCTAGTGCCAGGCCTGGGGCCACTTAATGAGAGGTATGGGGCTCGCTGAAACCAGATGCTGCTTGTTTGAGAGATTTTAGGAAACTCTGAAGCAGGATCAAAGACAGGCTAATCCTATGGTAAAGCCTTTGGAAACAGCTTGAGTGGGCCCGAAAGTTAGGTGGGGTGGGGCCTCAGGGAATCACCAGGGCAGGGCCAACAGTGTGAGCCAGCTTGCTGGAGTCCCAGATATGGCTGCAGTCTGCCTGCCCTGTGGGGAAGGGCTCACCAAAGGAACTACGGCCTCCACCAGCACATCTGTCCAGAAGAAAGCCACCCTTCCAGCCCTCATCCAGAGGCCAAACAGCTCAGTTCTTCCCTGTATGTCTCTGGCACCCCTCAAGCTGCCTCCCCTCAGAGCTCAGAGGGAGCTAGTCTAAGTAATTCCATGCATGGGCCCTTTAAGAAGAACTGCCTGGGGCTTCCACAGCCGCAGCCTCCCTCAGCCTCAGTTCCTGCTGGTTTTTACAGCCAGAAGTTATGGGGAATTTTCTTCCTGGCACTGGGACCCTGAGCTGGGCGCCTGGTGTGGGACAGGGATCCCTCACTCCTCAGGGAGGACCTTCACAGCCAAAGTCTCTCCCGATTTTTATCTGCCACATGTGGGTGTGGGACCAGCCCGCCTCCACCCCTCCTACCAGTCTCGATGTGGCGGCTTCTTTAATTTCATAGTTGTAGGACTTCCATTCAGCTCGATTTCAGGTGGTTCTGAATGATGGTTGTGTTATAGTTTTGTTGTAATTTTGATGTGGTTGTGGGAGGAGGCAATACCGCATTTACGTACGCCGCCATCTTGACCGGAAGTCTTAAAATGCTTTTAACCAAGAGTTACTTATTATTAAATTAACAGAAATTTTTTTTTATTAATTCACTGTTATTTTTAACAAATTTTAGTTGAAAAAAACATTGTAGTAATTTTGCTGACACAAATAAAAAATATTACATATCTACAACTATAGTCTACATATTTATTTTTTAAGTTTTTAACTTTTTTAAATATGTTTTTATTTATTTATTTATTTTTTAGAGAGAGAGGAAGGGAGAAGGAGAGATAGAAACATCGATCAGCTGCCTCCTGCATGCCCCCAACCCAGGAATGTGCCTTGACCAGGAATTTATAGGATGACTCTCAGCAAACTGAGCCACACCAGCCAGGCATAGTCTACATATTTAAATCCAAGAGTCACCACTTGTAAATAATGTTTAAGAAAGGATTAGCACATGATCACACAGTGTTGCACTTGGTAATTGGTTCTGTTGTTGAGTGATATGACTTTCTGCAGCAGTTTTAACACAGGCTGGCTGATGTTCTGATGTGTGCTAAGCCATGTCCCAGCCTTGTGCATTTGTTTACTCACAGTGACTGGTGAATGCAAACATTTACTAGACTTATTTATTATAAATTTAAAATTACAGTAATAGAGAAAACTTTTCTATGAAATTAAACTTTTTATACATGCTTAATTTTAATTACACAAAAGTACCCACATAAGTAAAAACAGGTAAACTAGCTTGTCAATTTTTTAACATACACATTCAGAAAACCTACTTTATTATATAATGCACTTTTGGTTTTAACGGGCACCCCTTCACCCGAATTAGTCCATTATATCGAGGTTTTACAGTATATACATATATCAAACCATTCAATTCTACATTAAAACTAATACAATGTTATACATCAATTACATTTTAATAAATAATAAGTAGGAATGTTCTAATTCATGAACATTGAATTTATTTATTTATTTAGATCAGCAATTTTCAACTGGTGTGCCAAAAGAATTTTTAGAACATGCAATACCTGACTATTTTAATAAGGAACACTGACCTCTTTCCCCTTAGATTGTCAAATAACAAAATGGCAATAGCAACAAAACAATAGCCATCTGTTGTGAATGCTCTCTTGAATCATACATATATAAGTCATTAGTTGCATTTTATTGGTCATGTCACATAATAAGGTTGCATCTTATTGTTTAATTCATAGACCAGATAGGCACCTGCTTTTTTTTTTCTTTTTTTTTAATTTATCTTTATTGTTGAATGTATTACAGATGTTCCTCATTTTTCCCCTATTGACCTCCTCCGACCCACTCCCGCCCCCCTCCTGCCATTCCCCACACTGTTGTCTGTGTCCATTGGTTATATACATATATACATATAAGTTCTTTGGTTTATCTCTTCCCACCTCCCACCTCCCCTGCAATCTGACAACCAACAAAATGTTCTCTGTGTCTATGAGAATGTTTCTGTTCTGTCTGTTCATTTTGTTTGTAGATTCAATTGTCGATAGGTATGTATTCATTATCATTTTATTTGTTCATATTTGTTATCTTTATCTTCAAGAAGACCCTTCAACATTTCATATAATAATGGTTTGGTGATGATGAACTCCTTTAGCTTTTTCTTCTCTGGGAAACTCTTTATATGGCCATGGATTCTAAATGACAGCTTTGCAGGATAGAGTAATCTTGGTTGTAGGTTCTTGCTTTTCATCACTCTGAATATTTCTTGCCACTCCCTTCTGGCCTGCAAACTTTCTTTTGAGAAATAAGCTGACAGTCTTATGGGAACTCCCTTGTAGGTAACTAACCGCTTTTCTTTTGCTGCTTTTAAGATTCTCTCTTTGTCTTGAACCTTTTGCATTTTGATGATGATGTGTCTTGGTGTGGGCCACTTGGGGTTCATCTTGTTTGGGACTCTCTGTGCTTCCTGGACTTGTATGTCTGTTTCCTTCAACAAGTTAGGGAAGTTTTCTGCCATTATTGTTTTAAATAGGTTTTCAATATCTTGTCCTCTCTATTCTCCTGCTGGCACCTCCAAGATGCGAATGTTGGCACTCTTGAAGTTGTCCCAGAGGCTCCTCACACTATCCTCATTTTTGTGGATTCTTTTTTCTTTTTGCTGTTCTGATTGGGTGTTTTTTGCTTCCTTATATTCCAAATTGATGGTTTGCTTCTTGGCTTTACCTACTATACTATTGAATCTGTGTAAATTATTCTTTATTTCAGTTAGTTCCTCCTTCATTTCTGACTGTGCATCCTTCTTTTCTGACTGCTCCTTTTTTATGCTCTTGAGGCCCTCACTAAGTTCACTGAGGTTCTCACTAAGTCCATTGAGCATCCTTATGAGCAGTATTTTGAACTCTGCATCTGTTAGGTTGCTTAACTCCATTTCACTTAGTTCTTTTCCTGGAGTTTGGTTCTGTTCTTTCATTTGGGACCTGTTTCTTTGTCTCTGCATTTTGGCTGCCTCCCTGTGTTTGTTTCTGTGTATTACTTAGCAAGAGATATGGGGCTAGCTGAGACCAGATGCTGCTTGTTTGAAAGAATTTAGGAAAACCTGGAGCAGGATCCAAGACAGGCCAATCCTATGGTAAAGCAACTGGCAACAGCTTGGGTAGGCCAGAAAGTTGGGTGGGTCAGGGCCTCAGGGAATCACCAAGGCAGGGCAAACAGTGTGAGACAAGTTGCTGGAGTCCCAGATATGGTGGCTGTCTGCCGCCCCAGGGAAGGGCTCACCAAAGGAACAAAGGCCTCCCATAGCACATCTGTCCAGGAGAAAGCCGCCTCTCCAGACTTCGCTCCAATGCCAAACAACTCAGTTCTCCCCCAGATGTCTCTGGTGCCTTTCAAGCTGCCTCCCCCATGCTGGAGCCTGGAGGGTGCAAGTCTGAGTAAGTCTATGTGGGGGCCCTTTAGGAGGAACTGCCTGGGGCTCCAGCCACCTCAGCCTCCCTCAGCCTAAGTTCCCCCAGAAGTTATGGGGACTTCTCTTCCTGGCACTGGAACCCTGTGCTGGGCACTTGGTGTGGGACATGGACCCCTCAGTCCTCAGGGAGGACCAGCTCGTCTACCTTGGCCCCTCCTACCAGTCTGGATGTGGCTGCTTCTTTAGTTTCGTAGTTGTAGGACTTCCATTCAGCTTGATTTCAGGTGGTTTTAAAGGATGTTTGTTCTGTAGTTTAGTTGTACCTTTGATGTGGTTGTGGGAGGATGTGATACTGTGTTTGTCTATGTGGCCATCTTGACCGGAAGTCAGGCATCTGCTTTTTTAAAAAGTCACTTTGGAGCAAAAGGCTAAGTAAGTACTAAAATATTTTTTTTCTAAATCAATCAAAATTATACCTATTTTTTTTCAGATCAGCAAAAATATTTTTTTTGGTATGCCACAGAATTCTAGAATTAGTTTATGTGTGCCATGTAATGCAAAGGTTGAAAACCACTGATTTAGATCTTTCATTTAGCTGAGCAATGTTTTGTGACTTTCAGTACAAGCCTTCTTCCTCTGTTAAATTTATTACTATTTCATTCTTTGCAATGCTTTGCAAATAAAATTATTTCTCTAATTTGATTTTGGTTACTTCATTTCTCATATATAGAAGTAAAACTGAGTTTTCTTTCATGTGCCCAGCAATACATTGTAAGCAGTTGTCTTTTAACTAGTTAACTGAAGAGCAAAAAATGTTTCCCATAATTTATATTTATTGATATAATTACCTACATGGTGTTTTTAATATCTTCATGCAGATTTGAGTTAACATCTGGTGTCCTTTTGTTTCACTCTGAAATAGTCCCTTTAGTAGTTATTTATTTATTTATTTATTTATTTATTTATTTATTTATTTATCTATTTATTTTATTTTTGTTAAAGATGTTTCTCCTTTTTTCACCATTGATACCCTCGTCCACATCCCTCCTAGGCCATCCCCAGCTTTGTTGTCCATGTCCATCGGTTATGCATACATGCATATAAGTTGTGTGGTTCTCTTCCCTGCCCCCAACACTCTTCTGAGGGTTGTCAGTGTTTACCCTACTTCCACGTCTCTGGGCCTACCCTGTTCCTCAGACTGTTATGTTCGTTATATTCCACAAATAAGTGAGATCACGTGACATTTGTCTTCTCTGCTTGGCTTGTTTCATTTAGGATAATACATTCCAGGTCCCTCCAAGTCATCTCAAAAGATAAGAGATCTTTCTTTCTTACAGCTGCATAGTACTCCATTGTGTATATGTACCACAGCTTTTCTATCCATTCGTCTACTGATGGACACTTGGGCTGTTTCCAGATCTTAGCTATTGTAAATAGTGCTGCTATGAACATGGGGGTACATGTATTTTTTCTGATTGGTGTTTCAGGCTTCTTAGGGTATATTCCTAGAAGTGGGATCACTGGGTCAAATGGCAATTCAATTTTTAATTTTTTGAGGTATCACCATAGTATTTTCCATAGTGGCTGCCCCAGTCTGCATTCCCACCAGCAGTGTACTAGAGTCCCCTTTTTTTCACACCCACGCCAACACTTGTTGTTTGATGATTTGTTGATGGCAGCCATTCTGGTAGGTGTGAGGTGATACCTCATTGTTGTTTTAATTTGCATCTCTCTGATGATTAGTGAGGTTGAGCATTTCTTCATATGTCTCTCAGCCATTTGTATGTCCTGTTTGGAGAGGTGTCTATTTAGTTCCTCTGCCCAAATTTCAATTGGGTTCTTTGTCTTTCTTTTGTTGAGTTGTATGAGCACTTTATATATCTTGGAAATTAACCCCTTATCTGATGTATCATTGGCAAATATGCTCTCCCATAGAGTGGGTTTCCTTTCCATTTTGAAGGTTGTTTCTTTTGCTGTGCGGAAGGGTTTTAGTTTGATGTAGTCCCATGTGTTCATTTTTCCTTTGTTTCTGTTGCCTTAGGTGATGTATGAGTGAAAGTCTTGTGCCACTACCAGGCTGTTTTGATTACATTAACTTTGTAGTATAACCTGATATCCGGTATTGTGATCCTACCTACTTCATCCTTCTTTTTCAAGATTGCTGTGGCTATTCGGGGTCTTTTTTGGTTCCATATAAACTTTTTAAGTATTTGTTCTAGTTCTGTGAAATATATCATTGGTATTTTGATGGGGATTGCATTGAATTTATAGATTGCTTTGCATAGTATGGACACTTTAATGATGTCAATTCTTCCAATCCATGAACAAGGTATGTGCTTCCACTTTTTTATATCTTCCTCTATATCTTTTTTTAATGACCTGTAGTTTTCTGCAAATAGGTCCTTTACTTTTTTGCTTAAGTTTATTCCTAGGTATCTTAATTTTTTTTGCTGCAATGGTAAGTGGATTGTTTTCTTAGTTTCTCTTTCCGTGAGTTCATCATTGGTGTATAAGAATGCCGTTGATTTCTTGATGTTAATTTTGTATCCTGCTACTTTGCCAAATTCATTTATTAAGTCTAGTAGATTTTTGATGGAGTCTTTAGGGTTTTCTATGTATAATATCATGTCATCTGTGAATAATGACAGTTTCATTTCCCCCTTTCCAATTTGGATCCCCTTTATTTTTTCTTCATGTCTGATTGCTGTGGCTAAGACTTCCGGTACTATGTTAAATAAGAGTGGTGAAAGTGGGAATCCCTGTCTTGTTCCTGTTCTTAAGGGAAATGCTTTTAGTTTTCGCACATTGAGTATGATGTTGGCTGTAGGTCTTTCATATATGGCCTTTATAATGTTGAGATATGATCCTTCTATTCCCACATTGCTAAGCGTTTTTATCAGAAATGGGTGCTGGATTTTGTTTAATGCTTTTTCAGAATCTATTGATATGATCATGTGTTTTTTATTTTTCATTTTGTTTATGTGGTGTATCACATTTATTGATTTGTGAACATTGTACCAGCCTTGCATCCCTGGGATGAATCCCACTTGGTCATGGTGAATAATTTTTTTGATGTATTGCTAGATCATATTTGCTAGTATTTTGTTAAGGATTTTGGCACGTATGTTCATCAGGGATATTGGCCTGTAGTTTTCTCTCTTTGTATTGTCTTTTTCTACTTTTGGAATTAGAATCATGCTGGTCTCATAAAACGAGTTTGGAAGTTCTTTTTGAAGTTTTTGAAATAGTTTGAGGAGAATGGGTGTTAATTCTTCTTTAATGTTCGATAAAACTCCCCTGTGAAGCCCTCCGGGCCTAGGCTTTTGTTTGCTGGGAGAGTCTTGACTACATCTTCAGTTTTCTTAGTTGTTATTATTCTGGTCAAGTTTTCTATCTCTTCCGGTCCAGTTTTGGGAGACTATGTATTTCTAGAAATTTGTCCATTTTGCTTAGATTGTCAAATTTGTTGCCATATAATTGTTCATAGCATTTGTTAATGATCCTTTTATTTCTGTGGTGTCAGTTGTAACTTCTTCTCTTTCATTTCTGATTTTGTGTGTTAGGGTTCTCTCTGCTTCTTGGTGAGTCTAGCTAAGGGTCCATCAATCTTGTTTATCTTTTTAAAAAAAAAACAGCTCTTTGTTTCATTGATCCTTTGAATTGTTTTTTTGGTCTCTATGTCATTTATTCCTGCTCTGATCTTTATAATTTCCTTCCTTCTACTTGCTCTGGGGTTTTCTTTTTGCTTGCTGGTTCTTTAAGTTGTGAGGTTAGAAAGTCTATTAGAAATTTTTCTTGTTTCTTGAGGTAGCCCTGTAGTGCTATGAACTTCCCTCTCAGTACTGCTTTCGCTGCATCCCATAGATTTTGTGTTGTTGTGTGTTCATTTTCATTGGTTTCTAGGAAGTTTTTAATATCTTCCTTGATCTCCTCGGTAACCCATTCATTGTTTAATAACGTGCTATTTAGCCTCCATGTGTTCAAATGTCTTTTCATGTTCTTGTTGCAATTGATTTCTAGTTTCTTGCCATTGTGATCTGAGAAGATGCTTGATATGATTTCAATTTTCTTGAACTTGTAGAGACTTAGTTTTTGTCCTAACATGTGGTCTATCTTTGAGAATGTCTCATGTGCACTTGAGAAAAATGTGAATTCTGCAGTTTTGGGGTGTAAGTCTCTGTAGATATCTATTAAATCCATTTGGTCTAGTGATTCATTTAGAGTCTCTGTTTCCTTGTTAATTTTTTGTTTAGAGGATCTATCCAGTGATGTCAGCGGGGTGTTGAAATCCCCTGGTATGACTGTATTGCTGTTGATTTCTCCTTTGAAGTCCTCCAGTAGATTTTAAATATATTTTGGTGCTCCTATATTGGGTGCATATATGTTTACCAATGTTATATCTTCCTGTTGGAAAGATCCTTTCAATATTATGTAGTGGCTTTCTTTGTCTCTAGTTATGGCCTTCATTCTGAAATCTATTTTATCAGATATGAGTATTGCTACCCCAGTTTTTTTTTCCTTTCTGTTTACTTGGGAGATTTTTTTCCATCCCTTCACTTTCAACCTATGTGAGTGTTTTGTTGTGAGGTGACTCTCTTGTAAGCAATATATATATGAGTTATTCTTTCTTATCCAATCAGCTACTCTGTGCCTTTTTATCAGAGCATTCAATCCATTTACTTTTAAGGTGATTATTGATATGTACTTATTTATTGCCATTTTTGTTTAGTGTTGTTATATTTTTCTTCTTATTTCTTCTACTAATTACAGCAGTCCTTTTAACATTTCTTACAATGCTGGTTTGGTGCTAATGTGTTCCCTTAGCCTTTTTTTGTCTGGAAAGCTCTTTATTTGACCTTCTATTTTGAATGATAGCCTTGCTGGATAGAATAGTCTTGGATTCAGATCCTTGTTTCTCATGACATTCCCTTCTGGCCTTTAGTGTTTCTGTTGAGAAGTCAGCTGGTAGCCTTATGGGGGTTTCTTTGTATGTAACCTGTTGCTTATCTCTTGCTGCCTTTAAGATTCTCTTTGTCTTTAATTTTTGGCATTTTAATTTTACTATGTGCCTTGGTGTAGGCCTGTTTGGGTTTTTCTTACTTGGGGCTTTCTGGACTTCTTATACTTGAATGCCTCTTCCTTCACCAAATTAGGGAAGTTTTCTGTCACTATTTCTTCAAATATATTCTCTAACCCTGGTTCATTTTATTCTTCTTCAGGGACTCCTATGATGTGAATATTATTATATTTCCAGTTGTCCTACAGTTCTCTTAAGCTGTCTTCCTGTTTTTTAATTGTTTTTTCCTTTGGGTTTTCTGATTGGTTGATTTTTTCTACCCTATCTTCTAATTCATTAATCTGGTCCTCAGCTTCCTCTATTGTACTGTTTAGTCCTTCCAATGAGTTCTTTATTTCTGCTATGTCATTTTTCATATCTTCTTGGTGGTTTTTCATTTCCAATTGGTTGCTTTTCAGTGTTTCTATGTCTTAACTCATGGTGTTGATGTCCTTACTCATGCTGTTGAGCTTCCTGAAGATCATGGTTCTGAACTCTACCTCTGATAACTTGCTTAACTGCATTTCATTTATCTCATATTTGGTAGAGGTCTCTTGTTCTTTTATTTGGGATTTGTTTCTTTGTTTCACCATTTTGGCTATCTCAGTGGGTTTTGGAGCCTGCCAAATTTTCCCTGTGGGTGTTGGTGTTCTGCTGTTTGTGGCTCCCTCTACTGGGTTTGGATGAGTGTGGGAGGACCCATGTTAAACAACATTGTCAAGTCTTACTTTCCTGGGTAGGTTTGCCAGCCCAGGAATGGTTCAGTTATCCTCTAGCTTTTTGCCTGGAGGCTATTATTCCTGGTTATTTGAAGAGCCTTGGGTTCTCAGTTGAATGAAAAAGTCCCTCAGGTGTTCAGTGTAAGAGGATTTCCCAAGGGTGGGGCAGATGCTGTTGTTAACGAGCCTAAATTTGCATTTATTTGGCCCACATGGGTGGGGTTGAATCTCTGTGGGAAGGGCCACTGCATCTCCCAGAGTTCCTGGAAGGAGTAAGATGGCCACTGGCCTGCATGGCCGCAACTCAACAAAAGCTCTGAGCACCTTCCAAATCCTGAGTGTCCCCATAGAGTTCCAGTCCAGTCTGCCCTCCCTCTGCCAGAGCCCAAGGTGAGTGGTTGTGGATATTTTAGCATTCTGTCCTGGCCCTCTGTGCTGTGGAGAGGACTTGGGACTTTAGCCCTGAGGGCACTGCTCACAGCTAAGACCGCTGCTGTTTGTGAGCTCCCAGCCCTCCTGTCCCACCTCCGCAATCCTACCAGGATCGATTCAGTGTCCCCGGTTATATGATTCTTGCAAGCTGCTTTTCTGTTGCTTTTTCCCGACAATTTATCTTTATTTTAGTTCTAAATCCTGTTTGGTCCTGGGAGATGGTCTGTGTAGCTTCCATTTACTCTGCTGCCATTTTGGAATCTCTTCCCCTTAGTAGTTCTTTAAGACCCATTTGCTAATACAACAAATTTTTTTAGTTCCTTTTTACCTAAGAATGTCTTTGTTTCACCTTTATTTTTAACAATAGTTTATCTGGGTATAAAATTCTTGGTTGTGAATTTTTGCTTTCAGCACTTTAAATATGTCATTCCACTGCCCTCTGTTCTTCATTGTTTGTGATGATAATGAAGAACAGATGATAATCTTTGTAATAGTTTTATTAAGATACAATTTAGTCATTTAATGGGTTCAATTCAGTGGATTTTAGTACATTCAAAGAGTTGTGCTTTCATCACCACACTCAGCGTAGGAACATTTTGAAAAAAACAAAACACAAAACAAACCTCCACCATCCTTAGCCATCACTTATATGTCTAATTTTTAAAATATTTTATTGCTATTGGCAACTAATTCACTGTGTATTAAAAATGGTTATAAAAGCAATCCATATTATAGATAACATATTTTCTAAATATTTCTAGGCAGAACTTCTGAAGACTTTCCATTCCATGTGACTGAACCTTCAAAACCCCTTCACAGAAGATCTAGGGCTCAGTCAAGCATTTATAAAGCCATCAATTTTCCTTTGCTGAATAGAAAACCTTCAGGTGATTATTAATATTATTAGTGTAAAATGTGACTTTTAAAAATAAAAAGCTGTATTTATGAAAACAATCAGATTGTGCTAGCCTTAATCATATAATAAGTTTAGCAAAACATAAGTGAAAATAAATGATGAATGAAGCTCATTTAACACATATCCATTCTTAGTGAATGATTAGTGTCTCTGGCATGGCTCTTCCTTCCCCAGTACCACTAAATTGGAACTCCATTTTTTTCCTCAACATTCCTTTCTTGCACTATGGTAGATCCTGCAGATGACTGAAGTAAACTCATCTTATAATCCTCTTCCTTATATGTTCCTCTTTTGTCCAGTCCAAAATAGGATCTGCAATAGAAAGATTTAACATAAGGATTGGTGGAAAGAAAAAAAATTTTTGTTCATTTTCCCCTTTCCTTTCATTATCATTTCCTCAGCCATCTAATCCATTAATATATAAAAACTAATGTACAGCCCTGCAGGTGTGGCTCAGTGGTTGAGTGTCAACTCATGCCCCAAGAGGTCACTGGTTCAATTCCCTTTCAGGGCACATACCCAGGTTGTGGGCCTGATCCCCAGTGGGGGCCATGCAGGAGGCAGCCAATCAATGTTCTCTCTCATTGATATTTCTCTCTCTCTCTCTCTCTCTCTAAAGATCAATAAAGAAAAAAAACAAAAAAACTAATGTACAGATCCTATTTATTATTCATTGCTCCAGAGGCATTATATAAACATTACCCTAGTATATTGTCTACAGATATTGAGTTTGAACTTTTTAAAAATTGTAGATGATTTTTCTTTGATCTATTATGTTCTATAAAACCCAAAATAATTATATATGCTATCAATAGCTTTGCCAGTTTTTTATTCTAACCCTGCTTCTTTATCTCTTACTATCATGTCTATTGGCTACATTATACCATTCTGTGGTTATACAGGTTTGGGCAAAAATAAGTTTATAGTTGTGAATATGCAAAATACAGAGTTTATTCTCATATTATTATTTATTAATTATTATATTACTTTCCATATAAATAACTGTAAAACTGCTTTTGCCCCATCCTGTATAATTCAGAGATAAATTAAATTTGACTGTTAACTGATGTAAGATATATTAGATAAACAAACCTGCAAAATTAAAAATTAATTATACAAATAGGCTATACTCTTCTTCCTACTAACTGCCAGACCATGAGATCAGATTCTTTCAGCATATTTTATAAAAATTTAATTGATTTTAGATTCACCAACCAGTTTATATCACTTGCAATAATGCTTTCCATTTATGTAGCTCCTAGTTTTACTATAATTTTGGTTTTCTCTTCTAAACCTTCTCTTTGAAAGATATATTAATTATAAGTAATAATATTGCCTAAAGAAACAACAAATAGGAAGAGAGTAAGGACTAACAAATAATCCACTATCTAAATTTTTACTCCATAATTAGACAACAATAATGGCCTACTTTTGTGGATTGAAAGAAAATGATGCTACATACATGTGTCTATTTTCCACCTAAGACTTTTAATCTAAAAATAATGACAGATAAACATTTTTACTTTATTATTTATTTATTTATTTTTAATCCTCACCCGAGGATATTTTTCTATTTATCAACAGATAGAGTGGGAGGGAGGGAGAGAGAGGGAGAGAGAGAAACATCCATGTGAGAGAGACACATCGACTGGTTGCCTCCTGCATGACCCTACCAGGACCCCAATGGAGGTACGTGCCTTTGACCGGAATTGAACCCGCATCTCATTGGTCCATGGGCCAACACTTTAACACTGAGCCAAACCAGCCAGAGTGATAGATAAATGTTTTTGAATAAACACCTGCCTTAAAAATTGTAAAGTTGGATGTTCTATTTTTTGTAAGACACACATTATGGAAATTCAACACATCAAAGTACACTTTTCACATTAACTTTGAGAAAGTACCATTAAATGCCCATATTCTGATTTTTGTAGTGTATTTTCTCTAAATGAGAGTGTTCAAACTGCTTTTATTGTTGCATAGTTTTGTTTTTAACAATGCTCAAAATGTGTATTTTTATAATAGCATTTCTAAGTATTACTCCTTCCATTGTAGCACTAGATTTTTTACTATGAGAATATAAATTTCTTTTAAAATAAGTATATGCTGTTGCATGTAGAGATTAAAATTTTATCTGATAATTTATTTATTTGATTGTTAAAGTGTTTTACTCTCTGACTATAAAAAAGCTCTTTATCTGACATTTTTATTTACAGCATTTCTTTTTCTTGATTTGCACTGGTTATGTTCATAAATATCAAATATCCAGCAATGAAAAATCAGAGAGAAAATGTTTGTGTTAGTAAAGCTGCTTTATATAAATTATTAGAAACAATATAAGAAAGTTGTGGTTTATCACTGGATTAAAATTTATTTTTAACTTTTTAAAAGTTGAAATCAGATCATTTTTAGAGTAATTTAATATTTTCATTTTTTAGGGAATCCAAAAAATGCAATCTTAAACAAAAAACATGTAGAAATGACAAATACTCTGCCTGCTGTGAACTCTAAAGCAAGAAAATCTATTCATAAAGGTAAAAAAAAAATCACTGCTACACAAAGATATATGAAATATAACATTACACTATGTTTTCATTGTCTTTATTTACCAATCACCTCAAACCTATGGGCCCCTTCCTCAGACAGTCGATCTTATGAGCCAAGTGTATTTTTCCAAACTTTTCTTCTAAAGTGTAGTGTATGTATGTGTGTGTGTGAGAGAGAAAGAGAGAGGGAGACAGAGAGACAGAGTGTGTGTATGTGTGTGTGTGTGTGTGTGTGTGTGTGTGTGTGTGTTTTCTGGTTTTATAATGATAGGATCGTATGCATGGGTCCTCCTCACCTCTGATTCTGGTATATAGATATAGATTTCTTTTATCTTTCACACCTTTAAATTGCTGCATAATATTTTATAATGTGAATGTGCTAGTCAACCATTTCTCTAGTGAATGATATTTATATTTTTATCAAATTGTTATTTACTACTATAAGCAATGGTGCAATAAATATCACTGTGCATATATATTTATATTGTGGTAATTGCATTTCTATAGAGCATGCAAACTGACATTGCTGTATTAAAGGATATCTATGTCTTTATTTTAATATATATTGATGAATTACTTTCCAAATAACTTTAGTAAGAATTTTCCTAGCAAACTCATGAACAGCTTGTTTCCCAGTATTTTAGCCAGCCCTGGACTTTTTATAGATTGGCAAACAATATTGTTAGGTATCAATTCGACCCAAAGTGCTCTACAGATTTAGTTCAATCTCTATCAAAATCTTGCCCAGCTGGTGTGGCTCAATGGTTCAGTGTCAACCCATGCACCAAGAGGTTGCCAGTTCAATTCCTGGTCAGGGCACATACCCAGGTTGTGGGCCAAATCCCTAGTGGGGGGCATGCAGGAGGCGGCCAATCGATGTTCTCTCTCATCAATATTTCTATCTATCTCTCTCTCCCTTCCTCTCTCTCTAAAAAAATCAATAAAGGAAAAAAAAATGTTTTTTAAATCTCAATGATGTTTTTGAAGAAATAGAAATATCCATCCTAAATTCATATGGAATCGTAAGGGCTCCTGCATAGTCAAAATCATCTTGAAAAAACAAAGTTGGAGGACTCACACTTCATAATTTCAAAGCTTACTACAAAGCTACAGTAATCAAAACAGTGTGGTACTGACACAAAGACAGACATATAGACCAGTGAAATATAATAGAGAACCCCCCAAAAACCCATCATATATATGGTGAAATAATTTTTGACAAGACTGCCAAGACCATTCAATGGGAAAAGAATTGTTACCACATATCGCGCTGAGAAAAATAGATATCCACAAGCAAAAGAGTGAAAGAACCCATACCTTACACCATATGCATAAATTAGCTTAAAATAGATTACAGACATAAAAGTAAGTGCTAAGCTAAAAAACTCTTAGAAGAAAGCATAGAGAGAAATTTGCATGACATTAGATTTGGCAATGTTTCTTGGATATGACATCAAAGGCACAAAGAAAAAATAGACAAATTTTATCAAAATTAAAAATTGTTCAACAAAGGACAATATTAATAAAGTAAAAGGCAAACCACAGAATGGGAGAAAATATTTACAAATCACATACCTGATTGGTTAATATCCAGAATACAGAGAGAACTTCTAAAACTGAACAATGAAAACAAAATACCTGATTAAAAAATGAGCAAAGAACTTGAATAGACATTTCTCCAAGAAGATATACAAATAGTCAGAGGCACGTGAAAATATGGTAAACAGCACTATTCATTAAGGAAATACAAATAAAAACCACAACAAGATACCACTTCACATCCAACAGTATAGCTATTACTGGGGAAAAAAAAGAAAGAAAGAAAAGAGAGGAAAGGAAAAAGAGAGAGAAAAAATAAGTGTTGACATAATTAAAGATATGAAGAAATTAGAACTCTTGTGCTCTACTGGTAGGGGTGTGAAATGGTGCAGTTGCAATGAAAAACAGTATGGTGATTCCTCAAAATATTAAAAATAGCATTACCATATGATTCAGATATTCCACTCCAGATATATACTCAAAATAATGAAAAGCAGGGACATGAACAGATATTTGTACAGCCATGTTTATAGAAAAAGTATTTATGTCAGCCAAAAGATAAAAGCAATCCAAGTGTTCAATAGTGCTAAATGGATTTTTTAAGCTACTGTGAAGAAATCAGTCTCATTATTTGTTTTGGTATGTTAAGATTTTTTATTTCTTCATGATTCAGTTTTGTTGGGTTGTATGTTTCCAGGAATTCATTCATTTCATCTAATTTATCTAATTTGTTGATATATAATTTTTGACAGCCTTATTATCCTTTGTATTTCTGTTGTATCAGTGGTATTGTCTTTCCTTTCATTTATGATCTTATTAACTTGGGTCATCTATTTTTTTCTTGGGTCATCTAAATGTTGGTAAATTTTATTTTTCTTTCCAAAACAACCAAGTCTTAGTTTTACTGATCTTTTCTATTGTTTTACTAGTTTTTTTGTTTGTTTATATGTTTGTTTGTTTTTTTCAATTGCATTCTTATCTCTAGTATTAACTTCCTTCTGCTAACTATAGGCTTAATTTGTTCTTTTCTGGTTATTTGAGGTGTAAAGTTAAATTGTTTATTTGAGATCTTTCTTGTTTTTTAATCTAGTCATTTGTTGCTATAACCAGGACTGCTTTTACTGCATCCCATAAGTTTTGGCATGTTATGTTTCCATTTTTGTTTACTACTAGATTTTTAAATTTCCCTTTGATTTTTTTTTTCTTTTACCCATTGGTGGTTCAGAATTGTGCTGTTTAATTTCCACATATTTGTGAACTTCCCACCTTTCCTCCTCATTTTTTTTTCTTTCTTTTTTTTTTTAATCCTCACCTGAGGACATTTTTGCATTTCTCTTCAGATAGAGCGGGAGGGAGAGAGGGAGGAAGAGAGAGAGAAACATCAATGTGAGAGAGACACATCGAGTGGTCGCCACCCACACGACCCCAACTGGGGCCGGGGACAAACTGCAACTGAGGTACGTGCCCTTAGCAGGAACTGAACCTGGGACTCTCTGGTCCGCAGGCCGATGTTCCAACCGCTGAGCCAAACCGGCCAGGGCACCTTCTGATTTTTTGTTTCAAGCAATTGTGGTCAGAAAAAAAATACTTGGTATGATTTCAATCTTAAATTCTTAAGACTAGTTTTGTGACCTAATATATTCTTTAATTTGTAGAATGTTCCATATGCACTATGGAACGGTGAGAAGAATGGTGGGGGCTTTTGGTGCTTTTTTTCCTGTTACATAGAGTTCTCTGTGTATGTTTGTGAAGTCTATATGGTCTGAAGTGTAGTTCAAGTCCATTATTTACTAATTGATTTTCTTTCTGAATAATCTATCCATTGAGAGTGGGTTATTAAAGTCCTCCAGTGCTGCCTATTTTTACCTCCATATTTGTTAATAACACTTTAACATATTTAGGTTCTCCAATATTGGGTATGTATATATTTACAATTGTTACATTCTCTTAATGAATTGACCCCTTTATCATTATATGATTACTTTATTTCTCTTGACCATTTTTGCCTAAAAGTCTGTTTTGTCTGATGTAAGTATAGCTACTCTTGCTCTCTTTTGGTTTTATTTATATTAATACCTTTTTCCATTCCTTTACCTTTATCCTATGAATGATCTGAAAGCTTAAGTGAGTCTCTTGTAGTCAGAGTCTTGTATTTTTGTTTTTATCCTTTCAACCACTGTATGTCTTTTAATTGGTGAATTTAAACCATTTACAAATTTATAATAATTATTGGTAGGTAAGGACTTACTATCACCTTTTGTTAATTACCTTCCGAATATTTTAGAGTACCTTCTTCCCTCTCTTCCTGTACTTCTTTCAGCACTTATTTTTTGGAGGATTTTGCAGTGATATGCTTCCATCGTTTTCTCTTTATCACTTGTGTATTTATTATTGTTTTTTGCTTTGTGACTACCATAAGGCTTTTATTTATTTTTCCCCATTATTTGTATTATTATTATATTTCTTAATTTATTTTTCTTACAGATGTTTCTCCTTTTTTCCCCATTGACACCCTCCTCCCCATCCCCGCTGCCCCATCCCCAGCTTTGTTGTCCATGTCCATCGGTTATGCGTATGTACATATAAGTTCTGTGGTTTATCTCTTCCCTAACCTCCAACCTCTCTTCTGAGGGTTGTCAGTCTGTAACCTACTTCCACGTCTCTGGGTCTACCCTGTTCCTCAAATTGTTCTGTTCATTATATTCCACAAATAAGTGAGATCACATGACATTTGTCTTTCTCTGCTTGGCTTGTTTCACTTAGGATAATACTCTCCAGGTCCCACCATGTCGTCTCAAAGGACAAGAGATCTTTCTTTCTTACAGCTGCATAGTATTCCATTGTGTATATGTACCACAGCTTTTCTATCCATTCGTCTACTGATGGACACTTGGGCTGTTTCCAGATCTTAGCTATTGTAAATAGTGCTGCTATGAACATGGGGGTATATACATTCTTTCTGATTGGTGTTTCAAGCCTCTTGAGTATAATCCTAGAAGTGGGATCACTGGGTCAAATGACAGTCCAATTTTCAATTTTTTGAGGTAACACCATAGTGTTTTCCATAGTGGCTGCACCACGCTGCATTCCCACCAGCAGTGTACTAGAGTCCCCTTTACTCCACAACCTCGCCAACACTTGTTGTTTGATGATTTGTTGATGGCGGCCATTCTGACAGGTGTGAGGTGATACCTTACTGTTGTTTTAATTTGCATCTCTCTGATGATTAGTGATGTTGAGCATTTCTTCATATGTCTCTTGGCCATTTGTATGTCCTGTTTGGAGAGGTGTCTATTTAGTTCCTCTGCCCATTTTTAAATTGAGTTCTTTTTCTTCCTTTTGTTGAGTTGTATGAGCACTTTATATATTTTGGAAGTTAACCCCTTATCTGATGTATCATTGGCAATTATACTCTCCCATACAGTGGGTTCCCTTTCCATTTTGATGGTTGTTTCTTTTGCTGTGCAGAAGCTTTTTAGATTGATGTAGTCCCATGTATTCATTTTTCCTTTGTTTCTGTGGCCTTAGGTGATGTATCAGTGAAAATTCTGCTGTGTACGATGTCTGAAATTTTGTTGCCTGCATTTTCTTCTAGGATTTTAATGGATTCACGTGTCACATTTAAGTCTTTTATCCATTTTGAGTTTATTCTCGTGTATGGTGTAAGTTGAAGGTCTAGTTTCATTTTTTTACATGTAGCTGTCCAATATTCCCAATACCATTTATTAAAGAGGCTGTCTTTACTCCATTGTATGCTCTTGCCACCTTTGTCGAATATTAATTGAGCATAATGTTTTGGGTCAATTTCCGAGTTCTCTGTTCTATTCCACTGGTATATATGCCTGTTCTTGTGCCACTACCAGGCTGTTTTGATTACAGTAGCTTTGTAGTATAACCTGATATTGGGTATTGTGATCCCACCTACTTTGTCCTTCTTTTTCAATATTACTGTGGCTATTCGGGGTCTTTTTTGGTTCCATATGAACTTTTGAAGTATTTGTTCCAGTTCTGTGAAATATGTTGTTGGTATTTTGATGGGGATTGCATTAAACCTATAGATTGCTTTGGGTAGTATGGACACTTTAATGATGTTAATTCTTTCAATCCATGAACAAGTTATGTGCTTCCACTTTTTTATATCTTCCTCTATTTCTTTTTTCAATGTTCTGTAGTTTTCTGCAAATAGGTCCTTCACTTCTTTGGTTAAGTTTATTCCTAGGTTTCTTAACTTTTTTGCCCCAGTGGTAAATGGAATTTTTTTCTTAGTCTCTCTTTCTGTGAGTTCATCATTGGTGTATAAGAATGCCATCGATTTCTTGATGTTAATATTGTATTTGGCTACTTTGCCAAATTCATTTTAAGTCTAGTAGATTTTTGATGAAGTCCTTAGGGTTTTCTATATATTATATCAAGTCATCTTCTAATAATGACAGTTTAATTTCCTCCTTTCCAATTTTGATCCCTTTTTTTTTTCTTCATGTTTGGCTGTGGCTAAGACTTCCAGTACTATGTTAAATAAGAGTGACAAAAGTGGGCATCTTTGTATTGTTCCTGTTCTTAAGGGAAATGCTTTTAGTTTTTGCCCATTGAGTATGATGTTAGCTGTAGGTCTTTCATATATGGCCTTTATTATGTCCAGATATGATCCCTCTATTCCCACATTGCTGAGTGTTTTTATCAGAAATGGGTGCTGTATTTTTCTAATTCTTTTTCAGCGTCTATTGATATGATCATGTGGTTTTTATCTTTCATTTTGTTTATGTAGTGTACCACATTTATTGATTTGTGAATATTGTACCACCCTTGTATCACTGGGATGAATCCCACTTGGTCATGGTGAATAATTTTTTTGATGTATTGCTGGATCCGATTTGCTAGTATTTTGTTTTGGATTTTGGCATCTACGTTCATCAGGGATATTGGCCTGTAGTTTTCTTTCTTTGTAGTGTCTTTTTCTGGTTTTGGAATTAGAATCATGCTGGTCTCATACAATGAGTTTGGAAGTCCTCCTTCTTCTTTAATTATTGGGAATAGTTTGAGGAGAATGGGTGTTAGTTCTTCTTTGAATGTCCGGTAAAACTCTCCCATGAAGCCGTCCAGGCCTGGGCTTTTGTTTGCTGGGAGAGTCTTGATTACATCTTCGATTTCCTTAGTTGTTATTGGTCTGATCAAGTGTTCTATCTCTTCCCGGTCCAGTTTTGGGAGACTATGTGTTTCTAGAAATTTGTCCATTTCACCTAGATTGTCCAATTTTTTGCCGTATAATTGTTCTTAGTATTTGTTAACGATCCTTTGTATTTCTGTGGTGTCAGTTGTTACTTCTTCTCTTTCATTTCTGATTTTGTGTATTAAGGTTCTCTCTGTTTCTTGGTGAGTCTAGCTAAGGGTCCATTAATCTTGTTTATCTTTTCATAAAACCAGTTCATTGTTTCATTGATCCTTTGAATTTTTTTTTTTTTTTGGTCTCTATGTCATTTATTTCTGCTCTGATCTTTACTATTTCCTTCCTTCTACTTGCTCTGGGGTTTTCTTTTTGTTTGCTTTCTATTTAATTAAATTCTGAGGTTAAATATTCTATTAGAAATCTTTCTTCTTTCCTGAGGTAGCCCTGTAGTGCTATGAACTTCCCTCTCAGGACTGCTTTTGTTGCATCCCATAGATTGTATTTTCGTGTGTTCATTTTCATTGGTTCCAGGAAATTATTAATTTCTTCCTTGATCTCCTTTGTAACCCATTCTTTGTTTAATAAAGTGCTATTTAGCCTCCATGTATTCAAATGTCTTTGCATGTTCTTGTTGCAATTGATTTCTAGTTTCATGTCATTGTGATCTGAGAAGATGCTTGGTATGATTTCAATCTTCTTGAACTTGTAGAGACTTAGTTTGTGTCCTGACATATGGTCTATCTTTGAGAATGTCTCATGTGCACTTGAGAAGAATGTGAATTCTGCAGTTTTGGGGTGTAGTTCTCTGTGGATACCTATTAAATCCTTTTGGTCTAGAACTTCATTTAAAGTCTCTGTTTCCTTGTTAATTTTTTGTCTAGAGGATCTATTCAGTGATGTCAGCAGGTGTTGAAGTCCCTAGCTGATTTTATTGCTGTCAATTTCTCCCTTGAAGTCCTCCAAAAGATTTTTAATATATTTTGGTGCTCCTCTATTGTGTGCATGTATATTTACCCAGGTTATATGTTTCTGTTGCATAGGTCCTTTCAATATCATGTAGTGACCTTCTTTGTCTCTAGTTATGTCGTTCATTTTGAAATCTATTTGATCAGATGTGAGTATTGATACCTGAGCTTTTTTTTCCTTTCCATTTGCTTGGAAAATGTTTTCATCCCTTCACTTTCAACCTATGTGAATCTTTTGTTGTGAGGTGGGTCTTTTGTGAACAACCTATATATGAGTCATGCTTTCTTGTCCAATCAGCTACTCTGTGTCTTTTTATCAGAGCATTCAATCCATTTACATTTAAGATGATTATTGATATGTACATATTTATTGCCATTTTTGTTTAGTGTGGTTATATTTTTCTTTCTATTTCTTCTACTAATTACAGCAGTCCTTTTAACATTTATTGCAGTGCTAGTTTGGTGCTAATGTATTCCCTTAGCCTTTTTTTGTCTGGGAAGCTCTTTATTTGACCTTCTATTTTGAATGATAGCCTTGCTAGATATAGTAGTCTTGGATTTAGATCCTTGTTTTCATGACCTTGATTATTTCATGCCATTCTCTTCTGGCCTGTAGTGTTTCTGTTTAGAAGTCAGCTGATAGCCTTATGGGGGTTCCTTTATAGGTAACCTGTTGCTTATCTCTTGCTGCCTTTAGGATTCTCTCTTTGTCTTTAATTTTGGGCATTTTAATTACTATGTGTCCTTGTGTGGACCTGTTTGGGTTCTTTTGACTTGGGGCTCTCTGTGCTTCTTGAACTTGAATACCTTCTTCCTTCACCAAATTGGGGAAGTTTTCTGTCACTATTTCTTCAAATATATTCTCTAACCCTTGCTCATTTTCTTCTTTTTTGGGGACTCCTATGATGCGAATATTATTACATTTCTAGTTGTCCCACAGTTCTCTTAAACTGTCTTCCTGTTTTTTAATTGTTTTTTCCTATTGGTTTTCTAATTGGTTGATTTTTTCTACCCTGTCTTCTAATTCACTGATCTAGTCCTCAGCTTCCTCTGTTATGCTGTTTAGTCCTCCCAATGTGTTGTTTATTTCTCCTATGTCATTCTTCATTCCACTTGGTTGTTCTTCAATAATTCTATATCTTTACTCATGGTTTTGAGTTCCCTACTCATGTTGTTGAGCTTCCTCAAGATCATGGCGCTGAACTCTACCTTTGATAACTTGCTTGACTGCATTTTATTTATCTCCTCTTCAGTAGAGTTCTCTTGTTCTTTCATTTGGATTTGTGTCTTTTTTCACCATTTTGGCTATCTCAGCCTGCCAAATTTTCCCTGTGGGTGTTGGTGTTCTGCTGTTTGTGGCTTCCTCTACTGGGTTTGGATGAGTGTGGGAGGACCCACATTAAACACTACTGTCAAGTCTTACTTTACTTGGTAGGTTTTCAAGCCCAGGAATGGTTCAGATATCCTCTAGCTTTTTGCCTAGAGGCTATTAGTCTCAGTTACTTGATGAGCCTTGGGTTGTAACCCTCAGCTGAATGAAAAACTCCCTCAAGTGTTCAGGGTAAGAGGATTTCCAGAGGGTATGGCAGATGCTGGTTGTTAATGAGCCTCAATTTGCATTTCTCTGGTCCAGCTGGGTGATTTTAAATCTCCAAGGGAGGTGCTGCTGCTTCTCCTCAGAGATCCAGGAAGGGTCTGCCTGAGCAAGATAGCCACTGTCCTGTGCAGCTGTGACTCAGCAAAACCCTCAGCTCCCTCCAAATCCCAGGTGTCCCCCCCCACCAGTTTCAGTCCAGTCCTCTCTCCCTCTGCCAGAGCCCAAGGTGAGAGGCTGTAGCTAATTTAGTGTTCTGTTCTGGCCTTCTGCGCTTGGAGCCAGCTTGGGATTTTAACCCCAATGGAGCTGTTCACAGCTTAAATAACTGCTGTCTGTGGGCTCCCAGCCCGCCCTCTCGTGCCTCCACAGACCTACCAGGCTTGATTCAGTGTCCTTGTTTCCTGTCCCTGGTTATATGGGTCCTCTCCAGCTGCTTTTCTGTTGCTTTTTCCTGATGATTTGTCTTTATTTTAGTAATTCCAGTTTGGTCCTGGGAGATAGTCTGTGTAACTTCCATTCACTCTGCTGCCATTTTGGAATACCCCTGTTTCTTAATTTTTAAAGCATAATAATATATCATTACATTATTTCCATATCAGCACATCCAAATCAACCTAATTCTTTGTAAGTCCTTTATAGTTGAGTGTACTATAGTATATTTAACTAGACCTAGGTTTAATGGTTTTTTACCAGAGTTGTTTTGTTCTTATAACAAACAGTTTTACAATAAACATCATTGGAATCCATAGATATTTTATAATCCAGTCTTGATTTTCATTAACTCAAAGATGTGTCTTCTATATAAAAAGAATTGCTTGTATTTTCTTCCTTGCCCTAATTTCTTTTGATCTCATTCTTTACAGTTCACAAATTGGCTTCTCATTTAAAACTTTTTTTCATTCTTTTGGTGAACCATAGATATATTAAGCATACACATTTTATATATTCCAAAAAACAATATTCCAGTGAACTTGAACTTTTTAAATTTCTCTATTAATGCTTCTCAAAATGTGATCACTGGACTAGCAGCTTGTGCATTAATTGAATAATTACTAGAAATACAAATTCCTGGAATCTACTGCAAATCTACTGAATCAGAAGCTTTGGGATTTGAGTTCATCAACCTGTTTTCACAAGTCCTCTGGGTGATTCTGATGCAGGCCAAAATTGGAGAACCATTGTACTAAATAATACTGCTCTAAGTTAAGGATGTCCCAGTATTATTGCTATGGAAACATATGTAGTTATTAAATTTATGTACTGCTTTCTCATTTATATTATTATTATTATTATTATTATTATTATTAATATATAATATTTTTCCATGATGTTCCCTGTAATAAAAGTTATATCAACTATAATAAAATTAAGTAAAATATTTTTTAATCACACAACTTTTCTTTAAGTGCCACGTATGACTGCTGGAAAACCTTCAACCTACCCTTACTCTTGAGAATTAAAAGCATTCTGGGCAAGCTAAGCAACATATGCAAATCAATGGAGACAGCAATGACAAGTGCAAGTGTGGAAGCCTTATGAAAATAACCCTGACTTGAGTGGATGATACATGTTGGACAATAGTGGGAAATACCCTGAATAAACAGGGTAGGCTCAGATCATGAGGTTCTTAATCTGCAGCAGGTGAGTTTGAATGTTTAAATTGCTTTCCCTTTTTTCTTTTAAAAAAATTACAGCTATCTTTTAAATCACAAGTGATGAAAATATTCACCCTTTTCAAAATATTAATGTTTGAACACTGCACAACCAATTTCAAAAAGAAAAGGAAACAAACACAAATCATGATAATAACCTGATTGAAATGTGTTAGAGTATATTCTGTAGAATTTGTAATGGCACAAATACAAGTGCTAAGATTTTAAAGACATGATTCTTATTAATCAATATTAATAACATTAAAATATTATTTTAACCACATTTTTATTGTGATCTGGACAGCTTAAATATTATTGGATAAGATTGTCTTAAATCTGAATTATCACTGACATAAGTATTTAAATTTATATAACATCCTTTTGTATCTTGAATGTTAGTATATAATATTTCTACCTCAAGGATTATATCAATAAACAATAATATTAATCTAAGTATTTTGGAGATCTATTTTATGTCAAAAATTAATAAGAAAATTGGGTTTCTACAGAAACAATATAAAGTAAAATAAAATTAATGAAATAATGGCTATCCTCTAAAAATCTCTCATTGTAAAGCTATAATTTACATTTTATGTAGTAGTTAAAATGTACAACTTATCAACTAAGAACTTATGAATTGAGAATAATTAAAGTGTCAGTCAAGAGAAAATAAATGGAGTAACTCTTTACTAATGATTGATTGTCTAGTCTCTGAAACTGTGAAAGATCCCAAAGGTAGTATAGAGATTAAATGTATGAATAACTCTTTTGAGGGTTTTAAGAGAATATATGCATAAATAAATAGAATTGTTCTTGCAGTTTGCCAATAATTGGGTTGTGAGCAAGGTAAATATTATATTTCTCTCTAGAATTATTTTTACAAGGTCCAGTTTAGCATAGCAGCCTTATCCCATGAATGGAGATTGCTAGATTATCTAAACTGGATCCAATCGAGCTCCTCAGTTTGCTGCCATGAACTATACAGATAACAGTGCCACTTATATATTAATCATGTGATTTTTTAATTAAATAAGCTAATATATGTGCTATATCAGTGCTTCTCAAGCCTGTCTATAAAATAGAATTCACTTGGAGTGCTTTTAAAAACCACTAATTATCTGCCTCCATACCCAGATCTATTAAACCAAATTCTTTATAGATGATTGAAATGTGCAGTCAAAGTTAGGAACCATTGTGTTTATTATTTGATGATATAAGAGAAACCAGCTAATATCTAAGCCCATATACAAATGATTGCCACTGATTTTTTTTTTTAGACATTTAATCTGAATTCATTTTCAGTCCACTGAAAACCTTGTACAGTGTTATTATTTTTGTTTGCAACTGATTTTTTTAATCAAGATTTTTTTTTTTTTTTGTAGAATGCTTTTCAAAAAAATAAAATAAAGGGTTATTTATGGTTAAAAGAAAATGGTTGGGGTGAGAAAAATATATTTTAAAATAATGTGTAGTTTAATACTGTGTGAATAGATGTTGAGAAAAATGCAGTAGAAGAAGATAAAACTCAAAAAGGAGAAAGTATTATTTTTCTCTTTCTGCTGCTCTGATGGGTGGTTTTTGCTTTGTCTACCAAATCACCAATTTACTCCTCTGCTTCATCTAATCTGCTGTTGATTCCTTCTACTGTATTCTTCATTTCACTTATTTTTTTTATTAATTTATTTTTGTTACAGATGTTTCTCCTTTTTTCCCCATTGACACCCTCATCTCCATCCCCCGACCTCTTCCCCAGCTTTGTTGTCCATGTCCATTGGTTATGCATATATGCATATAAGTTCTGTGGTTTATCTCTCCCCTCCCCCACACCCCTTCTTCTGAGGGTTGTCAGTCTATACTCTACTTCCATGTCTCTGTGTCTACCCTGTTCCTCAGACTGTTATGTTCATTATATTCCACAAATAAGTGAGATCATGTGATATTTGTCTTTCTCTGCTTGGCTTGTTTCACTTAGGATAATACTCTCCAGGTCCCTCCATGTCATCTCAAATGATAAGAGATCTTTCTTTCTTACAGCTGCATAGTACTCCATTGCATATATGTGCCACAGCTTTTTTATCCATTCATCTACTGATGGACACTAGGGCTGTTTCCAGATCTTAGCTATTGTAAATAGTGCTGCTATGAACATGAGGGTACATATATTCTTTCTGATGTTTCAGGCTTCTTAGGGTATATTCCTAGAAGTGGGATCACTGGGTCAAATGGCAATTCAATTTTTAATTTTTTGAGGTAACACCATATTGTTTTCCATAGTGGCTGCACCAGTCTGCATTCCCACCAGCAGTGTACTAGAGTCCCCTTTTCTCCTCACCCTCGCCAACACTTGTTGTTTGATGATTTGTTGATGGCAGCCATTCTGATAGGTGTGAGATGATACCTCATTGTTGTTTTAATTTGCATCTCTCTGATGATTAGTGATGTTGAGCATTTCTTCATATGTCTCTTGGCCATTTGTATGTCCTGTTTGGAGAGGTGTCTATTTAGTTCCTCTGCCCATTTTTAAATTGGGTTCTTTTTCTTCCTTTCATTGAGTTGTATGAGCACTCCATGTATTTTGGAAACTAACCTCTTATCTGATGTATCATTGGCAATTATACTCTCCCATACAGTGGGTTCCCTTTCCATTTTGATGGTTGTCTCTTTTGCTTTGCAGAAGGTTTTTAGTTTGATGTAGTCCGATGTGTTCATTTTTCCTTTGTTTCTGTTGTCTTAGGTGATGTATCAGTGAAAATTCTGCTGCATATGATGTCCGAAATTTTGTTGCCTACATTTTCTTCTAGGATTTTTATGGATTCATGACTCACATTTAAGTCTTTTATCCATTTTGAGTTTATTCTTGTGTATGGTGTAGGTTGATGGTCTAGTTTCGTTTTTGTTTTTTGTTTTTTTGTTTTTTTTTGCATGTAGCTGTCCAATTTTCCCAACACCATTTATTAAAGAGGCTGTCTTTACTCCATTGTATGCTCTTGCCACCTTTGTCAAATATCAATTGAGCATAATTAACATCATTAAAATGTCCATATTATCCAAAGCAATCTATAGATTCAATGCAATCCCCATCAAAATACCAACGACATATTTCACAGAACTAGAACAAATATTTCAAAAGTTCATATGGAACCAAAAAAGACCCCGAATAGCCACAGCAATCTTGAAAAAGAAGGACAAAGTAGGTGGGATCACAATACTGGATATCAGGTTATACTACAAAGCTTCTGTAATCACTTATTATAGTCTTCTTTTCTGACTGTTGTTACTTACTGTATCTTCTGCTTACTATCTCTTTGTGAATTTCTCACTGAGTTCATTTATTCTTCCCCTAAGTTCCTTGAGCATCCTTATAACCATTGTTTTGAACTCTGTATCTGGTATTTTGCTTGCTTCCATTTAATTTAGTTATTTTTCTGGAGGTTTCTCCTCTTCTTTAATTTGAAACATATTTCTTTGCCTTCTCATTTTGGTTGCCTCTCTGTGTTTTGTTTCTTCTGTGTATTAGATAGATCTTCTATGTTTCCAAGTCATGACATGGTGGCCTTATGTAATTGGTATCCTGTGGAACCCAGTGGTACAGTCTCCCTGATCCCCTTAGCTGGGTGCTCCAGGAGTGTCCCTTGTGTGGGTTGTGTGACCTCCTATTGTAGTTGAACCTCAATTGTTGTTGGCATGTCCATGGGTATGGTTGACCCTCAAGTGGGCTGGGTGTGAGGACTGGCCATGACCACAGTGTACAAGCTGCTATGCAGGGGCTGACCCCACAAAGCAGAATTTGCTTCAGCAGGGTCTGGTGCCTGCTGAGATCTCCTGTTGGATGTGCCACTTATGGAGCTAGGTCTTGCTCTGCTGTGGTCTGAACCCAGCCACCTAGTATGTTGGTTGGGGGCTTCTTGGGAAGGACTCTTATGCAGGTCAACGTCAGACATCTTGGGCTACCTGTTAGGAGCTACAAAGTGATCCATAGTTGATAGCTGCCTGTGCTGGGCCTGGGTGCATGTGGAAGAAACCAACCTGCTTAGCCACCAGTACCAGGCCTGGGACAGGTCAGCAAAAGGCCTAAGGTTCCCTGAGACCCACCAATAGGTGCCAGCTTCCTATTAGACTCAGTCACTGAAAGAGCCTCTGGTGGTACATGAATTGCATAAGGCATATTCTCAGGAAGTCACCAGTGTGAGGAGAGTGGTGTTCACCAGCTTAATATGGACTCAAACTCAGCATCAGTGCTGGGTCTGAGGCCACTCAGCATAAGTCTCAGGGTACACTTAGGCCAGTCTCCACCTGCCTGGGGCCTGTGAATCTTTGTGGTGGGGTGGGGTCTCAGGCAGTTTTCATGGTGGAGCTAATAGTGCTCATCAGGCTAAAGCAAATTAACATTTGGCTGTGTGGAGGGGAGACTTGACATAGCAAAGATGGCACCTGTTGGAAATGTGGGAAAATGTCCCTCACCCTATAAAACCACACTACTCAGTTTCTCCCTGTGTATCTCTGCCCTCCCACCCCCCACACCCCCGCTCTGCCCCGGCCTGAGCTTGCCCAGAATTCCTTGAGATTTTTTAAAGAAAGACTGCAATGGGGGCCCAGGCTGGTTGCTGTTGGCAGAGTTTCCAGAAGTGAGCAAGATGGGTAGGGTGAGGCCTCTTGGAGTTGTCAGGTTTGGGCTAGAGTAGCTCTCCAGGCTAATGTCCTAAGAGGGGAGTGTTTGACCTAGGAAAGATGGCATTTGTCTGTGGGTGGTGCAGTGGAGGGACTCAACACAGGAACATTGATGTCTGTCCCTCCAGTCCTCTCCCTGAATCCACACAACTCAGTCTCTCCCTGTATGACTTTGGTACCCTCTGAGCCACCATCCACCCTGGAGCCTTAGGTGAGTACTTGCAAGCAAGTTTGTACATTGGCCCTTTAAGAGGATGTCTGAGTTTCCAGCAGCCTTCTTGATTTTCACAGCCAGATGTTACGTGGGCTCCTCTTCTCAACACTGGTTCTCTGGGCTGGGGATCCTGGGGTGGGGTTGAGACTCCATGTTCCTCAGGAGGGATATTTGCAACTAAGATACCCCTCTGGAGTCTCAATTGCCACACGTAGGTGTGGGGGGAAGCCTGTTTCCTGTCTCTGCCCCTCCCACCAGTCTCAATATGGCTTCTTCTATATACCCTTAGTTATAAAGTGCTATTCTGCTAGTGTTCAAATGGTTCTCTGGGTTGATTATTCTATAATTTAGTTGTAATTTTGATGTGGTCATGGTAGGAGGTGAATGTAGCTTCTACCTACTCTATCATTTTGTACCATATCCTTTCATCTAGATCTTGCAGCTACTGGCAGAGGGGAACCAATGAACAGATTCGATCTGTATTGGCTTCATTTAAATATTCATCCTCCTAGACCATGTCTTTCATGGCAATTATGACTTCTCTACAGCACTTCCCAATAGAATTTCCTGTGATAATAGGAATGTTCTATATCTGTGCCCTCCAGTGTAGCAGATATGAGTCATATATGGCTATTGAGCTCTTGAATTAAGGCTAGTGTGACTGGAAATCTAGATGCTTAATTTTATTTAATTTTAATTAAATTAAATCTAAATAGCTACATATAGTTTGTGGCTTCCACATTGGTCAGCACAATTCAAGAATTATCAATGATTCAACAGTCAGACAGGACCTGGGAAGACACTGAGCTATCCAGAGGGATATACAGAAAAGCTTTCTGCTGATTAATGACTGGTGCAACTGAAAATAGCTGGAGATGTTGGAGCAGGAAAAGTATTTTAACAAAACTGTTGGATAAGATATAATGCGTCTTAGGATAGCAGAATGGCCCTTACTAGTGAGCAGGTGATGTCAGTTTCAACCAAGAATTCAAACTAGCTCAAATTAGGCCAAACTGATTAGGATCAATAGCTTGAAAGGCTTTGACTACTCTCAAAGATAAGGCAAATCCTTACCTTCTTGAGGTCAGGTAATGAGATAGTCAGGGCATAGATATGAGAATAAATATTTAATGAACCCTGGAAATTCAAAGATTTCTTTGGTTCTATTGTGAGTCATTCACAATATGAAAACTTGCTGGATATCATATGAATGCTTTAAATAAAACTAGAAAAGGCCCAAAAAGTATTTCTCTCATCTTTTGAATACATTTTTTTCCTATGGTTGTTCTGAAGATAATGCTGCTAAAAACAGATGTGGATGACCTAAGCCAAAGGTCTATGGGAGGTCTGCTTTGGTATGAAAATTAGAATATCTTCATAAACAAGCTTTGTCCAGAAAGCTTGTGAAAGAATACATTTTGTTTATAAATATTATGGAATCATTCATGCTGTTGAGGCTTATTCAGTGGGCAAGAGTGCCTCTAACAATCTATTTTCCATTTGTCACTATTTCTAATTGAAATAAAATTGGTGGTGTCCTAAACATCCAATTCCAAAATGTATCATAGAACTGGTCTAGGAAATTAGAGATCAATAGGTAATCATGTGATACCTTAGTACTTTGTGAGAGACAAAAAAAAAAATCTTTAATTTTATTCTTCAAGAAAAACATATGATTATTTGGGGAGTGGGGAGATTAGAGGAACTTACTTTCTTCCTCCAAGTGTTAGTAGTTAACTTTTTGAACAAAGGCCATGATTTCATATGCACAGAGAGAGAGAGCATATTCACTTGGAGGTTCCTAGGTCAGTTGATTATAGTTATATTCATGATGCAGGGGCAATATGCAATTGTTTTCTGATTTAGGAAATAATTCTAAGTATCTTGTGCTCTTATCTAGGTCAATGAGCCCTGAGGTAGCAAATTAAATGAAATTTGTAACAGGGTATGGGCAGTAATTATCACTTATAGGATATGAATTTTCAACAGAAATGGCTGAGTCACGGGGCCAAGAAATAAGGAGTTTTGGTCACTAAAATGTAAGGTATTAATATCTTCTGAGTGAAATCCTGTTCCATGCAGCTGCCTAACACTTTAAGTCTATCATTATTTTAATATGATAGCAGGAAAACACAACTCAGAGTTTCACTAAGACATAATCTGCTGTCTGAATCCACAGACTGGAATAGTAAAGACATTGTAATTGTTCTCTCTCTCGTACCTTTTCTACCCTTCTATCACCTGCCTGAACAGTCAGTCAGATGGTAAGCTTACTGGCTGAGTGCCCACGGTCCAAAGGTCCCAACCCCAAAATATAAGCATAATTCCTAAACTAGAAATAATGAATTCCCAAACACTTCAGTTTGGGCAGAGTTCACAGTGGTAGAAACTACATGTGAACAGGGGCTCTCACATATGAATATATTCTCATAGTTAAGTCTAATGATTCAGAGCATATTTCTTTCATTCTATTGTGAGTCATTCAAAATATGAAAACTTGCTGGAGTCTGAGGATCAAGGACACAAGTTTATCTGAATTGCTCAAAGACATGTAGCACAAAAGCAGCAGATAAAAAAATGGGAATCTATACAATAGACTCTAAAGTCCAGGACTTTAATTTCTAATATATATCCCACAGCAAGGCCAAATCCATTAAGAGGCAGCTTCATCATGTTGTTTTAAAAAATCTGACATTTGTTAAAAAGGTAATGAGACTATTTGAGACTATTATAATAGGGGAGGGAGATTAAACTCAACTCCAAATAAGGAAAGAAAGCTGGGGATTTACAGCCAATGAGCAGAATGAGGATGTAAAATGAGTAAGAGGAGGCATCAAGGTTAGGGGATTCCTATTAAATTATCTAACAGTGTTCTTGCTAATGGCAGAACAAGGACTGGGCCAAGTATGAGGGCTAGTGAAAACAGGGCTTAAAAAAGCCCAACTAAAGTTTGTTTAAGGAGAGAGTCTTTGTCAATGTCCAGCTAAAATGAACTATTAACATTGAGAGAAAGATCACTGATTTTGAAAACCAAAAGGTCTAGATAATATTTTGAAAAATTCTATGCAATTAGTATAAAACAGCAATTTTCAATCGGTGTGCCCCAAGAATTTTTCAAACATGCAGTACCTCACTATCTAGTCAGGGGCACAGACCTCTTTTTCCATTGATTATAAAATTAAAAAATGACAACAGCCAACACAGTAATAGCCATCCGGTGTAAATGAATCAAAATTGTACCTATTTTTTTTTTTTTGTCAGATGGGCAAAAAATATATTTTTTGGTGTGCTTCAGAATTTTAGTAATTAGTTTATATGTGCCATGAGTTGGAAAATGTTGAAAATCACTAGTATAAAATGTACTGTAATAACAAGAAATGCACAAAACTGAAAGTTTCAGAAATGTTTTATATGTGTGTATTAAAGGTTGTAAATAAAAGTTACAATTACTTGGTTTATTTGCAGAACTCTTCTGTACTATCTGGAACAAATCTGAAACTCTAAGATCAATGGCTCTCTGTGCTGATGTTAAGAAAAGTGCTCTATGTTGAAGTTACAGCTTGCTTCTAGTCATGAATGTCCCTGTAATGCCTTCTGGTTTGTAAAAGCAATTAAATGAAATTTGCACTCTGCATGTTTTGATAATGTCATGATTATTTGTCATATTATTTGCAAATCTATTCTGTGTGATACTAGAAAGAAAAGTCATATCCATGCATTTCTTGCAATTCCAGGTACAGACATTGAATTTAGGGGGGAAAAATATCTTGCTTCATTTTTTTCATATTAAAACTGAAAATTCATTGAAGAGATCAGAACAAAGTCTTTCTTATTTATATAACATTTATGAAGCCTAGTGACACTATAAATCTCAGTACTAGTGGTACATAAATTATGAAAAATATTTATAAACTCAAAGAATTTTATTTGAGAATTCTTAATAAATATAAAGTTCAATTGATATTAGTGATAAAAGAGACATTGAAAAGAATAAGAGAAAAAAACTTGTAGATATTGAATGTTAGTAGGTCAGTGACTTTATTTTGTCTTATTTTCTCTTTTGGCCCTGAGATTGATAGCTTCTCATTATTATTGTCATCTAATCATGTGCCTCTTTTTATATAAAGATTTAAAAATTTATTTTTAGAATATTTTATCAGCTTCTAATATTTATAAATATTACTAAGTAATATTTTCATTCCTTATCTACTTGAAAACCCAAATGAAATAATGCTCTTATGTATTTAACTAGATTTTTTTTCCAGAATACAAAATTATTGTATTCGTTCAAAACATACTTACATTGATAGGTTACAGGTTTGGTGAAAGAAATTTCAATAGGTACTTAAATTTTTACATTTAATGGTTTAATCTTTACATATAGCTCAGCATATGTGAGTTCAGCACATAACACACAATCATTGTAGATCCCAGACATAGATTCAAAGTGGTTTCTTTAACACATCCTTGGTGCCTCTCAATGATACACAAATTTTAAATCCAAATACATTGTATACTCCATTAGCATAATTTGTTTTGAAAAAATGTGAGACAGAGGTGAAAGATAAGATTTTATCCCACTTTATCTATCTTCATTCTCTGGAATATATTTTTTAAAACAACCCTAGAGTTTAGAATGTAAATTGTAACACATCATACACAACATATAATTCTGCTCCATATAGAATTCCTTTTACTTGTTATTTTCAAAGATGATCATTTGGCCTCTACTCAAGTATATCCCATTCTAGTAATCGCACTGTCTCAACTAAAGCCTCTCACTATTAGAAAAGGTTCTTAATATTCAGTCAATTCTACCTTCATATGTTATTTCTATTGTTGAAGCTAGAATGAAAATGAAAAATAGTTTAAAGGAGATTAAATGAAATGATAAAAGTAGAGTTCTGGGCCAGTGACTGGCACCAAAATTTTCACCTAATTATTATCATCAGAATCATTGAAAATGCTTCATAAGAATTATCTCCATGGGTGTGAAGATGAAATAAGATGATATAATTAATATATGTGAAAGTGACTTTGCTCAGTGGGATTATTAGTGAAAGTTTTACTTAGAATCAAGAGGCAGAACTCAATATATCTATGATATTATGTAACACTCTTCTTAATTAAGAATAATCCTTAAATGTTTTAAGAACCTAATATTGATTTTTAAAATTAAATCTTACTGGAAACTGTGAGATTCAAGACAAAAATAATATATACAAACACTGAATTGTAGTCAATAAATTTGTTTCTTTCAGGAGTACAGGCTTATAATTGTGAATATACTTTACCTATATATAGGGATTGAACAAATAAATACAGTGATGATGGAGAGTGGGAGCTAGGATTTATAAATAAGCAACATGGAAAACTTAGAATGAAGTCCATGGTAATGGGTATATGGGAACTCTTTACTATTTTTGCAATTAGTCTGTAAGTCTAAAATTGTTTTAAAATAAAAAACTTTAAGTAATTATCGAGAGCATTTATATAATCAAATAAGAAGATAAACAGAAAACAGTCAATTTAAGATTTGAACAGAACAGAGGTAAACGCGGTATCGCGTCCTCCCACAACCACATCAAAGTTACAACTAAACTACAGAACAACCATCATTCAAAACCGCCTGAAATCAAGCTGAATGGAAGTCCTACAACTACGGAATTAAAGAAGAAGCCGCATCGAGACTGGTAGGAGGGGCGGAGGCACGACAGGCTGGTCCCACACCCACGTGTGGCAGATAAAAATTGGGATACCTCGGCTGGGAAGGTCCTCCCAGAGGGCTGAGTGGTCCCTGTCCCACACCAGGCTCCCAGCTCAGGGTCCCAGTGCCAGGAAGAGAAGTCCCCATAACTTCTGGCTGGAAAAACCAGCGGGAACTGAGGCTGAGGCGGCTGGAGCCCCCGCAGCTCCTCTTAAAGGGCCCGCGCACGGACTTACTCAGACACACTCCCTCCAGGCTCCAGCGTGGGGGAGGCAGCCTGAAAGGCACCAGAGTCATATGGGGAAGAACTAAGCTGTTTGGCATTGGAGCGAGGGCTGGAGAGGCAGCTTTCTCCTGGACAGACGTGCTAACAGAGGCTTTTGTTCCTATGGTGAGCCCTTCCTGAGCCGGCAGACGCCGCCATATCTGGGACTCCAGCAACCTGGCTCACACTGTTGGCCCCGCCCTGGTGATTCCCTGAGGCCCCGCCCCACCCAACTTCCAGGCCCACCCAAGCTGTTGCCAGTTGCTTCACCATAGGATTGGCCTGTCTTGGAGCCTGCTTCAGCTTTTCCTAAAATCATTCAAACAAGCAGCATCTGGTCTCAGCTAGCCCTATACCTCTCGCTAAGTAATACATAGAAACAAACAGAGGGAGGCAGCCAAAATGAGGAGACAAAGAAACAGGTCCCAAATGAAAGAACAGAACAAAACTCCAGGAAAAGAACTAAGTGAAATGGAGTTAAGCAACCTAACAGATGCTGAGTTCAAAATACTGCTTATAAGGATGCTCAATGGACTTAGTGAGAACCGCAGTGAACTTAGAGAGGGCCTCAAGAGCATAAAAAAGGACCAGTCAGGAATGAAGGAGGCACTAACTGAAATAAAGAATAGTTTACACAGATTCAATAGTAGAGTAGGTAAATCCAAGAAGCAAACCATCGATTTGGAATATAAGGAAGCAAAAAACACCCAATCAGAACAGCAAAAAGAAAAAAGAATCCAACGAAATGAGGATAGTGTAAGGAGCCTCTGGGACAACTTCAAGCGTGCCAACATTCACATCTTGGGGGTGCCAGAAGGAGAAGAGAGAGAACAAGAAATCGAAAACCTATTTGAAACAATAATGGCAGAAAACTTCCCTAACTTGGTGAAGGAAACACACATACAAGTCCAGGAAGCACAGAGAGTCCCAAACAAGATGAACCCCAAGAGGCCCACACCAAGACACATCATCATCAAAATGCAAAAGGTTCAAGACAAAGAGAGAATCTTAAAAGCAGCAAGAGAAAAGCAGTTTCTTACCTACAAGGGAGTTCCCATAAGACTGTCAGCAGATTTCTCAAAAGAAACTTTGCAGGCCAGAAGGGAGTGGCAAGAAATATTCACAGTGATGAAAAGCAAGAACCTACAACCAAGATTACTCTATCCTGTCATTTAGAATCGATGGCCATATAAAGAGTTTCCCAGACAAGGAAAAGCTAAAGGAGTTCATCACCACCAAACCATTATTATATGAAATGTTGAAGGGTCTTCTTGAAGAAAAAGATAAAAAAATATGAACAAACAAAATGGCAATAAATACATATCTATCAACAATTGAATCTACAAACAAAATGAACAAGAAAAACAGAAACATTCTCATAGATACAGAGAACTTTTGTTGGTTACCAGATGGGTGGGGGCTGGGGGGAGGGGTGAAAAAGGTGAAGGGATTAAGAAGTATAAATTGGTTGTTAGACTGACAAACCTCAAAGGGAAGGGGGGTTGGGGGGTGGGAAGAAATAAACCAAAGAACTTATATGTATATATGCATAACTAATGGACACAGACAACAGTGTGGGGAAAAGCAAGAGGGGGGCGGAAATGAGGAGGAGGGGGGCAATGGGGGAAAAATGAGGAACATCTGTAATACATTCAACAATAAAATTTAAAAAAAAAAAAGATTTGAACAGAACAGGTTTTGTTTTGATAACATAATTTGGCTTCCATAATTTAACCAATATGCTGCAAGGTTATGTTTCCTATTTCCAAAGTATGTAGAACACATATTATTTGCCTCAGAGGGAAAGGATAAAGTGACTGGCCTTGCTGGGCAGGTGTGGCTCAGTGGTTGAGCATTGACCCATGCACCAAGAGGTCACCAGTTCGATTCCCAGTCAGGGTACATGCCCAGGTTGTGGGCCCAATCCCTAGTGGAGGCATGCAGGAGGCAGCTGATTGATGTTCTCTCTCATCGATGTTTCTATCTCTCTCTCCCTCTCCCTTCCTCTTTCTCTAAAAGCAATAAAGAAAAAAAATTTTTTTAAGTGATTGGACTTAAAGACTCTGGATAAAACCTTATAACCAATGATTGTAAGAATTAAATAGAACAGTAGCACTGCAAGTGCTATGAATATATGAGGTATGTAAGAAGCAAAATAAATGAGGGTGGTTGAAAAGAAGTTTGAAAACAACACTGAGTTTAATGCTTGCCTGGCAAGGAAAGAATAGATACATGGGAAAAAGGGAGGAATAAGACAATATGTATTAGGGAAATTCAAAACCACAATGAGTTATCACCTCACACTCATTAGAATGTGTGGTTTTTTTTTAACTCCCAGAAAGTAACAAGTGTTGTGCTAATGAGAATGTAAAATGGTAGCATCACTGTAGAAAATGATATGACAGTTCCTCAAAACAATGAAAGAGAAGTACCTTGTAATCCAGCAAACTGAATTCTGGATACATACAAAAGACTTGAAAACAGAGTCTAAAAAATATATTTGTACACCCATATTTATAGCAACATTATTCACACCAGCCTTAAAAAGGAAGAAAATTCTGATACATGCTACAACATGGATGAACCTAGAGACATTACACTACATGCAATAAGATAGTCTCAAGTGAGCAAACACTGTATGATTCCATATATATGAGGTACACACAGAGTAGTCAAATTCATAGAGACAAAAGTTAGAATGCTTGCCAGGTTCAAGGAAAGGGATGAATAAGCAGTCATTGTTGAATGGGCACAGAGTTTCTGTTTTTAAAGATGAAAAGGATCTGGAGATGAATGGTGGGAAAGGTTGTACAGCATTGAGAATGTGATTAATGCCACTGAACTGTACATTTAAAAATGGTTAAAATAGAGGAGGAAAGCAAGATGACTGTAGGTTAACAGGGGGCCAGGTGCTCTTGCTCCCAGCCAGGAACTGGATTTATAGCTAAAAGACTGCACAATCAACTTGAAAAAACAGGAGAAGTATAGCTGATTGGACATATTATATCAAAGGAGCACTGAAGAAACAACGTAGAGTCAGATAAGAGAAGGGAAGTTGCAAAAAGCTGGAGTCCGCCCCCCCCCCCCCCGCTGGAGCTCAGCTGAGAGGCCCCAGTTATATTGGCTGCAAAGCTCTCTCCCCTTGGGAGTGTGGGCTCGAATCTCCATGCAGGGATCCCAAACTCAAAACAGAAGAGTCTGGAAGAAGAACCCGCCTAGCATCAGACAGAGGGAACCAGGGGAATTCTGTCTGCCTGGGAGGCTGGGACTACACATTCCCAGTGAAAGAACATGCCAACTCTTAGTAGCCCCAGACAGAAAAGTTTGCCCAGGCTCTGATTACTGGAAAGGCTGTACTGTGGTGGGTGGGTCCAAACAAAGGGGCCTGGGGCCTGCACCTAGCAGTGACTTGAAGGGACCCTCTACTTTCCTGGAAAGCATTGTGCACAGCCCCAGTTAGTAACTAAACAGTTTGGTTAGGGGAAAAGGTAAGGGATTATTCCACCTCCAGTGCAGGGTTGGAACCCCTCCCCCCAACTGTGGAGACTCACGGACTGGACTTCTCCATCCTGTGGGGTTACCTGCACAGCACAGAGGAGCAGGGCAGATAGGGGATGTTTGGCCCACACTACAGAACGTTGAGAGCACAAGTAGAGTGGGGATTCTCCGCCCCTGCTTTGCTGAGACCAGCCATGTAGAGAGATCTGAGACCTGCCCTAGGCTAATTTTGTAACCCCTCCAATTTAGACCTCTGGCACAGGAGCACAGGGTTCTCACAGGGCTGGGATTTTTAGTCTGTATCCCCAGAGAAGGCCCCTATTGGGGAGACAGATTAGTGAGCGCTGGGCTTTGTGACTGCATTATGGGGAGGCTGATCTGAGCTCTCTGTGAATTCAGCCAGCCAGTCACAAGAAAAAGACAGAGAGCTCATCTCCCCCTCCTGCAGCCTGGGAACAGCACCCCCAACAGGAGATGATTTGGATCAGCTCTGTGAAGGCCCAGATACCCCCACCCGCATTGGGGACAGTACAGCAGCTCAGAGCAGGACATTCCAAGTGTAAGGCCCTCAGAGGTCTGGGACCAAGAGGAAATGCTTAGCCCCCTCCTGTGGGTGGGGCCAGCAACATTTTCCACCAGAGACTCTTTTGACCAATCCATCCCACTGAGCCCAAGGCAGCTGAAACTGCTCCTACAGAAAAGGCACCTAGGCAGAGCTCCACTGCAGAAGGAGCTGATCAGTACACCCAGCACTGATTCTGAGAGGGCCTCCAACCCTAGGTAGAACATTGGGCAGAAAGCCAGACAGGGGCTGGTCTGTGTGCCTAGGGGGAAAAAAAAAGAGATCAGACTTCCCTACTTCACTTCCACTTCAAGCACGCTGACAGTTCCCTGCCCTAACCCATGAAATGCTAGGTTTGCCCCCTTCTGCTGTGATTGGAGCCAAAGGAAAATGGCATGGGGCTAGAAATCTGTGACTATTTGGCTTGGTCTGATGGCATGGGCCATATGGATATCTAGCCAATTGGATCCTGGGCAGAAGCTCTGCCCAAGGGCAGCCTGTTGCACAGAAAGATTAAAGTGCCAAGAGGGGCTGATTTTTGTCTTTGTTTTTTTTGTTTTTGTTTTTTTGTTCCCTCCTACTTTGGTGGCAAGGGAGTGCCAGGAAGCCAGGTGGAGCTGAGGTGTTGCAACAGTGTCTCCCATATGGGTTTCTGTCTGGGTGGGTTTCTGTTTAGGACATAGAAGGACATGTGCTGGGCCCTTTGGCAGCATTACAGGGAAGCAGATCTGAGCTTTCCAGTGAGTATAGTCAGCCCAGTCCTGGGAAAAAGAGGAAGTTCCTGCCCCCACTCCTATCCTTTACAAGCACTACCCCCAACACAAGTCTGCTTAAACCACCCTGGCCAGGTGCCAGATACCCTCGCAAAGTTAAGATCCATGGGGGAAAGGAGAGCAATTCAGAGCAATGACAGTCGAGGTGTGAGACCCAAGGCAGACCCAGTCTCTGGACTTCAGGGGTCCTACCCACTGGACTGTTTGGGATTCTGCCTTGCCAAGTACCAGACTGATGGTCAAAAGCCAGAAAGGGACAGCCACTGACATTGATTGCACCAGAGAACCTACCAAGGGACTGTAACTAGCACATCAAAGCGTCAGTCTTGGACAATATCTGAGCAAAATCCAGTGAGTGCCACAAATAGTAATTCCAAAGGGTGAATGCAGCAGGCACCAATGAAATCTGTAGAGCTAAACGCCACTCTTTATTTTTGTTTTCCTTTTATTTCTTTAATATAATTTTGTATAAAATCTCTTTATATTTTTAGGTTTACTTTTTTTCCACTTCTCTTTTTTTCTATCATGTCCCTTTTTTTCTATTTCCTTTTCTGTTTATTTTTTTCTCTTTGCTTTTTTTTTTTTACTTTTAATTTCTTTGTTTTTCTCTTCCTATACCATATATTATTTTATTCATTATTATTACCCTTTAAAATTATTATTATTTCATATATATATATATATATATATATATATATATATATATATATATCTTCTGTCTTTATTCCTATATTTTTCTTTCGTCTCTCCACCTTTTCTTTTACATTCTCCTCCCATATTTCTTTCCTTCTGCTCTAATTCATTTGGTCTATTGTATTATAGTATTCTTTTTTATTACCCTTTCTTCCTCTTCTCTTTTCTTATTCTTATTTGTTATTGGTGGAGTTCTTTTGGTTCTTGTTATTAGGTTTTATTGTGTATATTTATGTGTTGCTTTTGGTATGGTGCTCTTTATTCTTTTCTTCTGTCAGTACCTGTATAACAGCTGCCACATCATTTGGATTGAACCTCATAGTCAACCAGACCAAGGGCCAAACTTACCCATGAAAAGGACAACAGCAATGAAGAGCCAATTACAATAGAATGGCCCACATAACCAACTAAATGGACATTTCTAGAGCACTCAGCTCAGAAGATCAAGGAGACTACATCACTGGGTCCCACAAGACACCTGCTACAGAGGACCAGCCCACCAGGACTGGGAGTCATAGTAGATCTACCTAATAAATAGATACAAGCACAAAAAGGCAGCCAAAATTAAGAGACAAAGAAACAAGCTCCAAATGAAAGTGCAGGAGAATTCTCTAGAAGAAGACCTAAATGAAATGGAGATAAGCAATTTATCAGAAAGCAGAGAGAGTCCCAAGCAAGAATAAATCAAAGAGTACCATGCCAAGACACATCATAATCAAAATACCAAAAACTTAAAGACAAGAGAGAATCTTAAAGGCAACAAGAAAAATAGAAATTTGTTACCTACAAAAGAACTCCTATAAGGCTGTTGACTGATTTCCCAGTAGAAACACTACAGGCCAGAAGGAATATCATGAAGTATTCAGGGTAATGAAAAGTGAGGATCTGAAATCAAGACTACTGTATCCATCAAGGCTGTAATTCAAAATTGAAGGTGAAATACAGAGCTTCTCAGACCAAAAAAAAAAAAACACTGGAGGAACTTGTCACCACCAAACGAGCATTTCAAGAAATACTAGACTGCTGTAAGAAAAGAACTATACAGAGAGAGGAACATAGGCATAAGGAATAAAAATGGAAATAAATAACTACCTATCAGTAACCTTAAATGTCAATTGATAAATGGAAAAAAAAATGTTCAATGTAAATGGCAACAAAAATAGCAGTGGTAGCAATTCTTATATCTGACAAAATATACTTCAAAACAAGGTCCATAACAACAGACAAAGAAGGTCACTATATAATACTAAAAGAGTGAATCCATTAAGAGGATATATCTCTGGTAAACATATATGCACCCAATTTGGGAGCACCTAAATATATAACAAAACTGCTGGCAGACTTTAAGGGAGAGAATGACAGCAATACAGTCATAGTAGGGGACTTTAACACCCCACTGACATTATTCAATAGATCTTCCAAACAAAAAACCAACAAGAAAACAGAGACCCTCAATGACACACTAGATCAGATAGATTTAATTGAAATTCACAGGATGTTTTACCCCAAAGTTGCAGAATATACATTCTTCTCCAGTGTGCATGGACATTCTCAGAGATAGACCACATGTTAGAACACAAAATAGGTCTCTATAAGTTCAAGAAGATTGAAATCTTATCAAGTATCTTCTCATATCACAGTAGCATCAAACTAGAAATCAGTAATTCCAAAATGGAGTGAATGAAAGCTACACAGACCATCTCCCAGGACCAATTGGAATTACAACTAAAATAAAAACAAATTGTCGGGAAAAAGCAACAGAAAAGCAGCTGGAGAGGACCCATATAACCAGGGACAGGAAAAAAGGACACTGAATCAAGCCTGGTAGGTCTGCAGAGGCAAGAGAGGGTGAGCTGGGAGCCCTTAGACAGCAGCTGTTTAGATGTGAGCAGCTACCTTGGGGTTAAAATCCCAACCCAGCTCCATAACACAGGGCAGGGAGAGAACATTAAATTAGCTACAACCACTCACCTTGGGCTCTGGCAGAGAGAGGGCGGATGGAATGGAACTGTGTAGGGAGACTCGGGATTTGGAGGGCGCTGAGAGTTTTTGCTGAGTCGTGCAGTGGCCATCTTCCTCAGGGAGCCCCTTCCCAGAGCCCTGGGGAGAAGTGGCAGGTACCCCACCCACTCAGAGATTTAACCCCACACAGCTGGTCCAGAGAAATGCAAATTTAGGCTTATTAACAACCAGCAATTGCCCCATCCTCTGGAACTCCTCTTACCCTGAACACCTGAGGGAGTCTTTCATTCAGCTGAAGGCTAGAACCAAAGGCTTGTCAAGTAAATGAGAATAATAGCCTCCATGCAAAAAGCTAGAGGATAACTGAACATTTCCTGGACTAGCAAATCTACTCAGAAAAGTAAGATTCGACAATGGTGTTTACCGTGGGTCCTCTCACACTCATCCAAATACAGTAGAGAGAGCCACAAATGGCAGAACACCAACACCCACAGTGAAAATTTGGCAGGCTCAAAAACCCACTGAGATAGCGAAAATGGTGAAACAAAGAAACAAATCCCAAATGAAAGAACAAGAGAAATCTACTGAAGATGAAATAAATAAAACACAGTTAAGCAAGTTATCGGAGGTAGAGTTCAGAGCAATGATCTTGAGGAAGCTCAAAAGCATGAGTAAGGAGCTCAACACCATGAGTACAGATATAGAAACATTGAAAACCAACCAAGTGGAAATGAAGAATGACATAGCAGAAATAAAGAACACATTGGAAGGAATAACCAACAGAGTTGAGGAAGCTAAGGACTGGATCAGTGAATTAGAAGACAGGGTAGAAAAAATCAACCAATCAGAAAACCAAAAAGAAAACACAATTAAAAAACAGGAAGACAGTTTAAGAGAATTGTGGGACAATTAAAAACATGACAACATTTGCATTATAGGAGTTCCAGAAGAAGAAGAAAATGAGCAAGGGTTGAGAATATATTTGAAGAGATAGTCACAGAACACTTCCCTAACCTGGTGAATAAAAAAGTCATACAAGTTTAAGAAGCACAGAGAGCCCCAAATAAGAAGAACCCAAACAGACCCTACCTAGATACACAACAATTAAAATGCCAAAATTAAGGACAAAGAGAGAATTCTAAAGGCAGCAAGAGATAAGCAACAGGTTACCTACAAAGGAACCCCCATAAGGCTATCAGCTGACTTCTCAACAGAAACACTACAGGCCAGAAGGGAATGGCATGAAATAATCAAGGTAACGTAAACAAAGACCTGAATCCAAGACTACACTATCCAGCAAGGCTATCATTCAATATAGAAGGTGAAATAAAGAGATTCCCAGACAAAAAAAAAAAAAGGCTAAGGGAATATACTGCACCAAACCAGCACTGCAAGAAATGTTAAAAGGACTGCTGTAATTAGTAGAAGGAATAGGAAGAAAAATATAACCACACTAAACAAAAATGGCAATAAATAAGTACATATCAATATTCACCTTAAATGTAAATGAATTGAATGCTCCAATTAAAAGAAACAGAGTAGCTGATGGGATCAGAAAGCATGACTCATATATATGTTGTTTGCAAGAGACCCACCTCACAACAAAAGACTTACATAGGTTAAAAGTGAAGGGATGAAAAAAATATTTCAAGTAAACAGAAAGGAAAAAAAAAGGTGAGGTTGCAATACTCATATCTGATAAAATAGATTTCAAAATGAAGGTCAAAACTAGAGACAAAGAAGGTCACTACATAATATTGAAAGGGTCTATCGAACAGGAAGATATAACCTTGGTAAACATATATGCACCCAATATAGGAGCACCAAATATATTAAAAATCTTCTGGAGGACTTCAAAGGAGAAATCAACAGCAATACAATCATAGCAGGAGACTTCAACACCCCACTGACATCACTGGATAGATCCTCTAGACAAAAAAATTAACAAGGAAACAGAGACTCTAAATGATGCACTAGATCAAATGGATATAATAGATATATATATACAGAGAATTACACCACAAAACTGCATAATTCACATTCTCCTCAAATGTACATGGGACATTCTCAAAGGTGGACCACACATTAGGACACAAACTAAGTCTCCACAAGTACATGAAGATTGAAATCATATCCAGTATCTTCTCAGATCACAATGACATAAACTAGAAATCAATTACAGCAAAAACATTCAAACACATGGAGGCTAAATAGCATGTTATTAAACAATGAATGGGTTACCAAGGAGATTAAGGAAGAAATTAAAAATTTCCTGGAAACTAATGAAAATGAACACAAAACAACATAAAATCTATGGGACACAGCAAAAGCAGTCCTGAGAGGGAAGTTCATAGCACTACAGGCCTCCCTCAAGAAACAAGAAAAATTTCTAATTGACTTTCTAACCCTACAACTTAAGGAACTAGAAAGTAAACAAAAAGAAGAGCCCAGAGCAAGTAGGAGGAAAGATATAGTAAAGATGAGAGCAAAAATACACAACATAAAGATTGAAAAAAAAAAATTCAAAAGATCAATGAAACCAAAAGCTGGTTCTTTGAAAAGATAAACAAGATTGATGAACCCTTAGCCAGACTCAACAGGAAACAAAAAGAGAGGACCCAAATAAACAAAATCAGAAATGAAAGAGGAGAAGTAGCAACTAACACCACAGAAATACAAATGATCATTAACAAACACTATGAACAATTATACGGCAACAAATTGGACAATCTAAGTGAAATGGACAAATTTCTAGATACACATAGTCTCCCAAAACTGAACCGGAAAGAGATAGAAAACTTGAAGAGACCAATAACAACAAAGGAAGTTGAAGATGTAATCAAGACTCTCCCAGCAAACAAAAGCCCAGGCCTGGATGACTTCATGGAGAAGTTTTACCGAACATTCAAAGAACTAACACCCATTCTCCTCAAATTATTCCAAAAAATTCAAGAAGAAAGAAGCCTTCCAAACTCATTTTATGAGGCCAGCCTAATTCTAATTCCAAAACAAGATAAAACACTACAAAGAAAGAAAACTACAGGCCAATATCCCTGATGAACATACGTGCCAAAATCCTTAACAAAATCCTAGCAAATCGGATCCACCAATACATTAAAAAAATTATTCACCATGACCAAGTAGGATCATCCCAGGGATGCAAGGCTGGTACTATATTCGCAAATCTGTAAATGTGATACACCACATAAACAAAATTAAAGATAAAAACTATATTATCATATTAATAAATGCTGAAAAAGCAATCGACAAAATCAATTTCTGATAAAAACACTCAGCAGTGTGGGAATAGAGGGATCATATCTCGATATAATAAAGTCCATATATGAAAAACCTACAGCCAATATCATACTCAATGGGCAAAAACTAAAAGCATTTCCCTTAATAACAGGAACAAGACAGGGATAGCCACTTTCACCATACTTATTTTACATAGTACTGGAAGTCTTAGCCACAGCAATCAGACATAAAGAAAAAATAAAAGGGATTCAAATTGGAAAGGAGGAAGTGAAACTGTCATTATTCACAGATGACATGATATTGTACATAGAAAACCCTAAAGACTCCATCAAAAATCTACTAGACTTAATAAACAAATTTGGCAAGGTAGCAGGATACAAAATTAACATCAAGAAAACGACAGTATTCTTATACACCAATAATGAACTCACAGAAAGAGAAACTAAAAAAAACAATTTTATTTACCATTGAGGACAAAATATTAAGATACCTAGGAATAAACGTAACCAAAGAAGTAAAGGACCTATTTGCATAAAACTACAGGACATTGAAAAACAAAATAGAGGGAGATATAAAAAAAATGGAAGCACATACCTTGTTCATGGACTGGAAGAATTAACATCATTAAAATGTCCATACTACCCAAAGCAATCAATAGAGTCAATGCAATCCCCATCAAAATAACAATGATATATTTCACAGAACTTGAACAAATACTTCAAAAGTTTATATGGAACCAAAAAGACCCCGAATAGCCACAGCAATGTTGAAAAAGAAGGAGAAAGTAAGTGGGATCGTAATACCGGATATCAGGTCATACTACAAAGCCAGCATAATCAAAACAGCCTGGCACTGGCACAAGAACAGGCAAATAGATCAATGGAACAGAACTGAGAACCCAGAAATTGACCCAAGGCATTTTGCTCAATTAATATTTGACAAATGTGGCAAGAACATACAGTGGAGTCAAGACAGCCTTTTCAATAAATTGGACAGCTACATGCAATGAAATGAAACTAGACCATCAATTTACACCATACAAAAGAATAAATTCAAAATGGATAAAAGGCTTAAATGTGACTCATGAATCCATAAAAATCCTAGAAGAAAATGTAGGCAACAAAATTTCAGACATCATGCACAGCAGAATTTTTACTGATTCATCACTTAAGGTAACAGAAACAAAGGAAAAAGATGAACACATGGGACTATATCAAACTAAAAAGCTTCTGCACAGCGAAACTAACAAAAATCAAAATGGAAAGGGAACCCACTATATTGGAGAGCATAATTGCCAATAATACATCAGATAAGGGGTTAGTTTCCAAAATATATAGAGTGCTCATACAACACAACAAAAGGAAGACATAGAAGCCAATTAAAAAATGGGCAGATGATCTAAATGGACACCTCACCAAAAAGGACATACAAATGACCAAGAGACATATGAAGAAATGCTCCATGTCACTAATCATCAGAGAGATGCAAATTAAAGCAACCATGAGGTATCACCTCACATCTGCCAGAATGGCTGCCATCAACAAATCATCAAACAAGTGCTAGTGAGGGTGTGGTGGAAAGGAGAATCTAGTACACAGCTGGTGGGAATGCATACTGGTGCAGCCACTATGGAAAACACTATGGTGTTATCTCAAAAAATTAAAAATTGATCTTCCATTTGACCCAGTGATTCTACTTCTAGGAGTATATCCTAAGAAGTATGAAACCCCAGTCAGAAAGAATGTATGTACATCTATGTTCATAGCAGCACTATTTACAATAGCTAAGATCTGGAAACAGCCCAAGTGTTCATCAATAAATGAGTGGATAAAATGCTGTGGTACATATATACAAAGGAATACTATGCAGCTGTAAGAAAGAAAGATCTCTTATCCTTTGAGAAAACATTGGGGGACCTCAAGATTATTATGCTAAGTGAAATAAGCCTATCAGAGAAAGACAAATACCATATAATCTCACTTATTTGTGGAGTATAATAAACAAGGTGGGCTGATGAACAAAATAGACCCAGAGACATAGAAAGGAGTATGGTTCAGACTCACAAACCTCAGAGTAGGTGGGTGGGGGAGAGAGATGAGATGAACAAAAGAACTTTATGCATATATGCATAATCAATGAACATAGACAACAATGCAGGAGGTGGGGTAGGGGGCGGAATGGGGAGGAGGGTGTCTAAGGGTGAAAAAGGAGAAACATCTATAACAAAAATAAATTAATAAAAATTGGAAAAAATAAAAAATAAAGTGACACCTTTCATTCAAAAAAAAAAAAAGATAACTAGAAATCAACTATAGTAAAAACACTCAAGCCCTGGCCAGTTTGGCTTAGTGGTTAGAGCATCAGCCCATGGAAGGGAGAGTTCTGGGTTCAGTTCCCACTAAGGGCACGTACCTCTGTTGCAGTTTGTCCTTGGCCACGGCTGGGGTCGTGTGGGTGGCAACCACTCAAAGTGTCTCTTTCACATCGATGTTTCTCTCTCTCTCCCTCCCTTTCTCCCTCCTGCTGTATCTGAGGATAAATGCAAAAATGTCCTCAGGTGAGGATAAAAAACAAAAACAAAAAACACTCAAAAACATTCAAACACATGGAGGTTAAATGGCATGCTATTAAACAATGAATGGGCTACCAATGAGATCAAACAAGAAATACAAAACTTCCTGGAAACAAATGAAAATGAATGCACAACAACACAAAATATATGGGACACAGCAAAAGTGTCCTGAGAGGGAAGTTCATATCACTACAGGCCTACCTCAAGAAACAAGAAAAATATCTAATAAACTATGTAATTTTTCAGCTAAAAGAACTAGTAATAGAAAAAAAAGAAAAGCCTAGAGTAAATAAAAGGAAGAAAATAATAAAAATCAAGCAGAAATCAATGACATAAGAACTAAAACAAAACAAAAGATCAATGGAACCAAGAGCTGGTTCTCTGAAAAAATAAACAAGATTAATGAACCTTTATTTAGACCCCTCAAGAAACAAAGAGAGAGGTTAAACTAGTCCCAAAAAATTCAAGAGGAAGAAAGACTTCAAAGCTCTATATACAAGGCCAGCATTACTCTAATTCCAAAATCAGATAAAGACACTATAGAGAAAGAAAATTACAGGCAAATATCCCTGATAAACATAGACATAAAATCCTCAACAAAATATTAGCAGATCAGATATTAAAAAGATTATATATCATGACCTAGTGGGATTTATTCCTGTGATGCAAGGCTGGTACAATATTCATAAATCGATAAATATGATCACATAAACAAAATGAAAGATAAAAATCACATGATCATATCAATACACACAGACAAAGCAATCAACAAAATCCAACACCCATTTTTTATAAACACTCTCAGCAAAGTGGGAATAGAGGGATCATACTTCAACATAATAAAGGCCCTATATGGCAAGCCTACAGCCAACATCATACTCAGTGGGAAAAAACAAGAAGTGTTTCCCCTACTAACAGGAAGAAGACAGGAATGTCCGCTTTCACCACACTTATTCAACAGAATACTGGAAATCTTAGCCACAACATTCAGAGAGAAAAAATAAAAAGCATCCAAATTGGAAAGTAGAAAGTGAAACTCATTATTCACAAATGACATAATATTATATAGAAATCCATAAAGACTAGAACTGCACCAAAAAACTACTAGATTTAATAACTGAATTCAGCAAAGTAGCAGAATACGAAAGTTTTGAAACCATAATAATCCTAGAAGAAATCATAGGCAGCCAAATCTCAAACATCTCATGTAGTAGTATTTTCACTGATACATCTCCTAGGGTAAGAGAAACAAAGAAAAAACTAAACAAATGGGACTACATCAAACCAGAAAGCTTTTGCACAGCAAAAGAAACCAGCATCAATATGAAAAGGAAACCAACTGTATGGGAGAACATATTTGCCAATGATACATCTGATAAGGGGTTAATTTTCAAAATATACAAAAAGCTCATACAACTCAAGAAAAGGAAAACAATACAATTAAAAAATGGGCAAAGGAGCTAAATATACAGTTCTCCAAAGAGGACATACAGATGGCCAAGAGACATACGAAAAAATGCTCAACATCACCTCACAATTGCCAGAATGGCTACTACTATCAATAAATCAACAAACAACTAGTATTGGCAAGGATGTGGAGAAAAAGGAACGCTAGCTAGTACATTTCTGATGAGAATGCAGTGTTGCATCCACTATGGAAAACAGTGTGGAGTTTTCTCAAAAAGTTAAAAATGGAACTGCCTTTTGTCCCAGTTATTCCACTTCTAGGAATATATCCTAAAAATCCTGAAACAGCAATCAGAAAGAATATATGCACTCATGTTCATAGCAGCATTATTTACAATAGCTAAGATCTAGAAACAGCTCAAGTGACCATCAGCAGATGAGTGATGAGTGGATAAAAAAAGATGTGGTGCATTTAAACAATGGAATACTATGCATCTGTAAAATGTAGGATCTCTTACCCTTTGAGACAGCATGAAGGGACCTGAGGATTATATGCTAAGCAAAACAAGCCAGTCAGAGAAAGATAAATATCACATGATCTCATTTATATGTGGAATCTATTGAACAAAATAAACTCATGAACTAGATAGATCCAGAGACATGGAAGCATGAAACAAACTGACGAATCTTGGAGGCAATTAGGGAGGTGGTACAGGAAGAGATTAATCAAATAACTTATATGCACTGCCCATGGTTTAAAACAGTGGTGCAGACTTCCAGTCAAGATGGCGGCATAGGTAAAAGCAGTATCGCGTCCTCCCACAACCACATCAAAGTTACAACTAAACTACAGAACAACCATCATTCAAAACCACCTGAAATCAAGCTGAATGGAAGTCCTACAATGACAAAATTAAAGAAGCCACATCAAGACTGGTGGGGGGGGGGCGCGAGGGGCTGGTCCCACATCCACGTGTGGCAGATAAAAATTAGGAGGATACCTTGGCTGGGAAGGTCCTCCCTGAGGACTGAGGGGTCCCCGTCCCACACCAGTGGCCCAGCTCAGGGTTCCAGTGCCAGGAAGAGAAGTCCTCATCACTACTGGCTGGAAAAACCAGCAGGAACTGAGGCTGAGGCAGCTGGAGTTCCAGGCAACTCCTCTTAAAGGGCCCGCACACGAACCTACTTGGACTCCCACCCTCCAGGTTCCAGCATGCAGGAAGGAGCCTGAAAGGCACCAGAGTCATACAGGGAAGAACTGAGCTGTTTGGCATTGGAGCAAAGGCTGGAGAGGCAGCTTTCTCCTGGACAGACGTGCTAACAGAGGCTTTTGTTTCTTTGGTGAGCCCTTCCCTGGGCTGGCAGAGCCACCATATCTGGGACTCCAGCTACCTGGCTCATACTGTTTGCCCCACCCTTGTTATTCCCTGAGGCCCTGCCCCACCCATCTTCCAGGCCCACCCAAGCTGTTGCCAGTTGCTTTACCATAGGATTGACCTGTCTTGGATCCTGCTTCAGGTTTTCCTAAATTCTTTCAAACAAGCAGCATCTGGTCTCAGCTAGCCCTATACCTCTCGCTAAGTAATACATAGAAACAAACACAGGCAGGCAGCCAAAATGAGGAGACAAAGAAACAGGTCCCAAATGAAAGAACAGAACAAAACTCCAGGAAAAGAACTAAGTGAAATAGAGTTAAGCAGCCTAACAGACGCTGAGTTCAAAATACTGCTTATAAGGATGCTCAATGGACTTAGTGAGAACCTCAGTGAACATAGAGAGGGCCTCAAGAGCATAAAAAAGGACCAGTCAGAAATGAAGGAGGCACTAACTGAAATACAGAATAATTTACACAGATTCAATAGTAGAGTAGGTAAAGCCAAGAAGCAAACCATTAATTTGGAATATAAGGAAGCAAAAAACACCCAATCAGAACAGCAAAAAGAAAAAAGAATCCAACGAAATGAGGATAGTGTAAGGAGCCTCTGGGACAACTTCAAGCGTGCCAACATTCGCATCTTGGAGGTGCCAGAAGGAGAATAGAGAGGACAAGAAATTGAAAACCTATTTAAAACAATAATGGCAGAAAACTTCCCTAACTTGTTGAAGGAAACAGACATACAAGTCCAGGAAGCACAGAGAGTCCCAAACAAGATGAACCCCAAGAGGCCCACACCAAGACACATCATCATCAAAATGCAAAAGGTTCAAGACAAAGAGAGAATCTTAAAAGCAGCAAGAGAAAAGAAGTTAGTTACCTACAAGGGAGTTCCCATCAGACTGTCAGCTGACTTCTCAAAAGAAACTTTGCAGGCCAGAAGGGAGTGGCAAGAAATATTCAGAGTGATAAAAAGCAAGAACCTACAGCCAAGAGTACTCTATCCTGCAAAGCTATCATTTAGAATCGATGGCCATATAAAGAGTTTCCCAGACAAGGAAAAGCTAAAGGAGTTCATCACCACCAAACCATTATGTATGAAATGTTGAAGGGTCGTCTTTAAGATAAAAATAAAAAAATATGAACAAACAAAATGACAATAAATTCATATCTATCAACAACTGAATCTACAAACAAAATGAACAAGCAGAACAGAAACATTCTCATAGATACAGAGAACTTTTTTGGGTACCAGATGGGTGGGGGCTGGGGGGAGGAGGGAAAAAGGTGAAGGGATTAAGAAGTACAAATTGGTTGTTAGACTGACAAACCTCAAAGGGAAGGGGGGTTGGGGGGTGGGAAGAAATAAACCAAAGAAAATATATGTATATATGCATAACTAATGGACACAGACAACAGTGTGGGGAAAAGCAGGAGGGGGGCAGGAATGGGGAGGAGGGGGGTAATGGGGGAAAAATGAGGAACATCTGTAATACATTCAACAATAAAGATAAGTTAAAATAAATAAATAAATAAATAAATAAAAATAAAAAAAATAAAACAGTGGTGCCGTGAAAGCCTGGAGTGGGGCAATTGGGGAAAAAAGGGAGGACATTTGCAATACTCTCAAGAATAAAATAAATAAGATAAAATAAAAACTAAATAATGCAGAGTAAGTGATTAACAACAATAATAATAAAAGCAATTATGGAAATAGATTTTGTGGATCAAAATGGCAGTGGGCAGGGCCAGAGCAAGGGTGAGTGTGTGAGAGTGTGAGTGAGTGTGAGAGAAAATGTGAGTGGACGTGAGTGTGGATAAGTAAACTCGAGCAGTGCAGAAACATGGGACAGAGGGTTCCTATGCTGTGGACGGGGAGCAGTCGGCTACCATGGTAAGAAGCTTGTCAGGGCACTTCTCCCTGCATGGACAGGAGGCCCCGCCATCTTGGAAGATCCCTGGTCTTCTTTTGCAGGAGACAGCAGGAAGCAGCTAAGGCCAAATGACCTGAGTCCACCACTGTGCCTTGCACAATCGGACCAGTGGACCCTGCTGTGTCAACATGGACCAGCACACAGTAGCAGTGCTGTCAAGGTACCTGTTCTGTGAAGCAGCAATGAGCCAGGAGCCAAGCACCATCCCCCATGGCAGCAGTTACTGGTGGGAGCTGAGACACACCCCCAGCAGCAGCTGAGGATCCAGAGCGGACATCCATCCCCAGCAGCATCAGCAGAGGCTGATCAGGAGCAGTGCCACAGCCCAAGCAGCAACAAAGTCCCAGGAGCTGAGCATCCTCAGCCTCCCAACAGCTGCAGAGGATTGGAAGCTGAGAGTACCCCTTGGCTATAGCAGCAGCAGTAGCAATGCAAACGCGGAGATGACACTCACCCCCAGCAGCACCAACAGTGACTGATCAGGAGCTGAGCCTCAGCAGGCAACAGCTCACCAGGCAGCAGCACACCCCAGCAGCACACCAGCTGGACCACACATGCCAGCAGAGCACCAGCTGGACCCATGCAACCCAGAAGCACACCAGCTGAATGCACGCACTGAGCAGCAACTACCACAACAGACCAATACCAGCTGCCAGTGGTCAATCCTCCAGGACCCAGACCAGGCAAGAGGCACCAAGCAATAAAACATTCTGGGAGGCACAGCAGCTTTATTTGATACACACTGACCTGCCTACACATCCCAACATCCCTCACCAGGCCTAGAACTACCAGACTGCTAAAAGAGTGAGACAAAGAAACAACACCCAAATGAAAGAAAAAGAGGAATCACCAGAAAAGGAACTACATGAAATGGAAGCAAGAAACTTGTCAGGTAAAAAATTCAAACAATGATTTTAAAGGTGCTCAAACAATTTAGTGAGAACTATAAGAAACTTAATGACAATTATAAAGAGCTCAGTGGGAACTACATCAGCTTAAAAAAAGAGGTAGAAGCTCTGAATAAAAGTCAAATGGAAATAAGGGATGACATAGCTGATATGAAAAATAACTTAGAAGGTCTCAATAGTAGATTGGAAGAAGCTGAAGACCAAATCAGCAAGTTGGAAGACAAGGCAGAAAAAAACACCCAAATAGAGCAGCAAAAGGGAAAAAAAATTAAGAAGCAGAAAGAGAGTTTAAGGGAGCATTGGAACAATGCAAAATGTAACAACATTTGCATTATAGGGGTACCAAAGGAGAAGAATTGGAGAAATGAAGAGAAATGGTTTGAAGAAGTAATGACAGAAAACTTCCCTAATTTGGTGAAGGAAAAAGTCACACAAGTCCAGGACAGAGAGAGTCCCAAGCAAAATTAACGCCAAAAGACCCACAGCTAGACACATAAGTAAAATAGCAAACATTAAAGACAAAGCAAGAATCTTTTTTTTGTTTTGTTTGTTGTTTTTAACCTCACTTGAGGACATTTTTGCATTTATCTTCAGATAGAGTGTGAGGGAGAGAGGGAGGAAGAGAGAGAGAAACATCGATGTGAGAGAGACACATCAACTGGTTGCCACCCACACGACCCCAACCGGGACCGAAAATAAACCACAAATGAGGTATGTGCCCTTAGCGGGAACTGAACCTGGGACTCTCTGGTCCACAGGCTGACACTCTAACTGCCAAGCCAAACCAGCCAGGGCCAAAGTAAGAATCTCAAAGGAAGCAAGAGAGAGATAGAAAGTTAGCTACAAGGGAGCTCCCATTAGACTGTGAGCTGATTATTCAATAGAAACACTGCAGTCCAGCAGGGAGTGGCATGAAGTATACAAAATAAGGAAAAGCATTAAACAACGAATAGGTTACCAAGGAAATCAAGGAAGAAATTAAAAACTTTCTGGAAACCAATGAAAATGAACACAAAACAAAAAAGTATCTATGGGGTTGGGAAATGGCAGCGGAGTGAATGGAATCTACACTGACAATCTCCCAGGACCAAATGGGAATTACAATTAAAATAAAGACAAATCGTCGGGAAAAAGCAACAGAAAAGCAGCGAGAGAGGATCATACAACCAGGGACACTGAATGAGACTGGTAGGATCTGCGGAGGCGCGTGAGGGTGGCGGGCTGGGAGCCCACGGACAGCAGTGGCCATGGCTGTGAACAGCGGCCTTAGCTGGGAGCTGTGGCGCCCACCCTTGGGGTGAAGAGCCCCAGCTGCTCCACAGCACAGAGGGCCAGGACAGAGCGCTAAATAGCCACAGCCACTCACCTGGGGCTCCGGCAGAGGAAGGGTGGACTGGACTAGAACTCTGTGGGGACACCTGGGATTTGGAGGGCGCTAAGAGTTTTTGCTGAGCTGTGGCCACAAAAGACGGTGGTGGCCAGCCGCTCCTTCCCATTACACAGAACGGCAGCCAAGTTTACTTCTTCCCGGAGCTGTGGTAGCCCCTCCCTCGGAGATTTCCAGGTGAGGAAAAGAGGTAAATAAATGCAAATTGAGGCTCATTAACAACCAGCAGCGGCCCCACCCTCAGGAAATCCTCTCACACTATAAACACCTGAGGGAGTTTCTCATTCAACTGAGATCCTAAGGCTTTTAAAGTAACTGAGGCTAATAGCCTCCAGGCAAAAAGCGAGAGCATAACTGAACCTTTCCTGAGCTTGCAAATCTACCCAGGAAAGTGAGACTTGACAGTGGTATTTAAGGAGGGCCCTCATTGCTCATCCAAACCCAGTAGAGGGAACCACAAATAGCAGAACACAAAAACCCACAGGAAAAATTTGGCAGGCTCCAAAACCCACTGAGATAGCAAAAATGGTGAAACAAAGAAACAAATCCCAAATGAAAGAACAAGAGAACTCTACTGAAGATGAGATAAATGAAATGCAGTTAAGCAAATTATCAGAGGTAAAGTTCAGAGTCATGATCTTGAGGAAACTAAACAGCATAAGTAAGGATATCGACACCATGAAAACCAACCAAGTGGAAATAAAGAATGACATAGCAGAAATAAAGAACACATTGGAAGGACTGACCAGCAGAGTAGAGGAAGCAGAGGACTGGATCACAGAATTAGAAGATAAAGTAGAAAAAATCAATCAGCCAGAAAACAAAAAGGAAAAAACAATGAAAAAACAGGAAGACAGTTTAAGAGAACTGTGGGACAACTGGAAACGTAATAACATTCGCATTATAGGAGTCCCCGAAGAAGAAGAAAATGAGCAAGGGTTAGAGAATATATTTGAAGAAACAGTGACAGAAAACTTTCCTAAAATGGTGAAGGAAGAAGGCATTCAAGTTCAAGATGCACAGAGAGCCCCAAGTAAGAAGAACCCAAACAGACCCACACCAAGACACATAATAATTAAAATGCCAAAAATTAAAGACAAAGAGAGAATCCTAAAGGCAGCAAGAAATAAGCAACAGGTTACCTACAAAGGAACCCCCATAAGGCTATCATCTGACTTCTCAACAGAAACACTACAGGCCAGAAGGGAATGGCATGAAGTAATCAAGGTCATGAAAACCAAGGATCTGAATCCAAGAGTATTCTATCCAGCAAGGCTATCATTCAAAATAGAAGGTCAAATAAAGAGCTTCCCAGACATAAAAAGGATAAGGGAATATATTAGCACCAAACAAGCACTGCAAGAAATGTTAAAAGGACTGCTGTAATTAGGAGAAGAAATAGGAAGAAAAATAGAAACACACTGAACAAAAATGGCAATTAATAAGCCTATATCAATAATCACCTTAAATGTAAATGGATTGAATGCTCCGATAAAAAGGCACAGAGTAGCTGACTGGATAAGAAAGCATGATTCACATATATGTTGTTTACAAGAGACCCACCTCACAACAAAAGACTCACATAGGTTGAAAGTAAAGGGATGGAAAAAAATCTTCCAAGCAAACAGAAAGGAAAAAAAAACTGGGGTAGCAATACTCATATCTGATAAATTAGATTTCAAATTGAAGACCATAACTAGAGACAAAGAAGGTCACTACATAATATTGAAAGGATCTATCCAACAGGAAGATATAACCTTGGTGAACATATATGCACCCAATATAGGAGCACCAAAATATATTAAAATCTTCTGGAGGACTTCAAAGGAGAAATGAACAGCAATAAAATCATAGCAGGAGACTTCAACACCCCACTGACATCACTGGATAGATCATCTAGACAAAAAATTCACAAGGAAACAGAAATTCTAAATGAAGCACTAGATCAAATGGATTTAATAGATATATACAGAGAAGTACACCCCAAAACTGCAGAATTCACATTCTTCTCAAGTGCACATGGGACATTATCAAAGATAGACCACATGATGGGACACAAACTAAGTCTCTACAAGTTCAAGAAGATAGAAATCATATCAAGCATCTTTTCAGATCACAATGGCATGAAACTAGAAATCAACTGCAACAAGAACATGTGAAGACATTTCAAGACATGGAGGCTAAACAGCATGTTATTGAACAATGAATCGGTTACCATGGAGATCAAGGAAGAAATTAAAAACTTTCTGGAAACTAATGAAAATGAACACACAACAACACAAAATCTATGGGATGCAGCAAAAGCAGTTCTGAGAAGGAAGTTCATAGCACTACAGGCCCACATCAAGAAACAAGAAATATTTCTAATTGACTACCTAACCTCACAACTTAAAGAACTAGAAAGCAAACAAAAAGAAAACCCCAGAGCAAGTAGAAGGAAGGAAATAGTAAAGATCAGAGCAGAAATAAACGACATGGATACAAATAAACAATTCAAAGGATCAATGAAACAAAGAGCTGTTTTTTTAAAAAAAATAAACAAGATTGATGGACCTATAGCTAGACTCACCAAGAAACAAAGAGAGAGAACCCAAATACACAAAATCAGAAATGAAAGAGGAGAAGTAACAACTGACACCATAGAAATACAAAGGATCATTAACAAATACTATGAACATTTATATGGCAACAAATTCAACAATCTAAGCGAAATGGACACATTTCTAGAAACACATAGTCTCCCAAATCCGGACTGGGAAGAGATAGAAAACTTGAACAGACAAATTACAACGAAGGAAATTGAAGATGTAATCAAGACCCTCCCAGCAAACAAAAGCCCAGGCCCTGACGGCTTCACGGGGAGTTTTACCGTACATTCAAAGAAGAACTAACACCTATTCTCCTCAAACTATTACAAAAAATTCAAAAAGAAGGAAGACTTCCAAACTTGTTTTATGAGGCCAGCATAATTCTAATTCCCAAACCAGAAAAAGACACTACAAAGAAAGAAAACTACAGGCCAATATCCCTGATGAATGTAGATGCCAAAATCCTAAACAAAATACTAGCAAATCGGATCCAGCAATACATCAAAAAAATTATTCAACATGATCAAGTGGGATTCATCCCAGTGATACCAGGGTGGTACAATATTCACAAATAAATAAATGTGATACATCACATAAACAAAATGAAAGATAAAAACCATATGATCATATCAATAGATGCTGAAAAAGCATTTGACAAAATCCAGCACGCATTTCTGATAAAAACTCTCAGCAATTTGGGAATAGAGGGATCATATCTCAACATTATAAAGGCCATATATGAAAGACCTACAGCCAACATCATACTCAATGGAGAAAAACTAAAAGCATTTCCCTTAAGAACAGGAACAAGAAAAGGATGCCCACTCTCACCACTCTTATTTAACATAGTACTGGAAGTCTTAGCCACAGCAATCAGACATGAAGAAAAAATAAAATGGATCCAAATTAGAAAGGAGGAAGTGAAACTGTCATTATTCGCAGATGACATGATATTATACATAGAAAACCCTAAAGACTCCATCAAAAATCTACTAGACTTAATAAATGAATTTGGCAATGTAGCAGGATACAAAATTAACGTCAGGAACTCGACGGCATTCTTATACCCCAATGATGAACTCACAGAAAGAGAAACTAAAAAAACAATCCTGTTTACCTTCACAGCAAAAAAAATTAAGATACCTAGGAATAAATTTAACCAAAGAAGTAAAGGACCTATTTGCAGAAAACTACATGACGTTGAAAAAAGAAATAGAGGAAGAAATAAAAAAGTGGAAGCACATACCTTGTTCATGGATTGGAAGAATTAACATCATTAAAATGTCCATACTACCCAAAGCAATCTATGATTTAACACAATCCCCATCCAAATACCAATGACATATTTCATAGAACTAGAACAAATGCTTCAGAAGTTCATATGGAACGAAAAAAGACCCCGAATAGCTACAGCAATCTTGAAAAAGAGGAACAAAGTAGGCGGGATCACAATACCAGACATCAGGTTATACTACAAAACTACTGTAATCAAAACAGCCTGGTACTGGCACAAGAACAGGCATATAGATCAATGAAATAGAACAGAGAACCCAGAAATTGACCCAAAACATTATGCTCAATTAATATTCGACAAAGGTGGCAAGAGCATACAATGGAGTAAAGACAGCCTCTTTAATAAATGGTGTTGGGAAAATTGGACAGCTACATGCAAAAAAATGAAACTAGACCACCATCTTACACCATACACAAGAATAAACTCAAAATGGATAAAAGACTTAAATGTTACTCATGAATCCATAAAAATCCTAAAAGAAAATATAGGCAACAAAATTTTGGACATCATACCCAGCAGAATCTTCACTGATATATCACCTAAGGCAACAGAAACAAAGGAAAAAATGAACACATGGGACTACATCAAACTCAAAAGCTTCTGCACAGCAAAAGAAACAACCATCAAAGTGGAAAGGCAACCCACAGTATGGGAGAGCATAATTGCGAATGATATATCAGATAAGGGATTAATTTCCAAAATATATAGAGTGCTCATACAGCTCAACAAAAGGAAGACAAGAAACCCAATTAAAAAATGGGCAAAGGAACCAAATAAACACCTCTCCAAACAGGACATACAAATGGCCAAGAGACATATGAAGAAATGCTCAACATCACTAATCATCAGAGAGATCCAGATTAAAACAACAATGATGTATCACCTCACATCTGTCAGAATAGCCACCATCAACAAAGCATCAAACAACAAGTGTTGGTGAGGGTGTGGAGAAAAGGGGACTCTAGTACACTGCTGGTGGGAATGCAGACTGGTACAGCCACTATGGCAAACACTATGGTGTTACATCAAAAAATTAAAAATTGAATTACCATTTGACCCAGTGATCCCACTCCTAGGAATATACCCTAAGAAGATTGAAACACCAAATAGAAAGAATATATGTACCCCCATGTTCATAACAGCGCTATTTACAATAGCTAAGATCTGGAAACAGCCTTAGTGTCCATCAGTAGACGAATGGATAAAAAAGCTGTGGTACATATACACAATGGAGTACTATGCAGCTGTAAGAAAGAAAGATCTCTTATCCTTTGCGACGACATGGGAGGACCTGGAAACTGTTATCCTAAATGAAACCAGCCAAGCAGAGAAAGACAAATATCATATGATCTCACTTATTTCTGGAATATAATAAACATAAAAGTCTGAGGAACAGGGTAGTCCCAGAGTTGTGGAAGTAGGGTACAGACTGAAAATTGCCAGAAGAGGGTGTGGGGGAGGGGAGCAATGAACCACAGAACTTGCATGCATGTACTCATAACCAATGGACATGGACAACAAAACTGGGGACGGGGCAGGGAGGTAGGAGAAGGAGCGTGACAATGGGGGGGAAAGGAGAAACATCTGTAACGAAAATAAATTAATAATAAAATAATAATAAAAATTAAAAAAATATATCTATGGAACACAGCAAAAGCAGTCCTGAGAGGGAAGATCATAGCACTACAGGCCTAATTCAAGAAATAAGAAAAATTTCTAACTGACTTTCTAACCCTACAACTTAAAAAACTAGAAAATTAAGAAAAAGAAAAACCCAGAGCAAGTAAAAGGAAAGAAAAAGTAAAGGTCAGAGCAGAAATAAATGACATAGAAACTAAAAAAAAAAAACAATTCAAAATATCAATGAAATAAAGAGCTGGTTCTTTGAAAAGGTAAACACGGTTGATAGATCCTTAGCCAGACTCACGAAGAAACAAACAGAGAGGACCCACATAAACAAAATCAGAAACAAAAGAAGTAAAGTAACAACTGACACCACAAAAATATAAAGGATCGTTTACAAATACTATGAACAATTACATGCCAAAAAATTGGACAATCTAGGAGAAATGGACAAATTTCTAGAAACACACAGCCTCCCAAAACTGAACTGGAAAGAGAAAACTTGAACAGACCAATAACAACTAAGGACATTGACGATGTAATCAAGAAACTCCCAGCAAACAAAAGCCCAAGGCCAGATGGCTTCACGGGGGAGTGTTACCGAACATTCAAAGAAGATGTAACACCTGTTCTCCTCAAACTATTTCAAAAAATCCAAGAAGACAGACAACTACCAAACTCATTTTATGAGGCCAACATAATCCTAATTCCAAAACCGGATAAAGACACTACAGAGTCAGTGGAGGAGGAACCTGAGGTGGAGGGACAAGTTACTAAGAGCAAGGGAGGAAGGGAGAGGAATTCTAAAATGGTGGCAGAGTGAATGGAAGCTACACAGACCATCTCCCAGGACCAAACTGGAAATAAAACTAAAATAAAGACAAATCGTCAGGAAAAAGCAACAGAAAAGCAGCTTGTGAGGACCATAAAACCAGGGACACTGAATCGAACCTGGTAGGATTGCGAAGGCACGAGAGAGGGGCTGGGAGCCCACGAACAGCAGCAGTCTTAGCTGTGAGCACCACCCTCAGGGTGAAAGCCCAAGCTGGCTCCACAGCACAGAGTGCCGGGACAGAGCACTAAAATAGCCACAGCCACTCACCTTGGGCTCTGGCAGAGGGAGAGCGGACTGGACTGGAACTGTGTGGGGATACTCAGAATTTGGAGGGCGCTCAGAGCTTTTGCTGAGTTGCAGCCACGCAGGACGGTGGCCATCTTACTCCTTCCTAGGGCTCTGGGAAGAGGTGGCAACCTCTCCCTTGGAGATTCAGCCACACCCAGGTGGGCCATTGAAATGCAAATTGAGGCTCATTAACTACCAGCATCTGCCCCACCCTGTGGAAATCCTATCACACTGAACACCTAAGGGAGGTTTTCATTCAACTGAGAACCCAAGGCTCTTCAAGTAACCGGAACTAATAGCCTCTAGGCAAAAAGCTAGAGGATAACTTAACTTTTTCTGTGCTTGCAAATCTACCCAGGACAGTAAGACTACACAGTGGTGTATGACGTGGGTCCACCCACACTCATCCAAACCCAGTAGAGGGAGCCACAAACAGCAAAACACCAACATCCACAGGGAAAATTTGGCAGTCTCCAAAACCCACTGAGATAGCCAAAATGGTGAAACAAAGAAACAGATGCCAAGTGAAAGAACAAGAGACCTCCATCGAAGATGAGATAAATGAAGTGGAGTTAAGCAAGTTAACAGAACTAGAATTCAGAGCCATGATCTTGACTAAGCTCAACAGCATGTGTAAGGACATCAACACTATGAACAAAGACATAGAAATATTAAAAATAAACCAATAGGAAATGAAGAATGACATAGCAGAAATGAAGAACACATTGGAAGGACTAAACAGCAGAGTAGAAGCTGAGGACCGGATCAGTGTATTAGAGACAGGGTAGAAAATATCTACCAATCAGAAAACCAAAAGGAAAAATCAATGAAAAAAACAGGAAGACAGCTTAAGAGAACTGTGGGACAACTGGAAATATAATAACATTTGCATCATAGGAGTCCCAGAAGAAAAAGTAAATCAGCAAGGGTTAGAGAATATATTTGAAGAAATAGTGACAGAAAATTTCCCTAATTTGGTGAAAGAAGAAGGCATTCAAGATCAAGAAGGACAGAGAGTCCCAAGTAAGAAGAACCCAAACAGGCCCACACCAAGACACATAGTAATTAAAATGCCAAAATTAAAGACAAAGAGAGAATCCTAAAGGCAGCAAGAAATAAGCAACAGGTTACCTACAAAGGAACCCCCATCAGGCTATCAGCTGACTTCTCAACAGAAACACTACAGGCCAGAAGGGAATGGCATGAAGTAATCAAGGTCATGAAAAACAACGCTCTGAACCTAAGACTACTCTACCCAGCAAGGCTATTATTCAAAATAGAAGGTCAAATAAAGAGCTTCTCAGACAAAAAAAGGTTAAGGGAATACATTAGCACCAAACTAGCACTGCAAGAAATATTAAAAGGACTGCTGTAATTAGTAGAAGAAAAGGAAGGAAAATAGAACCACACTAAACAAAAGTGGCAATAAATAAGTACATATCAATAATCATCTTAAATGTAAATGGATTGAATGCTCCCATAAAAAGACACAGAGTAGCTGACTGGATAAGAAAGCATGATTCACATATATGTTGTTTACAAGAAACCCACATCAAAACAAAAGACTCACATAGGTTGAAAGTAAAGGGATGGAAAAAATTCTTCCAAGCAAAAGAAAGGAAAAAAAAGCTAGGGTAGCAATACTCATATCTGATAAAATAGATTTCAGAATGAAGGCCATAACTAGAGAAAAGAAGGTCACTACATAATATTGAAAGGATCTATCCAACAGAAAGATACAACCTTGGTAAACATATATGCACCCAATATAGGAGCATCAAAATACATTAAAAATCTTCTGGAGGACATCAAAGGCAAAATCGACAGCAATACAATCATAGCAGGGGACTTCAACACCCCGCTGACATCACTGGATAGATCCTCTAGACAAAAAATTAACAAGGAAACAGAGACTCTAAATGAAGCACTAGACCAAATGGATTTAATAGATATTTACAGAGAATTACACCCCAAAACTAGAGAATTCACATTCTTCTCAAGTGCACATGGGAAATTCTCAAAGATATTTCACATGTTAGGACACAAGCTAAGTCTCTATAAGTTCAAGAAGATTGAATCATATCAAGCATCTTCTCAGGCCACAATGGCATAAAACTGCAAACACATTTGCAACAAGAACATGCAAAGACATTTGAACACATGGAGGCTAAATAGCATGTTATTAAACAATGAATGGGTTACCGAGGAGATAAAGGAAGAAATTAACTGCCTGGAAACCAATGAAAATGAACACACGACAACACAAAATCTATGGGATGCAGCGAAAGCAATTCTAAGAGGGAAGTTCATAGCACTACAAGCCTACCTCAAGAAACAAGAAAAATTTCTAATAGGCTTTCTAACCTCACAACTTAAAGAACTAGAAAGCAAACAAAAAGAAAACCCCAGAGCAAGTAGAAGGAAGGAAATAGTAAAGATCAGAGCAGAAATAAATGACATAGAGACCAGAAAAACAATTCAAAGGATCAATGAGACAAAGAGCTGGTTTTTTTTAAGAGATAAACAAGATGGATGGACCTATAGCTAGACTCACCCAGAAACAAAGAGAGAGAACCCAAATACACAAAATCAGAAATGAAAGAGGACAAGTAACAACTGACACCATAGAAATATGAAGGATCGTTAACAAATACTATGAACATTTATATGGCAACAAATTCGACAATCTAAGTGAAATGGACACATTTCTAGAAACACATAGTCTCCCAAATCTGGACTGGGAAGAGATAGAAAACTTGAACAGACCAATTACAACGAAAGAAATTGAAGATGTAATCAAGACTCTCCCAGTAAACAAAAGCCCAGGCCAGGACGGCTTCACGGGGGAGTTTTACCGAACATTGAAAGAAGAACTAACACCCATTCTCCTCAAACTATTTCAAAAAATTCAAAAAGAAGGAAGACTTCCAAACTTGTTTTATGAGGCCAGCATAATTCTAATTCCAAAACCAGAAAAAGACACTACAAAGAAAGAAAACTACAAGCCAATATCCCTGATGAACATACATGCCAAAATCCTCAACAAAATATTAGCAAATCGGATCTAGCAATACATCAAAAAAATTATTCACCATGATCAAGTGGGATTCATCCCAGGGATGCAAGGCTGGTTCAATATTCGCAAATCAATAAATGTAATAGACCACATAAACAAAATAAAAGATAAAAGCCACATGACCATATCAATAGACGCTGAAAAAGCATTTGACAAAATTCAGCACCCATTTCTGATAAAAACGCTCAGCAATTTGTGAATAGAGGGATCATATCTTGATATAATAAAGGCCGTATATGAAAGACCTACAGCCAATATCATACTCAATGGGTAAAAAGTAAAAACATTTCCCTTATTAACAGGAACAAGACAGGGATGCCCACTTTCACCACTCTTATTTAACATAGTACTGAAAGTTTTAGCCACAGCAATCAGACATGAAGAAAAAATAAAAGGGATTCAAATTGGAAAGGAGGAAGTGAAACTGTCATTATTCGCAGATAACATGATATTATACATAGAAAACCCAAAAGACTCCATCAAAAATCTAGTAGACCTAATAAATGAATTTGGTAAAGTAGCAGTATACAAAATTAACGTCAAGAAATCGACGGCATTCTTATACACCAATGATGAACTCACAGAAAGAGAAACTAAAAATCAATCCCATTTACCATCGCGGCAAAAATTTAAGATACCTAGGAATAAACTTAACCAAAGAAGTAAAGGATCTATTTGCAGAAAACTACAGGACATTGAAAAAAGAAATAGAGGAAGATATAAAAAAGTGGAAGCACATATCTTGTTCATGGATTGGAAGAATTAACATCATTAAAATGTCCATACTACCCAAAGCAATCTATAGATTTAACGCAATCCCCATCAAAATACCAATGACATATTTCATAGAACTAGAACAAATACTCCAAAAGTTCATATGGAACCAAAAAAGACCCCGAATAGCCACAGCAATCTTGAAAAAGAAGGACAAAGTAGGTGGGATCACAATATCGGATATCAGGTTATACTGCAAAGCTACTATAATCAAAACAGCCTGGTACTGGCACAAGAACAGGCATATAGACCAGTGGAAGAGAACAGAGAATTCAGAAATTGACCCAAGACATTATGCTCAATTAATATTCGACAAAGGTGGCAAGAGCATACAATGGAGCAAATACAGCCTCTTTAATAGTGTTGGTAAAATTGGACAGCTACATGCAAAAAATTGAAACTAGACCATCAACTTACACCATACACAAGAATAAACTCAAAATGCGTAAAGGACTTAAATTTGACTCGTAAATCCATAAAAATCCTAGAAGAAAATGTACGCAAAAAAATTTTGGACATCATACGCAGCAGAATCTTCACTGATACATCACCTAAGGCCACAGAAACAAAGGAAAAAACGAACACATGGGACTACGTCAAACTCAAAAGCTTCTGCACAGCAAAAGAAACAACCATTAAAACGGAAAGGGAACCCACTGTATGGGAGAGCATAATTGCCAATGATACATCAGATAAGGGGTTAATCTCCAAAATATATAGAGTGCTCATACAACTCAACAAAAGGAAGACAAAGAACCCAATTAAAAAATGGGCAGAGGAACTAAATAGACACCTCTGCAAACAGGACATACAAATGGCTAAGAGACATATGAAGACATGCTCAACATCATTAATCATCAGAGAGATGCAAATTAAAACAACAATGAGGTATCACCTCACACCTGTCAGAATGTCTGCCATCAACAAATCATCAAACAACAAGTGTAGGCGAGGGTGTGGAGAAAAGGGGACTCTAGTACACTGCTGGTGGGAATGCAGACTGGTGCAGCCACTATGGAAAACACTATGGTGTTACCTCAAAAAATTAAAAATTGAATTGCCATTTGACCCAGTGATCCCACTTCTATGAATATACCCCAAGAAACCTGAAACACCAATCAGAAAGATTACATGTACACCCATGTTCATAGCAGCACTATTTACAACAGCTAAGATCTGGAAACAGCCCAAGTGTCCATCAGTGGATGAATGGATAAAAAAGCTGTGGCACATGTACACAGTGGAGTACTATGAAGCTGTAAGAAAGAAAGATCTCTTATCCTTTGAAACGACATGGAGGGAACTGGAGAGTATTTTCCTAAGCAAAACAAGCCAAGCAGAGAAAGACAAATATCACATGATCTCACTCATTTATGGAATCTAATAAACATCACAGTCTGGGGAACAAGGTAGACCCAGAGATGTGAAAGTGGGGTAGAGACTGACAACCCTCAGAAGAAGGGGTAAAGGAGGGAGGGAAGAGATAAACCACAGAACTTATGCGCATGTATGCATAACTGATGGACATGGACAACAAAGCTGGGGACGGGGTGGGGGGTTGGGGAGGAGGGTGTCAATGGGGAAAAAAGGAGAAACATCTGTAACAAAAATAAATTCAAAAAAAAACTTAAAAATAAGTGAAAAGGCTATCACTGAAAAAAAAAAAAAAAGACACTACAAGAAAAGAAAACTGCAGGCCAATATCCCTGATGAACACAGTTGCCAAATCTTTAACAAATATTAGCAAATCAGATCCCGAGATACATCAAAAAAAGTATTCATCATGACCAAGTGGGATTCACCCCAGGGATGCAAGGCTGGTACAATATTGACAAATCAATAAATGTGATACACCATGTAAGCAAAATAAAAGACAAAAACCAGATAATCTTATCACTAGATGCTGAAAAAGCATTCCACAACATCCAGCACCCATTTCTGATAAAAACATGCAGCAATGTGGGAATAGAGGCATCATATCTTGATATAATAAAGGCCATATATGAAAAACCTACAGCCAATATCATACTCAATAGGCAAAAACTAAAAGCATTTCCCTTAAGAACAGGAAAAAGACAGGGATGCCCACTTTCACCACTCTTATTTAACATAGCACTGGAAGTCATAGCTACAGCAATTTGGTGTGAAAACAAAATGAAACGGATCCAAATTGGAAAGAAGGAAGTGAAATTGTCATTATTTGTAGATGACATGATATTATACATAGAAAACCCTAAAGATTTCATCAAAAATCTACTAGATGTAATAAATGAATTTGGCAAAGTAGCAGGATACAAAATTAACGTCAAGAAATCGACAGCATTCTTATCCACCAATGATGAACTCACAGAAGGAGAAATAAAAAAACAATCCCATTTACCATTGTGGCAAAAAAATTAAGATACCTAGGAATAAACGTAATCAAAGAAGTAAAGGCCCTCTTCATAGAAAACTACAGGTCATTGAAAAAAGAAATAGAGATATAAAAAGTTTATAGCTTGTTTATGGATTAGAAGAATTATCATTAAAATGTCCATACTACCCAAAGCAATCTATAGATTCCCGTCAACATACCAATGACGTGTTTCACAGAACTAGAACAAATACTCCAAAAGTTATACGAAACCAAAAAATACCCCAAATAGCCACAGCAATATTGAAAAAGAACAACAAAGTAGGAGGCATCACAGTACCTGATATCAGGTTATACTACAAAGTCACTGTAATCAATACAGCCTGGTACTGGCACAAGAACAGGCATATAGATCAATTGAACAGAACAGAGAACCCTTAAATTGACCCAAGACAATATGATCAGTTAATTTTTGACAAAGTTGGCAAGAGCATACAGTGGAGTCAAGACAGCCTCTTTAATAAATGGTGTTGGGAAAATTGGACAATTATATGCAAAAAAATGAAACTAGACAACTACCTTACACCATACACAAGAATAAACTCAAAATGAATAAAAGATAGAAATATGACTCGCGAATTCATAAAAATCCTAGAAGAAAATGCAGGCAACAAAATTTCAGACATCACATGCAGCAGAATTTTCACTGATACAACACCTAAGGCAAGAGAAAAAAAGGAAAAAATGAACACATGGGACTACATCAAACTCAAAAGCTTCTGCACAGCAAAAGAAACCATCAAAATGGAAAGGGAACCCACTGTGTGGGAGAGCACAATTGCCAACGATACGTCAGATAAGAAGCTAATTTCCAAAATATATAGAGTACTCATACAACTCAACAAAAGGATACAAAAAAAAAATTTTAAAATGGACAGAGGACCTAAGTAGACACCTCTTTAAACAGGATATACAAATGGCCAAGAGACATATGAAGAAATGTTCAACGTCACTAATCATCAGAGATGCAAATTAAAACAACTATGAGGTATTACCTCACACCTGTCAGAATGGCTGCCATCAACAAATCATCAAATAACAAGTGCTGGCAAGGGTGTGGAGAAAAGGGGACTGTAGTACACTGCTAATGGGAATGTAGACTGGTGCAGCCACTATGGAGTGCATTATGGTGTTACCTCAAAAAATTAAAAATTGAATTGCCATTTGACCCAGTGATCCCACTTCTAGGAATATATCCTAAGAAGCCTGAAACTCCAATCAGGAAAAATATATGTACCCCTATGTTTAGAGCAGCACTATTTACAATAGCTAATATCTGGAAACAGCCCAAGTGTCCATCAATAGATGAGTTGATAAAAAAGCTGTGGTACATATACAGAATGGCATACTATGCAGCTGTAAGAAAGAGAGATCTCTTATCCTTTGAGATGACATGGAGGGACCTGGAGAGTATTATCCTAAGCGACACAAGCCAATGAGAGAAAGAACAATATCACATGATCTCGCTTTTTTGTGTGGAATATAATGAACAAAACAAACTGATGAACAAAATAGACCCAGAGACATAGAAGTAGGGTTCAGACTGACAAACCTCAAAATAAGGGGTTGGGGGGGGGAGCGGGGAGGGAAGAGATAAACCACAGAAGTTATATACATGTATTTGTAATCATAGAAATAAACACCAACGCTGGGGACTGGGCAGGGTGAGGGAGATCGGGAGAAGGGTGTCAATGAGGGAAAAAGAAGAAACATTTGTAACAAAAATAAATTAATAAAAAAAAAATAAAGAAAATAATGAAAGGCAAGGGTCTGAATCCAAGACTACACTATCCAGCAAGGCTATCATTCAAAATTGGGAATCCATATAATGGGTTCCCTTTCCATTTTGATGCTTGTTTCTTTTGCTGTGCAGAATCTTTTTAGTTTGATGTAGCCCCATTTATTCATTTTTTCCTTTGTTTCTCTTGCCATAGACATTGTATCAGTAAAAATTCTGCTGCGTGTGATGTCTGAAATTTTGTTGCCTACATTTTCTTCTAGGATTTTTATGAATTCACCAGTCACATTTAAGTCTTTTATCAATTTTGAGTTTATTCTTGTGTATGGTGTAAGTTGGTGGTCTAGCTTCATTTTTTTGCATATAGCTGTCCAATTTTCCCAACACCATTTATTGAAGAGGCTGTCTTTACTCTGCGGTATGCTCTTGCCACCTTTGTCAAAAATTAATTGATCATATTGTCTTGGGTCAATTTTTGGGTTCTCTGTTCTGTTCCATTGATCTATATGCCTGTTCTTGTAACAGTACCAAGCTGTTTTGAGTAAAATGGCTTTGTGGTATAACCTGATATCCAGTATTGCTATCTCTCATACTTTGTTGTTCTTTTTTAAGATTGCTGTGGCTTTTGGGGGTCTTTTATTGCTCCATAAAACTTTTGGAGTATTTGTTCTCGTTCCATGAAATATGTTATTGGTATTTTAATGGGGATTGCATTGAATCTTTAGATTGCTTTGGGTAGTGTGAACATTTTAATGATGTTAATTCTTCTAATCCATGAACAAGGTATATGCTTCCACTTTTTATATCTTCCTCTATATCTTTTTTCAGTGTCCTGTATTTTTCTGAGAACAGGTCCTTCACTTCTTTGCTTAAGTTTTTTTCTAGGTATCTTAGTTCTTTTTGCTGCAATGGTAAATGGCATTGTTTTTTCAGTTTGTCTTTTTGTGAGTTCATTATTAGTTTATAAAAATGTCTTCAATTTCTTGACATTAATTTTGTAGCCTGCTACTTTGCCAAACTCATTTATTAGCTCTATCAGATTTTTGATAGAGTCTTTAGGGTTTTTTATGTACAAGATCATGTCTTCTGCAAATAATTAGAGTTTAACTTCCTCCTAATTTGGATCCCTTTTATTTTTTCCTTCTTGTCTAATTGCTGTGGCTAAGACTTCCAGTACTATATTAAATAAGAGTGGCAAAAGTGGGCATCCCTGTTTTATTCCTATTCTTAAGGGAAATACTTTCAGTTTTTGCACATTGAGTATGATGTTGCCTGTAGGTTTGTCCTATATGGCCTTTATTATGTTGAGAAATAATTTCTCTATTCCCACATTCCTGAGCATTTTTATTAGAAATGGGTACTGGATTTTGCTGAATGCTTTTTCAGCATCTAGTCATACGGTTTTTATCTTTCATGTTGTTTATGTGGTGTATCACACTTTTTGATTTACGAATATTGTACCAGCCTTGCATCCCTGGGATGAATTCCACTTGGTCATGGTGAAAAAATTTTTTGATGTATTGCTTGATCCGATTTGCTGATATTATATTAAGGATTTTGGCATCTATGTTCATCAGGGATATTGGCCTGTAGTTTTCTTTCTTTGTAGTGTCTTTATCTGGTTTTGGAATTAACATTTGCTGGCCTCATAAAATGAGTTTGGTTATCTTCCTTCTTCTTGGATTTTTTGGAATAGTTTGAGGAGAATGGGTGTTTGATCTTCCTTGAATGTTTGTAAAACTCCCCCATGAAGCCATCCAGGCCTGGGCTTTCATTTGCTGACATTTTCTTGATTACATCTGCAATTTCCTTAGTTATTATTGGTCTGTTCAAGTTTTCTATCTCACAATTCAGTGTTTCTAGAAATTTGTCCATTTTGCCTAGATTGACCAATTTGTTGGCATATAATTGTTCATAGTATTTTTTAATGATCGGTTGTATTTCTGTGGAGTCAATTGTTACTTCTCCTCTTTTGTTTCTGATTTTCTTTATTTGTGTCCTTTCTTTTTGTTTCTTGGTGAGTCTGGCTAAGGGTCCATCAATCTTGCTTATCTTTTCAAAGAACCAACTCTTGATTTTATTGATTTTTTAGTCTTTTTGTCATTTATTTATGTTGTGACCTTTACTATTTCTTTCCTTTTACTTGTTCAGTGTTTTCTTTTTGTTTACTTTCTAGTTCTTTAAGTTGTAGGGTCAGAAAGACAATTAGAAATTTTTCTTGTTTCTTGAGGTCGGCCTGTAATGCTATGAACTTCCCTCTCAGGACTGCTTTTGCTGTGTCCCATAGATTTTGTGTTGTTGTGTGTTTTCATTAGTTTCCAGGAAGTTGTTAATTTCTTCCTTGATCTTCTTGGTAACCCATTCGTTGTTTAACAACATGCAATTTAGCCTGCATATGTTTGAATGTTTTTGCTGTAATTGATTTATAGTTTTATGCCATTGTGATCTGAGAAGATATTGGATATGATTTCAATCTTCATGTACTTGTGGAGACTTAGTTTGTGTCCTAACGTGTGGTCTATCTTTGAGAATGTCCTATGTGCATTTGAGGAGAATGTGAATTGTGCAGTTTTGTGATGTAATTCTCTGTATATATCTATTATATCCATTTGATCTAGTGCATCATTTAGAGTCTCTGTTTACTTGTTGATTTTTTGTCTAGAGGATTTATCCAGTAATGTCAGTGCAGTGTTGAAGTCCCCTGTTATGAATTGTATTGCTGTTAATTTGTCCTTTGAAGTCTTCCAGAAGTTTTTTTATGCATTTTGGTGCTCCTATGTTGTGTGCATATATATTTACCAAAGTTATATCCTCCTGTTGGATAGATCCTTTCATTATTATGTAGTGCCCTTCTTTGACTCTAGTTTTGGTCTTCATTTTGAAATCTATTTTATCAGATATGGGTATTGCTACCCCAGGTATTTTTTTCCTTTCTGTTTGCTTGAAAAAAATTTTGTTCATCCCTTCAGTTCGATTTTCCCTATGATTTGTCTCTATTTTAGTTGTAATTTGAGTTTGGTCCTGGGAGATGATCTGTAGCTTCCATTCACTCTGCCACCATCTCAAAACCTGAACTTTGAAGCCTACAATTTCCAAGAGACATTTTCTCAAGGTATTTTTTTAAAACTTCCTCCTTGATTAATTTGAAAAGATATCTGCACCCCTGTATTCATTGAAACATTATTAACAATACCCAAGATATAAAAACAACCTAGGTATCCACTGTTAGATAAGTGGATATGTGTGTGTGTGTGTGTGTGTGTGTGTAAGTACAGTGAGATATTAATTATTCAGCAGTAAAAAATAAAATCTTGCTATTTATGACAACATAGGTAACCTACCTACTGGGTATTATGTTAAGTGAAATAAGTCTGAGAAACATAAATATCATATGATTTCACTTATATGTGGAATCTAAAAACACAAAACAAAGAAACAAACCAACCAGAAACAGCCTCATGGATACAGAGAACTATCTGATGGCTGCCAGAGGTGAGGGGTGTAGGAGGTTGAATGTAAAAGATGAAGAGGAATAAAAGATACAAACTTCCAGTTATAAATAAGTTACATAAATGTAATGTACAGCACAAAGAATATAGTCAATAATATTGTAATAACTCTAGTAGGTAGCAGGGGGAGAAAATTCTAGGTTAAAACAGAAATTAGATCATAGTGAACAGGTCTTATCTGGAAATCTTTATTTTAAAAGTTTATAAAGTTATACTCTCCCCGTGCAAAAAAAAAAAGAAAAAGAAAACTGTAAAATGTCAGGGAATTACTGCAAAATATGCCAGCCACTATTGACAACTGATACTGATGAAATAATATATGCATGATACCTGATATTTTTTTTCATTTCAATTTATTATTGTTGGTTGACTTTATTGCAGATGTACCCCAATTTCCCCACCCTTTTGCCCACCTGAACCCAGTCCCCACTGCCCCTTCCCTTGGCCCTCACCACACTGTTGCCTGTGTCCACAAGCTATGCATATATGTTAATTAGCTAATCCCTTCGAATTCCTTCAATCAGTCCCCCACAAACCCTCTCCTTACTGAAATTTGTCATTATAGTCGTCCCTCGTTTATCACGGTTAATCCATTCCAGGCTCTAGAGGTTGCACCTGGTGTTGAAGAATTCCTGGGGTGCTCGAATACATAGGCCTACAGTCCACACGTACAGTAATTTTAATTTTAATTGTAATACAGGGGTGTATAATTGACTCAGACAACCGAGCACGTGCTGTATCATTTTCACTGTCTCGATCAACTTTTTAATGAATGTATTTGAAAAAACCACGATAGAGTGAAGCCACGAAAGTTGAAGCGCAAAGTGGCGAGGGACGACTGTAGTGGGTTCTATATAATCATGCCTCTGGTTCTATTTTGCTTGTCAGGTTATGTTGTTCATTAGATTCCACATATTAATGAAATCATATGGTATTTTTCTTTTACTGACTGGCTTATCTCAGCATAATAATCTCCAGCTCCATCTATGCTGTCACGAAAGAGAGGCTTTTTTTTTTTTACAGCCACGTAGTATTCCATTGTGGTTTTTCTTTTTTTTAAGTGCTTTTATATGCACTCATCTACTGATGGGCACTTGGGCTGTTTCCAGATCTTGGCTATTGTAAATAATGGTGCTATGAACAAAGAGGTGCATATATTCTTTCTAAGATGTGTTTTGGGATTCTTAGGCTATATTCCCAGGAGTGGAATCACTAGGTCAAATGGCAATAACGTTTTTAATTTTTTGAGGAAACTCCATACTGTTCTCCACAGTGGCTGCACTAGTCTGCATTCCCACCAGCAGTGTACTAGTGTTCCCTTTTCTCCATATCCTCTCCAGCACTTGTTATTGGTTAATTTATTGATAGTAGCCTTTCTCATAGGTGTGAGGTGATACCTCATTGTAGTTTTAATTTGCATCTCACTGATTAATGACACTGAACATTTTTTTCTTATGTATCTTGGCCATCTGTATGTCCTCTTTGGAGAAGTGTCTATTAAGATCTTTTACCTATTGTTTCATTGGATTATGTGTCTATCTGGTGTTGAGTTGTATAAATTCTTTATGTATTTTAGAGATTAGTCTCTTATCAGATGAAACATTGACAAATATATTCTCCCATACAGTGAGTTCCTTTTTATTTTGCTCATGGTTTCTTTTGCTGTACAGAGCTTTTTATTTTAATGTAGCCCCATTTGTTTATTTTTTTTTCATGTGTTTCCCTTGGCCTGAGACATATCAGCAAACATATTGCTCCAAGAGATGTCTGATATTTTTTTACTGCCTATGTTTTCCTGTAGAATTTTTATGGTTTTATGACCTACATTAAGTCTTTTATTCATTTTGATTTTTTGAGAAAATCTTATTCTCGTGTATGGTATAGTAAGGTGGTCTAGCTTCATTTTTAACATGTATCTGTCCAATTTTTAAAACACCATTTATTGAATAGACTATATTTATCCCATTGTATGTTTTTGCCTACTTTGTCAAATATGAATTGACCATATTGGTGTGGGTTGATTTCCGGGGTCTCTGATCTGTTCCATTGATCTATATGCCTGACCTTGTTTTTGTGCCAGTACCAGGCTGTTTTGGTTACAATGGATTTGTAGTATAGTTTGATATCTGGTACTGTGATCCCTCCAATTTTGCTCTTCTTTCTCAGGATTGCTGTAGCTATCTGGGGTCTTTTTGGTTTCATATAAATTTTTGGAATATTTGTTCTAGATCTATGAAGTATGCTGATGGTACTTGAATAGGCATTGCATTGAATCTATAGAGTGCTGTGAGTAATATGGACATTTAATAATGAGTTTTCTTCCTATCCAAGAACATGGTATATGCTTCTACTTGTTTGCATCTTCCTTCCTTTCTTTCTTTCTTCAATGTCTTGTAGTTTTCTGAGTGCAGGTCTTTTACCTCCTTGGTTAAGTTTATTCCTATGTACCTTACCTTTTTGTTGTTGTTGCAATAGTAAATGGGATTGCTTTCTTATTTTCTCTTTCTGATAGTTCATTATTGATATACAAAAATACCACTGATTTCTGGATATTAATTTTGTATCCTGGTACTCTGCAGAATTTATTAGATCTAGTAGTTTTTTGGTGGATTCTTTATTGTTTTCTATGTACAATATAATGTCATCTGCAAATAATAACAGTTTTATTTCCTCCTTTCCAATTTGGGTGCCTTTTATTTCTTTTTCTTGTCCAATTGCCGTGGCTAGGTCTTCCAGCACTGTTGAATAAGGGCAGGGAAGCTGAATATCCCTATCTTGTTCCCGATCTTAAGGAAAATGCTTTTATTTTTTTCCCATTCAGTATGTTATTGACTGTAGGTTTTTTATATATGGCCTTTATTATGTTGAGGTATGATCCAGCTAGTCCCACCTCGCTGAGAGTTTTTATCATAAATAGGCGATGGATTTTATCAAATGCTTGTTCTGTATCTATTGATATGATCATGTGATGTTTAGCATTCATATTTTTTTTATGTGAAGTATCACATTTATTGATTTGTAAATACATACCAGCCTTGCATCCCCAGAATAAATACCAATTGGTCATGGTGTGTGATCTATTTAATGTAATAATGCTGGATCTGGTTTTCTAATATGATGTTGAAGATTTTAGCATCTATCTTCATCAGGGATATTGGCCTATAATTTCCTGCCTGTGGCATCTGATTTTGAAATTAGGATAAAGAGTTTGAAAATCTTCCCTCCTTTTGAATTTTTTGGAATAGTTTTAGGAAGATAAGTGTTATTTATTCTTTGAATGTTTGGTAAAATTCACCTCTGAAGCCACTTGGTCCTGGACTTTTGTTTGCTGGGAGTTTTTTTTGTTTGTTTGTTTTTTACTGCTTCAGTTTCATTAGTTGATATCAGTCTATTCAAGTTTTCTGATTCTTCCTTATTTAGTTTTGAAAGATTGTATGTTCTAGGAATTGTCCATTGTCCAAATTGTTGGCATATGGTTGTTTATAGTTTTTTCTTACAATCCTTTGTATTTCTGTGATGTCAGATGTTACTTCACCTCTTCCATTTCTGATTTTATTTGTTTGGGTCCTCTGTTTCTTGGTGAGTCTGGCTAAAGGTTCATCAATCTTATCTTTTCAAAGAACCAACTCTTGGTTTCATTTGTATTTGTATTGTCTTCTTAGACTATGTCATTTATTTCTGCTTTGATGTTCATTTCCTTCCTTCTGCTTACTCTGGGCTTTTCTTGTTATTTTTCTAGTTCTTTTAGGTGTAAGGTTAGATGATTTTTATTTAAGATTTTTCTAGTTCCTCGAGGTAAGCCTGTAATGCCATAAAGTTCCCTCTTAGGACTGCTTTCACTGTACCCCATAAATTTTGGTTTGTTGCATTCATTTTCCTTAATTTCCTGGTAATTTTTTTTTTTTTTAATTTCATCCTTGATCTCCTTGGTAACCCATTCTTTAATAACATGCTATTTACTCTCTATGTGTTTAAGTGTTTTTCAGGGTTTTTTTTTTTTTTTTTTTTTTTTTTTATTGTAGTTGATTTCTAATATCATGCCATTGTGATTCAAGATGTTTGAAATGATTTTAATCTTTTTGAATTCATTAAGACTTAGTTTGTGTCCTAACATATGATCTATCTTTGAGAATGTTCCATGTGCATTGAGAAGAAATTATATTCTGTGGCTTTGGGATGCAATGTTCTGTAAATATAAATACATCTGATAGTGTGTCATTTAAGGTTGCTGCTTCCTGGTTGATATTGTGTCTGGAGGATCTATTCAATGGTGATAGTGGGGTGTTAAAGTCCCATACTATAACTGTATTGCTGTTAATCTCTCTCTTAAAGTCTACCAGTAATTTTTTAATATATGTAAGTGCTCCTATATTGGGTGCACATATTTACAAGAGGTATTTGCTCTTATTGGATTGATCCTTTTGATATTATATAGTGACTTTCCTTGTCTCGTTATAGATTGTCTTTTTAAATTTAATTTGTCAGATATGAATATTGCTACCCCCAACTCTTTTTTTCATTTCCATTTGCATGGAATATTTTTTCTATCCCTTCACTTTCAGTGTGTGTGAATCTTTTGTTCTGAGGTGGATCTCTTGTAGACAGTATATAGTTATGTATTCTTACCCATTCAGCTAACCTAGGTCTTTTGATTGGAGCATTTAATCAATTTACATTTAAGTTATTATTGATATGTACTTATTTATTGCCATTTTTATTCTTTATGCCTATGTTCATCTTTCTATTAATTCTTCTTCTTAAAGCAATCCCTTTACCATTTCTCCCAATGCTGGTTTGGTGGTACTTACTGAATTCCTTTAGCTTTTATTGTCTGGTAAACTCTTTATTTTGCCTTCAATTTTAAAGATAGCCTTGCTGGACAGAGTAGCCTTGGTTGTAGTTCCTTGATTTTCATTACTTTGAATACTTCATGCCAGTCTTTTATGGCCTGACGTGTTTCTGTTGAAAAATCAGCTGACAGCCTTATGGGAATGCCCTTCTAGGTAACTGTTTCTTTTTTGCTGCCTTTAAGATTCTCTGTCTTTAACCTTTACCATTTTAATTTTGATGTGTCTTAGTGTGTATCTCTTTGGGTTCATCTTGATTGATATTCTCATTGCTTCCGAACTTGTGTGACTTTTTCCTTTACCTGGTTATGGAAATTTTCTTTCTCTATTTCTTCAAAAATGTTTTCTATTCCTTGCTCACTTTCTTCTGTTACCCCTATGATGTGGATATTGTTACATTTCAAGTTGTCCCAAAACTCCCTTTCAACTATCTTCATTATTTTTTTTATAAATTTTTTTTTTTTGCCTTTATTGAGTTTACAGAGAAGTGAGAGGGAGATAGAAATGAGAGAGCATCAATTGGCCACCTCCTGCATGCCCCCCACTGAGGATCAGGTCTACAACCTGGGCATGTGTCCTGACCAGAAATCGAACTGGCGACCTCTTCTTGGTGCATGGGTCAACACTCAGCCACTGAGCCACACCGGCTGAACTATACTCATTTTTTAAAAATTATTTTTGTTGCTCTAATTTGGTGTTTTTTCAACCCTGTCTACCAATTTGCTGATTTGATCTTCTGCTTCATCTAGCCTACTTTTTATTCCTTCCAGTGTATTCTTGCTGTCAGATACGGTATTCTTCATTTCTGACTGGCTGTTATTCATGGTGTCTATTCCTTTTTTATGCTGATATAATTCACACTAAGTTTCTTGTAGTTGCCATTAAGTCCTTGTGGTTCTCACTTAGTTATTTGGGCATCCTTATAATAACTACATTCAATTCTATGTGTGATACATTTACTGCCTCCATTTTACTTAGGTTTTTTTTTTTTTCCTAGAGATTCCTCCTTTTCTTTAATTTGGGGGTTATCTGTCTTCACATTTTAGCTGTCTCTTTGTCTTTGTCTATATATTTAATAGTACTATGCCTCCCAGTCTTCATGAGGTGGCCTTATATAGTTAAGTGTCCTGTGGAACCAAGTGGTGCAGTCTCCTTGATCTCCTGAGCTAGATGCTCAAGGAATGCCCCTTGTATGGGTTATTTGAGCTATCCTGTTGTAAATGGGTTTTGATTGTTGTTGTCCCCATTTGTGAGTGTGATTTCCCCTCTGGCTGGCTGTGAGGCTCAACCCCAAGCAAATCATTCATGTTGTACAGGTGGTGACAGAACAAAACAAGAAACAAAACAAAAACAAAAAATACCAACAATAACAAAAAAAGAAAAAATTAGGAAAGAGAACAAGAATAATAAAAGAAAAAAAAGATATGAGGAGAAAAAATGGGAAGAAAATATATGAAAAGTAAGAAAACAATAATGTAGACTAGGAAAAAAATAATAGTTAAAAAAAAGAGAATGAAAGGCAGATAAAAATAAAGGAAGCAATAAGATATAGAAAAAAAAGAGAAAAAAATAATAAAGCTATAAAAAATAAAGAAGACAATGGGAAAAAAACAACAAAGTAGAGTTTGTCTTAGCAGAGTTTGCTGGGATCTCCCTTTGGATCTTGTTTTTATGTTGTTTGAGGCTGACTGTTGTTTGTGTTCCACTTGCAGGCCTACTGGGAGGTAATCTGGTGCTAGCCATTGGTAGAAGCTAACCACGTTCAGCTCTCAGCAACCTGTTTGTAGCTTCAAGCAATGTACAGTATATGGCTGCTTCTGCCGGGTTTGGCTGCACACTAGAGGGGCCAAGCTGCACTCCTAGTCTGGCTTTATAGTAGCACAGAGCCCAGGGGCAAGTCAGCAAAAGACCCAATGCACCTCAGGATCTGCCTCTGTGCACGTACACCTGCTGGCCATCTGTCAGACTGTCATTGAAAAGGCTGTTTTTGAATGGGCTTTTGAAAAAATTGGGAGGATGGAACCTCTGGATCTCCTGTGAGGGGGAGGTGCCATTCAGACTTCAGGGAAGATGGTGGATACATTCCCTCATCCCATAATCACACATCTGAGTCTGTCCTGGAATATTTCCCTGACCCTGTAGGTAAGCTGGTGGGGTCTGCCAGAAGCCGGTAGTTTCTATCAGCTCTCCTGTGAGGGGAAAGCACCAGATTCCCAGGAAACTGAGGGAATGGCCTCACCCCAAAGCCAGTCACTAACGCCACTTGAGTTTGCCCAGACCTGCAGGCTGGCTGGCACCTTCTCAGCAAGGGGTTGAGATGCAGAGTGGGGGTGGGATTCTAGAGGGTAGAGTGAGCTGTATTCCAGAGGGTAGGTTAATTGTCTTTCCCCAGGCTGCTGCTGCTGGGAGGGGCTTGTGCTTCTCAGGAAAAATGGCTGCTACAGTATCTGGGGGAAGGTGGGGGGCATTAACTGAGCACAGGTATCCTAGCAGCCACTCTCTTAAATCTATCCCTATTGCCTCTCACCCCAGACTCGCCTCAGGCAACTCCAGTCTGCACCGTCTTCCCTCCATCAAAGCCCAGGATGGAGGGCTGCAAAAGGAAATTCTGCACTCTGGCCATCTGAGGTGGTTTCTAACCTTCCTTGTTTAAAGGTCTCCCCTTCGGGTAGTCTTCAGTTGGTAGTTCAGGGTGAATGTTCCTCAATTTAGTTTTATATCCACTTTGGTTCTGGGAGGAGGTGCGAGAAAGATCTACCCACTCCACTGCCACTTGAAAACTCCTGATACCTAACATTTTATAAATATTCATAATGTAGGAAAAACATAAATAACTGTTATTTTATTTAAGGACTCATTTTTTGGACAGCATTTCATTGGAGATAAAAATGCACTGTTGCTAGGAAAATAAACAATTTTTTGGAAAGTTCTTGGAAAGTGCAAATCACTTTGTAGTCCCGGAGCAGAACACAGGTTGTGGATGATCTTGGCCTGCACCTTGCTTGAGGCCCCAGAGCCAGCACACCCGGTGGACAGCTTCAGACCACACAGAATCACCACCCACCTCCACAAGAGACACACTCAAGGAATGGACTCAGCAGGTACCTGAGATCCACTGAAGTAAATCCTGCACAGGTTGGCCCTTGCACAGCTGATCCTCCATGGTGGTCATCATGGCCAGTCTTCACAACTGATCAGCCTAGGGGTATAACTCTCCCATTGACATGCCAACAGCAATCAAGGCTCATCTACAACAGGATAGTATACACAACCCACATGGCCCTGGGGGTGTGGGATAGAGGGGTTGGGGAGGGTGGCACAGAGCATCTGGAGTGCCAGCTCAGGTGACCTGGAAGGCTGTGCCACTGGGCCCTACAGGACACCTACTTTATAAGGCCACTCTACCAAGACTGGGAGACATAAAAGCTCTACCTAATACACAGAAACAAACACAGGGAGGCAGCCAGAATGAGGATACAGAGAAACATGACCCAAATAAAAGAACAGAACAAAACTCCAGAAAAATAACTAGAAAAAATGGAGACAAGCAATGTACCAGGTGCAGAATTCAAAACACTGGTTATAAGGACGTTCAAGGAACATAGGGGAAGAGAAGAGGAACTTAGTGAAAACTTTAACAAAGAGATAGGAAACATAAAAATGGATATAGAAAACTTAAAAAAGAACCAATCAAATATGAAGAATACAATAACTGAAATGAAGAATATATTACAGGGAATCAACAGTAGAGTACATGAAGCAGAGGACCAAATCAGCGATTTGGAAGATAAGGAAGCAGAAAGCAGCCAATCAGAACAGCAAAAACAAAAACAAACAAACAAAAAAACAAGAGTTGAAAAAATGTAAGGAGACTCTGGGACAATTTCAAGTGCACCAACATGTGCATTATGGGGGTGCTGGAAGAAGAGACAGAGCAAAACAATAAAAACTTCTTTGAAAAAATGACAGAAAACTTCCCTAACCTGGTGAAGGAAATAGACATACAAGTTCAGGAAGTGCAGAGACCCAAACAAGATGAACCCAAAGAAGCCCACACCAAGAAATATCATAATTAAAATGGCAAAGATGAAAGACGAAGAGAGACTCTTAAAAGAAACAAGAGAAAAGCAATTAGTAACCGATAAGGACACTCCAAGACTGTCAGCTGATTTCTGAACAAAGCCTTTGCTGACCAGAAGTGATTAGCATGAAAGATTCAAAGTGATGAAAAGCAAGGACCTACAACCAAGATTACTCTACCCAGCAAAGCTATCATTTAGAATCAAAGGAAAGATAAAGAACTTCTCAGAGAAGAAAAGGATAAGCAGTAAAGCACCACCAAACCAGTATTATAAGAAATGTTAGCTTTCTTTAAGATAAAAAATATGAACAATAAAATGGCAATAAATAAGTATCTTTCAACAATTATTTAAAATGCTCAAAAGACATATGGTAGCTGAATGCATAACAAGACCTTTACATATATGGTCTATAAGAGAATTCCGATCCAAAGACACACACAGAATGAAAGTAAAGGGATGGAAAAATATTTCATGAAAATGGTAATGAAAAAAAAATGCTGGGGTAGCCATACTTATATCATACTTTAAAACAAAGGCTATGCCCTGGCTGGTGTGGCTCAGTGGTTAGAGCATCGGCCCGCGGACCGGAGAGTCCCGAGTTCAGTTCCCACTAAGGGCACATACCTCAGTTGCAGTTTGTTCCCGGCCCCGGTTGGGGTCGTGTGGGTGGCAACCAGTCGATGTGTCTCTCTCACGTCGATGTTTCTCTCTTTCTCTTCCTCCCTCTCTCCCTCCAGCTCTGTCTGAAGATACATGCAAAAATGTCCTCAGGTGAGGATAAAAAAATAAATAAAATAAAACAAAGGCTATAACAAGAGACATAGAAGGATTCAGCAATTCCATTTCTCGGTATTTATCCAAATAACCCCAAAACACTGAATTGAAAAGACATATGTGTCCATATGTTCATTGCAGCATTATTTACAATAGCCAAGATATGGAAGCAACCTAAGTGCCCATTGATAAATGAATGGAAAAAGAAATGATGCATATATATAATGGGACATGATTGAGCCATAAAAGAATGAAATCTTGTCATCTGTAACAACATGGATAAATCTAGAGGGTATTGTGCTGAGTGAAATAAGTCAAATGATTTCACTTATATGTGGAATCTAAAAAACAAAATGAACAAGCAGAACAGGAACAGACTCAGACTCATAGAGACAGAGAACATTTTGAAGGTTGCCTAATGGGAAGGGGTTTAGGGAATGGGTGAAGAGGAAGGGATTAAGAAGTACAAATTGGTAGTTACAGAATAGTCATGGGGAGTATAGACAATAATATTGTAATAACTATAATGGTGTCAGATGGGTAATAGATTTATCTGGCTGATCATTTTGTAAATTATGTCTAATCATGTGGTTGTAAACAAGAAACTAATATAATACTGTACGTCAACTGTAAAAAAAGTAAAAAATAAAAAAATATATTTTTTTTAAAAAAGGAAAAGTTAATTCTGCTTAATGCAGGGATGAAACCTATCTCCTAGTATACCAGTGTATGTGTGTGTGTGTGTGGGGGGGGGAGGGGGGGGACGGGGGGTGGAGATAAAGATTTATCCAATATTATTTAGAGGGCTCAAATACAGTCTTAAAATCTATTTTAGCATACCACTTATGCCCCTAGCACATCTTTTCCTTCCTTCAAAAAAACAAAACTATGTTTTAGCTTTTTTAAAAAATACCCACCCATGGATATGTTTTTATTGATTTTTAGAGAGAGAGAGAAGGAATCATCATTGTGACAAAGAAACATCCATAGTTTGCCTCCTATATACACCCCAACCAGAAATGGAACCGGCAAAAGTAGGTATGTGCCCTGACCAGTAATTGAACCCACAACCTTTTGGTAGACAGGATGATGCTCCAACCAACTGAGCAACCTGGCCAGAGCTGGTTTAGCTTCTTAAGTGACATACCCATCAACCAGAAATCTTTTACAGCAATCTCTTTAAGCTATAAAAATGTCATGCAAACAAACTGACAAAATATATCAATATAGAATGAAAACATACAATTTAAGTTATTTTAGGCATTTTTATTTAATAAATAACTTCAGTAAACAGCATTGTAAAAAGTGAATTGTTAAAATTAAAAGGCACTTAAAATAAGATTGTGACTAGTATGAAACAAAAGGGGCAACTCAAACGGTGAGGAGTAAATATACAGTGGTCTGTTATATAGCACTAACTGCAAATATGACTAGTATAGTGATAGCTGTTGTTTAAGCCACAGTACAACTTCACATGTTCATTTAAAGGGCAAATTTACAGCTAAAACATCAAAGAAAAAGTACTGATTTAAAAAAAAGTCTTACCTCAAAATTGTAAATACATTAAATGATTAGAAGTGGTGATAAAAAGCACCAGGCTTTAAACAAAACAAAATAAAATAAAATCACCCAAAAGCCCCCAATTCAAAAAAATACTATGTAAATTAAGGCTTTAGGTAAATAATGCTAAATTAAGGAGTTTTTGCAGGCAATTCCCCAATACTTTTATCCAAGGCTTGAATTTATAAACAGAAGGCATAAAAGTTCTAAGATTAAGTAATTAATTCTTAAAATGGCACACAGATTTTAAAGTTGTTTTCCCTTCCTAACTCACATTTTCTCATGGCCTTTGTAGATAAAATATTTCAAAACTAACTCCTAAAATATTCATCTTTCAGATATGTCATAAATCATGTCTTACAGAAAAATTACAAAATTAATTTAAAACATTCTAAGCTAAACAGTAAGATATTTACTTTGGAATTTTTTATAACTGAAAACAGACATATCTGTAAAGCTACAGAGCAGTTTGAATACTTGATTAATAAAAACTCTCATCATATTCATTAACTACTGCCCTTTCAATCATTCTAGAAATATCACTTACTCCAATAAGAGCTTGATTTCAATAGTCCAGGAAGAAAAGGTCAAAAAGGCACAACGGGACCTTAGCTGACAAGGATAACCATCCTGTCTCAAGTCTTGTCATTCCCAGGCATTGATTATAACATTATTTTCAAAATCATAAAAAAAAATTAAATTATACATATTGTACATTTTCAAAACCTACACAAGTAAAACCCATGGTGACATTGCCCTAAAGCTACCTTACTCTGTGACTATGAAAATCACTACTTTGCATTCAGTGTTGTAAAATTTGTATAGGTAGTGCTCATTTTCCCTCATACTTCGGATTGACAACAGTCGTTACGGCACTCTTATAAATAGGATTTTCACCCTAAAAAAAAAAAAAAAGCGAGAAAAATAATCAGTTACTCTGTGGTCATTTTCAGAAGTCGTTTCCATTTTATTGGTTCAGACATCACACTTAATTTTTTTAAAGGTACTAATAAAAGTTTACCCAATATGAAAAATGAAAGCTTTGCTCTACAGGTCTAAAGGTGTCCCTGGAATCTGGCATTATTTCATTCTTGAGTCCTTCCTCCTTTGGAGAGTTGATTCAAGAATGTCCTCCATAACAGAGAAAGTACTGTTATGGTTTCTCTTTTAGCTAGTTTTGAATACCTGTCTTAAGAAAGAATTAGCTCTTTTGCCACCAACTGCCTAATTTTTAAGTCTTTACTGTACACAAAAGGTGCATGATAATTAATGGGCATCCTTGGCTTTCATTTCTGTGAGGGAGGGAGGTTCAGCTAAGGTTCTTCCATAAAAGTTACTGCCTAGGAGAGTTCTAGGGTAAGGCTGTCAGTGTCACTGAGGGCACTAGCACCTCCACCAAGTCACCACATTGCCAAATTTGCTTAGAATGTTAACAAACATAATTACCATTCTTCACAAAATAATAATTATTTTTCAATATTGTACTGGTGAAATGTTTTATTTTTATTGCAATACCATATTTACTAAAGAGTATTGAGATCAAGTTCAGTAAATGACTCTAAGCCATAAACACAAAAGATCTTTCAAGATCCAAAAATATATTGAGTGATGTTTTAAGCAGGAAAATAACTTAAAAAAAAAAAGAAGTAAAACATTAAAAAGAAAAAAAAAATCATGATGGGCAGCTCAGGTTAAGAAAAATAAAAACTTTAAATAAAAAAGGAAAATAATGTACAACCTCACACTACCATTTTCTTTAAAAAGTCTCATGCTAATTGATACATTCAAATATCTGCTATATATAGCATTCTTTCTCCTCCTGTTCTTATAAACTGGAGTCGGCTTGAAAGCCAAGTGAGACATACAGCCAAATAATTCTCTATCAGAGAAAATTACAGCAGACATTTCACAATGGAGACAGAAAACGATCCTAGCAACTACATTCTTAACAAGTTATATAGTACAAATAAGTTACACTTGATATTTATATCCTCCTATCTGCATATGATAGTACTACTGCCCATTCTTTCAAATATGCTGGGGAAATAAATTACCATTTACTTAAGTTTATCTAAAATAGTGCATTAGGTAAATCTAATATTTAATACTTAAGAATTGTAAAGGAGGTACCAAAACAAAAACAAAAACAAATAATAAAAAATAAATAAATAAACAAACAAAAGAGGAAAAAATACTTATTCTTAATAATGAACCCAAAATACAATTTATATGGCAGAACTTACCTTTGGAGAAAAGTTTGCGTTTCCATATACACAAACATTTATGTTTATTATTTCAAAGTCCATTCAAACAAAAATTCAACATGCAAGGTTAGAGGTAAAATAAAACTATCTGCATTAGGTATTATTTTAAATGGAGGTAAACTAAAATAATTCAGATTAGTTTTCATTGTTCAGAACGCAACCCCACCCCTATCCCAACAAAAATGCAAAGCCTATTTAAATCAAGAGAATAGGTTATATTCATAAATGAAATCCTCTGTAGTCAGTAAAATTTCATCTTTGTGCTTACTCTGGAATAGCTGACAGGGGCAGAGACAGAATCAGCTGTACAAAATATATTAAATATACAATGCACAACTGTGGGATATTAGGAATCCATTTATTTTTACATACGCAGGGAAGAACAGACTAGACAATTTTTCAATCCACTTTAACAATTATACAGTTGATATTTTGATTTTTCTAGTGTGCCTACATGAGTCTTTGTGCTGAAATAATTACAGTGGCTGCCCATTACCCAAAATATGTTAATAACATAACTGATTGGCAAACTTTGGTCCCATATCAGAAAAGTGCTTTACAAGCCATTATTTATTTTAATTTCTTGATATTCACTCATTAATTTCTAATTTTTCTTGATAAAACTCAATATAATCTGTAGCTGTTAGTTTGTCTGGATTTCACTAATGAATAAAGACATTTTTTTACTTTTGCTTCTTGAATTATCCAAAATACTTATTTTGGCTGAAAATGTAACGTTTTAGCCAAAAATTAAGTTAGCAAAACAAATAGTTTAAGTTTCACTATTATTGATATTTTCCTTCAAAGTACAATTTAACATACAGAAAAGGTGAAAATTTCACCTTTTGGTAGTAGGATATTTTCTTCTATGAGATGTAAACCATAAGAAATCATCAATATTTGACTGTTTTTGACCTAATACAAAGAAAGAGGGAAGGAAGGAAGGAAGGAGGGAAGGAAATAAAGAAAGGGAGAAAGAAATAAATCCAAGCAACAGTTTCCTTCTAAAAATGACTTTCTGGAAAGTATTAGATAAGAAAAAGAATGTGACAAGTCTCAGACTAATATGAAAATGGACCAACCTGCCCATATATGAATCTGACTATAATTTTTTGCCATCAAATTTAACTTTGCCATTTCAAAAGTCTTAAAATCTGTTTAGAAATAAAAGGAAAATCAGACTAGTAACAGTTTCTAATATTATTGATACTTCCTATATGTCTAAAAATATTAAAGATCTTAATTGTTATTATTTTATAAGCAAAACTATAGTGTTGGTTTCTATGTAATAAAGTGATTTCCCCAATACTATGTTTGCCCAACACAGTAGTGTCACTCTAACTTACAACAACTGTCAAAAAGCTACAGTTTTCTATAAAGAGTGATCTACCTCTTCCTAACCAGGTAACAGAGTCTCCTGAAGAATATGTGATTGCTACCAGTACAATGTAGTGGATAACATGACCTGGAGTTCAAATACCTGGGTTTGAATCTCAGCTCTTCCACTAACAAGACGTGAACCTGGGTCAAGTTACCTAATCCTCCATGTGCCTATTTTCTCACGTGTGAAATGAGAATAAAAATAGTTGGGGAAGGAAATAAGAATTCTGGATCACCAGTCAGGAGAATTTGTTCTAATCACAATGTTTTTATCACAGAGTTTTAGGAGCTTATACTAAAATATGCTAAAAGCATTTCATGAAAATTCACATATAAGGAAGAATGCTGTCCACTACCAATAACAGTCAATGATAAATTCGTCATCCAGATAAAACAGAGTCATCAAAATAACTTGCCCTAGCTTACAGAAGAGGATGAGCAAGCCTTATCACAACTATGACATTTTCAACTAAGTTTTTATTTAAAACTATAATAGGATTTTTCTCTTTAATGTCTTTGTTGCCTTTTTTTATAAAGTTCAATGTTATATTTGAATATTAGACTCATTCAAAAATCAACACGAAACGTGTATATATAAATAAAAGGTCTTCTGGTTTTTAATAGAATTTCAAGTTACAATCAAGAATAATGAATCTCAAAATAGTTCTAGAACCAACAAATGTTATGCCAGGTTACATTTATTTTTGTCCATTTTGCTATTTAGATTTCACATTCATTTTTCACTATTTCAGTCTAAAACTTATATATGGTAATTTGTTCTATAAAGATAATACCATATAAAGCATTGGTCTGTAGTGAGGATTGTAACTGACATGCTGATATCATGTCAGCCAAAAACAACTACACCACACAACAGACATTACTGACTCCTTGTTCAAGATATGAAAAACTAAAGCTCTAGAAAGTGAGTGACTCACCACTATTCTACTTACTCAGTGGAAGAGCTGGGATTTCACCCTAGGCAATGTGACCACAAAGCACATTCTCTTTTCACTACAACACAGCAGCTGCATCTAGGCCATGATTATAAAGCCCTTCTAAACACTAACTCTAAATTAACACACAAAAAGAAAAGCCATAATATAGTCATATAAATAAAGCCAGACTTTTAAAAAGTAGCAATAGTGATAAAGGACACACAGTGCAATCAAATATAATGAAAGTTCACATGCAAAGACAGAAAATGAAAGAAAATACGAACGGCAACTTAGAGACCAGCTTTATGTCCATAGTTTGGATTCTTGAAATTATTAATAGGACTCTTGTAAATCGGATTTTCTTGCTAAAGTAAAAGAAATAGTTTCTAATGATTTCATCAGAAAAAACTGACATGTACAGTGTTTAAACACTATAAAAGAGAATTTTTTACTATTTTTATTCTTCTGAAATTCATTATCTTTTTAAAAAGCCCAAGTAAATTGTACTATAATGCAAATGACTAAAGTTAATTCATAATTTAAAAATACTGAAAATTGTCACAGCCTTCCTTTATCAAAAGATGAATAATACACAAGGGCCAACATCTGGCCACCCCACCTCCGACTTCAAATTTCAAAGTCCTAAATGCTAGCAGACTTTTAGCCATAAACAGTTTTAATTTTTTTTTTCCATAAAGCAAGGTTTATTAAGTTATAATTTACAGAGGGCACAGTTCCATGAATTCTCAAATATACAAACACATCCACAATCATGGTCATCCCAAGAAGATCCCTCATGAACATTACCCCCACTCCAGCCCCTGGAAACCACAGATCTGATCTCTGCCCGTATAGTTTTGCCTTTTCCAGAATGTCATATAAATGGAATCATACAGTACGTATCCTTTTGAGTCTAGCTGCTTTCACTTAAGGTTCTTTGTTGAAAAAAAGAAAAGAAAAAAAGAAAGAGAGAAAATCTTTCCATTGATAGACTTCTACTTTACATGAGACAAAAAGGCAGAAAAGTAGATTTAAGACCAAAATTATTAAGGAAATAAAAATACTGACCACAGCAACCAGAAGATACATTCTTAAAATACTTTGCTTTAATGGGATATATTTAAGATGTTTGTTTCTCACTAAATGTAAGTTCTATAAATAATAAACTTATGGAAGAAAAAAACACTTAGTGAGGACTTTAATAATCAGTTTTAGATTTAATAAACAAGTCTCAGAAGTATTACACTTACTTTATGACCCACCTTACTTTTTAGATGTTTTGCAACTTACCGTGTCCCATTTGGCATTCATTTTTTCCTTTTCAAATTTGGCAAATTCCCTTCTATCATGAATTATCATTAAAAGCTTCCAAATCAGCAGCAATGCAAGACCAATCAGAACAATTCCAGCAACCACACCAGCTACAATTGGAATGATGTCTGGACCAGTGGGGCACTCTGTAAAGTATAAAGAAAAGACTGAGCACACCAGGGATTAATGTGTGCAGAGTATAGCTAAAACTACAAAGAACTGGGCAGTTTCTTATAAAAAGATAAGTGAATGTAGACAATCCCAAAGAACCCATTAAAAAAAGACACTAGAACTAAAAGGTGAGTTTTACAAAGCCACAGGATACATGATTAATAAACAAACAAAAATCATTATGTATTTCTATATATTAAAATTTATTTTTACAAACTGGAAATTGAATTTTAGAACAGTATCCTCTACAATAGCTCTAAAAGTCATAAAATAGTTAAGTATAAATCCAACAAAATGTGCACAAAAAGTTACTATGTGCATGCTAAAAGTTACTAAACACTGATGAAAGAAACTATTCCATGTTCATGGATTTGAAGACACAATCTTATTAAATATCAATTTTCCTCTAATTTGATCAATGCAATCCCAATCAAAATCTTGGTAGGATTTTTACATATATCAGCAAATTAACTCTAAAATTTACAAGAAAGGCACAGAACTAGGAAAGCATTACAAAAAATAGTTTTGGAAAGAACAAATTGGATAACTCACAATACCAGACTACAACAGTAGTGTAAAGTAACAGTAATCGAGACAGTGTGATACTAGCTAAAAGAGTTGCACAGATTAATGGAATAGAATATGGAGTCAGAAATTGGCCCACACATATAAGGTTATTTCATTTTCAATAAAGATTAGAAAGGTCAGTGTTTTCTACAAATGGTGCAAGAACTACAGGACATTCATATGCAAAAGACTAAATCTCACTCCATATACTAAGACTAACTCAAAAGGGGTATAAATGTAAATGAAAAACCAAAACTATAAAACTTCTAGAAGGAGAAAAGTCCTTATAAACTTGAGTTAGGCAAAGAGTTCTCAGATAAAATAACAAAAGCAAGGTACAGTTTTTGGTAAACTGTAGTTCAATTAAAATTAAAGCTTCTGGTCTTCAAAAAACCCTGTTAAGAAAATGAAAAGACAAGGAGGAAAAGATTGGGATACACTATTGTAAAACACAAGTCTGAAGAGGCAAAATAGTACAGAGACTTTAAAAACCAGTTTGGCTCTTCCTTATAAACATATATATACCATATCCCCCCAAATCCATTCCTAATATTTATCTAAGATAAATGAAAACTTACATTCCCCCAAAGATATAAAAAAAGTGCATAGGAACACCAAGATAAAAAATGTTTTTTCTTCTGAGAAACTAAATAAAACCACACTTTATAATATCCCTTAACAAATTATCTTTCCTAGTGTCCCAGCCTATTTCAAGTTCAAAGTTAGATATCAATAATAATATAACTGTTACTGAGTATCTACTAAGTGTCAGGCACTGTGCCACATGCTTTGTGTAGATTATTGCACTTAATCTTCAAAGTCATCACTCATAAAACTTAAAACTTGTTTTCTCTTTTCCTCATTTCTTATATAGTTAATTAAACACTATTTTAAACTTTAAGATTAGAAATGTCCCAACTTAAGCCTAAAATAATCAAGGTGGAAGCCATTTCCTGGTATTGGAAAAGCTGCCATTGGCCTAAGTAGTAGAAACAAGACATGAAAGAAAATGAAAGGCATTTTGAAATGATCAGATTTCTACCTGGAGTCTCTACAACATGTACAATGGCCTCGTTGTTCCCATTCACTGAATATGTGAAATAGAACCAGCAATCATCAACATCCTTCTCCTTACAGTGGGACAGGGGATCAACCTGGCCTGGCTGGGGTAATTTGTCCCGACTTTCAACCTTGGTAATGTTAAAATGGGAACATTCCTGTGCGCATGTGTCTTTCTTTTCTCCTTTATTGAAGGCTCTGCACTGAACACATTCTCTGTTAAAACACAAATTATTACATTTAACATTTATTATTTAAAATAAATATTTGCTTAAAGATTATTTCATGGGTTAGACTCAAAATTTGACCAAATTAAATCAAGAGCTATGAAAGATTTAAATAAATGAAGATGCATATGACATCTGTCAATGAGAAACTAAATATAAAGATGCCAGTTTCTCAAGTAAAAACAAAATTTATTACTATTCAAACTAAAATCCCCCAAAATATATAAAAGACTAGTAAAATAAAACTAGCCCTATCAGATATTAAATATACAACACAAAACCAAAATAATTTAAACAATGTGTTGCTGATACAATAACAGCTTTTCAAGGGGCAAAACTTTCAATTTTGCTTAGTAAAAAGATAGTAATTAATTGGTAATGCTAATTTAACAAAGGTTACCACAGGAATTCAATAATATAACAAATTCAGATAAAAATAACAGTATCACCCTCATATGACACATTTTAATACCATGTGACAAGCACTCGCTATTGAGAAAGAAGTTTTAAGATTTAAAGAGTGGCTTCTGCGAGTCAGATACTTTATTTACAGTGTAAGTTACTATAGTTATTGTTCTGGATCTAGTGACAATACATAGTTAGAGCAACAAACAGTAAATATCAACTATTTCAAGCAAATAGGAATACTTACTTATGCTCAGCACAGACGCCAAGGCAGGTCTGACACATTTCACAAGTTGGCCCTTGAAACTTGGGATCCGTGCACTTACAGGCACCACACTCACAGACGCCCCGGCCATTGCATATCTGTCCATTTGTGGCCATGCATGAAGTAGTGTCCAGAGAGCAGTCACATGCACTGCCCGTGTAGTTGGGGTTGCATTCACACACACGACACTTGCAAACACCATTTCCTGAAATTAAAAATATCATTTCTCATAACAATGGTAAAACATAAAAATTAGAGCACTGATTTAAAAGTAAATATAAACAATAATGAAAAAAAAATGTATCTAAGAAATGAGATGACCCTCAATGTTGTCCTTTTTCTATTTATTCACCAAACAAACTTGAACATTTTTATTGTATTAGATGGGAATTACATTTTATAACCATTTGCTAACCCCTTTCTCACCTCCACAAATTAAGCCGTTGGATCTATCACAGTTGAAATTATCACACTCGCAGAACTTGCCAGAATAAATTTCATTTGTATTATCCCTCTTCCTACAAACACACTGTCCACAGACACATTCTCCATTATTACTACAGATTTCTGAACTGTTTTCTTTCCTGCAGTAGGCATCCATATCTTCACTGTTAACTTCATCTGTGCTACATTCACAATGTCTGCCAACACGTCCCTCATTGCACCTAAAAAGAGTCCAAAATTTCAATCACATAAAAAAAGTAACAAAACAACAAGTTAAGCTGTGAGAAAGAATGGGAGAGAAAATATGACTGTGAACAATGTCTTTAAACTACAATTACATTACATGGGAGTGTTTCTGTACACAAAAGTATAAATATGCACACACATACCAGCCACCGAAGTTCACACAGAGTAGATGCAAAGGTCTGGGTAAAAAACCTTTCCTCAGGAAACTAACCCATTTAGCTAAAATGAAAATATAATCTAGCAATAAAAACGTGAATAAACAGGATAAATTTATTTTGGAAACAGGATAAATTTATTTTTAAAGGGAATGTTATGTTTTCAAATGATACCCTATTACAGTTGCTATTATATGTGAAGTATCTCTAAATTTAAAGCCACGGTCCAATTGTTAATCTAAAAAAAGTACAACAGGAGGAAAAACTGGCAGTGGAGTGAATGGAAGCTACACAAACCGCCTCCCATGACCAAACTGGAATTACAACTAAAATAAAGACAAATCATCGGGAAAAACCAACTGAAAAGGAGCTAGAGAGAACCCTTATGACCAGGGACAGACAGAGGACACCAAATCGAGCCTCGTAGGAATTGTAGAATTGCGAGAGGGCGGGCTGGGAGCCCACAGACAGCAGCTGACACTGTTTTAGCTGTGAGCAGTTCCTTCTAAGAAGTTGGGGGTAAAACCTCAAGCTGGTTCCACAACACAGAGTGGCGGCTCACCAGCACAGAGGGGCAGCCCTCCAGCACACAGTGGCGGGACGGGGAAAGACCCGCATAACACCTAGCTATGATCACCAGAGCTGAGACTTTGTCCAGCAAGGAGGAGCACAGGAAAAACGGTACCTCTCAGAAGGGCCAGAGCACTAAATCAGCGACAGCCACTCACCTTGGGCTCCGGCAAGGGAGATAGGACTGGATTGGAACTGTTTGAAGAGAGTAGGGTGTTTGTGGCACAAGGGAGAGAGGTAGGAAGAACACTGGGAGTTTTATGCTGAATCACTCCCTCATAGGACAGTAGCCATCTTAGTCAAAGAGCCCCCTCCCAGAGCCCCAGGAAGAAGAAACTGCTCCTCCTTCAGGAATTTAATACCAAGAGGCCAGCCCAGAGAAATGCAAATTAAGGCTCATTAACAGATAAAGACTACTAGCAAGGAGGGGGGACAAAAAAGCACCATTGCCCTACCTGCTTACTCTGTACACCCGAGGGATTATTCATTCAGTTGAGGATTACAACCAAGGCTCATCAAGTAACTGAGAATAACAGCCTCCAGGCAGAAGCTAGAGGATCACTGAACCTTTCTTTGGCTTGCATATCATCCAGGAAAGTAAAACTTGACAATGGTTTTTAACATGGGTCCTCCCACACTCATCCAAACCCAACAGAGGGAGCCACAAACAGCAGAACACCAACACCCAAAGGGAAATTTTGGCAGACTCCAAAACCCACTGAGATAGCTAAAATGGTAAAACAAAGAAACAAATCCCAAATGAAAGAACAAGAGAATTCAACAGTAGAAGAGATACATGAAATGCAATTAAGCAAGATATCAGAGGTAGAGTTCAGAGTAATGATGATGAGGAAGCTCAAGAGCATGAGTAAAGATATAGAAACATTGAAAATCCACCACAAGCAGAAATGAAGAATGAGATAGCACAAATAAAGAACATACTGGAAGGCATAACCAGCACAGTAGAGGAAGCTGAGGATCGAATTAGTGAATGAGAAGACAGAGTAAAAAAAAAAAAAAAAAAAAAAAATCGCCCAATCAGAGAACCAAAAAGAAAAAAACAATTAAGAAACAGGAAGACAGTTTAAGAGAACTGCAGACAATATGAAATGTAACAACTTCTGCATCATAGGAGTTCCAGGAGAAGATAATGAGCAAGGGTTAGAGAATATATTTGAAGAAACAGGGACAGAAAACTTCACTAATTTAGTAAAGGAAAAAGGCATACAAGTTCAAGAAGCATAGAGAGCCCCAAGTAAGAAGAACCCAAAGAGACCCAACCAAGACACATAACAATTAAAATGCCAAAAGTTAAAGACAAAGAGAGAATATTAAAGGCAGCATGAGATAAACAATGGGTTACCTACAGAAGAACCCCCATAAGGTCATCAGCTGACTTCTCAACAGAAACACTACAAGCCAGAAGTGAAAGGCATGAAGTAATCAAAGTCATGAATAACAAGGATCTGAATCCAAGACTACTCTAACCAGCAAGGCCATCATTCAAAATAGAAGGTGAAATAACGAGCTTCCGAGACAAAACAAAAATGCTAAGGCAATATATTAGCACGAAACCAGCACTGCAAAAAATATTAAAAAGACTGCTGCAATTAGTGGAAGAAATAAGAAGAGAAACATAATGATAATAAACAAAAATGGCAATAAATAAGTACATATGAATAATAACCTTAAATGTAAATGGACTGAACGCTCCAATCAAAAGACACAGAGTAGCTGATTGGATAAGAAAGCATGACTCATATATATGTTGTTTACAAGAGATCCACCTCACAACAAAAGACTCACATAGGTTGAAAGTGAAAGGATGGAAAAAAAAAATTCTAATCAAACGAGAGGAAAAAAACCTGGGGTAGCAATACTCATATCCGATAAAATGGACTTCAAAGTGAAGACCACAACTAGAGACAAAGAAGGCCACTACATAATATCGAAAGAGTATATCCAACAGGAGGACATAACCTTGGTAAACATACATGCACCCAACATAGGAACAGCAAAATACATTAAAAATCCCCTGGAGGACTTCAAAGGAGAAATCAACAGCAATACAATCGTAGCAGGGGACTTCAACACCCCGTTGACATCGATGGATAGATTCCCTAGACAAAAAATTAAAAAGGAAACTGAGACTCTAAATAATGCACTGGATCAAATGGATTTAATAGATATCTACAGAGAATTACACACCAAAACGGCACAATTCACATTCTTCTCAAGTGCACATGGGACATTCTCAAAGATAGACCACATGTTAGGACACAAACTAAGTTTCTACAAGTTCAGGAAGATTGAAATCATATCAGTATCTTAGATCACAATGGCATGAAACTAGAAATCAATTACAATAAAAACACTGAAAAACATTCAAACACATGGAGGTTAAATAGCATGTTTTGAAACAATGAATGGGTTACCAAAGAGATCAAAGAAGAAATTAAAAACTTCCTGGAAACCAATGAAAATGAACACGCAACTCCACAAAATCTATTGGACGTGGCAAAAGCAGTTCTGAGAGGGAAGTTCATAGCACTACAGGCCTACCTCAAGAAACAGAACTGACTATCTAACCCTACAACTTAAAGAACTAGAAAGTAACAAAAAGAAAAATCCAGAGCAAGTAGAAGGAAAGAAATAGTAAAGGTCAGGAGCAGAAATAGATGACATAGGGACAAAAAAATTAAAAATAAAAACAATTCAAAAGATCAATGAAACAAAGGGCTGGTTCTCTGAAAAGATAAACAAGATCGATGGACCCTTAGCCAGACTCATTAAGAAACAAAAATTAGGACCCAAAAACAAAATCAGAAACGAAGAGGATAAGTAACAGCTGACACCACAGAAATAAAAAGGATTGTTAAAAAATACTATGAACAATTATATGCCAACAAATTGGACAATCTAGGCGAAATGGACAAATTTCTAGGAACACACAGTCTTCCAAAACTGAACCGGGAAGAAATAGAAACCTTGACCAAACCAGTAACAACTAAGTGAAGATGTAATCAAGAAACTCCCAGCAAACAAAAGCCCGGGCCCAGGTGGCTTCATGGGGGAGTTTTACTGAACATTCTAAGAACAACTACCACCTATTCTCTTTAATCTATTCCAAAAAAAATCCAAGAAGAAGAAAGACTTCCAAACTCGTTTTATGAGGCCAACATAATTCTAATTCCAAAACCAGAAAAAGACACTACGAAGAAAGAAAACTACAGGCCAATATCCCTGATGAACAAAGATGCCAAAATCCTTAACAAAATATTAGCAAATCGGATCCACAATACATTCAAAATATTATTCACCATGACCAAGTGGGATTCACCCCAGGGATGCAAGGGTGGTACAATATTTGCAAATCAATAAATGTGATACACCACATAAACAACATGAAAGATAAAAACCATATGATCATATCAATAGACACTAAAAAAGCATTCGACAAAATCCAGCATCCATTTCTGATAAAAATACTCAGCAATGTGTTAGTAGAGGGATCATATTTTGACATAACAAAGGGCATATATGAAAAACCTCCAGCCAAAATCATACTCAATGGGCAAAAACCAAAATCTATGTACAATATCATGTCATCTGCAAATAATGACATGAAGGAAAAATAAGAGGGATCCAAATTGGAAAGGAGGAAGTGAAACTGTCATTATTTGCAGATGACATGATATTGTACATAGAAAACCCTAAAGACTCCATCAATAATCTACTAGATTTAATAAACGAATTAGGCAAAGTAGCAGGATACAAAATTAACATCATGAAATTGACGGCATTCTTATACACCAATCATCAACTCACAGAAAAAGAAACTAAAAAAAAGTCCCATTTACTATTGCAGCAAAAAAATTAACATACCTAGGAATAAACTTAACCAAAGCAGTAAAGGACTTGTTTGCAGAAAACTACAGGACATTAAAAAAAGAAATAGAGGAAGATATAAAAAAGTAGAAGTATATACCTTGCTCATGGATTGGAAGTCTCATACAACTCAACAAAAGGAAGACAAACAATCCAATTAAAAATGGGCAGAGGACCTAAACACCTCTCCAAACAGGACAAATGGCCAAGAGACATATGGAAAAATGCTCAATGTCACTAATCATTAGAAAGATGCAAATAAAAACCTCACACCTGCCAGAATGGCTGCCATCAACAAATCATCAAATAACAAGTGCTAGCAAGGGTGTGGAGAAAAGGGGACTCTAGTACACTGCTGGTGGGAATGCAGACTGATGCAGCCACTATGGAAAACAATATGGTGTTTCCACAAAAAATTAAAAATTGAACTGCCATTTGACCCAGTGATTCTACTCCTAGGAGTATGTCCTAAGAAGCCTGAAACACCAATCAGAAAGAATATATGTACTCCTATGTTCATAGCAGCACTATTTACAATTGCTATGATCTGGAAACAGCCTAAGTGTCCATTAATAGGTGAGTGGATAAAAAAAGGTGTGGTACATATACACAATGGAATGCTACGCAGCTGTAAGAAAGATCTCTTATTCTTTGACACGACATGGAGGGACCTGGAGAGTATTATGCTAAGTGAAATAAGGAAATCAGAGAAAGACAAATATCACACAATTTCACTTATTTGTGGAATATAATGAACAAAATAAGCTGATGAACGAAAACAGACCCAGAGACATAGAAGTAGGGTTCAGACTGACAAACCTCAGAGGAGGGAGTTGTGGGGAGGGAAGAGATAAACCAAAGAACTTATAGGCATATATGCATAACCAACAGACAAAGACAACAATGCTGTGGGGGCTGGGGAGTCAAAAGGAGGGTGTCAACAGGGGAAAAAGGAGAAACATCTTTAACAAAAATAAATTAATTTAAAAAATAAATAAATGAAAATTAAAAAGTATAATAAACACACCCCAAAAGTGCATGGAAGCTGAAGAAAAACACTACGCATATCACTTGAGAACAGAAGTAACATACTGTTTAAAAACAAATGTGTCCTATGGGTCCACTTTTCAGACACACTGTATATTTTTAAAACACCTAATGCTTATAGACACTGAATACATTAATTCTCTACCTGGTAAATATATAAAGGGAAGGAAGGCAAACATTTTCAAGATAATTTTTTCATTTAAATGACATTTTACTAAAAATGGATCAACATGATTCATGTACATGAACATTAAAACCCAACATTTTAACTGGTATTTAGAACAGATAGTAAATAACTAATGATAAAATAAAGCCATTTATTTTTCTCATGATTAAAAACCTTAAGAGCCCAGTCATTTGGGGCTGACATTTAATCAAAATACTGTCCTCCTCTCCTCCTATTAGTCTTTTAAGGGGAAAGCTGTATTCAGAGTATTTTCAATTTTAATTTTTAATTAAAAATAACCACAGTGTAAAAACAAATTTTAAAATAATTTGATTGAAGTTAATTTGATTCTAAATTCTGAAATACTGTTTTTCTTTTTAATTTTACAAAATGTATTCATTCTTTAAAAATTACTCCAACCATGCAGAAGTATATATGTAGCACAAGGTGACCATCCTTTAATTGCTTCCTAATTCCATATCCCAGATAAAATCACCATTATAAGTTTGATATATTTTTCCAAAGCATTTTTAAAAAACATATTTTTTTATTGATTTTTTTAGAGAGAGAAGAAGGGAGAGAGATAGAAACATCAATGAGAGAGAGAAACATCAATTAGCTGCCTCCTGTATGACCCACACTGGGTATCAAACCCACAACTCGGGCATGTACCCTGACTGGGAATCGAACTGGCACCTCTTACTCCATGGGACAATGCTCAATCCACTGAGCCACACTGGCCGGGCCCAAAGCAATTTTTATAAATATATTTATACATAAGCTTATTTAGCTATAGAACACTTAGACTGCTATTATAAGACAGAAAAATCCAAACACTACCTTAACAGTTTGTTAAATATACATCTTCGATGGCTATAAAAGCTTTTATTTTAGCCCTGGCCGGTTTGGCTCAGGGGTTAGAGCATCAGCCTGTGGATCAAAGAGTCGTAGGTTTGATTCCGGTCAAGGGCATGTGCCTTGGTTTCGGTTCAGTCCCAGGCCCTGGTTGGGGTAATGTGGGAGGCAACCAATCGATGTGTCTCTTTCTCTCTCCCTCCCACTCAATCTGAAGATAAATGGAAAAAATCCTCAGATGAGGATTAAAAAAAAAAAAAAAGTTTTTATTTTAAAGAGCAGTCTTAAAAAAAAAGAACATTCTGTAAGTATCACACACAAGATCGTAAAACTGATCTTGTGGTGAGCAACAGCAATTAGAACAAAAAATTTATTTGTTCCATATAGAGATTTTTCTCTGGATATCCCAAAACATAGCCTGCTTATATCTTTCCAAAGTAATCAATACCTCTGTGTGTCCTTCTCCAACCGCCTCCAGCTTACCTACAAGCTCCACACTCAAATGTTCCATTCCCTTCATGACACTTTGGACTGCTAGGGATGCCTTCACTTTGGCACTCACACTCACAGATGAACTGAAGAATAATCTCTACTTCTTCAGTGAAGCCCAGGGGCTTAATTTTAATGGTTTCAGAATTCTTATTTGGACATTTATTTGAAGTTATGCTAATTTCAAATTGAACCTTAAAGGAAAAAACAAGATTAAGTTTGAAGTTAACAACTAACTAAGCAATTTAAATCTACTAAAAATATTTCAAAAAGCTCATTTCTTTTATTCTCAAATTATAAACTAGATTGCTTATATAAAAAGCAATTTTTTTTCTTTTCTTCAGGAAATGTTTATACAACCTACCTCATCTCCAATGGAAATATTTGAGCATTTTCGTCCATTTTCCCCTGTTCCATTCACTCCATTCTTGCAGTAAGATTTATAATTTATTGTTACTCCTTCTGGCAATTTGCTGTTTTCCAAAATTACTTCTGAGGAAAGGGACTAAAACAAAGAGTAATTATACATAGGAAAGGCAAACAAAATGCTACTATAAAATTAAGTTGAATGCATAAAACCAACAGGGAAAATAAACCATTAAGAAAACAGAATCATTTAAATAAAATATTTGAAACCAAATCCTGAGTGTCTAAAAAACACAGAACCTAGAGAAACAGGCTCTAATTAATAAGGATCAAGTTTTCAAACTAATGTACATGATTGAAAAGTGAGAGTATTTGTGTTTTAATTACTGAGTTAAAATATTAATAATCATATAGCACATAAGCCTGATATTAATTATGAGGAGTCCTCTAAAACTCAGAACCAACATTTGCTTTCCCCACTGGCAATATGGCACTATGACTACAGCTAACATGGGACTAAGGTAAACAACCTACTATACAGTCTGGGAACAAATTTGTTTAGAAACTATGGTATCCCTGGCCAAAACAAAACAAACAAACAAACAAACAAAAACACCAATAGCCCCAAGTAAGAAGGATTCAAACTAGTGCTTTTTTAGAATATCAGACTGCTCAGGACAAATGAAAAAGGCTGTAGCGGCAAGTTATTGCTTGTACACACCCCTACATGGCTGGGAATTTATGCTGTTAAGATGGAGAACAACTAGAACTATGGGGAAGACATGAAACAACTGTAATCTTGAAAATCTTTGTAAAAAAAACTCTCTTTCTTTTTGAGTAGGGTCTTCCTAAAACATTTTGAAACCTCTGACATGAACTAAAAAAAATACCTAAATTCAACCTGTCAAGGGAAGAGAAGCAGAAGTGAAATATGCAACACACAATGGTTACCAATGCTACAAATGCCTTCAGATTACTTAAAATTATTATTAACCAATACTTAATGAGTATTACTAAAGGTACTCTGAATTAAGCTCTAGGCGGAGCAAACAATTCTTCTTTAACTTCAGTTCAACTTCCTTCCGTGTGTAGGGGAAAAATCTTATAAATCTTTTTAAAATAGGTAAGTCATATATTTACATTTGAATATATTTTTTATGATATATGTACTTCTTGAGACTAGAAAACTATATCATCTGAATATATGGCAAGAAAAGAATTGGTAAAAAAAACTTTTCTAGTACAATTATCAAAGCAGATGAGCCTATAAAGGATACTTGGGGACCAATCTTGTAAGTCTAAATGTGAGTTATGTTTCCCATTTGCTTTCCAACAAGGAGACGTATTGGTTAATGACATTTAAATAGATATTCAGAAATTGTCACCACATGCCTTTATCATAATTTTGCTTTGTTTAGACTATATAAGTAATTATACATTTTTAAGAGAATATGGTATTTTCCACCAGACATATAGAATTTAAATTTTACGTTGTCCTCTGGGTTTTGCTAAATTGTATATGAAGGTAGTTTTACTGTCTTTGAGCACAGGGTATTGTCCAAATACACCTTACTTAAAATGTACTTACATTGTATGCATCAATAATCAACTGAATTACATTGCTGGAATTTGCAGATAATGTTCCTACTGCTGACTTAGGGATCAAATTTTTCAGTTCCTGCAATTAAAAGATAAACATGTAAAATACAAATATATTCATTCAACCAGTAAGCATCCACTGAGTACCTATTACCTATTTTTAAAACAGCAGTTCCCTATATATTTCCTACATAACATAAGAGATCAGACCTGAAAAAAAAAATCTAGCTTTATAATATGCATTAAGAATTAACATAGCCCTGGCCGGTATGCCTCAGCGGTTAGAGCATGGGCCCCCGGAACAGAGTCCTGGGTTCGGTTTCTGCTAAGGGCACGTGCCTCGGTTGCAGTTTGTCCCTGGCCCCAGTTGGGGTCATGTGGGTGGCAGCCACTCGATTTGTCTCTCTCACATCGATGTTTCTCTCTCTCTCTCTTCCCCCATCTCCATCCCGCTCTATCTGAAAATAAATGCAAAAATGATAAAAAAAAAAAAAAAGAATTAACATAAACCACTTCTGTAAAATACAGTCTAGCTGGTGACATTTTTCCACTCCTGAATTCAGACATATAATGTTTCCTCAAATAACTAGGCTCTAGAAGTTTGTTCTTCTTTTTATGTCACATACCTTGTAAACGGGCTGAAATTCTTCAGTAACTGCAAAAATTGTCTGAATGTTATTTTCACTTAGTTTCTGGACAAGGTGAGCAATGGAAGGATAATCCTAAGAAAGGAAGTAATACGAATTAGTATTTAATTACATCCAACCAATACCTTTCAATTCCTTTTAGAAAATCATAATGAACTGCATATAAAACTGGATCACTTACACAAGACTGCTTGAAATAACACAAATAATTGTTGAAGTGGGTGGTGTTATATGTGGATTTCTAATCTTCTCTCTCTATGTGTGCATAAAAATTTCCTTAATAAAAAGGATTTATAAAACAAGATTATCTATATATATTAAATATCAGAACAATTAAATTAAAGAATTGCCAGTAATTAAAGGTTATATTATCTATCACTTAAGAAAAAGACCAAGATTCAGCAAGGTTTAAATTCCTTCGAGACCTGAATAATTTGTCAGTCTTTACTTTTAGTAGAGGCAGGTGCCTATTTGTAAAATTCACATGTAAATAAAATAAGGAGTGTTAAGACTACATAAATTATTTGTTTTTAAAAATCAAATTTGCTAACAAATGATGCGTGCAAGTGAAAGGGGAAGTAGGTATGGTTCAAGCATGGAGTAAATGTGTCTAAGTAGCTTGTTTCACGCTACTGAGGCCCATGTCTAAGTGCAAGGAAGCAAGCAAGAAGCCACATCTTTAGAAACAGTAATACTAGCTTTCCTGCATATTAGGTCAGGACCCATACTTACCAAAATAACAAAACCTCAAACCCTTGTGGACAAAAAGGGGTCACATACTAAACCTGACAAGTTCAGGGGAGGTCTATGTGGCAACCTTACAAACTCAAAGACCTAAACTAGGATGGTCTGAAATTAAAACTTAACTAAATGCAGTTTATGCTGAGTAGTCATGTCCTAGGCCAGTATCTTCCCTGACAAAGATCAATCTTTACATTAACTGAGCCTGTCTATTGTCTTTTTGCATCTATGATAACATATCTTTGGAATGTCAAAGTAATTTTCCTTTTTCCTGACCACTCAAAGCAAAGGCACTGCTCTAGGCACTGCTCTGTGGAAACCACAAATCCTCTCATTGGTATTGAGTTCATTGTTCATTGTTAACTATCCTATACCCACCTGTGTAAAAGATGTATGTAAATCATTTTATTTTTTTAATGTACCTTTATTGTTCAAAGTATTAACAGACATCCTTCCTTTTTTTCCCCAAATGACACTTCACCACTCCCACCCCCCACCCCTACTTCACCACACTACTTCTGCATCCATGGGTTATGCATACATGTATGTAAGTTCTTTGTTTTTTATCTTCCTGTCCCCCAGCCCTGCACCCCTTTCTCTCATGTTTGTCAGTCTGTTCCCTACTTCCATGTTTCTGGATCAATTTTGTTCATTAGTTTATTTTGTTTATTAGAATACACATATAAGTGAGATCATGGGATACTTGGCTTTCAATGACCGGTTTATTTTGCTTAGCACAATTCTCTCCAGGTCCCTCAATGTGGTCTCAAAGGGTAAGAGATCTTTCTTTTTTTACAGCTGCATAGTATTCTATTGTGTAAATGTAATAGTTTTTTTATCCACTCATCTACTGATCAAAACTTGGGCTGTTTCAAGATCTTAGCTATTGTAAATAGCGCTGCTATGAACACAGGGGTGCATATGTTCTTTCTGATTGGTGTTTCAGGATTCTCAGGATATATTCCAAGAAGTGGGATCACTGGGTTAAATGGCAGTTTCATTTTTAATTTTTTGAGGAAACACCATATTGTTTTTCATAGTGACTGAACCAGTCTACATTCCCACCAGCAGTGTACCAGGATACCCTTTTCTCTATATCCTTGCTAGCACTTGTATTTGTAGCCATTCTGGCAGGGGTGAGGTGATACCTCATAATCACTTTCATTTGCATCTCTCTGATTAATGACATTGAGCATTTTTTTCCTGTCACTTAGCCACTTGTATGTGCTCTTTGGAGAAGCGTCTATTCAGGGTCTCTGCCCATTTTTTAATTGGATTGTTTGACTTCCTATTGTTGAGTTGTATGAGTAGTCAATATATTTTGGAAATTAACCTTTTATCTGATGTATCACTGGCAAATATGTTCTCCCATAAAATGGGTTCCCTTTTGATTTAGATGCTGGTTTCTTTTACTGTGCAGAAGCTGTTAGGTTTCATGTAATTCTATCTGTTTATTTTTTGTTTAGTTTATCTTGCCCTAAGGCATTTATCGGTGAAAACTGTTATGTGACATGTCTGAGACTTTGCTACCTATATTTTCTTCTAGGATTTTTATGGTTTCATGAGTTACATTTAAGTCTTTTAACCATTTTCAGTTTACTGTTGTTTATGGTGTAAGTTGGTGGTCTAGTTTCATTTTTTACATGTACCTGTCCAATTTTCCCAACACCATTTATTGAAGAGTCTGTCTTTACTCCATTGTATGTTCTGGCTTCCTTTCTCAAATATTAAATGTCCTGGGTTGATTTCTGGGTTCTCTGTTCTGTTCCACTGATCTGTATGCCTGTTCTTGTGCCAGTACCAGGTTGTTCTGATTACAGTGGCTTTGCAGTATAACCTGACATCAGGTATTGTGATCCCTCCAACTTTGTCCTCCTCTCTAAAGATTGCTGCAGCTACTAGGATCTTTTTTGTTCCATATAAACTTTTGGAATATCTGTTCTAGATCTGTGAAATATGCCATTGGTATTTTAAGAGGGATTGCAATGAATCTACATATTGCTTTGGGTAGTATAAACATTTTAATGGTGTTGCTTCTTCCAATCCATGAACATGGTATAGGCTACCAATTTTTTTTTTTATATCTTCCTTTATTTTTTTTTCAATGTCCTGTGGTTTACTGAGAACAGGTCTTTAACCTCCTTTGTTACATTTATTTCTAGTATCTTAGCTTATTTGTTGCAATGGTAAATGGGATGTTTTCTTGGTTTCTCTTTCTGAGTGTTCATTACTGCAGAATAAGAATGTCATCGATTTCTGGTGTTAGTTTTATATCCTGCTACTCTGCAAAATTCATTTATTAAATCTAGTCATTTTATGGTGGACTTTTAAGATTTTGTCAATACAATATATGACCTGTGAATAATGACAGTTTCACTTCCACCTTTCCAATTTGGATTCCTTTTATTTTTCCTTACTATCTGATTGCTGTGACTAAGACTTCAAATACTATGTTGAATAAGAGTGGTGAAAGTGGACATCCCTGTCTTGTTCCTGTTTTTAGGGGAAATGCTTTTAGTTTTTACCCATGAGCAGGATGGCTGTAGGTTTATCATATATGATCTTTATTATGTTGAGATATGATCCCATTTTGCTGAGAGTTTTTATCAAGAATGGGTGCTGGATTTTGTCAAATGCTTTTTCTGTATCTACTGATATGATCATATGGTTTTTATCTTTCTTTTTGTTTATGTGGTGTATCACATTTATTGATATGTGAATATTGTACCAGCCTCAGAACCCTGGGATAAATCCCACTTGATTATGGTGAATGATCTTTTTAATATACAGCTGGATATGATTTGCTAATATTTGGTTGAGGATTTTGGCATCTATGTTCATCAGGAATATTAGCATAACTTTCTTTCTTTTGTAGTGTCTTTATCTGGTTTGGGAATTATGATTATGCTGGCCTAATGACAAGAACTTAGAAATCTTCCTTCCTCTTAAATTTTTTGGAATAGTTTGAGGAAGACAGGTGTTAGTACTTCTTTGAATGTTTGGTAAAATCCCATGTAAAGCTGCCAGGACAAGGGCTTTTGTTTGCTAGGAGTTTATTGATTAGCTTTAATTTCCTACTTGTTATTGCTCTGTTCAGGTTTTCTGACTCTTCCTAATTGAATGTAGGAAGATTGTATGATTCTAGGAATTTGCCCATTTTGTCTCGGTTGTGCAATCTGTTGGCACACAATTATTTGTAGTATTTTCTTGCAATCCTTTGTATTTCTATGGTGTCAGTTGTCACTTCATCTCTTTCCTTTCTGATTTTATTTGTTTGGGTCTGCTCCCTTTGTTTCTTGGTGAGTCTGGCTAAAGGTTCATCAATCTTGTTTATCTTTTCAAGGAACCAGCTCTTGGTTTCATCAATCTTTTGTATTGTTTTTTTGGTCTCTGTCATTTATTTATGCTCTGATCGTTATTACTTCCTTCCTTCTACTTACTCTGGGCTTTTCTTGTTCTCTTTTTACTTTTATAAGATGTAGGGTTAGATAATTTATTACAAATTTTTGTTTCTCGAAGTGGGCATGTAGTGCTATGAATTTCATTCTCAGGACTGTTTTCCCTGTGTGCCACAGATTTTGTGTTGTTGTGTGCTCACTTTCATTTTTATCCAAGAATTTTTAAATTTCTTCCTTGATCTCACTGCTATTTAGCTGCCATGTGTTTGTTTGTTTCAGGGTTTGTTTGTTTTTTTTGTAACTGATTTCTAGTTACATGCCATTATTATCCTAGAAGATGCTTGATGTGATTTCATTCTTCTTGAACTTGTAGAGACTTAATTTGTGTCCTAACATGTGGTCTATTTTTGAGATTTCCCATGTGCACTTGAAAAGAATGTATATTCTGTAGCTTTGGGGTGAAATGTTCTGTAAATATCAATTAAATCCATCTGATCTATACATCATTTACAATCTTTCTCTGTTGATTTTTTTTTGGTCTAGAAGATCTATCAGTGCTGTCGGTGGGGTGTTCAAGTCCCCTACTATGATTGTATTGCTATCAATCTCTCCCTTAAAGTTTTAAAATATATTTTGGTGCTTCTATATTGGGTATATACATATGTTCACCAGGATAATATCTTGTTGGATCAATTCCTTTAGTTTTATGTAGTCTCTTTGTCTCCTGTTATGGCATTCATTTTGAAGTCTATTTTATCAGATATGAGTACTGTCACCCCAGCTTTGTTTTGTTTCAATTTGCATGGAAATTTTTTTTTCATCCCATTACTTGCATCTGTGTGAGTCTTTTGTTCTAAAATGGGTCTTTGGTAGACAGCATATATATGGGTCATGTTTTCTTATTCATTCAGCTATACTATGTCTTTTGACTGGAGCATTTATTCCATTTACATTTAAGGTCATTATTGACAGGTACTTCTTTATTATCATTTTAATTCTGTATGCCTATGTTTCTCTCTACATATTTCTTTATAACAGTGACTTTAACATTTCTTGCAATATTGGTTTGGTGGTAATGAATTACTTTAGCCTTTTTTTTTTTTCTGGGAAGCTTTTTCACCTTCTATTTTAAATGATAACCTTGCTAAATACAGTTGTCTTGGTTTCAGATCCTTACTTTTCATTACTTTGAATACTTAATGCTATTTACTTCTGGCCAGTAGTGTTTCTGTTGAGAAATCAACTTATGGGAGCTCCTTTGCATGTAACACTTTGCTTTTCTCCTGCTGGTTTTAAGATTCTCTCTCTATTTAATTTTTGGCATTTTAATTATGATGTGCCTTGGTGTGGGCCTCTTTGGGTTCTTGCTTGGGACTCTCTGTGCTTCCTGATTTGTGTGACTTTTTCCTTCACCAAGTTAGAATTATTTCTTCAAACAGGCTCTCTAACCCTTGCTCGCTTTCTTCTTCTGGCACTCCTATGATGCAGATGTTGTTACATTTCACATTGTCCCACAACTCCTTTAAACTGTCCTCCTGTTTTTTAATTGTTTTTTCTCTAATTTTTTCGGTTCTCTAATTTTTCTCTACCCTGTTATTTTTTTCTACCCTGTCTTCTAACTCACTGATCGATCCTCGGATTCCTCTAATCTGCTATTTATTCCTTCCAGTGTATTCTTTATCTCTGCTATGTCATTCTTCATTTCCAACTGTTCATTTTCATAGTTTCTATATCTTTTTTTCATGCTATTGAGGATCCTTATAATCATTATTCTGAACTACATGTCTGATAAATTGCTTATCTCTATTTCACTTAGGTCTTCCTGTGGATAATTCTCTTGTTCTTTCATTTGGAGCTTGTTTCTTTGTCTCCTTATTTTTGCTGCCAGTTTGTGTTTGTTTCTATGTATTAGGTAGATCTGCTATGACTCCCAGTCTCGGAAGAGCCGTCTTATGTAGTAAGTGACCTGTGGGACCCCAGTGGCACAATCTCCCTGATCTCCAGACCTGAGTGCTCTAATAATGTCCCTTGTACACTTTGTGTGGGCACTACTATTGTATAGAATCTTGATTGTTACTGGACCATTCATGCATGGGCTCGACCCTCAGGCTGGCTGGCAGTGATGCTCATCCCCAACACAACATACAGGCTTCTGTGCAGTGCTTATAACGCAAAGCACAATTCACTTCAGCAGGGTTTAGAACCGGCCAAAATCTCTATGTGGATACACTGCTTGTGAAGCTTATTGGGTCCTGCTCTGTTGTTGACTAAAGCTGACCATGGGTTTTATTGGTTTTTGGGCCTCTTTAGAGTGAACTGCAGCTTATAGTCTTTCTGCTGGGACTGCGTGTGTATGTAAAGTACTAATCTGTACACCAAGGTCTTGTTTTACTAGCCCAAGCAGAGGAGCAGGTCTGGCAAAGACTCAAAGCACCCAGAGATCCACCACTGCCTGCAGGCTGACTGTTAAGTCTCAGTCACTTAATGAGCCACCTCAGGTTGTAGTCCTCAGCCAGGCGTAAACTCCTCAGAGCGGGGGACAGAGAATCTCCAAGACGTGGGGCAATTGCTTCCCCACCAGGCTAAATCTGCTTTGATGGGAAAAAATTTGCCTGAGAAAGACAGCTTCTGCAGCACGGGGAAATGACTCAGCACAGGGATCCTGGCAGTCGCCTTCCCAGCTCTCTCCCCAGAGCAACCAATCCCAGACTCTCCTCATGCAGCTCTAGTCCACTCTGTCTTCCCTCTGCTGGAGCCTAAGGTGAGTGACTCCAAACAAAATTTAGTGTGTTGGCCTTTTATGTGGATGTCTTTGTCTCCCATTTGCTTTTTCCCTCCTCCATAATCTATCACCAATGGATTTCACATAACCCACTTACATCTCCTCTTTTGATTATAATGTATAAAATAAGGTGCAAAACTGCCATTCTCCAGAGCATTATCTCAATCCGTTGAGATTTTGCTGCCTGCAATTGTCAACAGTTTGGCTCACATAAACTCACAAAATTTCTTTATAGGTTTGAATGTTTCCTACGTTGACACCCTGAAAAATCCACAAGCCTGTCACCCACAATACTTAGCATTAAACACTAAAATCAACATGAATCCATTCAATATATAAGAAATTAAACACTTACATAATAATGGCTCATTGTGTATACATCATTTTCCAGGTGACACTGCCCATCATTTGGTAAAACAATGCCACCAAGTTTTCCATCTCCAGCAAAATGAAACCCAGCATCCGTAGAAAACACCAGCAGCCGTGTAACATTCCTCCAGCCAATCAATGACTTAAAAAGAAAAGGATTATAATCTGAAAATACTACTCACAATAATTCAGACACACTATCACCATACTTTTAACCATATCTTCTCTTTACCTTTCCTTTTCCCACTGCTAATACTATTCTTGCTGATAAACACATAGAGCTCATTGACTAAAGCTCCTCCATCCCACTGTAAAACTATACCTTGCCTGGTTGTCCATTTGTCTCAGCTCTGTTTTAAAAACTGTGTATTTTAAAATCAGTGTCTCTCTACCCACTAAAAGGTAGGCTAACTAACTCCATGTGTGGCAGGGACCAAATGTGATTTTGCTTATCTTCATATCTGCAGCAGCTACTACAGTGCTTAGCACATAGTAGATGCTTCACATGTATTTGGTAGATAAATAAAAATGTCTTAGCATATGATTTACTTTCCTTTCCTGCTGCTGTCTTGTTCCCTTCCATCCTCCGTCCTTACTCTTTCTTCTATAGTATACACCTACTTTATGGCCTTCAATTTTTAACAGAAAAAAAATAATCTCCAATGACTTGCCCTGCTTAATTCCACCATTCTAACACAACAGTACTGTTTATTTGTTCATTTATTTTATTCTCCACCTTATTCAACAAATAATTTAATGTAGCCATAAAATCCTCTTCTCTCTCGTTAATTTTGTAATTATATTTTTCTAAATTTACTCAGTACATTTGTTTATATCCTCATAAGACTGTAAATTCCTTGAAGGCAGAAATTAAGCTTATTAATGCTGGCAACTCAGTGGAATATGTGTCTCTTTTGCATCTAGAGAAGTAGGTGGAACAGTTGTTCTCAATTATCGTAACAATCAGATAGTAGTGGCCATGGATGCTATGGTTTGTTCAATCTCACAGGCTAAGGCATAGTTAGAGGTAGCCTAAAGAATGCTCTCTCACCAATGAGCTGCCAACAGGATCACAAGTGAATGGCTGGAAAGTAAAGTGGTGTCAGGCTAGGCACTACCTAGAATATTACTCTTTCTTTTCCTTGAAAAGCAGGCTATCCTTAAATTACAACTACCCAGAGAGAATTCAAAAGTAACAATAATATATGTTAATATCTGCTCAGTGCTCAGTGACACTTTATACGGGTTACTATATTTAAATTTCATAATAGCCCTAATGAGGTATATCTATTATTATCCCTTCTTAAGAAGACGGAAACAGCCCTCTAGAATGGCTAAGTAAATTGTCTAAGATCAGTAGTGATGTGAAAATGTGATTATTATCTCGGATATCAGCACCCTAGCAAAAATTGGTTGAAAAGTAACCATTAAGAAGCATCTGGGTCCGGCCGGCGTGGCTCAGTGCACTAAGAGGTCGCCGGTTCAATTCCCAGTCAGGGAACATGTCCAGGTTGTGGGCCCAATCCCCAGTGGGGGGCATGAAGGAGGCAGCCAATCGATGTTCTCTTTCATCAATGTTTCTATCTCTCTCTCCCTCTTACTTTCTCTCTCTCTAAAATCAATAAAGAAAAAAAAAAAAAAAGAAGCATCTGGAATCAAGAAAGGACCTCTAGGGAACAGGGGTACTACAAGGAAAATAAATGGGAACAGTGATATAGTTGTAGGTACTTAAACTTTACCAAGTGCATATAAACAATGGAATACTATTAGGCCATAAAAAAAAAAGAAATCTTACCATTTGCAACAGATGGACATAGAGGGTATTATACTAAGTGAAATAAGTCAGAGAAAGGCAAATACCATATGATATCACTAACATGTGGAATCTAAAGAATAAAATATACAAATAAACAAAATAGAAACAGACTCATAGATACAGAGAACAGACTGATGGTTGACAGAGGGGAAGAGGTTGGAGGACTGGGTGAAAAAGGTAAAGGGATTAAGAATTACAAATTGGTAGTTACAGAATAGTCACAGAGATGTAAATTACAGCATAGGGAACAGTCAATAATATTGTAATAACTATGTATGGGGCTAGGTGAGTACTTGAAATATCAAGGGACCCTTCTGTAAAGTACATGATTGTCTAGTCATTATGCTATATATCCGAAACTAATACAGAATACTGAATGCAAACTGTAACTGAAAAAAAGGACAAACTTTATCTACCTTACAATGTTTTCTAATTTCAGCTTCAGCTACCTCATTATAAGGTCATCTGAAAATCTTCAGCTATTAAATGGACTGTTAAATTCTAATCACTAGTCCAATAGCTTGCTACTACTGAAAATATTATAATTAAAATGACAAATATTATATGTCTTCTCAAAATACATGTTCTTGACTTATAAATTAGGAGAAACATCAATTGGTTGCCTCCCATACATACCCTGACCTGGGGATCAAACCTGGGTATGTGCCGTGACCGAGAGTCGAACCGCAACCCTTCGGTGCACGGGATGACACTCCAACCAACTGAGCCACACCAGCCAGGGCTAGAGGAAGGCATATTTTAAAGATGATAAACAGAAGAAAACTGACCAAAGGAAAATGACATCTGAAATACTGCTCCATTTCAGAATTTTAATACTCCTGTGATACCTGAGACGACCTCAATTCCATCTTTGGCACAAAGCCAGAAGATCAGGACTAGTGGGCCGCTTCTAAAAATCTAGAATACCAGCTAGAGTGTCCCACTGTTTCAAATGGTAAGCATTCTGAATTTTTAATTTTTTTAATTGATTTTTAGAGAAAGAGGGAGAGGGAGAGATAGACAGAAACATCAATGAGAGAAACATTTAATCAGCTGCCCCTACTGAAGATTGAGCCTGCAACCCAGACATGTGCCCTGACTGGGAATCGAACCAGCAACCTCTCGGTGCACAGGTTGACACTCAAACACTGAGCCATACTAGCTGGACAAGCATTCTGGACTTTTAAAACCCTGTGTAAATGAACTAAGTGCCTGGTTCAAAGACATAATGATTACATATAGTTTTATAAAGCACTTGTAGTTGGAGAGAATTTAAGGGACTAAATTCTGTACTTCTCTGGAATAACTGAGTATGATATGGTAATAAAGGTAATTTTTTCTACTAACTGACAGTGAAATCACTCTTAAAATTCATATAAATAATATTCCTTTGTAGAAAATGAATGTACTTACCCCACAAACTGCAACTTGCATTATTGCATCAAAACCACCTTCTGGAGAATCCAAATTTCCAGATATGCGCTGTTTACCAACAAGTTCATTAAATACTTCCCCTTTATCAGTAAGACTGAGCACATTTTTGTAGCTAAATGGGCTGGTACAGTTCTGTTCACTTGTGCAAGGGTTCCTGAGCTTAGCTGGTGTTGTACTAATGTAAGGCATCACAGTTTTCTCCACAAATGAGCCAAATCCTGTATAGGAAAAATTCATAAAGAGAAATAGATGGATGGATGGATGGATGGATGAATAAACTTGCATTTAAAAAAAAATCAAACCCAGCCAGTGTGGCACCAAGAGGTCACCAGTTCGATTCTTGGTCAGGGCACATGCCCAGGTTATGGGCTCGATCCCCAGTAGGGGGCATGCAGGAGGCGGCCGATCTATGTTTCTCTCTCTCCCTCTCCCTTCCTCTCTCTCTAAAATCAATAAAGAAAAATATTTTAAAAATAAAATCTAGAATGTTATCACATGTAAGTCAATCTTTTTCCTTAATAAGAAATAATAAAATTTTAATAATAAGGTTTGGAAAGAAGATCATTATAATATGAAAAATCCAGGTCTGAAGTGAGAGTAGGCTGTATTGGCTGGTAATAAAACAGAATCTGAATACTCAACATAGTTATAAAGTAAATTATCCATTTGGTAGACTGTCAGTCCTCCACATTTGTGGGTTTTGCATCAGCAGAATCAACCACAACTACAGATTGAAAATATTTTTTAAAGTCTCAGGATGTTCCTAAAAGCAAAATTTGAATTTGCCATGCACCAAGCACTATGATAAACTCATGTGAATAAAATGATGTGTGGGCAGACCCTGCTGATGCCTAAATGCAAATGCCATTCTTTATAATAAGGGACTTGAGCATCCATGGCTTTGGGTACCTGCAGGGGTTCCTGGAACCAGTATCCTGTGCATATGAAGGGCAACTGTATTCTCTGTCAAATAACATGGTAGCATACGTAACAGAGGAACAAGGAAACAGAAAAATTATTAGATATTGATAATTATCAATCTTCTATTAAAGAAAAGGCTAAAACCTGAACTTAATTATCTCACAAGTATGTAGCAAAGAACAAAACTGCCAAGATTTTAAAAAATGAAAATTATTCATTTTCTCAATATTCCCACCTATTCGGAAGTCTGAAGTAATCCTCTTCATTTCATTCATTAGATCTGTTCCAAGACTTTTTACATTCTCCAAGTCATCTTTCATGGAGTAAGAGAGGTCCATTAGGTAGTAGAGATCAATGGGATAGTCTTCAGCTCTCTTGAATTTTAATGCAAATGTCTGTGGCTCCCCTAATTAAACAGATATTTGAAAATGAAATTAGCTTGTCAGCAATTAAAAGCAATGAGAGAAAAAAAAAACAAATAAATTGTATTTACAAGGTAAACACTATAAAATGAAATGTATTATTGCCATAGTTTTTACAAAACCTATGGGAATTCCATAAGGAATACAATGGGTATGTATTCAATTTCATTCACAATACTTAAAATGCCCGGCCCTGGGGATACAAAATGAAAAAGACAAAATCCACAGCAGATAAGACAGACAGAAATGGTCGATTTATAACCAGCAAGTAGATGGATCAACATAAATGACATGGGTTGGGTGGGGAGGGCACATTTTAGGATACACCTAACTATTTTTAGAGTTTGAAGTTCTAAGTGAAAACTGTTTTCTGTTTAATGGAATCCTACTATATGCAAATAACATAATCTGATTTTTAATACTTTAGAAAGCCTGGTAAAGAGTTTTTTAAATGACTAACAGACCAAAAAAAGACTTGTTAAGAAACTATAGCAAAAGTCTCAGAGGACAACGAAGATTTGAATTGAAACAATAAGGAAGGAGAAGAGAAATGTATAAGAAGTGTTAGGTATAATTCACATAGGAAACGAAATACACGAGAAAGAGAAGGTTTGGGTGAAGAAAATCATTAAATTTTTAACTTGTAGATATCTTTATGTAGATTTCTAGAACACAGTTTGATAAATGGATTTGAAACTTAAAAATTGGTGCGACAGTATACAAATGGTTTTAAAGCCATGAGAGGAACGCCAACAATTAAGTAGACTGCAAAGAAAAAACTAGAAAAAAGACACACACACAAAGAGATTAGAAAGCATGTTCAGAAAAACTAGGATTGATATCTAGAAACCAAGAGAAAGAGCATTTCAAGAGGCTCAAAGGCATCACTTGGTATAAAAAGATTAAAAGGAAAAAAGGGTCCCCCGACAAGGGTACACTAGGTTTGGTGGTTCAAGGTGATGGTAGAGCTTTGTCAGAACAGGTTTAGAAGCAGAAGCCTGACTGCACCAGGTTGAAGAGTAAATGCAAGTGGAAGTCACGGACACAAACAATGTGTACCACTCTTTTGAGAGAGAGGGGATGGAAACTGGAAGAAGTAAGTAGAGGGTTTGTTTTCTTTTTTTGTTGTTTTTTTAGATATAATATTACTACAGATTTTAATAAAAAAACCTTAATATTTTAACAATACTAAATATATAAAGAAAAATTATAGATTAAAATGTTTCTTTATATTATATAGTTATACCAGAGGATGAACATTTTTATTTTTAAAATCCATTAAATCCAATACTTTAATCTTTAACAGAATTTACTTTGAACAATAGACAATATTCATTATTATTTCAAGAATATGTCTTACAAATTATTTCTGAAAAATATTTCTAAAATTTCATGTATTCCACATTTCTACTTGAGAGCCAGTCTACATTATGAAAAGGAACCCTCAACAGAAACTGGTAAGAGGCTTATATAAAGTTGTCAAAAAGCTCAAGTAGAAACAAAAGTCTTTACAGAATTAGATTTCTGTACCTGATCGTAATTGCAAAACTAACTGCTGTGGTTGGATCTGAGTGATATCTTCTGGTTGGAGCTTCCCTGCTGTTCCTTTGCTGCGGTTGGTTACATTTTTGTTTTTCTTTATATCTTTGGAACCTCTGGGATTTTCTATGTCATCTGGATGACAACCCTTCTTTTTTAAGGCTTCTAAATCATCACATCGTGCAGAAGTAGGCATTCCTTCTTGTAAAAATGTCTAAATGACATAAAACATAGGTATGAATAGAAAGTATAATGGTCAAACCTTTTACATAATCATAATTGCAAATACACAATTAAATTGCAAAAATCAAGTGACATATTGAATGTACTTAATTTCTGGTTTTTAAACAAAATGTTTCCTTCATCCAAACCATATTAAGTGATCTTGTTTATAAACAAATATTTTCCTTGAAAGTAATACTTTTTTTTACCAATATATTACCAGTAATTTATTATTTTAATAATACTTAGAACTGATCTAAGTGTACATTTTAACTGTTCTACTTTCAAATTCAGAGTATCTAACAAAAATTTCTTCAGTGAAATCACTTATTCAGCATGGCTAACAGCCACTAAAAATGTATATACAACCAAATATCAAATATTTTTTCCTAAGAAAAATCCTTAGAAGCCTCTCATATTATGTAGCATCCTCCATCACAGTATCTTGAACTCAATGTTTACAGAAAACATGTTATCCTGAAAGCATCTTGATTAATGATGTTATTTTGAAAATGAAGATCAAGAAATTTAGCATAGATTTGGTATTCCTGGAGGGTCGAAAAAATTTCAAGTATTGGCTATTACTCTAAAAAAGACTTTTAAAATTTATTTTAAAAACAATACAGTAAGTGATTATATGACAAGGGTTATAAATATATTTCTATAAGGTGAATTTAAAAAATAAAAAAGGTCCTAATGGTATGTAAATGGTACTTGTTGTGGCTTGAGGTAAAATTTCCAGGAGTGACATGATTTCAAAATGTGTTATATATCTCAAACAACTTAGATGGAAATAAAAATTTTATCAGATGACCAAAGAAGTACTTTTGTAAAACAAAAACACTGCTTTTGAGATGTATAGCCCTGGCTGGTTTGGCTCAGCAGTTAGAACATCGGCCTGCGCTCTGCAGACCGAGGTCATGGGTTCAATTCTGGTAAGGGCACGTACCTCAACTGTGGTTTGGTCCCCAGCCCTGGTTGTCTCTCTCACACCAATCTTTCTTTCTTTCTTTCTCTCCCCTCCCCCACCCATCTGAAGATAAATGGAAAAATATCCTCAGGTGAGGATTAAAAAAAAAAAAAAGATGTATATAAAGATTTTGAATAAAAGTTTTTCATGAAATGTAAGTGGTAAGAAGAAAACAGTGATAGTGTATGTGTGTGTGTGCATCATTTAAAAATGTGTACACATAACTAAATTATTATAGTAGACATTTAACATATATCCCTAAAAATTTTATATCTAGTAGGCAAAAAATACTTTTAATCTTAACATAGGGAAAATGGAAGAATGCCTTTCATTTGGGGTCACTTATATTCACTTTTATATGGTATTTTATTATCTACCAATTTTATGGTGCTGTATATAGTAAGTGAGAACACTTAAATACGAAAAATACACAATAGTTTTGATCAGTTAGTTTTAAAGGGAAACATAACTCTCTAAATAAGAACATTTATATAATTAGAGAAACAATTGAAAAGACATGCCATGGATCATATGGTTCAAAGCTGCACTGCTTTTATGTATTATCAAACCTAAAATACTATGGAAGCACAAAAAATACTACCTAGTACATTATTACTTTCCTAATATTAGTCAAACCAGAAAACTTTAAAATCATAACATGCAAGTAAAATTTCACTAAACATATTCCAATAGTCTTTAATAATTTAAGAATTATGCCACAAAGATCAAAGGCTAAGCTATTTAAATAGTTTGCATAGGAGAACTCTCAACTCCAGATAAACTATAACTCTAATAAAATGGACATTGTTGATGATAGCAACTACCACTCATTTAGAACCTTCTAAGTGAAACTGCATTAAGTTCAATCAATTTGAATTTTCAATTTGGACCACTCATACTTCAAATGCTCAAGTCAAATGTGCCCAGAGGCTACTGTGTTGAACAGCACAACTCTAGACTATCATACAGTACTGTACACAGAGTTGACGCTTACTCAACAAACACTGATTTAAGTGAAAATTCTTATCTAGCTAATCCCAAGGATAGAGTTTTGTGCAACACTAAATGACTAAAGAATACATGGAAATATCTTATATAATCTTACTTACTGAATTTGTACACCATCCACAATTTGGCCCTGCTTGTATACATTCTCCACATGATTTGGCATTTGCTTTTAAACATCTATTTTCATCTGTCAGGAAAAAAAGAATAGATCACTTTACTTGACATTTCAAGAGGGAAAACAGTAAAAAATCTGGATCACGTGGACAAATAATGCAATATATATGAACGTTAAATATGAATACTACGATCCAGACCTACCTAAAAGAGGCCCCAAAAGAGGGTGATTCTGGATTACCTTGACACAGAGCTATAAAAAGACAGTTATCTTTCTTGTCTTCTATAGCAAAAACTAGGTACTAGTTAATCTACACGTACATTTATCTTTTTTGTCAAAGGAATAATTTCAGATCTATCATGTTGGATGGTCATAACTGTCAGTTTTCTTACAAATGAGCAAAGTATTATTTCTTTTCACTTAAGTCATACTACCACAACTACACTCCATAAGCATCTTGAGCAGTTTCCCCTTCATTTTTAATATGTTAAATATTTGAAAAGTCCCTTACTCATCCAAGCCACAAACCCATGATTTTTTAGGCTCTGTGTTCAAAGCATGTCTCACATTTCTTTGAATCTACCTAAGTATCAGCACGCCTTTCATGTCGTAAGTGCTGATATGGACTGTCTCCAATGTGTCTTTTCTAATTATGCTCATTATAGAAAATTTGAAAAATATATAAAAACAAAGAAAAAGCTAAAAATCACCCATAATCTGCTCATAAGAGATAACTACTATTAACAATTTGTATATTTCTTTACAGTCTTTTTTTTTTTTTTATGCAGATAGAGAAAGAAAAATAGCAAGGAAGCAGGAATATACAGACATTATTTAAATGAAATTGAGGATATATATTTTATATACTACTTTTTATAGTTTACCCTAAGTGTTTCATTATAAATTCTTCAAAACTACGGCTTTTAATAATTGCATATTTCATTATATCGTATCCTAGTGTTGAACGAACTTGTGTTCAATTGCATGTGTGCACATTTCACGCATGCTTGTTCACATGCACACATGAACCCCTGAAACACATATAGATACACATACACACACAGATGCACCTACTCAGATGACCATTCTTATCATGTAAAACTCTATTTCCTTATCAATGATTTTTTTAAAAAATACTGAGTTGAAGAATATTAATGTTCTTAAAATTATCAATACAACTAATTTCTATCCAGAATTAATATTCCCACAAGCAATATATAAAAACCATTTCAATACACCTTAAAAGCACTTTAATTATAATAAAGTACTTTTTTAATATAATTATTTTTACTGATTTACCAGGTATAAATTAGAATATCAATTCAATTGTCAGCTGTTTAAAGTTTCATTTTTTTCATATTTCTACTGACCATATCTTTTGTAAATTTTCTGCTTTGTTTTTTGCAAATTTTTCTATTATGTTCATCTGTTTTTATTGGATCTCTACACATAATAAGAAAATTAAACCTTTGTTTAGTTTTTTATTGTTGATGGTGTTTTGACATTTAGATATTTGGAGATTTTTATGTTGCTGTTGGTTTTATACAATTCAAATTTATCAATATTTCCCTTATGATTTTTTTTCTTCATTTTTCTGTGTCGTAAGTCCTTCCTCTCCTGAGAGTAAATAATTGTTCTATGCAGTGCATTTTTTAAGATTTGGAGAATAGAACTGGACATTCTATTACTTCAGATGTGGATGCACCATAGTTATAAGATGATTAAAAACATTATTTTTTTTTGCTTTCTTTTTCATTCCTCTTCTAACGATGCCAACAATTTTACAAGATTTTTTTATTAAAGAACAGGAACATCTTCTAGAAAGTCAACTGCTCCTGGTTTCATTTTTTTAGATTGTAATGGATAGTTCATCATCTACCATTCTACACTTTACTTTCTTTTCTTCTAAATATATTACATGCCTTTCTTTGCTTTTTCTATGCTCAAGGTCTTTCTGTAGTATATTCTATCTTATCATTTTAGCATTTCACTGGCTGACCCGCCTATCATCATCCTTGGTGGCAGAGGAAGAGCCTTGCAGGCCTTTATAAGGACGTTGCCCTTTACTCTGAGTGAGATTATTTTAGGGCTTTCAGATGGAACAGCATGATCTGATTTATCTGATTTAGGTTTTCCCAGAATCTAACTGGTCAAAAAGTGATACAAGATATTGAAATGAAAAGACAAATAGGATTTTTTTTTACCTGTTTGGCCAAACACATAGCAAATTGAACTGATCAGTCCAATCCAGAAAATCAGTTGTAAATTCATCTGAAATATAAAATGTACATTATGTTTAAAAAATAAAATACATTAAACATAAAACATTTCCACCCATCTTATCTTCTATTGACTTTATAAACATAATACCTCTCAAACTATGTTTCCTCCAAACTTTCTCCACACCCCTATCATTCACCTTTCCTCCCCAGGTACCTCATCTTTCACCTACATTAACTAAAATAAGTTACATACCAGATCTCCAGAATATGTTCTTGCTTTTGTCCAAATCAAATATATTTAATTAACAGTGCTTCAAAACAGAGTAACAGTGTCAAGTATTCCCTAACATGATAAAAGCTATTAAGTCTTTGTCCCATGAAATATCTATCTCCATTATCGCCTGTGGCTCCTAGGGGAACAAACAGGCATATCCAGGTGCCTCAGTTACGTCAATATTGAATGTTAGTTTGAGTGAACTTGTCAAAATCCTGATTGCAACATCCTCTCACAATTTTTCAATAGTTTTTATTTTTCCTCAGGCTAAGACTAATATCCTGCACAAGGCCCTGACTCAATTTTTGAGTTTGATCTTTTATAACTCTTTCTGTTTTTTAAGAAAAACAAGTTCTATGTATGGAATTAATAAAATATTCAGTTTAATTCCCTACAATGTCTAGATCTACAAACCAGACCCAAAAAAGATGGGGGGAGGGGAGTAAAAAACCTAAAAGAGTCCTGAGTAAGTCTTCCAGAATCTCTAAAGAAAAATTAATTATGCACAAATATCTGCCCTTCCCAAATATAAAACAAAAAAATTATAGGTTAAAAAAAAAAGGACAGCTTTACTAGTTATCAAATAAATAGAAATGAAAGCAATATAAGGTAAACTAGCAATCAAAAAATGTTTGTTTTTTAAACCAAACAAAACTTACTGCAGAAGACTGAGAGAAACCAGATATGGCTCTGTAAACTAGTATAATTGGGGGATGGGGGGATAATTTAAAAACCTATATCAAAAAACATAAAAAAATGTTTCTACCCTCTGACTTAGCAATCTAGCTACTGGGAATTCATCCTAAGGAAATAATTACAAATATAAAATGTGATACACATGCACATACACAGTACAGTACAGGGGTGGATAAAAGTAGATTGACAGTTGTTTGTATGGAAAATAATGTAATAAGTAATAAATAATAATACAAGAATAAACTCTGTGCCTGGCCGGTGTGGCTCAGTGGTTGAGCATCAATCCATGCATCAAGAGGTCACCAGTTCGATTCCCGGTCAGGGCACATGCCCAGGTTGTGAGCTAAATCCCCAATGAAGGGGATGCAGGAGGCAGCCAATCAGTGTTCTCTCTCATCAATGTTCCTATCTCTCTCTCTCTCTCTCTCTCTCTCTCTAAAATCAATAAAGAAAAAATAAAAATAATAAACTCTGTGTTTCCATACTCGCAACTGTAAACCTACTTTTACCCTACCCTGTATATTTACAATAGGTAAAAGTGTAAACATCTACCCAAAAATAGGGAAATGGCTAACAGCACCAACTTAATGGATCGATTAGAGTCATAAAAATATAAAATGAAGTGACATCAAAACGTTTATAGAATAATTTTGGATGCAAGGTACACATTAAGATGACAAGTATACAAAAATAATAGTATATAAAGTAACCAAAGAGATCTGGAGATGACAAAAAGTTTTAAGCATAACCCTGGCCAGTTTGGCTCAGCTGGTAGAGTGTCGGCCCAAGGACCAGAGTCGTGGGGTTCAATTCTGGTCCAGGGCACGTACCTCAGTTGCGGTTCGTCCCCAGCCCTGGTCGGGGTCATGAGGGAGGCAACCAGTCAGTCAATGTGCCGCTCTCACATGAATGTTTCTCTCTCTCTCTCTTTCTCTCCCTCCCTCCCTCCTACTCTATCCGAGATAAATGGAAAAATATCCTTGGGTGAGGATTAAAAAAAAAAAAAGTTATAAGCATAATATAGACAATACGTTTGTTTTTAAACTGTTATAGCCTTTTCTTCTTTTTGCTTTAAAATAAAAACAATTATGTAAGGGTAACTGTGTGAAATTGTTCACTTGGTAAATTTCCTTAATTTAGGAGACATATTTCTTTTAAAAACCTCCATCTTCAAGAGCTTACATTCCAGGATGCAATTCCCATAGCTCCCAGACAGTGCTTCAAAGTTGTCTCAGAGCACCCCGGATTTCCTCTGCTGTTAAATGCTGTTCCCCTTTTCTTTGGTGGCTTCCCAGAGAAAAGTGATAATAACATGTACAGTCATCTACTTTCCAACTGTGCTCAGACCAGCCAAGTTCTGTTATGCCAGGAGCTTCCAGTTTTGCTTATATATAACTGTAACTGCATCCAAAAGACGAAGAAAGCTCTCACAGAAGTGTGAAATGCCTAACAGTTCACCTTTTAAGGCCTGCCTAAAAGACGTAATATGTAATATATCCATGTGGATCATAATTCTAAGCAACTCAAATGTTATCAATTCCAAAGCTGTGACTAAAAGGACCTGGAACATTAAGACTCCCAAGGAAATGCATGACTGAGACAAATGGAGCATCAAGGGCAGTTTCTGCACAAAGGCCATATATGGACTGATATGTGTTTCTTAGGGATACTTCTCGGGCTATTTCAAGGACCACCAGGCTACCTTCAGAAACCTCTTAAAATATTACACAACTGAAAGAATCACCAATGAGATAAAGTTATTAGGTAAAATGTTTCTTAACATTCTTAGGTTATATACTTTTAAAATATTACTTTCAATGCTATTGTCCTTCTATAAACATTGACAAGCCAAAGATCAGCCTTCTGAAACCCTCAGGCCTCTGGAAGAGTGCCAAACCCAGAAGCAGTCAAATTAAGGCTTTAATGTTGAAGTACAGCTGGGAGAACAAGGACAAAAGCCAGGAACAGCTCAAGGACAGATGTCAGCTCTCCTGTGACTAGTCAGTGTACTGGCAAAAACAGAGGCACAGTCACTGGCTGGTGATGTTGTAAAAGGCCAGGCTTTTTGTGTCAGAAAAACAGAAGCCACGGGAGATAGAAGAAAGTAATTAAGAATAAAGAGGAACTATGAGGACAACAAGGTTTAGAAGATAGCATGGTTAGAAGTGGCCACCAAGAAAGTCAGCAGCAGCAGAAAGCTCGATAGTGAAGAGAAAGTAGCAGAGAAGACTGAACAGCCTCCCCACCCAATCCTGACAATCCTTAAAGGTTCTGGATACTTTCTGCACATGTATGGGTAAGAAGGACATACCAAGAGCTTCCTGTATTTCAAACCTCCTAAGACAGCACTTCTCAAAGTGTGGTCTAGGGAAATTGACTGCATCAGATTTACGTGGGTGGCTACCCCATGCCTAAAAACCACGATCTTGGGAGCTGGGGCCTGTACTGTACTTCCGGGAATTCTTACACTGAGAAAAGGTGACCTAAGGAGTTACTTACCAAGAACATTCCACGTAGAACAGTTTATATTAGGGACCAACAGGGAGAGATGCCTTCAGGAATTGTCCTGATCCTATCTTTTATATCCTCTTCATAATTAAAGGTCTAGAAATAGTTGTCTACAGTGACCTCCATTTCATACCCTCCTACTCCCTCTGCTACAATTGGTGTCCATTTGCTACCATGCATGTACAACTGTTCTTGCAGAAGAAAACTTTCCAGGCCTTATCTTACTTACCTTATTCTCTACATTCATTCATTCAAAAATTTCTTGACTACCTACAATATGCACTTGAGAAGATACAGCAGTTTACCACCCACAATAATTACACAACATTTAACACACTGCACCACTGTTTCTTTTTTTTTTTAATCCTCACCCAAGGATATTTTTGCATTTATCTTCAGATAGAGTGGGAGGGAGAGAGGGAAGAGACAGAGAGAAACATCGATGTGAGAGAGACACATCGAGTGGTTGCCACCCACACGACCCCAACCAGGGCCGGGGACGAACCGCAACCGAGGTACGTGCCCTTAGCGGAAACCGAACCCAAGACTCTCTGGTCCGCGGGCCGACGCTCCAACCGCTGAGCCAAACCGGCCAGGGAACCACTGTTTCTTAAAACACTCTATTCCCCTGGACTACTGGTTTCTCTGAACGTTCTTCCTCAGACAAGTATGTCAGATTTTATGCCCTATCTGGAGATACAAAGGTCACTATTCTCAGGTAATTTTCAGTTCAAAGACAAAAATTCAAATAAGTATAACCTGATGTGATGGTTTCTATAATGAAGATAAGAACAAAGTGCACTGAGGACCCAAATTCTGCCTGGGTAAGTTCAGAGGCTTCATGGAAATGGCAGTGTTTCAGCCAGAATTGAAGACATACTGGAAATGGGTTGGCAAATGGAGAAAAATCTTCCAGGCAAAAGGTTTGCACATGCAAAGCCATGGAGTCCTGAGGAAAATTATAATTATTTATTATCAATCTTATTTCCAAACATGTATGTTTGGGTGACTACCCACCACCTCCCAAATGGAAATGTCTCACTCTATCTTTAGAGGAAAAAGACTAGAAAAAAGTATATTTGTATGTTATTTGTAGTTAAATCTGGTCAGTGAGATGAATGATTATTTTATCCTTGTAATTTTCTACAATAAGTATCAATTATGTTAAAATCTTAAAATATCATAAAAGTAATTAACTATTTCTGAGGTTTAAATTATAAGTGGGAAATAACAGAAGCAAAGACCAGCAAGGCAGGAGGAGTTGGGTTACAGAGAGCCTTCAAAGCCATGCTAAAAGAGTTTAGATTCTATTCTATCTATATATAGTAGGGAAATTGAAAAATTCGGGAAGGGTAGTGACATGACAATATATACACGACAGAAAATTAGTGAGGTAGAGGATGAATGGCAAGAGAAGAGCCACAAGACAAGTACAAAATTTACTGCCAAGGTTCAAGTAAGAGGTGATAAATGTCTGAATTCAGATAGTAGCAATGGGCAAGAAAACAAATGAGTGATTAGGAGGTAGCAACAATAGGATCTGATGACTGTTAGATAAGGGTGAGAGAGAAAAAGGAATCATCACTTTCAAATAAAGAAGACTGAATAAGAATGAAGTTAGGGTAGAAAATGATAACTTATGTTTTAAAAATTTAGATTGTGAAATGCCTTTAAATCTAGGAAAGACACTGACTGTTAAGACACAGGGTTCTGGATCTCAGGAGATACACATTGGGGCTAGAGATGCATAGCCAAGCGCTGTCATTATATAAGTGGCAATTGAAATTAGGAAAATGAATGAAATTGTGAAGAATTCTTAGAAAGAGAGAAGAGCTGAGGGCAGACTTGAAGAGGTGAAGGTACAGGAATGAGAGTAAAAGTATCTGAGGGAGCCAGGCCTCCTTGGAGCAAAGAGGGATGGCATCCAGAGCACAACAGGGAGTATTGCCCTACAGAGAAGTACAGCATCTTTTCTCTAAGTCAGGGCAAGGGTATGAAACTATGAAACATCATTCAGGCATAACAGCCTACGTTTTTTCTGAAATAGGAAATAAGGACTACCCTGTTGAAAAAAAAGATGGGGCTGGGGAAGGTGCAATAGGATTATAGAGCAATGCTGAAGGGCCAGCAAGTAATGACATCCTAATTTATAAAGGCACAACTGTAACACTCATTTCACTTGAAACTACCTGTTAATATCTGTTCTCCCTGATGGGTTCTAGGCTCCCAGAAGACAGGGCCTTGATATGTCTTATTAATTTATAACATCCAGAATTCTTGGCACAAAGTCAATGCTCAAATATTGTATGACATTTTCCTCTGACATTACTCAGAGAAAAGAAGAGTTTCTCAGATTAATGAATGTGCAGATCCTCTGGTAATATAAAACAGTTACTGTGGATACCCTAGTGATAACAATTTTCAACTTACAACACTATGAACCAAAATTAATTTACAAATACAAACAGGCACTGAAATAATAATTACTCAGTATAATTCAGATGTTGGTTGTTTATTACTATAATTATTAGCACAAAAGCACAAAATTATTTTTAAAAATCTTATAGAAATGCTCAAATCGCTAAGACTACCTCCCATGGGTTCTCAGATGCCAGTCTGAAATCACTGCATTAACCCATTGGTTTTATAGAGTAAGTGCAGACGGGGTGGGGGTGCACCAAGAAGTGGGGCTGACAAAAAGTTAACAAAGAAGAGGACAAAGTCAATGGACTAGAGACCACACCAGGCAGGTGGGAGAAAAGGGGCTCACATAAACCAGGAGAGAAAAGAGGTGGGAAGTAAGCCAGAGTGTTTAAAATGTCACAGACAGGCAGTCTTGGGTAACAAGTAGCTATGGGTACTTATTTTAGCTGGGGTTCTTCCCCCAACTGAAGCCTGAGACAAGAACAGAAGTCCAGGCAAGCAGTATATTCAGAAGGTGATCCTAGGAGAGAGGTACTGATGAGAGTGAACCAAGAAAAAGAGAAAAGCCAATCCCAGGATACCTGACTTACTATAGTGGGTGCCTGGGGGGGCTTGATCTTGCTGGGAAGTTTTGAGAAGTATATAAAAAGCCTTTCCACAGGAGGGTCGATGTGTAGAAGTGCATTTTATCAACTCTAGTCCCCACTGGTAAATTTGTCCCAAGGGACATTAACTCTCCCATACTTCCAAGAGCTAGGGTGCATTTGCCCAGAAGGCTGCTGCAGAAGGCCACAAGAGAACTTGCTAGAGAAGCCTCAGGGGTTGAAATAATGTAGGCACTTAAGTCTAGATGCAGTCAGCCAGCAGTGAGTGACATAACTGTTCCCAGCAGCAGTGGCTGGAATCAGAGGGGAGGCCAAGAGGATGAGAGAAGAACAGATTAGGTTTCTAATACAGTACTCAAAGGCCACTGGAGTTGAAAGGGTCAAGAAAACTACTGGGGAGGGGGGGTTATGGGGGGGGGAGGAGGGACATCTGTAATACTTTCAATAATAAAGATAAATTAAAAAAAAAAGAAACTGCTAGACCAGAGTGTAAGATGTATCATCTGCATAAACTCTTGAGGCCCCCTAATGATGAGAACTGGGGAGCTGATTTAAACCAGGCAATTCACATATACAGGCAAGACACATAGACATATATTAAAACAAATATAAACAATCTTTGCTTAAAATATTTAGTATTTAAGACCTAAGTAGCTCTTACCCATCTACTATAGATGTATGTGTGGTTGACCTGCCTTATGAATTGTCATCTAGAAATAATGCCTTTGTGTCCCCTTTATGTAGCACAGTATCTTAATATTTAATAGATAAACTATAAAGATAACTGGAGATATTCTGAGGTCTCAAAAAAATAAAAAACCCAGTAAGCTTAACAAGGGCAAGCAATGTCATGTGCCCACCATTGTCATGGCACCGAGTTGAGAGTATAGACCAGCAATTTCAACCTGTGTGCCACAAGAAATTTTAAAATATGCAATATCTGACTATTTAGTCAGGGGCATCGACTTCTTTTCTCTTAGATTGTCAAATTTAAAAAAAATGACAGCAGGCTACACAACAATAGCCATCCAGTGTGAATAAATCAAAATTATACCAATTTTTTTTGGTCAGATCGGCAAACAGTACATTTTTTGGTGTGCCGCAGCATTTTAGTAATTAGTTTATGTGCGCCATGAGACGAAAAACGTTGAAAATCACTGGTGTATACCATGGAGCCAAATCACTGAATTCAAATCTCTGATCAACGACTAATTAGGTAGGTGACTGATACGGGCAAGTGATTTAATCTGTGCTCCATTTTCCTCTGGAGACAACAGTTCTTATATTATGGGGGTTATGTGAAGTTTAATCAAACTGATAAATTTAAAACAACTTCTGGCACATTATAAGCACTGCTTGTTATCATTATTAATACACATTATAGTTGAAGCGCAACTTAAATGAATAAAGAAGTAACTACGTTTAAATGTTTAGCTTTTGTCAATCATAATTATAACCAGAAAACTTTGGATTGATCTGTTATGGGAGACACAAAATACAAAAGAAAGGATAAAGTATAAGGGTTAGAAATAACAACCCATTGTTTGCATAACAAAATGCAAACAATGTTGACTATTATTACCACTCATATAGTTGGGAATGAATTTGATACAATATCACAACCTTATTATATTGCATAATAATGTTTAATCAGATGCCAATTATTACATTAATTAGATACTAATTATCATATTAACAAGTATAATTAGATACTTATTTTAGGTTCCACATCTAAGTAGGATTACCCCCCCCCCTTTCCCTCTGGTAATCACCATACTGTTGTCTGTGTTTATGAGGTTTTTTTTCTTGCTTAATCCCTTCACCTTTTTCACCCAGGCCCTCCAAACACCTCCCCTCTGACAGCTGCAAGTCTGTTCTCTATTTATATAGAGTCTGTTTCTATTGTTTATTAGTTTATTTGTTCATTAGATTCCACATATTAGATGCAACTGTTAATTTCCCTTACTTTGCCTCTCTCCTAGTAATCTACTGTTACATAACAAACTATCTCCAAATTTAGCAGCTTAAAACAATATCTGGTATATCCTATAGTTTCTGAGACTCAGGAATCTAGGAGTATCTTAGCTAGTGGTTCTGGCCCAAGGTCTCTTCCAGATTGCAGCCAAGCCATCATTTGGGGCTGCAGTCATCTGAAGGTCTGACTGGGGCTGGAGAGTTTGCGTTCATCCCACTTGACCACACACAGAAAACAATGGAATTGAAGAGTATAAATAGAAGGAACTCTGAGAAATCCTACTGATCTCTATCTACACCATCAAATGTGAGGGTGAGAGTTGGGGGTGAATTCATCCAGGATAACAACAGCCTGAGACTAATGAGCTCCAACAACAAAGGTTTGGTGGCTCTAAAGCTATAGGTTCCCAAAACAATGTGAAATCTGAGAATAGCTCATAACAGCACCACATATTTTAAGAAAGTTATAGAGTAACAGAAGACAAAATACCCATCTTCTCCAGGAAAATGAGCATATGGAAGATCAATCATCACCACCCACCACCCAGTCCATAAGTGCAAGGGAAAGATAAAGAATGGATATACTGCATATTGGCAAATAAAAAGCCTTGAAGATAAGTACATTGAAAGTGGGGAGAGGAAAGGACATGAAACTTAACTAGGAAAAACTGTGACGGGACAAAAAGTGAAATATCTTCTCTGAAAATAGGAGAAAATCTAGATGAATTCATTATGCTCTCCAAGGAATTTAGAAAATCTCAAGTAGATCTTATATGATCAAAAACAGTAAGACCACAAAACTGGAGGAAAAGTGTACAGAGCTAAGGAAATTCCAATTGAAATCCACTATAGAACTTACAAACACAGGGAACAAACTCTACATGACAGGAAGAGCACGCTTAAGCCACACAGAATTCAAAATAATACAATACAATTAGATATAATCACTGATGATCTAGTAAGTAGACAACTAGTATACGACCACCACTCAAAGAAAAAGGATAGCCTTATGTTAGGAAAAAAAAGCATTAAATTAAAAAAATTGGTGAAGGGGCACAAAATAAACTCCAAGAATGCAGAAAGGCAGACTTGAAATACAAGCACAAAAATAAACACTTTAAACAAAGTTATAAGCCATTTTATTAAGAGCTGATCCAAAATGAGCATGAAAAGTTGCGTGAACTTAATTCTTTCCAGCTTCTCCTTCCACTGAAAAGAAAGAATTACCAAGCAGTCCCTGTGATGGGAAAAGAAAAAGTTAGTAACCATTTCAGCTGGGAAATTTTACTTTGAGGCAAGTTTACAAAAATAATTGTGAATGGAACTAGCAAAAAAAAGTTATCCATCCTGATTAGTGGTATCAGAAAGCACTCGAAAGCAAGACTTCCTTCCGCATCATTTTTCAATTAAGGAGAATTGTAAGCTATGCTCCCAAATTGTGTAATTTTATCTACCCTTTAGGTATATCACTCCAAAATTCTCACTTGATCAAAATATTAATAAATGTTGACCATATAATTTGTCACATCGCCTCTCTGCCTTGTAGTGGAGTAGAACAAGCAGTGCTGAGTACAATTTAAATGTATAACAAATGTTTTAAAACCTAACTAAACATAGGGAGAAATCACTTTCTCATTTTGGAAAGCACTAAGCTGGACATAATATGTACCTCAGAACTGTTGTAAGGATAAAATATGGCCATGAATGTGAAAGTTCTTAGCAACAAATATCTTTACAGTGATGTTTAGATCAGTTTACTTGATTACTGAATTTTCTTCTTAGTTTCCTACTCATTCACTGGTCATAGGCTTTTAAACACAAGAACCTGAGTGACTACATAATAAATGGTTCTCAATCTTTTGAAACCCATGCTTCTTTAAGAAGAACAAATCCATCACCTATTGTGTTTTTTGTTGTGTTTTCCTAATGTAACATAGCATTGAATGCAGTTTTTCAAACTACTACCTCTTCTTCTAGTAATCAAATATGACCCATCACCACACCTTTTAAGAAGACTAAAATCATATGAAATATACCATACATAAACTATAAAATATTGTAGAGCTAAAAAAATTACTATAACTGCTTTGGCCGGTTTGGCTCAGTGGTTGGAGCGTTGCTGGCCCATGGACCAGTGAGTTGCAGGTTCAATTTGGCCAGGGGCACATGCCTCGGTTGCAGCTGGTTCTTGGCCCTGGTCGGAGTAGTATAGGAGGCAGCCAGTCGATATTTCTTTCTTTCTCTCTCTCTCTCTCTTTCTCCCCCCCCACTCCCTCCCACTCTATCTGAAGATAAATAGAAGAAAAAAAAATGACTATTACTAATTTCATAGAGTATGAAAGCTGTTATTTACATAAACATATACACTGACATGTGATTTGCATACTTCAAGTAGTACATTCCCCAGAATTTTTCATGTAAATACTTTCCTCATCACTCCAATGAAACTACATTCCCTACAACAAAATTAAATACTAATTTTTCTTCTACCTTTCTGGCTTTATTTTGACCTTCATTGGCTCTTCATCTCTTCATCAACCACAATAAGCAGAATTAACTACTCCTTTCTTCATGGTCCCAAAACATCATCTTCATAGTGCCTAGCACAGTGAATGACAAACCTTTAGTGATGCTCAATAATAAAGTGTTGTTTTAATTCTACCATAAAACTTCTATTATAACTAATTGTACGTGTGTCTGTGAACCTCACCAGACTAAAACTGGAGGACAAGAATTCAGGTCTTCAATTTTTTTTTTTTTTTTTTTGCATTCTAATCCTAGATTTATTCAACATAATCCTTTTACTCTACACAAGAAAGTATAAACACAATCTAAAATGCTACAAAGTTACAAAAAAATTCAATTTTAAAAGTAGTCAGGTCTTCAATTTTAAAAGTAGTCAAACAGTATTTGCTAAATCAGACTAGATTCTGCTTTGTAACTACACTGTCCTTTGAATATGTCACCCATCTGTCATCCATATATTTGCTCATATCACTGCAAGCTCTTCTACAAAGCTTTCCAAAACCACTTACTCCAGTGCTGATCTTTTTCTCAAATTCTATTAGAAAATATTATTTTGTATTGTACATTATGTAGAATATTCTTTAGTATTTGTTATGTTTCCCTAGACTAAACACAACTTGTCCCAACTCCACAATATACTCAACAGCAAGGTCCCTGTCAACTTCTTGCTCTACACCCACTCAGCACAGCATTATTCAGGTAACTGGCACTCAATATACGGATAGATTAAAATGTAATGTACAACAGAGCCACATGCTGACAAAGAGCTAACAGTAATAGATCTGGCTGGTCAGCATTGGCAGGCTTTCTTTTCTTTTTTTCTTTTTCAATTGATGAGAGAGAGAAAGGAGAGAGAGACAGACAGACAGACAGACAGACAGACACAGATATTGATGGGAGAAATCATGCAACTCGACTGGGGAAGGAACCGAAACCTGGGTATGTGCCCTGACTAGGAATTAAACCCGCCACCTTTTGGTGTACAGGACAACGCTCCAAATAACAGAGATGCAATGGTCAGGATGGCAGGCTTTCTTTAAACAATAATTTGGCAAAGCACCTCCCCCCCTAAGGAAATGATACAAGAAAATGGTTGTTCATGGGAGAAAAAGAAGAGCTGCACTCTGCAGTGCTCAGGTCAAGCAACAGCTACCCTTCAACTAACTCACAGAATGAGGGAAAGATACAGACCACCACTTTCTGGCAGAAACCAAACCTTAGAAGGTGAAGTATTTCCACTAAGATCACAGAGAAAGTCAATGGCAGAGCTTGCACTGAAATCCATGTTTCCCCACTCCCAATCAAGAAACCTTTACTGCATCAAACTAATTCTCTAATTGTCTCAAAAGACTAGTAAGTCTGTCTTTACCTCATATATGCCAATCAAAGGGAAAACCCACAACTACCCAAGTCACTCACAAAGGAATTAGAAACTGGGGAAAGGAAATGCTTTTCTAGACTCATTTGCATCTACCCAGACCTTGACTGCTAAGTGTTCCCAGGTTCTCCCATGCTCACCTTAAAAAAACTCAGCATTATAAATCCATCACTTCCCTTCTCTGAGTCAACCAGCACCACCCCCTTGTGGTCACATTGCCTACCTTGGCAAATGGCACCATCTAATCAGAAACCTGTGTCACCAGGATTTCTCTCATCTCTCTTACCTCAGACAACCAAGTTTTATCAATTCTCCTTCCTAAATACAGTACTACTCCCAACCAAATCATCTCCTACACATACCAATGATCTCCAAAGCTTCTGATCACACCTTTATTATTAAAAATATTTTGAACATACATGCACCCAAAATATATACATATTTACTTATTAACATACATGTATGTCTACAGTAATATACTAAGATATCATAAATCTTTTTTATCGTTGACAGTATTATAGATGTCTCCCATTAAGATATCATAGATCTTAACAAAAATTTTCTCCCTACACTCCAGTGAGTCATTTTACACATCTTTGTTGTTCAGGAACCTACATTTTGGAAACTGTATAATGACACTGGTCCTATAGCAAGGGAAAAAAAAATATATATATATATACATATATACATATATACATATATACATATATACATATATATATATATATATATATATATATATATATGGCTACCTGAAGCAGTTCCTTTTCACTCACACACACACACACATATTTCATGAGATGATATATCCATGTCTTGGCATATTGCTAAATATAGTTAACCTTATCTTCTAAAGCCACAAACAAAAAATAAAGTAAGAGTAGTTGAATTCTAAAACCCCACATTTTATTATTCTATTAATAAAACTTAACTCCGTAAAAGTCTTAGAATTAGCCATCTTTAAAAAGATGAGAAATTTACCAAATATAATTTGGCTCCTTTTGCACACAGCTCTTGAAAGAAATACATTTTTTTTTCACTTATCTACAGAAATATTCTAAGGCTGTTAATGTTCTGGGTTTTATGAACAGCACCTCCTTTAACCGAGGTACATACTGTAATACTTTTCAATTTTCCACATCTATAGATATTGTTACTATTTCAGGACCCTTTACTCTTCCCTACCCTTATCCCTGTCAACCCATCCTCCCTACCCCAATACTCCCACCTCTGCAACAACACAAAAGACAAACAAAAATCCCACAATATACAACCAAAGTCAGAACAGATCTAGTAATACAAGAGATATTTACATATTTGCACAATATAATCCTCTAGGATTTTACCCACAACCTGACCAATACTAACTTTCCAACAATAGTCCAGTTGAATCCCCTCAGATAAGTTCAGCTTGCTACACATTCAGATATTTACATTCTCAGAATTCCAAGTGTTGAAATTTTTAAGTTAGATGTTTAAGCTCATCATTCTAGCAGTATAGTTAAGAGTAAACCAGTGCACTTATAGGATATTAAAGAAAAGTTTTCTAAAGATAGAATATTATACTACCCCCCATGCTGTGAGCCACAATTTATTTGGCAAGAAGCCAAACAATAAAGATATTAAGTGGCAAGCATTCCATGAAAACCAGCACCCTGTTAAGCTATTTGATTTTCATTTTATAATGTAACCAGATGTCCCTCCTCAGAGTCACTTCTAGAGTTAAGAATTTATTGACACCAATATAGAACTACATATTCATTCAGTGATGGTAAATGGGGGCAGATTTTAATTAGTGACCAGAAAACTAAGAAGCTTTTTAAAATTACTAAATCTAGTGATTTTCAGTATTATTGACTGTATACTTTTCACGTTGAGACAGCTGAGGTAGATTAGAAAACAATCTTGATATACAACCTAACATTCTTTTGAAAAGACTCAACATTATAAAAACTTAAAATTTTAGGTCTGTGAGGTCAACAGAGATGACTTAAATTAGTTTATTTGCTTTCTATTTACAGAAGTAATAACCACATCCCATCTTTTAAACTACCATTCTAATGTCTTCCATTTTATAGTGAATTTTATAAGTAAAATGACTTTCTCTTCAAAGTATCGCTTTATTTAATGTTTTCTCTTTATCACTTCATCATCTTCAGTCACTCATTTAATATTGACCAATGAACCAAAATTATTTGAAAATACGAACATTACAGTGGGACTCTTAGATGAGTCCTTGTCCCCTCTGGATCTTGACATCCACAAATGTAGACTATGTAACTTCTAATTAAAATTCTGTAATCATGGTCAGTTGTACAATCTATTATAATGGCTGTACCTAGTTTAAGAAAGATGTCTAATCAAAATTCATTTAGCATGTTATTTCTGTGCCATGAAAACAGTAAAAAACAACCCAGCAATTCTATGCACCTAAATACCTATATGGTATGCAGACCTAAAGAAACCTTACCAGTGAGGTTATCAATTACATTCTGAGATTTTAAAAAATATTTTTAATGTACCAAGTAGGGATGAAAAAGTCAACTTTTGAGCATCTACTCCAAGTGTTTTACATTTTACATCTGATTTTCACAACTATACCGTATCCTGTGACTCAAACATGGGCTCTGGCGCTAGACCCCATGATAGACTTGGGCTCTGGCACTAGACTCACCACCTACATAACCGCATGCGAATTTCTTATGCTCCCAGTGCCTCCGCTTCTTCATTTGTAAAATGGGGATAAAACAGCACTTACCTCATTAGATCGTTCCAGGATTAAACAAGAAAATACATATGAAGCGCACTGAGCTAAGCATGGCCCTCACTGTCGTTATTACAATAAGTATTACTTTTATTATTAGTGTAGGTATTTTTGTTCCCATTTTAGAGATGAGGAAATGGAAGCCTAAAGTGTCATTTACCAGTGATCACACCAATTAGTGCTAGGTTTTGACTCAAAAGCACAGACTTGATAAAATAAAAACTACTTAGGCATAAAATACTTGTACTGTTTAAAACACCACGTATCATTATGAAGCATAAGAAACGACACGTAGTACACGGATTAGGTCCGCGCCGGGCATTCAATTTCGCGGAGCCCCAGGGGAGCTCCCAGCGAGGACGCGCTTCCTCGGGCGTCTGCGGGCGCCGGGCGCCCACAGTCCAGAGCAGACACAGCGAGCAACGGGAAGCCGGCGGCCCACACCGCGCCCTCCCCGGGCGGCGCTCGCGGGCCCTCCACGGCCCGCCCAGCCCACGCTCACCGGGCCCAGGCGGAGGGCTGCCACCAACTTCGCACGGAGGAAGGGTGAACAATTCCCCTATCGTGGAAGCTAATCACTGAACTCAACGCTGCGCAAAGGAAAAGCAGCCGACCGCAGACCGGAGCAGAGACGCTGTCCGACGGGTCCAAGTCCCAGCAACGAAGTGGGTCCTGAAGCGGCCTCACTCGCTTCCTCACCCGGACGCGCCCATTCGGCCGACGGGGCGCGCTCGGCCCGAGGTCCCTCGTTCACTGGAGCCCGGGCCACGCGTCAGGCGACGATCGCTGAGTGGGGTGTCAGAATGGCCAGCGTGGCCTCCTGGTACTACTCGGCAAGCAACCCCAAGCCCCGTTATGACAGCGCCCAGAGCGGCGACCGTCCCCTCGGAAGGCGGGGGTCTGCATCCACGGGCGGCCGGCGCCTGGGAAGCGAGGGGCGGCGGGGAAGGTCCGGGCAGACGCGGGCGGCCCGCACTTCCGCTCCCGTCCCAGCAACCACCCCACCCCGCCGTCCCGCACAAAGGTCCCCGCCGGGCCGCAGCAGGCCGCCCGAGGGGCGGCCGCGCACCGCAGCCCCAGGCCGCCGCCCGCCCACCTCAGATCCCTACCTCTCCGGGCGGCGTCCGGCCCCGCGCAGTCGGCTCGGGCCTGTGCTCCGCGGCTCCGGCTCGGCCTCTCCCGCGGTCTGGCGCGGCCCTCAGTCTCGGCGCGGCGGGCGGCGGCTCCTCCTTCTCCTCGGAGGCGGGAGGCGGGAGGCGGGGACTCGCGGTCAGGGGCCGCCTCCCGGCCAGAAAGATCGCCTCGGCCCTGCCCGCTCCGCGCCGCGCCCGCTCCTCCGGCTGCCGCCGCCGTCCTCTCCCTCCGGAAATGCATTCCTCCCGGGCCGCGTCAGCCGCGCCCCGGGCGGGAGGAGGCGGCGGAAGCCCGAGGCCCGGGACAAAGGAACTGCTTTGGTCGGGAGCGGCCCGAGGGCGGGGGAGGGGCCGGGAGGCCGCTGAGGCTGCGCGGTGCCTCAGTTTCCTCTACTGGTAGAGGAGGGGGGTGTTGGGTGCACGCCGAGGCTCTGGCGAGTCTTACTGCCCTCCCAGGAGAGCAGACTTGACTCTGCTTTCCCGCTGGTCTTCGGTTCTGTGTCCCCAAAGCCGCATGTCTGTCTAACCAACGGTCCCGTTTGCCCAGGACCGTCCGCGAGACCCTTTAGTTCCAGGCACATCGAGATAGTTAGTCCCCTTCCCCGCTTCGTGGGGCCCAAAACCTTTCCCTTTAGAATTAGCTGAAGCCAATATTAGTTTTCCGAAAAGATAGTTTGTTTGACTTGTGCCTGTGAGAAAGGTGCAGACTTGGGAAGGATATAGGTACCAAGAAAGATGGAAATGAGGAAAGTTTTAGACAAAAAGTGCTGAGCTGGGGAGTTGCTCTTGTTAGATCTGGCGGTCCATTTATGGGAAACAGGGATGAGAAGGAAAAGTTTCGTCCTTAAGAATACAGTTTCTGTTTATCCTCACTTATTTTTAGTAGTGGACATGAGGGCTGGAGAAGGAACATTTAAAAGGGAAGGGTAACATTCATTATGAGAATGGCGGGGCACATTTTGATAAGAGGAGTGAAACCTGTACCAACCAACATCATACTGAAATCCAGTAATTCAGAATATGCTGCTGGCACGCTGAAAATGTGCCTTGCTAGCTAGTGAGCTGCAGCACCCTATTGGGAGCAGAGCTCAAATTATGAGATCTGTGAAACTGAAAAGTAGTGGTTCACTTGCCCAAGATTAAAAGCCAGGATGCCGTGGGGTCGGTTTGGCTCAGCGATTGGAGCCTCCGCCTGTGGACCAGAGAGTCCCGGGTTCGGTTCCTGCTAGGGGCACATACCTAAAAAATAAAAATAAATAAAATAAAAGCTGGGATGCTCATTTGGCTGCCGATTTTAGACACAAGGAAATAAAGTAATCCCCCCCGTGGAACATTTGCACATTGTTCACCAGTAAAGTCAAATCTGTTGGTTAGATAACCTCTGAAGACCCCTAGAAATGAGCATGGTTTTTGCCAGTTCCTTCATGGATGACCAAGTTTAGGAGGTTAAATGATGTCTCCAAATTAATATCTCAATGGTAGAGCTGCCACCAGACATCAACATTCTTGATTTTAAAGATCATTTCTGGGAGACTTCCGGTCAAGATGGCAGCATAGGTAAACACGGTACTCACCTCATCCCACAACCACATCAAAATTACAACTAAACTACAGAACAGCCATCCTTCAGAACTGCCTGAAATCGAGCTGAATGGAACTCCTACAACTACAAATTTAAAAAGAAGCCACTTCAAGACTGACAAGAGAGGCGGAGGCACAGATGGGCTGGTCCCACACCTACATGTGGCAGATAAAAATCAGGAAGGACACCTCAGCTGTGAAGGTCCTCCCTGAGGAGTGAAGGGTCCCCCTCCCACACCAGGCCCCCTTGCTCAGGGTTCCACTGCCAGGAAGACAAGTCCCCATAACTTCTGGCTGTAAAACGAGCAGGAACTGAGGCTGAGGGAGGCTGAGGCAGCCCCAGGCAGTTCCTCTTAAAGGGTCCACTCCTTCTGGGCTCCAGCGTGGAGGGGAGGCAGCTTGAAAGGCACCAGAGACATATGGGGAAGAACTGAGTTGTTTGGCATTGGGGCGAGGGCTAGAGAGGCAGCTTTTTCCTGGACAGACTTGCTGGTGGAGGCCATTGTTCCTTTGGTGAGCCCTTCCCCACAGGGCAGGCAAAGGGCCTCCATATCTGGGACTCTAGCAAACTGGCTCACACTGTTTGCCACGCCTTGGTGATTCCCTGAGGCCCTACCCCACCCAACTTTCAGGCCCACCCAAGCTGTTTCCAGTGGCTTTACCATAGGATTGGCCTGCTTTGGCTCCTGCTTCAGATTTTCCTAAATTCTCTCAAACAAGCAGCATCTGGCCACAGTGAGCCCCATACCTCTCGCTAAGTGGCCCCAGGCCTGGCACTAGAAGCAGCCAGCCTTGGTTCACAGCTTGGCTTCACCTGAGCACCTCCAAGCCCAGCAAAAGAAGCAGCCATCAGCAGATCGCTTTGTAGCTTATGCCTGGTGGCCCTGGGCAGAACACAGGCAGTGGCTGATCTTGCCCCAGAGCCAGCACACCCAGTGGACAGCGTCAGATCACGTCGAAGCACCACCACCCAACCCTTTCCACAAGTGATACACTCAAGGAATGGATTCAGGGGGTACCAGAGCACTGCTGAAGTAAGTCTTGCTCTATGTGGTGGGCCCCTGCACAGCTGATCATCCAAGGTAGTCAGAGGTCAGTGGTTAGTGGGCACAGCCTGTCCTTTTAGCTGATAAGCCTGAGTAAAACCCTTCCATTCACATGCCAACAGCAATCAAGACTCAATTACAACAGAAGGGTATAAAGTCTACCCAAGGGGTGCATCTTGAGGGCCCAGATGGGTGATCAGGGAGGCTGTGCCACTGGACTCTACAGGACACCAACTACAACAGGCCACCCTAGGAAGCCTAGGAGACATAGCAACTCTATCTAATACATAGAAACAAACACAGGGAGGCAGCCAAAATGAAGGGACAAAGAAATATGTCCCTAATGAAAGAACAGAACAAAACTCCAGGAAAATGACAAAATGAAATGGAGATAAGCAATCTAACAGATGCGGAGTTCAAAACACTGCTTATAAGGATGCTCAGTGAACTTAGTGAGGGCCTCAAGAGCATAATAAAGGACCAGTCAGAAATGAAGGATGCACTAACTGAAATAAAGAATAATTTACAGGGAATCAATAGTAGAGTAGGTGAAGCCAAGGAGCAAACCATCGATTTGGAATATAAGGAAGCAAAAAACACCCAATCAGAACAGCAAAAAGAAAAAATCCAAAAAATGAAGATAGTATAAGGAGCCTGTGGGACAACTTCAAGTGTGCCAACATTTACATCATAGGAGTGCCAGGAGAAGAGAGAGGGCAAGAAATTGAAAACCTATTTGAAAAAATAATGACAGAAAACTTCCCTAACTTGGTGAAGGAAGTAGACATACAAGTCCCGGTAGCACATAGAGTCCCAAACAAGATGAATCCAAAAGAGGTCCACACCAAGACACATCATCATCAAAATGTGAAAGATTAAAGACAAAGAGAGAATCTTAAAAGCAGCAAGAGAAAATCAGTTGGTTACCTACAAGGGAGCTCCCATAAGGCTGGCAGCTGATTTTTCAAAAGAAACTTTGCAGTCCAGGAGGGAGTGGCAAGAAATATTTAAAGTGATACAAAGCAAGGACCTACAACCAAGAGTGCTCTATCCTGTAAAGCTATCATTTAGAATTGATGTCCATATAAAGAATTTCCCAGAACCCGGCCGGTGCGGCTCAGCAGTTAAGCGTCAACCCATGCACCAAGAGGTTGCTGGTTCAATTCCCAGTCAGGGCACATGCCCAGGTTGTGGGCCCGATCCCCAGTGAGGGGCATGCAGGAGGCGGCCAGTCGATGTTCTCTGTTGTAGATGTTACTATCTCTCTCTCCCTCTCTCTTCCTCTCTCTCTAAAAATCAATAAAGAAAAAAAAAATTTTTTTTAATGTTTCCCAGACAAGAAAAAGCTAAAGGAGTTCATCACCACCAAACTGGTAATATATGAAATGTTGACGGGTCTTCTTGAAGAAGAAGATAAAAAAATATGAACAATGAAATGGCAATAAATACATATCTATCAACAATTGAATCTTCAAACAAAATGAGCAAGCAGAACAGAAACAGACTCATAGATACAGAAAACTTCTTGTTGGTTGCCAGATGGGAGGGGAGTTGGGTGAAAAAGATGAAGGGATTAGGAAGTACAATTTGGTTGTTAGACTGATGAACCTCAAAGGGAAGGGGGAAGGTGGGGCGGGAAGAGAGAAACCAAAGAACTTCTATGCATATATGCATAACTAATGGACACAGAAAATAGTGTGGGGAAGGCAGGAGGGGGGTGAGATTAGGGAGGAGGGGGTCAAGGGAGGAATAAAGAGGGACATCTGTTATACATTCAACAATAAAGATAAGTTTAAAAAAAGAAAAGATAATTTCTCGTAGCAATATTTTTTTTCCTGATATATCCCCTCTGGCAAGGGAAACAAAAGAACAAATAAATAAATGGGACTACATCAAACTAAAAAGTTTTTGCACAGCAAAGAAAACCATTAGCAAAATGAAAACACAACCCACCGAATGGGAGAACATATTCACCAATACATCTGATAAAAGCCTGATATCAAAAATTTAAAAAGCACTTATAAAACCCAACACCAAAAAAACCCCAAGCAATTCAATTAAGAAATCGGCAAAAGACCTGAATAGACACTTCTCCAAATAGACAGATGGCCAATAGACATATGAAAAGATGCTCAATGTCACTAATCATTAAGGAAATGCAAATTAAAACTACAAGGAGATATCACCTCACACCTGTCAGAATGGCTATCATGAATAAATCAACAAACAAGTGCTGACGGGGGCATGTGGAGAAAAGGAAACCCACATGTGCTGTTGTAGAAAATGCAGATTGGTGCAGCCACTGTGGAAAACAGTATGGAGTTTCCTCAAAAAAATTAAAAATGGGCCCTGGCCGGTTTGGCTCAGCGGTTAGAGTGTCGGCCTACAGACCAGAGAGTCCCGGGTTCGGTTCCCACTAAGGGCACATACCTTGGTTGCAGTTTGTCCCCGCCCCAGTTGGTGTCGTGTGGGTGGCAACCACTGGATGTGTCTCTCTCACGTGGATGTTTATCTCTCTCTCTTCCCCCCTCTCTCCCTCCTGCTCTATTTGAAGATAAATGCAAAAATGTCTTCAGGTGAGGATAAAAAAAAAAATTAAAAATGGAACTGCCTCATGATCTAGCAATTCTACTTCTGGGAATATATCCAAAGAAACCAATAACACTAATTCAAAAGAATATATACACCCCTATGTTCATTGCAGTGTTATTTAATCTAGGCAAGATTTGGAAGCAAGATTTAGATGAGTGAATAAAAAAGCTGTGGTACACTTACACAATGGAATACTACTAAGCTGTAAAAAAGAAGGAAATCTTACCTTTTGCAACAGCACGGATGGACCTGGAGAGTATAAGGCTAAGTGAAATAAGCCAGTCAGAGAAAGGCAAATACCATATGATTTCACTCATATGTAGAATCTAATGAACAAAATAAACTAATAAACAAAGTCGAGACAGATTCATGGATACAGAGAACAGACTTTCAGCTGTCAGAGGGGAGGGGATTTGTTGGGGGTTGAGTGAGAAGGCTGAAAGGATTAAGCAAAAAAAAAAGAAAAGAAAAATGAAGACTTATGGATACAGACAACAGTACCACAGAACAATATACAGATGATGTATTGTAGAATTATATACCTAAGTCCTGTATAATTTTGTTAACCAATGTCACCCCAGTAAATTCAATTAAAAAAAGTTAAAAAAGACAAAATATTAGATGATGTGTTCAAGTAAATTGTTAAATTCTGTCTAAATAAATAAATGTATCGGCTATACCACTGCTCAAAATTAATCAGGACTGACCTGATCTCAGCATTGGAGACCAGTTAAAAAAATAAAGCATAATTGATCCATGGTTGATTTGCACTACATTTGCCAGAATTTTCTTCCCTGTATGAGATTTGAGGAGGCAATCTTTGCCACAAGAACATTATGAAGTTTACATTTGCACAACCCTGAACAAAATTAGTTCAAGGACAATTTAATTATCCTTTTAATCCCAGCATCAAACATTATTCCAGGACACATAATAGGGGTTCTGCTAATATTTCATAAATGGATAAATGGGTCCTTTTGCTTTCCTGGGACCAGGCCAGAACATTTGGCTAAACTGAAGTGTAACTAGCAATTTATGTACAGAAGTCATGAGCTTTTGGGAAAACAGAAATTAAAGAAACATATTCTCAAGAAAAGCAGTGATTGGTCAGGAGTATGACTCTACTTGTGATTTCATATAAATTTTAATTGATGGACAATTAGCTAACTATAAAATTTATGAACACTCTTAACAAGGATTAGTCAGACTTACCAAACTAAAGCAGAAATGCTAGTAAGTAGGAAAAGCACAAATCTCATTGCTAGATCATATCATAATAGAATATCTGTTAGTACCTTGATTTAAGACAAATCATACTTTACCTATACTCTCCCAATTATTATAAAGTTTCTGCTGCCATCTCATAAGTCATTATGTCAGATATTTAAAAGTTGGCCTTTCTATTAGTTTTAGCACCATACCACTATGTGCTCTTCAAAATCTATCTTTACTCACCTACTGTTTCCAAAGTAAAGTTTCAAAGTTGCCCACTAACAAAGATTTCATTGGATGCCCAGGTTCATTTCAATTAGTATTATCCCTATTTCTATTTATAATTAAAGTATAGGCTTACATAAATGAAAGAAGCTACTAATCTTTAGTCAGGTACAAAACAGCTAAAGGCTTCCCTAGAAACCTGATTTTCTCTTTTTAACAGTGGGAGTCAGTGTTGGCTTCAGGAGTTGATAGCTCTCTTTCTCTAGTAGTTTTACCACCCTTGGCACTTAGCCTTTAAAATATTACCTCATTCAGCCTGGCAGGTGTGGCTCAGTGGTTAAGCATCCACCCATCCACCCATGCACCAAGAGGTCTCCGGTTCAATTCCCAGTCACGGCACATGCCCAGGTTGTGGGCCAAATCCCCAGCGGGGGGCATGCAAGAGGCAGCCAATCGATGTTCTCTCTCATCGATGTTTCTATCTCTTTCTCCCTCTCCCTTCCTCTCTTTAAAATCAATAAGGAAGCCCAGTGGTTAGAGTGTCGGCCTGCAGACCAGAGCGTCCCGGGCTCAGTTCCCGTTAAGGGCAGGTACCTCGATTGCAGTTTGTCACTGGCCTCGGTTGGGGTCGTGTGGGTGGCGACCAGTCGATGTATCTCTCTCACATCGATGTTTCTGTCTCTCTCTCTTCCCCCCTCTCTCCCTCCTGCTCTGAGGATAAATTTTTATCCTCGGGTGAGGATAAAAAAATAAAATAAAATCAATAAAGAAAAATAAAATAAAATATTACCTCATTCAGTTAGCCACAAATCATCCCATGATAACCTGCAGCCTTTTCAGTTTTTGAGAATGGAAACAACCCTAAGCAGTATAAACTTGTATGGGCAAATATTTTAGTACACATTGATTTTCATTTTTTTCAGGTGATGGGACTGTGAGGTATTGGGATGGGAGGACCCCTCACCCAGTTTTCATCTTTTAAGTGCAATAATCACCAGAGGCAAGACCCCATGGCATTAGAACAAAGGATGAATACCTCCATTGTGAGAATAGAAGTGTATACCCAAGACCAAATTTTTTTTGGTGTTGGCCATGGAATGGCACATTCTGGTACAATCCATACCAGATCACTTAAAAATAAACAGGGTGACTTTGTGTCCCACTGCCCAAGATAACCCCAGTTTGTCAGTTGTCCAAACATAATTATCAATAGCACTTCTTTTATTTTCAAAAGTACACCTTGATATGGACGATAGATGCTATGGTCACCCTATAAATAAGAATCTCCAGACAATGAGGGGTAAGAAGAGTAGTTTTAGAAATTTGAAGGGGTTGTATAGAGAAACATGGCAAATCAGGTTCCGGGTTTATAGGTAAAGACCAATTCCAACATTGATAAAGAAAAAAACGGTGTGGGGATTAGTGTGCTGAATTAGGCAGTTCCTATGTGACAAAAATTCCCTACTAGGAGATTTAATTAGGGAAAATCCTTGAAAATTGCCTGGCTGACTAAACAAGACTTGGTTTTAAATAATGTTGTAAATGTATGTGATGGCTTCCAGAGCAAACAGATTAACAATGGCTCGGTAAGTCTTCAGCTACTTTTCTCAAGACTGTTTTTACACAGTGATCAGAATTATTTTTCTCAACTGCCACCTCCAGCTACTTAGAACATAACTTCTTTAAACGTTAAGAAAAGGAAAAGATGAGTGGATGGGGATGGAAGGAACAGAATTCTCTAGTAATGTCTTATCATACCAATATGGAGGTGCTTCTAAATCATAAATAACCCCATCCCTTTTTTAAAAAAAAAAAACTTAAAATCCCTCTAATGTGGAGTGTGGCTCAGATGGTTAAGCATTGTTCCATGCACCAAGAAGTCGCAGGTTTGATTCCTGGCCAGGGAACATGCCCAGGTTGCGGGCTCAAACAGACAGCTGAATGATGTTTCTCTCTCTCCCTCTCCCTTACTCTCTCTCTAAAATCAATAAAAATATATTTTTAAAAAACCTTCTTAATCAATAAATAAATGTGAATATGTGTGCTTTGGTTAAAAAAAAAGCAGCCCTGGGAATTATTGACATTTTTGAAGAACAAGAAAGGTTGAGACAATTCTTCCAGTTCCTCCTTCTTGTGTCTCTAAATATATGCAAATAATCATAATGCAGAGAAACTGGAAGTTAATTTATTTTGCAACTTTTAATTTTTGTCTTGGGAGCTTTGATTTAGTGAACACTTCTCAATACCCTGTTATCATTGCCAGAGGAACCATGAAAAATTCAGTTTGTTACAAGGCAGCCACCAACTCTGTAAGTATGGTATGTGTCAGTGAATTTGACTAGACTGTCCTGAGGCTTCAGTCAGTGCTTTATTCCTTTGCTTTTTAAAAATAAGGCGGAAAATAGAAGAGTCTGGCCTGATTTGCAGTGTATCCCTTTTAGCTTTGGCTAGTCATTAAGTCTTTTCCTTTTCTAGATAGTTAGGAGTTGAGGGATTATGACTTTGAATATGGGTCACTTATGAAAGGCTACCTCAACTGGTTCTGTTTTATGTTCTCCATATATAGCAGCCCCCTTTTCTCCTGTCCTGTCGGTGGAGTATTGCCTCCAGTGGGTGTGAGCACTCTCTGCCAACATTCAGATGCTGAACATTTTTAAAAGGCGGGAGGTAACAGTGTTTTTAGGCAGCTCTTTTCAGACACTGAGTTTCTTCAGCTGGGGAAGAGAATGTGCCTTCCCAAATAAGAATGAAGAATATGCCAAATATAAGCAGTTGAATAGCACTGGAGTTATTTTTAGGAACCAGGGTCACTCAGTACAGGAAATGATGGTGCTACCAATGGGTTATGGCTAGTGACTATAAATCAACACTGTTTCTTTACTTATTTAACTACTTTTGAGTGTTAAGAAAACTTGGCTATTTTAGGTCAGATTCATTAGGGACTGGGAAGGCTGGGATAGTTAAAAGGTACGTTGGTAAGTAAAAGCACAATTAATTCCCATAACATATGATCTAAGGTTGAGTTTTTGCTGTGTACCTATGTGTGGAAAACCATGAGTACATGTACACCTTAAAATGGTAGACAAAGTTTTATTTATACATATAGATCTGTGTTTTTGCAGCTATTTCTGGTTTTAATGGGATCTTAACCCCAAAACATTAAGAATCGCTATTTTATTTTCTAATTAAATTTATTGGGGTGACATTGGTTTATAAAATTATATAGGTTTTGAGTGTACAATTGTATGATACCTCATCTGTAAGTCAAGTCTCTCTGTCACCATACACTTTTATTTATAGTCCAGGAGCCTAAATAAATTTTGTTGTTGTTGCCCTGGAATTTTGGGTTGTATTTTGATTAGTTTTATCCAAAACAATCTTTTAAACACCAGATAAACTTCCAAATATTTTGTTATAACAAGATTTTCACTGCAAGTTATTTAACTGTAGGAGGTACAACAGAAAAAGTAAATCTTTTGTGATCAAACCACACAACTAAAGATTGTGCTGTTTGTGTTTACTTCTCAAGGTAAAATAAACTTCAAAGAGAAACTAGAGCTTTTTATTTCAAATTTCCTACTTACATACTAGGACATAAATGCCTTCAAGTTATATATAAAAATCACACGGGTTAAAAACTTGTAAAATTTTAATTAGATTGAGAGCAATTGTGAATACATTTTAATGATATTTCTAAAAATATTTTCCATGTAGCATTCAGAGAGCAAGGACCGTGGCTCTGCTACTTTAGGACTTCTGCATTGTTGTTGCCTGATGTCATAGGCTTTTTACTCTACGATCACAAGAATTCCCTATTTAGAACTACTAAAGGGTGCCACATGCCTAAAATATCAATTAAACTGTTTTTTCCTTACAGTCAGAACATTGGCTAAGAAAATGAAATACTTCAATTAAAACTTCACCAGTAGGGAGAAAATATTTGCAAAAAAACATATCTGATAAATGGCTGTTATCCAAAATATGCAAAGAACTCTTAAAACTTAACAAAAAGAAAACAAACAACCTGTTTTAAAAGTAGGAATTGATACCTCACTAAATGAGATATACAGAAGGCAAATAAACTTATTTTGATGCCTCACATCATATGTCATTAGGGGATTTAAAATTAAAGCAACAATGAGAAACCACTACACACCTTTTATTTTTTTTTATTTATTTATTTTTTTTTATGTAATATAATTTAATCTTGAATGGTAATTTTCTTCACAATTAAAAATAATTAATAGGATTATACAGAGCATTTTTCCCCCCAGAAGCAAAACCCTTCCTTCTCATTCTCTTTAGCTCTTCCTCAAAACAGTGAATTTGGAGTTTTATTCTTCCCAGAGTTTTTATATTCGTGATAACACCTAATGCTTTCTCACAACATGTGGCTGGGTACCTAATTGGTACTTAATAAATCAGTGTCTCCTGTAACTAACAGATGCTGCCAACGAGATTTTGGCAACCCCTTGATTCTGTCAGTTTATGGCTGAAATCCTTGACAGCCCAAAGCACCGATTATCTGTGGTATTGACTAAAAAGAGAGCAATGTCCTTTAGGGCCTAGACATGCTAGTGACAGAATTGGCATTCTGTTTGACAATGTAAGATATCTGACATATTTTTGCTCAGATGCATAACTGCTCAACTTCACTATAGAGGTGAACTGTAGGGGGTCTTTTGGGGAAGTAATTATTTTATTAGTAGATAACCAAACATAGTTAGTTAGACCCCAGGCACTGTTAAATATGGTCTAGGTACTTTTATTTATTTTTTATTTTTTTTATTTTTTTTAATAATTTATTTTATTATTAATTTGTTTTTGTTACAGATGTTTTTCCTTTTTTTCCCCCATTGACACCCTCCTCCCCCTCCCCTTCTCCTTCTCCACCTCCCCATCCCTGTTGTCCATGACCATTGGTTATGCACCCATGCACATAGGCTCTGTGATTTATCTCTTTCCCCCCGCCTCCCCCCCTCCTCTGAGGCCCGTCATCCCGTACTCCACCCTCCATGTCTCTGGGTCAATTTCGTTGTTCAGTTTACTCAGTTCTCCTGTGTGTTGCCGGCTTCCTCCGTTGGTGTGGGGGTGGCTCGGCTCCCCCGCCCCGCCTGGGTTCCCCCGTGGTGGGGGGGGGTCGCCCGGCTCCCTCGCCCCGCCACTACACACCTTTTAGAATGGCCAAAATCCAGGACATTGACAACACCAAATGATGGTGAGGATGTGGAGCAACATAAACTCTCATTAATTGCTGGTGGGAATGCAAAATGGTCTGGCCACTTTGGTAAACAGTTTGGCAATTACTTATAAAACTAAAAATACTTTATCATATTATCTAGCAATTACCCTCCTTGGTATCTACCCAAAAGAAACATGTATCCACACAAAAACCTGCATACAGATATTTATTGTAGCTTTATTCATAAACCTAGAAACACCCAGAATGTCCTTCAGTAGGTGAATGGATAAATAAAGATCTGACACATCCAGACAGTGGAATATTATTCAGTGCTAAAAAGAAACAAGCTATCAAACATGAAAAGATGTGGAAGAAACTTAAATGCATATTACTAAGTGAAAGAAGCTGGTCTATAAAGGTTACATCCTGTATAATTCCAAGATATGATAATCAGGAAAAAGCAAAATTGATTAAATAAACTCTAATACATTTTTTTAAAATAAAAAAAAAAAAGCCAGTATTATACTATGGGACTTTTTGCATTTTTATATTGGCTCTGTGGCATGGGCCCTTTCAAAAGGCTAGAATATGCCTTTGGTGAGGTTTAAAAAAATGAGTTAGACCTAAGTGCATTGATATGGAAAGATATTTGATATATATTGTGTGTGTGTAATGAACAAGAGGCAGAAAACATTATGGTGTAATCACTTAAAGGAAGCAGTATTACTATGGTCCACATTTTATAGGTAAGAAAAGTTATTCAGAGGTTACATTGAAAAACTAGTAAATTACAGAACCAAGATTTGAACCTAGGCTGTCTGACTCCAGAGTCCAGATGTTTGCACTCTACTGCCTCTATGACACTGTCTGCCCTGTTCCATCTCCACTGTGACTAGACAGATAAGTACGTAATTCTGATATTCAAGAATAAGTCAATCTGTCTGCAGATATAAGTCATGTCCTCCAATACCAGCATTTTCAATAATAATAATAAGGTGAAATTTTCACCTTCATCTTTGCTATTCTTTATATATTTCTTAATTGACATATCTATCTATTCATCTATCTATCTATGAGATATATATATATATATATATATATATATATATAATATGGAAAGGATGACATGAGATTATAATTGTTATATATCAATGTCAACAAGCTTACAGGCATGGTTATGATTGTTCAGTCAAATCATTCCAAAGTTGGTCAGTTACATATTTTTAGTAGAGACCTTATAAGATTCTATCTTTATTAAGGGTAGTGACCATATCATATGTGTCAGTGCTTTACATATATGATTATATTGCTTCTCCTAAAATAAAATCACCACCCCTCTTCTTTGACCTATCTTCAACCATCTTCCCCTGGCCCACTATACTTTTAGCCACATTGACATTCTCTCTGTTCCATGACTTTATCAAGCATGATCATAACCTGGAGGTTTTGTCCTTGTCATTCCCTCTGCCTGAAATGCTTGTCACATGTCTACTTCCTTCTTGTCAATCAGATCTCAGCTTAACTATCACCTCTTTAGGAGGACTTCCCTACCTCCAATAAAAAATATTCCCCTGGACCCTCTGTATCACATGATGACAAAATAAAATTAAAATAAGATCTTAGAGAAGGTCAAGATGGTGGAGTGGATGGACAGTGACTACATTCACCTCCTCCCATAACCACATCAAAATTACAACTAAATTATAGAACAATCAACCTGGATAATCATCTGAAGACTAGCTGAACAGAAGTTTTATAACTAAGGATGTAAAGAAGAAGCCATGTTGAGACTGGTAAGAGGATCAGAGATGCAAAATGGGTTGGGCCCCACACCCAAATCTTGTGGTTGAGAATCTGGAGGGATATCTCACTACAGAGGTCCCCTTTAGAAGCAGCAATACCAGTGTTGGGAAGATGAGTCCACATAATATCTGGCTGTGAAAACTAGGATAACTCCATCCATCCAGGTCAGACTAAAGGCTGCTGGAAACCAAGGTGTCCTCTTAAAGGGCCAGCACATCAAAACTTGCTCACAGGCACTCACCTTGGGCTCTGGCACAGGGACAGACAGTGGCTTAGGGACACCAGAGAAATTCAGGGAAAAACTGAGTCATTTGGCTTCAGGGCAAGGGCTAGAGGGGTAGCTACCATTTTTCCTGTATTGAGCTGTCCTTCCATGTGGCTGATCATGCCAACTTTCATGGGTTGAGGCCTATCCAAAGGGCCAAATCTGAATCTACATTAGCCTGGTGAGCTCCACTAGCTCCACTCTCTCAACTCCCTGAGACCCCACCCTACCCAATTCATGCACAGCCAAGGCTCTCTCATCACCAAAAAGCCTGGCCCTGCATTGTAGTTTTTGATAGAAAGCTCTCCAGGAATTTTGGTCAAGCTCAGGGGGGTGCCAGAGATATCCAGAGAGAAACTGAGTTGTGAGGCTTCTGGGGGAGGGCTGGAGGGATGGCCACCATTGTCCCAGTATTGAGCCCTCCATCCCATGGCTAAATTTGAATCTGTTTTAGACTAATGAACTCCACTAGCTCCACCCTCATAACTTCCTGAGACCCTACCCTGCCCAATTGTCCAGGCTCTGTCAGTAACAACCAGCATGGGCCCAGCTTGCAATCTTTCTTAAAAAACTCTCAAGGAATTCCATCAAGCTCAGAGGTGCCACAGACATACAGGGAGATACTGAGTTGTGTGGCTTCAAGGTGAGGGCTAGAAGGATGGCTGCCATTGTGCCTGAACTGAGCCTCCCACCATATGGCCAAATTGATGTGCATTAGCATGATAAACTCCCCTAGCTCCACAATGATAACTCCCTGAGCTCCCACCCATCAACAGTTCTGCCCGGGGGGGTGGCAGCTGTCCTCAGTGTACTCTGAGACTCTAGCTGAGTGGCCTCAGTCCCAGCTCTGGCGCCAAATCTGAATCTACATTGACCAATGAACACCACTCACTCCATCTTGGTGACTCCCTGAGACACTACCTCATCCAACTTGCATACCACCCAAGGCTCTGTCAGCTTCTGAGCCTTGTGGGCAGCTGGCAGATAGTGGCAGGTTTAGGGAGCCTTGGGTCATTTGGTGACCTGTTCCAGGGCGGGGTATTGGTGGAAGCTAGCCTCAGTATCCAGCTTGCCCCCTCCCACATATACACAAGTTCAGCAAAAACATCTACCAACTGTGGATCACTTTGTAGTTCCTAACAGGAAGCCCAGGCTGGTCATAAACATATTCTGATATGAACCTGCACCAGAGTCCATCTTAAGAGGTCCCTGAACCAACACACCTGGTGGCCAGCTTCAGACCATAATAGAATACCACCCAATTAGCTCCACAAGCAACACACCCAAAAGAGGGTCTAGGCTGACATCAGAACCCACAGGGGCAAATCCCATTCTGTGAGGCCAGCCCCCTCACAACAGCTGTGGTTGTGGCCAATCCTCACAGCAAGACAACCTGAGGGTCAGTCCCACCCACTGATGTACCAAGAGCCATCAAGGCTCAACTACAAAGGAGAGCACAAATAAAACAAAGGACACTCTTGGGGCACCCAGCTAAGGAAATCAGGAAGATGGGGCCACTGGGCCCCACTGGACACCTACTACATAAGGCCACTCTGCAAAGACTGGGAGAAGTAGCAGATCTGACTAATAAATAGAAACAAATACGAAGAGGCAGCCAAAATGGAGAGACAAAGAAACATGTCCCAAATGGAAAGAACAGGAGCAATCTCCAGAAAAAGATGCAAACGAAATGGCGGCAAGAGATCTACCAGACATAGAATTTAAAACACTGGTTATAAGGATGCTCAAGGAACTTAGGGGAAAAATGAATGAACTCAGTGAGAACTTCAACAGAGATAGTAAGCATAAAAAAAAGGACATAGAAAGCATTAAAAAAAAGTCAGAACTAAAGAATACAACAAGTGAACAATGCACTAGACTAGAAGGAATCAACAGAGATTAGATGAAGAAAATGATCTAATCAGCAATTTTGAAGATAAAGAAGCAGAAAATACCCTGTAAGAACAGCAATAATAATAATAATAATAATAATAATAATAATAATAATAATAGTTTAAAAAATGAAGATAGTTTAAGGGACTTTTGGGACAGCACCAAGCATTAAATCATTTGCATCATAGAGGCACCAAGAGGAGAAGAGAGAGGGCAAAGGATTGAGAACCTATCTGAAGAAATAATGACTGAAAACTTCCCTAACCTGGTGAAGGAAAAAGACGCAGAAGTTCAGGAAGCTCAGAGTCCCAAAAAAGATGAAACCAAAAAGACCCTCACCAAGACACATCATACTTAAAACAACAAAGGTCAAAGACAAAGAGAGAATCTTAAAAGGAGCAAGAGAGACAGTTAGTTACCTACAAGGGAGCTCCCATAAGACTCTCGGTTGGTTTCTCAACAGGAAATTTCAGGCCAAAAGGGATTGGCACAAAATTTTCAAAGTGATGAAAAGCAAGGACCTACAACCAGGTCTACTCTACTCAGCAAGAGTGTAATTGAATATTGAAGGAGAGACAAAGAGCTTCCCCACCCTCCAAAAAACTAAAGGAGTTCATCACCACTAAACCAGTATTATAAGAAATGTTGAACTGTCTACTTTAAGAAGTATATGAGAAAAAAAAGAACATAAATATTAATATTAAAATGGCAGCCCTGGCCAGTTTGGCTCAGCGGTTAGAACATCGAGCCACAGACCGAAGAGTCACGGGTTCAGTTTCAGTCAAAGGACATACCTTGGTTGTGGTTCAATCCCTGGCCCTGGCCAGGGTCGTGCGGGAGGCAATCAATTGATGTGTCTCTCTCACGTCAACGTTTCTCTCTCTGTCTCTCTCTCTCTCTCCCTCCTTTCCTCTCTCTTACTCTATTTGAGAATCAATGGAAAAATATCCTCAGGTGAGGATTAAAAATAATAATAATAATAATAATAATAATAATAATAAAATGACAATAACTACAAACTATAAATAATCACTTTAAATGTAAATGAATTAAATGCTGTAATAAAAAGACACATGGTAGCTGAATGAATGAGAAAACAAGATCCATATATATGCTGTCTACAAGAGACCCACTTCAGATCAAAAGATACACATGGGCTGAAAGGAAAGGGATGGAAAAAGATATTTTATGCAAATGGAAACAAAAACAAAAAAGCTGCAGTGGCAATACGTATATCAGATAAAATAGACTTTAAAACAAAGGCTATAATAAGAGACAAAAATGACACTACATAATGATAAAGGGATGAAACCACCAAGAGGATATAACCCTTGTAAGCATTTATGCACCCAACATAGGAACATGTAACTATACAAAGCAAGTATTGATGAACATAGAAGCAGAGATCAATAGTAAGTAATAGTCATATTGGGAAACCTTAACACTCAATTGACATCAATGGATTGACCATCCAGATAGAAAATCAACAAGGAAACAATGACCTTAAATGATCAGTTTAATTTATATTTTTAGAGCATTTTACCAAAGCAGCAGAATATACCTGATTTTCACGTGCATGTGGAACATTTTCCAGGATAGACCAGAAATTAGGCCACATAAACAAGTCTCATAAGATTGAAATCACACCAAGCATCTTCTCTGATCACAATGGTATAAAACAAGAAATAAGGTACCAAAAAACCCAAAACTGAAAAACACACAAGCACATAGAGGCTAAATAACAAGTTACTAAATAATGAAAGGATTAACAATGTGATCAAGGAAGACATCAATAAATACCTGGAGATGAATGAAAATGAGAAGACATGAACACAAAATCTATGGGACACAGCAAAAGCAGCCCTAAGAGGGAATTCCTAGCAACACTACACCAAAAGGAACTAGAAAAAGAAAAAACAAAACAAAAAAAACAAAGCCCAAGATGAGTGGAAGAGTAGAAGGAAGGAAATAATAAAGATCAGAGCAGAAATAAATGACATAGAGTTTTAAAAATATACAAAAGGATAATAAAATCAGGAGCTGGTTCTTTGAAAAGATAAACAAGATTGATAAACCTTTAGGCACATCGGAGAGATAGAGAACCTAAATGAATAAAATTACAAATGAAAGAGGAAAGATGACAACAAACACCACAGAAATACAAAGGATTATAAAAACAATACTATAAACAATTATGTGCCAATGAATTGGACAATATGGAAGAAATGGATAAATTCCTATAAACACATAATCCTCAAAGACTGAATCAAGAAGAAACTGAAAATCTGAACAGACCGATTACTACCAATGAAATAAAATCAGTAATAATAATAATAAAAAAAAAACTCCCAACAAACATAAGTCTGGACTGGATGGCTTCACAGATAAATTATACGAAACATTCAAAAAATTAACACCTATATTTCTCAAGCTATTTCAAAAAATTCAAGAGGAAAAAAGATTCCCAAGCTCATTTTATGAGGCCACCATTATCCTGATTCCAAAGATGAACAAAGACATTTTTAAAACTATATTATAGGCCAATATTCTTGATGAACATAGATGCTAAAATCCTCAACAAAATATTAAAAAACTGAATTCAGAAATACATCAAAAAGATCATACACCACAATAAAGTGGGATTTATTCCTGAGATGCAAGACTGGTTCAATATCCACAAATCATTTAACATGATACATCACATAAACAAAATGAAGAATAAAAATCATATGATCTATAAATGCCTAGTATTTGACCAAATTTAGCACCCATTTATAATAAAAATACTCAGCAAAGTGGCAAAAGAGGGAAAATACCTCAACCTGATAAAGGGCATATATGACCACACTATAATGAGAAAAAGCTAAAAGTGTTTTTCATAAGAAGAAGAACAAGACAAGGTCGTCCACTTTAACCATTTTTATTTGAGATAGTTTTGAATGTTCTAGTCACAGCAATCAGACTACAAGCTGAAATAAAAAGCATCCAAATTGGAAAGGAAGAAATAAACTGTCAGTATTTGTAGATGACATGACACTATATAAAAAGAACTGTAAAGATTCCACCAAAACACTACTAGAACTGATAAATGAACTCAGTAAAGTAGCATAATACAAAATAAATATTCAGAAATTGTTTACATTTACATACCAATAATGGACTATCAGAAAGAAAAATTAAGAAAACAATCCCATTTTACAATAGCCTGAAAAAATGCCTACTTTAAATTTAACCAAGGAAGTAAAAGAACTAAACTTGGAAAATTATAAGATGCTGAAAAAGGTTCAAATAAATAGAACATAAAGACAGCCTCTTCAATAAATGGTGTTGGGAAAATTGGACAACTACATGCAAAAAAATGAAACTAGATCATCAACTTACACCATACACAAGAATAAACTCAAAATGGATAAAAGACTTAAATGTGACTCATGAATCCATAAAATCCTAGAAGAAAATGTAGGCAACAAAATTTCAGACATCATACGCAGCAAAATTTTCACTGATATATCACCTAAGGCAAGAGAAACAAAGGAAAAAATGAACACATGGGACTACATCAAACTCAAAAGCTTCTGCACAGCAAAAGAAACAACCATCAAAGTGGAAAGGCAACCCACTGTATGGGAGAGCATAATTGCCTATGATATATCAGATAAGGGACTAATTTCCAAAATATATAGAGTGCTCATACATCTCAACAAAAGGAAGACAAAGAACCCAATTAAAAAATGGGCAGAGGAACTAAATAGACACCTCTCCAAACAGGACATACAAACGGCCAAGAGACATATGAAGAAATGCTCAACTTCACTAATCATCAGAGAGATGCAAATTAAAACAACAATGAGGTATCACCTCACACCTGTCAGAATAGCCGCCATCAACAAAGCATCAAACAACAAGTGTTGGCGAGGATGTGGAGAAAAGGGGACTCTAGTACGCTGCTGGTGGGAGTGCAGACTGCTGCAGCCACTATGGAAAACACTATGGTGTTACCTCAAAAAATTAAAAATTGAATTGCCATTTGACCCAGTGATCCCACTCCTAGGAATATACCCTAAGAAGCCTGAAACACCAATCAGAAAGAATACATGTACCCCCATGTTCATAGCAGCACTATTTACAATAGCTAAGATCTGGAAACAGCCCAAGTGTCCATCAGTAGATGAATGGATAAAAAAGCTGTGGTACATATACACAATGGAGTACTATGCAGCTTTAAGAAAGAACGATCTCTTATCCTTTGCGTCGACATGGGAAGACCTGGAAACTATTATCCTAAGTGAAACAAGCCAAGCAGAGAAAGACAAACATCATATGATCTCACTTATTTCTGGAATATAATGAACATAACAGGGTGAGGAGCAGGGTAGTCCCGGGGACGTGGAAGTGGGGTACAGACTGACATCTGCCAGAAGAGGGGGTGGGGGAGGGGAGCGATGAACACAGAACTTGTACGCATGTACTCATAACCAATGGACATGGACAACAAAAATGGGGACGGGGCAGGGAGGGAGGGGGAGGGGGTGTCAATGGGGGAAAAAAAGGAGAATCATCTGTAACAAAAGTAAATTAATAAAAAAAATAAATAAATAAAAATAAATAGAACAATATACCATGCTCATGGATAGGAAGTATTAACATTGTTAAAATGTCCATACAACCCAAAGCAATCTATAGATACAATGCAATCTCTATAAATACAAATGGCTTTTTCTCAGAACTAGAACAAAGGTGGAGGTATCACACTAGCTGATATCAAACTATACTACAAGGCTGTAGTAATCAAAACAGCATGGTATTGGCCTAAAAAGACACATAGATGAATGGAACAGAATAGAAAGCCCATAAATAAACTCACGCCTATATTGTTAATTAATATATGATAAAGGAGGCATGAACATACAATGGGTTAAAGAGAGTCTCTTCAGTAATGGTGTTGGAAAACTACCTGAAAATGGTAAAGCCCATATGAAAAACCCCACAACTAACATCATACTTAATAGTAAAAGACTCTAAGATCACAAATAAGAGAAGGATGCCCATTTCGCCACTTCTATTCAACACAGCACTAGAAGTGCTAGACAGAACTATTACTCAAGACAAAAGAAACCAATGGCACTCAAATTGGAAAGGAAGATATAAATTATGACTGTTTGTAGAGGACATGATCTTGTTTGTAGAAAACCCTAAAGATTTCACACACACACACACACACACACACGACTAATAAACAAATTCAGAAATTTGTAGGATAAAAAAGAATACACAAAAATGTGTTGTGTTTCTTTACACTAATGGACAATCCAAAAAGAAAATTAAGAAATTCAATTTTATTTATAATAGTATCATAAAGAATAAAATATTTAGGAATAAATCTAACCAAAGAGGTGAAAGACTTGAACACTAAAAACTACAAAACATTGCCAAAAGAAATTAAAGAAGACATAATGGAAAACAATCATATGTTCATAAATTATAAGTCTTTATATTGGAAGGCTCATATTATTAAGTCTTATAATATTACCTAAAGCTTTCTACTGATTAATGCAATCCATATCCAAATCTCAATGTCATTTTTTTTTTTTTTTGGAAGAAATAGAAAAGTTCATTCTAAAATTTATATTGAATCTCAATGGACTCTGGCTAGAAAAAGCAAACTTGAAACAAGAAGAATAAAATTAGAGGTCTCACACTTCATGATTTTATAACTTATTACAAAGCAGTGATAATTAAAAGATATATACCCTTCCCGGTGTGGCTCAGTGGTTGAGCGTCGACCCATGCACTGAGAGGTCACCGGTTTGATTCCTGGTCAGGGAACATGCCCAGGTTGTGGGCCAAATCCCCAGTGGGGGTCATGCAGGAGGCGGCCAATTGATGTTCTCTCTCATCAATATTTCCATCTCTCTCTTCTTCTCCTTTCTCTCTCTAAAATAAAAAAAAAAAAAAAAAAAAAGACATATGGAGCAACAGAATAGATTACAGAGCCCATAAATACTTACATATATAGTCAAAGGATTTTTGACAGGGGTGTCTGGGCTATTTAATAGCAAAAGAATAGTCTCTTCAATAAATAATATTGGGAAAATTGGATATCTACAAGCAGAAAAATGAAATTCAATTTTTACCTTACATCATATAAAAAATCAATGCAAATTGGATTAAGTGCCCAATCATAAGACCCCTAATATAAAACTCTTAGAAGAAACATAGGGAACAATTTTTACATTGTATTCACAAGGGCTTTAAGAAAATGACAACAAAAACACAGGCAACAAAAATAAAAACAGAAAAATTAGATTTTATCAAAATATAAACTTATGTGCATCAAAGGACACAATCAACAGAGCAGAAACCCGAACTATGGAATGAAAAAAAAATTTGCAAATCATATACTAATAAGGGGTAATATCCAGACTATGTAAATAACTTGCACAACTCAGCAACAAAAGAACAAACAACCCAATTTTAGGAAATGGGCAAAGACTTGAAAAGACATTTTCCAATAAGATATATACAAATAGCCAACAAGAATATGAAAAGATACTCAACACCACTAGTCATTAGGGAAATGCAATTCAAACTCACAGTGGGAGACCACCTTATACCCGCAAGTGTTGAAGAGAATATAGCAAAACTGGAAACTTTGTGACTAGTGATAGAATTGTAAAATGGTAGTCACTTATATAGAAAAACTATGGTGGCTCCTCAAAAAATTGATAATAGAATTACCATACAATATAATATTTTACTTCTGGGTATATTGAAAGCAGGGTCTCCAAAAGATATTTGTATAACCATGCTTATAGCAGCATTATTTACGATAACCAAATGGTGGAAATAATCCAAGTGTCCATTTGTAGATGACTGGATAAACAAAACATGATATGTACATACAATAGGAATATTATTTTGTCTTAAAAAGGATGAAAATTCTGACATGTTACAACATGGATGCAGCTGAAGACATTTTGCTAAGTGAAATAAGCCTGTCACAGAAAAGATAAATGCAGTGGAACCTTGGTTCTCAAAACTAATCCATTCCCAAAGGCTGTTCAAGAAGCAATTTGTTCAAAAATCAAATCATTTTTTTCCATTATAAATAATGTAAATTGAATTAATCTGTTTCAGACCCCCTAAAGCAAACAAACAAACAAACATGAAAATATTCACAGCACAATTTCCTGAGATATTAACAACATGAGATTTAGTGGTAAAATGACTCATACTCCACATTTTCTCCTTTGTTGCCTGAGAGACACGTGACTGATCATACAGGCATAAGCATGAAAGGGTCAAAAACCAGTTTCCTTTGACAACCAAGACATTTTTCCCGTGAACAACTTGTTTGAGAACCGAATTGTTCGAGGCAGGAGAAGTTTGAGAACAGAGGTTTAATTGCACTTATATGAGGTACTACAATAGTCAAAGTCATAAAGACAGAAAATGGAAGTGTCCTTCCCAGGGGCTAAGGGGCTAGGAGCGAGAATAGGGACTTATAACAATAAATGGGCATAAAGTTTCAGTTTTGCTTTATGAAGAATGTTCTGGAAATTGGTGGTACAACAATGTGAATATAGTTAATACTACTGAACTGTACACTTAAAATGGCTAAGTTGGTAAATTTTCTGTTATGTGTATTTTAACCACAATTTTAAAACTGCATAGCTCCAGAGTTCAAGATGGTGGCTGAGTAGGTAGATCCTTCTTGCACCTCCTCCTAGAACCAAACTGGAAATAAAACTAAATTGGGGAACATTCACTGTGAATTACTAACTGGAGACTAGCTAAAGAGGAGATTTTTAATAAGGAAGGGCAGAAACTGCCTTGAGACTGGTAGGAAGAGCAGAGTTACAAGAGGGGCTGGTGCAGATCCCACAAGTGACAGGCCAAGGGTGAGGAGGGATATTTCGACTGTGGAGGGGTCTTCCCTGAGAGATGTGAGGCCCAGACCCCAGGCTGGACTCCCCAGCCCGGAGCACCAGAGCCAAGGATAACAGACCATGTAACTTCTAGCCATGAAAGGTGGTGAGGCTTCTATCAACCAGGGAGAGAGACAGTCAGAGATAAAGCCACTTAAAAAACAAGAACAAAAAAACCCCTAGAGCTCGGGATTTTTGTTTGCAGCCACTCAATCAAGTCTTCAGTGGAGAGAGGGTGGTGTGGAGTGGAGTCGCCTAAGGAGAATCTGGGTTGGGAGGCATCAGGAGACCTGAGCTAGGCCATCACCGTCCCCCCCAAAAAACCACAACAGTCATTTTTCCTGAAAGAGGCAAGCCTATTCCAGCAGCAACAGCTTGGGGAAAGGCAAATACCCCATGCTCAGGGATAAAGCTTGCCCCACCCTCAGGAATCCCACTTGCCCCACCCTGCATTATAACCCCTGCTGAGGAGGCTGGAGCAGGTGCAAAGCCTATGGTCTGGGCAGACTCTGATCGCCTCAGTGACTGGTTTTGGGGTGAGGCCATTCCCCTTACTGTACCAGGAACCTGACTGGTGCTTTTCCCTCATGGGAGATATGATAGAAATGCCCAGCTTCCAGCAGACCTCACTGGATTGTATACGAGAGACTGCACCCTGCCGAGGTCAGGGAAATATTATGGGACAGTTTCAGATGCGTGGTTCTTGGAGGGAGGAACACATCTATCATCATCTCTGAAATCTGAGCCTTTTCAAGACAACTTTTCAAGCCTTTTTTAATGGATACGTCTGACAGCTGGCTAGCAGGCAGATGTGGGTGGAAGTGAAGACCAAGGTGCCTTGGGATATTTGCTGACCTGCCCCTAGCCCCTTTGCTGCTAACAAGCTAGCCCTAGATCACAGCTTGGCCCCTCCTGAGGGCAGCCAAACCCTGTGGAGGCAGCAACACCTTGTGGATCACTTGAGATTTCAAAGAGTTTGCTGAGAACCAAACATAGACAGCTTCTGACAGTGGCTAGCACCAAAGTACCTCTTTGGAGGCCCAGAAATGTCAGACAAAACAGTCTCAGTCAACATAAGAGCAGGATTCAAAGGGACCTGCCAGGAGGCCCTAAACGTTGCTGAGACACACTCCACTTTGCTTTTTTTTTTTTTTTTTTTCACTGTTTTCTTTTTTTTTTATTATTGCATTATTAATTTTTGGCTCTCTTTTCTTTCAGGTCCTTCTTTTTCTCTTTCCTTTTCTTACTTTATTTTTTCTCTTTTTCCTTTCTCTTCTTTTTTTCCTATCTTAATTTTTTTACTTTTTTCTCTTATTTTTCCCCTTTCATATTTTTTCTCCTCTTTTCTTTTTTACTGTTTCCCTTTTCCTATTATTTATTCTTATTTTTTCTCTCCTTTTCTTACATATTCTCTTTTATTTCCCCTTTCTTTCCTCGTATGTCTTTTCTTTTATTGTTCTTTCTCTCTTTCTCTTTACTAATTCTCTTTTGTTTTGTAGTTGTTTTTGTTGTGAGGGTCTTTTGTATGTTTTTGTTTTGTTCTGTTCTGTCAGCATATGAACAACAGCTCAAACAATGTGGTCAGGCTTGAGCCTCACAGCCAGCCAGCCTGAAAGAGATCCCACCCACAAACAGGACAAAAACAATCAAGACCTAATTACAACAGAACAGCCCAAATAACCCACACAAGGGACATACCTAGAGCATCCAGCTTACGTGATTAAAGAGACTGCACCACTGGGTCCTACAGGACACTTACTGCATAAGATCACCCCTTGAAGACTGGGAGGCATAGCAGTTCTGTCTAATACATAGAAATAAACAAAGAGACAGCTAAAATGTGGAGACAAAGAAATAACCCCCAAATAAAATGAAAAGAGGAATCTCCAGAGACAGAGCTAAATGAAATGGAGGCAAGCATTTTCTCAAACATAGAGTTCAAAGTAATTTTAAGAATGTTCAAGGAACTGAGTGAAAATTATAAGGCACTCAGTGGAAACTACAACAGAATTAAAAAGGAAATAGGAACCATAAACAAGAATCAGACTGAAATGAAGAACTCCGTAGCTGACATCAAAATACACTGGAAGGAATTAAAAGTAGATTGAATGAAGGAGAAGATCAAATTGGTGATTTGGAAGACAAGGTAGAAATAAACACCAAATAAGAGGAGAAAAAAATAATTAAAAAGCAGGAGGATAGTTTCAGGGAACTTTGGAAAAGTATGAAATGTAACAATATCCACATCATAGGGGTATCAGAAGGAGAAGAAAGAGAGCAAGGGATAGAGAACATATAAAAAGATAATGACAGAAAACTTCTCTAACCTGGTAAAGGAAACAGTCACACACATTCAGGAAGCACAGAAAGTCCCAAACATGATGAACTCAAAGAAACCCACATCAAGACACATAATAAATAAAATGACAAATTTTAGAGACAAAGGATAAATCTTATAGGCAGCAAGAGAGAGATAAAATATTACATACAAGGAAGTTCCCACTAGACTGTCATCTGATTTCAACAGAAACACTTTAGGCCAGAATGGATTGGCATGAAGTATTCAAAGTAATGAAAAGCAAAAACCTGAATCCAAGTATACTCTATCCAGCAAGGCTATAATTTAAAACTGAAGGCAAAATACAGAGTTTCCCAGACAAAAAAAGACGAAAGGAGTACATTACTACCAAATCAGCATTGCAAGAAATGTTAAAGGGATTTCTAAAGAAGAAAAAGAAATTGAGAGAGAGAGAGAGAGAGGAACATACACATAAAAATGGCAATAAATAAGTACCTATCAATAATAATCTTATATATATAAATGGTTTAAACACCCCAATAAAAGGACAGGGTAGCTGAATGGATAAGGAAACATGACCCATGTATATGCTGACTACAAGAGATCCACCTAAGAACAAAAGATTAGAAGGAATGAAAAAAATTCCAAACAAATGGAAATAAAAAAGAGCTGGGGTAGCAATACTTATATCTGACAAAATAGACTTCAAAACAAGGACCATAACAAGAAACAAACATTAGTCCATGAAGAAAACATAACCCATTTAAACTTATATGTACCCAATACAGGTGCACTAAATATATATATTAAAAATAACTCTTGGTGGACTTTAATTTTTTTAAATATGTTTTTATTGATTTTTTTGAGAGAAGGGGAGGAGAGGGAGAGAGAGAGAGAAATATTGATGTGAGAGAGAAAGATCAATCGGTTGCCTCCTGTGCAGTCCAGGACTGTACCCACAACCTGGGAGTGTTCTCTGACTGGGAATCGAACTGGTGACCTTTCAGTGCATGGGATAATGCTCAACCAACTAAGCCATACCAGCCAGGGCTCTTGGTGGAATTTAATAGAGTTTGACAGCAATATTGTCATAGTAGGGGATTTTAACAACCCACTGACATCATTGGATAGATCTTCTAGACTAAAAATCAACAAGGAAATAATGACCTTAATCAACATACTGGATCAGATGGATTTAATTGATATTTACAAAACATTTTACCCCAAAACTGCAGAATATACATTCTTCTCAAATGCATATGGAACATTGTCAAAGTTAGATGACATGTTAGGACATAAAATAAGTCTTAACAAATTCAAGAAAATTGAAATCATATCAAGCATCTTGTTGGATTACAATAGCATGAAACTGGAAATCAACTACAATAAAAAAACTAAAAAATATTCAAACAAATGGAGGCTAAATAGTATATTATTAAACAATGATGGGTTACCAATGAGATCAAGGAAAAAATAAGAAACTTCTTGGAAACAGAAGAAAATAAACAGAAACAACCCAAAATGCATGGGGCACAGTGAAAGCAGTCCTGAGAGGGACATACAGGCCTACCTCAAGAAAAAAGAAGAAGATCAACTAAACAATCTAACCCTACAACTAAGAGAATTAGAAAGAGGGCCGGTGCGGCTTAGTGGTTGAGCATTGACCCATGCATCAAGAGGTCGCCATTTCTATTCCCAGTCAGGGCACATGCCCAGGTTGTGGGCCAAGTCCCCAGTGGGGGGCATGCAGGAGGTGACCAATCGATGTTCTCTTTCATTGATGTTTCTATCTCTCTCTCCCTCTCCCTTCCTCTCTGAAATCAATAAAGAAAAAAAATTTTAAAAAAGAAAAGAAGAGAAAGAGAACAACAAGAAAAGAACAGGGTAGGTATAAGGAAGGGAATAAAAAAGATCAGAGCAGAAATAATTGACAGAAACCAAAAAATAAAAATATAAAATATCAATGAATCCAAGAACTAGTTCTTTGAAAAGATAAACAAGGTTAATGAACCTTTAGCCAGACTTATCAAAAAACAAAGAGAGGACCCAAATAAATAAAATCAAAATTGAAAGAGGCAAAGTGACTACGACATCACAGAAATACAAGGATTGTAAGAAAACCCTATGAACGACTATGTGCCAACAAAATGGACAACTTGGGTGAAATGGACAAATTCCTAAAATATACAATCTTGCAAAACTCAGAGAGAAAATCTGAATAGGCCTGTAACATCTAATAAAATTGAAGCAGTAATAAAACAAAACAAAACAAAACAAAACAAAACAAAACAAAACAAAACAAAAAAACACTCAGCAAACAAAAGTCCTAGACCAGATGGCTTCACAGGCAAATTCTACTAAACATTCAAAGAACTAACATCTATCCTCTTCAAAGTATTCCAAAAATTACAAGAGTAGGGGACTTCCAAGCTCCTTTCATGAAGCCAGCATTATCCGAATTTGAAAACCAAATAAAGACACTACAAAGAAAATTATAGGTCAATATCCTGATGAACATAGATGGTAAAATCCTTAACAAAATATTAGCAAATCAGATCCAGCAATACATTAAAAAGATCATACACCAGGACCAAGTGGGATTTATCCCAGGGTTGTAAGATTGGTACAATATTTGCAAATCAATAACATGATACATCACATAAACAAAGGTAAAGGTAAAAAAATCACATGATTATATCAATGGAAGCAGAATAAGCATGAGAAAAATCTAGCACCCATTTATGATAAAAACTTTCAGCAAATTGTGAATAGAGGGATCATATCTCAACATAATAAAGGCCACATATGAGAAATCTACAGCCAACATCATACTCAATGGGCAAACACTAAAAGTGTTTCCTTAAAGATCAGGAACAAGACAGGGATGTCTGCTTTCACCACTCTTATTCAACATAGTACTGGAAAAGCTAGCCACAGCAATCAGACAAGAAGAATAAATAAAAGCATCCAAATTGGAAAGGAGGAAGTAAAACTCATTATTTGCAGATGACATGATATTGTGTATAGAAAACCCTAAACATTCCAACTAAACCTGCTAGATTTAATAAAGGAATTTGGCAAAGTAGCAGGATACAATATTAACATCCCCAAATTGATGGCATTTTTATACACCAATAGTGAACTCTCAGAAAGAGAAACTAACAATACAATCCCATTTATCATTGCAACAAAAAAAGTAAGATCCCTGGGAATAAACTTAACCAAGGGGATAAAAGACCTGTACTTGCAATACTATAGGACATTGAAAAACAAATTAGATAAAGATACAAACAAGTGGAAGTATATACTGTGTTCATGGATTGGAAGAATGAACACCATTAAATTGTACATACTACCCAAAGCATCCTACAGATTCAAGGCAATCCCTATTAAAATGCCAATGGCATATTTCACAGATCTAGAACCAATATTCCAAAAATTCATATGAAACCAAAAACGACCTTGAATAACTACAGCAATCTTCAGAAAGAAGAACAAAGTTGGAAGGATCACAATACCAGATATCAAACTATGCTACAAAGCCATTGTAATCAAAAGAGCCTGGTACTGGCACAAAAACAGGTATATAGACAAATGGAACAGAACAGAAACCTCAGAAGTAGATTCATGGCAACATGTTCAATTAATATTTGAAAAAGGAGGCAAGAGCATACAATGGAATAAAGATAATCTCTTCAATAAATGGTGCTGAGATAATTGGACAGGAATTATCCTTCTTTTTGTTTCCTCAAAAAGTTAAAAATGGAACTGCCATTGGACCCAGCAATCCCACTTCTGGGAATATATCCTAAGAATCCTGAAACACCAATCAGAACGATTGCATACACCTTTATATTCATAGCAGCATTATTTACAATAGCTAAGATCTGGAAACAACTCAAGTGCCCATCAGTAGGTGAGTTGATAAAAAAAAGCTGTGGTACATTTACACAATGTAATACTATGCAGCTGTAAAAAAAGGAGGAGTTCTTATCTTATGTGACAGCATGGATGGACCTGAAGATTATTAGGCAAACAAAATAAGCCAGTCAGAGAAAGACCAAAAAAAAAAAAAAAAAAAAAAAAAAAGCATTTCCTATCTTTTCTGTACAAGTTTTTTGGCCAAGTATCAAACTAGATGTATTTGATTAAGTAAAGCTCTTCTTTATGGAAGAATTACAGTTAATAAATGTAGAAGAAATTATAAAAATAGAAAATTACTATTTAGCAATCTCTGTTGAAATAATTGATTATTCTATAAATGTTTAGGATAAAGTTTGATGGAGAGCTACACAACAGAGGATTGGACTGTTCTCATTTGAACTTATATTAATAGATTTATCTTAGCAACACTGAAATCTTTCAGCTAGACATAAACTTCTTGATGTGATACATTGTGAAGTACACAGCACCACCTGTAAAATATTTATGCAAAAATTAAAGTAGAATTTAATCAATCATTTAGATCTTACTTTAGGTTAATAAGAAATACAAGGGATAAACAATTTAAATGACACCACAAGAAAGCACCAGAAAAATCCAGAATGTGGGTTAATCTGCAGGCCATCTAAAATGGTTTTTACAAGTAAAAACCTTGACAGAAAAACAAATAAAAAAAATAAAACCCAAAGAGGAGAAATGATTTAAGAGATATAATTATCAATTGCAGTAAGTGGAACTTATTTGGATTCTGATTTAACAAACCAAATATAAAAAGACTTTTAAGAGACAATTGGGGGGAGCTTTTTTTTTTTTAATTCCTCACCCGAGGATATTTTTCTACTTATTATCAGATAGAGAGGGAGGGGGAGAGAGAGAAAGAGAGAGGGGGGAGAGAGAGAGAGAGAGAGAGAGAGAGAAAGAGAAACATTGATGTGATAGAGCCACATCGACCGGTTGCCTCCCGCACGACCCCACCAGGGCCAGGGACTAACCGAAACCGAGGTAGTGCCCTTGACCGTAATCGAACCCGTGACTCATTGATCCATTGGCTGATGCTCCAACAGCTGAGCCAAACCGGCCAGGGCTGGGGGAGCTTTTAACATGGACAGATTTTTTAAAAAATCCTCACCCAAGGATATGTTTTTATTAAATTATGGACAGATTTTTAGATTATATTAAGAAATTACTCTTTTGATAGTATAATACTAGTATTGTGATTACATAAGAAAATGTCCTTTTTTTAGAGAAATATGTAAGGATGATATGACAAAAAATGATGACATTAAAAAATTGTGAAATTCAGGGATTTGTTTTAAAATGCTACAAGAAAAATACATAAAGTAAGTATGACAAAAATATTACTAATGGTTAAATCTAGGGGATACACATACCATGTTTCATTATATTCGTCTCTACTTTTATATGTATTATTATAATATGAAGTTAAAATTATTATGTATTACAAATGCTACATTGGGCAATATATACAACTAAAACATACTGTAAAATTTCCCCATTTCAACAAATAAAATTCCCTTCATATATCAGAATTTCCTTCTAATCTTCCTCTAAATTTATGCCTTGAGTAGATTTGTCTACTGCCCTTAATCTTTTCTATTTTTTTAATTGATGAAAATGCTATAATTTAACCATAATCAGAGTAAATAAATATTAATGAAAGTAATAAGGAAGGCAATTTACATACTTTAAATTTAGTTGTTACAATTACACATTTATATAAATATAAAATGGAGAGTAACATCCCAAGGTGGTGACATAGGTTGTTCCTGACTTTGCTCCCCTTCACAACCAACAAATAGTCAAGAACAAGACACCACTGAGAGTGGTTGAGCGTTGATCCATGCAACAAGAAGTTGCCAGTTCGATTCCTGGTCAGGGCACATGCCCAGGTTGTGGGCCCAATTCCCAGCGGGGGGCATGCAGGAGGTGGCCAATTGATGTTCTCTCTTATCGATGTTTCTCTTTCTCTCTCCCTCTCCCTTCCTCTCTCTCTCTCTCTAAAACAATCAATAAAGAAAAAAAAAAAGGCACCACTGAGAATATCCTAGAACATGGGGGTGATGCTGAAGCAACATACCCCTTTCCTGCCATACCACAGAAACCAAGACAAACTGCATTGGAAAGGTAAGAGAAGCATTGAACACATTGCTCCTCCCCCAGGCCAGGGTCGTACCACGTGGAGAGATTTCCCCTGAGTCTGCAGTTTCTCCAGTGGAAAAAGAAAACCAAAGGGAGACAACCACCCCCTGCACCCCAGCTTTGTGGGTCACTTGTAGGAGCCCAGAGAAATAGCAGGGGAATCTTCCAAGCTCAACCACTGGGAACCTGACTGTGATAGAGAATGGGGGATGCTGGGCTTGCAACAACCAGCACAAGGTTCTTGGCAGACAGAGTTCATACTCACAATGCCCAAGTAGTAATCCAGCCAGCAGCTTTACTTATCTGCAGAAACAGGTTGGCAAACTCTGGCCAGAGAACTCAGCAGGGTATAGATCTGCCTTATTTGGATCCTCAAACAAAGGTTTTTGCTGGCTCTGGAGCCTGGGTTGGCCAGGCCCAAGCAAGTCACAGTCTTACTCACTGTAGAGAGTGTCTCCTTGCCACATCTGCCCAGAGGGGCTGGAAGGAACACCTGGAAGCTATGTAGTTCAGCAATGCTTGACCCTGAGAGGTGAGTATGCAGAGCTGATCACCCTTGGAACAAAGTCAGTACCAGGAGCAGAGAGTTCTGCTACGTATAGGCAGAGGGAATTAACTCATAGCCAAGGCTGAGAATAGCTCCCAGCCCTTCCCAAGCAAAGAGCTTGTTGGGAAATTGAGAGTTTCCTGGAGTGACCCCTTACCTTCCTGCCCAGGCAAAGGAACTGAGACATAGCTCCAGCCATTATGGCTCCTGGACCAATCTGACCAGAAGGGCTGGCAAAAATGCCTGAAAGCTCTGCAGCAGTCTAGCTGAGTAAAGGACAGGCAGAGCTAATAGTTTGCAGAGCAAAACCAGTAGATCTGTTTGGCCAGGGAAATTGGAGCATGGACCAGCTTGAGTTAAGACAACAAAGTGTTTTACTTACCAGTTTTAGACCTGCTTCACCCACTGGTCCAGGCAGGGAAACTAATTCATAGCCTCCTTATTACTAAATACAGTATCAAGCCTGCCCAACCAGGAAACCTAACCAGAGAACACAAGAAACTGTGTAGCACATCTAACAGCCATGCTCACAGTGGCAGTTTACTAGAGAGCACAACCCGTGGCTTTCCGCATCTACAGAGCAAAACTGGTGTCTTTACCTGACCAGAAAATTCAGTGCGCGTTCTTGCCTTATCCAGGTTACAAAAGTGAGCCGTACAGGCCCTAGATCTGTCCTGCTGCTCTCTAATAACTGATCTTAAAAAGTAGAGATCTATGACTTGTCAGACAAATAATTCAGAATAATTCTCTTAAAGAAGTTTAGTGAACTACAAGAACACACACAGACAACAATACATGAACAAAATGAGAAGTTTGACAAAGCAATAGAAAAAAAATTCAGGAATCATACAGTTGAAAATATAATAATTTAACTGATGAGTTCAATAGAGTTTCAGAAGCAGACTTTATCATGCAGAAGAAAAAAAATCAGCAACCTGGAAGATAGAACATTAGAAATTATCTAGTAAGAGAAGAGAACAAAAAGAAAAAGAGTGAAGAAAGCTTCTAAGACTTATGTGACACAATGAAAAAAAAAATGCATATGAAAATACCAGAAGAGAAAGAGAAAGAGACAGAAAGTATAGTAAAAGCAATAATGGCCGAAAACTTCCCAAAACTTGGGAGAGAAATGGACATCTAATCCATGAGGCCCAAAAGGCTCCAAATAAGTTGAACCCAAAAAGGGCTACATTAAGAAATATTATAATTAAATTGTCAAAAGTGAAAGGCAAAGAATTGTGAAAGAAGCAAGGGGAAAGAGAAGTCACATACAAGGGAGCTCCCATAAGACTATAGAGAGATTTCTGAACAGATAAATTTCAGGCAAGTAGAGAATGGCATAACATATTTAAAATATTTAAAGAAAAACCAAACCTGTAATCCAAAAATACTATATCCAGGGAAGCTGTTCTTCAGCAATGAAGGTGAGATGAAAACCTTCCTGAACAAACAAAAGCTGAGGGAATTAATTACCACTAGACTTGCCTTTCAAGAAATGTTGAAAGGTATTCTTTGAGTAGAAGTAAAAGGATGCTAATTAACAGCATAAACATATTAAAAGGTAGTATAAAATTCACTGGTAATAATAAATATATAGTAAAAGTTAGATTCTGTAATTTGGTAATGCTGATGCACAATTCACTTACAACTCCAGTTTAAAAGTTAAAAAATGAATGTAGTAAAAATAACTATAACTATAATAATGCTATTAGTTATACAATATAAAAAGTATGTAAATTGTAACAGCAATAACATAAAATATGGAGTGAAGAAATAAAAGTGTAAGGTTGAGGAATTCTATTGAAGTTATCAGCTTAAATAAGATGTTATAATTGTAAGAAGTTTATTTATTTATTTATTTATTTATTTATTTATTTATTTATTTATTTATTTATTTTTTTGGTACATGCCCCTAGCGGGAACCGAACCCGGGACTCTCAGGCCGACGCTCCAACCACTGAGCCAAACTGGCCAGGGCTATTTATTTTTTTTATATTAATTTTATTTTTTATTAATTTGTTTTTGTTACAGATGTTTCTCTTTTTTCCCCATTGACACCCTCCTCCCCATCCCCAACCCTGTTGTCCATGTCCATTGGTCATGCATATAAGTTCTGTGGTTTATCTCTTCCCCCCCAGACCCCTCCTCTGAGGCTTGTCAGTCTGTACCCCACCTCTATGTCTCTGGATAATTTTGTTAATCAGTTTGTTTAGTTCATTATATTCCACAAATAAGTGAGATTATGTGATATTTGTCTTTCTCTGCTTGGCTTGTTTCGTTTAGCATAATACTCTCCAGGTCCTTCCATGCCATCTCAAAGGATAAGAGATATTTCTTTCTTACAGCAGCATGGTATTCCATTGTGTATATGTGCCACAGCTTTTCTATCCACTCATCTATTGCTGGACACTTGAGTTGTTTCCAGATCTTAGCTATTGTAAATAGTGCTGCTATGAACATGGGGGTACATATATTCTTTCTGATTGGTGTTTCAGGTTTCTTAGGGTATATTCCTAGAAGTGGGATCACTGGGTCAAATGGCAGTTCAATTTTTAACTTTTTGAGGTAACACCATAGTGTTTCCACAGTGGCTGCACCAGTCTGCATTCCCACCAGCAGTGTACTAGAGTCCCTTTTTCTCCACACCCTCGCCAACATTTGTTATTTGATGATTTGTTGATGGCAGCCATTCTGACAGGTGTAAAGTGATACCTCATAGTTGTTTTAATTTGCATCTCTCTGATGATTAGTGACATTGAGCATTTTTCATATGTCTCTTGGCCATTTGTATGTCCTGTTTGGAGAGGTGTCTATTTAGGTCCTCTGCCCATTTTTTAATTGGGTTCTTGTCTTCTTTTTGTTGAGTAGGATGAGCACTCTATATATTTTGGAAATTAACCCCTTATCTGATGCATCATTGGCGATTATGGTCTCTCATAGAGTGGGATCCCTTTCCGTTTTGATGGTTGTTTCTTTTGCTGTGCAGAAGCTTTTTAGTTTGATGTAGTCCCATGTGTTCATTTTTTCCTTTGTTTCTCTTGCCTTAGGTGTTGTATCAGTGAAACTTCTGCTGCGTATGATGTCTGAAATTTTGTTGCCTGCATTTTCTTCTAGAATTTTTATGGATTCACGAGTTACATTTAAGTCTTTTATCCATTTTGAGTTTATTCCTGTGTATGGTGTAAGTTGGTGGTTTAGCTTCATTTTTTTGCAAGTAGCTGTTCAATTTTCCCAATACCATTTATTGAAGAGGCTGTCTTGACTCCACTCTATGCTCTTGCCACCTTTGTCGAATATTAATTGAGCATATTGTCTTAGGTCGATTTCTGGGTTCTCTATTCTGTTCCATTGATCTATCTGCCTGTTCTTGTGACAGTACCAGGCTGTTTTGATTACAGTGGCTTTGTAGTATAACCTGATATCTGGTAATATGATCCCTCCTACTTTCTTCTTCTTTTTCAAGATTGCTGTGGCTGATTTTTTTTATTTTTTTTTAATTTATTTTTGTTACAGATGTTACTCCTTTTCCCCCACAGATACACTCCACCCTCCCCTGCCCCCCACCAAGCATTGTTGTTTATGTCTATTGGTTACTCATACATGCATATATAAATTCTTTGTTTTATCTTATCCCTCCCCCACACTCCTCTCCTCTGAGGTTTGTCAGTCTGAACCATTCTCTTTTATATCTCTCCGTGTCTGTTTTGTTCATCAGCTTATTTTTTTGTTCATTATATTCCACAAATAAGTGAGATCATGTGGTATTTGTCTTTCTTTGATTGGCTTATTTCACTTAGCATAATACTCTCCAGGTCCCTCCACGTCGTCTCAAAGGACAAGAGCTCTTTCTTCCTTACAGCTGCATAATGTTCCATTGTGTATATATACCACAGCTTTTTTATCCACTCATCTATTGATGGACACTTGGGCTCTCCAGATCTTAGCAATTGTAAATAGTACTGCTATGAACATAGGGATATATATATTCTTTCTGATTAGTGTTTCAGGTTTCTTAGAATATATTCCTGGAAGTGGAATCACTGGGTCAATGGCAGTTCAATTTTTAATTTTTTTGAGGAAACACCATATTGTTTTCCATAGTGGCTGCACCAGTCTGCATTCCCACCAGCATTATGCTAGAGTCCCCTTTTCTCCACACCCTCGCCAGCACTTGTTGATTGATGATTTGTTGATGGCAGCCATTCTGGCAGGTGTGAGGTGATACTTCACTATCATTTTAATTTTCATCTCTCTGATGATTAGTGACGTTGAACATTTTTTCATATGTCTCTTGGCCATTTGTATGTCCTGTTTTGAGAAGTGTCTATTTATGTCCTCTGTCCATTTTTTAATTGGGTTCTTTGTCTTCCTATTGTTGAGTTGTATGAATACTCCATATATTTTGGAAAGTAACCCCTTATCTGATGTATTGTTGGCAATTATGCTCTCCCATATAGTGGATTCCCTTTCAATTTTTTAAAATTTTTTTATCCTCACCCGAGGACATTTTTGCATTTATCTTCAGATACAGCAGGAGGGAGAGAGGGGGAAAGAGAGAGAGAGAGAAACATAGATGTGAGAGAGACACATCGACTGGTCACCACCCACACAACCCCCACCGGGACTGGTGACAAAACACAACCGAGATACCTACGTGCCCTTAGCTGGAACCGAACCTGGGACTCTCTGGTCTGCAGGCCGACACTCTAACCACTGAGCCAGACTGGCCACGGCCCCTTTCCATTTTGATGGTTGTTTCTTTCGCTGTGCAGAAGCTTTTTAGTTTGATGTAGTCCCATGTATTCATTTTTTCCTTTCACTGATATACCTTGCCTTAGGTGTATCAGTGAAAATTCTGCTTCGTGTGATGTCTGAAATTTTGTTGCCTACATTTTCTTCTAGGATTTTTATGGATTCACAAGTCACATTAAGTCCTTAATCCATTTTAGTTTAATCTTGTGTATGGTGTATTTGGTGGTCTAGTTTCATTTTTTTGCATGTAGCTGTCCAATTTTCCCAACACCATTTATTAAAGATGCTGTCTTTATTCCATTTTATGCTCTTGCCACCTTTGTCAAATATTAATTGAGCATAATGTTTGGGTCTATTTCCGGATTCTCTGTTCTGTTCCATGGATCTATATGCCTGTTCTTGTGCCAGTACCAGGCCATTCTGATTATAATGGCTTTGTAGTATAACCTCATATCTGGTATTGTGATTCCTCCTACTTTGTTCTTCATTTTCAAGATTGCTGTGGCATACCGGTATCAGGTTATACTACAAAGCTACTGTAATCAAAACAGCCTGGTACTGGCACAAGAACAGGCATATAGACCAGTGGAACAGAACAGAGAATTCGGAAATTGACCCAAGACATTATGCTCATTTAATATTTGACAAAGGCGGCAAGAGCATACAATGGAGTAAAGACAGCCTCTTTAATAAATGGTGTTGGGAAAATTGGACAGCTACATGCAAAAAAATGAAACTAGACCATCAACTTACACCATACACAAGAATAAACTCAAAATGGATAAAAGACTTAAATGTGACTCGTGAATCCATAAAAATCCTAGAAGAAAATGTACGCAAAAAAATTTCGGACATCATACGCAGCAGAATCTTTACTGATACATCACCTAAGGCAACAGAAACAAAGGGAAAAATGAACACATGGGACTACATCAAACAAAAAGCTTCTGCACAGCAAAAGAAACAACCATCAAAACAGATAGGGAACCCACTCTATGGGAGAGCATAATTGCCAATGATACATCAGATAAGGGGTTAATATCCAAAATATATAGAGTGCTCATACAACTCAACAAAAGGAAGACAAAGAACCCAATTAAAAAATGGGCAGAAGAACTAAATAGACACCTCTCCATACAGGACATACACATGGCTAAGAGACATATGAAGAAATTCTCAACATCATTAATCATCAGAGAGATGCAAATAAAAACAACAATGAGGTATCACCTCACACCTGTCAGAATGGCTGCCATCAACAAATCATCAAACAACAAGTGTTGGCGAGGGTGTGGAGAAAAGGGGACTCTAGTACACTGCTGGTGGGAATGCAGACTGGTGCAGCCACTGTGGAAAACACTATGGTGTTACCTCAAAAAATTAAAAATTGAATTGCCATTTGACCCAGTGATCCCACTTCTAGGAATATACCCTAAGAAGCCTGAAACACCAACCAGAAAGAATACATGTAGCCCCATGTTCATAGCAGCACTATTTACAATAGCTAAGATCTGGAAACAGCCCAAGTGTCCATCAGTGGATGAATGGATAAAAAAAGCTGTGGTACATATACACAATGGAGTACTATGCAGCTGTAAGAAAGATCTCTTATCCTTTGAGACGACATGGAGGGACCTCGAGAGTATTATCCTAAGCGAAACAAGCCAAGCAGAGAAAGACAAATATCACATGATCTCACTTATTTGTGGAATATAATGAACATAACAGTCTGAGGAACAGGGTAGACTCAGAGATGTGGGAGTAGGGAATAGACTGACACCCCTCAGAAGAAGGAGTGGGGGGAAGGGAAGAGATAAACCATAGAACTTATGTGCATGTATGCATAACTGATGGACATGGACAACACAGCTGGGTACGGGGTGGGGGGATGGGGAGCAGGGTGTCAATGGGGAAAAAAGGAGAAACATCTGTAACAAAAATAAATTAATAAAATAAAATAAAAAAATAAAAGTATATGAAAACGAAAAAAAAAAAAGATTGCTGTGGCTATTCGGGGTCTTTTTTGGTTCCATATGAACTCTTGAAGTATTTGTTCTAGTTCTGTGAAATATGTCATTGGTATTTGGGGATTGTATTGAATCTATAGATTGCTTTGGGTAATATAAACATTTTAATGATGTTAATTCTTCCAATCTATGAACAAGGTATATGCTTCCACTTTTTTCTATCTTCCTCTATTTCTTTTTTCAATGTGCTGTAGAGTTCTGCAAATAGGTCCTTTACTTATTTGGTTAAGTTTATTCCTAGGTATCTTAATTTTCTTTGCTGCAATGGTAAATGGGATTTTTTTTTTAGTTTCTGTGAGTTCATTATTGGTGCATAAAAATGACATCGATTTCTTGATGTTAATTTTGTATTCTGTTAATTTTGTACCCTGCCAAATTCATTTATTAAATCTAGTAGATTTTTGTTGGAGTCTTTAAGGTTTTCTATGTACAATATCATGTTATCTGCAAATCATGACAGTTTCACTTCCTCCTTTCCAATTTGGATCCCTCTAATGTTTTCTTCATGTCTAATTGCTATAGCTAAGACTTCCAGTACTATGTCAAATAAGAGTGGTGAAAGTGGGCATCCCTGTCTTGTTCCTGTTCTTAAGGGGGAATGCTTTTAATTTTTGCCCATTGAGTATGATGTTGGCTGCAGGTTTTTCATATATGGCCTTTATTATGTTCAGTTATGATACCTCTATTCCCACATGCTGAGGGTTTTTATCAGAAATGGGTGCTGGATTTTGTTGAATGCTTTTTCAGCTTCTATTGATATGATCGTATGGTTTTTATCTTTCATTTTGTTAATGTGGTGTATCACATTTATTGATTTGTGAATATTGTACCAGCCTTGCATGCCTGGGATGAATCCCACTTGGTCATGGTGAATAATTTTTTTAATATGTTGTTGGATCAGATTTGCTAATATTTTGTTGAGGAATTTGGCATCTATGTTCATCAGGGATATTGCCCTGTGGTTTTCTTTCTTTATAGTGTCTTTTTCTGGTTTTGGAATTAGAATTATGCTGGCCTCATAAAATGAGTTTGGAAGTCTTCCCTGTTCTTGAATTTTTTGGAATAGTTTGAGAATGGGTGTTAGTTCTTTTTTGAATGTCGGTGAAACTCCCCCTTGAAGCTGTCTGGGCCCAGGCTTTTGTTTGCTGGGAGATTCTAGATTATATCTTCAATTTTCTTAGTTGTTATTGGTCTGTTCAAATTTTCTATCTCTTCCCAGTTCAGTTTTGGGAGACTATGTGTTTCTAGAAATTTCTCCATTTTGCCTAGATTATCCAATTTGTTGGCATAAAATTGTTCATAGTATTTGTTAACATTCCTTTGTACTTCTGTGGTGTCAGTTCTTACTTCTCCTCTTTCGTTTCTGATTTTGTTTATTTGGGTCCTCTTTCTTTGTTTCTTGGTGAGTCTAGCTAAGGGTCCATCAATCTTGTTTATCTGTTCAAAGAACCAGCTCTTTGTTTCATTGATGTTTTGAATTGTTTTTTCAGTCTCTAAGTCATTTATTTCAGCTCTGATTTTTATTATTTCTGTAAGATGTTTTATATAAGCCTCATGGTAATCACAAGGGAAAAACCAGTAACAATTAAACAAAAGAACATGATAAAGAAGTCAAAGTACACTGACACCAAAAGATATTAAAACACAAATTAAAACATCAAGATAAGAAACAAGAAACAATGAATCTATAAAACATCCATAAAACAAGTAAGAAATGGTAATAGTAAGTCCTTACCTATCGATAATTAACCATAAACAGATTAACTTCTCCAATCAAAAGATATAAAATGGTTGAATTTTTTTTTTAAAGATCAAACAATATGCTGCCTTCAAGAGACTCACTTTAGACTAAAAGGCACACATAGACTGACAGTGAAGGAATGGAAAAAGCCATTTCAAGCAAATAGTAACCAAAGCCAATCAGGAGTAGCTACACTTATATCAGACAAAACAGACATGAACCTAAAAATGGTACAAGGAGAAAAAGAATGCTATTACATGTTGACAAAGGGTCAATCCATCAAGGAGATATAACAATTGTAAATATTTATGTGCCCAACATCAGAGCACCTAAATATATAAAGCAAAAGCTAACAGAGCTAATAGGAGAAACAAACAGTAATGCAATAATAGTTGGGGACTTCAATACCTCACTCTCAACAATGGATAGATTCTCCAGAAAATCAATAGGAAGGCAATGAATTTGAACAACACTAGACACCAAAATGGACCTTACCAACATATAGAGCACATTCTCTATCAGCAGCAGAATACACATTCTTTCCAAGAACACATGGAACGTTTTCCAGGGTAGAGCATACATTAGACCACAAAATAATTCTTAGCAAATTCAATAATATTTAAATCATACCAAGTATCTTCTCTGACCACAATGGCACGAAACTAGAAATCAAGAACAAGAAGAAAATGGGAAAATATACAAAAACATGGAAATTAAATACTTTCCTGAAAAACCAATAAATCAAAGAAGAAATTAAAGGGGAATTAAAAAAAAAATATCTGAGACAAATGAAAATTGAGCCACAACATACCAAAACTTATAGAATGCAGCAAAAGCACAGGAGCACATAGCAATAAACTCCTATATTAAGAAGCAAGAAAGATTTTAAATAAATACTCTAACTCTACCCCTTAAGGAACTAGAAAAGGAGAATAAACAGCCCAAGAATAGCAGAAGAAAGGAAATCATAAAAATTAAAACTGAAATAAATAAAATAGAGAACAGAATAACAATAAAAAATTAACCCTACTAAGAGTTTGTTCTTTGAAAAAATAGACAAAAGTGACAAATCTTTAGCTAGACTAACCAAAGGAAAAAAGAGAAAGGACCCAAATCAACAAAATTTTATATGGAAAAGAGGACATTACAACTGATACCACAGAATTTTAAAGGACCATAAGAGGTTACTATGAGCAACTAAATGCCAAAAAATTGGACAGCCTAGAAGAAATGGAAATGTATTAGAAATATACAACTTACCAAGACTGAATAAGAAAGAAATAGAAAATCTGAATAGATCAATTACTAATAAGGAGATTAAATCAGTAATTAAAAAATCTCCCAACAAAGAAAAGCCTAGGACCAGAATGCTTTAATGGTAAATTTTACCAAATATCTAAAGAAGAATTAACAGCAATACTTCTCAAACTTACAAAAAAAAAAAAAAAAAAAAATCAAAGAGTAGGGAACACTCTCAAACTCATTTTATGAGGCCGATATTATCCTGATACCAAAACCAGCAAATGACACTACTAGAAAAAAAAACTACAGGCCAATATCTTTGATGAATGTAGACACAAATATTCTCAATAAAATATTAGCAAACCAAATTCAGCAGCACAAGGGATCATTCACCATGATCAAGTGGGATTTATCCCTAGGATGCAAGAATGGTTTAACATACACAAATCAATGGTGAATAATAAAGATCATGTATGACAAGTCCACAGTTAACATCATACTCAATGATGAACATTTGAAAGCTTTTCCCTTAAGATCAAGAAGAAAAAGATGCCCACTCTCACCACTCCTATTCAATATAGTACCCGAAATCCTAGCTAGAGCAGTCAAGCGAGAGAAAGAAATAAGCAGTATCAAAATTAAAAATGAAATAAGTTAAATTGTCTCTACAGATAACATAATTTCATTTATAAAAAATGCTAAGAATTCTACCAAAACATTGTTAGATCTGATCAATGAATTCAGTAATGTTGTAGGATACATAATTAACATACAAAAATTAGTAACATTTCTATACACCAACAACAAATTTTCTGAAAAAATTAAAAAGTGAATCCCATTTACAATAGCATCAAAAACAATAAAATAATTAGGAATAAATTTATCTAAGGAGGTGAAATATCTGTACAATGAAAACTACAATACAGTAGTTTTCTGTACCTGGCTGGTGTGGTTCAGTGGTTAGAGCATTGACCCATGCACTGAAAGGTTGTGGGTTCGATGCCAGGTCAAGGGCATGTACCTGGGTTTCAGGTTTGATCCCCAACCCCAGTCAGGGCATGTGCAGGAGGCAATCAATTGATGTGTCTCTTTCACATCTCTCTCTTTTCCCCCTCCTCCCTTCTACTCTCTCTAAAAATCAATGGAAAAAATATGCTTGGTGAGGATTAACAAAAAATAAAGTTAAAAAAGCCCCAAACTACAATACATTATTGAAACAAATAAAAAAATACAAAAATAAATGGACAAGTATCCCATGTTCATGGATTGGAAGAATTAATATTGTTAAAATGTCCATACTACCAAGAGCCATCTATAAATTCAATGTAATATCAAGATTCCAATGAATCTTGGAATTCCAATGAATCTTTTACTTTTAGAGAAGTAAAAAAAAAAAAACACTCCTAAACTTTGTATGGAACCACAATAGACCTTAAATAGCCAATGGAATCTTAAGAAAAAAGAACAAAGCAGAAGTCATCACATTTCTTATTTCAAGCTTTACTGTAAAACTATAGTAATAAAAACAATGTGGTATGGCATAAAACAGAATCCAGAGCCCAAAAGTAAACCCAAGCATATATGGGCAACTAATATTTGACAAGGAAACCAAGAATACTCAATGGAGAAAAGATAATCTTTTAAATAAATTGTTTTGGAATAAAACTGGAGCCATATGGATTCAAAACTTGAATGTAAGACCTGGAACCATAAAACCCTTAGAAGAAAACATAGGAATAAAGCTCCTAGACATAAGTCTTAGTAATGATTTTTAAAATATGACACCTAAAGCATAAGCAACAAAATAAAAAATAAACAATTGAGACTACATCAAACTAAGAAGCTTCTGCACAGTGAAAGAAACCATCAACAAAGTGAAAAGATGACCTATGGAATGGGAGAAATATCTGCAAACCCTATATCTGATTAGGGGTTGATATCCAAAATATATAAGGAACTCATACAACTCAACAGGAGAAAAACAAACAATCCAATTAAAAAATGAGCCAAAGACCTGAATAGACATTTTTCCAAAGGAGATATTCAAAAGGCCAACAGGTACACGAAAAAAATGCTCACCACTAGTAATTAGGTAAATGTAAATTAAAATGACAATTAGATATCATCCCAGGTCTGTTCAAATGGCCATCACCAGAGAGACAAAACTATAAATGTTGGTGTGGTAAGATATAAAAAACAACATGGAGGAACCTCAAAAAATTAAAAATAGAACTACCATATGATCCAGCAATTCCACTTCTGGGAACATATCCAAAGGAAAAAAAAACATAACTCAAAAAGATATCTGCAACCCCCCCCCCCCCCTTTCATAGCTGCATTATTTATAGTAACCAGACATGGAAACAACCTACATGTCCATTAGTGGATGAATGAGTAAAGAAGATATGATATATGTACCACAATGGCGTATTATTCAGCTATAAAAAATGAAGAAATCCTGGCACATGCCCAGGTTGTGGGACAAATCCCCAGTGGGAGGCATGTGGGAGGCAGCCAATCAATGTTTCCATCTCTCTCTCCCTTTCCCTTCCTCTCTCCTTAAAAATCAATAAAGAAAAAAAAAAGAAGAAATCCTATCATTTGCAACAACATGGATGGACCCTGAAGGCATTATGCTAAGTGAAATAAGTCAGACAGAGAAAGACAAATACCATACCATGTCATTTATATGTGAAGCCTAACAAAAACTCATAAAGAAAGAGATAAGACTTGTGGTTACTAGAGAGAGAGGGTAAAGTGGAATTGGAGAAAATGGTCAAAAGGTACAAACTTTCAGTTTTATATGATAAATAAATACTAGGCATGTAATATACAACATGATGACTAAATCTAACACTGCTATATGCTACATAGAAAAGTTAAGATAGTACATCCTATGAGTTCTCATCATAAGTGGACTTTTTTTTTCTTTTATTCTTTCTTTATATTTTATCAATAAAAGAAGATGAATGTTAGCTGAACCCATTGTGGTGATCATTTCACAATATATGTAAATCAAACTATCTTTTTGTATACCTTAAACTTATACAGTGATGTATGTCAATTTTTTCTCAATAAAACTGAAAAATAAACAAACAAAAAATAATATGAATTGATTAGTTCATCTTTTTTCCCACCAAAACATAAACCTTTAATACCACACAAAAAAATTTGGAAGCTATTTCTGAAAATAAGTACCTACTTCAAAATACATCTCTTTTTCAAACAAATAAAATCATGTTTCAGGGAAAAGATTTATTTTCTCAAATACCCTGGCTTTTAGTACAAAGCAAATCTAGTGCAGCACCAGTTGTATTCTTATGGACATCAAATGATATTTGGTGATTATTATTACATACGTATAAAATACACTTTTTTTGGGAAAAAGAGATTATGTGGTATATAGACTATGAGGTGTGGTCACCAATTAACTAGAAAATTATCTCCAAAAATGTTCAGTTTTCTTCTTTAAAAATTGGTTTTGAGTGGAGAGATATAGATTTTTTTATGAGTCAGTCCTAGGCAGTTCTGAGGACACTGGCTGATGTATAGGTAATCAATGTGGATAGCTAACATTGTAGAAAGCAAGAATAGCACCAAAATCATACTGGTGTGTTGAAAAGTGAGTCAGGAAAAAAAAATAATGAAAAGCTCAGAAAGAATAAATTAAAATAATATAATTTACATAAAGTCAAACGGAGACCATTTGTCTACAGATTTGACAGAGGTGGGTGAACAATCACAATGCAGAGCCATTGACAAATGTCAGTCTGACTACAGAAGATATGAATATTGAAATTGCAGCCAAAGCTTTCCATACTAAAGAAGATTTCTGTTTTAAAACTGCATAGACAAGTTATCATTAATTTGAGTCTAGCCTCCTAGAAATCCCATTAATGAATCACAAAATTTATTTTCAAAAATGTATCTTTGGCCCTGGCAGGGTGGCTCACTTGGTTGGAACATCATCCCATGCACCAAAACGTTGTGGATTTGATTACTGGTCAGGGCACATACCTAGGTTATGAGTTGGATTCCTGGTTTGGGGTACATAACAGAGGCAACCAATCCATGTTTCTCTTTCACATTGATGTTTCTCTCTCTCTCTCTCCATTCCTTTCTCAAAAATCAGTAAAAACATATCCTCGAGTGAGGATTTGAATATGCGTGTGTGTGTGTGTGTGTGTAAATATAAATATATATCTTTGGTACATAGCAGTTTTCTCTTTGCCTTTTGTCCCTATTTCCATCTCCTTTTGCCATCCTTTTAAGTGATAATAAACTTTTCCAGTCTCACTGGCCTGATTGGGCAGTGGCAACTACCCTGGGCATTTACTCTCAAAACTCAAGAGGTCTTTATTTTCTTGGTCATGTAATTACATGAACAGGCTAGTTAGAGCCTTCTAAGAATTCTATGTATAGCACTGATTACTTCAAAGCAATGGGAGCTGTTTAACTTTGTAAAAGTTCAGAAAGGGGTTGCAGAGAACATTAAAGGACAGGAGACTAAAAATTAAGAGAAAAAACAGAGTGATTGGGATTATTGAATGGGGAGGAGTGAAGGCTGGTTACTGATAATAGCCTTCAAGGGCCATTGGGCTGTTATGTAAAGTAGGGACCCTCAAATTTTTACTTTGGCACTCTGACAAATGTTCACTACCCCATGGTGTACCTGAAATCCACACCTTACTGACCAAAACTGGTATGGGAAGAGCAGGTCTTTAAAGAGATCATACTTGAATATAATGAAGAGGCAAAAAATAGGAGAGAGAAGAAAAGAAGAGGGGAATACATTAAACTAGGGTCTAATCTTTTTTGCCACTTAAAGCCACCCTAAACTGTGGGGGGGAATTTGACTCCAGAGGTATCATACGTCACTGATTGGTGTTTGCAGTTTAAAGTATAGTTTTCCTTAGTTTTAAGTAACTAGACTAGAAAGTGAAGTAATTGATACCTTTGTTGTGTGATTAGAATCCTTTTGGGCCAGTGCTCAGGACTGAGTCACCAGCCACAGCTCCTCACAGCCTGAATGTTCTGTCTTCGTCATTGAAAGCAGTAACTTGAATAAAGAGCAAAAAAATCTACATTATTTTTATGTGAGAAATCTTCTACTTTTAAAGGGGAAAAAATGACAACTTTTGGTGCCTGTGATGAGAATGAAGAGGTCTCAAAAGCAAGAAAGTTGAAATTTATAATAAATTAAATATCTAAATGTAAAACTGTTTGTGTGTGGTGGTGGTGGTGGTGGTGGTGGTGGTGGTGTTGGTAGGAGCAGGGAGGGGGTTGTTCTGTAGAGAAGCAATAAAAGTGAGAGCTCCAGCCAGTGTAGAACTACTCAACTGAGAGATGAAGCTTCAGGGGTGGTTGGACAGTTGGTGATTTTGTGTGTCAGTTCAGCACTGCTGGAATATCCAGACCATCACAGATATACATCTTGTGAATATCAAGTCTGCTACAGTGATATTGATGGTGATGTCAGTTCTTCTGCTTCACAGTGGAGCAAACTTAGTACTATACACCCAGCCCTTGGGTTCTGGTTAAAGAAAAGGAATTTTTGAGTAGGAATTAGTCACTGAAGTTGTAGAATAATTGGGAGATTTTTTACAAAGACCTATATTTTAATATGTCACTTAGTAGTTTAGTTAATTTTTACTTTTTTATTTATTTATTTATTTTTTAATCCTCACTCAAGGATATTTTTACATTTCTCTTCAGACAGAGTGGGAGGAAGAGAGAGGGAGAGAGAAACATCGATGTGAAAGAGACACTTCAATTGGTTGCCACCCGCACGACCCCAACTGGGGCCGGAGACAAACAGCAACCAAGGTATGTGCCCTTGGCTGGAATCGAACCCAGGACTCTTTAGTCCTCAGGCCGATGCTCTAACCGCTGAGCCAAACTGGCTAGGGCATTCACTTATACTTTAAACATAAGAAACATGATACATGACTTCTCATTCTTCCCTAGACTTTGATTTTCAGAACTTTGGGTGTTGTTTTTCTGTGCTATTAAAGAAAAATATTTTGGCTAGTGCTAGGCTGACAAAACAGAAGACATTTTCTTTTCAGAAATACTTACTGGTATTATTGTTGTAAACAATTACATATATTTAAGGCCACAGCTTTTCAAGAGAATGACAGGCCTGTAATGGAAAGGAGAACCGCCATGTCAAGTATGTTAAAATTCTGGCAGCTGGTCAATCAGGATGTTATGCAAAAATAGTTGGGAAGGAAATAGCTTTTGTTGCCATTCCATTTTGATTAAACTTTGATGTTTCTAGTGTCGAGTTGAATATCTGTAGTTGTATTTTGAAAAATTTGAACTTTTTGTAAATAAATTTTTTTGTAATAATCACGTCATTTATAAAATAAGACAACATTACTTCTATTTACAAGTACATTATCAGTTTGCTTTTGAGCTTGCTGCATTGCCAGTGTAGAATTAAAAGAATATTCAACTCCAAATTTCATTATAAAATCTTTGGTTGTGTTTTCTTGGTAAATATTGATATAGAATTACAAACTTTTAATGCTTATCATTACACAGCAATTCTAGTTATTTATAAACTTATTAAACAATTTTTCTAGATATTGTTGCCAGAGGGAAGAGGGGGCCAGATGCCTCCAACACTTGCGGGCAGGAGGTTCTTATGACATCTTTAGAAAATAAATTTTCTAAGACTCTCATGGGGGAAATGGATGGTTTTAATTGGCATGGAATTATACTTCTGGGGTTGTAAAGTTCCATGTCCCTCAGTCCAGTCCTGGAAGAGGGGCAGTTTTTTTTTTTTTATTTCAGCAAGGCCAGAAATAAAGCCAAAGTCCAGAGTTTCCATTCCATGGTGCAGCTGTGTCCAGATTAGGATTAATCTGGATTCAGTCCATTAATCTATTACATGGGTCCCACATGGCTGTGAGCCACATGGCAGGTGCAGGGCATGGGAGCCCCACAAGCCAGGAGTCTGGCTCAAGTGCCAAGAGAGAGAGTGGAAGGGCAGCTTTCCTTTGTGTAGGAGATTAAATATTCAGGTTTTGCATGCTTGCAGTGGCCACACCTATTCTGGCCACTGACCCTCTTCCAGGTGTGATAGACGGGTAGACATCTCCGAAGACAGGAAGGTACCTGCCATGTCACCCAGACCCTACTGGGCATTTGTCTAAACTACCTTTGTCCAGATCTTTCCCCCATAGATCAGTGGGGAATAGACCTGGAGTATCAAATTAGTTAATTTTCCCTTTGGTCCTTTCCTGTTAAATAATAATCAGGTCATTGCACCGGTAACACTCCCACTCCCACCCCCTGAGAGGGATGAAACCTCTTTATAATCATATAAAGGAGAAATGGGCAAAGGTCTCTGTCTCCTGTAATTGCTTCCTGCTGTCAAAGGACATAGACCTTCCTATCCCAAGGCTGAGAGGTTCTCCCTGTCTGACAGAGGAAGGAGGAAGTAAACAGGGAAAAGAGTCTTTATGCAGGGAAGGAGATTCTGCAAAGTTCAGGTCAGTCTGGTGTCCCTGGGAGATAGTATACACGATGTCCAGGAGAATGACACATTGGACAAGCTGGCATCCATGCTGTGGTCTGGAAATGACAAATTTGACAAGAAGTTTAAAAGGCAAAACTCAAAAGTGAGGCGACTTAACAACTAAAGGCTTAGTGAGAGGTAAAAACCCATGTGACAAAGGGGAAAGATTAAGTTACAGTGTCCCTAGTTAGGTTGGAGGAGTGTCTTTCATGGAGGCAGGTGTGTCATACCTGTCTGAAGCATCTTGACATTTAACCCAAATTAAGCTAAGGGAAAAACTGTGGGCCGTTTCTGTCTCACCTGTTTGAGCAGAAAAGGAAAAGCAGTTTTCCAGTGAAACCGATAGACTGTCCATGATTCATTGACCCAACCGTAAGTCCAAGTAATTGAGTCTCATTTCAGGAGATGGTGATATGGATGGCTTCCAAAGTGAAGCCTATATTGTATGCACAAGCAATTAGGTACACAAGGACATAGGCATACATTCTATGAAAATAGAAGCAAATAAAATATAAAGGTTAATGCACATAGTAAATCATAAAAATCAGTTGAGAAGACTTTGAATGCAAGGCTTTTGCTGGAAAGAAAGCAAGTAGTGAGAATTTGACAGATTGTCTGCAGTTAGAACATTTCTGATGATGTCATTATGTGCTGAGATCTGTATGGCACACACAGACACAGCCTTAAAAACAAAATTTTGAAGACAGTTAACTGCACTGAAGTTCAACATCCACAATTGGGCATTGTGGGTTTTACTGTAGCACAATTTTTTTCTCTCCCTAAGACTACCCTCCTATCAATGAGACTGTTAAATTCAGTTTTAGTTTGGCTTGGCTGTTTGCAGAAATGCAGTAAGAGTTAGTGATGAACCAAATTGATTGTACAGTCTTTCTCAAATTTGCTTGGCTGGAATGTCATTCATTAATAAGGAATCTTTAGATTTAGCTCTATGGAGCAGTCAACCGTCAGCCCCTCAGGGCAGAGATGCCAAAGCCATAGTTGATGTCAGGCAGTGCCTGGAATACCTACAGATTTGGGTCATGTCCTCAAGTACTTGAGATCTCCAAAGATGCCTTGCAGTTCCTTACTGCCATCTTTCAGGAAAGCAACCTTCGTTTCTTTTCTGGAAAGATTGCCATGAACCATATAACCAAACAAGGTATCGGTCCTCTTTGCAGGTGGCTTCTGATTGGCTTCGATTAGTCTTGAGAGTCAATTTAAATTCCTTAAGCTTTCTGGTGGCAACCAGAGTCCAGGCATGTTTCTCTTAGACATGGCATTCTAGTCAATTTCCGTCAACAAGACCACATAGTTTGGACCTGGTCTTATTGAATTTATGCAAAGAAATGTATTGTCATGACTTATTCACTAAGAATTGCCAAATTCTGGAGGTATTAGGTAGGGAGGCAAAAACTAAAATGACCAATTAGAATTCCCTAGATTCTAACATATTTTATAGCTTTTAGAAATACAGGCTTTCTTATTGGCAAACATACTGACACTTTAAGAGGCATGCTTCCATGGAGACAGGTATATAGTAGAACTCATGGATTCAGCAAACCACGGGTAATTGAATCAAAATGATTGATTCAGCTGAGGCTCAAATGAAATCTATTTTAACTCAGTGCCTTAGTAATCTCAGATGAACTGAGTTAAATTGATTGGCTTAACTGATTTAGGCTCAGATGACATTAATTTCTCAGAATCTGAATTCTAATATATGACTCTGATAAGCATACTGGAGACCAGGTTTATAAAGACCAGTAGTATAAAGGCAGAGAGTTTCTTTAGACAAACCCAGAATAGAACTTCATGCCAGGGTGGGCGCTATTGAGTGGATATTGTTGCACTGTTCATTTCAAGGAGAAAAACCAAAAAGTGGAGGAAGGCATGACATCCGGTGATGTTTCCAACCTGAGCTGACTGGGGGAATGGCCATTTGCCCATAGTCTGAAGTCTGAAATCTCTTCCCATGCCCGAGAGAGACTCTTCCAGAAACTGTAATACAATTACCCAGGTGTTTTGGGGCCTGGGAAAGTGGCCTGTTGTTGATAGAGGCCATGGTTGGGGACATGACCTGGAACCGGCTGCGCAGGCGCAGACCATGTTACTGTTATATAAGCATGACACAGCAAAAGCTTAGAACGCATGCGCCAGGCACTGTCTTGTGCACCGCCCCCTGCAGAATAGCCCGCTGCACCAGTCTATAAAAGCTATTAGGTGCATTGAATAAAGCTGCTGCTGCTGCCAGGTATAAAGGTGCTGTTGCCGTTTGTTGATCCTTCCTGATGTTGGCTCTGCCTGCTTTCTTTACCTTGGGTATCTCACCTCTGAAACCTCCCTTGAAACCCCTGTCTCTGACACTTGATATAGCCAACAGGATGAAATGAGTACCCAGATGACCCTCAGTGAGAAGCAGCCCCATGGATGGGATGTGGCCCCCTGAATCTCCCTGGTACCCGGTGGCTGTGTACCTGATGGCCTGGACACCGCTGGAAGATTGGGACGCTGTATGTCCCCAGGTTGATGAAGTACGGAAGGCTTTGGAAACACTGGAGCTGACCATTCCAGGGTCCATCGAGAGGCTGTGGGTCAGGTCACCTGGATGTTCCTGGCTGTCTTTCGACAGGTTAGAAGAACACACACACACACACACACACACACACACACACACACACACCCATACTAACAGGCAGAATCTAGCCCATTTTTAAGATGTCGTTGACAATTTCTTTCTATGAGAGAACACTGGAATTAAATTAGAGTGTTGAGGAGTTTGTTCCCAGGTTCAGGAAAGGACTGTCCCTGAATTCTAAAATCAGAAAGGACTTTTAAGATCCTGGCTCCTAATTTCTTATTTGCATCTTTTTATACATGGATGCATAAAGTAAATTTAATCCAAAAGAATTGATTGGACAGTCCAATCTATTTTACTTGAAACAAACAGTACATTTTACCAGTCTTCTATGTCATCATGAAGTAAATACCTTTAAAATTTGAGAACTTATCAGAGTACATAAACTTGCTTAGTAATTAGCCAAATATCCCAATAATATTTGAGCTTCTGTAAAGTGAATTTTAAAAGGTAGAGGTTCTGATATTGTAAGTACTGTAAATTTCAAATCATCACATCATGTTCCTCCTGACATAATATAAAGAAATGGTGTAATTTATCTTCTTGGAAAAAAAAATAGAAATAAACATGAATAAATTGAATTTTCACTTTCAAGAATCCCTTTTTAAAATAGTGAGAACATCAACTGCCTGATGTTAAAGTGCTTTCAATTTAGCTAGCCATTTAAAATTTCAAGCATGTTTAAAGTAAAGAAAAGGAGTACAGTAAAATTTCATAACCTCATCACCAGAGTTACGAGGCTTTTGCTGCTTCTGCTTCATCCATCCAGGTTTTCCGTTTTTGGAAGTATTTGGAAGCAAAATCCAGCCATCTAGAACCTATTTTACACTTAATGTTCTTCAATACAATTTTTTTTAACTATGAGCATTTTTTTTTTTTTTGCACAGTTGCAATGCCATCATCACACTCAATAAAGGTAACTTTTTTTTCTTTTATTATTTCATATTCACCCCCAAATTTCTCTGGTAATCTTAAAAATGTGTATTCTTACAGTTGGTTTGCTAAAATTAGAGCTCCTAAATCCCCCATACAACCTGTGATTACCATGTAATGAAAGTATTTTATAGTCTATAGCAGTAATTCTCTATATTTTACCCTCTAGCTATCAACTTGCTAAAAAATCTGTTAGTTATCCTGTAGATATATTTAAAGTATGTAGTTCAAAGGCTAAATAGTAATGTGGTCTCATATAAACTACTTGGTACCTTACTATATAACTAATTGAACCCCTAAAGGATTTTGCTACCTCTCATGAAATTAACCCTTTGAGTATTTATTTCACCCCAGTTACAAATAAAATAAAATAGGCTCATTGTGAATTTGCCAAATTTTATCTCTACTTTCTCTTTATAATGAGATTTTTTTCCTTTAAGAGAGCTATACAGATTTAGAAATAAGATATAAATGATACTTTATTATTATCATTAGGTTTTAGAAAATGTTCATAATTTGGTGGACTAGGAGATTAAACAGTAGGTGAACTAGTCCCTACCTATTGTGGTTACTTTATCATTATTATTACTTTTAATAATAGTTCTCATTTCTTTAACCCATAGTATATGTTAGAAAGTTGCTAAACACTTTTCATACATCACCTCATTAAATCTTCAAGGAAGACATTGTCAGCCCCATTTAATAGAAAGGTTTCAACCCAGATTTGTGTGATTGAAAGCTCATACTCGTAATTACTTCAAGTTGTCTACCTGCATGCTGCTTTATTATCTGTTTCTTATACTATTTTACGTGTTGTCCATTAATGTTCCTTTTTTTCCTGTCCCAACTGTTTGAGAAGCCAGAACTTTTCTTCTTTCCATTTCTATACCACTACTTCATTCCTCTCTGATAAGGAAGTTGACATTGAGACCCTTTAGACAATGTCAGCTCAACTAGTGAAAAGTAATCAACTTTATATTTTCATTGTTTTAGACCACACATGTCAGTGTACTGATATTTCTCCATACTGAATTGAATAGTTTTGACTTTTTATTTGACTTTCACAGCATTTTTCTCCACCACTTTATTTCCATTTGAAACTTCATATTGTTCCAGAGTACTCTGCCATAGGAGTGCCTCTAGATATAGCCTTTCATTGTTCACCACCCATTCCCCTACTAGCATGGGAACCTGACTCTTGGCAGTATCAGTGCAGCAACCACTATCTTGTTTGCCTGGTCTTTGTTCCTGCACATATCCGGAAGTGTCTGCCAAAAGAAAGCCCGCCAAAAGCTCTTTATAAGCAGCAAGCCCTGGCCAGTTTGGGGCTGATGCCATTTTGGACTCAGCCCATCTGCTTTACAGATGTCCTGAATAAAATTCTGTTCCTGCATCACTTCGGCCTCGTGCGTTCCCCCCTTGGCGATCTAACACATATGGAAGATTTTTATGGTGTGTCTGCTTTGAAACAGATATTATCTTTCAGATGCTTTTCAGTATCGTACCTTTCCATGTCATAGCTGAAAGGCAAAATAATTTTTACATTAGAATTTTTTATCTGATTTAAATAATCTATGGGAAGTGTTTTAAATATTTGTTAAAATAATTAGTATTACATTCAATGATATTTAATATTTCTATTGAGAAATAGTTTGATATAAACTTAAATTTGATATAAATGTGGACTCTGAGAGCTTTTACTCTAATATTTAGGCATACCTTAACTGCTGTTTTCATGAGTCCACTTTTCTTCATTATTTTGAGTATATTACTCAGGGATAGAATCATCACGCAGATCTTGGAGGTATTTGTCATCTTCCTTATTTGTATCCTTTGGTGCTTTAATTTCAGCTTGTGCCAGGTACAGTTAATATCCTGAGCAAGGAGACACATCCTGTTTCACGTTAGCATCACGATTTAAACATTTGGGTACTCACAGAGCCTCTGAATGTTGCCTGGAGGTTGCTGACAACTGTCCTTGTGATTCAGCTGCATGTTCTGATCTTCTTTGCATTATGTATTATATGAATTGTCCTGGTGGGTAGCATTACAGGCCAGCACCAGCCCCCTTTGGGACTCTTCATTCCACTCCTAGAGCCAAATGGATGAAATCACCAACAGAGTAAACACATAGTTATTAAATGTGTTACTTTAACAGTGTTTTCTCAAATTAATTTAACTAAGCATTACAGGGAGAGCTCTTTGACTTATGAGCCACAATTGAAACACTGGTGATAATGTACTCACTTCTTTTAGACAGGCAAAGTGATGTCCTTAATGCTTATTTTTATTGATGTTCTAGGTTTATGCTTACACCGAGCAAAACAGAATGGCAGATTAGTTCAGAATGTACTTTGGCATGACTCAAGGCTCAGCACAGGCTAGTCACTTACCCCTTTTAAAACATCACTGAAAACACTAGAGTTCTGGGATGTATCTCCCAAGGAGTAATGCAGCTGCCCAAAGAGATGGGGAGAAGTGAACTCATCTGGGACTCAACTATCAATACTTGAGATCTCCACTTTTTATAGTTCTTTATTCTGTCTCTTTAGCCCTGTATCTGGCACAGGCTGGGAACAGAAGCTCCTAAACTGCTCCAAGTTCTTCAGTGCTTACAATGTACTAGGCACATAATATGCTAAGCACTTTATCTACATTATTTAACTTGATTTACATTATTTAACTTGATTTTTCACAACCACTATATGAAATAAATATGAGGGTCCCACATTTATAGATTATGAAACAAAAACTTAGAGTAGGACAACTTAAAGTGAGATCCACAAATTGTTAACTATTCTCCATGAAGTTAGAACAGAAATCGAGAATTAGCATTCAAGAATGTCTGTAGCAATTTTTAAAAAAATCCTCACCAGAGGATATGTTTTCAGTGATTTTAGAGAGAGAAGAAAGGAGAGAGAGAGAGCGTGAGAAACATCAATGTGAAAGAGAAACATCGATGGGTTGCCTCCTGTATGTGGGGATTGAACCTGTAACCTAGGTATGTGCCCTGACCAGGAATCAAACCTGCAACCTATTGGTGTATGGGACGACACTCCAAGCAACTGACCCACTTGGCCAGGACATCTGTAGCAATTTGACATTTTGACATAAGACTTTTCTATTGTATTTTGCAAAAGTATTTGTCTATAGTAGATTGGAAATGATGAGAATGGAAGGAAGGGAGGGAGGGAGGGAGGAAGAAAGAAAAAGAAAAAATTGATCCTTCACCATAAACAGATGAGAAATATGGGCTTAAGACATTTAATGATTAGTCCAAGGATACATATCAGTTAAGTGTCAGAACCAAGATTCATACCCTATCCTGGCTTCAAAGTCCGTACTCTTTAGCATGATAATCTCCTATCTCCCAATTTGGTAATGGTGATGATGAGTCAAGAAAGAAACAAACCAACAATCTGATGACAATTTGTCATTATTCTAAGAAACTCAGGAACTCAAACTTCAGATTTTGGGGGGTTAAAATTAGAAGAGCAGATTTGATACTAAACCAAGGTTCTAACTCCTGTATAGTCACTCTACCATCACCTTTTTTACCATAGTTATCATGGTTAACATTAATTGAGAGCTAAGAGCCAAGAACTGTTCCATGTGCTAGGGTTTGACCAGTGATGTGGGCTTGTGAAAGATTCACAACAGAGAGAAGAGAGAGAAAGGGAGGAAGTTTATTACTTTTTCCATGGTCAGAGAAAGGGCCCATAGGTTGACTGACAAGACAAGGGTGGGAAGAAAGAGAGAGTTGCTCTTTTGTTAGGGACTTTAGGGATTAAAGGACAATTTGGGGCAGGTAGGGGATTGTGTTGAAGTTGAACAGATGCTGGGTGGGAGGTTGCCTTGAGGAGTTGCAATTTGTTTGTTCTTCAGGGGACAATCGGCAGATGCATTAAGGAAGTATCTTTATCAGCATTTTCCCCATGTCAGTAAAACAAGCTTAGAAAAAGTTATAAAGAATTCAAAAGGGAGAGGCCTGTCTGAAGGGGAGAGAGGGATGATGAGGAGGAATTCTTTCTCACCAGCCTGAAGCTGTTGTAACAGTAGGGGGAGGGGATGGAAGAGTGTAGCGTTGGTGCCTTATCTGGTCCTACTATTCTGCTAGAATAGAGGAGGGTTTGCATCACAGGAGCCAACAATCTCAGGGTTTAATTACCAGGTGCTTTTTCTAAATTGTGGAAAAATCATAACAAAAAGAAAAGCTTGTTTTCTGTCTTTACACTATGAGCTTAATGTGAATTATCCTGTTATTCCCAGGATGGTTCAATGAGGCAGGCACCATTTGGCTTTGCAGCATCAAAGCCAGGATGCAAAGCAGATATGCTTGACATCAAAGATGTCTTTGAAGGCATATGTTGATACTGGGGACTGGGGAATCAGATTAACTGGGTTTGAATTTGGTTTTAGAGCTGTGTAATCTTAGATATATTTTTTAACCTCTGTGTACCTCGATTATTATCATGTCTATAGAATAGGAAAAATAAGACCTGCCTCAAGAGCTTATGGTAAGGATTAAATTTTAAAAAATGCACATTAGCACAATGCTTGGCACATAGTGTTCAGTACACTGTAGCTATTGGTACTATTATTACAATTATATATCAATACCTTTTAGGTTAACACAAGAGTAAAAAACATGGGGTATTATAGTTTGTGGATTTTGACTCTCAGTCAAAATTTACTAAATTTTGCTTTACACAATAATGTGTGACTTTAAGGAATTCATCTAATATGCTAGCCAGAGTGAAATTATGTTCTTCCTATTTGCTAGCATGCCACAATCTTTAGTTCAGGTATTCTCACTTGATAAAATTGCTGCTCTTTTAAATATTAAAATAAGCAGACCTCAATAAACGTCAGAAAGCTTTTACTCTAGGAAAAGGAAATCATCATTTATGCACCATTCATTAATTACCAATATATTTATGATTCCTATTCTAAGAAGGTAAGTTGTAGAAACCAACCGTGGAATGCAGGACCTAGAGTATAATGGGTGCTCAATAAATACCTGTTAAATCAATGCGTGTTATTGGAGCACTCAGTCACGGCAATTTATTCTCCTTTGAATAGTATTTAAGTCTGCCTTTTTAAAACTGTATCATTAGAATAGTTAACCTTTGCTCTCTTTCCAAAAAAGCTGTATCATCGTGGAGGCCGGGGGTGGGGAAGGAAGATTTAACTATTTCTATATTTATCTGCATAGAGGAGAAAATGTGGCTCCAGGCTACTGGCCTGAGCTCAGCTCTAGGTGTGTCCCGGGATGCGAAGTTGATCCACCAGGCCTGAGGGCTTACTTGAACCTGCATCTCTATTACCATCGTGAGGGAGGGCTGGGCTGTGAGCTCCGTGTGGGGCCTGAGTCACTGCTGTACCACGGTGAGTCACTGTCTCTGGCCCCGGGCCGATTAGTCAGACGCTCAGACCCTTCCGCTGCATCACGGCCCAGGATGTGGCAGCTCCTGCAGCGCCGCCTGGAGTGCCGCAGGCTGTGCGGGAGCGAGTGCCGCGGGGGCAGAGTTGTTCTGGAACAGGATTCATTCACAGTGTCGCTCTTCAGACAACCCCTGGGCTCCTTATCTCCTTACAGGGTTCAGGTTTTTCAGTAGCGCCTCTCCTTTGGCTTCACTGACCTTTTTTGAGTAATAGACTAAAGAGAAAAGTTGATGTTTGAGGAAACAAAATGTCTTATTCTCTTAGAAATAACCTGACTCTGTGACTCTAGACAGGTCTGTGGCCCCTAATTTCCTCATCTGTGAAATGAGAAGTTTTGGACCATTGTTTCTAGCACTGGGCACCTATACCCTGAGAATCCGATCAGTTGGTCCAGGTGGGGCCTGGGAATGTATATTCTTAAAAACTCCCCACATCATTTGGATGGGCAGCCAGGTTTGCCCATCATCGAACTACATGATTTCCAAGGACCCTTCTAAATCTAAAATTCTATAAATCACGATCTATTTTCCAATCAAGTCCATTTGAGCCAAAAAAGAAATTTATTAATTGTCTAGAATTAGATGAACTACAAAAAGGTAGAAAGATTTTTATTTTATTTTAATAAACATAAAATGTTTATATCTTTTTTTAAAACCAAGTTCACCTGGGCAACTGCAAAACTGTTTATATTTAAATCTCCATTTATAAAGATGAAATTCTATCCTGAACAATTCCAGACAGAATAGAAGTCCCATGTCTGAGCCAAGTGCTTTGTAGCCTCTCCCCACTGGGTAGGTTCAGGGTCCCTGGAGAGAACTGGCCTGCTAGGTCAGCTGTGTCTCAGTGTGGTCATTTCATTCACAGCCACAGCCAACAAAGTTCACTGTGAGCAGCACTTCCTGCCTTGTTTCGAGCCTGCATCAGGAAATAAAGTTTGTCAAATTTTATTTTCTGACTGAGCCCTCTGTTGAAATAGCTACATTATCTGTGACATCAGTGACCAGGCCAAAGGCAAGAAAATATACATGAATTTATTCCCTCAAAAGTATTCAGAAAAAGGCAGGGAGGCCAGATGTTTCCTCTTTAAGTGACAAAGGGCAGCCTGGGAACAAAAAGTAGGAGGAACAATTTTGAAAGTTCCGCTTGGACTGCTTTCTCAGTACCTAAAGAAAATTACTAAGTAAATGAGGGCATTGCACCCTGAATCCTAGACCAGGGCATGGCATATAACAGATATTCAATATATATTAAACAAATATGTGAATCAGATAGTTCTGAAAATCTCAAGATCTTTATTTGCTGAGAGTTAACTCTGAAAAAAACTCTACCAAATTATAAACTCAAAAAGACAGAGATTGGCTCTTACTCATTGTATGGTGCTTGACAAAATTATCAGTAAATATTTGTTGAAATGAGTTGGCCAAGAGCTCTTCTAGCTGCCCTTGATTACGTGTGAACAAGCATAATGACATATTTAACTGGAAATGATAATGCTTATTTCAACGAGAGAAACAATATTAGTCAAGGCAATGGGTTTATGGACCTTAATTTGACAGTTTTAGGACAAACACTGAGTCACTCATAATAGTAAAAAATCAAATTGCCCTAAATGTAAAAATAATAGAGAACTTGTTAAATAAACTATAATGCAGCCATGCAATTATGTTTTCAGTTAAAATCATGTTTTTAAAAATCTTTGTTGTCATTGGGAAATTTATGTTTGTTAAATCAAAAAGCTATGGTAGCAGAAACTATTGGTTTCCTACCCATACCACTTCCTACATTCTTTCTACCCATTCCCTTCCTAACAATGCAATTTGTTGAGGTTTCTGTCTTCTGCATAGCTGTGTGCTTAGGGGAGGCAGGAGCCAGCTCTGTCTTAAGAAAGGAATCTGTGGTTGCCATGAGTTCTCCTTACCAATGTTAATTTGAGGCATGGATAGGTATGTGGTTTATTTTAGACCAGTGACATCATTTGGGGGTAGTAAGGCTTCTGGAAAAATTTTCCTCCATTTTGAAATGAGACACAGGAAACCAAGGTCCTGTTGGTGATTCTGAAGGTGAGGTTTGCACTGTGACAGCCACCATGCCACCAGACCTGGAGCTGAGTTTACATGCAGGAGAATGCAGAAAATCGTGGCTGGCACTGCTGGTCTGCTGATCAGTCAACCTTGCAGTCAATGGTAGTAGGTCAGTGGCCAAAAGTCACTTCACCAAACCAGCACCACTGTAATCAGTTCCATATGGCCACTTTGCTGCATGCACTCTTTTATTTTAAATATGTAGATACAGTTGAATGAATTTTATTTTCTCTTCATAATAGCACTCTTTAATAAATATTAAATTTGTTTCAGTCTCTATTCCTTGTTGCTGTAACTTGAGACTGACTTTTGATAAGTTGTTCTGCTTAAGAACTCACCTTATCTCTGGATTTATGTGAGCCAATTATTTCTTATTGTTTAAGCTAAATTAACATTGAGTCCAGATTTTTCCTGACTGGCAACTAAAAGCATACTAATACATGTGTGTGGGGGGCAGTGTGGGAGAGAGAAAAAAAAAAAGATCTGTAATTTATTATTTCTGGATTGTAGGAATGGGAATATGGCTGATTTTTGTATTTATTGCATTCATCTTTGTACTTTCCTATATTTTACAGTTTTAAAAATAATGAACATGAATGCTAATATGAATAAAGTGGAAAGTTATTCTTAAAAACTGGGTTAAATTCTACAAATGTTGTCAGTGCTAATCTTAAAGAATTGTAAAATCACAGCGAATTAGCATCTAGTTAAGCTTAGTGAAGTGGTGAATGGGCAGAAAAAACCAGAGGAACACTTTCATGATATATATATATATATATATATATATATATATATATATACACACACACACACACACACACACACACACACACACACATACACACACACACACATACATACATACATATATATATTGTTTCTCATCTGCCTTATGCTTTTCAAATTTGTAATCCTTCATTACTGCAACAATATTGAAAGCAGATATTATTAATTCCATTTTATAGAGTTAGGAATGGAAGCTCAAAAATTCACACGATCAACAAATAATTGGAGCTGTGATTCTTACACAGGTCTGATGTTTAACAGTGCGTGCAGCAGGCCCCACTGGTGAGCTTCCTGGGAGTGAAAAGTCATGGAATGTTATCGCTGAAGGGATCAGACAAAGAAGTGTCCTGATTGTAAGTGATCAAAACCAAACCTAAAGTACTTACTTAAGCAAAAACAGGAATGTATTGCTTTAAGTAGCTGAGACGTAATAGAGTGGAAATAGCATCAGGCTTGGCAGCCTGCACAGGAGGTATTAAAACATTCCTTTTGCAAAAAAAAGGAAGTGTCCCTAGCCTGCAGAGGGGAGCACAGGTAATGTGCCTTTATGATACCACTGCACACTTCTGTAGTCTCCAAACTTGAGTCCCAAAGGCGCAACTTCTCAAAGTAAAAGTGTAAATAAGGTAAAGTTGGTCCAAAAACCCATCCAAAATTTTGTGAAAAGGTTCTGCACCATTTTGTTATTTGTTGTTTATATATAATTATTGTTTGTATATTATTGTTGTTTGTCCTTAAGATATCATATTGCCTAAGCAATCTGGACACAGCTAGTTGTCCTTCAGAGTAAAGAGCTCTGGCCTAAGGCTGACCTTTCAGTGTAAGGCTTTAATTAGCATTAGGCTGAACACCTGTTTTCCAACTCAGGGCAGAATACTAATATTTTAGAACATACTGATCATACAATGACTTCAAGAAAGGGGAGCATCTATTTTAATTTTTCTTTACTTAGTCCCTCTGGCAGAGAAAACTTCCCAAAGGAGAAACAGTTGAATAAATTCTAGAAGATTATGTATAGGATGAGTTGGAAGAGGTGAGTGGGTAAATCTAGAGTGGGTAAATTTTTTCTACAAAGTATCAAATGGAAAATAATTTTGGCTTTGCAAACCATATAGTCTCTGTAGCAACTATTCAATTGTTTTTCTCATAGTGCAAAAGCAGCTGTGGACAATATGTAAACAGATGAGCATGGCTGTGTTCCAATAAAATTTTATTTTCAAAAACAGGAAATAAGCCAGATTTAGTGTGCAGGCATTGGTTTGCCAATCTTTGCCCCAGATCACTGAATTTTTAAAAAAATTTATCTTTATTGTTGAATGTATTACAGATGTTCCTCATTTTTCCCCTATTGACCCCCTCCTCCCCAGTCCCGCCCCCCTCCTGCCTTTCCTCACACTGTTGTCTGTGTCCATTGGTTAGGTATATATACATATAAGTTCTTTGGTTTATCTCTTCCCACTCCCACCCCCCACTTCCCTTTGAGGTTTGTCAGTCTAACAACCAATTTGTACATCTTAATCCCTTTACTCATTTCCCCCAACCCCCCTCCCACCTGGCAACCAACAAAATGTTCTCTGTATCTATGAGAATGCTTCTGTTCTGCCTGTTCATTTTGTTTGTAGATTCAATTGTTGATAGATATGTATTCATTGCCATTTTTTTTGTTCATATTTTTTATCTTTTTCTTCAAGAAGACCCTTCAACATTTCATATAATAATGGTTTGGTGGTGATGAACTCCTTTAGCTTTTCCTTGTCTGGGAAACTCTTTATATGGCCATTGATTCTAAATGATAGCTTTGCAGGATAGAGTAATCTTGGTTGTAGGTTCTTGCTTTTCATCACTCTGAATATTTCTTGTCACTCCCTTCTGGCCTGCAAAGTTTCTTTTGAGAAATCAGCTTGACAGTCTTATGGGAACTCCCTTGTAGGTAACTAACTGCTTTTCTCTTGCTGCTTTTAAGATTCTCTCTTTATCTTGAAACTTTTTCATTTTGATGATGATGTGTCTTGGTGTGGGCCTCTTGGGGTTCATCTTGTTTGGGACTCTCTGTGCTTCCTGGACTTGTATGTCTGTTTCCTTCACCAAGTTAGGGAAGTTTTCTGTCATTATTGTTTCAAATAGGTTTTCAGTTTCTTGCTTTCTCTATTCTCCTTCAGGCACCCCCAAGATGCGAATGTTGGCATGCTTGAAGTTGTCCCAGAGGCTCCTTATGCTATCCTCATTTTTTTGGATTCTTTTTTCTTTTTGCTGTTCTGATTGGGTGTTTTTTGCTTCCTTATATTCTGAATCGATGGTTTGCTTCTTGCCTTACCTAATCTACTATTGAATCTGTGTAAATTATTCTTTATTTCAGTTAGTGCCTCCTTCATTTCTGACTGCTCCTATTTTATGCTCTTGAGGCCCTCACTAAGTTCATTGAGCATCCTTATAAGCAGTGTTTTGAACTCTGCATCTGTTAGGTTGCTTATCTCCATTTCGCTTAGTTCTTTTCCTGGAGTTTTGTTCTGTTCTTTCATTTGGGACCTGTTTCTTTGTCTCCTCATTTTGGCTGTCTCCCTGTGTTTGTTTCTGTGTATTACTTAATGAGAGGTATGGGGCTAGCTGAGACCAGATGCTGCTTGTTTGAAAGAATTTAGGAAAACCTGAAGCAGGATCCAAGACAGGCCAATCCCATGGTAAAGTAACTGGCAACAGCTTGGATGGGCCTGAAAGTTGGGTGGGGCAGGGCCTCAGGGAATCCCCAGGGTGGGGCAAACAGTGTGAGCCAGGTTGCTGGAGTCCCAGATATGGCGGCTGTTTGCCGGCCCAGGGAAGGCCTCACCAGAAGAACAAAGGCCTCTGATAGCACGTCTGTCCAGGAGAAAGCCACCTCTCCAGCCCTCGCTCCAATGCCAAACAGCTCAGTTCTTCCCCATATGTCTCTGGTACCTTTCAAGCTGCCTCCCCCACGCTGGAGCCTGGAGGGTGCGAGTCCGAGTAAGTTCATGCGGGGCCCCTTTAAGAGGAGCTGCCTGGGGCTCCAGCCGCCTCAGCCTCAGTTCCCGCTGGTTTTTCCAGCCAGAAGTTATGGGGACTTCTCTTCCTGGCACTGGAACCCTGAGCTGGGCGCCTGGTGTGGGACGAGGACCTTCCCAGCCCATGTATCCTTCTAATTGTTTTCCGCCACATGTGGGTTTGGGGCCAGCCCGTCGTGCCTCCGCCCCTCCTACCAGTCTGGATGTGGCTGCTTCTTTAATTTCGTAGTTGTAGGACTTCCATTCAGCTTGATTTCAGGTGGTTTTGAATGATGATTATTCTGTAGTTAGGTTGTAATTTTGATGTGGTTATGGGAGGACATGATACTGGGTTTACCTACGCCACCATCTTCAGATCACTGAATTTTTAAAACTGCTGATTAAAAGCATCATTTTTTAAAAACCCATGACAGCCCGGCCGGTGTGGCTCAGTGGCTGAGCATTGATCTATGCACCAAGAGGTTGCCAGTTTGATTCCTGGTCAGGGCACATGCCCAGATTGTGGGCCCAATCCCCACTGGGGGGCATGCAGGAGGTGGCCAATCGATGTTCTCTCTCATAGATGTTTCTATCTCTCTCTCCCTCTCCCTTCCTCTATCTCTAAAATCAATAAAGAAAAAAAATAAAATAAAAACCCATGGTAGAGCGAGATAATTTCAGATCTTTTTATATGGGTAGGGTTTTGATGGTTTTAGTGATTTTGATGGTTGCCAAAGGAATCAGTCTGAAAGAGAATTACTGTTACCTGTTTTTTGCTTCTCTTCATTCCAGTAGACTAGAGGAATAACCTTATCAAGGCATGTAGCTTAAATATTTTAAGTTAATAAAACTATTTCAATAGAAAAGTAAATTTAATGTTTTAAAATCTTGTATTTCAAATGTAAATTTTATTAAAAAAGAGTTATGCAATCTGAACCGTGACTAGATGGAAGGATCATAAATTTGAGGAATCAGAAAATTATATTTTCCTTACTGTGGAGGGGAAACTGATGAAATAATAGAGTAGTTCCTATTTTAAGTTTTGGAATTTCTACCCATTGACAGATGTATGAATAGTTTGTTTGTTTTGGGGGAAGGGTTGATGCTTTATTTTTAAAAATTAAAAATATCTGGACTAACATAAACTGTTGACTTTTAAAAATATAGAGCATTAAATGTACACACCATTTTATTTATACTTAAAAAAACTCAATTTTGATGATAGCTATTATCACTTTTTTATACCATGGCAAAAACATCCTAAAAAATATAATTTTAACTCATATGTACATGTAACCTAGGAAAGCAGCTGTATTGGGTATTATGATCCTTACTTGCAGATGTAGCATAACATAGAGAGAGATCTGGGAGATTGTCTTCCCAAGTCCAGCAGAGCTAGAACGAGAATCTAGATTTTTAGACTCTGAGTCCATACTCTTGAACTGTACCATATTATCCAACTGCCCTCTTAGATACGTAAACTTTTCCAATTCTCTCAATTGCTTTACAGATTTAAAACACTGCGACTAAAAGAACAAACTATTTCACTTTCAGTTACAACTTAGAACTATTTTTTGAAAATCACAATGAAAAAATTATGTGTTTTGGGCATATCACTTCATCTGTAGAATAAAGGGGTAGAACCAGATCTAGGTTTTTAAGGTGTGCTCTGAGGATTCCTAAAACTCAGGTGAATTTCAGAAATCAGAGGTCCTTGAATAGGCTTAAGTTTCCCACGATGGATGTCATGGTTTTGGTCCAACATGAAAATTTAGACTGTTTAGGAAAACTATGTACCAGTTTTAATATTCTATTTTGTTATAGTAGTGATTCCTGTAGAACTTAGTTGGAAAACAATTACTAGGCTAAATAATTTACTAGGCTAGATCATTTTTATTCCAGCTTTCATTCTTTGTGACACTCTGATTTAAGAATCAAAGCAATATCTGAATGTGAAAAATCTGTAAAGAGGATAGCAAGAAATTATATTGTTTCAATAGAAAAACAATTTTGATTAATTCCATTTATTGATAATTTTAATACAATTTATCTTGCATCTGACCCAAAATCAATAGTTTTCACGCTATTCCATAGTGTTAGAGTAACTTAAACACTTGTATGTGCTTAATAAACATTAAGCATTGGTTAAATGAGTGAATGGCTGTATGACTATAGACTTAAAGGTTCTGGAAAGGAGGATTCAAAGACCCTAGAGATAAGTGTCATGCAAGAACATAGCCAGACCTGGCTCTGGAACCAGGCTTCCATTCCCGGCCAATGTTCTTTCCTTTAATGAATATTTTTTTATTGTGGCAAAATATGCATAACATAAAATTTACCATTTTAACTATTTGTAAGTGTACAGTTCAGTGGCATTAAGTACATACACATTTGTGCAACCCTCACCACCATCCACCACCAGAACCTTTTCTTCTTTTTTATACCATGGCAAAAATATTCTCAAAAATATAAGCTTAATTTATATGAACATGGCAACCTTGGAAACTAGAAGTGTTGAGCATTATGATCAAACATTAATTCCCCATTTCCCCTCCCCTTGACCCTGGAAACCACCATTCTATTTTCTGTTTCTATGATATACCTCATACAAGTGGGATGATCCAATATTTGCCATTTTCTGTCTGCTTTATTTCACTTAGCATATCGTCCTCAAGGTTCATCTATATTGTAGTATGTGTCAGAGTTTTATTCCTTTTTAGGGCTGAATAATATTTCACTGTATGTTATTTATATGTATAGACCACATTTTATTTATCCATTCATTCATTACTGCACATTGGATTACTTCTACCTTTTGGCTATTGTGAATATTTCTATAAGCCTGTTTGTGCAAACATCTGCTTAGGCTTGTTTTCAATTCATTTGGGTATGAATCCAGAAGGAATGTGAGGAACCGCTACACTGTTTTTTATAGCACAGGACCATTTCATATTTCCACCAGCAATGCACAAAGGTTTGTTCCCGTTTTTCTTTAGCTTCTCATTCAGTTGAAAACTAGTCAGGCCACACCCATTTAGAATGAGTGAACCTTTAGAATCATTTTTTGAGGGACATTGAAGCCCAAGGGAGTGCTTATTGGAAAAAAAAAATTATAGAGAAAATAAGTGCAGGTGAGGATGTGGAGATACTGGGATAGTTACTTCCCTGACTGCATTATGTTTTATAAGACACTCTTGCAGCAGACCAGAAGGAGATTGGAAGTCAGAGAACTGTGCTTCCTCCGGCCTGGAAAGAATCAAATAGCTGTATTGTGAACTGCTTTTGGGAGCCACGTGACAAGAGACTGCAGGTGGCCTTAGGAACTGAGAGTGGTTCCCAGTAAGAAAACCAGGACCTCAGTCATAGGCTGCAAAGAACAGAATTCTGTCAAAAAAATTGAGTAAGCTTGGGAGAGGACCCAGAGTCCCATATGAGAACTGAAACTGGGGCAGACATCGCGATTGTGACCTTGTGAGACCTGAGCAGAGGATCTGACTATAAGTCTCGCTTAGACTCCTGACCATGGAAACTATAATAAATGTATGTTATTTCAAGCCATTAAGGTTGTGGTAATTTGATATGCAACAATAGAAAACCAATACAGAGATCATATAGGGGAAAGTCAGTTATAAGGAAGATCATCTGGTCTAGCTCACCTCTCTAATGGGAAGCCCTTGGACTCCATGGTCACAAGAGTTGTTTGAGGGAGTCCCTTCATTCACTTAAATCTCTCCAGTCAGCCAGAAGAGTTGATCCAATCCCAGTTTTCCCCTTGACCCCACTGCTTCCTGCCTTGACTGGGAGGTACTGGCATGCCAGACTGTTTACTCCTGTGCACCTGGAGGGCACTCATCAAGTCATCTAACAAAAGGCCCAGTCACATCTAGTTGTCAACTCCCATTTCCTCATGGGAAATCCCAGAGCCAGAGATATATTAGTACTAAAGAGACTCAGTCCAGCTAACCATACTAAATAAGCCAGACAACAGCAACAAATCACTAGCCACATAAGTAGAATCATCTGGTCAAAAGAGGGCACCAAGTTAACCATTTAGGACAAATGAACCTCTATAAAACAGGAACCAGGAGAGAGTTTGGAGGAAACATTCTGATTCATATTTGTAGCGAGACTTGAGAGGATATTGTGTCAATTTTAAAAAAGAGAAAAGGAAACCCAGGCTTTTGTGAAAAAGAAACACTGAAAACAAGAAATAATTCTTTGGAAAAATTTTAAACCATAATTGACAAAATAAAAATCTAAATAATGACAGTGAATAATAGATAATTTAAGAAAATAAAATGATTATATATATATGTATATATATGTATATATGTATATATATATATATATATATATATATATAGAGAGAGAGAGAGAGAGAGAGAGAGAGACAGAGAGAGAGAGAGAGACAGAGAGAGACAGAGAGAGAGACAGAGAGAGAGAGAGACAGAGAAGAAAGATTATGAGAAAAGATAAGCATCTTGGAGGAAGGCTTTGGAAGTTTAATCTAAAAATAATCAGAGTTCTAAATGCAAGAAAAGGAAACAATAAATAATGAACAATCAATGACATAATAGAAGATAATTCTTCAAAGCTGGAGAAAAAATTGTGTTGTAGATTGAAAATATTCACCAAATAAAGACAGAATTATTTTTCAAAAGCCCATTTCTAATATCAAGAACTGTGATGGGTGTCAGGTTTTACCAGAACCACAAATTAACAAGGAAAAGGATTATAACTCAGAATCCTAGATATTCAGAGATTCAGAATGTAATAGTGTAACAACCATGTACACTTTTGGGATAATTACTTGTAAAAATATTTAGTTAAATAAAAATGGATTAGAGTAAAATCATCAGAAAGGAAAAGACACAACATACAAGAAAGGGCAGTAATTAGTAAAAATTAAATAAAATTCAGAGTTAAAATAAATTTTGATAAATGAAGTGTGATGCAATTAAAAGCAGTCATATTGTACAAAAATAATGATTAAAGCATCTGGAAAATTGGGCAGATTATTCAGTAAAACCTGGGAAAGGAAAGAGAAAGGGAGGGAAAAGTAAAAGCTTGCAAAAGATTCCAACTGGGGTAGAAAGTAGTGACCATAGTTACAATTTGATGATAGATTTTGATGGATAAATGTAGGATCAGATTCCTTTGTTAAAATATAATAATGATCACTAGTAGAGTTAAAATAATATGTAGACTTGCCTAGTCAATAAAGGAAAGAAAAGAACACATGAAAATTGGTCTAAGGAAGGATAAATAAAGAGAAAAGGAAACAGCATTAGGGGAAGGAGAATTTCTGCTAATTTCCTCACACCAACCTACCTTCAACCACGCCCTTCTGAGTTTCCCCTCCAGAAGAATCAGCTCCGCCAAATGTGCTTGTGGACAGAAGCACTGGGTGTTAAAACAGGTGGACTCACGGTTAACTTCATCTCATCCATCCTTTTTCTTCCCCCTGCCTCTTAGGTAAGGTGACTGGGCAGAAGGCCCTGCCAACACTCTCTCTGCAGGTACTACAGAGCATGCTCATCACTGCTTCAGGATAGCTGAAAGCAAACAAGAATCTCACCATTCAGATTTGGGCATGAGGGGAGTGGGTGCACCTCCTATACTCATGTCTAAACTGCATTCTGGTTAGAGCTATTCCAGAGCTCTGCATTTAGGTCCATGTGTAGCTAATAGTAAAGTGGACACTATTTTCCATTTGCCTGCAGGGCAAAGCCCATAGGAAAGGGAACTGATTGGCTGGATCAGATGATACATTTGGGGTTCTTTGAGCATAAAAATATAATGGTTAAACTGTTAAAATTTCAAACATGCCTTAACAAGAATGGTTTCAGCAGCAGAATAAACACCAACAGAAAATGGACAGACCTTAACATGTACAACATAGTAGGTAGTACATTAAGTGATTTTGAGGGGAGGGAGAGCAGTTGAAACTATCACCAAATTTGAAAAGTGTACAGATTCTAACCCAGAAATTTATCTTTCATAATTCACTTTTAGGGGAACACTTGCTCCTGGTCATGCAAACATTCAAAGTTGTTCACTGCAGCATTTTCTGCAATAGAAAAACATCAAAAGTAGATAGGTTAAGTAAATTGTGGTATATTCAGTCAGTGGCTATATCCAATGAAAAGAAAGAAGGTTAATCTATACATATTAATCTGTAAAGTTATATAAAATTAATTTCAGAATATTATATTATCATATGGATGCCCATGCATGTGTGTGTGTGTGTGTGTGTGTGTGTGTGTGTGTGTGTGTGTGTTTATCCTTAAGGAAATCTGGCAGGATATTATCTCTCTGATATCTGGGGAGTATGGCACTAGAAAAATGGTATTCACATTTTTCTTTTTACATTTCTGTATTGTTGAATTTTCCCCGATGACAATGTTAACTTCTGTTAAAAAAAAATTGAAGATAGTGGAAAAATATTTTTTGGAGGAAATTTTTTTTTCTATTTTATGCAAGGAAATACTTACTGAATGATCATTTTGTCTTAGCAGCATTATAGAGGTATTTTCCTAGTTGATTTGTACTGAATAAGTACTTCTTTTTTTCTTTTCTTTCTTTCTTTTTTTCCCCATTTAATGAACTCCAAGAATAATAAGCCCAAGAGCTCATTCCACTTATTTAGTAATATTTAAATTTCCCATGTTACAGACTTATTTATTGTTATCTGATAATTAGTATAGCCATATATATTTATAAACTATATATAAGTTTAAAAACGAGAATTTATTGCTTCCAAGAGGTATGAAAAGCTTTATGAGCATAATCACAGAAAAATTTAATAGAGTACTAAAAACTAAGTAGAGACAGATGCTACAACCATTTTATGAGTGGAAAAGTGAGGTGGTATGAGCTATGCACACACTGGCAAAATCAAAGAGTCAGGAATAGATGTAAAATTTTCTATTTTTTCCCAAACATTCATCGAAAAGTCCTTTCCCTCCTCTTGAAACCATTCTGGTCAAAATTCCTGGTAGTTCTAACTTTTGGTCTGCAGCAACTATTATGTCACAAACAGCAAAAACAATTACTATACACATACATAATTATTTTGACCTGTCAGCAATGTTGCCTTATTTCTATATTTACACTATTTGAAAACCTACACAGTGCTTCAAAGTCACAGAGATTTTGTCCTAGACCATAAGCTGAACTATTTCTATTTAGAATATATATTTTTAAAATGAAAAAATAGAAATAAAGGTAGTAACAATGATCATTTTAAAAAATCAAGGCTGAGAAAGTCTGCCTTACGTTAGTCCTGCAGGATTTTAGTAGCTGTTTGCAACCTCTTCTGCCAGTTAGATTTCTGTGAGTGTGACGGCATCTGCAGCACCTCCCTTTTCTGATCTGTCTTTTGAATCATCTGCAGACTTAACACAGTTAGTAATAACGTCTGCTGAAGGGCAGATCTCGTCCTGACACTCCCAACAGTCACTCCTACCTAAGGCCACTGACTCAGGCTTCTCTCCTGTTCTGTTTTTCACCAGGCAGTTTTCTCTCTATATATGGTAATAATGCTCACACACATCAGCCTCTTGCTTCCCTAGGAAAACTGGAGAGTGAAATCACATGAACAAAACGTTAGAATACTGTTGGCCACGGTAGCTTCTGGGCTAGTTAGAGCGAGTCAACTATGAAAGCAGTGTTGTCTTCATAGAATGATCTTACTCATCACTGCGCACTGAAGCAATGTGTTGCACAGAGCAGTCGGCAGCTTCCCCTCACCCCACCCCTGTATGGCCTATCACTTGCTGCCCTTGCACCCAGCACCTGGTTCCCATGGGAAGTCAATGCAGTGTGCTTTATATCACTCCTTGCGGCCTGTTAGGGTTCCTTTAATAGGGTCAAACACCATCTGCCTTCATGTAATAAAGTCAGTCCACTTTAAGTATATAGAGTTCTACAAAGAGGAAGCTCAAGGGAGAACAGTAACCATATGTAAGTCCTCTTGTGTGAGACATAACTCTAAATAAACTATAAGTTTTTTCCTAGCAAAGTGGGTCATGAAAAAGCCCAGGTTATTCAGAATGACCATAGATTTAAAGGAAATGTGCAGAAATAAGGTATTTTCAATAGAATCTTATTAGCTTTAAATAGCTGTCTTTCCCTTTTGTTGTTGTTGAACAAAACATATCTTTAAACTAGATATCTAGAAATATTAGACTTCATCAAGGGAATTATAAACAGAGTTTTCACCCAGATTTTATATTTAAATAAAATATTTACTTTACTTTCTAGTTATAATTAGAAAACATGTAGGAGAACATTGAATGTTGTTAGAATATTTTGAAGAAATAAGCTTTAAATTCCTCTGGGGTAGATGTGAGAGCCATTACACATTGTAAGGGGACTATTCATGGCACAGTGTGTCGCACAAAATAAATACACAAAGGATGTTGAGTAAAACCATTTTTACTTCATTTTTCAAAATAATTCAATATTAGAGTTATGTTTGAAGTCCACTGTCAGCTTTTTTTCTGTTGAGTTGATTTATGTACAGTGCTATCCAGAAACAGAAGGATAAACTAGATATCTCCTTAAAGTAACTTTTGGTAACATTTCTCAGCCCTGGGGTGCCAGGGCAATTTTGAAAGAGTGAAAAAGGCTGTTTTGTAATGATGCTGTATGGCTTTGAGGAACAAGCTCATTGCTACTCATCCTGATCATATCTTCTGTCTATATATTCCCATTGTGCTCTCCCAGCCCCAACTCCCTCAACCATGCCTTGCAAAATGAATGAATGAATGAATGAATGAATAAATAAATAACATGTTATAATCAATATAGTCTCACTTCATAATGTCATCATTAACACATTCATTATTATTTGTTCCCACCACCATTTCCTTTCTGGGCAAAAAACAAAACAAAACAAACAACAACAATAAAACTAAAAACAAACCAAAAACCAAAGTCAATCAAACAAAAAACTTGAAAACAAAACATAAGAAGCAAGGTACATGTAGTCAGGTCTCAATAGAGTGAAAATCCTTCCCTCCATTTTTTTTTTAAGTGGAAAGCTGTTAGGGATAAAAGTTTTTTGTTTTTTTTAATTTATATATTTTTATTGATTTAAGAAAGAGGAAGGGAGAGGGAGAGGTTAAAACGTCAATGAGAGAGACATATCAGTGGGCTGCTTCCTGGGCACCCCCTACTGGGGATGGAACCGGAAACCCGGGCTTGTGCCCTGACTGAGAATTGCACTTACCCCCTCTTGGTGCATGGGACAATGCTCAACCAACTGAGCCACACCAGCCGGGCTGCTGTTTTGTTGTTGTTGTTGTTGTCTTTTAATATGAGGTTAGAGGACAAACAGAAACGTGTGAGCCAGAGTACAGAGTATTTAGTTTTTCCATATATTGTGGCTTTCTTTCCTTTTGAATGGGATGGAGAGAAAGTAGTTATTGTCTGCCATCTAGTGTATTGAATTGGAATTGCGTCTTGCCACAAAGATACGGAAGCTAAAATTCATAAAAACAGTGTGCTGGTTTAAATAAGGATTGATGGGTTCAACGAACAATTCTACTTTAAGCTTCAGAGTTCTACAAAAACAATGAAAAAAACATAATGCTGATCATTTATTGCAAAATAGGAGGTCAGGAGTTGATCATAAGTAAAGATGGGAAGAATCAAGAAATCATACTTAAAGAACCTTGTAATGAATAGAGGTGTGTGATGAGGAAATACGTCCGTAATTAATGAATTTATTGCATTCAGAATACTGTGTGGAGCAGTATTTGAAATGACCTCCACTAAAGCAAAGCAAGAAAAAAAAAACATATATCAGTGTGTGTTGTCTTTCTGACAGAGCAGACAGTCACCCAGGCTCAATACCTTGAAAGAACTTTTAACATATCTCTACTTCCTCTTCAGTTTTTTCCTCTATAATGTTTGTTTTTCCTCCATTATTTCTCCATTTTTTAATCACTGCTACTAAGAGTGGGTAACTGATGCTTTTCCATAATACTTTTCATTTTCTTAGCTCTGATCAGTCTACATACTGGTTATAAAACTAATCTTTTTTAAATACGGGGTCACTGTTGATTGAAAATATCTGAATGCTATTTCTCTCTCTTCCCCCAAAATTATCTTTATCTGACTTCATTGTTGCTGTAATCTGATCTTGTTCTACCTATACTATTTTATTCCCTTCAACTCTTTGCCAGTCACTTCATGGCTCCTTGAGTAACCCTGTCATCGTTCCCTTGAAGCCTTCATTAATGCAATTCCTCTCACAGGAACGCCTGTCCGTCCCTCCTTTGCCATACCAAATTGTCTTCAGCTTTCAGGATCCAGCCCAGCTGCTGGTCCACCATAGACCCCCTCCCTTGCCTGTGAAGTCTTAGAGGAATTATAGGTTATACTCTAGAACTGAGTACTTGCACAAGTACTGTCCAGTGGTTCACTATTATTTCACAGATTTTAGTTCCATCTCCTCCAAAATCTGTTGTGAAGTACTCCAGGCCAGAAACTATTTCTTATTTTATTTTATTATTTAATTTAAATTTTAATTAATTTTTTTCATCACCATTTATCCCCTCTATGCCCTCTTCCTACCCCCTGCAATCACCACACTGCTGTCCATGTCCGTGAGTTCTGTCTTTTTTTCTTTTTGCTCAATCCCTCCCCCTAACACCCTCCATTCCCACCAAAGTTGTCTGCCCACTATCTATGAGTCTGTCTCTAATTTGCTTGGTAGTTCAGTTTGTTCATTAAATTCCACATATGAGTGAAATCATAATGTACTTGTCTTTCTCTGACTGGCTTATTTAACTTAACATGATGTTCTCCAGGTTCATTCATGCTGTCACAAAGGGTAGAAATTTCTTCCTTTTTATGGCAGAGCAGTATTCCATTGTGTAAATGTACCACAGTCATTTACTGATGGGCACTTGGGCTGCTTCCAAATTTTGTCTATTGTAAATAATGCTGCAATGAACATAGGGATACATATATTCTTTCAAATTAGTGTTTCAGGTTTCTTCAGATAAATTCCCAGAAGTGGAATTGCTGGGTCATAAAAGGCAGTTCCATTTTTAATTTTTTGAGGTAACTCCATACTACTTTCCACAGTGGCTGTACCAATCTGCATTCCCAACAGTGCTCATGGGTTCCCTTTTCTCCACATCCTTGCTAATACTTGTTGTTTGTTGATTTATTGATGATAGCCATTCTGACAGGTGTGAGATACCTCATTGTGGTTTTAATTTGCATTTTTCTGATGATTAGTGACCTTGAGAATCTTTTCATATGTCTATTGGCCATCTGTATCGGAAACAATTTCTTACCCTTTTCAAGCCTACATTTGAGTCTACACCTTTGGAAGCAGTAGGAGCTCACAGATACATGTTGCTTGTATTTCTTTATCCTTGGCACAATTCTGCAAGAAGACACGGTTGGTATTATTCTCTTTTGATGAGTGAGGATGTTAAGTCTCACAGCATTTGCACGATTACTCTTGTCAACAACAGTGCCAGGACAGGAGCTCTGGGCTCTCCTCCTTGTCTGGAGCTCCTCCACGCACACCCTACTGCCATTGGACTGGCACTGATGGCTGCAGCCATGCACTGAGCACTTCTTTATTTTCAGTTAGGTAGCTTTATTTCCTTAGATAACTGACACGGGCTCATATTGTAGGGAGCAGCCAGGCAACAGATCATAATCAGGACATGTGGTTATGCCTCCTGCTTGGCAATTTCAGTTCTTTCTGGGTGGTTATGCCACATTTTCAGCTCACACCCATTTGTCCTGTTTCAAAACCACAAACTAGTTCTCTGGCAGATAGAACATTCTTCAGCACAGCCTTTGATCAAATTACTAATCTGGATCATTTGAACCTTTAAACACCTGTGAATGCACTGTCCTCTGCCCTTTCTTACCTGCTGAAAGGTGTCTTGGGGCTCCCAAGCTCACACCCTGTGTTGAGCAATTAAAAACAACTACTTCCAGACTGTCTTCACCAGAGTTGTTAGGGAGTCAGGGAAGATTTCTAGGTAGTTCCAACTCTGGTCACAGGATGGATTCAGTTCCCATCCTGTGTGTGTCTTGGTTGACTCCAGCACCAGCAGCAGGGTGACTTTGGCCTCATTCATTCACACAGACTTATACCGTGGAACCCTCCTGATGCCCTGGTTCTCCTGGGCCTGGCTCAGGTCTCCAGGCTTTGGTTCGCTCGCCAAGGGAACTGGGGAACAAAATGAAAACATCACATCTACATGCAGTTAGGCAGTTCAGAGGGATGACATTGCTGAAAATTGGCCTGTTAACTTCCTGGAACATAAATGCTAACAAGATTGATAAACAATTCTACCAATTTAGAATAATTATGTATATTAACTGAACAAAAAGCAGTAGAGAGAGGCTTAGATTGTTTAAAGGAAATCTAAGTATGCAGTAATAACAAGTGACTTATAATTGCATGTCTAATGAAATGATCAGAACTGACCTAGAAGTGTCATGACCTTTTTTTCATTGCATTTTTTTTATTTTTAACATTTTATTTTATTTATTTATTTTTGTTACAGATGTTTCTCCTTTTTCCCCCTGACACCATCCTCCCCATCCCTCCCCGCCCTGTCCCCAGCTTTGTTGTCCATGTCCATTGGTTATGCGTACATGTGTACAAGTTCTGTGGTTTATCTCTCCCCCACCCCTTCTGGTGATTGTCAGTCTGTTATGTTCATTATATTTCACAAATAAGTGAGATCATATGATATTTGTAGTTCTCTGCTTGGCTTGTTTCGCTTAGGATAATAGTTTCCAGGGCCTTCTATGTCGTCTCAAAGGATAAGAGATCTTTCTTTCTTACAGCTGCATAGTACTCCATTGTGTATATGTATATACCACAGCGTTTTTTTATCTATTCGTCTACTGATGGACACTTGGGCTGTTTCCAGATCTTAGCTATTGTAAATAGCTATGAACATGGGGGTACATACATTCTTTCTGATTGGTGTTTCAGGCTTCTTAGGGTATACTCCTAGGAGTGGGACCACTGGGTCAAATGGCAATTCAATTTTTAATTTTTTGAGGTAACACCATAGTGTTTTCCATAGTGGCTGCACCAGTCTGCATCCCTACCAGCAGTGTGCTAGATTCCCTTTTTCTCTGCTCCTTCACCAACATTTGTTGTTTGATGCTTTGTTGATGGCGGCCGTTCTCACAGACATGAGGTGATACCTCATTGTTGTTTTAACTTGTATCTCTCTGATGATTAGTGATGTTGAGCATTTCTTTATATGTCTCTTGGCCATTTGTATGTCCTGTTTGGAGAGGTGTCTATTTAGGTCCTCTGCCAATTTTTAAATTGGGTTCTTTGTCTTCCTTTTGTTGAGTTGTATGAGCACTCTATATATTTTGGAGATTAACCCCTTATCTGATGTATCATTGGCAATTATGCTCTCCCATAGAGTGGGTTCCCTATCTGTTTTGATGGTTGTTTCTTTTGCTGTGCAGAAGCTTTTGAGTTTGATGTAGTCCCATGTGTTCATTTTTTTTCCTTTGTTTCTCCTGCCTTAGGTGATGTATCAGTGAAAATTCTGCTGCATATGATGTCTGAAATTTTGTTGCCTACATTTTCTTCTAGGATTTTTATGGATTCATGAGTCACATTTAAGTCTTTTATCCATTTTGAGTTTATTCTTGTGTATGGTGTAAGTTGATGGTCTAGTTTCCTTTTTGCATGTAACTGTCCAATTTTCCCAGCACTATTTATTAAAGAGGCTGTCTTTACTCTATTGTATGCTCTTGTCACCTTTGTCGAATACAATGTTTGGGTCAATTTCTGGGTTCTCTGTTCTATTCCATTGATCTATGTGCCTGTTCTTGTGCCAGTACCAGGCTGTTTTGATTACAGTTGTTTTGAAGTATAACCTGATATCTGGTATTGTGATCCTGCCTACTTTGTCCTTCTTTTTCAAGATTGCTGTGGCTATTCGGGGTCTTTTTTGGTTCCCTATGAACTTTTAAAGTATTTGTTCTAGTTCTGTGAAATATGTCATTGGTATTTTGATGGGGATTGCATTGAATCTATAGATTGCTTTGGGTAGTATGGACGTTTTAATGATGTTAATTCTTCCAATCCATGAACAAGGTATGTGCCTCCACTTTTTTATATCTTCCTCTATTTCTTTTTTCAATGTCCTGTAGTTTTCTGCAAATAGGTCCTTTTCTTCTTTGGTTAAGTTTATTCCTAGGTATCTTAATTTTTTTGCCGCGATGGTAAACGGGATTGTGTTTTTAGTTTCTCTTTCTGTGAGTTCATCATTGGTGTATAAGAATGCCGTAAATTTCTTGACGTTAATTTTGTATCCTGCTACTTTGCCAAATTCATTTATTAGGTCTAGTAGATTTTTGATGGAGTCTTTAGGGTTTTCCATGTATAATATGTCATCTGCGAATAATGACAGTTTCACTTCCTCCTTTCCAATTTGTATTCCTTTTATTTTTTCTTCATGTCTGATTGTTGTGGCTAAGACTTCCAGTACTATGTTAAATAAGAGTGGCAAAAGTGGGCATCCCTGTCTTGTTCCTGTTCTTAAGGGAAATGCTCTTAGTTTTTGTCCATTGAGTATGATGTTGGCTGTAGGTCTTTCATATATGGCCTTTATTATGTCGAGATATGATCCCTCTATTCCCAAATTGCTCAGCGTTTTTATCAGAAATGGGTGCTGGATTTTGTCAAATGCTTTTTCAGCATCTATTGATATGATCATATGGGTTTTCTCTTTCATTTTGTTTATGTGGTGTATCATATTTATTTATTTACCAATATTGTACCACCCTTGCATCCCTGGGATGAATCCCACTTCGTCATGATGAACAATTTTTTTAATGTATTGCTGGATCCGATTTGCTAATATGTTGTTAAGGAATTTGGCATCTATGTTCATCAGGGATATTGGCCTGTAGTTTTCTTTATTTATAGTGTCTTTATCTGGTTTTGGAATTAGAATTATGCTCACCTCATAAAATGAGTTTATAAGTCTTCCTTCTTTTTGGATTTTTTGGAATAGTTTGAGGAGAATGGGTATTAGTTCTTCTTTGAGTGTCAGTAAGACTCCCCCATGAAGCCCTCCAGGCCTGAGCTTTTGTTTTCTGGGCATTTCTTGATTGCATCTTCAATTTCCTTAGTTGTTATTGGTCTGTTCAAGTTTTCTATGTCTTCCTGGTTCAGTTTTGGGAGACTGTGTGTTTCTAGAAATTTGTCCATTTCGCTTAGATTGTCCACTTTGTTGGCGTATAATTGTTCATAATATGTTTCAATGAGCCTTTGAATTTCTGTGGTGTCAGTTGTTACTTCTCCTCTTTCATTTCTGATTTTGTTTATTTGGGTCCTCTCTTTTTGTTTCCTGTTGAGTCTGGCTAAGGGTTCATCAATCTTGTTTATCTTTTCAAAGAACCAGCTCTTGGTTTAATTGATTTTTTGAATTTTTTTTTTTTTTTTTTTTTTTTTTTTAGTCTTTATGTTGTTTATTTATGCTCTGACTTTACTACTTCTTTCCTTCTATTTGCTCTGGGCTATTTTTGTTTACTGTCTAGTTCTTTAAGTTGTATGGTTAGAAAGTCAGTTAGAAATTTTTCTTGTTTCTTGAAGTAGGCCTGTTGTGCTATGAACTTCCCTCTCAGGACTGCTTTCACGGTGTCTCATAAGTTTTGTGGTGTGTGTTCATTTTCATCAGTTTCCAGGAAGTCTTTAATTTCTTTCTTGATCTCCTTGGTAACCCATTCATTTTTTAATAACATGCTATTTAACCTCCATGTGTTTGAATGTTTTTGCTGTAATTGATTTTTAGTTTCATGCCATTGTGATCTGAGAAGATGCTTGATATGATTTTAATCTTATTGAACTTGTAGAGACTTAGTTTGTGTCCTAACATGTGATCTGTCATTGAGAATGTCCCATGTGCACTTGAGGACAATTTGAATTCTGCTGTTTTGAGGTGTACTTCTCTATAGATATCTGTTAAATCCAATTGATCTAGTGCATTTAGAGTCTGATTCCTTGTTAATTTTTTGTTTAGAGCTTCTATCCAGTGATATCAGTGGGGTGTTGAAGTCCCCTGCTATGATTGTATTGCTATTGATTTCTCCTTTGAAGTCCTCCAGAAATTTTTAAATGTATTTAGGTACTCCTATGTTGGGTGCATATATGTTTCTCAAGGTTATATCTTCCTGTTGGATAGATCCCTTCAATGTTATGTAATTGCCTTCTTTGTCTCTAGTTATGGCCTTCATTTTGAAGTTTATTTTATCAGATATGAATATTGCTACCCCAACTCTTTTTTCCTTTCCATTTGCTTGGAAGATTTTTTTCCATCCCTTCACTTTCAACCTATGTGAATCTTTTGTTGTGAGGTAAGTCTCTTGTAAACAACATATATATGAATCATGTTTTCTTATCCATTCAGCTACTCTGTGTCTTTTGATTGGAGCATAATCCATTTATTTTTAATGTTATTATTGATATGTACTTATTTATTGCCATTTTTGTTTATTATGGTTATGTTTCTCTTCCTATTTCTTCTGCGCATTACAGCAGTCCTTTTAACATTTCTTGCAGTGCTGGTTTGGTGCTAACACATTCCCTTAGCCATTTTTTTTTGGTCTGGAAGCTCTTTATTTCACCTTCTATTAATATTTTGAATGATAGCCTTGCAGGATAGAGTAGTCTTGGATTCAGATCCTTGTTTTTCACTACCTTGCCATTCCCTTCTGGTCTGTAGTGTTTCTGTTGAGAAGTCAGCTGATAGCCTTATGGGGGTTGCTTTGTAGGTAACCAGTTGTTTACTTCTTGTTGCCTTTAGGATTCTCTCCTTGTCTTTAATTTTTGGCCTTTTAATTATTATGTATCTTTGTGTGGGACTCTTTGGGTTTTTCTTACTTGGGGCTCTCTGTGCTTCTTGAACTTGTATACATTTTCCTTCACCAAGCTAAGGTCTTCTGTCAGTATTTTTCAAATATATTCTCTAACAGTTGCTCACTTTCTTCTTCTGAACTCCTATGATGCGGATGTTGTTATGTTTCGTATTGTCCCAGAGTTCTCTTAGGCTGTCTTCCTGTTTTTAATTGTTTTTTCTTTTTGGCTCTCTGATTGGCTGATTTTTTTCTACCCTGTCTTCTAATTTATTGATCCGGTTTTTGGCTTCCTCTACTCTGCTGATTATTCCTCGCAATATGTTCTTTATTTCTGCTATGTCATTCTTCATTTCCAATTGGTTGGTTTTCAATGCTTCTATATCTTTACTCATGCTGTTGAGCTCTTTATTCATGCTGTTGAGCTTCCTCATGATTATTACTCTGAACTCTACCTCTGATGTCTTGCTTAATTCCATTTAATTTATTTCTTCTTCTGTATAATTATCTTGTTCTTTTATTTGGGATTTGTTTATTTGTTTCACCATTTTGGCTGTCTCAGTGGGCTTTGGAGCCTGTGAAATTTTTCCTGTGGGTGTCGGTGTTCTGCTCATTGTGGCTCCCTCTACTGGGTTTGGGTGAGTGTAGGAGGACCCTTGTTAAACACCACTGTCAAGTCCTTTCTTGGGTAGGTTTGCAAGCCAAGGAAAGGTTGGGTTATCCTCTAGCTTTTTTGCCTGGAAGCTATTAGTCTCAGTTACTTGATGAGCCTCAATTTGTAGCCCTCAGCTGAGTGAAAAATCCCTCAGGTGTAAGAGGATTTCCATTAGGTGGGGCACTTGTTTGCTATCATACTCTAGATGTTAATGAGTCTCAAATTGCATTTCTATGGCCTGGCCTGGTGGTGTTGAATTCTAGTGGGAGGGGCTGTTGTTTCCACCTGGGGCTCTGGGAAGAGGCTCTTTGAGTAAGATGGCTAATGTCCTGTGAGGGAGTGATTCAGCACAAGACACCCAGTGTCCTCCCATCCAGCTCTCTCTTGAGCTAGGAGCCCCAGACTCTCTCCACACAGTTCCAGACCAGTCCACCCTCCCTCTGCCGGAGCCCAAGGTGTGTGGCTGTAGCTGATTTGGTGCTTTAAAAAACCCCTGCTTTCTCAGTGGGATGTGTGCACAGCTAATACAGCTCTCCGCTGCTGTCCATGGGCTCCCAGCCCACCCTCACATGCCTCTCCAATTCCTACCAGGCTCGATTTGGTGTCCTTTTTCTGTCCCTGTTTATATAGGTTCTCTCCAGATGATTTTGTTGGATTTTTTTCTGATGATTTGTCTTTATTTTAGTTGTAATTCCAGTTTGGTCCTGGGAGACAGTCTGTGTAGCTTCCATTCACTCCACCACCATTTTCCCCTTCTCTAACTCAGTTTTCTTGTGTGTGATGGCATGCCACAATGGTGGGCATTCATCAGCCTTCTCTTGAAGCATGTGTCAGGCTGCTGGTCTGGACCATTTCTATAGAGTTCAGGTGGTAATCTCTGTGTTCAAGTCCCTTCTAAGTCAAGCTCTATGGGGCTCCAAAGGCAAATTGAAACCTTACCTCTCCATGGGACACAGAAGTAAGTATGATACTCAGAGATGTTCTAGGCAGGGCATTTTCTGAGTCAAACCACCTTTCATTCCCATTTCATGATAAACTGGCACTTGCATAACAGGGTCAACTGATAGATAAGGTTGTTTTTGAAGTTTTAAAATTACTTAATTTATATGGTCTTGAGTAGATAGAATACTCGTAGAACAAAATTCAGAAAAGTACATGGAAAAAGTTACTTTTCTTGCCTTCATTCTCAAAGAGCCAATTTCCCTCTCTGGTGACATTTATTTTTACACATTTCTTTGTCCTTCCAGATATAATGTATACCTACACTGATATATACACATACACAGATTCACATTATATGTGCATATGATTTTTATACAGATAGTTGTGTACCCTACCTTATTTTTATTTTTTCATGTTTTTTATTTATTTACTTAAAAAATTTATCTTTATTGTTGAAAGTTTCAGAGATGTTACCCCTTTTTACCCTCATTGACCCCCTCCACCCTGCCTCTGTCCCCCCACAAGGACGTCAGCACACTATTGTCTGTGTCCACTGGTTATGCATATATGCATATAAGTTCTTTGTTTAATCTCTTCCCGTCACCCCTCACCCATTCCTCTGAGATTTGTCAGTCTGTTTCCAGCTTCCATGTCTCTCGATCTATTTTGTTCATCAGTTTATTTGTTTATTCAATTCCACATATCAGTGAGATCATGTGATACTTGTTTTTCTCTGACTGCCTTATTTCACTTAGCACAATACTCTCTAGGTCCCTCCATGCTGTTTCAAAAGGTAAGAGATCTTTCTTCCTCGCAGGTGCATAGTATTCCATTGTGTGTATGAACCACAGCCCCCCCCCTTAAAATTGATCTTTATTGTTGAATGTATTACAGATGTCCCTCCTTCTCCCCCTAGATCCCCTCCTTCCCACTCCCATCCCCCTCCTTTCTTCCCCACTCTATTGTCTGTGTCTATTGGTTATGCATATATACATATAAGTTCTTTAGTTTCTTTCTTCTTGCCACACCTTCCTGCTTCCCTTTGAGGTTTGTCAGTGTAACAACCAATTTGTACTTCTTAATACCTTCATCTTTTTCACCCAACTCCCCTCTGATCTGGAAACCAACAAAAAGTTCTCTGTATCTATAAGTCTGTTTCTGTTCTGCTTGCTCATTTTGTTTGCAGATTCAATTGTTGATAGATATGTGTTTAGTGCCATTTTATTCATATATTTTTTTATCTTCTTCTTCTTCAAGAAGACCCATCAACATTTCATATAATAATAGTTTGGTGGTGGTGAACTCTTTTAGCTTTTTCTTGTCTGGGAAACTCTTTGTATGTCCATCAATTCTAAATGACAGCTTTGCAGGATAGAGTAATCTTGGTTGTAGGTTCCTGCTTTTCATTACTCTGAATATTTCTTGCTACTCCCTTCTGGCCTGCCAAGTTTCTTTTGAGAAATCAGCTGACAGTCTTATGGGAGCTTCCTTGTTGGTAACTAACTGCTTTTATCTTGCTGCTTTTAAGATTCTCTCTTTGTCTTTAACCTTTTTCATTTTGATGATGATGTGTCTTGATGTGGGCCTCTTGGGGTTCATCTTGTTTGGGACTCCCTTTGGTTCTTGGACTTTATGTCTGTTTCCTTCACCAAGTTAGTGGAGTTTTCTGTCATTATTGTTTTAAATAAGTTTTAAATTTCTTGCTCTCTCCCTTCTCCTACTGGCACCCCTATGAGGTGAATATTGGTACACTTGAAATTGTCCCAGGGGTTCCTTACATTGTCCTCATTTTTTTTTTTTATTCTTTTTCCTTTTTGCTGTTCTGATTGGGTGTTTTTTGCTTCCTTATATTCCAAATTGATGATTTGCTTCTTGGCTTCACCTACTCTACTATGGATTCCCTGTAAATTATTCTTTATTTCAGTTAGTGCATCCTTCATTTCTGACTGGTCCTTTATTATGCTCTTGAGGTCCTCACAAAATTCCTTGAAATTCTCACTAAGTTCATCGAGCTTCCTTATAAGCAGTCTTTTGAACTCTGCATTTGTTAGATTGCTCATCTCTGTTTCATTTAGTTCTTTTCTTGAAGTTTTGTTCTGTTCTTTCATTTGGGACATGTTTCTTTGTCTTCTCATTTTGGCTGCCTCCTGTGTTTGTTTATATGTATTAGATAAAGTTGCTATGTCCCTAGGCTTCCTAGGGTGGCCTGTTGTAGAAGGTGTCCTGTAGGGTCCAGTGGCTCAGCCTCCCTGTTCATCTAGCTGGGCTGGCTGCCTCTAGTGCCAGGCCTGGGCCCACTTAGTGAGAGGTATGAGGCTCACTGTGGCCAAGTGTGGCTTGTTTGAGAGAATTTAGAAAAATCTGAAGCAGGAACAAAAGCAAGCCAATCCTATGATAAAGCCACTTGAAACAGCTTGGGTGGGCCCAAACGTTGGGTGGAGCAATGCCTCGGAATCACCAGGGTGGGGCAGACAGTGTGAGCCAGGTTGCCGGAGTCCCAGATGTGGCACCTGTCTGTTGGCCTCATGGGGAAAGGACTCACCAAAGGAACAAAGGTCTCCACCAGCAAGTCTGTCTGGGAGAAAGCTGCCTCTCCAGCTCTCACCTCAATGCCAAACAACTCAGTTTTTCCTCATATGTCTCTGGTGCCTTTCAAGCTGCCTCCCCCGTGCTGGAGCCCAGAAAGAGTGGACCCTTTAAGTGGAACTGCCTGGGCTCCAGAAGCCTCAGCCGTCCTCAGCCTCAGTTCCTACTCATTTTTACAGCTAGAAGTCATGGGGACTTGTCTTCCTGGCACTGGAACCCTGAGCTGGGCGCCTGGTGTGGGAGGGGATCCCTCACTCCTCAGGGAGGACCTTCACAACTGAGGTATCCCTCCTGATTTTTATCTGCCACACGTGGGTGTGAGACCAGCCTCTCCTCTCCTCTGCCCCTTACCAGTCTTGATGTGGCTTCTTCTTTAATTTCATAGTTGTAGGACTTCCACTCAGCTCAATTTCAGGTGGTTCTGAAGGATTTTTGTTCTGTAGTTTAGTTTTAATTTAGATGTGGTTGGGGGAGGGGGCAAGTACTGCATTTACCTACACCACCATCTTGATGAGAACCACGGGTTTTTTTTTATCCACTCATCTACTGATGGGAACTTGGGCTGTTTCCAAATCTTAGCTATTGTATCTAGTGCTGCTATGAACATAGGGATGCATATATTCTTTCTAATTGGTGTTTCAGGATTCTTAGGATATAGTCCTAGAAGTGGGATCATTGGGTCAAATGGCAATTCAATTTTTAATTTTTTGAGGAAACACCATATTGTTTTCTATAGTGACTGCAGCAGTGTGCATTCCCACACACTATACTAGAGTCCTCTTTTCTCCACATCCGCACTAGCACTTTTCATTTGTTGATTTATCAATGGTAGCCATTTTTGCAGATGTGACACCTCATTATCATTTTAATTTGTATCTCTCTGATGATTAGTAGCTTTGAGCATTTTTTCATATGTCTCTTGGCCACCTGTATGTCCTCTTTGGAGAAGTGTCTATTCAGATCCTCTGCCCATTTTTAAATTAGATTTTTAGTCTTCCTTTTTTTGAGTTGTATGTGTATTTTATATATTTTGGAAATTAACCCCTAATCAGATGTATCATTGTCAAATATGTTCTCCCTTACAGTGGGGTCCCTTTTCATTTAGTTAGTGGTTTCTTTTGCTGTGCAGAAGTTTCTTATTTTGATGAAGTCCCATTTTTTTATTTTTTCATGTTCTAGGCGATATATCAGTGAAAATTCTGCCATGTGAGATGTCTGCGATTTTGCTGCCTATGGTTTCTTCTAGGATTTTTATGGTTTCATGACTTACATTTAGAACTTTTACTCATTTTGAGATTATTGTTGTGTAGGGTGTAAGATGGTTGTGTAGTTTCATTACTTTGCATGTCCAGTTTTCCCATCACCATTTATTGAAGAGACTATCTTTACTTCGTTGTGTACCCTTGCCTCAAATACTAATTGAGCATGTCTTGGGTTAATTTCTGGGTTCTGTTTTGTTCCATTGATCTATATGCCTGTTCTTGTGCTAGTACAAGGCTGTTTTGATTACAATGGCTTTGTAGCATGACCTAGTATCGGTATTGTGATCCCACCTACTTTGTTTGTCTTTCTCAAGATTGCTGTGGCTATTCAGGGTCTTTTTTGGTTCTATATAAACTTTTAGAGTATTTGTTCTAATCTGTGAAATATGTCATTAGTATTTTAATAGAGATTTCATTGAATCTATAGATTGCTTTGGGTAGTATGAACATTTTGATTATGTTAATTCTCCCAATCCATGAATATGGTGTATGCTTCTCCTTGTTTATATTGTTCTCTATTTTTTTCCCCAGTATCCTATAGGTTTCTAAGTACAGGTCTCTCACCTCCTTGGTTAAGTTTATTCCTTAGGTATCTTAATTTTTGTTGCAATTTTTTATTAAATTAGTTTGTTTTTTCTTCGTTTCTCGTTCTGAGTGATCATTTGGTGTATAAAGATGGCATCAATATCTGGATGTTAATATGGTATATTGCTACATCACCAAATTCATTTATGAAATCTAAGATTTTCGTGGAGTCTTTAGGGTTTTCTATACACAATATCATGTCATCTATGAATAATGACAGTTTCACTTTCTCCTTTCCAATTTGGATGCCTTTTGTTTTTTCTCCTTGTCTGATTGCTGTAGCTAAGACTTCTAGTACTATGTTGAATAAGAATGGTGAAAGTGGACATCCTTTCTTGTTCCTGTTTGTAGGGGAAACACTTTTAATTTTTGCCCACTGAGTATGATGTTGGCTGTAGGTTTGTCATATATGTCCTTTATTATGTTGATGTATGATCCATCTATTCCCACTTTGCTGAGAGTTATTATAAAAATGGGTGCTGGATTTTGTCAAATGCTTTCTCTGCATCTATTGATATGATCATATAATTTTTATCATTTATTTTGTTTTTGTGATGTATCACATTTATTGATTTGCAAATATTGTATCAGCCTTCCATCCCTGGGATAAATCCCACTTGGTCATAGTGAATAATCTTTTAATATATTTCTGAATCCAGCTTTCTAGAGGATTTCAGCATATATGTTCATCAGGGATATTGGCCTATAATTTTCGTTCTTTGTAGTGTCTTTATCTGGTCTTGGAATTAGGATAAGCCTGACCTCATGAAAAGAGCTTGGGAGTCTTCATCCCTCTTGAATTTTTTGGATTAGTTTTACAAGGATAGGTGTTATTTCTTTGATGCTTTGGTAAAACTCTCCTATGAAGCCTTCTGGTCCAGGACTTTTGTTTGCTGGGAGTTAATTTATTACTGCTTCAATTTCATTAGTTGTTACTGGTCTCTTCAGGTTTTATGATTCTTCCTGATTCAGTTTTGGATGATAATACTTTTCTAGAAATTTGTCCACTTTACCCCTGTTGTCCAAATTGTTAGCATATAGTTTTTTGGGGGTAATATTTTCTTATAATGCTTTGTATGTCTGTAGTGTCAGCTGTTACTTTACCTCTTTCATTTCTGATTTTAATTATTTGGGTCTTCTCTCTTTTTTTCTTGATGATTCTGGCTATAAGGTTATTGATCTTATTTATCTTTACAAAGAACTAGTTCTTGGTGTCAATGATCTTTTGTATATGTATATATTTTTTAGACTCCATGTCTTTATTATTTCCTTCCTTCTACTTACTCCAGGCTTTTATTGTTTTTCTCTTTCTAATTACATTAGTTGTAGGGCTATATAGTTTATTAGAAATTTTTCTTTTTTCTTGAGGTAGTCTTATAGTGCTATGAAATTCCCTCTCAGGACTGCTTTTGCTGTATTCCATTGATTTGTTGTTGTTGTGTGTTTATTTTAATTTGTTTCCAGGAAGTTTTTGACTTGTTCCCCAATCTCATTGGTAACCCATTCATTGTTTAATAACATCTATTTAGCCTTCATGTGTTTGAATGTTTTTGTTTGTTTTTATTGTAGTTGATTTCTAGTTTTATTTCATTTTGATCTGAGAAGATGCTTGATATTATTTCAATTTTGAACTTGTAGAGACTTAATTTGTGTCCTAACGTATGTCTATCTTTGAGAATGTCCCATGTGCACTTGAGAACAAATTATGTTATGCAGCTTTGGGTTGAAATGTTCTGAAAATGTCAATTAAATCCAACTGATCTAGTGTATCATTTGGGGTCACTCTTTCCTTGTTAATTTTTTCTCTGAAAGATCTATCCAGTGAACTCAGTGGGGGAATTAAAGTCCCCTACTATGACAGTATAGTTGTCAATCTCTCCCTTAATGTCCTCCAAGATTAAAAAAATATATACATTTAGGTTCTTATATTGGGCACATATATTTAACAGGGTTACATCATCTTGTTGGATTGATCCCTTTAGTATTATGTAGTGATCTTCTTTGTCTGTTGTTATGACCTTTGCTTTGAAGTCTGTTTTGTTAGATGCAAGTATTGCTACCCCTGATTTTTGTTTGTTTGTTTCCATTTGCATGGAACATTTTTTTCCATCCTTTCACTTTCATCCAGCATGAGTCTTTTATTCTGAAGTGGGTCTCTTGCAAACAGCATATATATGGGTCATGTTTTCTTATCCATTCAGCTACCCTATGTCTTTTGTTTGGAGCATTTAAGCCATTTGCATTTAAGGTTATTATTGATAGGTAATTATTTATTGCCATTTTTTATTCTTTTTGCTTATATTTTTCTCTCTATATATTTCTTATTATTATTAGAGCAGTCCCTTTAATATTTCTTGCAATGCTGGCTTGGTGGAAATAAACTTTTTATTTATTTATTTATTTATTTATTTATTTATTTATTTATTTATTTATTATTTGGTCTGGGAAGCTCTTTATTTCACCTTCTATTTTGAATGATAACCTTGCTGGATAGAGTAGCCTTGGTTTCAGGTCCTTGCTTTTTATTACCTTGAATACTTCATGCTATTTCCTCTTGCCTGTAGTATTTCTGTTGAGAAATCAGCTGACAGTCTTATGGGAGCTCCTTTGTAGGTGACAAATTGCTTTTCTCTTGTTGCCTTTCATATTTTCTCTTTGTCTATAGATTTTGCCATTTTAATTATGATGTGTCTTGGTGTGGGCCTCTTTGAGTTCTTGCTTGGGACTCTCTGTGCTTCCTGAACTTGTGTGACCTTTTCATTCAACAGGTTAGAGATGTTTTCTGCCATTATGTCTTCAAACGTTTTTTCTATCCCTTGCTCACTTTCTTCTCCTGGTACTCCTGTGATGCAGATATTGTTATGTTTCATGTTGTTCCACAGCTCCCTTATCCTGTCCTTCTGTTTTTTATTTTTGGTTCTTTGAGTGAGTGATTTTTTTCTACCTTGTTTTCTAATTTGCTGATCTAATCCTTAGCTTTCTCTAATTTGCTGTTTTTTTCTTCCAGTGTATTCTTTATTTCTGCTGTCATTTTTCATTTCTGACTGGTTGTTTTTCATAGTTTCCATGATTTTTTTCATGCTGTTGAGCATTCTGATCATTATGATTCTGAACTCTACATCTGATAAATTGCTTATCTCCATTTCATTTAGTTCTTCCTCTAGAGAATTCTCTTGTTATGTCATTTGGTGCTTGTTTCTTTGTCTCCCCATTTTGACCCCCTTTTTGAATTTGTTTCTATGTATTAGGTCAATATACTATGACTCCCATTTTGGTAGGGTGGCTTATGTAGTAGGTGACCTGTAGGATCCAGTTGTGCGGTCTTCCTGATCACCAGACCTAGGTGCTCTAATAATATCCATTTTGTGAATTGTGTGGGCTTTCCTGTTGTAATGGATTCTTGATTGCTATTTGCCCATTTGTGTGTGGGCTTGACCCTCAGCCTGGCTGACAGTGAAGCTCAATCCTCAAAACAGTGTGCAGGCTGTTGTGCAGGTGCTTATTACACAAGGTGAAATTTACCTCAGCAGGGTTTGGATTTTGCCAAGATCTCCCTGTGGATATACTGCTTGTAGAGCTTATTGGATTCTGCTATGTTGTTGTCTGAAGCTGACCACTGGGTTTATTTTGTGGGGGGGGGGTCTCATCAGAGGGTCTGTGGTGCAGGCCAATATCAGACACTGTTTATGACTGGCCTTGACTATCCTGTTTGGAGCTGTCAGCAATCCACAGCTTATGGTTCCCTCTGCTGGGCTTGGTGTGTGTGGAAGGGACCAAGCTGCACACTGAGGTCTGCTTTTATTATCCCTGGGCAGAGGAGCTGGTCAGGCAAAGACTCAAAGCACCTAGAGAATTGCCTCTACCCTCAGAATGACTGTTAGTTTTAGTCACTTAATGAGCCTTAGGCTGTAGTCTTTAGCAGGGCATAAACTCCACAGGGTCTGCCTAGAGAGTTTCCAATGGCTGGGACTATTGCTTCCCCACAGGGTAAAGCTGCCTGCCTGGTAACATTCTTCCAGAGAAAGATGGCTTCTTCAGCATGGGGGAATAACTTATCACAAGGATCCTGATGGTTGTCTTCCCAGTCCTTTCCCCAGAGCCACCACCCTGACACTCTCCCCATGCAGCTCTTGTCCACTCTGCCCTTCCTCTGCTGCAGACCAACATGAGTGCTGCCAATGAAATTTAGTGCATTGTCTCTTTAAGAGGGTGTCTGTGTTCTAGCTGTCTCTCTCTGCTGGACAGAACCTCTGATGCTTTTCACAGCCAGATATTTTGTGGGCACCTCTCCCAGTTCTGTTACTCTGGTCTGGGGAAACCAGCTTGGGGTTTACACCCCCAACTGTACATGGGGAATCCACCACTGCTGAGATATTCTGCTAGCCCTTCAACTGCTGCCTGTGGGAGCCCAGTCAGCCCTCCCATGGCTCCACACTTCCTACCAGTCTCAATGTGAGCTGCTCTTTATGTCTTTGGTTTTAAGGATACTTTCCAGCTAGTCTTCATTTTGTTATTCAGGATGAGTTTCTATATTTCAGTTGTAATTCCAGTTTGGTCCTGGGAGAAGATCAGTGTAGCTTTCACTTAATCTGCCACCATCTTGGACCCTTGTATGTTATTTTTAAACTTTATGATTTTGAAGCTGCTTCATTCTTTTTTATTGCTATATAGTATTCCATTTCATGGATGTATTATAATTATTCAATTGGTTGCTAATAATAAAGTTAATATTCTTCCAAGTCTTTTGATAGTACAAACAAGTCTGCACTGTATATCTTTGTATATACATAATTCACACATATATGAATATATTTGTAGGATGAATTTTTGAATCAGATATGACAGATCTTTTTTCATAATTAATGATGTACGTCTGGTTTTTATTGATGTTTTAATTTCTTTCACCATGTTGTCTGTGTTTTTGTTGTTTGTTTTTACTGATAAGAAAGATTTTAATTCTTTCTCTAGTGGTTTGTTTTTATAAGAACATAGTTTACTTTACATAAGACCTCCATTTCTTTGGTCAACATTCTCTGAGTCCTTACTACATTATTGTTACTATCAGTAATTTCCACTTTTCCCCAGTATTCTTTCTACAAGTACCTTTTGTTTGATTTTTTTAAATTTATTTTTCTTAGTGAATATATATACTGGGTTTTCAGCTTTGTTGCCTCACTATGAAAGATAAGGAACTCTCTGAACCTATGTTATCTCCATCTTTATGTGCTCTTTTCCCTCTAAGTTTGTTCCTATTGTTAGAAAATCTTTCCTTATCTTTGATATCCAGTAGCTTTTCTAGGATCTGTCTCAGTGTTGTTAATGGGATTTATGTTTATTTTCTTAGAAAAAGATATGCCAATTAAAATTTAGATTCAAGTCTCCCATTAATTCTAGATCTCAGTAATATGTCTTCTACATTTATCTCTCTAATCTTCTCCAGTTATTGATTATTTGCATTTCACTTTCTCACTTCCTCAGTCTTGTCATATTTCTTACTGTGTTCTCAGAAGTGTCTGTTCTTCTTTGTGCTGCTTCCAAAGTCATCTTCATATTTCTGTGAGCATTTGTTTTATCTCTTATTATTTCACTTTATTTTCCCTGGGCTCTTATAACTCAACTTAAAACTCTTGTTTTATAAATCACTAGCTTCATCTCAATTTGCCAATTCATGGTGATATACTTGAATTTTTGCCTGGTCTGTGGTGTCACATTTCTGGTGATACTTTTTAATTTGTTTCCATCCCATCCCCCACTCTGTTTCTTTCTGCCTTTTATTTTGTAGTATCTTTGCATAGTACATGCTGTGATGAATCCATCTTGCCATCACTCATCCTTATTAGGATGGGTGTCTGGGACTAGCAATTACAGGTGGTGCCTGTGAAGCAGGTGATACAGCCTTATAGGTAATTGGGAAGTTCCTCCTCACACAATCACATATAAGAGTGAGATCTTACTGCTTTCCTCTCCTTTCCCAACAGAGATTGGCAGCTGCACCACTCTTCACCATGTACAGTCCCTCGCCTCATGAATGGATGAGATGGATATGATTAATCATTCAGCTCTGCCTGCCATGTTTTTGGAGGACAAAGGAAAGGGCAGTTACATCTTTATTGCCATTTAAATGTTGGAAGTCAATTGGTACATTTTTAATGAGGTTTGAATATAGATTAAGGAGCAACGATCCTGAGGCAAGATGAGCCACCTCTGTGACTTACTAGCTATGAAACTTTGGATAGCTCTTTAAACCTTCCTGAAACTACATTTTGTTACCTGTTAAATAGAGATAATAATAAAGCTTGTATAGTCTGCCTTATGCCTCATGAGAAGGCAGGGTTCTTTGAAAATGACAACAATGCTGGGAAAAATAGAAGGCAGAAAGAAAGGGGGAAGACCAAATTTGAGATAGATTGACTCTACAAAAGAAGCCACAAGCATGAGTCTACAGGATTTGAGCAGGGCTGTTGAGACAAGGCATGATGGATGTCATTCACAGGGTCTCCAGGAGTCAGAGTCGATTCATGAGGTTGCTGTGTAGAATAATGACAAAATTGATGTGAAAGTATTTTAAATTAAATTTACTATATAAATGTCAGGTGATTTTACAATTAACAGTAATAATTTTTAAAAAATATCATCAACTTATTTTTTAAAATCCTCACCTGAGGACATGGTTTTATTTATTTTAATGAGAGAGGAAGGGAGAGGGAGAGAGAGAGAGAGAGATAAACACATCAATTGAAGGGAATGCAGATGCCCTGATGTCCTGATGGGGGATGGAACCCACAACCTGGGTATGTGCCCTGACCAGTAATCAAACCCGTAACCTTTCAGTTTACCAGACAATGCTGAGCCACACTGGCCAGGGCAAAATTGTTGACTCTTAATGCCCATCTTAGTGCTGTTTTAAAACTTTGCAGGGCTCAGAATGAGGGAAGTTCCAGAACGCCTTTCACTCACTTTGGGAATTCCTTTGATTTCCAAGGGGATGTTTCAAATTTTAAAAGCATCTGCTCTTCCAAGGACTCATAATTTCTAAAGAGCCCCAAGTAAATCCACCATAATTTTAATTATCCACTTTTAGTACTCTTCCTTATTTGCTATTACAGCTTTAAAATGAACTCTCAATTATTTGTAGCAAACTTTTAAGGTCCAAAATAAATTACCTTAGAGTTCATCAACAGAATCCTCAATATCAGGATGGGGAGCACTCTAAAAATCTAGGAAAGAATGCTATGTGCCCTGGCCAGTTTGGCTCAGCAGTTAGAGTGTCAGCCCACGGACCAGAGAGTCCCGGGTTCGGTTCCCGCTGGGGGCATGTACCTTGGTTGCAGTTTGTCCCCGGCCCCGGTTGGGGTCGTGTGGGTGGTGACCAGTCGATGTGTCTCTCTCACATCGATGTTTCTCTCTCTCTCTCTTCCTCCCTCTCTCCTTCCTGCTTTAACCAAAGATAAATGCAAAAATGTCCTCAGGTAAGGATTAAAAAAAAAAAAAAAAAAGAATGCTATGCACTGGAACGGAGTCCTTGTGGAGTCCCTTTAATTAGAATTTGAGTCTCATTCAGGTTTAATGAGTATTTGCCACCAAACCAAATGATTAAAGTTTTTTATAGTTGCAGAACCTTTTCATTCTAGAAAATTTGCCTTTCCTATTTTGGAAGAGCAAAAAATATTGACCAAAAATATTAATTGGTTCTTTTTAAAATGATCATTCAGTATATACTTCCTTGTCCTAGATATTTCAAATAGAGATCAAACAAATATGTCCCTTACAATTTATAAGGTGCCTCATTAGATTTTAGAAGGATTCTCTGTGGATTGCAACAACACATATTGATTTCAGGCTCATAGTACATTAGAGCTGAGGATCAGCTGCAGTTCTGTTGCCCTGTGCTGGACTCTACATGTCTTTTCATTCTGGAAACCAGGTTGAAACCACTCTCTGGGACAACAAAACGGCTTGTGGAAGCTTCCAGTGCCTCTAACATCCTCTGTTTCATGATAAACATCCCATTCATTATTATCCCATTGGCCACATAGCCACACCCAAAACCAGTGGGGCTAGCAAGTATATTCCATCTATGGAGAAGGTTGGCAATGGCAGGGAGAGGACAAATAATTGTAAACAAAGAATGCAACCTGTTACAATTTGATCTGCCTACAAGATACTTTTACCTCTCCCCAGATATTCAAAACTATCAGGCACTGGGCACAGAAGTTCAGAATCTGGAAATATACATCATGTCTGCTTACTGCTCTTCTTGATTCAGAGACTCATGAACTTAAATGACAGTTGTCTGTCTCATTCTTCCAAAACACCCAATATAATACAGTGGTGGGGTAGGGGCACACCATTAAAAATGGGAGGAAAGTGAAGTACATACCAGTCACTGGTTTATAGCAATTTTGTATTACACTGAGCAAAAATTGCAAGCTCCTCCACCCTGATGGTAGGGAGTGCTCCTTGATTTGTGCCTGTAATATTTTCTGGGAGTCACTTCTCAATCCAATGTTCTCTGTGGTGCTCTTCTTTTTCCACTATTATCCTTGGGCTCCTCTGAAATCGGTATTGGAAAATACACCATTCATGGCTGAGAAGCTATATCAGATTGGGGACCTTGCTCCTTAATCTATTATCAAATAAGAACATATCAATTGACTTCTAATATTTAAATGACAATAAACATGTAGCTGCCCTTTTCTCTATTCTCCAGAAACATAACAGGCAAAGCTGAATGATGAAGCACAGTTATCTCATCCATCTATGAGGTAAGGTGGAGTCAAGGGACCGTGTATGGTGAACAATGGTACAGCTGCAATCTCTGTTGGGCAAGTAGAGGAAGGCAGAAGGAGCTCACACTTTCTCATATGTGACTTTGTTAGGAGGGACTTCTCAATGACTTAAAATGGTTATTTTATAATTTGAATTGCAATAGTTTCTTCTAACCCAGGTTGGGTGTGCTTTGGGTCATATATTGCTCTATTTAACTGTTTTTGTTTTTAATAAATTTGATCCCGGTAAGCTCCATGTAAGTAAAAATCCACACCCATGGCTTTTCAAGTAATTCTGATATTCCATAGGTAATTTGATCATATCAAGCTTCAGATGAACTGCACTTTTAGTCTCTTCCTCTCCCCACCTCCTTCCCCTAGCCATTTTATCTAATTTAGATGATTTATGAAGACCATATTAATCTAATCAGCAGAGTTAAACATAGGTATGTTGGATCTGTATCCAATCTTTGTCTTTAATTTTTTTTTTTTACTTTATTAACTTACTTTGATTGTTGTAGGTATTACAGATGTCCCCATTCCCCTCAATTCCACCCTTTGCCCCACTCTGCCTGGATCCCACCCCACACCAGATCTTCAGTGTACTAATGTCTGTGTCCATGGGCTATGCATATATGCAAATAAGTTATTTGGTTAATCTCTTTGCACCACTTCCTCTTCCTTCTGATATCTGTCAGTCTGTTCCATGTTTCCATGTCTCAGGATGTATTTGTTCATCAGTTTATTTTCACTAGATTCCACATATAAGTGAGATCATGTGATATATGTCTTTCTCTGACTGACTTATTTCATTTGGCATAATAATCTCCAGGTCCTAGAGAACATTATCCTGAGCAGAACAAGCCAATCAGAGAAAGACAAATATCATGTGAGCTCATTTATTTGTGGAATATAAAGAACAAAGCAAGCTGATGAAAAAATAGACCCAGAGACATAGAAGCAGGCTACAGACTGACAAACCTCAGAAAAGGGGGATGGGGGCAGGGAAGAGATAAACCACAGCACTTATATGCATGTATGCATAACCATGGACATAGACAACAATGCTGGGGATGGGGGGGTGGGATTGGGAGGAGGGTGTCAATGGGGAAAAAAGGAGAAACATCTGTAACAAAAATAAATTAGTAAAACAATTAAATTTTAAAAAAATCTCCAGGTCCATCTATGCTGTGTCATAAGATAAGAGGTCTTCTTTTTTTTTTTTTTTTTTTTGCAGCTGCTTAGTACTCCATTGTGTAAATGTACCACAGTTTTTATATCTACTGATGGGCACTTAGGCTGTTTCCAGATCTTAGTGATTGTAAATAACATTGGTATGAACATAGAGGTGCTATGATGTTTTGGGATTCTTAGGATATACTCCCAGAAGTGGGATCACTGAGTCAAATGGCAGCTCCATTTTAAATTATTTGAGGAATATCTATACTATTTTCCATAGTGACTGCATCAGTCTGTATTCCTACCGGCAGTCACCTAGGGTTCCCTTTTTCCCACATCCTCATCGGCACTTGTTTGTTGATTTGTTGATGGAAGCCATTCTTGCAGATGTGAGGTGATATCTCATTGTCATTTTAATTTATATCTCTCTGATGATTAGTGATCTTGAGCATTTTTTCATGTCTCTTGGCCATCTGTATGTTCTCTATAGAGAAGTGTCTATTCAGGTCCTCTGCCCATTTTTTAATTGGATTGTTTGTCTTCCTTTTGTTGAGTTGTATGAGTACTTCTATATTTTGGAAATAAACCCCTTATCAGATGTATCAGGAACATATGTTCTCACATACAGTGGGTTACCCTTTCATTTTGAAGTTGGATTTTTGCTGTGCAGAAGCTTTTTAGTTTGATGCAATCCCATTTAAAATTTTTTCCCTTTGTTTCTTTTGCCCTAGGAGATGTATTGGCAAAAATTCTGTTACATGAGATGTCTGAGATTTTATTGCCAATGTTTTCTTCGAGTATTTTTATGGTTTTGTGACCTACATTTAAGTCTTTTATCCATTTTGAGTTTTTTGGTTCCATATAAACTTTTGGGATATTTGTTCTAGATCTGTGAAGTATGCTGAAGGTATTTTCATTGAGATTGCATTGAATCTATTGATTGTTTTGGGTAGTATGGACATTTTAATAATGTTAATTCTTCTCATTCATGAACATGGTATATGCTTCCACTTGTTTGTATCTTTCTCTATTTCTTTTTCAATGTCCTATACTTATCTGAGTAGAGGTCTTATATCTCCTTGGTTAAGTTTATTCCTAAATATCTTATTTTTCAAATTGCAATGGTAAGTGGGATTGTTTTAGTTTCTCTTTTTGAGAGTTCATTGTTGGTGTATAAAAATGCCATTGATTTCTGGATGTTAATTTTGTATCCTGCTACATTGCCAGATTCATTTATTAAATACAGTAATTTTCAGTGGAGTCTTTAGGTTCTTCTGTGTACAATATTATGTCATCTGTGAATAATGACAGATTTACTTCCTCCTTTTCAATTTGGATGACTTTTATTTTTTCTTCTTGTCTGATTGCTGTAGCTAGGACTTATAATACCTTGTTGAATAGGAGTTATTAAAGCATACAACCCTGTCTTGTTCCTGTTTCTAAAGGAAACACTTATTTTTTGCCCATTGAGTATGATGTTGGTTGTAGGTTTGTCATATATAGTCTTTATTATGTTGAGGTATGTTCTCTCTATTCCCACTTTGCTCAGAGTTTCTATCAAAAATGGATGCTGGATTTTGTCAAATGCCTTTTATGTGTCTATTGACATGATCATGTGATTTATATCTTTCATTTTATTTATGTGATGTATCACATTTATTGATTTGTGAATATTGTATCAGCTTGCATCCCCAGAATAAATCCCACATGGTCATGGTGTATGATCTTTTCAATGTATTACTGGATCAATTCGCTAATATTCTCTTAAGGATTTGGCATCTATGTTCATCAGGGATATTGGCCTGTGATTTTCTTTCTTTGTAGTGTCTTTATCAGGTCTTGGAATTAAGATAATGCTGGCCTCATAAAATTAAAAAAGCTTGGAAGTCATCCCTCCATTTGAACTTTTTGGAATGGTTTAAGGAGGATATGTGTCAGATCTTTGAGTGTTTAGTATAACTTGCCTGTAAATCCATCTGGTCCAGGACTTTTGTTTATTGGGATTTTTTTTTTTTGTATTACTTACTCAATTTTATTAATTGTTATTGATCTATTCAGGTTTTCTGATTCCTCCTGATTAAGTTATGGAAGATTGTATGTTTCCAGGAATTTGTCCATTTCACCTAGGTTGTCCAGTTTGTGGGCATACAGATGTTCATAATATTTTCTTACAATTCTTTATATCCCTGTGGTGTCAGTTGTTACCTCACCCATTTTATTTATTATTTTATTTATTTGGTTTCTCTCCCTTTGTTTCTTGATGAGTCTGTCTAAAGGTTTATCAATATTGTTTATCATGTCAAATAAACAGCTCTTGGTTTCATTGATCTTTTATAATGTATTTTTAGTCTCCATGTCATTTATTTATGCTCTGATCTTTATTATATCTTTTCTTCTACTTGTTTTGGGCTTTCCTTGTAGTTATTACTAATTCTTTTAGTTGCATGATTTGATTATTCATTAGAACTTTTTCTTGTTTCTTGAGGCAGGTCTGTAAAGCTATGAACTTCCCTCTCAGCACTGCTTTTGTTGTGTCCCATAGATTTTGTATTGTTGTGTGTTCATTTTGATTTGTTTGGAGGAAGTTTTTGACTTGTTCCTTGATCTCATTGTTACCCCATTCATTGTTTAACAACATGCGTTTAAATTATTTTTTATTTTTTTTGTAGTTAATTCTAGCTTCATGCCATTGTGATCCAAGAAGATCGTTGATATGATTTCAAATTTTTGTATGTGTAGAGACTTGTTTTGAGTCCTAACGTGATCTATCTTTGAGAATGTTCCATGTGCACTTGAGAATAATGTATGTTCTGCAGGTTTGCATTGAAATGTTCTGTAAATGCCAATTAAATCCATCTGATCTAGTGTTTTGTTTAGGATTGCTGTTTTGTTCTTGATTTTTTGACTGGAATATCTATCCAGTGATATCAATAGGGTGTTAAAGTCTCCTACTATGATTGTATTGCTGTCTTTCCTTCCCTTGCAGTCCTCCAGGAGTTGTAAAAATATATTTAGGTGCTCCTATATTGGATGCATATATGTTTACCAGGGTTATATCTTCTTGGTATGATCCTGTTAGTACTACTTAGTGACTTTCTTTGTCTCTTATTGTGGTCTTTGTTTTGAAGTTTATTTTGTCAAATATAAGTATGCTATCCCTGCTTTGTTTTCATTTCCATTTGCTTAGAAAATTTTTTCCATCCCTTCATTTTTAACCTTTTATAGACAGCATATATTGGATCATGTTTTCTTACCCATTCAGCTACCCTATGTATTTTGATGGAAACATTTAAGCCATTTACCTTATGCTATTATTGAGAGGTACTCATTTATTGCCATTTTTATTCTTTATGGCTATAATCCTCTTGCTCTCTATTTCCACTTCTTACAACAGTCCCTTTAGTATTTCTTGCAATGCTGGTTTGGTGGTAATAAACTCCTTTGGCCTTTTTTATTTGTTTGTTTTTTTGCCTGAGGAGCTCTTTATTTCATTTATAATTTTGAATGATAGCCTTGCTGGATATAGTAGTCTTGGTTTCAGATCCATGCTTTTTGTTACTTTTAATACTTTATGTCATTCCCTTCTGGCCTGTAGTGTTTCTGTTGTGATGTCAGCTGACAGCATTATGGAAGCTCCTTTTTAGGTAACTGAATTTCTCTTGCTACTCTTAAGAATCTCTCTTTGTCTTTAATGTTTGTCATTTTAATTATGATGTGTCTTGGTGTGGGTCTCTTTGTATTCCTCTTGACAGAAACTCCCTGTGCTTTCTGAACTTGTGTGACTTTTCCTCTACCAGTTTAGGGAACTTTTCTGTCATTATTTTTTCAAACAACTTCTCTATCCCTTGCTCACTTTCTTCTTTCTCTTGTACCCCTATGATGTGAATAATGTTACATCTCATGTTGTCCCAAAGTTCCCTTATATGCTCCTCATGCTTTTTAAGTGTTTTTATTTTTTGTCCTCCAGTAGAGTGTTTTTCTACTTTGTCTTCCAAATCAGTAATTCACTTGTCTGCTTCATCAAGCCTTCTATTAATTCCTTCCAGTGTATTGCTGTTATTGTATATAGTATTCTTAATTTTTGACTAGATCTTATTCATGGTTTCTATGTCCTTTTATCATGTTTATGAAGTTTCCACTATGTTCCTTGTTCCCATTAAGTTCCTTGTAGTTCTCACTATGTTCCTTGGGCATTTTTATAGCCATTACACTGAATTCTGTGTCTGATAACTTGCTTACCACCATCTCATTTAGGTCTTTTCCTTGAGATTCCTCCTTTCCTTTTAATTGGGCAGTTATTTTGTTTGTTTGTTTGTTTGTTTGTTTTGTCTCCCTATTTTAGTTGTCTCTTTGTATTTGTTTCTATGTATTATATATACCTGTTATGACTCCCAGTCTATGTAGGATGGACTTTTGTAGTAAATGTTCTGTGAGACCTTGAACTTCTGAGCTGGATGTTCTAGGAGTGATGCTTTTATGGGTTATTTGAACTTTCCTATTGTAACTGGGTCTTGATTGTTGTTGTCCTATTTGTGGGTGGGATCTCTTCTCTGGCTGGCTAATTGTGTGGCTTAACCCTGATCACTTCATGGGAGCTCTTGTACAGGTGCCGATAGCACAAAACAAAAGAAACAAACAAAAAAAAACATACAAAATATCCTGACAACAGCAGCAAAATCAACCAAAAAAGAATAGAAAATTAGAAAACAGAAAAGAGAAAAAATATAGTAAACAAAAAAGAAAGATGGAGATTCCAAGATGGTGGGAGATGAAGTGGAAACTATATTGACTTTCTTCCAGGACCAAACTGGAATTCCAACTAAAATAGAGAAAAAATCATCCTGAATAACAAACAGAGACTACCTTGAGGGAACCCTTATAACCAAGGATGTAAAGAGGAGACCATCTTGAGTCTGGTAGAGAGTGTGGAGGCACGAGAGGGCTGGCTGGCTGGGATCCCACAGGCAGCCACTTAAGGGCCGTCAGGATATCTCATCTGAGAAGTCTGGGGTCTAAACCCCAGGCTGCACCCCCGGCCCAGAACCAGGAAAAGTGCCCACATAACATCTAGCTGTGAAAAGCAATGGAGGTTCTGTTTGGCAGGTAAAGACAGGTAGAAACACAAGCACACTCTTAAAGGGCCAATGCACTAAATTTTGTTTGCATTACTCACCTTGGGCTCTGGCAGAAGGAGGGCAGAGTGGATTACAGCTGAATGAGGAGAGTCTGGCATTGGTAAATCTGAGAAGAGAGCTGGGCTGACAGCTGCCAGGGTCACTGTGCTGTAATTCCTCCATGCTGCATAAGCCATCTTTCTCAGGCAGGGTTTTACCATCAGTCTAGCTTTAGTCGGTGGGGTGTGTGTGTGTGGAATAGTTCTACTCTTTGGAAACTCTCTTACCCCACCCTGTGGAATTTATGCCTTGATGAAGACTACAATCTAAGGCTCATTAAGTGACTGAGACTAGCAGTCAGTCTTCAGGTAGAGGCAGATCTCTGGGTATTTTGACTCTTTCTCTTACCTGCTATGGGGCCTAGGGCTAGTAAAAGTAGAACTTGGTGTGCTGATAGGTCATAGCAGATCTACCTAGTACATAGAAACAAACCCAAACAGGCAGCCAAATTGGGGAGACACAGAAAGAAGCCCCAGATTAAAGAACAAGGGAATTCTCCAGAAGAAGAGCTAAATAAAATGATGCTAAACAATTTATCAGATATAGAATTCAGAGTAATGATTATAAGAATGTTCAACAGCATGAAAAAAGACATAGAAACTATGAAAAACAACAAGTCAGAAATGAAGAATGACAGCAGAGATAAAGAATACACTAGAAGGAATAAACAGCAGATTAGAGGATGCTGAAGATGGGATCAGTTAATTAGATGACAGGGTAGAAAAAAATCACCCAATCAGAGACCCAAAAAGAAAACAAACAAAACAAAACAAAACAAAACAGGAGAACAGTTAAAGAGAGCTGTTGGGCAACATGGAATGTAACAATGTTAGCATCACAGGAATACTCGAAGGAGAAGAAAGTGATAGATACCTGTTTGAAACAATAATGGCAGAAAACTTCCCTAATCTTGTGAAGGAAAAAGTCACACAAGTTCAGGAATCACAGAGAGTCCCAAGCAAAAAGAAAGCAAAGAGGCCCACACCAAGACACATCAAAATTAAAATGCCAAAAATTGAAGAGAAACTGAATACTAAAGGCAGCAAGAGGAAATCATCTTGTTACCTACAAAGGAGCTCCCATAAGGCTGATGTAGTTTTTCAAACTAGCCATGCAAGAAATGTTAAAGGGACTACTGTAATAATAATAAGAAATGTTAAGAGAGAGAAACATAGGCATAAAGAACAAAAATGGCAATAAATAAGTACCTATCAATAATAACCTTAAATGTAAATGAATAATTGCCCCAATCAAAGACATAGCATATCAGAATGGAGAAGAAAACATGACCCATGTTTTTTTCTGTGTGTAAGAGATCTACCGCAGAACAAAAGACTCACACAGGATTCAAGTGAAGAGATGGAAATTTCTTTTCCCCATGCTATTGGAAATGAAAACAAAATAAGCAGGGTTGGCAGTACTTATAGCTGACAAAATAGACTTCAAAGAAAATGCCGTATCAAGAGCCAAACAATGTCACTATATACTACTCAACAGATTAATCCCTCAAGAGGATAGAACCCTGGTAAACATATATGCACCCAATATAAGAGGACCTAAATATATTAATACACTTTAAAAGGACTTTAAGGGAGAGGTCAATAGCAATACAGTCATAGTAGGGGACTTTAACACTGCACTGACCTCATTCAATAGATTTTTAAGACAAAATATCAACAAGGACACAATGACCCTAAATGACACACTAGATAAGATGGATTTAATTGAACATTTCACCCCTATTCTGCAGAATATACATTCATTTCAAGTGTAAATAGAAAATTCTCAAAAGTGGACCACATGTTAGAATTCAAATTAAGTCTCTCTAAGTTCAAGAAGATTGAAATAATATCAAACATTGTCTTGGATCACAATGGCATGAAACTAGAAATAAACTACAATAAAAATACTCTAAAACATTCAAACATATGGAGGCTAAATAATATATTATTAAATCATGAATGGGTTACCAATTAGATCAAGGAAGAAATTAAAAACTTTCTTGAAACAAATCAAAAGGAACATGACAACACCACAAAATCTATGGGACACAGCAAAAATGTCCTGAGAGGGAAGTTTATAGCACTACAGACCTACCTCAAGAAACAAGTAAAATCTCTAATAAACTAACCCTACAGCTAAGAGAATTAGAAAGAGAGCAATAAGAAATGCCCAGAGTAAGTAGAACGAGGGAAATGATAAAGATCAGAGTGGAAATTAATGTCACAGACTAAAAAAATGATACAAAAGATTAATGAAAGCAAGAACTGTTTCTTTGCAAAGATAAACAAGATCAATGAATGTCTAGCCAGACTCAACAAAAAACAGAGAGGACCCAAATAAATAAAATCAGAAGTGAAAGATTTTCACAATTGACACTACAGAAATACAAATACTGTAAGATAATGTTACAAACAACTGTAAGCCTATAAATTGGATAACCTTGGTGAAATGGACAAATTCCTAGAAACATACAATCTTTGAAAACTGAATCAGGAAGAATCAGATAATCTGAAAAGACCAATAACAACAATGAAATTGAAGCAGTAATTAAAAAACTCACAGCAAACAAAGGTCCTGGTGCAGATGGCTTCACTGGGGAGTTTTACTAAATATTCAAACAAGAACTAACACCTCCTTTTCAAATTTTTCCAAAAAATTCAAGAGTAAGGAAGACTTTGAAGCTCTTTTTATGAGGCCAACATTATCCTAATTCCAAAACCAGATAAAGACACTACAAAAAAGAAAATTATAGGCCAATATCCCTGATGAACATAGATACTAAGATCCTCAACAAAATACTAGCAAATCAGATCCCCCAGTATATTAAATAGATATTGACCATGACCAAGTGGGATTTATCACAGGAATGCAAGGCTGATTCAATATTTACAAATCTATAAATGTGATACAAAAATGATTTTGTTTAAATCATTTAAACAAAATAAAAGGTAAAACTTATATGATCATGTCAATAGATGCAGAAAAAACATTTGACAAAATCCAGAATCCATTTTTGATAGAAACTCTGAGCAAAATGCAATAGAGGGATCATACTTCAACATAATAAATACATGAGAAACCTACAGCCAACATCATACGTAATGGGCAAAAATTAAAAACCTTCCCTTTAAGAACAGTAACAAGATAGGGATGTCTGATTTCACCAGCCTTATTCAACATTGTACTGGAATTCTCAGCCACAGTGATCAGACAAGAAGAAAAAGTAAAAGGCATCCAAACTGGAAAGGAGGAAGTGAAATGGTCATTCTTCACAGATGACATGTGTTGTGTATACAAAACCTTAAAAACTCCATTGAAAATCTACTGGATTTATCAGACTTCCGGTCAAGATGGCAGCATAGGTAAATGTGGTACTCGCCTCCTCCTGCAACCACATCAAAATTACAACTAAACTACAAAACAACCATAATTCAAAACCACCTGAAATCAGGCTGATTGGAAGTCCTACAACAAAATTAAATAAGAAGCCACATTGAAACTGGTAGGAGGGGCAGAGGCGCAGATGGGCTGGTCCCACACCCACATCTGGTGGATAAAAATCATGAGGATACCTCAGCTGCAAAGGTCCTCCATGAGAAGCAAGGGGTCCCCATCCCACCCCAGGTCACCAGCTCAGGGTTCCAGTGCCAGGAACAGAAGTCCCTATAACTTATGGCTGTAAGAACCAGCAGGAATTGAGGCTGAGGGAGCCTGAGGCAATTGGAACCCCAGGCAGTTCCTCTTAAAGGGACAGTGCATAGACTTACTCAGACTTGCTCCTTCTGAGCCCCAGTATGGGAGAGGCAGCACAAAAGACACCAAACACATAAGGGGAAGAACTGAATTGTTTGGCAGGGCGAGAGCTGGAGAGGCAGTTTTCTCCTGGACGGACGTGTTGGTGGAGGCCGTTGTTCCTGGGGTGAGCCCTTCCCCCATGAGGCCAGTAGATGAGCACCATATCTGGAACTCCAGCAACCTGGCCACACTGTTTTCCCTGCCCTGGTGATTCCCTGAACCCCTGTACCACCCAACTTTCATCCCTGTGCCACAGCTGTTTCCAGTGGCTTTACCATAGGAATGGCTTGTCTTGGTTCCTGTTTCAGATTTTCCTAAATTCTCTCAAAAAAGCAGCATCTGGCTACAGTGAGCCCCATACATATCACTAAGTGGCCCCAGGCCTGGCACTAGGAGAAGCCAGCCTTGGTTCACAACTTGGCTTTTCCTGGGCACCTCCAAGCCCAGCACAAGAAGCAGCCATCTGAAGACTGCTTTGTAGCTTATGCCAGGTGGCCCCAGGTAGAACACTGGTAGTGGCTGACCTTGCCCCAGAGCTGGCACACCCAGTGGACAGTGTCAGACCACAGCAAAGCACCACCACCAAACTACCTCCACAAGTGATACACTCAAGGAATGGACTCAGTGGGTACTAGAGCCCTGCTGAAATAAGTCTTGCTCTGTGTCATGGGCCCCTGAGCTGATTATCCAAGGTAGTCAGAGGTCAGTGGTTAGTGGGCACAGCCAGTCCTTGCAGCTGATAAGCCTGAGTAAAACTCTCCCATTAACATGTGAACAGCAATCAAGACTCAATTACAAGAGAAGGGTGTAAAGTCCACATGAGGGTGTACCTTGAGGGCCCAGCTAGGTGACCAGGGAGGCTGTGCCACTGGACCCTATGGGACACCTACTACAATAGGCCACCCTAGGAAGCCCAGGAGTCATAGCAACTCTACCTAATACATGGAAACAAACACAGGGAGGCACTCAAAATGAGTAGACAAAGAAACATCTCCAAATGAAAGAACACAACAAAACTCCGGGAAAAAAACTAAATGAAATGGTGATAAACAATCTAACAGATGCAGAGTTCAAAACACTGCTTATTAGGATGATCAATGAACTTAGTGAGGGCCTCAAGAGCACAAAAAAGGACCAGTCAGAAATGAAGGAGGCACTAACTGAAATAAAGAATAATTTACAGAGATTGAACAGTAGAGTAGGTAAAGCAAAAAAGCAAATCATCGATTTGGAATATAAGAAAGCAAAAAACACCCAATCAAAATAGCAAAAAGAAAAAAAGAATCCACAAAAATGAGGATAGTGTAAGGAGCCTCTGGGACAACTTCAAGCGTGCCAACATTCACATCATGGGGGTGCCAGAAGGAGAAGAGAGAGAATAAGAAATTGAAAACCTATTTGAAACAATAATAACAGAAAACTTCCCCAACTTGGTGAAGGAAACAGACATACAAGTCCAGTTAGCACAGAGAGTCCCAAACAAGATGAACCCCAAGAGGCCCACACCAAGACACATCATCATCAAAATGAAAAAGTTTCAAGACAAAGAGAGAATTTTAAAAGCAGCAAGGGGACTCTAGTACACTGCTGGTGGGAATGCAGACTGGTGCAGCCACTGTGGAAAACACTATGGTGTTACCTCAAAAAATTAAAAATTGAATTGCCATTTGACCCAGTGATCCCACTTCTAGGAATATACCCTAAGAAGCCTGAAACACCAACCAGAAAGAATACATGTACCCCCATGTTCATAGCAGCACTATTTACAATAGCTAAGATCTGGAAACAGCCCAAGTGTCCATCAGTGGATGAATGGATAAAAAAGCTGTGGTACATATACACAATGGAGTACTACGCAGCTGTAAGAAAGAAAGATCTCTTATCCTTTGAGATGACATGGAGGGACCTCGAGAGTATTATCCTAAGTGAAACAAGCCAAGCAGAGAAAGACAAATATCACATGATCTCACTTATTTGTGGAATATAATGAACATAACAGTCTGAGGAACAGGGTAGACCCAGAGATGTGGAAGTAGGGTATAGACTGACACCCCTCAGAAGAGGGGGTGGAGGGGAGAGGGAAGAGATAAACCACAGAACTTATGCGCATGTATGCATAACTGATGGACATGGACAACAAAGCTGGGGACGGGGTAGGGGGATGGGGAGGAGGGTGTCAATGGGGAAAAAAGGAGAAACATCTGTAACAAAAATAAATTAATAATAATAATAAAAAAGCAGCAAGAGAAAAGCAGTTAGTTACCTATGAGGGAGCTCCCATAAGACTGTCAGCTGATTTCTCAAATGAAACTTTGCAGGCCAGAGAGGGTGGCAAGAAATATTCAGAGTAATGGAAATCAAGAACCTACAACCAAGATTATTTTATCCTGCAAAGCTATAATTTAGAATTGATGGACATATAAAGAGTTTCCCAGACAAGAAAAAGCTAAAGGAGTTCAAATTGATTGTTAAACTGACAAACCTCAAAGAGAAGGGGAGGGGGTGGGAAGAAATAAACCAAAGAACTTATATGCATAACCAATGGACACAGAAAAACAGTGTTGGGAAAGGCAGGAGGGTGGCAGGAGTGGGCAGGAGGCGGTCAATAGGGGAAACAGGAGGAACATATGTAATACATTCAACAATAAAGATAAATGAAAAAATAAAAACTACTAGATTTAATAACTGAATTTGGGAGGTATCAGGATAAAAAATTAACAACCAGAAATTGATGGCATTTTTTACACCAGTATTGAAGTCTCAGAAAGAGAAACTAAACAAAAAAATTCCATTTACCATTGTAACAAAAAATAAGCATACCTAGGAATAAACCTAACCAGTGAGGTAAAAGACCTGAACTCAGAAAACTATAGGACATTGATAAAAGAAATAGCAGAAGATACAAAAAAGTGAAAGCATGTACCATGTTCATGGATTGGAAGAATTAACATCATTAAAATGTCCTTACTACCCAAAGGAATCTATAGATTCAACACAATCCCTATTAAAATGCCAACAACATATTTCACAGATTAGAACAAATACTCCAAAAGTTTATATGGAACCAAAAAAAGACCCCGAATAGCCACAGCAATCTTGAGAAAGAAAAACAAAGTTGGAAGGATCACAATACCAGATATCAAACTATACTACAAAGGCATTATAATCAAAGCAGACTTGTACTGGCACAAGAACAGGCATATAGATCAGTGGAACAGAACAGAGAAACTAGAAATCAACCCAAGACAGTATGCACAATTAATGTTCAACAAAGGAGGGAAGAGCTTACAATGGAGAAAAAAAATCTCTTCAAAAAATGGTATTAGGAAAATGGGAAAACTACATGCCAAATGAAAAGAAACTAGAATAAACTCAAAATGTATAAAAGACTTAAATGTAGCTCATGAAACCATAAAAGATCCTAGAAGAAAATGTAGGCAGAAAAATCTCAGACATTATATGTAGTGGAATTTTCACTGACACATCACCTAGGGCAAGAGAAACAAAGGAGAAAATAAAGAAATGTGACTACATCAAAATGAAAATCTTCTGCACTGCAAAATAATACATAAATAAAATAAAAAGTCATCCCACTATATGAGAGAACATATTTGCCAATGATATATCTAATGAGAGGTTAATTTCCAAAATATATAAAGAACTCATAGAACTTAAGAAAAGGAAGATAAACAAACCAATTGAAAAATGAGCAAGGGACCTAAATAGACACATTTCCAAAGAGGACATACAGATGGCCAAGAGACATATGAAAAAATACTCAAAGCCACTAATCATCAGAGGGATGCAAATTAAAATGACAATGAGGTATCACTTTACACCTGCAAAAACGGCTACCATAGATAAATCAACAAATGACAAGTACTGGCGAGGGTGTGGAGAAAAGGGGACTCTAGTGCACTGCTGGTGGGAATGCAGACTGGTGCAGTCACTATGGAAAACAATATGGTGTTTCCTCAAAAAATTAAAAATGGAACTGCCATTTGACCCAATGATCCCACTTCTAGGACTATATTCTAAAAATCCTGAAACACCAATTAGAAGGAATATATGCACCCCTATGTTCATTGCTACACTAGTTACAGTCGCTAAGATGTAGAAACAGCATGAGTTCCCATTAGTAGATGAGTAAATAAAAAACTGTAATGCATTTACACAATGGAATTCTATGCAGCTGTAAAAAATAAGGATCTCTTACTCTTTGAGACAGGATAGAGGGACTTGGAGAGTATTATGTTAAATGAAATATAGCAGTCAGAGAAAGACAAGTATCACATGATCTTAGTTATATGTGGAATCTAATGAACAAAATAAACTGACGAACAAAAAAATATAGAGACATGGAAGCATGGAAAAGATGGACGAACCTCAGAAGGAAGGGCAGAGGGGAGGCAGGAAGAACGTATCCGAAGAACTTCTATGGACACAGACAATGGTGCAGTGAAGGCCTCAGTGGAGTGGGGGGTGGGGTGGAAGACATCAATGTGGGATAAAGGGGGGGCATTTGTAATACTTTCAACCATCAAGATAAATTTAAAAAGAAAGAGAGTAAATGATAATAATACTATTAATAAAATAAAAAGTATATTAGAAGAGCAAAGGGGCAAAAAAACAAAATTCTGGAAGGAAAGAAGGGAGGGGATAAACGAAGAGTAAAGAGTCTGAAAAGGAAAATGGTGAAAAAGATAAGAATAAAGAGAAAGTAAAGAATTATGAAAAGCTTAAAAGTAGAAAAAGAAAGTTAAAACAAAAGAAAGAATAGAAAAAAAGTGAAAAATCAAGTAAGAAAAATAAGGAGGCAAATAAGTGATATGAAAGAAACAAGAGAGAAAAGAGAAAAAATAATAACAATAATAATCCCAAAGCAGTAAAAAAAAAAAAAAAAAAAAAAGAAAGAAAAAGTGAAGAAAATATTGAAAAATATTTTCTTGGCAGTTTTTATTGCCTGATAGGATTTCCTTTTGGATCCTGCTCTTAAGTTGCCCAAAGCTAACTATTTTGTATATTGATTTTGGGCCTCCGGGGAGGTACTTTTCTGCCAGCCAATGTCAGAAGGTGTCCAAGTTTGGCATTTGGCACCCTATTGGAAGCTTTAAGTGAACCACTGCTTTGTGGCTGCTTTCACTGGGCTTTTCTACCCATGCGAGGTGCCAAGCTGAGCTCCTCGATCAGCTTTTTAGCAGCACAAGGCCCTAAGGCAGGTGGATGGTGTGTACCTGGACTATTCATGTCCTCCGCCGGATGGAGTCCGTCTTAGGCAGGCTGGTTGTGTCTGCTAGAAGCCAGGAGTTTCTATCAGCTCTCCCCTGAGGGGGTCATGCCAGCCAGTTTCCTGGGTATGTGGGGGTATATCCTCGCTCCAAAGCCAGCCACTGATGCTCCCTGCTTGACTGCTGTTCCCTGAGACTGTTGCCTTCTCAGCTGGGGTCCTGGTACAAGGTGGGGTGTGCTAGATTCCAGAGGGTGGGGCAAGCAAGATTCCTTAGGCTACTGGGAGCTGTATCCCAGGGTGGGATGGGGTATTTGAGAAATGGCTGCTGCAATATGGTGGGGGATGACTCAGCTAAGGTATCGCAGCCACTGTCCTCCTTGCCACTCTCTCCAGCTCCTTCCACATCTGTCTTTCTTCACGCGACTCCAATCTGCACCGCCCTCCCTCTGCCAAAACCCAGGGTGAGTGTCTAGGAATGAAAATCCTGTATGCAAGCCTCCCCAAAAAGTGGCTCTGCCTCCAGGTGGCTCAGCTCTCTGGCTGGTAGAAACACTTCCCCTAGCTTGCTGGTTGTTACGTGGGAGGTTGTTGCTGTCTCTAGCTGCCTCACTGGGGTGCCCTCCCTGGAGTCCCAGCCTATCTCCTGCTTTCTGGGGGAACCCTCCTCAGCCTTGGCTCCTCCTACTTGAGCTGGCCAGCGCCTCTCGGGCACCGCCCTTCCTACCAGTCTGGAGGTAGGTTTTGTCTTTCCTTGTTCAAAATCTCCTCTTCAGCCAGTCTTCGGCTGGTATTTCAGGGTGAATATTCCCCAATTTCCAATCTTTGTCCTGATTTGAGACTCTTTTACCTGTTAGAAATGAGAAACAGTTTAAATTTGGAAACCTAAAAGTTCTGGAATTTCTGGACATTTGCAAGCTCTGCTGGAGCCATCTTGGCTCTGCTCCAGTGTCTTCTCATTCCACAACCCAGGCTGCAGAAGTAGCCACAACATAAGACTTGACCTCAGGGCGGAGGTCAGGGCATGAGAACTGATGTGAACATGCGATGCCCCTAAAAACCTCTGCTCAAATGCAGCAAATAGTTCATCTGCTTATGGCCCACCCATCTGGGCAAGTCATATGGCCACGCCCCAATCAGTGGGATAAGGCCATTTACAGGGAAAACAGTAAAAGAGGAGAAGGAAATGGATAGCTATGAACAAATTATATGATCTCTATCTCATGAGGTAGATACTGTTATAACTCTTTTTCTAGAGAAGGAAATTAAGACAGAGATTGAATACCTTGCCCAGATGCTACAGATCCTTAATGGTAAAGCCAAGATTTGATCCTTGGGAGTCCTGACTCCAGGATTCTGAGTCATTTTCTAGATTCCTCCTCTGAGAGCTCTCACTTTTGTGGAAGTACCTGTACCACCTTGTCTAAATTTTCAGTAGGCTTTAATGAAACCAATTTTAGAAGAATACTCAAATATGGCAATAATAAAGCTTTATGAAATGCTGTTATGGATTTCTTTTTTTTAATTTATTCTCACCTGAGGACACTTTTGCATTTATCTTCAGATAGAGCAGGAGGGAGAGAGGGAGGAAGAGAGAGAGAAATATCGATGTGAGAGAGACACATCGAGTAGTTGCCACCCACACAACCCCCACCAGGGCCAGGGATAAACTGCAACCGAGGTACGTGCCCTTAGCTGGAACCGAACCCTGGACTCTCTGGTCGGCGGGCCGACGCTCTAACTGCTGAGCCAAACCGGCCAGGGCTGTTATGGATTTCTTAAAGAAATAATTCATTAGACTGATGCCAGTTGTAACTTGTGAGATCGCAAAGTTCAATTGGAAATACAAAAACACAATCCTAACCCAGTCACGGTGTGTCAACCCTTGGAGCCCTTCATAGGAGCTCACAGCTTCCTCTCTCAACTGCAGTGCTGCACTTTCACCCATAAATTGGGTGTGAAAACTTAAGGGATTAGATCGTGAAAGAAGTTCAGATTCCTGAATCTTACACCCAGATAAGGAAATCTTTTAGGACAAATCCTTAAAAATTTGTCTTTACCAGCCTTTATCAAGTCTCTGAATTCAAAAGGAATCCAGCTCTTGTGAAATAACATGATTTGGAAAACAATAATTAAAGCCACATGTTAAAAGCCCCTCACAGGCAAAATGTTCGAATTCCAAATGAGATTGCCTCATCAACCTTGACTCTTCATCCTTTTACTACTCTCATTTCTTCAGAACTGGCTCGGATTTGCCTGGCAGAATAATTTTTTGTAAATTGTATTCAGGCTTGTTTCCAGAGAGACAGAGCTTACTCCCAATGTAGACCATGGCTCTCAAAAACTCTTTAAATAAATATATTTATATACATTTAAATAAAGTAAAATAAAGTTAAGAGAGGCCTTGAGGAAGGAGTCATGAAAACACAACCAACACCCTGAGTGACGGTTATGGGATGGGAGGGACAAGGGGAGAGGTGACTTGTTGTTATGGAGCTGGTTTTGCACTGTCTGATGGAGGTAGTCAGTGAGAGCTGGAAGAATGAGGGCACCGCTTCTTGCCTGTCAGGTGGAGTCAGAGAGAATCTGGTGCTATGGTGCATATACTGGGGGTCCTTCTGAAGAAGAGCCAGTATTGACCATTGGTATTTATCCCCTGAGAATTCCTTCACCCATTGAATTAGTCAGGATAGATTAATGATTATAATGGGTGATCTCCAATACTTGGTAGCTTAATGGCATAAAAACTTTATTTCTCCCTCTATTCTAGTCTGGGTATTTGGTGGATGGCCTCCCATGCAGTGATTCTGGGACCTATGATCCTTCCATCTAATGACTCATCACTTTCCGGAATCCCAGAGTTCTCCAACGGAAGGAAGTTTGTGGAAGTGGTGTCTATTGTATTTGTCAACATTTTATTGGCCAGGACTCAGTCACATGGCTGCATATAACTGTGTGTGCAGTGAAATGTTGCCTTCCAGAGTGCCTAAGAGGAAAATGAATGGTTTTGAAGAACATGTTACCAAAACCTATAGATAAGAATTAAGTGATGTCTGCATGGGTGACGAAGAATGCAGCTGTTAAGTCAAGGGGGTTCTCTGTCATAGCCAAAAGATGTTCTGAGTCCTTGGCATCTGACACAGAGCTCATAACAGTTTAGCTCCATCCTACCTTTCTGGTTTCATTTCTTACTGATCACAGACCAGCCCCCCTCCTTCTGTACCCCATGTACTTAACACTCTGGCCAGATCATACTACTGGCTGTTCTTTGAACGTGTCACATATCTTCACACCTTTGGGCCTTTGCAAATATGTTTCCTATCTGACACACCCACTCTTCCCCTCCACCACAAGAGCCAGCTCAGATATCTCTAAAAGACCTTTCTTAAACTCCTTTCTCCCAGGCCCAATTAATTACCACCTTCCTCATGCTCCCACAACATTCTATATATTATTTTATTATAATTTATGATGTTGCATCTTTCTCATTTGCTTATCTACACATCTCTTCCCTGTACTGTAAAATGTGGGGAAACCAGTGAGTGAGATACACATCTGGGAGTCCTGAAGGATATCAGTGTCTAAGCAAAGACTTTCTTAGCAGGTACAAGTCAAGAATTGGCCAGAAATTCAAAATACAGTAAAAAGACTGAGTTTTATTTAGTAAAATTTGTCAGCTACTTTGAAATGTTCTAGATGCATCATTCATTCCTGAGAAACAGAAAAGCTAAAAGAAAGCATAAATAATACATTTCTGAGGCCAAGATAATTATGATATTTTGTTCTTTGTACTGCTTGCCACAGTGCTGGTTCAGGTGCATGGGAAAGAATAAAACTGAGCTCAGTGAGCATCTCTGATGAATTGCAGTTCCTACAGATTTGCATGGAGGGTGTGTAAAGTCTTAGAGAAATGAAGAAAAGAAATAAGCCTATATTAACATTTTATTGCATGCTCTTGGCAAAGAGTGCCCTGCCGTGCGGGAATGTGTAAGGCTCTGAGTTGAGCCCTGCTGAGACTCATTCTGAAACCTTCTTTCCCAATAAAGGAATCTGAAATTCCATCTTACCAAAATCAACACAGACAACTGTAGTTCAAAAGACAATTTTCCATCACCATAATGGATTGCAATGAAAAGTATTGGCCAAGCCTCTTCCTCTTCCTCTTGGCCATTTATGAGTCTAGGCTTAGTAACATTCAAGGTAAAATGAGCTCACCTTTTATCCAGATTTTTGTTTGCTGCACTCCTCATTGCATGTAGTTGTGCTTATACAAGCTTACAATCTCTCATTTTCTCTCTCCTGGCTCTGATTCCCCAATGCCTCAGGCAAGACCTTCTAAGACAAACTTTCCTAGTACTCAATGCCATGGCCATTGCTCCCAGAACCATTAAAAATAAACTCTGTTCTGTTGCTTCGATCTTTAAAGAATACAAGATGAGGTCATTTTCTGCTTGGAGAGTGGATCCAGACTGTGAGTGATTGGCACTACACATTCAAATGCAGAAGAAACAGATGTTAAAGTGACTTATCCCATTCTATTAAATATCTTTTCATGCACTGATTGAAAGACATGTTTCCATTCTCATGACTGAACAGGCAACCCTGTAATTTGTCCACTATACCCACTTTTTCTCATCCCCTGGCAACAGCTTTTCTTCAGTTTTTGCCAAGATTATTTATTGTCTTCATAAGTTTCTGCCCAAAGTGGGCATTAGAAGGATGCTTTAATGAAATTAAACAGCAAAAAGCAACAGGCATATAATTTAACAGGACTAGCAGGCAATGGGGTAATGGGGTTCCTCCTACTGCTTTTCATGTTATTTCTGACAGTAGTATAAAGTTACTAAAGTTTCAAGCTTCAGAAATTGACTCCTTGACAAAATTGGGGTAAAGGGGAATGGGGTGTGGCATAGAAAAAGAGAAACCTAAAATGACAGTACAGAACAGTAGAAATAAAGAAAGTATCAAATTTCTTTCATGTGTTTCAGCTATTGTGTGACATATTAAGCATGGGAGATATGGCAACCACAGAATATGTTTACACTTGAGCAGGCTAGCTGTTTGCAAACCCCTAGTGCAAACATCGAGGTTAAGAAGACAACTGCAGCTTTAAGCACTGAACTGGGCAAATGAAAACAGCTTTTCAGAGTGGAAGGAAAGGTAGATGTTAGACAGACGTAGGTCCTAATTCCATCTTTAACATTGAACATCTTCCTGACTTCGAACAAATTACTTCATTTCTTGAGACCTATGCTTCTTTTGCAAAATGAGGAAATTGAATTAGATGACCTTTAAGGTCACTTCTGGTTCTAATAAAGTTCTGTGCATTCCATTTTCTGGTCTGTATATCATATCATCTGGAAAATCAATTCCATAGAGTTATGCCCTCAACTTATGTCACTAGAAAATGGCAACAACTGTGAGATAGATATTTTGTTGATTTGGCTTAATATTTTCAATTCTGAAGAGTCCATGGGAATGTGTGTGTATGCATCTGTCTGGGGTCTGTATTGGTGTATGGTGTTATATTCAGATTTGAAAGCCTTAAAGCAACCAAGAAACTCCATTGTGTTTAGGAGACTAGAAACCAGAGGATCAGCCATAGAAAACATAATACTTTTCTTTCTATCCTTAATTTGTTTATTTTCTTCAAACTACCCATCCCTAACACACACACACACACACACACACACACACACACACACACACTTCTTTTTTGGGATCTGGGCAAAACTTATGGAGACCAGGGCACTGATGCACAATAGGCCTCTAGCACCAAGGCTCCCCTGATGTCTATGAGGACAGCCATGGTCTTCTTGAGGAGGTTAGGGTAGTTGACCGGAGAATGGAGAGTGTATCAGACTGCAGAGGAGGCTAACCTGGAGCAGGAACAGCTAATAATGACACCAAAACAGCAGGGGAGCTGTTTTGATTTCTCAAGCCAGTTGATATTTTATAGCTTCAGAAGTACCCTAAGCAAGATTCTCAATGCTGCCTCGTCTTTCTAGGGTTTGCAAGTATTTTGGTGTTTGCTATCTAAAATACATTGGGAAAAATCAGTTTTTCTTTGAACATATGCTTTTGCAAAGCTTACTCTTCCACAGCTTGGTTTTCTGAACTTAGATATGCTATAAATTCTCCTATATGAATGTTTCAAATAATAGACATTATTTTCCTTTAGTCTCACTTTCATAAAAAAAAGACAAATATATAAAACAATTTCAAATGGAATTAAGAAAAATAAAATTCAATGGTACAGATTCAATAGAATGCCTTGAATTACTTTTATCTATACTAGTGGACTAGAATCATTGTTTACTGATCTTTAGCTGACTTATAGATGTGTGCCCCGCAGAGCACTATTAAAGAATGTGAGAGTCTAGCTTGCCACTCAGCTGATGCTAGCGCTGAAACTGCTGCCTGGCGAACTGGGGACGTGCTCACTAGAAGTCTATAGCTTGAGGTGCTGAGGGCTTCTGGAAGCAAACCCAGCCTGAGAAAAAAAGCAACCCAGTAATAAAATTTTACTTACCAGTTGGATGAGGGGGTTCTGAGTCCACCACGCTGCTTTTTTTTTTTTTTTTTCCTGGCTGCTTTTCAATGAACTTATACCCCAGGAAAAATGTTTCCCTAAGTAAGAATCGTTTCCCTAGAAATTCTCGTAAGATATTGTGGGCACCAGGAGCAGGGTCCAGGGGCTCCAGTGCAATGCGATGATGATTGGTGGATGTGACAACCTTCACAGAGGGCAGGAAGTGTCTCAGCAGACATGACGGGGGTGACAGCACTTACAGAGCCTGTGGTAATGCTACGTGCAGGCAGCGTGGGAGCCTACGGATAAGGCTCTCTTTGACAGGTACTACCGTGCTCAGCACAGGTTGGATACCACATAAGGGAAAAATTAATTAACCCTGTAGACAAGAAATATTTGGGGCAGTGGGACACTGAATGCAGGAGCAGGCAAGGCCAAGAAACAGCAAATCATTAGTGACAGAGGATAAGATTTTAATTTGCCCTCCTGAAGCTTATAATTTAGTTGGGAAAACAAAACTCTCACACCTGGAAAACTAGGAAATGATAAGACATAGGATATGATCAAGCATTACTGCATCTTGAGATTATGTTTGGCTTAATCATAGTGGAATCTGAGTCTTCTAGAAATGGTGAGAGCTGTAGGCCGGTAAAAAAGCCTTCTTACAAGCATACTGAGCCCTTGCCATACACCTTGGAGCATGTCAGGAATTTTCTGCAATGTGTGGCCAATCCTCACAAAAGCTGATAAGGAAGGTTTTGTTTTTTTGTTGTTGTACAGAGGTGAAAAATGGATGCTCAGCTAGATTAAGTGGCCTGCTCAAGTTCACAACAGTTAGTGAGGGGAGAGCTTAGTCAAAGGCAGATCGCAAATCTATCTGTTCCCTAAGAACAACAGGAACAAGAAGGTGGAACAGCAGTAGGCATCCTGGAGAGCCAATGCAAAACGTTGATGTGCAGTTCTGCAGGGGAGGGCATGTCACTGGTAATGATTTTGGAAGACTTACACAGTATTCATTGTGGTTGGGCTAATTCATCAGGAAGGGAGAGGGGAAGATCCTGAAAATAAAGGTGATCTAGCTAAAGGGTGTTATGAGTAATCCAGGCCTTATGGAATAGAGGAATTGGAAACTGAACAACATTACTACAGGTCTTGGTGACTTGTTCCTAGTAAGAATCAGAAAGCCTAATGAGACTTGGAAGACTCTCCCAGGAAACGTTGCCTTCTATTTGGTAAGCCAGGTCCTGGCAAAGCTGGGACAAACTAAGTCCAGGTTAACACCCGAGGCCAGAGATCCCTAAACTCACCAAACTGCAATTGAAAGCCAAGCTCAGAAACTGACTGCAGGGACAGGTCCAGAAACAGGCACTGGGCAGCATGAGAAAGGCTGGTGCTAAAGATCTCTCAGGGATACTAGAGTTCTTTAGACTGGAACCAGGGCCTCAGAAAATGTAGGGAGCACAGTACTGAGACAAGGTCAGGAATTTCATTTGTCCTTGCTCCAAGCAAGTAAACCAAGGGAAGCAATCAGCAACCAGTCTCTTAGAGTTATCGTTGAACTAAACTGTATTTTAATGTAGTCTCAATCTTTAAAAGTGGCTAGGCTCTGTTTTATATATATGATGTCCCTCAGCTGGAAGAGTCAGTAAGTTATAGTGTCCTAATTCTCATTCTGGAGTGTGTGTGTGTATAAAATTGTCTAATGTTAAAATGTCTCATTAATTTATTTTCCAGTGTCAAGGTTAGAATATAACTATGTGATATATGTCAAATGAATTTCATGGCTACAGTCCAAATATAACAAATGAATCATTTAAAACTATCCACATATTGGTGATGCCAAATTTTTCATTTTCTTCCATTTTACAAATGCATCATATCTCAGCTCAAAATCAATCTATTAACCTTGAAAACATTTTGAGCTGGAATGAAGGTTAGCAGTGAACTTTGTGACCTTCACGTGATATTAGTCATATTTAGCAATTAATATTGGCTTTGAGTAATGAGGAGCCAGTTGAGACAGGAACAGTACCGTAGCGGTTACCAATAAACCAGACTTCAGAGACCTTAGGAGAAATGAAGAGCATGCAAAATCAGGCTTTTTAAATCTCAAGCTTGCCTGTCACAGAGCTCCTATCTTTTAAAAACTAATTTAAACATCTTGGCAGCTATTCTGATAAATTACACATAAAATACTCCAGTAAAATCTTTGTTATGAGATAAGAAATTCTGTTTAGTGAATTTGAAGGGCAACCGAAGACCAAAACAATTATGTCTCTCCCCTTTAAATCTCCAGAGGGATGAGTCTGATGGATTTCCCAGGAGCCAGGACTGTTGACTGCCATGAGACTGGAGAACAAGGCAGGTAAAAGCTTACCAGCATTATTTTTTTAAAATTAAAATCCAAATGTCTCAACTAAAAATGCTGTAGAAATACATAAATATATTACCTTCAGGTGATTTTTTAATTAAATTATATTGATTTTAACACAATACAAAATATGACATAGATACTTTTCAATTCATAATAAGAAAGAACAGTTAATGATTTTCCCATATGGGATATATGAAAATATTTCTCTCAAATTATTTTGTCACTTAAAAAAATTTTTTTTTTCTTTATTGGTATTAGAGAGAAAGAGGAAGGGAGAGGAAGAGAGAGATAGAGACATCAATGAGAGAGAACACTGACTGGCTGCCTCCTTCATGACCCCCACTGGGGATCAGGCCCACAACCTGGGCATGTGCCCTGAACGGGAATCGATCCGGCAACCTCTTGGTACATGGGTCAATGCTAAACCACTGAGTCACATCAGCCAGGCTATTTTGCCTCAATATGAATATTTTGCCTCTATATGAATATTCTGCCTCTATACCACTAACAGTATGGAAACTTGTTACCATAAATGGAATATTTTTCATCTCTATTATTTGTTAGATTAAAATAGAGTAGTGTCATTTTTACTGTAAATGAATCTAACTTTATAAAATTTGAAAGTATTTTTAGTGGCATTATTTTATTAGTTTAAAAACATTTCACATGCAAACAATTTAATTTCATTAGCATCCTTAAAATGTGTATATTTTATAATATTACTCAAAGTAAAAAATTACTAGATTTACCTTGAATATCAAGTACCGAATATCTTCCACTTTCAAATTGAATCGAGTTTTTAAAAAGTTAGTTTCCTAGCATCTTAGCTTATGTTAACATAAAGAAGAAATACAGTAATTAAAAATTAATATAAAATTATAGTAAAAAACAACTGGAAGTTGTGAAATCTAGAAATGGGACTAGAGATGAACCATCTCTGTCACGAATAATGGAAAATTACTTTCAGTAAATATACTTAGTGACTTTTCCAGAGAAAGAAAGAAATTAGCAATGGCCTACTGACCCTAGAAATTCTTTCAAGTAACCTAGAATAATAAGAATGTATCCATTTAACTTGAGAGAGAAAGTCCAATTATACTGAGAATCAGAAATTTTGCAACCAATTGCTTGGGATATTTTGACAAAATTGTTTCTTTTTCCTCTTTTGGTTTTCCTAGCTACCACATTGTATGGCCTGGAAAATGTTCTGAGTAGCTATAGCAAAGAGAGTGGTGGATCCAGCTGATACACTATCCATGTATCCCATTGAACATTTAATACATTATTAGGTTCATTGTAGGTGACTTCCACTTGAATTAAAAATCTCAAGTCCAGTGGAACTGCTGCGAAAATGAAAGATGGCTCCACTTCAAGAAAAGATTCAAATAATGCTCTTTGAGAATGACTACAGGAATAAGAAATGGATCTACACTTTTGAGGCCACAAGACACATTGGTTTCTGCCTAGGAAAAGGATCCAGAAGAGAGGGCAACAATATGAATTGCAAATAGCTTAGAGTCTTCACATGTGAACAATATCATCAGCAGTCCTTAAAATACAAAATTTTATAATAGTACTCAAAGAGGAAAAGAAACAGTAGATTTTTCTCTCTCATTATGATTACAAAAGAGGGTTGGTTAAATCTAGGGTAAACTACTGAAGGACTATATTGATATGAGTTTATCCCCACAATTCTCAGAGACAGCTATAGAGGATTAAACTACAAATTGGTCTTGAGGTGAGTGTTTTGCCAGAAACACATTTATAAAGATACATTAGAATTTACTTTTAGTCTTCCTTTGTAGCAAGTAACAATGTACATGTTTTGTTTAACCTCTTCAAATGTTTTGAAATGTTTTGATTTTAACTAGCAAGTACTTTATTAATGGCAGTTCATCTCATAGATTTCTTAATGACTTACTTGGCTTAAGAACAAAATTAAACTTCCTGAATTTGATTTCTCTAAAACATCACTAAATGCAATTGCCCTTTCTGTCAAATAAGCCCTTACTGGTTTGTAAGTCTGAAGTGATTTTTTTTCTCTCTCATTATGGTCGTTCCACAACTCTTGACATTCTCTAAATCATCTTTCCCTGAGTACAAGAGGTCCATGAGGAAGTCAAGATCGATAATAGACTTCATCTCTCTTGAATTTTAATGCAAATGTCTGTTCCCCTAATCAAACAAAGGTTAAAAAAGGAAATCAAATTAGCTTATTATAAAAGCCAGCATAACTGAACTGACAAGGAAAATGCTTTCTGCATGAGAAGCCTTTAATCAATACTTTAAATAAGAATGTCACTGGACAGAAGGGCTGGTATGTGGTCAGTTATAATCTGCAAATCAATATGTTCTATTTAATAAATATTTGACCACAGCAGCTCAATAGGCATTGCCCATAAAAATTCCTTTCTTTAAACCAAAATGAAACAAAATTACAGTATAAATGTAAAGTTCAGGGCATAACCTAAACTTGTGAAAAAATTCAATGTTAGGTCTATTTCATCTTTTAATTATTGGATGTTAAATATTGGAGAGATTTTCTTTTTTAAAAATATGTTTTTATTGATGTTTTAGAGAGAGAGGAAGAGAGAGAGTGATAGAAACATTGATGTGAGAGAGAAACATTGATTGGCTGCCTCCTGCATGTCCCCTACTGGGGATCAAGCCCACAACCTTGGGCATGTGCCCTGACTGGGAATCTTACCAGGACTTCTCAGTCCATGGGATGACGTTCAATCCACTGAGCGCCAGCCAGGCTGGAGAGATTTTCTTTAGTAATTTGTCTCAATACCAGTCCCCTGTGTAATTTAGCTGTTCAATAGTAAAATGATGTTGGAAAATAGATTACTTACTAGAGATACATCTAGGTGCAATTTTTCTATTCTAGGCTTAGTTTGGCTATCTGAAACTATTTAATCAAATATTATACATGCAATATAGTTTTAACTCTGGCAGATTTTTAACTCAGTTCTACAAATATAGAGACATGTGGCAGTTGACTTTTTATAAATAAGTATACTGTCATTGTATTCCATCAAAATTGTAATCAGTTAATATCTGATAAGCACTTTCTGTATTTACAATAGCCCCCGCACATGTTGATAGTTTGTCTGCATTAATACCTACATCACCTGGAATCTTCCACGTATTGGATGTGTGACCTTGGGCATAATCATTTACTTTTCCATACTAGAAATTGTGCATGTGAATAGTATCTATTTTTTTCTTTCCAACCACCCCCTACCTCCCTCCCCTTTGGCAACCATCAGCTTGTTCTCTGTATATTTGGATCTGTTTCTGTTTTTTTTTTTTTTTTTTTTTTTTTAATTTATTCATTTGTTTTTGTTTGTTTGTTTGTTGTGTATATGTGTGTGTGCGCTTGCACGTGTTTGGATTCCGCATATAAGTGAAATCATACATTATTTGTTTTTCTCTGTCTGACTTATTTATTACTTCAAAGGCCATTTTGGAGATTTAAGAACATAATGTATATAAAGATGTTAACATAGTGCATGGCCAATGATAAATGCTAACTCATTATGGAATTCTGATGATGGACATATAAAGAAATGCAATTTAACACACCATTCTGGTTTTAAGAGCTCAATAATATTCAGTAGGAATAAATAAAATAGACTTTTGAACAACTCCTCAGATCATTGGAGAAACCTGGCCATAGTCTATAATTTTACCATATGTCTGATTTTCTTTCTTTTCTTTCTTTTTTTTTGCCATCCAATGAGTAGTGGAAAAGTTTTTCTTTAATTCTCCTTATTAAATATTAATTTTAGAAAGACCTCATAATAGTTTATCAGAGAAATCCAAATAACCAAAAGATGCAAAGATTTTAGAAATTGTTTAAAAGTTTTTGCATATAATAAAGTTATTCTAAACCCTGAATACATAGCATTTCTTTCTTTATCCCCACTTCTTTGAGATATAATTTTTTCATTCTTCCATAGGGATTTCTTAAAGTTTTATAAAACAGAGTCCCTAAAAAATCTTGGATTACTTAGCCTTTATATGCACAACCAATGAAGATACAAAGTTTATTTCTTCCTACATTTGGAAAAATATAGACCATTCCCATCTTTTTGAGATAATTTTGAAGTGGTTTCTGCATAAAGTAGGTTTTTCTCCAAGTATCAGTGAAACAGATAAGGCAAGCCTAGAGCAAATTTGCACAGCAAAAGCCTGCTGCTTGGCAACATCAAGAAATCTCTTGCTGCTGCTGCGAATGCCGGTTTGTTTAATTACTTTTAGGTGATAGGTGACCATGTCAAAATTTCTAGACAATATCCTTGGGAGATAAGTGCTTTGAATGTTTGAGCTATATTAATTAGTGTGAATCCAGTATTCTTGAGTATTAGAGATGGTGAGCCAATTAATTATAAAAATATGTTAATTAAAATAATGTTTTTTAATGGAACTCTTTCCCAATCTATTAACATACCTAATTTAGGGCCATGCATACATTGGAATTATAAGTTTTTAAACAAAGAGGGAGAGAAAATGGTGGTGGAGTGAATGGAAGCTACACAGACGATCTCCCAGGACCAAATGGGAATTACAACTAAAATAAAGACAAATCGTCGGTAAAAAGCAAAAGAAAAGCAGTGGGAGAGGTCCATACAACCAGGGACACTGAATGAGCCTGGTAGGATCTGTGGAAGCATGTGAGGGTGGCGGGCTGGGATCCCACAAACAGCAGCAGCCTTAGCTGTGAGCAGCGCAACCGCCCTCGGGGTTAAGATCCCAAGCTGCTCCATAGCACAGAGGGCCGCCGGGACAGAGCACTAAATAGTACAGCCACTCACCTGGGGCTCTGTCAGAGGGAGGGCGGACTGGACTAGAACTCTGTGGGGACACCCAGGATTTGGAGGGCACTCAGAGTTTGTTCTGAGTCGCGGCCACAAAGGACAGTGGCCACCTTGCTCCTTCCCGGTTACACAGAACTGCGGCCAGCTTGCTCCTTCCTGGAGCTGTGGCAGCCCCTCCATTGGAGATTCCTAGGTGAGGCAAAGAAATGCAAATTGAGGCTCATTAACAACCAGCATCGGCCCCATCCTTGGGAAATCCTCTTACACTATAAACACCTGAGGGAGTTTCTCATTCAACTGAGATCCTAAGGCTTTTCAAGTAGCTGAGGCTAATAGCCTCCAGGCAAAAAGCTAGAGCATAACTGAACCTCTCCTGAGCTTGCAAATCAACCCAGGAAAATGAGACTGGACACTGGTGTTTAAGGAGGGCCCTCCATGCTCATCCAAACCCAGTAGAGGGAGCCACAAATAGCAGAACACCAACACCCACAGGGAAAATTTGGCAAGCTCCAAAACCCACTGAGATAGCCAAAATGATGAAACAAAGAAACAGATCCCAAATGAAAGAACAAGAGAACTCTACCGAACATGAGATAAATGAAATGCTATTAATCAGAGGTAGAGTTCAGAGCCATGATCTTGAGGAAACTAAACAGCATGAGTAAGGACATCAACACCATGAGTAAAGATATAGAAACACTGAAAACCAACCAAGTGGAAATGAAGAAGACATAGAAGAAATAAAGAACACATTGGAAGGACTGATCAGCAGAGTAGAGGAAGCGGAGGACCGGATCAGTGAATTAGAAGACAGAGTAGAAAAATCAATCAATCAGAAAACCAGCCCTGGCCACTTTGGCTCAGCGGATAGAGCATCAGCCTGCGGTCCAGAGAGACCCAGGTTCGGTTCCTGCTAAGGGCATGTACTTCGGTTGCAGTTTGTCCCCAGCCCTGGTTGGTCATGCAAGTGGCAGCCACTCAATGTGTCCCTTTCACGTTGATGTTTCTCTCTGTCTCTCTTCCTCTCTCTCCCTCCCACTCTATCTGAACAAAACATGAAAAAATGTCCTCGGGTGAGGATAAAAAAAAAAAATGAGAAAACTGAAAGGAAAAAACAATTAAAAAACAGGAAGATAGCTTAAGAGAACTGTGGGACAACTGGAAATGTAATAACATTTGCATCATAGGAGTCCCCGAAGAAAAAGAAAATAAGCAAGGGTTAGAAAATATATTTGAAGAAATAGTGACAGAAAACTTTCCTAACCTGGTGAAGGAAGAAAGCATTCAAGTTCAAGAAACACAGAGAGCCCCAAGTAAGAAGAACCCAAATAGGCCCCCACACACATAATAATTAAAATGCCAAAAATTAAGGGCAAAGAGAGAATCCTAAAGGCAGCAAGAGATAAGCAACAGGTTACCTACAAAGGAACCCCCGTAAGGCTATCAGCTGACTTCTCAACAGAAACACTACAGGCCAGAAGGGAATGACATGAAGTAATCAAGGTCATGAAAAACAAGGATCTGAATCCAAGATGACTCTATCCAGCAAGGCTATCATTCAAAATAGAAGGTCAAATAAAGAACTTCCCAGACAAAAAAAAAGGCTAAGGGAATATATTAGCACCAAACCAGCACTGCACGGAATGTTAAAAGGACTGCTGTAATTAGTAGAAGAAATAGGAAGAAAAATATAACCACACTAAACAAAAATGGCAATAAATAAGTACATATCAATAATCACCTTAAATGTAAATGGATTGAATGCTCTGATAAAAAGACACAGAATAGCTGATTGGATAAGGAAGCATGGCCCATATATATGTTGTTTACAAGAGACCCACCTTACAACAAAAGACTCATATAGGTTGAAAGTGAAGGGATGGAAAAAAATCTTCCAAGCAAATGGAAAGGAAAAGAAAGCTGGGGTAGCAATACTCATATCTGATAAAATAGATTTCAAAATGAAAGCCATAACTAGAGACAAAGAAGGTCACTACATAATAGTGAAAGGATCTATCCAACAGGAAGATATAACCTTGGTAAACATATACGCACCCAATATAGGAGCACCAAAATACATTAAAAATCTTCTGGAGGACTTCAAAGGAGAAATCGACAGCAATACAATCATAGCAGGAGACTTCAACACCCCACTGACATCACTGGATAGATCATCTAGACAAAAAAATTAACAAGGAAACTGAAATTCTAAATGAAGCACTAGATCAAATGGATTTAATAGATATATACAGATAATTACAACCCAAAACTGCAGAGTTCACATGCTTCTCAAGTGCACATGGGACATTCTCAAGGATAGACCACATGTTAGGGCACAAACTAAATCTCTACAGGTTCAAGAAGATTTAAATCCTATGAAGCATCTTCTCAGATCACAATGGCATGAAACTAGAAATCAATTGCAACAAGAACATGCAAGGACATTTGAACACATGGAAGCTAAATAGCATGTTATTAAACAATGAATGAGTTACCAAGTAGATTAAGGAAGAAATTAAAAACTTCCTGGAAACCAATGAAAATGAACACACAACAACACAAAATCTATGGGATGCAGCCAAAGCAGTTCTGAGAGGGAAGTTCATAGCACTACAGGCCCACCTCAAGAAACAAGAAAAGTTTCTAACTGACTACCTAACCTCACAACTTAAAGAACTAGAAAGCAAACAAAAAGAAAACCCTAGAGCAAGTAGAAGGAAGGAAATAGTAAAGATCAGAGCAGAAATAAACGACATGGAGACCAAAAAAACAATTCAAAGGATCAATAAAACAAAGAGCTGGTTTTTTGAACAGATAAACAAGACTGATGGACCCTTAGCTAGACTCACCAAGAAACAAAGAGAGAGAACCCAAATACACAAAATCAGAAATAAAAGAGGAGAAGTAACAACTGACACCACAGAAATACAAAGGATCGTTAACAAATATTATGAACATTTATATGGCAACAAATTTGACAATGTAAGTGAAATGGACACATTTCTAGAAACACATAGTCTCCCCAAACTGGAGCGGGAAGAGATAGAAAACTTGAACAGGCCAATAACAATGAAGGAAATTGAAGATGTAATCAAGACCCTCCCAACAAACAAAAGCCCAGGCCCTGACGGCTTCACAGGGGAGTTTTACTGAACATTCAAAGAAGAGCTAACACCCACTCTCATCAAACTATTCCAAAAAATTCAAGAAGAAGGAAGACTTCCAAACTCATTTTATGAAGCCAGCATAATTCTAATTCCAAAACCAGAAAAAGACACTACAAAGAAAGAAAACTACAGGCCAATATTCCTGATGAACATAGATGCCAAAATCCTTAACAAAATACTAGCAAATCGGATCCAGCAATACATCAAAAAAATTATTCACCATGACCAAGTGGGACCTATTTGCAGAAAACTACAGGACATTGAAAAAAGAAATAGAGGAAGATATAAAAAAGTGGAAGCACATACCTTGTTCATGGATTGGAAGAATTAACATCATTAAAATGTCCATACTACCCAAAGCAATCTATAGATTTAACGCAATCCCCATCAAAATACCAATGACATATTTCACAGAACTAGAACAAATGCTTCAGAAGTTCATATGGAACCAAAAAGACCCTGAATAGCTACAGCAATCTTGAAAAAGAAGGATAAAGTAAGCGGGATCACAATACTGGACATCAGGTTATACTACAAAGCTAGTATAATCAAAACAGCCTTGTACTGGCACAAGAACAGACACATAGATCAATGGAATAGAACAGAGAACCCAGAAATTGACCCAAAACATTATGCTCAATTAATATTCGACAAAGGTGTCAAGAGCATACAATGGAGTAAAGACAGCCTCTTTAATAAATGGTGTTGGGAAAATTGGACAACTACATGCAAAAAAATGAAACTAGACCATCATCTTACACCATACACAAGAATAAACTCAAAATGGATAAAAGAATTAAATGTGACTCATGAATCCATAAAAATCCTAGAAGAAAATGTAGGCAACAAAATTTCAGACATCATACGCAGCAGAATTTTCACTGATATATCACCTAAGGCAACAAAAACAAAGGAAAAAATGAACACATGGGACTACATCAAACTCAAAAGCTTCTGCACAGCAAAAGAAGCAACCATCAGAGCAGAAAGGCTACCCACTGTATGGGAGAGCATAATTGCCTATGATATATCAGATAAGGGGTTAATCTCCAAAATATATAGAGTGCTCATACAACTCAACAAAAGGAAGACAAAGAACCTAATTAAAAAATGGGCAGAGGAACTAAATAGACACCTCTCCAAACAGGGTATAGAAATGGCCAAGAGACATATGAAGAAATGCTCAACATCACTAATCATCAGAGAGATGCAAATTAAAACAACAATGAGGTATCACCTCACACCTGTCTGAATAGCCGCCATCAACAAAGCATCAAACAACAAGTGTTGGCGAGGATGTGGAGAAAAGGGAACTCTAGTACACTGCTGGTGGGAATGCAGACCGGTGCAGCCACTATGGAAAACACTATGGTGTTACCTCAAAAAATTAAAAATTGAATTGCCATTTGACCCAGTGATCCCACTCCTAGGAATATACTGTAAGAAGCCTGAAACACCAATCAGAAAGAATATATGTACCCCCATGTTCATGGCAGCGCTATTTACAATAGCTAAGCTCTGGAAACAGCCCAAGTGTCCAATGGATAAAAAAGCTGTGGTACATATACACAATGGAGTACTATGCAGCTGTAAGAAAGAAAGATCTCTTATCCTTTGAGACGACATGGGAGGACCTGGAAATTATTATCCTAAGCGAAACAAGCCAAGCAGAGAAAGACAAATATCATATGATCTCACTTATTTCTGGAATATAATGAACATAACAGTCTGAGGAACAGGGTACTCCCAGAGACGTGGAAGTAGGGTACAGACTGACAATTGCCAAAAGGGGGTGGGGGAGGGGAGCGATGAACCACAGAACTTGTACGCATGTACTCATAACCAATGGACATGGACAACAAAACTGGGGACGGGGCAGGGAGGGAGGGGGAGAAGGGTGTCAATGGGGGAATAAGGAGAAACATCTGTAACAAAAATAAATTATAAATAAATAAATAAATAAATAAATAAAAATAATAATGGTGACCTACATATGTGCAATCATTTCTAGTTTACAAAGTCCTCTATTTAATTATTTTTCTATCTATTATCTGATTTAACTTCCACAAGTATCCTGTGAGACAGGTATTATTACTCACATTTTAGAGATAGGAAATAGATCTATGGCATTTCAAGTATGTTTCCCATGTTATACAGCTGGAAAGTGATAGAACAAGATTTTAACCTTTAACCTTTAGCTAGCCATTTAACTCCAAATGTTTCATTCTTTCCCATTGCATAACATTAATGAAAATTTCCCTATTTTTTCTCTTTTGTATTTGAAAAGGCTAGAGATAATAGAGGTCAAGATAGAAGTGGTTTGTGCAGTTATGTGTTTATGAGTTTTCAAGTAACAATATTTTAAAGTTTTATGTACTGTATAAGGTCAAATTCGTAGGTCAAAGTGTTGGCAGTTGAGGCCCATATAGTTACAGATTTTCTGTTTCTACTTTGAAACTACAGGGATCAGGGCTATGAATAGAAACTTTCAAGTTATTCAGGAGTAAATTTCCTATATCATAAAGTATTGTGAGTCACCAGGATGTTCAGGATTTCAGCATTTCCAGTTGTCTTATAAATTTAAGATGCTTCCAAGTAATAAAAGGTGACCTAGTGAGGTTGGCAGATTAGATATCAAGTAATTAGATTTGTTCAAGAGCTTATCTTGTTCTGAGCAACAGCTGCAAGCTTAGACCCATCTGGGATGAGTCTTATTTGCTTTTTGGCTGCTAATTGGGTAAGTCAAGCTCACTTCACTCAGCCTAGCTTCTTTAAAACACATACACCTTCCAGGAGGGCACTGCCTTCTTTAACACAGATGAATTATTACTATTTGGGGTTCTCTTTATGAGATGCTGGAGAGAGGCATGCAGAAACTTACAGATTTGGCTGTAGAAATGAAGTTGTTCTGATGTCTAGGATAGAATTTCATAGTGCTCAAATATCTTGGTGGTGGGCATAATGCTGAGAAAACAGAAAGGAAATGAATGAACTGACCTCTGTCTGGCCTAGGGGCTTTCAAATGATTCTATAATTAGTTGAAGGCCTTAACCATTCAACAAACAATAACTAACCATTGATTCCCTTGTATGTACATAACATCATGTTTAAGGTTATGAGAGATACATATGATAATAAGACAAAAACTCTTACCCTCAAGCAATGTATAATTTAATTGAAGACATTTCAAAATATTAGAGAACTGTCCATGATATGTCCCAAATTAATGGTGTTTGAATCCTTGCTTTAGGAACTCAAGGGGCAGAGGTTTCAAGGTCACACATTAGCTGTACCTCTACCCTGTCCTCCTTGCTCCCATTCCCAAGAAAGCTTTGTGAAGAACCCAGGCTGAGGTCTCCAGAAAAATAGTTTAAGGCCAATTTGAGCATCTTTCCCTCAGTCTCGAGGCCCCTGCTCAGGGTGAGTCTGAAGGCTCTTAGGGTCATTACACTGGGCATTACCTCTCAGAGTCTTGGTTGGGGCCTCAGAATATTGTTTGTGGGAGGCCTGATTCCCATCCCTTAGACTGTTTCTCCACTTTTGCACAAGGGTAAGCAAGAATCTTCTTTGCACCACGTTCTATATAGTGTCACACATAACAACAAGGATTTTTATGGTGTTGAAAAATATAAAAATAATGGTCATGCCACTTTATTCAGCAGAGAGAACTAAATAAATGCTTGATTTTTTTTTTTTCAGAGAACCATTCCCATGATCTCTTTTTCTGACAGCAAATCATCAAGCGTTGTTAAGGAATTATAAAAGGCATGTGAATCGATCTGTGGCATTGCCTGCTTACACAGGCTCTTTAAATCCCAGTCATGATTTAATACGCAAGCATGCCCAGTGCACCTGCCTCAGTGAAATGCAATGATTTCCCCTGCTGAGTGGTGTGCGATTTTTTCACCTCTTTCAATTGGGTTGTGCTTTTTTTCTTTCCTTGTTACTGATTTTACATGTCTTTCCAGTAGCTTATGTTTATCTTATGCATTAGATATGCCTCCAAGTGATTTTCTCTTCTGCCTATTTTGCTGGGGTGGTGTCTGGAAATATGATTAGACAAAGGGTGAACAGCCGTATGAAAATATCCTTCCTTCCAACTGAGCTAAGGGTTGGGAGATCTCATGAGTTTCCTCTAAGGATAAAGCACAGTGCCCGTTTTGCTACTAAAGCATAATTCCGAACTTAATTTATAATGGAGACATAATTTATGTCTGGTGAATAAATATTATGACTTGACTGGGCACCACACATTTTCGCCCTTTCTTATTCTTAGTGTTAAAAGGCAGATTTTAGGGAAAACATCTTTTAAAAGCAAACATCAAAACTCCAGGTTTCTCATGGGGTGGCCTGATAGGGGATACCAGGTTTGGGTGAGTAGATACAGAAGGTTTCCCTTTGTTCAGGTTCTGCTCTTTACAATTTGTTTGGAACTATTTCAACCAAGTCAGTTTAGATAAGCATGGTTGGGGAAATGATTCATATGTAAACAAAATATCCAGGCCTAAGCAGTCTATGAATATATAATGTGGTTAAATTCCTTTCATGACTCAAGTGATGTTGACTTGAACTTCCACTTATGTGTGAAGAACCTTTATGCCTCCCAAGACCAAGACGGTCCCCTGGTGCAGTCTGATGTGTGTTCTCGAACAGGTCATCCTGTTCTTGGGCAGCACTGTCTCTCTACGCAGAGCCTCTCACCACTGCCTCTACTGCTCTGGGCACAGGGATTCTTCATGAGCTCCACCTGTGCCAGCTCCACGGCGGCTCCATTAGAGTTCTTCCATGAATTACCTACAGGATGGTTGATGCCAGGCTATCATGAAGCAGAGGGAAAGAGGAAACATTTTGCCTGTAGCCCAGTTTAAGTTTCACACCAAAGTCCTTAGTTCCCAGAATTTACTTCTTCCTTCAATAATTGACAAGGGAAATATCTACTTCCCTAGAGAGATCCCACTCCTACACACAGGATGTGTAACAGCTTGACATCATTATATTCTAGGTTATTTATTCATTAATAACAATTTCCAGAGCAGGAGCAGCAATGTGCACAATGCCCTCTAAACTTACACAGAGCAAAGGAACATCCCACATACCCCGCCCCTCCCCCCCCACCACCACCACCAAAAGGCAAGAAATTCTGAAATGGCTTTGGCTCAGTTAATTCTGGAAAAGTTTTAAGTCTTCAGAAAAATTATCTTCTCAATGTTAAAAACTGCATTTAAGTCAACTGTCACCTTGAAGTACTAGGAACAATAATAGAACATCTTCCTTCAGATCCAAACAATTAAAGGACCACTTAAAGATTTTTCCTAAAATAAAGGTCAGCCTTTGAAAAGGTGAATACATTCCTCCAAACTCTTTATAGATAGAAACTCTTATAACTTAACATGGCTCCTTTTTCCATATTCTAAATTTCAAGTTCCCAAGACAAATATACTACAAACTTATAAATCACTATGCAATACACTTAATAAGAGAAAAAATTCCTTGTAAATTGTTAAATATTCTTTCCCACTTGTGTTATTTGAGGAATTAAAATCTGAATTAAAATAAAATAAATTGGAGCCAAAGGGTTAGTATGTATGACTGAGATGTGAGGAAAACCTGAACATGTATTGAGCACCTGCTATGTTCAGTGCTGGGCTAGGAAATGTACATATAATATTTTGTTCTATTCTTCAACCATTCTGTGAATTAGCCATTATTACAGTTAATTGTTAGATGAAAATAAAATACTATAGACTCGATGATATTAAATATCTTGTGCAAGTTCACATAGCTGGTTTGCAAGTGTGGAGTTGGATTTAAGCAGATCTGTAAGATTCCAAACCTCTTTTTTCCCATGACCACTTTAAGCTTAGAAGTTATGTTCATTAAGCTATGGAAGCCCAGTGGGATTCCTTACTCCATCCTGGACCTTTGCATACCCTTTGTTGGACAAAACAAATGTGATCCTATACCTTAGCTGGTCAAGACTTAAATCATTCATTCAAGTCCTTACTGCATGTCAAACACTGTGGGAATTACAGGCACAGAAGCCAGCGTTGGTGGGAGAAGTCATTTCAGCATAGCGCACTTCTAACTCAAATCATCCCTGGCTGCCAATCCCACCTCCACACCAATCATCTTGAGAAAAGGGTTACAGCCTATGATCATTTGAGCATTAACAGAACTCGAATGATGAGAAGACTCACTCCCATGATTCTTTGCTGTTTTCCACTTTCTTATCTTTCTGTAACTCTGTGTAATTGATGTAATTGAGTGTGGATTTTAATTGTAGGAGAATACATTTTTAATTAGGAGAAAATGGTCATGGGTAAAAGTAGATAAATGAAGAGATTTATGAGGCTTTTAGGAAACTTACAGGAAAATCCCCTAAAAAGTCACCATTTCTTATTCTTAGTATTGACTTGTTAAAAGTGAATCTCATTACCTTTGTCTTATCTGGCATATTTATGGAATATGTTTATTTATTAATGAATTTTTCTAAAGCAAATGTAACAGGCACATAAGGGCATTCTCATAATCACTTAGCTATATGGCTGTGGCTGTTTATCACTGGTCTTTAGAGACTGATTAAAAAATGGAGAGTTCCAGGAAAACAATAAAAAAGCATCAACTCCTTAAAATGCATGCTTCCATGAATCATTTATTCAAAGGATTAAGAAGAAAATACATTTCTGAGTTTGTGGTGAAAAATAATCCTCCTCAGCATCCTTCCCGGAATTGTTCAGAACTGTTTTATTTTCCTCAAATGAGGCCATGATCCAAATTGGTGGACGCACCTGTCAGGGGTTTGCCACGGAGGCTGCTCCTCACACATGTGGTCAAAACGGAATGTGGAGGAAGCTGATACTGCTACCTCCTTTCCTGGATCTTTACATCCCGTCACTTCCACTCTTGCAGCTGCTGGCAGGCATTACTGGTGTGCATAATTGACACCTGAATGAAGAAGGAGCAGTCATACAATCAGAGACTGTCACTGAGAGAGGGGTCTGTAGGCCATTTCATAACCAACTCCCTTATTCAATAGAGTAAAAAACTGAGGCCCAGAAATGATTACTGACTCGTCCATGGTCATCTGATAGTTACCAGAAAGGTTGAGACTCCACTCAGGGGCTTTTCTCAATTCAATACTGAGAGGTAAGATCTCAGAAGTTTAGCTAATCTAAATTTCCACCTGCCTAAGTTTACACTTTAAAGAGCAGCAACCATCTGCTGGGCCAGAAAATCGGAGAATATGCCAAGCAACTGGAGAGGTGGACCAGTCACATTTTGTCATCAGAAGTCCCAGGAAGTGGAGAATACATGTTTGAATAAAATGTATCCATAAACAGCAAACAATCCATGCACATCAGTTATAAAGATAGTGTGAAGTATGAAGATAGTGTACTGCAATGAGTTCTCAGCAGTGCTTCTTACCCAGTAACTGCAGGCTGAGGACTTAAGTAGAGTTCTAGCATCCACAATTGTCCTTGAGCCCTGCTTGATGGATCAGCAACACCTCATAGAGGACTACATTTTCTTTTTCTTATTTTTTTCATAATTTTTCTTTATTGACTTTAGAGAGAGAGGAAGGGAGAGGGAGAGAGATAGAAACATTGATGAGAGAGAATATCGATCGGCCACCTCCAGCATGCCCCCCACTGGGGATCAGGCCCACAACCTGGGCATGTGTCCTGACCGGGAATCGAACTGGCGACCTCTTGGTACATGGGTCGACGCTCAACCACTGAGCCACACCAGATGGGCAAGGTCTACATTTTCTGAGTGCCGACGTCTGACTGGAGGCACGGCCTTCTCTAAGCTGTGATCTTTCTGTTCTCAATTTTTCTATTTTTTAAAACTTAGGATGGTGCCAACATGGATATTCTTATTAAGCTGTATTTTTTGGGGGGTATGTGCAGGTTTTTGAAACTGCACTTCTCTTCTTCCCTCTTTATATTCTGCTAAACTAGCAATTCAAGATTATTTCATTATCCACCTCTGACTGCCTGGGGACTAAGAGAGGCTGAAGAGGAGATGGCAAAATGGAGCCCTTGTGCTTATTTACCTGCAGACCTATTTTGGTTGGCTTAAACAGTGTTTAAAATAATTTCAGACAATATTTAAAAACTGGCAGTCTCATAAAAAAAACCCTAGATTTCGGGTGTCTTTTTAAATAATAATAAAAAAAATCAGAAAATCTGGATACACTGAGCCCAAATTCCTCTTGGCAAGAATTGTCAGGATCTGACTGGCCTCTCATTCCTGTAGGCCAGCCAGAATTCTCTTATGGAGCCTCCTAGCATTGCAGGCATCTGAGTTTGCAACCCTATTAAAGAGGAAATGATAAAAGGCCACTAAATCACACTTCTGCCAGAATTCATTTATTCACCCACTCACAAATACTTGTTGAACCCTGAATGCCAGGGTCTATTCTAATATTGGGGGATTGAATAGTGAATCAGACAGACAACATTCCTGCAATGGAATTTACAATATAGGAGGGGAAAACATTAAACAAATAGTAATCACACAAGAGAAACAGAAGACACTGAAAAATGCCATGCACATAATTAAAACAGGATGATATGGGAGTGACTTGATAAGGAACAGGAAGGCTTCTCTGAGGAACTGGTGTTTAAACTGAGATCCAAATGACAAGGAAGGGTTAATCAGGGGTTATCAGAAAGGAAAGGGCTCCAGGCAGAAGAAGAGCTAGTGTAGAAGCTCTAAGGCTTATTGGAGGGTCTGAAAAAAGGTGGAGTAGCAGGAGAGTGGGCACTAGAGCCGAAGGTGGCCAGGCTGACAGGAGCCACTTTGCAGCCCAGTGAGGAGATTAGAACTTTATTCTAAGTTGGATGCAAATCACTGGAGAATTTTATACAGGGGAGTAATGGTATCTGCTTCAAATAACTGTTTCTGAATATGTAAATTTCCATTTCAGAACAGAGAAATTAAATCCCAGAGATCTAAAAGAGGTAAGCACGTCTCAAGATGCTTTGGTTTCACTACAAGGAATGACATACCCTGTAAAAGTGTATTAGTTTCCTACGGCTGCCTTAACAAATTACCATACATTTGGTTGCTTTAAAAAACAGAAATGTATTCACTCACAGTTCTGGAAGCTGGAAGTTCAATGTCTGCTTCTTTGGGCTCTAGGGGAGAATCTGTCCTTTGTCTCTTCCAGCTTCTGGTGGCTGCAAGTATGCCTTGACTTGTAGCCATAAGTGCAAGTTGGAGACAAAGATTAAATGCAGGCAATTTATTTGGGAGGTGATTCCAGAAAACACTTGGGAGGGGAAGTACAGAACATACTTGGAGCTTTCTCATCCAAAAGGTGTGAGAGTTTAGGTTTTTATCTTAATTCTCCACAGCCACTGATTGAGGGCTGCTCCAGGAGCTGTTAACTCCCTGGCATGCCTGTGCCGCCCCTTCCAGTTGGTGGCCAGAGAAAGCCTTGAGCAAAGTGTGGACGGAGCATGCAGTTGGGAGGGAGCCTTGTGTGTGGGGTTGGCACACAGGAAGGAACACTGAGGTATTATGGGCAGGACACTAACATCTGCTGTAGTTGACAAGGCTTTCAACATTTCTCTTGAGTCTGTTTCATTTTATATTTAAAACTAGTGGATATATTTCCAAAAAGATTTCCTAAACAGACAAGTGAGAACATTTGTAAATATGCTGCTAAGTAGATTTCTTTCAAATTGACATTTATCTGTGGGAACAGAGAACATTTAATCTACAATCTATTAGTAGTCTGGCCATTAGGTGCATGTAGTAGATTCTTGCCTGTTAGGTGCATCTAAGCATGTACCTATTAGGTATAAGGTGTAGTGAAATGTAAAATAGAACAAGATTTGACCCCCTTGCTCAAGAATCTAGTTGTCAAGACAAAACTGCACACATAATTTTCATAATAGCCCTCAAAGTTTAGGTTTATGAAATTGAACGCTCATTTTCCCTCCATTAAACATTTATTGTGGCAGCACTGTTCCAGGTATTGGTGATGCAGGAGTAAACACAGCAAAGGAGATCTGCTTTCACAGAACTCATGTTTTTACGTGGTATTCATTAGCATGACATTTCAGTTCTTTCACCATCTGTTTCAACTGCCTAATTTCCTGCCACTTCCTTTAAGGTTTTGATGCTTAAGTCTGGATAGGTCATGAGTTGTTCAGGCCAAGCTTACATAGCTTGTGAACAGCAGAGCCAGGTCAGATGGAGCCTGCATGATCCTGGCACCAGTACTCTGGCCTTCACCACCACACTAGCCAGAGATTGACAACATACAGAAGCCCAAGTCACTCCATTGAAAAGAAATATTTCCCATGGTTTGTTTAGAACACTTTCTTTTTCGAAGCATAATTGGCTGAATAATGATCTCCCTTTCTCCACCAAAGATGTCTTCCTCCACCAATCCCTCAAAACTGGAAATATGTTACCTTCCATGGCAAAATAGTTTTGCAGATGTGACTAAATTAAGGGTTTTGAGATGGGGAGATTATCTTGGATTATCTGGGTGGACCCATGTAACCACAAGTGTCCTCATAAGAGGGAGGCAGAAGGTCAGAGGGGAGAAGATGCTATGCTGCTAGCTTTAAAGATGAAGGAGGCAGACAAGAGCCAAGGATGTGGGTAGCCTCTGGAAGCTGGAAAAGGAGAGGAAAGAAATTCTCTTCTGGAGGAACCCAGCCCTCTGGACCTATTTTAGACTTCTGACCTCCAGAACTGTAAGATAATACAATTGTGTTGTTTTAAGTTACTATGTTTGTGGGAGTTTTTTACAGCAGCAGTAGGAAACAAATACAGTCAGTGTAGCAAAAAGGTGTCCTCATCTGTGATTGGGCTAGTTTATCCCCAAGGCCCTTTCTGGTCTGTGGTATAGGCCCACTGTGTGTGGGTCCTCAGCAGGGGCCAGATAGGGAAATCAAGGCCCACAGTACTGACTGCACATGCTTGGAGTTCTGAGTGCTCATATTAGGATCACAAGAGTTAACTTAGGGAGCAAATGCTTTCAGTGATCAGTCTAAAATGCAAGCAGCCTTTTACTGGCAACCTCTTAACAGCACATGACTCATTCAGAAATACAACATTTGGTCAATGACTATGTCAGACTTTCAAGTAAATTTAATCAATGGATAACCACTATTTTATTTTTCTCCAAACCTGAATTTCATATTACATTTCATTCCATTAGCCTTGATATAAAGTGGCAGTTGATAGCAAGCCATATTGACAGGCCCTCCTGGGCATAATGTAGTAGTCACCTTAAATCACTTATTCACTGCTTGATTATGGCACACAGAAAAGCAGGTAGCCATTGAGTACTTAAATATAAAGCTAAAATAGCAGAATACTCAAAATCTTTTATTTTGTTTGTTTTAATCCACCTTAATTAATTAGAAGGCAATTTTCTGCCTCTCAACATCTTGAATCGAAACACTTGTAGTATTTGTTCTTACCAAAATACAGAGCGACAGGCTGGTAATTCTTGGAGGTGGAGATGGATGGGTGACAGTATCTGATTTTGGAAGTTGCTGTCCCTAGAGGCAAGCCCCTGCAGTGAGTTCCCACTTAGGACAGCTGTCTTCCTTTGATGCAGAAGATGATGGAAATCATTTTAGTTTAACAAACATTTCTTGATCACCTAGTAAATGTCACAGTAGTCATTAGGGCTGTAAAAATTAATAAGGCTCAGATCCTGCCCTGCAGGGTCCTCAGTCTCAAAAGGAGGAGCAGAAGTCTTAACTCTGGAAATGTGTCTGATGTTTTTTAATTATTTTCCACTGATGAGTTAATTTGGCTTAGAAATATGATGATGAGAGAACTAATAGTGACTTAAAAAGCTGGTTTCTAGTGGTTCTTTACTTATAGTAGGTAACAAAATAGGTTTTGAGGTTGGAGAAGGAAGCAGATCTAAAGTGTTTCCTGGTCAGTGGAAGGCACTATGGTGAGGGGAACTGTGAAGGTGACAGAACCCAGTCACCTGAGGCCCAGGAGGATGGTTCTGGGTGGTCTTTGCATGGTATTAGATTGCTGTTAGGCATCATTTAACTCAGGACAATGTGCAGTTTGAGTATCTGAAAAGGATTTAAATGAGACCAGTAGAAAATCCAGCCATGTATAAAAGATTATGTTGGGCACACAATGAGAGAGAAATTTGAATGTATCATAGAGAAAAACAGAGCAGACCTCTGTAATCAACAGAGAGAAGAGAGTGGCTGAATTCCCCCAGGTTTTGCTTTACCAAAGCACAAGATGCTACAACAACTTAACCGAATCTTTATGCTTATCATATGTGAACTCTGCATTGGCCATGCGAGTCTTCTTCTATCAGGTAGTGAAAACACTGGAATATGAAAAGATTACTGGCCCCCCACCCTCCACTGCCTGTCTTCCCTTGCCAGAGTTTGTTAGAGTCCAGAGCAAGTGGTGGCCAGTCTACAACTTGCATCGGGGAGAGCAACATAAATGGAGAGCAGAGTTCTGTGTGAGGCTAGTACTTGTTACTGGGGGTTGATGAGGTATAAAGACCTGCTCTGCCCTGGAAGAGCTTACTGCCATATCTCTATAATGATAACCAAATAAAAATTCAAAATATCATAAAAATTTGAAATATCCTTTAAAGTTTAGCATCAATCCTGTAAGAATTGAGGGAAAGGGGCTTACTTAGCCTTTTTGAAGAAGTGGGCCTTGGGAAGGATTTTGAAAAGACAAACCAGAACTTACTGGGTTGGTAACTAGGAGAACACCATATACCTCTTTTTGTGTGTGATTTGTACACTAGTTCGTTACTAGTGATGTAGTACAGAGCCGTGGAAAGAGTCCAGACCTCCAAAGCTACAACATTTAAAGAATGGAGATATTCATGACTTTCTCATGTTAATCAATCATGGTTGAATTGGTAGGGTAGCTCACTCCAGGAAGTCCATCAGGTACCCACATTCCTTTCATCTTGTTCTTCCTTCTGTCATCTCTTAGGGCAGGGATCTGAAAATTATGCCCCCCCCAGGTTGGTTTTGTGAATTAGTTTCATTGGAGCACAGCCCTGTCCATTTGTTAACTTGCTGTCTATAGCTGCTTTCATGGGCAGAGTTGAGTAGTTGCAACTATAACCAAAGAACCACAAAGATGAAAAATATTTACTATCTGGGTCTTTAAGAAGAAATGTGTTGACCCCAGCTCTGGGCCATTGTCCTCATCTGTGTGGTATAGGCTGGGTTATAGCCATATTCCAGCTCACTAAAAAAGGAAGGAAAAGAACTTGAGGGCAACAATTTTCATTTAAAATGGAAGTTGTACACTCATTTCAGCTCACATTCCAGTTGGGGAACTTGGTCACATGGTTATATCTAACTGCAAGGGTGCCTGAGTTGTATAGTCTTCAGTTGGGTGCTCATATGCCAAACTTAAACCACATTAGTTTGGAATAAGGAGTGAATAAATTTTCGTGGAAAACCAACAGTGTCTGTCACATTAATGTTCAGTCGAAACGTCCTGTCTCTTCTTTCCAGGTATCAAACTACCCCCCCCCCCCATTTCCTAGTTCTTGTTTTCCTACTGCAGTGTCATTAAGCTTCTGCTTCTGGCTTTCCAGAGCTTCTCTATTTTTATTTCATATTTCTCATGTCACTAGTTCTCATATAATCTTAGACTATCAAGTTGGCTGCTTAGAACACCCTGTGCTTTACTGCAGGGTTTCTCAACTTTGGCAATTGACATTTTGGGATGGGCAGTTCCTTGTGGTTGGGGCTATCCTGTGCACTATATGATCTTAAGTAACATTCTGTCCTCTACCCAGCAGATGCCAGTAGCAAACCCTGTTGAGACGATCCACCATGCCCCTAGACATTGTCCAAAGTCTATTGGGATGGGGGAATTACTTCCAGATGAGAATATTGATTACTAATGGTTTAAAAAAAGAAGTCTTAGTCATGTAGCCCAAGACCAGGACTCTACCTGCTGCCTCTCCCTGTGTTTAATGAACCAAATCACCAATCTTTTGGTTCAAGGAGGATTTCTCCTTTATAATGATGATCCTTTCTTGATTTTATAAAGCAATGCTATTCAACTAAATTTAACTTATTTGGTATTGAGCACTTAATAAGTCTCTACCTCTATGTGTAAAGCCTTTAAACTCTGAGGAGCTCCAGGTAATTATTCCACCCAAGTAATCTCATGAATGCCAGGATCTATTGCAGAAAATCTATTTGAAAATATAAGATCTGGGCCCTAGGTTAGGAGAGACCTTGAGGGAGAGATGAGAAGCCATTTAAGTTCATCATCAAAAAGTGGGGGTAGGAGGAAAGAAACTCACTGAGAAACAATAAAAGAGGACTCACTAAGTTTCTTATTCTCATGGCAAAAAAAACACCTAGCCATGTGTTTTGTAATAGCATAATATTCTAGACTTCAAACTTCAAGATGCATAAAAGTCACCTGGAAGCTTGTTCAGAATTCAGTTTTATATACCTTACCTCCAGAGATTCCAATTCAGTTGATGGAGAGTGTACAGAAATGTACATTCTTAATAAGTATTCTAGGATATTCTGATACCAGTGATCCACAGACTTCAAATTAACAAAGACTGTCTTAGATTAACTTTACAGAAACATTTAAAATATTTTTCTTTTCCTTTAAACAATAGCTGCCAAAAGTGAGTGAGGAATTATATATAATTTTAATGGTATATTTTGTCACTTAGCCCAGGTTCTGACTGATAACAAGGGCCAACAAGGGACAAAGTACAGTTTTGTTAGTTGTGTGACAATACCTGATATCTTAGCACAGATCTTGGGTAGAAGCTGAACTGAACAATGTGCTTTAGGCTGGAGCTAAAGTCTGGCCTTTTTTCCTTCCTCCCTTAATTTCTGCCTGTTTTATCTCTTGCCTTTTCCTCCAAAATAAATGAGAGGCAGGACCCTGCTACTGCAATATAGGGCAAAGGTTACTGGCTACACAAACTGGTTACCTAGGAAAGGGAATAAGACAGAGAGAGAACAATTTGTGTTGTAAAGATAAAATTGTAACCAATGACAACAGATTTCAAAGAGTGATAAGGAAAATGTTTTTTTTTTGTTTGTTTTATTGCAAGTATAATAAAAGACTAATGAGTTAAGTTTAACCAGAGCTGACTAGTCAAGGCCCCCTAGCTTATGGCGAAGACAGTACTTGGGGCCATTTAGGCTCCTCTTGACACGAGAGAGGAGATGGTTAAAAGGTCTGAGCCAGCGGGAGATCACATCCTCAACATAAGGCCAGTGTAGAGAAAGGAGCATTTTATTACACCGGTGGGCTGTTACACCGGCGGGCTGGGGGGGTACAGCTTCCCCAAATCCTCAGCCCTGAGCCTTCTTTGTTGCCCGCTTTTAAAGGCACAGAAAAAAAAAAAAAACTACATTCTTGGTGCCGCTTTTGGCACTGTTAAGGTGGGCGGATACAAAGAAGGGGGGGAGAGGAACAGGGCAACTATTAATCTCTTTTTTTTCATGATTTCTCTGAGTTTCCCAAGGCCATCCTCAACCCCTTATCTTTACAGTTTTCTTTGGGTGTCTCAAGGCCCTTATGTTTACAGAAAAGAAACTGCCAGGGTGTGTACATGCAGTAACTGAGGGTCAGAATGGAGTTTAATTTTGTTAAAACATTATTAACCCTTTCAGTGGTCAGGCCTCCTGTCCCAAGTTGGAGAACAATCTTGTTCCTCTTATCATCATGGCACCAGAATCCAGAAAATGAAAGAAAAAGGCCATGCTTTGCAAGGGAATTCATCTTGAGTATAGCAGTCCTGATGCATGAGTGTCAGGCTTTCACCAGCAAGATCAGTCTCTTCCTCTGGACAGTGCAAGTAAGAGGATGGGGAAGGGGTCTCAACTGTGGACAAGGGTTGGATCCTCTGCAGACCAAGTCTAAAATGAGGCACTGGGGATTCAAACACTGACCGTCAGCTCATTGTCCTTGCTTCTCTTTCTTCCCTTTGTTTCTCCTGCCTTTTTGTTCCTTCCTCCTTCTTTCCCTGTTTCTTTCCTTTCTTTTTTTTTAATTAAAAAAATTTTTTTCTTTATTGATTTTAGAGAACGAAAGGGAAAGAGAGAGAGAGATAGAAACATCGATGAGAGAGAACATCGATTGGCCACCTCCTGCATGCCCCCCACTGCAGATTTGGCCCACAACCTGGGCATGTGCCCTGACTGGGAATCAAACTGGTGACCTCTTGGTGCATGGGTCAATGCTCAACCACTGAGCTGTTTCTTTCCTTGCAAAAATCCAAATCAAATTCTTTGTAAAGATCAACCTTAAGACAAAATCAAGGAAGGTGTATTGTTTATGTCTCCCACTTTCCATAAGTTCTGATAAAGCCCCTTCATTCCAACACTTAAATACTCTGTCTGTTATAGCACCTGGTACTGAGCTGAGCACATAGTAGAATCTTGTTAAGTCATGAGGTCAGATGCAGGGCTCCTGGGTGCTCTTCCCAGATGGGTAAAGGCTCCCCCAAGATGAAACATTTGTCATCTGAGGGGAATACTCACTGTGTCTTCTCTGTCCCATGCTTTAACTTGCTTTGACCACAGACCTGCCATCAGAGGGTTTTTTTTTTCATCTGATTTCCCTGATTCTAGTATTTTTAAAGGTTTGCCATGTTCTGACAGTGATCACAGACCTAATTCCAACTCTGCCTCATCCTCCCTGTGATGAGCCAGCTTTCCCCTCTCATCACTACCTCCTTAGCCTCCGGACCTGGCTTGATGCTTACATTTCTGGGCTGAGCGCTGACCTGCTCTTCCCTGGCTACCGGCTGAAATAAGACACTTCTGACTGATTGATATGGGGGTACTGTCTCTCCTTAAGACCAGGAATATACATTAGTTTGCTAGAGCTGTCTTAATAAAGTACCACAAATTGGGTGGCAGAAATTTATCATCTCACAGTTCTGGAGACCAGAAGTCTAAGATCAAGGGGTCATCAGTGCTGGTTCCTTCTCAGGACAGTAGGGAGAATGTTTTCCATCACTCTCTCCCAGCTTTTGGTGGTTTGCTGGCAATCTTTGGTATAGATGTGCCACCAGATCTCCCTGTGTGGGTCTGGGTCCAAATTTCCCCTTTTCATAAGGACACCAGTCAGCTGGATTGGAGGCAACTGCATGCTGGTGTGATCTCATCTTAACTGATTAAATTCTGTAATGACCCTCTTTCCAAAGAAGGTCACATTCTCAGGTGCTAGTGGTTAGGACTTCAACATCTTTATGGGGGGTGGAGGGGGCACAATTCAACCTATGAGAGATTGGTGACTTTCCTATTGCTTGTATCTAATAGGCCCTTACTAGAGCTGAGACTATTGTGAAGCAAGTGACACACTCATATAGCGAGCGAGCTAAATTTAGAGGTGCAAAAAATAGCTCAGCAATCATGAAAAATTATATTTTGATAATGTATATTTGAAAACCAAAATTAATTTAAAAATCTGTGATGAACAAACCTCAAAATGTAAAACAAAGGCAGTATCTGCCCCACACTTGCCCCCTCCTGGCACTTGCTCAGCGGCCATGCTGCCCTCCACAGACGGAGCCTTGCCTTTTTCACCCCCGAGTATGGTTTCACTACATTTAGAACACAATGGAAGACACTTATTTTGGATTTTGGAATTCAGAAGGCTCATTTAATACTAGGATTGAAACTTATTAATTTTCTACTTCAGTAATTCTCTGCCAAGTACTTTCCAGTTCTTTTAAATTATGTGCTTAATTAGAATACCTTGATTTCTCAGACTCAAACGCTTCCTAGAGAGAGGTCTTTCTGCTTCAGTTTGATGCCATTTGGTGCCGTAGATGTTCCCTAGTCTTTGTTTTGTTTTCTTTAAAGACCAGACGGTGGTACACTTCATTGAGCAGTGCAGGTCCACAACAGCTCTGTCGGTCTGCTTTCCCTGCCGGCCTCCTCAGGGTAGGCTGGATCTCTCAGGCTGTGCATTCCTCATTTCTAGGGTAAAGGAAATCTGGGGCAGGATTATGAATTATCATTTTCCCCAGGACTTGTAGAACTCACCCACACAAGTTGGAAACTAGAGAAACCACCTCAATTACTGAAAGAGATTAATATTGAGCTTTTTTCATGGGAAGACTAGGTTGAGTCATTTTGCCAAAGTAATAGAGAAAAAAGGATAACAATAGCAGGTAGGCGTGTGTTATGGTAAGAGCAAGATCACCCGTTTGCCGACTACACAGTGTATGGCTTGCCTTCTCTATGGTGAATTGGACAGGTGAAGTGGGACGTGGCCATTCCTTATCTTGGCCCTAGTCTCTTCCAGCCTCCTTCTGGAACCCTGCTTCTCTTTCCATCACCTGTCTGACCCCAACTTAATGCTGACTTAACTTTTCATAACACACCCCCCCCCAAGCACACACATTTACATACCTACAACAAATTCACTTGCCAGCCACCTAATTGAGTAGCTGAGAATACTTCTTTAAGCCCTTGATTTCTTTTGTGAACTGCAAATATTGACTAGGCTGGTCTCCACAGTTATATTGAGGGGGAAGGTGTTCCCTTCAGTGGATTTCTTTTATTGATGTTCTAATCTTTTTATATGTCATTTACTAATACCCTAAACTTACAGCTTCTAGGGAAATGACACCTCTCTCAATGAGTTAATGTGCATGAGACAGCACAGTCCTTGGCACCTGGTTGGAGTTTAATAAATCATAGTTCTAGATTACATATCCAATAAAGAAAATCTAGGAGTCACTGTCTTAAGAACAAGCAAGTTTTGCAGGGCCAACATCTGAGCAAATGTGCTGAATTTCAAAATCAAGAAGACCAACATCCAGGATGTGGCAGAGCAGGCAGTCAGGGTTTCTCAGAGCTAATTGCAGCTCTGCTACTGGGGGACTAGTTAACAAGTAACCTAACTTCTTCAGGTCTGGACTTCCTCATGTGTAAAATGAGAGGACTGGCACAAATGGTGGCTGAGAACTCTTCCAGATTTAAGTCTGTGACACTTAGATTGTCCCTGCTCCTGGATGAAGGGACACACCAGGAGAATTTGCTTCCTCCACAAGTCAGCAAATTGGAATGAGAGCGCCTGTGATTCTCTGTAAAGGTTGGTGCTGCTGACAGTCACAATTCTTGTGAACTCAATAAACTGTGCAATATACTGCAAACAGCTGCCTCTCGGGAATGGTGTTTAAGTCACTCCATTGAGAAACCAGGGGATAAGAAATAATCATAAAATGCTTTCAGGGAGACATAAGCTGACAGAAAGAGAAGCCATGCTCTTTATAGAATCAAAAGCTGTTGCACATTGATTTGTGCATGTTCTGCCTAAAGTGAGTATCTTTACTTTTTAGGCTTTCCTTTCCTTTTCTTAAAAGACTGGGAAAATAGTAAAGAAATAGATTTCTTTAGAAGTCAAAGAGAAAGATTTCATTATATTTTGGGTTTATTTTTCTCCAAACACGACCTTCTAACATGCTTTGATGAATCTCAATTTTCTCCTCTTATTAATGGATCCCTTAGCTTCTCTGTCATTACTGTCTACAAGAAAGGGAAAAATACAAAGGAAAATTAAGTAGTGATGGCAGCATGTCTGTGCGTTCCCTTCAGCTATGTGCACACTGTGGCCCAATTTGCAAGCACTCATGGGTTTGCTGAGGAGACCCTTATCTGTCTCTTCCCATTAGTTTCCTTGGAAGCAGGACTGGTTGGGAGAAATTAGCTTGGTAGTACATCTGTGGAAAATTATTAAACTAACAGAGAGACAAATGGCTTGGGAGAGAATAAAGTTAGCAACTCTGGAAACCTCCATAGCAGTTCATCATGTTGGGTCTTCTCCCTTGATTACTATCCTAGATCCTAAATGAGAATCCAAATTGCAGCAAACTTTTTACTTTTCTCACCTCCCTTTTTATAAACTCATTATTATTTTGTCAACAAGATCTCACCTTACATGCCTCATCTTATTCCATTTCTTTCCTCTTTGTGCCATCACCCAAACACATACACATTCTCTCATGTATAACTCATGCACACACACACACATACTCCTGTGCATTTCCTCACACTCCAATATACATACACTCTCACACTCATATGCACACACTCTCACGTGTGAACATACATACACATATGCACACATTCATGAGACTCCTAGTTTAGTACCGTCTGTGTCTGGGCTCTGGTGATAAGGCCACTCTTTGAATTTCTTCCCACTTTGGAAATAGCTGGAACTATGTTCACTCCTGAATGCTGAGAGTTCATGTTTGTAAGTGTAACTGGTTTATTAAATGGTTTGAATTTGGTAAGAAATACATAAAGGGGTTTTATTTTTCTTCAAACACAACCTTCCAACATGCTTTGTTGAATCTCCATTTTCTTCTCTAATTCTCAGTTATTGTCAGGTATCGACAGATGCAGTCCAAGCCAGAGTAAAACAAGGTATATTATCAGATTTAGGGTTTATGTCATGATTAGGAACCCCCCTTTCCTAAGAGCTGTCCAAACACACAGGGTCTGGAGAGAATAGGGGGAGTGGTTCACTTTTTCATTTATTTTATCTTCTTCTTCTAGCCCCTGTGTAGTTGAGATGAAGGGGGAGGTGTGATTAAAGAAAAAGGGCCAACAACTTTATTTAGCTGTTGCTGTTGGAGTTCTCTCCTGGCTGTTGATAGCTCTGATGTAGAGGCATCAGAGGGCTGACTCTGGAAGGGATGCAGGTGGTTGCCTTGGGAACAATGTGTTTCTTCCCCCAGCACAGTCTCCTGATGTGGGCTGATGTCTTCTGACTGTACCTCCCAGCTCCTACACCCTCTGGCACACCCACAGCAAGAAAGCCTCCTGGATGTTGTCCTGGGAAGCCTGCTCTAAACTGAGTGCATTCTGCAATGTTCATAGGCAGCTCACACATTCTGGCCATGTCAAATGATGGGTGTGACCCTCATTGTTGCTGTCCCACTGGCCATCCTGCTGTCCCTCTCTGAAAGGCATTAAGGGCAGATCAGCAAGTCTGCTGCATCAGAGGTTGTTCATCTAAGGAATGCCTACTGGTAACTGTTCTTGCATTCACTTTTATTTTCACAAGTGAGCCTTTTGGAGCACCCCTGTTCCTGGTTTTTAGAGGGAGTATCTGTGCTATGCAGTATTGTAAGACAGCCCAACATCCTGCCCCTGGTGTGTACATCCTGCATCAACCCTGAAATTGTGAGTATAATAGGTTTTACTCTCATGATAAGGTTGTGTCATATGGCACAGTTTATTTTAAGAAAGGGAGATTATTGGGCTGGGCCTGACCTAATCGAGAGGGTGCTTAAAAGGTACTGGGCTTTCCTGGAAAGAGACTTGAAACGTAAGAGGGATTGGACATTGGAGCTCTGTTGCTGGCTTTGAAGATGAGGAATCCACCTGGCAAGGAATGTGGGCAGCCTCTCAGAACAGCTCCCAGATGACAGTCAACAGGTAAACAGCTGCAAGGAATTGAGTTCTGCCACAACCAGATGAGCTTGGAAGAGAACGCAGAGCCCATGCTGTGCCTGGGCTTCTGATCTACAGAACTGTGAGCTAATGAACATCTGTGGTTTTAAGCCACTAAGTTTGTGGTGATTTGTTACAAAGCAATGGGAATCAAGTTCATTGCTGCTTTACCTGCTAGCAGGGAAGAGGGAGAACGTATTCCGGTACTCATCATCTAAGTCAGCAGATCCCAGTTCCAACTAGTTATTTTGCAAGTACAGAATAGAGGCAGGTGGTGGGTTGATGTTAGCAGGGTCAAATAGCTCTGGGAAAATGTCTGGCTGCCATTGGGATCAGTTCTCTTTAGAATGTAGGGACATTTAGTAGTGCTATTTTCAACTCTGGATTTTAGCTGCAATTCTCAGGCAACGGAAAAAAGTTCTGATCAACATCCTGCTACCTAAAGAAAAGTCAGTGGCCCTAATATCTTTGTTCCTTTGCAGCCATTATGTTGAATAAGTGCAAGTCCAGATTGCAATTATTAAGCAATTTTATTTTTGTCTCCCATTGCTCTTTCTTCTGTGGAGCTAATTAGTCTCTTGACCGTTGCTTTTATGGTTACATTCAGGTAATAAAAGGTCTTCTAATCAGTAATTCAGAATAATAGTCCAAATACAGAGTAATAGTCCAAACCTTCAAGTTTATTCAAGGTTACAGATGCACCTCTTTCCCAGCTATTGTCTGCTGGTTATTTGCAGGAGGGTGGGGGGAGTAGCTGGCTTCTTGGTTTTTCTCCAACTTGCTTTGAGCCACCAGCTCCTTTACCCCACACCAAGGTTTCTTACCTCTGTGAGGTTAGAACAGAGAGGAGAAGGAAAGGAATATTCCAGACTTAACTTTACTTCAGGTAAAGGACCCCCAATATAGAAGTGTGCCCCTAAAGATGTCACAAAGACCCCAATGAGAGTCATCTGTGAGCTCTGCCAAGCCTTGAGCATGAGCAGCCAGCCCAAGGCAGATGTGGAACATTTTCTCCCCACTTGTCTTGTTTTTATTCACTTGACCCTGGCTCCCCACCTTTTCCTCATTCCTGTCTTACATGTTGCCTAATTTATTTCATCTTCCCCCTCAAGTGTGAGTGTCTCTCAACCTCTGCCTTTGACTTTCTCTTTTTGTTTTTCTCTAATCTGGCCATAGTTGATCATTCACTTTCAGGGCTGCAGCTCTGACTCCCATGTCATGACTTCCTCATCTGCATGTCTAGCCCTCTCCATTCTCTGAGCTCGAATTCTGCATCCCTGACTATCTGTTGGGAATCTTGTCCTGAAGGTATATATAGTCTTGCAGTTTCCCATGTCTCAGAGTAAAGTCATCCCTCCCCTGCCCCTAGTCCACCTCTCTCTGATGTTCTTGTTTTCTTAACTGCACCATCCAAACAGGCTGTCATCTTCTGTTCCTCTTTCCTCCTTGCTCTCTACATCAAATCCATTGCCAAGTCCTTGAATTTGCCCTTTTATTTTAAACTTATCTTTATTGTTGAATGTATTACAGATGTTCCTCATTTTTCCCCCATTGCTCCCCTCCTCCCCATTCCCGCCCCCCTCCTGCCTTTCCTCACACTGTTGTCTGTGTCCATTGGTTATGCATATATACATATGAGTTCTTTGGTTTATTTCTTCCCACCCCTCAACCCCCCTTCCCTTTGAGGTTTGTCAGTCTAACAACCAATTTGTACTTCTTAATGCCTTCACCTTTTTCACCCATTCCCCCAACCCCCCCCCCACCTGGCAACCAACAAAATGTTCTCTGTATCTATGAGAATGCTTCTGTTCTGCCTGTTCATTTTGTTTGTAGATTCAATTGTTGATAGATATGTATTCATTGCCATTTTTTTTGTTCATATTTTTTATCTTTTTCTTCAAGAAGACCCTTCAACATTTCATATAATAATGGTTTGGTGGTGATGAACTCCTTTAGCTTTTCCTTGTCTGGGAAACTCTTTATATGGCCATCGATTCTAAATGATAGCTTTGCAGGATAGAGTAATCTTGGTTGTAGGTTCTTGCTTTTCATCACTCTGAATATTTTTTGCCACTCCCTTCTGGCCTGCAAAGTTTCTTTTGAGAAATCAGTTGACAGTCTTATGGGAACTCCCTTGTAGGTAACTAACTGCTTTTCTCTTGCTACTTTTAAAATTCTCTCTTTGTCTTGAACCTTTTTCATTTTGATGATGATGTGTCTTGGTGTGGGCCTCTTGGGGTTCATCTTGTTTGGGACTCTCTGTGCTTCCTGGACTTGTATGTCTGTTTCCTTCACCAAGTTAGGGAAGTTTTCTGCCATTATTGTTTCAAATAGGTTTTCAATTTCTTGTTCTCTCTCTTTTCCTTCTGGCACCCCCAAGATGCGAATGTCAGCATGCTTGAAGTTGTCCCAGATGCTCCTTGCACTATCTTCATTTTTGTGGATTCTTTTTTCTTTTTGTCGTTCTGATTGGGTGTTTTTTGCTTCCTTATATTCCGAATCGATGGTTTGCTTCTTGGCCTTACCTAATCTACTATTGAATCTGTGTAAATTATTCTTTATTTCAGTTAGTGCCCCCTTCATTTCTGACTGCTCCTTTTTTATGCTCTTGAGGCCCTCACTTAGTTCACTGAGGTTCTCACTAAGTCCACTGAGCATCCTTATAAGCAGTGTTTTGAACTCAGCATCTGTTAGGTTGCTTATCTCCATTTCGCTTAGTTCTTTTCCTGGAGTTTGGTTCTGTTCTTTCATTTGGGACCTGTTTCTTTGTCTCCTCATTTTGGCTGTCTCCCTGTGTTTGTTTCTATGTATTACTTAACGAGATGTGTGGGGCTAGCTGAGACCAGATGCTGCTTGTTTGAAAGAATTTAGGAAAACCTGAAGCAGGATCCAAGACAGGCCAATCCTATGATAAAGCAACTGGCAACAGCTTGGGTGGGCCTGAAAGTTTGGTGGGGCGGGGCCTCAGGGAATCACCAGGGTGGGGCAAACAGTGTGAGCCAGGTTGCTGGAGTCCCAGATATGGTGGCTGTCTGCCACCCCAGGGAAGGGCTCACCAAAGGAACAAAGGCTTCTGATAGCACGTTTGTCCAGGAGAAAGCTGCCTCTCCAGCCCTCGCTCCAATGCCAAACAACTCAGTTCTTCCCCATATGACTCTGGTGCCTTTCAAGCTGCCTCCCTGACGCTGGAGCCTGGAGGGTGCGATTCCGAGTAAGTTCATGCGGGGGCCCTTTAGGAGGAGCTGCTTGGGGCTCCAGCCGCCTCAGCCTCAGTTCCCGCTGTTTTTTCCAGCCAGAAGTGATGGAGACATCTCCTCCTGGCACTGGAACCCTGAGCTGGGCGCCTGGTGTGGGACGGGAACCCCCTCAGTCCTCAGGGAGGACCTTCCCAGCCGAGGTATCCTCCTAATTTTTATCCACCACATGTGGTTCATAGTAGTAGGACTTCCATGCAGCTTGATTTCAGGCAGTTTTGAATGATGGTTGTTCTGTCGTTTAGTTGTAACTTTGATGTGGTTGTGGGAAGACGCGATACCGCGTTTACCTACACTGCCATCTTGACCGGAAGTCCGAATTCTGCCTTTATAAAAGCATTTGTATAGGATCTCTTTTCCATCACAGCTGCTTCTTCCCTAGTTCCATCAACTTGAGCTAAAAACTGTTGTCATTTTGAAGAATATTTTTCCAGCCTTCTTTTCTGTCCTTATTAAATAACTAAGTAAATAAATATTTTACATATATTTTCATAGAATAAGATAAAATTTTCACATTATTCTATAAACTCATTTTTTTTCACTTAACAATGTGTTGTGAAGTTTTTAAAATGCACAATATTTTGCAGATATAATGGCAGTTAAGGATTTGGGGTTTTGTCTTCTGTTGTTCAGACAGAGCCCTCATTACCTTTTCCCCCTCTTCAGTGAATTCCTAAATTCCATGGAAAAAAAAGGAAAAGAAAATTGTGCTTCACATAGGGCATATCCTGTCCATGGTGCACCACATGCATTAGGAACAGGGTGCAGTGTGAGGTGGACGTGGACATTGCCTGGCTTAGAATGAGCTCAAAGGGCCACTCCCTAAAGGGCTGCGCAACCTTGATGAAGACCCCTTTTCTTCTTCCTCTTCACTCTGGGGACGCACTCCATGATGAATGGCAAACTGTCCCTCTCTGGAGTTTTCCCAGGAAGCAGGACTTTCAAGGCTAAAATAGGACAGTCCCAGCAAACCAGGACAGTTGGTTACCCTATACAGTGGGTCTCACCCTGGGTTTATTGATTCCAGAAGCTTCTAAACTACCATCTCACCCCTGCAGAAAACATCAGTGTGGTGTCTGAGAGATTTATATTTTCTGGCCAGAATCCTTTGATGTGTAAGAAAAGTAAATGTCAACCATTTTTATGCTTCTGTTATTTTGGATTCTCTGTCACTAGCAGCCAAACCTAATTCTTACTGATAGGACTGTATAAAAGTAATGCTAATTAAACTCACTTGCAAAAACTCACCCATTTTATTCTTAATTACTGTGATGTGAAATAATAAAGTATGTACCCCAAAGTACCAATGCAAGTTTTGTTTGATTACAGCACTAAACTCAGTTTGTACATATGCTTGGCTTCTTTTAATAGTCTGTTGATTACATAGTAGAGCCATCCTCTGAAAACTTACAAAATATGGGCAGGCATATATTTCTTCTAACATGTGAATGATGCCCAGGGCACTGGCCTGCTATTAAATTGGAGTAAGTAGTGGAATCTCTTTGGAACACAGTCTGGGAGTCAGCATTAACATACATCTCATGGCCAAAGTGCATTTTATTAAGCCTTTTTTTGGTATGAAGTTGTTTCTAGAGACATGGTGTGACCCTTGGCATATCTGCGTCTGTGAAATAATAAGCCATTCTTTAAATCAAGATTTTGCTGCATTACAAATGCATGGAGAATATTATCAAAAGTATTATTCTAGTGCTGGTCTGCTTCCTTTTTTTCTCTTACATAATCTTCTTTAGGCATTCAAAGGGTCTACTCATTCCAGGACATGACTATCGGTAATTTGCTGAGAGCCTCTGAACATACCCCAAACCTGCTTAGGACATCTGCCTGGAACTTAAATCACTTTAAGTGGAGAAATTATGCTAATGTTTTGTGCTAGGAAACAAAACAAAATGTGAATCTTGGTATTCCACACACAACTTTTAATGGTGGAAATGAATTATGCTGCAGATATACAAAAGAAATATAAATCCATCTTATTTCATGAGGAAATTGATACTTTTATTTAGAAAATTTATATTTCTGCCCCCCACTGGAGTGGCTCAGTGGATTGAGTGTCCTCCCATGGACTGAGAGGTTCCAGTTCGATCCCCGGTCAGGGAACATGCCCAGGTTGCAGACTTGATCCCCTGAAGGGGGCATGCAGGAGGCAGCTGATCGGTGTTTCTCTCTCACATCGATGTTTCTATCTATCTCTCCCTTCCTCTCTTTCTAAAAAATCAATAAAAACATTTTTAAAAAAGAAAATTTATATTTCTGAATGTTTCCTTCATGCATTACATATGCATTTCAAATGTAACTCTGTTAATAGTCTATGCCTTAAATATAAATCAGGGTGAAAGTGGGGCTTGGGCCCCTGTGAAGAAAAAAAAGAAGAGAATTTATTTAATGATAAGATCAATCAAAGAGCATAACAAATACTTTTTTTTTTTTGCACAAGCAGGGAAATTCTGATATGCTGAAGGATTCTAAATAGAGAAATATTCCCTGAAATTACTTTTGCATAACACTTATATCCCTATGACTTTAAAATGGAAAATCTAAGTGGGATTTTCATATAACAGACCATCATCCACAATATATCAGTTATGAATGTACACAGTCTTTTAAATATGCTTTCCTATTTGTACATTTCACATTAAATGCTATTTGCTATGCACATAGGATAAACTGGTGAGTTGAGGTTATTTTCTAGAGGCAAGGTGGAGAATTCTAGCTAAGACAATGCAAAGCAACTATGAAGTCCTATAGTGGGACTCATGTTGCTGAGAGAGGTTTGGTTTTGAACTAAATAGGCAGAGTTGCCTATCCCCATTTACTCGCAGGCCTAAGGAAAGGTTACTGACACTATGATTCACCTATGTTTATTATCGATCAACTCTATGCAATCTGTTTTCCCAGGAAATAGCTGGGGAACTGTGGGAACTGTCCATCTCTGGCTGCCGACTATCTATCTTGATCTGAGGAGTTAAAACACAAATCAATGTCTTTTAACAAAAAAGATACCTGTCCTTGCTAATTTAATGCTCTTGGTCTTCTGTACTATTAGCCCTTTTTTGAATTTCAATCTCCTGACATGAAATACCATAAACTGAGCTAAATAAATAAAATATTCGAAAAGCGTGTGTCCTCAAAATTGCATGTTCTTTCTTTCTAGAAAGACATTTGGTAATTAATTACTTCTTTACATTGCCAGACAGTCAGGGGAAGGCCTGGGTGGGGGCTCAACAGGTTGTTCCTGGCTTTTCCAGACTGTAAGCTTTTATTAGAGTCCTAATTATATGCATGGCCAGGAGACCAGGTCCATGGGTAAAACTCCAGCCCTGTGGTGTCAGACTCTGAGACTGCTTAGGGTAGCTGTTAGCTCCTCTACAAAATAATGATTCAGAGAGACTGTGAACTGCTAGCTGAGTCCTTTGTCATTGTGAATAAGCATCATGTTCTCCCTCCATGCCAGGTAGCATGATTATGATTATTAACTTCTAGCTGGGAAAGGATGGTGCTGAGGACGTTTCAATTTTGCTCTTACAGAGGGCACCCCCGTGTGACAATGAGCTCATTCTTCCAGGGGTGGCCTATCTTAGCACTTGTTTCCTGATCGTGATTCATGATCCCGAATACCTGTGACACTGTGACTCCTGCTGGCAGGATTTCTCTACTCGGCTAATTTAGAATGCAGAGTTTCATCTTGAGACAAAGTACAGCACTTGTCCTTTACTCACCCTCTCAAGGGTGACTGCAGTGGGGCAGGCCAGCAGGCTTCCATGACTAGAGCTTGTTTGCACAGCTCCTATATTTATCCAAAGAAGAATATAAAATGTGCAACACCCTCTAACCCCCACCCTCTTCCACCAAAGATCTATCAGCAAAAGTGAACTTCATAATACCTTTAGAAAGATCTTCAATTGTTGTGTTTTGTTTGTGGTTTTTCATTTCCTGAGACTTTGTGAAAGTTTGGCCTAGCTTACTTTTTTCCTTTTTAATATATTTTATTGCAAGGAGAGGTGATGCTCTTGTCACTACGCAACATAAATAGAGAAGAGTGCCCATGGTTGTTTATTATATAAACAGTGAAATAATGAAGACAAAGAACTAAAATCCTGACCTTTCTCCATTTCTTCATAAACCACCCAGAAATGGCAGCACAGTGTCTGCATGTGTTAATATAATGGGAGAGACACCATTCACACTCACAAACTTGACCTTCATAAGCAGAGTTGTATGAAAATGACCAACATAATTTTTATCAGTAGGTTGGAGGCACAACATATATGTAATTTCTACTTTTTCCTCCACTCATCTACTGATGAGTACGTAGTCTGCTGCCAAATCTTGGCTATTGTAAATAACACTGCAGTGAACATGGGATACATATATTCTTTTCAATTCTTGTTTCAGTTTTCTTTGGATATATTCCCAGAAGTGGAATTGCTGGGTCAAAAGGTAGTTCCATTTTTAATTTATTGAAGTAACTGCATGCTGTTTTCCACAGTGATTGCACCAGTCTTCATTCTTACCAACAGTTCACAGGTCTTCTCTTTTCTCAACATCCTCACCAACACTTTTTGTTTGTTGATTTATTGATGGTAGCCATTCTGACAAGTGTGAGGTGATAAATCATTGTGGTTTTAATTTGCATTTCTCTTTTATTACTAACAATGAGCATCTTTTCATTTGTCTATTGGCCACCTATATGTCCTCTTTAGAAAAGTATCTATACTAGTTCTTTGCCCATTTCTTAATTGGATTGTTTGTTTTTTGTATGTTCAGTTTTATAAATTCCTTATAAATTTTGAATATTAAGTTCTTATAAAATGTATCAGCAAATATGTTCTCCCAAAGAGTGGGTTGTCTTTTCATTTTGTTGATGGTTTCATTTGCAGTGCAAAAACTTTTTATTTTTTATTTTTTCTCCAATTATTATTAATTTATTTTTGTTACAGATGTTTCTCCTTTTCCCCCCTAGACACCATCCTCCCCATCCCACTCCCAACCCCCCTAACATTGTTGTCTATGTCCATTGGTTATGCATATAAGTTCTTTGGTTCATCTCATCCATCCTCCCCGCTCCCCTACTCTGAGGTTTGTCAGTCTGAACCTTACTCCTTTCTATGTCTTTGGGTCTATTTCGTTTATCAGACCACTTTGTTCATTATATTCCACAAATAAGTGAGATCATGTGGTATTTGTCTTTTTCTGATTGGCTTATTTCGCTTAGCGTAATACTCTCGAGGTCCCTCCATGTTGTCTCAAAGGATGAGGGATCTTTCTTTCTTACCGCTGCATAGTATTCCATTGTATATATGTACCACAGCTTTTTTATCCACTCATCTATTGATAGACACTTGGGCTGTTTCCAGATCTTAGCTATTGTAAATAGTGCTGCTATGAACATAGGGGTACATATATTCTTTCTGATTGGTGTTTCAGGCTTCTTAGGGTATATTTCCAGAAGTGGGATCACTGGGTCAAATGGCAATTCAATTTTTAATTTTTTGAGGTAATACCATAGTGTTTTCCATAGTGGCTGCACCAGTCTGCATTCCCACCAGCAGTGTACTAGAGTCCCCTTTTCTCCACACCCTCACCAGCACTTGTTGTTTGATGATTTGTTGATGGCAGCCATTCTGGTAGGTGTGAGGTGATACCTCATTGTTTTTTTTGTGTGTTTTTTTTTTTATCCTCACTCGAGGACATTTTTTCATTTTCTGTTCAGATAGAGTGGGAGGGAAAGAGAGAGAGAGAAACATCGACGTGAAAGGGACACATCGAGTGGCTGCCACCCGCTCGACCAACCAGGGCCGGGGACAAACTGCAACAGAGGTACATGCCCTTAGCGGGAACCGAACCCGGGTCTCTCTGGACCTCATGCCAACGCTCTAACTGCTGAGCCAAACCGGCCAGGGCCTCATTGTTGTTTTAATTTGCATCTCTCTGATGATTAGTGACATTGAGCATTTCTTCATATGTCTCTTGGCCATTTGTATGTCAAGTTTGGAGAGGTGTCTATTTAGGTCCTTGGCCCATTTTCTTATTGGGTTCTTTGTCTTCCTTTTGTTGAGTTGTATGAGCACTCTATATACTTTGGAAATTAATCCCTTATCTGATGTATCATTGGCAATTATGCTCTCCCATACAGTGCGTTCCCTTTCCATTTTGATGGTTGTTTCTTTGCTATGCAGAAGTTTTTCAGTTTGATGTAGTCCCATGTGTTCATTTTTTCCTTTTTTTTCTGTTGCCTTAGGTGATGTATCAGTGAAAATTCTGCTGCATGTGATGTCTGAAATTTTGTTGCCTACATTTTCTTCTAGGATTTTTATGGATTCATGAGTCACATTTAAGTCCTTAATCCATTTTGAGCTTATTCTTGTGTATGGTGTAAGTTGATGGTCTAGTTCATTTTTCTGCATGTAGCTGTCCAATTTTCCCAACACCATTTATTAAAGAGGCTGTCTTTACTCCATTGTATGCTCTTGTCACCTTTGTCAAATATTAATTGAGCATAATGTTTTGGGTTAATTTCTGGGTTCTCCGTTCTCTTCCATAGATCTGCCTGTTCTTGTGCCAGTACCAGGTTGTTTTGATTACAGTAGCTTTGTACTATAACCTGATATCTGGTATTGTGATCCCTCCTACTTTGTTCTTCATTTTCAAGATTGCTGTGGCTATTTGGTGTCTTTTTTTGGTTCCATATGAACTTTTGAAGTATTTGTTTTAGTTCTGTAAAATATGTTGTTGGTATTTTGATGGGGATTGCATTGACTCTATGGATTGCTTTGGATAGTATGGATATTTTAATGTTGTTAATTCTTCTAATCCATGAACAAGGTATGTGCTTCCACTTTTTTATATCTTCTTCTATTTCTTTTTTCAGTGTCCTATAGTTTTCTGCAAATAGGTCCTTTACTTCTTTGGTTAAGTTTATTCCTAAGTATCTTAATTTTTTTGCTGCAATGGTAAATGGGATTGCTTTTTTAGTTTCTCTTTCTGTGAGTTCATCATTGGTGTATAAGAATGCCTTGGATTTCTTGATGTTAATTTTGTGTACTGCTACCTTGCCAAATTAGTTTATTAAATCTAGCAGATTTTTGATGGAGTCTTTAAGGTTTTCTATGTATCACATCATTTCATCTGCGAATAATGACAGTTTCACTTCCTCTTTTCCTATTTGGATCCCTTTTAGTTTTCTTCCTGTCTGATTGCTGTGGCTAAGACTTCCAGTATTATGTTAAATAAGAGTGGCGAAAGTGGGCATCCCTGTCTTGTTCCTGTTCTTAAGGGAAATGCTTTTAGTTTTTGCCCATTGAGTATGATGTTGGCTGTAGTTGTTTCATGTATGGCCTTTATTATGTCGAGATATGATACCTCTATTCCCACAGTGCGAAGCATTTTTATCAGAAATGGGTGCTGGATTTTGTCAAATGCTTTTTTAGCGTCTATTGATATGATCATATGATTTTTATCTTTTCTTTTGTTTATGTGGTGTATCACATTTATTAATTTGCGAATATTGTACCAGCCTTGCTGGTACATCCCTTGCTTGTATCATCCCTGGGATGAACCCCACTTGGTCATGGTGAATAATTTTTTTAATGTATTGCTGGATCTGATTTGCTAGTATTTTGTTCAGGATTTTGGCATCTATGTTCATCAGGAATATTGGCCTGTAGTTTTCTTTCTTTGTAGTGTCTTTATCTTGTTTTGGAATTAGAATTACGCTGGCCTCATAAAATGAGTATGGAAGTCTTCCTTGTTCTTGAATTTTTGGGAATAGTTTGAGGAGATTGAGTATTAGTTCTTCTTTGAATGTTCGGTAAAACTCCCCAGTCAAGCCGTCCAGGCCTGGGCTTTTGTTTGCTGGGAGAGTCTTGATTACATCTTCAGTTTCCTTAGTTATTATTGGTCTGTTTAAGTTTTCTGTCTCTTCCCAATTCAGTTTTGGGAGACCATGTGTTTCTAGAAATTTGTCCATTTCGCTTAGATTGATCAATTTGTTGCCATATAATTGTTCATAGTTTTTGTTAACAACTCTTTGTATTTCTGTGGTGTCAGTTATTACTTCTCCTCTTTTATTTCTGATTTTGTTTATTTGGGTCCTCTCTCTTTGTTCTTGGTGAGTCCAGCTAAGGGTCCACCAATCTTGTTTATCTTTTCAAAGAACCAGCTCTTGGTTTCATTAGTCCTTTGAATTGTTTTTTTTTGTTGTTGTTGTTGTTGTTATTCTCCATGTCATTTATTTCTGCTCTGATCTTTACTATTTTCTTCCCTCTACTTGCTCTGGGGTTTTCTTTTTGTTTGCTTTCTAGTTCTTTAAGTTGTGAGGTTAGGTAGTCAATTAGAAAGTTTTCTTGTTTCTTGAGGTAGGCCTGTAGTGCTATGAACTTCCCTCTCAGAACTGCTTTGGCTGCATCCCATAGATTTTGTGTTGTTGTGTGTTCATTTTCATTGGTTTCCAGGAAGTTTTTAATTTCTTTCTTAATCTCCTTGGTAACCCATTCATTGTTTAATAACATGCTATTTAGCCTCCATGTGTTCAAATGTCCTTGCATGTTCTTGTTGCAATTGATTTCTAGTTTCATGCCATTGTCATTGTGATCTGAGAAGATGCTTGATATGATTTCAATCTTCTTGAACTTGTAGGGACTTAATTTGTGTCCTAACATGTGGTCTATCTTTGAGAATGTCCCATGTGCACTTGAGAAGCATGTGAATTCTGCAGTTTTGGGGTGTAATTCTCTGTAGATATCTATTAAATCCATTTGATCTAGTGCTTCATTTAAAGTCTCTGTTTCCTTGATAATTTTTTGTCTAGAGGATCTATCCAGTGATGTCAGCAGGATGTTGAAGTCCCCTGCCGTGATTGTTTTGCTATCAATTTCTCCTTTGAAGTCCTCCAGAAGATTTTTAATATATTTTGGTGCTCCTATATTGGGTGCATATATGTTTATCAAGGTTATATCTTCCTGGTGGATAGATCCTTTCAATATTATGTAGTGGCCTTCTTTGTCTCTAGTTATGGCCTTCATTTTGAAATCTATTTTATTAGATATGAGTATTGCTTCCCCAGCTTTTTTTTCCTTTCCGTTTTCTTGGAAGATTTTTTCCATCCCTTCACTTTCAGCCTATGTGAGTCTTTTGTTGTGAGGTGGGTCTCTTGTTAACAACATATATATGAGCCATGCTTTCTTATCCAGTCAGCTACTTTGTGTCTTTTGATCGGAGCAATCAATCCATTTATATTTAAGGTTATTAATTATATGTATTATTTATTGCCATTTTATTTATTAATATTGTTGTTATATTTTTCTTCCTATTTCTACTAATTACAGCAGTCCTTTTAACATTTTGTGCAGTGCTGCTTTGGTGCTAATATATTCCCTTAGCCTTTTTTTGTCTGAGAAGCTCTTTATTTGACCTTCTATTTTGAATGATAGCCTTGCTGGATATAGTAGTCTTAGATGCAGATCCTTGTTTTCCATGACCTTGATTACTTCATGCCATTCCCTTCTGGCCTGTAGTGTTTCTGTTGAGAAGTCAGCTGATAGCCTTATGGGGGTTCCTTTGTAGGTAACCTGTTGCTTATCTCTTGCTGCCTTTAGGATTCTCTCTTTGTCTTTAGTTTTTGGCATTTTAATTACTATGTGTCTTGGTGTGGGCCTGTTTCGGTTCCTCTTACTTGGGGCTCTCTGTGCTTCTTGAACTTGAATGCCTTCTTCCTTCACCACGTTAGGGAAGTTTTCTGTCACTACTTCTTCAAATATATTTTCTAACCCTTGCTCCTTTTCTTTTCTTCTGGCACTCCTATGATAAAAATGTTGTTATGTTTCCAGTTGTCCCACAGTTCTCTTAAGCTGTCTTCCTGTTTTTTAATTGTTTTTTTCCTTTTGGTTTTCTGATTGGTTGATTTTTTTCTACCCTTTCTTCTAATTCACTGATCTGATCCTCAGCTTCCTTTACTCTGCTGGTTATCCCTTCCAGTGTGTTGTTTATTTCTGCTATGCCATTTTTCATTTTGTTTTCAATGTTTCTGTATTTTTACTCATGGTGTTGATGTCCTTACTTATGCTGTTGAGCTTCCTCAAGATCATGGCTCTGAACTCTACCTCTGATAAGTTGCTTAACTGAATTTCATTTATCTCATCTTCAGTAGAGTTCTCTTGTTCTTTCATTTGGGATCTGTTTCTTTGTTTCACCATTTTGGCTATCTTAGTGCGTTTTGGAGCCTGCCAAATTTTCCCAGTGGGTGTTGGTGTTCTGCTATTTGTGGCTCCCTCTACTGGGTTTGGATGAGTGTTGGAGGACCTACGTTCAATAGTACTGTCAAATCTTACTTTCCTGGGTAGATTTGCAAGCCCAGGAAATGTTCAGTTATCCTGTAGCTTTTTGCCTGGAAGCTATTAGTCTCAGTTACTTGATGAGCCTTGGGTTGTAGCCTTCAGTTGGATGAAACACTCTCTCAGGTGTTCAGTGTAAAAGGATTTCCAGAGGTTTTGGCAGATGCTGGTTGTTAATGAGCCTCAATTTGCATTTCTCTGGCCCAGCTGAGTGGGGTTAATCTCTGAGGGAGCAGCTGCTGCTTCTCCCCAGAGCTCCGGGAAGGAGCATGATGGCCACCGTCCTGTGTGGCTGAGACTCAGCAAAAGCTCTGAGCACCTTCCAAATCTCAAGTGTCCTCACAGAGTTCCAGTCTAGTCCACCTTCCCTCTACCAAAGCCCAAGGTGAGTGTCTGTAGCTAATTTAGTGCTCTGTCCCAGCCCTCTGTGCTGTGGAGTCAGCTTGGTATTTTAACCCCAAGAGAGCTAGCTGCTCACAGCTAAAACAGCTGCTGTCTGTGGACTGACAGCCCACCCTCTCGCGCCTCCACAGACCTACTGGGCTCGATTCAGTGTCCTGTTTTCCTGTCGCTGGTTATATGGTCCTCTCCAACTGCTTTTTTGTTGTTTTTTTCTGACGACTTGTCTTTATTTTAGTTGTTATTCCAGTTTGGTTCTGGGAGATGGTCTGTGGAGCTTCCATTCACTCCACCACCATTTTGGTAATCCTCACAGTGCACTTTTTATTTTGAGCTCTGGTCTGTTTGGCCCAGCAGTTTGAGTGTCAGTCCTCAGACCAAAGAGTCGCAGGTTTGATTCCAGTCGAGGGCATGTACCTTGGTTGCGATTCAGTCCCCAGTCCTGGTCGGGGTCATGCGGGAGGCATCCAAGCAGTGTGTCTCTCTTACATTGGTGTTTCTCTCTTTCTGTCTACCCCCCTCCCACTCTGTCTGAAAATAAATGGAAAAATATCCTCAGGTGAGGATTAAAAAAAAAATAAAAACAAAAAACTTTTTAGTTTGATGTAGTCCCACTTGTTTATTTTTCTTTTGCTTCCCTTGCCTGACTTGATATATCAGAATAAATATTGCTATGAGAAATGCCCAAGATTTTATTGCCTCTGTTTTCTTCTAGGAGAGTCTTACATTTAAGTCTTTAATCCATTTTGAGTTTATTCTTTTCTTTGGTGTAATAAGGTGATATAGCTTCATTTTTTTCCATGTATCTGTCCAATTTTCACAACACCATTTATTGAATATATTATCTTTACCCCTTTATATGTTTTTGCCTCCTTTGTCAAAATTTAATTGACTATGAAGGAGTGGGTTTATTTCTGGTCTCTATTCTGTTCCTTTGATCTATATGTCTATTTTTATGTCAGTAACATGCTATTTTGATTACTATGGCCTTATATATAGTTTGATATCAGGTAGCATGGTTCCTTCAAATTTGTTATTCTTTTTCAAGATTACTGCAGCTATTTGGAGTCTTCTGTGGTTCCATATAAATTTTTGAAATATTTTTTTCTAGTTCTGTGAAATACGACATTGGTATCTTAATATGAAGCTATCGATTTCTTTGGGTAGTATGGCCGTTTGAATGCTGTTAATCTTTCTTATCGATGAAAATGGTATGTGCTTCCTTTTATTTGTATATTCTTCAGTTTCTTTTTTCAGGGCCTTAAAATTTTCCACGTAAAGATCTTTTACATCCTTGGTCAAATTTATTCTTTTATTTTAAAGCAATTATAAATAGGATTGTTTTTTTAATTGCCCTTTCTGATAGTTCATTATTGGTGTATAAAATGCAACTGATTTTTGGATATTCATTTTGTATTCTGTTACTTTACTGAATTTGTTTATCAGTTCTAGTAGTTTTTTGGTGGAAACTTTAGGATTCTCTATATGCAGTATAGTATATCATCTGAAAATGACAGTTTACTTCTTCATTTTCAATATGAATGCCTTTTATTTCTACTTCTTGTCTGATTGCTATGGGTAGGACTTCCAGTACTACAATGAATAAGAGTTGTGAAAGTGGATATCCCTATCTTGTTCCCAATAAGGAAAATATTGTAGGTTTTGCCCTTTGATTATCATGTTGGTTGTCGGTTTATCATATATAGTATTTTTTACATTGAGGTATGTCCCCTCTATTTCCACTTTGCTGAGAGTTTATATCATAAATGGGCACTGGATTTTATCAAATGCTTTTTCTGCATCTATTGATATGATCATGTGGTTTCTATCCTTCATTTTTTTTATGTGATATATCACATTTTTTATTTCTGGATATTGTACCAACCTTGCATCTTCTGAATAAATCCCACTTGATCATGGTGCATTTGCCCCCTTTTTTTTAATGTATTGCTGGATCCTTTTTGCTAATATTTTGTTGAGGATTTTAGCATCTGTGTTCATCAGGGATATTGGCCTTTGTTTTAAAGTTTATTTTGTCAGATGTAAATATTGCTATCCCAGTTTTTATTAAATTTCCATTTGCATGAAATATATTTTTCCATCCTTTTACTTTTAGTGTCTGTGTATCTTTTCTTCTGAGGATGGTCTCTTATAGACAACATATATATGGCTCTTACTTTTTTGTCCATTCAGCTATCTTATGTCTTTTGATTGGATCATTTACTCCATTTACATTTTAACTTATTATTGATAGGTATGTATTTATTACCATTTTATATTTTAACTATGTTCCTTTCTTCTTCTTCTTCTTCTTCTTCTTCTTCTTCTTCTTCTTCTTCTTCTTCTTCTTCTTCTTGCCTTTTAACAATTCTTGTATTATTGGTTTGGTGGCAACACACTTTTTTAGCTTTTTTTGTTTGTTTTCTGGGAAGCTTTTTATTTCCCCTTCAATTTTAAATAATAACCTTGCTGGGTAAACTAGTCTTGGTTGTAGGTTTTTGCTTTTTATCACTTTGAATATTTCATGCCAATCTTTTCTGGTCTGCAGTGTTTCTGTTGAGAAATCAGCTGACAGTCTTATGGGAGCTCCCTTGAAGGCAATTACACGCTTTTCTCTTGTTGTTTTTAAGGCTCTCTCTTTGTCTTTAATTTTTGCCATTTTAATTATGATGTGTCTTGTTGTGGACCTGTTTGCGTTCATCATGTTTGGGACTCTCTGTGCTTCCTGGACATGTGTGTCTATTTTCTTCACCAAGTTAGATAATTTTTTAGTAATTATTCCTTCAAATAGATTTTCAATACCTTTCTCTCTTCTCCTTCTGGTATCTCTATGATGCAGATGTTGCTTTGCTTCATATTGTGCCAAAGGTGTCTTAAACTATCCTCATTCTTTTAAATTCTTTTTTCTTAGTGTTGCTCTTATTGTGTTTTTTTCTGCCTTGTCTTCTAAGTCACTTATTTTATCCTCTGCTTCATCCTGTTTTTTATTTCTTCCAGTGTTACTTTTGTTTTAGTGTGCGTGTGTGCACGTGTGTGTGTGTGTGTGTGTGTGTGTGTGTGTGTGTGTAGGGGGGAGTGGTATGTAGACAGTGAATTCAGGAAGGTGTGTATTGAGTTGGAACTGTCTGTGAATAATCCATGAGGCCATTGGCTATATGAGTTTCATGTTGAGCAAGTTCTAATGAGGTCTTATTATCTTGATTTATGAGATAATATAATTTTGATTATTTTGAGGGTTTATTAATAGAAGAATGAGGCAGCCATCTTTGTAGTGCAGTTCATCTTGAAGGGTAGCAGGTTTTCTCCAGTTTCCAAATGGAACCTCTTTTCTCTATTTATTTAGCCCTCATTTTCAGGTCACTGGTCCATATCCAAAAGCTTTAGAATAAACTTGTACATGAAAGGCGTTTAAAAATAAAAATACTGGCCCTGTCCAGTGTATCTCAGTTGGTTGGGCATCATCCCTTGCACCAAAAGGTTGCTGGATTGATTCCTTGTCAGGGTACATGCTCAGGTTGCAGGCTTGATCCCTGGTAGAGGGTGTGCAGAAGGCAGTCAATTGATGTTCTGCCCTCACATCAATGTTTCTTTTTCATTCTCCCTCTCCCTTCTCCTCTTTCTAAAAATCAATAAAAAATATAAAAAATAAATAAAAATATTTTAGGTTAATACTCATTAATAAGTTAGCCCAGAAACATATTAATTCCTGAAGGAAACTGAACAAAGTGGGTAGCATTCAGTGTAGCTAGTGTGGTGATGGGGATGTGTCAGGTAGTCTGGACATAGTTATTTATTTTCTTTTGGTTTAAATTTTATTTTTTTTTGTTACTCCTCACCCGAAGATATTTTTCCATTGATTTTTAGATAGAGATAGAGTGGAAGGGAAGGAGGGAGAGAGAGAGGGGGGAGAGAGAGAGAGAGAGAGAGAGAGAGAGAGAGAGAGAGAGAGAGAGAGAGATGTGAGAGAGACACATCGAATAGTTACCTACCATATGACCTGGACTAGGCTGGGGATTGAACCCACAACCCAGGTACATGCCCTTGACCAGGAACCAAACCCTTCAGCTTTTGGTCCACGAGTCAACAATCTAATCACTGAACCAAATTAGCTAGGGTTGGACACAGTTATTTTTAATGGTATTTTTTTTCCTGTACCTAGAATCCTCAGCATGAGAGGGAACACACAGGATATGTGTTCTCAGTGACAGACCTGAAAATAAGTGGCCCCTCCACAGCCAGAGGTCAGAATTACTTGAAAATTAATTAGTTGAAGAGAGACAGTTTGATATTAAGAGAAAATAATGTGGAAGGAAAAGTCAGGAGTTGCTAGTTTTGTTGAGGTTCTGAGGATGGTGAAATTGGTAGTTATTTTTTTGTTTTGTTATGTTTTTGTTTTGGCAAGAAGATGTGTGCCCCTGTAACAGGGAATAAAAACTTTATCATGTTGCAGGCACCAGCAGTTCTGGCTTATACAAGATATAGCCTTGACCACAAGACCTCAGCTGATGCAGATGACCCAACTGCAGGGAATTTGGCTGGCACCGACCAGTTCCAGCATGCTGACATTAAAGATCCATATCAGGACCAGCAAGGACACTGTGTACATGCAGAGGTCCAGCCTCAGCAGGTCCAGGATTTCCCTCATGTGTGGACAGAGTCGGTGAAGGAGGGGGGGATGTAGGACATGAGTCAGAAGGTGCTTGGTCCTTCTGCTACCTAATGCTAGCAGAATTTTTATTTTTATATCTTCAGGCTGTATGACAAGTTACTCATTCTTTTTTTCTTTTGACCTTTAAGCAAGACATTCACTTCCGTTTACATAGCTTAGGTATTGGTACAGGGTTAATCACTAATTATTTTACTTTTTCATCCAGACATAACAATGACATTGTATCAGCTCTTAACCTTTACAATTACTTTCACCATGTGACTCATTGCTTAGCAACCTTCCTGTTTACATTTTATGCAGACAATGTCTCATTTAACTTCTTCCTTCCCCAGACCCTCTATATCAATTTCTGTTACTTTCTCATACACCTTGACTTTTCCTTTTACCTAAGATCCTTTTAAATTTTTACATTCTTATCTTAAATTCTTATTACTTTTTCGCCTTTTCTTTCTGCAGTCTTTTCTGATGTCTATATTATTAATCATCTACATGTTATTTCTCTAATGATTCCTAACAGACAGATAACAGATAGACAGAAAAAGCAAAGATTAGTATCCTTTAGTTGCCATCCTATAATTTTATTTTTCTTATTAGCCTTTGTCTTCAGCCACTGTTCTTCGTGATTCCTGCCATGCAGTGAATCCAGTTCTCCAGGGACTATGTAAAACCATGGAGGCCTTCATAACTCCTGGGACTATGTCAATCTGTGGAGCTCACCCATGACTATTTCAAACTGAGGTGATCGCTGTTCCAGTGGCACCACTCCCAACACATACATATTCATAGCCTCTCCCCTGATTTCTTTGTTCTGCTTTCCCTCCCCCTCACTATTAAAACCCCTGCCTGCACTGAGATGATTAAGATAGGCTGGCACTCGAATAAACCACTTTCCTTTTCACCAGCACCTGTTTCTCAAGAATTGGCTTTTGAAGAGGCAGGCAGCCGAATCTGCATTTGGTAACATCCCCAAGACAAAGAGGGAATGTCCTACCTGATGGGTACATGTGTATACATGCCAACTCTTGGGTGTATCCTAGCTCCATCACTTTCTTGAAGTAACCATATCTGCTTACACTTTTAGTTCCTATCAGAGTAAGACCTGGGTGTGAAATAGATTTGAGGAGCTCCACAGAAGCATAATTGAATGCCTCTGGTCTTTTGGCAAATTGTTTCCATCAAGTCACAGTAAGTATCAAATCTTGAGCTATCATACAAGACATTCTGTGAGGAGTTTTCTCATTACTTACTGAGCATGTCAAAGTGTTGACTGCCTCCAGGCCTCTCAGGGGAACACAGATTTTCCAGAGTACCTCCATGAGAAATACAATCAAGAGATAAATTGCTACTCATTTTCAGGTCTGTCGCTGAGAACATGAATTTGGTTTGCTCCTCCCCTGCTGAGTCATATGGATACAGAAAAAACAGCATTAAAATAACTATAATATACAGGTATCCTAGCCTGGTGACTGCTATAAGCTGTGTACCATAACAAAGGTATAAATATGATATCCTCTTTTTTGTTTTTATTGAATGACTTAAGCACCCCCATATTGCATTAATAGGAAGCCTATCTCTCTCTCAAGCCTGAATTGTGAAAAATCTCAGTGAGGTTTGGACAGATTGCCTTTGATTCTCATTGCCATACAGAGTTGCTGCCAAAATCTTGTTCTCTGGAAGATGACCATCAATGCTGGACCATTTTGCAGTTATGTTCTAGTGGTTCAGATTCCTGTATAGGCTTCCCTAGATCTTCTAGGATCATGATCCTGTTATTGTCAAGGCTGGGTCAAAGCTACCCTATACTTTGGCTCTCCAGGTTGTAATTCTTTCTATTTGGCATGTACTTAGTAACCAGCTTCTAGAGTGCCAGCTGCCTTAAGAGCACAGGTCAGGACTAAGTTGAGCATCTGCCCTTTACACACATAGATCTGCAGCCCTCTTTACCTCTACCAGGGAGTCACCTTCAGGCCTTCACTAAACAAGGAGTTTAATGTTCTGGAGATACAATAATACCTGAGACAAACACATCACTGCTTCTTGAGACAACCTAGTGAGTAGATACATTTACAGAGCTAGAGAGTAAAGAGTGAGAAGAGAAATAGGCCAAGAGAAAAGTAATCTTAGTTATGCCAATGTGGAAAGGATGAACAAAGGAAAACAAATCTTCAAATAAGATTGAAATACAGTGTAGCAACAAATTTAGTAAGTAAGAGAAGGTAGAAATATATTAAGAGAATATGGTGTATCTACAGGGAATATTATGCTCTAAAAAAGAAGGATGGTCAACATTGATAAACACTATAGTAGGCTTAAGACAAGAACAAATAAATAGCCATTGCATTTAGCAATATGGACATCATTGGCAGAAACCCTGGTGAGAATGATTTTCAAGGAATAGAGGAAGTGACAGCTACTCAAGGAGTAAGTAGGAGGTGAGGATGTAGACACAGTGAGGATTAGGTGGGAGGGGAGGAAGAAGACATAGTGAAGAATAAGTGGGAGGGGAGGCTATAGACAGTATTTATTTCTGGGATTTTCTGAAAAATAAAGAATAGAAATACAATGACAGAATGAAGTGGATATAATGTTAAGAAGAGGTTTTGTTAGTTGTTTGCTCTGTAAGATGGGAGTGTCTGCAGCATTTTCAATGCTGATTGAAGACAGTCAGCTAAGGGTAAGCAGTAATGACATAGGAGAGAGAATGTTTAATAGAGTGTTCTAGCCACTGAGAACACAGATGTGATTGAAAATAGGTGGGCAAGTTGGAGATTTGTTTATGGAGGATGAAGTATGTCTTTGTAACAGGAAAGAAGAAGAAGGTGGATGCTGTTGCAAGTGAAGTTGTACCTTTGGTATATGGAAGTTAAGGCAGTGTCAAGAAAGTAATGTGCTAAGACTGAGGGGTTGGACAGAGGTGGGAGAATGGATTGGGCTTCATTTAAGACACTAATATGGTTAATTCATACCCAAATGGAGAGGCCTACTGGTGATCTTTCTCCAACAATTTCAAGTTTCCCCAGAATGTGAGATGATTTATTCTGGGAAATGTTTTTGTTTTTTTTTTTACTTTTTTTTTTGTTAATCCTTACTTGAGGATATTTTCCCATTGAGTTTTAGAGAAAGTGGAAAGGAGGGAGGGAGAGAGAGAGAAAGAGAGAGAAACATCAATGTGAGAGAGACATGTAGATTGGTTGCCTTCTGAACAAGCCCCATCCAGGGCTGGGGATCAAACCTGCAACCGAGATATGTGCCTTTGACTGGGAATCAAACCTGAGACCCTTTGGTCTACGGGCTGATGCTCTAACCACTGTGCACCGGCCAGGGCTCTGGGATATGTTTTTCAGTTGAAAATCTCATGTTGTTCTCTGACTCTCTCATGCCACACATACACTTGATAAAAAATACTTTGGACTTTTTACTTAGTACATTCAGCTCAAAAACTGTTCATAGGACATCTACAGTAAGTCAGGATTTGGGGATATGAAGAGGTGTAATTAATGTTTCTACTTTCAAGAAACTTGTTCTCTAGTGACATCAAATGCATTTCAAAGGGAAGCCTACTCTTTAGAATTGACTTTTAGATGATTTGTTTTCTTTGAGTATATATTCCATGATTCCTTTCAACAAATATAAATAAGTAATAGCTTCTTTGGGAATACTGTGCTCTATTAAGATTAACAAATTAGGACAAAATTAATTTAATAATTTATAAAATAATTAATAATGGAATTTTCCTTCTTCATGTAGTGCTTTAGCTTTCAAAATGTTTTTTCTTTAATGCTGCTCTTTATAATGTACAGTACATTTTCAGATACATTATTTTAGTACTTTAATTTATACACCATGTAACAACCACAACATCAATTCTTAATACTTCCTATTGAAAGGAAGGGGAATAATGAAAAAGCTAACATTTATTTTGCAGCCATAATGTGCCAGGCATCTTACATATATTATTGTATTTAATATTCATAAAACTCCATGATGCTGGTATCTCCATTTTACAGACACAGATAGAAGCTCAGATCTTGACTAAGGTCATTTAGCTGGGGGATGTCTGAAATTCAAACCCAGGTCTGCTGATGCTATAGCCCTAATACTTTGCACTATATGATATTTTCTTAGGGAGTTATTAAAACAATCTCCTGCCCTAGCCAGTGTGGCTCAGTTTGTTGAGCATCATCCAATGCACTGAAAGGTCATCAGTTTGATTCCTGGTCAGGACACATGCCCAGGTTCGATCCCCAGTTGGAGTGCATGTGGGAAGCAACCGATCAATGTTTTTCACATTTATGTCTCTCTCTCTCTCTCTCTCTCTCTCTCTCTCTCTCTCTCTCTCTCTCTGTCTCTCTCCCTCCGTCCCTCCCTCCCTTTCCTTCTCCCTCTCCCTTCTTCTCTCTCTACAATCAATAAAAACGTATATAGAACAATCCCCTGCACCTTTGTTACCACCTTCTAAAATGTGTAAGAACACTGAAAGGTTAAGAGTCTCATATTTGGGTAGTGGCCAGGCAAGCCTCTGGGTTCTAGTGTGGCACCTTTTCCATCCACCCCATTGTGACTCCATGTTGCACGTGACTGTCATCTGTTGAGTGTACCTGTAGTGACCTACAGCACTCTCAGAAAGACCTCATAGGTCTGACCTCAGGGAGCAAGATAGCCCTGGGAGAATCTGGCTCAGTGGCTTGTTATGTTTATAGCATCTGGATTGATAAGTGAGTCAAGGGTAAAAAGACAAATGACAGAAGTGTTTTCAAGGTTGGGAAAATATTGATAGATTGTGGCAAATTTCAGGAAGAGCTGAGGAATGAAAAATGCTTTGAAAGACAGACTTATAAGGGGAAAATGTAAAACAAAAATAATAGCAACAAACAAAAGCCTAATCTCAACTATATATTTTTTGACCAGTACAGAGAGTCAACGTGATCCTTTCTGAGGCAAAGTGTCAGTGTATTTGAGTCACAATTTAGAGACCTAAGCTGTTAAAGAAATAATTATGAAATGATATTTAAGCTGAACATTCAAAGAAGCTCACCTGAAATACCTGAAGGGTTAGACCCATCTAATGAACTTGTCTTAAAATGTGAAGTGGATTATACTCCCAAATATAAAACTTTTTACTCCACAACTAATTATTATTAATTAGAGTTCCACTACTTTAAAATGGGTAATGGACATCAGCCTGTCTTTGCTGGCCCTGGACAAAATAGTGAAAGCAAAGGAGGTCAAATTAGATTTTTATCTTCCTGCCCCCAACACTGGAAAATTTCCCCCCCCCCCTCCCAGTTTCCCATCTCTCCTCATGTGTCTAGAGTCTTTACTCTGTCCCTGCAGGACCTCCAGGCTGATACTGTTTCTTGTGCATTTCTAGCACTCTTCTTTCAAACTTGACCCTTCTGTCCCATTTTCTCTTTCTTCCATAATGAATAGCAATTGAATTCCACACCATTTCAGTTATATATCAATGATCCAGGAATATTTGCATTTTAAACAAACACCTATCTGCTTCTCCTTTCCTTTGCAGAGGAATCAAAGCCTTTCTTGACCCAGAAAAATAGTTTGAAAGGGGAGACTATCTTTTTTTTTTATCCTCATCCGAGGACATTTTTTCATTTTTTGTACAGATAGAGTGGGAGGGAGAGAGGGGAAGAGAGAGAGAGAGAAACACCGACGTGAAAGGGACACATCGAGTGGCTGCCACCCGCACGACCAACCAGGGCCGGGGACAAACTGCAACCGAGATACATGCCCTTAGCGGGAACCGAACCCGGGTTTCTCTGGACCGCAGTCCAACGCTCTAACTGCTGAGCCAAACCGGCCAGGGCTGGGGGGAGACTATCTTAATTTCTCTCACATTGATTGTCTTAAAGATGAATCCCAGCCTCTGAGCTTCTGTTTATTGAATTAGTCTCAAACAACATAGGCCACAGTATACTTATAATTCTCCATTGTATTCCATTGTGTACATGTACCACAGCTTTTTTATCCACTCATCTAATATACAGTTGAACCTTGAACAACAGAGGTTTGAAATACACTGGTCCACTTATAAACAGATTTTTAAAAATAAATACAGTAAATGTTCTCTTCCTTATAAGTTTTTAAGTAACATTTTCTTCTCTAGCTTACTTTATTGTAAGAATTCAGTATATAATCCATATAACATACAAAATAAGTGCTAATCAACTATTTAGATTATCAGTATTGTTTTTGGTTAACACTAGGCTATTAGTAGTTAAGTTTTGGGGAAGTCAAAATTATACATGGATTTTATTTATTTATTTTTTACTTTGTATTATTTTATTTTTTTACTTTTATTGTTGAAAGTATTACAAATGTTCCCCTCTTTTCCCCTATTGACTCCCTCTTCCCTGCTCCCACCCCTCTCCTGCCTTCACTACACTATTGTCTGTGTCCATTGTTTATGCATACATGTATATAAGTTCTTTGGTACATCTCCCCCCACCTTCCCCCTTCCCTCTGAGGTTTGTCAATCTGTTCCCTGCTTCCATGTCACTGGATCTATTTTGATTGTCAGCTTATTTTGTTCATTATATTCCATAAATAAGAGAGATCATGTGGTACTTGTCTTTCTCTGACTGACTTATTTCATTTGGCATAGTTGCCTCCAGATCCCTCCAGGTTGTCTCAAAGGGTAAGAAATTTTTTCTTACAGCTGAATAGTATTCCATTGTGTAAATGTACCACATATTTTTTATCCACTCATCTACTGATGGGCACTTGGGCTATTTCTAGATCTTAGGTATTGTAAATAATGCTGTTATGAATGAACATAGGGGTGCATTTGCTGCCTATGGTGTTGCAGGCTTCTTAGGATATATTTTGAGAAGTGGAATCACTGGGTCAAATGGCAATTACATTTTTAAATTTTTGAGGAAACACCATATTGTTTTCCATAGTGGCTGCACCAGTTTGCATTCCCACCAGCAGTGTATGAGGGTACTTTTTTCTCCACACCATTGCCAGCACTGTTGTTTGATAATTTGTGGATGGTAGCCATTCTGGCAGGTGTGAGGTGATACTTCATAGTCATTTTAATTTGCATCTCTCTGATGATTAGTGATGTTGAGCATTTTTACATATGTATTTTGGCCATTGGTATGTCCTGTTTGGCGAAGTGTCTATTCAGGCCCTCTGCCCATTTTTTAATTGGATTCTTTGCCTTCCTTTTGTTGAGCTGTATGAGCACTCTATATATTTTGGATATTAACCACTTATCCGATGTATCATTGGTAAATATGTTCTCCCAAAGAGTGGGTTCCCTTTCCATTTTGATGTAGGTTCCTTTTGCCATACAATAGCTTTTTAGTTTGATATAGTCCCTATTAATTTGATATAGTCCTCTATTAATTTTTCCTTTGTTTCTCTTTCCCTAGGTGAGGTATCAGTGAAAATTCTGCTACCTGTGAGGTCTGAGATTTTTCTGCCAACATTTTCTTCTAGGATTTTTATGGATTCACAACTTACATTTGAGTGCTTTATCTATTTTGAGTTTATTCTTGTGTACGGTGTAAGTTGGGGGTCTAGTTTCATTATTTTATATGTACCTGTCTAATTTTCCCAACACTCTTTATTGAAAAGACTGTTTTTTCTCCATTGTATGATTTTGCCTCCTATGTCGAATATTAATTGCACATAATGTTTTGGGTCCTCTGTTCTGCTCCACTGATCTATATGCCTGATCTTGTGCCCATACCAAGCTGTTTTGATTACAGTGTCTTTGTAGTATAACTTGATATGTGGTATTGTGATCCCTCCAACTTTCTTCTTCTTTTTCAAGATTGCTGTGGCTATTTGTTGTTTTTTTTGGTTCCATATAAACTTTTGGAGTATTTGTTCTAGAGCTGTGAAATATGCCATTGGTACTTTAATAGGGATTGCATTGAATCTATAGATTGCATTGGGTAGTATGGACATTTTAATGATGTTGATTCTTCTAATCAATGAACATGGTATATGCTTCCACTTTTCAATATTTTCCTCTATTTTTTTTCTCAATGTCCTGTAGTTTTCTTAGAATCACTCTTTTACCCCCTTGGTTAAGTTTATTCTTAGGTATCTTAATTTTATTGTTGCAATTATAAATGGGATTGGTTTTTTTGTTTGTTTTTTGTTTTGCATTTATCTTCAGGTAGAGCGGGAGAGAGAGGGGGGAGAGAGAGAGAGAGAGAAACATCAATGTGAGAGAGACACATTGACTGGTCACCACCCACATGACCCCAACCGGGGCCGAGGACAAACTGTAACTGAGGTACATGCCCTTAACAGGAACCGAACCCGGGACTCTCTGGTCCGTGGGCCAACTCTCTAACTGCTGACCCAAACTGGCCAGGGCAGAGATTGTTGTTTTTAGTTTCCCTTTCTGAGTGTTATCAGTGTACGAGAATGCCATTGATTTCTGGGTGTTTATTTTGTATTCTGCTACATTGCCAAATTCATTTATTAAATCTAGTAGTTTTTTGATGGAGCCTTTAGGGTTTTCTATGTACAACATCATGTCATCTGTGAATAATGACAGTTTCACTTCCCCCTTTACAATTTGGATGCCTTTTGTTTTTTTCTTCTTGTCTGATAGCTGTGGCTAATATTTCCAGGATTGTGTTGAATAAAAGTGGTAAAGTGGGCATCCTTGTCTTGTTCCTGTTTTAAGGGAAATGTTTTTATTACTAGTTTTTGCCCATTGAGTATTATGTTGGCTGTACGTTTGTCATATATTGTCTTTATTATGTTGAGATATGATCCTTCTATTCCCACTTTGCTGAAAATTTTTATCAGAAATGGATGCTGGATTTTGTCAAATGCTTTTTCAGCAGCTCTTGATATGATAATATGATATTTACTTTTCATTTTTTTATGTGGTGTATCACATTTATTGATTTGCAAATATTGTACTAGACTTGCATCCCTGGAATAAATCCCACTTTATTGTGATGAATAACTTTTTAAATATATTGTTAGATCTTATTTGCTAATCTTTTGTTGTGGATTTTGGCATCTGTGTTCATCAGGGATAATGGCCTGTAATTTTCTTTCTTTGTAGTGTCTTTATTAATTTTAGGATTAGGATTATGCTGGCCTCATTAAAAGAGCTTAGAAATCCTCCTTCCTATTGAATTTTTTGGAATATTTTGAGGAGATTAAGTGTTAGTTCTTCTTTGAATGTTCAGTAAAACTCCTTGGTGTAGCTGTCCAGACCTAGGCTTTTGTTTGTTGGGAGTTTGTTATTAATGCTTCAATTTCCTTCATTGTTACTGGTCTGTTCAAGTTTTCTGGCTTTCCCAGTTGAATTTTGGAACACTATATGATTCTAGGAATTTGTTTATTTTTCCAGGTTGTCCAATTTGTTGGTGTATAATTGTTCATAGTATTTTCTAATAGTCCTCTGTATTTCTGTGGTGTCGGTTGTTACTTCTCCTCTTTCATTTCTGATTTTATTTATTTGCATCTTCTCTCTTTGTTTCTTGGTGAGTGTGGCTAAAGGTTCATCAATCTTATTCATCTTTTCAAAGAAACAGCTCTTGGTTTCATTGATCTGTTGTATTGTTTTTTTAGTCTCTATGTCATTTTTTTCCCCATCTGACTTTTATTATTTCTTTTCTTCTACTTTGCATTTTTCTTTTTGTTCACTTTCTAGTTTTTTAAGTTATAGGGCTAAATAATCTATTAGATAATTTTCTTGTTTATTGAAGTAGGCCTGTAATGTCATGAACTTCCCCTCAGCACTGCTTTTGCTGTGTCCGGTAGATTTTGTGTTGTGTGTTCATTTTCATTGATTTCCAGGGAATTTTTTATTTCTTCCTTGATGTCCTTAGTAACCCATTCATTGTAATAGCATGCTATTTAGCCTCCATGTGTTTGAATGTTTTTGAGTGTTTTTATTGTAATTAATTTCTAGTTTCATGCCATTGTGATCTGAGAAGTTGCTTGATATGATTTCAGTCTTCTTGAAGTTGTAGAGACTTAGTTTGTGTCCTAACATGTGGTCTATCTTTAAGAATGTTCTTTGTGCACTTGAGAAGAATATATATTCTGTAGTTTTGGGGGTGTAATTCCTATAAATATCAATTAAATCCATCTGATCTAGTGCATCATTTAGGGCCTCTGTTTCCCGGTTAACTTTTGTTCTAGAGCAGTGGTTCTCAACCTGTGGGTTGCGACCCCTTTGGGGGTCGAACGACCCTTTCACAGGGGTCGCCTAAGACCATTGGAAAAAACATATTTCTGATGGTCTTAGGAACCGAGACACCACTCCTCTATCCATCTCCAGGCAGGTCCGCCCACATGCAGATACGCCCACATACATGAGGAACTGTATTAAAGAGTTGCGGCATTAGGGAGGTTGAGAACCACTGGTCTAGAGGATGTCATTGAGATGTTGAAGTCCCCTACTATTCTTGTATTGTTGTTCTTCTCTTTCTTGAAGTTCTCCAGAAGTTTTAAAAGATATTTTGGGGCTCCTGTACTGGGGGCATATATGCTTACCAAGGTTATATCTTCTTGTTGGATGGATCCTTTTAATATTATGTATGGCCTTCTTTGTCTCTCATTATGGCCTTCATTTTGAAGTGTTTTATCAGATGTGAGCATTGCTACCCCAGCTTATTTTTTGTTTTCATTTGCTTGGAAAAAAAATTTTCCCATCCAAGGAAGCAAGATGGCGACAGGTAGGACAGAAGCGTGGGTGAGTGTGTGAGAGTGTGAAAGAGAGTGTGAGTGAATGTGAGCATGGAAGACCAACCTTAAGCAGTGTAGAGACATGGGGCAGAAGGTTCCTAAGCTGTGGATGGAAAGCAGATGGCTACATGGTAAGCAGCTAGTCAGCAAACTTTCCCCAGTGCAGCTGGGAGGCCCCGCCATTTTGTAAGATACCAGGTCTTTCCTGGGAAGAGGAAATGGGGAGTGGCTGGGGCCCAGCGACCTGAGTCCACTAGAGCACCCTACACTATCCGTCCAGTGAACTCAGCTGTGTTCGCACAGTCAGCATACAGTAAGTGCCTGCAGCAGTAGCTGAAACAAGCCGGGAGCCAGAGCCCCACCCATAACAGCAGTGGCAGCTTGCCCAGGCCTGTGGTGGAGCTGCATCCCAGCAGGCTCCAGACCCGCAGCATGCGGCCAGCCCAGGCTCCAGGACTGCAGGAGTGCAGCAGCCCACCCAGGCTCAAGGCAGCCTGTCCAGGCTCACGGGGGCATTAGCACAAGCTTGGGAGCCTGGTACCTCCCCCCACAGCAACAGTGTGCAGGAGTAGAGCCCCACCACCAACAGGCATTAGCAGCTCAGACTGGCGGCTGAAACCATCCCCAGTAGCATCAGCAAAGACTGATCAAGAGTGGTGCCCCAGACTAAGCAGCAGGGCTAGGGCAGCTGAGACCTGCCCCTGACAACTGCAACAGCAGAGTTGGAGTGGAGCCCTGCCCCCCAGCAGCAGCAAAATCCTAGATGTGGAGTGTCCTCAGTCCCCAACAGCAGTAAAGGATTGGGACCTGAGTGCACCCCCTGGCAGCAGGAGCAGCAGCAGCAGTAGCAGTGCAAACTGGGAGCTGACACGTGCCCCCAGTAGAGACTGATCAGGAGCTGAGTCCCATCAGGCAGCAGGGTTCCCCAACAGAACACCAGCGGGACCCATGCACCCCAGCAGTGTAAGGAGGGACCCACAAACCCCAGAAGCGCACCAGTGGAATCCACAAACCCCAGCAGTGTACCAACAAAATCCATGACCCCCAGCAGGACACCAGCTGGACCCACACACCCAGCAGCATACAAGCGGGTCCCACACACCCCAGCAGGGCACCAGATGAACCCGCGCACCCCAGGCAGCAGCAGCATATATCAGCAGCTAAGACCCATCCCCAGCAGCATCAGCAGAAGCCAATCAAGAGCAGTGCCCCAGCCCAAGCAGCAGCAATTCTTGGGGAGCCAAGACCTGCATAACAGATCAATTCCAGCCACCAAGTGTTGACCCTCCAGGACCCAGAGCAGACAATAGGAGCCATACACCAAAATGGGCTGGGAGGCACAGCAGCCTTAATTGATACACACTAACCGGCCTACACATTCCAACATCCCTCACTGGGCTTAGAACTACCAGATTGCTAAAATGGTGAGACAAAAAAACATCCAAATGAAAAAAAAAATAGGAATCACCAGAAAAGGAACTACAGGAACTAGAAGAAAGCAATTTGTCAGATAAAAAATTTAAAGCAATGATTATAAGGGTGCTCAAACAATTTGGTGAGAACTACAAGCAACTTAATAAGAATTATGAAGAGCTCACTGGGAACTACTTCAGCTTAAAAAAAAAAAGAGAGGTAGAAGCTACACATAAAGAGGTAGAAGCTATACATAAAATCAAGAGGAAATAAAGAATGACATAGCTGATATGAAAAATACCTTAGAAGGGTTCAATAGTAGATTAGAAGAAGCTGAAGACTGAATCAGCAACTTAGGAGACAAGGTAGAGAAAAACACCCAAAAAGAGCAGCAAATGGAAAAAAAAGTTTAAAAAGCAGGAGGAAAGTTTAAGGGAGCTGTGGGATAATACAAAACGTAACATTTGCATTACAGGGGTACCAGAAGGAGAAGAATCAGAGAAATGAATAGAGAACCTATTTGAAGAAATAATGACAGAAAACTTCCTTAAACTGGTGAAGGAAAAAGTCACACAAGTCCAGTAAACACAGAGAGTCCCAAGCAAGATGAACTCCAGAAGACCCACAGCTAGACACATCACAATAAAAATGGAAAACATTAAAGACAAAGAAAGAATCTTAAAGGAAGCAGGAGAGAGACAGAAAGTTACCTACAAGGGAGCTCTCATTAGACTGTCACCTGATTTCTCAATAGAAACACTGCAGGCCAGAAAGGAGTGGCATGAAGTGTACAAAGTAATGCAAGGCAAGGGTCTGAATCCAAGACTACTCTATCCAGGAAGGTTATCATTCAAAATTGAAGGAGAAATAAAGAGCTTCGTGGATTAAAAAAAGCTAAACGAATTTACCACCACCAAACCAGCACTGCAAGAAATGCTGAAGGGACTGTTGTAAGAAGAAGAAGAAGAAACAGAGAGAAAGAAAGAGGAACACAGGCATCAAATAAAAGTGGCAACTAATAACTATCTCTCAATAATAACCTTAAATGTAAATGGCTTAAATGCTCCAATCAAAAGACATGGGGTAGCTGATTGGATAAGAAAGCATGACTCATATATATGCTGTCTACAAGAAATTCACCTCACAACAAAAGACTCCCAAAGGATGAAAGTAAAGGGATGGAAAAAAATTTACGAAGCAAATGAAATGAAAAAAAAAAAAAAAAAAAAAAAAAAAAGCTGGTGTAGAAATATTCATATCTGACAAGACAGACTTCAAAACAAGGGTCATAATAAGAGACAAAGAAGGTCACTACATAATATCAAAAGGATCAATTCAACAAGAGGATATAACCCTGGTAAATATATACGCAGCAAATATGGGAGCTCCAAAATATATTTAAAAACTTCTAGAGGACTTCAGGGAGAAATCAACAGCAATATGATCTTAGTGGGTGATTTTAATACCCCACTTACACCACTGGATAGATCTTCCAGACAAAAACTTAACAAGTACATAGAGTCCTTAAATGACAACCTAGATCAGTTGGACTTAATTGATATTTACAGAACATTTTACCCCAAAGCTGCAGAATATACATTCTTCTCAAGTGCACAGAGAACGTTCTGAAAGATAGACTACATGTTAAGACACAAAGTAAGTCTCTACAATTTCAAAAAGATTGAAATCATATCAAGCATCTTCTCGGACCACAATGGCATGAAACTAGAACTCAATTATAACAAAAACACAAAAAAACATTCAAACACTTGGAGGCTAAATAGCATGTTATTAAACAATGAATGGGTTACCAATGAGATCAAGGAAGAAATTAAAAACTTCCTGGAAACCAATGAAAATGAACACACTACAACACAATTCTATGGAATGCAGCAAAAGCAGTCCTGAGAGGGAAGTTCATAGCACTACAGGCCTACCTCAAAAAACAAGAAAAATTCCTAATTGACTCTCTAACCCTACAATTTAAAGATATAGAAAGAAAACAAAAAGAACCCAGAGCAAGTAAAAGGAAAGAAATAGTAAAGGTCAGAGCAGAAATAAACAATATAGAGGCTAAAAATACAATTCAAACGATCAATGAAACAAAAAGCTGGTTCTTTGACTAGATAAACAAGATTGATGGACTTTTAGCTAGACTCACCAAGAAACAAAAACAGAGGACCCAAATAAACAAAATCAGAAACGAAGGAGGAGAATTAACAACTGACACCACAGAAATACAAAGGATCATCGAAACATATTATGAACAATTACACGCCAACAAATTGGACAATCTAGGCGAAATGGACAAAATTCTAGAAACACACAGTCTCCCAAAACTGAACTGAGAAGAGATAGAAAACTTGAACAGACCAATAACAACGAAGGAAATTGAAGATGTCATTAAGAAACTCTCAGCAAAAAAAAAAAAGAAAAAAAAGCCCAGGCCCAGATGGCTTCACGGGAGAGTTTTACCAAACATTCAAAGAAGATCTAATACCCATTCTTCTCAAACTATTCCAGAAAATCCAAGAATACAGGAGACTTCCAATCTCATTTTATGAAGCCAGCATATTCCTAATTTGAAAACCAGATAAAGACACTACAAAGAAAGAAAACTACAGGCCAGTATCCCTGATGAATACAAATGCCAAAATCCTTAACAAAATATAAGCAAATTGGATCCAGGAATACATCAAAAACATTATCCACCATGACCAAGTGGGATTCATCCCAGGGATGCAAGGATGGTACAATATTCGCAAATCAATAAATGTGATACATCACATAAACAAAATGAAAGATAAAAACCACATGATCATATAAATAGACACTGAAAAAGCATTTGACAAAATCCAGCACCCATTTCTTATAAAAATGCTCAGCAGTTTGGGAATAGAGGGATCATATCCTAACATAATAAAGACCATATATGAGAAACATACAGTCAATATCATACTCAATGGGCAAAAATTAAAAACATTTTCCTTAAGAACAGGAACAAGACAGGGATGTCCACTTTTCCAATTCTTATTTAACATAGTATTGGAAGTCTTAGCCACAGCAATTAGCCATGAAGAAAAAATAAAAGGGATCCAAATTGGAAAGGAGGAAGTGAAACTGTCATTATTCACAGAAGACATGATATTATACATAGAAAACCCTAAAGACTCCATCAAAAATCTACTAGACTTAATAAATGAATTTGGCAAAGTAGCAGGATACAAAATTAACGTCAAGAAATCAATGCCATTCTTATACACCAACAATGAACTCACAGAAAGAGAAAGTATAAAAACAATCCCATTTACCATCGCAGCAAAAAAATTAAGATACCTAGGAATAAACTTAACCAAAGAAGTAAAGGATCTCTTCACAGAAAACTACAGGTCATTGAAAAAAGAAAAAGAGGAAGATATAAAAAAGTGGAAGCATATACCTTGTTCATGAATTGGAATAATTAACATCATTAAAATGTCCATACTACCCAAAGCTATATATAGATTCAATGTAATCCCCATCAAAATACCAATGATATACTTCACAAAATCAGAACAAATACTCCAAAAGTTTATATATATGGAACCAAAAAAGGCCCCAAATAGCCACAGCAATCTTGAAAAAGAAGAACAAGTAGGAGGGATCACATTACCAGACATCAGGTTATACTACAAAGCCACTGTAATCAAAAGAGCCCAGTACTGGCACAAGAACAGGCACATAGATCAATAAAACAGAACAGAGAACCCAGAAATTGACCCAAGACAATATGCTCAATTAATATTTGACAGAGTTGGCAAGAGCATACTGTGGAGTCAAGACAGCTTCTTTAATAAATGGTGTTGGGAAAATTGGACAGCTACATGCAAAAAAAATGAAGCTAGACCACCAACTTACACCATACACAAGAATAAACTAAAAATGGAAAAAAGACTTAAATGTGACTCGTGATTCCATAAAAATCCTAGAAGAAAATGCAGGCAACAAAATTTCAGACATCATATGCTGCAGAATTTTCACTGATACATCACCTAAGGCAGGAGAAACAAAAGAAAAAAATAACACATGGGACTACATCAAACTGAAAAGCTTCTGCACAGCAAAAAAAACAACCATCAAAAAGGAAAGGGTACCCACTTTATGGGAGAGCATAATTGCCAATGATACATCAGATAAGGGGTTAATTTCCAAAATATAGAGTACTCACACAACTCAACAAAAGGAAGACAAAGAACCCAATTAAAAAATGAGCAGATGAGCTAAATAGACACCTCTCCAAACAGGACATACAAATGGCCAAGAGATATATGAAAAGATGCTCAACGTCACTAATCATTAGAGAGATGCAAATTAAAACAACAATGAGGTATCACTTCACACCTGTCAGAATGGCCGCCATCAACGAATCATCAAACAAGTGCTGGCAAGGGTGTGGAGAAAAGGGGACTCTAGTACACTGCTGGTGGGAATGCAGACTGGGCAGCCACTATGGTACACACTGTGGTGTTATCTCAAAAAATTAAAAATTGAACTGCCATTTGACCCAGTGATCCCACTTCTAGGAATATACCCTAAGAAGCCTGAAACACCCATCAGAAAGAATATATGTACCCCCATGTTCATAGAAGCACTATTTACAATAGCTAAGGTTTGGAAACAGCCCAGATGTCCATCAGTAGATGAGTGGATAAAAATCTAGGGTACGTACACAATGGAGTACTATGCAGCTGTTAGAAAGAAAGATCTCTTATCCTTTGTGACAACATGGAGGGACCTGGAAAGTATTATTGTAAATGAAACAAGCGAAGCAGAGAAAGACAAATATCACATGATCACACTTATTTCTGGAATATAATGAACTAAACAAACTGATGAACAAAATAGACCCAGAGTCATAAAAGTAGGGTACAGACTGACAATCCTCAGAAGGGGGGGAGGGAAAGGATAAACCACAGCACTTATATGCATGTATGCATAACCGATGGACATAGACAGCAAAGCTGGGGACAGGGTGGGAAGGGATAGGTAGGAAGGTGTCAGTGGGGGTGAAAAGTAGAAACATCTGTAACAAAAATAAATTAATAAAAAAAATTTTTTTCACATCCCTTTATTTTTATCCTGTGTGAGTCTTTTTTTCTGAGGTGGGTCTCTTGTAGACAGCATATATGTGGATCATGATTTCTTATCCATTCTGCTACTCTGGATCTTTTGATTAGAGCATTTAATGTATTTACATTTAATGTTATTATTGATATGTACTTATTTATTGCCATTTTTATTTATAATGCCTATGTTTCTCTCTCTCTCTTTCTTCTGCTTATTACAGCAGTCCTTTTAACATTTCTTGCAATTCTGGTTTGGTGGTGACATATTTCTTTAGCCTTTTTTTGTATGGAAAGCTCTTTATTTCATTTTCAATTTTGAATGCTATCCTTGCTGGATAGAGTAGTCTTGGATTCCATTCCTTGTTTTTTTAATTATTTTGAATACTTCATGCCAATCCTTTCTGGTCTGTAGTGTTTCTGTTGAGAAATCAGCTGATAGCATTATTTGAGCTCCTTTGTAGCTCCTTTGATCTCCTTTTTCTCTTGCTGCCTTTAAGATTCTCTCTTTGTCTTCAATTTTGACATTTTAATTATGACGTATCTTGGTGTGGGCCTCTTTGGGTTCTTCTTGCTTTGGAATTTCTGTTTCCTGAACTTGTATGCCTTTTTCCTTCACCAAGTTAGGAAAGTTTTTGTGCCACTATTTCTTCAGACAGATTCTCTAACCCTTGCTCATTTACTTCTTCTTCTGGTACTCCTATGATCTGGATGTTGTTACTTTTCATATTGTCCCACAGCTCTCTTAAACTGTCCTCCTGTTTTTTAATTGTTTTTTCTTTTTTGTTCACTGATTGAGTTATTTTTTTCTACCCTGTCTTCTAATTTGCTGACCTGATCCTTGGCTTCCTCTAATCTGCTGGTTATTCCTTCCAATGTGTTCTTTATTTCTGCTATGTCATTCTTGATATTTCATTGGTTGTATTTCACTGTTTCTATATCTTTTTTCATGCTGTTGATCATCCTTATAATCATTACTCTGAATTCTATATCTGATAACTTGTTTATCTCTATTCACTTATTCCTTCTTCTGTAGAATTCTCATGTTCTTTCATTTAGGATTTGTTTCTTTGTTTCACCATTTTAGTGGTCTCAGCATGGTTTGGAGCCTGCTAAAATATTCCTGTGGATATCAATGTTCCACACATTGTGGCTCCCTCTGCTGGATTTGGATATTTATAGAAGGGACCAAGCTGAACACCAATGTCTTGTCTTATTCTCAGGGGTAGAGATGCAGGCCAAGCAAACACTCAAATATACCAGAGATCTGTCTCTGCCTGCAGGCTAATTGTTAGTCTCAGTCACTTTAATAAGTCTCAAATTATAGTCCTCAGCTGGACATAAGCTTCTCCCCAGTGAGCAGAATGAGAGGATTTCCAGGGTGTGAGGAAGTTGTTTTCCCCTGGGCTAAAGCTGCTTTGAGAGGAAAACTCTGCCTGAGAAAGATGGTTTCTACAGTGTTGTTTAATAACAAAGCACAGAGATCTAGGCAGCTACTTTCACATCTTGGTTCCCAGAGCCACAAAACCCAACAAATGTGAGCCAGGCCCAAGGCTTAAAACACTCAGAGACCCGTCTCTACCTGCAGTTTGGCTGGTAGTCTCTTATAGTTAATGAGCCTCAGGTTGTAGTTCTGTGATAGGTGTTAACTCCTCCTGACAGGCAGGGTGAGATTCCAGTGGGTGGGGCAGTTACTTTCCCCCAGGGCTATAGCTGCTTTGATGGGAGAACTCTGCCTGAGAAAAATAGTTGTAGTGTTGGGGAATGACTCAGCATAGGGCTTCTGATGGCCTCTTTCCCAGCCCTCTCTCCAGTACCATGAACCCCTGACTCTCCTTATGCAGCTCCAGTTCAGTCATCCCTCCCTCTGCCAGAGCACAAGATGAGACACTGTAGCTGAAATTTAGTGCACTGGCCCTTCAGGCAGGTGCCCGTGTTCCCAGTGCCTCTCCCCAACAGATATGACCTCTGCTCTGGTGTTTTTCATAGCCAGGTATTATATGAGTGCCTTCCCCTGTTCCACCACTCTGTGCTGGGGAGCCTGGCTTGGGGTTTAAACTTCAGACTTCTCAGAAGAAACTTCTCACAGCTAAGATAGCCCTCAGCTGCTGCCTGTGGGAGCCCAGCCAGCCCTCTCACACCTCCTACCAAACTTGATTTGGGCTCCTCCTTATGTCCCTGGTTATAAGAGTTCTCTCCAGTTTGTCTTCAGTTGATTATTCTGGATGATTTTTTTTTTTTTTAATTTTAGTTGTAATTCCAGTTTGGTTCTGGGAGATGGTCGGTGTAGCTTCCGTTCACTCTGCCACAATTTTTCAGTTCTCCTACATGAATTTAACTGTATTCTTAGAATCCTAAAAGTGGCTCTTTGTTAACAGGTAATTTATTTGCTAAACAGCATTCATTTTTAATGTATTTTTTTTTACATCATTTCCCTCTAGGAACTAGTATAAGCTCTTTCTAATTATTTATTGCATTTAAAAAGTATAATAATGCATTTAGGAAAAAAACACATAATTCAGTATTTTTATTAGTTCAGATATTTCCCCACCTCTGAGTTACAATTTGTTCTACATAGAATAAATGTTACTGTGAAAACAAATGTTACACTAGAAGAAAACAAATTTGAGAAAAAGATGTATCTATGGTATTCTTTCAGGGCTTTTGGTTTTACATAAGAGAAGGAAATCTGCTTGTCTTAAGCCAGAGTGAAATTGGTTAGATGATGTTGGGGAGTTCTTAAAATTACTAAAAAGTCTCAGGAACTAAATGAGTAGGAACCAAGAAAAGCTGGGTGGCTGGAACCATGGTCAAGGCCACAGCCCAAAACAAGCAGGGTGGGCTCCATCATTGCTGTCCCAGTACTGCTATCCCCCACCTGGACCCCACCAGAGCCTTGTCGGTGTCTGTGTGCCTGTGAGTTGGTGCTTCTTTGCTCTGATCACTGACTTCAGTTTTAAAACCAGTTGGCTTAATTCACGCCACATGCTTGTACCTTGTAGCCAGGAGGTGGATAAAGGGGATATTTGCCTCTTTCAGTTTTAGTAGCAGGAGCTGGGCCTGCTTCCACTAACACCTACTGGGAATTCCCCAATCATCTTAATGCTGGGTATCTAAAAACACACCAAAACTTCAATCTAACTCAAGCCAAAACTCAACATCCTTGAAGGTAAAACTTTCAAGCAGGTATAGGCAAAATTTGGCTTGTTTTAATAATCAACCCAGGTTTCAACTTTCTTTACTACACGGAGGTGAATCTGAATGTCCCCACTTGTGTTCCTTGGGGCATCTGGTTGTTTTTCCAAGGGAGACAGTTCCATTATATACAGGGCCCATGGGAAATGGGGTCCATAGTTATGAAAAGAACAAGCAGGCTGTCCTAAAGTATAAGATCAAATTCTTTTTCCAGAAAATTATGCAAAATATCAAATGATATTATATAGGGTGAAGTAAAGATTTGTATTGAAATGTGCACACAGCACACTTCCTTTATGATGATAGCACTTTTTTATTACATCAATAGAGGCATTCTGGAACTTAGATAGTTGGATACATTATTTTAATAAATCAATGAAACTCAGATGGAATTTTGGTCTTGAGATTAAACTATATAAGTAAATACCACACACACATTTGATACATAAGTCAATTTATTCTATAGCACAATACAGTATATATGTTACATGTTAATATAGAATATAGAACATAAGATATAATTATTTAAATATATTAAACACAATGTAGGATGTATTTTATATATATATATATAAGATACCATAACAGTATAGCATATAGTTTGTTTTATTTCACTTTTTAAAAATTGTCTCTCTATACCTCTTATTATTTGTTTGACCATTTTGAAACTGAAAACTTAAGTGACAGTCTAATAGACTAAGTATTATTATTTGTTAAACAGGTGATTAGAGAGAGGATTAAAGTAATATGTTTAATGATTTATTTGGAGTCTCTTTTTGTAATTGGCTTCTTTGTTTCTGTCCACATAATGGGGAAATGAAAAGTTGGCTGGACGTCATTTTAAGCTACTATTCTTCTCATTTCCCCATTTTATTTTTATAAAACTATTTCATTGGTTAGTTCAAGACATTCAATACATTTAATTAAATAATCAATGAATGATCAGTGTGAGAACAGCAGGACACAGAAGAGGAGAGTTGAAGAAGTTTTCAACAAAGCAGAGATACAGAAGAATGAATAGGTGAACAAAACAAAAAAGCCCTAATAAAGTACCTGATAAAGCCAGGAGTCCAGGAAGGAAACCTTGCTTCCTATGCCTTTTCCTAACCATCTAGCTGTGTCCCAGGAGAGGCCACTCTTTCACCTGGGAGCACTCCTTTGGTAGTGAAAATGTATCCTACGGGTTTAGGAATAAGCATGCATACAGTCCTACTTTTTCATAAGAATGGCATCATTCTTTATTCTGCCAGTGGAGATGGTCTCTATCCACCTACATGTATTGGGGAGGAATTTGATGACCCGCTTTATGGCAGAGCTCTTTTCTAACTGATATCACATCTTCCACAGAGCTTGGGAATCCAAGTACAGTGGGGAATTTAGCCTTCCCAGGTGTGGGTTTCCATTATGCATAAGTCATAGGAGAAAGCACTATTATGTAGTGCTCATGGCTAAGAGCTATGTAGTTAGAGAGATTTGTGTGAAACTCATAGCCACACAATGTACTAGATACATGCTCATGGCAAATTACCTAACCTCTCTAAACCCCTGTGTACTCATCCACAGCATGAGAGAAATCACAGTACCATTGGAAAGAGTGCATGAGTGAAAGGCTCCTAGGATGCTGCTTGGCATGCAGTAATTATTATAATTAAATATGGTTGTTAATTTTTATATGCTGTCTAGTTTTATAAAAAGTTTCACATATTTTTTCTCGTTTGATCCTCACTATCGCCTATGTTGTAGACATTTTTAGTGTTACTATTTTATACCTTTTATAAAAATTCTTTAAGCTAACAGATATTGAAATAATTTATTAAGGTCCATCAGACTAGTAATTGGTGGGAGTGGAGTTTTAATTCAAGTATTCCTATTTTAGAATATTTTCCTGGACTGTTGGCAACCAATATTTTTTGTCTCTTTCTCCATGAGAATTACTTCTTTATAATTTAATGCATCCTTTAAATTTAAATGGACTAGATGTGCTCCTATTTTCTGTGATATCTTAAGTTAATGTCATTATTTTGTTTTGTTTTTTAAGTCCTCACCCAAGGATATTTTTCCATTGCTTTATAGACAGAGAGGGAGAGAGAGAGAAAGAGAGAGAGAGAGAGAGAAACATTGATGTGAGAGAGACACACTGATTGGTTGCCTCCTGCATGACCCCCACTGGGGCTGGGGATCAAACCTGAAACCCCTTGGCCTGCAGGCCAATGCTCCAACCACTGAGCCAAACTAGCCAGGGCTAATGTCACTATTTTTTTATGTCCCAATTATGATTTTACAATTCATATGTGTATACACTGAGACTTTTGCATTAAAATAGAACTTTAAATGTTATTGTAATTTATTAAAGGATAGTATAAAGACATGTTTTTAAAAAATAGTTGCTTCCATTTCTATGTTATTTTTTTAAACTAATCTTTATTGTTGAATGTATTACAGATGTCCCTCCTTTTTCTCCCAATGATCCCCTCCACCCCACTCCTGACCCCCTCCTGCCTTCCCCACACTATTGTCTATGTCCATTGGTTATGCATATATGCATATAAGTTCTTTGGTTTATCCCTTTCCCACCCCCCCCCCCACAACCCCTTTCCCTTTCAGGTTTGTCAGTCTAACAATAAATTTGTACTTCTTATTCCCTTCACCTTTTTGCCCATCCTCCCAAACCCCGTCCCATCTGGCGACCAACAAAAAGTTCTCTATCTATGAGTCTGTTTCTGTTCTGCTTGTGCATTTTGTTTGTAGATTCAATTGTTTATAGTTATGTATTTAGTGCCATTTTATTGTTCATATTTTTGTTCTCTTTTTCAGAAGACCCATCAGCATTTCATATAATACTGGTTTGGTGGTGATGAAATCATTTAGCTTCTTCTTGTCTTGGAATCTCTTTATATGTCCATCTACTCTCAATGATAACTTTGCAGGATAGAGTAATCTTGGTTGTAGATCCTTGCTTTTCATCACTTTGAATATTTCTTGCCACTCCTTTCTGGCCTGCAAAGTTTCTTTGGAGAAATCAGCTGACAGTCTTATGGGAGCTCCCTTGGAAGAAACTAACTGATTTTCCCTTGCTGCTTTTAAGATTCTCTCTTTGTCTTGAACCTTTTTCATTTTAATGATGATGTGTCTTGGTGTGGACCTCTTTGGATTCATCTTGTTTGGGACTCTCTGTGTTTCCTAGACTTGTATGTCTGTTCACCAAGTTAGAGAAGTTTTCTGTCGTTTTTTTCAAATAGGTTTTTAATTTCTTGCTCACTCTCTTCTCCTTCTGGCACCCCCATGATGCAAATGTTGTTACACTTGAAGTTGTTCCAGAGGCTCCTTGGACTATCCTAATTTTTTGGATTCTTTTTTCTTTTTGCTGTTCTGATTGGGTGTTTTTTGCTTCTGTATATTCCAAATCAATGGTTTTCTTCTTGGCTTCACCTACTCTACTATTGATTCCCTGTAAATTATTCTTCATTTCAGTTAGTGCATCCTTCATTTCTGTCTGGTCCTTTTTTATGCTCTTGAGGGTCTCACTAAGTTCTTAGACCATCCCTATAACCAGTGTTTTGAACTCTGCATCTGTTAGATTGCTTATCTCCATTTCTTTTAGTTCTTTTCCTGGAGTTTGTTCTGTTCTTTCATTTGGGAGATGTTTCTTTGTCTCCTCATTTTGGCTGCCTCCCTGTGTGTGTTTCTATATATTAGATAGAGTTGTTATGTTTTCTAGGCTGAAAAGGGTGGCCTGTTATGGTAGGTGTCCTGTAGGGTCCAGTGGCACAGCCTCCCTGGTCATCCCAGCTGGGCCTTCAAGGTGTACCCCTCATGTGGACTGTACACCCTTCTGTTGTAATTGAGTCTTGGTTGCTGTTGACATGTCAATGGGAAGGATTTACTCAGGCTGATCAGCTTCAAGGACTTGTGCCCATTGACCACTGGAGGGTCAGCTGTGCAGGGGCACACCACACAGAGCAAACTTACTTCAGCAAAGCTCTGGTACCCACTGAGTCCACTCCTTGAGTGTATCACTTGTGGAGGTGGTTGGGTAGTGGTGCTTTGACATGGTCTCAAGCTGTTCACTGGGTGTGCTGACTCGGGGACAAGGTCAGCCATTGCCTGTGTTCTACCCGGGGCCACGAGGTATAACAACAAAGTGATCTACAGATGGCTGCTTCTTGTGTTGGACTTGGAGGTACCCAGGAAAAACCAAGCTGAGAACCAAGGCTGGCCACTTCTAGTTCCTTGCCTGTGGCCACTTAATGAGAAGTATGGGGCTCACTGAGGCCAGATGCTATTTGTTTGAGAGAATTTAGGAAAATCTAAAGCAGGAGCCAAGATAGGCCAATCCTATGGTAAAGCCACTGGAAACAGCTTGGGTGGGCCCAAAAGTTGGGTGGGACAGGGCCTCAGGGAATCACCAGGGTGGGGTAAACTGTGTGAACAAGGTTCCTGGAGTCCAAGATATGGTGTCCATCTGCCTGGCCCATGGGGGAAGGGGTCACCATAGGAACAACAGCCTCCACGAGCACATCTGTCTGGAAGAAATCTGCCTCTCCAGCTCTCACCTTGATACCAAACAACTCAGTTCTTCCCTGTATATTTCTGGTACCTCTCAAGCTGCCTCCCCCATGCTGGAGCCTGGAGGGAGCAAGTCCAATTAAGTCCGAGGGTGAGCCCTTTAAGAGGAACTGCTGAGGACTCGAGTAGCCTCAACCTCCCTCAGCCTCAATTCCCGCTGTTTTTTTCAGCCAGAAGTTATGGGAACTTCTCTTTATGGAACTGGAACCCTGAGCTGGGGGTTCTGGTGTGGGACCTGGACCTCTCATTCCTCAGAGAGGACCTTCACAGCTGAGGTGTCCCTCCTGATTTTTATTTTCCACACATGGGTGTTGGACCAGCCCTTCCGCACCTCCACTCCTCCTACCAGTCTTGATGTGGCTTCTTCTTTAATTTCATAGTTGTAGAACTTTCATTCAGCTGGATTTCAGGCAGTTCTGAATGATGGTTGTTGTGTAGTTTAGCTGTAATTTTGATGTGGTTGTGGGACGAGGCTAGGACCGTGTTTAACTGTGCCGCCATCTTGATCAGAAGTCCAGGACATGGTTATTTCTTTTTTTTAAAATGCTCAGTTGATGTACAGTTGAAGCCCAATAAACTGCACATGTATCAAGTGTAAAATTTGATGAACTTTGACATACATATACACTCATGAGTCCATCATCACAGCCAAGATAGGGAACGTTTTCCTCATCCCCAATTTTCCTGGTGCCTCTGGTAACCCTTTCCTTTCACCTCTCACCCCTTCCCTATCTTCCGGCAATTGCTGATCTGCTTTATATTACTATAGTTAAGTCTGTAGTTTGTAGAATTTTATATAAGTGAATCATACAGTATTACTCTTTTTTACCTGGTTTCTTTACTCAGCATAAAACTTTGAGATCCATTCATGTTGTCATGTGTCAATAGCCCATTCCTTCTTACTGTTGTACAGGATACCACTGTAGAAATAGACAACAATTGTTTATCCATCCATCTACTGGTGGGCACTTGAAATATTTCTAATTTGGGCTATTAAAAGAAAACTATTATGAACATTGGTCTAACAGTCTTTGTGTGGTTATATGATTACATTTCTCTACCCAGAAATTGAGTAGTTACTAGATTATATGGTTGGGTAGGTGTTATGTTAAACTATGTAAGAAATTGCTAAACTGTATTCCAAAGTGTTTTTACCATTTTAGATTCCTACCTTCAGTGTATGACAGTTTCAGTTACTCCACATTTTGCCAACACTTTTTAGGTTAGTCTTTTTAATTTTAGTCATCCTAGGGGATGGGGTGGCAGTTTCTCCTTGTGGTTTTAATTTACATTTCCCTGATGACTATTTACTATCTTTTCATGTATCTAAATGCCATCTGTATATCTTCTTTTTCAAATTGGGTTGTTTGTCTTCTTATTATTGAATTATAGAATGTTTTCTGTATTTCAGCTGCACATCTTTTATTGGATATGTTTTGCAAGTATTTTTCTTCTTGTCCGTGGTATACTTTTCATTTTCATGGTAGTAGGCAAAAGAATTTTGCCCTGCATTTTCCACTCTCAGTACACCCCTTTTCTGTCTTGAATCACGTTGCTAACTGCTTGCCTAGACATAGCTTTGTACACTTTGCTAAACCCTTTGTACACCACCCCTGCTTCTTAGACCAAACCCTCTTTTAGTCCTTGCACAGTGGGATTCTTCTGATTTTGTGTTCAATGCCCTTTGTGCCCTGTGTCCATCTGTAAGAAAAGAGGCCATGTCTGACTGGGTGCTTAGATAAGTGGCACATTCTTGGAATTTTACCTCACACAATCATAGACTTCAGTGGAGTAACTGCATTTGTTAGAATCCTCAGCACATTCAAAGAAAATATAGCCATCTAGGAACAAAACCAAATGCTGACTAGTTTATGATGTTGATGACAAATCTAGTCATTCATACTTATTTCTTAAACAGCCACTATGTGTAAGAGCCTTTTCTATAATTATTTTTTACATTAAATATTTTTTTGTATTAGTTTCAGTAGTCAAGAAAGAGACTCTAAACAGCTTACTCCAGATTTCTGGAAGACTGAGACTGCATACTAATTCCATGACATATACAGAGGCTAGATGAGTGTGGTTATAAAAGGTATCAGTGATATTTTTAGCTATGGAAGCCCTCCTATTTAGTTCAGGAGACTCCCCAAGATGAATGGCATTGCCATTCAACATGAGCTGTTTCCCACTAATCTGAGGATTTTTGCTCCTTTAATGAGAATACATGAGTTTCTTTCTATGACTTTCATACCTTTCAGTACTCTGTTTTCCTTCTGAGTTCACACAGGTATTAAAGGGAACTTGTTTATAATGTTTAAATAATATCAATCTGCTGATTATTTTGTGTCACATTTTCAAGTGCCCTGATTATAGGCAATGGCACCTCAAATAGTGAGAATAGACCTCAGTTCTGGGTCAACTGCACATTTGATTAGTATTTAGGCCTACCCATTCCTCATGTTCAGGAATTTCTCAGAATTCACTTTACAGCTTTTCCCAAACCCCATCCTTCTAAATGTTCATTCTAAATGCATCAGTTGCCTCATCAGGGGAGTTGCATGGTTCATTTTCATTGTGGTGGGAAAATTCCAAAAGAATAACTGAGCAGTATCCACTCTCTCCTTGTTGTCCCTATAGCCTGTCCTGGCAATCACTACTCCTGGAAGGCACTTGGTGGGTCCTGGCAGGGAAGTGACTCCTTGTTTTCCAAATGGCCTTTAGCTGAGGACAGTCATTGTGGCCTTTTCTTGAGTCATGGGCTGACATGCTCACACTTGACTTTCTTTTTGTACACAGTTAAAGAGTCAATTGTTCCTTGAATCGGATAGTATTCCCTAGCAAATCATGGAACAAATTTTCTATTTCTAGTTTCTTATTTAAAAAGGAAAACCACAAAAGACACCATTACAATCAAGGGTAGTTTCTTTTTAAAACAGAAGCTCTATTCTTTCTACTTTCAACCCTTCTCCATAGATGTCTGTTATATGGTTGAATCAAGGTGAACTCTGTCTTATTTCATTCTGTAGAAATCAGCTTATTTTTGTTATAAATAAGCTCTGTATTTTATGGTGAATTTCAGGTTCTAATATTAGGTCTTCCCTAAAAATGAGTAACTGAATAGGGATAAAATTAAAGAAAAAGCTAGTGTTTGGCTTCCTGAAGGGAGAAAGCTAACCTGAGAGGGTGTGATCCTCAGGGAAGGCTGATAATAAAACAGAGAGTCTGCGGGAAGGAGTCTTGGAAGGTTTTGAAGGTAAATTCCAATTAGAAGATAAAAGAAAAGAAAACCTATTGCCAAAACAAGGTTGTGTGATGATATTTGCAGCTGGGAACATGATTAGAATGCAGAGGTGATAATAAAACACAAGTGGGGAAGGGAAACTTTGAAGAATTAAATGAATAAAGAGGTAAGGTAAAATATTCTAAAACATGTTTAATGAGCTTGAGATAGAACAAGTCAAAAAACAGAACTGAAAGAGCTGAGAAAAAGTAAAAAGTAATTTAAATATGTCTCTTCCCTATAATGAGGTGGGGGATGGAAAGCGATGTGAGGATTCATCTTTACAAGGGGGCTCTGGTGAAAGGAAGTCAAGGCAGGCTGTCCTGTAGGTGGGAGGTGGAAAGGAATGAGGGGTTCCCCCACTTGCCTTGCCTGCCTACCCCACCTTGTCATTGCTATTTTTCTGGGTTAATTATACACATCTGTGCCTTGAGTCATTTTAGCCCCATCTCCCTGCATCTTGACTCATGTCACTGCAGTGAGCTGTAGCTGGCAGACTGGTGTGCAGATTACCCACCTGCCATGCTATTGATTGATCATCTTCTCATGTGGTACTTAATCATCCACTGCAGCATATGCCACTTAATTGTTAAGGTGACTCTGTTTTGTTTCACCAGCCAGAGAGTAAGCACTATGAGGGCAAGGACTGCAGTCCATTCATCTTTGCTTTTCTCCTGGCACCCAACCAATTGTTACAAAATTAGAAAGCAGCCAAAACATACATGCAGGATGGAAACCTCTGTCTTTTAGCTGTTGGGATTTCTAGGAGACTTTCAGAAATGAGTCACCCAGATGTGGGCACCATCTGCAGTAATTCTGCAGTCCTCAGACTAACCCTCTTGGTCTTAGTATCCAGGGGTGAGAGCAGTCAGCACACTCCTGAGCTATCATTTTTGCACCAAAGCAGCACTTGAGTTGATGCTGTTTTTCTTGGTGATGGTTTACTTCCTTCTAATTGTGTACGGTCAGTTGTGTCTGATAGATTGACACTGCAGAGGAATTGATGGGGAAAGTGCGAGTCATTGCTTGATGAGGCATGTAGGGCCAGTTATGCACCTCACATCTCTGCACCTGGACTCCTCGCAGATGGGTTTTACCACACTCAATATTTTGGATTCAACAAGGATTTTTCACTTAGTAATTTAGTAAATGTGTTTAGAAGAGCCAAACATTTATCTAGTTAAACTATATAGAAACCTGTGGCTCATTAGGTATTAAAATTCAGATGTGTATTCTTTTGTAACTAGCAGTTCATTGTGATTGCAGTTAGCCCTGTCTCATTGATCCAGATTTAACTCCAGGTCTATACCTTGGTCTTGGGCCTGAGCATTTGTTCTTTGATTTTAGCTTTCCTAATTCTAGATTCTCCCTCAGCCTTCCCTGGTTTTTGATATGAGGGTCTCCCAAGCCTATAATTAGCTCAGTGCCTCTTCCAAGTGGTATTGGACATGCTGTCATTGCTACATTATGGCCATTGTTGTTGCAGAAGTTAGGGCTTCTCTTTATGCTATTTCTTTCCGTGCCTTGAGTCTTACTCTTGCAGTCTTTTCAATTCTGGAGTCCTCTAACCATAGCACAGACTTGAATGATTGCTCGAACAATGGTAGGGATTGCATAAAGGGGAAGGAAGGAGGTTTATGTTTATTTGGACTGAACTCAGAAGAATGGATAGGATTCAGGCAGGTAGAAAGGAAAGAAATACAGCAGCACTTTTTTAAGGGTTGTAGGTGGACCAGAGAGACTGTGTTATGAAGAGATTGGAAAAACGGCTTGGGTTTGGGCTGTGGATGAGCTAAATGCCAGGCCAAAGAGTTTGGTGAATTTATGGTGAAGCCTGATGTAGATAAGCTAGGGACTGGTATGATGAATGTTTTGTTTAGGAGGAAGATGAGAGTAAATTGGTGCAAAACTTGCTTCTTAAATCCAACAACACACTGGTAAAATGTTCACAAATTAGCCAATTTTTAGGTGATTTTCTGGCTCACATTCTGAATTGACCTGAAAAGTTTGCCATGACAATGTTTGAAACACTGAGTCTTGAAAACTTCTACTGGTCATTTCCTCTTAAGATATTTTAAAAAATGTTTTCTTGTTACTAACATTTGAACTGTGTATACATGTGTGTGTTCTTAAATATCCACTGTAGTAGTCATTCTAAGATAGTCCTAAATGATCTTTATGTTGTGTAGTCACGCTTTTGGGTGATTCTTTTCCCTGGAGAATGCTCTCTACGGGGCTGGACCACGTGACTTACTTCTAGCATATAGAATATGGTAAAAAATATGGTATGACATTTCCTAGATTAGGGCATGAGAAGACGGTGCCTTCCATTGTGGTTGCCCTCTCTCACATTCTCTCTCTTGCAACCCTTGCTCTGGGGGAAGCCAGTTACTATGCTGTGAGTATGGAGAGGCCCACACGGCAAAGAATTGATGTTTCTAGCCAAGTTTAGCAAGAATTTGAAACCTGCAGTAGCCACATGAGTAAGCCTGGAAGCACATTGTTCCGTTTGAGGCTTCTGTTGGAGCTGCAGCTCCAGATAAGACTCGGACTGTAGCCTTGTGAAACGCCCTAAGCCAGAGGACCCAGCTAAGCCGTGCCTGGATTTCACTAAGGTTTATAACTAATACATCCATTAATAGTGAGCTTCTGGAATAAAATGATGGTATGTCCCTATGATAGAATATAGATCAGTCATTAAAATGATGAAGTGAAGACCATTTGGATACAACAGAAAAGATTCACAATATATTCTTATTTTATTAATAGAAGATTGTTATTATACAAACTTTTGCTATGTGCTGTAAGATATATATGAAAAATACTGGAATGATATTCAACAATATATGTGTAGAATATGGCCGGTATATTTGTTATTTTACAAATTTTCTACAGTGAATGTACATTACTTTTAGTAGATTACTTATAGAATGTACCTTTCTTGTAGAACTACATACTCTTAAACTGTACACACAGGCTAACCACAAGCATGGTCTTATTGGAACTGTACCAGGACATTTGAGAATGGATTTCTAAACAACTGGAGACAAACTGATGGCTAGCTTGATTTAAAGTCAAGTTCAACATCTATGTTTCACTTGTGCTGATTATCATCCCAAGATTCAAGCACTTACATTGGCACCTGCTGGGAAGTTTGTGTTGCTCACACGAAAGGGCACTCAGACCACAGCTGGTTAGCCAGCAAGAAACAGAGAATGTCTGTGAAGATTAAGTGCTCAGGAATTTAGGAGTTGGTTTTGAAACTGCTTCTTGAACCTGATAGAAACTTAACATTTTCTATGCAATTCTCATGTTAGTTTTATCAAAGTAGAAAAACACTGGAACTTGTCTGTTCTAGATCGAGATGAAATCTGTACACCATAATTAAAGAGCTGTCATGGCAAAAGGCAATGACTCCTGTGCTTTACTCCTGGGAAGACCTATTGGCTTGTGAAACAGTCATGGTGATTTGGCTCAAACAGAAAAACAAAACTTCTTTCTGAGAATTCTACAATTTTCTTCAGTTTTGCATCTGTTTTAATTAAGTGTAGATGTAATTTAGAAGTGAAGTAACTTCATTCTTATCCCTTAGAAAGAAGCAACCAAAATAGTATTTTTCCTTGTTTATTTTAGTTTCTCTGAAACAGCAATGCTGAGCCCACTAAACAGCAGAATAAAGAGTTTGTGTTAGTAACTGCCTGGAGGATAGCAGAGGGAGTTCACATTCTGATCTCAGATGGCCTGTTTGTTCAGCATCTTAACATTAGGTGCTCCTGTGACCTTTCAGTCTTCAGTTTCCCTTATCTACATCAAAAGTAAGCATTTCATAGGACTATTAGGGCAATTGAGATGCTCCTGCAATGAAGTATGTGTTTAATAAATATACCAATTACTTTGGCCACATCAATAAATTTTTGGTAGAGCCCTTCCTGAAGGAGGACTTGGTTTTAATGAGCAACTTAATCAATGAGAAATATTTTGTAGAAATAGCTGATTTAACAAATTCTCATATTATCACATGGTATTGTAAAGTGCAGCTGGAAGGCAAAGTACAATCTTGCTGGATATTTGGTAAAGCTCAAATTCCATAGTCCTCTGGATATGAGAAGTGGGGCCCTTAAAGCTCATTATCATAGATCAGGGAGGTTTTTAAAATTCCTAGGAAGGTTCAGAGGAGGGAATGGCTATTAATGTACCTGACCCCAGGCAACCCTAGCTCAGGAAGTTCACAACATTCTTCCAGCTGGATCAGGTCATAAGGTCTTTTTTTTTTTTTTTTTTTTTTTTTTTTTATTAGAGAGAGAGAGAGAATGGGAAAAACACTAATGTGGGAACTGGTTAGGAGAGCATGTAGTCATTGCGATTTTGAATTATTCTGGAACAAGAGAGCAGAAAAGTTCAATCACTTAAATGAGGGTTGCAAACATCAGAAGTTATATCAGTTTGTGCTTCTGGGAACCCATGCAGAACACCCAGGAGGTAGGAGAAAGAGGTCAGGAAGGTAGATGGAAAAATAGATGAACTATGTGGGACTTTGTGCAGTCTATTATATTAATGTTAGGATCTGTCCTTCCCTTTGTATTCCTGTGAAGCTTCTCTTTAGTTTGCTTCTAGGAGTCTCCATACAAATTTGGGCTTGGGGCATGTTTTTACCAATGGGCAAAGGTCAAGAATAGTAGCAGGTGCCTGCTCTGCACCACATGCCTCATATATATCACAGTAACCTCATGAGGAAGAGACTAGAACACTCATTTTATAGATGAGGAATCAAGGTCCAGAGAGGGTAAGCAATTTGCTTAAGTCACAGAGCTCAGGAATAGTAGGTTGCAATTAAAGCACAGGTGTACTAGGGTACGATGCCTAGACACTTTGCTCTACTTATTAGGGTCTCAGAGGAGGAAAAGGCAACACTTTATGTCAGAGAAGCTTATTTGTCCAAAAAGTGTCTTAGAATTTGTTTTATTGCACTAATTCCTAAAGCCTGGCCTGTTCACAGAGTGCTCTGATCACAGATAACTGAGTACTACCTTCCTGTATGAGAATAATTAGAGCAACTCTTCAAAAGCACCTGCAATGTAAGGGACTGTAGGAATGGAAACTTGAAGTGATTTCTGGTTACCAGGAAGCACAATAAATAGTAAAGTTCATTAGTATAGACACGTGGGAGAGCTTCTAAAACACACTTTTTGAGAGTCAGAAAGACCCAGAAAAGTAGTCTAACTAGTTCCTTTGGGGATTTTTCATCAATCAATTTTTAGCTACATCATAGCCGATTTTATTGAAGTTTCAGACATCTGTGCATGTACACTTTTGAAAAAGTTAATTGGTTTGTTTACAGAAAGGTGCCCAATCTACCAATGGGCCAATTTCCATTTAAGACTAAAACACTTATATAGATATTACCACAATTTGATCCATTCACTAAGTAGCAGAGTCTGCCTATAGCAAATGAGGTGTTTAATTTTCTTCTCCATTTTATTTTATTTCCTTCCAATGATGTATAACCAAAAGATCAAAAGGAAAGAAAGAAAGAAAGAAAGAAAGAAAGAAAGAAAGAAAGAAAGAAAGAAAGAAAGAAAGAAAGAAAGAAAAGAAAAGAAAAGAAAGAAAGAAAAGAAAAGAAAAGAAAAAAGAAAAAGACAGAAAAGGGATTTTCTCTTCTCTATATGTGCGTTTTATCAACACAGCCTCAGCTTGAGCCCCCTTGGGAAAAGCCTTTCAAGACAAGCAGAATTATGTCCTTCCTGCCACAACATAATTTTCCAGCTGCCAGGGGAAAACTACATGTTGTGCCCTAAACACAATCAAGAGAGAATAGATAATCACTCCCCAAGGCGACTCGCTTCAGCTTTCCTGAGGAAGGACTGTAGAAGCGATCTTGAAGTAACTGTTAACCCTATACTTTAAAAGAGACAAAATGGATTCCTGCCCTTACTTGCTGGAATGGTTATACTGCTTTTATGCAGGCGGGTCTCCATTTTTAAAGTGCAGCACAATTGGTCTAAGGCATGGGAACAGAGAGAGTGGGGCAGATCACATCTGGGCTAAGATTAATCTTTATGGGAAGAAAAGTCTGCAGAGGGGTTCAAATTTCTTTCTTGGTCCTCTTCCCAAGATGTTCTTATAAATGCAAAAAATCCTGTGATGTCCATAGCAATATGTGTGGAAACCACATGTTTTGATGCAATACAACTCTAAACCATTTTTATCTGGAAGCTTCTGAGAAACATGTGCAATATTCTTTGAAGCACCCTGATTGAAACAAGTGTGGCCTGAAAAGGCTTCTCTTGTGTCTCCTCAATACTCAGAACACCGTGGGTCAGCAGTGGTCAAATTCCTCAAGTAGCTGCCATGTGAAAACTCAAATTTCCTTTTTTCTTTTTAAGAATCCCAACATCCTGAGGATTTTGCAAACTGGCACACAGTGGCCCTGCCGTCTCCTCTCATGTCTCCTTTAATGGAAAACTTGGAGGCCTCCTAACTGAGCTGTTGCAGGCACTTTCACAGCCTCCCATTTTCTCTGCCAGTGGGTTCTGCTAAAAACCCAGAAGTGGTTAGTACTATTTTTATCACAAGCAAATAGAAAATAATAATTTCCTCAGGATACACATCCTCTCAGAAAAGAAAAAAAAAATCTCATTTTGACAGTAAAAGGAAATGTATCAACAGACTCAGTTGAGAGTCTTCTTCGTTTTACATTATCTACTTCCCCCAACCAAAGCAGTGTGGAGATTCTTAGGCTTGAAAGGGGTCTCTTAAGGTAGTTCAGTTCTCTCCCCATGCTTTGATTTCAGCAGATAAGAATCTATTTAATTTCTAAACCTCCAAGAATGAAGATTGCCCAACTTCCCCTGGCACCTCGTTCCAGTGTTGAACAGCCCCCACTGTCAGGAAATCTCTCTGATGCCAATGCCCTCAGTGTAGCAGTTTGTGCCTCCTTCTCCCGATGTCCTCAGGGAGGTGGAGTGCATCTCCTGTTGCCTGTGTGTGAAGGTCCTTCACAAACTCCGAGACTCAGAGGATCACTCCTCACCCTTCCCTGTTTCAGACCCAAACCAGAAAATTTCTTTGTTTAATTTTTCCTTTTGGGTCCCAGTTTCTATGTCATGTTTTTGGTTTGTCTCTGAACCCCGGCCACATTCTAGTTCTCCCTCTCCTGAAGAGAGGGTGCCATGGAAGATCCCCGGGAGCCCCCATGCTCCTATTTTCAGGTTAATATTTAGGGTTTGGAAATAGCTCAGTTAACTTGGGTCATAATGAAATTTTTTTACTAACTCCTAAAATAGTACTGGGAGAAATATTTCTCAATTTTATCTATCTATGGGAAATTAACTAAAATTTCCCCACAGACTATGTTAAAAACAAACAGAAGGCCTAAATCACTTATTTTCTGGTTTAAATTATGGCTGGATTTTTAAAGATGAAGACTAATTATGGTCAAATTAGCATCAGATAACAAATCATGAAGAGGTTCATATCTTGTTCTGGTTATAGTAATATGAGAGACATAATTTATTGTCCTAAAATGTTAAAATTCGACATAAATGGGTCACTACATAGAGTCAAATAAAAAAAAGAAAGAAAGAAACCAAATAGTTACTAAAGAGTATGAACAGTTCATTTATCACCAGTTAAAGCCAAGTGGGTATCTGCTGTGTGCATAGCTGTTCTAGACATGTGCCCACCCTTCACCAGTTCTGAAGTACATCAGGGTGTTCCTGACTCAAGAGTTTATATTCTGTGAAAGTTGGTTCTGCATGTGCTGAACAATTTCTTGGCATTAACTTTTCATATATAAAATATAAATTACTGCCATGCCAAAGAGACCCTTCAGATATAATGTCAGTTTGGCTGTTGATTGGACATCCCCACTGTAGAAATAAACCAGTGAGACCATTTCAGATTTTTCAAGCATTCTAAAGGAAATTCCAGCTCACCAAGTGAAATCATTCTGTAGAGAAAAAGAAGTGGCTCAAGCCATAAGAAATGACATATTCTGATAAACAGCTTATAAATTCAGAAAAAAATTAGAAGGATCATGGTTGTAAAGAAAAGTGTTATTTAATTCAGGAGTCAGAGTGCACTCAAGATATTCTTTTTGGAGGTGTAGCTTATATATGACAGAACAATACGTTGTTTACATGTGATTTTTCCAAAATAAATATTAGTTACAGTTTTAGGACATTTACTTCCAAGGAATAGAAAACGTAAGAGGTTATCTAATTAATTTTCCTAAATGAAATCTGTTTTGGGGCATGTTGTCAGGCAGATTACTGCCACGTAAGAGCAGATACAAGTGAAAGGAATTTAAGAGTCTCTCTAAGGTCACAGTGACTCAGTGCTAGGATGATTAATTCACACTGACATGGGGTGAGGGGACTGACATCCTGTTCCCTTTCTGATATATATTTTCCAGGAGTGCTCCAAGGGACCAAAGGCTATGAGGGTTTTCTAAAGTCTTTTGTTCTCCCCTGGTGTATGGTGAAGTTATTCATTCAAGGAGATAAAATAAGAGAATATGTGAACTGAACGAATCTTGGAGATAGTTTAATGCAGCTTTTCCCTTTCTAGAAGAGGCAAATTAAGCCTCAGCAAGATTATCCCCAATTAGGCACGAATGCTTAATTGGTGACTACAGAGTGAGCCTTCTGGTTCTTCCATCCCACCAACTGAAAGCAGCAGTGAACATGACTTCATTTCTAAAGTAATAAAACAATTCAAAATCTGTTTAAGCCAAAGTCTGTTTAAGGTTATTTTCCTCTCACACTTGATATTTCTGGTGCCTATTTTGGGGCTTACTGTTAAAAGTGTTCATAGACTGTGCTACTTTTAAGAAAGACATAGACTGAGTTTCTTCTGGTAAATAAGAAGTAGTTTTTATGTTATATTTGGAGACAGATTTCATCTACTGGCATAAAACATAATAAACTTCCAATTCACCCCTCCCTCCCCCACCAAGGCATTTCATTCTGCGTGTCATAGGTAACTGCTTGCCAGGAACAGTACCATGTGAAAAAGTAATTGCTGTGTTGCCTATGGAAGGAATCTGATTCTATCAGCTAGTCTAGCTTTTGTAGATAAAAGAGGACAAAGCCAGGGCTTACTAAGAATGCTGCAGTTGTTTTTACCTTTCGAAAATGCATTCTTTTCTAATGATTAGATATGGAAAAAAGTGAGTTAAGTATTGCTTGACAGTTTGCTCGATAGAAACTCTATAATATCACCTCTCCTAGTCTTCTTTATTGTAGAAACAGCCATCTGTATCAACGGCTTGTCTCCCTCTTTAATAAGTTGTAAAGTGAGCCACATAACTCTTCCCATGTCCAAGACTAGTCAGCCAAAATACTGTGTTCAGAAATTGGCTGGCTATATGTTATAACTTGTCTGTCATCACTTTCTTTCATTACAGTCCTATGGTTGGTTTTTGTAGACTTTGAGGACCTATTCACTAGCAACTTACTTAACCTGGGTGTATGCCACATGCTTTTCTGTGCTTGTGTTGTGTTACACTAAAATGCCACATCCCGCAACTCGATTCAGAGGACCACAACATGTAAAAGGGTCGGTTTGGTTATTTGCCAAGGCTACTTCTATACGACTTCTCTTTTCACAATAGATAAGACTGATCAAATCTATTCACTTTTGTCCATTTTGCTTTTGGCATGTTCTTGAGTTGTTCACACTCCTTTTACTTATGAATATATATAAAAGGAACACTTGAAGTCCAGTGAAAGAAGTATTTATACATAGAACATATAGATACTTTCTAAAACTCCTTCTGAAGTTAAAATTTGTTGAAATTATACTCACACACTTAGTTCAGCGATTTTCAACCTTTTTCATGTCATGGCACACATAGACTAATTACTAAACCCTGCAGCACACCAAAACATATTTTTTGCTGATCTGACAAAAAACATAGGCATAATTTTGATTCATTCACACTGGTTGGCTATTGTTGTGTTAGCTGTTATCATTTTTTTGTGGTTTGTTTGACAATCTAAAGGAAAAGAGGTCAGTGCCCCTGACTAAATAGTCAGGTATTACATGTTTTAAAAATCTTTGTGACACACCAGTTGAAAATCGCTGACTTAGTCCAATGTAAGGGAGCTAAGGGAAGCTTAATACATATAAATTGAAACTTTTTATTTGTTATTATTATTATTGCTAGTTGTACTAGAGAATGTAAAAATATTCTTTTGTTGTTGCTGCTAAAAGAGTCATATGAGATAGTTTTGTTTGTTTGTTTGTTTTTTCTATAACAGGAGAAGAGCAGTTTAGTTTGTCTGGTGTGTGGAAAATTATCTTCAACTGGGACAACTTTGCAGCCCCTTCCGCAGGAGCAGCCTGAGCCTGGGCTAGCCTTCCCTGAAGGAAGGAGGCAACCCTGTAAAATCCAAGGCAAAGGCAAAACAGTCCAGGTGCACAGGTCCTCTCCCCATGTGCTAATGAGGCCGCACTTTTCAAAAGCCAGCAAAACAGATACCATCATGCTCCTGGCCGAGGTGGTAAACAACTCAAGTGCTGACCAGCAGAGCATATCTGTGGGCTTACGATTCAAGTCGACCGTGCAGGAAGGAGGGAAACAGAGGAAACACAGTTTCGTTTCCCAGTAACTCCCCTGACTTGAATGAAGGTGGGAACTGAGGAGGACATCTGTAAAAATAACAGCATGCAAACTTCAAAGGGGCTGTGCCCACTGAACAGCAGTTTGAGTCCTAAACACTTTTGGTTATTGTACAATATGAGTAAAACATTCTCAGGGATAAATTATAGTTCTAGAGTTTTAGATAACTTCTGGATATGACAAAGAGCAACAGCCATGCTCTGTCACACCAATTTATAAAGCCATACGACATCTACCAACCTGAATACCAAATACACTGACAACTTGATGGGAAGAAAAAAATTGCAAACGTTCGTTCTCAGAGAATCATTATTTTATTGTCAGCCGTCTTCTGTATGATTGCAGGACAACTTTGAACATGTCGAAACTCAGAATATCACCACTGAGATTTTCTCCAAGTCTTCATAAATATAGTGATTAATAAAGCAGTTTCAAGGGACTATAATCTTGGGCTGTGATTCATATGAATGTGAATTATTAACACCAAATAACCAAAGTTATTTATATATGTCCATGTGGTTACCGAGAAAGTAGTGGAGCCCTGCTTAGGTACCAGAGAAGCCCTGCGATTTCATTGCTTTCCTGTATTTATGTGATCCTGGGACTGAGGGCACATCCCTCCCCATTCTGAGCATCAGTTTTCTGATCTGTAAAATGGAGGCACACTGTCTGCCCAGCATCCTTTGGAGGCTGGTGAAAGTGGTAGTCAATGATTATGTGCATGCTTGCCTGTGGTTTACAAGAAAGTCAGATATGTAAGAGCAGTGCATGTCTGAGTGTTAAAGTGAGATACAAAGGATGCTTCTATGTGTAGTACTGTAGGCAGAGCTACCGCTTGCTGTCCTGTGTGTTCTTGCTCTCCCCTAACTTCACAGCCTGCAGAATGCCCCATGTCCACTGAGCCATGGCCAGCCTCATGGTGAGCAAGCCTATCAAATGCATACATCTGGAGGTTTCCAACCCTCAAATGTCTTACAGAAAATAGAGCCAGGAGCTCAACCTGGCACTCCATTTGCTAAATGTCCCATTGATGTCAAATGCCAGGAAATGTGGCTGTTGAAAATCCCATGGAATAAGATTTCCACTCAGCTGCTTTCTAATGGATATGCACTACCTTCCGTGAAGCAAAAGCCTTCCGCTTCATGGTCTGGTCACAGGCCCTCGCACACCCTCAGCTGTGCCTCAGCAGTGAAGTTCGAAGATTTTTGGCTGAGAAAAATGGGCTGTTCAGCCTCAGTGGCTTATTCATATGCTAGATGACAATAGAGGGCAGTGTTGCATATCTGCAAAAGTCCACACTGTCTACAACCTGACAAGACCACCAAAGCACTCACCACTGGCCTTCTTCCATACTCTGGCACCAGTTTAGTAATGAATACAAGCAATTAAAGCAACTGTCCACGAAACATATGCCTTCTGGTCAAAGCTCATTATTGCTTCATCACCACTTTGATATTAGAAAGGGCTTCATAATAATTTTTAATCATTATTCCTTAGCAGTACTTTTTTGCAGAAGGCCACATCCATTAGCTTCACTTTTCAGAAGACTGAGTGAGATACAGAGAGGCTAACTGGATGGCTTGAGTCATTCAGTCCAGAACCAGACAGATCTAGAAAGAAAATTCAGGGTTTCTGCAACATCAGCTGGGGAGTTCTCAACATGGCACTTTGCTATCTTTGAATGAAAACTATCAACAGTCTTCATTTGCCTTGATTAATTAGGGATGGCTGTCTGAGTTGGTGATTAACTGGGACATCCAGATGGGACCTCTTTCCCCACAATCCCCTAATTGCCCATTATCTCAGTTAAAGTTGATAAGTGATGACCAAACCAGCTAATTAGGCCCATTCTGCAACCCAATGAAGGAGTTAGGGAGGGTTGGAAGACAGATACATAAAATGACGCCAAATAGTGAAAGAGAGTCAAGCATTTGGGGGTCAGTGTTTCAACTGTAGGTGTCCCCTCCCCACTAGTAGATGACTGAGAACAGATTGTCCAGAGCTTGGGAGCTGTCAGATCTCTGTCTTGCATTCTACCATCATTGATCCCTAACAGATACAGAATCTCATTTTGCACATTCTAAAGGCACTGAATATTTTTTGACTAAGAACATATTGCCTTTGGTGTCACCCACATACACAGCCTGATGACACACTCTGTAATGTAATGTGCTGGCAGCCGAGTAAGACTCAAACCTTCCCCATTACAGATGAAGTATAATCTCTAAAGTGGAGACTGTTTGCTGAAAAATGGCACTGATAGATGGAATCAAATGACAAACAGCACTGTAACAATGCAGAACCTTTCACTGCGAATTTAAACACCGTTAGGCAAAAGAAGGCCTTATGGTCTAAGTAGGTACTGCTATGTATTTCAAAATGACAGATTAAGATGACAAGGATTTGCAGTCAGACCTTGACAATAAATGTGCGCTTATCACAGGTTGCAATGTGCTCTGGTGAAGCTTAGGGGTCAGGTAGCAGAAGGGTCAGGTTTGTGACTGTGAAAAATTCATCTCTCCCTGGTGTTAGCTCTCTGTCTGGCACCTCATTCAACTGCCTAGAAAAGACTGTTGGCCCCCAGATAGGCAAGTGTTACTTTCGCTCTTAGTAAGCTCTGTGCCAGTCTTGGGGCAGTCGGAAAGGGTGGAGGAAAGCGTAGTGCTTTGATGGCTCAGGCCTGGTCTAAGATGACACACCCATGTCTGAAGAGTTTGTGCCCACATCCTCTCCACTGCAACTGGGTTGCTGTTGGCAATCACCTTTGTAAGAACTGGCATGTGCAGTGATAGCTAGAACTCAGCTGGATCTTGATATAAATGGTCTATATGCTTATTCTACTTGGATATATCTTAAATCAATCCAGGGGATTCAGAGACTGCTATAAATCCATTTGGCCCAAAGTCTGTACACGTTTCTTTGATCCAAAATGGCACCTTGTGTCAAGGCACCTTGGATGTAGCCAGCTGTTCCATCTCAAGTCAGACACAAAATAACTCAAGCTAAAGTAGTCCAAACTCTCACTTCATGTACAAGGGCGCTGAGGCTTAGAGGAGTGGGAAGACTTGCCTCGAGGTTATGGTGATGTGTGGTAGAGAATACTCAGCTTCTAGAATCAGAAGTTTGACTCCTCCAGTCGCGGTTCAGCAGAGCCTCTCTGATTCTTGCATTACTCTTTGCAACCTTTTGAATTGTTAAGAAGATGACATGAATGAATGCACACTTTCTAGTGTGCTTCAGAATTTTCTGGAATACTTGTTGAAAATGCAGATTCTGGACTTCCACACGACAGCAGAAATTTGGATTCAGATTTCTGTGGGTCATCTTTGTGAGGCACCATGGGGACAAATGTGAGTCTTTGCTATCTCTGACTGGCACAGCCTCTGAGTCAGTGTCTCTTCACTCTGTTTTCTAGTTCCAGGGCAGCCATTTACATTCCCATCACTCCTCTCTTCTGGCTCATAACATTTTCTTCTCCCTTGGATTCATTTAGGAACTAGAAATACAGTTGACTCTTGAACAACGTGGGTTTGGACTGTGTGGATCCACTAATACACCCATTTTTACAATAAATACATGTACTGTTTTCAATCAAAGTTGGGAGTTGCATGTGAAGGGCTGACTGTATGCATTGTTTTATGCCATTTTATATAGGGGGCTTTTTGGTGTTCACAGGGTGTCCTGGAACCAATTTCCTGCAGATATCGAGGGACCACTAAGTTTCTGGGGAGTCAAAAGTTATGTATGGATTTTCGACTGACCACAAGTTGGCACCCCTAACACCTGCATTGTTCAAGGGTCAACTGTACACATTCTGTCTAGCTGTTTGCTCTGTTACAGCTGACAGAAGGTGGGACATGTGAATAAGTGTGAACCTATGCCTATTTTATAGAGCATGGGCCATTATGTCTTAATTTTCTATATCCTGTTGCTAGCATAGGAATAGACAAAACTGGGACTTTCATTTGAGTGGCTTGTTGATGAAAATGTTGCATGTACCTATAACATCCTGGTGCTTCTTTATGTTCTAATACTTACATTACTCATGTAACAGACATGTGTGTAACTGGCACTTAAGTACAAATGTACGTACATTGTTTAGGCCAACCCAGTGGCACTCAATATATTTTTGTTTCTGATTCTCACCACAACAAATTTTCTACCATTTTCCTATCACCAAAAAAATTAAAGTTAATAACAGCTATAAAGAGATAATTTACTATGCAATTTTTGTTGTGCCTACAATTTGAGTTATTTATGTTTAAAATTACATACTTCCAAATATTTTGATGCTGTCCAAATACTTTATAAAAGTCTAGTATTTCTTTTTTAAAAAATGTTTTGATTTTGTTTATTATAAAGACAAAATTGTAATCAAGGAAAATTAAAGAGAAAATAGTTTTCTGCTTAAACACATCAGCTGGTTTTATTCTTTTCAATTTTCTTTCTGTCCCTATCCATATACTTGCAATTCAAAGTTTGTTTTCTAGTTCTAGCTCAGCCATTAACAAGTATGATTCTGAGAAAGAAGGTTAACTTTAATAAGAAGGAATAAATGTCCATCTTACTCATGTTATTGGGTAGTTATGGGGATCTGGAGATCATGTGGGTGAAAATGGTTTGCATACCGTAAAGTACTTTAAATGCCAAAAGGATTGTTTTTGATCTAAGGCTCTCATTTCATGACAATGTTCTTTATGTCTCCAAAAGCTGTTGGATATTTTTTTAGAGGGTGACAAATACAAGGTAAAATGAAGAAAGATAAAAAATGTGCAAAGATTTCAGTGTATTTGCCCAAAGAAGGAAAAGCTGAAAAACTACTCACTTAATATGTGAAGGCCTATGACAAAGTGAGAGTAGGGATCAACTGTTACCCATCTTTTCAGAAGTCAAATAAAGAAGGTGCAGGCTTCAATTGAAGAGATAATTTAAGTTATTTTAAAGATCAACATCCTGACTGCAGGGATTTTTACCAACTAGGAGGGGCTAGAATAACACAGGCTTGCCTACATTGAGCCTCGAAGAATGTTACATTTGTCTGTCTTCATGTATAAAACACCTCAAAACTTCATTAGGTAAAATAAGAAATGGATTCTGAGGGTTATGAATTCAGACTGGGTACAGCAAGAATGTCTTGTCCCACTACACAGTGGCTGAGGCTTCAGATGGGAAGGCTGGGAGTAATTACATGATGGGCCTGGATTCATCTATAGGTTTCTTCACTCACATATCAAATGCCTGGGATCATGTTGGGCATCTCTGTGGAGTGTCCAGACCTTTCTATGATGTCACTGCACATGGCTTCTCTGGCATGACACCCCCAGGGTGGTTAGATGGCTTACCTGTGGCTCAGGGCCCCAAAAGCAAACGCAAAAACTATGTGGCCTTTCATCACTTAGCTTTGGAATCCCATAAGTGTCACTTCTGCTCAACCAGGATGATGGAAGTAGTCAGAATGCTGTCCAGATTCAAGGGGAAAGGATGCAGACATGACCTCTCAATGGAAGAGTATAAAAGAATTTGTGATCATGTTTGAAAACCACCACAAAGAACTGACTGTAATTCATTTACTCATTCAATCAACCAGCATTTAAGCACTGATACCAGATTTAGACTGGAAAAACTAAAAATAATTTAGCATGTCCCCACCTGCCTTGGGGAGTTCATGGTCTGCTGGTGGAGGAGAAGGTAGCCCAGAGTTGAGGTGATAAACTCAGAGAGGGACCTCATGAAATCCATTTGTGTTTTCTGCCACTAAAGTACTCCTCTTTGAGACTGAACACTCTGGGGGAAATTTCTCATCCTTTTGAATCCAACTAAGCCAGCAACAAGTACTCTCAATTTGCTTTTATTTCTACCCTTTGATTTGTGTTTTCTGGACTGTGGACACTGAGATTTTTAATCTTTGGCACCAAGTCCCCTTCTCAATGTAAACAGACGAGGGAAGTGCCATCATGGCCAAGTGTGATAAATTCTAATGCAATCACATGCTGACACTGGTTGGGTGAATGGGGCTGCGTTTAACAACTGTGTTTGCTGAACACCTGCCAGGTGGGCCTGGAAGTTTCACATCAGGGAGGTGCACAGCTCATGCCTCTCTGGTCCACTCAGGACAGGCTGACAGCACCATATCAGTTCAGTGGACATTTATGGGCTCTCAGGGGAATGTACCAAGTTAGGCAGAGTGACTTCTAATCCTTTTTGTTTTGTTTTTTTCATTTATTTTCAGATAGAGCAGAAGGGGGAGGGGAGATAGAGAGAGAGAAACATCGATGTGAGAGAGATACATCGACTGATTGCCACCCACATGACCCCAACAAGGGTGGGGACAAACTGCAACCGAGGTACATGCCCTTAGCGGGAACTGAACCTGGGACTCTCTGGTCTGCAGGCCGACGCTCTAACCGCTGAGCCAAACCGGCCAGGGCTCTAATCCTTTTTTAAAAATGTTCTCCAGCTTTAAAAAATTTCACAGGGCAGACAATGCAATTAAGCAACCACAAACCAGCCTCCTGTTGCTATCACTTAAAATAACTTCATAACTGAAATTAGCCCCATTGTCAGGTTGACCACACTTGACTCACAATAAGTTTTCTATGTGTTAATCTCCCCATCTTGCCTCGTTGGCACAGTGAAGGGCTGTATGAGCTCATTTCACCTTTCAACTCAGTAGAAGAGTTTTCTTTCCTTTGTATTTTTTTGGTCAGGGCCAGAGGGGATAGCACTCCATTGCTGGCAGTGAATTGTTTTCTGTCCAGAGAATCAATTATGCAAACATCTTTTTCCTCTGACCTGAATAAAATGTCCACCATTAATTGTCATTTTAATAGGCTTGTGCCTCGGCCTCTAGAAGATTCATGCAAGTCAAACATCCTCAGGTTAAGTGTATTAACTCATGAATAATAGTAACCATAATAATCAACATTTATTGAGCACTTAGTATATGCCAGGCACTTTGATGATTTCTTTCCTTGCAATATCTCATAAAATCCCTACTTTATAAGTGGTAATTTTATAAGTCAGTCACTATTATTATCCTCATTTCAAAAATAAGGAAAACGAGGCTTCTGGAGGTTAGTCCAAAACTTTTGTTTTCAACCACTGTGCAGTTACAGAGTGGGCAAAGAGCAAGACTCTTGGAGTTTGGGATACTGACAGTTATGTTGTGATGAGACAGAGGGTATGGCATTCTTCCTTAGGGAAAACACTTGGGGCACTTAGATGAAAATAGTATGTAGGTGATGCTGAACATAAATGTATACATTCAGGATTTATTGAACACCTACTATGCATAGACAGTTATACTAGGGACTAGGAGTGTGGGATCAGGCTAGTCATCCCACTGGCCAACATGCTTCACACGCTCCCACTTGCTGGCTCTGCACTAACGGCAGGAAGTATACGGGGGCATCGAGGATAAGGCAGGAACAAAACTTCTAGCCAGTTTTCCCTGTTCCTTGGCCTTTAGCCCACTATATTCCCTGTCATCTGCCAGAGACATATCACTGTCATAGATGGCTGGGACTGATATTGCCTTGTCAAATCAACTTGACAACAATTACAGCAGTAATAGCTCATATTTCCTGAGCACTTACTAAGTGCCAGCCATTGTTTTAAGCTCTTTACATCTATTATATGGAACCCTCCTAATCACTCAGGATAGTGACTGACATTATTATTCCCAGGACTGAGGCTCAGAAGGGTTTCGTGACTTTTAGAACTCTGTACCTTCCCTTTGGTCAGTTAGGACTGGCATCTCACTCTGTTTCCAGCACTATTTTCCTTCCCCTGCAACAGTGAGTACATTTGGAGAAATTGCTGGTATAGTGGTCAGGAGTATGGCATATGGACCAGCAAGGAGAGAGCAGAATCACTTAGGAGAGGCAGGAGGAAAACCTCTAGCCAGTCTCAAAATATGAGTGCTTTCCCCCTGGAAGACCTAACCACCTACCTAAGTCATCTGTCTCTGGGAATCCCAGTAGACGTCCATACCAGCCACACTCCCAATTTTCCTGACTTAGCCACTGAGGTCATAGGAGACCCAAAGATGTCAGTTACATTTGGGTGAAGCAGGAATACCTAGGTAGAAGAAAATAAGAAGGGAAAACAGGACCCAGAGCCCCAGGGGGCAGAATGGTTTGGAAACCCAGGAGGGCTCCCACTGTAAGCAGCAGGAGCTTACTGGTGACCCAGTGGACATGGAACAGCTGGGCTCACTGAATATTGTCACCCTGGCTTGTCCGTGATGGACGGGAAGTACTTTCTTCAAAGTGAGCACTTAGTGCTAACTGAGAGAATCGATGGGAGGGAGGGGGCTTGGAGGTGCCAGAGGAATCATAAATATTTTATACTGTCGAATCAAATGGAAAAGGCAAAGCTATTTCTTTTTAAATGGAAGTGTGGATACCTCATTCCATTCAAGATTAATAGGCACACTGCCCAGTCATCAAAGCGGGGAGACAAAGCATAAAGAGCAGCCTTTTTGAAGCACAAATGTGGAGCTAGGACATAGAGTGCTGGAGGGGAGTTAGGCCGTGAGGTAGGTTGATCTGCAGATGTGTCTTCCTTCTTACACCCAGGAAAGTGTGGATAAGCTGGGCGTTATTTCAAAGTGTCAGGAAGATTCCAGTCATGCTTATTAAGTTACTAATCAAAGATGGATAATCATGCTCCGATAGAGTATGCATTCCAGTGAATGTGGCTGCAACAACAAAGACAGAGCTCAAGTGTGCAGTCCTGTGGGCGGAGAAACTATGAGGGGGGCCTCATTGCTCCCCTGCCCTTAGCCAGGGCCACTGTGCCTCCAGTCCTTCCACAGTGCTGAGCATCTAGGCTTTTTGTAGAGATCGACAGGGACAGTTACCTCACCTCTTCCTTTGGGAATTTCCTTTCATGTTCAATATCTTCTGAAGGCAAATAGAAGGTGATTTTCCAAGCCACCCCCTCCGCTTGACCTATTTTCACGAATAAATGGGGAAGTGGCAGTGCTTCCTTTTAGCCTTTTCTTCCAGATCTGACATTTTCTAGGAAGTCAACTCAGAATTTATAGTCAGGGCAAGGAGTGGATTAGCTTAGTCAGTCCCTGGTGAAAGGGAGGGAGAGTCAGGAGTAGCTGGCCATTCTGGGGTTTTCTCTGGACATGAGATAGGCTATCAGGAAACACTGCCATTCTGCTTCCCTTTTCTTCTCACTAATTATCCTCAAATCTATTTTGGTCACATCCTATGTGTCAGTCCTGCCTGAGGCTGTATGAGGAATAGAATATAGCTCACATTCCTGCCTGCCAGGACATGCAGGTGTCCCTCTTTGTCTCCTGTGCTCATGTTCCTTACCTGTGCCGAGATCTCTGCTCTTCACATGCTCACCTTGGCAGGAGCTGGGTTTCTGCTACTACCTTTTGCAGATCCAGAAAGGAGGTGCATCAGTCAGGTGACTTTTGACCTCTGGGAGAGCAAAAATCTAGTTTGGGAGTTGCAGAGAAGAAACAATTACCAAGGAAGGCAAGATGGAATATTTCCTTTCAAAGTCCCTCTTAACCACAATGCCAGCCTCAACAAGAGTCAGCTGACATTCAGGACTTCCTCTATTTTGTTTGTATGCATTTGGGGACAGCGGCAGAAACAGCAGCACGGTGCCAAAGGCTCTGCTGTTTCTGATGCCTCATGCATTTCACTTGCAGGTCCTGGTGCCAGTTGGTGGGTGTGCACATATGCAGAGAAGTTTGGACCCATGAAGCCGGGCCCTCCCTCCACAAACCAGCAAGGGGCAGGAACAGTTTACTCCTGTGTAAAATGGGCATTGATTTTTCTTGAACGAGGTCATGTGTGCACAGTGCCTTGGAGTAGTGCTCAGTTCCTGGAGTTTCTATTCCTACAAGAGGCAGTGGCTGAGGTTTATGCTTCCCTTGAGTGCCCTAAGCCACTTCCCATGGTGCACATTCCACAGAATGGTCAGTGAGGTCACATGCAGGCCACACACAGGCACACATTTTCAGCAGGCCGCAGACTATTGTCAGGGCCACAAAAGCATCCTCCACTTGTAACTCTTTATTTTCTCCTTCTGCCCTTTTTCTCCTGTGTGTGTGTGTGTGTGTGTGTGTGTGTGTGTGTGTGTGTGTGTGTGTGTGTTTTCTTTCTCTTCCTTCTGCTTGCTCAATGTTTCCCGTTTTCTGGAACCAAGAGATCTGACTTGCTACCACTCTTCTTTGTGACCTTAAAAGAGGCCCTGAACCCTTGTGGGACACACTTTTCTCATGCATAGAAACAGGAGGTGGGAACACAGTTTAGGACGATGAAATCAGGGCTGATCTCTTAGAAATGATGACAGAGGGCCTGGAGCCCTCTCCAAAATGCCTCACCAGCCCACCCAGGGTGGCTTTGGAAAGCTCCCAGGGTCTCGGGACTCCAAATCACCAAACTGACCACTGAGGTCAGCTCCAGCAGTATTTTTCTTTTTCTCTCCCACCCACACTTGGCACCACAGGGACAGAAGGAAAGTAGTACTGAGTCACATGGCAATCTGCTGAGGCAGTTTTTTCTCAGCTGTGTGTGTATGTGTGCCTACCTTTGCAAGGCACACCTCTGCCAGTGCAGGGAGGTAACTGTGGCCAGCTCCCTGCTTTGCTGCAGCATCTGAACCCAGCCAAATGAGCTGTAAAAGGGCTGCAAGGACCAGTGAAGTAATGTCTGAAAACATTTGTGATCTTTGGGTTTCCAAAGCATTTTTCTTTTTAATTCTAAAATGAGACTCTCTCTTTAAAAAAAAAAATAGACCATTTGTGGGGTGAATTTAAATGCACTGCACAATAACACCATTGTCACACTGTGGTTGAGTCCACAATCCTGGTGTGAGGGGCAGGGCCAAAATATAATTATTTAAATTATCTATCTAAAAACAGGACATACAAATGGCCAAGAGATATGAAAAAATACTCAATGTCACTAATCATCAGAGAGATGCAGATGAAAACAACTATGAGGTATCACTTCACACCTGTCAGAATGGCCGCCATCAACAAATCATCAAACAACAAGTGCTGGCGAGGGTGTGGAGAAAAGGGGACTCTAGTACACTGCTGGTGGGAATGCAGACTGGTGCAGCCACTACGGAAAACACTATGGTGTTACCTCAAAAAGTTAAAAATTGAACTGCCATTTGACCCAGTGATCCCACTTCTAGGAATATACCCTAAGAAGCCTGAAACACCCATCAGAAAGAATATATGTACTCCTATGTTCATAGCAGCACTATTTACAATAGCTAAGATCTGGAAACAACCCAAGTGTCCATCAGTAGATGAGTGGATATAAAAGCTGTGGTACATGTACACAATGGAATACTATGCAGCTGTAAGAAAGAAAGATCTCTTATTCTTTCAGATGACATGAAAGAACCTGGAGAGTGCCCTGGCCGGTTTGGCTCAGCGGTTAGAGCGTTGGCCTGCGGTCCAGAGAGACCCGGGTTCAGTTCCCACTAAGGGCATGTACCTCGGTTGCAGTCTGTCCCCGGCCCTGGTTGGTCACGTGGGTGGCAGCCACTCGATGTCACTTTCACATCGATGTTTCTCTCTCTCTCTCTTCCTCTCTCTCCCTCCCACTCTATCTGAACAAAAAGTGAAAAAATGTCCTCGGGTGAGGATAAAAATAAAGAACCTGGAGAGTATTATGCTAAGCAAAGCAAGCCAAGCAGAGAAAGACAAATATCACATAATCTCACTTATTTGTGGAATATAGTGAACTAAATTGACCCAGAAACATAGAGGTAGGGTACAGACTGACAAACCTCAGAAGAGGGGGTGTTGAAGGGGGAAGAGATAAACCGCAGAACTTATATGCATGTAGGCATGACCAATGGACATAGACAAGAAAGCTGAGGATGGGGGGGGTGGGGAGGAGGGTGTCAATGGGGGAAAAAGGAGAAACATCTGTAATAAAAACAAATTAATAAAAATCATTTTAAAAAATGATGTAGTTAGTGAAAATTTTCAAAACCTCTGAGAACAATGAAAGCCTAAGTGATTGAATTTCTTAAAAAGTCTAATATTTTGGAGAATAAAATAACATTTGTAAACATTAAAAATAAATAAGTAAAAATAAAAATTGTTTTTCTCATCCCTACGTGGATGTTGAAATGGTTCTCTAACACATTTTTAGAAATATGCTCTAGGTTCATGACTTCAGCTTAGAAGAATCATTACCTGCTTATCAGTTGACAGCATCAGTAATTACGTAAATCCTAAAAGCGTGTACCTCAAACAGCCTGACTCAGCCCCTACCTTTAGGTGATTCTCCTGCGGGATGCAGGCTGGGTTCAAACTGAGTTTTTCAACACTGGACGAGTTTCAGCAAGTAGGGCTGGGACGAGTGATTGATCTCCTCCATGAAACATTGAATGGGAAGTTAACATGGACCACCCCCGGAAGCTGCTCTTGCCTTGGTTTTAGTGAGAATTTCAGGTGCAAGACCTGTCAGGAACATTTGCCTTTTTTAGGAACCTGACCTAATCATATTGATTTTCCTTTAATGTCCACAAACCTGGGAATCTGGGGAATGAGATAGAAGACACGGGTGAAGTTTTCAAGCTGTCCATAGGCGTCCAACCATGTGAATTTGTTCCAGCGGAGAGAGTGGGCTCCGTGGAATGTTGTTTCCTTGGGAGTCAAGGTGAAGATGCTGATGAATAATGGCCTGCCAGCATCCTCAGCAGGCTGTGAGGTCTGCAACATGTGCTACCAATTCTTAGAATAGAGGCCTCAGATCAAACAGGGTTACTCTACTGAACTATGTGAATAAAATAACTATGTGAGGTGGTCAGTATTCAACCATTTTTTTTACCTATAAAAATGGCAGTTTTATATGTTGGACCTAATGTGTGCACTTGACACTTAATTGTGACCTTTTCTTTTCATGGTGGCAGAAAGATCACCTATGGAATTTAGAAGGAAATCCTGCTCATGCTCAAAAGTGCAGTCTGATGCATGAAGCATCTTTAGCCCTGTGACCTTAGGCCCTTGGAGCCCCTCATGATCCCACCGCTGCAGTCAGAACTACACTCTCCCACCCTAGGGCTGTTAATAGTTGGCTAACAGAACTTATGAAATATATGCCTTTAACGATAGCTATTTGTATTCATGAATGACCTTTAAAATTATAATTTCTTTTTATTATTATTTTTTTATTTTTATCCTCACCCAAGGACATTTTTCCACTTTTTGTTCAGATAGAGTGGGAGGGAGAGAGGGGAAGAGAGAGAGAGAGAGAGAGAGAGAGAGAGAGAGAAACATCCACGTGAAAGGGACACATCGAGTGGCTGCCACCTGCACGACCAACCAGGGCCGGGGACAAACTGCAACCGAGGTATATGCCCTTAGCGGGAACCGAACCCGGGTCTCTCTGGACCGCAGTCTGACGCTCTAACGGCTGAGCCAAACCGGCCAGGGCTAAAATTATAATTTCTTTGAAGATGCGGGCCACCATGTACATCTTTGTATCTCCTACCTAGATGCTTTTTCATATAGTAGGCATTATTAATTATTGATTGGTTGGCTACCTGAATCTTGACACTTTTACTAATGTAGTAACATTAATGAGTACCAGTCAGCTCTTTCAGAATTTATAAGGGGCTATAGTTTTTCCTTCATGAGACAAAAATGATTATCGTCTTTCATGTTAGGATTAAAAAGATTGTTGTCTTTTTAATCTCATGAATTACACAGCATTTCCATGATATGCACAAACACATTTTCCTTCGTGCTGTGATTCAGAGAATAGCTCACCAGTTCCTTCATCCTGCACTACTCTGATTTACAGCTTGTCCAGCTGTGTCCCCACGGGGGGTGGGGATGAAGGGTCACATGGGGCACCAAGGGTGTTACAACTACCTAAACACATGTAACTAGACCACATGCCTGCATGTTGTCTATGATCGGAAATGGAGGAGCCCAGGAGCTTGCAGTTTAACATGTGCCCAGTGGAACTCATGTTCCACACACACCCCCCTCCTCTTCCTGTGTCCTGGTCTCAGTGGATGATTCTGATGTTCTTCCAGATGCCCAAACCAGGAACCTCAGAGGCCAGGTACACCCTCCTGCCCCTCACTAGCCCCCACATTTCACTGATTATCTCCTGTTCCTCTGTCTGTCTGCTTTCATTGTTCCCCCACTGCTGAGATTCTGAGTTACCCACCTTTCTTTCCTGGCTTCTCTGCTGACCCTTCTGTTCGACTCTTGCCTCCCTCTGCCCCTCCACCAGAGTGAGCTTTATGAGTAGCACTTTGATATGTTGCTCACCTGCTTAAAATCTTTCATGCAAGTCACACAGCCCTTCTTGATCCAGTCCTGCCTCCCTCTCTAGAACCTAGTTCACCACTCTCCACCTCTACAGCTACTGAACTGCCCACAGTTTCTCTTTCCTCTTAGCTTTCATGTTTGCTTCCCTCTCTGAATAGTTGGTGTACACACTTCTCATGGCCAATTCCTATTGAACCTTGGGACCCAACTCCATCATTCATGCTACCAGGCTGGGTGGGATGACCCTCCCTGGCTCCCACAGCGCCCTGATCTAGCAGAGCAACTGGAACCTTCAGTCAATTAACAGCTCATCTTAGCTGGTGACAATGTATTTCCTTTGCCACAGCCTGTTTTGCTTTGCTTATGTGATGTTACATGATCTGCAGATCCTTGTTCCAGGTCTATTCAGTCACTTGCTTTTCTTGGACAGGATAGCAACTAAAGTTGAGGGTCAAGCTCTAGATCTTGACATGCTAATCCTAACCTCGAGTATTTCTGTACATGGCATGTTACAATGGGTATAAATTTATAGACACAAGAGTCTTTTAGCTGATTAAATAAAAAGGTACCATGCCACACCACCCTACACCCTTGAAAATAAAATACAAAAGAAAGAGAAAGAGGACACAGTGGTCATTGGAAGTAAATCTCCTGAGATTTCAGAATTGAGATCTAGTGACTCAATAAAGAAAGGAATGAACACTTCAACGGTCAGACAGGACTCAGTTCAGGCTCTGAGCAAGGAGCAAAAGCACCCAGAGATGTACCAAAGCTTTATCAGAGTGATGAACAGAGGCAAGAACTCACATCTGCCACGTGTAAACTTGTCATGCCCCTAATGCCTCACTCAACTTTGTCACCTCCTTCCTATGGAGAAAGTGATTTAGGCAACTCCCTGAGTCCCATTTGGGTGAGACCTGAACCATCAGCAAGGTAATAGAAAGCCAAACCTGGGCCCCTGCCTGAAAATGGCAGTGCCTGTGACTCATCCTACTCAGGCAAGTTTAGTCATTTCAAGGTAAAGTTGTGCCAGTTCAACACCCAGTAATATTTTCCAGTCAATAGTCATCAAACAGGAGATCAGCAGTCATCTCTAGATTCTGCTTAGAGCCCAGCTCTGAGGGACAGGCAGCTTAAAGGGACTGGATGATGGCTTGTCTGCCAGTTTGTCTGCCAGCTCACACTCACCCCATGGCTCACTTACCAGCAGTGCAACCTCTCAGCACTAACTAAACCTGGGGTCTTTTACATATTCAGTGTGTTTCAGAATTTATAGAGTATTACATAACTGAAATGACATTTTAAAAAATCGTGCGACTCCTGTACTGGGTGAAGCTAAAATAGAGGCCAGCATTTCACTACAATGCAAGCTATGGAAGCTATCCGAAAAATGCCTCATTAAAGGCAGTTTACAGCAGAGACAGCTAGGCTCATCCCAGACCATCCAGTGTTCTCAAAGGTTCCACAGGGGCATCAGCCAGTCAGAGCTTTAAAAGTTCTGGCTTAGAACTTGGCATGGCCACTATGGAGATTGTTCCTGTAGCAAATTCAGGCATTCATACCGGAACAGGAAGAAAGGTGGTGTAGAGGGGGCATGTCTTGACACTTAATTGGTTTAGTTTAAGCTCGAGTCTAGCTTCCTTTGGCCCACACAACCGTTAGGGTGAAGAGAGACTGAAACTAATCAAAGTTATTTCTGTAGATACGCCAAGCCACAGAGACAAACTCCCCTACACAAGAGGGGATCATGTAGGAACAGAATGGGAGTGTTTTGAGAGACAGCCTGCTAATGTAAAATGAAGAGCTGGGTGAGATGCATCCTGACAGGAGATGTGTGCTGTGTGCAGCCTCTCCATGGAAACTGCGGGCAGGGCAGCTAACCGAGCAGTCTGCGATGCTCACAAACTTTCAACCAAAACAGACATAACTCCTATACCTTCCGTTAAGTAATTTATTGGGATTTTAAAATAAGGATGCATGTTCCTTATGCTTCCTTTCTGTTGGAAGATGCAGTAAAATGACCAAAGGGTTAGGTGTGTGTGTGTGTGTGTGTGTGTGTGTGTCGGGAGGGTAACAAGGAGGGGAAGGAATACATAGATTGATTAGCAACCATGAAAGGATACTTGCTTAGTTCTGGTTCACCTTTTTTGGTCAATGTTTACATTGAGCTTTACATATATATGTAATTCTAACAAAAATCCTTGAAATGGGTTTTCTTAATTAGGAAAAATTGAGAAAAAGCACGTCATGCTAGGTCACAAATCTAGCAAGAGGTGGAAACAGATCTCAAGCCATGATTCCAGGTCTCCAAACCCAATATTCTTTCCTCCAAAATATAACATCTTCTGTTGGAAAATTGTACAGAACATAGGGACAGAACTTTTCCTTTCCAGTATTGTTTGGTACCACATGTGCATGCTACCATATTGCCTCAGGGTCTCTAGAGTATTTGGCCAGAATGTTATCTCCCCTACAGTTTGAGGTCTACTCTCTGGAAGAAGCTGAGAAAGAAGGCTTTGGATTGGGCCACTGGAGGTGAGGAGAAGACCCATAGATATCAGGATTATAATAGTCACACACTTACCCTTGCTAAACAATTGTTATGTGCCAGACATGTTGAAATAAGCACTTATAAAACAGGAACCTTGACCAGGGGATGCAAACACCCACAGATACAGTCCCTGTCCTCAAGGATGCCCCAGACTCATCAAGAAGATGAGCTGTAAACCTGGGATTCTCCTACAAGTTCACAGACCACACCTCACTGAGAATCTCTGGAGCTGGGACTCTGAATGCACACTGGAGACTCCACAAATAATCTTGATGTTCATGTGGGGTTGGCAAGTCATGAAAGGACACATGGAATGTGATGGGAGGACAAAGGAGGAGTAGATTGTCAACCAGAGAGCAAAGAAGAGTGGAGAAATCACAGTAGTTAAGTATTGAAGTGATTCATTCATTCATGCATTTAGCAGATATTTATTGAGAGCTATAATGTGTCAGTCATTCTTCTTGGTGCTGGTACTGTGGTGGTGAACAAAACAGAGCAAGAAAATCCCTGTCCTCATGGAAATGATGGACCTCGATCTCCTTGACTAGGATTATATTGATGGAGAGGTGAGACAGGGAAAGGGGATTACATTTTCATTGTGAGATTGAGGAAACCAAGGACTTGCCACTTACAAAATGGCAGACATAAGGTGGAGACACAGGCCTTCCTGACCCCTCTGTGTGCCTCTACTTACACAGGGGACAGGCAAAGAGAGGGGCCATAGAGCCCTGGAAAAAACTGCTCTGACACTAGCACCAAATGTTGTGTTGTGAGTTTGGTCCTTTAGCTGTTTCCTTTCTTATCAGAACTTTCTGGAGAGCCAAGGGTTACAAATGCATTCGTGTTTTGGTCAGCACTTTTACCATCAGTTTCTAGGCCTATTGGGTAGAGATATTCATCTACACAAATAGCATAACTCCCATAAAAAATTCAAGACATTTTAGAAATCACAATCAAGTCTATAAAACAAGCCAAAGCAAAGTATACCAAAACAAAACAAGTTGTATAACCATTTTTTGTTATGCTAAGCTGAAATTAAGAACCAAAATTTGACAATTATACGAGGAAAGGGCATAAAGTTTACAGTGTATTATTTTCAGTACAAACTATAAGAACAAACACAAATATTCAGGGTGGGGGGGCTGTTATAGGTGTTATATCCCAGACCAAGACTGAAATTCCTGTGGTAACCAAAAATTAGTTAGCTGGAGGAGTAAAGCATAGAATAAATTGGTACTTTCTAACAATTTCTTTCTTCCAATTCTATGTTGGTTACATGATAAATACAATTTGTTTAGGAAATTCTGAACAGCTTGGTTTTCAGAAGGAAACTGATACACATACATACCTACCCATGGTTACTTCCGTTTCAAGAGAAAGAAGACAAACCCCAAATGCTTATAGTGGTAACAACTGTTAGTTTTATTTCACAGCTGATAACAATATTTATTTTTATAGATAGAAGATGCAAAAACAGAGCTGTGTGTTACCTCCTTCTGAGTGGATAGGCCCATGGACTTTCCTTCTCTGACAGCTGCTTCTGCCACCCTGCCAGTGATCACTCAGCTCCGATGAGCTTTCCCTCCACTTTAATACATCTTCCCACAGACACACCCTAGATCTTGTCATCTATGCAGCCCATCCTGCAGCCCCCATCTTAACTCTGCTGTCCCTTAAGTTTTTCCTCCTCTTCCTCCTAATAGTCCTTCTCTGCATCTTCAGCAGAAGCTTCAATTTCTAGACTCCTTTGCCTCCCTACCTGTTATCCTTTCCTCCATCCTTGTTCAGTATAGCTGTTTATCCATCATTTAAGCCTCTCCCATTCTGCACTGCCGTTCCTGACTTTAGAATGCACTTACCCTGCCTCACCTTGCAACTGAAAGGCAGGTTCTACTGTCTTCCTCAATGAAAAACAAACTCATGAAACAGGTGTTGTTGAAAAAGAAAAGAGGTTTATTCAGGTGCAGCGGCCTGGGAGAATGGTGGACTTCCATCTCAAAGACCATTTCACCTTTCTGCTCAAGCCTGTAGTTCTTATAAGGATAAGGAGGACAGGAATTTTTTCTATCCAATTATCTTTCTAGCTTTTGGTGTGCTGAGGCCCTGTTCATTCATCATTCTAGCTTTTGGTACTCTCAATGTAAGAACCTCCTGTTGTGCCATCTTGGCCAGTGGGGCAGGCTCCCTGACACTTCCTGACTGTCTACAGTAACAACCTCTCCACCAAACTAATCCTAGTCAAGGAGATAAAGGTCTATCATTCTCCATAACATGGACTTTCTTGATCTATTTTATTCATCACCACAGTACCAGCACCAAGAAGAATAACTGGCATGTTATAGGTTCTCAATAAATATCTGCTGAATGCATGTATGAATGAATGATTTTATTACTTAACTCCTGTGGTTCCTTCACTCTTCTCTGCTCTCTGGTTGGCAAGCTATTCCTCCTTTGTCCTCCCATCACATTCTGTGTGCCCTTCTAGGACTTGCCAACCCCACATGAACATTGGGGTGATATGTGGAGTCTCCAACAGTGTGCATTTGGAGGCCCAGCTCCAGAGATTCTCATTGAGGTGTGGTCTGTGGACTTGTAGGAGAAGCCTAGGTCTATAGATTATCTCCTTGATGAGTCTGGGGCTTCCTTGAGGACAGGGACTGTGTCTGTAGGTGTTTGCATCCCCTGGTCAAGGATTCTGTTTCATAAGTGCTTCTAAATTAACCCCAAGTTGGTTTTTGGCAAGTCCTACTCTCTGGTGTGAGTGTCTGTCTGCATCTACTCAGTCCCTCATTTCCTATGACACTCAGACTCTAATGCTTCTACATGGGAAGTGTGCTAGTCAGGGTGTAAAAAGTTAGATCTAAAACCTGAGTGTCACTTGAAGGCATAAAATAGTCACACAGCTGTGTGACTGGGACCTGAGTGGTGCTGGGCCTAAAGCATGACATGCCTCATTGCTGAATCCATCACTCCTCGTCTGATTTGCTAGAGGAGCTGGATTTGTCAAGGCTCTTGAATCCTTGGCTTTAGGCAAATGCTCTTATTCAGCAGTCCATAGAATGGACACAAGACCTAGGTCTGTAGTAGAGGAATGGGCAGAACTGATAGGGGATGACCTAGGGAGACCCCTGCTCACCACATGTATTTTCAGGCCTACTGAAATGTCAGAAGTTGGGTTAATGGCTTGACCTAGTCCTGGAGGTTTGATGAGGCCACTGTACACTCAACACAAAAGCAGATCAGGCCTGGTTTCATTACTAAGAAGAAAAAGTCTTGTCAACAGGGAGCTGGTCTTTAATGAGGAGCTTCAAGGACAAGGATAGGTGAAAAGAGACTTTGTGGGTTGACAAAGCCTTTAAAACTCCCAAACCTGTTAGGAGCTGGTGAAAGATGAAGGAAGTTGAGAACTAAAAGTTGGCTTTTGGCACCTCTGAGTCTCCCCAGCTGAGCACAGCCACCAAAAGCCTTTATTGCTTCTTCCAGGTCAGCAGTGAGTGATGGAGCCAACAGGGAGGGAGCTGCTGATGCAAGAGAGGGGCAGGGGAGGAGGGAAAGATGGAAGGGAGAGACTGAAAGCAGGAAAGTCTGCTTTCAGGGGCTGAGGCTCTGGAAAACAAATTTGGAAACATTATCCCACAAGATCTCCATGGAAGACATTAAGCCCAGAGGCCCAAAGGGACCATTGAAGAGAGGAGGACAGAGTGAGGGATCTCAGAGGCTCCACTGTTCCAGTGAAATCAAAACAGCATGAAGCAAATAGCTCATGAAGAGATAAGGGCTTAGACTAAGCTCAGAATCATGTAACTATGAGGGAATCTCTAGCATTCAACTTAGGAATGAACTGTGAAAAGCTGAATTCCAGTCTGGGTCTCTGCTGAAACATAAAAAGCCAAAAATTCTCCCACAGGCCATTTGAGGAAATGGCACATGATCTTGTTTCACACAGTTGCGGGGCTGGCAGCGAGTGTGAGCCCCACAGACCTGGTTTGTGATCGCACCCTGAAATGCCAGGCAGTTTTAAGTTCTGGAGATTTGGAAGTTACTGATGAAGTAAGCTCTTACTGGGATTCAAAAAGTAAACATGAACTAGCTGTATTTTTATTATGCTTTTTCATTTAGTGGTAAAGCTTTTTCATCTTGGATTGGTTTCCAATTGCTCCCTGGGTGGTTGCCATTCAGATTTGGAAACATAAATAAAAATTAAGCAGAGAAGGTTTTAAGCAACTCTAAGTAATAGAGGTGGGTGATAGCATCAAGAAGGAAACTGTGGGTGGATGTGGGCAGGTCCCTGGGTGTTAGGGGGATACACAGGTCAGATATAAGGTCAGACACTGATGTTTTATGCAGAACATAATTTATGCTGAACCTTAAAAAAGCCACTTCCTGGAACAACATGGTTCACACCAAGATTCCAGAGTGCCAAGCACACAATCTGAGCTCTCCAGCAGAACTTTTCCAAACCTTTCAGGTTATGAAGTAAAATTTAATAGTAGGTAGAAGACAAGCCTTTTGGAGTCTCTCAGACTAATCCAAAAAAGCTGAAAGAGACCTGCTGAAGCTCACCACCTACCTCCTGTGGCACTGGCTCTTTTTAATGTGAGCAAGTCTTCTCTGCTTTTATTAGAAATGATGCTATAGGGCATTGCATTGTTATTTGGGAGGATTCCAGGGAAGATTCTTGTCCATGGAGAGCTCAAGAAGTGAGCACTAGGCCCCAAGCCCTGTGGGAAAGGTGCTATTATTGGGGTGTTGTTGCTGCCCTGAGCCTCTAATTTTTTTATACTTCCATCTGGTACCAAAGCCCATGGGGGCCAAAACTTCATCTGCTCACTCTAATCTGGTTATGAAGTGCAGCAAGGACATCAATACTATCTCCTCCTAAAGGTCTTTGTGTAACAGTTTCACAAAGTTGTGTACAGCTTCACTGTACAAAGTTGCCTCTGGGATGGAGCTTAGAGATCCAGTCTGATAACCGGTATTGGTTTATTTCCATGGAGCATGGTGGTTTCTTCCCTCTTGTGTCCTGGGCTAGTGCTGCGCTTGTCACTGAGGTGTTGAGGAGGAGAGGTAAGAAGGGTGAGCTCCTGCTCTTCCTTTACCCTCTGCTTAAACATCACCCAAGAGAGTCAAAGTTTGTAAGTACTGTCCTTCTGATAATACACAGGGTTTTTTTTGTCAGTGTGAGGACAATTGAACAGAAACCCAACTGACAACAATTACTGTTACTCAGACAACTGGGAAATGAAGGAGGGAAAGATACTGGTAAGAGTAGAAGATTTGGGACAGATTAGAAAAAAATTAATTGATTTATGAAAATTCTAGATGCTATAAAGATATAAACTCTTAAATTTTAATATCTTAACACAATAGAAATGTATTTCTATCTCCTGAATGGTCTGATGCAGGTGTTCTTTAGTGATAGAAGACTTGCCACAGGGATACTTGGCTCCTTCCATTTTGTTCAGCTGCCCAAGGGTCACTGGGGAAAGAGAGGGTATGGAGAAGTCATTCTTACTACTTGAATGCCTCATATTGGAAGTGACATACATCATTTCCACTCACAGTCCTATTCCTGTTTTTTATGGATGCATAACAAATAACCACAACTTAGTGGCTTACAACAATGACAATATTTGTTTTGCTCATAAATTTGCAAATTGGACAGGGCTCAGTGGGGACAGCTTGTCTCTGCTCCGTTTGGTGTCCCCTGGAATGGCTTGAAGGCTGAGAGCTGGAGTCAATGACCAATTTACCCAATATAGCCAAGGCTGGTGTCTGCTGTTACATCAGCTGTAGCTATAGACAGAATATCTACACTGGACTTTCAGCTGCTGGGCTGTTTCAGGTTATGGTGGCTGGGTAAGTGTCTCAAGAGGACTGGGCAGAAGCCATATCACCATTTATAACTTGGCCTAATAAGCTTCCCAAGCCCTCTGCTTCTGACGGAAAGGAGAGAACATAGACCCACTGCATGATACAGCAGTGAAGCATCACATTATAAGACCGAGTGAAATGGGACCTATTGATGTGGCCTTCTTAGATAGTATAATCTCCTACAATTCCATTGGTGAGAACTAGTTGCATGAGGTCACTAGATGCAAAATGAGCTTAGGAAATATAGCCCTAGTTGGGCAGCCACTTTAAGTAACAACGATGGCAAGAAAGCTCAAATTTTGCTTATAGCTAGCAACCTCTGTCACATGCAATAAGGAGCTCTTTTATTTTATGACTGGGCCCATTGTAATGCTCCCTGGTCAAATGGAGACATCTGCAAAGACACTTTGTAGAAAGTTGGCAGAAAAAGCAATATCATGCTGTGAGCAATTGAGGTTTTGTTTGATGGGAAAGTGCAGCCATGTGGTGTTCAGATGGCATTTTGATGCTCTCCACCTTTAATACATTCCAATGAACCCAACCAGTCCAGACAGAACTTAGGCTCAGTTTGGTAGCTGCAGAAATGTGACAAGGTGAGACACGTGGTCACAGGTTCTGCCCTCACCAGCTATTCTCTCTGCATATCCTCTAGCTCCTCCACTCCTAGAGCTTCTCAGATTTCCCATGGAAGTAAAGCACTGTCGTGATAAAAAAAATAAGGCTCTAGAACATGCATTCATCCACCCACTTATTTAACAAATTTAATGAGCACCTACCATGTGCTAGGCACTGTGCTGAGCACTGGAGAGGGCAGGGTTGCCCTGGTGCAGCATTTGTGCTTGAGTGTGCTAATCTGCATAGAGACAAGATAGGTAGGTAACAAAGAATCTGGTGACTTCCATAACACCCTGGTGGATGCATCAATTAACCTAATTAAATTGCCTAACTAGTAAACTACATGCTCCTCATGTCAGATGTATAAATCAGTGATGACAGACAAAATGGTAGGAATATCCTTGATGCACACTTATTTTGGAGCAATTAATTATAACAGTCTGGAACAGCATTTGTGCCTTGGAACATAGAGGCAGCTAAAGAAATTATGTATGTACTGTTGCAACTAATTTGCATTTAATTGTAATCGGCATTCATTTGGGGTCCTGGCAGCTGAGCTGCACTGTGTCAGCCAGACACTTGAGCACATCACGAATTTACCCTCTGAGTGTTTTAGGGACGCTGACTGCATTTGTGATAAGTGGCATTTTGGCATATAAGAAGCATCTTTCCTCAGAAAAAAGACAAACCATGAAAGAAATGTCAAAATTGAAAATGGAGAAAATCGTTGAATGCTTTTGGAAATGCTTCTCCCCACCCACTCTTGAAAAACAAAAACCAGACCCTCGTTTATCCTCCCTTTCAGCTGAAACAGTAGAACTAAAGCATGTTTTTTTATTTCACAAAGAACACATCAAATGTGGGACAACTTCATAGCAAGAGCTTCACTAAAAAAATAAAGAAAACAGCTAAAGCTCTTTCTGGTTTTGATGCCTGTCAAGGGAGAAGACTTTATTAGTCACTGAGAGAGATTAATCCTTGTTTTTGTAGGAAGTTAGAATCCACCATATAGGATGTGCCTAGTTTGAGCAGGTAAGATGTGACCTTAAAATCAAAGTACTTCTCAGAGGGAAGGGGGTGGGGAGAGTAACCAAAGAACTTGTATGCATTTACGTATTTCTCATGGACACAGACAATAGGCCTGAGGTGGGGTGGGAACTGGGTGGAGGAGGGCAATAGTGGAAAAAATGGGGGACATCTGTAATACTCTCAGCAATAAAGATAAAAAATAAAAGAATAAAAGGACTTAAAAATATTAATAAACAGGGCTTCTGCATTTGATTGCATGCTACTCCTTGCAAAGCACTTATTTTGGCTTGCTCTAGACTGAAGCTGAATATGTCATTACTCAAAATATGCTTGTAATTCCTCTTTAGAGACAGAAGCATATTCTTTTGAATATTTTAGCTCTAAAATAATTTAGAGCTAAATCTGGGGAATAAGATAGCTATGTAAGCTGAGTCTAATATAGATGTGTGTGTAAGTGTATGTGTGTGAGTGTAGTCACAAAAGAGAATAGTTTTCTATGTGGATTGTAAACTGGCTCTGAAGGCATTTCTTGATGCGTGCTACTCAACTTATTTGAAAGATGTTGGCATCATAGAAAGATATCCTTGCATAATGTCTCCCATGATTTTTTTGGCCATGGGATCCCTCATATATATTTTAATTACCAGCTTATGGAACCACTGTTCCTAAAATATGTCCTTTGGGAAATGCTGAAACTCAAAAATCATAGAGAAAAAGACATGCATAATACTCCAAAGACTAGGGTTGTCTGGTAAGGCAAGGTAAATTGACCTCATATTTCTTTTTTCCCTCTCTCAATGTGCCATCAAAGGATTAAAAAAGATATAAATTATCAAAGGCAGTAAAAGACAATAGTGGGAAAAGAATTACAATACACTCCTGGGAAATGAGAAGCCCACGTTGGGGACAATGACTTAGGAAAATGAAGGAAACTAAAACCTAGACGTGTGGTAGGAGATGCTGTGGAGAGGTGAGCCAATTTGCCCTCAGCACACATGGAAGCTCAGAACTAAGAGACACAAGATATTGCTTTGAAACATAGTTGGTTAGATAAGATGGTATTATGGATTAAATATTTGTGCCCAACCCCCCTCCCCTCCAGTTCATATGCTGAAACCCTAACCTACTGATGTGATGGTTTTAGGACATAGGGCCTTTGGGAGGTAATTAATATTAGAGGAGGTCATGAGGATGGAGCCCTCCTGATTGAAAATGGTGTCTTTATAAGAATCACCAGAAAGTTTTCTTCTCTCTGCTCTCTGTCATGTGAGGATACAGCAAGAAGTTAGCAGTCTGTATCTGGATGAGGGCTCTCACGGGAACCCAAACATCCAGGCACCTTGATCTTAGACTTCCAGCCTCCAGAACTGTAAAAAATAAATTTTTGTTGCTTATAAGCCACATTTTATGGCATTCTGGCTTAGCAGCCTGAGCTTACTAAGACAGGTGCTATAATAGAAAAGGCAGTAGAAAATCTACATGAAGAAAGGCTAGGTCCCTCTCTTCATGCCCCTCTCCCATCGAAAACTAGAAGTTCATTATTCTTTGGGGAAATTGAACTTGAGAGACTCTGAATTTTAGGACATCAGACAAAGATATAGAAGGGTGGGGAAAGGAGAAGGATATACCTGAAAAAAAGGAGATTAAGTAACATGTTTATAATGAATGATGGGCTGAAATACCCCTCTTCCCCCACCTTGCTTTCATAGTACTGGTAACGAGGCTAATGTATCTAAAGCAGGAGGTTAGATGATAGATGACTCCTCTAAGGAGGAATTTGAGGGCTCCAGAGAAATGCTTGCATGTATTGACATTGGGGATTCTTCCCTTAAAAAGGCTGCATTGCCATTTTATTGCCTTAGACCAGCAATTTTCAACTTTTTTCATCTCATGGCACACATAAACTAATTGCTAAAATTCTGTGGCACACCAAAAAATATATTTTTTGCTGATCTGACACAAAAGTATAATTTTGATTGGTTTACAAAAAAATAATAGTAAGAGTAATTACTTACCCCTTTTGCTCCAAAGTTACTTTTAAAAAGTCAGGTGCCTATACTTGTACATAAAAATTTCTGGTACCAAGAATTAACCAATCAGATGTAACCTTATTGTGACCAATAAGATGCAACTCTATTATATGACCAATAAATTATGGTTCAATAGTCAGGTATTGCATGTTTTAAAAATTCTTGTGGCATACCAATTGAAAATTGCTGTCTTAGAGTAAAGCCCACCATTTTGTTCTGTCCATCATCACTCATATTCAGTGAGTCCCAGTAAGGCTTTTAGTACCTCACCTTTAAGTATGAATAATTGCTAAAGCTTAGCAGGCAATTAAGGAAAACCTCCATAATGAAAGACAAAAAGAAGAAAATAGAGATAATGCAGGGGACCAAAAAAAAAAAGTGAAAAATCAAACAAACCTACAATTAATATACTTGCAAGATAAGAGATACTATTGTATTCACGAAACTAGACTACATTGCTATTAAAAAGGCAATAAGACACACCAAAATGCAGGCAACAAATGAAAAAATAGACAAATAGAATTAAACTTTATGAAATGTTTTGTATATCAAAGGACACCAACAGAGAGTTTAAAAATAACCCACAGGATGGGAAAAATTATTTGCAATTCATAAATCTGATAAGTAGTAATATCTAGAATTCATAAAGAACTCATAAAAACTCAATAAAAGATTGAGAAAAAAAATGGTGGTGGGGCTGAGTGTATGTGTGTGAGAGAGCATGTGTGTGGATGAGTGTGCTTGAGTGTGTGTGAGTGCTCTGTCTGTGTAGACACTCAGGATGATGATTCAGGTTTGCCACCACCTCTGCCATTGCCACTGCCACTCTCCATGCCCAGCTGGGCAGTGTGGCCTCACAGCCAGAAGTCAGGGTCTAGGAAATATGGTGTTGGCCATGTAAGGAGCAGTAGACTCCTTGGCCCCAGGCACCACTGGAACCACAGACTGGATGGAAACTTAGCAAAGTGTGGCTAAGCCACAGAGCCAGAGTGCCAGGAGTGGATAGAGGTGGCCGGGACAGCGCTGGTTGTGGGAACACATTGGGAGCACAGTGGCAGGAGTCTGTGATTGAGATGTGCTGGTGGGAGCAGGGCAAGCACCCCACCATCACCCCACATAGGAAGTTAGCCCCCATCTGAGTGTGAAGGAAGAAGCTACACAGGGGAGGTCAGGGCCAGCAGAGGTGTCAGACAGGCACTCCCACTGGTGATCCTAAGAAATACTATACTCTCTAGAGGAAGTTTTGAAAGAGAGTCAGGTGGGGACTGGACAATGAGGCTTGAGAAGGAGGTCCTGCCCACCTCAAGAGCAAGGAAGGTGCCCCTTCCACATACAGTGGAATGGCTGGCTCTGCCCTGCCCTGCAGTAACTTGAGACAAAGGGGAAAGGCTCTGGGCTTGAAAATCTTCACCCCTGCATTTGGGTCTGGCAGCATGGGGGACTCAGACATTTGGTCTGGTCAGAGATTGGGAGGATACCCCATCCAGCGGGGATGAGTGGCACTGAAAGAGTGGAGTGCCAAGTGGGGCTGATTTATTTTTATTTTTCAGTCTTTTATTCTCTCCTGTTTGCAGTGACAACATGGTGGTGCCAGCAAGCCTAGCAGAGCTGAGGAATTGGAAGAAGAGAAAGTTCCCATATCCCTTTCCTACAAGCTACAGAATTCAACCTGAGTCTGTTCAAACCACCCTGGCCAATAATAAGATTCACAGCCTACACACACACACACACACACACACACACACACACACACGCACACACATGCACACACACACGCACACAGAGCCAAGTTCTGTGGGGGAAGAGAGAGAAGCTCAGAATTGTTTTTGTTTTTTGTATTTTTTTCTTTTGCATTTTTCTTCTTTTGTCTTCTATTTTTCTTCCATAACCCTGATTTCTCTGTCTCCTTTTATCCTATTATCATTTTATCTTGCTCTTTTGTTTTTGTTTCTCTTTCCTTTGTTCCCCTCTAATTCTTTTGACCTTGTGTCTTTTAGTATTTTTTCTTTCTTTCTTTCCCTTCTTTAGTGTTTCTTGTTGTCGTGTTTGTCATGGTTTGACTTTATTTTTTCTGTTGTTTTTGGTTTGATCTTATTTTTTCCTGTTTTGTTCTGTCAGCACCAGCATAACAGCTGGCACAAGGTTGTGGTTGAGCCTCACAGTCAGCAAGCCTGAGGGCTGAGCCCACCCAAATACAGTCAGTACCCAAATATGACAAAAGGGCTCACATAATCCACAAAAGGGGCATTCCTAGTGCAGCCAGCACAGAAGATTAAGGAGACTATACCACTGGGTCCCACAAGAAGGCCACATCATCAAGAATGAGAGGCATAACAGACTTATCTAATATAAAGAAACAAACACAAAGAAACAGCAAAAATGAAGAAACAGGCCCCAAATGAAAGAACAGCATGAATCTCCAGAAAAAGATAAAAATGAAATGGAGACAAGCAATTTATAAGAATCAGAGTATAAAGTCATGGTCTTTAGAATGTTCATCAGCGTGAAAATGGACATAGAAACAATGAAAAGCAAGTAGTTGGAAATGAAGAATGCAATAGCTGAAATAAAGAATACAATGAAAGGAATCAACAGTAGGTTAGAAGAAGCAGAGGACCAAATAAGCAAAATAAAAGACATGGTAAAAGAAAAAATAAGAACAGGGAAAAAAAAAAAGTAAAAGCATAAGGACAGTTTAAGGGAAGTTCAGGACAATATGAAACTGAACAACATCCACATCATAGGGATACCAAAGGGAAAAGAAAATATGCAAGGGATAGAGAACCTATTTGAAGAAATAATAACAAAACTTCTCTAAGCTGGTGATGGAAGAAGTCACACCAGTCTAGGAAGCATAGATTAATGCATAAATATGGACTCCAAGACACATAATTAAAATGGTAAATGTTAAAGATAAAGAGAGAATCTTAAGGTCAGCAAGAGAGAGACAGTCAGTTACCTACAAGGGAGCTCCCATAAGGCTGCTGATTTCTCAACAGAAACACTACAGGCCAGAAGGAATGGCATGAAATATTTAAAGTAATCAATAACGAGAATCTGAAACCAAGACTACTCTATCCAGCAATGCTATCATTCAAAATTGAAGATGAAATATAGAGCTTCTGAGACCAAAAAAAAAAAAAAAAAAAAAAAGGCTAAAAAAGGCTAAGGAGCTTATCACCACTAAACCAGCATTGCAAGAAATATTAAGGAGACTGCTTTAAGAAGAGAAAATATATACAGAGAGGAACATAGGCATAAAAAAAGAAATGACAATAAATAAGTACCTATCATAATTACCTTAAATATAAATGGAGTAAATTCTCTGATCCACACACATAGAGTATCTGAATTGTTAAGAAAACATAACCCATATATGTGCTGTCTACAAGAGACCCACCTCAGAACAAAAGACTCACACAGGATGAAAGTGAAGAGATGAAAAAAAATTTTTGTATGCAAATGGAAATGAAAAAAAAAGCAGTACTTATATCTGACAAAATAGATTTCAAAACAAAGGCAATAACAAGAGACAAGGAAGGACACTTCATAATACAAAAAAGATCATGCCAACAAGAGGATATAACCCTGGAAAACATATATGAACCCAATATAGGAGCTCCTGCTCCTATATATATATACTCTTGGAGAACTTTAAATGAGAGAGTGACAGCAATACAGTCATGGTAGGGAACTCTAACACATCACTGACATCACTGGATAGACCTTCCAGACAAAAAATCAAGAAGGATAGAGCAACCTTAAATGATTCACTAGATCCTATGGATTTGATTGACATTTACAGAATATTTCACCCCAAAGCTGCAGAATATACATTCTTCTCAAGTGCACATGGGACATTCTCAAAGGCAGACCACATGTTAGGACACAAATTAAGTCTCTACAAATTCAAGAAAATTGAAATCGTATCAAATATCTTCTCAGGTCACAATGCTATGAAACTAGAAATCAATTACAATAAAAGCACTCAAAAATATTCAAACACAAATATCATATCATTAAACAATAAATGAGTTACCAATGAGACCAAGAAAGAAATTAAAAACTTCCTGGAAACTAATGAAAATGAATGCACAACAACACAAAGTCTATGGAACACAGTGAAAACAGTCTTGAGAAAGAATTTCATAGCATGACAGGCCTACCTCAAGAATCAAGAAAAATTTCTAATAAACTATCTAACCCTACAACTTAAAGACTTAGAAAGATAATAACAACAACAAAAATGAAGAGTAAGTAGTAGGAAGAAAATAATAAAGATCAGAGTTCAAATAAATTACATAGAGACTAAGAAACAAAACAATACAAAAGACCAATAAAACAAAGAGCTGGTTCTTTGAAAAGATAAACAGGATTGATGAACTTTTAGTAGGATTCATCAGGAAATAAAGACAGGACCCAAGTTAATAAAATCAGAAATGAAATAGAAGAAGTAATGACAGACACCACAGAAATACAAAGGATTGTAAGAAAATACTATGAACAACAATATGCCAACAAATTGGACAACTTGGGTGAAATGAATAAATTCTTAGAAACATAAAATCTTCCAAAACTGAATAAAGAAGAATCAGAAAGTATGAATTAGCCAATAACAACCAATGAAATTGAAGCCATAAAAAAAAAACAAACAAACAAACAAAGAACTCTCAGCAAACAAAAGTTCTAGACCAGATGGCTTCACAAGTGAGTTTTACCAAACATTCAAAGAAAAACTAACACCCATCCTCCTCAAACTATACTAAAAAATTCAAGAATAAGGAAGATTCCAAGCTCTTTTTATGAGGCCAGCATTACCTTAATCCAAAACCTGATAAAGACACTACAAAGAAAAAAAAAATACAGGCGAATATTCCTGATCAGCATAGATGCTAAAATCCTCACCAAATATTAGCAAATTGGATCCAGCAACATATTAAAAACAATCATACACCATGACCAAGTGGTATTTATGCTAGGGATGCAAGGTTTGTACAATATTTACAGATCAATAAATGTCATACACCACATAAACAAAATGAAGGATAAAAGTTACTTAATCATATCAATAGATTCAGAAAAGTATTTTACAAAACCCATCATCCTTTTTTGATAAAAACTCTCAGCAAAATGGGAATAGAGGGATCATACCTCAACATAATAAAGGCCATATATGACATATCTACAGTCAACATCATATTCACTGGGCAAATACTAAAAGTGTTTCCCTTAACAACAGCAATAAGACAGGGATGTTTGCTTTCACCACTCTTATTCAACATAGTACTGGAAATCCTAGCCACAACAATCAGATAAGAAGAAAAAATAAAGGGCATTGAAATTGGAAAGAAGAAAGCAAAACTGTTATTATTTCCAGATGACATGATATTGTACATAGAAAACCCTAATGACTCCAACAAAAAACTACTCGAATTAATATATGAATTTGGCAATGTAGCAGAATACAAAATAAACACCCAGAAATCAATGGCATTTTTGTACACCAATAATGAACTCTCAGAAAGAGAAGCTAAAAAAAAAAAAAATACCATTTACCATAGCAACAAATAATAAATAAATAAATAAATAAATAAATAAATAAATAAATAAATAAATAAATAAGATACCTAGGAATAAACTTAGCCAAGAATATAAAGATCTATACTTGAAAAACTACAGGACATTGAAAAAAGAAATAGAGGAAAATACAAACAAGTAGAAGTATATACCATGTCCATGGATTAGAAGAATTAACATTATTAAAATGTTCATACTACTCAAAGTGATCTATAGATTCAACACAATCTCTATTAAAATACCAACTGCATATTTCACAGTTCTAGAAAAATAAGTCTAGAAATTTATATGGCACCAAATAAGACCCCAACTAGCCACAGCAATCTTGAGAAAGAAAAATAAAGTTGGAGGGATCACAATACCAAATATCAAATTATCCTACAAAGCCAGTGTAATAAAAACAGCCTGTTCCTGGCACAAGAACAGGCATATAGACCGATGGAACAGAACAGAGAACCCAGGAACTGACCCATGCCATTACACTCAATATTTGTCAAAGGAGTCAAGAGTATACAATGGAGTAAAGACAGTTTGTTCAATAAATGGTGATGGAAAAATCGAACAGATAGATGCACACACACACAAAAAAATTTAAACTGGTTCACCAACTTACACCATACAGAAGAATAACTCAAAATGGATAAAAGTTGTGAAACCTAAAAATCCTAGAATAAAACATAAGCAGCAAAATCTCTGATATCTCCCATAGCAGAATGTTTGTGGATACATTTTCTAAGGTAAGAGAAACAAAGGAAAAAAATAAATAAATGGGACTACATCAAACTAAAAAACTTCTATATGGCAAAAGAAATAATCATCAAAATGAAAACATATTGGAGAACATATTCCCAAATGGTACATCTGATAAGAGGTCAATTATTTGTTTATTTGTTTATTTGTTTGTTTGTTTATTTATTTATTTATATTGTTGAAAGTGTTACAGATGTCCCCCTTCTTTTCCCCATTGACTCCCCTTCTCCTCACACCCACCCTCCTCCTGCTTTCCCTAACCTAATGTTTCTGTCCATTGGTTGTGCAAATATGCATATACGTTCCTTGGTTTATCTCTTCCAATCCCTCCCGCCCCCCATCCCTCTGAGGTTTGTTTGTCTGTTTCCTACTTCCATGACTCTGGATCTATTTTGGTTGATAGCATATTTTGTTCATGATGTTCCATACATAAGTAAGATCATGGGGTACTTTTCTATCTCTGGCTTATTTTGCTCAGCATAATACTCTTCAGGTCACTCCATGTCTTCTCAAAGAGTAAGATCTTTCTTTCTTACAGCTGCATAGTATTCCATTGTGTAAATATACCACAGCTTTTTTATCCACTCATCTACTAATGGAAACTTGGGCTGTTTCCAGATCTTAGCTATTATAGATAGTGCTGCTATGAATATAGGGGTGCACATCTTTTTTTCTGATAGGTGTTTCAGGCTTCTTAGATATATTCCTAGGAGTGGGATCAATGGGTCAAATGGCAATTATATTTTTAATTTTTTGAGGAAACACCATATTGTTTTCCACTGTGGCAGCACCAGAGCGCATTCCCACCAGCAGTGTACTACAGTACCCTTTTCTCCATACCCTCACCAGCACTTGTTTGAGGATTTGTTGATGGCCACCATTCTGGCAGGTATGAGGTGATATCTCACAGTTGTTTTAATTTGCATCTCTCTGATAATTAGTGACACTGAGCATTTTTTCATATGTCTCTTGGCCATTTGTATGTCTTGTTTGGAGAAGTGTCTATTCAGGTCCTCTGCTCATTTTTAAATTAAATGGTTTGTCTTCCTTTTGTTCACTTGTATGAGTACTCTATGTACTTTGGATATTAACCCTTTATTCAATGTATCATTGGCAAATATGTTCTCCCAGAGAGTGGGTTCCCTTTTCATTTTGATTGTTGTTTCTTTTGCTCTGCAGAAGATTTTTAGTTTGATGTAGTCCCATTTATAATTTTTTTTCCTTTGTTTCTCTTGCCCTAGGTGATGTATCAGTTAAAATTCCACTATGTATGATGTCTGAAATTTTTCTGACTACATTTTCTCATAGGATTTTTATGGTTTCACGAGTTACATTTAAGTCTTTTATCCATTTTGAGTTTATTCTTGTATATGGTGTAAGTTGTGGTCTAGTTTCATTTATTTTTGCATGTAGCTTTCCAATTTTCCTAACACCATTTATTAAAGAGACTTTCTTTTCTCCATTGTATGCTCTTGCCTCCTTTGTCAAACACTAACTGTGCATACTGTCTTGCATCATTTTCTAGGTTCTTGTTCTGTTCCATTGATCTATTATATATGCCTGTTCTTGTGCCAGTACCAGGCTGTTGTGATTACTATGGCTTTGTAGTATAACTTGATATCTGATATTGTGATCCTTCTCACGTTGTTCTTCTTTTTCAAGATTGCTGTGGTTATTCAGGGTCTTTTTTTATTTCCATTTAAAGTTTTGGGGTATTTGTTCTAGATCTGTAAAGTATGTCATTGGTACTTTAATAGGGATTGCATTGAATCTGTAGATTGCTTTGGATAGTATGGACATTTTATTGAGGTAGATTTTTCCAATCCATAAACATGGTATACATTTCCACTTTTTTATATCTTCCTCTATTTTTTTTCAATGTCTTGTGGTTTTCTGAGAACAGGTTTTTTACCTCCTTGGTTAAGTTTATTTCTAGGTATTTTATTTTATTTTGGTGCAATGGTAAATGGGATTTTTTCCCTTTCCGAGTGTTCATTATTGGTGTATAAAAATGCCATCAATTTCTGCTGTTAATTTTGTATCCTGCTACTTTGTCAAATTCATTTATTAAATCTAGTAGATTTTTGGAGTCTTTAGGGGGTTTTCTGTGTACAATATCATGTCATCTGCAAATAATGAGAGTTTCACTTCCTCCTTTCCAATTTGGGTCCCTTTTATTTTTCCTTCTTGTTTAATTGTTCTGGCTAAAACTTTCAGTACTATGTTAAATAAGAGTGGTGAAAGTGGGCATCCCTGTCTTATTCCTGTGCTTAAGGAAAACGCTTTTAGTGTTTTTCCCATTGAGTATGATATTGGCTGTAGGTTTTTCATGTATGGTCTTTATTATGTTGATGTGTGATCCCTCTATTCCCACTTTACTGAGCATTTTTATCAGAAATGGGTGCTGGTTTTTGTTAAATGCTTTTTCAGCATCTATTGGTATGATCATATGGTTTTTATCTTTCATTTTGTTTATGTGATGTATCACATTTATTTATCTGAGAATATTGTACCAGCCTTGCATCCCTGGGATAAATCCCACTTGGTCATGGTGAATAATTTTTTAAATATATTGCTGGATCTAATTTGCTAATATTTTGTTAAGGATTTTGGCATCTATGTTCATCAGGGATATTGGCCTATAGTTTACTTTCTTTGTAGTGTCTTTATCTGGTTTGGAATTAGGATTATGCTGGCCTCAAAAAAGGGCTTGCAAATCTTCCTTCCTCTTGGATTTTTTGGAATAGTTTGAGGAAGATGGGTGTTAGTTCTTTGAATGTTGGTAAAACTCCTCTGTGAAGCCATCCAGACCAGGGCTTTTGTTTGCTGGGAGTTTATTGATTGCAGCTTCAGCTTCAATTTCCTTAGTTGTTATTGGTCTGTTCATGTTTTCTGACTCTTCCTAGTTTAGTTTTGGGAGACTGTGTGATTATAGAAATTTGTCCTTTTCACCTAGGTTGTCCAATTTGTGGGCATATAATTGTTCATAGTATTTGTTAACAATCCTTTGTATTTCTGTAGTGTCAGTTTTTACTTCTCCTTTTTCATTCCTGATTTTGTTTCTTTGGGTACTCTCTCTTTGTTTCTTAGTGAGTGTGGCTAAAGGTTCATCAATCTTGTTTATCTTTTCAAAGAACAAACTCTTTATTTCATTGATTTTTTGAATTGATGTTTTTGTTTTTTTTAATCTCTATGTTGTTTATTTCTGCTCTGACTTTTATTATTTCTTTGCTTCTTTTTGTTCTAGGTTTGTCTTTATGTTCCCTTTCTAGTTCTTTATGTTGTATGGTTACATAGTTTATTAGAAAGTTTTCTTGTTTTTTGAGGTAGGCCTGTAATGCTATAAACTTCCCCTCAGGACTGCTTTTGCTGCATCTTATAGATTGTGTTGTTGTGTGTTCATTTTCATTGATTTCTAGAAATTATTTTATTTCTTTCTTAATCTCCTTTGTTACTTATTCATCGTTTAATAACATGCTATTTAGCCTCCATGTGTTTGAATGTTTTGAGTGGGTTTTTTTTAAATTAATTTCTAGTTTTATGCCATTGTGATCTGAGAAGATGCTTTATCTGATTTCAATCTTCTTGAGCTTGTAGCAACTTAGTTTGTGTCCTAACATGTGGTCTGTCTTTGAGAATGTCCCATGTGCACTTGAGGAGAATGTGAATTCTGCAGTTTTGGGGTGTAATTCTCTGTAAATATCTATTAAATCCATTTGTTCTAGTGCCTCATTTAGAGTCTCTGTTTCATTGTTAATTTTTTGTCTAGAGGATCTACCCAGTGATGTCAGTGAGGTGTTGAAGTCCTCTTCTATGATTGTATTGCTGTCAATTTCTCCTTTGAGGTCTTCCAGAAGTTTTAAAATATATTTTGGTGTTCCTATATTGGGTGCAGATATGTTTCCCAAGGTTATATCCTCTTGTTGGATAGATCCTTTCAGTATTATGTAGTGGCCTTCTTTGTCTCCTGTTATGGCCTTCATTTTGAAGTCTATTTAATCAGATATGAGTATTCCTACTCCAGCTTTTTTTCCATTTCCATTTGCTTGGAAAACTTTTTTTTATCCCTTTGCTTTCAACCTGTGTGAGTCTTTTGTTGTGAAGTGGGTCTCTTGTAAACAACATAGTATGAGTCATGCTTTCTTATCCATTCAGCTACTCTGTGTCTTTTGATTGGAGCATTTATCCATTTACATTTAAGGCTATTATCAATATGTACTTATTTATTGCCATTTTTATTTATTATGTTTATGTTTCTCTATTTCTTCTGCTTATTATAGCAGTGATAAGGGGTTAATTTTCAAAATATATAAAGAACTCACACAACTCAACAAAAAGAAGATAAAAATGCAATTAAAAAAGGGGCAAAGCACCTAAATAGACACGTCTCTAAAAAGGACATACAGATGGCCAAGAGACATATGAAAAATACTCAATGTCACTGCTCATCAGAAAGTTGCTAATTAAAGCTACAAAGAGTTATTACCTCATATCTACCAGAATGGCTACCACCAGTAAATCAACAAACAACAAGAGCTGGTGAGGATGTGGAGAAAAGGGAACCCTAGGACACTGATAATGGGAATACAAACTGGTATAACTACTATGGAAAACAGTATGGAGTTTCCTCATGAATTTAAAATGGAACTACCATTTCATCCGGTGTTCCCACTGCTAGGAATATATTCTAAGACTGCTGAAACACCTATCAGAGAGAATATATGCACCTCTATGTTCATAAGAGCATTTGCAATAGCTAAGATCTGGAAACAGTCCATGTGCCCATCAGCATATGAGTAGATGAAAAAGCTGTGATACATTTACACAATGGAATATTATACAGCTGTAAAAAAAGAAGAAACTCTTACTCTTTAAGACAGCATGGAGGGATCTGGAGAATATTGTGCTAAGCAAAATAAACCAGTCAGAACAACACAAAGGTTACATGATCTCACTTATCTGTGGAATCTACTAAACAAAATAAAATGTGAACAAAATAGGTTCAGAGACATGGAAGCAGGGAAAGGACTGGCAAATCTCAGAGAGAAGAGCAGAGGTGGGGCAGGAAGAGATTAACTGAAGAACTTATATGCATATATTTGTAACCCATGGACACAGACAATAAAGCAATGAAGGCCTGGGGTGGGACGGGAACCAGGTGGCTGGGTGTAATGGCAGAAAATCGGAGGACATCTGTAATACTCTCAACAATAAAGAAAAATTTAAAAAACTCAACAACAATCATAAAACCCCCAATATCCAAATTTAAAAGTGTGCAAAGTATTTCAATAGTCATTTCTCAAAAGAAGATATATAAATGACCAATGAGCACATTAAAAGTTACCTAACATCACTAAAGTAGGAAAACGCAAATTATAACCACAATGAGTTAACATTTCACACCTGTTAGAATGAGTATTATTTTTTTTTAAGTCAGAATATAATAATTGTTGGTTAGGGTGTGAAGAAATTGGAACGGTTGTTAATTTAGGAAGGTAAAATAGTGTAGCCACTGAACATTATGGCAGTTGCCCTCCAAATTAAACAGAATCACCATATGCTACCGCAATTCCACTTTGAAGTATATACCCCCCTCCCAAATTAAAAGCAAGGACATGAACGTGTTTGTACACCAATATTCACAGAAGTGTTATTCACAATAGCAGACAGGTGGAAACAACCCAAATGTCCATCAGCATATGAATGGATAATCAAATTATTATGCCTTAAAAAGGAATGAAATTCTGGTACATGCTACAACATGGATAAACAATGGAAACAATATGCTAGGTGATATAGGCAGACAGAAAGGGATAAGTATTGTATGATTCCATTTGCATGAGGTCCCAGAGTAGTCAAATCTACAGAGACAGAAAGTAGAATGGTGGTTTCCTGAGGCTGTTGGGGTGGGGTTGTGGATGAATGGGGAACTGTTGTTTAGTGGCTACAGAACTTGAGAATGGGATTATGAAAACGTTCTAAAAATGGATAGTAGTAAATGTAGTCATTTACTACTACATTAATAGCATTAATGTAGTCATTAATGCTATTGAACTGCCCATTTAAAATGGTAAAAATTGAAAATGTTTGTGTAATATATATTTTACTATAATTTTAAAAAGAGAGAAAGGAATAATCAGAGTACAAGAAAGAGAACATGGAAATTAAAATGAGGATACTCACTTTTTAAACATTTTATTAGACAAATTAGAACAAAAGATGAGAAAATATCCCAAGAAAAAGGATAAAAGGACAAAGGGAGAATGAGAAAATTATAGACTGAATCAGGAAGTTAAATATCTGACTAACAGGATTTCCAGAAACAGAAAATAGAGCCAATGGAGTGCATAGATTCATCAAAGGATAAGTATAAGAAAACTTCCCAGAACTAAAGATCACGGGTGTCTAGACTGAAAGGGCAATGGTGTGTTTAGAACAATACACTGAGGACTAAAGAAAGGCTCACACAGAAGATGGGATAATAAAATGACCCCAAAAAATACCAGAAAATGGGTCATTTGCAAAGGATTAAAAATGCAAAGAGAATTAGACTTCTCAGTTTCTACACTGTAAACCAAAAATGGATCAAGGCCTTCAATATGCCTAGGGAAAATGATTTCCAACCGCCAATTCTATGTTCAGCCAATTGATCAGTAAGAATATGCTGGTAATCTTGCTGCAGCCTGCAATGAATTCTTGTAAGATTATTCCCTGGGGCCCTGCTCTGTACACCAGTAAGATTAAGAAATAATTTTTGCTATCAAACACTTTTTAAAAGTGTTTTCAGCTCATTTGTTTGTTTTTTTCAATTTCACTTTTATTGAGGTTTAATGGGCATATAAAATTGTAAGATATTTAAAATGTACATTGTGGTGATTTGTTATATGTATACATTTGGTCATCTGTCCTTAGGACAGCATTGGAAAGGTCTTGTTGTTTCAGAGAAAGAATTCAGTGAAGTGACCCAGCTCCTCTTGTTTTTGAGTCTGTGTCCTATATCCTGTGCCATCCTGTCTCTTTGTGTACTCTCTCATTTGGCAGGAGCACATTCTCCAACATCTTCCTAAGGAAATAGAAAAATGGAGTCACTACATATAAGCAAATGTCTATATTTTACACTTAAATTTATTGGACAGTAAATAATTTAAGAAACAGGACCCAAAAAGAGAGGAGTCCAAGGATGACAGGTGCACAATTAGGCAAGATCTGAGGGACCCAGGCCCTGTCCAAACAGGATAGGGAATTGTAAATGGGGAGAAGTATTTATAAGTATATGACAGAGAAAGATTCATAGATATATGACAGAATTATTGGAGTATCTGGAGACAAACTGGGAGACATACAAAAAAATCAGGTAAATGGATTAAATGAAGTAATTATTAATTTCAGGAAGAAAAATTGTGTAGAAAAGGAGTATTAACCTGTATGCTAATGGGCTCAATAGTGAACAGTAATTGTATAATCACATGCAATGGACTGTTGATATAACTAAACCTGTAATAAACCTGTGCTGGGAGGGTGGGGAAGGGTAGCAGTGATATAGGGATTGTGAGAGGTAAGTTTTTATATAGCATGATGGGATGTTAATAGTTAATGTCTAAAATTGAGGAATTAAGAACTATTAATAGCAATATGTTACTTAGAAATTTGGCTGTAAATTCTTAATAGAACTGCCAAAAGAGTTAACTCATGGAACCACGTGTGTCATTGAAATTGGAAGAGCAAAATACTGCCCTTTAGAATGTTTTGATTTTTTTTAAAAACCATGTATGATGCAAATATCTGTGTTTTTCATTTTTTTATTGAGTTTATTGGGGTGATATTGGATCACAAAACCATACAGGTTTCAAGTGTACAGCTCAACAAAACATCATCAGCACACTGAATCATGTGCCCATCGCCCCAAGCAAAGTCTCTTTACATCCCCATTTTTCTCCCCTTTGCCCACTTCTACTTCCCCCCACCCCTCTTTCCCTCTGGCTATCACCACACTGCTGTCTGTGTTTATGTTATATACATGTTTTGTTTTGTTTTTCTTAATCCCTTCACCTTCTTTCACCAGCCTCCCAACACCCCTCCCCTCTGACAGCTGTCAGTCTGTTTCATGTATCTATGCTTCTCTTTCTATTTTGTCATTTTTTTTTTTCTTCATTAGATTCCAGATATAAGTGTGATCATATGGTATTTATCTTTCTCTGACTGGCTTATTTCACTTAACATATTAATCACAGGGTCCATCCATGCTGTCCCAAAAGGTGAAATTTCCTTTTTATTTATAAGGCCGAGTAGTATTCCATTGTGTAAATGCACCACAGCATTTTATCTACTCATCTACTGATGGGCACTTGGGCTGTTTCCAGATCTTTGTTGTTGTAAATAATGCTGCAATGAACATAGGGGTGCATCTATTCTTTCAAGTTAGTGTTTTGGGTTTCTTCAGATATATTCCAAGAAGTGGGATCACTGGGTCAAAAGGCTGTTAACATTTGTTATTTTTTGAGGAAATGCCATACTGTTTTCCACAGTGGCTGCACAAGTCTGCATTCCCACCAACAGTGGATGAGGGTTCCCTTTTTCCACATCATTGTTTTAATCTTCACCCAGGGAAATGTTTTCATTGATATTTTAGAGAGAGAGAGAAAAACATCGATGTGAGAGAGAAACATTGATTTGTTGCCACCCACAGGCGCCCTGACCAGGGATTGGACCTGCAACCTTTTGATGTAAGGGATGATGTTCCATTCAACTGTACCACCCAGCCAGGGCTTTTTGTTAATTTATTAATGATAGTCATTCTGACAAGCATGAGGTGATACCTTATTGTGGTTTTAATTTGCATCTCTCTGATGATTAGTGACATTGAGCAATTTTTTCATATGTCTCGTGGCCATATGTATATCCTCTTTGGAGAAGTGGCTATTCAGGTCCTTTGCTCATTTTTTAATTGGGTTGTTTGTCTTTTTGGTGTTAAGTAGTATAAGTTCTTTATATATTTTGGAAATTAACCCCTTATCAGATGTATCATTGGCAAATATATTTTTCCATTCAAGAGGTTCCCTTTTCTTTTTGTTGATGGTTTATTTTGCTATGAAAAACCTTTTTAGTTTGATGTAGTTTCATTTGTTTAATTTTTTCATTGTTTCCCTTGCCCAAGGATATATCTACAAAAATATTTCTATGAGAAATGTCTGAAATTTTACTGCCTATGTTTCTTCTAGGATTTTTATGGTTTTGCAACTTCTGTTTAAGTCTTCAATCCATTTTGAGTTTATTCTTGTGTATGGTATAGTAAGATGGTTTCATTTGTTTTTTGTGTTTGTTTTTTTTTTTTGCATGTATCTGTCCATTTTCCCACGACAATTTATTGAAGAGACTGTCTTTACCCTATTGCATGTTCTTGCCTCCTTTGTCAAATATCAATTGACCATAAAGGCATGGGTTTACTTCTGGGTTGTCTGTTCTGTTCTATTGATTAATGTACCTGTTCCTGTGCCAATACCATGCTGTTTTGATTACTATGACTTTATAGTATATTTTGATGTCAGATAGTGTGATACCTCTAACTTTGTTTTTCTTTGTCATGATTGCTGACGCTATTCAGGGTCTTTTGTGGTTCCATATAAATTTTTGGAATATTTGTTCTAGATCTGTGAGATATGCCATTGGTGTTTTGTTTGTTTATTTGTTGTTTTGATCCTTACCCAAGTGTATTTTCCTGTTATATATATATATAAATTTTTTTTTAAGAGAGTGGAAGAGATGGAGGGGGAGACAGAGATAGAGAAACATCAATGTGAGAGAAACACGTCAATTGGTTTCCTCCTGCATGACCCCAACTGGGGCCAGGAATCAAGCCTGTGTCCCAGGTACATGCCTTTGACCAGGAATTGAACCACGACCCTTCAGTCTACAAGCTGATCCTCTAACCACTGAGCCAAACTGGCCAGGGTGCCATTGGTGTTTTAATAAGAATTGCGTTGAATCTTTAGATTGCTTTAGGTAGTATAGAAATTTTAATGATATTAATTATTTCTATCCATGAACATAGCATATGCTTCCACTTATTTGTATCTTCCTCAGTTTTTTTCTTTAGTATCTTATAATTTGCCAAGTACAGGTCTTTTATCTCCTTGATTAAATTTATTCCCAGGTACTTATTTTTTTGTTGTTGCAACACTAAATTTGATTTTTTAAAGTTTCTCTTTCTGATAGTTTATAACTGGCATATAAAAATGCCACTGATTTATGACTATTAATTTTGTATCCTACCTTTTTGCCAAATTTATTTACAAGATCTAGTTGTTTTTCGGTAGAGTAGTTTTTTGGTGGAGTATTTTGGGATTTTCTTTATACAATGTCATGTCATCTGCAAACAATGACAGTTTTACGTCCTCCTTCCCAATTTGGATTCATTTTATTTCTTCTTCTTGTGTAATTACTGTGACTAGTACTTCCAGTACTATGTTGAATAGAGTGGTGAATATGGACACACCTGTCTTGTTCCTGATTTTAGGAGAAATTATTTTAGTTTTTGTCCATTGAGTGTAATGTTTGCTGTGGGTTTGTCATATATGGCTTTTATTATGTTGAGGTATGATTCCTCTCTTCCCACTTTGTGAGAGTTTTTTACCATAAATGAGTGCTGGATTTTATCAACTGCTATTTCTGTATCTATTGATATAATCATGTTATTTTTATGTTTCAGTTTGTTTATGTGACATATCACATTTATTGATTTGGAAATATTGTACTAACCTTGCATCCCCAGAATAAATCCCACTTGATCATTGCATATGACCTTTTTAATCCAGTTTGCTAATTTTTTGTTGAGAATTTTAGCATCTACATTCATCAGGGATATTGGCCTATAATTTCCTTTCTTTGCAGTGTCTTTATCTGGTTTTGGAATTAGGATAATATTGGCATCATAAAAAGAGCTTGAAAGTCTTTCTTCCTCTAGAGTTTTTTGAATAGTTTGAGAATGATAGGTGTTAGTTCTTTTTGAAATGTTTGGTAAAATTTGCCTGTGAAGCCGTCTGGTCCAAGACTTTTGTTTGCTGTGAGTTTTTAAATTACTCCTTCAATTTAATTTGTTGTTATTGGCCTATTCAGGTTTTCTGATTCAGTTTTGGAAGATTCTATGTTTCTAAGATGTATTCATTTTGCCCACGTTGTTCAATTTGCTGGCATATAGTTGTTCATAGTATTTTCTTGCAATCCTTTGTATTTCTGTAGTGTCAGTTGTTACTTCTTCTCTTTCATTTCTGATATTATTTATTTGGGTGCTCTTTCTTTTCTTTCTTGATGAGTCTGGTTAAAGATTTGTCAATTCATTTATCCTTTTAAAGAACTAGCTTTTGGTTTTATTGATCTTCTGTATTGTATTTTTTGTCTTTATGTCATTTATTTTCACTCTAATATTTCCTTCCTCCTACTTACTCTGGGCTTTGTTTTTTGTTCTTTTTCTAGTTCTTTTAAGTGTAGGGTTAGATTGTTTATGTGAAATTTTCTTGCTTTTTGAGGCCTATAATGCTATGAGCTTCACCCTCAGGATTGCTTTCACTATGTCCCATACATAGATTTTGGGTTCTTGTGTGTTCATTTTCATTTGTTTCCAGGTTACCCATCATTTCTTTTTTTATCTTATTGTTAACCCATTCACTGTTTAATAACATGTTATTTAATCTCCATATATTTTAATGTTTTTCAATTTTTTATTGTAATTGATTTCCAGTTTCATACCATTATGGTCAGAGAAGATACTTGATATAATTTCAATCTATTTTATTTTGTTAAGATTTATATAGTGTCCTATCATGTGGTCTATCTTTGAGAATGTTCCATGTGGACTTGAGAAGAATATTGTGCTGCTTTGGGATGAAATAAATATTTTTTTAAATATCAATTAAATCCATCCAGTCCAGTGTGTCATTTAAGGTTGCTGTTGCCTTGTTGAATTTTGTCTGGAAGGTCTATCAATTGATGTCAGTGGGGTGTTAAAATGTTCTACTATGACTGCATTGCTGTTGATCTCTCCCTTAATGTTCACCAAGATTTTCTTTATATATTTAGGTGCTCATATATTGGGTGCATATATGTTCACAAGGGTTATATCCTCTTGTTGGATCAATAAGTATTGATCAATTAGTATTATGTTGTGGCCTTCTTGTCTCTTGTTATGGCCTTTGAAGCCTATTTTGTCAGATATAAGTATTGCTACCCTAGCTTTTTTTGTTTGTTTGTTTCCATTTGCATGGAATAATTTTTTCCATCACTTCACTTTCAGTCTTTGTGTATCTTGTGTTCTGAGGTGAGTCTTTTGTAGAGAGCATATACATGGGCCTTGTTTTTTATCCATTCAGCTATGTCTTTTGTTTGGAGCATTTAATCCATTAACTTTTAAGGCTATTGTTTGTAGGTACTTATTTATTGCCATTTTACTCTTCATACCCATGTTTCTCTCTATATACTTCTTTTTCTTCTTAAAGCAGGACCTTTAAAAGTTCTTTCAATACTGGTTTGGTGATAACAAACTCCTTTAGGTTTTATTTTATTTATTTTTTGTCTGAGAAGCTCTTTATTTCACCTTCAATATTGAATGATAGCTCTTGGTTGTAGGTCTTTGCTTTTTATAACTTTGAATATTTCTAGGCAGATTCCAAAATGGCGGCAGAGTGAATGGAAGTTACACAGATCATCTCCCAGGACCAAACTGGAATTACAATTAAAATAAAGACAAATTGTTGGGAAAAAGCAACAGAAAAGCAGCTGGAGAGGACCCATACAACCAGAGACAGGAAAAAAGTACACTGAATCGAGCCTGGTAGGTCTGCGGAGGCACCAGAGGGCAGGCTGGGGGCCCATGGACAGCAGCAGTTTTAGCTATGAGCAGCTCACTCAGGGTTAAAATCCCAAGCTGGCTCCACAGCACAGAGGGCTGGGACAGAGCACTAAATTAGCTACAGCCACTCACCTTGGGCTCTGGGAGAGAGAGGGTGGACTGAACTGGAACTGTGTGAGGACACACAGGATTTGGAGGGCACTGAGAGTTTTTGCTGAGCCACACAGGACAATGGCCATCTTGCTCAGGGAGCCCCTTCCCAGAGCCCTGAGGAGAAGCAGCAGCCCCTCCCTTGGAGATTTAACCCCACCCAGCTGGGCCAAAGAAATGCAAATTGAGGCTCATTAACAACAAGCACCTGTACCACCCTCTGGAAATCCTCTTATGCTGAACACCTGAGGGAGCTTTTTATTCAGCTGAGGGCTACAACACAAGGTTCATCAAGTAACTGAGACTAATAGCCTCCAGACAAAAAGCTACAGGATAACTGAAACAACCTTTCCAGGGCTTGCAAATCTATCCAGGAAAGTAAGACTTGACAGTGGTGTTTAATGTGGGTCCTCCAACACTCATCCAAACCCAGTAGAGGGGAGCCAGAAACAGAAGAATACCAAGACCCACAGAAAAAATTTGGCAGGCTCCAAAACCCACTGAAATGGCCAAAATGGTGAAACAAAGAAACAAATCCCAAATGAAAAAACAAGAGAACTCTAATGAAGATGAGATAAATAAAATGTAGTTAAGCAAGTTATCAGAGGTAGAGTTCAGAGCCATGATTTTGAAGAAGCTCAACAGCATGAGTAAGGAGATCAACACCATGAATAAAGATATAAAACCATTGAAAACCAACCAAGTGGAAATGAAGAATAACATAGCAGAAATAAAGAACACATTGGAAGGAATAACCAGCAGAGTAGAGGAAGCTAAGGACCAGATTAGTGATTTAGAAGATAGGGTAGAAAAAAGTCAACCAATCAGAAAACCAAAAGGAAAAAACAATTAAAAACCAGGAAGACAGTTTAAGAGAACACTGGGAAAACTGGACACATAACAACATTCGCATCATAGGAGTTCCAGAAGAAGAAAATGAGCAAGGGTGAGAGAATATATTTGAAGAAATAGTGACAGAAAACTTCTTTAACTTGGTGAAGGAAGAAGCCATTCAAGTTCAAGAAACACAAAGAGCCCAAACAGGGCCACACCAAGACACATAATAATTAAAATACCAAAAATTAAAGACAAAGAGAGAATCCTAAAGGCAGCAAGAGATAAGCAACAGGTTACCTACAAAGGAACCCTCATAAGGCTATCAGCTGACTTCTCAACAGAAACACTACAGGCCAGAAGGGAATGGCATGAAGTAATCAAGGCCATGAAAAACAAGGATCTGAATCCAAGACTACTCTATCCAGCAAGGCTATCATTCAAAATAGAAGGTCAAATAAAGAGCTTCCCAGACAAAAAAAAAAAAAGGCTAAGGGAATATATTAGCACCAAACCAGCACTGTAAGAAATGTTAAAAGGGTTGCTGTAATTAGTAGAAGAAATTGGAAGAAAAATATAACCACAATAAATAAAAATGGTAATAAATAAGTATATATCAATAATAACCTTAAATGTAAATGGATTGACACAGAGTGTTGATTGGATAAGAAAGCATGACTTATATATATGTTGTTTACAAGAGATCCACCTCACAACAAAAGACTCACATACGTTGAAAGTGAAGACATGGAAAAAATCTTCCAGCAAATGAAAAGGAAAAAAAGTTGGAGTAGCAATACTCATATCTGTTAAAATAGATTTCAAAATGAAGGCCATAACTAGAGACAAAGAAGGTCACTACATAATATTGAAAGGGTCTATCCAACAGGAAGATATAACCTTGGTAAACATATATGCACTCAATATAGGAGCACCATATTATATTAAAAATCTTCTGGAGGACTTCAAAGGAGAATTTGACAGCAATACAATCATGGCAGGGGAATTCAACACCCACTGACATCACTGGATAGATCCTCTAGGCAAAAAATTAACAAGGAAACAGAGACTCTAAATGATGCACTAGATCAAATAAATTTAATAGATATCTACAAAGAATTATACCCAAAAACTACACAATTCACATTCTTTTAAAGTGCACATGGGACATTACCAACGTTAGACCACATGTTAGGGCACAAACTAAGTCTCTACAAGTTCAGGAAGACTGAAATCATATCAAGCATCTTCTCAGATCACAATGGCATGAAACTAGAAATCAATTACAACAAGAACATGCAAAGACATTTGAACACATGGAAGCTAAATAGCATGTTATTAAACAATGAATGAGTTACCAAGGAGATCAAGGAAGAAATTAAAAACTTCCTGGAATCCAATGAAAATGAACACACAACACCACAATATCTATAGGATGCAGTGAAAACAGTTCTGAGAAGGAAGTTCATAGCACTACAGGCCTACCTCAAGAAACAAGAAAACTTTCTAATTGACTCCTTAACTTCACAACTTAAAGAACTAGAAAGCAAAGAAAAATAAAACCCCAGAGAAAGTAGAAGGAAAGAAATAGTCAAGGTCAGAGGAGAAATAAACAACATAGAGACCAAAAAAACAATTCAAAAGATCAATGAAACAAAGAGCTGATTCTTTGAAAAGATAAACAAGATTGATGGACCCTTAGCTAGACTCACCAAGAAACAAAGAGAAAGAACTCAAATACACAAAATCAGAAACAAACAAGGAGAATTAACAACTGACACCACAGAAATACAAAGGATCATTAACAAATACTATGAACAATTATACGCCAACAAATTGGACAATCTAAGTGAAATGGACAAATTTCTAGAAAAACATAGTCTCCCAAAACTGACCCGGGAAGAGATAGAAAACTTGAACAGATCAATAACAACTAAGGAAATTAGAAATGTAATCAAGACTCTCCCAGAATACAAAAGGCCAGGCCCAGACGGCTTCACGGGGGAGTTTTACCAAACATTCAGATAAGAACTAACACCCATTCTCCTAAAACTATTCCAAAAAATTCAAGAAGAAGGAAGACTTCCAACCTCATTTCATGAGGCCAGCATAATTCTAATTCTGAAACCAAATAAAGACACTACAAAGAAAGAAAACTACAGGCCAATATCCCTGATGAACATAGATGCCAAAATCCTGAATAAAATACTAGCAAATCAAATCCAGCAATACATTAAAAAAATTATTCACCATGACCAAGTGGGATTCATCCCAGGGATGCAAGGCTGGTACAGTATTCACAAATCAATAAATGTGATACACTACATAAACAAAATGAAAGATAAATCCATATGATCATATCAATAGATGCTGAAAAAGTATTCAACAAAATCCAGCACCCATTTCTGATAAAAATACTCAGAAAGGTGGGAATAGAGGGATCACATCTCAATATAATAAAGGCCATATATGAAAAACCTACCACCAACATCATACTCAATGGGCAAAAACTAAAAGAATTTCCCTTAAGAACAGGAACAAGACAGGGATGCCCACTTTTGCCACTCTTATTTAACATAGTAGTGGAAGTCTTAGCCACAGCAATCAGACATGATGAAAAAATAAAAGGAATCGAAATTGGAAAGGAGGAAGTGAAACTGTTATTATTCACAGATGACATGATATTATATATAGAAAACCCTAAAGACTCCATAAAAAATCTGCTAGATTTAATAAATGAATTTGACAAAGTAGCAGGATAAAGAATTAACATCAAGAAATCAACGACATTCTTATACACCAGTAATGAACTCACAGAAAGTGAAACTAATAAACAATTCCCTTTACCATTGAGGCAAAAAAAAAAAATTAAGATACCTAGGAATAAACTTAACCAAAGAAGTAAAGGACCTATTTGCAGAAAACTACAGGAATTTGAAAAAAGAAATAGAAGATATAAAAAAGTGGAAACACATACCTTGTTCATGGATTGGAATAATTAACATCATTAAAATGTCCATACTACCCAAAGCAATCTTTAGATTCAATGCAATCCCCATCAAAATACCAATGACATATTTCACAGAACTAGAGCAAATACTTCAAAAGTTTATATGGAACCAAAAAAGACCCCAAATAGCCACAGCAATCTTGAAAAAGAAGGGCAAAGTAGATGGGATCACAATATCGGATATCAGGTTATACTGCAAAGCCACTGTAATCAAAACAGCCTGGTACTGGCACAAGAACAGGCATATAGATAGATCAATGGAACTGAACAGAGAACTCAGAAATTGACCCAACACATTATGCTCAATTAATATTTGACAAAGGCAGCAAAAGCATACAATGGAGTTAAGACAGCCTCTTTAATAAATGGTGTTGGGAAAATTAGACAGCTACATGCAAAAAAAATGAAACTAGACTACCAACTTACACCATATACAAGAATAAACTCAAAATGAATTAAAGATTTAAATGTGACTCGTGAATCCATAAAAATCCTTGAAGAAAATGTAGGCAACAAAATTTCAGATAGCATATGCAGCAGAGTTTTGACTGATATATCACCTAAGGCAAGAGAAGCAAAGGAAAAAAATGAACACATGGGACTACATCAAACTAAAATGCTTCTGCCCAGCAAAGGAAACAACAATCAAAATGGAAAGGGAACCCACTGTATGGGAGAGCATAATTGCCAATGATACATCAGATAAGGGGTTAATTTCCAAAATACATAGAGTACTCATATAACTCAACAAAGGAAGACAAAGAACCCAATTAAAAAATGGGCAGAGGACCTAAATAGACAGCTCTTCAAAAAGGACATAAAAATGGCCAAGAGACAGATGAAGAAATGCTCAACATCACTGATCATCAGAGAGATGCAAATTTAAACAGCTATGAGGTATCACCTCACACCTGCCAGAATGGCTGCCATCTACAAATCATCAAACAAGTGCTGCCGAGGGTGTGGAGAAAAGGGGACTCTAGTACACTGCTGGTGGCAATGCAGACTGGTGCAGTCACTATGGAAACATTATGGTGTTTCCTCACAAAATTAAAAATTGAACTGCCATTTGACCCAATGATCCCACTTCTGGGAATATAGCTTAAGAAGCCTGAAACACCAATCAGAAAGAATATATGTACCCCTATTTTCATAGCAGCACTATTTACAATAGCTAAGATCTGGAAATAGCCCAAGTGCCCATCAATAGATGAGTAGATAAAAAAGTTGTGGTACATATATACAATAGAATACTATGCAGCTGTAAGAAAGAAATATCTCTTATCCTTTGAGACGACATGGAGGGACCTCGAGAGTATTATTCTAAGAGAAATAACCCAAACAGAGAAAGACAAATACCACATGATCTCACTTATTTGTGGAATATAATGAACATGGTAGGCTAATGAATTAAATAGACCCAGAGACATAGAAAGGAGTATGGTTCAGACTGACAAACCTCAGAGGAGGGGCGCAGGGGGGATGTATGAGATGAACCAAAGAACTTATATGCATGTATGCATAACCAATGGACATAGACAACAATGCTGGGGGGGTGAGGGGGACAGGATGGGGAGGAGGGTGTCTAGGGGGAAAAGGGAGAAACATCTGTAACAAAAATAAATTAATAAAAATTGGGGGAAAAATGAATATTTCAAGGCAATCCGTTCTGGCCTGACGTGTTTCTGTTGAGAAATAAGCTAACAGCCTTATAGAAACTCCCATTTAGGTAGTCAATTGTCTTTCTCTTGCTGCTTTTAATATTCTCTCTTTGTCTTTAACCTTTGCCATTTTAATTATAATATGTCTTGGTGTGGATCTTTTTAGGTTCATCTTAATTGGGACTCTTTGTGTTTCCTGAACTTGTGTGACTTTTTTCTTCACCAGGTTAGGGAAGTTTTCAGCCATTTCTTCAAACAGGTTCTTAATGCCTTGCTCACTCTTTTCTTTCTGGTACATGTATGGTATGGATGTTGTTATACTTGATGTTGTCCCAGAGGTCCTTTAAACTTTCCTCATTTTTAAAAATTCTCTCTCTCTCTCTCTCTTTGTTTTTGTTTGTTTGTTTTCTTAATGCTATGTTTAAGTGCTTAGTGTTATCTTAGCATCTACATTGCTGGTTGGGTCCTCTGCTTCATCTAACCTTCTGTTGATTCCTTCTAGTGTATTCTTCATTTCAGATGTTGTATTCTTTATTTATGGCTTTAAAAAAATAGTTTCTATGTCCTTTTTATTGTTTACTATCTCTTTGTTTAAGTTCTCACTGAGATCATTCATTCTTCCCCTAAGTTCCTTGAACATCCTTATAGCCATTGTTTTAAACTTTGTATCTCATATTTTTGTTGCTTCCATTTCTTTTAATTATTTTTCTGAGGATTTCTTTTGTTCTTTCATTTGAAGCATATTTCCTTGACTACCTGTTTTGTCTCTGTGTATTATGTAGACCTGCTATGACTCCCAAACTTGTTACGATGTAGGTGTTTTGTTCGATTCAGTGGCTCAGTCTTCCAGATCACCTTATCTCAGTGCTCTGGGTTATGTTCATTCTCCTGTTGTAGTTTAGTCTTGAATGCTGTTGGCCCTTTTGTGGGTGGAGTTAACCCTTCAGGCTGGCTGACTTAAGGATAAATGTCAGTCACTGTGCATGAGTTGCTGTGCAGAGGCTGTCTCCAGAGGCAGAGTTGTTCCCAGTGGTGTCTGGTGCTGACCTGAATCTTCCTTTAGGGTGCCACTTGTGTGGCTATTTGGGTCAAGATCTAGTGTGGTATGAAGCCCACTACTTGTTCTGTTGGTTCTAGGTCCACTTGAACAGGGTTTAGGTACAAGTTGAAGTTGTGTGTAACTGGCCTTGGGGTACCTGTCTGCAGCTACTATACTATTCACTGTTTGTGACTGTATCTACTGCGCCTGCGTGTGCTAGGAAGAGACCAATCTTTTTACAAGGGTCAGCTTCCTACAACTTAGAGCTGGAAGAAGATCTATAAAAGGTCTGGAGCTCCCTGAAGTTTGTCTCCACCTATCAGTTACTCTGCCTCCCCTGATGTTGCCTGATCTTCTTCTAGAGGCTTCTTCAGAAAGACTGTAGAATTAGGCTGGCCATGGGGTCATGGCCTTCCACAGGTCATGAGTTTATTAGGGTAGGATGACCCGGTTTAAGAGGATGATGATTGGGTTGTAGCCAAAGTCTCCAACTCCCTTCTCCCTTGATATATGAAAAGAATTCTGAGAAACAGGATGTTCCAGAACACTACCCCAGGTATCCAGGTTGAATCACCCTGGGAGTAGAGACCCCTCCACCTTGGTCTCCTTGCGGTTATACCTATGCAAACAGCCAAATCACATTGTCCTCTCCCTGTAAGGGCTGCAAGCCCCTCACCCATAAATCCCCTATATAATCCTGCCTGTTAGAGATACCGGTGCTGACTCTGCCTTAGGAGTCAGCCGGGCAGGTGACTCCCCAATAAAGTTATCTTGCCTGAACCCAGGTGTGTTCCTCCTTTGGCCGACCTTTCAGATGGGACTAGTAGTTCCCTACTTGGGGGCTGTGTTGTCAAAACTGTTCAGTCTTTGCCAGAGTCTGTAACTCTAGCTCCACCAGGAGGAGAGCATCTTAGGTTCAGATTGGGTGCAGCCAGTCACCCCCTATGCAGGAGCAAGCTCAACAGGGTCAAGCCCTGGGGTTTACTAGGACAGATCAAGACTCCCATTGGGGGTGGTGCCAGCTAAGCCCACAGGGTTGGGCCAAGTACTTCATCCTGATGTCAAGCAATAGCCTTCTATGGAGACACACTACAAATGTCACAGCTATGAGCAACACCCTTTTCCCCTACAGAACTGAGCTCAGTAGGATGGGGCCATTGGGACTTGTGAGGGCCAATCCAAACAGTCTCCAGTTGGGGGTGTTGATGAAAAGCCTGTAGTGGAGCCAGACACTCCTTCCCCTTTCCAGGGTAGCATGGGCTGGGCTCTCAGAGGAGATAAGAATAACCACCCCCCCCCCCACCACCACCATGTAGCCACACAACCCAGCACCTGCCCATCTAATTCCTGGACAAAAGCCTCCCTAGAAGATACTCCAAAAGTCCCGGCTCTGCGGGAGATTCTGATCCCCCAGCAGGGAAGGGCCACAGAGTGGTAGGGTAAGCCAAGTGATTCAGTTGGGGGTGGTGGTGCATGGGCTGTGTACGCAAGGTGAAGAAGAATCTTCCCTTTCCAAAGCCACATAGTTCAATCACTGTTAGGGTCTCTGACAATAGCTTCTCCAGAAGAAATGCACCCCAAAGGTCCCTACTGGGTGCAACCAGAAGACCTCTCTGATGGACCTGAGCACAGCAGAGTGGTGTTGCCAGTATTTGGAGGACCAAGCATGCACTCCCCAGGCTGATGCTGTAAAAATAGTAGTGTTTGACTCTGGGAAGGTTGTGTCTGGATCTCTAGCATACTCCCTTCTCTCCCAGGTGGACTGAATCCCACTGCTTTTCACCACCAGATACTGTGCAGGCTTCTGTTGCTCTGGGTTAGAGATCCCTGCATGTGGTTGAGACCCCATGCTCCCATGGGAAAGGAGTTTGCAGATGAAATATCCCTCTGGCTTCTCAGACATCACACCTTGATGCAGAGGCCAGCCCTTTTGTGTCTCCACTCTTCCTACCAGTCTATAAGTGTCTTCTTCTGTAAATCCTTGGTTGTAATATTTCAGTTCAACCAGCCTTCATTTGATTATTCAGGTTGATTGTTCTACAATTTAGCTGTAAATCTGGTTTGGTGCTGAAGTAGATAAGTGTAGCTTCCATCTACTCTGCAGCCATCTTGGAATCTCCTAAATATCTGTGTATGTTAAAAATGTAAACTATCCAAAAAGAGTGTGCTCAATTTATGAACATTTATGAAATAAAAAGTTCTTTGAAAAATCAGATTGTAAGTGATTTGTTTATTAAAATCAGAGCCACACTCATATGGGATGCACCTCCAAATGACTGCTCTTGGTATGATGGACACTCAGAGGGGCTGCACAGTACACAGGTGACTGTCACAGACCAGGAAAACCCCAGTCCCCTCAATAGTTTATTTTGGAAATTTCAAATTTGTAATTTATTCTCTATATTATTCTCTTCCCACAGCCCTGCCTACTTTTTGTCCCTGCAGATGCATGATCATGTCGGGTAGCTCTGGCTCATTGTTCAGAAGCCTGACTATTGAGGGGACCAAGCCCATTTCAAGGAGGTACCAGGTCCCTGATAATTCTGATTGTAAGCCTCTTTAGGGCAGAGACTTTGAATGATTTGATTAATTGCAGATTTATTGTATTCCTTCTATATAGAGGGCATGATCCTTGGACTACAGAATCAAATATGAGCAAGGCACCATCACTGATTTCAAGGTAGAGATGGACATACAGTTAACCATAATGCCAAAGTTAGACATTTAAAATATTTTAATAGACAAAACACACCAAAAATTTCATTAAAAACCATCATTAACATTTGTTATGTGCTGAATAATTTATATATAGATAAATAGCCTCATTTAATTCTCTTGACTCTATGAGATGACTAGCCAAAACAAGGAAATTGAAGTTGGCATAAGTTAAGTAACCTGTCCAAGGTCTGAAAGCTAGTGTCAGCATCAGCATTTGTGTTATCTTACCAATATCATAAAGAATTAAGAAGTATAGCTATACCAGAAAGACCACACCCAAGACATAAATATGTACCTTCACCAGTCACCTAACTTTCAATATCTGTTGCTAAACACTAGCTTGAAAGTAAAGGAATCTCATTTTTTTAATACTTAATTTACTAATTTTTATTACAGATGTCCCTCTTTTTCCCCCTTTGACACCATCCTCCCTGCTTCTGCCCCCCTCCCTCTCACCTTCACTGTACTATTGTCAGTCTGTTGGTTATGCATATATGCATATAAGTTCTTTGGTTTATCTCTTCTTTTCCCTCCACCTCCTTTCCTCTGATGTTTGTAAGTCTGTTTCCTACCTCCGTGTCTCTAGATCTATTTTGTTCATCAGCTTATTTTATTCATTATATTCCACAAATAAGTGAAATCATGTGATATTTGTCTTTTTCTGATTGGCTTATTTTACCTAACATAATACTCTCCAGGTCCCTCCATATTATCTCAAAGGGTAAGAGATCTTTCTTTTTATGGCTGCATGGTATCCCGTTGTGTAAATGTATCACAAGTATTTTATCCACTCATCTACTGGTGAACACCTGGGCTGTTTCCAGATCTTAGCTAATATAAATAACACTGCTATGAACATAGGGGTGCATATATTCTTTCTGATTGGTGTTTCAGGCTTCTTAGAATATATTCCTAGAAGTGGAATCACTGGGTCAAATGACAGCTCAATTTTTAATTTTTTAAAAAAACATCAAGTTGTTTTCCATAGTGGCTGCACCAGTCTGCATTCCCACCAATAGTGCACTAGAGTCCCCTTTTCTCCACACCCTCGCCACCACTTGTTGTTTGATGATTTGTTGATGGCAGCCATTCTAGCAGGTGTGAGGTAATACCTCATAGTCATTTTAACTTGCATCTCTCTGATGATTAGAGATTTTGAGCATTTTTTCATATGTCTCTTGGTCATTTGTATGTCCTGTTTGGAGAAGTGTCTGTTCAGGTACTCTGCCCATTTTTTAATTGGATTGTTTGTCTTCTGTTTGTTGAGTTGTACATGTATTCTATATATTTTGGAAACTAACCCCTTATCTGATATATAATTGGGAAATATGTACTCCCATACAGTGGGTTCCCTTTTCATTTTGATGGTTTCTTTTGCTGTGCAGATTTTTAGTATGATGTAGTCTCATTTATTAATTTTTTCCTTTGTTTCTCTGACCCTAGCTGATGAATTGGTGAATGGTGAAAATTCTACTAAGTGTGATGTCTGAGATTTTGCTGTCGACATTTTCTTCTAGGATTTTTATGGTTTCACGAGTGACCTTTAAGAGGTTTATCCATTCTGAGTTTATTCTTGTGTGTGGTGTAAGTTGGTGGTCTAGTTTCATTTTTTTGCATTAGCTGTCTAATTTTCCCAGCACTATTTATTGAAGAGATTGTCTTTTCTCCATTGTGTGCTCTTGCCTCCTTTGTCAAATATTAACTGATCATAATATCTTGGGTTTATTTCTGGGTTCTCTGTTCTGGTCCATTGATCTATATGCCTGTTTTTGTGCCAGTACCAGGCTGTTTTGATTACAATGGCTTTGTAATATAACCTGATATCCGGTATTGTGATCCCTCCTACTTTGTTTTTCTTTTTCAAGATTGCTGTGGCTATTCAGTATCTTTTTTGGTTCCATATAAACTTTTGGAGTATTTGTTCTAGATCTGTGAAGTATGCCATTGATATTTTAGTAGGAATTGCATTGAATCTATAGATTGCTTTGGGTAGTATGGACATTTTAATTATGTGGAGTCTTCCAATCCTTGAACATGGTATATGCTTCCACTTTTTTATATCATCCTCAATTTTTTTTTTCCAATGTCCTGTAAGTTTTCTGAGAACAGGACTTTTTCCTCCTTGGTTAAGTTTATTCTAGCTTGCTTAATTTTTTTGTTGCAATGATAAATGGGATTTTTTTTTTTTTAGTTTCTCTTTCTGAGTGTTCATTATTGGTGCATAAAAATGCCAATGATTTCTGGATGTTGATTTTGTATCCTGCTACTTTGCTGAGTTCATTTATTAAATTTAGTATTTTTGGTGGAGTCCGTAGGATTTTCTATGTACAATATCATCTCATCTGCAAATAATGACAGTTTCACTTCCTTCTTTCCAATTTGTATGCCTTTTATTTTTTCTTCTTGTCTGATTGCTGTGGCTAAGACTTCCAGTACTATGTTGATTAACAGTGGCAAAAGCAGACATCCCTGTCTTGTTCCTGTTCTTAATGGAAATGCTTTTAGTTTTTGTCCATTGAGTATGTTGTTGGCTGTAGGTTTGTCATATATGGCCTCTATTCCCACTTTGCCAAGAGTTTTTATCAAAAATGGGTGCTGGATTTTGTCAAATGTTTTTTGAGCATCTATTGACATGATCATATATGATTTTTATCCTTCATTTTGTTTATGAGTTGTATCACATTCATTGATTTGTAAGTATTGTACCAGCCTTGCATCCCTGGGATAAATCCCAGTTGGTCATGGTGTATAATTTTAAAAAATCATTTAAAAAAAGCACTGTAGACACTGTCTTAGCCTGGGTTCCTTGCAAAATAGAACCTGAGGCATAGTGTATAGCTTGTATGTAGGGGTGCTCTCTTGGAGCAACAATAATAAAAAGAAAGAGAGACAGACAACTCCTGACATAGTTTAGGAAACTGCCTTTTCTGAAACAGTCTATGGTTGTGTGTTTGGGATGAAATGGCAAAATGTTTATCATATGGCTCCTGCCTGTCTTGTCCCTTATTAGATAAAGTTTGCTTAATGTGGGACACCACCTACCCTGACTAGCCTTTGAGCAAGTGACATGCTCACTATACTGGGAGAAGCAAACCCTCCAGTGGCCTGGTTAGGTGGAGCCAAGGCATGGAAGCTATTGTTTCTGCGTCAGCTCCCACCAGGGTCAGTGCAGTAGAGCCTGGAGAAGATGAGGCAGCTGGCAGTGGGAAGAGCTGAGGCAGTGGCCTGAGAACCACACTCAGGATGTGGAGAGTGGACTGGGCTGGAGGGGGCAGTACAACTGAGTATATTTCTCTTCTCACTTCTCTTCTGAGAAGGAACCACTGTGAACAGCTGATTTGTAAATAATAGCAATTTTTTGTTAATCCTCACTGGAGGATATTTTTCCATTGATTTTTTTAGATAGAGTGGAAGGGTGGGAGGGATGGAAGGAGGAGGAGAGAGAGATATCAATTGGTCGCCTCCTGCACCACCCCAACCAGGGCTGGGGATCAAACATGCAACCCAGGCCTGTGCCCTTGACCAGGAATTAAACCCACAACCCTTCAGTCTGCAGGCCAGTACTCTAACCTCTGAGCCAAATCAGCCAGGGCAATATTAGCAATTCTAATTGTTGGTCAGGAAACATCACACCATTTTTTTTCTTTTTGGTCTAAAAAATGGAAAATAAGTCCTCTCTTAGACCAGACAAATAGTCTAGGCAGATGAGTTTACCGGAAGACTCTAAGCTACCTGAATGCTTTTGCACTGTTATTACCTCTGTACCTGGCTCTCAGTGAACATTGGCTGAATGGGTCAAGGGAATCTGTGCATTCCTGTTGTTTTTTTTAGTTGAATGGATCTTACAGGAAAAAACCCACACCATTTGGATGAGCTGTTCTCAGCTGTGCACAGGCATCAAACAAGGGAGTTTGTGAAAGATGCAGACCCTGGTTTCCAGTGCTGAGGTTCTGATTAGTAGCTCTGGGTGGAGACTAGAAGTGGCATTTTTCAACAAGCATCTCAGGTGATCCAGGTGCAGATGGTTTGTGGACCAAAATAAGAGAAACCCTACTGAAAGGTTCTGGTAATTTATGGCTTTATGGATTTGAACTCTAGAAAAAGATAATGCTTCATGTTTACTTGCAGCTAGGGCCACACCTGGAGAGCACAGCTGCAGATACCACCCTTTCCTTCCTATCCGTGAGATGTTGGAGTGGCACTTTCTACAGAAAAAGGAACTTGCTGATGGTAGTAACAAACAACCTGTAAATGTACAGAGCATAGACCTGTCCAAGCAATGTGGCCTGAGAAGTGCCAACAGTTCCGTCTCGCTTGGAGAATAGGTGTTTAAGACAGAGGTCTTAAAAGCTTTCCCTGTCTCTGCACGACCTTTGGGTAAAAGGGCAACCATGTTTCCTGTGAATCCAGTGGCCAGACTGGTGAGCCTGAAACAAGCAATGAGCAGGTGAAGGTTGGTAACAGTCGTGAACCTGGGAAAACTGCTTTAGTTCATTGGTAGCAGTGAAATTGTGCTGAGAAACGATGTTTTCTCATTTCCTAGGTTGTAAGAAGCTTTGCTGTTTGACTCACTTCAGTGGAAGTGGACAGCCCACTCTTGCCTGAAGGTTCTGTGCCTATGGGTTGTTTTGACACAAGGAAGCAGCCCTGGTTTCCAAACCTGGCAATAAGGGGTTTGAATACAACATTCCACAGGTATCTGAACTTGTCAGTTTCCAGAAAAACAAAACCTGAGTCCACTTCTTAGGCTTGCTGGTAATCAGAATGTGTTGTTCCTAACAGAACCTAAAAATAATGTGTCTGATGGGACATGGCCGGGTGTCTCTCAAGGCAATACCACAGCTGTGAAATAATGGGCAGTGTCTCTCCATCCTTACAGAATGGCAGCTTCTTTTCCAATGGCTCCCCCAGCCCCACTTTCTTCTTCCTCTTCCTAAATCATGACTGCTGCAAACTCCTTTTCTAACCTGCCTCTGCTTTCTCGCAGCTCCCGGGTAGAACTGCCCCCTTCCCCAAGCCCCTGTAAAACTCTTCCTACAGAGCCCAAACCCAATAACAAGCCCCTCCTTACTCCCTCTCGACGAGATGTCCCACAGTTCCATCACCCCTGATGCAGGATGTTACTTACTTCGGCTTGTTTGGCTGCAAGTGTGTTCCTGGTGGTTTTTATCTGATGGGCTTTATCAAAGTTTAGGGGTTGGCAAAAATAAGATTCTTCCCCTCCCAGTGATGCACTGGTAAATGTTTTACAATTAGATCTTTGAAAAGAAAGGAAAAAGAAAAGGCTATGCTTTATAGTGTTTGCATGGTGTAAATAGTCCCACCGTGGTCAATTTTAAGCTACCAATGTGACTTCACTGAACACAGGGTGGGCAAGAGATGGGCACATCTGCTCTCAGGAATCTATATAAGTGGGCTCCAGCACAGCCCCCACACCCACCCACCCACCTTCCTCAAGCAAAACCATATTTTTTCTCACTGAGTTTTCCAGCATTTGTTCCTCCATGGAATAGCCTGATGTTTTTCTCTCCCTGACTTTGTGTGAGGAATCTGGCACTTAGCTGATTTATAAGCAAGTTCTGAGGAATGTTATGACTGAAACAGAAACTCATTGACAAAGAACTTGCATATAAATATTGCCAAGTAGCAAAGAACCCCAAGTTTTGGAAACTAGTAAATACACAGCCATGTAGTCACTGTCAGCTCTTCACTGAAAGTGTCTTTATGGGCTGGGGCAGAGATGATATCATCCTGGAGAAGAGAAACACCCCCCTCTTAGATATCAACACCAGCTCATCTTGCTTTGGCCTGGGTTTAATCTACAAGCATTCAGCAAGACTTGTCTTTTTTGTCCTACAAAGAAAATTATCTTTGTGCAATACCCATGACATAATTATAGATAATGGCCCACAATCTGGCAGCTATAAGTTCAGCCACTTGGCTGAGAAATGAATTCCCTATCTGCTACTACAGAACTTCATTATATGTTATACTGGTGAATTGATTATGAAAAGACTTAAAAAGTGTCTGATAGCGAAGAAGCTCCTTTGTTAGCCTTACTGGCCCACAGAGCAGGACCCTAGGGAACAGATGGCTGAACTCAATGCAAATTTCAAACAGGGTTACTAGCAGCTTCTTATCATCCTTTTGGAGCTCTGGGAATGTGGAGATTGTGAAAAGCCAACAAAGATGGAAATAACATAGTTAAAGGGAAAAAGGAGAACTTTTCAATTTGATAAAGAGAAAAGAAATGGTTTAAGGTATGTTTAGAAGGTTGACATTTTTTTTTCTAAAAAGGCATGGTCCCTTGACAAGAATACAAAGAAAATATATCTTACTTTAAGTCATAACTTTACTCAGCAGATTTATATAGTATCTTTCTTATGCTGGGGGTACAAAAAGAAAGCTCCTGTCTACTGAGGAAAAGGAGTATTTGAACTAGTCTCTTACCTCTTTACTCTCAGATCTAATCTTAGACCTTCCTTTGGAGCTGCATTTCCCAGGCCACTTTTAAGGAAATTAAGCACTGGCAGAAGATTGGAGGATGGGTGTTAGGAGATGACAGGACATCTACCCCCATCTCTCTGTACTAGGTGGTGTCCCAGTGGTTCCAGCCCCATGGACTAGATTTGGCCTGGTAGCCTTGGCTTCTAGGCTCTGAGAACAGTCCCTTACCATTGTTCCTCCAGCCCCAGCAGCAAGCTAGCAGCTTCCTAGTGTAACTAGGATCTTCATTGCCTCATTGTACCCTCTTTGACTTATCGAGTCTCTCAGCACCTTTGTTTCTAATTTATTGCATTGAATTCCTTCTATTGAACTATGTGAAATGAGCTTTTATTGTCTGTAGACTAATACAGAAAGTAAGCAGATGTGATGAAGTTCATATGGTGCTATTATAAACATGGTCTGTGCAAGGTGCTACAGAGACATTTTCCTCTTACTTGCGGGGACTAGGAAGGCTTATACCGAATGGAAATTTGAGTTGTAGCTTCAAAAATGAGTAGGAAGTTCCCGGACAATTACTTGACCAATGCAAAGGATTATTTGCTGTATAAGAAAGCATTGACCCATGTACTTACATATGATGCCTGTGCTACCTAAAGTCTCTAAACTGTTAGGCACTGTTGTGGAAAATCAGATAGTGACCTGGATGGAGGATTTGCCTCTTGCTTGCCCTCATTCTGCTGGCAGGTAGAGAGTCAGAGAGAGACTTCCCAAGTCACTGCTAAATGAACAGAGACCCAGGGCTTGGAAATGGCCAAGAGCACATCTATTTAGTCTTCTTCTTTTGTTAGTAACACAAATGTGTCTAAGATTTAACATCACCCTCTCCCCAAAAACACATTCGCACAAAGCAACAGTGGACTTTCTTCCAGGGGGTCACAGCTTCGAGTTTGGGAAACAGGAGTTGAAGACTGCCACTGACAGCATTCTGATTAAAACAGAAGGATTTGCTTATCTTCAAGGATGATATTTACATGTCTAGGGTGTAATACATCTTTTTTTAGCAGCGCAGTATGGCATATTTTCAAAGATGTTTCCTGTTCACTTATCAATTAATGCTCCCACACGAGCTTGTGAAGCATTTTGGGCAAATGGACAGAGTTCAGTTACTTGCCTAAGAGCCTCCAATAGACTCTCATCAAGATCAGAGATTGCATCCAGGTCTCTATTTCTGATAGAAAAACTTTCTGTCATTCCATAATCTGCCACTCTTGTTACAAGTTACTTATTATAAAAGCTCCAGGGCCAACATTCCATAAAAGATAAAAAGCTGCCAGGTTGACCCCATTTTTCTTAGGCTACTGTTAGGAGACAATGTTCAAAGAAAGATAATCAACCCAAGAGATTGCCTCTGGGCTTTCGTTTCCCACCACCAGCCAATTGACCCCAGAGAGAAATGCCCTTCTGACCCCTACTGGCTGTGATGGCTCACATACTCAGCATAGAGAATTATTTCAAAGCTGGTATCAGTTCACTCTCCAAAACAACCTCCAACTATGACTGGACAAGAAGGTTCAACACAGGGAAGGTTGACTCAGTCCTGATTAAACAGGCTGGAAAGACAGAAACAAATAAATCACCCTGTATGCCTTAATAATGGAGCAACATTATAAATATTAAGGAGAGGCTTGCTGTCAATATTTAACCAGCAGATTAATGTATGGGGATGCACTTTGGAGAATAGGAGGTGGCCTCAGAGGCAGAAATGGCTCAATCATGATACACTGTCACAGTCAAGGAAGAGAAAAGGGTTGTCTGCATTGTTTAACCTGAGGTTATGCACACACAACAGAGGCAATCAAGGATAATTAAGCAAGGAGAGGATGATGAGCCATAATGCCAGGCTGATTAGCATAAAGAATTTATTGAAAGAAGAGAATAGGAAACAAGCTGTAAATTCTGGTCAAGAAATTTTGTTTAAGAGTCCTGTACATCTGTGTCCCCCTTATCAATAATTCTCTTAGTTTTTTTTGGCCATTTATCAGTGCAATTGAGACAAAGGATCTTTTTATTATTATTATTATTTTATTTTTTTAATTTATTTATTTTTGTTTCTCCTTTTTCCCTCATTGACACCCTCCTCCCCATCCCTCCCCACCCCATCTCCAGCTTTGTTGTCCATGTCCATTGGTTATGCGTACATGCATATAAGTTCTGTGGTTTATCTCTCCCTACCCCCCAACCCCTGTTCTGAGGATTGTCAGTCTGTACTCTACTTCCATTTCTCTGGGACTAGCCTGTTCCTCAGACTGTTATGTTCGTTATATTCCACAAATAAGTTAGATCCTGTGATATTTGTCTTTCTTTGACTGGCTTATTTCGCCTAACGTAATACTCTCCAGGTCCCTCCGTGTCGTCTCAAAGGATAAGAGATCTTTCTTTCTTAGAGCTGCATAGTACTCCACTATGTATATGTACCACAGCTTTTTTATCCATTCATCCACTGATGGACACTTGGGCTGTTTCCAGATCTTAGCTATTGTAAACAGTGCTGCTATGAACATGGGGGTACATGTATTCTTTCTGGTTGGTGTTTCAGGCTTCTTAGGGTATATTCCTAGAAGTGGGATCACTGGGTCAAATGGCAATTCAATTTTTAATTTTGTGAGGTAGCACCATAGGGTTTTCCATAGTGGCGGCACAGTCTGCATTCCCACCAGCAGTGTACTAGAGTCCCCATTTCTCCACACCCTCACCAGCACTTGTTGTTTGATGCTTTGTTGATGGCGGCCATTCTGACAGGTATGAGGTGCTACCTCATTGTTGTTTTAATTTTCATCTCTCTGATGATTAGGGATGTTGAGCATTTCTTCATATGTCTCTTGGCCATTTGTATGTCCAGTTTGACGAGGTGCCTATTTAGCTCCTCTGCCCATTTTTTAATTGGATTCTTTGTCTTCCTTTTGTTGAGTTGTATGAGCACTCTATATATTTTGGAAATTAATCCCTTATCTTATGTATCATTAGCAATTATGCTCTTCCATATAGTGGGTTGCCTTTCCATTTTTATGGTTGTTTCTTTTGCTGTGCAGAAGCTTTTGAGTTTGATGTAGTCCTATGTGTTCATTTTTTCCTTTGTTTCTGTTGCCTTAGGTGATGTATCAGTGAAAATTCTGCTGCGTATGATGTCCGAAATTTTGTTGCCTATATTTTCTTCTAGGATTTTTATGGATTCATGAGTCACATTTAAGTCTTTTATCCATTTTGAGTTTATTCTTGTGTATGGTGTAAGTTGATGGTCTAGTTTCATATTTTTGCATGTAGCTGTCCAATTTTCCCAACACCATTTATTAAAGAGGCTGTCTTTATTCCATTGTATGCTCTTGCAACCTTTGCCGAATATTAATTGAGCATAATGTTTTGGGTCAATTATCTGTGTTCTCTTCTATTTCATTGATCTATGTGCCTGTTCTTGTGCCAGTACCAGGCTGTTTTGATTACAGTAGCTTTGTAGTATAACCTGATATCTGGTATTGTGATCCCACCTACTTTGTCCTTCTTTTTCAAGATTGCTGTAGCTATTCAGGGTCTTTTTTTGGTTCCATATGAACTTTTGAAGTATTTGTTCTAGTTCTATGAAATATGTCGTTGGTATTTTGATGGGGATTGCATTGAATCTATAGATTGCTTTGGGTAGTATGGACATTTTAAGGACGTTAATTCTTCCAATCCATGAACAAGATATGTGCTTCCACTTTTTTATATCTTCCTCTATTTCTTTTTTCAGTGTCCTATAGTTTTCTGCAAATAGGTCCTTTACTTTTTTCGTTAATTTTATTCCTAGATATCTTAATTTTTTTGCTGTGATGGTAAATGGGATTGTTTTTTTAGTTTCTCTTTCTGGGAGTTCATCATTGGTGTATAAGAATGCTGTTGATTTCTTGATGTTAACTTTGCTGCATTGCTAAATTCATTTATTAAGTCTGGTAGATTTTTGATGGAGTCTTTCAGGTTTTCTATGTATAATATCATGTCATCTGCGAATAATGATAGTTTCACTTCCTCTTTTCCAATTTGGATCCCTTTTATTTTTTCTTCATATCTGATTGCTGTGGCTAAGACTTCCAGTGTTATGTTAAATAAAGTGGCAAAAGTGGGCATCCCTGTCTTGTTCCTGTTCTTAAGGGAAATGCTTTAAGGTTTTGCCCATTGAGTATGATGTTGGTGGTAGGTCTTTCATATATGGCCTTTATTATGTCGAGATATGATCCCTCTATTCCCAAACTGCTGAGCGTTTTAATCAGAAATGGGTGCTGAATTTTGTCAAATGCTTTTTCAGCATCTATTGATATGATCGTATGGTTTTTATCTTTCATTTTGTTTATGTGATGTATCACATTTATTGATTTTCAAATATTGAACCAGCCTTGCATCCCTGGGATGAATCCCACTTGGTCATGGTGAATAATTTTTTTAATGTATTGCTGGATTCGATTTGCTAGTATTTTGTTCATGATTTTGACATCTATGTTCATCAGGAATATTGGCCTGTAGTTTTCTTTCTTTGTAGTGTATTTTTCTGGTTTTGGAATTAGAATTATGCTGGCCTCATAAAACAAGTGTGGAAGTCTTCCTTCTTCTTGAATTTTTTGGAATAGTTTGAGGAGAATGGGTGTTAGTTTTTCTTTAAATGTTCAGTAAAACTCCTCCGTGAAGTCGTCAGAGCCCGGGCTTTTGTTTGCTGGGAGAGTCTTGATTAAATCTTCAAGTTCCTTTATTGTTATTGGTCTGTTCATGTTTTCTATCTCTTCCCGTTTCAGTTTTTGGAGACTTTGTGTTTCTAGAAATTTGTCCATTTCACTTAGATCGTCCAATTTGTTGGCATATAATTGTTCACAGTATTTGTTAATGATCCTTTGTATTTCTGTGGTGTCAGTTATTACTTATCCTCTTTCATTTCTGATTTTGTGTGTTTGGGTTCTCTCTCTTTGTTTCTTGGTGAGTCTAGCTAAGGCTACATCAATCTTGTTTATCTTTTCAAAAAACCAGCTTTGTTTAATCGATCCTTTGAATTGTTTTTTTGATCTCCATGTCATTTATTTCTGCTCTGATCTTTACTATTTCCTTCCTTCTACTTGCTCTGGGGTTTTCTTTTTGTTTGCTTTCTAGTTCTTTAAGTTGTGAGGTTAGGTATTTAATTAGAAATTTTTCTTGTTTCTTGAGGTGGGCCTGTAGTGCTATGAACTTCCCTCTCTGAACTGCTTTTGCTGCATCCAATAGATTTTGTGTTGTTTTGTGTTCATTTTCATTAGTTTCCAGGAAGTTTTTAATTTCTTCCTTGATCTCCATGGTAACCCATTCATTGTTAAATAACATGCTATTTTCAAATATCTTTGCATGTTCTTGTTGCAATTAATTTGTAGTTTAATGCCATTGAGATCTGAGAAGATGCTTGGTATGATTTCAATCTTCTTGAACTTGTAGAGACTTAGTTTGTGCGCTAACATGTGGTCTATCTTTGAGAATGTCCCATGTGCACTTGAGAAGAATGTGAATTCTGCAGTTTTGGGGGTGTAATTCTCTGTAGATATCTATTAAATTTATTTGATCTAGTGCTTCATTTAGAGTCTCTGTTTCCTTGTTAATTTTTTGTCTAGAAGATCTATCCAGTGATGTCAACATGGTGTTGAATTCCCCTGCTATGATTGTATTGCTGTTGATTTCTCCTTTGAAGTCCTCCAGAAGATTTTTAATATATTTTGGTGTTCCTATATTGGGTGCATATATGTTTACCAAGGTTATATCTTCATGGTGGATAGATCCTTTCAATATTATGTAGTGGCCTTCTTTGTCTCTAGTTATGGCCTTCATTTTGAAATCTAATTTATCAGATATGAGTATTGCTAACCCAGCTTTTTTTTTTTTCCTTTCCATTTGCTTGGAAGATTTTTTTCCATCCCTTCACTTTCAACCTATGTGAGTCTTTTGTTGTGAGGTGGGTCTCTTGTAAACAACATACATATGAGTTATGCTTTCTTATCCAGTCAGCTACTCTGTGTCTTTTGATCTGAGCATTCAATCCATTTACATTTAAGGTGATTATTGATATGTACTTATTTATTGCCATTTTTGTTTAGTGTGGTTATATTTTTCTTCCTATTTCTTCTACTAATTACAACTGTCCTTTTAACATTTCTTGTAGTGCTGGTTTGGTGCTAATATATTCCCTTAGACTTTTTTAAGGCAAAATATCTTAAGGGCCACTTCACATCTTGGGACATTTCCACCCATAACATGCCTGATCTCCCCAGTTTTCATTCATACAAACAAATATATTTCTTACTCTATTACTAACTGGCTATTTCTCAGAATGGGAATGTTATCAAAGTATTGTACACAAATTTTTTTCATGGGTCAATAAGTGTGAAGAATTCTGAATTAAAAATCAAAGTGTACATTGGCATATCAAAGCAGCTATGATTTCTCAAGAGGAAGTAGCATTTTCCAAAATCATTAGTCCACAGAATACTTTTTTTTTTTTTTTTTAAGAATCTTAAATAACCAAGATTCCTTAGGAGACTCTTGGTAAAGGGATTTTCTTTCCTGTTGGTCTTCTTCATTCAGCCCATTAATTTGAGTTACTATGTTCCCTCTGCAACATTTTGCTCCTCCTTACTTCATATTTGGAGTGAGGTAGCCACCAGCTGGGTTTCTGCATATCTTTGTAAAAGGACAGTGAAAATATCCTGAGGCATCACCTAGAGATCCCACCCTTCTGTGTGCAAGACACTTACACACTCTGGAGCCTTCCCCACAGCAGTAATCCTAGGAATGTAGTTTATCTTTACATGTTGGACTTTGGCACCTCATAAATAAGTCATTGTTCCTCAACCAGAAATGACAATTTTCAACCCCACTGAGACTTCATCATATTCATATGCTATTTCTCTAAGAGCTAATGAAATGTGAACCACTAAGATTCTAGGACCTGAGAGGATCACCTCTTCATGATTTAATATCACAAGAATATTAATATCACTAGGAATTTTCCTTCTGGTCCCTCTGAAATTGTGCTCTCCACTCCATTCTGTGTCTCACCAACAGCTCATCTGGAGTTGTGTAGAAAACAGGGACAGTTACTCCTTGAGATAGGGTTTAGTGCAAAAGGAGGTTAAAGTGAGTTTCAAGGGTCAGGTTTCTCTAGAAGGAGCTGTGTTTCATTTCTACATTTGCCACTGTGAATCTAAATGAACTTGGTCAGGTGGTCACTACCTTTGTGTTTTTTCTGTCAAAAAGGGATCATAGCACCCACATAAGGTTGTGAGGAAATTAGTTTGAAAAGTAAACAAAGTCACAAAAATGTAAGTCTATAAAATAATTGTAAAGTGACTACCATAGACATTAATAGGGTTTAATTTTTTAAAAAAATTTCATGTGGCTACATTGATTTCTTCCTTAATGGTTAAAGACACTGGTATAGGTCAAATCCTCTTATAATAAACTCTAGAAGATGGTACATTTTCAGATGGAAATTGATGGATTAGATGAAGTGGCTTTGAGTTAGCATTAATCAAATTGTATTCAGATTGAAATGGATGACAGTCTGATTGCAATTATGCGTGAGGGGACACCAAGGCACCTTCACCCTTTCTTTTTGTTTTAGCAGCTGTTTGCTGACTCTTTGGAGCAGAGACTAGGGAGCCTTGGGAAGGAGCCAACCCTGCCCAGAGAGAATGGGAATTATGTAAAAACAGTTCATCCCAAGAAGAGCAGCAGGGAGAGGCCAACAAAGGATCTAGTCAGAGGCCTGAACCCATGAAGCTGGGATAAGACCAGACAAAGAGAGCTGACATTTCCAAGCACCAAAAAATGGGAGGAGTTTTTGTTTGGGGACTGGAAGGGTAGCAAAAGAGGGGCTAAGGGTCTCCGGTTGGGAGAGGCATAGTTGGCTAGGAACACTAAATAAATATCAACTATTATTAGGATAAAAATGGGGAAGGAGCAAAGCATAAGAAATATAAGGAGGAAAAAAAAATGTTCCTACACGTGTTAGTAGAAATGGGGCAGCATGGAGTGGTGTGTGGAGCTGGGGGCTTTCTGAGAATAGAAGCTCACTGAGAAGTTCCCAGTGTTGGAAATAGCTTCTTAAGGAATTTAAGAGATGCACCATGTACAATTCTGTTTTAAATTATTGGATATGATGTGAGTCCTCTGCCAGCTCTATATCACCCCATCCCTAACACACATACACACACTTCAAAATTTTAAAAAGAACTCTGTATAAACAATAGCTTGTGTGCATGGTTACTTGGGGGAATCAGGAAACGATGAAAGGTTCTGTGCTCACTATATTTGTGGATGCTGCCGATTTAGGTGGGTGTTGTGTGATGTGGAGAGAAGAGAGATTTTCTAACAGATATTCCTGTCTTTTTCTCTTAACTTTACACACACCCTCATCACATCAACCTTCTGCCCTAAGGTCGCACTTTTGGCAGAGACAGAATTTGTACCCAGCTCTTCTGACTTCAAGTATAGAATATTTTAAGAATAATTATTGCACAGTTTTCTGGGTGTTTTAGACATATTGCCAATTTAGTCTTTACGACTAGTCTTTTAGGAAGATAGCATTATCTTCATTTTTTATAATGTAAAATGTTTATAAATTAACTTCAGTTTTATGAGTAAAGTGAGGCTCATCAAAGTTTAGTAACTTCAACAAAGTTACATAGTGAGTGAACAATTAAAATTTTATTTTCATCTAGGGCTGTTCAATTTCAAAGCCCATGTTATTTTTTCATCATCTTATCACTATTATTTCTCTATGAGTCCATGTATCATTTGAGGGTATAAACTGGATCCTATATATCTTTTTATATCACATAACACCTTGTGTAAGTAGGTGATTAATGAATATTTATAGAGAAAGAAAGGAAGAAAGGGAGAGAGGAAGAAAGGAGAGGGAGAGGGAAAAGGGGGAAGGAAAGAGGAAGGGAGGGAGGGAGGGAGGGAAGGAGGGAGGGAGGGAGGGATGAAGAGGAGGAATTAGATAAATACTGAGGTCTCCTGAAGTCAAAGCCATTGTCCTCTCCATTATACAAAATGCTATCTTAAATATTATTGATCAGAATGAATGCAAAGTATAAGCTTACATTGAATTATCTTGATGCGTTTCTGGTTTCCATTTTTTATCTTGATGTATTTCTCATTTCCATTCTTCTTTTGTGTGAGAAAATATGAATATATCAATTTAAAATAGTCTGTGTTGGTTTGTCAGTTAGCATGAGTTATGAAATTTAATACAAAATTTAACAAAGAAATTTATCTCCACTGCTTAAATAGAAGTGTATGAACTTAGAAATAAGATTTGTACAATGCATGCAGATCATTTACAATATCTACTGCCAACTAGGTCTGAGAATTGACTGAATTAACTGAAGTGTGTCACTATATAAATATGAACCTTTTGCATTGTTTTGCCTCTAACAATCATTTGTTTATTTCAGAAATGAAATGGAACCATTTGAATGTCTTTTAGATCTACAGCACTCCAGTTTATTTAAATAATAGATCATTATATTTATAATTTTCTGCACTTATGGTTTTTGCTCACCTTACTGCCAAGAAGGGGTTAGAGAGGCCTAATGGTAGCATCTGAAGAATATGCATGATTTATCAGCTGTACGGCTGTTCTGCATTAGGAGGCTCACTTTACCTAGTGATTTTATAACAAGAATACTCTGCACTTGCAGGTGACTATCTGTGGGTTTGTGTTTAATGAACTTTAACTCCATTTCCCTGCACCTCTTGGGACTGAGGAATGGCTCCCAAGGTAAGCAGGGCATATTACATGTTGGCATGGCGCTGTGCCTGGTCCACTCCATAGAGAGCTTTCACTGAATTAAAGGGGAATTCTAAGCATGATGGGAAAATTGGACCCAAGAATAATATTTTCTTTTTAAGAAGCTCCTTTTCTCAGGTGCTGAACTGTGAAGTATTTTGCCTTTTGTATATTTTTATAAGCTAAAAAATGTGTAACTTATGACCAGGAATTATGAATGAGAATGACTTTGTGGGCCAGCATTTTCAGTGGAAAAAACAAATAATGCCATTTAAAAAATGACCACGAAAGCCCCAAATGTTGCCAGGAATTTGACAATGGAGTGTGGCGTGATGCCTGTTTTTGACCTATATGAGAGCCTAGTGGGTCCGTCAGCCACAGGCTCCCCATTATACATTGGTGGAGAGTGGGTGCAATGTTTCTGGGCCCTCAAAGAGAGAAAGACAGGTCTAGCCAGGGCGTTTAATTCTGACATACCAATGAGACAATGTCTTACACTCACTTCTCCATTTATTTCTCAACTCACAGAGCTCCTGCTTTGTGTCAGGCTCTTACAATACTTTGACTGTTTCAATATTTTGATCCTAGTATAGATGGACAACCTCTTGGTTTGAAAATTACTCATCTTCCTACTAGGACCTGTTTCAAAAATGAGTATATATTTATGAATCTATATCTATGAGTCTGTTTCAATTTTATTTATTTTGTTTTTTACATTCCATATATAAGTGAAATTATATGGTACTTGTCTTTCTCTGTTTGACATTTCACTTAGCATAATACTCTCCAGGTCATTCATGCTATTGCAAATGGTAAGATTTCATTCTTCTTTATGGTCAAGTAATATTCCATTATATATATGTAGCACCACATTTTATCCACCCATCTATTGATGAGCACTTAGATTGCTTCCATACCTTAGCTATTGTAAATAACACTGCAATGAACATAGAAGTGCATGTATTCTTTAAAATTAGTGTTTTGGGTTTCGTCAAATATATATCCAGAAATGGAATTGCTGAGTCATAAGGCAGTTCCATTTTTAATTTTCTGAAGAACTTTCATCCTGTTTTCCATAGTAGGTGCACCAATTTGCATTCCTACCAACAGTGCACAAGGGTTCCCTTTTCTCCACATCCTCGCCAACACTTGTTGTTTGTTGATTTATTGATGATAGCCATTCTGACAGGCATGAGGTGATGTCTCACTGTAGTTTTAATTTGCATTTCTCTGACAATTAGTGACAGTGAGCATCTTTCCATATTATGTCTATTGACTGGCCATCTGTAGTTGAGTCTTGATTGCTGTTGGTCCATCTGTGGTGGGTGAGGTTGACCCTCAGGTTGGGTGATTATGAAGATTAACCTCAACCACACTGTATAAGCTACTGTTCTGGGCCAACGCCATGAAGCAGAATTTGTCTCAGCATGGTCTGGTGCCTGTGGAGATCTTCCTTTGGGTGTGTTGCTTGTGGAGCTAATTAGAATGCAGGCCGACGCTCTAACCACTGAGCCAAACTGGCCAGGGCTGCAATATTAGTTATTAAAGATCACTTTATATTCAATAAAGGAGTTTTGGAAAAATTTTAAAGAGTTGGAGTTGTTAAAAAAAAAGAACAGGTGTTTTAATCAAAATAATACAGATAGCATCCCAGCTCTGAAAGAAGACATTAGCAATCTCTCACCTTACTATCCCCACATTCTGATATGTATTATTACTTTAACATTATTCAAATATATAACATTTACATTCTTTAATTCCCAATAGCTTTTACCTTTTATTACACTCTTTCTTCTTGGCTTTCTTATTTTCAATTCATCTCTGACTTGTCTGAATTTGCACATCCAGTAGTTCTTTCAACATCAGCTCATGAGTACTGTAGTCCTTGAGTTTTATTGTTTTTAAGAATGTCTGCCTTTACAAATGGCCAACAGATATATGAAAAGATGCTCAGCTTCACTAGTTATTAGGCAAATACAAATCAAAACCACAAAGAGATACCACCTCACACCTGTTAGAATGGCTATTATCAACAAAAGAATGATAGCAAGTGTTGGAAAGGTTGTGAAGAAAAAGGAACCCGTACTCACTGCAGGTGGGAATGTAAATTGGTACAGCCACTATGGAAAACAGTATGGAGATTCCTCCGAAAAAGTAAGAATAGAGTTACCATATGACTCAGAAATCCTTCTTCTGAGTATCTACTTGGGGATACCCAGTAGTGTTGGGGATTCTAAACCTTTCTGTCTGGTTGTTTGTCAAGACTTCTAAGCATCACAGTTTGAAAACATTTAATCATAAGGATATGTGCATTGCAGCATTATTCATAGTGGCCAAGACATGGAAACAACCTACATGTCCTTTGATAGAAGATTGTATAAAGAAGATGTGATACATATACACAGTGGAATACTACTCAGCTAGAAGAAAATATAAAATACTGCCATTTATGAAAGCTTAGATGGATCTTGAGAGTATCATGCTAACTGAAATAAGTCAGCTGGAAAAAGTCAAGAACCATTTGATTTCACTCATATGTAGAATATAGAACTGAAAGCAGCAACTGAACAAACACGACAAACGAACCAGAGAGAAAGATAGTGGGGGAGGCAGAAGAGGATAAAGGGGATTGAATATATGGCGACTGAAGGAGACTTTGGGTGGTGAACACACAATGCAATATACAATGACGTGTTACAGAAAATATATACCTGAAACCTATATAATCTTATTAACCAATGTCACCCCAATAAATTTAATAAAATAAAGAAAAAGAATATTTACATGTTTCCTTTATTTTTGAATAACATCCTGGATTGGCAGTTTTCTTGGTGTTACACGGTCTTTCCATTGGAACTTTGTAGACTTTGCTCCACTGTTTTGCATGGAGCTTTGTATGATACTCTGGGAAAGACTGAGGACAGACTGATTTTCTTCTTTCTTTGTAATTTGCCATTACTACTTGAATGTTTGAAATATTCATTAGATTCTTCTAGTTCAACAGCCTAACTAGGATACAGCTCAGTGTTAAAAAATTCTGTATCACATTTTTCTAAAATGGTATACAGGGTACTCTTCAATGAGCAGATTCAATATCCTCTTCATTTTAAGGAAACTTTCTTGTGTTACATCTCACAATATATTTTCTTTTCCTTAGGTCTGTTCTTTAATTTAGGGACACAAAGTATCTTTATGTTGGATTAGCTTTTATTTTCTAATTTATATTAGTACTAATCATATTGCTTTTGTTTTTCTTTGTCATCTGAAGTTATGATAATTATCTTAAACCTTTTATTTTATGTCAGTAATTCTATTTCAAAACTATTTTGCTTTTACTTAAGTTATTTATTTATTAAACCTGTAATATGCTATTTTGTTCCTCAATTTGTCTTAAGTCTCAAAGTCCTATTTCTTTCATATTCTGTTATTTTATTTCCTAATTATAAGCTTTTGTTTATTATAATTATGTTCTATATATAACATCAAGTAATTGTAAGTATCTTTTGTTTCTTGATTTATGGTTTCTTCTAGATTGTGTTACTTGTTTTCTTCCATGGTATTTTTGTGTGTTTTTTTATTGTTTGCCTGATGCCAAGGTGCTTCTTTTTATGTCTTATACTCGGATCACTCAGCCTGGACCTACTCTTTGCTCTGATACAGAGTGACTAATTTGACTCTTCCCACTATATCTGACCTATTGTGAAAAAATCAGAAAGAAAGGAGGCAAGATCATCTTGGTTGGTGTGTAGTCTGTATTAGAATATCTGGGCTCAGTTCTCTCTTCTAGTATTTTGTTAACTATTCTCAATCAGACAGCTAATCAGGTATTAGATGTGATACTGGCGTAGCTACTAAGGCCAAAGTGGCAGTGATGTAAATAGCATAGAAATTTACATTCTCTTACGTAACTATATGAATGTAAGCATTCAAGGTTGTGGCACAGACATGGTATCAGCTTTGTAGTGTTGGGGATTCTAAACCTTTCTGTCTGGTTGTTTGTCAAGACTTCTAAGCATCACAATGACACTGAGCTCTTACAGGCACATCCACATCCAGTCAGTGTGAAGGGAAAAGGAGGAAGAAAAGGGCATCATCTCTTTAAAAAAAAAGAACTTAAGGTTGCAAGCACCACTTCTCCCATATGATTGGCTAGAACACAGTCATGTGGTCATGCTTAGCAGCAAGGTGGGCTGGAAAATATAATGGGTGTTTTTCTGGGTAGTCATGTGCAGGCTCTCTTATTTTCTATCTTCCTATATTTCCTCAACTTTTTCATTCTTCTATCATATTTGTTTATCTAGCTGAACATAATAATTTTAAAGGTATCATTTTTTTAACTTTTTAAAAATATATATATTAATTGATTTTTTAGATAGAGAGGAAGGGAGAGAGAGCTAGAAACATCAATGGGACATACATCTATCAGCTGCCTCCTGCACGCCCCCTACTGAGGATTGAGCCTGAAATCCAGGCAAGTGCCCTGACTGGGAATCAAACCGGGACCTTTCAGTGCACAGGATGATGTTCAAACCACTGAGTCACACTGGCCAGGTTAAAAGTATCATTTTTATATGTAAAATAAAATCTTAGGAGAAGGGAAAATACTGGTTTATGATTAATCTTTGTTTTTAAATCAGCAGCAGGGCCAATGCTAGGTTTTTGGGGACTTTTCAGTAATCCCCAAACTATATCACTCTGCTTTGCCAGCTTATTCTGTGGGTGGTTTAGTTAGGTTCTCAAAATTTATCTTTAAGCTTGGCATCCCACAAAGCTAGGCCTATATGCCATATTCAACCAGGTACCAAAAAAATTCATCTTCTCACAGTTGCTGGGAGATGGTGGAGGAATTCTCACTTAATAAATCCTACATGGTGAGGACGTTGTTATTGAGCAGAGATAAGAAAAAAATTCCATAACAAACAGAATATGAAAGAAATCTCTTTTCAGAAAAATTCTGATACGCTAACCCTCTAAATTCTTGCTTCAGAAGAAGAATCTCCTGGTAGGTTAAAACCCACCCCTAACTTTGTCTCCTTAATTTCCCATTTCCACTGAGGTTCCCCTATTCTGGGTGCTCATCATGGCTTTTTGAATCCACATATATTTTTTAGTACCTACCATGTGCCAGGATACAATGTGCTGCAGATACTGCAGTGAACTAAACAGACAAAAATCACTATCCTCATAAAAGTTGCATGCAATTGTAGATGGACAACAAAATCAATAAGTGAAACATATGCTATAATAAAAGATGATAAATTCTATGGAAAGAAATAAAATAAAGAGTGGAGATGGGAACTGTGGATAGGGATGGGGTTCTGGGTAATGTTTGCCTTCCTTTCTTATGTTTGGCCACATATGAATACAAACCCTTCTGTTGTCTCCCATTTGGATAGCTGAGATGCATGGGGACTTTAAAAAGTACTAAACAGTACTAAAATGACTAGTGATAAAATATTAAGAGAAATTTAAATAGAAATACACAGAACATATGAGAACTATAAAGGTTTGCTCCCAAGACTCACAGAGCCTGTCCCTTTCAGATACTGCCTCCTAAAATCTTTTTTCTCTGGATGCAAAGGGCTGAAATAATTCCATAGCCTCTTAGCCCAGGTTCCTCATTTCTCTCCTGACCTGCCTCCACATGGAGGATGCCCCCTCTCAATTCGACATGCAAGAGTCTCATTTTTGGCAGAAGCCGTATCATCTCATTTATCTCATTCTACTGACTGTTCCCCCTAAGTTATTTCTCTCCCTAAGTTATGATTGATTTCCAGTCTGAGAGACATCTCACTTCCCTTTGTGGCAGGCACAGTGAATGATCTCATCTACCTTCTGCGGCAGGAGTGTGGCTTTGCCCTTGCAAGCTGTGGCAGAGACACTCACTGCTTATTGAATATGCATGTGCTCCCCCACTTTTCTCAGAGCCTTTAAAATTTTGTAGGGCCATGTGTCAATCCCAGGCTGCAGCATCAAGAGACTGATCTTTGCTCAGAGACTAGAAGCTGGTTGTTATTATAGCAAAAGGCAAACAGCCTTGATCCTCCACTCACTGCTTGGAATAGAGCTGTCTGGCAGAGCCATTGAACTCATAGTCAAGCTTGGGTAAGTTAAACGTAAAATTTTATGTGTTGTTAAGCCACTAACACTTGGGAATTAGTTTCTCACCACAGCATAGACTAGTTTCAATTAATTAATACCTGGCCTAAGAGTAAAGGAAGATAGTAGTACCATACATTCCAAAGCATTCTTTTAACAGTAGACATTTGGTAAAGAGAAGACTTTCCTCTGCACTGAGGAGGCAGTGCAGAGTAGCATTTTGGATGTGTTAGACAGATCTGGATTTGAATCTTGGAAATTCCACTTAGTAACTAGTTGTGTGAGATTAGTTTCATTTCTCTGTCTCTCTGAACCTCAGTTTTTGTAACCTCAAATCATAAGGTTGTTTTAAGAGTTAATTGAAGCATCTAATAAGTATGGTACACAGTAAACATTCAGAAATCCAATAAGGAGTTAAGAAGTTTATATAGAGTAGATTTGATAATGTGCTCTCTGATTGTTGAAGCACACATATCTGATGCCATAACTCTGTGTGCCTAGGGAACAGGGGAAAGACCTACCTCTGCAACCACCCAAACTTAATAATAAACAGCGGATGACAGAAAGACTATTTATTCTTACAACTAATAGGACTTCAGGTGACCTAAATATATATAAAATTAATCACTGACCCAAGAAAAATTATTTTTAAGACTCCAAAAAATAATGTCTTTTTAGATGGAAAGCTTAAATCACAGCATAAGTGTACAAGATCTGACTAAAATAATTGAGTCTGCTTTAAATATATTATATATTCAAAGTCAAGAAGCAATTTCACCATTATTGAAAAATTTCAGAAGCTGGCAAAATTAGAGAAATGATAGCTCTAATAAACAATAAAATGGTTTCCCAACAGGATTACATCAAGGTCATTAACATTGCCAGCACCACATCTCTGCAAGATAATAATGGATCTCTGAAGAGGGTTCAGAATTAGCTTCTGTCAAAATGATGGAGTTGGGAAATATCCAAGTCTCTGAAAGGGGTATCACAAGGAACCAGGACTTGGCAAGTCATCCCATTCAAGCCTCACAAGGGCAAGACTCAGTTGCACCATCACGGACAGTGTGCCCATTAATTCTTCCAGAGCAAGTGACTTTCCAACTCCATTAACAGGGCAGTGATAAAATTACATATTGGCTATGAATGTTAGACATTTATTAAACTCCTACATCATAATAGGTACCATGCTATTCAGATGCGGAGACAGACAATTTTTCTGTATAGAAAAACCCTCTCAGGAGTCCTCTTGGACAATAAAACTCTATTATCTGACAGTTTCTCACTTACTTATAACAAAGATCCTAAGGAACAAAATTAGAAATCATTGAAGAAAGAGTAAATAATGTTTGTGTAGTTTTACCATCAGGATTTTATCTTCTTCACAAACTGGCCCTCCCTTCTTCCCCTGATAACCCTGTAATGTGTACCAGAGTATTTTCTGTGCTTCTGTAGCCCTTAGACATTTTTATCCAGCAGCATGTTTCATCGGCTCTCTCTCTTCCTTCTCAGAAAAGTCCAGATTTAGGCCCTTCACAAGTGATCAGACAGAATGACCACAAAGTGCTTCTGAGTGGAGGATTTCCAATTTACTAATTTTACTCTGTTTTCCAGGCTGCACTGTGCTCAGACTCTTCTGAAAATTGCTTTGTGAAACCTGCAGAGATGTTTCCCAGCAAGGCAAACTCTCCAACAACTGGTTCAATGTAATTGCAGACTATGTAGGTGCTTCTCAAACCTGAATGGATGGGAATACAGGTCATTTGAGCATATTGCTAAAATGACTCAGCAGATCTGGGGTGTGGCCTGAGACTCTGTATTTCTAACAGGCATCCAGGTGCTGTTGCTGGTAGTTCTTGAGTAGCAAGGCCCTATGTGAGCATCTTTCAAGATAATGCAGGGCTGTGGAGTGATAGGAGTATTAGAGGGGCATGAGACCAGATACATCCTGAACTCTTCACTCAACCTCTCTAAACTTTGGATAGCTCATTGATAAAGTGGGATAATTACAACATTTACTTCACAGAGCTGCTGTGAAAATAGCTAATGCTCTCAAATTAAAGAGGTTTGCTTTCATAACCATAGAAGAGTCCCATGGATTGGGGTTTACTCTGAAATGATGGGATTGGTTCACAGGAGCTTTATTGCTGACAAACAAGTGCGATGTGTGGGATAACATGTTCTCATCTGTATCATTTTGCAATGTTTCTTTGTCATATTAAAAATAAAAGTCAGTTATCCTCCTCGTCTCACATGCTTCTTGGTGCTCAGTTCTACTCAACTTGAGCCTCTCTTCACTCAGGTTTCTCAACCTCCAAGTTAAAAAGCTATTTAAGATCCCTTGGTGGATATAGTTTAGGAAAATAGAGCTAATTCTTGGCAGAACTGCTTTTTAATGCAATACAACAGCTATAATTACCATTTGGAAGCAGAAACATTATGAAATGTTACAAAATCCATTTGATTTGCAAAAAGATATAGTGCGATTCAGCCCAAGTGGCGATTAATAGATTAGCAGGGAATACAGGAGATGGAACAATAAATTATTTACATGTTTTAAATTAAATGTTTCAATCCTCATGACATATTTAACTCCTGACTTTGGGAAGTACTGTACAGTGATTTAGCTGATTAAACCCACTAAGAAAATCCTAGCTTAGCCACTAACTTGGGATAAGAAAGAGGTGAAAAGCATTTATATTTCAGGTCTTCTCAAACAATGAAACAGATATAATATTAATCCATGACCCTAAGCATTTTTCAAAAATTACTTCTGGATTAATTTGATAGACTCCTTGCAAGTCATAATGTTTTCTGGAGAAACATCCATAAGTGTAAATACAATTTAAGTTCAGTAAAGTGATCACATGCTTTATCTCTATCTCTGACTTTTTTCTGTAACTAGAGAAATCTAAAAATAAGGGAAAATGCCTTATTCTTGTAAAAGGCACAAGAGGTATAAACGTCCAGAGAAAAGCAGAAATGTTGATTGACTGCAAATTGCTGTGCAGAGCAGCCCTCATGGAGTTCCTATGCTTTCAGAAGTAAGGTTTCCTACAATCAGAGGAAGATAAATAAAGAATTATTTGTCTGTGGATAATGAGGATTAGGGTAGGCCAATATTGTTGTAACAAGCTTTCTACAGGGTCCTACTCAGCATGCTTTAGCTTAAAACTTCTATTGTTTTTGTTGTCGCTATTATTATTATTATTATTATTATTATTACTATTACTTTGGCCCCAGATAGACTAGAATTTTTCCTAAGAATTACCAAATAGCCAGTGGTAATGCCATGCTCAACTTTGCCCTATACCTAAATTTAGCATGGGGCATGCATAAAGATAATCAGATTTATTACTTGTTTTCTACAAGAGCAACACTTGCCAACAGGTATTTGTGAATTTCATTTTAAAAAAAAACAACTTACCAAATGGAAAATAGAACATTTGATACAAGATTTGGGGTTGAAAATTTTTGACTTATAAGGCTATTCATTATCTTAACAAGTGTCCAATTTGGGTTGGTATTCTGCCTTCAGGAAATGTCTTCTTAATCTTTTCTCCTTATTAGGATATTATTTTTAAAAGATAACTTAAAAAACCTTGAAATGTATTTGATGCTAGAATAATACCAATTTCTTTAACAATAACAAAGCTAATATAATAATAAAAGCCATCAGGTTTCGGATATTTTATGAAAATGTTTAATTCAACTGTTTCTTTGGAATGTAGTAGTCATAGTTTGAAATTTAAGTTACAGTTCAGTTCTATGCAGTTTTTATGCTACTCAGTGTCTGAGAATACAAATGTCATTTAAAGTTAAGGCTTCGCTGTTCATTTTGAAACAACAATTTACAAGTGTCATACTGTCATAGAAAATAAAAATTTCTGTAAAAAAAAGTTGCACAAAATTTTATGATGGTACAAAACATGAAGCAATAATATACCAGTAAAATGAAAACATTTTACTACAGAAAGTTTTATAGATTTCAATAAAGAAAAAATATGTTATTTTACACCTTTAAAAATTACGAAACAATCTAGAACAATATAAACTGAAGATTTTGTAACACTGCCTTTACAAATTAATAACTTTATAAACATATAATTTTTAAATATATTTATCAGTGCAAGATACTTTAAAATTTCGTTTCAGTATCATTTTTCCTTGGCTGAGAACAACTTTAAGTCCGTTGCTTTAAAAAAAAAAAAAAAATCAAGTCTTAGTGCTTTCATCCTGTTATGATTACAACAACTGAATGAATGCCTCTGGGGACAAAAATCTATTCTTCTTTCATAGTGATCGATATTTTCCTGGAAACAAAAGGCATTCTCAATTCAATTAAACCAAGATGAATGGACTATTTCCTCCATGATGCAAATGTGACTCCCACAAATATTTCTGAGTGAGACCTATAGCATTGCAGAAAGGGAGGAAGGTATAAAAGTTCTTATGTACAACATGCCATGACACAGTGAAAACAACCAAAGCTTCTTTGGATTAACTCACACGCTGCCTAATAAGGTATTTAACTCTTTGAACTCTTAGAGGCTTAGGTTTTACCAGTCCCAAGGCAGGCTTTTTCTTTGTGAGCAATTGAAAGTTTCTAGAAGCATTCATTCAAGTCTCCGTTTTCTCCGAGTTGCTGCTGAATGGATTTTTTTAAATATTTGTTTTGACTTTACTAGTTTTTATCCCCCCTCTTATTTGAAAATACTTCACCACCAGGCACCAGGGTTTCTAGCCACTTTCTAAAATCAATTGTTCTTTCTTCCACTTCTCTTGTCTTACCCAATACCAAAACAGGAAGGTTCTTATTGATCATTTTTGCATATTTGAATGTAAAATCTTATGTTTTTGGATATTTGGAGAATTGTGCCCAGTCCTTCCTTTGGGTCTCACTTGAAAGCCAATTAGTATTATTTCTTCTCTCAACTTATCATTATTTCTATTAAATGCAAACATCTCTATCAAATATTATTTTGATTGGAATAGACAGACAAATGGCTTAAGGAAAAAAGATACTGTCACTTTAACCAGTTAACAAGAAAACCAAAGTTAGACTTTGGAGGGCAGAGTTAGGAATTTCCCTTATTTATTTATTTTTAAACATAAAGTCTAGTAAAATTCTTTGCCATTACCAGTAGGTTAAAGCTGCAAGTTTCTTTTCTGGACAATGGCAAATGCTTAAACTGTAAGAGCGGAAAAAGACAGAGAGATAGAAGAGTAAGAGTTTATATTTGAAAATACATTCCATATGAAAGAACGATAGGAGAGAATATTGCAGCTTTATACAAAAGGATCAAGAGACACGAAATTGAACTACGGAAAAAGCAGAACAATTAAGCCACGTTGCCAAATCTTCCCAGCCCTTGCCTTCCTGGGGGCAGATGTCTCACACTAAAGTATACTTTCTTTTTACTCAGTGGGCCACCAGGGTTTGATTGGAGTTGGGCTTTCACCAGTGAGGAACAGAGCAGGTCATTAATGGAACACAATACAAACAAAAAGGCACTTGAGAGGACATGGACTAGCCAGTGCCGAGGATTTTCCGTTGCAGTTGCCGGCAGTGTCTGGCGATGGCAGTTTTCTGTATGGAGTTCACAAGCACGAGGTTTAGTACAACACTGGAAAACATCAAGAAAATTTGATGGTATTGCTTCGTAAACAGAGCTGACATACTATACTGTACTGAAGCTACAGTACTTAAAAATAAAACACCCTAATCCCTCTTTGCCTATGCACAATGTGGGCAATTATGCACAGGTACAGCTTCAGGAGTCCACTGAAATGCGGTTATTCTAATGTACTGTGGGCATGGGCTACAGGTAGCATGTCCATCAAAAGGGCCCCAGAGAATACACTAGGTGCCAGCATCTTGGATTTTGCACAGTTTCCGAAAAGTATCCATAAAAAGGAGAGGAGAGGGGGGGAGTCAAAATGGATCATTAGAGTCAATCATACTTGGTCTCAACACCAGCATTTGATTATTCAAATTAAACCAACAGAAAAAAGCTGACTGTACATGATTCCGATTGTTAATACAGCTAACTTGTTCATGTCTGTGGGCCATACTCATTGAAGCTCCTGAGAAAAGCCTGGCTCAGCGTCATCAACGCGTTTCCCAGCCTGTACAGTGAAAAATCAACACACTCAAGTTATGTCCTTCCACCTCAATTCTCCGACTCGTCTTTTCCTCTGTCTGCCTTCATGCCTCCGAATAAGTACTCTGTGTGTTCAGTTTGTCTTTTTTCAACTTCACACCATCCACAAGTTCAAAGTTGTAGTTCTCCAGGGCAGATAAGTTTCTTTCTGACATCCCATTGTGCCAACAAGCACAGTACAGCACGACGCCACAGACAGCACCCAGGAGGACACCCAGGGCACTCATGGCTATGATGGTGATGAGGATGGGGTCCAAGGTCTTCAGCACATTGCCTGGCTTCCTAGAGATATTCTCATCACCTTCTCCTATGCCCTCGTATCCTGGGGTGCTCCCTGGGGAGAAAAACAAAATTGGTTCCGTAAGTATTGCCAACATAACAGATGGAAGTAGACAGAAAAATAGAGAAAAGGAAAGAAAAAGGAGAAAAATCTCATGGTCGTTTTGTCTGTCCTCTCCCCAGAGCCTTCAGGAGACTTCTGAAGTGGAGTTTGGCTCCCTCGATGCTGGGAAGCTGCCAGGTTTGTGTTTGACTCATTGCTGGGAATGGAGATGTGGAAGGTAAGGGGACTGGGGAGCTGCGACTCTGAGCGCCAGCCTAGCACATGGAAAACAACCAATTCTCGGTAAACAGTGTGGTTTATGTTCTGATCTAACTGAGATTCCATGTAAACCACTCTCTGTGCTAGACTGTAATCCGTGTTTTCAGTCCTTGGCCAGATGTAGTCACTAAGCTTTGCAAAATGCTTAGTTACACATTTGTCTAGCGGAGGATTTAACCTTTCCCAGTGCATTCACCCAATTCCCATCCAGGCACGAGGAAACCTTCCGATCTGTGCTTTCTTGGGGTGCCATACCCAGTGCCCAGCATGATTTAAACATGTGTTTGTTCTCCCACATGTAAAATCTTCAAGTTAAGCAGGTTTCTCCCAAGTCTACAGTGGTTTCTCTCAAGAAAAAGATCTTTCAGAACGAGGGAATGATTGCTGCTGACATTTAAAATGGGTCATGGCTCCAGTCTAGAGACCATGTCTGTGCTGTGCTGAGCAGAACACATTTAATAATCAGCATCTTTGTAGCCCTGGCAGGTTCACTGGAGACAGTCACACTGCCCTGCAGTCCCTGGAGAAATGCTTTCTTCAGGGTGGAACATGAGAGATTATGAACATGGGAGCTTTGAGCCTAATTACCTAGTACTAGAAACAAGACTAAAATGTTAATGCCTAACGTGCAGGGTGTTTACTTAGTGGTGTTCTGATCAACAAAGATTCCAATCAAAGAAAACTAAAAATGTGAGATGCAAGTCTCTAAACAGGGGCAAACCACCCATGGGGGAATATTAATATTCTCTCCCTAGGTAAAACATTGTTTTGAAGCAAGCTTTAATAAAGTTTACATCTCAGAGTGGGTGATGTAGTTAAGCTAAATGAGCCACGTTTCTCTGTCAAGTCCAAGTATGGCTATGGTAGGACCACACTGCTAACAGCAACAGATGCTGATGCTAACGGGCAGGGCCGGGACAGGTGTCCAACGACTCACAGCTGCTGGCCAGGAGGTGTGCAAACTTCTGGAAATAAAATAACACCAGGCAAGGCCTAACTCTGATCAAATGTCTTGAATTGGATCACCAAGCAGTGTTCAAAGACAACACATTTTCAAGTTAATCTGGCCCAAGCCGGAGGCTACCACCTAAATAGCTTTGCTACTTAAGTCAAGTCACTGCCCTGAATTTTAGTCTCCTCATCTGAAAAATGGGGATAAATATACCTCAGAGGGCAGTTGTGAGGAATAAAGAGATAACCTATATAATAAGTAAAGTGCTTGGGACATATTAACTCTTCAATAAATCCTTATCATTATCATCACAAAACTAGGGTTCCAGTAGATGAGGATGTGAACATATGAACCAAACTCAACAGATTGTCACAGACACTGGGCTCCGGTCCCTTAAAGACCATCTTTAGATATCAACCAGGCCCAACTATTTGGGTTGGTTTAAAATTACATATGGAAATCACTGTGGGGCTTGGGTATGTCACAGTCATCACTCATTTTCTGTTTCTATTGTTATCACATGAGACTGGTTCACTTGATTATCCTCTAAGTTCTCTTCCAGCTCAGGGAGGGAAGGGCCATGGCTGGCACCCTCCCCCAGAGCTCAACCACTTACACAAGCCAGACTGTCACAGAGGCTCCCCAAGACTTCAGGGCAGCTTAGATTGAATTGTGGCAGAAATTTCTCTATAAATACAATGAAAGCCACAGAAAATTATTTTAAAAATTGTTCAGGAAGACAAATTTACCTGTTTCATCAATTTTATTTTCTGAGTTCTTTTTATCCGGGTCTGCTGGTCCTGACAAGTCAAACAAAATTGAAAGGGATGTTTGAATTGCCAACAAAATACAATCACACAAAGTACATAAACACACACACACACTCACACACACACATACACACACACACATATGAACTCATGGCTCAGCTGGGTTTCCTTTGGAGTTTGAGTACAGTTGACCCCACCACACAACTGTAGAGCAATAGAGAGGCAATGTTAAATGCTTATGAAGTGGTACTAAATCCAGGTGGCAGTGCTATTAGCAGAGCATGTTATTATTCCAGGAGAAGAGAATAGTGGAGACAAATGGTCTTGGCATCTGCAGTGTGGGGAAATTGGTGAAAATAGGAAACAGAAGTGGGCTTATTCATATGGCTACCAGCCTGTGCTTTTGTAGACAACAGCTTCCTAAGTTTGATGAGCATTAGTTTGGTTTCCCAGATAATATGCACGCTCTTTGAGACAAGATACTATATCCTGTGTCTTACCCCCCTGTCCCCACACGTGCCCAAAAAGTCTGGAAAAAGTGGAGTGCCGGCATGCTTTATGGTTCTGAGTAGAGGACAGGGTCTTTGAGTACTTTGTTCACTGCTACATCCCCAGCATTTAGAATAGTGTACAGAATAAAATAGGTGCCTCAATAAATGCTTGTTGTATTAATACATGAGTAATTAATAAATAGTTGATAATCTCATTACATCCTTAGCTAAATATTTAGAATATATATTTGATGAATAATTATATAATTATCCTAGACATCTTTTTAGTGGTACAGCAACATAAAGTGTTTAATGGGGCTTCAGTTGAGACTTTCTGAGTATAGTGCCTAATTACAACTACAGCAAAGTACACCAGTCACACAAAAAGGAAAAGGCTCATAGAATTGTCCTAGCCTTCTATATAGTAATGGGAGCACTGGATGCTGCTTTGAATATAGTAGGTGGTCAGTCAAAACTTGTTGAAGTAAACTGAATTTATTTCTTTGTTTTAGTTTGTAGAGTTTGCTCTACATTCCTAAATATCATCACTCTCATCCTGGAATAGGAAAATGATAGGGTTCTATGCACTGTGTAACTACATGTAATATATCTTTTAACAGCAGTGTAGACTTGGACGTGGATAATCTCTGTAAAGTAGTTGCAACTGAAATATCCTTTTCTATGAAAATTTGCTAACTAGTGTGACATTAAATATATTTCCTTACATAGTATAAAAATCAGATTTTTATTCACTGCTCTTTTATTTCCCTCAATGTCTTCAATCAACCCTATCAAATTATTGCCACTTTATGGATTATGTATATTCATCATATATTGTATAATAAAAACTTTGTAAATTGCTTAAGTGACCAAAACCCCATTATAGCCAACAGGCCTTCTTTGTCTTAAGTTCACCCAACAGGCTCATTCCATTTTGTTACAATTAATATCCTATTATACAATAATTCATTACAAAAGTTTAAGTATAGCAAAAGGAGTTTAAGACTAATTACTGTGCATTGTCATTAGTGATGCTATTTATAATTCTATATTAAGAACTAGGGAATATGAATTAATTTTATGTAAGACTTTTATCCTATACATATATACCAGACCAATAAAAAAACATAATATCTGAAATACTAGGGAAAGTTTCTAAATATAATATATTCTTTTGAATCATTACAAATATTTTTAGAGTCAGAAATATCAACTTATTTGTAATAAAACAAAGAATTATGGCTTCAATGATTCATTAACAATGTACTCTTAAATTTACTCTGATCAAATATTTAGAATTATCCAGATGTCTGAGTTTTCCACTTCTCATCAAAATGTTTTGGCATGGCATATATAGCCTGTAAACTGAGAATTTTTTTCTTTGCCATGATCTGTGGATTCCACATCATTATATGTATAATTTTGTAAGTACCTACCAGATCTTCTAAATGAAGTAGGTTAAGTAATGGGTTAGCTAAAGGTAATTTTTGCCCTGTTGCACCGGATTATTCATTTCACATGATATGCTCATAGCCCACAGTGAAATTCCATGTCTAGATGAGCAAGATGTAGACTATCACATGACAAGAATCCTACCCTGGGCAAGTGCTCCATTGGTTTCTACAGAACTCATACTTACTTGCACAGTCCTCTTGTGAAATGTGGTTATTAATACTAATGTCGTCCACTGCAATCCCACCAAGGTTTCCTTTTCCAATTTCGCCCTCAAATATCACCTAAAAAAATGAGTTCATTTCCACAGTAATTAAATGTTCAGTCCCAAATAGCAGTGTTTACAAATGCTTGTTCAGCTCAAGCTATGGCACATAAATTAAATTCATAAGATTTCTCATAAGCACATGCTTTGCTCATCAATTTATATTAATTGCCTGATGATGGCATAAAACTCCTCACACTCTCTTTATATAACACAACACTTAAAATTGAAAATAGCAGGAAATAGAAGGAATGCTTATTGTGACAGCCCAAAAATAGATTATAAAGTAACATTTTTGCTCCTTTCTCAGCAAATTGTTCTATTCCTGTCATCTAGGAGACTGAAATATGCTACTGAGATTATCATCATTGCAGCAATATCTCAGGTTCAGAAACCCCTGAAATAATTTTTGGAATGATCCCCACATCTCATTTGATAACCTTCAAAATATTAACCCTGTGTTCCTGCAGTAGCTGCCCTCCCCACCCTGGGGAAGGAGTGTACCTGGTAAAGTTTCAGGGACTTGTTCAGCAGGACACGTCCTTCCTTCCAGTGGTCCCCTTGGTGTCCAATGGCCATCCAGACCAACTGGTCATACTCCTCTGGCTTCTGGTAACGCAGCTTGACCCTCAGTGTGCCCACATGGGAACCAGACATGTGATACCAGAAGGTCATGCAGTGGGCAGAGTTTTGAGAATAAACCACAGGGCTCACCAGGCGAGCCACTTTGCCCTTCTGATTTTCATCAGCTTGAGAGTAGATGAAGTTGCCATCTCCTGCTGTGACAGAAAACTGTTAGGAAGAGTGCCCACATTTATGACTCCTTTGTCTCTTTTCTTTCAACTTCCACCACTCAAACCTTCTCTCCTGGGCTGAGCACCAAGAACCCAAACCTGCAATGGAATGAGAATTGGGTGCAGTTGTTGGGAACCCACGGTTCCTCTCTGAGCTGCTGTAAATGGACATAGGATTTGGGGAAGGATGCAAAGCAGCACTTAGCGCTCAGTGGAAATGCACTGTCATGTGGACATGGGCTGTGACTCAAAGGCGCTTTGCACCATTGCAAGCAGACTGAACACACAGGGCAGACTTATTTTTGTGCAACCTCAAGACTGCTTCAGCAGCACCTGTGTGATCATAGACATTAAATGGAATAATTTAGAAGTATTCTTATTTATCATTTGAGCAGCAGGACTTCTGGATGATGATACTTTGGTCACTATAACTGCTTGATAAGAAAACTGCATTTTCCCCCAAATAATCTAGTGATTTTTTTTTTCCAAATTCAGATTATTCTCCCCTAGTTTATTTTAATGGCTTATAAATTCTTGAAATAAACCCAAGATCTTGAATCTCAACTGCGAATCCAGCTCCTGTGTGATGCGAACTTCTGGCTCAAGGAGAGGAAAGGTTGCATTTTTGAGGCTTTATTAGAATGTGGCATTTTGGCAACATAGACACTTGCGGAGCTGTGAGGACTTACTTTGGCTTTGCTTTTAATTACCCCCAGTGGGAACATCTCCTCCTGCCACCACCTGGTCTAAACACATAACTCATGTTTCACTGTTTGCTCTGCAAATAGAAGTCACCTCCTCTATGCCTCACCTGATGTAAGTGTGAATCTGATGCTCTGGCCTCAGTGGGCAGCAGGGTGTTTTGTTTGCTGTCCCAGAGGACTTGTGCATTTGTGAGATAATTTTTCACTGTGCATATGTTCAAAGATTCTTGTATTTGCTCGCCTGTGTCAACAGTGTTCAGGTGGAAGTAGATGAGTCAGCAGGCAGCTTTCCTCCTTCACCTGGCTGCTTATCTGAGATCGTACTGGAGCACGCTTAATGAAACCAGTGGGTGGAATAATAAAAGGAGGAAGCAGATAAAAATCACAGCTCCGGTATTATGTTTGGTGCTCTCCGTGCTTGCGAAGGGTGCCCTGTGACCAAGCTGACTAAGTCAATCCCGGAGTTTGTCTTATCCGACTAAATTACCAAGTGGTGGTGGCCTGTCTGGGAGACAGTTGCATGTCCCTGAGATGAGCAGTGAATCAGTCCACCAAGATGGGCAGCAAACAGGTAGACAATGGCACCCATCTTGTCTCTGCCCTCCCCCTGTCCCAACCCCAGTCTTATCAAAAAAGACTGAAGTGATCTGCACAGATGAAAGGCATTTATTAAGTCCATGGAGTCAATCTGGGCAAGTCAGAGAACAGGTGGTAGACAGAAAGAGAAAGCTGGATATGGGTAGAAAGAGGACAACTTAGCAATCTGCCCTGGCCTTGGCCCAGCTGCTATTGTGGACTTTGAAAATTTTGCTCATGTCACTTTTCTGTTTAAAATGCTTCCCTGGCTCCTCACTGTCTTTAGCGCAGCCCTATCTCTAACTGCTCCACATGGGAATCTGTCCAAACCGCACCACTAGCAATCTCCTGAAATACAGACCCCTCCTCTCCACGTCTCTGCACATGTCATTTCTTATTCGAGCAGAGTTCTGAGAAAGAACTGCTTCCTCTGACCTCCCCCATCTTATTTTTCACGACCGACGATTGCCTCTGACATCGGGCACTCTCGTTCCACTGCTCTGTGACCGTCTCCACTCACAGCCAAGCTGTGAGCTCTTCAAAAGCAGGGCCACCCTCCTTTATATGTGCATCTCAAGTGCTCAATGCAGCATCTGCCATGTGACAACAGGGTTGCTCAAATACCATGTGCTCAGTGAACTAGGTAAAGATGCTGGGCTTCAGGAGTCCTCTCCAAGGAGGTACATAGCTTCATTTTTAGAGGTCAAAAATCAAGTGGGATTCCTTTTACTAAATTCCAAAGTGAGCAGCAGGATATTGTACCTAGACAGTGCTGATTTGGAAACAATCTCCATGTCTGATTTGCAAAGTGCCGCATCCTGCGTCATGTCAGTCTGCGTGTGTGCCATGCAGGGCTCCTCAGCGACATTTTCTCACATTAACCAGCCCCTGCCTTTCAGATGCCAGGTTCACCCATCGCTCTCAACAAATGATTGTGTTCCCAGTGCTGCAGGAGGCTCTTGTCAGGGCAGGCCTGGCGCTGCAGCCAAGTGAATCTGGGTGTCTGAGAGAACAAAAGCCACGGTCCTTCTGAAGAAATCACACTTCTCAGCTGTTAATGTAAGACAAGCCCTCCTGTTCTGATACTCAACACATAAAGTGCTGATATTTTCCCTTTCACGTGTTTTATCACAGTTCTGGGTCAGGAACTCTGTCTTCATTTTCTCAATTAGTGCTTTACTTCTGCAAGCCTTTTAGCTTTTGTCTCTGGCTAACATCGTTTTTAACCTCCTTTGAATGTCAGATCCTACTGAGCCATTTTGCTGTACTTTGCATCAATTTTTCCACCATTACTGCCTTCATTCCAGCTAATTGCATTTGGTTAATTTGATGCCATTTATATGTACAGTGCCATTTACAGTCAAAGTATTTTAAGTTTTCTAAAATTGCTTTTCTTAAGATTCAATGGAAAGTATCTCAGAATTGGAGTCCAATTTTATCCAATTTCTGTGTCATTCTCATTAAGCAAAGAGCTAGCTGTGGTGGAGAGAGGCCTATTCAACCTATTTAATGGTTATATTCACTGGGTGAAAGTGAACAACAAAATGGGAAAGGCCTGAAGTACCCTCTGCCCATCTATCGTACCACTGACCTACTCGCCCAAAGCACCAGCAGGGGGGAGCTTTGCTTAATGAGATTCCGCAGTAACAGCAATTCCCCTCTGGGGCATCTTTGGGAAGACACCACTTGAGCAAGCAGTCCTGTAAGCATCACTGAGTACAGGGACATTAGTGAGCTGGGTGTTCCTTGTGCGTGTGTGTGAGTGTTTTTTGCAGGACACTGCTGGCTCTTTACACTACACCTCAAGTTGGGTGATGAAATGACCATGAAGGAAACGAGATGGAGGTGGATGGAAGAGTTCGCTGCAGTGGCTGTCAGTTCCCTCCCTCCCCACCCCATCCCTCTGCCACCAATTAATTGTAACAGGAAAGTAAAACGGGGGGGGGGGGGGAGATGACTTGGGGTTTGGTGAGGTTTCTACCTGCTCAGATTTTAAATATTCCCACAAGGTATAAGAACCCCACCCCACCTTGATTCACTTCCACTTCAGGGGTCCAGAGAGAGAAAGCATAAAGCTCATTTATTGTTTGTTCAGCTGTAAATAAATGAGATGACATAATATATGTCTGGACTTCCTTTGAAATAGTCCAGAGTCAGGGATAATAGAGCTAAAGTAAGTTTCCTGTGATTTGATAATTGTTGAAGCTGGAGTATGTACATTTAGAGTTTGTGTTATTATTCTTTTCTACTTTAAATATGTTGAACTTTTTCATTATAAAAACTCAGGAAAAGTGTAAAACAGGTTTTAATTCACACAACTTTGCCCAGTTTGTTGTTCTTCAGGAGGTCAGTCAGTTGCCAAATTTAATCAGCATTTTCTGCTATAAGTATCTCTCTTAGGGAAAGAGATCTTGTTAATTCCAGGAAATAAAAACAGAAGTGAACACTCCAGTATTTTCTGCATGCTCTAGATTCACAGACCACGGAAACCCTCTAATTCGAAGAGACGAGGCCGCAGTGAACTCTCCGTTACCTGTGTGATCCTGGATCGGTCCCGTTTTGCTGGTCAGCACACTCCACCTGAGCTGCACGTGACTGTCGTGCTCCCAGTGGCAGAAGGTCTTGTGAGAACCCCAGCCAAATTCACAGTTAAAGCCGTATGTTGGAAACTCTTCAGTGCGTGGGAAGGAAAAATAGAGACAAGCAGAGAAAGACAAATTGAATCATTTAGGTCAGAAAGGCCCTGAATTCGTTCATGGAAAGCACAGTTTATATAACTTAATGTCTGAAAATTCTGGGAAATCCACAGAATCCAGAATTACCAGGAAACTCAAAAGATGCATGGAGATGTCAAAACATTTGCAAAATCACGTTTGGTGATATGTATATATTTTTTTATAAAAAATTATGGACTGCCTGTCAAATTGGTTTTATATCAAATTTCTGGGAAGGTTAATTTTCAAACTATGTTACATCTGTAGCATTCTCCCTATTTCTACAATATTTAATACAAAAGTTACTATTTTCTTGAGGATGAATTATATAAATTGATATTCACCAATTAAAATAATGTTAGTTAGAAATTGACCCAGGAATCCCCAGTCTAGAAAAATTACAGGCAAATGCCTCATCCTGGAGGTTGTTTGCATTCTCACCACAGCAGCTAGTGTTGTGGGTCTTTAGTATCAGATCTCTGAAGCAGTTCTTAGGATTAATTTTTTTTTCTTCTTTGCTTTATATCAGGTCAATTAATTTTAAGTAAGTGTCATTTCTGCTTTTTCAGTGAACTTTAAAATTTGCTTATAAATTGTTCACTTAAAAACCTCAATGCAAGGTCATGTAACACCAAAGCACATTTAAATAGTTACCAGTTTTTTACTTATGTTTTTAATCCTCACCTCAATATATGTTTCTTATTTTTATCATTTATTGATTTTAGAGAGAAACATTGAAGTGAGAGAGAAACGTCGATCTGTTGCCTCCCATATGTGCCTGACCTGGGCATGTGCCCTGATTGAACTCACAAAGTTTCTGCTGTACGGGATGATGCTCCAACTAACTGAGCCACCCGGCCAGGGAAGTTTTTTTTATTTTTTTAATGTTCCAAAGGCTTCCTTTGGGATCCGAAAGGAAAGTATGAGTGGATTCTCAGGAATGGTTTTTCTTGTGTTCTACAAGATGCTACTTGACTATAGTGTTGTTGTTATTTTATCTTTTTTATTTTTTTACTCCACCCTCTTTTTGAAAGTAGCTTGAGTTTTAAGCATGGAAAAAATAAAATCATTGATGCTTAGAATTTTTTTTGGTAAACTTAAGCTAACAATAAAAAGACTCCTAAAGATAAGATGCTCATGTTTCTGTCGGTTCCAGGCCTCCGCTCTATTACAAGGAAGCACAAAGCCGCCTGTTTTGCCCAGGAGTGGGGGCAGGGCTTCCTCTGTGTTAGGCAGTCCACAAGATGGCAGCATTGAAATGGAGAGAAAGGTGCCTGCCGCAGACTTGCCCAATGAGCTTGCAAATGTCTCAAAACCATCTCTGTGTACAATAAAGGAAGTGTGGTATTATCTGCTGTATTAGGGCACGACATATAACAGGCTGAGAACATATCTTGTTTTGATTTTTTCTTTAACTTTATCAAAGTATTTAATACAAAATATCTTGCTTTCTTCTTTGGGCCCGGATTCATTGCTCCTCCTCAACTTTAACAACAGCAAGAGAAAATGTAATGCAAAGATTTATTGAATAGATAAGATTATTTTCTTTGCATTTTTAGTTTCCAAGGAACTCTTTCCAAATACTAATGTAAATTTTTGGAAGAAATGCATTATATGAATTGTTAAAACTGGAAAGGATGGAGTCGTACTTTCAATGACAATGTGACCTCCCAAAGCATGCACAGGGCCAGTGTGAGAACATAAACATGAGCACTTTCAGTTCTTGCAAAAGGGCTATGCTTCTCAGCCACAGTGTTATCGGAGAGCTGTATTTCATGTCTAGTCTATCATAACCATGAAATAGGACTTCTTAGAGCATGAGAAACACTTATGCAGCAAGATCGAATTATGCAGATGGAGTAAAGTCAACTGAACAGTGACTGAATGGTTGAACAACCTTGGATGTCAGTGCCCATGACCCAGGAATGTACTGTTGCATAATCTTGTATTAGAAAATGTTAATATTGGAAACTGTTAATGCATGTGTGGTTTCGGGTTTTCTCCTTAAATGTGGTTTATAAGACAGGCACATACAAGAGGGCAGCAAGTCATTGTGGCACACACATTAACAAGATTATATTTACCTTGTTAATACATTAAATTTTTTGTGTAGTATAGAAAACCACCTTATCCATTATTTTGGCTATCAATATTCTGGTGATATTATAAAACATATGAACTTAGGAGTTTCTGCAATCACCAGGACGTGGGACAGCTTTGCCTGAAAAGTGACTTGGACATTCCTCCTGCTGCAGCGACTAGCAGCTCACCTCGATCTTCTAATCTTCTTTCTAGTTCTGTGAATTTAACAGGGTGAGCTGCTCTAACATTTTGTATTTTACTGCTCTTTCATCTTGTCCTGATTATATGACTTACTTTTGTCAATCTTGCTTATAAAATAAATTTTTAAAAAATCTATGCATTTTGTGGGAGAGAAGTATAGAGTAAGAGTAGCTCAATGTTGAAAATTCAAGCCTAGATAGAGAGGCTAATAAACACACAAAATACACATAAACATTTATATGAAGGAAAAAAAAGAAAAAAGACAAAGAGGAGAGAAGAAGAGGAAAAAAGAGTTGAGAAAAAAAAACAATGGATGAATGAAATAAGTATATAGGACTATTGATGTTTAAATCTTCAAAATATTACCCAATTGTTATTAAATTCATTGGGAATAATCTAGCTAAATTCCTTCTTGACTCTTAAAAATAGCAGGAAACAAGCTGGTCGGTGTGGCTCAGTGGTTGAGCATCGACCCATGCACTAAGAGGTCACCGGTTCGATTCCTGGTTGGGGCCCATGCCCAGGTTGTGGGCCTGATCCCCAGTGGGGGGCATGCAGGAGGCAGCCAATTAACGTTCTCTCTCATCGATGTTTCTATCTCTCTTTCCCTCTCCTTTCCTCTCTCTCTAGAAATCAGTAAAGAAAAAAAAAAAAGGCAGAAAACAATATTCTGAACTTAAATTTATAGCCACTGTGAGCAAGCACCAGCTGTGCTTCTTGAACCTATCTTGCCTGCAGTTGAATCATTAGCACTGTATATGTACAAGGATTTAACTTTTAAATCTGAATTTCTATTGAGTGTGTTACTTCGCTTACTCATGAACTGGACTTTTGGTACAAACAAGTGGAGGAGCTGAGGCCCATGCAATCAAAGGTTATGAATACACTCTGAGCTGCTCTAAGAATGATTAAAGATCCTCAGAGGGTACAAGGCTTCACCAGGGGGAACTAGATTTAAAATGCAGGATTCTCATCAGTTCTTGGCAGAGAATTAATATACTTTATGCACCTTATTATAAGCCAGGCAGTATATAAATATTATATGCCCACTGAGTTTATTATATTGATAAGAATCCTCAAAATGAAATCTTGAGACTGCTTGAGTCTATACTGGCCTCATCAAAATCAGATTATAAGGAAGGTTTAGGGGTCTGATTTTCTGCTACTTGTAAGAACAACTGGAGAATCTGAAGCCTGCAGAACAGTGTGGACCTGACCACTGGGGACACCTCAGAGTTAGACCTGGCTTCTGAGTCACACTCTCAGGTCCCTGTGAAGCATTCTGAGCATGCACAGAACTAAAAAAATATCAGACATCCATTATCCACAAACAAAGACTTGGAGCTAGATTTGTGATTGAGGCAGTGGAAAAACAGGAAATCAGGGTGACTTGTAAAGGACTCTGGGCAGACCCTGGAATTCAAAACTGGACCCTATCAGTAAATGCTGTGGCTTGACATGAACTTGTTCAGATTGTGGTAACAATGGGTCTTCCTGGTTCATGATTTGTACATCTGCCCTCTGACTACAGTAGACCCTGTGAGGTGACCATGTGGCCCTGGAGCTCCTCTATGAAGCCTTCATACCAATGGCCTTGAGCTCATGAACAGATCAATTGTGTTCACAAAGTCATTCTTGCTCTGATAATAATAGACCTTCCACATTTAGGGAGAATGATCCAACTTGGGAATCTGATATGCCTTTCTATTTTCTCTGCAGCTGTCATTCACTTTTATTTCTTTAATGATCCCTAGCTTTTTTGATAGGCAAGAGGAGAGATGAGATAAACCAAGTTAGTTGGCAATTTCATAGTAGTTTTAATTAATTCTCTGGCAAGAGAAGAAACTAAAACAACAGTTAATATGTTTGGTACATTATTAGAACTTCATTTTTTCACCTCACCCCTCTTCTGTATTACAGAGTTATAGAGAGCCAGCTAGTGGTTGTTCCATAGAAAACTACCCTGAGGGGCTGAGAGTTCTCAGGAAGGGCAGGGAGTGAGAGAGGCCGGGCTTCACTCATGAGGTCGCTTCTGCCATCCCAGGTGGCTGCACAGTCCATGAAGGCCACATTTTATAACATGAAAAGATGTGGGTAGGGCTACAGTGTTTTCAGAATTTTTCAGTGAACAGATTATTCTTCTCTTTGATTTTCAGCATTTGGGGTGTTTGAGCTGTGTGGTAGCAGAAATTTTGTCAACCTGAAAACACTACAGGAAACTTGGGGTTAAGTCCAACTGAAGAAAAGTTTGTTTTGCAGTTTAATCAGGTCAATGGTGACAGGGTCCTTTAAGGAAGCATACTAATTAGAGCAGTCCTTTCTACTCTCTGCCTCACTGGGTAGTGTCATAGTGTTGAGGAAACATTGATATACACCACACGCCCCATTAATAAGTGACTGTGGAGGCCAAGGCTGAGTGAGCTTCTATAAAGGAAATGGGAGAAGCTGGAAAGCTGACCTGTTCACCTTACTCTAATGATTAACTTTAAAGTATTTAAAACCTCTGATTGCTTATACTGACTGTTTCCCTCCGTGTGGGTCTGTGGGGAAGAATTTTACAGAATACTAGCACAATACAAAGGAGAGTGAGAGGAAGGCCACCGTTTAACTGTGGTTGGCCTTGATAAACAGTAATCCAAGGGCTTTAAAAGTCATTGTGCCAAAGGATGAGGAGTGCTGTTCCCAGGGGTGGTCCTCTCCCCACGTACAATTATAGCGGTGGCTCCCTGTGCCCCATTTCGTGGCATGCGCATTGGAAACACTGTTGTAAAACTGCCAACTCTGTGGCAGGCAAAACTGACAAATTTTGCCTGTCTCGATTTTGTAGAATGGTGATGAAAATAAATAGTCAGGCTGCTGCCTGTAAGATTTCCTTCTTCTGTAGTTTGCAAACACAGTCCATGTCCTAGATGCGCTGAGTTTAAACAAAGTATGTTACCCCATTTCTTCAGTTGAGAGCTGGGTTGTCACCATTTGGCAATTACTGATGGAACAGGAAATCTCACTCCCTGCCGCATATACATGTGGATAGAAGGAAAGCAATATTTATGGCTCACGCTTGGAGACCAGATGCTGCGTGGCATCTCTTTCCTAGGACTTGGAGTGAACCTGGAACCCAGAAGTGCAGCAATGCTCTATTTTTGAAGGGAGTTTGGGGGAGGATAGGCATATGAAAAATCTACCACATTTTCTATTTTATTTGATACCTGATTGTATTGTGCTGTCTATTATAGTTGGCTTTTCTGTGGTGAGCACAGTGGTACCACCTGAAAAACAAAACAGTAACAGACAAAAGTGAGAAAAAGGAAGCATTGTAGAGAATATGCAGTAGAGAAATGTTGTATGTTCACATACATTTGATAGAGGCAAACATTTTCCACAGAAAATCCTTCTTTTAATTCCAGCTATAGTCATTGTTTTACTTAAATTTTGCTCATTACAATATCCAGTTCAAATAAACTATAAACTATTTTTTACCCAACACATTTAGTCATAAAACATCCAGGCGGGAGGGAGAGTTTGAAACTTCGTTCCAAGGGCATTTCCTGATTCCCAGCCTAAGCAGGGCATGCAATTGCAACAGTGAAAACATAGGCCTCCAAATGTGCTCAGCAACTGGGGTATTAAACCTGACTGAGCCCTCTAAGATTCAGAGTTTCCCAAGGTTTCAGATGTGTGCCTTCAGGGGAGTTGCAATCTATTTTAAAAACTGAAGTTTTAAACTGGGTAGCAGTAGTTTCTCCTCTTTCTTTTTTTTTTTGCTACAACAGTTATTTATTTTCCCCCAAGGACAGATATTCTGCCCAATATGGGATTTGGAGAAACTTCAGGAAAAGGAGGAAGGGAGAAACATTTCCTCATAGTTCCACGGAAGTGGAGATTGCACAAATCTGAGCAATGTGAACTTTTAGTCAGTTTGGGTCGACTTTGAAATTGCTGGTCAGGGGAGCATGTGAAGACTTAGCTGTGTCCTCTTTTTCTCTGTAAGCTCTTCCACTGTCCACTCTCCATCATGATACTTCTGTCTTAAACTTGCCCAACCAGAAGAATAATCTGAATACTTGTTGAAATTGTAGTTCCCAATCCACTTACCCTCCTCAGATCTCACTAAGAACCAGAATCTCTAGGGGTCAGCCCTTGAAATCTGTATTTCTGAAAGCTTCTCAGGTGAGTCTTATAATCCAGTAAGCTGGGGAAACACTGCTTTGCTGTTTATTACCTAGGTGTTTGTTTAGGCATTTCCCCTTAAGAGTGTCTGCACTGCAGACCATGGTCAGAGTCAACCTGTTTGCTATCCTAAGAGATAAAGTCCTAGGCAGACTCAGAGTAAGGAAGGGTATGAGGTGGGCCCATGATTGTCACAAAGAGTTTGGAGGTGGTTTCAAGGTGCCATTGTAGACTTTCCAATAGTATCATTCAAGGAAGATCTGTGATCATCTCTATTGTACCTGGCCCTAGTCCTATCCTGCAGCTCCCACAGATCAGAAATCATCCAGATCATGAATCAGAGTTGTAGGATCATGCTCTTGGAATGGTATGAAGAATTCTAAGCTTCATCTGCAGCACCAAGTCATGTTAGTCCTGTGCTCAATAAATGTTCCGGCCGAGTGGCCCGTGTTCATGGCTTCAATGAGGCAGGCAGAGGAAGAAGGAATTATATGTATTATGGGTTAAGAAGGTGAATCTATAATGGCAGAATTGGAAGGAGGCCAGAATACATTAGCATTCTGTTCCCAATGGTTTTATAGGAGAAAAACTCAAGGTGAAAACCCACTTTTTAAAACCGATATGCATTATCAGTTTTGTTATAGGATAGGAGCCAAATTCCACTGTTGGGTACACACGGATCCAATGTGAAATTCGGCCTCCCAGTGCCTCTGAAGGCAATTGTATTATCTAATGGGTTCAAAGGCATTTGCAAATGAATAACTTCAAGGTGAATTTCCACCTTGACAAGAAATACAGGAGAGCAAAACCTGTCCTCATTTCCATGCACTTGGTACATTTCACCTGCAGTTCAGTGTTGTTTGTAAGTAATGGGCATTTTACTACAATACTTATCTCTCTCTGTGTACAAATAGGTCACCCCAGGAGGAGAAATTAAAGCAATAACATCTGCTTTAAGGAAATGAATGCTGCTAAAGACAGCCTTGATCTTAAACTCCCCCTCCTATCAGGGTTAAAGCAAGAATGCTTTTAATTTGTTTTTATTGTACTAAACATTCAGGGTTTGCAGCTCTAATAGTAAAGTCTGTGCCAAAGTGAGCAAAGAGAATGCAGAGTTGTGTGTGTGCCTAGGACGTGACTTGTTCACATGTGAAAAGATACCTGACTTAGGTAATGGTTTTGCTCCTTGCAAACATTTATATATGAGCACACCTTTTTCAGAAAAGGATAACAAATAGCTTCACTAAGCAAACTTGGTTATAATGTAATAAATGAATATGAAGCATGAAGTGCCTTCTAAAATTCCTTCTTGATGGGGGTGTGAAGTACATTATGAACATCCCAGAAGTTCTTTGTATTATGCATATGTTTATAGAATTATTGAGACAAATGTGCTGGCCTGAGAAAATAACTTTTTTCCCCCATGATAATATGTAAAAAAAAAAAAAAAAAAAAAAAAAAAAAAAAAAACTAGAATGAAATTTTTTCTATGTACACAAAAAATGATTTTAATAGCTGTAGATAAACCATAACCTTATACTTTTAAAGGCTTGCCAGTATTCCACTATAAATGAACCATTTTCTGTGGTTTGTAACTCACTGCCGTACACAATTTGTTCCAGGCTAACATACTTGCTCTATTTCATTTAAAGGCTTTAGTCTCAATTGATTTAGTAATGAACTGATGCAAAAATGAGAAGGTTGGTTGTTCTGATATGAGGAGTAAATCTCAAGCTTTGTCCTAATCAATATTAACTGACCACTTTAGGGTATATAAAGAAAAGAACCCTCTCCACAAGAGGCTAATTGAAAAGGGTATACTGTGATGATTACAGTCATTCCTTTTTATGAGGAATTTCACTATGGATGTGTGATAGGGTCTGCAGAAAGCCTGAGGTTTGTGGCAATGTTTACAGACAACCCTGGGAAGGCAACCCTGGTTCATAGAATGGTACTCTGATTTTAACCTCAGTTATCGGGTTTTCAGCTTGAACTTGACATCTTGCAAAGAAAATGCCTTCCAAATTAATTAGAGTAATTTTTGTGGCTTATGGCTACTTATATACAAGCTTTGCTTTCAAAAGCTCATAGCAATGTAACATTTATTGGCCATGTGAATGTAAATGATTAACCTGGAAATTTGCAGGGAGACAGCCTTAGGAGGTGGGATTTAAATGTAAACCCAGTACATGGTACTAAATTTCTGAGCTAGGTTTTATTCCTTTATTCTATCTCAGAGTACAGAACTCTCTCACTCCTTCAGAGGAGGGCTTTGGAAGTAATTGGAAATGTACTTTGGGGGCATTTCTTTCCAGATATTACATAAATGTATTAGCCAATAACATTATGCACTATTACGAAGTTACATGGTAATGCCTTCAGTTTCACACATAGAAATTAATTATGTGGGCTCTCTGGGTCCTTTCTGGGTAAAAATACAGACCTGAATCCAAGGACTCATGTTCAATCTAAAATGTGAGTCAGATGCTGTATGCAACAGCATTTTGATCCGGGTAGTAGTAAAGGTCCCGTTGTACCTTTTGCAACAATAGGGTGAAAATCCTAGTGCCTTGGCTAATTTCCAAATTGTGCAATCCCATTCTCTGCTTTCCTAACATTTCCTCTGCCCTTCCAAGTGTAAAATAAGGTCAATTTCTAGCTCTGAGGGTTTTAGAAAAGTATGGAGTAATACTGTAAATTAATTAGTGAGGCCTTTGGCATACACCAGACCTGATATATTTGCTAGTCGGTGGCAATGTGAAATGACAACTAATTTTATCATTGAAACTTTTAATGTAAAATGATTTACAAAATCCTAACTTAAAAGCTGCATTTCATAAATTAGTTGGATAAAGGATCCACTCAAAAATATATCCTCACTAGGAAAGAAAAATAAATCTTATAAAGTGTGTGGTTACATAATTAATGTGTTAATGAGGGGTGGGGCTTGAAGATGAGCAGCTGTTTAGCACTTTTTGCCATGCAGTTCTTATTCAATAAAGATAATCCTAGCATTGGTTCTGAAAATGCCTAAAATTATTGTTTCAAATGTTCTTATTGTTTAAATAAGAACAAGTTATTTACATGGATGACATGAGGAAATAAAGAGGCGTGTCTTCTGCCACCACCCTGATGACCACCACCATGAGGAGTTACACAAATACAAACAGGCATTAATTAGGAGTTATGAGTAGTTACATAAATACAAGCAGGCATTAATTAGCTGGTCTCAATGACAGCATGAACTGAAATGGCACAGCGGTGGGATGAAGATGGTTTCTGCACCTGTGAGCTGGAAGTCATCACCTGTTCCACTGTGGCAGTTGGCCTGATCGTCATCACATTCATCCACCAGGTTCCCATTGGGAGTGGTCGGTCCAGCTGTAGGTGCTGAAACAAGATCCAAGGATTATTATCTCATCTCTGAAATGTATTCTCAAGCCCTCTGAATGTTGAATCTGCTAACACTTTTGCAGAAAACGAAAATGTGTGGCAAAGAGGCCAGGAGCATGGTTTACCTCTTTCAGGAGCTAAATAGACTTGAATTGTACAGAATCCATTGGGGACTGCTTTGTTTCAGTAGTTGATCCATATCTGCTGAACAGAGTTGGCTGCCTTAGCATTTTCTATATTGTTATCTACATAAACATCCTTTTTCTGAAAAGTTCTTCAATTCTCACTGGTTATTTATTCATGACCCTGGAGTAGAGAACTTTGATTTTAGAGATATTGCAAGAACTGTTTTTCCTTTCATTTTCAAGGTGCTAGAGAACTCACTTGTCATGAATTCTTTTATATTCTTAGTACTTACTTTTTTTATAATATGAATTTTATAATATGAATTTTGCTAAATTCGTATTATAATTTTTTCCCCCAAAGAGAGTCTCAACACATCCATTTTTAGCACAATATTCTGGTTTTTTTGTTTGTTTGTTTCTTTTTTAAAGTAACTCTGTTTCCATCAACTTGTGATCCCTCTCCAGATCAGGTGTCTGGGAGGACTTGTCTCAGATATCCTGGGGTCATTTTACCTTAACTCCCAGAGGACTGCATTCCACTGCTAGCAGGTATTCCCATATCTTTGAGTTTGTAGATGAAAGGTATCCAATATTAATCAAACACTGCTTTTGAAGTTCTTTAAATTTAGTTCGGTCTATTTTTCTCCAGCCTGTTATTCATTTTTGCAATCTGTTTAATATTTTACAGTTTTTGGCATTACATTTCATTTTATGAGTCTGGAGATAATGTACAGTCGTCTTGATGTTTGAGAATCAGACAAGAGTGGGGGGCCTGTTCTCTAATAGCTTCTGTCCAGTAGGAATGTCCTGGTAACTGTTGCTTTCTCAATAAAAATTTGACATCATTATTGTGTGTAAGTACTGAGCAGAGTTATGACAAATGTACAAACGTAGCTAGTTTCAACTTCCTCAACTGTCCAAAAGCACACACCAAGAGTAACTAGGAAATCAGCACATACAGATATTGTGCACACTGTTTAGGCATACAGTTTGTAAAATGCATACACAAATATTCCAGGTTCTACTTATTTTTTCAATTTCAATTTTTATATTTTTCAATTATAATTGACATGCAATATTATATTGGGTTCAGGTGTACAGTATAGGGGTTAGACATTTATATAACTTACAAAGTGATCATAATAAGTCTAGTGCCCCCCTGGAACCACATAGTTATTACAGTATTATTGATTATATTCCCTATGCTGTATTTTGCATCCCCATGACTATTTTGTAACTGCCCATTTGTATGTTTTAATCCCTTCACCTTTTTCATTCAGTCCCTAACCCCCCTCCCACCTGATAACCATTAGTTTGTTCTCTGAATATATGAGTCTCTTTCTGTTTTGTTTGTTCATTTATTATGTTTTTTAGATTCCATATGTAACTGAACTCATATGGTATTTGTCTTTCTCTGTCTGACTTATTTCACTTAACATTATACACACACTCTAAGTATATCCATGTTGTTGTAAACAGTAATATATGTACCACATCTTCTTTATCCATTCATTTACTGATGGACATTTAGGTGTTTTTTTTTTCTCTATCTTGGCTATTGTAAATAACACTGCAGTGAACATAGAGATGCATATATCTTTTTGAGTTAGTGTTATAATTTCTCCAGATAAATACCCAAAAGTGGAATTGCTGGGTCATACGGTAGTTTTATTTTTAATTTTTTAAAGAATATCCATACTGTTTTAAACAGTGGCTGTGCCAATTTTCAATCCCACCAACAGTGCACGAGGGTTCCGTTTCTACACATTATTGCCAGAAGTTGTTGTTTGTTGATGTATTGATGATAACCATTCTGACAGGTATGAGGTGGTATCTTGTTGTGGTTTTGATTTGCATTTCTCTGAGAATTAGTGACGTTGAGCATCATTTCATATGTCTATTGGCTATCTGTATGTCCTCTTTGGAGAAATGCCTATCAGGTTCTCTGTCCATTTTTTTAAAAAAAATAAATGAAGCCTATTTTGTTATTTCAAGTATTAATGATAAAAAATATTTCAGCACACCTATTGCATTTAATAAAGTGAAACTATCCCATTTTTAAATTGGATTGTTTGGTTCTTTTGGTGTTAAGTTATATAATTTCTTGATAAATTTTGTATACTAAGCCCTTATCTAATGTATCTTGGCAAATATCTTCTCCCATTTAGTATGTTACCTTTTCATTTTGCTGATGGTTTGCTTTGCTGTGCAAAAACAATCAAATTTGGTATAGTCCATTTGTTTATTTTTTCTTTTGTTTACCTTGCCTGAGGACACATATCCAAAAAATATTTTAAAGAACAATATCAAAGTGTTGGCTGCCTATGTTTTATTCCAGGAATTTTATGGTTTGAGGTGTTATATTCAAGTTTTTAATCCACTTTAAGTTTATTCTTGCATATGGTATATAAAAAAAAGGTCTAGTTCATTTTTGTGCATATATCGGTCTAGCTATCCCAACACCATTTATTTAATATACTGTCTTTACCCCATTGCATGGTCTTTCCTCCTTTGTCAAATGTTAAATGCACAGGGTTATTTCTATGCTCTCTATTCTGTTACACTGATATACGTGTCTGTTTTCATACAAGTATCATGCTGTTTTGATTACTATACCCCAGTAGTATAGTTTGATATCATGTAGTGTGATGCCTCCGACTTTGTTCTTTCTCAAGATTGCTGTGCTTATTTGAGATATTTTGTAGTTACATATAAATTTTAGAACATTTATGTAGTTACATAAAAAATTTCAAATTATTTGTTCTAACTCTATGAAAAATTCCATTGGTATTTTGAAAGGGATTGCATTAAATCTATAGAATGCTTTGGGTAGTAAGGACATTTTAACAATATTAATTCTTCTTATCCATGACATGGTATATGCTGACATTTATTTGTATCTTCTTCAATTTATTTCTTTAAAGTCTTATGGTTTTCCAAGTACAGATCTTTTATCTCCTTGGTTAAATTTATTCCTAGGTATTTTATTTTTCTGGAATAAAATTTTACATGTGATTGTTTTCTTAATTTCTCTTTCTGATAGTTTGTTATTGGTGTATAAAAATGCAACCAATTTCTGAATATTAACTTTGTATCTTGCTACATTACTGAATTTATTTACCACCAGTTCTAATAGTTTTTTGGTAGAATTTTTAGGGTTCTCTCTGTATAGTATCATGTCATCTGAAAATAATGACAGTTTTACTTCTTTCTTTCTAATTTGGATGTTTTAAATTTATTTTTCTTGTCTGATTACTGTAGCTAGGACTTTCAATGCTATGTTGAATAAAAGTGGTAAAAGTGGACATCCCTGTCTTGTTCCTGATCTTAAGGAAAACGCTTTTAGCTTTTCCTCATTGAGAATAAAGTTAGCTGTGGGTTTGTCTTATACAGCTTTTATTATGTTGAGGTATGTTCCCTCTATTCCCACTTTGCTGTTGTGTTTTTTCAATCATAAATGGATGCAGGATTTTGTCAAATGCATTTTCTGCAGTTATGATATGATGATATGATTTTTATCTTTTGTTTTTAAGTAGTTTATCATGTTAATTGACTTATAAATATTGAACCAAACTTGCATCCCTGGAATAAATTCCACTTGATCATGGTGTATGATCATTTTAATGTATTAATGAACTAAGTTTGCTAATATTTTGTTAAAGATTTTGCATCTATGATTATCAGAGATATTGGCCTACAATTTTCTTTTCCTGTAGTGTGTTTGTTGGGTTTTGGAACCAGTAATGTTGGTCTCCTAGAAGGAACTAAGAGCCTTCACTCTTCTTGAATTTTTTTGAAATAGTTTGAAAAGAATAAGTGTTAATTCTTCTTTGAGAGTTTGGTAAAATTCACCTGTGAAGCCACCCAGTCCTGGACTCTAGTTTGTTGGGAAATTTTTTATTATTAATTTGATGTTGTTTGTAGAAACTAGTCTGTTTAGATGTTCTGTTTCTTCTTGATTCAGCCTTGAAAGAGTGTATATTTTTAGAAATTTATCCATTTCTTCCAGAATGTCCAATATGTTGGCATATCATTGTTTGTAGTATTTTCTTACAATCCTTTTAATTTCTTTGGTGTCAGTTGTCACCTCTCCTCTTTCATTTCTGATTTTATTTATTTGGGTCCTCTTTTTTTCTTGATGAGTCTGGTTAAAGGTTTATCAATTTTCTTTATCTTTTAAATGAATCAGCTCTGGGTTTCATTAATCTTTTAAATTTTTTTTTTTGATTCTATGATGTTTATTACTGCTCTGATATTTATTATTTCCTTCCTCAGACTCACTTTGGACTCTGTTTGTTGTTCTTTTTTAAATTCCTTTGGGTGTAAGGTTAGATAGTTTATTTGAAATTTTTCTTGTTTCTTGAGGTAGGCCTGTAATGCTATGAATTTCCCTCTTTGGCCTGCTTTCACTGTCCCATACATTTTGGGTCGTGGTGTTTTTATTTTCAATTATCTCAAAGTATCCTTTCATTTCTTCCTTGATCTCATTGTTAACCCATTCAATGTTTAGTAGCATATTATTTAGCCTCCATGTGATTATGTGCTTTCTAGTTTTCTTCTTGTAATTGATTTCTAGTTTCATACCATTGTGGTTGGAGAAAATGCTTGATATGATTTCAATCTTCTTAAATTTATTGAGACTTGTTTTGTGGCCTAATATTTTGTCTGTCCTAGAAAATGTTATGTGTGCACTTGAAAAGAATGTGTACTCTGCTGCTTTAGATGAAATGCTCTAAAAATATCAATTAAATCCATATGGTCTACAATGCCATTTATGGCTGCTGTTTCCTTATTGATTTTTCTGTCTGGAAGATCTAACCATTGATGTCAATGGAGTGTTAAAGTCCCTTATAATTACTGTATCATTGTTGATCTCTCTCTCTTTATGTTCATAAATATTTGCTTTATATATTTAGGTGCTCCTACATTTGGGTTCTTACATGTTAATAAGGATTATATTCTCATGTTGGACTGATCCCTTTATCATTATAAAATGTCCAATTTTATCTTTTGTTATAGTCTTTCTTTTAAAGTCTATTTTGTATAATATAAGTATTGCAACCCAAACTTTTTTTTTTTTTCATTTCCATTTGCATGAAATGTTTTTTCCATCCTGTTACTTTCAGTCTGTGTGTCTTTTGATCTCAAGAGGGTCTCTTATAGACAGCATATACAGGGAGTAGGCAAAAGTAAGTTTACAGTTGGGAATATGCAAAACAGAGATTATCTTGTATTATTATTTATTAATTACTGTATACTTGTTTGTATTACAACTGTAAACCTAGTTTTGCCCACCCTTATATATGGCTCTTGTGATCTTATCCATTCAGCTACTCTACATCTTTTGATTGGAGAATTTAATTCATTTACATTTAAATTGATTATTGATAGTTGCAGATTTATTAATGTATTATTATTCATATTTATGTTCTTTTAAAAATATATCTTTTTGAAGAAGTCCCTTTAATATTTCCTATAATACTGGTTTGGTGATGATGAAGTCCCTTAGCTTTTTCTTGTCTAGAAAGCACTTTATTTCCTCTTCAATTTAATTTGAACTATTATTTGAAAATTTTTCATTGAATTTATTTGGGCGACATTGCTTAATAAAATGATATAGGTTTCAAGTGTACAATTCTGTAACATGTCATCTGTATAATGTATTGTACGTTTACCACCCAAAGTGAAATCTTCTTCTATCACCATTTATCCCTATTTATCCTTTTCTTTCTTTTTTCTTTATTTTTGTTTGTTTGTTTGTTTGTTTGTTAATCCTCACCCAAGGATATTTTTTCATTGGTTTTTAGACAGAGTGGAAGAGAAGGATGGGTAGAGGGGGAAAGGGAAAGAGAGAGAGAGAGAGGGGGGGGGAGAGAAACATCGATGTGAGAAAGACACATCCATTGGCTTTCTTCCTGTGACCGGGGCTGGGGATCAAACCCAAAACCCAGGTACATGCCTTGACTGGGAATCGAACCTGCAACCCTTTGGTCCACTGACCGACACTCTAACAGCTCTAACCACTGAGCAAAATTAGCTAGGGCCCCCTTTACCCTTTTCTACCACCCCCTTTTCCCTCTGGTAATCATCATACTCTAAGAGTATTTTTTTTTCTTAATCCCTTCATTGTTTTCATCCAGACCCCCAAATCCATCCCATCTGACAGCTGTCAGTCTGTTCTCTGTATCTACAAGTCTGTTTCTATTTTGGATGTTAGTTTATTTTGTTCATTAGGTTCCACTATAAGTGAAATCATATGGTACTTGTCTTTCTCTGATGGGCTTATTTCATTCACTTAGCATAGTGCTCTCCAGGCCCTTCCATGGTGTCGCAAATGGTAAAGTTTCCTTCTGTTTTACGGCTGAGTAATATTACATTGTGTAAAAGTACCACAGCTTTTTTAGCCACTCATCTACTGATATGCACTTGGGCTGCTTCCAAATCTTTGCTATTGTAAATAATGCTGCAATGAACATAGAGGTGTAGAGAGGCTGCACCAATTTGCATTCCCAACAATGCATCAGGGCTCCCTTTTCTCTACATCCTCACCAGTACTTGTTGTTTGTTGCTTTATTGATGATAACCACACTGACAGGTATGAGGTAATATCTCATTGTGGTTTTAATTTGCATTTCTCTGAAGATTAATGAAGTAGAGCATCTTTTCATATGTCTGTTGACCATCTGTATGTCCTCTTTGGATAAGTGTCTATTCATGTCCTTTGCCCATCTTAATTTGATTATTTGTGTTTTTTTGTGTTAAGGTTTATAAGTTCTATATAGATTTTAGATATTAACTCCTTATCAGATATATCATTGGTGAATATGTTCTCCACTGATTGGGTTGTCTTTTCATTATGGTGATGGTTTGATGTAGTCCCATTTGTTTATCTTTTCTTTTGTCTCCCTTGCCTCAGGAGATATGTCAATAAAAATAATGCAACAAGAAATGTCTGAAATTTTACAGTCTAGGTTTGCTTCCAATATTTTTATGGTTTCTAGTCTTAAATTTAAGTCTTTAATCTACTTTGAGGTTAATCTCATGTATGGTATAAGAAGGAAGTCTAGTTTCAATTCTTTGTATGTATCTGTCCAATTTTCCCAACACCATTCATTGAATAGACTCTTTACCTGAATGTATGTTCTTGCCTCCTTTGTCAAATATTAACTGACCGTAAACATGTGGGTTTATTTCTGGGCTCTCTATTCTGTTTCATTGATTGATATCTCTTTTTATGCCAGTACCATGCTGTTATGATTACTACGTCTGTGCAGTATAGTTTGATATCAGGTAGCGTGTTGGGAGTTTTTTTATTGCTGTTTCAATTTTATTAGTTGTAATCTGTCTATTAAGATTCTCTGATTCTTCCTGATTCTGTTTTGAAAGACTGTATGTTTCTAGAAATTAATCCATTTCGTCAAGATTGTCCAATTTGTTGGTATATAGTTGTTCATAATATTTCCTTGCAATTATTTGTATTTCTGCAGTGTCTAAAAATAAAGAAGAAAGAATTAAAAAAAAATCTCAATTTGCATGATATATCTTTTTCCATCCTTCCACTTTTAGTCTGTGTGTATCTTTTGTTCTGAGGTGGGTCTCTTGTACACTGTAAATATATTGGTCTTGTTTTACTTTTATTTTTTTCTTTATTGATTTTAGAGAGAGAGGAAGGGAAAGGGAGAGAGAGATAGAAACATCGATGAGAGAGAAAATCAATTGGCCACCTTCTGCATGCTCCCCACTAGGGATTTGGCCCACAACCTGGGCAATTGCCCTGACTGAGAATCGAACCAGTGACCTCTTGATGCATGGGTCGATGCTCAGCCACTGAGCCACACTGTCTGGGCTTGCTTTCTTATTCATTCAGCTACCCAATGTCTTTGTATTGGAGCACTTAAGTTATTTACATTTGAAGTGATTCTTGATAGGTACATATTTATTGCCATTTTATCCTTTATAACTATGTTCCTCTGTTTTCGTTTTTTATTTTTCTTCTTCTTAAACATTTGTTGAAATACTGGTTTGGTGGTGATGACTGCCTTTATATTTTTGTTGTCTGGAAAGCACTTTATTTCTCCTTCAATTTTAAATGATAGCCTTGCTGAGTAGAGTAGTCTTGGTTGTAGGTCCTTGCTTTTCATCACTTTGAATATTTCATGCCAATCTTTTCTGGCCTAAAATGTTTCTGTTGAGTTATCAACTGACAGTTTAATATCTGCTCTCTTTTATGGAACTAACTGTCTTTCTCTTGTGGTTTTTAAGATTCTCTCTATGCCTTTAACCTTTGCTGTTTTAATTATGATATGTCTTGGTGTGGATCTCTTTGGGTTCATCTTGTTTAGGACTCTCTTCACTTCCTAGACTTGTGTGTCTTTTTCCTTCACCAGGTCAGGGAAGTTTTCAGTCATTATTTCTTCAAATAGGTTTTCAATACTTTGCTCTCTCTCTTTTCCTTCTGGTACCACTATGATGTGTGTATTGCTATACTAGGTGTTGTCCCAGAGGTCCCTTAAAATATCCTCAGTTAAAAAAAATTCTATTTTCTTTTTGCTGTTCAAATTGAGTGTTTTCTGCTACCCTGTCTTCCAAATTACTGATTCAACCTTCTGCTTCATCTAATCTGCTGTTGATTTTTTGAAGTGTATCCTTCATTTCAGTATTGTATTCTTTATTTCTGACTGGTTCTTTATTATGGTTTCTATGTCCTTTTTTAATGTTTACTACTTCTTTGTATGAAGTTCTCACTGAGTTCCTCTATTCTTCCCCTAAGTTCCTTCAGCATCTTTATAACCACTGTTTTGAACTCTGCACCCGGTAGATTGCTTGCCTCCATTTCATTTCATTCTGTTTCTGGTTTTTTTTTTCATTTGGGACATGTTTCATTGTTTCCTCATTTTTGGCTGCCTCTCTGTGTTTGTTTTAATATATTAGGTAGATCCATTATGTTTCCCAGTCTTGGCTGGGTGGCTTTATGTTGTAGGTGTCTTCTGGGGCTCAGTGCCACAGTATTCCTGATCCCTTGAGCTGGGTGTTCCTGGAATGTACCTTGTGTCAGTTGTGTGTACTATCTTGTTGTAGTTGAGCCTTGATTGCTATTGGAATGTCAGTGAGTTGGGTTGACCCTCAGATTGACTGGCTATGAGGACTGTCCTCAACTATAGCATATAAGCTGCTGTGTGGGGGTCACTCCATGAAGCAGGATTTGTCATAGTGGGGTTCTGTTGCCTACTGAAACCACCTTTTGGGTTTGCTATTTGTGAAGCTAATTGGGTGGTACTCTGTTGTGATCTAATGCCAGACACTGGGTGTGTTGGTTCTGGGGCCTCTTGAAAGAGACTGAAGTTCAGGCCAATGTCAGCCTCTCCTTGGGATTGACCTGGGGCCACCTGGTATAAGCTACAAAGATATCTTAGGTTGTTAACCCCCTATGCTATAGGGGGGATGTGTAGGAGAGGCCATTCTGTGAACCAAACTAAGGCTGGCTGCCCCCAATAAATGACCTGGGGCCACTCAGCAATAGACACAGGAGTTCCCAAGACCATCTGCAGCCTTCTGGCTGCCTATAATGCATAGCTGCTGAAAGATCCTCATTTAGTATGTGAGATGGGTGGGGTGGGGTCTGAGGAAATAATCAGGGTGGGGTGAGTGGTATTCTCCAGGTGCAGATTCAGATTTGGTGCCAGTGTCAAGCCTGGGGCCACTCATCAAGAGACACAGGGCACTTGAGCCCAGCTACTATCTGCCTTAGGCCTCATATTTGAGAGTTTTTAAGAAATACTGCAGTATGAGCCAAGGCCAGCTGCCACTGAAAGAGTCCCTGGTGGTTCAAGGGCCCATGCAGGCTGTCAGCCCCTGAAAGAGCCTCTGGCAGTGCAGGAGGTGGTTGGGGTCTCAGAAAATCACCAGGGTTGGGTGAGTGGTGTTCACCAGTTAATGCAGATTCAGATTTGGTGACAGTTGAGCCTGGGTCCACTTATCAAAAGGTATAGTGCACACGGAGGCCAGGCGCCTCCTTCCTATGGCCTGTATACCTTTGTGAGTTTTTAAGAAAGACTGGCATATAGGCCAAGGCTGGCTGCCTGTGGCTGAAAGAGCTCCTGATGATGCTCTGGCAGAGTCCAGCTGCGAACTCCTGAAAGCACTATGGTGGTGTGAGAGTTGTGTGGAGTGGGGTCTCAGGGAGTCACCATGGTGGGGTGAGTGGTGTTCACCAGGTTAATTTGGTTTCAGATTTAGTGCCCCTCTATACCCACAGGCCCTGTGGGAGGAGGCTCAACACAGGGACAATTGCAACTGTCTCTTCATTTCTCTCCCCAGAGCCACACAATTCAGCCTTTACTCGTGCATCTCTTTTGTGACTACCATCACTCTCCCTTCACTGGAACTCAGGGTGAGTACCTGTGAGTGATGGAATCTGTACATGGCCACTTTAAGAGGGCACCTGTGTTTCCAGAAGCCCTCTGTCTCACCCAAATTGATGAAATCACTGCTGATTTTCACAGCCAGATGTTATAAGGGCTCTGCCTCCTGGCACTGCTTCTCTGGGCTTGGGAGCCCAGCATGGGGCTGGGACTCCTTGCTCCTCAGGGAGAACCTCTACAGCCAAGATATCCCTCCTGATACTCAATTGCCACACATGGGTGTGGAACCAGCCTGTTTTGCATCTCCACCTCTCCTACCAGTCTCAACGTGACTTCTTTATATCCGTAGTTATAGGACTTATGTTCAGCTAGTCTTCAGGTGGTTCTCCAGGTTGATTGTTCTATAATTTAGTTGTAATTTTGATGTGGTCATGGGAGGAGGTAAGCACAGCATCTACCTACTCCACTGTCTGGGCCAGAAGCCCCCAGGCTCTCCTTATGTTCTCACTGAATTAATAGAATCCTCTGTGGCAATCCAGATGCTTGTCTTTGCTCTCCTCGCTCTTGATAATGTACCGCTTTTAAGTATTTAAAACTGTCTCTTCAGCTTGCTGATTTTTTTGCATTCCTATGGTTTTTACAAAGGAGACATTCTACATTGGAAATGGCCCAGAATAGTACCAAGATTAAATTGAACAAAGTAGAAACCAAATGATTTTCATGCCCTAATTTGAATGCTTAAAAATATGTTACTTTCTGTGGTTCTCTAATTTTTCTCAAATATAAGTGCTAGCCCAAAGTAAGATGGACATTCAGGGGAGGCTGGGCTGTACCATATCTTCTTTCTGTATCCCTCTAAGTATCTCCAGTAGAACAAGGCACAAAGTAGATATTTAATATGCCCTATTTGTTGATTTAAATTAAAAAAAGCACCCCCTTTCACCAATCTTGTTAAAAGCTTTAACAATACTTTCCTGGATGTTGGTTTTTCACATGGCTTGGGGAAAATTCCCTTATTTCTGTGAGAGCTTAGAAACAACTACAGCAAATCCCTTCACCAACAATTTGTACCTCACTACAGAGTTGACACTGGCACACTGCAACCAGGCTCAGTCTTTTCAACCATCCACTCATTCTATCTCCTAAATCAGTGTTGATTCCCAGAATCTAGGCTAAAGACTTGTCTCATAGCAGCAGACTTCCTTTTCCAGATGACCACATTTCTCAGTAAATTGAATGAAAGAGTCTGCAGTTCACTCAATTTGCCCATCCTTCTTTTTCTTGGCACCTTTGCCAAAGCCCTGGCATATGGTCATTTTGGGGCTCTGTTGATAATGATTGGATAATTCAGAGGTCTGGGACATGACTACAATGTGGTAACATCTACTCAATAAAGAATGAGAAGTAATGGCTTGTTTTAAAATAAACACATAGAAAAGTAGCTATGAATTATTCACTAGTATGGTGATTCATAGCTTAAGATTCTGTAGTGCATGAAAAAATTTTTATGATATTTAATGTGCTCAGAAATGTAATTACATTTGGATAGCTGAAAACACACATAATTTTGAAACCACAAGAAGGTGATATTCAAAAAACATTCCTCAAAACAACTATGAGTACATGCTGAATTGATTAACATCTGGTAATAGCCATTCTTTGAGCTATCCTGGAGAAAGACCTTTACATGGATGGAAAGGTTGGTATAAGGTTACTCATTGATGCATAAATCTAAGGCAAATGGGACTTCTAATGTACAAAAAAGTAATTAAGTGGTACAATAAACAACTATCATATCAATTTTTCAAACATTAATTTCATATATTATGTGATAAAAATTCAAGGGGAGAACTGTTCTAACGTTAGTATGGGAATTTAATTTCTCCTTGATATGACCTGTAGATGATAACCTAGGTTTATGCAGTAACATCCTTAAACCGACCTCACTGTACATTCACATACATTATCTCATGTAAAATTCTGTGTCTCTGCAGCAGCCTCAGAAATTCATCAAAGAGAATGTCTTGATGTTTCAGTCTGTCAAATGCAGCTTCCTGCTGGTATGCAATGGTAGTCAACTCTGCCTACATAAACCTAGATCAGACAATAGACTTCTACACAACACTAAAAACATCAAGGGGATTGGTGGTTGCCAGGGGCTGGGGGTGGGGGTGGGGGATGGGAGTAGTGCAAAACACTTTAATGGATAAAGGTTTTTACTTTGGAGTGATTAAAATAATTTTGGAACTAGATGGAGGTAGTGTTAGCACAAATAATTGTGAATGTACTAAATGCCACTAAATTGTTTACTTTAAAATGGTGTATTTTGTGTTATGGAAATTTTATTTTGATAAATTAATTTTTTAAGAAGTCAAAGGAGACAACTACACAAAATCTGAGGAGAGTTATGTAAGTAACAAAGACAAAAGTAGGATTCTGAAGACACTGTATTGGAGATTAGAGTGTTGTAGAATGTGCTAGAATGTTGAGAGCCTGGCAGGCACCGAGAGGAGCACCCAGGGGAAAAGACTGCAATTTACAAGAGTACCTTTGGGGTATAAATGCATGAAAAAGGGAAATTAAAGAAAACAACAACTAGGAAACTAGAAGAGACTTTGGAAATTGTAATTACCTTCTACTTCACAGCCCAGTAGCTCCATTCTTAGCCCTAGTCCACCATGAGTGGCTCTCTCAGGGTAGATTCTGATGAATCGTGTGGAAAGAGGTTGGAAAGTCCGTAGCTCAGGTGTATCATAGTTGCTGTTGCCTTCAAAAGACTGTGAAGTATGAAAAATACCAGTTATCACTAAAACCTCCCTTTCAGCAGAAGAGTCTCTCCTCAAATCTCTTAATAGAGCAGAGAAATAGGGACCATTCTACCACTTCATAAATGCCTGACATTCCTTTCATAAATGAGAAAGGAAAAAACAATTACAACTTCTTTAAGAAGCGACAGATGTCATTTCTTAGAAACTAGAGTACACACTGAAGCTATACCAGAAGCATATGCTGATGTGCCTGGGAGAAGTGACACTTTTACCACTTCCTTGAGGTGGTGGTCAATGACTCAGGAAGAGAACTTGCCATTTTTCAGAGTTTATAATAAACATCACATTTTCAATAACTACTCCTGTTACAGTCTCTTAAATGAGTGGGTCCTCTAGAAGAGGGACAAATGAAATTGCTGAATTAGGAGATAGTCAATTTAATGTAGTGCGAATGCTATTTACTCAAGAACTCAGGTTACTGCAGTGCCTTGAAATTCTATTTACTTAAGCAATTCTACCACTTGGAGGTATTTGTAGATAAAAGACCTTCTTATCTCAGGAAGGTAACAAGAATCCTGTCTGTTAAGTGATATTCTGGTGCCAAGTTGAATTGTGCCTCTTTGTCAAGTGCATTTCTAACTTGAAGTCACTGTGACATTTTTCAGGAGCTAGGCTACCCATTGCCGGTGCTGCTGCTGGATTATTTTATGTTTCTTTTCTATGTTGATAAGAAAGTCAAAATCCTTGAGTGGAATGGTAAGCGAATGGAGCAATGGGTAGGCCTGTTTTCTTTTTCAAGACATGGATAAGCCTCCCTATATCCTCTTCTCTCAACACCATTGTTAATCCAGTCCAGAATGGGAAAGGAGAGGGAGTTTAGAAAAATCACATTGCCTTATCATTGGGAGTGGCCTTTTATATATGATGTTTACTGGTGAAAGGCATTGTTCTAAGTGCTTAAAATATATTAATTCATTTAATCTTCAAGACAACTCCACATGGTAGATTCTATTATTACCCTTGTTTTACAGATGAGCCACAGAGAGGTCAAACATCTTGCCCATGCATCAGGTAAGTGAAGGAGCTAGGATTCAGACTGGGCAGTTTGAACTGATGCCCTTCACTATCACACTGCTAGGATGCCTCTGCCCTGAGAAATAATCTAGTCTAACCCCGGACAAGCCCCCAAAAATTAAAAAAAAAAAAAAAAGAAATAATCTAGTCTAATCTTGTCATTTCAATAGATGAAAACACTGAGGTCCAGGAAATTGACGTCTTTGCCCGAGTCCAGACACTTAGTTTCATTAATTTTTCTTTAAATGCATTTTATTCTGGGCTACTAAACCAGGTAGATCAGACTAAGTGGCAGGCCAGTCCCAGGCCCTGTCAGTTAGGAGTGGGAACAATATCCAACAGTTGAGTCATAAAGCAGCCAAAGAAGCTATCTTTCAGTGGTGGAAATATCACGGCAAATAGGAGACACATGTAAGAGGAGACAGATTGTGTAGGTTGTGACATGGCTTTTCTGAGTTCTAGAAGTAAATTAATTGGTCTTTTCCAACTCAGAAAAGCCTCCAGGAATCTCAAAGTACATTTCTAGTATAGATTCACTTATCTCAATTAAGGTTTACTTATATTATTTTCAAGAATAAATTCCTTATTGGGTGGATTTCCATATTCTTGACAGAACTGCACTTGCTGTCAGTAATTGAGAATCTGACATATATTATTGTTAGGCCCAATTAAGTGTCATCAGTAATACACTCATTATAGTGAAAATAGCATTACTACACATGCAAGTTCTATCTACGTTAACATAGCTTCAACAATCAAGGGAGAAAAGCACTTACATCTGTGGAATCCCAGACTCTTCTCCTAATTGTAACTTGAGCAAAGAATTAGCACACTGTAAATAAGCTATAAAAGCTGTCAGTTATGATCTGGGAAGAATATTAGCCATGAAGAGTCATATAGAACTGGGCTAATTTTACTAGCATGAGATCATTTATAAAAAATCTTTGTGCCCTTTTACTAATCATGTTTTAGAAGAGGGCTTTGAGTATTTAGATCTTCTATCTGCTCTTGAAAAGTCTAGTTAATTCAAAGACTCTGGTATATCTTGTCCATCATGCACTATTTGAGGGTAGGAAGGAAGGAGAGGGCATAGCAGATTTTAAATCCATTAAAGTACTGTTTCATTTCACAGAATAGTACTCATTTTGCTGTTACATATAAGGGATTTGGCATCCTAAGGAGGTAAACTTCATTTGTAAGTTTAAATATAGTATGTGTTAAATATCTTTATACAATTTAGAAATATGTACTACTTCTAAATTGAAGGTTTTACTAGTTTCTTTTTTCATTATAAAGATTTTATTTCTGGGAAAGAGCATTTAGAGATCACTGATTAGGCTCTATATAAACAACTTAGAAGTTTTCATGGTTTTAAATACCACAGGAAGATGATAATAATTGATAGAATCATATTTTAGGAATAAAATCAAACACATTCAACCAATCTTGAATGGATTTTTTTTGTTGTCAAAATTGAAAACTGTGTGTTGAACTCTTATGGAATTCTATTCATGACATATTACAAGAGAGTGAGAGCTTTAGACTTGATTGCAGACACGTGGATTGGACAACACAGGGAAGCTTAGGGTGCATCCTATTCGGAGCATACGGTAATTTGTTTCCTTTCTGTCTTAGAACCCCAGTATTGAAGAACATATCACAACAGCACACACTGCCACGTGACAGCAGCTCCAGGAAGTTGTAGATTCGTAGCAACGCACTGTGATAAACCCACAAGGCTCACACTCCTCCTCCACAGATTGGCTCTTAGGGAGAACTTCAGTTTTTTGTTTATTTTACTTTTTCTTTCATCAAAAGGAGAGGAGCAGACATAAAAAGAAAAAAAAATGAAATGGACACAAGAAAGAAAATATCTGCACACAGATGATAAAAACTCTGGAAATGTGTTAGAAATCACAAGTTAATGAGAGGTGAGATGGGAGAGAACTTCTTACACGTCTGACAGCATCATCTCTGTCAGTGGCTGACCTGCAGCCAGTGAGGGGGCAGAAGTCTCTGAAGAGCCCCAAGTCTGGACAGAGTGGGAGCTGGCTGTACTGCCCGGCTTTGGTTTTCCTGCCTGCAATGCCTTTGCTTGAGTCACTATATTAAGCCACATTCCCACACTCTCTTAGAATGGGAGTAAAGACAATACTCCCTACAATTAGCTAGATTTTTCTTTTCATAAAAGGAGTAGGTCCTGGACAAAGTGGGGATGGGAAGGACCAATTGTTTTGGGTGTGAGAATTATTGTTAGCTGAATATAATTCCCTCACCACATATAAACTGACTGTCTGTCTGTTACTTATTTTAGTCTCAAACCAGCTTCTGGGTCACCCAACATATTCCTTTCCTACTTGGTTTTTCTGTGCTCAGGAAATTCAAATAAATTTAATAATCACCCTAAGTAAAATATAATTACTAAAGAACATCTGTTTGGTTAAAAAATATTATATCACATGTTCTAGTGAATGTTAGAATATTTTTATATTGAGATTCCCCTCTCTTTTCACTGGATCAAGAGCCAGCGACATTTGAATAGGTTTCAATACCGTATTCAATCCAAGTGTCCATCAATGGATGGACAGATAAATAAAACTCATAGAGTTGGAAAGTAGAATGGGGTTTTCAGGGACTGGGGGAGATGGGAAATAGGAGTCATTGCTTAATGGGCACAAACTTTCTGTTTTGAAAGATAGAGAAGTTCTGAAGATTGGTTGCCCAACAATATAAATAAATACACTTAACATTACTGAACTGTACACCTAAAAAGGTTAAGAAGGTAAATTTTATGGTATGTGTATTTTACCATAATTGACAATTTTTTAAATACACTTAAAGAGGGGAAGATGATGGAAGGGGAAGGGTAGAGGCTAACTGATCAATTAGAATCTACTGAGAGATTTTAAGTTTCTGCCCAGTTGCTGCCATCAGAACCCTGATCCTCACCCGCAAGGCTGCCCTGTCTCCTGTCTGTGTCCAGCTATCTGCCGACCCTAAGGGAGGGAAAGGTGACCAGTAATGCAGTTACTTTCCATGTTTATCTCAGACATCACTCTCTGTACCCTAATCCTCTCTGCCCTAAAATTGAGGATCACTGATCTTAGGGATGAAAGGAAATAAGAAGTCTCACTTCCTCAGGAAAATGCTGAAGGTCCTTGAGCTAAGTCAAGGATGTGAGGCCCGACCAGTGTGGCTCAGTGGTTGAGCATCAATCCATGCAACAAGAGGTCGCTGGTTCGATTCCCAGTCAGGGCACATGCCCAGGTTGTGGGCCAAATCCCCAGTGGGGAGCATGCAGGAGGCGGCCAATTGATGTTCTCGCTCATCGATGTTTCTAGTTCTCTCTCTATCTCTCTCTCCCCTCCTCTCTCTAGAATCAATAAAGAAAAAATATTAAAAAAAAAAAAAAGGATGTGAGGAAGGACTTCTTCCTGGCAGTCCCTTTGTTCCCTGTCCCTGGATCTCACCTTAGCCTTGCGCTTGCTGTCATCCATGATCATTTTCCAGTCCGAGCCATTGTTGCTGTACCCAATCTTGAACTTCCTCATGGACACCTTGTTCTCCCGGTGCTTTCCCCCCTGAATAATGATGCCTCTCACAATCTTCTCCTCCCCTAGGTCCACTTGGAGCCACTCATTTATGTATGGATGAGGCGCAGGTGGCAGCACCCAGCCGGAGCGACTGGTTACGAGGCGGGTATTTTCAGGCATCCAGTTTCTGTCTCCTTGATTTGAGGCTGTAATCTGGGAGTCAGAGATAAGTCCAGACACCATGCCCAACATTCCAGAGCAAGGATAATCTAGAGGGTGGAATGAAATAGATCATGTAAAATGATTTTCTAGAAGTCTTTATGCTTAGAAAGAATATAACATACTGAATAAAAACATTTTCTGGACCATGCCTATACATGTTTATTTTTTATTTATTTATATTTTTTATCCTCACCCAAGGACACTTTTGCATTTATCTTCAGATAGAGCAGGAGGGAGAGAGGGAGGAAGAGAGAGAGAGAAACATCGATGTGAGAGAGACACATCGACTGGTTGCCACCCACACGACCCCAACTGGGGCCGGGGACAAACTGCAACCGAGGTATGTGCCCTTAGCAGGAACCAAACCCGGGACTCTCTGGTCCTCTGGCCGATGCTCTAACTGCTGAGCCAAACTGGCCAGGGCTACATGTTTAAATCTCTGGATCATTTGACATTAAACTCCCCTCCTTACACCACATTCTGATAAAGAAAATCTTCAGTAAGAACATACATTTCCCTCCTTTTTGAGTTTTTCCAAGATAATTAATAACATCATAGATCATTTTGTATCTTCTACAGCAGCGTGCATAGCTTCTGAGTATAAGAAGAGTATCAATCATTGATTAATTGATTGGTAGCTTAAAAACAGTATGTTCAACACTTCAATTATTCTTTCAAAATTATTCATCTCAAACAAGGACATGCACAGGAACAATAACCTATTTTTCTTTGAAACAATTCAATTCTGTATAATATGGTCAAAAGTTAGCCTAAAAATATAACCATCTTAAGAGGCATGTATCCAATACAATTAAACTATGTCAATGTTATCAGCTGAACCTTAAGAAATAATTACTGAGATACTTTCCAGATCATAAACTGCTACACAGTCCAGATCATGTCACTTCTTTTTCACACATTCTGTGCCTACTCACATAGGAATCATGCATGTACTTTCAGCCCAGCGTGCCAGTTCTCTCACAGCATGTCCTTGCAAGGCCTCATCTCGTTTACCCCTCTAGATAGAAGCAACTGAAATGAAGAACTTCACCAGAAGTGAAGTGAGGGTGGGGGTGGGAAGGCTTTCTCTCATTCTGTTCCTTCCATCTTGCCCTTCCCACTGTCTGAACCACCTAAAATCTTGACCTGTTTTCAAATGTGGTGGCATTTATTCTCATCTCTCCTACTGGGGGTAGCTTCCTTTTCAGGAGGTCTTCTCATATATCAATGGTCACATTCAGTTCCTTGGATGACTGTTGTTTGCCTCCCCATATTGTAAGTTCTCTGAGGGCATGAACCAAGCCATATTTAAAATGTTTTCTATAATTCCTTGTACCCTACTTTAGAAATAGTATTTGCTCAACAAATATTCATTGAATGAATCAACTTATTAAGAAAATAAAAGGCAGCTGCCCATTTCCCAAGCACCTTTTCCTGGATGGGATCTGGCAACTAACAATAAATTCAATGGGGATTAAGAAAAGATTTACGAAAACTATTTTACTGGGGGACTATGAAATTATAATGTTAAAAATAGAAATCACGTTTCTGGTCAGTGTGGTCACACCTGCCTAATTCAAAACCAACTTTTATAAAGAAAATGTTTAGCTGGTAATGAGGACCAGATGTTACCATTTGGAGAAAAACACAATTAACTTGAATATTGTAACTGAGAGCAGAACCTTTACCCGATTAATGTCCTTTCTCTAATGTAGAGCTGGCTAGGACACAGTTTACAACTCACAAACCTAGCAATGCCCAACCCCTATTCTGCTGACGTGTCCATGGAGCACACATTGCCATTTCTTCTGTATGTCTGCCTCATCCAAAAAGAACAATAAAGGGGAACCTTGATTGGCCTTTGACCGAAAACTATGAGATTCTTTCAGCAATGCTTAGGAGAAAAAATATATTAACAATTCAAAGTTTAAATGAGATGCTAGGATTTTACTATGTTTTTCATAGTAGTAGGCTGGCTCAGATGGACTTCAGCCTGGCTACATGTCAAAATCCTTTGGAAATAGTGTTGCCAGATTTAGCAAACATGCAATCAGACAAAAACAACAAAACAAGAAACAGAATGCCAAACTAAATTAGAATTTCAGACAAACAAGGAATGATGTTTTAAATGTATCCTAAATATTGCATGGGGCATACTTATACTAAAAAATTATGTCATTTATCTGCATAAGATTTAATTGGACATTTAATATTTTAGCTGGTAACCCTGTTTGCAAAGCTTGAAACCAATCCTAGATGGAAAGAGATGAGTTCTGTGATGGTGGATTGAGGTGGTTGTTTTCACTAACATTATTTTACAATAAAATCTCTGTACTTTAATGGAAAATATACTGAAGTCAAATACTCAGTTAACCAATTTTCAAAGAATGAGAAGGTAATAACTACAGTTGATGGAAGAAACTGAATAAGCATAATTAAATCTTCCCTTGATGACTCAGAAGGTATCTTTGGATGCTGTGGTGACTGAGATCATCATTCAGAAATTTTGGTTAATATAGGAACACACTAATGTGTGCAAACACTCCAGTTAATACACATCTGTTTAATAAATACAAGTCAATAGAGTGTGTAGTGTGTTTTCATACATTAAGGAGTAACCCTCCAAGATTAATTTTATCAATTTCCATCTTTGCCAAAATGATGAAGCCTGCTTTGTCAATCACCCATAAAGTACAATGGTTGGCTACAATTTTGTTTATATCTCTATATGGTGACACACTATTGTCTACTCTGGATTTTCCAGGATTACAAATTTCAGAAAAGTATTTCTGAATACAAAAATTAGGTTAAAGCTTGGGGCTCTGGAGACTTTGGAATTCAGGTGATTCATTCACGTGGTAACTTTTAATTCACTAGTTTTTAAAAGTCCAGATTGTGTTAGGACCTGCCTTTTCAAGAGCAGAGGATCAAATTTTGAGATCCATCACCTGATCCTGAGAAAGGCGTGGATAAAACTTCAATTCATTAATTCAATCATTCATTCAACAATCAGCACATGGAACACTTATTATGTTCCAGGAATATAAGACACAACAGAAAATCAGTCCAGCAGGGACCCTTCTTCTCTCACCAGTCTCCACTATAAGGGGAACATGACCTCAAAAAGAAAATGCTTCTGGTACCAAGAAGAAAACACTGATATTGTCTCACTAGAATTTCTTTTTGCTGGGGTTTATTGTAGGTTCTATTCATTGCGTTCCATGCACTGTCTAGTTTACTGGGTACCATTTAGTAAGCACTTACTCTAAACCAGGTATATTATACATATTCTTTAATTGAATCCTTATTATAGCTGATTTAAGGTTAATCTTACTGACCAGGAAATGAAGGTCAGGGGGACCAGATGTCTTGCTTATGGTCACACAATGAAGGTCAGGGGGACCAAATGTCTTGCTTATGGTCACACATTCATTAAGTGGATAGTTCAGAGGCAAGCCTTCTGTCCATGTAATCATCATTGTGGCATGCTAGCCTCTCTACAAACCTACCTAGATCAATTGTTTGGAGATTGTAGCTATCTTATTAGAGATAAAATAATCTAAAATAAAATATGGATCATGAATAACAGACTAGCCCTATGAGCCTAAAAGCTTTCTCTTATTTGAAAAAAGAAAAACAGGCTACTTACAATAGTTGTAAAATAGAATGCATGTAAAAATATGAGAATATGCTATTTTAGACATTTATGTATAAATAACTAGGTCATTTAATCATTTTAAAAATACAATACGTTATCTGTCTCTTTACATGTGAAGGCTCATATTCTTATAATGAAGTCTCAGGAAAATCCTTCTGAAAATGAAAATAGAGCATTCAGGTTTAAATAAGTATTTTATTTAACTAGAAGAAAAGCCTGGAAATTCAGAGTTCAGACTAACATGTTTGGAGTCTTTATAAAGTTTACCTCTTTTTTTGTACAGTGACATGGGATTAGGTTGGAGTAATAAGCCAGAAATTTCCACTTTGACTTCAAATGGCCTTGTTTCTACAAATTTATGGGTACCTCTTAAATTTGTAATGCTCTGAAAATGACCTAGAACTTTCTCTTATGTAACTTCTGATAAAAAATAAAGCCAAGGTTATATCTTACTTTTCAATGTCCTTTCCTCCTCCAAACCCCTCCCACCCAATTCCTACCTCCAAGGCCTTGAACTTTCTAAGTCTTAGGTCCTAAAGCAATTAACATGTGTGTCTCTAGGGTGGAAATAAATAAAAGTTTGGTAAGAAATCAGATGTCAGTTTTCACTTCCTAAAATGGACTCTACTGTAAACTGTGTTTTGTTGTTTTTTTTCCTACTTCGTTCTTTCCAAATTGGTTATAACTTTATGGAAAATTGCCCAGGTGACCTTTTTTTCCCTTCAAATATCAGTATTTTTCTTACTTAAAAATAATTATACTAAAGAGGGTAAAAATAAAAACAATAGAGTTGGCCTTCATGGAATGAGAAATTAAATACCATAAATGTGTATACTAATATAATATTAAAAGATAGTTCAGACTTTTAAAAGTTGTTTACTTTTAATTACTTTTGGTGAACCAGTTACTGATTCTGTTTTGAATTTTTAAATTTACTCTAAAGGTTACATTGTACTGCTTTTTTTTTTTTTTTTAATCCTCACTCAAGGATACTTTTTCATTTATCTTCAGATAGAGTTGGAGGGAGAGAGGGAGAGAGAGAGAGAAAAAAAAAAAAAAAAACATCAACGTGAGAGAGACACATCGGCTGGCTGCCTCCTGCAGGACCCTGACCAGGGCCAGGGACGAACCACAACTGAGGTAAGTGCCCTTGACTGGAATCAAACCCACGACTCTTTGGTCCGCGGGCCGACACTACAACCACTGAGCCAAACCGACCAGGGCTGTGCTGGTTTTTTAATAATTGCATTGTATTTATTTAAATGAAATGGAATTCTAATGTGACTGCTATTTCCTTCAGAATGCAGAATGGACAAGTAACAGCAGTACTGATTGCCATAGACATATAGTGAGAATAACAGGCAGGCCCATTCTTTCCCTTCTGGCTCTCTCCTGACCTGGCCAGCTTTTTTTTAGCTACTTAGTCTCTTAGTACTATACCTTCTTCCTCTCTCAAATGGGTATAACCCACCTACTTGTAGCAAATTTAACAGACTTTAAAGTCTTATTAATGCCAGAAGAAACAAACTTATAAGTAGAAATATTGCCAAATTGATTTCTAATATTAGTATATTAATTCAATAAAAGAAGGATAGATATTGAGACAACAGCTATGAGAAAGTTGTCAGGGCAGTTAGTGAGTAAAAGGAGAAACTCTTACAATTTAAACTCCCTAACCGTAGTTCATGAGGCCACCTCTAGACTTCAAAATTAAAAAGATAAAGCAGATGGAGAACATTCCATACAATGGTTATTTACTATAAATCTACTAGGTAACTGTCAATGTGCCCAGCACCCAGGAGACAGGGATAAAAGGCATGACATCTGCCTTCACGGAGCTTATGGTCTAATGGAAAGGCACCAGTTCACAGATACCTACCACATACCAGCCTGTGCTAAGTGCTTTGTATCCACAAGCTAATCTATTATCATAACGTCCCTGCATGGCGTACACAATTATGACTGTTTTCCAGGTGAGATAACTAAGGATTTGAAAAGTAGTAAATTGCCCAAAGAAATGAGCTAGTGAGTACAAGCAGACTTTAAACTCAGATTTGTTTAAATCCAAATCATATGTCCTTAACTACCAAGTGAAAATGACCACATATATACAAAATGACTCTCCCTGTATTTAAAAGTTTATATAAATCAAAACCAGGCAATCTTCAAGCTAAAACTTACCTGTTATCTTGCAGCCATATACTTCAAACCTCAGAGATATTCCATTTTCCCAGCTCAGAGGTTTGATTCGAACATATCGAGTTATCAGTGGTTTGGGGAAAACTCCAAACACAACATCTGTGGGGTTGGTGTTTCCCTGAAAGATCTATATGGAAAAAGAAAGGGCCCTTTATTAATACACTTTTGAGATTGAAAAGAAGTCCAAAAATATGTTTTCATAAATGCTTGTAAAAATTATTTATAAGTTCAGCATTGTCTATCCAGGTTGAGGTGGCATTATAACTTATTGTATTATTTTTTCAAATGGTGGCAATCAGGAAAAATCGTATCTAATATAGAATGTTGTCCTAACCATCCATTCAATTTTCAGAGCGGCTAGAGCTTCCGAAAGCACTGTTACAAGGACAACATTTGTTAAAGAATACACATGATTATATTACAAAGCAGGCAAGTGTTAACTTTATCATACGGACCTACAAAATACTGTGGATATTTGATGGGAACTCTCACTATTTTACTTTCCCAGGAACACCCAAAAGGTCTGCTTTAAAAAAAAAAAAATGCAGTGTAGGGTCTGGCTTTTTGAAAATTCTAGGTTATGTTCTCAGCTATAGCACAAAGTCGAATGGCTTTCTCCCTTTCAACTCTATTTCTTGATGAAAGATCTTTTCCCTCGCATTCATTAATGACCTTAATCTCTTGATTATTGGCAAAATTATGTTTTAGTGGTCAAAATCAAAACTGAGTTATAAATAATATATAATTAGAAATCAGTTTTTCCAGGACTTCTGCTTCTAGTTTTAAAAAGAGTCATTTCATTCTAAGAGGGTTAAGGCATGTAACTGCAGGTGTAATGAGGGTTAGTCACAACCTGTTTCCCACAAAAGCTTGTCAGGGCCGGGCCGCGGCCTGGTGCCACAGCCACGTTCTCAGCTCGATGTCCGAGCAGTGGACTGTTTGCCATCATGGAACATTCTGGCAGCAGACCTGCCTCAGGTGAAACTGAAAGCTTCTACTTTCCTGGATTTTACTTCAGCCCTGGATTGGGGATGACCCGTATAAAAGTAACACGTCTCAGTGACATGCCGTGGGTGATGAGCACTCTGGTTCTCACACAGCCAGGCCAGACTCCTCTTCTCGGGCTGTGTAACCAGAGTCTACTGGGCTCATCGGAGGCATGGGATTCCTCTCCACCTTCCCTGGTAAGTTTGAAGAAGAGAACCACAGTTTCCCAAGGTTTGCTCTTCCCCTGGGAGAAAGGGCTTGTACAAGTCAAGATAGTGTTTTTACTCCATTTAGCTTAAGTGGCCTTCTCAGTTGAATGGGGGTCATATGCTTTACAAAGTCGGCTGTTAGCCTGATCCCTCTCCAGAGACAATTTAATATCATAACTTATCCTAGCCTGTGATGGACTTCAGATGCCTGTCGTACTTCAGCTTCTCTCTCTGGGAAACGGTCTATGTGAGAGCATTTTTGTGTAACAAAGAATAATGGGTTAATGGCAGAAAGAGCAGAGAACCCAACTATGGTGCTTAAAGGGTCAACAAGTCCACTTCAGGGAGAGCCCAGCAGTCTGCTAAGAGCACTGTGTACACCAACATTCGGCTCACACTGAGGGAATTTTATTTTGTTGAAAACTATTTAAGGACATGCATTCCATTTAACATGAAGAGGACTGCTGGGGTTGTGACTGGTCCCAGACCATTTTTGCTGAGGTGCAGCAACCCTCCCGGAGGAAAGGAGGAAAGAGGTTAGAGGACAGTGGCTGAAAGATCCCAACATACGGAGAAAGGCAGGCGGCCAACAATAACTACACTCCAGGTGGATGCTTGGATTTCATTAGGTTCAATAAAAGTGACTAGATAGACGTCAGGTCTTTATCTTTGCTGAATCTTTACTCTTTCTGCCTCCCACCCTGAAAGCTCTTGTGTGGGCCAGACTGTTCTTGACAGTGGACACCTAGAGAGAGCTGTGTGCATTGCTAGACACTCCCTGAGAGTCCGTGTGTGCTTCCCGACAGCCCTTCTGAGCCATGTGAGCACCCGATGGACAGTGGCTGTGGAGAGGGTCTTGAAGAAGTAGCAGTCATTTTTTTAAAGAAATGGCCTGAAGGTCTGGGGTTAGTTCTCCCCATTCTCTCTGGTTTCTCTTGTCCTTGGCACTAGCATGCATCTCCCCCATTTTTTTTTTTTTTGTTTCAAATTAAAGCATGTCTTTTAAAAACTACTCCAAAAGAAGAATAAGCCATAAGTCATGAAACTCAGGGTCAAATTTACTTGCTTAACCACCACAAATGTTGACTATGAGGGTTTTTTTCCCCAGATGGAGGATTGGTTCCATCTCCTCACAGGCTAGACAGTGGCCTTGAACTTGCCTGTCCACAGAACATCCCTCCCACAGAGCAGATGCACACCTATACCCACATCGATCTTGCCTCCCCTAAATAAGAGTGAGGGATTTGCACCTGATCAAAGGGAATTAATAGTTCTCTCACTTCATACCGAGGAGGCTTTTCTCAGCTCCAGAGCCAGGAGGACGTCAAGGCCATGAATGCTCCAGAGAGACAAGGACATGTTAACTGACCTCTTCTGAAACCCAGGATTTCAAGTTACTATACCTGGATCTTTGCTGTTATCCTCAGCAATTCTCTACATGTTACTCGGCCTCTGGGTCAAGCTATTAATTTGGGGGAAACAGTGAGTATGAGTTCTCAGAAATCTTTTGATTACTAAATAAGAGCAAACATAACTTCAAATAAACAGGCAGGCTGAGGAAGAATAGCACAGTTCCAGATGATTTAGGGCAGAGCTCCCAGGGACAGGGCATGGCATGTGCCTCCTCGGTTCAAGCAGTGAGGAGGCATGTATGTGGTCTAAGGGAACATGATGGACTAGCTTACTTCTGTTTACAGTGCATTCTCACAGAAGCAGCCAAACATACTTGAAATTAGTTTGTGAGCCACAGAGGGTAGATGAAATGGACTTTTCTAAAACCAGCCTGTTACAGAGAGGAAGAAAGAAGGAATCCATGAAAGAGAATGGAGAAACACAGGGAAAAAACAAAACAACTCCTAAGATTCTAAGAGGACAGTATGCATCCTATTCATAGTCCTTGTCCCCATGAGATGTATAAAGTGATTCTTGAGTCTGACACTTAATTTGGCTGTTATTGACTTTTCCTGGACACATCAGTATCCAAGATCTAGGAACATGAGACCCCTTGGTTAGCTTTAAACCTCTAATTGCACTTTTCATTTTAAATCAATTCAAAAATGAAGCAGGCCAGACAGAACGCTTCCAAACAAACAAGTAAAATTGATCATCCATTTCAAAGACTGAATTGGTAGGAGTGGCAGTCAAACTTACAACAGGCTTGTTTCCTTCTTTTATGGAGATCCAGTCTTCCCCATTGGAGCTAATGTCTATCTTGTAAGTATTGATGTAGTATTTCTTCTTGGTTTCCTTTGAAATGGCTCCCTGTGTCCCAACAGCAGTGACAAAACGCAGAAGACCCAGGTCCACCTGTAAGACAATACACATGTGGTCAGCTGCCCATCCCTGCACTGACATCACCTGGAGCATCTTCCCCTGTGGGCTCCATGGTGTAGTTCCCGCCCACCTGGGATCAGTAGACCATAATTCCATCTGGCAGCAACAACCCCTAACTCCCCACCCCATTCCCCTAACAAAAGGCACAGATAGAGAAGACAGCAATTGCCCTAGGTTGGCAATTGCCAGGAAAAGACCTTTCTCGTTGCTGCAACCATGATTGCTTAATTCTTGATGCAAAAGAGAAAACTGGGTTTAATATCATGTTGCTGTATTTTCTGAGATTAAAAATCCTTTCCAAACAGCACATCAATATATGCCTTTTACAAATAGTAAATCAAGATAAATACCTATACTGGATACTGGAGAGGCTTGGACTAGAACTCAAATCTAACATGGTCCTATTTCCCATCACTGTTTAGCATTCTACCTCCTTCCAAATAGAATATAGACCAAAACAATACTGACTGTGAAAGCATTGTGAGTATTGTGGTTTGGGAAATAGGCCCTGGATTTGTAATCTGGAATGGAGTAGAGAGGAGGAGTGCAAAGTGAGGATTTTTGTTTCATTAATTAGAAGTTCAGATAAACAACAAAAATTTTTAGTATAAATATGTCCCATGCAATGTTTGGGACATACTACAACTGAGTCATGGCTTACTTGAAATACAAATTTAACTGGGTGTTTTGTATGTTATCTGGCAACCCTAAATCTAACTCAATTCCAGACAAATAATCAGATGATTTTAAATTGCTGCAAAAACTCTCTGATTTCCTAATGTTGCAATCTGAGAGTTAATGGGTACTCTGGACGTGGCTGCACTGAACAGTTTCAACTGTTTTCGAATGCTCTCAGAACATGTAGTGTTTTACTCACTATCCATTGAGTCATGCCCAATGCCACATCCACTTTCAAGCTAAAGGGCCCTTAAAATCTTGATGTCCAAGGGAGCATGAAGCAGAACTATTTAAATAAATTCTTCCTGTCAAACTTACAAATGGCTCTTCAGTTTGGAAATGATTAAATTCCCAAGAGTGCATATTCAGTTTAGGCTGATTTGAAATAACTCTAGAACTTTATTCCCTGGCTATCTTATTCCTCTTTTCAAATTTTGTTTTTAGGGTAAAATTTAGTTACCAGGTAGGAAAGAAGTTAACTGATGGTTAATTAGAAGAATCCTAGGCACCAGTAACAGCTGACTTAAAGGAAGAAGCAATTGATTGGAATTTAGGTACTCAACACAGGAAGCATCCAAGGTCTCAGATAGAAAGGCCCCAAAAGCATATGCATGAATCTCTTATAAAAAAGAGAATATGTTTTTTTCTTTTTTTAATGACAATGAAATGCATTAGCAACCTCCTCTTGTAATTGCATAGAGTTTCCTGCTGTGCTATAAAACTCTGCAAATTCTCTTACTTACCACACTGGGATACTTGACTTTCATTTAATTTTTCTTCCTAACATTACTGCCACTGAGTTTAGTATGGACGAATGACAATCTCACAAAATGATTAGAGCTGGGAATCATTGCAATTAGAATTGGAAGGTACTCAGAACTCTACCAAGACACAGCCTCCCCAGCACTATGAGAACTCTCACTGGCAATGCTGGAGAAGTTCTTTTAAGTATTTTGTCCCTCTGTATCTGTGGGGAATGCCCTATCAGAGACCTTCCCGTACCTGATGTTTGGAAGGAGATACATAGCCTTTCAACTCAGAAGCACCACTGCTCACACTGCTGGTGTCTGTGTCAAGAGACTCAGAAGTACGTCATGCCTGTGTGTATACCTTTCTCATGGGTGAAGCACACTCAGCGGATAATGACATTGTCCTTGATCTATCTTTTTTGTCTTACCTGCAGCGTCTAGCTTCCAGACCCATTAAAGTATTTGTTATTCCTAACACAAAAGAAGCCTTTTCTGCCTGCATGCCTTGATGTGTAAAGTTCTCTTGACTTAACCATATCCTCTTTTTTTAAACTATGAGTGACTTTTTTTTCTTTCTAGTCTGGTAGGCAGAGTAAGTCACTTGTCACTCTAGGATATTAAGTGTGGATCTCATGTCTCCACTACTAAATCTATCCTGTTGTGTTTTTGTTCTACCTTCATCCAGACTTTTATGATTTCTTTTAGGAAGTATCTGCGTTTCTATATATAAAAGTAATAGATGCCTATTGAAAATTCATAAGATGCAGAAAAGGTTAGAGAAAAAAAATAAAATCCCCATAAGACCACCATTCGGAAATAACCACTGATAATAGCCTTCCATTTCTTATGCTAAATGTATGTGAGTATTGTGTATATGTTTTGTTATTATAAAAATGTGGTCATATTACCTCCATGTTTGATAAGCTTCCTTTGTTTAATTCTTTGGGTATATTTGCAAGACAAGATATTTTTCTACATAATCTTTATGGTATTTCATGGTAAGGTTGTAGCATAATCTATTTAATCAGCATGCTACCTGTGAACACTGTTACTCAACTTGATTGGCATTCACTCGGTGGACACAATACTGCTCATCTGCTAAGTTCTGCATTAAGTGGTGAGTATATCAAGAGCAGTAAGAGTGTGGGAAGTACAGACACATGATTACAGAATGGGGCAATGTGCATAAAGTGTGATGCAGCACAGAGGAAGGAATAAGCCTTTTGCCAGAGAATTAGAGCTAGGGGAGCTAGAGACATTTCACAGCTGACTTTGATGTCTATTATACAGAGGATACACAGGAGAAGCTTGCAAGTGGGCACAAAGTAAAAGAGTGTTCCAGGGAGAAGGAGGAGCAGGAAGTGCAGAGACAAGGAGAAGGAAATGAGTGAATTAAATGACAGACACTAAACAACCTACCTTATTTCCCTCACCTCTATAGACATTTGTCAAGAAATGTATTGATCTCTGAAGATTATTGCTCTGTAGTCATTTAAAAGCCAAAATAATCAGTTGTCATGAAAATCATTCACTATCAGCCATGATCATCCTCTTGGTGGTTTACCTTTCTGAATTATGATGAACTCTCAGCAACCTCAAATTCTAATAGACAAGATTGATCACTCAAGAAAGGTAGCTGGAAGGACAAAGATACAACCCAAAGCAGTCCTAAATAATGCCACCCCTCTGGATTCTTGGGTTCATTGTCCTAAATATACTCTTTTCTTTCCATAAAAATTCAGACACACAATAACCATAATTAAATAACCTGCTTTCCTTAAAGCCAATTAGCTATGGTCCAATCACTATTTTCTTATTTTGAAAGAATATCATTATTTCACAGCTGTTTATTTTTAATTAAAAGATGGATATGATTTCACATCTGAGTTTACTGTACTTCTATTTAACACTGAGGGTGATGGTGAGGGTATGTGATGATGGGAGGGGGGCATGCACAGAGCTGAACATCAAATGCATTCATTGAAATTGTTGAATATGTCACTCCCTGTCTGTGACATAAGCATCTGGTACGTATCTGATGGTATATAAATTATTTTACAGAAATTCATCAAAATCCTTTTGAGTTCTAGTGGCCATACTTTGAGTTAGCTTATGTAGCACCATAAGCAGAAGTGACCCAATATGACATCCTGTTTCCAATATAAATATAAATATAAAATTTCAATACTGCTGATAGAATGTCTACCCACATCTTACTTCCACTGTGCTCCATGCACAAAGAGGAGACATTGCTAGACAATAGACACAGAAGGGAAAGGTCCAACTTTTATTTGGGTGGGGGAGAGGTGCACTAATAGAAGAAATAAACAGCTGTCCACATCCACCTCTGGGGGGCAGGAGATGGTGTCCCAGCAACTCTTGGGGAGAGGCGCCAAAGATGTGGGTTCTAACCATGACTCTGTTTCACTCTTTGTTGAAAGATGTCTACAGGTATAATCCACATGTGCTTTATGGCCATGGCATTGTCTTAGTAATGACAGGAAACACATTCCCCAGATAAAGAGAAGCCAGGAGAGGCACACATTTTACTGGGAACCACTTGAGGACAAAGAACTCGTTTGAGCATTGTGCAGTAAATCACGTAGTAAACCTTTGCAAACTGTTGGTTAAACACCAGCATGCAGCCTCTGAGCCATGAAATGAATATCGTTACTTCCTATAATAATACATAACCAGCTATTGGTAATGTCATAAGGTAGAAAACCTCATTTCTAAAATGAAAATCTGTCTTGCTCAATAAAATACTGCCCATTGAGCTAGATTGGCAAGGGAGCATTTAACAACTTTTAACATTCCCAAGGCAGGTCAATGCAAAAGCCTGAAAAAATAAAGAACAAAGAATTGAAGTCTGATTAAAAACAGGAAAAACATTTTTCGGTAGGGGGGTGTGTGTCAGATTTTTTTTAGAGCATCTCTCGTGACTCAAAGAGCTGTTTAGTTCATCGCTAGACTCTACAAGCTAAAGAAAATATTTTTGAGCAATTGTCTCATTTCCTTAGATAACACACGTGTAGAGCCTGAGCATTTAAACATAAATGCTGTTCTAGGATTTATGGGCTTAATTCACAGAACCTGACCATTATGTTACTTAGATCTTGAACTTCTTGTTCAATTTTATTTTTCATCTACAGTTTACCTTCAATATTATGTTATATTGGTTTCCATCTTGAACTTTTTATAGTTACCAATCAAAATATACCCACTTTATACTCAGTAACATAATTCTCTATCTTTTTATGTATTTTTTCCACTATTACTGTATTATATAGAAAAATATTGATGGCTAAAACTACTTTTATTAATAGAAAATTCATGGAATAACACCTCATGTAGGGCATTTTATTAAGGGCTAAATTTACATACACTTTCTCTTTAAATTCTCACAACAATCATACAAGGAAGGTTTTATGGACAAGCAACTGAAGAAGAAAGTGATGTGTGTACCTCGCTCAGTCACACAGCTTATCAGGACTTACTCCAGATCAGATTTGTGGCCTATGCGTGAGTCTCTAAAACCCATGCTATTCCCCAATCCATATTGTAAACATCATAATTATAGAAAAATAATTTAGAATTTCTTAGTAATCAATAATTAAATCTTATAGTTATCCTCTTAGGAAACTAAATATTTTGCATAATTATAGAGAATATGAAACCATTTATGATTACTTTGGCTATTTTTTAAATTTGTTTTTTAGAGAGAGAGGGAGAGATAGAAACATCGATGTGAAAGAGAAACATCAATGAGCTGCCTCCTGCATGCCCCCAACTGGGAATTGAGCCTGTAACCCAGACATGTGCCCTGACTGGGAATTGAACTGGGACCTCTCAGTCCATGGGACGATGCTCAATCCAATGAGCAACACCGGCTGGGCTGACTACTTGTTTTAAATTTACACTGGCTGCTGAAAATAAAAAATTGCAAATGATCTAGTTATGCTGTAGAAAAACAAGATAGTAGTAATGAAGCATTTTTAGCAAAAGATAGTAAGGAAACATTTACAATGCTAATAAATAATTAAAATATTCAAGTACAAGAAACGTGCAATGCAGAAAGAACTTCATTTATTTTCTCATAATTGCCTGATTTAATATATTTTTCCATAGTTCATTTAAAGAAAAGCATTCTCCTGGGTGGAAACAAACTCCTGGTTGCAACAAAACCTATGCTGAGAGTAAAACAATCCCAAGTGAATGAACAGATGAGTTTTTCCATCAGAAGACGTGAGCCAATGAGCTAGAACAACATTAGATGAGGCTGTAACAAATGCAGTGGAAATGCTGGCTCCCCTGACTGCCACTGTACTTACAGCAAAAGAACCACAAGGAAAAAGGTAAAAAAAATGAAGTCCCCAAACAAGAGTTGACCTTTGTCTTTTGGGTTGATAAAGAGAGATAATGTTTGTGTGGGCTTCACTGTGTCTGAATGCATGGCACATTCTCTCACTTTCATCTTAATTTTTTTGCATATCAGAAGCAACTAATTAAAAAAATGTTTAATTCTGATCTGTTCTTTGAACTGAAGTTCCATCTGGTTCTGTTTGAATAGCAAAATCTGCTGTAGTTGTTAAAATTGGCAAGCAGCATTGGCAGAAAGAAACAAAAGGGACTCCTATGTAGCAGGTTAATACTACAGCATTTCAACGAGAGACATTTCCAGAACCCAAGCTACTCAAATCACTCCAATATGGAAACCATAAAGATCAAATGTGAAGGAGACACTGCTCTAGGGTGGAGACACCACCTCTGGTCTCCATTTGCTCTGTGCGACAGAGAATTAGGCTTGAGAACGGTGCTCGGGGCTGTAACACCCCCTGAAAGTGTTCAGCTTAATTTATTAAACATATTTAAGACAAATATGAGCAGAGTGTCTTCACATATTCTATGCAAAACCCAAGGGTTTTTTTTTTCCTTCCATATTTTCTAGATCAGATATAATGGTGTTCATAAAAAATAGATAAATATTCCATTTCAATTCCTCTCTTATAAGAAACTTCTAAAATCTGGACATTGGGACACACTAGATTCTGATGACAGACAAAAGGGGAGAAAATGAAATCATATTGAGATTCTATAGACTCTAGGATACAGGTAATCAGTATTTAAGGCAATTTAAACTACTATGTAGAGTTAAAGGGAAAGGCTGATTAAATCCCTGTGCTTTAGAAGAGATTGTTTTACATTTTTTTAGGACATACGGCAAACTGTGAACTCATTTCTTCTTTAAAATGAAGTGTTTTGCTTTAATACCATATTTACGTGCAGATGAGTGCCTCAGAAACCTTTAATAGCTCGGTCAAGAAGACGACATTTAAATTGCCCCCTCTTCCAACTAGAGTACTCAGGAGCTATTGCTGGGCAGTAAAAGACTCAGGGACTTAATACTTTTGATTAACATTCTTTGAATTCTTATTTCTAAGTTGCATTAAATTTAAAAGCTAAGCCTAATCCTTTGATCTGGAGAGAGAACAAGTACTCAGAACAGATCAAATGTAATCCCTAGAAACTTGGTTAAGAATTTAACTTAAAACTCTGTAGTAAATATTGCTTAATTGGAACTTCTTAAGAGAGAAAAATAAGTACGCTACAGTTTTTTAAAAAAATTGTAACAGCCTCAATATAATAGATCTCCCCATCAAATGCCTCATAGGAGAGTCTTAGCATGTGCTCTTGTGAGATGGGTTTTCTCAGCAAAGACTTAGTGAGCTTCTCCTACATGGAGGGCACAGGCTGTCCTACCATAACTCTTAGTTCCATCCATTACTCGTTTATGTGCAATACCCATGAAAACTAGAAAAGTATCTCCTAGTCAAGGACCTAAAGCCTAGGAATTCCATGGGTATGTAGGCATGTGCAAGCTGACCAGTCAAGTGATAGTGTCCTAGTTGACTGTAGGGATGTGATTCCAGACATCCTGTAAAAGCATTGTATATACAGATCTCTGGCTCCTGACTTTTGGCTCTGCCAAAATAAGGAGGGTCCAGTAATAGAAGAAAGGATAAAGGATGGCCTGGATTACAACTTCTTTAAACTTAATAGCAGAATGTATTATCTCTGCATATAATTTCAGTAGGACAGTATTATGTAGATAACGCATTAATTGTTGTTATTAAAAACATTTTAGGGCAAATAGTAAACTAATACACTGAGTCAGGGTGCATTCTCACACAGATATGCCTTAAAGTCCAAATGTTGCTTCACAAATTGTAGATGCTTAAACTGAGAGTGTGAAATTAAAGTAAACTGGAGGATGATAAGTGTTTAGATAAAAACACTGAATCCAATAAATTCAACACACATTTATTGTATGCCAGCCTCTGGAAGCAAGTAGGTCTATGTGGAAATAATGATAACATAAGACTGAAAGTAAAAAACGCCACCATGCTGATAGACGAGGCATTTCGGGATTCAGAAGAAGGAACAATTACTTGTGGAAGGGAAAGAAAAGGCTTTACAGAAAAGAGGTCATTTGAATCATTCAAATTGGACTCCATAGGACAAGATAAGACTGGGGAAGGGACCAAGGTTGATGAGCTAAAGGCAGAAGGAACAGGAACAAAACTCACTTAAATGCCTACATTTCAAAATAACTGATATGATAAATACTTCTCTTCTATCTAATATCTCCTGGTAAAAGTCCTTTAGAGAGCAAGGATACGTGTCCTCTGCACCCCCACTCCCAACACACATCATCCTGTGTGGATCTTCATGTAGTCCACAAGTCCAGGAAGAGCTTGGTTAGTGACAGAGAGACAATGACATCTTACTGCCATTAAACTTGAAGCTCATGACTATGCAACTCACTGCAGAGGTATACTTTCTGCCTCTGGAATCAAGCTTTCCTGGGTCTGAGACCAAACCTCAATCTGCACGAGTCAAAGACTCCTCTCTTGAGCCTGATATCACACTCTGCAGTCCCATCCCATGTTTATATCTACATTTAAAATAAAACATTTCAATGAAATGGCATAAAAACTGAGTGATGTTTTATTTAGGGATTCACACTACTATTGAAATCATACCATTTGCTCCTTAAACATTTAACGAGAGGGCAAAGCGTTTAATGAGCAATGTTGGGTATTTTGTTTCTAATATCTACTGCACTGTGAAGGGAAGTTGGTTAATTTATAACACAAAAAAGTGCTAGATACTTGATGAAAGAAAGGGAAGGTTACCAGATCCCTGCCCTCAAGTCAGTGAGAGAATGAGTCAAGTCAGCAATAAATCTCAATACAGACTGCATACAAATGCTCTATGAATTCTAATGAATTCTAGGACTACAGGGAAAAATTTGGGGTGATGCTGGCAGCATGTGGTGGCAAAAAAGCGCAGGCCCCAGGACTACCTCTGAGGCTTTGACGTTAAAGAGTGACCTGGACAATGTTAAGCAAGTTTATTAGCCATTCCAAGCCTTTGTCTCTTCTGCTCTCCAACAAAATACCAAAGCTTAGAGCCCATTTTTTACTTCTCATGGTTATTATGATGATCATAATGAGGCATTTGTCCACACGTTCACAATGAGAATGTGACCCTAATTCTTTTTCCCTTAGTCATTTCTGGTAATTGGAGTGTGTGTGTGTGTGTGTGTGGGGGGGGGTAGTTCTGCCTATAGTTCCTAGATTATAATTCCTTTGAAAGAGTCTTTAGCTTTAAATTCACCTAGACCCACATACTAGCCCATAATTCTTAGCAGATGCTCTATGTTTGTTGAATTTAAATTTAATGCGGGGTCAGTCCAGCATTGCTGGCAAGATCTGAAACTTCTTTTTCACAAACAAAAGCCAAATATCCATCATTAAAGTTGATGTTAAGGTGTTTGGGCAAATAACATACTCTAACACTAGAAATGTAATTATTCTTATCTTGGTGTTTATAGCTGCAAATATTATAACTACTCATAAATTTTCTAGTTCTTTGAAAAGTTTACTGCTCAGAGCTCGAGTCAGTTAAATGATGAGCTTCATTGGCTAAGTCTATGCCATGTGAAACATTCTTTTTTATTTATTTCTCAAGTGACCTCTTATTAACTTAGTAAGTATCCCTCCTCCTAGAAGTTACCCCAAAGGGTAACAGGGCTTAAATCACTTTTTCACCATATACGTCATGCTTTCAAATACCTCACCCAAACCTCTTCTCAATTATTTTATTTTAGATCTAAATTATTTGCAAGTGTGATGTCCGTCCTCAGGATGTTTATGTATGGCTGTTTACATATCTGGTATCTTAGACTGTTCCCATACCCTTCCTGTACTTCTGAAAAAGTTGCAACATCAAAATTTTACTGTGTAACTATAGATTTCCACGGTTTTACTTAATTCACATGTGATCTCTACTAGATGGTGGAATGATAGCTTTGTGTGGCTAGGAAATGAATGCAGATTATAGTCCCTGTGCAATCTTTGTGCTTCTTTGTCTCCTGGTCTCTGAGAAGCAGCCTCACAAGAAGCCCTGGAGCTAGCCCTGCACTGAGGGACAGTGACCTCAACTGTGGACACACATCTTTCCAGTGTGTCAGCAGTTACAGAGATTTTCAAGCCTAAAAAACCAAAAACGTAGTATAAAGCATTTCAGGTAAGATACATTTCTGTTGCAAAAGCTGTGGTTCTATGCTACCCATAAAGTGTTGTCTGTATTATAGGGGAGATTCCTAAATGACTCAAGATAAACACACATTTGTACCCAAACAGCATTTGTCTATTCTAGCACAAAGAAAATGACTTGTTCATTATTAGCTTTGCAGTAAGTCATGGCTTTAATTTGTCCTTCTTCTCCTAAAAGCTTGGTTTCAAAAACAAACACAAGGATGAATTTCTGGAAACTGACGACTTGCAGATGGGGTGATGGTCTAAATCAGTCTCTTGGACTATAAACTCTGACAGCATCCTTTCTCACTGATTTTCCATGTATTTCTCAGTGATCTAGGTGGGCCTCTCATGTTAGTAAGAGTTTCATGTGCTAATGGAGAATCTGGAAGTGCAGGTGGCCAAGAAAACTCCTCTACTTGACGTAAAAAATCCTGCAAGGAGCTGATGGAATTACTGAGATTAAAGTCAGCCACTCACCTGACGTTATAAAGAATGCTGCCCTGGAGACAGAAAGAAGAGAAAGAACAGGCTGCCTTGGTACAGCTGCTCATCAGATATTGTATATAAACGGTCTCTGAAGGGGTGCCAATCATTGCTGAGAAGAGATGAAATGAACTTCGAGATTTATCTTTGGTCAACTGAGTTTTTCCCTGTTGGAAGCTAACCCATTCAGCCAGAAAGTGTATACTGATTCTTTTTTAAGGATCACTTATAAAGGAGGTAGGGAAAGCCTTGAAATAAAGCATTTGCAAAGAATTACTCTCTAAGAGAATCATCAATAATTTTAATTCACAATTGATACTCTATAGTTTTGGACTGAGTAAAGGCCAGCCTGTGGCAGGAGGAAAGCTAGAAAGTTGGAAACTCCATGGATGGAGGTGAAAAATGAAAACCAGGAAGGGAAAAACGATACAATGATCAGTGACTTCCATGCCCTTCCTAGAAGAAAGGGACAAGGGAGGTGCTCTTAAGACATGCTGTTTGCCATCCAAACGCAGCCAGCCGACAGAACCGCATGTTCTTTTGGTGTCCTGAAAAAAATCTAGCTATATTAATTTCATGCATTTCAGCCTGAGTTGCAAAATGGAAAAAATAGATCTGCATGACCACTGTAGACCACAGGAGAGCAAGCGGAGATATCACACCGAATACATTGTGTTTTCCTCCCCAGTACTGCCCGAAGTCCCTAACATAATGGAAGCTGTGACTTGCATTTCTCCACTGGAACCATCCTTAACACATGGTTAGACACATCTATTTCAACCACACACTCTGGAAGTGATAAGAGGTGAAAGGTTTTCCTGGTGAACATGGCACACCTGCTTGTGTGTGTCTGTAGGGGGAGGAGAGATTCTTCATGGGAAAAATAGAGCTAAGGCGCATATTTGGGAATGCTGACAGAAGCGTTCGTTTCCCACAACCAGAGCAGTAAGGTTTTCAGAGCAGTAAGAGTCCTATCACGTTGTCACCATACTTGAAGATGCAAAGTGAAGGATGAGAACACAGCACTTTGTATGGTTTCAATGAAACTGCCAGTAATTAAAAAGAAGTAGAGTGAATTGATAATTAATCTTTTGAATTACTTTTGATAAAAATATTTTGAGATGAATTTTATATGAAACTCATGAATATTCTAAATCTAGATAAATAGATAAATAGGTGTTCACATAAACTCTGGAAAATAGCAAAGTTCTTAGACTAAGGGAACTAAATTATTGTATTTTAGAAGTTCATAATCGGAGATGAATTCCAGCATATACAGGTTGAAACCCCAAATTACCTATTCCTGCCTCCTTTCCTTTTTGTCCTTTGCCCCCAAAGGCACAGATCAGGGATCGTGTAAGATGCTTTCCATATTTGTCACAATAAATAAAATTCATTTATTTATTAGTGGTTGATGTAGAGGAACTGCCATGTTAAATGAACAAATGCATTATCTGGTATTTCTTTACATGGTAAATGGTTGCTAAAATAATGAATTCTTGCTCTCTAGGTATTGAAGCTTTCTGATTAAATAATAGCATCCTTATAAATGAACACAATATTATTTAGAAACATATGTTAAAGCTATAGAAATAGTATAATATATGTGCTATAGAATATTGTTGATAGACAGTCACAATGAACAGCTGGATTTTTAAAACAGTGTTTATAAAAACCAGTCAGTAAAATTCTGCATCTTATATCTTCATTTTTTTTAAGATTGAGAACTTAAAAATTCTTTTCTCCACATGAGTTCTGTGTACCTTTTGAAATATCAAAAACATTTTCTTCAGTATTTCATATTATTTGTTAATATCTTTTCTTTACCATATTTCCCTCTGAAAAGTTTATATTTCATTTCCAGATCCTCAAGCTGAAGGCCCTGTCAAGTTTCTTGGACCTACATAGACATTAGCCTGTGCCTCCGCCTGGATCTTGATCTTGGTCTTTCTCTTCTGAGATGAGCTCTAGCTGTATCAGCTTTAGTCCTAAATACACATACCTAGTCTTCAAAAGTAGAAGACTACTGTGCTGACTCCCTTCATACAGCTGGGTCCCTGGGGCTGATCCCCCCCTCACTTTTCTGAATTAATATTATGACCTAAAACATGCTCAGAATTAAACATGGTATTTGTTTTCTTAAAGAAAGAAAAAAGAGCAGATGTTGGCAGGATTTGAAGGCATGAAGTCTGTAATGTGGGTATGCCTGTGCCTTACAGGTATTTCCTTCAAAGATTGGAGAGACGTGAAAGATGAATGGTCTAGGCCTCACCTTGTCTCCCCTTGTGGGCTGCAATTCCCAGTCGCCAGCACAAAGGAACCAAGGGAAACAGGCCCACCAGTGAAGCTTCTGTGTGAAACCCTCAGATAAGCTTCATGTGGTGAAGCCGACCTAAACAATTACTTGATCTAAGAAAATATTTTTAATTAATATTTTTTTGCTACATGTGCCTCACATGATTGTATCAATAGTAGTTAAAATGAATTCCAGCTATGTCCCATAAATTTATATTTTTATGTAGGCAAGCCCAGGGCACCAGCTGATAGAGTAAATTCATTTTTAATAGAATCACAAAATCTTAAATGCTTGAATGGACTTCAGAACTGTCTGGGCCAATCACCCATCCCCCGAGGAATTCTCTCAATAGCTCTCTCGGGCTTGCTAAAAGAATGAAAGAGCTGATTTACTTTTCTGCTAAAATTAAGACTTCATTCTTCTGAAGGAAGGCAATTAGAAGAATGCCATAAGTGCATTTTAACCGCTTGAGGTGAGAGCTGGAAAAAACTGCACAAGTCACTTGCACAAGTACATACGTGATTACTCTGACTCAAAACATGTGTAATTAGTCTCAAGTGCTTACTCTGCTCAATAGTTGGAAATATAAAAGCATAATGCATTTTATTCCTATTGGAATTTTCAGAGCATTTAAAATTTAATCTACTTTCCTCTATCTGAACAGGGAATGGAATGAAATTTGAAGGCTGGGGGTGAGGTGGAGAAAGGAAATGTGTGTGTGTGTGTGTGTGTGTGTGTGTGTTTCAGGTCAGCATCCAAAATTGCCATTTTGATGTGGAGTTTTCAAATGGTGCATTAAATGAGGGATATATGAAGACATGGGACACCAAAGCATATTCGGGCTCCGGAATTTCCAGAGTGCACCCTTTTCATCTTGGGAGAGGTTGCCATGGATGTGCTAGAAAAGTTTCAAACTGCGGGTTCTGCCAAGTCTGTAGAACATGCATTTTTTGCTCTGGGGCTTTCAGATTATGATATGAAAGTTATTTAAAGCTTAGGAGTTTGTGTTACATTACACGCTGCATAAACATAGCCATTGCTCCTAAATGTGAACATTAATGCACTCTGTAAAGGTACAATTATTACCACCGGGACAGAAAGCAACAAACCTCACCAAAGGAATTTCTTAAAACTGCTATCATAAAATCTGTGCATGTTATGGATTTCATTAACATTTTACTCCCCGAGGATTCCCAACTGTACAATAACAGAAGTTCTTTAAATTTTAAATACCACAGACAGGAACAGCCTTTCACCCAAAACAGATGTGAAACCATCAACCTTGCCTTTTTATTGGTCCATGGATATGAGACTGGTTGGTAATTGATAGCTCTTAATGTGTTGTTGTTTAGATTACAGAATTGGAAACTTAATCGTATTTTTCCCATGAAAAGATAAGTTAATAAGCAATAGACAGGCTTTTCAAACACAGTTCCTTACTCTTCATTATACTTGAAGTTAAAAAAATAAAAAAACAACAACCTTGATTTGCATACTTTAAAAAAACTAAAATATACAAAGGCAAGTGACACGCAATGTCCAGGTGTGGAAGAGCTCATTTCAGTCTTATTTTTCCTAAATCCTGTCGACGATGACTTGTGACTTTTGTCCTTGTGTTTCCTTTTCTTAACCCTGTCCTTATCAGTGCATTCTGAGACCCGAGTTTGCAGTATTCTAAAATAACATCTGTATTTATTTAGCTAAAAACAGTTCACTTTTAAAGGCTAAAAATAGTGAACTTTAAGATAAATAAGCAATGCAGTTTATGAGGTTATTTTTCCTGCATAAGGTAAACAATTGAATCTGTATTTTTAGAAAACAAAAGAACTATGGTTTCTGTTCAAATAATATCTATGATAAGTGGTTGAAAAGGAACAAAGCCAGCCAAACAGCCAGTTACTTTTTCTTTCAAAATGCTGACTAAACTATTTAAAAAATGACTTGATTAGGATTTGGGGCATCTTCTACACCCCTGGTTTTCATTGGTTAGGGGGGTGCTATTTTACCCTCAATAGGAGATTTGGCAATGTATGGAGGAGTTTTTGGTTGTCATGATGGAGACGTGTGTGTGTGTGTGTGTGTGTGTGTGTGTGTGTGTGTGTGTGTGTGTGTGACCGGCTCCTAGTAGGTAGAGGCCAGGGATGATATTATATACACTACAATGCACAGGACAGGCCCCCAACAAATAATTATATTCCAAAATGTCAGATGTCAGTATTGTCCAGGCTGAGAAACCCTGCTTCAGACATAGTCCAATCATTTGTTTAAGTTAAAGCTTCTGCAGTGACTGTTCAATTTAATATAATTTACAATAAGCAACTAAGTAGAACTATGCTGGGGTTTAAATGCACTTGCTTGGTCTTCAGGACACCATCTTCAAAAAGGATCCAAATCCATTTGCACATCTTGTTGAAATTAAATAGTAGCAAAGAAGTAGGAGAAAGGACATTAAGATATTAGTCGGGTTCTGTCATTAACTCCCTATGTGATCTTACATATCACTTAACCTCTGAACTCATGCAAAATAAGGGTTTTACACAGAACAATGTTTGCATCTGCTTTTAGTCATACTTAAAACTGAGATATGCTAGAAAAAAAATTATTCTTGAATATAGCTATGAATGTTGGCTACAAATAGACACTGGCATAAAACATTAAGAAACCCAAACTATAAGCAAAATGGAATGTGCATGCTATGCAAATTGATTTATTTTTAAGTGCAATTCTTCCAAAAATGTGGTTATTTTAATATTGTCTTTCCAGTGATGCTTCATCATAAAAATTTGAGAAGTTTCTTTAAATGTCATACATTTTCTTTAGGGTGTGTTGACATGAAATACTAATTAGTAAAATCATTTGACTGATTTACAAAACTGAATTAAGTGGTCAACTTGACCAAAATAGTTAAAATTGTCATGGAGTTTTCTATATGCGAAAACAACCAGTTATAAATGTCTAAATATTTACGTCACACATGCATCGTTTTCCCAAAATCATATCCTTCTTTAAAAGAACACCTCTGAATTTAATCTATTCCTAAATATATTTCCTTTGAATCACTTCTTATAATATGAAAACCGAAGGTACCAAAGAAAGCACTAGGTAAAGCTCCCCAGGAGACAGTAACATTGGGAACATGGACTTCCTGGTTGGAAAGCCAGCCATAGAAAAGAGACCTGTAGTGCAGGAGGGTAAGAAGTAAAGCATTCATTGCACGTAGGAAGTAGAAGTCAGTGCAGAATAGGGTAAGAAAACCAAAGGTTCACCTAGGAGAATTTTTTTAAAGAAGTTCATCTCTCTTCCAGGTCAATGTTTTAACTAAAATAACATGTTAGTATTAGTTGCAATAAGCCCACATGGGAACACACACACACACACACACACACACACACACACACACAGAACACCTAGGAAATACATTCAGTTGAATAGCTGTATTGTCCCTAAATTTGTCAACATTATATATATTTTAATAATTATATAGGTTTCAGGTGTATAATTCTATAATACATCATCTTTAGATTATATTATGTGTTCACCACCCCAAGTCAAGGCTCCTTCCATCATCATTTATTCCCCCTTTAGCCTCTTCTACCTCCCCTCACCACTTTTTCCTGTGGTAATCACCATACTATTGTCTGTCTATGAGGTTGTTTTTTGTTTTATTTTGTTTCTTTTAGATTAATTCCTTTACCTTTTTCATCCAGGCCCCCAAACTCCTCCCCTCCTAATATTGTATTTTACATGTATCATTCCAAATTTAGGTAAGCCAGTGAGCTATTTTTGTCAGTTCTCTAGTTACACATTAATAAAGTATCATTTTATTGCAATTTCAGCAATTTACTAATGCTATGAATGAGATAATGCACGAACTACAGTGTCTGGTTTATAAACACAGAGATTTTACAATCAGGATAACCTGGCTCAATATATGTTCTGGATTGGTCAATCTAGCAGGTGGAACCAATTTTGAATTCAGCATTAGAGATTATAAACTTGCTGGAAAGCAGAACTTGTATGAAAAATAAAAAACTACTTCACAGGAGATACCTGCTCCACACTCAACACATTAATATGAGAGAATGAAAAATCTATCCATAAGGTTTAGAAGAAAAGAAAATTATATATGAAACATTAAAATAAATGACATTCTAAAGTTGTAAGATAAATTACTTCAGTTTCTTCTTTCAATTTTAGGAGACAACTCACTTTAAAGATAAAAACAAGGGTTTGAAATAAATTCTTCCAGTTGAATAAGCAGCATTCAGTTCTCTGACCTAAAATTTGCTAAAAACGTGTAATGATACTGTGTGTCAGAGGGAATATTTCCAAAAATTCATGAATTGTTTCACTTCATTTGGCATTTAAAGGACATCCAGTTAGCCGCTTTTTAGTTCCTGAAATCAAACCAATGCCTTTAAATTACCTTTTGTCTTCATTCTCAGCAAGTCATAACTGAGAATTCATTTCTGAATCATGGTGGAGCCACTTTAGAAGTTGTTGGTAGCAACAACTCACAGCCCTGGACGGATGTTGGGGGAGCCTCTGAGTAGTCAACCTCAAAGGACCTCTTGGACTAAAGGAAAGACCCTGGGGCTGGGGGTTAGGAACCTGGCTGTTTGAGTGACCGTCTCCTCTGTGACCTGTGAGGCCCAAACACTTCACCTGGCTTTGTCGATTTTCTTTGTATAACTGGCATGAGAGTACCTGCACAGTTTACCCCACATGACACAACATGAGGTGAAAAATCTCAATTCAAATGGCTAAAGAGCCATGCAAATGCCAGCTGTGCCTTGGACCTGTGTCAGACTGACCACAAGGGGAGATTCGCCGGTTGCTGTCTGCTGTCAGATGCCTCGGTGCCTACTGACTCCCCTCCTGGGTCTGCAGAAGGGTGTCCACTTCAGTCGCGTAAGACTGATTGTTCCCATAAGTGGCATCTTTTCAGCAAGTTGGGATTCTTTGAACCGTTTAACCTCTCTGTGCCTCATGAGGATGCAAATAAAAGTCTCTTGTCTACTTAATTTACATTCTAAGACTAAAACGGGATGTGTATGCTAAGGTGCATTTAAAAAGGAAAAGTGTTATAAACAATCGGGTTTATTTATTAGAACATGTTTTACAATTAATTTGAAAATCCACCAAGCAACTTAAAGGCCTCAGATTTGACCAGTTGTGCGTGTTGACCTTTAATGAGGGCACCTACCTCTCTGACACTCCAGTGAGTGTGTGTGAGTTGTTGTGGGTGTGTTTTGATTCAGCTCAGCCTACCTCCTTATCACACTAAGGCCTTTTGTTACTGGTGTCTGCTTTCAGAGGTCCTTCATTTGGAAAATGTGGAAATATTATGCAAGAGAAATACATATGAGGCAAAAGGAAAACATGGAAACAAGCTTCCTGACAAGGTTAGCATTAGCACCTGTCTTCTGGAACTTTTCTTCTCCTCATCCCTCAGAATGAACATCTGCACTAGAACACATAGTGGAGAGAGAAGCACGGGCGCCTTGCTCAGGGGCTGATGGGTTCTGACAGCTACAGACTGTCATCTTGGAGGGCGACTCCTTCTGTGTGATTAATTCATAATGGGGCTGGCTTATCAAACAAAGCTGGATGTGGCTTAGAAGCCAATTGCTTTCTGCTCTTTTGGAATAAGTGAAGGCATAAATAGTCTAATATTAAATTTTTCGTACAAAATACAATGCTCTCAAATTTGCAGAAGAGTAGAAGGCAGCTTGAATTGGTCTGTCAAGTAATTCTATGTCTAAAGTCACTGGAGGGTGTGGAAATTGGTTAGTCCTTGGTGCCATTTTTATTTCTTTGGATTAACAAAGTTCATATCCCATCCAGGCATGATGTCTCTTGCCTTTTTTCCTTCTTATCTCCTGGCATTTTAATTAGGGAAAGATCACAGTTGTTTCAAGGAAAGCTCTCCCAAGAGCATTCATTAAAGCTAGAAGAATAAATCTGTTTACAGTGTGGTGGACACTATCATTAATAAAACATTGAAACAATTACCAAAGGAAATTCTGCTTTGTGTGTGAGTGGCTATACTTATGCTCTATGAGAACATGTCTCCTGAAAAGACAGGTTTGCTATGCACTTAGTTTGCAGAGATGAAAAAAGAAATCAGAGATTTTTCTCCGAGATTCATAGTATCTTAGACTGCCAGAGCTTGAATGGAGTAGGCCACATACATTACCTTAATTTTATAGGGAAAAAAAACAAAACAAAAAAACTCAGTTTCGATAAGGTTAATGGCTTGGGCTCTAATGATGTGCTTGAAAATTAAGGTTTTTAATAGCACCACTGATACCCTGAGTCTCCACTTTGAATCTTTGATTGTTTAACCAGAAACAAAAGAGAGAAGATTAAATTAGTAATGAGATAACCAGCTCTAGGACACAGAACAGAATAGAATACTTTGGGAAAAAAAATAGGCAAATTTCACAGTGTGATTAACTCTGCTATTGACAATAAAGAGGTTTTAGTTGCTCAGGATATGAAGTGGCCTTTTGAGCAGGATGTGACCATGTGCAGACCTCCAAGTTAAGACTTCCCTTCGTGCTCCTTCTCACTAACCCATCTCTTGTTTTTAAGCTTTCTGGCAGACCACAGATCTCACAGGAAGCACTATTGTGAACGTTCATATCAACCATTAATGGTGCATTGTGTTTGTGTGTCATTCAGTTATTTCCTAGAGAAAACAATGGGAACCAAAAACTGTTCCTGTCTTGAAGGAAAGTCAGCTTCCAATATTGCCTTATTAATTTAACACATGCAAGTGTTTGTCCTTGTTGCTACAGCAACATGTTTGTGGGGTATATTTGATGCAAAATGTGAAAATGCTGAAAAACAAAACAAATACCATCTGAATACTGATGTGATAGGGTATGTGCCTCTTTCCTTCAGTCCAATTATGCTGTACTTGGGCAATTTATAAAGCATCTAGCCAATAAAAACAAGGAGCTAATCACTTCCAAGTAGTTTCTGAAAAGCTGGAAACACATAAAATTATTCATAATTGGGTGTTGGGTGGATGTTAGGCGTTCCCACCATGTATACAGACATAACAAGCATGTAAATGAGCCCATTCAGCTCCCATTTTGTTCTCCCAAAGGAGAAAAAGCTCATTTTACCTCAAGGTGAGCAGACACTACGTTTCTCTGACATTCACCTTCTAGAGGGCTGGAGGGAGGAGCAAGGGCCCTGCATCCCAGGCTTAGAAGCAGTTAGCACCCAAGTCATCTCAGTGTGAACCTTCCCAGCGGGAGGTGAGTGACGCCTCACCAGACCACTTGGAATTCTAGGGATGGTGATGGAGATAAAGACGCAGCGCACTAACATGCTAAGAAGCAGGTGCTGGGTCCACAGACCCTGCTTCCAAGCTCCGTCACTAACTGTGACCTAGGGCATTTACTAATTTCTCTGAACTTCAATGTCCTCATTTTTAAAATGGGGATAATTGTACCTCCTCCACAGGATTGCTCGGAGGATTAAAATAAAAATATGTCAAGTATTCAGCGAGGTCAGGCTGCATAGTAAGCACTCAATAAATGGTAACTATTCTATGAATGGCACAATTGTCACCAATTTCTAGCTCTCTTCCCATTAGCACATGTCGAATTGCTGCCTCTCGGATGGTCAGTGTGACTGTGGGATGTGCTTTGGCAATAAAATGTGGGTGGAAGCGCTCTTTTCGAGGGAACTCAAGAGCAAGCATGCTCTGCCACACTCTCCCTCCCTCTGCCTTGGTGACAGGCAGCATTTGAGATGACTGCTCCCCTCCACTGCAGGGGGTCCTGGTGTGAGAATATGTGGAACATCCCCTCAGCTGACGAGAGATGGAAGGTAGCATGAGCAAGAAATAAACTTTGTTGTTTTGGTTACTTCGCTTCTCCTGATCACGCTTTGGTAGGAAGAGTTGGAACATTTGAGATACTTTTTTCTTCTGAGGCAATCTCAAATTGTGTCTAACTCCTGAGAATGATGTAAATCCTGTCCTGCTGAAAAATGCTTTGTGAGAGCCCATTTTGTCTCCATGTTTCTGCTGACCTGCCTTGCACAGGGGAGTCGCTGCAGCTGCAGTTTCACGCCTCTTGGAAGACCACTGCCCCTGAATTATTGAGCACTCTCCACATGACCAAGAATAGGACTACATTACCATGCAAACACGCTTGCACTGCAAAATGTACGCTTTCCTCCGGAGGCACATGTGTCCATCACACGGCTGCTTGTTGGTTTGGGGATGTGGAAAAACAAGTTACCAAGAGCTATTTTGACATAGGCAAATTCGTTTCACTTCTGACTTAATCTAGAGCTGGATTCAGCAGTCCCAAGGTTAAAGTGTCATCTTTTCTCACCCTCTAGATATTTCTCAGCATTATCATTTAGAGGTTAGCATGAGTTCAGTCTCCTGTAATAGGCCATTTCACTTTAAGTGTATGTTAAACTAATATTGACCTTTCCAAAGTAAAACAAAATCTGGTATTTTGTTGTCAAAAGACTGAAGCAGCATTAGATGTGGAAAGTAGGGGATTAATCATCTTGGTTTCTTTCTTGCTTAGAAACTCTCTCTGGGAATTAGTCATTTTTATATATCTAGCAATAAATGTAAGACAGGCTCTGCTTACTCTCTTCAAAAGGAAGCCTGGATCCTTCAGCAAATCACTTTGTATAATTTGCCCATAGTTTAGCCCACTCAGCCAGATATGTGTGTTTCATTTGACAATGAGTGAAAAAGCCAAGAGTGTGAGCATGAGGCCTCGGGTGGGAGTATCCAGAATCAAGGCTGGGCAAGTTGAGGACTGGGAGTAGTGTTAGGATCAAGTCCAGAGATGAGAGAGAGGTGAGGATATTGGTGAGGGGAGGAGGGTCTGTGGGGAATTAAGGGTTATGGCAGAGAAGGGAATGCCAGAGCAAAGTGAGGAAAGCAGAAACAATTTCACTAACAAGAATATGAATATGTAGATTTCGCTCATGTATATGTAAACATAATCCACAGTGCCCTCAAATAAACCACTTGTGCTATATAAACCTATGTGGAAAAGTAAACCTCAATCTGCTTCCTTTCTTCTACCTGAACAAGTAAGTAAAAAACCCTGTACTGGAAAACAACTATTTCATGCAGTCTACAAGTAATACATTTCATCAAGGAAATAAACATCTGTTGAAGTAGGAAGCATATTAATTTAAAAAATGTGTAGTTTTGGGGGAAATTCAGATCTTTCAGTGTTACCAAAGTGAGACATCTGTGCTCAAATTCTGTGAAGAATCGTATGTAAGCATATGAGAAGACACGTGGATTTTCAGGGATGTCATCTGGGCCTGCTTTTTCTGATGGTGTGCCATCATGACATGATGATTCCAGAGTGACTTGGTGCCCACTGGTCTTCTCTTCTCATCTGAAGGCACTTGGCAGGCTTTTTTTTCAACAGTTTTTCTATATGACCAAAATCTTCTTCAACCTAAATGTGCTGGGCCTTATGTGACATACCTGTATCCACTCTCTGGAGGAATCTTGTCCAGGAGTCCACCCGTTCTCAGGGTAATTCAGGCGGGAGCGTTCCGAAGACCAGTTTGTACTATACTGGGAAGAAGCTGTGATCTGGTCAGAAAGAATCTCTCCCGATTCCATGCCCAGAGCTTCCATACATTTGAAATCTGAAAGGGGAAAAAAGTCCCAAAGTCATCAAAAAGTAGGATACCTATTTTTTTTTTTTAATCTGTCACACTAAAAATTTCATATTGTGTTCAAACAAAGTTTTACAGAAGATGACAGCAAGGGACTTATTGGAACGTAGCACTAATACATGCATTTTTGGGGAAAAAAATTTTCTGTTTTGTTTGTTCATTTATTTTGTTTTATAGATTCTACATATAAGAAGAGTCCTACAGTGTTTGTCTTTCTCTGTCTGACTTATTTCATTTAGCATAATACCTTCAAGGTCCATCCATTTTGTCACCAATGGTAAGATTTCATTCTTTTCATGGCTGAATTCTTTCCATTGTATACATGTGGTACATATATACAATGGAATATCTCTTTGATTCATCTATTGATGAACACTCAGGTTTATAGCAATACTTTTTTTTTTTAAATCCTCACCCAAAGATATATTCCTATTGATTTTTTTTTTTTTTTTTTTTTTTTTAGAGAGAGAGAGAAAAACATTGATGTGAGAGAGAAACATCAATCAGTTGCCTCCTGTAGGCACCACGACTGGGGATTGAACCTGCAACTTAGGTATGTACCCTGACTCGGAATCAAACCCACAACCTTTTGCTATAAGGGACACACTCCAATCAACTGAGCCACCCAGCCAGGCCATGGCAATAAATTTTTAAAGCACAACTATGACTATCTTATAGTGATTAAATATTTTTCCAACTGGACCTAGGTTTATAGGAATGCTATTAGGAAGATATTAGGAAATGATGGAAATTCTGATTTATTTTCAAAGTTGAACATATGTACATGTGTCACATGGGCACATACTAAAACTGTGTTTCAATAAAATTTTACTATTGAATTATTTCCTCTAATATCTAATAAAAGTGAAAAAGACTCTGTCCATTTACAATACATATCTGGTGGACACTAGAACTTAATTCTCTGTCTTTCAGATTCCTTGCACTTGGCACCCAGGCCACTTCTTCCTGAGTCATTTGGTTCTCATGCTGCCAGGTTCCCTGGCCTGGTCATGATTATTAACATCATCAGTTTATTTTATTAAATCACAAAAGCGTCTGTCAGAGGTAAACTACAGTATCATATGGTCCCAAAGATCACAACAGTTTTATAGCATACAACACTAATGCTAACAATGACGACCATGTATTCCACTAGGTCTCATACATTCAGTGAAAAAATAAAATGTGAAATTGATATGAAATATGGTATTGGGAAATGAATAATCAATTTTAGGAAAATGTGAATCTAAAGTACTAAAATGAAAAAAGCTTTAGAGATGAAATAGAAGATTCTCAACCATCTAGAAAATCTCAACTAACCAAAATTTTACATTTTTTGAATTTCTATCACAATAGGTAAGGTTTTATAGCATAAAAGATTTTCATTCACTGGTTTCATACTTTTAAGGTTAGGTTTGTTATTTGTAATATAAAAATATTTATAGCACAAAAATGCATGGATTAATTAATCAAATAAGTTAAGTATAAATAAGTTTTTGAAATTTAATTGGCCTTTTCACTTTCGTTAAGATCTAGTAGAGAAGAATGAGCATATCTGTAGAACAGGTCTCCCAACACCCCGTCTTCTTTCAATCCCACTTTACAGCCTGACATCTAGAACTGATGACACAATTTATTCATTGTTCTTCAGTTTGTTTGTTTTTTACCTCCTTGGGCCCTTAAAAGAGCTGGAGACCACATAAACTCTGAGGAAGGGCTGAGTTAGTTGAGTATTTTAATAAGATACAAATACATATTCCTTTTTTTTCTTTTGTGCAAAGTTGTAACAGAAATTAAAACATGTTTCTTTTACATGAAAATCCATTTTCATTCACATAAGAGAGAAAAACATAATGGCTTCCACCAGGGCTTTTAGAGACCAAACCACTGCATGCCATCCATTCTGCATGTCTGCCCTGTCCATGAACTGCCCCAGATTCATCCTTACCATCCATGACTGATGCCTGTCCTTTTAGGAACCTCAGCTCAATACATATTTGAGGGTGCCACGTAGGTGGCCTGGCATATTTCATTGTTTCAAGACACTTTGCCACTTCCCACTTTCTCCCATAATTTTAGAGGCATACAAGCAATCATCTCATCTGTAATTTTATTAAGAACGCATACCAGATAAGTTCTCCCTATTGATATTCGTAAAACCCATTTAAAAGAGAGAAATAAACACTTGGCAATTCAATTCACAAACCGTTTCTTTAGCGTTTTGCGCTGCCCCAGGTGTGTGAGGAGGAATATCAAGGCGTATTTTCTCACAAGGTGAATGAATGGACACTGACCTTCGGAGAGGCTGCTCTGCAGGACGCTGTAGTTTGCTGAGAAGCCTTCTTTTGCTATTGCACTGTCAGTATAAAAAACCATCGATAGAATACCCGATGAGGAACGGATTCGACCTGGTGTTTTCTGTCCGCAGTAACGCCCAATGTGAGGGCCAACTGGAAAGGGAGAAATGCAGAGAACATTAAAATACACTTTTTTCTACAGCATACGCAAGAATCACCATTTGCAAACATGGGTCCCAGTGGAACCCAGAAGTGTTTTCCGACCCAAAGTGTCTTCCCTGGTTAATTGCTTTGCAGTGAACATATTGGATCGGGTTTTTGGAGGGAATTTCCAAGTGTGCTCAGAAGGGCAATAACAGATATAACCACATCCCCTAGGAAGCAAGATTGTTTTCAGTAACAGAATGGAAATGCTTGTTTCAATTTCAAAGAATGAGATTTGGGCCATTAAGTAGAACCTTGGAATTCATCTCCAGGACAAGACCACACACCCAGTCTGGCGCTGTGGTCAGCAAGGTCTCTTGGAGTTGCCCATCCTCACTGCCCTGCCCTAGAATGAGATCCTGGAGAAGGCCTATCTCCTGGGAACCTGTCTGGAACCAAGGCAGTACCAAGGGTCTGATCCAGAATGGCATAACCCTTATTTCCTTCCTTATTCCATATTTTAGTCCTGGAGCCTTATTATGATAAACATCACTGACTTGGATAAAGGATCATGTCCAACTCAGGGTTTAATCTGAAGACTAATTTACAATTGTAACAGTTTAAAATTTTAGAAACTATAGATACCAATAATTTTTGTGTAATATCAAGTTGTAATCCAAATGGAAAGAAAATACATCTTTCTGACTTCTGTGCCAGTTTTTTCCTCCCAAACCTAAGCGAGGTGGCTGCATTGCACAGGTGTCCAGTGGACAAAAGATGGCCCAAAGCAGCCATTTGACTGTGTACACCAGGGAAAATGTAGTCTCTGAAGCAGTGAAAATTTGGGAATGCTGACTGGTTTGTGATAAAGTGAAATTGCTATTTGGCTTAAATTGGCCACCCCCTCATTGCAGCACTTTTAGACAAACATTGGCAATCAGTAATTATAAGTTGCCTTGTGGGTGGTGCAGAAGCCTCTGGGTTTGGAGAATCTTTCCATTTCTCTATCCAGGTCAGCAACAAAACAAAACAAAAAAACAAGTCCCATTTTCTCTAGGATTTTTCATTGCACATATGGTAAAAATTTACCAGACGGTTTGGGCTTAGAAAGACAATCTGGTGTGGACCGTTTTCCCCTCCAAGAAACCCACGGTTTTCTGCATTTCAGCTAAGAGCTATCGCTTTGTTTGAGAAAACACGGAAGGTGGATCTATCCCCGGCAGGATAGGCCTTCAACAGGGAGGTGGCATTCCAAAGCCCGCGTGTGCAGCTTGGACTCAGAAGGCTGTGGATGAGGGCTAGGAGAAACTCCAAGTGTGACTGAAAAAGTGAACCCCACAGAAGTGATCGGCTGGAAGCCCATGTATCAGTTGAGTTCCTAGGTTGGCAACTAATCTGAGCACCCTCCTTTTTAGAGTGCTCAGATCTTTTTTTTTTTATTCCTTACCCAAGAATATTTTTCTATTTATCATCAGATAGAGTTGGAGGGAAGGAGAGAGAGAGAGACAGAGAGAAACACCGATGTGATAGAGCCACATTGACTGGTTGCCTCCCACACGACCTGACCAGGGCTGCGGACAAACTGCAACCAAAGTATGTGCCCTTGACTGGAATCGAACCCGAGACTCATTGGTCCGCAGGCCAACGCTCTAACTGCTGAGCCAAACCGGCCAGGGCTAGAATGCTCGGATCTTTGGCTAACAGGCTTTCAGCTCTTGGCCACCCTTCTTGAAAAAAAGAAAAACAAAAAGGAAACCAAACCCAAAGTGGTTTACATATTTGAGTTAGTGCAAAATGGTTATTTTGAATATCTGATAATGTCTTCATGCATTCATAGTGATTTATTTGACAGAATTCAAAGAGAATAGACTGACAGCTGTCAGAAGGGAGAGGGTGGGGGGCTGGGTGAGAAGAGTGAAGGGATCAAGTAAAGAAAAAACAAAAGAAAGACTCATGTGGACACAGACAATAGTATGGAGATTTCCAGAGGGAAAGGGGGTGGGGGGAAGTATAAGAGGGTAAAGGACAGATAAATGGTGATGGAAGGAGACTTGACTTGGGGTGGTAAACATACAATACAATATACAGATGATGTATTGTAGAATTGTATACCTGAAACCTATATAATTTTGTAAAGCAATGTCACCCCAATAAATTCAATTAAAAAAACACAAAGAGTTTTCTGTTTACGGTAACCTCTCACTCCTCAACAACCAAACATTGTGTGTGTAGATTGCTTTATTATGACAAAACAAGAAAGCTGACCCATATAGGAGAATTGATACAGATTATCTACAGGGCATCACATGGTCATGGATGGTGACTTTGCATTATGGGAAAAACATTTTATTACATTAAGTTTCTGAGTTGGCAGAAGAGAGCATCTCAGAAGATGAAACTCTTGTTTTTTAGTTTCTTTTCAGCTTTAATCCTGGCCTCAGATTCTTCTACAAGAGCTAGTACTTTGCCAGATTTTCCTCATTCTGAATATGGCCCTACCACAATCCAACACCTTTTTTCTTCATTATGGAATGTAAAGTTATCCATACATATGCATGAAAATATCTAGCTAGAGCCATAAACTCAGGTCTTTTCTTTCCTCAAAAAGAATCCCATTTCTGGCCTTCAATCTTAATGGGAGGCTTAGAGTCCATTCATGCTCCCTCATTTAAATTCCATTATTGTGGTTTCATAACTCTTTTTCTTTAGTTTGTGGGCAAACTTTTACAGCCCTAATCCTTGGGGTCCTTCTCTGATCACCACAGCCACTGTCCTTGCCAAGAATATAGGGCTTGAGGGAAATTGTAGTCACCCCTTCAGCTCTGGCTGCTGATCCTCTCCCTCCACTGTCACCCAATTCTTCTGGGGAGGGTGGGGGCAGGGGGAGTCTCTTTGAAAGAGCAAACAGAAGAGAACTTGTCTAGTACAGACTCATAATTTAGAGCCTCCATGACTCACTGGCTTATAATGTGTAAGACATGCTGTGTAAATCTGCCTTCTGTCCTTTAGAACATTGCCCCAGACAGCAGCATGCAACTCTCTCCAGGAGCCCCCAAGATATGAGAGTGAAAGGCTTTTTCGACTATAATACAAAGAAGTATTGAATTTTCCTGAACAACAGCAAGACCTTAGCCTAGCAAACTAATGCAATATTGATCTGAGGGAGAGTAAGTGAAGTACTCTTGTCTGTCTCGGGTGAGTGCTCATTTGTGTATTCACATGAACACAGCGACTGGATTTCACTGTGGATCCAAGGCCAAGGTGAGGAAAACTGTCACAAAAAGAGAAGTATCATTCAAAAACTGAATTATTGAAGAATTTAAGCAAGCAACATGCACTAAGCTATCTGTTGAGGGAGAATAAGCCTACAATGATCATATCTTCTCAGGTATGAAGCCAATACAGTACTTGTGTGGTTTAAAAGATATACTTGCAACTGGGAATGGCAGTACCTCATTCTTTGTATTTTCCCATTAATCTCTCCAATAATTACCACCCCACTTCCAAATCAGACAGTTTGGCTTTTTGCTACCTTTTTATGTGAAAAGGGGTCAATGATCTACTATAAAAGAGGTACTTTTAAAATGATGTATTTTTAATAAGTAAATAAATAAATAAGGGAATCATTTCAGAAAGGTACAAGACAGGCCATGTATACTAATTTTACAATAATAAACTTTTTGGTGGAGAATATCAGGACTTTGCAACTTTTCCCCAGAAAAACATTTGTACATTTATATCATTTATATTTTGGAATGTTTATATTTATATCATTTATATATTTATAGTTTAGAAGGTTAATTTTAATATAAAAGTAGATTTTTAAAAACAGAACTCAGCCCGGCTGGTGTGGCTCAGTGGTTGAGTGTAGTCAACTCATGCACCAAGAAATTGCCGGTTCAATTCACAGTCAGGGCACATGCCCAGGTTGTGGGCCCAATCCCCAGTGGGGGGCACACAGGAAGAAGCCAGTTGATGTTCTCTCTCACTGATGTTTCTAATCTCTCTCTCCCTCTAAAAAAATCAATAAAGAAAACAAATGTAAAAACAGAACTCAATCTAGCTTTTATGAAACATATTCTTAAAATCATCAATAATGCTTGGAATGTAGGTAAAATGGTAGTCCCAGCTTCTTCTCCCAGCCCAGAAGGGGGTTGACTTCATCTGCACCCATGTGGTGTGAGCTAAGCATTCATACTTGGCTCCGTAATTCAGTACAAGCATTTGTGGTATCAACCAGGCAGCATGCTTAGCTCATGGCTCTCAAACCATATGTAAACTTCCCCGACTGCTTCAGAGTTGCTACTTGTGAATCCATAGAGCTCCAAACAGCGTGATAGATGGAGATGCGTGGTTCACAACATGCATGCCTCGGGTTTCCAGTTTGGGAGTGAACTGCTTTTCTTCAAAGTCAATCTGAATCAATGGGTAGCTTTCAATTACTTAGTCATCTAATTCAATGTTTATGATAAAATGCAACATAAAAATCACTTGATGGTTAAAAGCTTTCAGCGCCTTTTGGTTGCTGTTTTTGGAAAGGATATCGAAGACTAAAAGCAATTTTGCTGGCAGAGGAACTGTGTATTGAACTACTATGACAAAAATGTTTCTAGTACCACTGACAGGAACTCAGGAGCATGCAGTCTCTCATTTTGCCTACTACACTGGCATAGGCTGAATGAGGCGGGGTAAATATTAACAAATATACAAACACAATTTTCCCATTCCAAAGCCAGTTTTCTCTGGGAATAAGTCAAATGCACATAGTTTAAAACATGGGTGATTTGCAAGGCTGATAACTCTTATTGTTAATTGTTCCTCACTTGAACTCAGTGATTTTCCAAAGCCAGAAAATTACTACTTCGAAAAACCCTTGACACTAATAACAATGTGCTTCTCTCTGAAAGTAGCCTAAATAAGTTGGTTGATTGGACCTCTTCTTCAGATGTCAATTTAAATGTAAGTTCTAGAAAGGAAGGCTGAAAATTTGGGTTGTGAACAAATAAACCCCTTATTAAATGTTCCAACTATCATTACAGTACTATTATAATATTGTTTTCCTAATTATCAGATTGAATACTTGAAAATCAAGCAGTACTCAGTTTGGGCAAATCTCATTACCTAATGAAGAAATTTCGATAAGATCATCATAACCCTATTCATATGGTAAAAGAGTAAAGAAGCAGCTAAACTAATGTTAACTTACCCATGTATTCCCATGACAATATTAGCTTTCTTTAAATCCAGTTTTTCCCCTTTTCTGTTTTGGAACATATCTAAATTAATTACACTGATAATTTTAATGTCATTTCAAAGGCAAAGGCAATCTTGTTTACATTATACTTGCTTTCCATCTATAATTTATTTAAATACTCTTTCCTCCAACCTGATAAAATGTATGATAATAATATTTTATAGATGGTTATACATGTCTAACTGCATGATTTGTAAGAACTTCCAAGCTGCCTTTTCTGATTTGTGTAATATGTTCTCTAGAGAAATCTTAATATTAAACGAGACTAAACACAAGACAAGCAGAGCGATGCAGCTGCACCAAATTATCTGATATTATCTCCCACTGTTCAGAATTTGGGTGTGTATTTTTGCCATTCACCTTCTGATTCCCAAGGATTGAAATAGAAAACTTTCCTTTAGTTGTCCACATGACTACCTCCCCCACCTCCTTCAAATCTTAGCTCAAGTATCACTTTCTTCATAAGGTCTAGCCTGGCCACACTATTTAAAAATTATCCCACACATCCCTTTCCCCTAACACCAGCACTTTCATACCTTTACACTGCTCTACTTTTTCTTTCTTTCGCTTTTTTTTTTGTTTATAGAACTTCTCACCTTCTAACATCCCATGCACATAATTCACTTATTTGTAATATGCCCTGTTTATTGTCTCATTTCCCTGCAGAATCTAAGCTCCATGAGACAGCCATCTTTGATTGTTTTATTTACCAAGTGGCTAGAATACTGCCTGGGAGATGGCAGCTGCTCAATCAATATTTTTAAAGTATATAATGAATTTAGATGATAGGACCAATGTATATAAAGAATATATTGTGGTGATTCAAGTTGCCAAAGATAAAAATTCACTAGAGGAACCTGTCTAAATTAGAAATGTCCAAACATTCTCATTTCTCTTCTAAATTTTTTTGTAGCATAATGGATGTTTATTTTACCCTTAAAATTTTACTAGGTACTTAACCTCTCTTAGGCTCTGCATTTGTAAAATGAGTGGTTTGATTTAATTGATTTCTTAAGACCTTCTCCGACAGTCTATGGATTAATGACCAGTAGGCAGGTCAATAAAGTGAACAAAATATTTTAGTCAGGAAAACTATGTGTTGATTCTCATTCTATCACAAAAAAGGTATGCAGTCTTGCATGATCATTCATGGTCTCAGTTTCCTTATTTATAAAATGAAGGAGTTGGACTGGATAATTACTAAGACAGTTTGAACTCAAATATTTCATCGTTGTTCTGCATAGAATTAGCATTTCCCCTCCTTCTTATGAGCTATTTTAAAAAAATGATGCACACATCGTAACACATGTGAAAGGATCCCAGTGAACATCCCCAAGGTCTTTCCCTTTTGGGGACTCTTCCTGTCCTTCTTACCATCAGGGAATCCATCCCAGATTTCTAGCCGGTCATAGCGACACAACATGCCCCCTGGAGCATTTGAGTCAGCCTCTAGGTCAAAGCTTTCAAATTCCAGGATAATCTCTGACATCTTTGGTGCAAAGATAATATAAGTGCATTCAAGGCTGTTGGGATATTTTTCAGGGAATCCGGGGGACTTTATCACTCCACTAAGGCTTGTGTAGTTCTGGGAACACTCAGGACCTACGAGCAAAAGAGATAAAGGAGCAAAGTGAAAATCCCCTTAAATGACTTCACCAAGAAATAACCTGGGAAACAACAGCATATCCTTCTAATAAAAGTCCATCATTGCAATCACTGTCCTAATCACTCAGCCTTTTCATGGTAGTGCTAGGTATGAAAAGTCAAGTTCAGATTTATTGTGTTTACCTTAGTTTTCCATTTGTGTGGAGCAATTTAAAAACTTCTGCTCTTGTAGAGAAAAAAAAATGACAAATATAAAATCATGTGGAACAATGAATGAGTAAGCTACAGAAATCTCTTGACAGAGCCCTAGAGAAATAATTATAGCCCCTTCAAGCTTAAATTCTTAAATCTTAAGACTGACAACCCTTTATTGGTGAAATGGAACATTCACAAAGGCAAGGGGGAGAATTCAATGGAGAGAGTTTGGTTTCAGATTCCTACACCAGTGACTCAGTAACTTTGCCAGATGTGACCTCTGCCTCTTTGACAAACTAAATGTGAAAGGTAATTCGTACATGTACCCAGGGTGAGTGACTCATTCTGAGTGGTGTTGACACAGGTGTGCCGGTAAAGTGTGGCTGCTAGTGAGGGCACAATAAACTGTGATTACAGGCCATGTTGCTAAAAGTCACCTGATAGCAATATTGACATCCTAACCTTCCCCAAAGTATCAGATATAGTACTGTCCGTTATTCTAAAATTATTTGTTAATATATATGTGTGCGTGTGTGAAAGTATAATGTATATATTTTAATGTGTAATTTTAATGACTATTCTGTGTTACCAAGACTTTACAAATTATGGTGATTTGTAATTTAAATTGGTCAAGCATACTCGAACATATATTAAGTTGACCTTATGACTATATAAATGACACAATTTCAATTCATGGCATCCAGCAATGAATAGGGTGGCATTCACCACACAGTTTAAAAACTGCCCATCTACATGGACGTGAGCATTTCAATTTTGCCCCTTCTCACCAACACCACTGTCATGATTTTCAAAGAGTTCTTAAGGTTCTTTCTGAATCAGAGATGACTTGACCCCTTTGAGTGTCAGAATCCAATCTAGGGATGTCCAATTCAACAATTCTTTTCATGTGCCATCCCACTGATGGTGCCCTGTGAAGGCATGCAGGGATTCAACTCTAAATAAGGAGTTTTGTTGAGATAATTCTTAACTAAATATGCTCCCAAAGTGCCATGTACTAGAGGCATCAATATAGATGAAATTTGACCAGCAGATCTCTAGTTTCAGTAGCTAGGGTTAGTAGGCCGAATCTCCACCTCAGTGCATCCAGCAACCTACTGAGAAAACAAATCATTTGCTTTCTCACCATGCACATATTAGATGCATGGCACAGGAGAAGCAGAAGAGTGATAGTGATTAAGTCAGCACAATAAACCTGTTTGTAGAGGGCTGACTTGTTTAAAATAGCCCCCAAATCCTTCTCCATGTAGCTCACATTTCACTGTGATGGCCTCAAATGCTTATCTATTTGACTGTTGTTAAAAAGTTACTAATGTGGCATTTTGCCATGTCAGTTCCAGGTAAAGAGAGTATAAAATATGCTGTATAGTTTGTAATCATTTCTAAGTTAATTGGTGGCTTCTATGATAACAGTGACTATGCCAATTTATGTCCTTAATTCATAAGATATATATAAGATATCGGGAATTCTTCAGAATTTTATTTCCTAGATGTAGGAACAGTGACCCTGGAGACCTCTAACCTCTTCCCTGGGGCACAGAATGCTTTGGCTAGGCCCTTATAAGACAAAGCAAACAGCAGGGTTTAATGCAGGTACTAATATTTTCTCCTTAGATAAAACTGTCCAGGTGAGATTAAGATTAGTGAGAGAAAAAAATGACAGGAATTAAGGTCACACTTTCAAAATCAAATATATTTAAATGCTTTCACTGTGTTCTTGTCCTGTCAGATACCTTCGGAAACTAGCTCAGGTTTTCTAAGGTATTTGACAAAAGCTGGAAAAAACCTGTGTGGTGATGGAAGAGAACTGGATTGAGCACCAGAAGGTCTGAGTTCCAGTCCTGCCTTTACCACTAACCTGCTGTGTAGCCTCAGGTGGCCTCCTAAACTTTCTGGTCCTCAGAATCTGTGCACAGCAAATGGGAGGTAGACTATGGAATTTGAAAAATAAAATCCCTTTAATTTTAAAAGATTCCATAATTTCCTACTTCCTCCATCATACATAAAACATATTTGTTTTAATACTTTCCTTATTCACAGTTGCATAAATTTGCTACAGTTAAACAAGCACATCCCTAGAAAGGATGTTGCAGTAGTGGGTTAAGGAATTCTTCAGTGAGTATACAAGCAAGGAACAGGAAGGAGAGCAAGCAGTCCCGTGCACCTAGGAGCAAATGAGCTGCTGATGTGAGGTGCACCCCCAGCACTGGAGCCAGCAAACACCATGTTTCTATTGTTATCTGTAAGACTGAAAGTGCTTTGTGTAGCTATAGGAGTGACACATTTCATTGTTAATAACAATAAAAATGGAAAATAATACTAGCTAAGATATTCTCTTTGGAATCATTATTAAATATATAGACTTTTAATCAAATGACATACAATGTGACCCACCCTGCTCTCAGTAAATGTGCCCCTCCCCTACACTGAGACCCACAGAAAACGATTATAGCTTTTTCCTGCATTTGGGCCTGGATGACCCAGGCCAAGGGAAGGACAGGAAAAGTGATACATGGGGAGGCTTGGATTTCCTAGAGAAATTGATTTAGGTGAATGGGAATAATTTTCAGACTAGTGGCTGAAGGTTTCAACATCTGGAAAGAGAAGTAGAAGGGAAATGTGAGGTACCTGGAAGGGAAATTGGGTTCCAGGATGACTCTAGGAGGCATAGGAAGAGGTGGGGACTGGTCTTGCTGACCCTCAGGCAAAGGTGTTCCTGTAGAAATGCAGCCTTAGGGACTCAGAAACGGCCTAAATCTTCCATAGAACTGTCACCGATTGCCAGACATTCTCAAGGGCACAGGTGAAAGATTAATTTATTAGTTTTCCTATGATTAGTATGACTTATGTGTTTTGAGGAAACCTGAAATTGCTACATCCTGGAAGATGTGTTATGTTTTCAACAGAGAAGAGATTCATGAATTCCATAATACCATTAAATGACTTCTGAGGAGAGAATGTCCATGAACCTGTATATGTATGCATAAATGTATTATGTCAGTTAATAACATTTTATGAAGTATCTATAAGGACTATAGTATGTGCAGTGAGGGGGGAAAAGATGTTTTCTTTGCATTTTTCAGGTGATAACAATCTAGTTGGGAAATTAAACATGCACACATGAAGAAATTTGAAAATATTCTTTTTAGAAGTTTGACAATATTAAGAAGAAACATTGGTAAGTGGAACATTTTGTGTGTGTATATGAAAACAGTATGTATATGTGTGTGCATATTTATATGTAGGGATAAGCTGGGTATATGTGTAGGAAAAAAATAGATTAATTAGGAAGAGCTTCCTGACAAAAATTCATTTGGAGCTAGGTGTCTGTGAAGGTTAAGGGACATAAACTGGAGAGCAAAGGCTATGAATACTGAAGGCACAACCATTGCAACAGTGAGTGGTTATTGCCACATCTTCAGTGACAAGCAATGGCTGTATGTTTTCCATGTCAACTGATCTTTACAACAAGCCTGTGCTAGAAACAATTATTCATTTTTCAGATGAGGAATTGGGGGCTCTGAACATTCACAGATAGTCAGTGGCAGAATTAAAATTCACATTCAAGTCTGCTGGGTTTTACCCAGTGCACTGTCCTGAGGCAGAAAGCCAGCTTGTGGATCTGTGAGAGTAGGAGCTGGAGAAGATCTGGAGCAGGTGATGTTAAGCCTTGAGCTGGACCCAACAGAACGCTGAGGCTTGACCATGGACAGTGGAGACCTGCCATAAGCATTTTGAGGACTGCATGTTGAGGACTTTTGAGAAGCTGTACGTAGAATAAAAGAGTGTGGTGAGAACCACAGATTGGGCCTGTTTGGTTAATGGCATTGGACTTGGAAAGGAAGTGCAACTCTGACATCTTTGGATAAAAATTAAAAACAACTAGAAGATGTAGGGAGATGTAGGGAGAAAAGAAGAAAAAATAAAATAAGGCTTCAAGTCTTACGAATGGTATTGGAGAGCAGGACAGGGAGATTATGGTACATCTGGGACTAACACAGTGAAGGGAATGGAGTTCTTTTGGAAGAAGATGAAGAATTCTTAATGACTTAGTGATAGAGCTTTCTCTCTCTTCTCTTTAAATCATCTTCAGATCTCTGAGAATCACTAAAATGAAAGGCTATTCTTAGCCCCTTTGTTGACTCCATTTTTCTTTGACAGTGTCATGTGCAGGTAGAGCAAATGTAGATGTCTGTGTGTGTGTGTGCACATATACATATGTGTACAAAATGATTTATATAACATATCAAACAGCTTTCAACACAAAAAAATATGTACATATGTAATCATCTGAACATACTGTTGTCATATGTATATCATTATTCATACTAAAGAGTTTCCAAGTATATACTTAGATACATTTCTGAAGTTCTCTCCATCTATCCACATTTCTATGGGGCAGTGCAGATTTCTTTGAAATTTTAAGTTGTACCAATGTTCCAAGAAACTCCTATGGACTCCTTTTCATTATTCTCAGTTGCTGCTGGCCCAGAAAACCTTAGGCATTTGCCATTGGAGAGAAAAAAAAGCTTTTTTTCCTATATTCTAGGACAATATATTCAAATCTTGAGCCTCTGTCCCTGGATGGTTCCTCCACACATTAATGTCAAGGGAATAATTAAGTAAAATAAGTATAAGTGAAGGCTGAATTTAACACATTAAAGGAATCTATAGGATGTTGAAAAAAGAGTGATATGCAGATAAAGATATATTGTTTATCAACAGACTGATACATGTGTCTTTAACTCCTCAGGGCTGCGAGACTCCAATTTATCAGATTCTATCTATCTCAATATGTACCATTGTAATAGAAGATTAGTAAATAATTATATTGGAGGGGTGGCTGATATTTAATTCCTAAAGGGAATGCCACTGAAAGTGTTACTGCTTTGTTTTCTCCAAGAGGTTCTTTCCCCATAGCCCTCTGTCAATAGAAATCCTCCACTCTAAGGTTAGTGGACTGCCTTGCTTTTCCTGGGAACTACTGGTTTTGAATTTTAGAATAAAATAAAGGGAACAGGATATACATGACTTTAAGGCAATAGGGACTGCATTGTTAATGAACTTCAACAGTAAATAAAACTTGTTTTTGAAGAAGAAAGATAAGAAGAAGTGTTCTTAAAAGAGTTTAATGGATGGAGTATATACCTTATAAACATTGATTAACATTAAAATCATGTAATTTTGATTTCTGAAATATTTTTTTAAATTTTAAACATACTTCCTCCATACATTGGATACATTTCCTTTGTTTAAAGTATTTCTAACATTCTGTAATGAGAATATATAATTTTTTTCAAAAGGATAAAAACATTATTCCTTTTCTTCCTTTTCACTTTGTCTTTCATGAATCAAACAATGTTAATAAACATTTAGTCATATTTGTTCTACTCTAAGTTACTTACCTCTCTTGAAAATTTCATAACGTATGGAAAATCCTGCACCATGTGTCTCATAGTCAGAGACAAATTTGATGAAAAGAAATGGCCCTGAAGATACTACAGGAGAAGGGGCAATCTTTCCACAGAACTTTCCCCATAAACGTCCATTTTCTTTGTCTCCGTCGATGACTTCCACATAGTCATACCTGACACAGAAACATAGAGGGATCTATTAGAAACCAGCACTGTCCAGCATAGTCTGTCAGGGAAAAAAAAAAAAAAGTGCTATCTGCATTCACCACTGCATTACAGGGAGGGAGGGAAATCTAGCAAAATGAAATAATTAAAATGGACTACATGATGTCTGTATACATCATCTGGCAACAGAGAACTATTAAGAATAATGGTGTCCATTATAGTTGCAGACAATGTAGTTAAAGTAACTAATTAACAAGAAAAAGAAATCTCATGAGCACTATCCTGTATTATTAAATGATGTTCCTTTGTCTGTAGTGGTGGGTGTCAATACATAATGCTATACGTTCTTTTCAAGCTGTGAAGTTCTTTTATGAATTCAAAATGTCTACTTGGCTGGAGCTCTTCATGAACAATACTTTGATTTCTGTGAGCAACCCTCTAAACATATGGCCATAGAATAATAAACAGATTCTTTACTATTTAACCCAATTCCAGCAAACGCCAGACTTCTTAGAAAGAACTCTGGTTCAAACACAGATGATCTTCTTCAAAAACTACACTTGAATTGCAGAATGGAATTTCTCCAAAGAAAAAAGTTTATTTAAAAATAGCAAGTAACTTTGTTTATACCCACCAGCCTGAATATTTAAAGGACTATTGTTATTTGAAAAGAAAACATAACAAATTTGAAAATACCAAAGTGATGTAATTTTTAAAAATGCAGGCTTAATATTACACAGGAGACAAACGATCAAGGAAGTGGCAATACAATATTACTCTAAAGACTGCACTAAGATAACATATGCTTGGATCTTCTTTATCTCTAAAAGGTGAAAAACCATCTTTAATAAATAAGAGTCCCCCAGGAAAATAGGAAGATTTTTGTTTGTTTGGCATTATATATTTCTTAGTGTCTTGCTCCTTCCTCTGTTCTTATTTACCAAGTCATCCAGGAACCAGATAATCTGATTTGTCTTCCATTTTTCTTCTAGAACTGACATGAAAACATTACAATTCTTTTATTTCAAACCTTTATTTTATTTCTGTGTTTAACTTGGTTCAAAAGTCTTGGGATATAATAATTTCAGGAATGGCTAAAATATGGCAGTAAAATAAACTGTATCTGGCAATTTAAAAGAGATCAAAGTGGGGGAAATCTTCATGATGACCAATGCCATCTTTAACAATCCCTTTTCAAACTGTCCAGGGCACATTACTTATGTTTATATAAAGTCTCAGGAGACAACTGCGAAGATGATATCACTAGTTAAAGTGGACAGTTTAAAGCTCTCTAAATTAAAAATGACATTACCTCATCAGTCATAGTTGTGTGCCAGTTTTGTGTATACCAAGGAAAAAATAAAGTTGACATTGATGGAACTAAGTATTAACATATGTGAATTATTGCATTAACTGCATTTCCTCTGTTGCATCCCATGTTTCCAGTAGCACTCACTGGCCTGCCAGTATCATTGTCCTTTGCAAAACTGTGGAAATACCCAGAGGAGTTGTTCCTTTCTCAATACTTTGGGAGATATGTGCATGTTAAGATAAAAAAGATGGAGAAGGAGAAGTAAAAGCTGAGGACGAGGGGGAGGATGAAGAAAGCATTGTTAAAAATCCTAACTAGCCTTCTACAGTCAATGGGGGTGGGGGTGCAGCTGGGAAGAACAGCAGCTCTGTATCCATTAAAGCCTCACAACTTGGCATTTATGTAGTAATTCCTTTCATCTGCACTGCTTCATTGACTAGCCAGGTCTGCATGTTTTGCCCACGCTTTCGTATAATTTGACTGTGATCTGAACTGTTGACTGTGTTTGTCCTGGCAACCACGCATGCAGCTCTGCAACATAGGCTTTCTACTTGAATCCTGACATGGTCGGAATGCTAAGTGGCTAAACCCTAGTGCATTTTGCCTTCTAAGCACAAATAAGGGAGGTGGGTCAGGCATTCGGCAGAACTAAGGGCATTTCTGTGAGGCCATCTTTCTCCCAGGTGTAATACGATGCTAGTGAATTGAACAGGGTAAGAAGCTAACACTTTAATTCACACATCTTCTAACAGGAAACACGAGACTCTCCTCTTGGCAACAGTAAAAGCTATTTTTAAAAGGGAAAGAGGGACTACAATCTCTTCCCAGCAAGGGATAAGTCATTATTAAATGCCAATTTTAGGAAATTGAATTATTCAGGGATACAATAGTTACATTTATAAACTGGAACGATGCTCTCATTTTAGCACTTCCCTTCAAAGTACCATCCAACAGGGCTCCTAAGAGTATCACAAATAGCAGTTCATGTAAATATCCAGGAGGGTGTATTAGCACAAGTTGTAAAAGGCAGTTGCCAAAGAAGTTAAGAAAGCAGCTTGCATCTCCCTCTGGAGTTGATACCAGTTCTACTCCATAAGTTTCTTGCTGGCAAACGTGGTGCCAGGAATGCTGCTGGTGTGCCAGGATCCCTCTGAGAGACTAAATGTGTCACCACAGCAACTCACCCAGCCTGCTTTGGCTTGAGGCCCACGATCCTGAGTTTGCAAATTTCGCTCCGGCATCCCCCACGCCCCACCCTCGGCTCCTGCACCGCCCCAGCCGGCGGCACACCGCTCTGTCACTGCTGCTGGTGTGGCGAACGCTGCACTGCCTGGAATGTCAAGCACCACAGTCGTCACAGCAGAGACTACAAAGGTGAAAATGGAGGCACTTTGCGACCCTCGTTCTGAACTGACATGCTCCAGCTGCTGGAGGCGGACGTGGGAATTGTGTCTCGGGCATGTAATTCCGCAGAGCTAGAGGAGGGATTGGAAAGATGACTTGTCTGTTCCTTTGGAGCTTTGCTCCTGAAGAAGAATGTTCTAGGTGGCAAGGAAACTGTGTCTGGGTCTCCAGTGCACTACCCTTCTGCGCAGGGGCCTGGCTGCGCCGTCCTCTCCCTGCTCTCAGGGTAGGCATGGGTTCCAGCTAGGGAAGCCCTTCCTCAAACTTCATCCTCCCCATTACTGGAATGTAAACATCATGTGGATTTTTAAAATATTCACAGGACAACCAACCCCTTCTCCCTTAGCGATCTTCCCGTTTTTCTTAAACCTTCTACCTTAAAGTTTTTCCTTTCTGCACTAATAATGGTAAAGCAGCCTATATTTACTGGGAAGTAATGAAAAGATCTACCTAACCCTTTCACAGTGAATGAAAAGCACCTTTCCCATGGTTTCTGTCCTGGGGTGCGATAGGCTGGGTGGCTCTTCTCTGGAGTATCCCTGGCTGTAGAATACCAGCTCCTGAAGCTAAAGGCCTTTTTGCTTATATATCCCCCATCCTCGCCTTACCTGGGGGAGATGAAAACACTTTGCATCCTTAGAGTACTGATGAATTAGGTTTCCCATAAGAGTGATAAAAGAATAAAGATTTCCTTCTAAGAATTCTTGAAAGGATTACCTGTAGATTATGTTCTTGTTTGGAAAATTTCAATATGGTTTTAGGCTAAGTAGAGGGAAAAGTGATGGAAAATGAAAAATATATTCAGTCACTAAAGAGCAGTTTCTGCCCTGGCCAGTGTGCTCAGTGGTTAGAGCCTTAGCCTCCAGACCAAAGGATCTTCGGTTCGATTCCCGGTTGAGGACACATACCTGGGTTGCAGGTTCCAACCCTGTCCCTGGTGGGGGCCGAGGGAGAAAAACTGATATATGTGTCTCTCTCACATCATTTCTGAGGCTCTATAGGTATGCTGTGCTGAATATATAAATAGCACACTTTACTGAGTGCCAGTGACCCTTGAAATCTCTGCAGTGGAGCGTTTTTAACAAAGCTAGGCCTCTGCAGGGTGTTGTCTGTGCAGTGAGCCCCTATACCAGCTTCCTCGCAGCTTCTGGGCGGTCTCAAATGATTAGGAAGGGGGATTTTAGGTGGTGGTGTCTTTTTAATCTCCTTCCAAGAGAATCTACCCCCACGTTCATACGTGCCTCACATCATAAACCAGAGTGAGAAATAATGTTGGCTAACATAATTTTCACCTGCAAAAATGTGTTTCTTTATATCTTTGGTTTACTCTGCACAAGGCATTAATAGCCCAACTGAAAAACCTGTGAACGATTACTATGCTGCTGTCCGAGAATCACCTTACATATCCTCCAGAGGAGAACAGATTTGCTCTCAGAGAATTAGAGAAAGGATTTGGAAAGAAAAAGATAGGATGATAGAGCTAGGAGGAGCCAATTAGTCTACATCTGTGTTTTGGAGTGATTTTTATATGAAATTCACCCCTAACAGTTCTGTTTTGCTTGCATGTTTTAATGGAGATATATGAAAAGACTTACAGATTCATAGCCTCTGATTTAGCAATAGCATTATGTTAGAAATCTATTCTAAGGAAATAACCTGAAATAATGTCAAATATTTATACAAAAACTATTGCTTGAAGCTTTATTTAATAATGGGGAAAACAGAAATAAGGCAAACAGGAAGGAAATAAGAAAGAATTTATGTACATTAAAATCATGGAATATTATTCAGCCATTAAAAAATATACTCAACAAAAAATATTTTATAACTTAGGAAAATGCTTGTGACATAATAAGTGAAAAACCAGAGCATAAAACCCTATGTACAGTATATTCTCAACTCATTCATATGTAGAGAACAAACTGGAAGGAAAATGTGCAGCTGTTAGTAAGTGTTAATAAGCTGTTAATAAGATCTGGGTAGTGAAATTATGTTCCTCAGCCATTTCTGTATTTTTCAAAATGTTTATAATGGACAAGTGCTCTTTTGTAATCAGATAAAAGTTATTTTGAAAAGCATTAACTACCTATATATAAAGTACTAAATCAATACCTTATTGCCAAACTAACAATTTTATATTTCTTGGTCAGAAAACACTATCTTTTATGATGTTTTATTAGGAAGTAAATCAAAAGCTTTGCCTTTTTTCTAAGCAACTGGATCAGTGAGACTATGTGATTTTTTTTTTTTTTTTTTTTTTTTTTTTTAGTACTGGAAAGTTAAAATAAATCAGATTTGATCTCATACTTTCTGAAATGCTGGCAATAATACTTGCCATTTGTTCAGTAATTCTCATATTACAAAGTGCTCTCAGCTGTATTATCTCACAGAGTCTTTGCAGGAAATAACTTGTATCCTTTCAACATTGCCTACTTTAAGCAAATTTGATTCCAATATCTGCTCTTGTTACTCTTTTCACACATATTTTTTGGGGGATGAGGAATGGGTATAGCTTATTATTTTAGAATTATTCATTAACAACTCCTAATTCATTTTTAAACTGGTCATTGTTACTAGAAAAATGACACATCAACTAACACTTCATTCATTTTTCTTAACTATGCTTAGAGCTATATAAACAAACATCTTGGGTGTACAAAGGTTTACTTGCATGTGTGTGAGAGAGAAAGGGAGAGAGAGCGAAAGAGTGAGACAGAGAGGGTGCTCTTGGCCTTCAGGGAATCACATGAGTTTAAAGTTTCAGTGGAATTGATGGTGACCATTGAATGGGCCTCCTCCCAAAGCTATCCTGGTCCTCCTGGCCCAGCTGAATGTTCAGGGACCACATGACAAGAACCCAAGCCCACACTAGAGACTGGGCCAAAGAGACGAAACAGAGGTAGGTGCTGGCGTAGTGCTAAATCATAACTGTAATTTTGTTTTCTTCCTAGTGCCAGCACCCTGGGCCTGAACACAGATAGCTCCATCCACTCCCCAGGATGAGTAAGAGAAGGGCAGGCCTCTCTGACCCCCACGAAGGCTGGAGCCAGCCTGGTGCATGCCCTTAGCATGAAGTTGGCAACATCCTAGGTTAAGAGCAGGGAGAGGGCCTGAGCTTGAACCAGAGAACCCCTCCACATTTTCAGAGGAACACAGAGGTTGGCCTATCACCTGGCTCTTGTCCTCTCAGCTCCTAGCCTCTGGTCAAATGCCAATTTCTATGAAAGCCATTCTAAATCTGTATAAAATTTTTAAATCTCTACGATTGACAGAATATTCCTTTAATTATTATATTGTCATATTCCCCTTTAAAGTGTGTTTCTAAGTTTATAAAGTAATCTTTCTTTACTAAAATAATGTCAAATATTTTTCCTAAATATATATTTTTCCTATATATATATTGTTTTTCCTATATGTACTCTGTATTAGAAGCAAGGTTGTAGGACATCACTCTTTGAACTGGGGCTCATTTTCACTATGACACTTTCTAAAATTCAGTTTTTCTTACTTCTAGTAAACCTTTCGATATACTCCTAACTTGTAATCCATAGCATGACTACATCTATACTTGTTATGTTTATGCATATTTGTACCCTGTGCTCTTGACATTGTCAGGGCGTAAGGTGGCATTTTTTCAGCTGGGGTAGCTACCTATGACATATTGGTAACCCCATTCATTTCAGTAGGAGAGTAGAATTTCCATTTCCTCACCATTGAGTTCCTACACTGATCTTATCACTCAAACGCAGGCTCCATCTACGAGTAGACTGAGGAGCTAAGGTTTTCGCTGTCTGCTTAGCTTCAAAATGAGCACAGGTTCCAGAATACGTGGATGACCACCCATCTGGTTGGGGTCCAGGCCACAGAGCTGGGGAGAACATAGTGCTAAAAATACCAGGCAGCTTTGCTCAGTGGCTGTTGGATGAACTTAAGCCAAACCATCTCTCCTGCAACCGATGCCACTGATTGTAAATGGGATTCCAAACCCTTACCTCTCTTGGAACAAAAAAATTGCAAACAATTTTGCAAACGCTTTTCTCTTTTGTCAGATCACTGTACTCCTCAAAGGCCCACACAGCAGTAACCTTGCACTTGTCCACAAGCTTCCAGGCAGTTCTCCTCCAGGAAGTTACAATACCTTATAGTCCACCTAACATCTTTCCAGAATGTGACTCCTCTAGTCATGCTTAGTAAAGATTTCTATATGTACCATTTTCAGATAGCCCAGTCTCAAAATAATCAGAGTACAGTAAAACTGACAAGTTAAAATTTTCATCTTTAAGCTTTTGTAATGCTTAATTACAATAATAGGGGCAAAAATAATGAATATCAACAATTTTATGCAGCTACAGAAAACTGATGATTAATAGGTTAGATAATAATGCAATAATATGTATAAGCGATAACAGTCCCAGGAAAGAAGGTATTAAAAAAAAGTGAAGAAAGAAAATGCTTAGGAAAAAATGTTTTCCTGGGCTAAAATTAAAAGAGATAATAAATGGCTTTCACTGTAGTAATGCAAAGGGATAATAATTGATTGTGTGAGGGATTATGAGAGCTGCAATGGGTTATGGCTGGTCAAGACCAACTCAGAAGGGGAGAAAGTGAGATAATATACATCAAGCATGTAATAGACAATTTGTTTCTTATTGCTGTGTAACAAATTATCACAAATCTAGGAGCTTAAAACAACACACATGTATTAGTTCATGATTCTATGGGTGAGAAGTCCAACATGGCATGGCTCAGGTTTTCTGGTCAGAGTATCCCAAGACTGAAATCAAGGTATCAGCAGGGCTCCCCCACAATGACTTCTTCTCATGCTTTACAACTCTTCAGAAAAAACTCGGTTCCATTTAAGGGTTCACCTGATTATTGCTCACCCACGGCAATGTCCCTTTTGAAATCAACTGACTTGGCAACTTAATTAAATCTGCAAAATCCCTTTGGAGCAGCACCAAGATTAATGATTGATTGAATAACTGGGAGACGATGTGTGTACATCAGGGGCCAAGGATCTTGGGGGCACCTCTCAGAATTCTGCCCACCACACAAACCAAGCTCTGGGAGGCCACATGGAGCTCGGAAGCTACAGTAGAAACTGAAGGCAGACAGGACCATCCACTTATATCACCTGACAGAGCAAAGACTAGTAGGGTCCAGTGTAAGACTGAGGACAGGATTGGGAACAGGAGCAATGGTTGAAGCTATTTCAATGCTCTCATGTAATATTGGCTGTTGGTCTGGAAGGCCTGAGCCACAGGCAGTGCTTGCAGTGAAAGGGAAGGCAGGGTTCTGGAATGAGCCACACTCTCCTGACTGAATGAACAGAAATGCCAAGATTGTCCTACATATATGTCTAGAGAGAGAAAAGTGGTAGTAGTTTAATTCAAAATTAATAGATAAAAAAATTCAAGACAAACCCAGCAGGTGTGGCTCCGTGCTTGAGCATCAAGAGTCACCGGTTCGATTCCCGGTCAGGTCACATGCTCAGGTTGTGGGCCTGATCCCCAGTGGGGGGCATGCAGGAGGCGGCCAATCAATGTTCTCTCTCATTGATGTTTCTGTCTCTCTCTCTCCCTCTCCCTTCCTCTCTCTCTAAAATCAATAAAGAAAAAAAATAAAAATAAAAAATAAAGAATTCAAGATGTGGTGTAAAATAATGGTCAAAATATGTAATTTTATTGGAAAATGTTTGGAGTGTGAATTTTTCATTTCTGAGGAATCTCACTTCATAATTAAGATTTATTGGCATGGGAGATAAAAGAAAATCCTTCACATGGGAAAATATTTCTATGATTTAACTCAGATTATGAAATCCGAATATGCATTTTAAATGGAAGAGAAAGAACGCCTCCCTTAAAAAAAACTAAGCTGCAGAAGTGATGGAGTCTTCCAGTGTCAAACTTGCAGAGTTCAGTATTTATAGAAAAATTCACATGCCTTTAATTATAATAACTCCAGTTCCCAAGTAAAACTGTGCCATCTGGAAGATATTAACATCATTTACAACTTGTTTGCCTCCCTATTTCATAGAAAATTTTACTTCTTGCCAACTTTCCACTGTTTTCAGGAAAAAAAGAATTACTTTTATGAATTGTCTCAAGATGGGCTTATATAGCAAGTCCAGCCATCAAGAAGTGACAGAGGGGGCTTTTTGGACATATTTACTTCCTTCTAATTTACTTTAAATTCTTATATCCTGTTTTTTTTTTCCCTGTAAAGTATATTCTCTTCTCTCTGCTCCTCTCCTCCTCTCAGCCTTCCAAAGGGAATATATATATATATATATATATATATATATATATATATTTTAAGTGAACTGAGTCTCTTTTTAACATGGTACAGTGGAGAGAGAGCCAGGGCAGGAAGAGCTGGGGTCTGGTCCCAGCTCTGAAGCTCAGGAGCCACTCCTGCACCTTTAATTGATCAAGAAGTGTCACCATCTCTGGCCTCCCATAAAATGTCAAGGAGAACAGGGAGGCAAGGAGGTGACACCTGCCTGGCCATCAGGCAGTCAAACTAGCCAAAATGGGAGAGCTGTGATCTGAGTCCTCACATTCTGAACTTCATCATGCCGTGGGCAGGCCACTAACTAACCTCTGCGAGTCTCAGTTACTCACCTGTAAAATGGATAAGATAATTAAGTTTCAGGATGACAAGGAGCATTAGATGAAGTGATTATGTAATGGTCTTTTCGGGAGCTTGAGGTCCCTTTCCAAGTGAGGTTGGAATGCAGGAGAAGGAAAGAGACAGATACGTAGAAAGCTAAATGGAGCACTTTTGCTTGCCAAAATGTATACAATCCAGTTCAAAGCAGACAGTAGTTCAGGTAGTGTAGGACATTTAATTACTGTTATCTCCCAGGGGTATCCATCAGTCAGAACATGACTAACTCAGAATAAGACCATAATCTGATATTCTGAAAAATACTGGTTGCAGTAACAGTAGGTCTTGCCCCAGTATTGCCAACAAAACTCAATCAGTTAAAGCCACTGTCAATAATGGAGTTAAAGAAGTCAATTTATATGTACCACCATATGTTTTATTTTTTTTAATCACTAAATCCGTTAAGTGTTTTCACTGATGGACCAACTGATTTGATGATCTGCAGCTGGATTCGTGCCATGAGCGTGCAGTGCTGAATTTGCTCAGAAAGCCTCTAATGGGTACAGTGGAAGTACCAGGGTGCAACGTCCAGCTCTGGAAGGCAGTGACTCTGGCTTACAGCATCCTGTAATCAGAGTCCTCAAGTTTCTTTTTTAATCTTTGGGAAAAGGAAATGAAGCAATAATTCTGTTTTTAGACTATGGGACCTAATATGCTTATTTCAAGATTTTAAAAAATCCTCCTGATTAATTGCTAATTATTCAGTAGGGATCTAGGCAGTTAGCTAATCAGAGCAGCAGGGAAAAAAAGTTGGCAAATATTTGTTTTTAAAATTGTGTGTGTGTGTGGTAGATCCTTTCAGCATCAGGCAGGTGAGATTATTTCCTCTGGAGTAAGGAAGAAGTCTCTTACTTTGAAATGATCACTATTTTTTTTTCCTGAAAAAGTGGAAAACAATAAATGCTGCAAAAAAATGGGTACAGTGATACAGATTAGATGTCTCTTCCTTTTAGTGACACCAGTAGAGAAAGAAAAGTTGAGCTGAATTTTAGGATGGGCAGTGGGTACTGACCCAAGTCAAACTGCACTCTTCAATGAGGTTTACTAAAATACAAACCACTAAGTTAACCACAGCCAAGAAACATGAATCTTTTAGGTATGGCCCTAATACATTTATGATTCTAGAATAAAATGCACATAAGAAAAATCGATCATGTCATAGTGAGATTTCCTTTTTCTTAATTCCTAATAGTTACAGAAAGCAGCAAACTATTTGCTGTAAGTCATCTTTAGAGTCTGATGCATTCATGCTTATTCTTTTTTCATTATTTAAAATTTTGTTATATCAAAAGGCATATAGCTGTGAATGACTGGGCTGCTGGTAGTTTCACTAACCTGGCACCCAAAGTCAATCTGTAATACAGGGAATAATTTGAATAATGAGAAATATATTTGTGGACATAAAATAATTTCGAATGTCAACTAGGGGTTTTTCTATTTTACAACATGCAAACTGGTTAAAAAACAACAACAGTGTATTCAGAGAACCATTGGTTACTGGCCTAAACTTTAGTTGACATGATTTTCACTGACTTGCATTACAGACTGAGTTATTTCTTGGTATAGAGCAAGACTTTAACTGCCCCTGTGTTAGAAACAAGCTCATGGAGAGAAGAAGGGTATTAAAGACATAGGTGGCCTCATGATTTATTCGGACCTTAAAGAATAATTGTGTGTTTAGAAGAAAGGAGAGCAGCAGCCATAAACATTGCCAGTAGCCTCAGAACAGGCACACCATCTTGCTAAGTTTAACCATATGACCACGTAAAGCAGGGGTGGGGAACCTTTTTTCTGCCAAGGGCCATTTGGATATTTATAACATCATTCGCAGGCCATACAAAATTATCAACTTAAAAATTAGCCTGGTATATTTGGTCAAACATCTAATTAACTCACCCCTAATGTGATGGCTGGAACTGCGTCTCTTTGGTGAGGCTTGTGATGTTAACTGATATTGATGATGTTGCTACTCGCAACTGCTTTTCCAGGTTTGTGTCAGTCAGTCTGGAGTGCAGTGGGCTCTTTGTGATGGTAAGTTTTGAAAAGAACTGCTCACAGCAGTAAGTTGTTCTGAACACAGATGCATATTTCAATGCATGTCTCCTCAAAGTGGGAAATTCATCATTGCTTATGTAAGCCTCAAGCAGTGGGAGGTTGTTGTACCTAGCTTTCAGCTCATCATCGCTTTGCAGCTGAATGACTTTGTGTTGTAGGTTATCAGGCACATCAGCTGGTTCCGCATTGAACACCATAGAAAACATGTTCAATTCTATTAGTTGACTTTTCATGTCCTTGAATCTTTCATTAAATGCCTCAATTCTTTTTGCACATTCACCCACATACTCAAATGTCGTAGAAGGCTTTTGTCCTTCCAGAGTGGGGAAATGCACCATGTTATTCCTTTCAAGTTGCACTTTCCACAGCCTTAATTTAGCTTCAAATGATTTCACGTTTAAAAGCAAGGAGCTGAGAAACTGGTTGGGGCCCTGCAACTTGACGCTCAGCTCTGAGAGGTACTTAGTAATGTCCACCATGAACGCTAAATCACACAGCCACTTGCTATCATTGAGTTTCCTGACAGGTTTTCCCTTCAGCTCCATGAACTGCTTGACTTCATCCCACAGTTCGTAAAACCTCATGAGCATGTTCCCGTGACTTAGCTACTGTACTTCACAGTGATAAACAAGATCACCATACTCAGAGTCAAGATCATTCAGTAACTCCTGAAACTGGTAGCTGTTAAACTCTCAGCTTCTGACAAAATTTGTGCATGACACTACTGTTGACATCACATTGTTGAGCCACAACAACTGTGCACAGACAGAGACTTTCTTGGTATATGATGCAGTGGCATATAATTAAATCACCTGGATAAGACTGAGATGATTCAGTTCTTTCTTGACAAATGCAATGAACACTTTTGGTGAGCCAACCATGGTTGGATCTCCATCTGTAGTAAGGCAACTTAACTCTTCAGATGCTAGCTCAAGTTTTTCATTGATAAAACATGTCTCTCAAACAAGTTCTCACCTCTGGTAGTGCCAAGCATGGCTTCAGTGCCAGCAGTTCCTCTCGCGTGTCAAACTCTGCAGTTATCCCGCAAACAAAAACGGCCAATTGGGCAGGATTTGTTATGTCCATTGTCTTATCATAAGCCAGAGAGAAAAATTGGAAATCTCCTGCAGAATCCTTCAGTGTTTTTCAATATCTTGTGCTAAATCAGTAATCCAATCTGAGACGGTTCTCTGAGACAAACTAACACTCTGAAACAATTTTACTTTGTCTGGTGCTAACAACTCCACAGCAGCCACCATGCACTCTTTCACAAACTCTCCCTCTACAAGAGGCCTCAGCTCCTTTGCGATTAGCTCGCTCACCACATAATTAGCCTGAAGAACGTTGTCTCTGTCACAATGAGGCCTAGTGAGAGTGGCTTGTTGTGATTACAAACTCTGCTGAAGAGCACTGATTTTATCCAGACACATTTGGCCTCCCAATTCATTGGGTTTAGCATGTTTTGAGCTGTAATGACGCTCCAGATTGGCTTTTTTCATTACTGCTAACGTATTGCCACAAACTAGGCACACAGGTTTGCCTTTGACTTCAACAAAAAAATAATTATGTGTCCATTTCTCTTGGAAAGATCAAACTTTTGCATCAATTTTTCTTGTCTTTGTAGTCACCATTTGTAGGATGTCATACCACTTAAGTTTTAATAACTATCCAGTGACACTATTATCTTGCTTTGATCACTGTTCTAATCCTGCATCTTGGATTTGGAACATATGCAATGTTCACATCATTGACTCTTGAGGTCTTTTCTGTGGACTGTAATTTCCTTAATCTTCATCTGAGATTCAGTTTTTGCAAGGATTGTTGATCATGGATGTGTGAATAAAGGTTGGATTGGAGCTATCATCTGTGTTGACAACAACATTGTCAATCATCGGAGGCAAGTTCATCAAGGTCGTGAGGAATCATCTCATCACATCTCATCTCATCATCACCAGTTTGCCATAGTTTCGCCACAGTGTGTTAACACTTTTGCAATGTATACACTCCCAGCCTGCCTGGCACTGACTGTCCTCTGAGTCACCACAATACAGGCAGATGGGCCTTGGGCAGCCATTGAGAAGCATATGTGTCTGTCCCGTCATGTACTCGTATGTGTCCTGTCTATCCCGTAATGGATGTTCCTTGCTTGTCCCTCAAAATTTACATTATTTGTATGATTCATGTAATATAAATTTATGTTGCTATGAAAAAAGCTCCTAGATTTATTGTATTTCGAATCCCGCCTCCGGTTGGGACTTAGCAGGGCCAGACCAAATTATTTCAGGGGCCTTATGTGGCCCACGGGATGGACATTACCCACCCCTTTCATGAAGGGTCACCTTGCCGAAATGGCTGTGTGGTTGGAGCATGGATTTAACTCAACCAGGCAATCATATAACCCCCATCCTACCATCTAAAGTACTCCACAACCCCAAAACATCTTTATGGCAAGTTTAACAGAAAGGAAAAGGGAATATGGTCAAGTTAGCTAAAATAAAATGCAGCATAAGGGAGCATTTTCAAATGCATCCTTCTCCTACACTTAACACAAGCTAGAGAAAGGTATAAAAAATTGCACTTGATAATACTAAAGTGTCAGCTGTAATAACAAGACAGGTAGGCAAAGGAGGGAAAGGTTGTGCTATACTTTCCTTACTTTAATTATTCCATAAGGGGAAGCAATTTTTCCCCACTAAAATCCAGAATACATAAAATGATTTAACATTTCACTACATTTAACAGCCTAATTTCTTTGAATGCTCTTAATGTAGAAAGCTAAAGTTTATTGCGCTTTATGAATAAAAGTTTATCAAGAGAATTGATAGTGTAAAGGCACAGAGAGAGATGGGAACAAAGCAGTTTTTCAGCATTTTAGTTCTTGAATTATTTGGGGGCAAATAAATGCTTACTTACAAATATACAATAAAACAGGCCTTTTGAGAATCCTTTTGGGGGAAACATTTAAAACATTACTGGGTCTTGAAATCATCATATTACTTTTAAAGTACCCCATAATTCAGATATTTCATTAATTCTGATTGCTTTTTCCTCTAGTAATGGCACATTGCCTAGATGATATTATTATTGTTTTCATCACTTTCCAATCTGTTGTGCTTGCTCCTTTTTTTTTTTTTTTTCCAGTAGGAAGCAGAAATCGTAGAGAACTGGTCCTAAAAAGTGTTCCCCAGAAATGCTTCAAGAGAAAACATGTTTTCTTTTTTCCCCCCAAATCATTTGGGATTGCTTCATATAATGTTCCATTGTAAATATTCATGATTTATGCCAGTATATTACAGGCTCTGAGAAGTTCCACAGGTATGAAACTTTGATTTAACTTGGTTTAATCCAACATATGTCAATCTCATTGATCACAGACCCTTTTATTACATACCTGTGGAACTAGTGTTCATCACCAAGTATTTCCTATGTGCTATTTTGAAAAGTCGCTTACTTTATTTATACTAGTCACAGGTCAGAAATAATAAAAATATTCCAGGAGGGAATCAACTTTGTAAATGATGACATAAATTTGAGAAGATGAAGATAAATTTGGCAACCTAACTCCTTCTATCTGCCTTAATGAACATCAGGAATTTAATTTTAATCAGTGCTTTGTGAATATGTTTAGTAACTGTCTTGGGCTAAGAAGTAGTGTGTGACTGCCTGAGCCTGTGCCCTACTGGTCAGAGGGGCTCAACACAGGCTGACAAGTGCAGTTGGCATGGATGAGTCTAGATTGTCTCTATGACAGCAGGAATCAGCAATGCTCTGGGCTTACTAACTAGTTAATGTTAAGGCAACTACCATGAATAGAACTGGCAAAGTTTTATAGTGGGGAAAGACTTAAGGAAAAATAGACTGATATTGCATTTTATAGATGATAAAATCAAACCCCAGAACACTTAAGAGACTGGAACAATATTTCAAATCCAGTTGGTAGAAGAGCTAGAACTTTCTACCGTATTACAATGAAAGATAAATTATTCATTACATCTCATTTTATAGGTGATAATCAAAAGGATCTTTATGATCATCAATTAACTTCTAACTTAAAATTCCTACCACGGGATTGCTTCACCTTGCTCAAAACCTATAGGAAAAAGAAATGGACCACACAAGGAGCTCATGGCATCTCTGACTCCCTGGGGACTATCTCCTCTCCCCTACTTTGCCCTGGACCTGTTCCCTCAATAAATGTTTCTCCAGTATTTAATGTAGCTTCTATTCATTAATCCTAAGAACACATTTATTTATTTTATTTTTTTACTGAATTTATTGAGGTGACATTGGTTAATAAAATTATATAGGTTTCAGGTGTACAATTCTGTAATATATCATCTGTATATTGTACTGTGTGTTCACCACCCCAAGTCAAGTCTCCTTCCATCACCATTTATTCCCCCTTTACCCTCTTCCACCTCCCCCACCCTCCTTTCCCTTTGGCAATCACCATACTGTTGTCTGTGTCTATACGAGGCTTTTTTTTTTTTTTTTTTGGCTTAATCTCTTCATCTTTTACACCCAGCCCTGCAACATGCCTTCCCTCCAACAGCCATTAGTCTTTTCTTTATCTATGAGTCTGTTTCTACTTTGTTTGTTAGTTTATTTTGTTCATTAGATCTCACATATGAGTGAAATCATAATGGTACCTGTCTTTCTCTGACTGGCTTATTTCACTTAACATAATGCTCTCCAGGTCCATCATGCTGTCACAAAAGGTTAGAATTCCTTCTTTAACAGCTGAGTAGAATTCTATCGTGTAAATGTAACAAAGCTGATGGACACTGGGTTGCTTCTAAATTTTGACTATTGTGTAAGTAACGCTGCAATGAACATAGGGGTGCATATATTCTTTCGAATTAGTGTTTTGGGTTTCTTCAGATATATTCCCATAAGTGGAATTGCTGGGTCATAAGGCAGTTCCATTTTTAATTTTCTGAGTTGACTCCATACTGCTTTCCACAGTGGCTGCACCAACCTGCATTCCCACCAACAGTGCAGGAGGGCTCCCTTTTCCCCACGTCCTCGCCAACTCTTGCTATTTGTTGATTTATTGATGATAGGCACTATGACAGGTGTGAGATAATACCACATTGTGGTTTTAATTTGCATCTCTCTGATGATTACTGATGTTGAGTATCTTTTCATCTGTCTATTGGCCATCTGTATGTCGTCTTTGGAGAAATGTCTGTTCAGATCCTTTGCCTATTTTTTTTTAAAATGTTTTTATTGTTTTTTTAGAGAGAGAGGAAGGGAGAGAAAGATAGAAACATCGATGTGAGGGAGAAACATCCATCAGCTGCCTCCTGCACTCCCCCTACTGGGGATCGAGCCCACAGCCTGGGCATGTGCCCTGACCCGGAATTGAACTGGGATCTCTCAGTCCATGGGACAACGCTCAACCCACTAAGCCACACTGGCCAGGTCCTTTGCCCATTTTTAATTGGATTGTTTGGGGTTTTTTGGTTTTGAGTTGTACAAGTTCTTCATAAATTTTGAATATTAACCCCTTATCAGATGTATCATTGGCAAATATGTTCTTCCATTCAGTGGGTTGCCTTTTCATTTTGCTGATGGTTTCCTTTGCTGTGCAAAAACTTTTTAGTTTGATGTAGTTCCATTTGTGTGTGTGTGTGTGTGTGTGTGTGTGTGTGTGTGTTTGTTTTTTGTTTTTGCTTTTGCTTCCCTTGCCTGAGGTGACATATCAGAAAAAAATAGTGCTACGAGAAATGTCTGAGATTAAACTGCATACGTTTTCTTCTAGGATTTTTATGGTTTCTAGCTAAGACACATTTAATTCCCCTTTCACATGAGAGCCCTTCAGGTATCAAGGATAACCAGTATGCCCCTAAAGTTTCTAACTTTTGTTGTATTCTAAGAAGAGAGAAATGTAAAGAAATTTATTAGATTGACACTTTAAAAAAAGGCAAAAAAAAACACAGATAAGAAACCACTTCTCTTCTTGTTCGAAGGTTTGGAGGCGTCATTATTTTAGCAATTACAGAGATGGTGAGCACTTTGAAGAGACTGCATGTATTTCCAAGGCTCTCTAACTGTGTTTGGGGACCTGGGACAGTATCTGTGCCACAAAGGGCAGGGTGGGTAACTAGGCTTCTGTTCTCCACTCTTCCAAACCGTCTGTGCCTCCCTCCTCCCTCCATGAACACATGACCAGCCTCTGTCCTTCTTACAGATTTGGGACCAGGCAATCTAGAGCTAGGGTCTTGTCATGGAAATAAAAAGTTGGCTCTGTGGAGCCAGATGCAGGCAATGGAGAGAGGGACAGCGCAGAGAAAGGGCTGGTCCCCGTCCACCCTGAGATGTAGTGAGAGAGCGACAGGAATGTTTAGGTGACAATTTAACAAAAGCATTTTCCACATCTACTTTGAGGGTTGGCTTTCTGACACCCAAGAAAGAATTTAATTTATTCTGCTGATGTTTCTTTGACAAACCAGCTATACCAGCCAAGAACTCCAAATTCTGGACATATTTTTGTAACTGTTAAATTTCTATGTTTAGTTTTCTCTTATTCCCACCCTCCTCACTACTATATAATTTCATGCCAACTGATAGTCCCTTTAATATATTTTTGTGTATAATACAATAAGATTCTTGGTGTACTGTAAAAATATCATTGAATCAGGATGCTTTTCTTAATGACTCGGATTGTAATAATTCTTCTTCCCAGACATAGGCAAAATACCCATTTTCACGAATTAAACACACACATAGCCCTCATAACTTATTTTTAACCTTAAAATAGGCTTTCATAAATTTGGAAGCCAAATGGCATTTATATCAATTACTACCAAATTCCTTCCTATTTATTCACTGACAAATACACTCAGGAACATAGGTTAGCAGTTCAAATACTTCTGAGACAGAAGTAATGTTGGAACTGGCAGTCATTAAAAATAATAACTTCAACTTGACGTTTTTGTACTTTAAAAAAAAAATCCAATGTCTTCAAAAATACTTTCCCATTAATGTGTGACAGACATGTTAAACACAGTCTGTGTAAATGTTTGAACAGTAATTATATTGATCTCGTCACTGAAAATGTTCTGTATAAGTGGCAGAGGAATATTAGCGAAAGCTTTGATTTTTTACTCCCGTTATGCTTTATAATTAAGGAGATACATAATATTTTTGGTGAAGAAAGTGGTACTAGCTTTTATTTATTTATGTGGCTTTCTTGCCTGGAAAGCTGAGTGAGCTGAATGCCTGTCATTTTACAGGCTTGAAAAGAGAATGAACAGTTAGTACATCCTGTGACATGTGAGGAAGTCTTCACTGCAGCCGTGTGCACATCACTACTAGAATAGCTAGCCGATTTTGTTAAATCCCTGGTTTCATAGGCGGTTCTTTACTGAGCCGACTGAATTAAGTCCTGGATTGTTCCCTCAGGGTCACACAGGAGTGCTTGAACGGAGTGGAGGGTATGAGCAGTAGCACAGAGCTGACTCCTCATACTTGGGTCTGGACCTCACAGTCAGTGACTAGGAAGTGAACCACTAGTATGAGTGCTAGAGAGAAGATCCAAGAAACAGAAGTTGTGCCAAAGATAATTCAAGAACATTTCTATAGCAGCACGTTTGCCAGGGCCCCTCCTCCTCCACCAGCACGTCTGCTCATTCACAACTTCAGAAATGTCTCCAGGTAGGGTGTAAGCCCAGGCTTTTCCGGCGCTTGTTACAAACAGCATGGTGAATTTTGTTCTTGCTCTAACTCAGACTTTTTTTTTTTTTTTTTTAATTTATTTTTGTTACAGAGGTTTCTCCTTTTTTCCCCATTGACACCCTCCTCCCCATCCCCCCACCCTGTCCCCAGCTTTGGACTTTTAAAAAACAGTATTTAAATCTGGTTGAAATGAATTTTGGTCATGGCCTTACAAAAAGATGAAAGATCAATCCTTGCAGACAAATGTCAGAGGAAAAAGTAAATTAGAAAGGGTGATTTGGAGGTCAAATGCATGTCCTGGGATTAGCAGCAGAGTTTTTATTTTAAGGCAAAAACTTGACAGAGCCATCCCGTGGCTAGTCCTGTGGTCTCTGCTCTAAGTCTCTGTCCAGATACCAACCAGGGGCATAGTGTTAGCTCTTCTGAAGGTCAGGGACAACTGCCCAATGTCCCTCACCTGAGGATAACTGCACAGAATTGCTTTGGCATCTCTGTCCTAGATGTTTCTCTTTTCTTATTTTTGCTGATCCAATTCCACTTTCCAAAGCCCAATTCAAGGTTGATTTTTTCCTGTGAAACTTTTCTTATATTCAATCACCTGTAAATGTTTCCTCCACTAGAATTCAAGAAATCCTTAACCAGTGTGAACCAAGTAATTATAGATGTGTGCAGTGTTGCATTGGAATTATTTTTTAGGTGTTGTCATGCCTTATTTCCCTGATGAGATTATACTTCTTTTAGGTAAAAAAATATTTAACTTGGATTTTTCTGAGAAACAGAAACAAAACTGTTTCCTTGGAAATAAGTTCATGCTTATTGAGAAAATGAATACACAAGAAAAACTAGAACAAACATGACATAATTAGGTAGTCCAACTATTTTATATTCATATTTTAACAACATTGGAATTGAAACTTCTAAATTGCTTAGTAAATAGTTCTGAAAGAGAACATCTTGCACTTTCATAAGTTTTTTTCTATCACATACATCACTTTTGGGAAAATTCCACGCACTGTGTGTTCTGCTTTTGTTCCAGTTACATAAAAGTTGAATGATAGCCCTCATGACAACATCTCTTCAGAATAGCATACAAAAGCCTCACCTAGCCGCCCGGGATTTAGGTGCTAACTCCTGTTAGTGATAATAAGGATTCCATCTATGAATCCCTAGGTGCTTAGGTCAATCTGATCTGTTTCAGTTTCCACAGGTGGATGTCTTCAAGATTTATATTTAGAAAAATAAAATATTTAGATCACTGCTTTCCTGCCATCCCTGGTACTGTTATGGAGAAAGGTGACATTTAGGTTTTTCAAATTGTACGTTGAAGAACAGTAATTCATTATTTTTTAAAGAAATTTGCTCCACATAAAGTCTCAGTCCAACTGCTGTCAGTGTGTGTTAGAAACACATACAAATGATATGTTTTACTTAATGAAGCTGTTAATTACTTTCTCCTCGTTGTGTTCCCTCCCTGCACCATCACGCTCTTCTACTTCCTTCAGTTAGAGGGCAAGCTTCACAAGGCTTCACAGGCTGTATCTCACCACTGATCTGTGGAGTGCACCGCACACAGATCATTCTCTTTTCTTCAGTGCGTGAACATAAAAATTCACCTCATTTGTACTTATGGTCACTATGTGTGGAAGCCAACATTTTAGGCTCTTTGTTTCACCATTTGAATTTCAAATTCTTATCCTCAAATGCTTTTCAGCGGGCTAGGCTTTAAATTCAGAGTTGAGAATAGCATGCCGTGCTCCAATAATCTTTGTCTGTTAAACATTTTAGAAATGTAAATCACAGGTTTTGTTCTTTTATATTTTCTTTTTAGTATCTAACTTGCATTAAAATGGACTATAAATCCAGCAGGCACTTTGCAAGTGAGGATGTATGTGTATGTAATGTTTGTATGGGGTATGTCTATATGTACATATATTCACATAAATGTGCGCATAAATACAAAAGATTATATCTTATGGGTCTAAGGAAGATTAATTTACAAAATAATGATTCTCAATCTGTGCTAGTTTACACAAAATGTTGAATTTGAAGTTGACTCTGAAAACTCCTTTACCAAGAGGGAGGGTATGACCAACCTGGTTAATCCAAACCACAGAACTGACAAGTGATTACTGCAGCCATCAGATGATCAGCTCTAGTCCCTGAGTCACAACCTTGCCTGTCAGTAACTTGCACCCAAACTCCTTCTGGGAAGGGAAGGAAATTTGAACAAATCATTTTTTTGTTTTAAGTAAACCGTGGCTCAATTGCAACAAACCCTGTATTCTGTGCACACCTTCTCAGAGGGTCTAATTTCCAGTTTTTGTCAAATTAGTTTCATATGAGTCAATACTTGTTTAAAAACATGTCACAAGTCTTGGTGGCCTGTGCAGGCTTTAATTACCTCTGATTATTACATCAAGATTCACAAACGAGATACCAGAGTCACTCCTCTTAACTGCAAAATGCTATTGAAACAAACTGAAATTAAATTTCAGGACAAATTGCAATAACCCATCCAAACAGAGCAAGTGGGGAGGAAGTTGGGCCTCGAAGTATGCCAGGCCATTGTTAAATGCAAGACTGCATCACACCTAATAATTTAAACATGGTCTTGTGGCCTGACATTTTTAATGCTTTCTTGATCTCTTTCTTCTGGCTCTGTGCGCTTTGCCACTGTAGGGTGCAGTGCATAACAGGTTATGGATTAAATACCAAGCCTTCTTCTGCCAATAGCACTTTCAGGAGGGGAAAAATGATTGGGTACTTTTATAAATAGTCATGCCAGTAGGTGTCCACAGAAAGCAACCTTTATTCGGGGCTTTTAAAAGCTGCCTGCTTTTTAGATACAAATCAATCCATAAAACTGCTAAGTTCAGATTTTCAGCTATTATCTGGGCAGTAAGAATCAGGCACCTTGGTAGGGTGGTTTGACATTTTTATTGGCACAAATTAAGATCCCAGGCTTAACTAATGCAATCTGGTTCTAATAATTAATTTAATTCATACAATCCCCCTGATATGCAGCCCATGGTTCACATTTACTCTGTGATTCATTGCATTTGGATTAAAGGACGGGTTAGGAATTTAATGCTTGAGGCAGCTCTGACTCTCGAGAACAGAAACATACACATATTTCTTCCATCATGTGTTGCTTCAGGGCAAGAAAAAAGAAAGCCACTATAATTTGGAGACAAGACTCCTCCAGACATCTATGAACAACAGCAACCATAGCGTGTCACCAAACAGAACTGTGTTGTGGAGTGCAGTCAAAAATTACTGGGAGGTCATAAATGGATACAAATATATAATTTTCTAAAGAGATAGTGTTGGCATGAATTCTACAAAAATTCAAAGACCTGGCAAACTCATTTATAATAAACATTTGAAACATGGGTTATAAAGTGTTTCCTAGAAGCAGAGAGTCAATTAAATGAGGACAAAATTTAGAAGCGTTATATATACAGTTATATGTCATATATATGCATAATATGGAAACAGATGAAGAGGTGGAGTTGCCCAAGATCACATAACTTTAACATCAAAAGATACAGGTCTTCAGACTCCCTATCTAGAACCTTTCCACAGATTTTTCAAACATGTCTTCCACTTGTATCAATTAAGAAGGGAAACTTTCTTACAAATGTACTTCTTTCCTGATTTTTCTAGAAGAACAGAAATCTACAATTGTAGGCCCTCATATCTGTAGCATATTTTTGAACTCTAAGCAAAGTTATTTTAAAAATCCTCACTCAAAAAAAGTATGCATTTTCTGGTGTTCTGATGGGCTTAGTCAATGTCCCATTACAAATAAAAGTAGAGAGGAAAGTAAGTTTCTATGTGCCACTCTTCTGACTTTGACACTGACCTTCAGGAGGCATCTGAGCATTTTAGTGGAAAAATTACATTTAAGGGCTTGACCAGGGTCCTTGAGTTCATTTGTACAGCCTAATCCAGTTCAGGCTGGAGTAGATGTGTGTCTGTCCTGCTTTAAAAACCCACCAAAGAAAGAAATTCCACAACTTCCCGAGTAATTTATTCCTGTATTCCATAACCACTACTTGAAAGAAAATTTTAGAAGATGGTTGTAATCTGTCTTATTTCAACTTCAGACCATTTATTTTCCTTGTTATCAATTTATTTAAATGTATATATGCACATATACTTAAATAATGGAATCTATTTTTATCCCAGAATACGCAGATTCTCTATTTCTTTTCAGACAAGATAAGTAACGTTTATAAAATCTTAGCTTTAACCTAGTAATCCAGACAAAAACTTCTTCCAGGCTCCTTCTTCCCTGTAATGTTTTTGGCCCAATAAACTTTAATTCTAACATCTTTGTAGCTATCTTGGCCCCCAACGCAGAGGAAAACAGAAACAGGGTGCTTCCTTAGAATTTTACATCCTGTTTGGACTATCACATCTTTATAATGGTGATGCTCTATTTAATCACATATAATCCATTTCAATGTACTAGAACAAGGAAAACCACCATTAACCAGGATTACAGAAGGGAATTTGGAGGGCATCTTCTCTGGCCCCTACATGTTTCAGGTAAGGAAACAGAGCCCCTAGTAAGTGGAGTGGACTGCTACAGTCTGCCCAGAGTCAGCACTGGACTCTCAATTCCCTTTTCCAAACTCAGTGCTTCTTCTGTTAAAACACACTCACTCAGCATCCATGCAGGGGAGGAAACAGAAAACATTTCATTTTCTTTGAAGGAAGAATGCTTGACACTGGTAACAGCACACACACTCAAAAGCTACAAAAATCCCTTAAAACAGTTGATTACCATAATGGGGATGTGGCACTATTACCATACTGTGGACTTACCCATTTTTGCATGCCATGTGAATGAGTGACTTCCACTCAGCCATATGCAATGTGCATTCTTTATCTGTCACAGTTGCAGCATGGATAATGTCTTTTCATCAGACAACCCAAAGAAGTTGCTAATGCCAATTAAATATATTCTTTATTTCATATTACCATTGAACAATACTATGTATGAGCAAATTCAACTAAGTAGAATTTATTTATATAAAATCAGAGGGGGTTTGCAAACTCAAGTTAAAATGAGTGTGTTTTTATTGGTATAAGAAATTGATCACTTACTGATTTGTACGTATGTGTGCAGTTTATGTAGTGGTGAGATTTCTACATATCTCACATGCCTTGGCGAGTGTTGGACTTAGGGGTAAGCCCTTAGAGTGTGAGAATGTTGCAAAAGTCGAATGTGGCATCTGACTCCCAACTAATGTGTAATCACTCCTCTTTCTGAAACTTGGGTTTTTTACAGAATAATGCTTCAGCAAAACCCATTTCTAGTAACTGTGCTGAGAGATACAAGGAGCCAGAAGAGGAAGTGTTTGAAAGTTAATGAGGAAGAGAAGAAGTACTATGCCATTCTTTTGAAATCCTGAAGGGTTTACCCTATATAACTGAAGCTGTGAGAGAGCTGATCTCCAATTTGTATCCAAGCAATAATAACATGAAACAAGTACCATGTCCTCAGTGCCATAGTTACCAACCTGCTAAGCTGCCAGAGTGAACCACCCAAATGAAGCAGGCATCTGGGAGGAGGACAACCTTGGCCAAGAAACCAGGAGGGCGGAGTTCTAAATTAGACTCTACTGCTCAACAGTTGGGTGAGGCTAAGCAAGTCACTTACCTCTCAGGCCCTTTGTCTGCAACATGAGAGGATTGCCCAAGATCTGTAAGACCCTTGCCATTAACAGCACAACTGGGTTCAGAAACAGTCAAATTGTGCTCTGCTTCCATCATAGCCTCTGATCATAACCCAGAGCCTCTGATCATAACCCAGAGCCTCTGACTGGCCCTGACACCACTCTAATAAGTCAGATGTGGGCAGTGAATCTCAAGCTGGTCATTCTTCAAGTATCATACAGTTGTACAAGAATTTTTAATTTTTAGGTTTTTATTTTGATGATTAGTCTTTAAAACTGCAATGCAGACATATTCTGGGTCACCTAGATAATCACTATATGAGGAACACTGACATATCTTTTTGTAACCATATCTGTATCTGTGTTTCTGATTGAGTGCCAAGTGCAAACCCTCTGAAAGCGTGGCTCCCTGTGTGGAAAAATGCTTCCCAGTCATTCAAATAGACACAAGTGGTGGGAGAGGTGTCATTACACTGGAGTGACAAAGAACGGAACTGTAGGAACTGGCATCCTGGCAGTTGGCACCATGGTCTAGTCACTGGGAAACTAATAAGCAGGAGTTCACTAGTAGCAACTCTAGACATAAGTAGACAGTGAAGAACTTTTCACTGAAAGGATTTTTTCAACATAATGTTTTTGGATACAACATTAAATTAATCTACCAGTAATTTAAGCCATCACTGGCTAAAACCAATTTAATAATAAAAAATTTTTAAACCAGTAAAGATAGTGACAATGTCTAAAAGAGTTGTCCATCGTGCTGAACTCAAGGAAATTAAGTTAATAACCAGAAAAGCATAAAATCGCAAACATATCCTACTATTGTTATGTTACTTGATAATAGGAATTTTGTTTCTACCAAATGCCACCATTCATCACATCAAATTGATGTTGTTACTGGGGTGTTTTGATTTTGTAGTTATGTTGGGGTTAATGTGTACACTTGCATTGTTTTATTTGTTCTATGGGAACACTAACCATAAATAAGGAATGAATTATTTTTGGTACCTATGTAATAAGTAAAGTTATAATAAGAATAATTTTGAACACTAAAGGTCCATGGGAATGCTTTTCTTTAAAAAAGAGTGAGTATATTTCTTAAGTTTGAGAAATATTCTTCTTTTCTTTCAGCCGTATCCTTAGGCCTTTCAAAGAGGAACCCAAAGCCAGACAGGAAGATCTGTTTGAAGGCAGGCTGCCTCCTGGTTCACTGACCTGTCTAGTTTGATTGTTCTGGAACTCTTCAGTCTCCTTTTCCTTTTAGTTACTTTAAGTGGAATTATGGAAAAAAAAAAAAAAAAAACTCTCCTTTTATCTTAATACGTTCCTTATACCCAAGCCAGCCTTGAACCATCTGAAAATCTCAGAACCAACTTGTTCTTTAATGAGAAGAAAAGATGTTTCTGGTCCCTCCAGGTAGGCCTGGATGCAGAAAGGAGAGCTGTAGAGGGTTGATCTGGAGCGATAACTGCCTTGGGGGTGGCAAAAGGGCCCGTTCTTACTCTAGAGCCATGTCTTTTTGTGAAGGGGTGGGAAGGGAAACAGACAACTTGGCAGCTGAGTGGCCAAGGGCTGCTCACCAAGGTTGGTTTAGGCAAGTCACTGAGTTCCCTAGAAGGCACCAGGCCATCAGAGCCCAGATAGAATTACCATTTTAGTCCTAATAATCCAATTTAAACAGAAAATCATTCAGCACAACTTCAAATACTCTACAAATTGGTTATAAGTCACAAATTGGAAGACTACACAATTTGTAATACCAATTAAACAGCAAACGCTGTTGTCTGTAGTGATGGATATAATTTATGACAAATCTAATTCCAGTCACAGTCTGTGTCTTATTAAAAGAAGCAGAACATTTTCAAGGGGTAAATATTTTATTTGTAACCTATGAGTTAACAGTTTTCGCCAAGGATGTTCCTAGAGACCACTTGCTATGAATTTCTCAGTTTCTTCAGATCTAGATGGAATATAAATAAGGATTCTGGATTATTGCTGGGGTCTCTGCAAATTTTACTTCCTACCTTACATCCCATGTGGTCAAAGTACATCTTGTTCCAAGGAACCTGCTTTTCCTTTAAACATTTTGGGGTTTAAAGGTAGGATTAACTGTCCTAAATTATGTAGGCCCTGAGGGAACAGGGAGGGGATAGAAAAACAAAGGTGCAATTTCTGGTGATTTCCTGGGATCCTAGTCAGATGGGATATGGCTTCATGGCTATAGAAAGTCACACTCTGAACATTGATCTAAGAAAAAATTCCTAGGAATTACATTATGCTCAGAAAACGAGCACCACATTTTCCTGCTAATAATTCACTTATCAACTGAGTTCCCTAGAAGGCACCAGGCCATCAGTTATCTTGTTCATTTGGACAATCATAAAAATACACATGTTTTTATGGCATCAAGCAGGTTTTCAAGACCTTGGGATCGCCTAATATTTTTTTCAGTTGGTAAAAGGGAACTTGCCACAGAGCCTATTGTCAGCAGGTCCCAAGAGCAGCATGTGAAAGTCACGTCAGCTTATTTCTACCCTGGGTGAACGGGGACTCGTCATCTGGGCAATGAGAGGTGCAGGCGGGCCTCTGCTTCACTGGAACTGAAAGACCTGCCCACACACAGCCAGCTCCCTCCCTCCTGTGCAGGCCCTGGTCATTTCTTCACAGGGCCTCATTACCCTGAGAAATGCCTCATGAATTTTCACCCTCAACATTGAAGGGTCCATTTAATGCTCTAACCTACACAGTGCCTGAATCTCCAAGATCACAAGTGCTTTTCATTCACTCCGCAGGAAATAACCACAATAGTACCAGTTATGCAGACAGGAGCTCTGGGATCTCCATTTCCCTGGTCGGGGACACAAGGTCCCATAGTCGAGTATCTGGCTGGGCATAATAAGGACTGTGCAGTGGCTTAGACATCAGAAGTACCTGGCTTCAAACTCTCACTCTACCTCTTCAAGTTCAGTGTTCCTAGGCAGATCGTTTAACCTTTTTATACTTAGTTTCCTCTTTAGTAAAGTGGGGATAATAATATTTTGCAGTGTGCTCATAAGGATTAAAGATTATATACACATACACCACCAGGCACACAGCAGATGCCATATGAATTGTTGCTGTTATTATAGGCCTAGGCTGGAATGTTGCCCGAATGTAAATTCCATATTCTTCCCACTAATCAAAGTGTTCCCACCACCACCACTGCTATTATTATGGCCACTGCCTACTCTTCAGAAGCATTTACCTGTGCCAGGGACTTTACTAGGCACTTTCCCTGCATAATCTCAATGCATACTCCCATAACCCCACAAGGTACTATTTTTAGGTTCACTTTGTAGTTGGGAGAAATGAGGCTTAATGAGGTTTTATTGCCCAAGGACACAGAGGAAGTGGCTGGCCCTGAGTTTGCCTGAACTGAATTAGAGCTCTGTTGACCATGCTCTACTTTTTCTAAAGGATGAGACAAGGCTGCACTCTCCCAACCCCTGCAAACAGAAGCTTGTGCCCCCTGCCCCTCAACCATCCTTCCTCCTGTCCCCTCGCTCCTGAGCAGGGGTCCATCAGCCCTGCAGCCCTGGCACAGCACACCAGCCTAGGGCTCAGAGGCCTGGATGCTGAGACAGGGCTCTCAGTCCATTCTGCTCACCAGAACTGTCTCTGATCCTTGTCTGAGCACCATCCCCAGGACCTTAGTTTGGGATACCTGAAGCAGTAAACAGTGTAGGTATTTTTAAAAATTTGCTGCGGACAGTTGATTCTGTGTGGTGCACTTGTTTGAGAACCACTGAGAGATCCTGGTTGCTTGAGAGTAGCTGTAGACATTTAGGGAACTCACTGGGCCCCCAGTTTTCCACATGTGAACCCTGGATCATTAAATGCCCACTATCGACCTAAAGGGAATCGGTGAAAAGGGAAAAGGTCACCTATGTAACTTGGAAAAATCACTTCAAAAAGCTCCTGCTCTGAACTTCCTGCTGTCTCCTGTTTCCTACCAAATCAAGATGAAAGGCTGTGCTTGACTTTCATGACATCTAGAACCTTCCCAGTCCTCTGGGTTCCTGTGCAGCCTACCCCTGTCCTTTTGTGCTGCTGTGGGGACACCCTGTGTCCATTTAGGCCTAGATTTCCCTTTAAACCTGTGGTATTGAAATGCTCCCAGTGACTAAATCAGGTCATTTCTTTAAAATAACTTTCGAAAGGACAATAAAACACCTTCCTCCTGATTTCATTGTCCTAACGGCGATAAAATCCCTATATACTTCACATGTCCACCTGGAAGGAGGATCGTAAGGTAAGTATGTCAATATCCAGAACAAAGTGTCTCTGTGTCGGGAAGAACTAATCTCAGGTTCAAGATTGTCACCACCTCAGGTGGGAGCTCTGACACTTTGCTTTGGGTGGGACCAGGAGAGGATTTCAGAAGTGCTCCCTCCTACGTGCTGGTCTGGCCAGCTCAGTCCAGGGCATCCCACAGCAGTGTCCACGCCTGACCTCACTCTCTCCTCCATGGGAGCTGAATCAAGTCCAAAGCAGGCAGACATTTTCACACAGAAGAACGGGAATGTTGCATCATTTAATCAGGAAAGAGATGCCGCTCCTTTCTCATCTGGGTTGTCCCTGAAGTTGGGACAAGACGAGCAGCATGTCAGAGGAATATGACATGTGATGGGTTTGCTTAGCTCCTCTGTCCTGAGATTGCACTCAGGATTTTTCCTTCTGCTTGAAGTTAGGGAGGGAGGCAGAACATGGCTGACCTTTGGAGTGGGGTTTTCATAAAATAAATAAACTGGATGACAGTGTATAAAAGTTACAAACCTCTTTAGAATGCCATATGTGAGCAACTTGTAAACAGTCCATAAATATCACCTGCTGGGGCCAGTCATGGAGGCTGATGCAGAATTCTGTCCTAGCACATTTTCTGCAACACAGAGCCATCTGGTAATGACAATTTATTCTCTAGTTGGCACAGGACTGCAATTACAGAACATGTTACTACTGACTTCTGTCTGGAAACAGATGATCACGCTCACCCTGCAGGGTGGAGATAGTGGGAGGGTGTGGCTTGGCTGGCGCTCGCAGGCTGGGTGGTTGCAGCAGGGGGACTGAAGAATTAGAGGGGCTTTGTGGAGATTCCCCATTCCACTAGTGGGGTTTCCACAGCCATCACCACTCACAAACAAAGTTTTGAAGAAAAATTATTCATAGTAATGCCTGATTTCTCAGCCATTTTTTAAAAAGGTTCAGAAACATCTGAGCCATTCTTGGAGAACAGAGTATTGAAAAAGCATAGTGAATAGTATCTTTACCCTGTACATATGTCTCCTATTTTCAATCTCCTAATTATTAATGCTAGGAAAATTAATTCTACTAAAGATAACAAGGTCTTTCCCAGGTTCTGTTTCACATAGCAAATAATAATAATAGAATGAAGGTTGATAGCCTTTTCTCCCAAATATACTTAGCACAGTCTCTTGTGTAGAAAAAAAATATTCCAGATTTCTCCAAAGTGGAGAATAATGTGACAAGGGAAACCTAACTGAAGAAAAGGCCAGCTAATAGCTTCAGTGTTACAAACACATACAAAAACCAGACATGTTTTAATGCATCCAGCACAAACCTTTCCAATTATACTTTTAATCAAGAATTCCTTCTTATGTTGTTACTTCCTTCCCTCTGAGTTCCTATGATATGCAGTTTCCATCCTGGTCTCATCCTGTTTGGCCCTTTTTGTAAAAACTAAGGAGCCTGGCCCACGCAGCCTGCCAGGGCTTTTCAAAGCCCCAGAAGTCCGTAAACAGGAAAGATTTCCTCTGAGGCGAAGGGCCCCTCCTTGATCAAAAGATGGGTCTTGGATAAGAATTTCCCCCAAATTTTCAGCCATTAGCACTTTCTGGTAATCAGATCAGAGACCCGCTTAGAGGGCACAGTGCTACCATCCACGACACAGGTGCCAGGCCTCTTGCCAGAAGTGCAAAGGCCACACAACTCACAGGAAGAATCAACTGCGGCTGCTCTTCTCCTGACAAGAAGGTGGGGCCTGGAGAAACACAAGGATATCCTCTGAGCAACAGCCCAGGCTTGGAGCCTCTTCTGATTATCAGCCCGGGAGGCAAGCTGATCGCACCCGAGTTCAGAGTATGAAGTGGGACAGGAGAGCTGCATGAGGTGCTCTGGCAAAGTTGGGGAAAAAGAATAACGATTCTAAACAAGATTGCTTTTATCCCCTTGGTTAGTAAGTAACCTGACGCTACTTCAAAACTGTTTTTGAGAAATGAGAGCATACTTGATGACTTATTAGTTGAAGACATAATTCCATGTAAAAGTTCTATTATGTTTGTTTTTAGAGTCAACTTTATTACTTTATAGTCACAGCTCGTATTTTCAAAGTTGAGTACATCTTTGTCCAAGGCAACTAATCTTTCCCCTGTAATTTCATTTTAACCTATCAAATCCAGTCCAAATCTGTCCCTCAGCAGCCGCAATTGACTGGAAAGTTAATCACAGCTGTGACCCCCAATGCGCGAGTAAAGTTAGAGAGCAATCAAGGCTGCCCGTTGTCTTTTCTCTCAACTGGGCAAATAGATCAAAATGTACCTAAGCAAACACATGTTTTAAAAATATCTTCTTTCTTATATTGGTCTTATCTATAGAACTCATTCTTCTTAATTACCTGACAAAAGAAAAGGGTGCTTTGACTTCTTACCACACATTTCCCTGTAGCACTCAGATGACACTTACAGACCGCTTCATTTCATTTGCTACCTCATGATCAGGATAAACTCCATCTTCTGAAATAGATTAGAAACTCTTAAATCCAGGGCATTACCGTATAATTCTTTGTCTCTCCCTTCCATGCTCCATAGGTACTTATAGGTCAGTAACACTTTCATGTTTAAACTCAACTTCACTTCTTTTTTAATTGATAATTAGGGCATTATAGCAGGAAAATAAAATGATGAGGCAAAAATGTGTCAGTGTGAATGGATGTTCAGTTTCAGTGTCCCAAAGTCAGAGGTTGGTGGTTAGTGAGAAGAAAGTAAATGTTAAATGTGATGAAGGTGGCCCAAGGAAGATGAATCTTTGCCCATACAAGTGAACTGGGCAATAACTTACACAACATCTGATTTATACTTCAGTTATAGCATTTACCATCTCAAACTTTAAGATCTCTGTTTATAAGTCCTGTCTCCCTCATATACTGTAACCCCTCCCATTAGAGTAGGCAGATAGAAAGATATGAGTGGGGACAGGCAGCTCAGGCTTAGAATGTGTGTCAGATGTGGCAAATTAAACATAGGCAATGGAGGCAGCAGGCCCCTCTGTGAGGAGAGAAGACTCAGGGCCTCTCCAGGATGTGGTCTAACTGACGGCACAACACCCAAGTGAAGGAGCCTTAGAGTTCAAAGTTTTTCTGAGACATGAGGGAGGGGTGACTTGCTCCTTGCCTAGGGGTATAAATCTTCTGAACTGCCAAATATTGGGGCACCCAGTTCGATCTCAGCCAGATGAGCTGCCTGCTCAGGGCACTTGGTTTTGTTTCGGCTGAGTTGCCCACTCAGGTTCTATCTGAGTGTATTTCTTTCCTACAAATAAATTCTCACCTGCTTTTGCTGCTATTTCTTGTCTATTGTTTAAATTGATTCCTACAAGCAAGACAAGAACTGGGGCGCAGAGTACAGTCTCTGGCCAGAGGCTATATCTGACCAGAGACCCCCTTGATCCCTGCCAACACTCCAAGGACAATAAACAAGGTATCATTCATCCTTCTGTGCCCAATACCCACTGTAGTACTGGCATATGATATATAGCCTCCAAATTTTTGTACCAAATAAGATCAAATAATATTGGCATGGTGATGAGAAAAAGAAATAAAATTATGATTTTTTCCCCCCAAATATTGAGAATCTGTTTTTCCATATATATGGGGGATTCAACCAAATCTGTGAGGGAACAAGTATTTCCTGTGCAATACTTAGCTGTTCTTGGGAAATAACTAAATGTAATTTGGTTAACACATAAACAAAGGCCAAACAATTTAAAATAGCTGAAACACATCATAATAGTTTCGGAGTTGACCCAAAACATGTTTTCATTAAAATACTTTCTGTTCTTGGCCTCCATTTGGCCTCTTCTTTCACTGATTTACTTTTCTTTATTTGAACGGACCCTACTTCCAGAAGGACTACATATATCATTACTGCAAAAAAAAAAAAAAGGGAAAGCTACGATGAGAATGAGGAAGAAAATAACACCATGATAAGGGAACCTTGGTTCATTTTGTCATCTAAGGGTTTCTGTCAGCCATCTCTGACCTGCTCCACAACACCCCTTCCTGGATGGGTTGCCTTTTTTATCTCACCAATTATTGACTCTTCTGTCCCTTTGCTCTTCAGCACCCAGGAGCATCAGAACTCTAGTACACAATGATTGTCCCTTAGCAGCCATCCCAATGCCATTATTCAATTCAAACTGAGCTTTGAGATGAGCTGCGTCTTTCATTATGTGCTTCCAGGAGTGAAATGAAATGACTCCGTCTAAACCAGTGGCCATGTGGTACGCACTCAATCTGCTCATCTCCATTTATTTGTGGACCCAATTCAGTCTAGGTCTGAATCTTCACAGAAGTGCAGAGCACTCCTCACAGATGGCATCAGGTACTGACTGAAAGCTGCCAGGGGAAGGGAGCTTCCAGAGTAGAAAAAGAGTAGAAAACCATATGCCTTGAGTCTAAGCAGTGAAACCCCAAAAAGCAAAAGCATCCATACAGCCAGATTGATTTAAAGTAATGTAAATAATAAAATGAATTCTCTGTAATTGAACAGTGATTTGCCATGGAACAATGTGCAACATGATGGTGTGTTGTGTTAGGCTATAAATGAACATTATAACATTACAATTTCCCAATCCTTAGCACACAGGGAGAGTGGTGGGAATCAGTGATTTCAGGTGACTTCACTGGTAACATCATTCTGAAGACTTGTTATCAAGTATTTAGATGGATAACCCAACGTAATGTGTTGAACTACATTTGTACTAATACATATAATGTATTAAAACCATTCTATTTTAAAATGTGTGAATCTTTTGCCTGGCCAGTGTGGCTCAGTGGATTGAGCGTCGTCCCATGGACTGAGAGGTCCCGGGTCAATTCCCAGTCAGGGCACATGCTGAGGTTGCAGGCTCGATCCCCCAGTAGGGGGCGTGCAGGAGGCACCTTTGAGAGGGAGGTAGATGTTTCTCACATCTGTTTCTATCTCTCTCTCCCACCCTCTCTCTAAAAAAATCAATAAAAACATTAAAAAAAATAAAATGTGTGAATCCTTCAAGTTAAAATAGCTCAAGATTGAACCTGAACATGCCCAGAAAATCATATTTTATGAAAGTTATGGTGTCTTAGGATGATATTTCTATCCACTGGTCCCTGCTCTAGCCTTCAAGGTGACACAGAGTGAGTTGTGAACCCCTTGATGGACTAGTTACAAAAGGGGTACACGTACCTCAAAGCACCACCTCATGACTATGCACCACCTGGAATAGATAATAAAATAAGAAAGACACATAGCTGAAGAAGAACTGTGAATAGGTGAGGAGATCATTGTCCTAGGAACCGAGAGAACCGAGTTTGCCCCATAGATCTCCTCACTGGGCAAGTCACTGTCAAAACTCTAGTTTCTTCCTTCATTAAATAGAAGCGTCAAAATATAAATCTGAGGTTGTCCTCTCAGCTATCTACCAAGCAGTATATGTGTGTGTATAGCATTCTACACATTTTAAAAAATGGGTATTATGCTAAACGTTTATGATGGGAACACAACTGGGGACTTTAAGTAAAAAAAGTATTTCTAACCAAAATTGTAACTGCATTTGTTCTATGTGTGTATGTGTGCATGTGTGCAGCAAAGTTACTGTGTATATTAATTTGTTAAGGTCAAATCCATTTTCCCCCAACTCTCTGTTACTTGCTTGGGCTCGCCAGCAAACACACTTCTTTTATTGGCAGAGAGCTGTGGACATCTAGTTCCCATTGTTTCTCCAACATAAATAGAAGAGACAGAAACAATGAGCATAAAACCACTGCTGGACTCAGAGGTATGTTTACCAAGGCAGCTACTTTTATATTCTTGAGGTCAGAAGGCTGTGTGTGTGTGTGTGTGTATGTGTGTGTGTGTGTGTGTGTGTGTGTGTGTGTGTGTACGTACTCATGCAAGAAGGCACCTATGTAAGATCCCATCATCACTGAAAGCAACTTCTTCCATCCTCTGTTTCACCATAAAGATTCTGAATTCAAAGCACCTTTGAGAGGGAGGTAGGCAACCACTAAAATAATATGATAAAACATATTTTATCCCTGTAGTCAGTTTACAAGTTTCCTTGACAGATAATTGCAAATTATCTATGACATAGTAGCATTATTTAGGAGATTACACTTGATTTATTCTCTTTGTGTTTTATATATACCCTTTTTAAAGGTAGTCAATGATGTGTTATAGCTGCCCTACAAAGGGTCACCTAAGGAAAAGCAATTGTAAGCTTAACATCTGGGAAAAATATTCTCTGTTGGGTAGGTTTCATAAGAACAAAGCTATTTCTTAGAAGATTTTTTTTCCCCTTCCAGCTTCAGCTTTGTTTTCCAAATTGTGTAGTAATGCTAGAATTAATGAGGGATGGAGCCCCTGACTAAATCAATATTGAGTGAAATTAGTTTGTATATATAGATGTGAGTACTTTTGTGGGAGTCAGAGTGCATTTCTCAAGAAAGCACACTAAGAAAAGATGTAGGGCAGAAGTCCAGCTGCCCAACTGAGGCAAACAGAAGCCTAACTTCATGGTCTTCTATATACATATATTGAAACAACAGGTTGATGCATAGCTTCCTTGCTTAGTTACAAATTGCTTTGCCACAGAAAGCATATTTACTCCCTTCCCTAGCCTATGGCTGGTTTTCACAAGCCTGCAAACTCCAGTCTTCATAAAGTAAACCCTGCAAAGCATAGCTCCCAATTCTCGGTAACCACAAATTCACAGAACAGCAGAATTTTCAACTAAGACAGGGGCTGGCAAATTATGGCTTGCAGACCAAATCTGTACAATTGCCTGTTTTTTGTAAATAAAGTTTCATTGAAACACAGATATGCTCATTCATTTACCCACTGTCTCTGGCTGCTTTCACACTATAATGGAGAAGTTGAGCAGTTGAGATGGAGACTATCTTGCCAAGGAGGCCTAAAATATTTACTATCTGGTCCTTTTTAGAAAATGTGCCAATTCATGATTTAAAATATCAATTTATGTCATAAAAATATCAATTTCTTTGGAAATGTAGTTATGGTTTTAAAGTTAATGTCATCTACCTCTCCAAGAATTACCTTCACAGGCAAGCTGACAAAAACTGTCTATAGAAAATCATTTCAATTTTTTAACATATTTATATTTCTAAATACAAAAAAAGGTTGGAAAAAGATATATGGAAATATAGATAGTATTATCGTGCTAGGATTACGGGTTATTTATTTTCTTGTGTTTTTCAAATATTTATTTAAGAGAAAACTATGCACCACGGTTCTGTCATACACATGCAAATTCAGTGTGTGCACGTCTCCATAAAAGACCTATTGTGCAAAACAGAATATGGGATTTGCCAAACCACAGAGGAAAGGTTTATTTAGGACCATAAAAATGACAATAATTTTTTAAAATCTGCAAACACTGAATTTCTTAAAAGTGACTATATAGAATACATACATTGGACTTTATTTAATACAAAGAAATTAATTTAAAGATTGTCATTGGGCTTATATAACAGTTAGATTTTCAAATTTACTTCTGATAACTCTGCTCAAGAAAAATAAATATGCATGCTTTTTTTAAAATTTAATTAACAAAAATGTTTGTTACAAATAAAACTCCTCTCTACTCTTCTATGGTTAGCCTATTTCCAGAAGAGGCCGCATCTGTGTGTGGATTAAAGATGGCAGATTTGTGCCCTTGTGCCACTACTTTTTCCTGAAGCCCATGGCAGACTATGACATCACCTCTTCCCAAGAAGTTTTCTCAAGTGTACTACAGAAGGCACTATCAATCTATCAGAGATTTGTGATACCAAACATATTTGCCATCCTTGACATGGCTACGAAACAGATTCGACAAGTTAACTCTAGTTTCCTCCTTCCCTTAAGACTAAGAAGTCAAGCCCGGCCGGTGTGGCTCAGTGGTTGAGCATTGACTCATGCACCAAAAGGTCATCGGTTCGATTCCCGGTCAGGGCACATGCCCAGGTTGTGGGTCTGATCTCCAGTGGGGGGCATGCAGGAGGTGGCTAATCGATGTTCTCTCTCATCAATGTTTTTATCTCTCTCTATATATATAATCAATAAAGAAAAAAATTTTTTCAAAAAAAGACTAAGAGGTCAAATCCATTTTTATAGCATTGAATTTGATCATCTTCAAAAGCAAGAGAATGTTGTGTGTATATTTCAAAAGCATCTCAAGATGTCTGAAATGGAACCTACTGATTTTTTTACCATTTATGTTACTGATACTACTGTTTTTCAGACCTGAAGATGGAGACTGTTTAATCATTAACATCCCAGTCTCCATCTCCCCTCAAATCCTATCACTGGTCAAGTTCTGTTGATGTCTCCTTAAGGGTATCTCTATTTCTAGTGCCATAGTCACACTGAGGAAGTGTATGGGGACCTTTTGTGGAAAGCGATGAGGATGGAATAAAAACATTTATTTAGTCTTGAATATTTTTATTGAAGAAGTATTATTTTTATACCCTGGCTAAGAATGTGAGGTAGAAAAGATTTTTACAGTTTCTTTGTATCCTTTCTGTTTAATTTGCATCACTCAAAGAGCCAGCAAAATGGCTGCTGTGATAATAAACCAACTCCAGAAAGTCAAAGCTGACTGTGTTTAGTCCCCCACTGAGAGATTTCCATACATGGGTCGCCCAGAGGCTATCCCCAGCTGTCCTGCTGAGCTGGCTTCTGGAAAACATATACATTATTTTATTTATTTATTTATTTATTTATTTATTTATTTATTTATTTATTTATTATTTTTCATTTAAGATAGGGAATATTTTATTCAAACCCATCAGAAAAATGGACAGGTTGGGTCTGTACAAACCGTCATGTTTTAAAACAGAGGCTGGTAATTGTATATGAGAGTATACACTGCTTCATACAAATTAACTGATCAGAACACAACTTTTCAATGTTTAAAACAGAATAAGCTCCCTGTAGAAGCAGCACTGTTGTGACATTTTTAACTTTAGTATTCCTCTCCTTCTTCCTCACTGTCTCCTTCAACAGAATCCACACCAACCTCCTCATAATCCTTCTCAAGGGCAGCCATGTCCTCACGGGCCTCAGAAAACTCTCCTTCCTCCATGCCCTCACCCTGGACCAGTGGACAAAGGCATGCTTGGCATAACTTAGGTCAAAGCTGTGGTCCAGGCGAGCCCAGGCCTCAGCAATAGCTGTGGTGTTCAGCATGCACACAGCTCGCTGTACTTTGGCCAGGTCTCCACCAGGTACCACAGTGGGAGGCTGGTGATTAATGCCAACTTTGGAGCCAGTGGGGCTCCAGTCTACAGGCTGGATGCTGTGCTTGGTCTTAATGGTGACAATTGACATTTTTGGGGACTATGTCACCTCAGTACAACAGGCAGAAAGCCATATATTTACAGTGGTGAGGATCACATTTTCACCATCCGGTTGGCTGGCTCAAAGTATGCATTAGTGATCTCTGCCACAGAAAGCTGTTCACAGTAGGCTTTCTCAGCAGAGATGACAGGGGCATATGTAACCAGAAGGAGGTGGATGTGGGGATAAGGCACCAGGTTGTTCTGGAATTCAGTCAGATCAACATTAAGGGCTCCATCAACCCTGAGGGAAGCAGTGATGGAGGACACAATTTGACCTATCAGCCTATTCAGGTTAGTGTAGGTTTGGCGTTTAATATTGAGGTTTCTATGACAGATGTTGTAGATGGCCTCATTGTCAACCACGAAGGCACAATCAGAATGCTTCAGGGTGGTGTGCATGGTGAGGATAGAGTTGTAGGGCTCACCTACAGCTGTGGAAACCTGGGGGGATGGGTAAATGGAGAATTCCAGTTTGGACTTCTTGTCATAATCAACAGAGAGATGATCCATCAGCATGGAGGTAAACCCAGAACGAGTTCCCCCACCAAAGCTGTGGAAAACCAAGAAGTCCTAGAGACCTCTGCACTACTCAGCCAGTTTCCAAATTTGGTCCAGGACAAGGTCAGTGATCTCCTTGCTCGTGGTGTAGTGTCCATGAGCATAGTTACTGGCAGATTCTCTCACATGGACTGCCTAAGAGTCACTCTATGAAGGGAAACAACCTCTCCTCTTCTCTGCCATTGGCTCAGCAGCTGCAAAGCACCAACCATGCATGAGTGCATCTCCATCCACGCTGACCAGGCTGGTGTGCAGATCAGCAGTGCCTGCTGGGAACTCTACTGCCTGGAACACAGCATCCAGCCTGATGGCCAGATGCCAAGTGACAACACCATTAAGGGGGGAGATGACTCCTTCAACACCTTCTTCACTGAAACAAGTACTGGCAAGCATGTACCCAAACATAGACTTTAAAGCAATCCACACCCATCCTGGGATGCTTCACAGCCACATATTCCCTCTGTCCATGTCTACTGTTTCCTGAAGCCAGTCACTCAGGACCTGTTGAAGAGTGAAAGGAGATTGACTAGGACCTAAAATAATAGGCCAAATACCTAAAGTCAGAACAAGACAGTGAGCACCAGATGTGCAGAGCAGACATATACTAGTAAAGTGTTCAGGGCTGGAGATGGAATGACCTAGGGAAACAAGAGTAGCTCAGCTGAGGGCTAATCACAGAGGGTCTGGAACCCCAGCAGAGGGATACAAGCAGAGAGCACCAGCAACCAGAAACAGACTCGATGCTCAATCAACAATCGCCTCAGCCAGACTAGTTTTATATGCACCTTGTCTGAAGCAAGGGGGTCTGCCTTGGAACCTGCAGGTGAAGGTAATATAAGTACCATGAGGGCAGGAAATGATGTCTATTTTGTTTATTGCTTATCACTAAACAGTAATGGACACATTCTGGGTAGTCAATAAATACTTGTTGAATGAATAAATGAACAAACAAATGAATGAGTGAATGAATGAATGAATGAAGTAGTAAGCAACAGTTCGGATGTTCAGAGGAAGAATTTTCGTGTCCAAATAAACAATGTTTTGGAAAAGTGCCTGAATTTACTCCAACTTCTAAATCGTGAGTTCTGAATTTATTACCATGTATATTTTTTCTAAGTACATGTTGAAATGAATGTTTAACAGTGAACTTATGATCATCATCAATCTCAGAGCCTGTATAATCAATATATAAACCAAACCCTAAAACAACATTGATAACAAACATGAATAGTTTAAACCTCAAGGTCAATCCTAGGAAAGATGCAATGACAATAATGGGGATTGACAGTTCAAGTTCTCTCGCTTTTTTAAAAAAAATATGTTTTTATTGACTTTTAGAGAGAAAGGAAGGGAGAGAGAGAGAGAAACATCAATGTGAGAGAGAAACATTGACTGGCTGCCTCCTGCACGCCCCCCACTGGGGATCGAGCCTGACTGGGCATGTGCCCTGACTGGAAATCAAACTGGGATCTCTCAGTCCACAGGAGGGCACTCAGTCCACTGAGCCACACCAGCCAGAATAAGTTCTCGTTTTATTATTGTGTTTAGAAATACTAGCCATGTCTCCATTAATGCTGGGAATCAGCTAAATAACTTTAGGTATTAGTCCACCCATCATTTGCTTTAACAAAAATATGGCTCAGGAGGACCAAACAGGAGAAAAATACGATTAATACAATCATTTACTTCAAGTCCTGTTTATATTTGAATCTTGAGTAACTTATATTTATTTTTGAAACCAAGTTTCCTGCCTGTAATAGAGTCATTAATAAAGCGCTTTAATCTTTACTGGTAACACACCTATGTTTAAAGTGTTCAGAAGTCCCTAGTCAGATGTGAAGGAAAGGACATGCATAGATGAATAGCAAGTGTTAATCACATCTCTGTCCCTGGTTAGCCTTTGGCAAGTTGCTTTATCCTTATACATTTTGGTGATTTCATTTTAAAATGGGTCTGGTACAAATAAACAATTTCCCAAGGATGTGTGAATTAACTAGTGGTTATAAAGAGCTTAGAAATGATGACATGCTATCAATGCTAAGTCAAATTATGAAATTGTACCTTTGCAAAAATGCTATTGTGGGAATAAATGAATCTCAACATTGTATTTACAGTGTGATTTGCTTCTGAAATAGAATAGTCATAATGGGCCTCAGCAGGCAACAACAAAGTACCATCTTATCTCCTGTTGATAGACCACAATTTCAGAAAATTATTTTTACAATGGCATCTGCATAAGCTCCTTAATTTGAGATTGTTTTACAAATAGATACATAGCTTATTACATAGCTTACACTGCCTTCGAGACATCAAGAGTGGGATTTATTAACAAAATCGTTGTTGTCATTCCTTTGTGTTCTTTCCAAAGTAATGTCTATTCTGTACAATCTAATTTTAACAATCTATGTTGAACAAAGAGATAAAGTAAAAGCTACCTCTGTGTTAGTGATCAAATCTAAGTTTAGGTTAAGATGCAGGTTATCAACTGCCATTAAATTACACCTTGAACTTGGCTTGTGGCTCATGTGGTTTCAGGAACAAACAAGTCATTCCTACATAGAATTTCCACTGACTGCAAGTATTATAGTCAACAACAGCAGAACAATAAAGTATTTCTGAGGACCACATTTCCAGTTCTTCTAAACTACCAATTAGATAAAACATGTGTGTCAATGGGTAAGCTTAAGGTCTAGATGTAAAAGTGAATAATTCATTGGAATTAATGTTGCCAAAATAGAATCTAAAATGTCATATAATTTAAGGATGTAAAACTGACATAAAATATGTGTCTTGGAGAAAAATAGAGTAGGAAAAGAGAAGAGGGCTGTGTTTCAAAAGGCAAGGAGGGTCGGGGCTAAGCTGGAGTAGTGTAGGTCTAGGAAAGAAGAAAGAAAACAGGGCCCGGCTGGTCGTCTTGTCAAAGGCCAGAGAAAGGCCCCGGATCAGGGCCAGGACAAATGATCAGAAAAGGTACTTTGGAACTTGCTCTTATGGCAACAGGATTCCCCTGCACAAACAGAATCCTGTTATACTAGAGGCAAAGGGATTTAAAGCGCAGAGCCCGCCCCTCTCATTTCACAGATGAGGAAATGAAGACCCAGGGAGATGAAACACTGGAGCCCACAGCTGCTTAGAGGCCGAGTCCCTTCTGGAACTCAGGACCAGGACGGGTTCCTAGAAGCACCTCTGTGAAGGCAGGTCTCCTGAAGGGACTGTGGTCAACACAGGCTTGGCACACAGTGGAGTAATTCGGGGGCAGGATCGGGAGCGCTTCTGCCTCGGCCAAGCAAGGCTTTTACCCACCAGAAAGGCAAGAGATGATCATGCAAGTTACTGTGCTCTCTGGTGGCAGACAAATTACAGAGATGTGAGAATGAGGGAATGCTATGGGATTCTAGGATAGAGAGCTAACAGAAACACTTAGAAACATCTCAGACAACTTGGTATAAGTGAGTGACACCAGGGGCTGAGAGGTATAAAATCTCGGGGTAGCTATGCACCTGCTACTTCTTTGTCTCCTCCTCTTGGGTTGACACTAGCCCTTGTGACACACAGCTTTAAGACATCCTTAGGAAACACTGCTATGATGACAGAGGTGGGAGCCACAGGAGCAGCTGAAGCCGCTGATTGTCCATTTCAGAAAACGCCTCACCGCAGCGACCCTGGGCCGGCTCGTCCAGCACCTCTCCAGGGCAGTGTCTTAATGTGGCTGCACCAAGACACAAGGCCTGGTATTTATCGGGTAATATGGACTCACATGTTTACACCCTTCTTCAGAGCTACACCCCATGTTAACTCTCTAACACAGAAGTTCGCTTTATCCACCTTCCGCCGGGACGTTCACATGTGCATTTATTGAGGTTGCCAGCTGGAACGGAAAAAGACTCTAAATTATTTCTGTTAAATTTATTTAAAGGTGGTTTGGATGTAAGCCCAGACATGAATATACAATAGGGAAAGTTTACAGAGTTGTGACACAAAGTCTCAAGAATTGTGGGGATGTCAGAAAATACTCAGCAGTCAGGACATACGCCCACAATGTTGATACATTGTATGCCTCTAACTCCAACACGGACTATGAAGAAGACTGTGCAACAGAAAGCCAAGCTTTCAGTCAAGTACTACCTCTGCACACTTTTTGAGATTTAGCTGAAACTACTCACATGTAGAAATCTAGGCTTTTAAAAAGAGAAGATTTTAGAGCAACAAAATGTAAGTTTGACTCTACTACCCAGGAAAATGAAAGGTTTACCATGTAAATGAGAATTTTAAGTGTACATTGTTATAGTCTGATTAAGTTAGAGCTTTTCCTAAAAAGTTGGCTGAGTACCTGTGTGCTAGATGATCACACTGGAGAAGCCTTTTTAAATATCAGTGGCTCAGTTCAATTCAGCAAATATTAATTAAGCACCTACTTTGGGCAAAGCACTGTGATAGGCTCTGCAAGTGGTAGGAAACAATACCAGTCTCTGCTCTTAAGAACTTGAGGAACTAGCTGGGTGAGTAGTAGCAGAATACCAATGATTACAACATAGTACAGAATATTATAAAGAGCATGAATGATGCATAAACACAATTCTTGGGGGTGTCAGAAGACAGAGAGCAGGAGACCACATTTGATTGGTGGTTGGTTATCAGGAATGGCTTTGGGAAGGAAGCATAACTTCAGAAGAAACAAGGATGATGTGCAATGTTTTGACAGGGAGACACAAGTACATGAAGGAAACACCCTGCAACTAAGCATGAAGTAAGAGAGCAGGGGTGAGTCTGAAGAACTACAAGGTGAGCATTTTGACAGAATATACAGGGAACCTCAGAAGATAGGCCAGAGAAATGAGGTGGAAAGCTGAGAAGCACAGGAAGAAGCAAGGAAAAAATGGGAAATTCTCACTGTTTCTAAGCAGAGAGGAGAAATGAGGAGGTTAATGCAACTGCACCAAGGATAGGTTACAAAGTGTCAGAATTTAGGTGGTCGCAGTAGAAATATAACAAAAAAGATAGATGTGAGAGACATTACAAATATGTAATTTAGAGGCCTGTAAACCGACTATATCTGGGAGACAAAAAGGAATCAGATGATCCAGAGTTTCAAGTTTGAATAAATAGGAAAGGGGGCGATCAACAACAGAAAGAATAAATGCAGAAGTCATTTTAAGGGGAGGAACACAATTTGATTTTTCATCCAGAAAGAATTTAGAAGTTTGAGTTCAATGCTTAGGTCAAATCTAGGGCTGGACAGAATTCTGGGTATTATCTGATCTAACTGGCTAAGATCAAAAAGGTAATTCAGGGAGAAGACACTTAGGGTCAAAGCAAAACCTTGTCAAATGCCTGTATTTTGGTGTTGGAGAAGAAAGAGAAACTAGCCAAAAAGAGAAGTGGAGAGGATATCAAGATGGCGCAAAGTCATAAGATGCAGGAAATGTGTGGAGAGTAGCCCATTGTGTATGATTTGTACAAAGGTTGAAGTTAGGGCCGTGAAAAGGCCAATGGTTTGGGGTCTTAGAAGGGTGGTTGGAGTATAACATTGGACCAAATAGTTTCAGTCAACTGGAGGGGGCATAAATTGTGCTGAAAAGAGTTAGTGAGAAAGATCTGGAGAGTAGACACCATGTTCAATACCCCTGACAGTAATAGAAAAGAGAAAGAGAGAGAGATGAAAATTTTCTGAAGTGTAATCCAAGGAAGATTTCTTTTACTCATGAGTGGGAAAGTACTACAGGGTCTATTTGACCCCTGGAGGTCCACAACGGTCCCACAAGAAGGAAAAACAAACCCCTTCTTCAGGAGCTCCCAGCCACACACACCTGTAGACATTTCAATGAAACAGAGCTGTGAGCACTTTGAGATGCTGCAGATATAACTGTATCATACCATTCGTAAGGGTGAGGTGGGGAGAAGGGATTAAAAGAGTAATCTCTTCTCTGACACTGTCCTGGGGGCCTTCCTGTGGACAAGCTCTTCATTGCAGCCACCGAGAATCCCCCTCGCCAGTAAGAAATCTGCCACAACCAGAAATAAGGGAAGGAGATAGAAAGGTTAAAGGACTCAGGGCAACTAGAGACAGAGGGAAAGGGATGAGATTGGGATAGACCATGAATTTAAAAACATTTATTTTCTCAGCTGCTTTTCTCTACAAATTTATACTACAAAATCCACGTAGTTTCCTCTTTCTTGAACATTAATATAATGGCATTATTTGGTTTAAATGATTGGGAAGGACTGGCATCCTTGTTATAATAACCACCATGATATTGGTTTCTGCCTTAAATAAAGTACAGGCTGGTTTAAGGTTTGAATGTACTGAATATGTTTATAAGTCTCAGGCACACTTGGGAAAATAATGACTGTTTTAAGCCATCAATGCTATTATCAAGTTTGTGACACTGAGATAGCATCTTCCATGAGATTTTCCAGAAACTCCATCACATAGCTTTTTACAAGACTGCAGTTATAACACATTTAACCAGGTGACTTATTATAAAACATGTAGACAGTCCTGTGGGCCGAATACCTGCTGAGATTAGATACCATCTCTGTTGTGGATATGTACAGTGCTTTTGAAATATTTATCAGTGCCTCCTCTAAGGATGCAGACGTTGTTGTTTACCATCTGAACTTATTTTAAGGAACAAAACCTGCGGATGCACTTCCTGTTATAGTAATACCTAGGCTTTATTTAACATGTTGCTCTTGTATTCATAAGATGCTTCCACCTACATTATCTGATCAGCACTATGTTATTGAGATAGGTAGAGGAAGGAAAGCATTTTTTCCTTAAGAAAGAGACGGGGGAAAGATGAATTAAAGCTGTGTCTAGGTCGTGTTCCTCCATCAGACCCTTATGTTGTTACATCTTCCTAAAATGCACTGGTTAACATTGTCAAAACCATGGTATTAATGGTGCCGTAATCAAGCCATTCATAGATTGCAACCCAGCCCATACGGCCTGTGTGCTGTCTCACAGATGGGAATGAATGGCAGAAATGCAATTATAACTCATGTTCCTAATTCTCACCAGAACACTTTTTCACAGGGAGCTGCTAACACAGTCCCCTGACAATCAGAAATCCCCAGCCTGCGTTAATGAACTCACACACACATCAGGTATGATGCTAGGAGAGCTAAAGAGGGAAATGAGGATATGTCTTAAAGGACTAAACCAATATATCTTAACAGTTACTCAGTAGTGTCCCCAGCCAGGGACAAATAAATTGGCACTGTAATAAAAGATAGGGAAATGAAAACTTTGTCATTAGAAAGAAAAAAAAAAAAGAGAAATTCTAATTAGTGCTAAAAAATAAAACCCAAAAAACAAAATACACCCTTTCCTTCATCTAGTGTCAACAACCTTCATTGAACAATAAAACTATGTGCTACCCCTTGCAAAGTGAAGAAGCTGCTGGGACAGTTTTGGTGATATTTTTGTTCCAATAAAGCCCGGGCTAAAATTCGTTCCAAACATACACAGTAGAGGGAGGGCAGGTGGTTCTGTGGCGGAGCCTGGTCCCGCTGCTCTGTCACTCTCAGCCATCTGTGGTCCTTGCCTTGCTCCTGAGAATCAGAGGCTCCAAAATTCCAGTTCTGATGCCTCTGACCAGGTGGGTGGGGTCTGGGGAACGTCCATAGTCAGGTTGTCAGAAGTCCTTTCTGAAAGGACTTGTAGACTGACCATACACTTGAGTAGTTATCTAAATTGCCCCATTCACTGTCCCTTCGCCCAATTTCGTGTGCATTCTCCAGGTTGCTGACTGTGAACCACAGGCCCTACTCAGGGAAACACTGCTTTTCCCCTCTATTCTTCATCATCAGATTTCAATTTCAATAAAACTGTCAGCTGTGTAGTTCAGTTAAACCAGTGTCTATTATGTGAAAAGCATTATGTTGAATTGTGGTTGGTAGAAATATGTGAGATGTGTTTCTACCTTCATAGAGTTTTCCACCCAACAGAGAGACAAACCCTTGCTGTACAGTGAGAAGGAAGAACCTAAACACACAGGTGTTAGAGCAGAGGTGCAAATAGAGTCAGACTGTCAAATTAATGAAGACTTGTTGTTTTTATTGGCTCCCACTTTTTTGAAAGAGTGGATTGACCCAGAAATTAAAATTTAATCATCTTTTCTATGTCCAAATTTGTTAACAAATAAATATCCACTTTCTCAAGTTATTAAGCATGAACAGATAAGTATGACTCAAGATTAAAAGTCAAAAAGTGGTCTAATTGAGCCAGATGTCACTACATCTAAAAAAATAACATAATCCCAAATGAGACAAAATCAACCTGTGCTATCAAGTATGTGGGGCTTTGTGTCTTTCATTTTCTTTAATTTGGCAATTTTGTGTTTTTAATTTTGTTAAAGTCATCTACCTAGGACTAAGATTTGGACCACATCTGACCTTTTCCCATGCCATTTAATTGATAGCTTATATCTCACACAATAGCTGCCCTGCTAGTAGCATCCATTGGTTGGGGAGTCAGACAAGGAGTTGGAATTGTGACTATTCTGACTGGCCTTTGCCATTTCTGCCTGTTCTAGAGAAATTTCAGAACTTGAAAAAGGAGACATTTAGATCCTATTTCGTCCCAGACTGGCCAGTCTCTCTGTGACATGCCAGACATCACAGAAGCAACAAGCCATCACCTCCAACCTGGCTGACTGATTATACAAGAATCTGACCAGATAAAAACAAAATATTCTGAAGCATCTGTTTCTTTTCAAAAGACACTCTTCTGTTTCTCACAGGAAACCCGTGCCTACGCAAACATTTTCTCTTTAACCCTTAGTTACTGAGTCATCAGTGGCAAATACAAGTATCAAAATGTTCCAAATAGGAGAACTTGGAAAGAGCAAAACTTTGGGGCTATTTGCCTAAGATTAATTAAGTAAATGAGCAATGCCTGGAAGAGAATACTTCCCAGCCCGTGAGAAAGCACCTGGTGCAGCTGGGATCTCACTGTCCCTTGAATTGTATAAACCGAGCCCTTATGCCGCCTGGTCATCAGGCTCCAAATCAATACTGTATTTATAGGTGCTTTGTGCTTTCAAATTCCATCGACTAAAGAGACCAGAATTCAGGTATTTTCCCCTAGGATGTCATTCCTAAATTAAGGCAATTTTGACCGAGTGGAAATCACCTATTTTTCGGAAGTTTCTGTGCACAGTTTTTATCAGAGCTTACTTAATCTGAATTGAGCATTTAAAAATTAAGTCCTTACTCAGAATTTGTTGGTGCATATTTAAACTTTTGTGTGAGATATCTGATAGGAGAAAATGACTGCTTGAATAAAAAAATTAGTTGACAACATTTCATAAGAATTTTCTCATTCAAAAGATATATCCCAAGCCCCTTCAGTCATGAAAGTGGAAAGATATTTGGTGCAGCAGCTGAGCATTTGGGCTCAGTGAACTGACCTTTACTAAGCCTCAGCGTTGTCATCTGTGAGATGGAGATGATAGAGTATGTAAGCCCATGTACACAGTGCTTAGCCAATGATGTGGTTGCAATAGTGAGGACCTGACAGAACCAGCTGTGATCATTCCTTTCTAAACTTTCCATTGATTATTTAAGTTAAAGGACATAAAACATGTTAACCAAGTAAAATATAAGATATGTGTGCACTATAGACCTGCGCTTGATGAGAAAAACCACACTATGAAACAATTGAATGGACAGAAGTCAAAAGGTTTTTTTCTCTCTGCTCTTCTGCAGAATTTAGCAGAAGAATGCAGTTCACTTTCTAAGCTCTCTGCAAAGACTAAATGATGTCAACTGTAAGTCAGCATGTGTTTGGCATGCTTCACAGCTAGCCTGAGAGTTATACTGACCTCATGTCATCCCTAACTGACCTAGACACAGTTCAATCAATCAGTTCAAAAATCTTCTTTTGAGGTGCTATGTTCTGCCAAGTCACTGACTCCTATAATCAGGATTGATTACAAACAACCAATTATGAGGCATTTGGAACCTGATCTAAACACTAATCTTGTCTCTTGTTCTTCTTCAGGCTTAATGATCAGCCTTGATGAATACCACAATGACAATTAGTTAAGTTTATTTGGTAGCCTCCTTTCCAAGTGCACACACATGCACATATGTGCTCATGTGTGCTTCTGCCGAAGTATGTTAGCATGCACACAAGTATCACATTGTATGTTGGAAAGAAAGAAGCTGAGAACATGCATGCTGGCTGAAGGCATGCATATGTCTCACTTGGATCAACTTTTAAGTGCCTACTCCCCAAAGTGAAACCTGGAAATGCCATGTACATGTTGATTCAATCTGATAAGATTTCAACCAACCTTCCTTTTAGCTTCTCTTACAGGTTGCTATTCTTGAATTATAAGAATGCTGAACACACAAACAACCTTGCAATAGTCAAAATTTATTATGATCAGATGTGATTGCTTATAGTAAGAAATAATGAAGAAAATTAATTGTATTAAACACATGCAGTTCTGTTCAAACAAAAGCAGTGCTAATGGGGGAAAAATCAAAAGGAAGAAAGTAGATAATTATCTGCCTGAATATAACTAAGGATGCTGCAGGTGGTATCAACATGGGCCAGCAGTTGTTCTGAGAAGGGTTCATTCTTACCCACTCAATAGCTGTATAATTGAATTGAGCTGGGTGGTGGAGGTGCCCCTCACATTGCCCACATTGGGAAGTTACTTTAGATAAAAACCAGCAATAAAAAGATGAGGGAAAATAAAGCAAAGAAGGTTTTTCAGAATTTGCCTTGCATATAAAGCAGGGTCCAAACTGAAAATTTTGTGTTTATTTTACAAACCATACTATACACAAAAAATACAAAATATTCCTACAGTGGTCATTGAAAAAAATTAGAAAATGCCTCAGTAAGATTCTGTTTTGTTTTTTTGTTTGTTTATTAAATAGGGAACGGTACACATTTTTCTATCTAAATTTCAAAGAATTTCACTATAGTGAAAGAATAGTACATATAGACTTCTAAGACTATAGTATAGTTTTGTCTGATTTTGAAATTTATAAAAAAGGAATCACACAAGTCAGGAGCGCAGTTGCCCTGAGGCCAAAGGCCAGTGACTAAAAGTGAACATAGGGGCTTCTTTCAAGGAAGCGGGATTTTACTCTGCATTGTTCATATGGATAGGGTCACACTGGAAATTTTATCAGACTTAACACTTACTTTGTGTATCTTCCTAGATATAGATTATACTTTAATTAAAAGTACATATACTTCTATATTACACATAGAAAAATGAAGAAGTATTATTGCATGAAATACCCACTGTTTTCCATAAACCGAGGTCTTTGTTTTGGTCTAAGTACGCTCCAAAACACAAGACTGGGACTAGGGTGAGGCACTTGCCTTGGATACAAAAACCAAAGAACTCACTAATCAGAATAAATAATATTTTAATGAATCTTTTAAAAACCAAAACTACTGTAAAATTACATGCTGAACAAAGTTAATAAAGCCAAAACAGAAAATATTACTTAGGGAAACCAAAAACAGAACCTATATTCCCCAAATTGCCAATAAACAACTAAGGTGGCCATTATATAATTAAATTTGTAAAAATAATCAGATTCAAGAAACGAAGGGCAGATTAATTTTTATTCAGTGAGTTTACATTCTATTAAAATAAATGAAATGAGCAGTGTTTCAAAATTTGTAATAATTTAGGCAATTTAAAAAGTATCATTAAGGAAACAGTTCGTGGTTTAACAAAATCCCCAAACTTGAAGTTTATCTATTTCATTATAATTTTATTGTAATTATACTTCATATGAAGTTAGGAGAGTGAAATCTTCCTTTGATTGCATTGTTATAAAAAAGATACCTATTATTGGTTACACAAAGAAGAGATTTAAATGCTAGACGGAAAAGCATCTATGCATGTTAGCCTGTGTTTTGGTGAAAATCCTACAAAACAGCAGTGACAATGAGCGACTAAGGTCAGGAACTTGTCAGTAAGAAGACCACTACTGGGCTTCCCCCAACACTGTCCCCTTTTTAGGCTCTCTTTCTGGAGCTTCACATTAATTTTCTTAATGTTTTTAACCCAATGTCTGTGAAATTTTTATTGCTCCCAGATGACGACATCCGATCTGAATGTAACCACACACCTCTTTACTCAGCAATATTTGTCACAAACCATTATAAATTATCATGCTGATAGGTTGCCTTGCTGGGAAACTGGAAAAGTTCCATAAATTCTAACTACTGTGTCAATGACATTCTTGTTTATTATGTAGATATAAAGTTTTATGAGATTCAAGATGTCTGCCTTACCACACTTCACCAGCTCCATTCTGCCAGTGCAAAAAAGAGAAATCACCATTCCTTCCATTTCCTTAACACCTTCCATTCCTTCCATTTCCTTAACACCTTCTACTCTCTGAACATTTCTAGCCCCCTCTGTTATATCAACATAACAATAAAATCAAGCAGTATATCTAGCTAGGAATCCCAGCACATGTTAGCCCTGCAGACATGTTCTACTCACTGCTCTGCTGAATGACTGATCAATACCCCTTGTTCAATAAAGGAATTCAGAGAGTTATGATATTATGTTTTTTACTGCTTATTTATAATGAAAACTGATTCAGTAGTGGCATAAACATAGGCTGTTGCATTTTAAAACTATTAGGCATAGCTTGTACATTCATTTTCCCTAAGGAAACAGCCCCCACCACCCCCCACCTGCCTTGATATACACTGTAAAAACTTTTTGTAAGATTAGGTCCATAGTTTACTTATGTATTGGGTCAGTCTTGGTGTTATTTGCATGAAAAGTTGTGATAAATAAATCATAAATTATATTGTTAAAATTATGAAATCGTTTTTTTATTTAATTATAAATAAAACAGTAAAATTTAAATAAAAATTTGTTCTACCATAGCTAATCTATTTTATTACTTATCCACTCTTATACTTTACATTAAAATAATAGTTTACTTGGCTCTCAAGAATGTTTCTCAATAAGCAATGTGCTCAGGAATCAATTTCTTGAGCTTCATGTGGTGAAAGTTGACTATACAAATACAGTATCAAGAGAAACACAGGATGTATTATATGTGGATCATCCCATTACTGGGTCAATATATTCAGTTTGACATATGCTTAATTTTATATTTCCCAATGTTCTAACAGTCAACAAGTTGTTAAAGATACCATAAAAATGATAACTTCTTTTGAGAGGAGCTTTGAAATTTTCAAAGGGCTCTCATACCCACTACCTCATTATCCACTACAGTAAGTAACCTATGACATTGGTACAAGTGGATATAATATAGCTGAAAAAGGGAAAGATACTAAATATCTCAAAACAACAGTTTGCTCTTAATAGGAATAATAACTAAAAGCTCTCTGAATGTGGTTTATTATGACTAGGTTTGTATCATATCAAATACAATTTTGGAAGTAGCCTAAAAAAATTTAAAAACAAACAAACAAACAACAACAAAAAAAACCCCAACAGAACTCAAGAAACTAGGTATTTGTGCATCTAACATAAACTTTTGAAGTCTATAAATCTGTTGTTCCAAGAGTTTCTGGTGGTCTCTACCTTTTTGTAGGAAATTCTAACCCCTTGTAAAATTTAAAGCTGTCAATTCTTCTCACAGCCTTTTCAAAAGCACGTAAGAATTGTGCCACATTTGTAGAATTTCAACTACAACCTTCAATAATAACCAGGAATCATTGTGGACTAACCTGGAAAGATAGTAACTACAATGTCTTAAGTTGGTCTTCCAATATCATTTTTGGAATTTTCCTTGATAAAATGATCAGATAACAACACTTCAAAACATGGCACAAAGATACTTTCCATGCCATAATGTTCATTGACTTTATCAGGCTAAAAATATGACTTTTAAGGCTGGCCAGGAGATGGCACCTTCACAGAGAACAAACTCTCAGTTACTATAATTAAGTAACCACCTTACTCTAACATTAAAAACAAACAAACAAAACTCACCATCATAATTACAGAAACAATATTCTTGGCCATGTCACTTTCTTGAATACTTTGCTAACATCACTACAATCATCTCTTCCTGGAAAATACAATTATCCATTTTCTTCTTATTAAAAAAAAAAACAAGAAAAAAAAAAAACCTACCTAAAATCCCACCATATCCTACCTCACACTGTGGTATGCCAAATAATTATTTAAGGCTTACTGTGTGCCAGATACTGCTGCAAGCACTTTACATATATTAACACACTTAGTTGGCTTCTTTTTCTAATATTTCTACTCCAGTTGTGCCCTGGAGCTGGCTTAACACCAACTCACAAGAACCAACTGTACACATCTCTTTGCAAGTCTGTGCATAGTGACATCACATGGGTAGTTTAAAATTGGCCATGGAGGGAGTATCTATACTATAGAAATTAGCAAATATTACATATCAGGACTTGACCCACCTCTCCCAAGATCCAGTTGTCAAATATTTACCAGCACACCACTACTAATAATCACTGACTATTCTGAATTCTTTAACAACTATGTTACACATATACATACATGGTCATTATTTTCAGATCAGGAATTAGTAAGCATCAGTTTATTAAAATTTAATAGCATTTTATTTGGGGGAATAATGTAATTTCTTGAGTATGTTTTATCTGAGTTTCTTAAAAATATCTCCTACAGTAGTGTAAGTATTGTCAAAAACCAAAAATAAAATACAGAACAACTCTCTAGGTGGTCTGAGTGATTGACATTATAAAACCACTATACAGAATACTGCCCCCCAATATGATGAACTCCCTGTTTCCTAGCAGTCACTGTAACACTCTATTAATGACAACTTTCACACAAGATTAAAAAGTCAGTTTAATACCCTGAAGCATGTCTGAATCACAGATCAAAGATTAAATTAGAATTGGAATAATTTTATTGTCTGTAGTGCATGATAATTATTTGGAAATTGATCAACAGTATATGAATATATGCTAATTCTCTAGGCACTAGAATGTTGAGTTAACCAGAAACCCCGTCCATGAAAAACTAGTTTACCCCACCAACTCAAAAGGTTGTTGAGGACTTGCTACAGGTGGGAACATTTTCATACTATTCTGTTCTTCCTTAAAAGGGTTATGTATTTGCAGATAGAATAGTTTTAATGATGAGTGTGCCACATAATAATGTTGGTATCCAATGAAAGTAATAATCTGTATACATTGCATACAATTGTATCAAACTGACCCATTTTAAAACTTGGGAAACTTATCAGTCCCTGAGAAACTCTTTAGAATTTAGATTTAACTAGTTTGTTTTCCTTTGCTAAAACTATTTATATATCTAAACTTCATTAAAAATTGATATTCAGGTTCAAGTCTCTGGAGAATGCACCATGAGCAGTAGGGCAGAATGGGACGATGTGGACAAGACAGAGACAGGTGGCCTGCTGGATGTCCAGAGCGAAGTGTAAAACCAGATTTTCGTGGACTGCTGCCAGCAACGTCAACACATAGCTTCCTCACTGTGGAAAACGGAACCCCAGTTTGTTCATATAAAGTGAGGGAGTATAATATAGACTCTCTATATAATAATAATGAAATGTGGTATAGCAACATAACAATGCTTAGTAACTTAATAATAGAAGGAGATCGCAAGACTAACACAGATGGATGAAACACTGATTCATATTTGAGTCCCACTGTATTCGTTGTGCATTAATAATTATTTGTCACATTTTTAATAAGAGGCTTGCAATGATTAATCTGCTATAAAAATCCCCTCATCCATATTACCCTATATTCCTTTTGTTTTCAATAACAATTTTTTTTGTCATACCAATAAGATAAACGCAGTTCTTAAATTATAAAATGTGCCACAGATTTGTTACAAAAATATCCAGTCTCATTGTCTTTCAGTGCAATAAATGTTAGTAACTCGCAATATTTAATAAAAACTCAAGTAAAAGTTTGTTTTTCTAGTTCTTCCTCCCTTTCTGGGGTGGGGGTAAGAAACATGGATATACATTTCTTAAAAGAGTTTCAAAACCAAAAGTGTTAACAGGAAAAAGAATATGAGCGATTGCACACTTAAATATAATCTTCCTAGTTTGAGGAACTCAGAAATCACTTAACATAATTTAATTTCCATACCACTGACATATGATCTGGCCTAGGTTGGAATCCCTCTATCCATTTTTATTCCAGATTGTACACACAGACTGTTCCCCTTAGACATCTATGACCACTAGATGGTGCTGTGGTGCCCTGTTCAAATTTAAGTTCTCACTTACTTGCAGTCACGGTCCTCCAAATCAAAGTGAGGGTTGAAGTTGATCATAATTCTCTGGTATGGGTCTGGAGCTTGAATCAGCCATTCACATTTTTCACTTGGGTGATAAGAATGAGGATAACCAGGAGATGTAAGGTACCCAGGGCTTTCAATTTTTATAGTATCGCCACATTTACCTGTAATGAAAATAACATTTTAGTAGATCTTTCCCTGACAACCAGTTAGGTATTCTAGCTTTGTATGTAAATCACCAGCTATTAAACATACTTATGGGGAACTTTGAGAGGTCCCTGTAGGTCCTTCAGGTGGCACTGATAGCAACACACCAACCAAGGAATGATCTTTGATCCCAGGAAGGTTGGATCAAGAGGAAAGTGAACTGAGATCTAAATTGACTTGACCCCCATCCCCCACAAATTTCTGTCCCTAGAAGAAGGTCTTCTAGCATTAAAAACATTAAATCCCCTCAATGGATGTTAACATGGCCCCCAGGGAGCTTCTGCTAGACTTAATTATCCCCCAAGAAGTGTAATCGCATTAAGTAGCAAGTTCTAAGTGGAAGGTGACTAAATGATGCTATTGGAACCCTTGTGTAGCTTTTGATGATAAGACTGGTCTGTGTCATTGATCAGTGGGGATTGCCTTCTAAGACAAACCTTTTCTGTTGTTGTTTTATCTGCCCATAAATCTAAGTGACTGTGCATTATCTCTGCTCCATCCAGATTAACGCAGAACAAAGTATATTTGGTGAAGCAGACATAATTCTACTCCATTTCTTCAAGTAAAGTTGCTCAGGCTTAGAGACCAGACCCCAAAATAATGGGGCAGAAGAAAAATAAATAGCCACACAGTATTAATTCCAATTACCTTCATGTTGAAAAAAAATCCCACCACACTAAGATCTGTGCGGTAACACATAAGGTAAGCCCCATTCTCACATTCTGGGAAAGGTGAGCTAACTTGTTTTGAGCCTTCATTAAAAAACAAAAACAAAAACCCAAATGCTGAAGTGATTCACTAAGAGCCAAATAAACCAGTCTCTGGGCTGCTTTCATGTTCAGCATAGATTCTCATTGTCACTTTTTATGATGGATTTCATACTGGTGAGCCTCAACCTGAAATGCTGCCTCATTTATTGATGCTTAATTTTGAGCAATAAAAATTCAGTGCATAAACTATGTAAGAGGAACAGGTATGAAAGCAATGAAACATATAAGCCTATCAATCACAAATTTTCAGTAATAATATATATAGATTTTAATATTGCATCTAATAGATTCCCTGTGGAAAGAGAATTGCATTCTTTGCTCTCAGCATGAATTTATAAATCTACGGAATTTTATTACAGGAAAACCAGGTCAGATGGAAATGAAAGATGAAATGCACATCAAAAATGCATAAAGCTATATGCGTTACAGAAGTCATTTCCCATAAATTAAAAAGAAGACAATATAAATTATATTGTTTTTCTCAATTGCTAGATGTTTCTGACTATGTTTTTTAGACCAGGAGTGGCCTTACACTGATTTCCTCCGCCTTGGCTTTTAAAAGCTTAAGGTTTGCCAAGAAGAAATGATGTTGCAACTGGGGTTCAGAATCTCAGCTAATGATCATATTGGATTCTGTTGTGTGATTCTACTCAGGCTGTTGCATTATTTTAAATGTGCAGAAAACTTGGAAAGTGACCCCATCTCATTAAGTCTCCTCCAGCTCTGTATGAGCATCATGGCAGTCTGGTACCTGTTAGAGGAGTGAAATAAAGCAGTCCTACTTCTAGTCACTCGACAGAGTCACTTCAGAAGACATTTAGGTGGACTCAGTACCACACCAGAGCTCTTTAATCTGTGACTTCTGAGAAAGTGACAGTGTAATAAGATAATGTGGACTGCTAGACTCCCTGGCTCTGTTCAATCTCTCTAGCAGATAATTAAGAAAGAGCAATTTCTAATGACTCTGGACCATTAGTCCTAAATAAGGTTAATGAATTAATTTAGCAGACACTGGGACTCAGAGAAGGTGGACATGGCTTTAAGAGGTCTGCTGAGTTACAGAAGCTGTGGTCACTGCAAACAGCAGCATGGCTCTAACTTGTCAAGCTCACCAACCGAAGCTCAGGTTCTTGGCATTCCCCAGATTTCTGCTAAGAAAATATATATTTTTATATAGATTTATACTATATATATATATATATATATATATATAGAGAGAGAGAGAGAGAGAGAGAGAGAGAGAGTTCACAACATAAAGTCTGAAAGCTATTTGCATTAGGTTTCAAATCCATCCTGTGAACATCTCCACTACTGATTTAATCTCAGGAGTTGGGGAGGGTGAGTTGCTGTAATTTCTAAAGTCTAACCATCTGAGCTCCTTCAGTGGGAGAAGAATGCTATTTTATCCCCTACCAAATTATAAAAATATGCCATGAACTCAGGTTCATTAATAAATTGAATCCCACATTCACAATTGTGTGTGTGTGTGTGTGTGTGTGTGTGTGTGTGTTATGTGTGTGTTTTGTTTCCAAGCCTATCTTTTAGAACACTGCTTAGTAGCTGTGAGGGTGAAATTTATAGCTTCAATCACAAAACCTCCAAAAAGCATATTAGAGAGATTAACTTCCATCATAAAGACATGATTTAAATTCCTCCTTGTCTGAACACCCTCCACCTGCGGTCTCTTATTAAAACAATATACCACAGTAAATAGTGGATGGGCTTTTCTTCTAATTACTTTTACCTTTTACTGAAATTTAAGCCAGACAAAAGTAAATATTTGATAATTAGTTAATGATAATTGCTGAAGACTCAGTGTAAAGATAATTTCATATCCTTAACTTCACAGGGTAAATGAAACATGCCTATAACCAGATCACCTATTAACACACATTATTTAGGCTACAGGATGCTGTTTACAACGCAGCACAGTCTTCCATTCACTTAACAATGAGTGAATGCACAGCTCAGTGAAAGCTGCAGCTAGGTTAGGGATTTTCAGATATCCTGGTGCTTTACACTGTATATATCAGATTCTTGTATTGACACTATGTAACTTTCATTCATGCTCCAGACAGATTAGGGACGATTTACAAAGGCGGGAGAGGGAGTTCCATCAACCGACAAACCGCTATCTCTTGCAGGCACCCACTTGAGGAAATAGTTTAGGAGAGCTGAAAGAGAACCAGGGAGTTCTGGTAAAGCTTCATTCACTTTCGAGAGCCATAAGATTTTTGAGAGGGTGTCTCATCTAATTGCCTTTGGGAGGAAACATTAATAAGGTAATTGGTGTGCTGATCTGGGAAGGTAGGCAGAGCTGCCTTGTAGCAGAGATAGGAAAACCCCCACAGCCAAACCACAAACTTCAGGAGGGAGCCAGAGGACTTAAATTCTTCCTGCCCCAAACCGACCGATCTGATTTATTTAATTCTCCGCCTGGATAAAAGTTTCCTTCGCTTAGGAGGCGGCTATTCCCGGTTCACGCCGGCAGCGCTGCGTGGATCGTAGCTGGGCGGGAAGCGGAGCCCGGCGGGATCCGGCAGCCGAAGAGCACCCGGCGGACGTTGTCACGCGCGCCTTCGCCTGTCACTTACCGTTGCGAAAAGCGCAGGCCGGGGCGAGGGCGAGGGTGAGCGCAGCGCCGAGGAGCAGCAGCCCCCTCTCCATTCTCCCTTCGTCGGCTCCACAGGCAGGTTCGGGAGAACGAGGACGTGCGGGGAAAAGAGAGCAAAAAGGGGGAATCTAAACAAGCCGAAGCGCTCCAACTCCGCCTAGAGCTGTAAAATCCTCAGCCCGTCTTGGAGAAAGGAAAACAGCGAGGCAATGACTTGATCCGAGAGCAACGCTTCTCTTTTTGTGTCTCAAGTCGCCTGCATCCTGTCATTTAGCTCCGGTTTCCTCTCTCTTTTCCCACACTTGTTTCTCTTCCAGGAGCCACTGCCCCGGCCATGTCTCAAAAAGGGCGGGGGGCGGGGGGAAGGTGGGAGGGAGGGAAGCACACACCAAGCCAATTTCCAGAAAGAAAGAGAGAGAGAGAAAAAAATCCGGTTGTCTCTGGACCCGTTGGAGCCGAGGAGCTGGAGCCCAGGGGAGGTCCGGGGTGTCTGCGTGAAGGAGAAGAGCAAGCAACGAGAAGAGCCGAGGCAGAAGAGTTTCACCAACTGCACCCCTCCCCCAGCCTGTCTTCCCCTCCCCTCCCGGAGCCTTTCCCCCACTTCCTCCCGCCCCTCTCCCCGCACTGGCTCGCCAGTCAGTGTCTGACAGGAGACGGGAGGAACAAGTTTCCCTGGGTGTGCTTTCCCCTTCCTTCTGTCCGTCTCTCCCGGAGGCCCTGCAGGGACCTCCACGGGAGGGAGGCTCTGGGTCTGCGCTCAGGGGCATGTGTGTTTGGGTAGGGGCCATCGAGGTGGATGCCAGCGACGGGGTCGTGCCAGCTTACCTCAGTGTGCTTGTCCGCGACTCCCGGGATACAGCGGGCAGCTCTCGGAGGATCTCCAGGATCCGGCTGCCGAGAGCACGGAGCGCCCAAGTGGTGGCGGCTGCCTCTCACGACTCAGAATCCCCCCACCGGGGTCTGCAGGGAGAGGAGCGCGGAGCCAGCCCCTGCCACACCCCGTGGTACTGGCCAGAGACCTGTAGCAGGGAGCTGAAGGACCCCCCTGGACTCCCCGGGCCAGGACTGCAGGGACCCGGCAGAGAGCGAGGCTAGAGTGGGAGACGCACCCTAGCGCGGGGCGGGGGTCGGCAGTGTCGCTGCCACGTCAAGTCGAGTCAGACCACCGCCCCCTGCCCCGCATCAGGCGACCATTGGGTGCCCATCGCACCTGGCTGCCCAGAGATTTGGTATCCCCTCCTCTGGGTCATTGGGTATGAGGGAGGCCGGGAGATGATGCCAGCTAGGGGGGCAGCTGTCGCCCGACCCCGCCCAACCCCCAGGTCTCGGAGCCCAGGCGTTCGGGGTTTGGAAACGAAGGGCCCAACGGCTCTGGTTTCTGTGCATCCCAGAGGGAGACGGGTTTGCCCTTGTCAAGGTCCTAACGGTGCCGCTTCCTGGCCGAAGGCCATTGTCGCCGGCCATCTAGCTCCCGCCCACTCCCACTTCCTTCGGCTGCGAGTCCTCGCTCTCGGCGGGATGGCCCCCAGTTCCATCGCCGAGGCTTTCCCAGAACCGCAGCAGAAGGCCTCAGGGATACGAAAGGCAAAGACATTGGGAACTGACTGGTTTTGGCCAGTGATTAGGTCCTTGAGTGGGGTAAATGCCCGCGGACCCTCTCGGAAGGAGTTCGTTGGGAATATGTAAAGGTCACTAAACCTGGGAATTGGCGTTTATGTACACACCAGAAAGCAGAGCCTTATTCCTAACCGGGCGCAATGAGCTGGCAAAGGAGATTTAGGAATGTTCGCAAGGAGACTCTGGTCAAAGGTTTTGGCGGAAGGACTAGGGGCGGGACAGGAGAAAGAGAGCCCCAGAGTCGCGGGCCGCAGGCAGGACTCAGAGCTCCTTGTCGCGTGCCCTCAGGGGTGCAGGCAGGCCCCGCGAGCGTAGAGGTGAGCGCCCGGAGGTGCACCCGCGCGCTGCCCGCACTCGCCTCTCTCTCTCCGGGTCAAGCTTTCCTTACCCGCTCCCGGGAGCCCCCACCTGCGAGCTGGAGACCCGGCCCCACAGGCTCCGCAAGCCCGCCTTGCGGTCCAGCGCCTCCTTTTCCTCACCGGGTTCCTTCTCGGGCCTCGGACCCCTGGGAGGCGCAGGGTGGGAAGGTGGCAATACGGGGCTTGAATCCAATGCCTGGGTCGAGCGGGAGCGGAAGGGGCGGTGTGCAGACCCGAGCCCTGGTCCCGGAGGGCTGGCGGGAGGGGAGGAGGGGGCGCAGCCGCGCCCAGAGCAGCCCCCGGGAAAGCAAGTGCGGTGGAGGGAACCCTGGTGCCTACCCGCGGACCTCTACAGCCGGGACAGAGCCCCCATCAGTACGGTCCCCAGCTGCGCCGGGCGAGAAGCACCATCATATTTGTGGTGACTGGGATCGACCTCAGTCCAAGGCTCCGAGGGAGAGGCGCCAATCAGAAACTGGCAGGTTGACAGAGCCGGGAAACCCTGCGGGTGCAGCGTCCTTGGCGTCCAGGAGTCACAGATACCCGCCTTCTTCCGCGAGGCTACTGGGTGGCCCGCTAGCTCCAGGAGCTGGGTTTGACCCGTCTGTGCCTCGGCGGGGTGAGCAAAAGGACACTAGCGGGAGACTTGAGCTGTGTTGTTTTTAGAAAACTACAGCCAATCTCTCTTCCCTTTCCCTGCTGAGTGTGCATTTCCCAGACTGAACCCAACAGGCTAACAAATAAAGCCGCCACATCGTGCATTCAAAAAGGGACAGCCACACTCCGCAACCGCGACCCTCCGGTCCCCTCCCACCTGCCCCTTGAAAGCACTCCTCCAGCGGGTCCGTGCGCAGAAAATACCTGTGTTCTTTCTTGTTCACCAGCTGAGCACTTTTGCCAGGCTTTCTCCAACCAACTGATAAAACGTGCCCTGTGTTCTCTGGGGGAAATTTTATATTTAAGCTCTGCCTCAGATTTTTCTGGTCTTGGCTGATCTGAGGCGTTTCTAGAGTCCTTAGCTTCCACACAGCACTGGGTAATGGAGCCCTACCGCAAGGATTGTTAATTGCCAGCTAGTGGGTTGGTAGAGAGCAAATTGTCCTTGCTAACAACCTCTTTCCTCTACTGTTGGATTCCAGTAACTGCTGAAAGGGGTCAGTTTTGTATTTCTGCAATTCATCAGCAAGGGAGACAGACAGACCTTTATAGGAGAATAAGTGATAGAAGAAAAATTTGTCAGTGTTCCTGGACTGATTTTATTTTGGTCTCATGAATACATCATCCTTCCCAACATCACAAATTCCAAGACTACATAGGACCCAGTTCCAATGAAGGGAAGATTCATGGATCACACACCCAGGACTTCAGGCGCAGGCCCTGGGTGGGTAGTACTCAGCCCCAGGGACCCCACATGGGGCTGCTGCAGAAATAAGGCACTGGGCCAGAAACTGGCCCTTCCTTAAGAATAGACTGGGTGGGGTCCTGGCAGAGTAGCCCTGTTGGTTACAGTATCATCTCTATAAATCAAGGTTGTGGGGATCACCAAGGTTGTGTGTTCAATCCAGTCAGGGCATAAACAAGAATCAACCAATGATTGCGTAAGTGAAACAGCATGTTGATCTCTCTCTCTCTCTCTCTCTCTCTCTCTCACACACACACACACACACACACACATCCATAGTAATAAAAAAGAATAAACTTCGTGATAAATGTTTGGTTCTTTTCATCAACTTATCAATTTTTCAAAAATAAGATGAGATCCATTGCTCCCAGAAGGCCCTTTAAGCCACTAACTTCCTCAAAGTATTTCAGATTGATGCAACATGGAGATTCAGGTTGGTATTTCAAAACAGTGTCAAGTTTTTTAAAGCACCAAACCCACATATTTCAGAAAAGCAATAAAACATATTTTTATTAGGAGCTAAAGTCCATTTGAAATGTATGAATGGAAGAAGTGAAACTAGAAAAACATTAAAAATTGGAATTTAAATTAATTTACTGTTATTTAAAATAATTTTATTAAAAATGCCACTTCCATCAAATGACTGTATCATTCATTTGGACCCTATTTATGGTTATCCTTAATTTGGAGTGGCAGAGGAAGGAAAAAAATTAACACATGAACCTTTACTCTCTAATCCTTCATTTTTGGCTTTTTCAAAGTTACCTTGAAAATGTTTCAAATATTGGAGAAAAGACCAATATTTCTTTCTTACAGCTGCATCTAATTTTTGAAACAAAGTTACAATGCAAAGTTCTTATAACATATTATGTGCAATAACGAGTTTGCAGAAAGACAGTGCTAAAATTTGAATCATGTTAGTGGATTCAAAACATGTTTTTTGTTGTTAGAGGTTAAGGCTAGAGTTTGAAACTATAATATTTGCTCAAAAGAATAAATTTAGATTATTATGCATTCACTGAAATATGTATTTATTTATTTATTTTACTTTATTATTGAAAGTATTACAACAATATTTCCCCCCCCATTGACACCCTCCTCCCAGCTCTGAATCCTCACCCACCCCCCACAACCCCACCCCACTTCACCACACTGTTGTCCGTGTCTATTAGTTATGCATCTATGCATGTAAGTTTTTTTGTTTATCTGTTCCCAAACCCCCACCCCTCTTCCCTCTGAGGTTTGTCAGTCTGTTCCCTACTTCCATGTCTCTGGATCTATTTTGTTCATCAGCATCTTGTTCATTATATTCCACAAATAAGTGACATCATGTGATACTTGTCTTTCTCTGACTGGCTTATTTCACTTAGCATAATGCTCTCTAGGTCCCTGCATGTCATCTCAAAGGGTAAGATATCTTTCTTTCTTACAGCTGCATAGTACTCGATGGTATAAATGTACCAAAGCTTTTTTATCGACTCATCTACTGATGGACACTTTGGCTGTTTCCAGATCTTAGCTATTGTAAATAGCACTGCTATGAACATAGGGGTGCATATATTCTTTGTGATGGGTGTTTCAGGCTTCTTAGGATATAGTCCTAGGAGTGGGATCACTAGGTCAAATGGCAATTCAATTTTTATTTTTTTGAGGAAACTCCATATTGTTTTCCATAGTGGCTGCTCCAGTCTGCATTCCCACCAGCAATGTACTAGAGTACCCTTTTCTCGACATCCTCTCCAGTGCTGTTGTTTGATGATTTGTTGATGGCAGCCATTCTAGCAGGTGTGAGGTGATACCTCATAGCCATTTTAATTTGCATCTTTGATGATTAGTGATGTTGAGGATTTTTTCATATGTCTACTGGCCATTTGCATATCCTGTTTGGGGAAGTGTCTATTCAGGTCCTCTGCCCATTTTTCAGTTGGGTTGTTTGTCTTCCATTTGTTGAGTTGTATGAGAACTTTATATATTTTGGATATTAATCCCTTATCTGATGTATCACTGGCAAATATGTTCTCTTACACAGTGGGTTCCCTTCTCATTTTGATGTTGGTTTCTTTTGCTGTGCAGAAGCTTTTTAGTTTCATGTTGTCCCATTTATTAAGTTTTTCCTTTGTTTCCCTTGCCCTTGCCCTATGCAATGTATCAGTGAAAATTCTACTATGTGTGATGTCTGAAATTTTGCTGCCTACATTTCCTTGCAGGATTTTTATGATTTCATGACTTACATTTAAGTCTTTTATCCATTTTGAGTTTATTCTTGTGTATGGTGTAAGTTGGTGGTGTAGTTTCATTTTTTTGCATGTATCTGTCCGATTTTCCCAGAATCATTTGTTGAAGAAACTGTCTTTCTCCATTGTATGCTCTTGCCTCCTTTGTTGAATATTAATTGAGTATGATATCTTGGGTAGATTTCTGGTTTCTCTATTCTGTTCCATTGATCTAATGCCCATTCCTGTGCCAGTACCAGGCTCTTTTGATTACAATGGCTTTGTAGTATAAACTGATATCCAGTATTCTGATCATGCCAACTTTGTTCTCCTTTTTCAATATTGCTGTGGCTATTCAGGGTCTTTTTATTCCATATAAACTTTTGGAGTATTTGTTCTAGATCTGTGAAATATGCCATTGGTATTTTAATAGGGATTGTGTTGAATCTGCAGATGGCTTTGGGTTATATCGACATTTTAATGATGTCGATTTTTCCAATCCATGCACATGGTATATGCTTCCAATTTTTTATATCTTCCTCTATTTCTTTTTTCATTGTCTTGTAGTTTTCTGAGAACAGATCTTTTACCTCCTTGGTTAAGTTTATTTCTGGATATCTTAATTTTTTTGTTGCAATGGTTAGTTTCTCTTTCTGAGTGTTTATAATAGGTGTATAAAATTGCTATTGATTTCTATATGTTAATTTTGTATCCTGCTGCATTGCCAAATTCATTTATTGAATCTAGTAGTGTTTTGGTGGGGTCTCTAGAGTTTTCTATGTACAATATCATGTCTTCTGTGAATAATGACAGTTTTACTTCCTCCTTCCAAATTTTGATGCCTTTTATTGTTTCTTCTTGTCTTATCGCTGTGGCTAAGACTTCTGGCATTATGTTGAATGAGAATGGCAAAAGTGGGCATCCCTGTCTTGCTCCTGTTCTTAAGGGAAATGCTTTTAGTATTTTCCCATTGAGTATGATGTTAGCTGTAGGTTTGTCATATAGTGCCTTAATCATGTTGAGGTATGATCCCTCTATTCCCACTTTACTGACAGTTTTTGTCAGAAATAGGTGTTGGCTTTTGTCAAATGTTTTTTCAGCATCTATTGTTATTATCATATGATTTTTATATTTCATTTTGCTTATGTGGTGTATCACATTTATTGATTTGCAAATATTGTACCATCCTTGCATCCCTGAGATAAATCCCACTTGGTCATAGTGAATACCTTTTTTGATATATTGCTGGAACCAATTTGCAAATATTTTGTTGAAAATTTTAACATCTATGTTCATCAGGGATATCAGCCTGTAGTTATCTTTCTTTGTAGTGTCTTTATCTGGTTTTAGAATTAGGATTATGCTGGCCTCATAAAAAGAGCTTGGAAGACTTTTATCCTCTTGAATTTTTTGGAATAGTTTGAGGAAAATGGGTGTTAGTTCTTCTTTGAATGTTTGGTAAAAGTACCCTGTAAAGTTGTCCAGACCAGGGTTTTTGTTTGCTGGGACCTTATTGATTAGCTTCAGTTTCCTTAGTTGTTATTGGTTTGTTCAGGTTTTCTGACTCTTCCTGCTTGACACTTAGATGATTGTATGATTCTAAGAATTTGTCCATTTCACCTAGGTTGTCTAATTTGTTGGCATATAATTTTTCATAGTATTTTCTAACAATCCTTTGTATTTCTGCAGTGCCAGTTGTAACTTCACCTCTTTTGTTTCTGACTTCATTTATTTGGGTCCCCTTTTTTTGTTTCTTGGTGAGTCTGGCTAAAGGTTCATCAATCTTGTTTATATTTTCAGAGATCCAGCTCTTCATTTCATTGATCTTTTGTATTGTTTTTTTAGTCTCTATGTCATTTATTTCTGCTCTGATCTTTATTATTTTCTTCCTTCTACTTATTCTGGGTTTTTCTTTTTGTTCTCTCTCTAATTCTTTATGCTGTAAGGCCAGATAGTTTATTAGAATTTTTTCTTGATTCTTGAGGTAGGACTGTATTGCTATGAACTTCCCTCTCAGGACTGTTTTGCTGTGTCCCATAGATTTTGGGTTGTTGTGTGTTCATTTTCATTAGTTTCCAGGAAGTTTTTAATTTCTTCCTTGATCTTATTTGTAATCAATTCATTGTTTAATAATATACTATTTAGACTCTATGTGTTTCAATGTTTTTTGAGTGTTTTATTGTAATTAATTTCTAGTTTTATGCCATTGTGATCCAAGAACACGCTTGATATGATTTCAATCTTCTTGAACTTTTAGAGACTTGGTTTGTTTCCTAATATGTGTTCTCCCTCTGAGAATGTCCTATGTGCACTTCAGAAGAATGTATATTCTATAGTTTTGTGGTGAAATGCTCTGTAAACATCAATTAAATCCATCTGGTCTAGTGCATCATTTAGGGTCTCTGTTTCCTGTTAATTTTTTTTGTGTGTGTCTAGGAGATCTATCCAGTGATGTCAGTGGGGTATTAAAGTCCCCTACTATGATTGTACTGCTGTCAATCTCTCCCTTAAAGTCCTCCAGATGTTTTTAACATATTTTGGTTCTCCTATATTAGGTTCATATATCTTTACCAGAGTTATATCCTCTTGTTAGTCAATCCTTTTTAGGTTATGTAGAGGCCTTCTTTGTTTCTTGTTATGGCCTTCATTTTGAAGTTTATTTTATCAGATGAGTATTGCTATACCAGCCTTTTTTGTTTGTTTCCATTTGCATGCAAAACTTTTTTATCCCTTCACTTTCATCCTTGTGACTCTTTTGTTCTGAGGTGGGTCTCTTATAGACAGCATATAAATGGGTCATGTTTTCTTATCCATTCAGCTACCTTATGTCTTTTGATTGGAGCATTTAATCCATTTACATTTAAGGTTATTACTGATAGGTACTTTTTAATTGCCATTTTAATACATTATGCCTATGTTTCTCTATATATATTTCTTATTATTATTACAGCAGTCCCTTTAACATTTCTTGCTATGCTAGTTTAGTGGTATTAAATTCCTTTAGCCTTCTTTTGTCTGGGAAACTCTTTATTTCATCTTCTATTTTGAATGGTAGCCTGTTGGATAGAATAGTCTTGGTTTCAAGTTTTGTTTTTCATTACCTTGAATATTTCATGACATTCCCTTCTGGTCTATAGTGTTTCTATTGAGAAATCAGCCGACAGTCTTATAGGAGCTCCTTTGTTGGTAACCTGTTGCTTTTCTCTTGCTGCCTTTTAAGATTCTCTCTTTGTCTTTAATTTTTGGCATTTAATTATGACATGTCTTGGTATGGGCCTCTTTGGGTTCTTCTTGCTTGGGACTTTTTGTGCTTCCCGAACTTCTGTGCCTTTTTTCTTCATCAAGTTAGGGAAGTTTTCTGCTACTGTTTCTTCAAACAGGTTCTCAGTACCTTGCTCACTTTCTTCTTCTGATACTCCTATGATGTGGATGTTGTTATGTTTCATATTGTCTCATAGCTTTCTTAAGCTGTCCTTCAGCTTTTTAATTGTTTGGTTCTCTGATTGATTTTTTTCTACCATCTTCTAATTCGCTGATCTGATCCTCAGTTTTCTATAATCTACTGTTTATTCCTTCCAATGTGTTCTTTATTTCTGCTATGTCATTCTTGATATCCAATTGGTCGTTTTTCATTATTTCTATATCTTTTCTCATGCTGTTGAGCATCCTCATAATCATTACTCTAAATTCTATAATTGCTAGTTTGCTTATCTCCATTTCATTTAGACCTTCTTCTGGGGAATTCTGTTTTACTTTTATTTGGAGATTGTTTATTTTGGCTGCCTTTTTGGGTTTGCTTCTTTGTATTAGGTAGATCTGCTACGACTCCTAGTCTGGTTAAGGTGATCTTATGTCATAGGTGACCAGTGGGACCCAGTGGTGCAGCTTCCCTGATCATCAGAGCTCTATGCTCTAATGTCCCTTGTGTCCTTTGTGTGAGTCCTCCTGTTGCGATGGTGGGAGTCTTGATTGCTATTGGCCCATTCATGCATGGGCTCAACCCTCTGGCTTGATGACAATGATGTTCAATCCCCAACACAGCCAGCAGGCTACTGTGCAGTTGCTTATTACATGAAGCTCCATTCACCTCATCAAGTTTTGGAGCTTGCCAAAATCTCCCTGTGTATATCAACGATCCACAGTTTGTGGCTCCACCTGCTGAGGCTGAATGTGTATGGACCAGACCAAGCTAAACACTAAGGTCTGGGTTTACTCTCCCAGGGCAGAGTCCATTCGCAGGCCAGGCAAAGATTCAAATCACTCAAAGACCAGTGTCTGCCTGCAGGTTGGCTGTTAATCTCAGTAGTTTAATTCGCCTCAGGCTGTATTTTTCCCCTAGCCATAAACTCTACCCAGCGGGCAGGGTGAAAGAAATTCCCATGGGTGGGGCATTTGCTTCCCCTCGGGCTAAAGCTGCTTTGATGGGAACAGTCTCCCTGGTAACAATGGCTTCTGAAGCTTGGGGGAATGACAGAACAGAGCTGCTGGTGTCTGCCTTCCCAGCTCACTCCCCAGAGCCCTGAATCCCAGACTCTCTTCACACAGCTCTGGTCTACTCATCTCTCCCTCTGTTGGAGCCCAAGGTGAGGGACTATACACAATTTAGAGTGCTGGCCCTCCAAGAAGGTGCCTGAGTTTCCAACCATCTCTCCCTGCTGGACAGAACCTCTGGTGCTTTTCACAGACAGATGTTATGTGGACACTTTAACATAGTGCTGGGACACCCAGCTTGGTATTTAGACTCCAGATTTCTCAGGGGAACCCCCTGCAGTTGAAATAGCCCTCAGGAACTTCAGCTGCTGCCTTGGGAGCCCAGCCAGCCCTCTTGCACCTCTGCAATTCCTACCAGACTCAATGTGGGGTCCTCTTTACATCCTTGGTTATAAGGGTTCTCTAGCTGGTCTTCAGTTGGTTACTCTGGACGATTTTCCTATATTTTAGTTGTAATTCCAGTTTGGTCCTGGGAGAAGTTCAGTGTAGCTTCCATTCAATCTACCACCATTTTTCTCTCTCCTGAATTACTTTTTAATTGAAAATTAAATGATAATAACCAATAGAAATATTCATCAAACCAATAGAAACATAATTTGAGAGAACAAATTCAAAATTTCAAAAGGACTATATTTTATTTAGGACAATATATAAAATACAATTTTAGCAATTGAATAAGAAAGTGGTTCTCTTTTAAATTTTAATCATAGTTTTATATAGAGGACTAAAATTTTAAGGAATTTTGAAAAGAAATAGTAAAAGTAATTTTAAAAATATAAAATAAAGATAAAAACACAGTTAAGAATTGTTGAATGTATCCTAAGATAATTTAATTTAATTTTGTTTTTTTATTAGATGTCTCTGGCAGCTATATGGAGAATTGATTATGCATGCAAGGGAAGAGTGAAAAGACCAGTTATGAAGTAACTATAGTAGAATCTAAATAAGAGTGTGAACAGGATCATAGCAGTGGAGATGGGGGAAAATGTATTTAGAAGATATAATTTACAGGACAAATGAAGTAATGGATATGCCAGTGAAGGAGAGGGTGTTGTCAAGGATGGCCCTTAGTATTCTAGCTTCCATAACTGTTCAGGTGGTGTGACAACCTTCATGTAGTCAAGGAAGACTAGAAGACTAGTGTGGAAGGAAGACCATGTGTGTAATCTGGTCTAGGTTTAATTATTTTTCTCTTTAAGACAATCAAATGAATTAAGGATACAGAAGAACGGTTTGGGTTAGAAATATAAATGTGTGTAGTGATATAATAATATAGTAATTATAATAATATTGTACTTGAGATAGAAGTGATACCATTACAATTAATTCAGTTATTAATCAATAACAGGCAAGGAGCAAGGGGAAGGCTAGATAATATAGGCATGCCATTTGTACAGCTTTACTAGGAAGCTGCAGTTTCACATTCTCTATGTCTGTTCCCTGCAGATCGATGGGGGAAGGCACTGAACAGAGGCAGTTTAGATGCATACCCAGTAAGGTCTGGGTGACATGGGAGGATACTTGCCTGCCCATCTCACTTGGGAATGGGCCGTTTGGCCAGAATGGGTGTGGCTACTGCAAACACTGGAAGATTTAATATTTAAACTCCTAAACAAAGAGGGTTCTCTCTCTTGCTTTCTGGTTGCTCACGTCTGACTCCTGGCTTGTGGGCTCTCAGGTTCTGTACTTGCCCCCATGGACCCCACACACAATGGACTAAAGGACTATGACTAACCTGATGCTATGTTAGACTTAACTCCACCATGGAACAGAAACTTTAGATACTGGCTTTGCTTTTAGCTCTGCTGAATTCCCAGTTAACTGTCATCCAGGACTGACTTAAGGGAACTGGGACTTTGCAAAGTGAGGCATAATAACGTCACACAAATAAAGCTTTTTACCATATCTCATCCTCCTATAGGGGAATCCAGAAATGCCTATTCCAGCAGCTACCCAAGAACTCCATTTCCACTAGCAACAGAGAAAGCTAATCCACACAATTCTCTGATAACAGAAGGAATGTATGAAATTGCTGGGAACTTAGAAAATTGCTGGGAATTGGAAAAAGAGGCCAAGACAGAACAGTGAGGAACATTTAAAAGCTGAATTGTCAGCATAAGATAACAAAATAACTTGAAAATGAGCAGCTGGAGAGACAGGAGGAAAACCAGGAGAGTGTGTTGTTACAAAAGTCAAGTAGAAGGAAGATTTCTAAAAGGACATGCTAGCCCTGGCTGGTTTGGCTCAGCAGTTGGAGCGTTGGCCTGCGGACTAGAGAGTCCTGGGTTCGGTTCCCACTAGGGGCATGTACCAAAAAAAAAAAAAAAAAAAAAAAGGACATGCTAGACAAAGGAGCTGAAGACCACTGAGAGTTCTTGTTGCATGAGGACTAAAATGCAATTGGACATAGTGGAATAATAGTTACTGAGAGGTGCTTTTTGTGGAGGGACAGGGCTGAGGTCAAATTGAAGTGGGCTAGAGAATGAATGGAAGGTAAGGAAGCAGAGACAATGAGCAAAGGTAATCTTCTCAAATACTGAAGTAGAAGAAACACAGTAATTGTGGAAGGAAGAGGTGTGGAGGAAGGTTGATTTTTTTTTTTTTTCCCAGATGGGGTACTCTTGAACATTCTTAACTGCTGATGGTTAGAATTTAATAATATATTGGAGATGTTGAAAATAAAGCACAGAAAAGATATTAAAAGTGTACATTGCCTGAAAAGGCAGGAGAGGATACAATTGAGAGCTCAGAAGGATAGATTTACCCTAGATTGTTAAAACTGTGTAGGAAAAGAGGAGCTGATGGGTGTAATTGCAAATAGATTTGTCATTCTGGTAGGGCTCAGTTTCTCTCTACTCCTTCTATTCTCTCCTGTTGGAGAGGCAGAAGAACTAAAAGTATAAGGAGAGGAGTGAAATTGGGGTGAAGACCAGATTGACCAAAGAAGCTGCTGTAGTTGATGCTGTTGTTTTGATAATCTTATAGGTTGACATTTTGGGCTAGGAACATATTTTCCTAGAAAAACTGGCTAGTCTTTCATGAAATTCACAAAAATCTGATTATCTGTTGCTAGAGTAGTAATAGAATATTAATTATATTATTCCAGTTTTAGTAACTCAAATTAGGTGCTCATTTAACTTAAAAAGAGGGATTTTTCTAACCATTGTTTTTGTTTTTTACAACAAATTAATGACTGTGTTGATGTACAGGAAAGTATCACTCCAAATGACTTCTTGCAATAATGTCTTCCCTCTAACTATTTTCCTCTTTGTTCTTTACTCTCCTAGAGATAGCCAAAAGGGAATTTTAAATGTTCATTTACACCTGTACCAGACATCAACAGACTGTCTTATTTGAATAATTTATGTGAAACACAACCAACATGTTTCTTTAGTTTTATAAAGTCAAGACCAACCATAATATTACACACTTTTTTTTTTGCAGATATTTATGATTTTTTTTTGCTTGCTTTTAGTTGTTATACAATTTTCTGCCTCAATAGTTCAATCAAATATATTAGGTGGGCTATCTATCAGTGGACATTATTTTTAACAAAGACTTCTTTATTAAATTTGTTATGTTAAGCCATCAGATTGTCAAAGTGCCTTGTGTCCTATGTAGGAGGCAACAAATTAATACTTGTTTGTCAATTTCTAGCTACAAAATTCACTGTCTAGATGGACTTGCCCAATGCCACACAGAAGCTTGTATGACATGAAGGAGTAATGCAGAGCAGGGCCAGCCTTTTCGGAACTTTTATATTTGAAAAGTCTTCAGCCAATTAGTACAACAGGTTACCTTTTGCAGGCCCATTTTCCTCCTGCTCAAATGCTATAAACACCCCAGCAGGGATGATAAATAGCAATGTAGACAGGAAGAAAAAATATTTGGTAGAAGACACTCCTGTACTTTCTCTTCTTGATTTTTTTCAGTTTCCTTTTAGTTGTAGAAACTGAAAATAATAGAAATGCAAAACTTCAGACGGCAAAATTGTAAAGTGACAGGTGATAAAACAAAAATAGAGGTTTGCATTTTGAAATGCTAAGCAATAAAGGAAACACAAATCAGAACTTTCTAATTATAATTTGCATTCAGAGGTCAAAGTGGACCTCTAAAGACATTGCTTCACCCTCTTCTGCCACAGGTGGAAAAATCAAGACACACAGAGAGTTCAGATTTGGCAAGGTTATGCAGTAATTATGTGATGGAATGAAATATGGGAAATGGATGTTCTGAATTTAAGTTTGTATCTTAAAGAAGATGAAAGTAAAGCTTTATAATAAAATAAGGTTAACTAACACAATTGGTTCATTCTTTTGAAAATTCACAGTAATACTCATTAGCTTGCATTTTATGAGGTCAAATGGCTTCTTAAATTCGCAATGTGCTGTTGCCTCTAACCTGATGTGCAAAGGTACATTTCTCCTTTAGTTCTTTTCTTTCTTTCTTTCTTTCTTTCTTTCTTTCTTTCTTTCTTTCTTTCTTTCTTTCTTTCTTTCTTTCTTTCTTTCTTTCTTTCTTTCTTCCTTCCTTCCTTCCTTCCTTCCTTCCTTCCTTCTTTCCTTCCTTTTCCTTCCTTCCTTCATCCTTCCCTCCCTCCCTCCCTCCCTCCCTTCCTCTGTTCCTCCCTTCCTCCTTTTCTTTCTTTCTTTCTTTCTTTCTTTCTTTCTTTCTTTCTTTCTTTCTTTCTTTCTTTCTTTCTTTCTTCCTTCCTTCCTTCCTTCCTTCCTTCCTTCCTTCCTTCCTTCTTTCCTTCCTTTTCCTTCCTTCCTTCATCCTTCCCTCCCTCCCTCCCTTCCTCTGTTCCTCCCTTCCTCCTTTTCTTTCTTTCTTTCTTTCTTTCTTTCTTTCTTTCTTTCTTTCTTTCTTTCTTTCTTTCTTTCTTTCTTTTCTCTCTCTCTTTCTTTCTTTCTTTCTTTCTTTCTTTCTTTCTTTCTTTTCTCTCTCTCTTTCTTTCTTTCTTTCTCTCTTTCTTCTTTCTTTCTTTCTCTTTCTTTCTTTCTTTCTTTCTTTCTTTCTTTCTTTCTTTCTTCCTTCCTTTCTTTCTTTCTTTCTTTCTTTCTTTCTTTCTTTCTTTCTTTCTTTCTTTCTTTCTTGGAAGAGAGAGAGAGATCAAGAGACAGAAACATCAATATGAGAGAGAAATAACTATTGGTTGCCTCTGGTAGTGCCCCCCAACCAGGGATTGAACCTGAAACCCAGGTACGTGCCCTTACTGGGAATCAAACTTGCAACCTTTTGGTGTACAGGACGACACTCCAACCAACTGAGCAACCCATTTAAGGCTCCACTGTAGGTCTTTTTCTGGATTTTCATACCCCTTTGTGACTTCACAGACTTTGGAATTATGTTGAGGCATGGACCAAATATAGTCAAACATACTCAAATTTAACTCATACTCAAAGTTACTCAAATTTAATGTCCACCAAAGCAAATTCCTGTCTCATTAATTTTTAAGATTCTTTGGACCTTGGTTTGAAATAGTCTCTGTTGAGTTTTTAAACAGTTATCTCTTAGATCAATTCTGATCTCTATGTAGTTAACAGTCCTGATCAAGTAAAGTGATATCTTTTATTATGCAGATGGAAGATAGCACTATCCTGTCTCATATAAAAGAAAACATCTCATAAATTCCAGGATACACAAATGAATGGTAATCAGAGTTGTCGGTTGCATATCAAGAAACACAATTAGGATTAGCTTAAACAAAAAAATAATTTAACTGTCAGAGCTGGGAAGTAAGGAGAGAATCTGGTTTCAGGCCTAGCTGGGCCTAAGGTAGGTTTTTATCTGAACTGGCTTCATTCTCAAGCATGCACTCCCCAGGTAGTGTCAAAGGTAATGGACTCTCCATGCTTAAGTGGTCCTTCCTTCTAGGTCGTGATCACAGAGAAAGGATTCAAAGGTAGGTTGCTGTCTCCTCAGAGCAGCTAATTATCTCTAATAAAATCCTGATTGGCTCCACTTGGATGATTTGCCTGTTTTTGGTCCAGTCAGTTGTCAAGGGAGATGGGTTACTCCTGTTAGCCAGCCTGGGACACTTGCCCACTCTTGCTGTGGGCATGAGGGCACAAGATGGGCAGAAGGCAGAGAGTCAATTTCCAAGAGAAAAGGAGGTCTCTGTATTCTATGAAGAAAGAGTAAAGAACGCCAGCTCATTGGAAGCCACAGGTGTCCACTATTCAGCAGACCGCCCTCTTTGTTATTGTTTTCAAGTGAAAGTGATGAAACTTTCAGTTCATTTTTTACTACTGCAGACGTATTGTGTTTTCTTTGTTTTCAGATTTTTATCCAAATATACATCTGTGGCAGATAACATGAATCCATTGTTCTTATTTCAAACTCTGAGGCTAGTACTTCATTAAAGATTTACTGTCAGTAAAACTATAAAGCTGGTGAAGTTCATTTTTAACTCCATCTTCTTTTCAGGGAATGTCCTGCCTTTTATTCTCTTCTCTGTGCCCCCTCACAAAGACCTTTAAAGAATGATATCACTGTATGGAATAGCACCATAATTAACTCCTAAACAGTGAGATTTCAGGGCCATGTTATCCAAGTGGGGAAGGTTTTAGAGGTAAGGGATATTTAGGATTTCCTTGTAAGAATACTGAATCTATGCACATTGGTGTCAGAAAACACTGCTGGATTTCAGAAATTTTAAGCTGCCTTTGAAAGGGGAATGAAGACATATTTAATCTGGAAGATTACCATGAAGACGTGGCCTAAGAATCACTTATAAGATAATGCAATCTTTTCAACAAATGCAAAGTGTGTGGGATGACATGATTGGTGGACTCCAGGTACGAACAACATCGAATCATAAAAGGAACTCAGAACAGCATGCTTTTCTGCAAATCTTGTGAGGTATGTTTTCCTGAGGTATGCTAAGCCTCATGGAACATGAGAATTACTTGAATATCTTATTCAAGATATTCTTGAAACAGACCCATACACATCTGATCTGTAGTGTGAGTTTATTTATTTATTTTTACAAAATGTTGCCCTTTAAAAAAAATTTTAAGTACATGCTTATAGAGATGGGGATAATGTCAGGAAGAGTCTAACCTATGAAAGCATATAACAGAAAGCACGCCTGAGTTTCCGAGCACTGTGCTGTGAGAGTGCAGTCCCACTCTAACACAACTCCGCAGTTCCGAACACACCCCTTCATCCTGCAGGGCTGCCAGTGTTTTCATCTGCAAAAGACAGGCATTGACATGAGTCATCTTTCAGGACTTTATCAGTTGCATAGTTTGATGGTTCTACTGTTTTGTCTTTTGTATGTTTTTTTTAATGAATGTTGGTTTCTGCCCTGGCCGGTTTGGCTCAGCGGTTAGAGCATCGTCCCGGGGACCAAAGATGCCCGGGTTCGGTTCCCGCTAAGGGCACATACCTCGGTTGCAGTTTGTCCCCGGCCCGGTTGGGTCGTGTGGGTGGCAGCCAGTCGATGTGTCTCTCTCACATTGATGTTTCTCTCCCTCTCTTCCTCCCTCTCTCCCTCCTACTCTATCTGAAGATTAATGCAAAAATGTCCTCAGGTGAGGATTAAAAACAAACAAACAAACAAAAATAATAAATAAATGTTGGTTTCTTTTTTAAGATATTTCTACTGAGCACTGGCCGGTTTGGCTCAGTGGTTAGAGTGTCAGCCCGAGGACCAATGAGTCGCAGGTTCAGTTCCAATCAAGGGCATGTACCTTGGTTGCGGTTCATCCCTGGCCCTGGTCAGGTCGTGCAAGAGGCAACCAGTCAATGTGGCTCTATCACATCGATGTTTCTCTCTCTCTCTCTCTCTCTCTCTCTCTCTCTCTCTCTCTCTCTCTGTCTTTCTCTGTCCCTCCCACTCTATCTGATGATAAATAGAAAAATATCCTTGGGTGAGGAATAAAAAATAAATAAATAAGTAAATGAATAAATAAATAAAGATTTTTCTATTGATTTTTATAGAGAGGAATGGAGAGAGGAATATCAATAAGAAGGCAAAACATCCATCTGTTGCCCCCTGTACACCCCGCACCGGGAATTGAACCACAGCCAGGGCACGTGCCCTGACCAGAAATCCAACCGGCAACCCTTTGGTGCACTGGACAATGCCCAACCAACTGAGCTACATGGGCTAGGGCTTGTGAGCAGTTTTTAAGAACATTAGAGTGGGTGTGTCATCCTCCAATATTACATGAGGCTTTAAATGTATGGAGTCTTGTACCAGGATGTCACATGCCTCACGCTGACTGGTGCCTTTGCCCTTCTGATATTTGAAACCTTCTCAGTATGTTTGCTTTCTGAATTGTGTTCCTAGCATGGACCATGGAGCTCTGAAGTGCACATGAAGACCACTAATGGACTATCAGAGCAATGACAAGGAATGACCAAAGCCACAGAGAAAGCCAAAGAAAACACACTTGCAGACAACACCTCTAACCAAATCTCTTCTCTGCCTGATTTCTTGAATATAGTCAGTAGTTCTATTCAGCTGGGAATAGAAGTACTTATTTCATAAATGTTTTTGTGAGTTAACTAAATTAAAAATTTAAGGAGAAGATTTATTGAGAAAATAGGGGTTAAAGCATGGCTGTTATTCTTTATGGTTCTCTGATCATGTGCTATTGTGCTTCTGGAAATGGTCTGCCTTTCTAGATAAACTTGTCAATGGAAGCAGAATGTACACCCAGCTGGGTTTCTGCTCCTTTGTCCCCACTTCCAGTCAAGAGAGCAGCAATGGAGTATTGCTGGTGCTAGGTCAAGTTGAAGACCAATAAGAACAAATTGGGCTGTAGCTCTCCTTTTGTGTTGTCTCTAGCTTCTATGCCAGGGTATATTATATTTTCGAGCATTTTTCAGTTCAATCGAGCTTAATTGCAGACTTGCTCATGAGGTTGGTACCGAGTACCATGCTTTTGACAGAGAAGTTTTATGGAGCAATTTTTGATTCTTTTTAGAAATAGTCAATTCATACTGATTCAGCTGTGGCTGATTACAGCAAATATTCTCAGTATTATGGAGTCTGGGAAGTAGGTTTTGTTGCTAACATAAAAATATTCCTCGGTGTCATGCTGGCCCAGAGCATGAGGGGGTCACAGGAGCTTCTTCATCCATCTAACAAAGGGTACATTTTCTACAATTTTGACAACCACATTTCTCAGTAAAAATTGTCCTTGGAAAACAATATAACTGAAATAAAGTTTTTATAAAGGCTTCCAAAACATTCTACCTTTCCCCTGAGGCTATAATGACTCTCCTGATTTTAAAATCCCTTTTCTTGTTCCTCCTGAGTTTCCCCATTTCATGCTCCCTGGGAGTTTCTCTATAAAATAAGCCAGTATAAAATTGGTAATGAGAAAATCATTGCCTTAATTGAAGGTCACACCTACAAAGACCCAGGCAGGTGTACTCTGGCTGATGGAAAAATCCCTAAGTGACATCCTGCTGCACTAAAAGATCGGCTTCATTGTGATTTATCAGAACCATGTTGGCCCTGCTTGGCATCCAACCCATTGTCTTTTTTAATCTCGCAACCAGGTAATTTCCATTACTAATGACTCCCCACACTTGAAGGGGAAAAGGAAGGGTCCCCATGGGCTTCCATAATTAAGTACAAACACTTTTACAGTATTAAGTCAAAGCTTCCAAATTCTCTTGGTGTTGAGCTCATGCACGCTACACAATGGTGACCTTTACTTTGTCCCTGCAATTCTGACTAGCTTAATATCATGGCCTTGCTATTTTTCGTTGTTTTATTCCCCTGGTGTTTTTATTTTAAAAGAATAATAAAGAATGATTTTGTGTTTGTTTATTTGTTTGCTTTCTTTTCTCTTTGGTTATTTTTAACATCTAGTGTTGACACGCTTTTTAGTGTAAAGCAGAAAGAACATTCTAAGTACCAAAGACACTATGCTTTCAACAACTTGATTTCTTGAACCACTGGAGGATTCTGGGATCTGTTAGACTGCAATGTAAGCATTTTATAGGGGTTCTCATGACAGTTTTATTAGTAGTTTTACCTAAAAATCCTTCTTAATTTGCTGTCTTTTTTTGGGGGGGGGGCAATTTACTGTTTCTTTCTATAGCTACAACTATTAAATATACATTCCCAATATCTTAGTTCCTCTTCTTTCCCTAGTGGAATATTTTCAATTGTGCAATTTCAGCTCCTATGGTGTATTTTGGATGATTATTATTATGTGTGGTCCTTAGCCTAAGAATGGGTTATATTCTAGATATCTGTTTCAAAATTAGTTGGTTAAAATTCTACATGGTTTCCCACAAAAACAACATCATAAAAGATAGGCCACAGGCTAGTCCATCAAGACATTTTAAACTTACACATAGCTGAACTTTCATTATTGGTAGCCCTGAGCTGTGAAGCCCCTTATAACTCTAGACCCGGTTATTTTTAAGAGAGGCAAGGATGCTAAGTCAAGAGGTTACTAATGAGGAAGGCTCACAAAAGTCAGGCTTCGGCAGCTGGGTTTCTCTCCTGAAATTGCAAGGGGGGATTTCCTAAAATGGTGGCTTGGTTGGGGTCCTAATAGTACTTGTATTTCTGGAAGGAAGAGCCCTAGCAATCGAGACCATCAATTTGAAGAAGAGGATCAGAGGGAACAGGTATCATCAGTGGGGCCAGGGATGGCTTTGTGGTCTAGAGGGGAGCAGCAAGCTAACAGAAATTGCTTCTTATTTGTGAATGGCTTATTTGGAAGTTAGGAGCTTAGTCAATGTGGGTACAATGATAACTTTTAAAGTAACCATATTTCACTATTATATGATCATTTGATACTTTCAAAGACTTGAGGTTACTTTTCAAAGACTGTGATTACTTTCTCTAAATCCAAAGACATCTAGTTCTCTTTCCTCAAATCATGTCCTTATGTTTTTGCTATTGGATGAAAATGGTTAATTACAATGTACTTTTTAAAAAATTTCAATGGTAGATTTGGAAGATTATTATCATTATCCTATACTCTTCCTTTTCTGACTCAATGATTTTTTTGCAGTTTTATTTCACCTTTAAAAAGTAGAATAATGGCCCGGCTGGTGTGGCTCAGTGGACTGAGCGTGGACCCATGGACTGAGAAGTCCTAGTTCAATTCCCGGTCAGGGCACATGCCCAGGTTGCCGGCTTGATCCCCAGTAGAGGCACGCAGGAGGCAGCCAATCAACGTTTCTCTCTCACATGGATGTTTCTATTTCTCTCTCCCTTCCTCTCTCTCTAAAAAAAAAAATCAATAAAAACATATAAAAAAACATCAACCCATGCGCCAGGACATCACCAGTTCAATTCCTGGTCAGGGCACATGCCCAGTTTGTGGGCCAAATCCCCAGTGGGGGGGCATGCAGGAGGTGGCCAGTCGATGTTCTCTCTCATTGATGTTTCTATCTCTCTCTCCCTCTCCCTTCCTCTCTCTCTAAAATCAATAATGAAAAAAAAAGTAGAATAATGTTTTCAAATATAAAGTCAATTGCAAAGTGACCCCAGTAGCTTTTGCTTCAAAATTACTATATTGTGCTATTTATAATACTAATTGCTATTGTTGGGGGCAAAAATGATCATTTTAAAATCATTTCAATGATCTAGACAGACATTTAAGAAATAGTACCCCCATCCTGCTCTAATTTTCAGATATGCTCGTTTGCTGACAATTGTTTTGTAAAATCTTTATGATTGCTCCTCTTGTCTTGAATGTTATAGTCTAGAAATATTTAGACAGTTTGCTGTGACGTCTGATATATCCTTGAGGCCATCAGAAACGCTAGCTCCTCTCCCCAACAGCAGTTTGCTATCTCATATATCTAAGGTGGAGTTTAGAAGACCTGAGTAACATGATCAATAAGCCATTTTGAGAATTCCATTTTATCTTTTTTTTAAACAACAACCTTAAAAATCAGAAACCCTGGCATAGCACTCTCCAACTGTGCCACAGAAGGATATAAGGACGTTGGTGATTTTTCCTCTCTATTTTTGTCTCCTACCAAATCACAGCCCTGGAAGGGAGCTTTAGAAGTCATCATCTGTTCTATTGCCTTCAGTCTCAGCATCATAGAGAAGAGATCATTGGCTCTGTTCTAAAAGGTTAGTCATTGGAAAGTATTTCAAAGTTAAATAACAACCATTTGAGCTTACTATGTATATAGAACAGTATGGAGACAAACATCAAAAAATATAATCCTCCATCCCCAAAATTTTATATTTTATTTGGAAGGGATAGATACATATGTGTGCATTAAACAACCTTCAAAGACTCCTGAATTTGGAGTAGCTATAACTCTTGACCATTGCAAATATGTCCCATTGACACCCATGCCATTTGATCCTGTCAGATCTTCACGGGGGAATTTCAATTGCTAATAAATTTTACCTGTTTCTAAATTCTAAGGGCTTTAACAAATGATAATTAAGTCTATAGAGGTTAAATGACTATTCTAAAAATAGCCTGGATATAAATTTTGGCTTTACTAATTATTAACAGTGTGGCCTTGGGAAAATTACTTAATATTTTTGCCTTTTGATTTCACATTTATAAAATGGGGGAAAATAAACACTACCTCATAGAGCAGGGAGAGTTGCATATTTAATTTTCAGAATAGTGTCTGATATAGGGTAAGAGCCCATCATATTAAATGGTGTTTGTACAATAGTCATTTAAATATTTGACTATACTTTTAATGAAACCTCTCCATTTGTGTGATTAATGATATAACTATTCAATTGTGGATCATAGAATGCAAATTCATAACTGAATGAGTCCTCCTTGTTGGTTATTAATGTCACCCTTACTCCAAATATGGTAAAAATAGAAAAGAATAGGTCATTTGCTATGTTCTAAATACTATAATATTTCATAGCAAATTTGCAAAAGTGTTATAGCAAAAAGCAGTAAACAATAAAAAATCTTTTCTCTCAAAGATTTTAGTGTCTAATAAGAATGGCAGGCACAGAAACAAGTTTCTTTTTTCTTCTTCTTTAATGTGAAGGGCCAACCATGGGTCACCAAACACTTGAGAAAAGCCTGCAGCATGGAAGTGAAACACCCGAAAAGAAAACCACCCCAAAGAAAGAGAGATAATTCAGGGAGAAACAAAAATACTCGGAAACTGTGACTCATATGTTCAGAGAGACTTGGGAGGATACTGCACCTCAAGATGGGGTAAGGAACATCAGAGGAAAACATAAGATGAGTATCAAGAGGTCACTGAAGCCAGATAACAAGGGATTTAAATTCATTTTATTAATAGTGTTTTTCAAAAGCTCAAGTTTGTTCTGGACTTTAGCTTCCAATTTTGTGAAATGCTTGAATTGGTCCGTGACCAAGTTACCATCGTTCCAATCTATGTGTGTATTCTTTCCCAAACTAAGTTCATTAGTGAAGTCCTAGTATTAGCACATTCATTTCTTTGGAAGATATTCAGTTTCATTCTTTGCTGGAATATTATACATGTGTGTATATGTGTGTGCAAGCCCAGTATCATGGTTTTGTTTTTTTTTCTGATTTAGAGACTCCTATATTTTTAGCTCCATATACACTGCAGCATATAAGAGCAAATGGTTTTAGAGCTTGAGAACCTTAAAAATTACCTCATTTTGCAGATGAGAAAACTGAGGCCCAGAGATATTTCCAAAGGTCACACAGGCATTTAGGAGCTCAGTTCAGGTCTACTGGTTTCTGGTCTGATAAAAACTATATAAGGGAGTTCCAAAATGGTGGCAGAGTGAATGGAAGCTACACACACCATCTCCTAGGACCAAACTGGAATTACAACTAAAATAAAGACAAATTGTCAGGAAAAGGCAACAGAAAAACAGTTGGAAAGGACCCATATAACCAGGGACAGGAAAAAAGGATACCAAATCGAGCCTGACAGGTTTGTGGAGATGCGAGAGGGTGGGCTGGAGGCCATGGACAGCAGCTGTTTTAACTGTGAGCAGCTCCCTCGGAGTTAAAATCCCAAGCCAGTTCCACAGCCCAGAGGGCCGGAACAGAGCACTAATTAGCTACAGCCACACACCTTGGGCTCCGACAGAGGGAGGGCGGACTGGACTGGAACTGTGTGGGGACACTCGGGATTTGGAGGGTGCTCAGAGTTTTTGCTGAGTCACAGCCACACAGGACGGTGGCCACCTTGCTGGGGAAGCCCCTTCCCAGAGCTCTGGGGAGAAGCAGAAGCTCCTCCCTCGGAGATTTAACCCCACTAACCTGGGCCAGAGAAATGCAAATTGAGGCTCATCAACAACCAGCATCTGCCCCACCCTCTGGAAATCGTCTTATGCTGAACACCTGAGGGAGTTTTTCATTCAGCTGTGAGCTACAAACCAAGGCTCATCAAGTAACTGAGATTAATAGCCTTTAGGCAAAAAGCTAGAGGATAACTGAACCTTTCCTGGACTCACCAAGAAACAAGGAGAGAGAAACCAAATACACAAACTCAGAAAGGAAGAGGAGAAGTAACAACTGATACCACAGAAATACAAAGGATCATTAACAAATACTATGAACAATTATATGGCAACAAATTGGACAATCTAAGCGAAATGGACAAATTTCTAGAAACATGTACTCTCCCAAAACTGAACTGGGAAGAGACAGCAAACTTGAACAGACTAATAACAACTAAGAAAACTGAAGATGTAATCAAGACTGTCCCAGCAAACAAAAGCCCAGGCCTGGATGGCTTCACTGGAAAGTTTTACCAAATATTCAAAGAAGAACTAACACCCGTTATTCTCAAACTATTCCAAAAAATTGAAGAAGAAGGAAGACTTCCAAACTCCTTTTATGAGACCAGCATAATTCTAATTCCAAAACCAGATAAAGACACTACAGAGAAAGAAAACTACAGGCCAATATCCCTGATGAACATAGATACTAAAATCCTGAACAAAATACCAGCAAATTGGATCCAGTAATACATTAAAAAAATTATTGCCCTGGCCGGTTTGGCTCAGTGGTTGGAGCATTGGCCTGCAGACCAGAGAGTCCCGGGTTCTGTTCCCGCTAGGGGCACGTACCAAAAAAAAAAAAAAAAAAAAAAAAAAATTATTCACCATGACCAAGTGGGATTCATCCCAGGGATGCAAGGCTGGTACAATATTCGCAAATCAATAAATGTGATACACCACATAAACAAAATGAAAGATAAAAACCATATGATCATATCAATAGATGCTGAAAAAGCATTCGACAAAATCCAGCACCCATTTCTGATAAAAATGCTCAGCAATGTGGGAATAGAGGGATCATATCTCAATACAATAAAGGCCATATATGAAAAACCTACAGCCAACATCATACTCAATGGGCAAAAACTAAAAGCATTTCCCTTAAGAACAGGAACAAGACATGGATGCCCACTTTCGCCACTTTTATTTAACATAGTACTGGAAGTCTTAGCCACAGCAATCAGATATGAAGAAAAAATAAAAGGGATCTAAATTGGAAATGAGGAAGTGAAACTGTCATTATTTGCAGATGACATGATATTATACATGGAAAACCCTAAAGAATTAAGATGCCTAGGAATAAACTTAACCAAAGAAGTAAAGGACCTATTTGCAGAAAACTACAGGTCATTGAAAAAAGAAATAGAGGAAGATATAAAAAAATGGAAGCACATACATTGTTCATGGATTGGAAGAATTAATATCATTAAAATGTCCATACTACCCAAAGCAATCTATAGAGTCAATGCAATTCCCATCAGAATACCAACAACATATTTCACAGAACTAGAACAAATACTTCAAAAGTTCATATGGAACCAAAAAAGACCCTGAATAGCCACAGCAATCTTTAAAAAGAAGAACAAAGTAGGTGCAATCACAATACCGGATATCAGGTTATACTACAAAGCCACTGTAATCAAAACAGCCTGGTACCGGCAGAAGAACAGGCATATAGATCAATGGAACAGAACAGAGAACCCAGAAATTGACCCAAGACATTATGCACAATTAATATTTGACAATGGTGGCAAGAGCATACAATGCAGTAAAGACAGCGTCTTTAATAAATGGTGTTGGGAAAATTGAACAGCTACATGCAAAAAAATGAAACTGGACCATCAACTTTCACTATACACAAGAATAAACTCAAATGGATAAAAGACTTAAATGTGACTCATGAATCCATAAAAATCTTAGAAGAAAATGTAGGCAACAAAATTTCAGACATCATACCCAGTAGAATTTTCATGGATACATTACCTAAGGCAACAGAAACAAAGGGAAACATGAACACATGGGACTATATCAAACTAAAATCTTTTGCACAGCAAAAGAAATAACCATCAAAATGGAAAGGGAATACACTGTATGGGATAGCATAATTGCCAATGATACATCAGATAAGGGGTCAATATCCAAAATATATAGAGTGCTCATACAACTCAACAAAAGGAATACAAAGAACCCAATTAAAAAATGGGCAGAGGACCTAAAGAGACACCTCTCCAAAAAGGACATACAAATGGCCAAGAGACAGATGAAGAAATGCTCAACGTCACTAATCATCAGAGATATGCAAATTAAAACAACTATGAGGTATCACCTCAAACCTGCCAGAATGGCCGCCATCAACAAATCATCAAATAACAAGTGCTGGTGAGGGTGTGGAGAAAAGGGGACTCTAGTATACTGCTGGTTGGAATGCAGACTGGTGCAGCCACTATGGAAAACAATATGGTGTTTCCTCAAAAAATTAAAAATTGAATTGCCATTTTACCCAGTGATCCCACTTCTAGGAATATATCCTAAGAAGCCTGAAACACCAATCAGAAAGAATATATGTACCCCTATGTTCATAGCAGCACTATTTACAATCGTAAGATCTGAAAACAATCGAAGTGTCCATCAATAGATGAGTGGATAAAAAAGCTGTGATACATATATATGCAATGGAATACTATGCAGTTGTAAGAAAGAAAGATCTCTTATCCTTTGAGACAACATGGAGGGACCTTGAGAGTATCATGCTAAGTGAAATAAGCCAATCAGAGAAAGACAAATACCACATGATCTCACTTATTTGTGGAATATAATGAACAAGGTGGGCTGATGAAAGAAATACACCCAGGCACATAGAAAGGAGTATAGTTCAGACTGACAAATGTCATAGTAGGGGGGCAGGGGTAATGGATGAGATGAACCACAGAACTTATATGAAGGTATGCATGGACATAGACAACAATGCTAGGGGGCTGGGATGGGGAGGAGGGTGTCTGGGGGGAAAAAGGAGAAACCTCTTTAACAAAAATAAATTAATAAAAATAGGAAAAATAAATAAATAAAGATATATATATATATAATAAAATAAAAACTAAAATAAATAAATAAATAAAAACTATAGAAGGTCTAGAAAGGCAGAGTGGACTTTAATAGGAAAGGGACTTGAGCTGAGCCTTTAAAGATGTGTAGGAATGACATAACATTGTTTCTGTTCACGTCTAAGTGTAGGATAGAGGAAATTAGGTCAAGTATAAAAAAACTTAGACGCAAAAATGTGTAAGATTTGTTTGATGACAGTGAGTAGATGAGAGAAAGATTCATGTAATAAAGTAACAGAACATGAGATGTAGCTTGCATATAAAGGATTGCTAATGCCAAAGAAAAGGATTTTATACTTTATCCTGTAAACAATTAGGAGTAATTCAAGGTTTGTTGAATAGAAAAGTGGCATGTTTAGTAGGGTCTCAGGAAAATGTATCTTGTGTCATTAAACGGGATTGATTGTATTATAGAAAGAGTGGACACAGGAAGACTAAATGGTGCCATGGAGAATCATCAAAGAATAGAAAAAAGTAATATTCTCTTCAGAAAGTTTTTTCTACTTGGAGATATTACATATAAGACATGGAGGAGCCCTGGCCGGTTTGGCTCAGCGGTTACAGCGTCGGCCTGCCCCGGGTTTGGTTCCCGCTAAGGGCATGTACCTCCGTTGCAGTTTGTCTCCGGCCCTGGTTGGTCATGCGGCTGGTAGCCACACGATGTGTCCCTTTCACGTCGATGTTTTTCTCTCTCTCTTCCTCTCTCTCCCAACCACTCTATCTGAACAAAAAATGAAAAAAAAAAAAATGTCCTCAGGTGAGGACAAAAAAAAAAAAAAAAAAAGACATGGAGGAATAAAAACGCAGATAAGCACTTCACCTTGTTTTTTTGTTTGTTGGTTTGTTTTGTTAATCATCACCGAAGGATATTTTCCATTGATCTTTAGATAGTGTGAAAAAGAGGGAGGGAGAAAAAGAGAGAAACATTGATGTGAGAGAGACACATCGACTGGTTGCCTCCCATGCGACCTCTACCAAGGCTGGGGACCAAACCCAAGCCCCTTTGTCTGTGGGTCAATGCTCTAACTGCTGAGCCAAACTCTCCGGGGCTTCACCTTATTTTTTAAATGGCTTTTAAGAAATATATATGTATATATGTAAACATATTTAATTTAACGCCTACATTTTTTTGACCTTTTTGTTTAAAGCACAATTGCACAATTGATCTTTTCTGGCTTTCTCCATTGACTTTCTAGACATTCTTTTCCCTTATTCTTTCCATCTATATTATTGATATCACTCCTTTCTTTTTTTCATACTACATTTCACAGTGTGGTTTCTATCATTCCACCCTTAGCCCACTCTCCTTCACACTTCAAATGTTTCTGGTTCAGTTCAGTCACACCCCTGGCTTTAGCTCTCACCTATAATCTATGATTCTTGAATCATGATTTCACTACTGACCTTAAATCTGTATTTTCATCTTCTTAGGCCACAGCCAGTTCAAATCCAAGTGGTCCCAAATAATTGTATCTCACACCTCAGTCCACTCCCCCAAATGTTTCTCCTTTTGGACTCCTCTTCTTGGTTACAGTTTCCATTGAGGCTTCAAAGCTGGGAACGAGAAGGTCTCTGTGGATCTTGGAGCCCTGCTCTGGTGTTCCAGTCCGTCCTACTGTGTCAATGTTTAAAATAGCACATCTACTTGAACCGTTTTTGTGATCCCTCCTTGTGTATAGGATACAATTCACACTCATAGTAGGATACACGTGTTCCATAACTGGTCTCATACTCCTAGAATTATATTGTGTTACTCCACTCTGTTCATTGTCTTGCTTTAGAAACTTCCACTTTTATGCCTCTGTGATTTGCTCACACATTTACCTCCTCATTCTTCAAAGCTTAATTAAAATATCAGCTCTCTTGGAACGTTTTCCCAGATCCACAAGCTGGAATTAGTTCCCACTCTCTGTGCTCCCAGTATTTTGTTAGTTCTTACTGGTTCTTCTGGCTTACGTGGTTTCTGCCTCCTTTAATAGGCTACAGAATCCTTGAGAAGAGGAGCCTTATTTTATTTATCTTTGTGTCCTAGGGTCTAGCAAGTTGGTGTATAAAAGTCTATTAAATTCAATGAAGAAAAGGTTACATGAGGGGTATTTTCTTTCTGATGTTACCATTCTAATTATTCGAAGACATGAAAAGCCTGGGAGGAGAACCGACTTATAATGAGCATCTATTTGGTACCATATACTACATAATGTGGTTTATATGTTCTCTCATCTGATCTTCACAGGGACTTGTTAAAATTAGTGTCATTATCCCCAGTTACATATAAGCAAAATGAAATTCAGAGAGTTTGAGTCACTGGCAGACTCTAATTTATAAATTCCAGGTCTTGGAACCCAGTGAAAACTAGGACAAGGACTCAAATTAACTTGATGTTACCCTAAAGCCACAGACATATTAAATTACTCTGAAGAACATAAAGTGGTTTGAGTTCTATGGAAAAAGCTATATAAATATGATAATGCCATTTTCTTATTCAAAAACCTTTCAATTGCATTGTTTTTGTAGACAAACTAAATTTTAGTTCTTTAGGCTTGCATTTAAGAACCTCAAAAACTAGATTGTGACATTAATTTCTGCTCTTCATTCCCATTAATTTCACCTAAACACTCTGTCCTGCTGGAATAAACTTCCTGGACATAATGCATCTTTGTACTTTATACTTTTGCTCACTCTTTCTACCACCTGGAATGGACTTTGTCAGGAATATACTTGCAATGTTAATTAGCTTGCTTAGTCTTACTATAATTAAATATATGTGTTTTTTTTAACTTTTGGAAAAAATAAAATTCTTAACTACCCACTCCCCTTGCAAACTATGGCAATACAGGAATGTCAGGCTAGAAAAACTATCCTAAAGGAAAACACATTCACCTCAATAAATTACAAAGGAAAAAAAGAAGGTTGGTACTTTCATCAACATGATGACACATAGCGAAATGCTGGAAGAGAAACATTGCTTGAAACATAAAAATAGTATTAAAATTGAAGAATATAGAACGTGTTTTTTTTTTAACAACCCACCCTAAGAGATCATTCTAAACAAACTCCACACACTCATCAACTTCCTAATCTAAACTTTCATCACTATTTCTTTCAGTTACCCTATCCCAGCTTAGTTGCCTAAAACCCTGGCTTTGGCAAACTATCAGGATTGTCCCATTCATCTGCCTGCTGGATTTGGTCCAGGATTAGCCACAACTTTGTTCAATTCTTCATTTTCTTCAGCCAGTCTCTTGTCCAGCATGTATAATACAGTAATTACACAATGGGGCATAATGTATATTTCCCAGCACATTCAACTCTATTTATTTATTTATTTATTTATTTATTTATTTTTTATTATTACAATTCACTAATAGGTAGGGGGTGGGACACAGTATCTCCAAGGATGATTGAAGCACAGCTGTTGAGTGGATCCTTCTTACAGATGTAAATCAGAGGATGGGAGCTGATCTCAGAGCCACTCCAGAGCTGACACACTTGGGATCATTTCCTCCACTCCTCCCTGTCCCCAGAAGCAAGTCTATTTTTATTCACATATATTTTTTAAAATATGTTTTTATTGATTTTAGAGAGGAAGGGAGAAGGAGGGATTGAGAGAAACATTGATTGACTGTCTCCTGCACGTCCCCTACTGAGGATTAAGCCAACAACCCCCTCCCCCGCCCCAGGCATGTGCCCTTACCAGGAATTGAACTGACTCTGTCTCTTCTAGGTGCATGGGATGCCAGTGCTCAACCAACTGAGCCCCACTGTCCAGCACCACATACTTTTTATAGGTTAAGTAACTCATGGGTTCCGTGTAAAACTCTGTTCTTCTAAATGAGCAATGGTAAACATGTGATATCAGAGAAACAGCACTTTAAAAGTATGCCTATTGTTTGAGCACTATGCTCATCTTCCTGGGGAAGTATGTGAAGTCTCTTGGAGAAAAAGAGAAAATAAAAAAGAATAAAAAATCAAATTGTCAGCAGGGTTGGGCATCAGCAAGATCAGGTTCTTGTCTCCAGGAGAAAATATTTCAACACAAGAGACGGGAATTGCAGCAAGAGGTAAATCTTTATTCGGAGAAAAGTACTTTCAAGGGACCCTCCCATGAGCGACTTGAGCGAGGTACGAGTGCCCGGAATGGGTCTAGGTCCTGGCATTTGTGTTCTTTTGCCCCTCCCACGCTTTTTCCTAGTCTCCCTGCACCATTCATCCCTTAGCTGGTGGGCTCCCTAGAATTTCATGGCTCCACTCAACTGGTGGGTTTCTTAGAATTTCATGTGCCTGCAGGTGTCTTGTAAGCTTTTGTCATTTTGGTGCTGGGAATCATTTTTACTGCATTTCTTTCTCCCTGTTTTTGGCTAACTTTGATGGCTGTTTTAGTTTTCTATTCTTCCTTTCCCTTGTTTATTTAAACGTGGTTTTTGGTCAGTTTGTCCTGCTCATATCAATCTAACTACCTACTCTAACAAAATAACTTGGGGCTCAGTATAGTGCTCCTATTATTGTAGTCACAATCCTTTATCTGAAATCCTAAACTCAAATAGCTCTGAAATCTTTTTTATTTATTGGCTACTCATTTGAGGCCAAATCTAACCAGCTCTGAACTCACTTAGCAAGATGACCTAATATGACTTTTTCCTAGGCTATTAATAGTCTTTATTTATCCCAACTCATATGAAGGATCATAGTTTTGCTACAGAAATATGAATGTGTTTGATTAAAGAATGCCACCTTTATCCCACTGGGACATGACATGTACACCATATTTTCTAAAATTTGAATAATTCTGAATAGTAAATATATTTGGCCATCTTTGAATAAAGCCAAATAGCCTATAATACAAGATAAACTATCTTGATTTTAAACATTCCTCTTTGAAACAGCATAACGATCCCTCTAACTCACATGCTCTAGTGTCTCACACCAGTGATTCTTCTTTTTTAATTTATCTTTATTGTTGAAAGTATTACAGATGCCCCTCCTTTTTCCCCCCATTGATTCCCCCCTTCCCAATCTGCCCCACCACCTGGCCTTCACCGCTCTGTTATCTGTGTCCATTGGTTATGCATATATACATATAAGTTCTCTTTGATTTATCTCTTCCTGTCCCCTCCCCCTCCCCCTTCCCTCTGAGATCTGTCAGTCACACACCAGTGATTCTTAAATGTTAACAAGATCTCAAATCTATGGATCTCCCTTCCCTCCCTCCTAACCCAGCCTAATATCTATAGCCCATCATTACAATCACTTCTTTCCCTTTTTTGCCCCTTTCTGCCTTCATTGAAGTTGCCTGGCATATCTTCATTCTTATTTATCAATTGCCCATCTACTCTTTCCTTTACCAAAGCAGCTGAACATTTGGAAAAAATTACATAATAGTGCTGACCGGTCTCATTTAAATTGATAACCATAATCTCTATAGGATACTGTTGGACAAGTCTGCTTTACTTCCATGGTAATTTCTCTTTTCTGCTTGCTTTTATGACTATGACACACCTTATCTCCTTGTAAAATATCTATATTCAATTACCCATTCCACTCAATTTATACTTCATTGAAATAATATAAGCAGAAAACAAAATAAATTAATCTTTCCTCCACAAATCTACCAATCTAACTGCTATCTGTACCTGTCTAACCTAGCCTAACCAACCTAACCCATAGTTATGTAGTATTCCTTCCTATTTTAACAGAACTATCCCTCTTTCTATCTAAAGCCATTATCTCCATCAACTTCTCTGACCTTCTCTAGGACTTTGGTCCTTTCTCTCTCTCTCTCTCTCTCTCTCTCTCTCTCTCTCTCTCTCTCTCTCTCTCTCTCTTCTCTCTCTATATCAATTTATTCACTGACTTTCTCACTTTTACTCAAATGTGCTATAGTATTTCCTATATCCCCTCCACACCATTTCTCTGGTTGTCATCACAATACAATTTGAGGCAGAAGTCATTAGCATCACTCCCTCTGCTTTCTCTCCTCGCCGTAATTCCACAAAGCTATCTCTGACACCATACTGCTGACATCACTCTTGTCAAGGTCACAATGACCTGCAGGTGGCTAAATGTAGTGGCCACTTCCCTAGGTGCACCCTAATCTTTTAGTTGCCCCACATTTGACCTTTCTTTTCTAAAACTACTATCTTCTCTCAGCTTCTACTAACAACATAATCTTCTAGTTTTTTCTTATCTTTTTGGTTATTTCTTCTATATCCTTTGCTATCTGCCCAACCTCTACAAGTTAGGGTGTCTCAGAACTCAGTATAGTGTTCCTTTCTCTTTCCTGTTTCACTTGATGATCTTATCCAATCCCATGACTTTACATAAGCTCCAAACTTGACTCTCCAAGTAGCCATGGATCCACATATCTAATTGTCAGTGTAACTTTCCACTGGAAATTTCACTGGGCACCTTAAACAATGTTCAGTCACAGAGTCCTTGATGTTTTCCCATCTCAGGTGTTCTTTCCAGTACCCCACCCCCCATTGGTACCATTCATCAGCTGTTCAAGTCAAAATCTAATTCCCTTGTTCTCTTAACTACCAAATGCAATCCATCAGCAAGTCCTACCATATTCACACCTAAAATATGTCCTAATTCCATTCTCTTCTCTCCATTTACCTACTTTAAACTCTCAATATCTCACACCTAAACTATTATAGTAGCTTTTGTATATCTTCCTATGTATACTCTCACTTCTGTATGATCAATTCCCTATGTAGAGGCTAAAACAATATTTAAACATATACATGTATATCTCTGTCCTGTCTCAAACTCTTCATTTCACTCAGAATAATTCTGAACTCTTAGCCTTGGCCCACGAGGCTGTGATGGCTTGGGCGGGTCTTATGTCCCAGGCTCCTCTCCTGCTCCTCTCCACACTCTCCCTCTCCCACTGCCCCTCAGCTGTGCTGACTTCTCCCTCTTCTCCACACACATCAAATTTTTTCCCACATCACTTGCTCTTACCTCTGCCTGCAATTTCCCCTCTGTGATCTCTACATTTCTGGTTATTTAATTATCACTCAGCTTTCAATTTAAAAGTTACCCTCTAGTCACTCTGTAACATCCCTCTTCATGACAGAAGGCAGAGTCTTTCTCCCTTAGCACTCACATTCAGCTAATAAACGACTTTTAGTTTCTTTCTTCAATCTTGCTAAGATTCATTCATTTTGTTCTTTTTCCACTGCCAAAATCCCAATATAAGCCTCCTTCCTCTCTTGCTTGGACTATAGCAGTAGCCTACCACTCACCACCCACAATTGTAATTATTTCCTTCTAATCTGTATACATCCATCACACAGTTGCCTTACGCAGACAACTTCAGTGGTTTTCCATTGCTCTTAGGGTAGATTTCAGAATCCTTAACAGGATCTCTAAGTCTTTGATCTTGCCCCAGCATTTCTCTTCAGCTGCATCTTTTCATATGTAAACATTCTTTCAGTTCCTTAAATATTTCAAGTACCCTTCCAACTAAGCACATGTCTTTTCCTTGACTTGTAACACCACTTTACCCTCTCCTTTTGCTTTTGTAATTCATGCTCATTCTTCAAGTCTTAGCTTAGAAATCTTTTTCACAAAAAAGCCTTTCCTCCAAATCTTCCAAAACTAGCTTTGCTCCTCCTGTCATATAGTATCATAGCATCCTATAGAACTCATTCATAGTACATGTTAGGTTGTATTTAATTCATTCCTCTTTACTGTCTATATCCTTTTCTAGAATATGTTTCATCAGCCATAGTACCATGATAACTGGCATGAGCTCTGGGGCCACCTTGCCAGGGCTCTAAATTCTGGTTTCTCTTCTTTCTAACTATGTGACCTTCAGTGGATTACTTAGACTTTCTTGATCTAAAATTAAGGTAATTACAGTACCTTCCATATAAACTTGTTTTGAGGTTTAGAAGAGCTAACAAATGTAAAGCACTTAATAAATCATCATGATTGTCTTTATGAGGGCTGGGATTAGGTCTGCCTCATTCATCATGGCACATACAATAAGTATTTGTCAAATAAGTAAATAATATTTTTCATGAGTCAATTAAGATCAGGAATAACCTTATTAAATCCATAAATGTAAATGTACTAGGCATTTTTGAGGATATGGAGATTAAGAAGGCATAGTTTTTACAATCAAGTTTTTAACTCAGCCAATGAGAATGAGATACAGAAACATGCTGTCCTGCAAGGGAAGGGCTGCACATCTTCGTGTCTCGGGCATTTTCCCTAGAGACTAGCTCTAGATTGTGTTCAGTGTTTGCATGCTGAACAAGCATCCACCTAGCTGTCCACAGAGGACAACTCAGGGGGCTCTGGGGAGAACAGAAGTCTGCTCAGAGAAATTAGCATGAATTTTGCCTTGAAGGACAGGTAGGGTTTTGATAAGTAGAGCTCAGAGGATATAGTGGGGAGTGGCATGAGGTGAAGGGCATTACAGGAGAGAAAAACCAAGGCATGGAGCTGAGAAAGGAAATGCAGGATGAAATAGTCTGGATGTGGAGCAATGGTTCTCCAGCACTATCAGCATCATCTGAGAACTTGTTAGAGATCAAGTTGTAGGACCCGCCCCCCTGACCCCAAATTCACTGAATCAGAAAATTCCATGGGTAGGACCCAACAATCTGTGTTTTAACAGTTCTTCCATTTGATTCTGATATTCACTAAAGTTTGATAACTTCAAAAATTTGAGACCAATGGGTCTAGAGTCTAAACCAATGGTTCTAACTGGTGACATATGAACACCCAGAGATTTGCAAAGGTGCGTGTAGTAGCAATAACAGCATAATTTAAAACCTCCATACACACCTTGCCTTGGCAGTTTTGGCTCAGTGGTTGGAGCGTCAGCCTGCGGTACAGAGAGTCCCGGGTTCGGTTCCTGCTAGGGGCATGTACCTCGGTTGTAGTTTGTCCCCGGCCTTGGTTGGTTGTGCGGGTGGCAGCCACTCGATGTGTCCCTTTCACGTCGATGTTTCTCTCTCTCTCTTCCTCTCTCTCCCTCCCACTCTATCTGAACAAAAAATGAAAAAGTGTCCTCAGGTGAGGATAAAAAAATAAATAAATAAATAAATAAATAAATAAAACCTCCATACACACCTAATAGGCAAGTGTGCCAGTTAGTACATGGCTGTGACTTGTCTAAATATCACTGGTTTCAACCATCATATCATTTTAAAAGATTCTTTTAAACCACTTTTGGGGTGAAAAATGGAACTTTAGTTTAAGAAATAAAGTAAGACATGTTGATGTTAGAATATAAGTTATTAAGAAGAACATGATAATATTTCTGCAAATTTGCCTCAAGATTATCATCACCAGATCTACAAGTCATATATCAAAATTCTTATAAAGCTCATTAAAATGTCTAAAATGCTTTTAAAATAGAAAAAGAGGAAAAATATAGTAGTTATCATATCTAGTTTGATTTTTCATCTAATAAAAATTTGTTATTTGGAAAGTGCTTGCAAATGACACCCTAAAATCTCCTTTCAGATCCTCAGTAGAACTTAACAATTATGTAATGAACCAACTGATTTTTAAACTGTGAAATGCAGGAATTCTAAACAGCTGCAAAAGTTGTCAATTCTTTATGGTGTAACACGTAATTAAATTTTAATTTGTATTTTAATCCACATCAGTCTCCAAATCACATACAGTACCATTTTGAAATTTGTTACTGAACCATCCTTTTTTCTTATATAATTAAAGAAAATCAAATAGTATGCCACATTACAAATAGAAAAAAGTTTAAAAATGTTATACATGGTATTAGTATTATAGAAGACTATATTAAATAAATTTTGTAGTATGATTTTTAATAAAACCTGATATAAAATTAAAAAAAAAACTTTTAACTTAAAATTACTTCATTTTATACCAGGAATAAAGTTTAAGGTAGATGATTTATAAGATTGTGACAAGGGTTTCTGAGTCACCAGAGGCTGGAAAATTTGGGACCAGGGCACAAGGTAGGTAGATGGTCTGGGTGCTGGTGGACAGAGAGCTCAGGGAGAAGCAGGGCCAGGAAGATAATAAAGTCTATGAATCCAAGAACTCTTTCTGTTGTGGGGGCTTTTCAAATTCTAAGCACAAGTAGAAGGCTTAGTTTAGGAACACAGGTAATTTCTTCTTCTGAGATAAAGGGGAAAGGGTACAACCTTGAGACATTTAAAAAATCACTACCTACTACAAGTCAGAATGCTCAAGTTTTCTAAGTCCTGTCTAAAAGGTTCTGGAACCATTGGTTTGTCATCTGTGTTCTGTGATCTGTGTTCCATGTTCTGGATTCCATCACCTCTAGTGTCCTCTGGGACCTTGTTCAATTAGTTACTACTCCTCTCCTGTGACAGTTATCTTTTCCTTTTGAGTCACCGTTCATTAGCATATAAATAGACATGTGGTTTAAATCTGCATTAGTCCCATTGAGCTGTCATAACAGAATTCCATTGGCTGAGTGGCTTAAACAACAAGAATTTATTTTCTCACAGTTCTCCAGGCTAGAAGTCCAAGATCAAGTTGCTATCAGCATTGGTTTCTGGTGAAGCCTCTGTTCCTGACGTGTGGATGGAAGCCTTTCTTCTGTGCACCAGCAGAGAGAAATCTCTGATGTCTCTTCCTCTTCTTGTAAGAATATCATTACTATTGGAATAGGGCACCACTCTTAGAACCTTGTTTAACTAACCTTAATTCCTTCCCTAAAGGCCCAATCTCCAAATAGAGTCACATTGGGAGTTAGGCCTTCAACATATGAATTTTGGGAGAACAGAATTCATTCCATAACAAAATCCTCTCATCTGCATTTATTGTCACCTTGTGTTTTCCTTTGATAATCCTGACATGCCACATACAGGGTGGGGCAAGAGTAGGTTTACAGTTGTGAGTAAGCAAAACACAGTTTATTATTATTTATTAATTATTGTATTATTTTCCACACGAACAACTATTAACCTACTTTTGCCCACCCTGCATACTTAAAGAGCAGTTAAAGCATACTATACCTGGTTTTATTTCTATTTTTTGGTAGGAGACTTCTTTTGTACACATGTGACACTGGTCACTGCCTTCTCCTTATACTATGTGGAGACCAGAGATCAAGATAAGACTTGATTTAAAGAGAATCCTGATAAATTTGTTTTACTTGTTTTATATTATATAGATGAAACTCTCATACTATTATTGAGAATAAATTATATTTTAGATACACCTAGTTTTTAGTCACTAGAGAATGTTAAATTTGATCTTTTATAGACAAATCCCATTCTATTTCTCACCTTTATTACTTTTCTCAGGTTCTTTATAGAATTGGAAAGTCAGATGGTCCACATCTTCATATTGATATGAAGGTGGACCCTTCTTTGCTCAATGTATGGGAAGAAAAGTGCGGTGGGGGGAAAAGTTAGATTCTCAGTCTCCAATCCTCATCTCCTTCTTGGGGACTCAGACACCAAATAATGTAAGTCTTCACATTAAGCAAATATACATATATTGAATTGAATTTCTTTTTCTGTATGCATTGTGATGACTGAAACACTTGGGTACCTGTTAGTGCACAGAAAATTAACATTACTCATGTGTACACCATGGAAAGGAATCTTTTTCAGGGCTTTCAAAGATTCTTGATAAGGGAAACTTTAAATGAAAAATGCTATACTGCATTGAAAATTAAGATTTGTGCAAAATAAACTTTTTTATAAGTGTGTATATATTATACATTATATTTTAGATTAGATAATAACATTATATATAATGTATATTTTAAAACATTCATATTAATTTTTATTCTAAATACTCAGTATACTATGTAAATATATTTTTAAAATGTTTATGTAAAAGTAAACTAGCCTGATGAAACTAAGGTAGAACTTTTTTTTTTTTTTTTTGTACGTGCCCCTAGCAGAAACAGACCCCGGGACTCTCTGGTCCGCAGGTTGATGCTCCAACCGCTGAGCCAAACCGGCCAGGGCTAGAACTTTTTTTTTTAACTTCATAGTTATGTATCTTGTCTGAATTGTTTTAATAATACGATGCATGGCTTTCATAAAGGAAAAAAAAAGCAAAACAAGAGAGAATGGCGGGTGGAGAGAGAGAGGAGGCAGCCAATAGCGACAGGGCATCTGCATATTTCCTATTTGACTTGACCAAGTAGGCTGATTACAGAACTTCTTAAAAGGTCATTTGGTAAAATGAAATAAGTGACTTCGAAAAAATGCTCCTAAGGGAAAATTGTTTTGAACAATTAAATTATAATAAAAATAATTTAAACCACTTTGCAGTTAGTCTTTTTATGAACATCTAAAACTCCAAAAGGATTTTTACAAAAATGAATCTTGGCAGCCACTTAAAGCTTGGTCTAGTCTAATGTATTTGATTTTCTTGAGGACAGAGAAAACTGAAGAGATTCCTAGAAATCATAATCTTTCAATATATTCACACAATAATATTTTTCTAATGATATTTTTTTGGAAAACATATTACATAAATTTTTATTACAAATTTAAATATTATATTATTTCCTTTTTGTCTTCTGAATTCTTTCTTCTTATCTGAATACATGGTACTGACTTCGAAGCCATCTCTGTTCTTATGCTCCTAGTAAACCTGTGTGATGCAGACACATGCTGCATACACTGAGCTTAATCTTTTCATTTATTAAAAAAGAACCATCTTTAGTAATTATTGCTAACTTTATTTATAAAAAAAGTGTCACCAAGTACATTCTAATGATTATCCTTATAACAAACTCATTGTTACATTGATTACAAAAGCATCCTCTTACTCATATACACACTTAAATATATATATTATAAGTATAAAAATAAGAATGAAGTTGTAGTAATAGTGGCTATTAGTGATAATTGCTAAGCTAAATCTCTCTCTCTCTCTCTCTCTCTCTCTCTCTCTCTCTCTCTCTCTCCCTGTAGTGACTATAAAGCTAAGAAATGGATTTCATGTGTCGCTTATGAAATATCTTGCTACATGGAGATAACTGGCTTTTGTGAGCTTATACAAATATATGTGACATTTCATGTTTTAGATTTACTCTTTATAAAATACCACATATATTGATTTGAGAAAGAGAGGAAGGGAGAGGGAGAAAGAGAGAAACATTTATGAGAGAGAATCATCGATCAGCTGCCTCCTGCATGCCACATACTGGGGATTGAGCCCACAACCTGGGCATGTACCCTGACAGGGAATCAAACCTGCCACATTTTGGTGCATGGAATGACACTCAAACTAACTGAGCCACACCAGCCAGGGCTCTTTTATGTTTTTAAATTAAGATCCTTTTATGATTCATTAAAAACAAGATGAAAATTTAAAACAAAATACACCCTTGTTATATATGTTCACACTTCGTACTTTTGAGAAGGATGACAATAAGAAGAGAAAACAGAAATTAATGGGTAACTCAATATATAATTAAAAACTCAGCAATTGCCATTTATTTCTCCAAGAGCTTAGTAACAGAGTTTTATGTGCATGGCAGTATCCCTAAAAGAGGCAGGGTACCAGATACTCAAAATTGCATTGCCCATGGCTTTCAAGGGCTTGTGATTAGAAACAAGATAAAAACAACAGCAAATCTAACAGAAACGTCCTATGGCTACATTTGCTAAACACAGAAAACAACTGAAAGGTTTGCTGATTTTTACATATTTCTTCCTCATCTCACTTCATTTGTTGGGAGGCAGAATAAGAAAAAAAAAAAAATGTGGGAGAATCAAGAGAAGGAAGAAGCAAGAAGAGAAAAGGGAAATAAGAGGAACTGAAAAAGGAAGACAGAGGGCTAATTTAGCTGACATTCCACATGCTCTTTGGAAAAAAGACACAGCCCTCTTTATTCTGCTCATTGTCTTTCTCTTGCGGCCACTCTGCCCACCCTCCTGTCCCACCATGCCACCACCAACGTCTGCTTGTGGGGGCGTGTGCAGAGCCGGGGCAGAGGAGGCCTCCCCGTCTCGCCCATGGAGCCTGAGTGAAACTCCTTTCGATGTTTGTGATCTTGGGGAAGCACATGAGCTTCTGTTTTCTCTTTACTAAAATGGGAAAACTTCTGATGTTGCAAGTGTTTTGGAGGAACAAAAAAATAACATACATATCCGTACATGCATACATTCTGCCTTTCCCCTAAGCCCATGTAGGCCTGGCCTTACAGAGTCTAAGAAATAGATAGATAGATAAATAAATAAAACCCACTTCCCCAAATCATAGATTCTGATGATTACCCAAGTGAAGATAGACACTCTGTAAAAAGAAATTTAAATAATAGGTAACTCTTAAAATAGTTACTTCATGGTTTTTGGTATATTCTTTCAGAGTTTCTCTTCAGTGAATATGCATACATATATTTTTATTTCAAAACACATTTTATATATTATTCCTCAACTTAATTCTTGAGTGTGAAAGCACAATTTAGACATCTTTTCAGGTCAATACATATAGATTAATCTTGCAAGTTTTAATAGTTGTCATATGGCGATATTATACTTCATCATAGTTAATCCTCTTGATGAAGATTTGGGTAGGTTTCCTTTTTTGACTAATGCAAGCAATGCTGCAATTAATGTCTTTGCATATATATGTGTGTGTGTGTGTGTGTGTGTGTGTATAGACATATATATGTGTGTTTATATATATGTATACATAGTATCAATTTTTCTGTAATGTTAATTTCTAGAGTAGAATATTTGTGTGAGAGGTAAGCTCCACTTGAAATTTTTATAGATAACATCTAGTTGCCCTTCTAAAAGATTATATCTTATTTCCAATACAGTAAATTCAGCAACTTTAGGTGAAACAACTTATAACAAAACCATTTTTACCATAAGCTAATTGATATAAACAAGGGTAAGTTCTATGGCATCTTGTCCACATTATAATAAAAAGACATTGAACTAAACAACATTATTCGAGGACTTACTGTATTTTTTATTTCAGTTTTCTGAACTAGAAACCTCTGGGTCATCATCAGACTTCTCCTTTTCACTTCATAGCCTCCTTCCAAACTGTCTCCACATTCTGTGATTATAGCTCAGAAATGTCTCCTAATTCCATCCCCCATCTTTATCCCCTTTGATACTTTCTGAGCTCATGTCTTATAGCAGAAACTTCTAACAGTTCTCCAAAATCCATTCTCTTTGTCTTCTTGGGTACTTTAAGGAGTTGATGGGTTTCCCAGGCTCCATGCTGGGGCATGCCAATGGCAAGAGAGCAGAAATGGTACATGCCCTGCAAGCTTGGTCACTAAGAACCTGCTGCTCATGGTTTTAGGTGCTCCTTCATTTTCTGCGGTTGAATGCAGCTAATGACAACATCTTGGGTGAGGCGGGTATGGAGTTGTAGATGGCAGAGCCTGGGCCTCTGAAGAACCATGTGGAGTAACTAGCCCTGTCTGACCTGCTGTCTGGAGCAACATCTCCTGTGAGCTGTGGCATATTTGGGTCTCTGGTACAACAGTGAGTCTACTGAGCAGATGCAGACAGGTTTCCTCATCTGTCACTCACACTATTGTAGCAGCCTTCTTGCTGGCATTCCTGCTACTTCTTTCTTCCCCTTTCAGTAGCCCTTACACCAGAATGATCCTCCTCTGAACCACACTGATCGGTAACTCCCTACCGAGCCCTCAAGGACTCAAGATCCTTTTATCATGACAGCAGCCTTCTGTAGAGGGCTGTCTCCTGTGCCCCCTCAGCTCCTGTGCTGCAGTTTCTGACATGCAGCACATAGATGCAGAATGAATCAATGCCTGATGTTTGCTGTGGAGACAAACAGCAACATCTAGGAGACAATTTCATAAAAATCTATTTGTTTCATAAGACTATTAATTTACATTTAATAATTGGTTAAAAAATAGTGATTTCAGGGTTTACCTCTTGAAGTGGGGTCAGGTATTACTGATGTAGGCCCATAACTTCTAAGCTTGAAAGGGTCTAGAGCTCAAATAGTACAATTTCCTTATCTTGCACAAAAAACCCTGCAACCCAGACAGCTGAATGAACTTGCTCCCAGTCAGGCCAGTCCCCAGGTTTAGGTCAGTCTTTTCTGACACCAGGCTTTCTCTAAGGATAGCAACCACAGAAATCAAGTGATATCTGCTGTCTACAGTCTGCTCAGATTCAACTCACTCCTAGGCTCAATTTCAGGCTCAATTTAAAGCTTCAGTGTCTGGTTCTCTGGTGGGTTACCCCCGTCTTGGTCTCCCAGCCTACAGGGCAGGAGGCAGTTTGGTAGATGTGGCTTCTCAGTCTGCATTCCTCCCTCATCACTAGACCTGACTGAGAAGCTCACAGCCTCCCCCCCTCATGTGGGGAAGGTAGGAGGAGCAGCAGGCCTGTAACTATCATTATACTCTATAGAAAATAACTCACTTAAAAGGTGTGTTGTCACTTGTACATGAGTCTGGAAGCTCAGGGATGTTTATGTTTAGAAATCAATAATGCAGCTCACATGTCACAAGATTGATGGGATTCTGATTTGGTGGGAAGACAGAATGGTCACAGTGGTGGTTTTGGTCATAGGCATGACTGTATGGAATGAACTGAAATGTTGGAATACATTTCTGATTACCCTGCACTCACAGTGGCTGGGCTCAGATGCTCAGATACCTTTTGAATTCTCGCTGACACTTCTCCATCACAACTCATTCCATCACTTACAAGCTCTCTAACAGAGCTTGATGTAGTTGTGTGGTAACCAGATATTTGCAGCCAAACACTTTAAAGTTATAAATCCACTCACTGAAGGAAGTTGAGTGTAGTGCAAAAGTCAGGAATGAAATTGGGGTAGTGAAATCCCAGGTTCCATGTGATTCCAAGAAGAAAATTCCATTTTCAAACAGGGTTAATTATGCACACAAAAAAACTGAAATATCACCTTTATTCCTCACTTTAGGACATTATTTAAAAATACACAATGGTCCAGAGAAAGTTTGCTTGGGCTAAGCAGCATATTTGTCTGTTAACTGAGGTTGTTCATTCATACATATATTCATTCATTTGACAAATATTTACTAAGAATATACTCCATGCCATTGAGTATATACTCAACACATTACTCTAAGGAGTGGGATTACAGCAGTGAAAAAACCAAAACCTTCTGTGTACATGGAGTGTATAGTCCAATGGGAAGATAACAATAGCAAAAATTATGTCTTTGGAGCTCTATTGGCTAAATTCTGGTGTATATAAAAACCACCGCAAACCAAATGGCTTAAAACAACAATGGTTTATTATTTCCCACAGTTCTGTGGGTGAACTGCTGGTTCTCCTGCTGGCCTCACCTGAGCTCACTTTCCTGGCTGCTTTGACTCAGAAGCTCAGCTGGTAGAGCTGGGTTGGCTGGGCCCTGCTGTCCATGTGGCCTTTTGACCCTAGGAGGTCTTAGGTTGGCATGGGAACAAGCACAAAAGAGCAAGCGTTTATTCAATACATCATATCTGCACATGTGCCATGGGCCCAGAGCCAATGTGGGAGAGAACAGTATATGAGTACAGGTACAGAGAGTGGTGATTCCTTATGTACCATGTTGGAAAGAATCTAACACATCAGTATTAAGAGGTACTATAAAAATAAATCAGGTGAGGGGATCTCTAGAGAGTGACAGTGTGGTTATTTCAGATACAGAGATCAGAACAAGTCTCTTTGGGGAGATTACGTTGGAATACAGACCTGTGCAGTAGGGTAGGGGACCATGTAGGTGTGTGGAGAGTTCAAGCCAAAGGAGCAGCATATGCAAAGGCTTTGAGTGGGAACAACAAGGGGTTCAGTGTGTCTGGAGGGTGAGGACGTGGTTGGTGAGATAGCCAGGACTACACCACATAGTCTTTTGCAGACCATGGTAGATTTCACAAGGTATTCCAAGATTAAAGGGGAACCTGTGGATGGTTGTGTTCTGGGAAGAGACAGGATTTGATGTATGTTTTAAAAGAACCTTTCTGGTTGCTGTGTAGAGACTAAATATTATAAGAGCAAAATGGGAGCAGGAAAATGAGTTAGGAGAGAAGAGAAAGTGAGGTGTCTTTCAATATAATTATAAGAGTGAGAAGAACCAAACTCATGATATATTTAGGACTCAGGACTTAGGGCACTTCAAATAGATTGAATGTGGGTTGTGAGAGAAAGAAAGTCATGGCATACATCTTCTTGGTTACTAGTATGACCACCAGGGTGAGTGGTAGATACCATTACTTGGATTGGGGTAGAAAACAAGATAGGGGAAGATATTTAGAAAAAGAAGCCAACCACATTCAGTCTCATAAAATCCTAAAGATGAATTTAGGAGCAGCTCATATAACTCTATCATTTTATAGATGAGGGGAAAAAAAGAACTGGAAAAATGAAGGAATTAAAAAAATTTTTAATTAATTAAAATTTTTGTTTACAACTTTTATTTATTTATTTTTAATTTTTATTTAATTTTATTTCATCCCTATTGTTGAGAGTATTACGTATGTCCCCCATTTACCCCCATTACCCACCTCCACTCGATTTCCACCCCACCCCAAGTCTTCACCACACTATTGTCTGTGTCCATGGATTATGCACATATGAATATAAATTTTTTGGTTTATCTCTGCCTATCCTTCCTCTCCCCCATTCCCTTTGAGATCCATCAGTCTGTGCCATGTTTCAATGCCTCTGGACTTAGTTTCTTCATCAATTTATTTTGTTCTTTAGATTCCACATATAAGTGATATCATGTGATACTTGTCTTTTTCTGCCTGGCTTATTTCACTTAGCATAATACTCTCCATGTCCCTTCATGTTTCTCAAGGGGTAAAAGACCTTTCCTTTTTATAGCTGCATAGTATTCCATTGTGTAAATGTACCTAAGCTTTTTAAATCCATTCATTTACTGATGGACACTTCACTGTTTCCAGATTTTAGTTATTGCAAATAGTGCTGCAATAAACATAGGAGTGCATATATTCTTTCTGATTGGTGTTTTGGGTTTCTTAGGATGTATTCCTAGAACTAGGATCACTGGGTCAAATGACAGTGCAATTTTTAATTTTTGAGGAAACTCTGTACTGTTTTCCATAGTGGCTATACCAGTCTGCATTCCTACCAGCAGTGTACTAGAGTACCCTTTTCTCCACATCCTCACCAGCTCTTGTATTCATGGATTAGAAGAATTAACATCACTAAAATGTCCATACTACACAAAGCAATCTATAGATTCAGTGAAATCCCTATTAAAATACCAATGACATATTTCACAGATCTAGAAAAAATAATACAAAAATTTATATGGAAACAAAAAGACCTCAAATATCCACAGCAATCTTGAGAAAGAAGAACAAGGCAGGAGGGACCATAATACTGGATATCAAATTACGCTACAAACCTGTTGTAACCAAAACAGCCTGGTGCTGGCACAAAACTGGCATATAGATCAATGGAACAGAACAGAGAACCCAGAAATTGACCCAATCCATTACGACTAATTAATATTTGACAAAGGAGGCAAATGAATACAATGGAGTAAAGACAGTCTCTTCAATAAATGGTGTTGGAAAAATTGGATACCTACATGCAAAAAATGAAACTAGACTACCAAATTACACTGTTCACAAGAATAAACTCAAAATAGATAAAAGACTTAATTGTAAGTTGGGAAACCATAAAAATCTTAGAAGAAAACATAGGAAGCAAAATCTCAGACATCTCATGTAGCAGAATTTTAACAGATACATCTTCTAGGGCAAGAGAAATAAAGGAAAAAACAAACAAATGAGACAATATCAAACTAAAAAGCTTCTGTACAGCAAAAGAAACCAACATCAAAATGAAAAGGGAACCCACTGTATAGGAGAATATATTTGCCAATGATACATCAGATAAGGGGTTACTTTCCAAAATACATAAAGAACTCATACAAATCAACAAAAGGAAGACAAACAATCCAATTAAAAAATGGACAAATGATCTAAATAGACATTTCTCCAAAGAGGACATACAGATGGCCAAGAAACATGAAAAAGTGCTGAAAGTCACTAATCATCAGATAGATGCAAATTAAAACTACAGTGAGGCGGAGGAACCCAGGCAGAGCAAGGGAGCCGGGCGACTCCCCCCCGCCCCCACCACGGAGGAACCCAGGCGGAGCGAGGGAGCTGAGTGACCCCCACACCAACGGAAGCCGGCAACACACAGGAGAACTGAGCAAACTGAACAACGAAATTGACCCAGAGACATGGAGGTGGAGTACGGGATGACGGGCCTCAGAGGAGGGGGGGAGGCGGGGGAAAGAGATAAATCACAGAGCCTATGTGCATGGGTGCATAATCAATGGACATGGACAACAGGGATGGGGACGAGAAGAAGGGGAGGGGGAGGAGGGTGTCAATGGGGGAAAAAAAGGAAAAACATCTGTAACAAAAACAAATTAATAATAAAATAAATTATTTAAAAAAAAAAAAAAACTACAGTGAGGTATCACCTCACATCTGCCAGATTGGCTACCATCAATAAGTGCTGGCAAAGATATGGAGAAAAGGAATTTCTTTTTTAAAAGACCATGCAGAAAATTGCAGCAGATTTGGTAATACAACCTTGGCTTGTCCACTCCCCGCCCCCCTCCCCGCCCCGGTGTCTCAGAGCAAAGATCTTCTCATGACTTCATGCTGCCACCTTGGGCTTGATGAGATCACTTCTGAATGGTATTGAAATTCATTTAAAACATTTGTTTCCGCCTGCCCAGAGTGGTTCAGTGGTTGAGCGTCGACCCATGAACCAAGAGGTTGCCGGTTCAATTCCCAGTCAGGGCACATGCCCAGGTTGTGGGCTCGATCCCTAGTGGGGAGCATGCAGGAGTCGGCCAATCGATATTCTGTCTCATTGATGTTTCTATCTTTCTCTTCCTCTCCTTTCCTCTCTCTCTAAAAATAATCAATAAAGAAAAATATTAAAAACAAAAACGTTTGTTTCCCTCATTGCTGTCCTGCTTGAGAATCCAAAGGTGTTGTGAATCTATTTTCATAGAAGAGTAGTCTAAAAAAAGATTATCAAAAAACATATACTATTATTTTGAAAAGGAAATGTATAAAGGCAGTAGCTGCTCATAAAACAATTTATTTTCCTGCAGGTGAAATTAGATTACTAATGTCAACTGCTGTAAAAATTTTGAATAAGGTATTTGAATACTCTCACTCTTATTCCTTTTTTGTTTTAGTGTGTAGAGTATGAAATTGGATGGGCTAGTCCAGTGGGCGCTAGCAGAGGGATTCAGAGGAGGAGTTGATACTTTGAATACATAACTCTAGGGACCACAGTTTGTTTGAATTAATTTCACCTTTCTGTAAGGAACTGTGACAAAGGAAAGGTCTGTGAGCGGAGCCTAAGTAGCCTTCAAAACAATTTAGTTTTTCTTTATATTTTTAGTTTTCTATTTAAAGCTTGAAACCATTCTTTCTATATATTTGACAGAAATTAAATATAGAGGAAGCTAAGTAGAGGAAGCTAAGTTGTATCAGTCTCTCAAAGGAGTTTGTTTGGTTTGGTTTTTTGTTTTGGTTAATCCTCATCTGAGGATATTTTTTTCCATTGATTCTTAGACAGAGTGGAAGGGAAGGAAGGAGGGGGAGAGAAAGACACATTAACTGGTTGCCTCCTGCACTAGCCGGGACTGAGGCCAGGGATTCAAGCTGCAATCCAGGTACATGCCCTTGATTGGGAATCAAACCGACAACTCTTTGGTGCATGGGCGACACTCTAACCACCGAGCAACATGGGCCAGGGTCTGAAGGAGTTTTTGCATCCATGTCATTTACCTCTCTCTTTATTGAGTGCACAGCTGATATATTTTATGTTAATGGATATTAAAAGTTTAATGTTCGGGGAAGTAGAGGAAGCAAAGTGTCTTAGAGCAAAGAGCCAGGGTAAAATGGGCTGTGTCTAGGGGTGGAGGAGGTTTACTGTGAACTGATAGAGGATTCCCCTCAATGAAATGGGCATCTCTCCTTCAGAGATCACTGAAGGCAGAAACATAGGATGATGTTTTTTATTAGATATTTACTATATGCCAGGTTAGAAGTGCTTTATAAGCATTATAAAGCATTATATCTCCTAAGGTAATATCATACCTTGAGTTTCTATGGTATGGGTTTCTATGGTATGGGTTTCTATAGTATGCTGTGGGTTTCTTTTCTAAGTGACTCATGGCCTTTCAAGAGAGCACTTTGTCATAGATTCTATTTCATATCTGCCAGTTCATGGAAAAGATTTTGATTTAGATTTTTAAAAAGTTTGCTTGCATCCTATTTTTATATTATGACTAGGTAGACAATAACTAATATTAAAGTTTAAATGTTACACTAAGGTACAGTCTTAAAGTCCAAGCTCATGATTTCAATTTCTCACTTACCTCCTCTCTGATGTGCTTGTTACTTTATTTATATTCTGCATAGGGAAACAGTGCAGAATGGCAGTCATTAAGGGTCTAAACTGGTTGTTGGGTTATTGTTGACGGTGACGTGGCCCTTTCAGTGGCCTACCTTTCATCTCTCTATGATGAGAGGGGAGACTAGCACTGCTGAGCTCTGCTCAAGGTGAGGGCCGTGGGGCTGGAGAGGCAGGGTGGGTACGTATCCTGCAATTTTTGCATCTGAGATTAAGTCTTCCATCTCTGAACCTCTTTTGGGGGGCAGGGGTTATCACTTGTTATAGCCAGACAGGGGTACCAGTTCCTTATTGATAGGAGCATACCAACACTGAATACAGACACGGATCTAGCTTTGTCCAGATATAGAGGCCATTCCCACAGATTCCTCTCAGTTTGGATCATCTGTCCAAGCCATAGTCCATCTTGGCCCAGAAATCGGAATTTCTTCCCTGCAATCTATTTTCTTCTATGCTGAGTTTGTCTCTCAAAAAGTCAATCTGTTTACATCATCCTTTTTCTACATAATCCAACCCAGATATTGCCTGATTCTTTTGTCTTCCTTAGCAGAACTAACATCATTAAAATGTTCATACTACCCAAAGCAATCTAATTCCTCTATTTAGATCTATTTATTCTTGTTTTGGGAGGACAGAGAAATCTCCCTTTTTCTTTAAATCTACTTAGTTAACAAAATGATTGTAAGATTGTAAACTTCTTGAGAACAGGGATTATAGATTATTTATCATTGTGTCTTTATTAGTGCTTAAACACTGGGCAAATATTTGTCTTATGAATAAGATATATGCAACCAAAAAGCAAAGAAAATTCAACATATATTATGTTTACAAAAAACTGGATTTCCTGATGTTTCCAGTGTAATAGATATGTCTTTCTGTCCCTTTTCCTTCTCTTTTGAAATAACTGCAGCCAAACTTCTAGATTGTATACCTGTTAATGTCAGAGACTGTGATATATACACATACATTTCCATGTCTCTCATGGTGCTAAGCCCAATGCTTGGCATATCCTAGGCACCCAGTATAAATTCCTTAAGTGAATGAATATGATTATTTAAGCCAAGTGAGTTTATTTTTCAGAAGAATTGAGTTTTAGTGAATTAAAATTTTATGATCTAGCAAATCCTTTATACAAATCAGTTGGGAAAACACCTATAATTTATGTTTCACAGACCTTCTGTCTACATTCTAAAATTTATTTTCAGTGCCTACACCAATTTGAATGAAAAAAAACAAAACTAGAGTTGAACATTTTTAGAGATTTAGATCTGTAGTAATTATATTTCTTTCTTCATTTTCTGTTTCCCTCCTAAATTAAAATACAAGATTTACAATTTGGTGAACTATAAGGATATTTTATCCTAGTTTTAGACTATCAGAGTAATTACTAGAAATTCTAAATGGAAATCACCTAATGATATCAGGTTCAAATTTTGTTGAACTAAAGCTTAGTTATTTAGTTTTTACTAACAGTTTACCAAATGTAACTGGCTTTTGTGAATTATACTGAAAACACATCCTCTTTTTAAAATATTGAGACTAAGCAGGGAACCTCGGATGGAAGATTCAGATGTTCTGGAAATGGTAGAGCAGAGATTGTAAGTAGCAGTTTTGGGCTCTGTGTCCTGGGTTTGGATACTTGTGCCAGCCCTTCCTGGAAGTCAAGTCACTGAACCACAGGGAACCCTGGGAGAGGGCACTGAAGCTCATCCCCAAAGTTTGACCTCTATGTCTCTGAGGTTCTTTTCTCAGAATAGATGTCTCTGGGATCCCATAGGGAGCTATGGAAAGAAAAGAGAGTAAGAGAGAGAACAGAAAGCTCCTTCATTAGGCCTGATTAATTATTTAGAAAAGAATATAAACTGAAGAGTCAAACAAATGAATATATGCCAATACCTGCTCTCTTACACGCCTCATGTAGAGATTTCTTAAAACCAAATGTGCTGCATTTCCATCACCATCCATATTGATTGCAAGGACAGGAAACAACATTTTCAGTGTTTGATCATATGAGAATTAAATGGCTCCCAGAGGAGGAAAACACTGTATTTTTACCCAGCTCATGTGTCACTAATGGGATCAGATTGCAATATACCAGTACACAGTCCAGTTTTTAATGCTTCATCCAAAAGCTATGTGGTAGAGAGACAGCTGGATTTGGGGTCGGGACACTGAATTTGTCACTGCATGATCTTGGGCAAGTCACTTCATCTCGGTAATGTAGGCAGCGTCAGTGACCACCCACCTGTCATGATGGATGGATGTTGAACTGGCAGAATCAAAAACAAGTACACAAATCTGACACTGGAAAACAGTGAGTAAGCATGTGAATGTGTGGGGGTCTTATCTATACCATGAGAGGTATTAGTTTGAGCTCTTGGGAAGCAAAGATCAAGTTTATTAGGATGAGCTTGGGAGTGCCTAGAAACCAAGCATAGACATGTGGGAAAGAATGAACATAAACCAGAAAAAATAGCCCAGGAATAGAGTCTACTCATGCCAGAAGCAGAAGCAGTTGTCCTTGGCTACTGGTGAATTCCACTGTTTGGTCTTTACTCCCCTCTGACATTTCACAAGCAGTCCAAGCTCATGAAAAGCTTTTACCCTGTAACCCCCAACACTGCCGTGTCTTAGGGTGGTTCCCAGGGTCAAACAAGATTGACTCCTAGCTCTTCAGAAATATTAGTCCAGGGCTGTCATTATGGAGGACATTCTAAGTTGTCTTACTTTATTTATTTATTTATTTTTTTATCCTCATCCGAGGACATTTTTTCATTTTTTTTGTTCAGATAGAGTAGGAGGGAGAGAGAGGAAGAGAGAGAGAGAGAAACATTGACGTGAAAGGGCCACATCGAGTGGCTGCCACCCGCACGACCAACCAGGGCCGCGGACAAACTGCAACCGAGGTACATGCCCTTAGCGGGAACCGAACCCGGGTCTCTCTGGACCGCAGGCCGACGCTCTAACCACTGAGCGAAACCTGCCAGGGCAAAGTTGTCTTATTTTAAACATCTTTTTCAAAAGTCAGCTTTTCTTTTAGGTAGTCTTTTTAATGCAGCTTGAGGCAGGATGGCATTGTGAAAATGTCATGGATTTCAGAGTAAGAAAAGCCTGCAATTAGAATCATTTTTGTTATTTATGATTTGCTGATTTGAGGTACTTATTTAACTTTTTTGAGCCCTTATTTCCTCATCTTTAAGTAAAACTATTGTATCACTAAAGAGTGTTGCAAAGTAGTAATAAAAACAGTAAAAAACAACAACAAACTCAAAAACAATAACCACCTGTATATGAATAATACCACTATGATGTTATGACTAAAATTTATTATTGGCAAATACTTTGAGCTATATTATTTCATTTGATCTTCATAGAACCTTGGGAAGGATCCTACTACTTTGAACAGCCTACTCCGTAATTTGTACTACCCTGAAAGCCGGCCTGATAGAATGAAAGAAGCAAGAAGGTGTTCAGTTTCCTGCATTCATGAAGTCTGCAACTAATAGGTGTATGAGAGCTTTGGGGATGATTTCATCCTGTGGTTTTTAAACTCAGCTTCTAAGAGACCAGTGAATGCAGCAAAGACAAGAAGATGGTCATCCCAGGTCCTTCACAATGTCACTCCTGTATTTTTTCTGTTATTGATTGAGTTTCCACATAAGATTTCAACTGAAGAAAGTTTAACCAAACACTTCCCTTTTACAAATCCATAAACCTCTGTGGATTATAAAAAAAACAAAGAGGGAAACTCAAAATTAAAAAAAAAAAATCATCAACTCACAGATATGATTGTTATTACCTCTTCCCATCCTCTCCTCACTTGTTAAGTTGTGGTTTTAGTCCTCAATTAACTCACCTGAAAATTACATTATTTCAAACTACTGAAACAGCTTCTTTATTAAACAACATTTTTGAGAGTGTACTATGTAAGAAATCACTGTCCAAGCACAATCGAAATACCATAAAAATAAAAGTCCAGCCCGGCTGGTGTGGCTCAGTAGTTGAGCATCGACCCATGCACCAAGAGGTCACCAGGTCAATTCCCGGTCAGGACACATGCCCAGGATGTGGTCCTGATCCCCAGTGAGGGGCATACAGGAGATGGCCAGTCGATGTTGCCAATCAATGTTGTCTCTCATCAATGCTTCTCTCCCTTTCCCTTCCTCTCTCTAAAATCAATAAAGAAAAAAAAAGTTTAAAATAAAATAAAAGTCCATATACTGAGTATATTCACTTTGAATAGATGACCTACATTATGAGAAGATAGTATATAATGCTAAATTTGTGTGAGAACCTTGAAAGGAGAAATTACTCAAAAACCGAAGTGATCTAGGGAAGTTTTTATTGTTGTTTTTGTTTGTTTGTAACAGAAGTTGGGTTTTAGCTGGTCCCTGAAGAATGGATAATATTGAAATAGGGGACAAAAGACGAGACATTCCAAGTGTATAATATCTTTAGTAAAGTCATAGATCATGAAAATGCCAAGGCTCCTGCAGGGAAGATGATAGCAAAATCAGTTAACCTCGAGCTAAAGGTTTATGACAAGAAGTTGGTAAGAATGGTGTTGAGTTGCTAGGCATTAACTAGTGGATCACCTGGTGACAGCTGAGGTAACTCCTTATAAAGAGGGATAGATGGCCCGGCTGGTGTGGCTCAGTGGTTGAGAGTCGACCAATGCACCAAGAGGTCACCAGTTCGATTCCCAGTCAGGGCACATGTCCAGGTTGTGGGCCCAATCCCCAGTGGATGGCATGCAGGAGGCGGCCAATTGATGTTCTCCCTCATCAATGTTTCTATCTCTCTCCCCCTCTCCCTTCCTCTCTCTCTAAAATCAATAAAGAAAAAAAAAAAAAAAGAGGGATAGATGTTCCAGTAGCCAGCACGGTGATCTCACTCTGGTACAGGAGCAGTCCTTCCTTCCCTGTCCTCTCCTCAGCCTCCTCTTCCCCCACTGTATTCAACTCACAAATAAGATTTAAGACATCATTTCTAACATCTCTACCTTGCCACCACCATCTACCAAATTCCCAATAAATTGGAAAATAGGTAATATAGAAAGTAGGAAATAATAGAAAAGTTTTGAACAGGGGCATGATGTCTTTGGACGATAGATTTGGTAGTGGGTAAGTTTAAACTGGAAGAACCCATGGGCAATTTGCAAGCAGGGATACTATGTAAAAATCCATATATATAAACATTTCTTGAGTTACTGTGTGACATTAGTTGTATGTGCATTTTTAATTTTAATTTTGTGTAGTTGATAATAATATTCTAATTTTATAAATAGGGAAACTAAGGTACAAGGAGATTTAAGTAACTTTCCCAGTATCAGTTCACCAACAAATAAGAGCTAGGATAGGCACCTAAACCTTTATAATGTTAACATTTACCCCATTTGTTATTCTTTATTTTGAAGTAAAAGCAGATGGTTGAGTTAATCATTCTTCTTAAATCAAGGCACATTATTATCTTCAATCTGTGCAAGGCCCCTTTCTAATTTTATTTATTTATTTTTATCCTTTTCAAAAACCCTTATATCCTGTTTTCATCACTCTCTTTACACAGTCAAACATTTTAGTGTGTTCAGTGTGTTTTTTAAAATGAGTATTATTATTTTGTGTGCATATATTTTAGTTCATATGAATAATATAAATTATATATCTTCTCATTGTTTTTCATTAAAGACTACATTTTTTATATTCACCCCTATTTCTATGGCTATTTCTAATTCATTGATTATAACTGCAACTTCTTCCCTCTTAATTACATCAAATTAATTCCCTAAAGCAAGGGCAGACTTGGGAGGCAACATTCATAAATATTAATTAATCAATTAGCATATTAAAAGCAATTCAGTCAACAAAACATTTGTTGAGTACTTACTACCAGACATTGTGTTCGATGTTGGGAATACTGAGATAAATAAAATTCAAAACTTACCCTTAAGAGATCGGGGACCCAATCATGCAAATAAATAATTATAGTTTAGTAACTTAAGTGCAATTATAGATAAGAGCTAAAGAAAGAGTAACAGTACAGATCACTGTGTAATTGTTTCTGCTCAAGGCTCTGAGCAAAATGAGTAAAATTGGAACAAAAGAGTGACCCTTCCTGGGTTTCAAAGAGTGAGTAGGAGGAGGTTCTGAGTGGATGGGTGGGGAAAGGGTATTCTAGGAAACAGCCCTTTTGACAAGAATTGTTTCATTGCCTGTCTTCCTCACTGCCCCTTCTAAGGACCTGCAATACCCACAGTCTCTCAGAACAACAGCAGTGTTTACCCCACCCACGTCCTGAGCTGGGCTGATTGTCTAAGTGGTGGGCACCTGGGACAAGACACAAAGGCCTCCTACCAGTGATCCAGCAACCAAACACATGTGTGGTCTTGGTTAAGTTGCTCAAATCAATCTACTCTTTCCCTTGAAATTTGAATGAAGAGGCCTCGGCATGTTGCCAAGTGGTAAAAGGAAGTGGAACTTTTAGGTCTTGATGCAGGTGGTCATTTGGTCATTTGCATGTTGATGGATAAACAAAGGGAGTGACCTTCAAGCAAACCAAGGGAATGAAGCACCTCTTGAGCAAAGAGAAATGCTGCCTCAGTTCCTGGCACCTTTCTGTCCTCAGCTGGATTTCTGTGAGCCGGATTTTGCTTCCTCCCTGGAGTTCCATGAAGTTTCTCTAAATTTTTACAGTCAATATTCCTTTATTGAGAACTATTTTGTGTTTCTATTGCTAATTACCCAATGAAAAAAGCACATACTCCAAGGCACGGGGACCTGGGAGACTGTGGTCTGTTTACAGAGCTCTAGTTTGTTTGCTATTGCCAAGTACAAACTATGCGAGTAGGGTTGAGGGAAAATCTGAGGGAAGATCCAACAGGGCTCGGTGACTGACTGGATATGGGACATAATGATAACCAGTTCTGAAGTTCCAAGCTTGGAAGTCCCAGGAAAAATGGTGGTAACATCGATACAAAGCTAAGAAAATAAAAGAAAAGGAGAGAAGAATTCAATTTTAGATATGTGAAGAGACTTTGGGAAGCATGTGTATGTCAAATGGTAAGTTGGAGAAAGCAGAGTGGAGGGGCCTACGTTAGAAATATTGAAGAGAGAAAGGAAGACCTCAGTGAAGAGGAGCCAGGCATGGAACCAAGAATAGTCCAAGATGGCGGTTAGGGGAACACAAAGAGAAAAATCAAAAGGCACATAAAATAATAACAGTAATATAATTACTAATAATAGTAGTGATAATAATTAATAATATAATGGTTATAGTCTATAAAACACAGCTAAGGCATCATATAAATGAGGATTAGAGAAAAGCAAACTACAAGTGCAACAGCCCAATAAATCCTTTGGAAAAATTTCCAGTGCCCTTGACATCCTTCCACAGATCTGGCTTTGACACAGATGTTACTGTATCTTGGATAGTAAAATCTGGGTTCATGGAATCTGCTCTGTTGAAAGTTGCTTTATTTGATACTCAATACAATGCCATATGTACTTACCAGATACTTTTTGATTAATAAAATGAATATGGTTTCTGTGCTAAAGTTATCCTAATATACTTAAAATTATGAAGCAGTAATCTTGGCATCTGTGACTGTGGGGAGGGACATTGAGCTGCCATGTTTAGGAATGACATATAATGAAGCCTGATCTCTGTGCATCCCTCAAGATGCCAGGGCTAATTTGTATCTGGAGTTTTGAAGGAATTTAAATTTGGGAATTTCCCATGTGAAGCAGCACTTGCAATCATGTACTCAGCTAAAAATGCTCCTTTTCTAGGAATACTCATACTAGTGATGCATTGTTAGTTTGGAAAGAGAATAAAGGACAAATGTAGCCATTCTCCCTGTTCTGCAGACTTAACCAACTAATTAAATCCACTTTGCTTTCTGGGCTTATGGTGGCTTCGTGTAATTCAGACTGGAATCTTGTCACATCCAGTAGATCTGTCCTTGTCCAGGTTACCATGGCAGCTAAATTTTTTCCTTTTTGTAAAATTATCCCAGCCCTTGGCTTCGGTAAACCACATAAGCTGGTGTATTATTAGCTTAATGAAGGGACCCTTTCTGCAGGCTTCTTCCAATGCTGTCAGGTAGCTGTCCAACTAGCGTGGTGTTGCTGTGTTTAGTATCTTATTCTCAGCATCCATCTGGAGCTCTCTCATATAGCCAGTAGGTTGTGTGCCAGAGAACATCCTGCTGCTTCTGAAGAAAATCCATCTCCTTCTGCCTTTAATGTGACCCATGACATCACATTATCGCCGCCCCCAGCCCATTCTGAGCTTCATACTATGAGGGGTGGCTTTGTCACCATCTAAGCATTCAAGGCTATTATCTGTGCAAAGATTCATTTTTCATGTCTGTAGCTATAATGCAACATAGTCTGGGATCAGTTTCAAACTCTAATGATTAACACATGTTTATTCATTCCAAATGGAGCCGTGGTACAGCCCCTCCTGCACACATGTTATTGGGTTTGGGTTTTTTTGTTATTATTTTTTCCTCCCTAGTTTGGTTGTTCACATGGATCAGAAGAAGCAACCAACAATTAGCTCTGGGAATCTTTGTCCTCTGCCTTGGAGGTACCTTTCTGCACTTACCATTTGCACATAAGGTGTATACCCAGGTCACTTTCTGAGCGCTGTGAAATAGTCATTAAAGTTCAACTTTGTGCCTGGCATTAAGCTTCATTCTCTGTGTATGCTCCTACAGCATAATGACAGCCAACTAATGGCAAATTTACCCTCACAGTTGAGGCAATAATGCACACCAGGGAAATACAGATTGGGAAAAGCGATCTTTGCCTGAGTCTATAATATGGTACATGAACATTTAATGACACAAAGGCAGACATTTACAATGAGGTTAGAAAAATTAGGGACCTCTTGTTTGTTAAATAAGAAAAGTCAAACGCAGGGTTGCCATCATCAACTGCAGCTGCTGCTCACACTTCCCTGGGAGGCATCTCAGAGAGGCATCTCAGAGAGGCTTGGTCAGGTTTGGGGGCAGAGATGGGAAGCTACTTACCCATCACCCTCAGAATGACAGCCCTGTCAGCTCTACTTAGTGACCCAGCAAGAAAGCTGCATTAACCAATATGTGAAAACACAGATAATTTGGAGCAAATTGTGACTTTTTTGAGGAATTACTTTGGTTAGATGATTTTCCCTCTTCTCTAAACTTCATCTCAAGCCAAATCTCTGAGCTAAATTGAAGTTTCCTCAAACGCATCCTAGCAGTGGAGGTTAAGGAGCCACTGTGAAGTTTATTTTGCCACTGAATTTACAGCTTTGTTAAGCAACATTATATAAAAATGATAAAATGAAAGAGACTAAAAATGAAAAGGGGGAAACCAATAACAGCAAGCCATTCCAGCTAGCTCTTTTCCTGCTCAAGATGAAATGAAGAAAGTAAGGATGACACAATAACTATTGGTATTTTTCTAGCTTTAATATTCTGTAAATGATTACAGAGAAGGAATATGTGGATTTCCTTTTCTTTTCCTGACCTAAACATTTCTCTCTTGACATTCACTTCTTCTGAACCTGAGGTCTCTCTGATAGAACAGTTTTATGTCTTGAAAGAGAGTTAAACAATGATTGTAATTATCTAAATAGTACCAAACACACTAGGAATGTGGAGTAAATGCCAAGCTGTAATCATTTAAATGTCCTCTTTTATTTATTCCATTTTTTAATGTTCTATTTTGGATTGAAAACTCAGGGGACTTGTTGTTTTCACAGGACACATCTAATTACCTAGTGACAGGTGGTCCCAGCCTGAGGTGCCAGCACAGGTTTTCTGCCACTGTATTCATCCTCTCCATACTTTTCCAATTGTCTATAAATAGCATCACTTGTGAGGACTGTTCAAATAATTTGTTGCTATAATTATAATGACATTTCTAGCATGTTATAATCATATAAAACTGTGAAAATAGAAGGATGCTATTTTGGAGTTTTTTTTGTTTTTTTTTTTTTAAATTCAGTTTGTATTTCATGGAAGGAAAGAAAAGATTAGGAATGTCAGTTATTTGGAGAAGGAACCAGGCACACAATAATAAATGAGAAAATGACGTATGAAAATCAAGAGTACTTCCTTAAGAAGAAAAGTAGCTAAATACTTCAAAATTGACTTGGCTTTAGTCAATAAAGAAAAAAAATCTTCAAAGTACAATTCCATACATACAAGCAAAGTGAAGACATCATAGTGTTCCAGCTGAGGGCCTTAGCCAAATCAAGTGTCTACATTTTTCATAGGCTTTTATAGTTTTTGATGACAATTTCTTAGCAGAGGAGTCACAAATATCTGAAAAAAAATATTTAGGATAGTTGTACTAAAAAAAATATTTGAAAAAGAGTATATTTTGAGTTGACAAAATATTCCTATTGTTTCTAAATGTTCAGTCAACATTAATTAAACAAAATAGCGATCTATGGAGAAAATGCTATTTGCAGGTGGGTGAACAATCACAGGTTTGGTGACTGGGTCACAGTTATGGGTGTTTTTAAACCATGTTCCTGAAAGTACACCTAGAGACTTGCGGTCAAGATGGCAGCATAGGTAAATGTGGTATCGCGTCCTCCCACAACCACATCAAAGTTACAACTAAACTACAGAACAACCATCATTCAAAACCGCCTGACATCAAGCTGAATGGAAGTCCTACAACTACGAAATTAAAGAAGAAGCCACATCGAGACTGGTAGGAGGGGCAGAGGCGCGACGGGCTGGTCCCACACCCGTGTGTGGCGGATAAAAATTGGGAGGACACCTCGGCTGGGAAGGTCCTCCCTGAGGATTGAGGGGTCCCCGTCCCACACCAGGCGCCCAGCTCAGGGTTCCAGTGCCAGGAAGAGAAGTCCCCATAACTTCTGGCTGGAAAAACCAGCGGGAACTGAGGCTGAGGCGGCTGGAGCCCCCGGCAGCTCCTCTTAAAGGGCCCGCGCACGGACTTACTCGGACTCCCACCCTCCAGGCTCCAGCGAGCGGGAGGCAGCTTGAAAGGCACCAGAGACATATGGGGAAGAACTGAGCTGTTTGGCATTGGAGCGAGGGCTGGGGAGGCGGCTTTCTCCTGGACAGACGTGCTATCAGAGGCTTTTGTTCCTTTGGCGAGCCCTTCCCTGGGCAGGCAGACGCCGCCATATCTGGGACTCCAGCAACCTGGCTCACACTGTTGGCCCCGCCCTGGTGACTCCCTGAGGCCCCGCCCCACCCAACTTCCAGGCCCACCCAAGCTGTTGCCAGTTGCCTGACCATAGGATTGGCTTGTCTTGGATCCTGCTTCAGGTTTTCCTAAATTCTTTCAAACAAGCAGCATCTGGTCTCAGCTAGCCCCATACTTCTTGCTAAGTAAGACATAGAAACAAACACAGGGAAACAGCCAAAATGAGGAGACAAAGAAACAGGTCCCAAATGAAAGAACAGACAAAACTCCAGGAAAAGAACTAAGTGAAATGGAGTTAAGCAAACTAACAGATGCTGAGTTCAAAACACTGCTTATAAGGATGCTCAATGGACTTAGTGAGAACCTCAGTGGACTTAGTGAGGGCCTCAAGAGTATAAAAAAGGACCAGTCAGAAATGAAGGATGCACAGTTAGAAATGAAGGAGGCACTAACTGAAATAAAGAATAGTTTACACAGATTCAATAGTAGAGTAGGTAAAGCCAAGAAGCAAACCATTGATTTGGAATATAAGGAAGCAAATAACACCCAATCAGAACAGGAAAAAGAAAAAAATATCCAAAAAAATGAGGATAGTGTAAGGAGCCTCTGGGACAACTTCAAGCGTGCCAACATTCGCATCTTGGGGGTGCCAGAAGGAGAAGAGAGAGAACAAGAAATTGAAAACCTATTTGAAACAATAATGGCAGAAATCTTCCCTAACTTGGTGAAAGAAACAGATATACAAATCCAAAAAGCACAGAGAGTGCCAAACAAGATGAACCCCAAGAGGCCCACACCAAGACACATCATCATCAAAATGCAAAAGGTTCAAGACAAAGAGAGAATCTTAAAAGCAGCAAGAGAAAAGCAGATAGTTATCTACAAGGGAGTTCCCATAAGACTGTCAGCTGATTTCTCAAAAGAAACTTTTCAGGCCAGAAGGGAGTGGCAAGAAATATTCAGAGTGATGAAAAGCAAGAACCTTCAACCAAGATTACTCTATCCTGCAAAGCTGTCATTTAGAATACATGGCCATATAAAGAGTTTCCCAGACAAGGAAAAGCTAAAGGAGTTCATCACCACCAAACCATTATTATATGAAATGTTGAAGCGTCTTCTTGAAGAAAAAGATAAAAAAATATGAACAAACAAAATGGCAATAAATACATATCTATCAACAATTAAATCTACAAACAAAATGAAAAAGCAGAACAGAAACATTCTCATAGATACAGAGAACTTTTGTTGGATACCAGATGGGTGGGGGCTGGGGGGATGGGTGAAAAAGTTGAAGGGATTAAGAAGTACAAATTGGTTGTTAGACTGACAAACCTCAAAGGGAAGGGGGTTTGGGGGGTGGGAAAAAATAAACCAAAGAACTTATATGTATATATGCATAACCAATGGACACAGACAACAGTGTGGGGAAAGGCAAGAGGGGGGCAGGAATGGGGAGAAGGGGGGCAATGGGGGAAAAATGAGGAACATCTGTAATACATTCAACAACAAAGATAAGTTTAAAAAAATTTTAAAAACACAAAAACAAAAACAAAAAACCATGTTCCTTGATTCTAAAATGGCATATGTTATCTACATAAGCAATATTGATTGATGAAATTATAAAGTGCCGAAGTTTTTTTATTTTATTCGTTTATTTATTTATTCATCTTTGGAAGCATAATTGACACATCATAATACATTTAAAATGTACAATGTGATGATTTGATATGTGTATACATTGTAAAAGTATTCAAACAATTGAGTTAACATGTTCATCATTTCATATATTTACTTTTGGAGGTGGTGAGAACCCTTAAGTTCTACTTTTTCAGCAAATTCAAATACACAATGCAATGTTATCCACTATAGTCACCATGTTATACATTAGAGCCTCAGATCTTATTTGTCTCAAAACTCAAAGTCTGTGCCCTTTAACTAACCTCTCCTTAATTCCCAACCCTTGGCCCCTGGCAAACACTATTCTACCTTCTGTTTCCATGAATAGGACTTTTTCTTTTTTTTAGATTCCACATGTAAGTGATACCATGCAATATTTGCCTTCCTCTGTCTGACTTATTTCACTTATAATGTTCTCCAGGTCTCCAGGTTCATCTAAAGGCTGAATGATATTCCATTATATATACATACTGTATCTTCTTTATCCATTCATCCATTGACAGACACTTCAGTTGTTTCAGCACTATGGCTACTGTGAATAATGCTGCAGTGAACATGGGAGCACAGATATCTTCTCAAGATAATGATTTCATTTCCTTTGGACATATACCCAAAATTAGGATTGCTGGATCTAGTTTAATTTATGGAGGAACCTCCTTACTATTTTTCATGGTGGCTACACCAATTTACATCCCCACCAGCAGTTTGCACAAGGGTTCCCTTTTCTCCACATCCTCACCAACGTTTGTTATCTCTTGTCTTTTTCATGATAGCCATTCTAACAGATGTGAGGTGATATCTCTTTGTGGTTTTGATTTGCATTTTTCTTGATCATTAGTGATGTTGAGCACATTTTCTTGTACCTGTTGGCCATTTGCATGTCTTCTTTGGGAAAATGCCCATTTAGTTTTTTACCCATTTTAAAATTGGATTATTTGTTTGTTAGCTATTCAGTTGTATGATTTTGTTGTATATTTTGGATGTTAACTTGTTATATATGTGATTTGCAAATATTTTCTGCCATTTCATAGGTTTCCTTTTCATTTTGTTATTTTATTATTTTTTAAAATATGTGTTTTACTCATTTTTAGAGAGAGGAAGGGAGAGGGTGAGAGATAGAAACATTGAGATTGGCTCCCTCCTGCATGCTCCCTACTGGAGATCAAGCCCACAGCCTGTGTATTTGCCCTGATTGGGAGTCGAACCAGCGACCTTTTGGTGCATGGGCTGATGCTCAACCACTAAGCCACTTTGGCTGGGCCGTTTTGCTATTGATTTCCTTTGCTGTGTAAAGTTTTTTACTTTGATGTAGTGCCATTTAAAATGTTTGCTTTTTATCATTGCTAAGACCAGCATCAAGGAGTTTATCTGCTATGTTTTCTTCTAGGAGTTTTAGAGTTTCAGGTCTTATGTTCAAGTCTTTTAATTCATTTTGAGTTTATTTTTGTGTATGGTATATTATAGGGGTCCTGTTTCACTCTTTTGCATATTGACATTCAGTTTTCTCAACATCCTTTATTGAAGAGATTATCCTTTTCACTCTGGGTATTCTTGGAGCCCTTGTCAAAAAATCAAATGACCATGTCTGCATTAGTTTATTCCATTCCATCTGATCTGTTTCTGTTTTTATGTTATATCATGTGGTTTTGATTACTATAGTTTTGATACTGTTGTAATTAGCTAATTATTATTAATAGGAAAGGAGCAAAGTAAAGGCCAGATGTTATAGGCATGTTCCCTGCAAAACACTGGGGGAGGGAACCACATAGGGAAGATAGATGCATGTCCAGTAAAGCTTAGATGACAAAGGGAAGACACTTGCCTGTCAATCACATCGGTGAAAGAGATGATTGGCCAGAATTTTCTCCACCGCAAGTGTGAAGAAATTTGGGATATATAATCCCCTGAACAGAGAAGTTCACTCTCTTGGCATGCTTGGCTCATGGCTCATGCTTGGCTTCCTGGCATTCTACCATGTGGCCCATGGCCATGCAGAATTCCACACACAATGGACTAATGGACTGCAGCTCGTCTAATGCTGTACTGAACCCTGAAGCAACATGGAAAGGAAGCTCTGGACACTGACTCTGAGTTTAGCCCTACTGAAATCCCAGCTACACTTCTTCTATGACTGGACTAAGGGAAATGGGACTTTGGAAACCCAGGGATGTAATTGCACAAAAATACAGCTTTCTATTATATCATCCTCCAGTGCAAGTCTTAGAAAATTCCTTTTCTTGAGATATCACAAGAACCCAACTCCCACTAGCAAAAGGGGAAGACGAGACACATTTTTCTCTGGTAACAGTTTGAAATGAGGAAATGTAATATCTCCAGCTTTGTTCTTTCTCAGGATTGCTTTGGTTATTTGGGGTCTTTTGTGGTTCCATACAAATTTTAGGATTATTATTTCTATTCCTGTGAAAAATGACATTGGAATTTTGGTAGAGATTGTTTTGAATAGTATGGACATTTTAATGATATTCACTCTTCTGATCCATGAACATGGACTATCTGTTTATTTTTGTCTTCCTCAATTTCTTTCAACAATGTTATATAGTTTTCAGTATACAAATCTTTCACATTCTTGGTTGAATTTATTCCTAGGTATTTTATTATTTTGATGCAACTGTAAATGGGACTGATTCCTTTTCTTTTCTTTTTTTTTTTTTTTGGCATTTGCTTGAGACCAGGGGATATAGCTATAGAAAACTGCATTTTTGTTTAACATGGCCATTTAAATGCTACCAAAAAACTGCATTTTTGTTTAACATGGCCATTGGCTACCAAAGCTAAATAATTTGAGGGCTCATCTCTTGGGTGGAAGCCAAAAATTTGGGGTGGTAGGTGTGTGGACAAGCTCCTTCCAGGGAGAACATGGAGACTATTGGAGCAAGCCAGAGGGAAAATATGGAGAAAGTGTCCACCAGGTGTTTTGGGCTCCTGGGAGGATTCCAGTTAGTACCTAGGTGCAGGCTGATTAAATGCTGGGCTCTCCAGCAGCAGCTAGGAAAGTATACAGTCAAAACCCTTCCAGAGAGAAACTGGGAGATGGGCATATATACTTGTTCCTTCTGGAATGAGCCCGGGGTAGAGCCACAAGGAGTACTTGCAAACCCACTTAGCAAATGCTTCTTTGTTTGCTATAGTTCTGTCAGATTTGTAAATGCAAGCCCTGTTGGCTCTCAGAGTTAAGTGATTTGAAGGTCTGGCCTTTGGTTGGTGGCCTTAAGAGTTGGGGTGCTGCATGTGTGGTCCAAACCCCGTGCTCCTCAGGGACCAGCTGGGAGTTGAGAGTTCCCTCTCAGTTATATGTCACTGTGCCCAGGTAGGTGTATGGAAAGAATGTGTCTCAGTCTTTCCTACCCATTTTGATGTCAGTTTTCTTCTGTTATCCAGTGTGTAAGAGTCACTCAACTACTCCTGGATCATTCAGAGGGAACTTTTCCATACAGCTGTGCATTTGGTGGGTCTGTGAGGGCAGGAAAATCAGGAGCCTCCTAGGTTGTCATCTTGGTGATGTCACCCTGTCACTGTTTATTTTATTTTTTAATCCTCACCTGAGAATTTTTTTTTTATTGATATTAGAGAGGAAGGGAGAGGGAGAGAGAGGGAGAAACATTGATGTAAGAGAGAAACATCCACTGGTTGCCTCCCACAGCATCTTGACCAGGGATCTAACTGAAACCTGGGTATGTGCCTTGAATGGGAATTGAACCTGCAAACTTTTAGCGTACAGGACAATGCTCCAACCAACTGAGCCACACCAAATGACACCAAACAGCAAAATGGGAATTAGCACTGTCTCACTTTCTTAGCACTGATCAGGGCTATAATTTATTTATTTGTGTAAACTTTCCCTTACATGTCTGTACATCCAGTGAAGGTGAAGATCCTGTCTGGTTTGCAACACAGTCTGATTAGCAGTCCCTGGCCAAGGGCCTGACATGCTGTGAGCTGACAGGCTGTATGTCAACATGAATTCGATGAATGAATGATGAAACAGAAGACTTCAGATTAATTCTGGCTCTGTAATTTATAAGTGCAAATTTGGGCAAGCATTTCACTTCTCAGAGCCTCAGATTCTTTATTTATAAAATGGCTGGCTTGGTCCTGGCCAGTTTGGCTCAGCTCAGTGGTTAGAGTGTCAACTCATGGCCAGAAAGGTCATGGGTTCGATTCCTGGTCAAGGGCACATATTTGGGGTTGCAGGTTCGATCTCCAGCCCCAGTCGGGGTCGTGTGGGAGGCAACCAATTGATGTGTCTCTTTCACATCAGTGTTTCTCTCTCTCTCCCTCCCTCCCTCTTTTCCACTCTATCTAAAAAAATCAATGGCAAAATATCTTCAGGTGAGGCTTAACAATAACAAAAAAATAGCTGACTTGACATAGAAGTTCTCTAAGGTCCCCAGCCTTAAATTCCATAAATGAATACATGTTAGATACCTCAAGGCCCTACCACCACCTCTTTTCCTGGGAACCATTTACTCAGGTCCCAGCTCCATGTCACACTGCAACACCACTTCCCCTGGATATGGCCACTTAGTCCAGGGGTAAACTCTGGAATCTAGTTGGAATGAGCACATTCTCTTTTTTGGGTATTTGTCATTAAGCCTGAGAACTTGCCAGACAGAATCTGCTATGGCTGGGCTATGACCTGTGCATTTGGGAACTTTGGGGTGGCTGCTTCCTGCCCAGTGTGGACAGTCAGGCAGTGGTCAGAATGCAGAGAGAGAAAAATGAAGCAATCTGAACAGCAGAGGAGACATGGCAAGTGCAGACTTCTGACCATTCCCAGTCTCTCGCTGAAGACCATGGCTTTCCTGACCTTGGGTTTGGTAGGATGGTGAGTATACTGATAATAACTTTTCATTTTTCCCCACTTTTTGGATAAAAAGTAGCTCTAATTAGTTTTGTTATTTGTATCCAGAGGCCCAGGTATATATCATACATTCTTCATAATAATTAAAACTAGTTTAATTGACTATTAAAATGAAATTATTAGATTCTTCAAATCCTCATTCATAGAAGCCAATACCCAGTATTTGCCGTGACCAGCACTCATCAAGGCCTGTGCAGCATAGCCTCTCTCTGGGGCAGTGCTGTGTTTCTACACAGCAGAAATCCCATAAAACTGGGGAGAGGACGAGCCTATAACCTGAGATGAGTAAATAGTCCATTTCTCAGCACTATTTCTGAACAGGTTGGTCTCATCCTCTTTGTTGACCTTTGTGGTTCTCCCCTGCATACCTGCCTGTGATTCTCAGCCCTGTCTAAACATCCCTGCAGACTTCCCAGACCCTGGCAGAAGTCACCTTCCTGATACAAGTCTGCGCAAACCTGTGTTCACCTGTGGTCTCCTCTGAATTGCCCTATCTTGCTGTCACACTCATCACGACTTCATATTTCCCTTTCTGATCTTACTGAGAAATGAAATTGGGTTATGAATTATCTAATTCCATTAGCTTTTTTTTGTTTGTTTTTTGTTTTTTGTTTTTTTTGGACTTCATTAAAATGCCCCCAAATCAAAATATCTGTCTCAGAACCTTGACACGGGCCCCTGCCCTAGCAAACAGCAGGTCCCACTGGAAATGTCTGCTCACTGTCTGGCTTGCTGTGAACTGTGAGGCCTGCGCCTGTTTCTGTTCCAGGACTTTCCCCAACACCAAGCACAGGACACATCACGGACTTCACCCTCAGGAAATGTTGAAAGACATTCTTCCGTCAAGCCTCTTCTTAATTTATTTCTTAATCCCTGTTGAACCCTCTTTTTTTCCACTTTAGCTGCTGCAGATGCTGTTTGAGGAAGTTCTGCCTCTTGGGAGCTCTGATCCTGTGCTTAGTACCCTTAGCCTGGTGCAGGTGAGACCCTGGAGGAAAGGGAGACGTGGGAGCCAAGGCCTTGGTGATGCTGTAGAAAGAGCCTGAGGCTGGAGGGCAGCCAGAAGAGCTTGGCTCTTGCTCCATTCCGCTGTTCACCAGTGTGGGCTTGCCTTTTTGGGGTCTCCTTTTTCCTGCCTCACATGGCTGAATTTTGGTGCCTTCCTTGGCCCACAGGGCTCCAGCATGAGGATCATGTGAGCTGAAGGCGGGGTAAAGGCTCAGTTTGTAATAGGTGTTGTGTTTGTGTGATCCCAGCTCAGCCCCAGGGGGAGGACTCAGGACCTGCTCTCGCCAGAGACAGAGAACCTGTCGGTGCTGGATGTGGCCCCTCTGGGCTTGTGAGTATCCTGGGCCCAACAGGATCCAAGGATGCTTGTCTTGAGGCAGGGCTGACACCCCCAACCAGGCCCTTGGAGGTTTCTCCCCACTGCCACCCCAGAGGAGGGAAGCTCTGAGCTTGGGTTGTGCTTACAGGGCTTGAGTTTGCTCCCGGGACTCCTTCTCACCCTCTTCCCTTCATCCCATATCCCATTCCTCTCACTCCCCTCACCCATCCACTTATACCTCTTCAACTCAATCATTATCGTTCTGGGTGATTCAAGTATCTCTCTGAGCAGAATTTCAGTTTCTCATCTGTAAAATGGAGTGATCCCAACTCACTGAGCAGATGACAGGACAAAAAATAAGGTCATGAAGATGACAGACTTTTGGGGGATATACTGAGCTTAGAGCCTTGGGTATGATTCTTACAGGCTCTTGGGAGCCCCCATGGGCTCCCCAGGCAGAGGTTCTGGGGAACTCTGGTGCCTAAGAGCTGAGCTCAGCCCCCCTTCCTCCAGGGTGGTGGAAGATGCCAGGGAAGTGGAGGTGCCTGACTCAAGAGCTGCCTCAGAACTGTACTTGCGGGCTACAAGGGGTGAAGGCAGGTGAGGACAAGAGGGTTCCTGTCACCTCCCACTTCTTAGGCATTTGGCCTGATCCTAGCCTCTCCTCCACAGGACCTGCTCTCTGCTTACTGTCACTATGTCCTGCCCAGGGCCTGACCCTCCTAAGGGTCCTAAGAGTGTATGGTGAGGGGCCTTGAGGATCTTGCAGCTCCCTGGAGCCCTGTAAGTCTGACAGCTTGGGGGCGGGATGGGTCCATTAGCTTTATTATTCCTCAGATAGTTGAGTGCCAAGAAGCAGTGCCTCACAATGGTGGAACTCAGAAGACACTGGTTCTACTGGTAATTGTATGATCTTGAACAAATCTACTTCTCTCCTTATTTACAAGATTAGTCAATTGCAGGATTTCTGGGATACTCCTACCCCCACTCCAGGGTGTATTTCAACATCGACCCACCCAGTACTAGTATCAATTTCTAGGCTCCTACCACTCACTCACCTGCGTTGCCAGGACCTTGAAAGGGTAGGGGTCTTGTTTGTAGGTGGACCTTTTTCACTATTGGTATCTCCATTTCATTGTCAATGTTTAAAAGTTGTATCTAAATGGGCTTTTTTAAAGAAAACAAGCTCCCAACAAACAGAGGAAAGATTGGATGGGAGGAGCACTGCTCTTTGACTTGGGAGGTCCTGGAGCACCCAGATAACTCTCTAAATGCTGTTAATGTTTACTCACATCTGTCCCTCCACCCTCTCCACTCACCCAACCCTCCCTTCCTTCCTTGGTCAGCACCATCAACAGCTCTGGTTGTTGTTGTTGTTTTTATGCCTTAACTTGGTATTAAGCTTTCACTGTTTCTTCTCCATCAGAATGTTTTTGTCTAATATATAAGACATGCTTGCCTCATGTTCTAATCTTGCAAGGGATTGGAGCTCTTAAAAGGTTTTTAACAATATTTTTCTCTTATTGTTGCCAATACCAGCCCCCACCTTGTACTCTGAAAAGTAGCAGAGAGATAAGACTCTAGAGTGGCTTGTATTGGGACTCCAAGGTGAATATTAGGACTCTAAAGGGTTTGTCTGATAATCTATGTTGCTGTCTTAATGAGAACCAGGTTAGCCACATTGGCCCAAAACTCTCTCTCCATATGACAGCTCAGCCATCACACATCAGTCAGATATGATAGTTAAGCTTCCTAAGCGTGGCTGTCCTGCAGTGCTGGTGACCAGAGGAGGGAATGTCTAATGAACTGTCCAACATTTTGGAATTCTACTAGCATCATATTGGGGCAGATTTTGAATAATAATGGTGTTTAAAATATCTAACCAAATTTTCATAGACTTACCAGGGCTTTGTCATGCCTCTATCTGCCTACTGAAGTCCCTTGCCCGGTCAGTCTCCTGTGAATTTCTCAACTCCTTTTCCTCTGAGATTGTACCAAAGGAGAGACAAAATGAAATAACTCACTAATTGGAAAAGAGAAAATTTTCTTATGACCATTAGTTTTCAAAAGCAAAATCAGAGATAATATAGGTTCATGTAATGTCATAGATAATAACAATGTAGATAACACCAAGAAAAGGCAACTTGCTTGTTTTCTTGCAAACAAGCCAAAAACAATAGTTCATCAAGTTTCCACTACATTCATCATGGAACATTTTATGATCTAAGGAGAAGTTTGATGAAACGAAAGATGTATGCTTTGGATGAAAATGCCAATTTTTGTTAAAATTCTTAAATTTGTTTGTCACACTTTTTTTCTAAATTCCAAACTAATTTCTTTGGGGCTAAACTCTACTAATTTGTTTGTTTCTTTTGTAATAAAAAGCCATGGAATTTACACTTAAAGTGGCCATTGGTTTGCACTGGTTCTTCTTGGTCTGTTATTTCCTACATAATTTTTACTATGGTTTTGGGGGAGTGAATCATTTAATCTTGGTAGTTACTGAATATTTCTGTCCTTTGCAGCTATAGGGATGCCTCAAGGTGGCAAGAAGAAAGGGGGAATCTTTGTGCTGTTGAATACTAAATCTGGCCTCTAGTATAGTCCTGAAGGAATACTCTTTGGAATGACATTGGAAACAGCCAAAAGAACATACAGAAGACCTTCTGACATTGATGGAGAGAACTTCCCATGGAGTCATTTGTGGTCAGCCAGGTAGACTGGCAGGAAGGGCAGTTAATTTTGAATGAGTAGAAATTTTAGTTAAATTATTCAGCTCAGGAAATATGTTTTAGAAGACAACTGAAGTAAAAAGGAAAACCTGATATGGCCAATGCCTGCATGTTTGCCTGCTAATCTAGGTATCTTTTGATGGAGGAATTTGTATTAGAAAGATTATCCTTTGACTTACTTCAAATGTTGGGCTAGAGTCAGACAGAACGGGACATCCATGTGGCCAGATAACTGAGATAAGATGTAACACTGCTGCATGACCCTTGCAAACACTCATGTACCAAATAGCCTTCCACTACCATTGCCTACAATTGAGAGCTGCTGAGACACTTGACAACATGACTCTTTCTAGAGTCACAAGTACAGTTATCCCTGCTGAATTGGGGTATATATGCAGAGTGGACACCAATAGCATATTTGGGGCTTTCTTCAGGGAAGGAATTGAGAGAGATTTCTGAAACAGCAGATGGGGCTAATAGATGTCAGGAAAAGAAAGGCTTAAGTAAGAGAGGGTAAAAAAATCAGAAGTTGGGCTCTACCAGGCCAGTGTATGGGGACTCTGGTGGGAAAAAGAAGAGAGAGAGGGAAAGTCATGTAAGGGCATGCAGTCCTTTTGGAATCATGACTTAAATCCTCTGCACCTGCCCCTTCACCCTGGTCTGAGCCCACACCCCAGTGCTTTGGGCTCTTCTACGCCATTCTGGTGGCTTGGTGTGGCTGTGACCCTGATGAAGCAGGGTAAGTAGAAGAGAGTAGTGGGAGGGTACAGATCTTGGTGACAGGGCTGGCATTTGCATTCTTTTGGAACAAACATTAAACTAACTAAAAAGTCTGAACTTCCGGTCTTTGATTGTCTGAATGAGCTAACTTGCTGCAGAGTAAATCTACAGATATCCCTATTTTCCCATCATAAATAGCTGGAACAATTTCACAAAGGCATGAGACCAGAGAGCACTAACAGTGCCTGGATGTGTGCATGTGTGTGTGCGTGTGTGTGTGTATGTGTGTAAAGAAAACATAGAGAATACCCATGGTGTCACAAACTCTCCTCTCAGAAAATGGTAATCACGTTTATGTTGCCAATTAGAACTATGAAAGTATGTGGATAAGATATGGAAAAAATCAAAAAATTACAGTTCATTTGATCCTCTTGCTATTTACTCTCTACAGAAGAGAACATTGGAGGAGAAAGAGGTGAAAAGGCATAAAGAGGGAGGAGGGCTGCCCTGTCATACCCACAGGTCAACCAAAAGGGTTTCGTGTGATTTTAACCTCAGTTATTTTTTAAATTTAGTGAGGAAAGAAAAATACAAAAAACACTAAACTTCTTTCCTGGCATGCTAACTAATGATAATATATGCTTTAAAAACTCATTATAACCATTAACATGAATAACTAGTGGTTGAGAATTTGAGTTAAATCGTTAGGCTGCTACATTTGTGATCTTTGGGTGTTTGAATATAATTATTTGAGGATTAAGCTGAGAGGCATGGATCAGTACCAGGAATAAATAGCAGGAATAAATAGAATGGAGAAATGAAAATTCTTAGAGAAAATGTTGATGTATGAATGAATGAACTAAAGGTAAGGTATCCATACCTTAATTCCAGGAAGGTCTCAGGAGAGACATTGATTGAAGTTTTTAAGAGGAACATGAGAGAGTAATATATGACTTAAAGAAACAGTTTTGCTTTGGTTTTTATGGTCTCTAGGATTAAAGAAAGGATCAATTAAAGAGGCAAAATTTGTATTTTGATTATTTAGTAACCTTCATTTTGACAAAAACTGATGATAGGCTACTTTGTTGGAATAAAGAAAGTATCTAGGACCTATTTAAATATTATTTCAAAGAGCAATTATTTACATATTAAATCAAGACAAAACCTGTACCATCCTTATTTTCCAACACACAAAACCCTTAGTAGTTTATACTGCACATAGAAAAAAATGCAATTTATCATCAAAGCTAAGTAAGTCAGTAGTTATTTACTTCCCTGTAAAGATAACCTTGGATTTGGTGGTACCGAATATACTTAAGATCAGATTACTACATATATTTTTGGGAAAAAATTCTCTCAATTAATTTTTTTGCAGTATAAATGTGTTTCTAGTGATTTCAGTGAAACCCTGAAGGCTGATTTTAAATGTCCTTTTATTAAGGATTTCATTGATGTGTGAGTTCAGAGTACTTTTGGTTGAAAGTAGTGTCTATTGAGATGTTAGTGAAATATCAAGCAAGGTGAACAAAATAGCCAACTCACAAACAGTATTCTGAAGGTCTCACAAAAATAAAATCATCAAAAAGAAGCTTTGCAATGCAATGCAGAACAGAATGCAGGAGGTATTTTCAAAGGCTTTGCTGCCTTTAGACTCACAGACCACCAAAAGTTTAGCAAGATTCTGATGTACAGGAACATTAGGAAGTTTCTGGGCTTATTCATCCCTAGGAGACTAAAAAGCCAACAAAAATTCAAACCATCGAACCGTTTCACAATATAAAAAAGAATCCAATCCATGCATGTTTGTAATTTCCATAAATTAGCTTTGCAGGCCAGCATAGTGTTTCCTAACTTTGCCGAGCCATGCATCCTACAAATGAGACAAGAGCTGTGGCCAAGAACCGTTTTTAGGAAAATTACAGATCCTCGCCCTTTCTTGCACACTGAGCTCAGACCTTCTCTGTCTGACTGGAATCACAAAGAGAAAAATGAATGTTCTACCCCAAATATAATTGTAAACTAGTGAAAGATAGGCTCTTCCCAAGAGACAGATCTTATGGTGGGCAAACATGGACAGGTAGGGAAGACCAGTTTCTCACTCGGTCTTGTCTGAGTCAGAACAGGCAGTTACCAGGACCTGGACTCTGATGCCTTGGGCTGGATTTGCAAATCACATCTCACATGAGCAGTAAGATACAATTAGGGAGTTCAATGCATGAAAACAGCACCTGGGGCCACTGGAGTGGGACTGCAAACGTATGCTGAGGATTCAGGAACTGTTCTGACATGGTTGTTAGATCCCGTGAAATGCGACTTTTTCCACCAGAATCCTCAGCTGCTGTCAGGAAGTCACCTCCTTTCCTGCTCTCTCCTTCTCTTCTTATACTCATTCCCACCTGCAGGCCTTTGCAGATACTGCTTGCCCCCCAGATTGCCAGTTCCTCATGCCTTTGCAAGAGGCCTGATGTCTCACTGTGTGCTGTCTGTGTGCAAGCACTCTGCCGGGAATTTATGGAATTCAAAGATCTTTAGGACCCAGGCACTTCCCTCAAGGGGTTGAAAATCTCCTCAGAATGAAAACAAAATAAAACAAAAACAAATGTATAACAGATAACTAAAAACACAAGGCAATAGGGCTGCTTCCAAATCTTGGCTATTGTAAATAACGCTGCAGTAAACATAGGGGTGCATATATTCTTTCAAATCAGTGTTTCGGGTTTCTTTGGATATGTTCCCAGAAGTGGAATTTTTGGGTCAAAAGGCATTTCTATTTTTAATTTTTTGAGGTAATTCCATACTGCTTTCTACAGGGGCTGCACCAGTTTGCATTCCCACCAACAGTGCACGGGGGTTCCCTCTTCTCCCCATCCTCACCAGCACTTGTTTGTTGATTTATTGATGACAGCCATTCTGACAGGTGTGAGGCAAATGCCCATCAGTAGATGAGTGGATGAAAGTGCTGTGGTACATTTACACAATGGAATACCACTCAGCCATAATAAAGTAGGAAATCCTACCTTTTGCGACAGCCTGGATGGACCTGGGGAGTTGCTAAATAAAATAAGCCGGTCAGAGAAAGACAAGTACCATATGATTTCACTTATATGTGGAATCTAATGAACAAAATTAACTAAAAAAGTGGAGACAGACTCATGGATACAGAGAACAGGGTGAAGCTGTTTGGGAGCTGGGTGAGAAGGGTGAAGGTATTAAGCAAAAAAAAAGAAAGACTCATGGACACAGATAACAGTATGGTGATTGTCAGAGGAAAGAGGGGTTGGGGAGGTAGAAGAGGGTAAAGGAGGGATAAACAGTGATGAAAGGAGACTTGATTTGGGGCGGTGAACACATAATACACTATCAAGATTATGTGTTATAGAATTGTATACTTGAAACCTATATAATTCTATTAACTAATATCACCACAATAAATTTAATAACAAATAAATAAAATACTCATTAAGAAAAATATTTTTAAAATATAAGGCAATAAAATAGTTAAATGTGGGAGGAGGCAAGATGGCCGAAACCTAAGGAAGTTCCTTCTGCTTGCTCCAAGCACAGGACCAACTCTAGGCTAAACTGCAGAGCATTCAACTTGAAAAACCACTTGAAAGTAGCCAACTGGAAACACTATGAGCAAGGAGCATGCAGAGGAGAGAGGAGGAGATGCAAAGCTAGGTGAGCAAACTTGCACGGCTGTGCAGAGCAGTTTGGAAGATGAAGGGAAGGTGCAGAGACACAGCTCCTGCCCCCTAAAAAAGGGGGATCTCAGCCCCACATAGAGAACCCCGCACAAGAGCAACAGAGAAGGAAAGGAGAGCACACCTAGTGTATGGGAAAGAGGCAGTTTCCTTCCCACCTAGAGCGAAGAGGAGGTGCTCCTCCCCCCACCAGTGGAACAGCCCTGGGCTGGAAATTGGCACGCCAGCAGCAGGCCCTGATGGTGCTGAGGATTAGGACTTCTGGTTGGGTGGGAGCCTGGGCAGAAGCCCCAGCCACTAGCCAGCAGTGCTGAAAGATTAAGGACCAAGCACGGCTTTCGGTATTTTTTTTCTTTTTCTTTTTTTTTCCAATTTTTATTAATTTATTTTTGTTACAGATGTTTCTCTTTTTCCGTCCCAGACACCCTCCTCCCCATCTCGCCGCCCCCCCCCCCCCCAGCATTGTTGTCTATGTCCACTGGTTATGCATACATGCATATAAGTTCTTTGGTTCATCTCATCTATCCCCCCCCCGCCACCCTACTCTAAGGTTTGTCAGTCTGAACCATACTCCTTTCTATGTCACTGGGTCTATTTTGTTCATTAGCCCACCTTGTTCGTCATATTCCACAAATAAGTGAGATCATGTGGTATTTGTCTTTCTCTGATTGGCTTACTTCGCTTAGCATAATACTCTTGAGGTCTCTCCATGTTGTCTCAAAGGATAACAAATCTTTCTTTTTTACAGCTGCATAGTATTCCATTGTGTTTATGTACCACAGCTTTTTTATCCATTCATCTATTGATGGACACTTGGGCTGTTTCCAGATCTTAGCGATTGTAAATAGTGCTGCTATGAACATAGGGGTACATATATTCTTTCTGATTGGTGTTTCAGTCTTCTTAGGATATATTCCTAGAAGTGGGATCACTGGATTAAATGGCAGATCAATTTTTAATTTTTGAGGAAACACCATACTGTTTTCCATAGTGGCTGCACCAGTCTGCATTCCCATCAGCAGTGTACTAGAGTCCCCTTTTCTCCACACCCTCGCCAACACTTGTTTGATGATTTGTTAATGGCAGCCAGTCTGGCAGGTGTGAGGTGATACCTCATTGTTGTTTTAATTTGCATATCTCTGATGATTAGTGACATTAAGCATTTTTTCATATGTCTCTTGACCATTTATATGTCCTGTTTGGAGAGGTATCTATTTAGGTCCTTTGCCCATTTTTTAATTGGGTTCTTTGTGTTGAGTTGTATGAGCACTGTATATATTTTGTAAATTAATCCCTTATCTGATGTATCATTGGCAATTATGCTCTCCCATATAGTGGGTTCCTTTTCCATTTTGATGGTTGTTTCTTTTGCTGTGAAGAAGCTTTTGAGTTTGACGTACTCCCATGTGTTCATTTTTTCCTTTGTTTCTGTTGCCTTAGGTGATGTATCCATGAAAATTCTGTTGCGTATGATGTCTGAAATTTTGTTGCCTACATTTTCTTCTAGGATTTTTATGGATTCATGAGTCACATTTAAGTCTTTTATCCATTTTAAGTTTATTCTTGTGTATGGTGTAAGTTGATGGTCTAGCTTCATTTTTTTGCATGTAGCTGTCCAGTTTCCCCAACACCATTTATTAAAGAGGCTGTCTTGACTCCATTGTATGCTCTTGCCACCTTTGTCAAATATTAATTGAGCATATTGTCTTGGGTCAATTTCTGGGTTCTCTGTTCTGTTCCATTGATCTATCTGCCTGTTCTTGTGCCAGTATCGGGCTGTTTTGATTACAGTGGCTTTGCAGTATAACCTGATATCTGGTATTGTGATCCCACCTACTTTGTTTTTCTTTTTAAAGATTGCTGTGGCTATTTGGGGTCTGTTTTGGTTCCATATGAACTTTTGAAGTATTTGTTCTAGTTCTGTGAAATATGTTGTTGGTATTTTAATGGGAATTGCATTGAATCTATAGATTACTTTGGGTAGTATGTACATTTTAATGATGTTAATTCTTCCAATCCATGAACAAGATATGTGCTTCCACTTTTTTCTGTCTTTCTCCATTTCTTTTTTCAATGTCCTATAGTTTTCTGCAAATAGGTCCTTTACTTCTTTGGTTAAGTTTATTCCTAGGTATCTTAATTTTTTGCCATAATGGTAAATGGGATTTTTTTTTTTTTTTTTTTTTAGTTTCTCTTTCGGTGAGTTCATTATTGGTGTATAAGAATGCCATCAAGCCCTGGCCAGTTTGGCTCAGTGGTTAGAGCGTCGGCCTGTGGTCCAGAGAGACCCGGGTTCGGTTCCCACTAAGGGCATGTATCTCGGTTGCAGTTTGTCCCCGGTCGTGCGGGTGGCAGCCACTCGATGTGTCCCTTTCATGTCAATGTTTCTCTCTCTCTGTCTCTCTTCCTCTCTCTCCCTCCCACTCTATCTGAACAACAACAACAAAAAAAGAATGCTGTCAAATTCCTTGATGTTAATTTTGTATCCGGCTACCTTGACAAATTAGTTTATTAAATCAAGAAGATTTTTGATGGAGTCTTTAGGGTTTTCTATGTGTAATATCATGTCATCTGTAAATAATGACAGTTTCACTTCCTCCTTTCCACTTTGGATCCCTTTTATTTTTTTCTTCATGTCTGATTGCTGTGGCTAAGACTTTCAGTACTAAATAAGAGTGGTGAAAGTGGGCATCGCTATCTTGTTCCTCTTCTTAAGGAAAATGCTTTTAGTTTTTGCCCATTGAGTATGATATTGGCTGCAGGTTTTTCATATATGGCCTTTATTACGTCAAGATATGATCCCTCTATTCCCACACTGCTGAGTGTTTTTATCAGAAATGGGTGCTGGATTTTGTCGAATGCTTTTTCAGCATCTATTGATATGATCATATGGTTTTTATCTTTCATTTTGTTTATGTGGTGTATCACATTTATTGATTTGCGAATATTGTACCAGCCTTGCAATCCTGGTAGGAATCCCACTTGGTCATGGTGAATAATTTTTTTGATGTATTGCTAGATCTGATTTGCTAGTATTTTGTTGAGGATTTTGGCATCTATGTTTATTGGCCTGTAGTTTGCTTTCTTTATAGTGTCTTTGTTTGGTTTTGTAATTAGAATTATGTTGGCCTCATAAAACGAGTTTGGAAGTCTTCCTTCTTCTTGAATTTTTTTGCAATAGTTTGAGGAGAATGGGTGTTAGTTCTTCTTTGAATGTTCGGTAAAACTCCCCTGTGAAGCCGTCATGGCCTGGGCTTTTGTTTGCTGGGAGAGTCTTGATTACATCTTCAATTTCCTTAATTGTTATTGGTCTGTTCAAGTTTTCTATCTCTTCCCGGTTCAGTTTTGGGAGACTGTGTTTCTAGAAATTTGTCTATTTTGCTTAGATTGTCCAATTTGTTGTCATATAATTGTTCATAGTATTTGTTAATGATACTTTGTATTTCTGTGGTGTCAGTTGTTACTTCTCTTTCATTTCTGATTTTGTATATTTGGGTTGTCTCTCTTTGTTTCTTGGTGATTCTAGCTAAGTGTTCCTCAATCTTGTTTCTCTTTTCAAAGAACCAGTTCTTTATTTCATTGATCTTTTGAATTGTTTTTTTTTTTTTTTGGTCTCTATGTTGTTTATTTCTCCTCTGATCTTTACTATTTCTTTCCTTTTACTTGCTTTGAGGTTTTCTTTTTGTTTGCTTTCTAGTTCTTTAAGTTGTGATGTTAGATAGTGAATTAGAAATTTTTCTTGTTTCTTGAGGTAGGACTGTAGTGCTATGAACTTCCCTCTCAGAACTGCTTTTGCTGCCCCATAGATTTTGTGTTGTTGTGTGTTCTTTTTCATTGGTATCCAGGAAGTTTTTAATTTCTTCCTTAATCTCCTTGGTAACCCATTTACTGTATTGGTTTTTTTTGTTTTTTGGTTTTTTTTATCCTCACCTGAGGACATTTTTTCATTTTTTGTTCAGATAGAGTGGGAGGGAGAGAGAGGAAGAGAGAGAAAGAGAAACATCGACGTGAAAGGGACACATCGAGTGGCTGCCACCCGCATGACCAACCAGGGCCGGGGACAAACTGCAACCGAGGTACATGCCCTTAGCAGGAACCGAACCCGGGTCTCTCTGTACCGCAGGCTGATGCTCTAACTGCTGAGCCAAACTGGCCAGGGCAACTGTATTGTTTAATAACATGCTATTTACCCTCCATGTGTTCAAATGTCTTTATACATTATTGTTGTAATTGATTTCTACTGTCATGCCATTGCGATCTGAGAAGATGCTTTATATGATTTCAATCTTCTTGAACTTGTAGAGACTTAGTTTGTGCCCTAACATGTAGTCTATCTTTGAGAATGTCCCATGTGCGCTTGAGAAGAATGTAAATTCTGCAGTTTTTGGGTTGTAATTCTCTGTAGATATCTATTAAATCCATTTGTCTAGTGCATCATTTAGAGTCTCTGTTTCCTTGTCAATTTTTTTGTCTAGAGGATCTATCCAGTGATTTCAGCATGGTGTTGAAGTCCCCTGCCATGATTGTATTGCTGTCGATTTCTCCTTTGAAGTCCTCTAGAAAAATTTTAATATATTTTGGTGCTCCTACATTGGGTGCATATATGTTTACCATGGTTATATCTTCCTGTTGGATAAATCCTTTCAATATTATGTAGTGGCCTTCTTTGTTTCTAGTTATGGTCTTCATTTTGAAATCTATTTTATCAGATATGAGTATTGCTAACCCAGCTTTTTTTTTCCTTTCCATTTGCTTGGAAGATTTTTTTCCATCGCTTCACTTTCAACCTATGTGAGACTTTTGTTGTGAGGTGGGTCTCTTGTAAACAACATATATATGAGTCATGCTTTCTTATCCAATCAGCTACTCTGTGTCTTTTGATTGGAGCATTCAATCCATTTACATTTAAGGTTATTATTGATATGTACTTATTTATTGCCATTTTTGTTTATTGTGGTTATATTTTTCTTCTTATTTATTCTCCTAATTACAGCAGCCCTTTTAACATTTCTTGCAGTGCTAGTTTTGTGCTAATATATTCCCTTAGCATTTTTTTTTTTTTTTTTGGTCTGGAAGCTCTTTATTTCACCTTCCATTTTGAGTGATAGCCTTGCTGGATAGAGTAGTCTTAGATTCAGATCCTTGTTTTTCATGACCTTGATTACTTCATGCCATTCCCTTCTGGCCTGTAGTGTTTCTGCTGAGAAGTCAGCTAAGAGCATTATGGGGTTGCCTTTGTAGGTAACCTGTTGCTTTTCTCTTGCTGCCTTTAGGATTCTGTCTTTGTCTTTAATTTTTGGCATTTTAATTATTATGTGTCTTGGTGTGGGCTTGTTTGGATTCTTCTTACTTGGGACTCTCTGTGCTTCTTGAACTTGAATGCCTTCTTCCTTCACCAAGTTAGGGAAGTTTTCTGTCACTATTTCTTCAAATATGTTCTCTAAGCCTTGCTCATTTTCTTATTCTTCTGGAACTCCTATGATGTGAACGTTGTTACATTTCCAGTTGTTCCACAGTTCTCTTAAGCTGTCTTCCTGTTTTTAAATTGTTTTTTCCTTTTGGTTTTCTGATTGGTTGATTTTTTCTACTCTGCCTTCTAATTCACTAATCCAGTCCTTAGCTTCCTCTACTCTGCTGGTTATTCCTTCCAATATATTCTTTATTTCTGCTATGTCATTCTTCATTTCTACTTGGTTGGTTTTCAATGTTTCTATTAATATGTCTTTACTCATGGTGTTGAGCTCCTTACTCATGCTTTTGAGCTTCCTCAATATCATGGCTCTGAACTCTACCTCTGATAACTTGCTTAACTGCATTTCATTCATCTCATCTTCAGTAGAGTTCTCTTGTTCTTTCATTTGGGATTTGTTTCTTTGTTTCACCATTTTGGCTATCTCAGTTGGTTTTGGAGCCTGTCAAATTTTGTCTTTGGTTGTGGTGTTCTGCTGTGTGTGGCTCCTTCTACTGGGTTTGGATGAGTGTGGGAGGACCCACGTTAAACACTACTGTCAAGTTTTACTTTCCTTGGTAGATTTGGAAGCCCAGGAAAGGTTCAGTTATCCTCTAGCTTTTTGCCTGGAGGTTATTAGTCTCAGTTGCTTGATGAGCCTTGGTTTGTAGCCCTCAGCTGAAGGAAAAACTGCCTCAGGTATTCAGCATAAGAGGATTTCCAGAGGGTGAGGCAGATGCTGGTTGTTAATGAGCCTCAATTTGCATTTCTCTGACCCAGCTGGGTGGGGTTAAATCTCTGAGGTAGGGGCTACTGCTTCACCCCAGGGCTTAGGGAAGGGTTCCCTGAGCAAGATGGCCACTAACCTATGTAGCTGTGACTCAGCAAGAACCCTCAGTGCCCTCCAAATCCCAAGTGTCCCCACACAGTTCCAGTCCAGTCTGCCCTACCTCTACCAGAGCCCATGGTGAGTGGCTGTAGCTAATTTAGTGCTCTGTCCTGGCCCTCTCTGCTGTGGAGCCAGCTTGGGATTTTAACCCTGAGGGAGCTGCTCACAGCTAAAAGAGCTGCTGTCCGTGAGCTTCCAGCCCCCCCTCTTGCACCTCAGCAGACCTACCAGGCTCAATTCAGTTTCCTTTTTTCCTGTCCCTGGTGACACAGGAACTCTCTAGCTGCTTTTCTGTTGATTTTCCCTACAATTTGTCTTTATTTTAATTGTAATTCCAGTTTGGTCCTGGAAGACAGTCTGTGTAGCTTCCATTCACTCTACTGCCATTTTGGAATCCAGAGTTTCTTTTCTTTACCATTTTTTTTTTTCTATTCTCCCCTGCTTGGGGTGGCGACTAGGTGGTGCCAGCAACCCAGGCAGAACTGAGGGAATGGTAGGAGAGAAAGACACTGCCTGCCACTCCTATAAGCTATAGGCATCACCCCCAACACAAATATGTATAAACCACCCTGACTGGACCTGAAGCCCCACAAAGCCCAGTGCCATCAGGGAAGAGAAAGCAGCCCAGAAAAAATACATATAAGTGGCTAGCCCTGAAGGTGACCCAGCTTCTGGTATAGGGAAGCCCCACCCACTGGACTACCTGGGACCCCACTCTGCAGGGCTTCAGCCAGGAGGCCAAGGGCCAGGTAGGGACAGTGATTCACATTGGCCTACACTTGAGAACTTCTTAAGAAGATAGGGACCAAAACTCAAGGGTCCAGGTCCAACTACATCGGAAAAAATCCAGTGAGCTCCACACATAGCAGATCCAAGGTTTTTTGTTTTTGTTTTTGTTATGGTGTGTGTGGTTTTTTAAGTTTTAGTTCAGTTTTTTTCTCTTCCCTTATTTTCCCATTTTCTACTTTCCTATTCTATATTTTATTCAATTTAGCATTACTACCTTCTAAAATTATTATTATTATCTCAGTCATTAGTTCATTAGTTTCTACCTTTTTTTTTATACTTACCCTATTTCTGGTCTCTGCTTTCTTTGCATTTATATACTTTCTCCCCTGCCCCCTGTCTCCTAACCCTTTTGGTTTCATGCCTTCTAGTATTATTTGTGTGTGTGAGTGTGTGTGTTTTCTGGTTGTTTGTCTTTTAAGCTTTTCACTGAGGCAGGTGATTCTATCATTGTCGATGCTGATATTTGTTCAAGGTGCTCTTTGGTTTGGTCTGCTATTGCCTTGCCCTCTTTACTTTCATATACATTTTTTTTTCTCTCCTTCTTTTAATTCATTTGGTCTCATGCCTTCTAGTATTGTTCTTTGTATGTGTGTGTGTGTGTGTGTGCGTGTGTGTGTGTGTGTGCATGTGTGAGCATGTGTGTTTTCAGATTGTTTGTCTTTTAATCTTTTTATTGACCCTGGGGCTTTTATAATTGTTGAAAGTGATTTTTTTTTTCAGATTCTTTTTTTTTTAGTCGTGTTGTGCATTACTTTCTTTACTTTTATTTATTTATCATATTATTATTTTTTAAACTTATTATTTTTTCTTCCTCCCTTTTCTTGATCTTTTGTTCTCTCACCTCCTAGTGTTCTTTGTGTGTATATGAGTATGTTTTTTGTTTGTCTGTGTGTATTTTAATCTTTTTGTTGTGGAGGTTGCTTCTATTATTGTTGAGGTTGATATTTTTTGGAGAGTTTCTTTTGGTTTGGTCTGGTTGCTTTGTTTTGTTTTGTCAACACCTATATAACAGTTGGCATGACAGGGTCAGCAGGGTTGGAGTTGAGAATCATAATTAACAACCCTGAGGACTGAGCCCACCTACAAATGGACAACAGCAATCAAGACCCAAATTCAACAGGAGAGCCCACAGAACCCACAATAGGGACATTCCTAGAGCACCCAGCACAGAATATCAGGGAGACTACTTCATTGGGTCCCACAAGAAGGCCACCACACCAAGACTGGGAGGCATAACATTCTTATCTGATATACACCGACCTTATCTACATGGCCCAACATGCCTCACCTGGCCCTGAGCTACCAGATTGCTAAAATGATGAGACAAAGAAAAAAAAAAACCCAAATTAAAGAAAAGGAGGTATCACCAGAAAAGGAACTGCATGAAATTGAGGCAAGCAGTTTGTCAGATAAAGAATTCTAAGCAATGGTTTTAAGGGTGTTCAAACAACTTAGTGAGAATTACAAGAAAATTAATGAAAATTATAAAGAGCTCAGTGGGAACTACATCAGCATAAAAAGAAAAAGAGATAAAAGCTATGAATAAAAATCAAGTGGAAATGAAGAATGACATAGCTGATATAAAAAATACCTTGGAAGGATTCAATAGGAGATTAGAAGCTGAAGACCGAATCAGCGAGTTAGAAGACAAGGTGGGAAAACACCCAAATTGAGCAGCAAATGAAGAAAAAAAAAATTTAAAAAGCAGGAGGAGAGTTTAAGGGAGTTTAGGGACAATACAAAACATAACAACATTCTCATCACAGAGGTACCAGAAGGAGAAAAATCGGAGACAGGAATAGAGAACCTGTTTGAAGAAATAATGACAGAAAACTCCTCTAACCTGATGAAGGATAAAGTCACACAAGTCCAGGAAACACAAAGAATCCCAATTAAGATGAACGCCAAAACACCCACACCTAAACACATCATAATTAAAATGGTAAATGTTAAATACAAAGAGAGAATCTTAAAGACAGCAAGAGAGAGACAGAAAGTTACCTACAAGGGAGCTCCCATTAGACTGTCAGCTCATTTCTCAATAGAAACACTACAGGCCAGAAGGGAGTGGCAGGAAGTATACAAAGTAATAAAAAGCAAGGGTCTGAATACAAGACTACTCTATCCATCATTCAAAATTGAAGGTGAAATAAAGAGTTTTGCAGACAAAAAAAAAAAAAAAAAAAAAAAGAACAGGAATTTACTACCACTAAGCTAGCACTGCAAGAAATGCTAAAGGGAATATTGTAAGAAGAAGAAATAGAAAGAGAGAGAAGAACACAGATATAAAGAATAAAAATGGCAACAAATAAGTACCTATCAATAATAACCTTAAATATGAATAGCTTAAATGCTCCAATCAAAAGACAAAGGGTAGCTGATTGGTTAAGAAATCATCACCCATATATATGCTATCTGTAAGAGACCCACCTAAGAACAAAAGACTCACACAGGATGAAAGTGAAGGAATGGAAAATTTTTTTCCAGGCAAATGGAAACAACAACAAAAAATCTAGTGTAGCAATACTCATATCTGACAACATAGACTTTGAAATGCAGGCCATAATAAGACAAAGAGAGTCATTACATAATATTAAAATGATCAATCTAACAAGAGGATATAACCCTGGTAACCATATATGCACCAAATATAGGCACACCAAAGTATATTTTGAAGGACTTCAAGGTAGAGATCAACAGCAATACAATCACAGTGGGGGACTTTAACACCCCACTGACACCACTGGATAGATCTATTAGACAAAAAAATTAATAAGGAAACAGAGACCTTAAATGATGCACTAGATCAGCTGGATTTAATTGACATTTACAGAACATTTTACCCCAAAGCTGAAGAATATATATTGTTCTCAAGTGCACATGGGTCATTCTCAAAGATAGACCACATGTTAGGACACAAAGTAAGTCTCTACAAGTTCAAGAAGATTGAAATTATATCAAGCATCTTCTCAGATCACAATGGCATGAAACTAGAAGTCAATTACAATACAAACACTCAAAAACATGAAGGATAAATAACATGTTATTAAACAATGGATGGGTTACCAATGAGATCAAGAAAGAAATAAAAAACTTCCTGGAAACTAATGAAAACGAACACACAACAACACAAAATATATGGGACACAGCAAAAGCAGCCCTGAGATGGAAGTTCATAGCAATATAGGCCTACCTCAAGAAACAATAAAAATTTCTAATAGACTATCTAACCCTACAACTTAAAGGTTTAGAAAGAAAACAAAAAGAAAAACCCAGAGTTAGTAGGAGGGAGGAAATAATAAAGAGCAGAGCAGAATAAACAACATAGAGACTAAGAAAACAGTATAAAAAAATCAATGAAACCAAGAGCTGGTTCTTTGAAAAGATAAACAAGATTGATGAACTTTTAACCAGACTCACCAAGAAACAAAGAGAGAGGACCCAAATTAATAAAATCAGAAACGAAAGTGGTAAAATAACAACTGACACCACAGAAATACAAAGAACTGTAAGAAAACACTAAGAATAATTATATGCCAACAAATTCGACAAAGTAGGTGAGATGGAAAAATTCCCAGAATCATACAGTCTTCCAAACCTCAACTGGGAAGAGTCAGAAAACCTGAACAGACCAAAAACAACTAAGGAAATAGAAGCAATAATAAATAAACTCTCAGCAAACAAAAGCCTTGGTCCAGATGGATTCACAGGGGAATTTTACCAAACATTCAAAGAAGAACTAACATCTATTCTCCTCAAACTATTCCAAAAAATTCAAGAGGTAGGAAGACTTCCAAGCTCTTTTCATGAGGTGAGTATAATCCTAATCCTAAACCCAGATAAAGACACTACTACAAAGAAAGAAAACTATAGGCCAATATCCCTGATGAACACAGATGTCAAAATACTCAACAAAATTTTAGCAAATCAGATCCAGCAATATATTTTTATGTTTTTTGTTTGTTGTTTTTTAATCCTCACCTAGGACATTTTTGCATTTATCTTCAGATAGAGCAGGAGGGGGAGAGAGGAAGAGACAGGGAGAGAGAAACATCTACGTGAAAGGGGCACATCGAGTGGCTGCCTCTTGCACGACCCAACCACGGCCGGGGACAAACTGCAACCGAGGTTGTACCCTCAGCGAGAACTGAACCGGGGTCTGTCTGGACCGCAGGCCAACGCTCTATCCACTGAGCCAAACCAGCCAGGGCAGATCCAGCAATATATTTTTAATAAGTATATACCATGACCAAGTGAGATTTATCCCAGGGATGAAATGTTTGTACAATATTTGCAAATCAATAAATGTGATACACCACATAAATAAAATGAAGGATAAAAATCATATGCTCATATCAATAGATGCTGAAAAAGCAGTTCACAAAAATCCAGCACCCAATTTGATAAAAACTCTCAGCAAAGTGGGAATAGAGGGATCATACCTCAACATAATAAAGGCTATATATGAAAAACCTACAGCCTACATCATACTCAATGGGCAAAAACTAAAAGCATTTCCCTTAAGAATAGGAAGAAAACACAGATGTCCACTTTCATCACTTTTATTCAACATAGTTCTAGAAGAGTTAGCCACAGCAATGAGACAAGAAGAAACAATAAAAGGCATTCAAATTGGAAAGAAGGAAGTGAAACTGTCATTATTCGCAGATGACATGATATTGTACATAGAAAACCCTAAAGACTCCACACAAAAAAACTACTAAATTTAATAAATGAATTCGGCAAAGTGGCAGGATACAAAATCAATATGCACAAATCAGTGGCATTTTTATACACCACTAATGAACACTCAGGAAAAGAACTAAAAAAGCAACCGTATTTACCATTGCAAAAAATAAAAATTAAGATGCCTATGCATTAACTTAACCAAAGAGATAAAACAGCTGTTCTCAGAAAACTACAGGACACTGATAAAAGAAATAGAGGAAGATATTAAAGAGTAGAAGCATATACCATATTCATGGATTGGAAGAATTAACATCATTAAAATGTCCATACTACCCAAAGCAATCTATAGATTCAATGCATCGCTACTAAAATGCCAATGGCATATTTCACAGATCTAAAACAAACACTCAAAAAGTTTATATGGAACCAAAAATGACCCTGAATAGCAACTGCAGTCCTGAAAAAGAAGAACAAAGTTGAATGGATCACAATTCTGGATACCAGACTATACTACAAAGCCAGTATAATAAAAACAGCCTAGTACTGGCACAAAAACAGGCATATCGATCAATGGAACAGAACAGAGAATCCAGAAATAGTCTGAAGACATTATGCTCAATTAATATTTGACAAAGGTGGCAAAAGCACACAGTTGAGTAAATACAGACTCTTCAATAAATGGTGTTGGGAAAATTAGACAGCTACAGGCAAAAAAAAAAAAAAAAGAAAAGAAAAGAAAAAGAAACTAGACCATCAACTTACACCATAAAAAGAATAAATTCAAAATGGATAAAAGACTTAAATGTGACTTGTGAAACCATAACAATCCTAAAAGAAAATGTGGGCAGAAATATCTCAGACATCACACATAGCAGAACTTTCACTGATACATCGCCTAGGGCAAGAGAAACAAAGAAAAAAAATTAATAAATGGGACTACATCCAAATAAAAAGCTTCTGCACAGCAAAAGAAAACAGCATCAAAATGAAAAGGGAACCCACTGTGTGGGAGAATATAATTGCCAATGATACATCAGATAAGAAATTAATTTCCAAAATATATAGAGTACTCATACAACTCAACAAAAGGAAGACAAAGAATCCTATTAAAAAAATGAACAGAGGACCTGAATAGACACTTCTCCAAACAGCACATACAAGTGTCTAAGAGACATATGAAAAAATGTTCAATGTCACTAATCATCAGAGAGATGCAAATTAAAATGACTATGAGGTATCACCTCACACCTGCCAGAATGGCTGCCATCAACAAATCATCAAACAAAAGTGCTGGTGAGGGTATGGAGAAGAGGGGCCTCTAGTACACTGCTGGTGGGAATGCAGACTCACGTAGCCACTAAGGAAAACAGTATGGAGTTTCCTCAAAATATAAAAGATCAAATTTCCTTTTGACCCAGTGATCCCACTCCTAGGAATATATCCTAAGAAGCTTGAAACACCAATCAGAAAGAATATATGTACCCCTATGTTCACAGTAGCACTATTTACAATTGCTAGGATTTGGAAACAGCCCAAGTGCCCATTAGTAGATGAGCAGTTAAAAAAGCTGTGGTACATTTACACAATGGAAAGCTATACAGCTGTAAGAAAGAAAGATCTCTTACCCTTTGAGACAGCATGGAGGTACCTGGAGAGTATTATGCTAAGTGAAATAAGCCAGTCAGAGAAAGACAAGTATCACATGATATCACTTATTTGTGGAATATAATGAACAAAGTAGATCCACACACTGGAAGTAGGGAACAGACTAATAAACCTCAAAGGGAAGGAGTGTGAGAGGGCAGGAAGACATAAACCAAATAATTTATCTGCACATATGCATAAGCACTGGACACAGACAACAATATTGTGAAGGTAGGGGTGGGGAACTGGAGCAGGGAGGAGGGTGTCAATGGGGGGAAAAGGAGGGATATCTGTTACAAAAATAAATAAATAAAAATATAGTCAAATGTGTGGGAAGGATGTAGGAATTCAAAGGAGAGACCTGTACCCTGGAAACTCATGGTGCCTTCACAGAGAGGGGTCTAACTAGGCCCAGAGGACAAGCAAATCAGGGTTCAGGTAGGTAGAATCCCATGTGGCAGGGGTGGGGGCGGCCTTTCCAGCAGGAGCGCGGCAGGAGCAAAGGTAGACAAGCAGGAGGAAG